>OY728119.1:612098503-614933503 GCA_963277665.1 Viscum album | reverse complement strand
TACTATAATTTTCATTTCAATACCCTACCTCTATATCTAGGCTAGATGTATATGGAATTATTTCTTTTTTGATTAGATAAATGCATGATTACTGGAGAAAATTTGGATGAACTGACATAGGAAGGACATGATAACCAAAACTAACCATTATATGATGAAATTATTATCCTAATTATACCTTGTAACAAGTTTTATAAGGTTTTGATTGATAAATATATTATCAGAGTTCTTATGAATGGATACAATGGCCATCAAACCATTATTGGGTCCTCTAGTCTAAGAAACCAATAATTAACCCCTTAACACAATTTCCTTCAGTTTCAAAAACCAATCCAAAGATAAACATAAACTCTAAACTACATACCCATGGATCATACTACATTGATACCATTCTGACATGACCCAATCTAATAGGACCCAACTTGGGTAACTAATGAGTTGGGTGCTCCTTCCTGAGACTTCCTCTCATTTCTCTAGGAACTTTTTTTATGGCAGGGGGATTCGATGAAGCAGGTGACCTATTTTTTTACGGAATGCGTAGGTTGCTTACATGGTTTGGAACTATGGATATAGGAATTTAATGACATATTATTCTTCCATGGTTATAAAATCGTGGCTATAATACAGTGTCCACAATTTCAAACCATGACTATTTCCCTATAGCTACAGTTCAAACCATGGCTATAGGTTTTTTCCTATAGCCATGCCAATACCATCTAATGTTTATGAAACCATGGATATATCCTTATTTTTTAATAGTGACACATATGTCACTACCAAGCCAAAACCCTTCCATCATGATGAGAAATCCGTAATACCTGATTAAAATAAAGGATTCCATCACCACCCACTCTATCATGCCATCTACATTGTAAGAAATCACACCATTATCCCCTTGTGAGGTCATAAGACACCACTTCATTCCTGGTAGACTACCATTTTCAATGATACATATGAATCCATCCAACTCCATCATTTAATCCATACCTATGGTTCAACCACCATGAAATTCCATGAAGAACACATGGCCAGATCTGAACAGAGCCACCAGATCTGGAGCAAATCTAAAACAAGTCTAAACTGGAAATGCCGAAGTTTGAAAGTAAAAAAAAGAGGAAGCTAAAACTTCTTTCAAGGACCATGAAATGTAGGATATGAGCACTACTAGATAGTATCAATGGAAATAATAACAAAGTCATATCTTCTGTTGTCGCAACACTGTTGAAGGGGTACTAGGGGTAAACTGTAGCAAACGCCAAGGGAGATGAGGGAGCTCTCCTAGGTGAATACAGAGTCATCCTCTTCGTAATCTCCCTTACACTTTGAATATATATGAATATAATATATAAATATCTTAAAAAACTACTCAAGGTAATCACTAAATACTCTATTCATTAGATCCCTGAAGATAGAAAGGGTATTTGTATGTCAAACTGGCATCACTATAAATTCATGATGACTATACCTTATATGGAAGGATGTAGTAGATATGTTCCCTATTTTTACCCTCAACTGGTGATATCCATATCAAACTTAAATCTCTGAAAATTATTAATCTCCTCTCAATTGATCAAACAAATCATCAATATTGGGAAAATGATACCTTTTCATGATAAAAATCATGTTTAGTTCCCTATAATCAATAAAAATACACATTAAACTGTTTTTTACATATTAAAAAGAATATTTTTTCCTCATATTGATGAACTTTGATAAATGAATCCATTAACATGATTCTTATAGAGATACTTTCTCAATTTCTAAAATTCAAAAAAGGATATTCTATAAAGATTCATTGAAATATGAATAACACTGGGTATGATTTCTATTGAAAATATAACTCCATGATTTTGTGGAAGAATATAAAACTATTTAGGAAATAAATTAGAATATCTCCCAAAAATAGACTTATCTTCATTTCTGAGTTTCTCCCCAAACATTTGAGATCAATACCCCTCATGAATATTTAGTAGGACCCATAAAATGGAAGTAATTTCTATTGGAATTTTATCTCTATCCCCACTCTGATAGAAGATCATAGGTTTATTGAGAATATGAAATGCGACTAACCATCCTCAAAAATTGATAGGATATAAAAATAAATATAGTCAATTCGTTTCGAAAATGACATTAAATTTTACTACAGGGTGATTCAAAATATTTTAATGAAGAACATTCTCATAAATTTCTATTGGATATGATCTGTAGACTTGAGATTAAATCCTCATATCATTAGGATGTTACAACAATAATTATATTAGAATGATGTATCTTGATCCTTTTAGATGATTTTGGAAAAAATAATAGTATCCTTAACTATAGAAGTGCATACTTGGGTGGTTTTAACAGTATAGAAGTGTATAATTGGGTGGTTGTGACATTATAGCATAGTGGAAATACAATGCATTTGGGGGACTAATGAATCATCTTCTTTATTAGATCATTGTATCTGGGGATTCTTTTTTGAAAAAATATAAAATTATACATGTAATTGTGGTTCTAAATTCGTTAATTTTTCTTTCTCTATGTGGATGTAGGATCATTTCTTAAAAACTGTTAACTATTATTCCCTGTGTCATCTTCATCACATTCTTTTGTTCCCCTTTGTTTTATCTTTTCTTTATCTACAAACCTTTCTATCATTGTAACTCTCATAATTTATGAAATAAATTTTTACTTATAACTATTGAGGTAGTGATATGATACCCTTAAAAAATTATTTAGATGTTGAAGAGTGGGTGAAACCATAATCAAATAATAAATTTATAGTTATAATAGGATGATAAGTGTACCTTTCACCACTTATTTCTTATTACCCACTAAAATAGTTTTTATCAAAAGATATTTCTATTTATCTCTGGTCTTAAGAGGTTGTTGATGCCTATTTTCATCATTAACTTTTGAATTCATGCACTAGTTGGAACAATGACTATACTCCTTTCAATTTTAGAATTAGTGATTGAGTGGTGCATTTAACAGAACTTTCTTCCCATTCCATTCATTATATTTCCTCTTTCTATCTCTATGGTATTCACATTCTCAATACAATACCTTTACAAACTTTAATAATTTACCATTCCCTTGGATAAAATTTGCCCCATGCTTCTTTCCACACATCAATCATAAAGGAAGGGTCATTTTATTTATTATTATTAGAATTTCCTTGAAAATAATTCTTTCTATTCTTTTCAGTATTATGAAAATGATGGGAATCTTCAATCTTTATTTTTATATTGAGATAACATAAAATTATTTCCTGATAACTATTAAAGTCCCTTATGTACAATGCCTTTCAAAAAAAATTATCTAATAAAGAACTAAAAAAAAATTATTTTAGGATTAATGATGAAATAAAAATCATACCTCGTAAGTCTTATAAATTTTTCCTAAAAGGAACCACCAAATTGATCAACCTTATCATAGATCTCAAGTAAATCCATTTACATTTTTTGTATGAATAGTTCAAAGAAAGTGATTAAGAAGAAATACCATCTTCAAGTCATCCAATTTCATGGAAACAATTTCTTAAACTTGTCTCATAATCCTAATAAGATTCCACCATAGGTCTACTTCTCCTTCCAACTGATACACTACAAGAAAAAAAAATTTCATGCTCTAAGCACTGGATAATGGAAAATATATTTTCAGTGGTACTAATCCATTGCTCAAAAACTAGTGGATCAAAGGACGAGCCAAAAGGTAGATGTTTCCTCATGAAACAGTCATTTTTAACAGCTAAGGTAATGTTATAATAAATCATTCATTGTAATAAACTATATATTTATATTCATTATTAAAATATTAGGAAATTTTTTAGGCAAATGGAAAAAAAATTTATTTATAACAAAATTGGATTTTCAAGTATTATATGGTTTCCATTAAAATATTGGAATAAAAATAATATAATTTTAATTTTTAAGATAAATTTTAATTTTTTATTCATAATTTCAAAATTATTTGAGGATAAATTTTTTATAATTTTTTTAAAATATTTATTTTTCAATAAATAGTTAAAATACAGGTCTTTATTGAGAATTTTATTTTCTTATTAAGTATTAAAATATTCAAAGTATATTTTTGATTATTTTGAAAATTTTATTATTTCCTTTGGATTAAAAAATAAAATTATAGTCTTTTTAATAAATTTTAAACTTGAAGTTAGTACAAAATCATTGTTTTACTTAAAAAATTGATTTTTCTGGAAATCTGTTTTTCATCGCATTTTTATGGTTTAAAATAAAATAAAATTATGTCTTTTATGTTTGATAAATATTAAAAAAATGTATTCCATATTTGGAATCATGAATTATAAATTTGGTAAATTTTTTCTTATTAATTTTTTCAATCTTATGAGTAACATTTTTAATTCTGTTGACCATGGTAAAGGGTAAATCAGGTAATTAAAGTTAAAAATAAAATGATATGCACTATAAATTAACACTAACACTTGCCTAAATTTTATTTCATGATTATATTTTTTCCATAGTAATACATGTTTAGAATGTATAGATTTTTTCCAATTTGGATGTGATCATGACCTTTATAATATTTTATTTAAAGAAAAGAAAAAAATGTCACCCTGTTGCTTTTAACAATAATAATATTTTAAAAAAAATTGGATAACTAGAGGGTTTATTTAGTTATAAATATTATTTATAAATTTAAATAATTTATCTTTAATATAGTAAAATTTTTTATATTTTAGTGAAGAAATAAGTATCTTAAATTCTTACACAATACTAATGCATTTATTATTCAATTAACAGAAAAAATAAATGATATTTTCAATATTAAAATTTTAATAATTTTAAATAATTAAGATGAAAATTAATTTTATATAAAAACATAATATTTTACGAGTTTATTAAAATATTTTTTGAAAACATGATTTTTTTTCTTGGTGTTGTAAAAGTCAAAGTAACTGAATAGTACTAAAATTGACATTATTGATATTTTATAAAAATAATATATTATTAAATGATATAAAAATAAAAATAATACTATATTATTCCAAGGGATTATTATATTCTTTAACATATCAACCATGGTCCATTTATGTGCTTTTTTCCACTTTTAGTAATTATCAGGAGCATCGAAGAGTAAAAAACCTTATTGTCACAATATGTGTTAAAAGGGTTAACGAGAGGTCAAAACCAAAAGATAAGGGTAACAATGTAATCAAAACTAGTCCAAAAATAATTTTATGAGATAATTTGACTAATAATAATCTTATCATCTAATATTATCAATTTAGATCCATTTTTTCATAATTTTTTTTATAATTAATATTTTAAGAAATTTCAAGAGTGTCCCAACACTCTCTTATAAAAGGGAACCACTTCTTCTCATTTATTGATACATAATAATCCATTTTTTGTCCATTATAAAACGAAATACCTTCCCAAGATACCTACCCACATTTTATATGCATTATTTTGGGAATAATTTCAATCTTATAGGTCTTAAGGTGTTAAATAAATAAGAATTTAAAAATAATATGTATAGTTTTAACCACATATTTTAGTTTTATTTCTCTTACACCTCATTAAATTATTATTCATCCATGATATAATAATAAAAATTATATAATCCATATAATTAGATGTTATTATTAGAATCTAAAATCATATATCTATCTTCTCTTTTATCTAATTGGAAACAATACCATTGTTCATGTGTACAGTGGACTACCACCTCACGAACAGATGTAATCAATTTTCAATCACTGTATATCATGGATGGATTATAATTATGGACTTAATGTTTATATATATGATATTAATTTAATATTTATCATTCATTAAATATTTAATATCATTTAACTTCTTAAATTTCCATTCACTGAAAAATGATAGTGTTGTTTGTGCCTACGTGTGGGATACCACCTACATGAATCAATATGATTCATTTTTAATCACCACATCACATGGATGATATTTATAAGTTAATTTAATAAATTAATATTACATTTTTAATATTATTACAATTTTTAAGGATGAAATAATACTTACTCTCTTTCCATAATGATCATTGAAAATGGAAATGTTACTCATGCATACGTACGACCTGAAATCTCTGTGACTGTAATGTGGTTCATTTTTCATAACCATGTTAAATGATTGGATTTAAAATTATTATTGATGTATACAAATTATAATTATTTAATTAGTATTATTCATAATATGATGGAATAATTACCACTTTGAACCTAGTTTATATAACAAATTAATTTGGGACTTATGAACCGAATATCATTAAAACTTGTGATGTGGACTTAAATGATTAATTAATTGCTAAAAAATGGTAATATATGAGAAAAAAGTAACAATAAAATAGAAAAAGGTATTAAATAATTTAAATAAATAATATTATTTTTTTATTCAGGAAGATAAATAAGTTGCCTAATATTTCATACTTAAGGAAATAGACATTCATTTAAAAATACCCTTTAATGTTTCTCTTAAAAATCTCTTTTTCTTACATGTCCATATTTTTAAATTTATTTTATAGATGTATTAATTTTATAATAAAATAAATTTATAGAAAATTTTATTTAACTTTTGACTTTTTTTCACTCGCTTTCAAAATGAATCTTTTTTATAGAATTTTTTAATTATCTTCACAAAAAAGGAATATTATATTCTAACATATATGGAAAAAAATAATTTTCTAACTATTTTAACTGTTATTTGATTTTTATCTTCCCTTAAATGATTTCATTTTTTTAAAAAAAAATCATATTTTATTATATTTTGGTTATTTTCAAAACTATTTTTAAAATGGAATGGATATTTCAATATCCGAAAATGTTTTCTTATAAATACAATGAATATTTTTATTAGTGTAATGTTAGAAATTTAGAGATTTTATGTGTTTTGATTATACTACGGTTCTTGTGAATTTTCATGATGATGGGTGGTTCAATTATAATCCTTGGATGGATGGTAACATTATTAACCAATAATGGGTGGTTCCATGATAAACTAAGGACATGTGGGTCTATGATATCCCTCTAATGCATTGGGTATGGAAGTTGACCATATGACTATCCCATTTAAAAGAGTGATTATATGGGTGATGTGGAAATGATGTACCATGTAACCTAGATGTTTAATCTATTATTTATATTTGATTGATATGAATATTATGATTTCCTAAGATATGATAACGATCGTATGTTGACATGAAATTATATGATACTTTGTTAGGGTTAATGTATAAATTTTTAAAAAGGTTATTATGAGTTTTTCATTAATTCAAAGAAACCTTATGAGTTTTATTTATTTTCTAATATTTATTATGAAATGTTTTATGAAAATAATTGGAAGGGAAAAGTGATTTATTAGGTAATAAAACTTTCATTTTTTCCTAAATTTTATTTGAAAATGGAAAATTTTTATTAGTACTAATCCATCTTCTTTCTTTCTTTTTTTATCCCTTAAAAATATTTTTGTGCTCATCAAACATTTTAAAATGTTTTCCAAATTGATTAATTATGGGTAAGTGAAAAATAATAAGTCATGTTTAAATTCATGAATATTTTTCCAGAATAAAAATGTGTTTCATTTTAAAAGTTTTACATAATGGAAAAGATGATACTGATTAGAAATGTCTACTTTGTATATATATGGGGTTTTAGGTAAATGTTAGTACCTGAATATCTAAAAATATAAACCTAAAATATATTTATGGATGTAATAATGTGAAATATAGTTTAAATTCACAAGAATACAAAATTGTTATGTTTCGGCCCTCACATCAATGGTGTTTTGGTCTCTTTTTTCTCATTTGGAAGCTTATCAGGATTCATGGATTAGTAGAGTTATGAAAGATTATAAATAAGAGTTTTCATTCCATATCCAATCATATTCATTTTCTCAAGAGGAAAATAATTTCATTTTCCACAACATTCGTTGTTAACAAAATTTCTTCTCATTATATCCATTGACTAAAAAAATATATTGAAAGCATGAAGTTATAATAATCAGAGTAATAAAATAATATAATCAGAAAAATCATTCTCGATGTATCCTAAATTATAGAACCATATTATCAACATATTAAATCATTAGGTTCTCCCTATATCATATTTTGTTCATCATAGGTTATCTTAAGGTCAATCATCATATTACTCATAACATAATCTCCAATAAAATAATTAGACTCTGCTCTGATACTAACTGAGGGGACCCAAGTATTACATACATAAATATAGAATTATTTAAGATTTATATTAAATGGATTATATAATAATACATTCACCATAACAATAATGGTTTAGTGTCTTCAAAGTATAGATACATAATAAACTTATTATCATGAAATATATTTAATATCTATCACAAATTCCTTTTCTCAAAGTACCCTTCTTAGACATTTCTTATGTAACACATTTTTTCATAAACTTTGGAAAATTAAAACTACGAAAGGGTGTGTCTTGGAAAAAAATACCTCAAGGAGTCAACTTTGTGGTTTCGGGTGTGATTTTGTTTGTTGAGAAATCTGGATGACCGCAAATGAGTTTGATTGGTGTTTCCATAGCAGGTTTTAAGGTGACATAGTTTCCCATTGTTTGATAAATAATTGGGCCTAAAAATTGGGATTTTTTTCTTGGAAAAGAAAGTATTTATATATAGGATCAAACAATACATGGAAAAATAAGAATAGTTACTGGACCGCATAAGAGGTATAAAAAATGGTGATAAAGATTGGAAAAGGCTATGTTGACTACAAAGATTTTTGCATAGCAACACTATGTGGGCCACAAAGCGTGGTACATGGACCATGTAGGAAACAAATTTGTGGGAAGGATTTTGGTTCGAGGGAAGGAAGAAGTTTCTAGAAGTATTGTGGTACATGGGATGGGTCTTTATTTTCATAAGTGAGGTGGTAATTTGTGGAGCTGTAAATGGATTTATTCATGGAGGATATCAGCCGCCATGGAGGAGAAAAGGCGCTACGCAGACCATGTAGGATTAAATGGTTTGAGGAAGAGCTCAGTACATGGTGAAGGATATACCATATCAAAATATTTGGTATACCAAATTAGAGGATTTTATGGATATATTTTCCTATATAAGGACAACTAGTACCATTATTAAAAGAGAGAGATGTTTTCACTCGAAAATATCATGGATCTAGGAATATTTTGGCTATGTATGAAGGAAGTTCGAGAGGAATTCGTTGTGGAGAAAAGTTCATGATGTATTATTACATGAAATGATTTTATGGGTTCTTTATATCTCACAAAAGAAAAGGATCTTCAAAGGTGAAATGGTCTATGCAAGTGTTGGAAGTCTGTAGAGGAAGAATCTGTCCAAAAATCGAGGAGGGTTTGCAGAGGAGAAGTGGTCCATGGGGGAGAGACAATCCATGGAGGAGAGTTTTTCCAAGAAGAATTTAGGCTATGTGGTGTAGCATAGTTCATGGAGGGATCAAGGAATTCCATAGAGGACTCAAGGCATCTCATGGAGGAATAGTTCATGAAAGTAATTTCTATAAACAAATAGTTTGTGAAAAAGTAGAATTTATCTAAATGTGAAAAAGGGACTTCAACAGAGCATCTACCTAAATTTTAGGATGCATTATTTCATGAAAATGAATGAACATACTAGTAGATGAAATTTGGGTGGATCTATTCCAAGAGTAGTGAGTGAAGGAAGAGGAAGATAGTGATCCTTTCCACTGGCTATAAGCCCGAGAAAGAGACATAGCGAGTGAACCTTGGGATTGTAGTGAGCATACCCTAATGCTTTTAAATGTAGTGAGCCACAGTATATAATTGATCTATCTTGAACATCATTATTGGTAGTTATCCTTAGTGAATTTGGTAAAATCTAAAAATTTTCATTATATGATCCATAGATGTAGTATAGAGAGGGTGAACAAAGTAAAAATCTATGTGTCCTTGTTTTAGATTTAGTTTTTCCCTTCAGTGCATTATCATTAGATAAAATTGTAAAGAACATGATCAACATTAACATTAAATAGCATAATAAGTGACCCTTGTAATAAAGTGGTCAAGATCTAATGGGTATGAATATGTTTGAAAAGAATATACATACCCTGATTCACCCCCCCTTAGGGTATATAGGCCAATCTTGAAAAAAACAATTGGTATCAATGGGTATGTTTCTTTTATCAGATTTGATTTCTCAGACTTGGAATAATCTATTTTTGAATTCAAATATTAAGTATTATCTTATCGTGGATTTACAAGTCAAATGTATGAACTTCAAAGAATAATAAGAAGTCTGGTTGAATTCCTCAATGTGGAAGTGTCTATGAGAAGATTATGATTCCGTTGAAGGAAACCAATAATGTACTAAAAAATTCCTAGATGAATCAGATAGTGTGATTATTAACTCTTTTAATGATGGTACAAGAATAAGTGAAGAAATATATTTTTCTAGTGATGTTGTTAGAACTGATGAAGATGAAATTTCAAGACAACTAAAAGTGGAAGTTGTCAATGAAATAAAGAAATTTAATTAGAAACCGGCTAATGAGATTAAATATAAGGATATCCAAATCCAAGTGTAGGAAATTGAGTTGAAAAATTTTAGAGGCTTAAATAAAAGGCTTTTTGATGTGGCTAATTATCTATGAAAGTCGAATGATTCCTAAGCTGAACAAATACAGAATATGTCTAAAAAGTAGAAAAACTCCAAACTGATTATAAATAAAATAGTTTAAACTTAGAAAAAATAATGAATATAGATGCCATAAATGAGGATATTTATATACAGAAATATGAAATTATTCAGAAGAACCATAGGCTACATAAAGATAATCCATGCTACAATGACTGATGCTTAAATAGATTCTAAAATTAAAGAGTAATCTAACATGATAGAGAAGATATCCTAGAAATTGGAAATTTAGATAAGTAGTGGGATGACTCTCATAAGATAACATAACGATAAACTCAAATATAGGGACAAGAAGATTCAAAAATTGGGAGATGATCTATAGTTGGTCAAGAATGAAGTGGGGAAATATAATACCAATGAAAATCCAAAATTGAATATTGATTTGCACTAACTATTTGATTATTATTTAACTGGTGATAATGAAATGAAATGAAAATTTGATACTTTAGAGGGAAAATAGAAAAGTATTTTCACATTCTAAGCGCCATATAGTTAGGAAAAATTAGTATTTGGATATGATGATCCCTCTCCCATGCATAACAGAAAGAGATATGTGAATAGTTCCAAATATGTGAACAATTTTGTAGAAAAAGGAAATATATATAAAAAGGAATTTATAAGAAGTAATGATAGGAAGTGTTATTTCTATGTAACACATGGTCATACTTCATGTTTTATTTTTGAGGAATTAGAATATAATTAATCTTGTGATAACAAAAATCATTCTACATCTAAGAATAAAAAGAAACATCTTGGGAAATCAGAAATATGAGTCTCTTAGAAGACAATATCCACAAAATTCTACAATTTTGGAAGAATGGGACACAACATGAGTACATTTCAAGAATTACGAGGGCTTAATTTGAAAATAAGAACTCTATATACATCAACATCTCATCTAAGAATGGATGATATGAGGTATGACTTTAATGGAAGATGTTTTGTATTTTTGGATCATGGGAATTTGGAAATACATCGCAACCAGAAGAAATAAGGAAAATAAAAGGAACCAATATGAAGATCCCCAACACTGGAAGTGTATAAAAAATGGCCTATATTGTAAGACAACATGATAAGTTGAAAAATAGGTTTACATCCTTAGGGGAATCATAAGGATCTCAATGAAAGGAGTATAAATCACCTCCTTTGTTACACTCACAACAACTATCATGTAATAAATGTGAATAAACCTAGAACAAAAAGGGATGAGATAATCCAGATGTGATTAAAAATAATGTAACTTCAATGGAAGACTCAACCCCAATAAGAAAGTGTGGAATGGATCAGATAATTGATCAAAGAAAAATGAATAAATAATTCTTTGAAAAAATCACATGGCATGCCAAACACTTTTCATTCTTGTAATGGGTTCACTCCCCATACTCTATTATATTATCTCATGTGATATAATTCACTAACAAATTCTTTATAGGGATATATAATTTCTTGACAACCCATCACATAATTAAAATTTTGTATATATGTTCCACAATATCATAAAACACACATCAATTCATCATAGTACAACTCAGGTAAAATAAACAGATTTTATAAATTTTTGACATCATATATTCATAATATATATAATTAAAAAAATGATTATATCATTATATCATTCCCACAATGAATCATAAGAAACCTTAAAGGATGTTTACAAAGAAGAAATATTCTTTTAAAATAACATTAAAACCATTCATTGAAAACATGATAAAAATATCATTTTACATTAATAAAATTATAAATAAAAATGCCTATAATATTTATTAAACTATTTTATTTTAAAATAACAATGTAAAATTTAAATTAATCATAAAACAATAATAGGCATGATGATGGGAATAGTCATTTGGGAAGTAAATGTTAAAACAAATATTCTTTTCCCACATTTTTGAAAAAAATCATAAATATCCTATTCCAAAACATTGTACAAATTACATTTTAATCCATTAAAAATAATTTAAAATATGGTTGAAAATGAAATTTAAATATTCATTGTATTATTAGAACAATATAATTGAAAACATTTTAAATAAAATATTCATGGAATAAAAAGTTCACCGATCAAAGAGAAAATATGGTTGGATTTTCTTAAATAAATTTCCTCATTTATTTTTAGTACCCAGTACTATTGAATGACACGAAAAGATGAAAACCCAAAAAAATAAATTGTGTATATGAAAATATATGTGGTTTAACAGATAAATTACTATTGGCGCCAAAATATTGGATGAAAAATAAAGGAGAAAAAGAAGCATGTGCGCTGTCTTGTGAAGTTCCGACATGGTGGGCCCTCGAGCAATGCGGCCGCCGCGAATCCCCAGAGGCGGTAACGCTTCAGAAAATCTCTGACATTCGTGAGCCCGCCGGGAAGCATAGGAGGTTGTAATGCTCCGCAAATGCCCTGACATTCATGAGCCCGCCTCGAAGCAGAGGAGGCGGTAACCCTCTGCGAACTGGTTGACGTTCGTGACCCGCCGCGAAGCAACCACAGCCCCCTTCGCGCTGCATGAGCCCTGCTTCGCGGAGCCCCTTGCCTATAAATACAGGGCTCCCCCTGAGCTCAAATGATGGAAAATCCAAACTTTCGGCTTCTCACCTCCCAAATCACGAAGCACCCTTTTCCCCGGGAATCATAAGCTCCGCGAGGTATTTTTGCTTCATGAGAGGACTTCTCCTTGTCTCGTTTTGATCCCCTCTTCCGAGAGGGATTCCCTTTTTAAGCATAGGGGACTTCGCGAAGGAAGGGGATTACAAAGGGAACCCGGGCAGCTGCGGAGCGTTCATGCTTCGCATAACACCCATCCTATACATGTGATCCATATGCCAAGGAAGGATCACTATACTTCGCGAAGCACATTGCTGAGCAGCACCATGCTTCGCGAGGCACCTCTGCTTCACGAGGTGGTTCTCCGCGAATGCTATTCTACTTCGCGAAGCACCACCCATTTGCACTCCTACCCCATGATAAGGAAAATGAACTCCACTTTGCGAAGCACACCCCTTTACAAGTGCTCCCCACTATGCAAAGAATCCGAGCTCGACCAGGTCCCTGCATGTGGACACCTTTGCTTGGAAATTCATCTTCTCGTATAGCCCTCCAGTCTTGCACGATGTGATTTCAATGTACCCTGGACGATACAACCCATAGCGTTTCTTTTCCTAATACTTCTTCTCATAGGCACTCTAATGGCTATTGCTTCTTCACAAAGCCACGCTAAAGTGGACCCCTCGATGGTTCACTCTGTGACCCCCCTTCACCACAGCCTTGCCGATGCCTTCCCTCCCACAAGGAGCAGAGGGAACCAGTTATGTAAGTCCTAGGTGTGTGGAGTAAACCCACCTCGTTTGAGCTATAGGACGTTAAACTTCCAAGCACCTCATCCTCAACACATGATGTTAAACTGTGATCTGACCCCGTGCTTCACATGCAGGGTCCCCTCGTCTCGGACATTCTTTACGCCGCTCGTCTCCACGGGAATGAAATATTCCTCACATGTAATGAGATCCTCCCTTTTTGAGTGGCGTTTGTCCACGGGGGAAGGGTTTCCTCAGAGAGTAAGCCCCTAGCCTCTCTTGTGGAAGTTTTCACCCATGCACCTCCGTACTTCCCCACCGCCATAGCCAGTGGAGGGTGTGATAGGGAATGAGGCACCTCCTTTGTTCAGTCCCAAATCCCACTCCCTCTGCACTTTGCCGCACCTCAGGCCTCCATCATAGAGTAAGTCCACGCACCATGGGCTACCTAACGCGTGAGCCCCTCTTCGCTTCTCACGGACGCACCCTTCGAGATGTGATTGTCAGGTCTATGCTGCCTCTGGTTTCTCACACCGAGCATGATTCACATAGTTTTAGAGTAAGCATCAACCTTGGCACCCCCTCATCCAGCATGATGTTAAACTGTACGCCCTAGTCCAGCATGACGTTAAACTGTATGCCCTCATCCAGCATGATGTTAAACTGTATACCCTCGTCCAGCATGACGTTAAACTCTATGCCTTCTTCTAGCATGATGTTAAAAGGCATACCCTCATCCACCATGACGTTAAACTATATACCTGAACTATGAGGACTTTGATTCATGTCAAGGCATGGTACATAGGAAGCCTCCACGAGGTTCAATCCCACCACCCGTCGTTTATTCACGTCAGGGATCACCCTCGTCCTGCATGGCGTTGAACTACATTGCGGTCCAGCGGTAAGCCATTGTGACAAACCTGAACTACGTGGTCTTTGATTCGTGCTAAGGCATGGTCTGTAGGAAGCCTCCATGAGGTTCAATCCCACCACCAGTGGACCCCCCAGGTTCACCTTCACATCGGTTCGCCGACGAAACCCTACCTGAACTACGTGGTATTTGATCCGTGCTATGGCATGGTACGTAGGAAGCCTCCACGAGGTTCAAGCCCACCACCACCTGGACCCCTGGTCCTCCTTCACGTCGGCCTTCCGGCGTCATACCTGAACTACGTGGTCTTTGATCCATGCTAAGGGATGGTACGTTGGAAGCCTCCATGAGGTTGAAGCCCACCACCACCTGGACCTTTGGTCGTCCTTCACGTTGGCCTTCCGGCGTCAAACATGAACTGCGTGGTCTTTGATCCATGCTAAGGCATGGTACGTAAGAAGCCTCGATGAGGTTCAAGCCCACCACCACCTGTGCTAAGGTCCTCCTTCACGTCAGTTCACCGACCCAACATCCATGGGCCACCTTAGGGTGTAAGCCCCATTCCATATCGAACTACGCAAACATTGATTCCCTGCCACGGGGATACGTTGGAAGCCTCTCTGAGGCTCAATCCCATCACCACATTCACCTCCATGATGGCCCCCATCTCATCCCTCCTCCACTCCATTCCATTCCCCATCATCCACCCGGATTCTTACCTGGGCCGCCACATCCCGGTGAGATCATGCTACCCCACTCCCATCCACAGCATCTGGGAAGCCACCCATGAGATGGCCCAGATATCAGTGTTCCCTCAAGAAGGGCCATCAGTCTGATCCATTCTAGTTATTGTTCTGATCAGCCCCATTCGTCTCCTCCAGACGTTAAACTTGTGGCATACCCCGTGTTAAACATTGTAAGATGAGGAAAACCTCAGATACATGCCTATGGCATATGATCCCCACGTTCGATGTGGGATTCCTCGGGCTTCCGTGCCCACGAGAAGCCCTATAATAAGGGAATAACAATAGACACGCCAATTCCCCAGTATTCAGACACGTTAATGATGCCTCGACGTGACTACTCCCTCAACTGATGGTTTTTTCCCTAACCGGACCCTTTAGAATGTCCTGACATAAGCAGTGTAATTAACCGGCGTCCATGAAAATATGGCACTGGGAAGACTCTCACAAACAACGTATTAAATCTATGAGGGAGACCCGGACTAGGTGAATAGTTCCAAGGAGGAATCCACGGAAGGAAGAACCGACATACCGTCATCCTGGTTTCGATCAAGGAGAAGACGTCCCTAAATAAGGAGCGAATGCCACCCGCCTTTGGAAAGCGAGAATGCGGGGTAACAAGAAAGCCATGCCATGTTGCGCACAAAGCGGATAGACGCGGGCGCCCTGATGAAAGCATTAGAAACAGAGATTATGAACCCAACATGAAGTTATTCTCCTCAATGTGGAGATTAGTAGCGCTAAAGACATCAGTAGATTGACGTGTCACCGGATCCAAATATCTGGCACCGGGCCCCACTAAGCAAACAGTGGGCCTAGTGTGAAACTCACCAGAAGTTGGGGCAGTAGAACGTGGGGAGTTCCGTTATGCAACGTTGTCGGTGTGGATCCCTCTTACCAGCCACGGAAGATGGAATGGCGTTGGGGAACTGGTTATCGATTCCTTTCCTCGCAGTGATGACGAGTTAATCACCCTGCTTCCCAGGAACCAGATTGCTGCTATGGAGACACGATCACCGCCTGCTCGCCTATGCAGGGGTGGGGAAATACCAGCACAACCGCTCCTCTTGGCTCCACTACCGCCACAATGACATCTACGTCCATGAATGCGGGACGCCCATGTCCCCTCTATCTGTCAGAGATTATCCAACGAAGGGTGATCAACGACCTTGTACATAGGTACGAGGAGGAAGGGGTCATCCCAACCTGGGATATGGCCCGCCTGGACCTGGAGGAATTCTTACCCCTCCATCAACGCTACCCTTGAGGGCCACGCGGGGATCCCCTGCTCCCCACCACAACATTCAATCGTTTCGGGAGCCTATCCCCAGAATGCCTCAACGGCTCCCTGTCTTATGCCGATGAGGTGGGTGATGTTTGGTTCATCCCTTCCAAGGCCCCGGTCCAAGGACTCCAAGCAAGGGCCCCCACCCGACTACGTCATCGCCACCATCCGGCTTTTCCAGAGGAGCAGGGAGGCTACGCCCCTACACCACCTGCACAGGCTCATCTGACCCGACGCTAGCGTCGGGCCCGAGATGAGGACGCCCGTCAAGGGGAGTTAACTCCAACAACTACTATGGCCCAAGACAACGACGACGTGCACCGTGAATCCCCTGCACGCACTGAGCAGGGGAACTCCTACGCCCGATCGGGATCGGGGCCCCAACCACCTCATGGGTAGACTGGGTTGACTCTCCAGGTCGCAGGCCGGAGTGGTGATGTCACCCCGTACGGAGGCCCTCCCCATACCACCACTCTACAGAGTGTGGGACTTCCCCGCTCCGAAGCTCGTCATGGAGGTATGATTCGTGCTACCCCCATCCCGAATGAAGACCTGCCCCGCGGTAGTGATACTCGGTTTGGAAGCCTATCTCGCGCCCACCACACCGGGAATGGAGCTCCTCCTCCTGCCCCCCGACCGTCGATGTGAAGGTATTTCCCATCCGGTCCCTCTCCAGCATGGGGATCCTCCTGATTTTCTCTCTGTAGCTGGCAAAGTTCCTCCTCACCCTGGCAACTAGAGGGATGAATTTCAACCTCGCTCCACCCACGTCGATCATGAAGGTCCTCCCCATACTCCTGCTGGTTCCAACAGAAGTTCCGCCCATACGAGTGTGGTTCATAGAGGTCCTCCCCATGTACCCTTAGACATCTGCCCCAGTGCCCCTCACACATCAGCCGTCTCAAGAAGAATTCATCTCCACCCTGACACCAACGAGGCCCCGAGAATACATGTCGGGAATCAGCCATGTCTCAAAGAGCCATCTAGGGGTAGGAAAGCAGGTCATCGCCGCCACAAGAAGAATCCTGGGAAAGCCCGGGCGGAGATCAAACTGGCCCGCTTCTCAGATTATGAAGCGTAATGCGGATCAGTGATGGAACCTTCTCCTCAGTCCTCTGTGTCAAGGGCTGGGGCAGGAACAAGGCATGTCAGCCTCATTCTCCCAGACTGTGAAGTCCATCAGATTCCTGCCTCTCATGGTAGGTACATTCAGAAGGAGAAAATCATGGGAATCCCGCAGGTTCCGATCGTGTGGTCACCACCGTCGTCACCCGAAGCGCCCTCTACCTCTAAAAGAGATCACAAAGAGCTATTTTGGGGACCAACGACGTGACCCTCTGTCAGTGACCGCAATCCCTGTGCCAGAAGCCGTGATGGGTAGCCCGTCGTATCGCGACATTGTGGTTAGGTCAAATCACTCTTAGGAGGATGTCCCAGAGTTCGGAGGCCAGTCAGCTCATGCACCGTATTCTCCGCTGCCTAGCTTACTGTCCCGTTGGCCAGCCTCGGTACCGCTATCGGATCTTCAGCCGCCCCCGGTTGACGAGTGGGGAAATACGGGGCCAGAACCTGAATCTGAGCCCAAGAGCTTCTAGAAAATTCTCACGGTGGACCACTTCCCTGAGATTATTTGGCTGGCGGCACTATCAAACTTTTGTGTGCTGGAATCCCTCACCCCAAAGGAAGTAGAGTGCTTTCGCCAAACCCTATGGGTGATGCACTTCCGCCTTCGTTATGAGCGGGTGGTGTATCCCAGGAGCTGAGATAACTTTGAGAAAATCGGCCAGCAATGCTTCCAAGTCGATTTGGCCGCACTCCCCAGGGCCCAGCGCCCTGAGGCACCAGGTGTCCAGAGTGCCCTCTAACACAAATGAGTTCAGAGTTTAAAATTACTCTGCAAAATCATCAGGGAAGATACCCCCCCATTTGCAAGTCCATGGTTGGGGATAGTATGTCGCCCTCCTCTTCAGTCCTATCTGGAAACAACCCAATTCGTTATGCGAAATTGAGAACATGCCTCCAAGAGGGGTCGCGGTCCACATGGATGATGTAGTGGATAAGGATGACGAGCTTGATTTTCTCGATGGAGACTTACCCCCTGAGGGTGTACCACCACTGCTGGACCCATCAGGGTGGATTACCCGTCAGCAGAGGAACCTTCTAGGCCTCCCTGTACCCAACGAGTCACTGGTACTCAGTCGTATGGCCGGTAAGGGTAAGGAGCACATTGGAACTATCAAGAACTCCGACCCATCCGCCTCAATGCAGAAGACGAACGAAGACCCCGAGAAGGCCGCATTGCGCCAACAACTTGCTGAGCAGAAGAGGCCAGTCGAAAAACACTTGGCCGAGCGCGCTATCGAGAGGTGACCCGACTATGGTGATCCTAAGCCAGGGCAGCAGGGGTAGGAACAATTCCCCCCAAGCGAGATGCCTCCGGGAAACCGTGATCTTGCTACTCCCGAAGACAGGGTAGAAGTTGGAACTCACAGAAAGAGGGAACAATATGTCTCACCAAACCCTCCTGAATGGCGAGGCAATCTGAGGAATCCAGCCCGGGATCCTCCAGCCTCCCAAAAGGCTGTTCTGCCAGTCGCTCCATGAGCCGCCGGAGCCGTCTACCTTATCGGAGATCCCAGAAGCGCACTCGTGATTAGTGATCCTCGTCCTGGTAGGTACCCCCACCCTGATGATCTTATTGAAGTACTCATCACCCGTCTCGAGGCATTGGAAACACGGTAGGTGGCGGTCCCGCTAGATGGAAAGCCATATCCCGCGTGGGTGGATGATATGCCTGCACCTTCGGGTTTCAAGAACCCTACTTTATCTCCCTTTAACGGGAAAGGGGACTCACCGTAACACTTGGAACACTTTTGTTCTAGGTCTGGCCCCATGTTGGGGACCCCAGATTAGCAAGAAGCCTCCAAGCTCCTATGTTTTGTGTAGACATTGGAGGGCCCGATGTTTGTCTGGTACAGCTAGATTCCCATTGGATCGGTGACCGGCTGGGAGGATCTCTACCAGCAGTTCCTATATCAGTTCAGCTCCACCACACGAAATACCAGCATCAAAGACCTCTTTAAGTGAAAACAAAGGCCTAATGAGTGAGTCACAGACTTCATCACCCGGTGGAAGTGGCTCACATACTCCCTCGACATGCCACTAACTCAGGAGAAATTACTGACTATGTGTGTAGGGAATGTTAAAATAGATCCGGTTCCTTCCCTGATCACCCAGAACTATCCTAGAGGGTTCCGAGAATTCTTAGATAAGGCCTAGCTTCTCAAGAAAGCTCTACAACAGGCTAGTCAGGTGCGTTTGCTACCCCTTGTGATCCCAGCAAGGAGGGCCAGAGCCAAGCCCGCTGTGGTGGCCCAGATAGAGGCCCCAAGGTAGCTAGAGTTGCTGCCGGTGGCGCCAGCACCACAAAATCGCAGAGTTCCTCCTCCGCAGGCATAGCCTCCTGCCCAGCAGCGACCGCCTCAGAACCAACAGGTTCCCCTACGCAATGAGCCACCACTGCCTAGGCGGGATAATCAGGCTCCGCCTCCTCGGCAGGCCCCTCAGGCCCCTCTCCAGGGCCCGACTCCCAGAGCTCCCTTTCCGGAAATAAGGCACTATACTTACTCGTTCAACGAGAGTCAGGTCCCTGGTTACTTCTGAAGTGCCCTAGAGCAAGGGATTCTGTGCCTACCCGAGTGCAGAAGGCCGGCAGATACAAATCTTACCGATCGCCCCAACTACTGCCACTATCATCAGATCTTGGGGTATACCATCAAGCAGTGATTTCTGTTTAAAGGCTAGCTCCAGACCAGGTCAACAACAACATAGTCAGGCTAGGCCCGGCTCCGACACATGTAGCCGGTGTTTTTGTCAGATCAGAAAGTAGTAGTGATGACGAAGGCGAGTGGCAGCAGGTTCCAAGCCGTGGGCCCCATAAGTACGATGACTGGATGGATCGTAAAACAGTCGACTATGCCCATGGTATCATTCAGGCATGCCTAAATTGACCAGAACCTTCGGAGGAAGCAGCCAGTACCTCTGCATCGTCATCTCAGTCGGCCTCTTCTCAAAAGAGTAAGCAGTGGCGACGTAAGAAGAAGAATCGTTCTCCCCCACTGTCGTCGTCATCCCGAACTCTCAGTGACATTATGACCCTTGAAATGGAGATTACTCCCAGAATCCACCCAGTGGTGGATGATTCATCAAGTGACAGTCAGGGGTACGCTTCGGTTAATACTGTGGAGCCGGTAAATCCCTATATGACTCCCGAAGAGGGGGAACGCCCGGTGAGCCTCCCCAACATCCCCAACCGACATCGACTTCAGCGAAACTGCGACCATGTGGGTCATCAAGGCACATCAGCAGGCACTCTTAGCCCGGATGTGCATGCCGCTGAAACTAGATAGCAGGCCCAGTGCAGAGCTCAGCATGCGCAACCTCACCTGGTTCCCTCAGATCTACCTCCACCGTCGTTCGTGCTACTAGATCAGGTAGAGTTTTCTTGTCTGTATCACGGCCAG
Source organism: Viscum album (assembly GCA_963277665.1). Taxonomy (NCBI): domain Eukaryota; kingdom Viridiplantae; phylum Streptophyta; class Magnoliopsida; order Santalales; family Viscaceae; genus Viscum; species Viscum album. Next base: position 614,912,135 of record OY728119.1, on the reverse strand, counting down.
CCTCACCCTACTATAGGCCAACCTTAGTTTTCCGGTCCTCATTCGACAGCCACCCTCCAGGCCTCAACTAGTAGGTAGTGGGATGTACCTAGTACCGGCCGGTCGTCGGTTCAACTGGCAGGGCCCGCCATGCCTCTAATTGTGGAACGACCTCCTGTAAGAAGAGGATCACGTTTGGCACGGAATTATGATGTTCTGAAGCACCTTGCCGACATTCCAGAAAGTCTCTCTATCCTTGAGGCTCTTCTACTATCATCTGAAATGCGTGAAGCACTTGCCGAGGCCCTATGGACCCCCCTCCAGTTTGAGACGGAGGTAGCAGGTGCAGAAGCCTTCCCCGCTGAGGTAATTGAGAATGATGAATTCTAGGGAGTTATCTCTCTCTCTGGAGAAGATTAAGACCCTCCCATATAGGGACACATTCTCCTACTGTACATCACTGGTCAGTTCAACGGCGTGTAAGTATGACGCTGCCTCGTTGACACGGGTTCTGGGATTAACCTTATCCTGACTCGGACACTGTGGAAGCTGGGTTTGTTAGAGGATGACTCCCTCTGACCTCAGAATTCAGGGATATGATAGGACCGAATATTCTCTGGTTGGAAAGATCTTCTTGAAGACCCAGTTCGGTGGCCTAATTTCCAGCACCGAATTCATGGTTGTCTCCCAGGACACCGCATACAACACATTGATGGCAGGCCATGGCTTCATTTGCCTGCAGCAGTCCCTTCGTCATATAACCAATGCATCAAATACTCCCTCAACGGTCTATTAGGCGTTCTCCAAGGAGATACGACTCCTTTTGCCTCTTGTGAATCCCACTATCTGGATGCTGACTACTACAAGAGCAAGGACAAGACAATCCTGGCAAGCGAGGTTGAACCCACCCCGGCCACAAGTGATCTCTGGGAAGGTATGGATGATGCCTATATCTTCCCAATCCATCGGTTGGATGCCACAGCCCCCGAAATGGGGAAGTGTTTTGTGGTTTGGGGTGCAAGGGGAAGGCATATTCCCAGGTCCAATCGACGTCGGGAAATCACCTCGTACTCCTACAATATCCAGGCTCATGTTATCTAGAACCTCCTATCCTTGTGCAGTACCGAAATGTCAGGCTCATGGCAATGGGAGTATGTCATAAATTTCTCTTCCATCGGTCTGGAATCAACCAGATCAAGCTGACTCGCCACCACTGCTACGATGTCATCAAGCGTGGACCCTTGGGTCGAAGGCCAGATGGAATTGGATCAACCACTTTCATCACCATGGTCTGAGTAGAACATAAGTCTCCTGACATGATGACCACTATCGCTTAGGCCGGCACCAACCTCCCATCAGAGCCTGGTGGTTCGGAAACAACTCCCTCCACAGAGGATCCCTCCACGAATGGGGAAAAAGATATGGAGGATGATCCCCCTGCCTTTGAAGAAGGCGTTGCTACCATGGTCGATGAACTAGTACAGGTGATCCTTGGTATCGAGGCAGATCTGAGACCCACATTGATCAGTGCTGCCATGTCCCCCATGGAGCAGCAACGGTGTGTGGAATTTCTCAAGCAACACTGTGACATGTTTTCTTGGAGTTATGACGAGATGCCAGGACTAGATCCTCAGGTATCCGTTCACCACCTTGGTCTCCCGACAAATCATTGTGGATTTAAGTAGCCTCCCAAAAAGATTCACCCTTCTCACAGTGCCATGGTTGAGGCAAAGTTTGACAAACTTATCAAATCCAACTTCATCAAGGAGGTCCAGTACCCCAAGTGGCTGGCCAACATCATTCCAGTCAGGAAGAAGAATGGAAAGATTAGAGTCTGCATCGACTTCCGCGATCTCAACCTCCACTGTCTGAATGATGATTTCCCCCTCTCAGTGACAGAGTTGTTGATTGACGCCACGGTCGGGTTCCAAGCCCTCTCCTTCATGTATGGGTATTCCGGGTACAACCATATCTCGATGGCCCCCGAATAAGAGGATTCCACTGCCTTCAGGGCTCCCCAAGGTACTTTCTGTTACCAGGTCATGCCGTTCATCCTGAAAAATGCAGGTTCCACTTATCAGTGGGCCATGAACCGCATATTCAAGATGGTTCTCAGGACACTAGTGGAGGGATACGTGGATGACCTGGTGGTCAAATATCCTTAGCACCAGGATCATCTCAAGGACCTTGAAAAAGTGTTCTACTTCCTCCATTTCTGCCACCTGAATATAAACCCGTTGAAGTGTGCCTTCGGGGTCACCTCCGGGAAGTTTCTTGGCTTCGTTGTCAGGTACCGAGGCATCGAGATTGACCCAGGGAAAATAAAAGCCATCATCCAGATGCCTCCCCTGAGCAATATTTGGGAGCTTCGAGTTCTCCAAGGCCACTTAGCCTACATACGCCGATTCATTGCGAATCTGGCTGGAAAGTGTAATCCCTTTTCCCGGCTCATGAAGAAAGGATTCGCTTATGAGTGGGATGAAGACTGTCACACCGCCTTCGAGGAAATCAAGCAGTATCTACTCCAACCACTGGTCTTGATGCCACCCATCCCTGGAAAGCCACTGGTCCTTTACATGACCGCCCTGGAATGGTCCCTTGGTACACTTCTCGCCCAGAAGAAAAATGAGGGTACGAAGAACAACCTCTATTACCTCAGCCGCATGCTCCTCGACACGGAGACCTAATACTCCCCCATAGAGAAGAGCTTCCTTGCGCTCGTATTTTCCGTCCATAAATTATGACATTACCTGCAACACCATGAGGTATAGTCGGTCTCTCGGGTAGACCCACTGAAGTACATTCTGAACCGCCCCATGTTGACTGGCTGACTAGCATGGTGGGCGGTGATCCTCCAGCAGTTTGACATCAGGTTTGTGCCCTAGAAGGATGTCAAGGGACATGCATTGGCAGACTTCCTAGCTGCCCATCCAGGCTCTGCGGATCAGTCCCTGGACCTGGATTTTCTTGACAAGGTAATCCTCTCAGTCGATCATGCCATCTCATCCTAGAAAATTCACTTCGACGGTGCCTCCCAGAGCCCCACCGGTAGAAGGGTCAATGATCCTAAGCACAACAGAGTGGGTCTGGGTCTCGTCTTCATCACCTCGGCACAAGCCATTCTGCCATACTCATTCATGTTGTCAGAAGGCTGCACCAACAATGAGGCAGAGTATCAGGCTCTTATCACTAGCCTCGAGTTAGCCCTTGAGATCGATGTGCCCCATTTTCACATAAAAAGGGATTCTGAACTGGTCATTAAGTAGGTCAATGGAGATTATGTCATCAGGAATCCAGAACTCATGCCATTGTTGGAATGCACCCTCCGGCTAATGGCCCAGTTTCCTTCTTGACCAGAAGTTACCCAAGTCCCTCGGTCACAGAACGGTCGAGCAGACACTTTGGCCAGCTTAGCTACATCACTTGTGGAACCCAAACAGGATGATTTGATCATACATGTAGAATAACGGAGGGTCATTTCCCACGTAACCCTGAATGATGATGACGAATCGCAGGTAAGACTTCTTTTCATCGGATCCTCCACGCCAGGAGCCTTAGGTTCTTTAGATGTTGTGGTCGAGGCCATTCCCGACTGGAGGGCACCCTTTGTCGAGTATCTCCAAAATGGTTTCCTTCCGGATGATCGGGCCGAGCGCGAGCGAATCCAACTCCACACATTGCAGTTTACCCTTCAGAGTGGTCCCAGTCTTGAGTAGATCCTCTATAAGCAGAGCTTCGATGGTTTTCTCCTTCGTTGCATTCAAGGAGTCGAGATTTCTCAGGTCATGCAAGAGGTTTATGCCGGTTCATGCGGTTCCCACCAGGCTGGGCCAAAGCCGTCCCATTAGATCCGGAGACTGGGGTACTTTTGGCCTTTATGATCCATGATTGTATTGAGTTTTCCAAGAGATTCCATGCATGCCAAGTTCATACTAACTTCCTACATCAGCCACCAGATCCTTTCCACTCCACCAAGTACTCTTGGTCATTTTCTATGTGGGGACACAATGTCGTGGGGCCATACCCACCAGCGACAGCTCGCCAGTGCAGGTTCATCCTGACTGCTACAGATTTCTTCACCAAGTGGGTAGAGGCAGTTCCACTCAAAGAGGTTAAGGCCCGTTCCGTCCTTGACTTCGTGAGCTCAAATATCATCCACCTATTTGGAGTCCCTCACGCTGTCCTCACCGATAACGACACCAACTTCCGAGCAACTGTGCTGAAGAAATTGTATGCCAAGTACAACATCCGTTCGAACCACACCTTGTTGGGTCGGAAGAAACACGGGGAAGAGATGGCAAGAAGGGGGTGAATTGCCTTTTAAAAAATTGATTAACAATTTAAAAATCAAAGTATAAATGCAGCGGAAAGTAAAGAGGCAATCACACAAGAAATTGATAACGGAGTTCGGCCAAAACCCGGCCTACGTCTCCGCTCCCAACTCAACCGTTGAGAGATTCCTACCGCTTGCTTTTCAATGGTTTTAGCAAGAAACCCACTAGGCTTTGAGGTAGCACTAGGACCTATTACAGCTTGCTTTTATTGGTTTAAGCAAGAACCCACTTGCTTTTAATGGTTTAGCAAGAACCCACTAGCCTTTTTAACGGGTGAAGGCTAGCTCACCGAGACACAAGCCTTTTAAAGGAAAAGCTTGAAGAAACCTCTTCACACCTTAGTGGTGGTGTGAGAACCCAAATAAAGGGGGGATGAGAAAAGGTTGGGGTTTGTAGGCACAAACCCAATTTTAAATCTCAAAGTAGATAAAACAATAAAACCCGTAATTGGAGAAGTCTTGGGTGCCTTTGATTGATTGGAGATGTTGAAGGCCGCTTCCAAGCTTCTTTGGTGGTGCTCTTGGATGTGGAATTGGATTGGAGCACGTTGGGTTCCTTGAGGAAATCCGCCGAAGCTTCGCCAAGATGATCAACAATATGTCTGTGGGCTTCCTTAAGTTTCCGGGGCTTCCTAGGCCTTTATTTATAGGCTAGGAACCTTCAAGTATCCGTTGGAGGGCTTTGGAGCCGTTGGAAGGGCTTAAAGAGCCGTTGGGAGCCAAGTGGGCCAGCCTGGTCAAACTGCAACGGCTAGTTTGACTGGCTCCAGCGGCTGGCCGGTACAGTCCCACCGGTTGGCCGGTGTGTGCAAAAAGGCATAGGATTCTGGTTCAGGCTCCACCGGCTGACCGGTTCCAGAGCCACCGGCTGGCCGGTGCCTTGGCAGAGGAGAGGATATTTGGTCCAGGCTCTACCGGTCGACCGGTGGAGGAGCCACCGGCTGGCCGGTGGCAAGACAGTAGCAAATACTATTTGGGCTGGGTGCCACAGGTCGACCGGTGACAGAGCCACCGGTCGACCGGTGGAACCTGGCAGTGGGCAATGCCTCTGCCAGTTCCACCGGCTGGCCGGTGCTATCACACCGGTTGGCCGGTGGATTGAATTTCAGTCCATTTCTTGTCCATTCTTGGGCCAATCCTTTGGCAATCTTTTGCCTATCATCCACAACACTTAAAAACAATGTTAAACACATATTAAAGTGATTGTGATCATGAAAATCAAAGAGTGTGGGGTACAACACACCTCTTGCTATCATGCACAGGCAAATGGACAGATTGAGGCATTTAACAAAACCCTCTCTAACATTCTGAAAAAGATGGTCGGTCAGAACAAGAAAAGATGGCCGGACAAGCTCCCCAATGCCCTTTGGGCTTATCAGTCGATGACTCGTAACTCCACCCAGGTGACCCCGTACTCCCTGGTGTATGGAGCCGAGGCCATCCTGCCCATCGAGATTCAGTTTCCGTCATTGCGCACGGCGGTCTATGACCAGCTGGCGCCAGATAAGGTGGCTGAAATCCCTCTAGAAGAATTAGAAGCACTGGACGAGAACAAGCTTCATGCCCTGCACAATCTATAAAGGCATCAGACTAAGATAGCCAGATCCTTCAACAAAAAAGTTCGCCTCTGCACATTTCTATAAGGTGCCCTGGTGTTGGCCCTCCGAGTGCCAATGATCCCCGGTAGGAAACCACCCAAGCTAGAGCCCAAATGGGAAGGACCCTACATCATTCATAAGGTTTACCCCAATGGAGCATACTCCTTGGTGACCATGGATAGTGAGCGTATAACTCCTCCCACCAACGCCATCTTTCTCAAGCAATACTTTTCATGTGCCCCTTGGTCCTGCACGACCTCAAACTTCACGGTCCTGCATGACCCTAAACTACGTTTTACCATCCCGCATGATTCTAAACTGCATCTTGTCCCGCATGACATTAAACTGCGCTTCTAGAACTATGTATGTCTTGATTCCCATCCTCATGGGATACGTAGGAATGCTCAGACGTCCCGTCTTGAGCCCATCCCTGAGATTTTCTCATTGACTATCCCCCTGGGTATAGTATTCTCGGAGGGTCCTTGCATGGTGTGGAATACGCTTCCTTAGCCCCACTCATACGAGGATATATAATGGCTGCACCATGCACCCACTCCTATTTTTCTATTCTCCCACGTATTCACTGCATGACGTTAAACTGTATGGCCATCAAGAACTACGTATGGATTTATTCCCATCCTCATGGGATATGTAAGAACACCCGGACATTTCGTTCGTTGGCCAAGCCCAAAAGCCAAAATCTTCTCCTCGGGTAAAGACATATGGTAGGGTGCACACTTTTTCCCCAATTTGTGTCGAGTAAGCCTCAACCCGGCTGTACATCCCCCCCTCCCGGAAGATGTTTGCCTCTTTCGTAGATGGGTATAGATATGGCTCACCCACTCCTTGACTGGGATTCCATCACTTTCCACACCCTGAGGGACCCCCAAGAATGGCTTGGATACCACACCTGAGGGCTCTCCTACAGATACAGGCCAACGCCCTAGAGGGTTTTCGAGCAACATGCTGATATAAGTCCCACGTTTCGAATTTGGTCAGCGGTCGACGCTCATTTTTTGCTCACATATCAGGTCACCATAGAGAATCTATGTTTCAAACATGGTAAATAGTGTGCTGGATCTTCGGGTCCACCCCAAGATGTCCCAAACATTGAGTGTAGTGATTCATCCTTCCCCATCCCGAAGCGACAAACTCCCCTCCGGGTGGTGCCAACGGTCGGGCCCACGGCCCCGATTCTCCTATAAGGGATGTACGGTGTGGTGTGGGATTATGTCCTCATTCACGTCGGGTTACTTTCCATGTCGTACACGTCCCCAGATGAGATACAATTATCTCTTCCCCCGTCCTTATTGCAAGATGTTAAACTGCAAACTGGCCAGGCCTTCCTGATCGAGGCCTAGCCACATGCCCCTTGGCCTTCTCGGGCCCCGTCACCCAACATCTTCCCCAGAGTGCATGGTGTGGTGTGGGACCATGTCCTCATTCACATTGGGCTACTCGTCATGCCGTACACCTCCTCTGTCTAGGGATACATACTCCCCTCCTCGTCTTTACTACAAGACGTTATACTACAAGCTAGTCAGGCCTTCCTAACCAAACCACCGACTAGCAGGCCCCATGGCCGTTTTTGGGCCCCTGGCCAAGGTCCTTTCTCATGGGGGTGTGCGGTGTGGTGTAGGATTACGTCCTCATTCACGTCGGGTTTCTTTCCATGCCATACGCACTCCCCTCACCGGGGCCCATCCTCAGGCCTCTCGGCCTTTCCGGGCCCATGGCCCCCATCCTTGCAGCACGACATTAAACTGCAAGCAGCCTCAAGCCTCCCTCACCGAGGCCTAACCTCAGACCCCTTGGCCTTCTCAGGCCCCTTAGCCCTAGTTTATACCTAGTATGTATGGTGTGGTGTGGGATTATGTCCTCATTCACGTTGGTTTGTTCATCGTACCATACACTTCTCATGTTTAGGGGTATCTTGCCCCCCTCTTTGTCCTGCATGACATTAAAATGCATCTTGAGAACTACGTGTGGCTTGATTGCCATATTTATGGGATACGTAGGATCACCTGAATGTCTAGGATTCGGGTCCATCCCCAACTCTCGAGAATCTCTATCCCACTTTGGCTCGTTGGCCTACCCTCCCTCCACGATGGGATTATATGGTGTGGTGCGAGATTATGTCCTCATTCACGTCGGTCTTGTAATGACCATGCCATGTGCCTCTCCCTCCCGAGCTATTTCTTCGACCCTTTTCAGTGCTTCACCAATCTGCCTAAGGGTACTCTGGTTTATTACCTGGAATGTCGGACTTTACTCAGACACATCTGCACCCGCTTTTCAGGCTTCGTGTTTCCCTTCATTCAGGATTCCATCACCTTTCACACCCGGAGGGACCCCCAAGAATGGCCTTGATACTACGCCTAAGGGCTCTCCTACCGATACGGGCCAACGCCCCTGAGGGTTTTGGACAAAAAATAGATACAAATCCCGTGTTGCGAATATGGTGAGCGGTCGATGCTTGTTTGTTGATCCCACTTCAGGCTAATGTGATATGGAGACTATTTTTACACCATGGTTAACAGTTATCCTCCATCACCACGCCAAACCCCATTAATCCCAAGTTTTTGGGTACACGATTCACATCCTTCCCCACTTCATCATGTCCGAGTAGTGTTTCGAAACTCAAGATATTATCCCTCAGCATGCATCTGCACGTTACTGGGACAAAGCCACGTTAAAGGTGTCCTTCGGGGCTTTCTGCCGACTCCCTTTTGATGGACGTTCTGGGTATTGAAATAAAGATCTTCCCCCCTTGTTTCCCACACCGAGTATAACTCACATGGGATTAGGGATCGGGTTGAAGTCCGCGCTTACTCAGAATGATGTCATCCATCCAAGGTCCGAGCTCTAAGACCATAATCTAAGATCTTCTCAAGACTACGTCTAGCTTGATTCCCAACATCATGTGATACGTAGGAACACCCAGACCTCCGATCTTTGGGTCCAACTTGAGTTCAGCTAATTTGTCTCTTCTGTCCTACCTTCAGGACCCTGACTACGGGGTTTCGTGGTGTGATGCGGGATTATATCCCCATCATGCGCACCCAGTTCTAAGAATTAGCCCTTCTATTTCCTGCCCCGCGTGACATTAAAAGGATCCCTCCAGAACTACGCGTGTCTTGATTCCCATCCATATGGGATACGTAGTACCACCTGAATGTATAGATTTCGGGTCCATCCCCACCTCTCAGGGATCTTCCGATCTCCTGGTAACTTAGGCCCCTTCGCCTGCCCCTCTCCCGGAGGGAGATATATATGTGAGATATAGGGTTTTTGGAACCATGCCCCCCCCCCTTCTCCCTGGAATCCTCCATCTCTTGGTTACCCACATGTTGAGTCTCTTGATCCCTTGTGGTGCTTCACCCATGAGTTAAGAGTACTCTGGTCTAGGACCAAGAGTGTCAGATTCAACTTGGTCAAGTTCCTTCCGCTTTTCAGGCTTTGTGTGTCCCTTCATCAGGGCTTCCATCACCTTTCACACCTGGAGGGACCCCTAAGAACGGCCTGGATACCATGCCTAAGGGCTGTCTTACCGATACGGGCCAACACCCCCGAGGGTTTTGGAAAAAAATAGATAAAAAATACCACGTTGCGAATATGGTCAGCGGTCGATGCTCGTTTGTTGTCCCCATTTCAGGATAATTCGATATGGATACTTCTTTTCAGCCATGGTCAGTAGAAATCCCATGTCATCATGCCAGACCCTTCAATATTTGAATGTTGGTTGCATGATTCTATTTATACTCCACCCCATCATGTCCAGGTGGAATCTCAGCACTTTTGGAACTATCCCTCAGTGCACCTTTGCATGTCAGAGGAATGAAGCTACAACACAGCATCCTTTGGGGCTCCCACGGTTCGAGTTCTAAGACCATAAACTAAGATCTCCATCTATAACTATGTGTGGCTTGAATCCCATATTTTTGGGATACGTAGGACCGCCCAGATGCCTCGTCTTCAAGTCCAACCCATTTGGGGAGATAGTCTCTCCCCCCATTCACCTCTTACCTCTATATAGGCCCCTCGGCCTGAGGTCCCCCTCTCGGAGTGGCATACGGTACGATGCGGGATCATGTCCCTATTCACGTCGGTTGTGTTTCCTGACACCGTGCACATTCCCCACCTAGCATAGCCTCTACTACGTCTATATTGCATGATGTTAAAATGTGTGCTTGGTCGCATCACATGACCCTAAACTGTGACATTATCGTCCTGGCCGCACGATGAAAAACGACACTACATTGCGATGACCCCATCATAGAGGATGTCACGTTGGGTATTGGTCACGCGCCATACCATTTGTCAATGCCTACTACGACTTGATTCTTGTGGCAACAACAGAACATTCTACCCTAGGTCTGTCGCTTCCTAAAAATAACCACTTACCTCGAAAAACAAACAAGATTTATCAAATTATGCTTATTTTTGTGCAAGGGCCACGCCTGCGCTTCCCTTTTTCCCTGGAACTGGTACCTTACCATGACACCATTCAGAACTACATATGGCTTTATTCTCATATTTATGAGATACGTAGGAGCGCACAGGAACTTTCCCGCAAGCCCAGCCTAATTTTCGTGTTCGGTCCCTCGACTTGATAACTTCCTCCAGGGGACGCATGGTGTATGATTACGTCTTCATCCACATGGGGTGTTGTAACCACCTTACCATGTGTCCCCTGTTCTTCTTACCCATCCATGGTCCGAATTCTATGACCCTAAACTAAGATCTCTCGATGGGGAGGGACTCGACTCTCTCTATCTGATACTCTCATTAACGTGTCCAGATGCGTTTTGACAAAGAGCCCGGAGTGTGTAATTTTCACGGGGACGTCCCCTCATTCCATGTCAAAGCTTCGTGTGCTCGCTTTTTGGATCCTCATCCACTTCCATGTCTGAAGGGACCCCCTAACGGCCTGGTCCCAGGCCGCATCGGCTCACCTACCATCTTGGGCCAACGCCCCGAAAGACTTCCGACAACATTTGTGACATGGTCCCGTGTTTCGAACATTGTCAACGGTCAACCCTCATTTCTATGTCCCCATTATAGGAAAGTGTGATTTTGACGCTACGTTTCCGCCACGGTTAACAGTTATCCTCCATCGTCACACTGCCATCTTTGTGATCCAAATTCCAAGCATCATGATTCACACATTTCCACTTCTTCAGGTTCAAGTGGAATTCTGAAATACTCGGCTCTACCTCTTCGCACGTCTAGGTGTGCCACATGGGCATGTTAGCATCATTGGCCCAGTATTCACTGAGTGTCCCTTCGCCCTAACCTGCCCCTTCTTATGTCGGGATGTTCTCCATTACTTCTTGTTACCCACATCGAGCATGACTCACATGGGCTTAGTAGTTTTGGTGGGATATGTACCGATGTGACCAGGCTTCTTATCGTCCAACATGACACAAAATTGTGCCTCCATAACTACGTACGGCTTTATTCTCATCCTTATGGAATACGTAGAGACACCCCAGCATTCTGCCTAGGGTCCAGCCCCTAGAAGTTGTAAAACCCGTTCTTCCCCTTTCCGGATCCCTAGCCAGATCCCTCATAGGGAATTGAATAACCACAACTCTGCCCTAAACAAGTTCAGGATGCCCCAAGATGATTTTGGGAAGCTATAGACCCCCTCGCCAGAGAGGCCCTCTCTGAAAGAAGGAATGATCCATGATCAAACTGATGTGCCCTTCTAGCGTACTCTCACCACAGTGGCATAATTTCACAAGTGTTGGATTCTATTCGAACAAACCATCACTCTGCTTCCCAAGCCTCGCGTGACCCTTATTCGAGTCCCCGTCCTATTCCATGTCTGAAGGGACCCCCTAACGGCCTGGTCCCATGCCGCATCGGCTCACCTACTGTCCTGGGCCAACTTTCAGGAAGACTGGTCATGTTTGGAAGGACCCCCAAACAGTATGAATGCTCGACCTACAGTCCGACTACAGTCCCGTGCCAACGTCCCAAAGGATTGATCGACAAAATTTTTGACATGGTCCCGTTTTTCGAACATGGTCAACGGTCGACCCTCATTTGTTGTCCCCATCTCAGGATAACATAGTAAGGACACCGTTTTTTCGCCACGGTTAACGTTTGTCCTTTATTGTCACGCCACCCCCATAGTGTTCTGAATCATGGGTATCATGACTCACACTCCCCATTTCCATTTGTTCGGACCGATTTCAGTGCCCATGGAGTTGCACTGTTCATGCACATGATCATGCCGGAAAAATGGTAATTTGGTTGTTCTGAGAACATCCTTCTCCAGTCAGGTCTCTCCTACTTCCCGAAAATCTAGACCGGTTATCCAAACCCCGGGTGCCCGAAGCATGGTTTTCATTCCTATGTTGGGTGGGGCGATAAGGAGACTATCTCTTATTTCTCACATAGGGCCCGACACACGTGATCTTAGGGAATTATCGCTGGACGTTACGCAAATATTATAAGGATGCAATGAACCGGTGCAAACAGTGGAAATCGTGCATGCTACGGAATTCAAATAAAGAAGAAAATCGAAGCACGAGAGTACCATTAAAGGGTTTGCAATCATTATAGTACCCGGGGGTCAACTCCCCCCATGGACGGATTGAACCCATAAAAAGAGTGTTGCAGCTCCGCCACCCTTCGACTGGTGGCGTCCAGGAATTGTTGTCGTCTACTTAGCTCCCGCTCCTCCTCAGCGGCAATGGGGATTAGTTCATTAGCCTCAGCTCGACCCCAAACTCTTCGCATGAGGCACCTACCCAGTAGGTCCATGCCCAGTCATTGGTGAAGTTTTCGCCCTAGTGCAGGTCCCACTCATCAGACCACCCTTTCTTCGGATCCTGCAAAGACGCCTTCAGCATAGTGTGGTACAGAGAAGGGGACGTCTCCGGTTGCAAGGGATTCCCATAGATGTTGTTCACATGTTTGTATAGACAGTCAGCAGTGACAGGCATGATTTCCTCTTGTGCATTACCACTAGCCGCCCTGAACCATTGGCGCTAACATGATGCGCTCTTGAACCAGCAATCTGGTTCGTCCCTACGCACCTCAGGGATGAAGATGTCATCCCTTATCCTGAATCCATACAAGTGAAGTTTCTTGAATATTGGATAGTTCTTATGACTCTCTGATAGCAGTTCTATCAAAGAATCATGGTCCGAGTGGCTTCGGACCAGTTCCTTCAAACCCAGACTTTTGGCCATCTCATCCCTCCGGGCGGCGTCTGCAAGCACCCCCAACACAGCTTCTGGATGGGCCATTATGTTTACAAAACTTGAACAATTTTTTGTCGGGTCACGAAGGTTGATCGCGAAGATTTCTCAAGAAGCTCGTTCGCGAAATCAAGACGTGGAGCCTGGCCTCAGCTTACAAGAAGACGTTTTCTTGGCGCAGTCGCGAAGTCAGAGACTCGCGGTTCACCGCGAAGCTCGAGTCACGGTGAGCAGACACGGAGTACGCGGAGCTTCGCGAAGTCGAGCGCACAAAAGGACAAAATTCATAAGAGGAAAAAAGATAGTTCATCCCCACTATTTATTGGCAGCGACCCCGGAGCTTCGCGGTGCGTCCCGCCCGCACAGAGCATCACGACGCATCCAGACCGCACGGTCGTTGTCTGCTTTGCGCGCCCTCTTCGCGAGTTAGCACCTCGAACGACTGATAATTTTGGCGATTTTACTTCATACTTCTACCCTCTATCCCTCCGCGGCTCCAAGTCTGAGGGGGGAAATTTTTTGGCGCCAAAATATTGGATGAAAAAGGTAGGAGAAAAAGAAGCTCGCGCGCTGTCTCACGAAGCTCCGACGCGGAGGGCCCCCGAGCAACGCGGCCGCCGCGAAGCCCCAGAGGTGGTAACGCTCCGCGAATGACCTGATGTTCGCGAGCCCACCGTGAAGAATAGGAGGCGGTAATGCTCTGTGAAAACCTAGACGTTTACAAGCCCGTTGCGAAACAGAGGTGGCGGTAACCCTCTGCGAACTGGGTGACGTTCATGACCCGCTACGAATCAACCGCAGCCCCCTTCGCGCCACGTGAGCCCTGCTTCACGGCACCCCTTTCCTATAAATACACAGCCCCCCCTGAGCTCAAACGATGGAAAATCTGACTTTTCAGCTTCTCAACTCCCGAATCGTTAAGCACCCTTCACCCCGGGAATCGTGAGCTCCGTGAGGTATTTTTGCTTCGCGATAGGACTTCGCCTTGTCTCGTTTTGAGCCCCTCTTCAGAGAGGGATGCCCTTCGTGAATCCTAAGCGCCTTCGCAAAGGAAGGGGATTCCCAAGGGGACCTGGGCAGCTGTAGAGCATTCATTCTTCACGAAACACCCATCCTGTACATGTGATCCATATTCCAAGGCAGGATCACTATACCTCGCGAAGCACATTGCTGAGAAGCGCCATGCTTCGCGAGGCACCTTTGCTTCGCGAGGCCTTGCTTCGCGAATGTTATTCCACTTCTCGAAGCACCACCCATTCATACTCATGTCCCATGCTAAGGCCAAGGCACTCCACTTCGCGAAGCACACCCCTTTGCAAGTGCTCCCCAGAATGAAAAGCATCCGAGCTCTGCCAGGTCCCTGCTTGTGGACCCCTTTGCTTGGAAATTCCTCTTCCCGTGCAGCCCTCCGGGCTTGCACGATGTGATTTCGAAGTCCCCTGGACGATACCACCCACATATTTGTTTTTCCTAACTCTTCTTTGCATAGGCACACTAATGGCTATTGCTTCTTCACATAGCCATTCTAATGTGGACCCCTTGATGGTTCTCTTTGTGACCCCCCTTCACCACGGCCTTGCCGATGCCTTCCCTCCCATAAGGAGAAGAGGGCACCAGTTATGTAAGTCCTAGGGGTGCAAAGTAAACCCAAATTGTCCAAGATGTAGGATGTTAAACTGCCAAGAACCTCATCTTGAAAACATGACTTTAAACTATGATCTGACCCCGTGCTTCGCATGCAGGGTCCCCCCGTCTCAGACATTCATTACGCCGCTTGTCTCCACGGGAATGGAATCTTCCACACATGGAATGAGATCCCCCCTTTTGGAGTGGTGTTTGTCCGTGGGGGAAGGTCTGCCTCAGAGCGTATGCTCCTAAACTCTCATGTGGAAGGTTTTACCCATGCACCTCTGTACTTCCCCACCGCCATGGCCAGGGGAGGGTGTGATAGGGAACGAGGCACTCCTTTGTTCGGTCCCAAATCCCTCCCCCTCTACACTTTGTCGCACCTCAGGCCTCTATCCTTGAGTACGTCCCAGCACCATGGGCTACCTAACACGTTATCCCCTCTTCGCTTCTCACGGATGCACCCTTAATGACGTGATTGTCAGGTCTCTACTGCCTCTTGTTTCTCACACTGAGCATGACTCGCGTGGGCTTAGAGTAAAGAGCGACCTTGCCACCCCCTCTTATAGCATGACGTAAAACTGTACTCCCTCGTCCAGCATGATGTTAAATTGTATGCCCTCATCCTGCATGACGTTAAACTATAAGCCCTTGTCCAGCATGATGTTAAACTGTATGACCTCGTCCAACTTGACATTAAACAATATGCCCTTGTCCAGCATGATGTTAAACTATATACTCGAACTACGAGTACTTTGATTAATGTCAAGGCATGGTACGTAGGATGACTACATGAGGTTCAAGCCCACCGCCCATCGTTTATTCACGTCAGGGTTCACCCTCATCCTGCATGATGTTAAACTGCATTCTGGTCTAGCGGTATGCTATTGTGACCAACCTGAACTATATGGTATTTGATCCGTGCTAAGGCATGGAATGTAGCAAGCCTCCGTGAGGTTCAAGCCCACCACCAGTGGACCCCCCGGGTTCAACTTCACGTCGATTCGCCGACGAAACCCTACCTGAACTATGTGTTCTTTGATCTGTGCTGATGCATGGTACATAGGAAGCCTCCACAAGGTTAAAGCCCACCACCACCTGGACACCTGGTCCTCCTTCACGTCGTCCTTCTGACGTCAAACCTGAACTATGTAGTCTTTGATCCGTGCTAAGGCATGGTACGTAGTAAGCCTCCACGAGGTTCAAGCCCACCACCACCTGGACCCCTGGCCCTCCTTCACGTCGGCCTTCCAGGGTCAAACATGAACTATGTTGTCATTGATCTGTGCTAAGGCATGGTACGTAGGAAGCCTCTACGAGGTTCAAGCTCACCACCACCTAGGCTAAGGTCCTCCTTCACGTCTGTTCACCGACACTACATCCATGGGCCACCTCAGGGTGTAATCCCCATTCCATATCGAACTATGCAATCTATGATTCCATGCCATGGGGATACGTAGGAAGCCTCTCTGAGGATCAATCCCATCACCACTGTCACCTCCATGACGGCCCCCAACTCATCCCTCCTCCACTCCATGCCATTCTCCATCATCTACCATGATTCTTACTCGGGCCACCACATCCCAATGAGATCATTCTACCCCACTCCCATCCACAGCATCCAGGAAGCCACCCACAAGATGGCCCTGATATCGGTGTTCCATAAAGAGGGGCCCTCAGTATGAGCCACTTTAGTTAGTGTTCTGATCGGCCCGATCTGTCTCCACCAGATGTTAAACTTACGACATACCCCGTGTTAAACATGGGAAGATGAGGAAACCTCATATACATGCCTATGGAATATGATCCCCCACATTCGATGTGGGATGCCTTGGGATTCTGCGCCCTCAAGAAGCCCTATAATAAGGGACTAACAACAGACACACCAATTCCCCAGCATTCAGACACATTAATGATGCCTCGACGTGACTACTCCCCCAACTGAAGGTTGCTGCCCTGACCGGACCCTTTGTAATGTCCTGACAGAAGAAGTGTAATTAATAGGCGTCCATGAAAATATGGCACTGGGAAGAGTTTCACAAACAACGTATTAAATCTATGAGGGAGACCCTGACTAGGTGACGAGTTCCGAGGAGGAATCCACGGACGGAATAACTGACATCCCATCATCCCAGTTTCGATCAAGGAGCAGATGTCCCTGAATAAGGAGCGGATGTCACCCGCCTTTTGAAAGCGGGAATGCGGGATAACAAGAAAGTCGCGCCATGTCACGCCAAAAGCGGACGGACGCACACGCCCCGACAAAAGTGTCAGAAACAATTATATATAATTCCACCAAAGGATATTCAAGAATAAACAATCTAGATTAAAAATGAGATCTCAATATAAACACTTACCTTAGGTCTTGACCTTCTTCATGTGAATTTTTAAGATCCATTATATAAAATTTATAATTATTATACATTTATACCAGAACCATATTCACAATTATAGTATAATAAATTATTCCCCAATAATTTAAAATTACTTTTTTTCTAAAAATTCTTCATTAAAAACGACAATAAGGTAATAATTGTTTTTTTTTCCATGTATATTATAGTTTGATAGTTTTGGTACTCACACATTGTTCATGGTTTCATCATTTCCAAAATATTAATCATGAGAGTATTTTTATATTTATTCATTATATACACTTATATAACCATTCATATAAGTTGGCGATGAAAAATTAATTAAATCTCCTCATAGAGAAAATAGTCTATACATACACATGAGTAATGTTTTCATTTTTTAATGAATGGAAAGAGATAAAGGTAAATAATAGTGTATATTTACATGAACAAACTATTGTTATAAATATCGTATATATTCCTTAAATACATCCATATGACTATCTATGTATGTTTAACATGAAAAAATCACATCACTTCATAATGGTGGTGGTTCACACGTACGCATGAACGACGTTATAATTTCTCAATGGATGGTAATGAGGTAAAAAATGGTCGCACCATGAATATTAAAACAAATTAGTGTATTAATGATATATATATTTCATCATTTCAAGATGGTTATATAACATTTTTAGGTGGTATAATAAGAAATAAACTTAAATGTATATGGTCTCTATGATTACCTCTTCTTTGAGAAACTTCATTTGGATATCTTCTTAAGAACCCTTGAATTAGTATTTTAAAAAGAAAATAACCTCTTGGAAATTACTAGAGAAGTTGATAAGGTAAATATTTTGAGTTTGGTTGATTAAAGTGGATTAAAAAATATGTGAATAAGAGAGGATAAAATATTCCCTATTATAAGGGAGGGGAGTGGCACACTTGTTATTATTCTAAACATTAAAATATTATACAGTCTATTTCATAGAATAGTGGCTAAAAATTAGATCCATTTTAAAGGTGGGATAATATAGGGTTGAAATAAATTCAACTAATAGTATTTATAAAATTTATTGGGTTGTTGTACCCATTTTATCATTAGTTAATCCACTCATTAACCCTTGTAACCTTTACCGTAGTAATGGTTTTTTACTCTCATTACTATTCATTATGAACAAAATAAAAATGGCTTATTTACTAAATATGTGAATTATAATACCAATTATGAAATTTATTTTCAAATTTAATTCCTATAAGTATAAAAATTATTTTTAAAATAAGCGTGAAAATTCAATGGAAATTGTTTTTAAAATAGAATTTGTTAGAATAATACTTAATTAATTTTCATATAATTACATATAATAACCATTAAATGAATGTTAAAATAATTTACTGAATATATTATCTCAAAAATTTCATTAAAAGCATTCAATAAAATTCATTAATTTATGTTTTTAAGAAACAAACACATTAACCATATAAAAATTGTTTTTCAAAAGAATTCATTTTTTACTTTAAAATGATTTTATTTTCATTAATATCCAATTGATAACCAATGTATTCATTTTCAACATGTATAAAAAATAATTTTTTATATGTTCAATAATCTAAATTAATATTTAAATTAAATAAATTTGATAAAAACAACACTCATAAACAAAATATTTCAAAACATTTCCATAGGATCAATAATATATCCTATGTTAATTAAAAATTATTTTTTATAATTATATTTCATTTAAATGATATGTAATGTGATCCATTTTATAATTTATAATAATTATTCACATATGTTCATATTTGTGTGCTTTATAATCTATTGAATGCATTTTTTGATAAGGAGAAATATATCCTATAATTTAAGGGTGTTATTAACATATTTTTATTAATTTGATGTTTTATTACTCCAATTTTTTTATAATAGTATTCATATAATATGTTATAGATATTTTTTTAGATAAAAATATCAAATATAATATTAATTTAGATAAAATATATTCCAAAATCTCAGGGTGTTACAAATTCCCTCTAAAATTCTCATCCCAGAAAGGCATGGGGTTTTATAGACCAACACTTTAACTATGGTTGTATCTCAATATAGAAGATAAAATGTTATATCTGACCGAAAATTTCCTTTAGGTATTTTTCCTTATTTTCCGAAATTATTTATTTTATTCTTGATATTCTTTTTAATATTATATATATTTTACAAAATTAAATAACCATGCTTGATGAAATAGTTTATGTATAATAAATTTATTATATTTTATATTACATGATTGTTATTTATTTACCTTCTGTGGTTATGTTTAATCCTCAAATAAACACTCAAATATATAAATAACCATGTATTTATAATTAAAATATATAATTGATATGATCATGAGATTTTAATTCCTGGTTGGTTTATCAAGAAAAAGATGAATCAATATTGACCATATGGGAAATAACTCTTTGAGTTGATACATTGCTCAAGTTTCAACATTCCTCCATTAATTTGTGTATCTATATAATTGGTTTCACCTTTATTTGGGTGCTAAATTGTCTCCTCTCATTAGGATCTCCTTCCATTATATATGCATACTCAGTCGTCGATGAGGGGAACCAGGGGTTTATGGTTACATAAAATAATACATGGGCATGTAGACCCATACATAATAAGTAGGAATAATGATTTATAGATCATCATATTTAATTTAAAACAATACCACAAAGATGATGAAATAAATAATTGAATTAAATTGAAACCAACACATTTATAGTTTAGTCAAGTTCATAATCGTTCAAACCATGAAAAAACTTTCCATTGAAAATGTTAGCATACATTTTAATTCATTATTTACTATGATATATTTTAAAAATTAACAAATTTATCATCTTATTAATTAATTTATTCTTTTATTTTAATTATATGTTCAAATAGTCTATGATATTATCATCCCTTTTAATTTTAAATAAATTAAATTTATATATTTAAAATTAAAATTATTAAGATTGTGAGGAGTACTGGAAGTGGACATGATGTGTACCCACATGGTCAAATTAAATTTATCTTTTAATTTAATATATATATGACATAACTAGAGTCAACATTATTTGTACCCTTCATTGTAAGATTAAACTTGTTTTTAAAGTTTAATACTTACATGAAATGTAATGTAACTCAACCTAGTGTGTGATATGCACTATGTATGTTATTTTATTGTATAATGTGTACTTAAAAAACATATATCCCTATATAGAGTGTGATGATATAAACAATGTGTGTTTTCATGGTTCACTTCATATAGTATTAATTATATATATCGCCACATGAATTTCCATGAATATACATGGCATGTACCACTGGTGATGGATGTGAAGTGACTGGAGTGTACGACCACCATACACATTGGGTATTTGTAGATTATCATGGTAAATAATTATTAATGCAATTAATTTTTCAAAAATGATAAAAACCCTAATAATGTATATGGTATTAAAAACATTATCACATGTCAAGTACAACTAGTTACACATTCTATAGTTCAGTTTAAATTTTAATTATTTGTGTGTTGAGTCACATGAAAAACATGTTTCTGCATATACCTTTCATGAGTTGGCCTTAGGTACACACTATGTAATCCATTACTAACTACCCTTACTAGATTCCTAGGGACTTGATAAGTAAATAATGTAGGTTATCATGTGTTACATGACATATACAACCATCTACAAGCCATGTAATTCAGGTATTGTCATATCTATTGATTGGATGTCAATATATGACATGTAATGGATCCAATTACTTTGATTACATCAATTACTTTGATTACATGAATTACTGTGATTTATGTGGGGTCAAAATCATGTGGGGGTTACATATCATGTACACCACTAACATGTCATGTACTCCCAGTCTAGCTACATGGAATCTAGGGCTCAATACATAGTATATACCAACGTTGTGTACTAAACCCCGCATGACATCCCGTGATTTCCATAGCCCAACTCTATGTGGTTGACCAATAGTATATGAGATGTAGTTTCTGTTATATGTCATGTAACCATGTCTTCTTACCAATAACCTATTCACTTTCGAATGGGATCTTCGAGTGTGCTTTATATTTTCTAGGACAGTTCTTGGTAATTTGGATTCGAACTAATACAATATATTGACTCTTGGATTTAAAATAAGAAAAACTATAAATGAACTCACACTAAAAAACTAGAATTAAATCATCCAAACAATAAATAATTTCATATTATATTTCTACCATTTTGATACAACTTGAATGTTCTGGGGTGCAACAAAAGTGGTTGGGGTAGTGACTAACAATGTTGTGCATCTGTTTCAATCGTTAAAATCTAAAGAACTTTACAAATAAACCCAAGAATATTTATAGATCATTTTTTCACATTTAATATATAATTAACTTAAAACAATAATTACCTCATCTTGATATTTTTTTCCTGTATTTGTTTAATATAGTGGACACTCTCATAGTTTCTTTGTTATAGTGAAGAATACAAACAAAAATTCTTCTACCGGTATCTATATGTGTTCCATGAATCTCGGAACATTACTCTTTTTGTTCATGGTGGTAGTGTATAGGAATTATTCATCATGAATTGTTCACCATTTATTGAAATAAATATTTTCTCTTGTTCTCATAGTCCTGAGGGGGAGGATGATTCTTGTTCTCTCGGTCTTGAGAGAATTGTTTTGGGGAGAATTCATTATAAACATCTATTCAAATATATTATTTTGTATCAGTAGTTTAATACCAACAAATCTTTTACTAACATTTAAATATATTTACTTATCATAATAATACGAATAATTGATTTACTAATAAATGAATTTGTTGTTATTAATTATTATTACCAACAAATATTTTAGCATTATAAAAATCCCTTGCAATAAGTGATTCAATAATATCTAATATTTTACAAAAAATTGAATATATAGATCTATATATTACTCATTAAAAATATATCATTTTTATAATAAAAATATATGAATAATTAAAATATCTATAATTTTATAATATTTATTAATATATATATATATATATATGAAAAAATGCACCGTAATGTGCACCCCACTTACTTAGTAACAGTTTCTTTCCAAAATAAAAGTTTCATTATTTATCAATAATATCTATAAAAATATTATTTATTTGAATGGATCTTTTTCAAATAATGTCTTATAGACATTGTAAATGTTACTATAAGCCTTCATGGGATAAAAATGGTTTTCAATCATGAAATTTCATTTAAAGAAATTCTAATATCCAATTATTTATTATATACAAAATTGTTTTATATATTATGTGTAACTGATGGTAATACACATTATTATTCATATTATTTAGATTCAGTTCCACTGTAAAAAACTTATTTTTGTACACTATTCCTATTTTCTATTATAAGTTCCTATTTATTTTTACAAGTTTATATTTTTTTAAATGTTCATATATTTTCATATTTTTTCACACATATTCATATTTTTTAAAAAACTAAATAGTTGAACTTAAATATATGTGTTCCTACAGAACTCATAGGTTTAAAATAACAGTGCATATAGTGGTAAATAGATTACATTAAATATTTATTTGAATAAAAAAATATATTTATTCAATAAATTTCATTAAATGAAATATAATCAATAATGAATAAATTGAAACTAATGTAAACTGAAAATTACATTGAATATGATATATTGAAATTGAGAATTGGATGAGTTGTAAAAAATTGATGGATTTTCTATTTATTTCTTTAAATAAAATACATTGAATACAATATAGTAGAAAATAAATTGCAATGAATATAATATATTCCTATACATTTCAGTTATATACAACACACTTTATTGGATATAATATATATAGTGATGTATTCTTTTAAATATCAGTATGATGTAATGTATGAAGTTAGATAAAATGTATTCTCTATGAATATAATGTATGTAGTGAGATACATTTCAGTGAGATACAATGTATACTCTAAGAATACACTATCAGTTCATATGCTCTATCAATTTTCCTACTAATATATTAACATATTTTGTAATATTATATATTTTTTGACTAAATTTCATATATTTAATAAATAATTATAATAAAGAGAGATAGAAATATAAAGAAAAGATTCTAATGGATGTTTGTTTATTATAACATTGTTCTTTTTATATATAACATACATCTTTTGGAAATATTTCACATCTATAGTATAGAGTTTATAAATAGATATCATCATATATATTTATTATAATGATTTGGTGTATCTCTTTATGATCATAAAATTAAAATCCATGTAATAGGTTACAAATCATCTTATAATAACAGGAGATAAATCAATGAAGCATAATTTAGGAAGAGATTACTAACATATTAAAACATAAAATTGATGTATCCCTAAAACATATATACAGTAGATGATATAACTAACATATTAAATATAATATGTATCCCTATTTTGAGGGTAAAAATATAAATTAGGAAGAACATAAAATTAAACTATATATAATTTTAGGTGGGATTGCTAACAGATTAAAATTTTTATGTATCTAAAATATTTCATCTGATATATATCTAACATATTAAATATTATATGTATTTAACATATTACATCTTTGTGAAGGTAATTTTCAAAATTCTAATATGATTTGTATCTAACATATTAGACTAATCTAGATTTTTGATCATTCAAATCTAATCTGATTTCAAAATTCTAATCTAATTTTCAAAACTCTAATCTGGATCTTTGTTCATTCAAATCAAATATGATATCTATCTTATATATTATATTATATAGTTTTTTCTGAAAGAATAATTATCACATATTTATATTCCCTTATATTGATGGTATTCTTTCATCTAATGTGGGTTTCCTAACAGATACATAGGTTATTAAAAAAATAGGTTACATGTGATATCAATTAATAGATTACCTTCAACACTAAAATAATTCATAAATATCTATCAATATAATTTCAAGAACTAATGTATTTTTATAATTCTTATTTCATCTCAATTTTCAAAACTGATATGATTTCTTTGGTATTTTCCCTATATTTTTTTAGTTTAAATGTCAATTTATATATGATGTATGCTCACTGTTATATACAGGATGCACTATTCCATATATTGATACAAAATAGTATGTTTTATATTATATTTTGTATATCGATAACCATTTTGATGGTATGTTAAAACCCTTAAATACATAATTATTTTCAATCCTTGATTTTCAATATTCAATTTAGACTCTCCGTTATATATTTTTAGCAACTAGATCTTATATAGATTGCATATTCTTTGATTTCATTTCATAATGATCCTTGTACTATGTGAATGTCCTGTATGTTTTTATCTATCAATAAACTGAGAGACCATTTCATATTGATTTCATATTCTGATCCTGGTGATGTTTTGGTTGAATTTAAACTAATTTATCCAAGCGGTGATCTGGTTAATGTAAGATAAATAACTAGAAGATTGATTATTGAAATTGAGTTGTCTAAGGGTCTATCTTGGATTGATAATAGTATTAACTTTATTAGAGATAAATGATGTGGTACTTGATGTTTCACACTTAGATATTAATGTAGATCAAAGAAAAATATAGGAGATAATCATTATTTGACCTCATCGTGATGAAAAATAGTGTTCTTGGATCGACCTCCAGTGGTTTATTTTATGGAAAGTTATCATGTCCATCAAGATAATTTTTGATGAACTTATGTATGTTCTAAAATAGATCATTTTTTTATTTTGAAGAGTAGTTATAGAACGCTCAATACACGATGATCTCTTCATTATATTAGAAACTTCTTTGTGACCCGATTTTGAACCATTTTTCCTTTTAGAAGAATCCACAAATGATGTTTGGAAATGATTGATGAATTTCAGATAGGTTTCCTATAACATTTTTCGATATTCATTTTCTCTTCAACATTTTTCTGCATGTTTGGCAACTTATTTAGTTTGGTCTCTTTTAATGTGTTTATCTTTTCATTGGTTATTTATTTTTTATATTTTTTCTCAAGTACTACCCATTATTGTGTTCTAAGTTTCAATAGTTTTAATACATATGTTTTTTTCAATTAAACTCTTTAGATAATAATAATCATCACGAGATTTTTGTTTCTTTAATATTAGTTTTAATGTTCTTTTAATATGAATTTTTCATGACCCGTACCTCGGGCCTCGAGCCGTGACTACCCCAAGCCCACCTTCCATAGGCCAGGGTTTGGTGACTACCATCAGAAAGGCGTATCCCTAAAATGGGAAGGCATTTCCTTTAAACCTCTTCAAACACACAGTGCAAGAACACAATAAGATGTAACCACAAAGTAAAACTGTATAGTCAAAGGTGTGTATTGAATGTAATGGGGATGGAATACAAGCCCAACTGAAAAGATACAACTACCAATGAAAACAAAAAACAACTCCTAAGATCGTCCACCGAGGATCCTACATGAAGGGTAGGTCAA
Organism: Viscum album; assembly: GCA_963277665.1. Lineage (NCBI taxonomy): Eukaryota > Viridiplantae > Streptophyta > Magnoliopsida > Santalales > Viscaceae > Viscum > Viscum album. The sequence continues at coordinate 614,886,552 of OY728119.1, read as the reverse complement.
ACTTGTCTCCCCAACTCTCCACGTCAACTGTCAATGTTGTCCACCATCAGTTCCTAGCTCCCCAAGTCTCAGTCAAGGCTTCCTGTTATCTGCACAAGACACAAAAAGGTGCGGATGAAGCCCGTGTAGTGGTTACTAAAACTATACCCAGTAAGGACCCCGAGACACCTGAAGGTCTCTCAGAATTTCACAAAGGAAACCTACAAAGCATGATCCCAAACACAAAGCACAAAGAAAAAGACTCAACTCAATACCAGGTATAACTAAAGTATAGAAGTACATATGATGATTCATAAATCTTGATCATCTTATTCTATCAAGAGGAACTGCTTCCGATCATACAGAGTCTCACCCACACAGGATCGATAGGTACTAACTTCCACTGACCCACAAAGGATATAACCATCCCAGGATCGATAGTTACTAACCCCTGCTAACCCACACAGGATCCAACCTTCCCAGGATCGATAGGTAAAAAACCCCGAAAGTCCAAGAAAATATCTGACCCAAAAAAGATCTGTATGTCGTTGTTTCACGACCGAACTCTCTAAGGCAGGTCCTCTTTGGGTCATGCATTTCTGATCCACATAGGGTCTCTAGAATGTTAATCCACATAGGGTCTCTATAATACTAATCCACACAGGGTCTCTATAATTATGATCCACATAGGGTAACAAGAATGCTGATCTATATAGGGTCTCTAGGTTCTTATCTAAAATGATCGCTCAGTGTTGATCCAAATAGGATCAGTAGGTGATGACCTAAATAGGATCACTTGGTACTAACCTCTGTATGATATTTCTCCAACCTCCATTTCATAGCCAACCACAGGATTCCCACTTATAGTACACTTGATTCTTGTAGAAACCTCTCCACAAGCCATTAGTCATTTTTTAACGGGCATAAAGTTCCAAGAAGATGTATCCCAATGATCTGTCATGTCATAAGGGTTTAAACACCATAGACAACGCGTCAACCAGACACTGGTCAATAAGTTATTGGAATTTTAGTGCCAAGGGCTTGGTTGGATTTGGGTTCGATCCAACCTGGCTGTACTCCAACTTTCTCCAAAACTCTCGTGGAGTATCTCAAAATGACCTTCTCTCTCCAAGGATCTCTACCTTGCAGAAAATTCATCAAACAGACATTCGGTGCACAAGATATGTCCTTTTGAACGTAACTAGGCCCGGGAGGGGTCCAAGTTTCGTCTGAACCAGTTGGACTGACTTGGACCAACCTGGTTTGGTTCGACCCAACCTGGTCCATGTTCAACCCTGCCCTACCCAAAATGGCCTGGACTAGCCTGGTGGGTCTAGGCCACGGCAGGCTTGACCCACTAGGCCACGGACTTGCATGGCCTGCCCTGTCTTGGCAGGGCCACGGCGGCTTGGCCCGTGGGCTAGTGCAACCCGTGTGAGGGTTGCACGATCCGCCACCCGAACGGCTCAACAAACCATTCATCTCTTTAAATGGTGGTTTCAGGTGGCCCCACCTGGCCGTCGACGAGACCTTTAGCGAGTGCGTCCCTTGACTTCATCGTGGCATTGAAGAGACAACTGGTGATTGTCGGCTGCCACTGTCGTCCTCTGGTGCCGGTTTTCGGCGCCGCTGCACCGACGCTTCTTGGGCAGGGCTGCAGCGATGCTCTAGAGCTCCTTTTTCACTCCCGTCTATTACTACGGATCTCCAAAAATGTTTTAGTCACAGTGTGACCCTCAGATTCGCATTGCAGTCAAATTAAGAAATCTACCCCGAAGATTGCAATAAGAAAGAAGTGGTGGAGTGTCTGGGCTTGTTCATTTGGCCCGCACCCTCTACTCTATCATTATAACAAGTGGAATATTATTCAATTCATCAAATATATTCTTTTAAAAAATAAACCCCCTACCTCAAGAATTTTTGAAGTTGTCATAGTTGTGGCATGAGAAGAGTCCTTGATGGATGAAGTCACCGGCATTCATTGATGCCAAATCGATCTCTCCAACGATTTCCAAGATTCTGTTCCTCATCAGTGGAAGATGTCACATCAATTCGATTGAGGTTTCTCACTTCCTTCTCAAAACCCATACCTCGAGCCCCAATTAAAAAGAGGGGAGGGTGAGTAATGGATCGAGGAATTAGTGAGGTTCATTATTGAATGAACCTATTAATTCCCAATGGTACAGCTGCACAACAAGAGAGTCAAGCCATTAAATGGAATCAAAACCCATCGGTCCCACCACCACCACTCAACATGTGGTAGGAAAAATAAAATAAGAATTCTATTATTTTATTATTTCTTTAAAAGTCTCAAAAACTAACTTTTTTACTTTACCTATTGTGGTCGAAGATAAGCCTCACATAAGAGAATCCTAACACTCTGAATTCATCTGTGCCCTTATATTTTTAATCTTAGAAATGGTTAAAAATATGTAAAACGCCACCCACGTGTTTACTAAACGTACCTTAAAAAAGTTCAAAAATACATTCTAACCACACCGATATATGGAATCCAGCGTCGTCGATTTTCGCAGACTCTTAATAAGCCCAAATAATTTAAAAAAATCACATGGAATTTTTGGGTCTTTACATTCTCCCCACCTTAGGGAATTCCATCCCTGAAAGATACAATAAAACTAGGGAACAAATGGGGGTACCGAGCACGTATCTGAGCCTCCAACCCCCATGTTCTCTCATGGAGATTCTCATGCTTCTAAAAATCTCGCATCAGAGGAACTGACCGCCCACAAAGGACCCACTCTTGTCGATCATTTATCTTTATCAGGAACTCCGAAAATGTTACCCCATCATTGATGTCCTGCTCGCCCCAGTGGATAACGTGCGCTGCACATATCTCCTCAGCTGTGACACGTGAAAGGAATAAGACACCCAGTGCATCTGTGGGGGAAGATCTAGATGGTATTCCACTGCACCTACTTTTATGAGGATCTGGAAAGGTCTGATGAACCTCAGAGATAGTTTGCTTCCCCGGAAACACCTCCATAATCCTTGTCGGCGTGAGACCCGTATGATGACATAGTATTTATCCTCAAACTTCAAGGGTCTCCATCTCCTGTAGTCATAAGACTTCTTCCAGCTCTGCAGAGTCTTCATCCGCTCCTGGATGATCTTCATCTTCTCTATGGTTGCATGTACCAACTATGGACCCATAAGTGCTCACTCCCCTGGGTCTGTCCAGCAAAGAGGTGATTGGCATGGTCGTCCATACAAGGCCTCAAATGGATCCAAGATGATGGTGGAGTGATAACTACAGTTTTATGTGAACTCCACCAGGGGTAGGTAGTCCTTCCAACTGCGGCCAAAATCGAGGACACAAGCATGAAGCATGTCCTCGATTGTCTAAATGGTCTGCTCTGTCTAACCATCTATCTGATGATAGAAGGTGCTGCTCAAGCGTAGTTGAGTCCCGAACACCTCCTTTAATCCCTTCCACAAGAGATATGTAAAACTTGCATCATGGTCTAAAAAGATTGTCGACGGAACTCCATGATGTCGTACAATCACCTGTATGTAGAGACATCCCAAACACTCTATTTATCCCAATTCTAGAAAGGGTAGTAAGTGGGATGATATGGTGAGTTTGTCAATGATCAACCAGATGGAATTTAGGCCCTTGGACATATGTTGTACCCCTATCATGAATTACATGGAGATACCTTTCCACTTCCACTCTGGAACCACCAGTAGTTGAGCTAATCATGCTGATACTTGATGCTCATCCTTCACTTGCTGACAAGTGAGGCATCAAGATACAAACTCTTCCACTGTATTCTTCATCCATGGACACCGGTACTGACGTCAGAGGTCCTGGTACATCTTTGACACTATAGAATTTACTTACCAAGGGGATGTATGGGACTCCCTAAATACCTCCTCCCAAAGTGTCGCCGGTACCATAGTATGTCCTCTGAATGGAATGACATGCTCCCCACCTTCATAATACCTTTTAGGAGACTGTCCTAAGGATATCTGAGCACATTGGTCCTTGCAGTCAATGTCCCCATACTGAGCTTCCCGAACTTGCTGAAGAAGTGGGGGAGTGTCAGTCATAGACTGGAGGTAAGCTTCCCCATCTCTTTCCACGAAGGATATCTACAAAACAGATATCTACTCTATCACCTCACTCAAAAGTTGTAGACCAGACCTCCTGGTGAGTGCATCTGCTACTACATTCCCCTTCCCAATAGTATATAAAATTTAAAAGTCATAGTTCTAGAGGAACTCTATCCATCATCGATATATCAGGTTCATGTCCTTCTGTCACTAGATATACTTGATATTCTTGTGATCAGAGTAAACAGTAAACTTTTAACCCATCAAGTAGTGCCTCCACATCTTCAGTGCGAAGACCACTTCTGATAACTCCAGGTTATGGGTAGTATATTTCTTCTCATGATGTCTCAACTTTTGTGAGCCGTAGGCAATCACCACTTGCTCCTATATCAGGACACAATCTAGTCTGGTCCCTTATAAATTTTAATAGACTACATACCCCATGCCCTCATCTGGTAGCCACAAGAAGTGGGCACTCGTCAGTCTCTGCCACAGCTCCTGAAAACTATGTTTGCACTTCTCCTTCCACAAGAAAGGTTTTCCCTTCTTCTTTTAGGATGAAAAGGGTGTCTCTACCCTATAGAAGTTAGGAAAAAATATCTGGTAGTACCCAGCCAATCCCAGAAAACTCTACGCCTCGGTCACACTCATGGGTGACTTCCAACCAAGAACTGCCTCTATCACTGCCATACCCACTATGACTGCAGCTTCCGAGATAACGTGCCCCAAGAAGTGGACTTCCCATATCTAGAACTGGAACTTCAAGATCCTTCCATTAAGCTGGTTTGATCAGAGTGTATCCAGAACTATATGAAGGTGCGTCGTGTGTTCCTCCTCTAATGTAGAGTATATCAAGATGTCTTCAATGAAGACCGTCATGAATAGATCTAGGTATTGTTGGAAGATCCTGTTCATGATCCCCTTGAACACTCCTGGAGTGTTGTTCATGATGAGTGGTATCACCAAGAACTCGTAATGGCCATACTGACATCTGAATGTTGTCTTCAGTACATCCTCATCCCGTACCCTAAGCTAGTGATAGACTGATCTGATGTCTATCTTCGAAAACCAACGAGCTTCCTTCAGCTGGTCGAAGAGATCATTGATCCTCAGTAGAGGATAATTGTTCTTCACAGTCACCTGGTTCAGGTCCCGATAGTCCTCACAAAGCATTAGACACCCATATTCCTTCTTGGCGAACAATATTGGGGATGCCCATAGAGAAACACTAGGCCTTACGAACCCCTTTCACTGTAAGTCCCCCAACTATACCGTCATCTCACAAAGCTCCACGAGAGTCATCTGATATGCTGGTGTAGATATTGGTTTCATCCCAGGGTATAGGTCAATGATAAAGTCTACCAATTTGTGAGGAGGTATTCTCGAAACATCATCAGGGAAGACATCAACATACTGGTCCACCACTATAGAATAACTCAGGTTCCTCATATCAACTACTCCGAGGGTGAGGCCAGAAAACTGATGAGTAATCGGCAGAACCCTCCTCCGAGATAGTCCATCATATGCTGCAAAGGTTTCCTCCACACCGATATAGGTAATCCTAATCCCATCCTTATGGATACACCACACTTTGTACCTAAAACAATCGATCTGAGCATAGAATTTTGATAGCTAGTCCATACCCAAGATGACGGTGTATGGCCTCGACGCAACTACTAGGAGATCCTAGCCGAAGCTCTTGCCTCCTAGAGTAAGCTCACTCAGCCTCAACCAGTGTGTATCGTCAAATCTTCTTTTGTATGAGTCTCTAATCACAAGGATCAAGCCGACTAATCCATCAGAATCTTTGAGCTATGAATGTGTGTTGTGGAAATGAAAAAGTGAATGGAACACGTGTCTATAAGTACTACAGCTAGGGTAGAATAGACCCAGATCGTACAACTAATCATCTCCAGTGCGTCATGGTCGTAGGCCTCTACTATCTTTAGAAGTGCTCGCCCCTGTCCACCTGCTCCCTATGGTCAGGGTGGATCACCTGGTGGTGGTGGCGGTAGAACAACAAATCACCACCCACCGCATGTTGTACGGACTGATCCTCTACCACAACCGCCACCCTGTAAACCTCCTTACTCTAATCTCTTCCACTTCCTTGACGGACCCTCAACCATCAGCTGATCATCATTATGGTGGGTCAGGCAGCCATGCACCATGTGGCACTACATACCACTCATGAAGCACACTCTACCTCCCAGCTGAGCTCCTCTGACTTGCAATCTCCGCACCTCCAATTCTACGTCCCGGGGTCATCCGCCGGAGGGTCTGGCTTGTTTGGACCTCAACGTCATCTACCTACTGCCTCCTACAGATGACTCATCTACCTATCATCTGGTGGTGTCTATCACCGTCAGTGCATGCTCATCTAAGAATCTCTACACCAATAATACTCAATCGAGCACTCCATCCTACATCGGGATATTGAGCGATATCATCGATGATCTGATCTCCTGCCGAAGACCCTGATCAAAGGATAGGGTGCTGAAGAAGGGGTCTTGTACCATGTCAGAGGAGTATCCTGAGAGGTTAGTGAACCTCACCGAGCACCGGTCTACTGTTAGGCTACCCTGCTACAAGTGCAGGAGCTCTTAAATACGCATAGAGTGAAGAGTTACTTGTACAAACTCTACCCAGAAGAGACTATCAAAGTCCATCTAGGTGATAGTCACCTCTTCATGTAACTAGAGCATAAGGCCTCACCATCTTTAATACCATTTCTATGAAAGACTAGAAGCTATGATCACCATGTTTTCAAATGGTGTCCCATCTAGGCGGAAAATTTGTGCCACAGCCTCCAGTCAGTCCTCAGATTCATGGTGATCTGTCTCACCTTGAAACCTCATAGGAATTTGCTGCTAGAATTCATGGAATGCGCTCAGTCAACATGCACCATCCACCAGTGGGGCTAGTTGCAACTGCTACCCAATGGGTGGTGGTGCTGCTGGTGCACCACCTAAATGTGATAACACATTAAGAGGTCCCTACACCAAAGCCTCATCTCTTGATGGGATGTAATCGTGTACTCTCTCATGACTCCTACCTGGCTATCTATGTGGAAGCATCCTGATAAGAAATAGGTGCACCATATTCAATAAGTTATACATGGGGAACTAACCCAACAGAGATCAAAGTAAAAAACATTTCCCAAACACACGCAATTAGTATTTTCGTGTACCATGCCAGAAATTCGATTTTAGGGTCCTGCTATATGGATACATCGGCCGCCACACCAAAACTGGACTCCCCAAACTGAAAAACACACTCAAAACACTTAACACTATTTCTTCGTTGAAAAGATCATAGTCATAGTTCTTTAGTAGAACCGACTCCTCTAATACCACTTCGTTAAGAACAATCCCCCGGGGCCTGATCTGTGACTACCCCTAGCCCGCCTTCCATAAGACAAGGGTCATAGACTACAAAAGGAAAGGTTTATCCTTAAAATGGGAAGACATTTATTTTAAACTTGTAAAAAAACAGTACAAGAACACAAAAAGATGTAACCACGAAGTAAAACTGTAATAGTAAAAGTGTGTATTGAAATTAAAGGGGCCGAAATACAATCCCAACTGAAAAGATACAACTTCAAATGAAAATAGAATATAGCTATGGAGATTTTCCACCAAGGATCCTACCTAAAGGGTTGGTACAACTCATCTCCTCAACTCTCCACATCAACCGTCACTGACGTCTATTGTCAGGTCCTTGCTCACCGATTCTCAGTCAAGGCTACCTGTTGTCTGCACACGACACAAAAAGGTGTGGGAGAAGCCTGTGAATGGGTGAGTATAACAATACCCAGACGGGACCCTGAGACCCCCAAAGGTCTCTTAGAATTCTACAAAGAAAACAGACAGAGAATGATCTCAAACAAAAATCACAATGCAAAAGACTCAACTCAAAACCAAGTATAACTTAAGTACAAAAGTAAAAGTGATTATTCGTAAACCTTGATCATCTTATTATGTAAAGAAGAACTACTGCTGACTATACGAAGTCTGAAATACATAGGATCATTATATACTATCCCACACTGAGCCACACAGGATCCGACCTTCCCATTATTGATAGGTACTAACCCCCGCTGACCCACACAGGATATGACCCTCCCAAGATCGATAGGTACTAACCCAATCAAGACCCACACAGGATTTTACCCACACAATATTGGTATGTCATTGATCCACGATGATCTTATCTAAGGCTTGTTCTCATTGGTTCGCACACTATTGATCCAAACAGGGTCGCTAGAATACTTCTCTATAGAGGGTCGCTGGAATGGTGATCTACATAGGGTCGCTAGAATGGTGATCCACAAAGGTTTTCTAGAATATTGATCCACACAGGGTGTCTAGGTGATGATCTACATAGGATAGATTGTTTCTGTTCCACACAGGATTGGTAGGTGTTGACCCACATAGGAACGCTCGGTACTGAACTCTGTATGATCTGTCTCCAACCTCCATCTCACAGCTAGCCACATGATTCTTTCTCATAGTAGACTTCATTCTGGTAGTAACCACTCCTCAAGCTATCGGTCATATTTCAACCAGCATGAAGTTCCACGAAGAAGAAACCCAATGATATTCCATGTCATAAGGGTTCCAACGCAACAGACAATGCATCAACCAGACTCTCGGTCTGTAAGTTAATAGAGTTTTAGTGATGAGGGCCCAGTGGGATTCGTGGTCGATCTAACCTGTGTGTACTCCAACATTCTCCAAAACTATCATGTCATGTCTCAAAATTACCTTCTCTCTCCAAGTATCCCATTCCCATAGATGGTTCATCAAACATACATCCGGTTCGCAAGATATGATCTTTTGAGCATATTAGGGCCAAAGAGGGGTCCTCATCCTGTCTGACCCGACCCAAACTGGATGGGAATGGCCCGGTTGGGCAGGTCTGTGATGTCTTGGCCCATCAGTTGGTGCAAATCACACAGGGGTCACATGGTCCACCTCCTGAATAGCTCAATGAGCTGTTCTAATCTTTAAATGGTGGCTCCATGTGGCGCCACTTGACTGTCCATAGGAACCGCATGGAGTGGGTCCCCTACCTTCGTCGTGGCTTCGAAGTCATGGCCTGATCAACGCGGCGCGCGATGGTGTGTTTCCTCCTACCTTGGTGTTCATCCGTGATCCAGCTGCCCATCCATCCGCCACAGAGCCGAGCAGCGTCGCTCTTCCATTGCGGCTAGTGGTTATCAGACGCCACCCTCATCCACCGACGTCGTCGCACAGGTGCCGCACCGGAGCTTCTTCCACATGGATCTAGAAATGCTCCGGATCTCCGTTTTCACTCCCGTATACACCTAAGGATCTCCTAGAATGCCATTCTCACATCATGAACCTCTGATTCGAATTTCCAGAAAATTGAGTAATCTGCCCCTGAAGAACGCAATAAGAACGAAGCAGCGGATGGTCCAGCCTTGTTTGTTTGGCCCACACCTTTCACGTTATAATTTTAACAAGAAGAAGATTATTCAATTCATCAAATACAATGATTAAAAAAATAAACCCCCTACCTCAAGAATCGTTGATAGTTTCGCGGTTGTGGAGAGAGAAGAGTCCTCGATGGATGAAGTTTATGACGCTCATCGATCCCGTATCGATCCTTCCAATGATGTCTAAGATTATATTCCTTGTCAGGGGAAGACGTCGCACCACTTCGGTAGAGGTTCCTCAATTCCTTCTAAAAAACCAAACCACGTGCTTCACTTAAATATAGGGGGAAGGGTGATTAACTCACCGAGGAATTAATGAGGTTCAATAATGAATGAACCTCTTAATTCATAATGGTGCGGTTACACAAAATTAGAGTCAATACATTAAATGGATTGACAACCCATCAGTCCCACCACTGCCACACAATAGGTGGTAGGAAAAATAAAATAACAATTCTATTATTTTATTATTTCTTTAAAAGTCAGAAGAACTAAATTTTTCACCCGATCTAATGCATTCAAAGTTAAGCCTCCCTTAAGAAAATCCCAGCGCTGCAAATTAAATGGTGCCCTCGAATTTTTAATCCAAGCACTGGTTAAAAAGACAGAAAATGTTTTCCACGCATTTACTAAACATACCTTAAAAAAATTCCCAAAATCCATTCTGGGCACACCGGGCTTCGGAATCAAGCGCCGTCAATTTTAGCAGACTCGTAATAATCAGAAATAATTTTAAAAAAATATGTTTAACTTTATATTCTTTATATAATTAATATGTGTATGCTGTTAGAAAATAATTTTGAGGTTAAAACTAAGAAATTTCAAAAAATTTATGATATTTTCTAACACTATCAAGCATGCGGTATTTTTTGTTTTACATGATCTTTTTTCTGTTTCCTTTTCAATTAGAATGAGTTGTTAATTAAATTCATAAATGTACTTTGTTTAAGATTTTTTCATTTGATTTTGGAGAATTATTTTAATGATCATTGAGAATGTGTCAAGTTTACTTCAAATTGTTTTAAAAATCCTTATCTTCAAACACATATTTTACATGTTCAATAGGAATTATTTTTATTAAAATATTTTTTCGATAATTATATTAATTTAGATCATTATTCCATTATACTTTTTTCATGGAAGTTCTTATAGTCAATGAATGGAACTTTTAGAGGTGTTCAAGTTGTGAAGAACTAAATTTTCAAAATTGAGAAGAAAATTTGATGGTGATTTGGGTGAGTGAAGGACTACAAATTTCTAAATATTATACCTTTTGATGTAAGGATTTTATTATTAACATTTTTTCTTATTTCAATTTTTATTTGTATCTGTCAGAGATTTTTAATTCCCATTTATTAAAAAAATTTGAGAAAATGTAAATTACTTATGCTTATTTCCTATTTTCATTTTCTTATATGTTATTTTATTTTTAGGAATTTACGATGATTTCCTAATCTTGTATGTGGATAAATTATTTTCTAGGAATTTAGATTAACAAAGGATTTCATCTTCTAAAAATTAATTCATGTTAGATGAGGTAAATATTATAGTAGGCCTTCAAATTTTCTATTACGGGAGTATTGGTACATGCTGAAAGGCTTTGTTGTTAGGGTCATCATAAAGGTGCTATTTTGTGGGCATCATTTAGCCACTAGTTTGTTATCAGCCATGAGCTAGAGATTTTTCAGTGGATACTCAAGTGTGATGATTTCGTGACATAGAGAATTAATGAGGTATCATGTCATGGTGGAGAGGCAAATGATTATTGTATGCATGACCTTTCCGCTAGTGTGAACCATGGAATGAAAAATGATGTGTGAGATTTTTGAGTTTCATGTAATGTCTCTTGTAGTTTGGATACTTTTAAACAAATTTGTGACATGTTTCTTGAATCTTCATCTTGAGTTTGAAAATGATCATATAAGATACTTTTATAATTATAATATAATAAATATATTATATATAATTAGATTATTATTTATAATATAAAATTTTAGAAGAAAATATTGTAATACTTGTATAATATTTTATTCAAAATATAATTTAAAAAATGATATTAATTTTCTATATTGTGCATAGTAAATGGAATTATAAATGTCAATAGATAAATTTTTCATATTGATCTATTACTAAATATTTTGACCAAAATATATATTATCTATTGGTATTATTATCAATTGATAATTTTTTCATATTAATATGTCGATCATCATTTTAACCAACATATATATTATCTGTTGATATTATTATAAATACAATAGAAATATATTATCAATCAAAATAACATTTTCCAATTGAGTTTTTACAACCAATTTATGGAAAAAATAATTTTTTTTAGTAAAATGCCTTACTAACAGAAAACACACTTTTACCAATATATATACCCATGTTGGAAAAAACTATTTGTTTTATAGCTCAGTAAATCAACCATCTTTGACATTTATTAAACCATTAATAATAAATATGTATTTCAAATAAATAAATATCAAAAATTTTAAAAACTAAATATCATTATTTTATTTGTTAAAATAATACACTTTTGATTCTTTCATTTATTGCTGCCATCCCAGGGTGATCATGAACTCCCATAGGGCCATGTGGTGGGCTTACAGACGTGGCATGGAGAGTTGACCCAGACCAGTTTGTTACACCTACTCACCTTACCATATTTAAATAGACACTTGATCTTACCAAAATATAAAAATGATCACTCTCCCAATAATGTTTCAAAACATAAAACAAGCCACTCCTACAGATCTGGAAAATTGATGCACCAAATTTTATCAATGCTAAGTAGAAAGGGCTGATAAAAGTTGTACCATTATCAACGGTAGCTAAAAGCACGGATAAAGGTGGACCTTTTATTATCTCTTTTTTTTAGTTCGGATAGAGGATATATTTATCGACGCTATTCTTAGAAATGATAAAAGTTTTTTATAAAATTTTTTATTACTATATATAAAATTATTATATTTATATTCACAAATATTATTTATTTAAATACATTAATTAAAAACACATGATTGTAATTAATATATATTTTTAATAATTAATATATATATATATATATATATATATAATATTTTTAAAAATGTATCTATATGATTATCAATATATATAAATCTAAATAATTTTAAAATTATAATAATTTTTTATAAATACTAAATATATTTATTATATTTATAATTTTATATTTATAATGATATATATATATATTTCTTTAAATATATTTATTTATAATTATAATTATATCAATAAATATATATTTAAATAAATATATATCTTCAATGAATTTAGTCAAAGATATATATATATATATATATATAATGATGATATTTATAGACATGATTTGTTTTATTTATGTTCATAAATTGATGTCTAAGTATGTGTACTTGGTGTTATATGATCACAAGTTTATTTGTGGATATGATTATGGGTGTCTATGTTCCAACTGTAAAGATTACCTATATTATGATGATGCATGCATATGTATTGTATTCATAACTTATGAATGTTCATTTATACAGTGAAACCCTTATTAATCATTTTGTACATATATATGTGATGATTGCATTTTTATAATACATACCTTGTTATGTATGATTAATTCATGTTATACCCATTAATTTATTATGTTCCCATAAATAATAAAAAAATTATAATAACTATATCTAAATAACAAATAAATGTATTATATTTATAATTATAAAAATCTAATTATATATAAATTATTTTTTAATATATTTATTTATAATTAAAATTATAACTGAATATGTATATATATATTTAAATAATTATAAAATTATACTATGTACATTTGTTATTAGTTTATAAATATATATTGATATATTAATATATATATATATATATTAATAATTAAATATAAATATTTATAAATATATTTATTTATAATTATAATTATATATATATATATTTGAATAATAATTGAATTATAATAGATATATAATTATATATTAAAAAATATATAGATATAAATATATTTATAATTATATAACAATATTTATTTATAATTATAAAATTATATAAATATATTTATTTTATATAATTATAATATTATCATTATAATAAATATATTTATAATAATTTTATAATTATAAATAATTTGTTATTTATTTATAGTTATCATTATAAATAAATGTAAATTTTTTTAAATAATTATAAAATTATAATATATATATATATATATATAATTACTTAAATATATTTAGTATTGTTATAAAAATTACCTAGACAGGGTCTCCTTCTCTCATGCCTTCAAAGCATTCGTGAAACCCAAACTATGCTGCCACTAAACCCTACCGCCCCCACCACCAAACCTTACCGTCGCCGTCGCAAAACCATACCACCTGTGCCACTGCCACCACCAAACCCTACTATCCCTGCTTACTACCTCCACTATCACCAAACCCTACCGCTACAACCAAACCCAACCATTGTTGCTATCATCACCGCTTCTGACCGACACAGTTGTTGACCGCTGCCTCTGCTACCACTGAAGCCTACCACTACAGCCAAGTACTCTCTAAGTCTAAGGTATATGTTCCCAAATCTCATTTGAGTTATTTTAGAATGAATTTTAACTAATCATAGACTTGAATATGGGAATTTTAGCTGGATAATATTGATATAGTGTTTTGGAGAGATTTTTTAATTCATGGTGAGGCTCTTGAGGTCTAGAAAATGAATGGCGATCATTATTGGGGTCCTCCTCAAATGGATCTCCCACAAGGTTTCTATATAAATATTCAAAGACATGTTTTTCTGGGGTTACATCTTGACATAGATATGTGTTTTGAGAAGGGGTCATGCCTTTTCTATATAGTATTTTTTGTTATAAAAGGTGGGAGTGGGCAACATTTTCAAGGTTGCAAAAACATGAGGATAAATTCATTTAGTGATCGGCTTTGTTCGATGATCATTTTTTAGACTGCATCTAATCTCCACCTTTGATAGAATATTTTTTTAAATTATTATTTTTGAGTCTAATTAATCAGTGGGAGTCTATTATTTTTACACATGATTTTTAGAGGATGCCTCTTTCTAGACCAGGTCCAATATTTTTTCCCTTATTTGGTATTCCAAATTAAAATTTTCAGTGAATACATTTATTTTTTACACAATTATTTTTTCGCTTTGTGCATCTGATAAATTTTTATAGGATTTTTTGGATAGAATGAAAATTGTTTTTTGTTGTGCGTTTATTTAGGTGTTGTTTGTGCATTCGTTGCCTGCCTCCTTTCCCAAACATCTGATACCATAGTGTTTATTTTTTATTTCATATTATTTTTTGAATCCAGTTATAGTCAGATGATTTTTGATGAATGGTATGAACTACAATATGTGGAGACTAGAAATAAATGATAATATTTTTGAAAATAGAATGGATCTTTCGATGTTTAGTACTCAAAATCCAGAAATAATGTCAGATGAAGAATGGGAGTTTGAGAATGATATAGTTTGTGGTATCATTCTTCAATGGGTCAAAGATAATTTGATAAACCATATTGTCAACATCTCTCATGCAAGAACATTTTGGGGGAAGCCTTAGACTGCCTATGCTTCCCAGATAGGATAAAATAGAATATTTCTTCTCAAAAAAATAATGAATTTGAGGTATAAACAAGGTAAGTCCATTTATAACTATTTTAGTGAATATCATGGATGTTTTGATCTATTTTCTTGTATGGGTATCCATTTTAGGATGAGTTTTTTTCTATTTGATTGCATAACACTTTACCCGATTCTTAGAAGAATTTATTTGTTACTCTATCCGAATATACTCCTAATGGGGTTGTGACATTAATTTTTGTTAATTCTATTGTTTTGAATAAATAGGTCTAAATAAGTACTTAGTAGTAATATTCATTATAGATTTTAGTCATAGATAACAAAGGTATAATCCATGAAAAGAATTAGGGGCAGAGCAATCATTGTAATAGCAAAGGAAAAAAGGACATCCAGGTCGAAGAAGAGAGAATTTTAATGTTTTCATTGTGGTAAGAAAGGGCATGTTAAGATGTTTTGTAGTCAGATAAATAAAATAAAATATAATTTTAGAAAATAAGAAAAAAATGGTTATTGAGATGATCATGTTGTCACAGCTACTAGGGGTGATCTTGTTATTTTTTATGACTCCATTAATATTGCTTCGATTGATTCTTGTTGGGTTGTGGACTATGGTGCCTATTTTCAAATGATATCAAATAAGGATTTATTCACAACTCACATCCTAGAAATGTTTTGGGTTTTGAATAAGGGTAATGATAGTCATGCTGATGTTATAGGTATCAATACTATTTTTGGATACCTTCATTATAAATAAGCTGATTTTGATGAATTCTTAACATGTGCCAGAGGATCGCTTGAATCTTATTTCTACCAGTGTTCTTGAGGATTAATGCGTTATCAGTTCATTTGGTGTTTTCCAATGGAATATTTTTAAGGGTTATTTGATTTTTATTTGAGGGAATAAGAATTCATGTTTATACTATATAGACCATCTATTTCTTATGATACTGATTACATTATTGTGTGAAGTGTTTTGTCCATGTTATTGAATAAGATGATTAGTCACATTAGTGAGATAGGTATTGGTTTTTTGTCTAAGATAAATCTTATTGTATATTTCAAGAGTGTATAAATGGACATGTGTGATCATTGTATGGCTATAAAATAGAGTATAGTGAGCTTATATAGTCATCTTTTTCACATGAAGTCCCAGGTACTTGAATTAGTATATTCTAATATTTGTGATCCAATGAAATACATGACCATTAATGGTGGTCATTATTTTGAGACATTTTTTGATGACTACTTATGTAATCTTTCGGTTTATGTTTTGATTAAAAAAATTCATTTTCTTAGTGTTTTTAGCCAATTTTTTGTTTCTTCTATTAGGGAATTTTGTATGAAATTGTAATTTATTCTCACTAAAAATAGGGGAGAGTACTATGACCAATTTTATCAGTATTGGAAGAATAAAGGTGTTCAGAATTAGGAGATGCCTCCAAAGACACCTTAACTGAATGGTGTAGCTGATCTGATGAACAATGCTTTGCTGGAAAAAGTTCATTGTTTGATATTAGAGGCAATGTTTCCTTGAAATTTTTAGGGTGAGGGTTTATTTTTTTATACTAATATTATCAATTTATCACCTTTGGTTTTTTTAATACATACACTCCCGGAATTTTTTTTCTATAGAAATGTGATCAGGTAAAATCAATTGTTTGTTTTTGGTTCAAGGCTTCTGTACATGTGCCTAAAGATGAGAGATCCAAGCATGATGGTATGTCACGACATTGTATTTTTATTGGTTGTGAAATTGATGAGTTTTGGTATAGATTTTATGAACATAATTTGATGAAACTTATCATAATCAATGATGAAATGTTTACGGAGGATCATACTATTAGAGGTATTGATAAGGGATAAAAATACACTTCTCTAACTTCTGATGAATTTTTCATTCTTAATCCTGGTTCTGACTCACATATACCTCATATTTTTTTTTCTAATGATCATGTTGATGTGAAGAATTATTTTCAGGGTGAAATAGTTGGAGTTAATGTTTCTAATGCACCTTTTTTTCTAATAATTTTGTTCCATGGGATATTAATTAATCCATAGTTCCACTCAAGAGGTCATCTCAATATCATACTTTTCCTACATGGTATTCACCTAATGGGTACATGATCCTCACTGATGGGGGGTACCTAAATCTTTTGATGAGGTAATGGAAAGTGAATAGAAGGAAAAATGGGTTACTGTAATGGATGATGTGATGAAATCATTACATGACAACCATAGTTCTTAAGATGGTGAAGTTACCTAAATGTAAGATAGCTTTGAAAATTCATTGGATTTATCTGATAAAAAATGAAGACCCTTGTTCTATTCTACAATACGGGGAATGTTTACATGTTAATGTCTTCTCTCAAAATAAAGGTATTGATTTTTATGTAATTTTTCACCTATTGTCAAAATGTATTCCATTTGGGTTATTCTTGGTTTGGTTGCTAGTTTGGATCTACAGATTGATCAAACGGATGTGAAGATGGATTTACATTATTGATTTTAAAGGATGATATTTATATAGATAATTCATAGGTTTTCATAGAAACAGGTAAAGATAATCATGTTTTCCAGTTAAATAAGTGTTTGAATGGTTTAAAGAAAGTTTTGAGGTAGTGGTATAAGAAGTTTGATTCAATCATTTTTATCAAGGTTTAATGAAGACATCTTATAATCATTGTGTTTTTGTTTATATATTAATTGATGATTATTTTATTATACTATTTCTTTTTCTTTATCATATAAAATTTTTTGACCATGATGATTCTATAATTGAAATATTGAAGAAGGATATTTGTTAGTATTTTGAGATGAAATACTTGGGACCTACATGACATATTCTTGTCTTGTTGATATCTTATACTAAGAAGTCCATGAAATTGTGTTTATCTTGGGAGAGATATGTGGATAATGTTATTTAGATATTTTCTATTGATAGAGAGAAACTTGTTAGTACTTATATTTTTTTACATTTTAATCTCAGTACCATACAGACACCTTCTAATGATGGAGAGAGAGAGAATACATATCACATACCTTATTAATCTACTGTAGTTTTTTTGATGTATGATATAGTATGTACTAGACCTTATATAGATCATGTAGTTAGTGTGGTCAGTTTTTTCTATCTAATATTGGAAGAGAGCATTGAAAAGTAGTGAAACATATATTTCTTTATCTTCATGGTAATTATGATATGAGATTTTGTTTTGGAAAATGGGAACTTGTTATTTTTGGGATTTATAGATTCAAATGTGGTAAGAGATATTGATTAAAAGAAGTTTAATTCAGGCTATTTGATCACTTTTACAAGATTTGTGTCTTAGAATTCTATATTGTAGAGGTGTGTTTATATTTCTACCATAATGTCAGAGTTTATTATACCTATAGAGGTGTGAAAATAATTTTTTTAGATGAAATTTTTTACTCAAGAGCTCAATATTAATCATGACAGGTGTATATCATTTTATGATAGTTAGAGTGAAACTTTTATGAGAAATAATTCCACTTTTCATGGAAGTCTGAAACATATCATTGTTAGGTATCATTGGATCTACAACTTCCTAGATTTTAGACAATTTTTGCTTGAGAAGTTCCACACTGATGAAAATGGGCCAAACATGTTGACCCAGAATTTATCCAGTGTTAAATTTGATACTTGATGACTGATTGTAGAGTTGGTGGTGATCCCCACTTGATAATGAGGTGGTGTTTGTTGGGGACCCTCTTCAAATGGCGCACCCACATGGTTTATCTTAAAATTTTCAAAGAAATTGTTCTCTAAGGTTAAATGTTTACGTAGAGATATGTTTGGAAAATGGTTTACACCTTTTATATGTGGTCATTTTTCTTATAAAATGATGTAGAGAACAACCTTTAAAAGGACCCTGAAAATATGATGAGGGGATTCATTTGGTGATCGAATTTGTCCGACAATCAGTTTTTTAGACTGTATCTTTGCTTCGCATTTGATCCTCTATTTTATTTGAGTATTATATTTGTGATATCTCTCATCTTTGGGAGTCTCTGATTTTTACTCTTGTTTTTTTGTGGATCCATATTTCTATACTAGGTCTCATGGTTTTCCCATTTTTGGGTATTCCATGTTAAAATTTTCGGTGTCATCATTTATTTTTTTCACAGATATTTTTCTGGTTTGTGCATCCGCTTAATTTCTAAGGGCATGTTTGAAGGGGAAAATTAATTTTCACTACACGCTCTCTTTGGTGTTGTTTACATATTCATCTCCTTACTTATTTCTCAACATGCGTTGGGTACTGTTTTATGAGAAGTTGTTTATTCAATGAAAGTTATGATGGGTGGTTATTTATGAGTTTCATTAATCACCTATATTGGATCATCTATCATAGGAAATAAATTCATTATATTTTTTAGATATTCTGACCATTTTATTTCATCATCTTTACTTACTTATTATGTATTAAGATATTTTTTAGTATGTTTTATTTCAAATAATTTTATAAATATTGTTCAAAATGCATAAAATTTCCAACTTAGATGATCTAGTTGATTTTTTGAACAAAATTAATGGATAACTATTTCTAAATATTCATTTTGATATGTTAAAGGTAAAATATGATTTTTATAGTTATGGGAGATAAATTTATATATGTATTGATATGTTATGTGAATAAATATGTCATACTGAGATGTATATATTTGGTAAAATAAATGAGTATACATGTATATTGATGATCTTATATTTATCATATATAATATATTCCTTCGGGTTTGGATTGAATTTGAAAAAGGTTGGTAATATATAATAAATCTCAAAGAATACATAGATTTTATCCCTATTTTGAAGAAGAAATTTGGCAAGGTAATAATTAACATGTTCAAAGAATAGGTAATATCCCCAAAGTTGATACATAGGATCTAGTACTTAGATGATATAAAAGTGAAGGTCCATATACAATATATTTATCTGATATGTATGATGCTTGATTGATAAAGATGTTATTTTTACCAAGTTTTATCGATACATAACATTATTTCCCTCACCTCTAAAAATATAAACAATGTTTTTAAAGGTAGAGGATGATACATAATATATTTTCTGTGGTTCTTTTATGATTATATAAGATGTTTTTGAAGATTAAAAAGGGATAAGTTATTTTTACTTCCATACAAGAATTTCTTGATCATTATTGGGTTGAGGTATAATGGTTGTCATAATTATCGATGGATGTTAGGGCATTATTATGTATGTTTTGTTGGCCTGGTGCAATGGAATGATCTTTTCAGTGGTGATTATGGATAGATCAAGTGGTGTGCAGTGGGGGTTGAATATTCTAGGTGTGAGAAAGTGTGTAGAAATGTATCTTAGCATAGGCTAACTGGTGAGGTAGTATAATGATGATGTTTTAAAAATTTGTAAATAGTTCCTCTATCTCTATGACCAACATCAAATATGCCGAGGGTATTCCACCAAAAAATGTCTGCATCATATATTTTGAAATGATAAAGATATATTTTTTTCAAAATATTAATATTTTACTTCATTTACTTTCAAATGATAGTATTATAACTATTTCATTGATGAAGGTTCTTCTAAAAAACAGCCAAAAAATCTTAAAAATGTATTTAAGTTCACTTTCATCAATTCTATATCATTTAATACACATTTAAAAACATTAAATTTAAAAAATTTAAAATATCCTTTATTTTTTATTACCTAATAATAATGTTTCAAAAAATATTCTCATCACAATCTCAATAATTATTTTTTAAAGTTACTCATAAAAATATATACATCTATAAATTATGTATACTTTTATAAAATATATGTACTTTTATATAGTTTTATAATTTTATATAAATTTATAAATTATGTATATTTATTTAAAATATATTCTGTTTTATAAATTATATATAATTTTATACTTCTATATATGTCTATAATTATATATACCAATATAAATATATATACATTTTTAAATTATAATTGTATACCTATAAACTTTTTTCAATTTATCAAAAGTTTAATATTTTTATACTTTCATAAATTCAATGTGAGATTTGGAATTATTTTAAAAATATAATAATTTTTTTTAACTGTGAACCCATTTTTATATATAACAGCCTTATTCTCTATTATGAAGAGGGTTTTCAAATAATATAGCTTTTATTTTTTTCAATTATTACATTCAGTAGAAGTATTTCATTAGTTTTTTATAATGTAAATGTGATTTTGTAATTCATCTATACTCATAGAAAAAGGTTTTTTATCATTGAAAATTTTAAGTAAAAAATACTAATTAAATGTGAAATTTTTGTATTATATTTATATTTTTTCTAATATGTTTTTGTTTTTGATCTTGTGGGATGATAATTTTTTTTCAATCTTTCCATTTTTTTCATGAAATTCATGAGATACAAATTAAATTGAACATCCCTTATGTATTTAATCTGTTAAATATTAATATACCAAATCCAATAGGATAGATATGAAAAGATAATGGATGGATTCCAATTGTATTGCAAAAGAGTAGGAAGATGGGGTGAAAGTGTTCATAAATTTTTTAAAAGATCATGCATATTAACCTTCTGAAATACCATTTTCATGTCTTTTTGTTGTTATTCAATACTAATTAGTCAATATTAGTTGGAAGAAAACTTAATCTATCACATAATTGGTCAATGTTATAAATGTAACATCCCAGGTAAATAAAGAATAACAAATTTTCATATTTATTAATATTTACGAATTAAATATTAATTTTACTTTAAAGGGGTTTCTATGTTCGATAGCGTACCCGATACGCAACAAAGAGTTTCATTGAAATATTACGTTGCACACTAGTAATATAATAATTTTATTTTAAATGGTAGTTAACATGTATTAGTTGTATTGGAGGGAATGGATATAAATAACTAAAATATGATTATATGTTTTTTAAATGTTTTTACATTTATCCAATAAAAGATAAAGGCTTAAAATATGGAAAGAATTCAATTTTAGGCTTTTATAACCTAATTTTCACTAAAGGTTCACTTATCGACTTTTGATGGTGAACTGTCATTAAATATAGTTTTGATCACTCTTATACATTCTATTGGACCAAATAAAACTCTTCTTTAGAATCGGGACATCATAATTGACTTTGTGTAAATTTTTGGTATCTTTCCGATAAAGTTCATTTTTTAATGAATACTGTAAAATGTTGTATTTTAATTCAAAACCCATTTTTAATATAATTTATTTATATGATTAGATTATCTTTTGAATTGGTTTTAAAGTGAAATTAGAATATATTTTTACCATTTAATCCAATAGTGGTCATTGGAATCAATTTCACTTTGAAATTGGACTTAAACTAGTGTCAATCTTTTGATACTTATTGTTTCATAAAAACACGCTATTTGTCATGACAGCGGGAATTAATTATTAAATTAATTAATGTGACTGATATGTTTTCAATTTTTTAAAATAGACTTCATTTTTGAATTCGTAATATCAAATTTAGCTTAGGGTGAATTTTTGGTATTTTTCTGAAAAACTTCAATTTTTTATGAATAGTGAAACCACTAAGTGGTACTTATAAAAACTAATTTTTCGTTTAAATGAAATTTTACCACTTCTGTGTTTTCAATTTCAAAAATCCGACATACATGGTTTTCATTAAGAAGTAAAATGTGGTTCAATGAGATTAAAATAATTTTTTGGTGAATATTAACTTTTAAGTTCTAAATCGCGATTAGAGGTAATTAGTGTAGTTTAAGGTAAAAATAATGTTTTAATAAAATGAGATGAGCTTGACACATGTCCTACCCTCATTGGATGTGTCATGGCCGACCAAGACAATACATGGGTCAACTTGGGGACCCCATGGATCCACTTTGGTTGGGAAATGACATAAATAACTTTTTATATAATGTTAAAGTAAAAAATGACACAAACATGAGATGTTTTACTAAATCAATTTTTACATGAGGTTATACAAGTCATATTTTTGACTATAAATATTAAATAGAAATATAAAAATATTTCCTACATGAGGATATTTTTTTTATAATTTTTAGACATTATATATATTAAATTATTTATGACATCATGATGATGCAGCGATTACCTCATTAATAAAGGATTTAAATAAAATGAAATGATAATGTACAATCTATGACCTAAACATGTCCAAAACCTGTAGGATGGGTGTATTTCAAACCCTTATCACATTATCCTAGAAAAAAATCAATGTGGGACCATTAAAATCCGAAACCCATTCTAAAATAAAGTAACTTTTCCTTACTTTCCAAGAGTTCCCCTCCTCTCCTCTTATAAAAGGCCTCCACCTCTACCTATTTACCCACACTTCCAAAGCCTTTGTCTTGGCCAAACCCTGCTCATTGTGTCTCTCCACTTCCCTCTCTTACTCCTTAATGCCTCACTTTGGGAAGAAGTCTTCCCAAGGAAGCCTTTGAGCTCAAACCAAAGGGAGTTACCCGATTTTAAGGTAATGTCTTCACTTGAGTCCTTTTGTTTTATTTTGCTTCTCCAACCCCCTAAAATATTTTTACTCATTTATTTTGTAACAAATACAGTATCATAAATATACTAGGATGATGTTATAAGAAGGATTCGAGCTACACTTACACACACCTACATCTAATGGATAAAGAACTTACTGTTTCCGTGGATGGCGAATTCCGGCCTCCCGAAACGATGATTGTTCAATATTTTTTTAACACCTTCAAAGGTGTCCATTAAGATGACACTATATTTATATATGATATATAATATGTTTATGTTTTCCTTAAGCTTCTTTATTTTTCATTTTGGGCATACCTTTATGGTTTCCATTATGGGTAAACGCGATATATTCATTTAAGGAAGTTCGGACTACCGCCCCCTCAAAGTTATGTGATTCGTTAATGCCATATGTGGGAAGTATAAAGGATGGATTTAAAGATATTATATATGATTTTATACTGTAATTATAATATACCTCTATATCATTATTATTTCTTTCCATTGAAGTATGAGATAGAAATGAAAGTAGCGTTCCTGCGTACGTACGACTTACCGTCTCCATGAACGGTGCATTTCATTTCTTATCCCCAAATGTAATGTACTATTAAAAGTACATTTATATAATGGATATATATGATGAATGATACATCTAAATGATGAATATAATTCTGGAACTAATATATACATACCTCTCATTTAGTTTTAATTCTATTAATATGAAAAAGAAATGAAAGTAGCATTCATGCGTACGTACGGCTTACCGTCTCCATGAACGGTGCATTTCATTTCTTACCTCAGAAGGATTATGTAATATTATAAATACATGTATATGATTGATATATATGATATATATGATATCAAAATCAGGAATGTCATTCTGGATATAAAGAACCTTTGACCACACGAACAACATGTAATTGTAAGAAGTCCACTTTCGACTTAAGAACCAAATATCGACAAAAAAACAATATTAACTTAATGATTACATAATGTTTATAGCATGGAAATAAGTGATATAAAAGGAATAATAATCTTGAAAAATGTTCTTAAGCAAGTTGAAATTAACTCATGTTTATTATTCAAGATGTTAAAGGACGATCGAGTCAAGTCGGACCCGAGGTAAGGGACTTCGTCTCAATCTCCTTTCATTGAGGCATATTTCGTTTTATACGCAACATTATTTTATACGGTGTATAAACCCCTTTAACTTTTACTTTTATACAAAAGGAATATTTTTCTACAAAGTGTTTTACAAAACGACAAAACGGAATGTTTCTTTAACGTACGCGGTGACAACGACCTTTTCCACTGCCACGAGTATTATTTGGTCTTTGACTTCCTCAAAAAGACGTAATGTTTTTTAAAATGAATTAAATACCATATACTCTTTTTTGTATTTTGGTATTGAAAATGGTTTTTATAATGTATTTGTTATGTCAATATATTTGAGTGATATATTGTGATCAAAGTGTGGAAATGTTTTCTTTCCTTTATGTTTTCTTTATGTCTTATGATTTTATAATTGTACTTGGACATTTGACAGGTGGTTATGTGATAAACCATATGACGGGTGGTTCCGTGAATACCAGGATAGGTGGTTGCGTTATAACCTCCAATGCATTGGGTATGGAAGTCGGCCGTATGGCTATTCCATTAAGTACATATGGAAGTTGGTCGTATGGATATTCCATTAAGTGATATGTGTGGAAGTCGACCGTATGGTTATTCCACTTAAGTATGTTTATGTCCCAAGTTACCTTTATATGTTATGTGATCTTTTTATGGGTTTTATGGTAATCTTTTGGTTACAACAGGGTAAGTAATGATCTTTTATTCAGTGAAGAGTTTTTACTACTTCATAAAGGTGAAAAGTATTACTTTGATAAAGTATACATGGTTTAGTTGTTGTTTTTATAAACTAACGGTTTTCATTATTTGCATATCCCTTACTGAGCTCTTTATTATCACCCCAAGTTTTTTGGAAATGTTTTTCATAGGACCTAATGTGGAATAGTGTCAACGATGGGATCAAGGGAAAGTCATGATATATAAAACTTATAACTAGACATGTTTCTTTTTAAGAGTTTTTTTATTCTATGGAAACTTAAGTGTCTACTTTGTAATCGTTTGAGACGTAGTAGTTATGTTATAATAATCTAAAACTCTAAACCTGAAAAGATCCTCAATGTGAATTATTCATTTAATTCAATATTAAGATTTGTTTAAGGCCGGGGCCTTATAGTTGGTATCAGAGGTCGGTTTAGACAACTTTAGGAGTTAGAAAATTGTAAAATAATAAATTAATTTATGGTATGATTGAAAATGATATAGCATTTGAAGATTACCATGTTGCTTCATCTAAGAAATGTTTTTTTAGAATGGTTTTTCATGGAGGAAACAGAACAGATTTCCTGGGAAGGCATATAGTGGGAAATGACCTTTCAAATCAGTATCCTGAGACGGTCATAATCAGAACTAAACAGTTTGTTGTAGTGATGGCTCAGTTGACTCAGGTGAAAAATGTTGGTTGTTTTTATTGATGATATTTTGGTGTTTTCTAAAAGTAGAGAGGAGCATGAAAGTCATTTAAGGGTTATCTTGCAAACCTTAAAAGAAAAGAAACTATATGGAAAATTCAGAAAGTGTGAGTTTTGGTTACAACACATTTCTTTCCTTGGTCACATTGTTTCAAAAGATGGCATAACTGTTGATCCTGCTAAAACAAAAGTTGTTGAAGAATGGCCAAGACCCACAAATTTAACCGAGATCCATAGTTTTCTTGGTTTGGAAGGTTACTACCAAAGGTTTGTTGAAAATTTTTCACGGTTATCTAGTCCAATGACTAAGCTAACTCGTCGGGGTGTTAAGTTCATCTGGACAAAAGAATGTGATGATTGTTTTCAAGAGTTGAAAAGAATATTGGTGAATGCTCCAGTTTTGGAACTTCCTTCCAGGAATGGTGAGTTTGTTATCTACAGTGATGCTTCATTGAAAGGACTTGGTTGTGTCCTTATGTAGAAAGATCAGGTAATTGCTTATGATTCACGTCAGATGAAAACTCATGAGGTAAATTAACCTACACATGATTTGGAATTAGCTGCTGTTGTTTTTTCTTTAAAAATTTGGAGGCATCATTTGTATGGAGTAAAGTGTGAAATATATACTGATCACAAAAGTTTAAAGTATATATTAACTCTTAAAGAATTGAACATGAGACAGAGGAGATGGCTGGAATTAATCAAGGATTATGATTGTACAATTCACTACCATCCGGGAAAAGAAAATAAAGTGGTTGATGCTTTGAGTCAAAAAAGTAACGCTTCATTAGAAATGTTGCTTTTGGAATGTGATCCTTTGGTTAAAGATTTGATGAACTTTGGAATAGAAGTTGTTGGTGAAGTATGTTCTTCTGTTTTGTTTCAGGTATCAGTGAAATCTTCTCTATCAGACAGAATCAAGCAAGCATAGAAGCAAGACAGTGAGTAGCAGAAAACGGTAGAGCTGGTTCAGAAAGGTAAGTTGCATGAATTCAACATTGATAGTGATTGTGTTTTGAGATTTGGGAAGAGATTATGTGTGCCTTGTGATTCACAGTTGAAGAATGAGTTGTTATGTGAGGCTCATAGTTCCCCGTTTTCAGTTCATCCTGGCAGTACTAAGATGCACAGAGATATGCGGGAGTATTACTGGTGGGATAGAATGAAAAAGGATATTGCTGATTTTACTGTGAAGTGTCTGACTTGTCAGCAGGTTAAAGCAGAGAAACAGTTACCGAAAGGGATGCTTCAGCCTTTACCAGTGTCAGAGTGGAAATGGGAAAACATATCAATGGACTTTGTTGTGGGATTACCGAGGACATCTCGAGGTAATAATGCAATCTAGGTTATTGTTGATCGCTTGACTAAATCTGATCATTTCCTTGCTATACGAGATAATTTTTACCTAGATCAACTTTCCCGTTTGTATCTTAAAGAGATAGTAAGGTTACATGGAGTTCCTCTCTCCATTGTGTCCGATCATGATCCCAGGTTCACTTCTAACTTTTGGAAAGGCCTTTAGAAGTCATTGGGTACTGAATTAAATTTTAGTACAGCTTCTCATCCTCAATCAGATGGGGAGTTAGAATGAACAATACAGACCTTGGAGGATATGCTACGAGCTTGTTCGATGGATTATCAGGGAAGTTGGGATTAACATCATTCTTTGGTTGAGTTTTCTTATAATAACAGTTTTCATTCCAGTATACAGATGGCACCATTTGAGGCATTATATGGGAAGCGGTGTCGAACTCCATGATTTTGGGATGAAGTGGGTGAAAGGAAGCTGATGGGACCAGAATTGGTAGAAGAGATGGCAGAAAAAGTTCATTTGATTCAGAAACACATGAGAACAGCTCAGAGCTGGCAGAAGAGTTATGCGGATAACCGGAGGAAGGATCTATCTTTCGAGGTAGGTGATCATGTTTTTCTCAAGGTTTCTCCATGGAAAAGTGTGATGAGATTTGGTAAGAAAGGAAAGTTGAGTCCAAGGTTCATTGGACCATATGAAATTCTGGAGAAAGTTGGATCATTTGCTTACCGAGTGGCATTACCTCCGAGTTTTTCCCAGGTACACAATGTTTTTCATGTTTCAATGTTGAGGAAGTATATGCCTGGTCCATCTCATGTTTTGAGCCCAGAGGTAGTTCAGTTGGAAGAGAATATCTCTTATGAAGAACAACCAGTCCACATTCTTGACCGAAGAGAGCAAGTGTTGCAAAATAAGGTAATCCACCAAGTAAAGGTTTTGTGGAAAAACCATATGGTTGAAGAGGCAATGTGGGAATCTGAAAATGCTATGAGGGATAAATACCCCCACTTATTTTGATAAGTGAATAAAATTGCGAGGATGCAATTCCCAAACAGGGGGAAGGATGTAACATCCCAAGTAAATAAAGAATAAATAATTTTCATATTTATTAATATTTATGAATTAAATATTAATTTTACTTTAAAGGGGTTGCTATGTTCAATAGCGTACCCGATATGCAACAAAGAGTTTCATTGAAATCTTACGTTGCAGACTAGTAATATAATAATATTATTTTAAATGGTAGTTAACATGTAGCCTTTGTATTGGAGGGAATGGATAGAAATAACTAAAATATGATTATATATGTTTTTTAAATGTTTTTACATTTATCCAATAAAAGATAAAGGCTTAAAATATGGAAAGAATTCAACTTTAGGCTTTTATACCCTAATTTTCATTAAAGGTTCAGTTATCGCCTTTTGATGGTGAACCGTCATTAAATTTAGTTTTGATCACTCTTATACATTATATTGGAGAAAATAAAACTCTTCTTTAGAATCGGGACATCAAAATTTACTTTGTGTAAATTTTTGGTATCTTTCCGATAAAGTTCATTTTTTAATGAATAGTGTAAAATGTTGTATTTTAATTCAAAACCACTTTTTAATATAATTTATTTATATGATTAGATTATCTTTTGAATTGGTTTTAAAGTGAAATTATAATATATTTGTACCATTTAATCCACTGGTGGTCATTGGAATCAATTTCACTTTGAAATTGGACTTAAACTAGTGTTAATCTTTTGATACTTATTGTTTCATAAAAACACGCTATTTGTCATAACAACTAGAATTAATTATTAAATTAATTAATGTGACTTATATGTTTTGAATTTTGTAAAATATACTTCATTTTTGAATTCGGAATATCAAATTTAGCTTATGGTGAATTTTTGATATTGTTCTGAAAAACTTCAATTTTTGATGAATAGTGAAACCACTAAGTGGTACTTATAAAAACTGATTTTTCGTTTAAATGAAATTTTACCACTTCTGTGTTTTGAATTTAAAAAATCCGACATACATGGTTGTCATTAAGAAGTAAAATGTGGTTCAATGAGATTAAAATAATTTTTTGGTGAATAGTAACTTTTAAGTTCTTAATCGCGATTAGAGGTAATTAGTGTAGTTTAAGGTAAAAATAATGCTTTAATAAAATGAGATGAGCTTGAAACATGTGCTACCCTCATTGTAAGTGTCATGGAAGACCAAGAAAATCCATGGGTCAACTTGGGGACCCCATGGAGCCACTTTGGTTGGGAAATGACAAAAATAACGTTTTATTTAATGTTAAAGTAAAAAATGACACAAACATGAGATGTTTTACTAAAACAATTTTTACATGGGGTTATACAAGTAATATTTTTGAATATAAATATTCCTTAGAAATATAAAAATATTTCCTACATCATTATATTTTTTTATAATTTTTAGACATTAAATATATTAAATTATTTATGACATCATGATGATGCATCGATTACCTCATTAATAAAGGATTTAAATAAAATGAAATGATAATGTATAATCTATGACCTACACATGTCCAAAACCTATTGTATGGGTGTATTTCGAACCCTTATCACCTTATCCTCGAAACACATCAATGTGGGGCCATTAAAATCCTAAACCCATTCTAAAATAATGTAACATTTCCTTACTTTCCAAGAGTGCCCCTCCTCTCCTCTTATAAAAGGCCCCCACCTCTACCTATTTACCCACACATCCAAAGCCTTTGGCTCAGCCAAACCCTGCTCATTTTGTCTCTCCAATTCCCTCTCTTACTCCTTAAATCCTCACTTTGGGCAGAAGTCTTCTCAAGGAAGCCTTTGATCTCAAACCAAAGGGAGTTACCCGATTTTAAGGTAATGTCTTCACTTGAGTCCTTTTGTTTTATTTTTCTTCTCGAACCCCATAAACTCATTTTATTCATTTATTTTGTAACAAATATAGTATCATCAATATACTAGTATATTTTTATAAGATGGATTCAAGCTACACTTACACACACATACATCTAATGGTTAAAAAACATACTGTTTCCGTGGATGGCGAATTTCGGCCTCCCGAAACGATGATTGTTCAACATTTTTTTAACACCTTCAAAGGTGTACATTAAGATGACACTATATTTATATATGATATATAATATGTTTATTTTTTCCTTAATCTTCTGTATTTTTCATTTTGGGCATACCTTTATGGTTTCCATTATGGGTAAACGCGATATCTTTATTTAAGGAAGTGCGGACTACCGCCCCCTCAAAGTGATGTGATTCATTAATGCCATATGTGGGACGTATAAAGGATGGATTTAAAAATTTTATATATGATGTTATACTGGAATTATAATATACCTCTATATCATTATTATTTATTTCTATTAAAGTATGAGATAGAAATGAAAGTAGCGTTCATGCGTACGTACGGCTTACCGTCTCCATGAACGGTGCATTTCATTTCTTATCCCCAAATGTAATGTACTATTAAAAGTACATTTATATAATGGATATATATGATGAATGATACATCTAAATGATGAATATAATTCTGGAATTAATATATACATACCTCTCATTTAGTTTTAATTCCATTAATATGACAAAGAAATGAAAGTAGCATTCATGCGTACATACGGCTTACCGTCTCCATGAACGGTGCATTTCATTTCTTACCTCTAAATGATTATGTAATATTATAAATACATTTATATATGCTGGATATATATAATATATATGATATCCAAATCAGGAATGTCATTCTGGATATAAAGAACCTTTGGACCACACGAACAACATATAATTGTATGAAGTCCACTTTCGACTTAAGAACCAAATATCGACAAAACAAACATTATTAACTTAATGATTACATAATATTTATAGCATGGAAATAAGTGATATAAAAGGAATAATAAGCTTGAAAAAGGTTCTTAAGAAAGTATAAATTAACTCAAGTTTATTATTCGGGACGTCAAAGGACGATCGAGTCAAGTCAGACCCAAGGTAAGGGACTTCGTCTCAATCTTCTTTCATTGAGGCATATTTCGTTTTATACACAACTTTATTTTATATGGTGTATAAACCTCTTTTACTTTTACTTTTATACAAAAGGAATCTTTTTCTATGAAGTGTTTTACAAAACAACAAAAAGGAATGTTTCTTTAACGTACGCGGTGACAACAACCTTTTCTGCCGCTGTGAGTATTATTTGGTCTTTTGCTTCCTCAACAAGCCGTAATGTTTTTTAAAATGAAATAAATACCATATAATCTTTTATGTATTTTGGTATTGAAAATGGTTTTTATAATGGATTTGTTATGTCAATATATTTGAGTGATATATTGTGATCAAAGTGTGGAAATGTTTTCTTTCCTTTATGTTTGCTTTATGTCTTATGATTTTATAATGGTACTTGGACATTTGACGGGTGGTTACGTGATAAACCATATGACGGGTGGTGTCGTGAATACCAGGACAGGTGGTTACGTTATAACCTCCAATGCATTGGGTATGGAAGTCGGCCATATGGCTATTCCATTATGTACGTATGGATGTTGGTCGTATGGCTATTCCATTAAGTGACATGTGTGGAAGTCGACCGTATGGTTATTCCACTTAAGTATGTTTATGTACCATGTTACCTTTATATGTTATGTGATATTTTTATGGATTTTATGGTAATCTTTTGGTTACAACATGGTAAGTAATGATCTTTTATTCAGTGAAGAGTTTTTACTACTTCATGAAGGTGAAAAGTATTACTTTGATAAAGTATACATGGTTTACTTGTTGTTTTGATAAACTAACAGTTTTCATTCTTTTTGTATCCCTTACTGAGCTCTTTATGCTCACCCCAAGTTTTTTTGAAATGTTTTTCACAGGACCTAATGTAGAATAGGGTCAAGGATGGGATCAAGGGAAAGTCATGCTATATAAAACATGGAACTAGACATGTTTCTTTTTAAGAGTTTTTTTATTCTATGGAAACTTAGTAGAAGTGTCTACTTTGTAATCTTTTGAGATGTAGTAGTTATGTTCTAATTCTCTAAAACTCTAAAACTGAAAAGATCCTCAATGTGAATTATTCATTTAATTCAATATTAAGAGATGTTTATGGCCGAGGCCTTATAATAAATGTTTCAATAGACATGGAGAAAAATTGAATGTTTCTAGTGACTGGGATAGAATTGCATTTTATGGATCATTTGATATGATTAAAAGTGTTGAAAATGAGGAGGACCATATGTAAGATGTGATTATAAGAGTGAATTATGATGAGGATCATATTTATTAAATGGCAATGACATTTGAAGATGAATTTCATGATTTTACAAAATTGTTTGAGAAGTTAAAGAGTTGTGAAAAGACACAATTATATGCTAGTTTCACTAAATATACTGCATTGTTAGCCACACTAAAGATATATAATTTTAATATAGTTAACAAATGGAGTGACACAAGTTTTACTGAAGTACTTTCTCTCTTGAATTATATTCTCCTAGTAGATAATTAGCTTCTTATCCAAACATACGATGCTAAATGAATGCTAATTTCCATGGACATGATCTCTGAAAGAAAAAAATTCTTCTCAAATGAATGTATACTATTTCTCAAGGACCACATAACACTTAATAAATTACCATATTTGGTGCTTCTTGATATAATAAATATGAATCGAGTCCTACTAAAGTTGTATGGTACTTTACAATCATTCTAAGGTTCAAGTTCCTATATGGAATGTAGGAGACAATAAGTAAATTGATGTGGAATGTAGATATGAGACATAAATATGGGAAACTTCGTCACTCAAAACAATCTCCTCAGTGGAATAGAATTGTTCACTAGTATCCTCAATTTTAAAATCGGTCGAGAAACATTATTTATGTGTTCTCTAAAGATGTAGTGAATCCTTTTTTTCCAAATCAGCACTCGCAGTACATTAATTATTATGTTGGTAAATTATAATATTCCACTGTTGTTATTCATGGAACATAAATACATCATGTTACATATTCTTATACGAGGAAAAAACAATTTGGTAATAATATTGATGCTTATTTCTCTCCATTTATCTATGATTTGAAATTATTGTCGATTCTAGGTGTTACATTGTATGATTCATATAGAAATGAATACTTCGCATTGAAAGACAGGTTGTAAGAGAAGAAAAATGGATTTACTTCTTATGGAAATTTCTTTAGATATAGGATTAAATGACTCAAGGGTGTCCTATTTATGAACAAGGTACATATTCAATTAGATTGAAACATTCATTGAAGAATGTGTTTCTAAAAAATCCCATATTTTTACCCCGATGGAAAAAGTACTGATCTTGGATGACATCATTCGATAGAATTTCAGAAGAATGTACAAAAACATATCTAGAAACAGGTGATCAACTTCTTTAGAAAGTATAAGATTTGGACACTACTGGTAAATCCTTTTCAAAAAACCATATTATAATCGGTTATAAAATGGTAGAATTTTATTTACATTAGAAACATTATTGAAGTTATAAATGTTTTAAGAAATGTGATTGTTTAATTGCAACATTACTAAATTTACCCAAAAAGGATATATTTAAGGCTAGGTCGGACGTGGTTGACATAGGAATATGGGAAGAGTTGGTTCCAGTGAAGGGTGAAAAATGAAATTTTATTCCTCCAACTGCTTACACTACTTCCAATAAAGAGATATATTAGTTTTTCAACTTTTTGAATGACATGAAGGTTCTAGAGGCAGATTTATCTAATATCAAGAATATCTCTCCAATGAATGATTTAATGTTAAAGGGTTTGATATCACATGACTTCCATTTTTTATGTAAAACCCAATTCTTGTAGCTTTACATTGCATTTTTTTCAAGAATGTTTTCATACATTAACCAATATCTGTTTATTTTTCAAATCTATATTAAAAAAGTTATATACCCATAAAAATTATAGATTATGGGAAAGAAAATTTCTATTATATTATTTTAATTGGAAATATTCATCCTGTCAGCATTATTTGATATGATAGTTCACTAGATGGTTCACTTGGCGAGAGTGATTTGATTATGTGGTCCTATAAAAAATACATGGATGTACCCCATTGAATGGTATATGTTGATTTTGAAAAGGTATATAAAAATAGAATTTGACCATAGGGTTTTACTACAGAGCGATATATTGTTGAGGAAGTCATTGAATTCTATATTGACTACCTATTCGGTGTGGATAGAATTGCTTTACCAAAATCTTATCACACAAGGCAGTTTGTGGGTCATGGAATTTCTAGAAGAGATGTCATCACAATCAATATTTCAAATTAGAAATAGGCCCACCTTTATGTTTTTTCATAACATTTTGGAGGTTTCCCCATATATTGAAACCCATAAAGAAATTCATAGGAATTTGAATACATCATGGGCTGAAAGATTTCTATAAAATACACATAATAAATAGTTTAGAGTATGGTTTCGAGACCATATTTTTTAGAAGTCAAATCAAAATATGGATTTAATTTCAGAATGACTATCATGGAAAACCATAGGGCCATGTGTGTATGTATTATCCTACAATTGTTTTGTAATTAAAGGTTATAAATTTTATACAAATGTACATGATGAAAATAGTACCATGAAAAATAGTGGCATTACACTTGTGGTTAAAGCGATGCATGTTTCTGGTAATAAGGAATGAAACCCAATTTATGAAAATATAACATACCTTCGAATCATTAAACAAATATGGGTATTGTATTATATAATATATAATGTGGAAATGTTTCAATTAAAGTGGTTTGATAACATGAGTGGTATTAAAATAGTTTAATTGTGATTCATGAAAGTGGATTTAAGTAAACAATGCTACAAAGATGAACAATTTATAATGAAATAATATGCAATATAAGTATTTTATGTTCTAGATACCACAAACTGAAATTGGTCAATTGTTCTGTTATTGACAAAAACCACTGATGGGTCAAATGAATATTCAAATGATTATAACCCTTTCATTAAGACTTCTCTACAATTTCAAAGTGGTCCTAATGTAGATGGGGTTTTGTATCTGTGGGGATTCATCAATTAATGTATTTGGATACTTGGTAGAGGTGTCAAATCCCTTCATCCTTTAAAAAATAGATCAATAATTAGTTTAATTTTTTTTAATACACATTTCATTAAATCGTGTTATTATTTATTCACTATTGCATTTATGTAATCTAAATTAAATTTTAAACCACTTAGACAGATAATGACTTCTGTTTATGTTGGTTCTCCCAATCCTGAGGAAGAACTGGTCTATCAAAGTACTTCTACTTCTAGTGTATAAAAACATTGACCTTCTGCACGTTTTGGTGCTCCCATCATGAGGAAAAATAGGTTTATCAACATGTTGCTGCTCCCAGTCCAGAAGTAAAACTACTTTTCTCACATGCATTTTCTACTGATTTGGAGTAACAACATATTGATGGTGTTGAATCCATGAAAATGGTAGACAATGAAAAAACGAGGGTGAAAAACAACAAGATCTCTACTGATTGAGGGTGTTAGAAATAATCATTAAAGAAAAAGGGAAAGACATCAAATTTAAGGTCTGATGGAAAGAACATGGCCAGTATGTTAACCCCGATAAATCTATGTTTATTAGTTACATTAGTCTCATCACTCAAAATCACATATTTAGATTTGTGGAACCATGTTGTTCCCAATCTTAAGGAATTGATGTGGGATGAAATTATTGTAATATTATGATATCCTATCTTTATTTTATTAAAAAATAATATAACAAAACATTTGATTTCTATTCATTATCCCTTATATGGTGTATTTATAGTAGATGACTCATGCAATAAATATGTATTAATGCTTTATGGAAGGATTCACATGGGAATTCAAAAAACTCTAATTATATTTCATCTTAAATATATTGAAGGAAAAATAAACCTGTGCCCACCACTTATGTATGCACATGTCATAATCCAATATTCATGGGATGCATTTACTGGTCATTGTGTAAAGATTTATTTTCTGGTACATTGTGGATAGTAATACATTATTTTACAATATGTGCATTCATCACTTTGATTGAGACTTTTTTATTTATGAAACAACAATTAAGTGCTTAAAATAAGGAATGTAAGGAAAACCAACTTATCCATACAATAAACAATTGATGGGGTACTCATTACTTGAATTGTTTTACGTATTTTAAATCTTTCATAATAATTTTTTGGGACAGGAAAAATATATGTAATTGTATTCTTCTATTTCTATGTCAATTAACGAATACAAATCCAAATCATCTTCCATCCCACATCATATGATATTGAAGGAGGAATGTGTAAATAAACATGGGATACTAATAGATGAAAATACCCAAAAAGTGTGAAAAAATGTGTGTGTGTGACAAAATAAAATTTTTTGTTTCATTAAATCGATATTACATAACAATGATTACATATTTTACAATATTTTTTATCCAACATAGTCATATGAATCATCAATACCTGTACTGGATGAACACCTACTATCAGTGGCCTTGAAGTGGCCATAACAGTATAGATGCGTCAGATGTGTGGTTCTTGGGGTGGCATGCCAAACATATTTTGAGAAAGAATAAAAATGATGATAAAAATAAATAAATCAAAGAGATGACAACAATATTAAATTCACTTGAAGAAAACATTCGATGGAAAACTAAGTTACTAGAACCTATTATAGGTGGATGAAAAGAGAATAAACAACTGCAGAACATCCATTGCATGAAGATCCCCCCACCGACATTGAGGCAATCCGTTACCCCCAAATATCTATCTTAGTTGAAGTAATCTGTATTCTAATAATTATTTCTATGAACTTTTAATAATAAATTCATTGACACATTTCCCATACCGATATTCTAAAGGGTGAAAATGAATTTGATTTATTTCTATCAAAACCAACCCATCACCTTGTACTGTGTACTATGGTTTTTTAAAATCCAATATGACCATCTACACAACATAACACTTCAAACATGTCATCTGAGAGTGATGATTAGTGTAGCTCATGATAAAAGTTTCAAGCTATATATTCCACTTGATGATAAATATATCCATGTGGTCAACCAAGTTGTTGGAACATTGATGGCATGGAAGTGAGATCTTTTAGTGACACATATCGATAATTAGGTATTTATTTATAATTTATTTTTCATACTAAATATTTAACAATTTATGAAAAAAGGTCTAAATCGATGAATGATATTATAGAAGAACAAATGGAGTGGGGTGAAATGAATGGTCTACTCAAAACCTTCTAAAGTAACAACTAACTAATCAAGAATATCTTATGAAATTACCTTTAACCAACACATTAAATATTCAAATTTACTAAAATTTAAGGTTCATGTGGATACAAAGATACAAAATGGTAATAGTCAGGTAGTTTATTGTGAATAAGAAAATGTATGTAGAAAAGTTTAGAGTTTACATATCTTTTGAGAATGTAAATTAAATCTGTAACTATGAAGGTCTAGGAGCCTTAGTTTTAAATTTATTCATGATTTATTTTTTCATGATATTTTTTTCAAAAGCTAATATTCTTTTTTAATTATGAGTAAATACATTTGATATTTTTTCCAAGCTTATATATCAATACTAATTTAAGGTATTACCCCATGAAAATAAATTTTGAGTCATTATTCCTCACATCACTTATATAGAACAAACAATAATAGATTCAAAAAAATGAATGAAATACTGTGAGACCAGACCAAATTGTTTGAAATCCATCTTATAGATGACAAACTTTTCTTTATACCAACAATATAGGGGTAAAAATATAAAATATAATCATATAAAATATATTTTAATTTATTTAATTACTTATTCCTTTTTTTATTTTTAGGAAACATTATATTCTCATTGTGCTCAATTTAGATACTGCAAATATTTTTTTGTGGATTCAACGAATGGATACCCAACAAACTGACAACACAAGATGAATTTTTTGAATTTTTAACTCACTACATCTAACATTTTAAAACTAAACATAATTTATATATTTTATATTATGTTTAAATAGAATTTTGATATGATATAGATGTGTTTAAATATCATGAAATTCATTGAATGTCAACTATAAATGTGCATAAGAATCCGGAAAAGTTTGAAAACTAGACAATTATTAGGGTATATATAATAAGATTTCTCTTTATAAACACATATCAAAACAAATTTCATAAATTTCGCAATTTTTCTGTAGTGTTCAAAACAAAAAGGTGGAAAATATTGTGGTTATTATAATTGTAAATTTCTAAGAGAGACCATATTTGATCAAAAAACTAGAATCCTCAAAGAGGTATTTTTTATGATAATTACTAACACATATAAAATTTTTATTAATACTTTCTATATTTATATTTTTATAGTACTACTATAACTACCATAAATAATCATTTTCAGAAAGAGATATATATTTTCTTATAAATGAATAGGTAGTATACCTAATTCCATAATGTACACAAATATCATGAATTTGTGACTTCCATATAAGTAATATATTATTTCATATTTATGTTTAATTTATTTTGTTTTAGTATTAATCAATAAGAATTGTTTTCTTATACAGGTGGGTTCCTTTGTTTGATTTGGATTGGTTTTTTTAACGCTACTCATTCTCATGAGAGATTGGACTTCTAGGCTGCAACTGAGATAATGAAAAAAGGAAATGGGTCAAGAATGTATGCAACCATCTTGAAAAGTTCAATTACAACTACTTAATTAATTATTTTTTTCGTCATTATATATAACATATGTATGATATTTTCCCTATAATTTTATCTAATACTTATTTAGTTTTTCCATATATCTTTTGGGAAGTCATATTTTTCTTTCAACTATCTACAACAAGCCAAAAAAGAGATATCAGGTTCCTTTATGCCAATGTTACCTTGATAACTATTTAATTTATTACAAGAGCTACTAAAAATTCATATATAGTCGATGTT
The DNA here is from genome assembly GCA_963277665.1 of Viscum album. Taxonomy (NCBI): domain Eukaryota; kingdom Viridiplantae; phylum Streptophyta; class Magnoliopsida; order Santalales; family Viscaceae; genus Viscum; species Viscum album. The sequence continues at coordinate 614,847,121 of OY728119.1, read as the reverse complement.
CTTATCTAAAAAAATTTATCATTATTAAAAAATAGAAGAGTAGATGAAGTCTTTTCGAAAAGAAAATAACAACTCAATATACATTGTTAGGAGTTAGAAAAAGAAAGATAATGGAATTTATGGTAACATTAGAAGTCCGAATTGTTTTGATACCTGAATAAAATGAATCAGAAGTCATTTGGTACATGTGAGAATTAGTTTCACATCAATCTGACATAGGGTGTGAGCGGTATGACTTTATGTGTCTTTTTATGTAAAATTAAAAATAATTTTAGTAAAAAAGACTACTAACAAACATGAAACTGAAAAATGCATCTAAATTGTTTTGATACATTAGTTTAAAGATATATAAGTCATTTGGATGTGTATAAATTAACCACACCTTAATCTGATGCATAGTGTGACCAGTATGACTCCATGTGAAACTTTTATGTAAAATTGACTTTAATTTTGGTAAAAAGTCAACTCACATAATCAAAACCAAAAAAATGCATTTGTATTGTTTTTAAACATTCAAAAAATGATATATACATCATTTTTGACATGTAGTAATCACTTATTCATTAATCTATTACACGACATTCCTAGTATGATTCAATGTGTTTTTATCTGTTTAAAATTGATATTTTAGTTCAAAAAGTGTTAGTCACTAAAAAATGAGAAAATTTTCTTGAATTTTATAGATAATTTAGGAAAATAATTAATCAGTATTTTTTGATGTATATGAATAATTATCACATCATGACACATGATGTGACTCATATGAATCAAAGTGTGTGTTTCCAGTTTAAAATAACATTTTAGTAATAAAAGGAAAGTGGTATAAAAAATTGGGAAAACTAATTTAGATTGTTTTGATACTTTATTAAAATGATCTATAAGTCATTTTAGATACTTTAAAATTATCCTTTCCTTAATAAAACGTGTGGTGTGATCGATATAACTCCAAGTGTGTCTTTTTATTTAAAATTGCCATTAATTTTAGTGAAAAAGAAAACTAACATACTAAAAAAACACATTCAGATTATTTATATACTTAATTACAATGATCCATAAGTCATTTTTGGCATGTAGGAATCAGCCTCACCTAAATCTGATAAATTATGGGGCCGGTATGACTCAAAGTGTCTGTTATCACTTTAAAATTGAAATTTCAGTATAAAAATTTCCACTCAAAGAAAACAGATCAAACATGCTTTAATTTTATTAATAATTTTAGAATATTATTCATAATTAATTTTTTTATGTTTAGGAATTGGTATCACATCAAACCAACACATGATGTGACCATTATGACTCAAAGTGCTTGTTTCAAATTTAAAATGAGATTTTTTTAATAAAGATAAGTGATATACTAAAAATTGAGGAAAAAATTCAGGTTGTTTTTATATTTCAGAAAAATTATCCAAAATTAATTTTAGATGTTTAAGAATCATTCTCACCACACACTAATACATAGTGAGACTGTTATGGCTCCATGAGTATCAATTTATTTAAAATTGATATTAATTTTAGTAAAAAAGCCAACTGAAAATTGCCAAACTGAGAAAATAAGTTTTTATTTTTTTATACTTTATGAAAATGATGGAGAATTTATTCTTAAAATTTAGGAATCATCCATACCTCAATATGATACATGATGTTCATGGTATGACTCAAATTTTCTATAAATAGTTTAAAATTTATATTTTAGTTAAAAAAATGTCACTCATTGAAAACAAAGAAAAAAGTTTTTATTGTATTGATAATTTAGTAAAATGATTCATTATTAATTTTTGATATGTAGGAAGCTGTCTCACATCAATCTGACACATATTCTTACTGGTATGACACAAAGTGTGTGTTTCATGTTTTAAATGAAATTTTATTAAAAAACACAAGTGACATATTAAAAACCAATCAAACGCATTCAAATTGTTTTGATACTTTAAAAAACAATCCATATGTAATTTTTAATGAGTAAGAATCAAGAATAACTCAATCCAAGGCACGGTGTGAATGGTATAATTCCATATGTGTGTATTTATATAAAATTGAAATTAATTTTATTAAAAATACCATGTGACATACTAAAAACTGAGAAAATTCTTTCATTTTGTTTCGAAAATTTAATAAAGTGATTAATAATTCATTTATAACATTTAGGAATCATCTTGACCTCAATTAGAGTAATAGTGTGGTTGGTATAACTCTAAGTGTACATTTTTAATTTAAATTGACATTAATCTTAGTAAAAAGAACCAGTGACATATTGAAAACTGAGAAAACATATTTATATTTTTTTGATAATTTAGGAAAATGATACATAGGTAATTTTTTAAGTGTAGTAATTACCTTCACCTTAATCTAATTTATGATGTGACCGGTATGACTCCATGTGTGTTTTTTATTTATAATTGAGATTAATTTTATTAAAAAAACAAGTGACCTAATGAAGATCGATAAAATGAATTTGTATTTTATTTTTGATAAATTAGTACAATGATCCATGAGTTATTTATAACATGTAGGAATCAACCGCACCTCAATAAAAATCATGGTGTGACCGATATGACCCCAAGAGTAACTTTTTATTTAGATTTGATATTAATTTTATAAAAAATAATAAGTGACATACTGAAAACATAGAAAATCATATTGTTTTGATACTTTAGTAATATTATCCATGAATCATTTTTGATTTGTATGAATCAACCTAACCTCAATATAATGCATGGTGTGACATATATGAATCAAAGTGTGTCTTTTTATTTTAAATTGACATTAATTTTATCAAAAAGAACAAGTGACATATTGAAATCAATAAAACATATTGATATTGTTTTTATACTTTAATAAAATGATCAATGAGTCATTTTGGAAGTGTAAGAATCACATTCACCTCAGTATGATGCATGGTGTTACCAATATGACTCAAAGTATTTGTTATTAGGTTAAAATTTACATTTTAGTTCAGAACATCTATCACCCATTGATTACCAAGAAAATGCACTCTGATTTTTGAGGTAAAATTTTAATGTGATTCATAATTAATTCTTGTCATCTTGGAAGCAATCTTATGTCAATCTGACACATGATGTGACTTGTACGACTCAAATTGCATGTTTCCACTTTAAAATGAATTTTTAGTGAAAACCATCAATGACATACTGAAAATGAAGGAAATTATTTTAGATTGTATTGAAACATTTGGAAAACTATACATATGTAATTTTTGATGTGTATGAGTCATTCTCACCTCAATCCCAGGCATAGTGTGACCGGTATAACTCCAACTATTTCTTTATATAAAATTTACATTAATTTTATTAAAAAACAATTGACATAATCAAAAACAATCAAATGAATTCATATTGTTTTGATACTTTAGGGAAATTATCCATAAATCATTTTTGATGTGTTGGAATCAACCACAACCCATTACAGAGAATAGTGGGACTGGTTTAACTCCAAGTGTCTTTTTAAAAATTTATTAATGTATTATTTCATATAAATGATTGATTTATTTCTTTATAATATTACTAATATATGATTTTATTTCTTATATAGGTGGATTCTTTTTCTCAGGTGGAGGGGATTTGATTGGAAACTAATTCTATGTGTATAATTATAAGGCCACAACCTTAAACATTAAATAATCTTGAGTTAAGTCAATAATTTGACTTCTAATCACAATGGAGATATTTTTTGGTTCAGATCTTTATTGAATTAGTTCATAACTCATACATAACAACTTTAATATTAAAAATAGACACTTCTACTCACTATCTATTTTTTTCATAAAACAGATACTTTTGAAAAAAACATGGTCTGTTTTATGCTTAAACAACATGAATTTTCCTTGATACCATCATTGACCCTATTCTTATTTTAGTCCCATAAAAAACATTTCAAAACATGGTATTTGTATAAAAATATCACAAAGGGATAAAAAAGGAAGGAAAATTGTTAGTCTTAAGATATCATGAATTACAAGAATACTTTATCATAAAGTAATACTTTCCACCTTTAAGAAGTACTAAATATACTTCACCTAATATAAGATCAATTTTTATCCTTTTTGTAACAATAATATTAACATAAACCCATTGAAGGAAACATATAACATATAAAGGTAACTTGGGATATAAACATACATAAATGGAATAACCATATGGTCACCTTCCACACATATAACAAAATAGAATAGTCATACAACCGACTTCCATACCCAATGCATTAGAGGTTATAACATAACCACTCATCCTTGGTTTATCACGGAACCACTTGTCTTTAGTTTATCATGTAACCAACCATAAAACTTCCAAGTACCATTGTATAATAATCACACATAAAATATTGTAATTATCAAAATTTACCACATAACATTTCATTTTCAATCACAATAAATTAGTTCACAATATTGAAATATTCAATCCATTTCAAAAACCATTTAAAACATTTGTTAACAAGAATTTTGAATCAATGTGTCCCATACCAATTTGAAACTATTGATATAAATTTACATTTTATAAAATTCATGTCCATATAAATAAATCCTTAAAAATGATTTTGAGAATATTGTACTATAATTTATGGTTTTAGAATAATAAATCATCAATACTTTTAAAATGATGTTTTAGTTAAAGAGTACCTTTCCACTTGAAAAACACTGGAATAATAATCATTACTGAATAACAATAAAAAAACATTAAATAGATTGAGAATATACTAATTCATGATAAAACATGTCAAAATGGTTTTATATAAACCTTATATGATAATAAAGGTGCATAACACAAGATATGCCTCAATTAAAGGATATTGAGATGAAATCTTTTACCATGAGTCTGACATGTGACATACAATCATTATGTTACTAAATAATAAAATTAGGTTAATTTATTCTTTCTTGAGAACCTTTTTCAAGTCTATTATTACTTTTATATCACTTATTACCATGTTATAAAAATTACATTATTATTTATGTCTATAACGGACATTTTGTCGATATTAGATACCTGAGTTGAAAATGACCTTATTTTGAGGTAAATTTTCCATGTAATCAAAAGTCCATCATATCCAAAATATTATTCATGATTTAAATATCATATATATCTAGTATATATTTATTTATAATATTCATGATTTAAATATCATATATATCAAGTATATATGTATTTATACTATTTATAGTATTTGGAGAAAGAAATGAAATGTACTGTTCATGGAGACGGTAGGTTGTCCGTACATATGAATGCTACTTTCATTTTTTTGTCATATTAAAAGAATAATAATGAAATGATATAATTTTTTTAAAGGATGGGTCTGAAACCTCATTTATTATTAAATAAAATCAAATACCTTTTTTTACTAGGTAGAGGTAGACTCATACATAGCCCGAAGACCTAGTGGGCATTTAGCCCATTACATGTCCCGTATACCCAAATTTTTGGCCCAAGGCCCATTCTGTGAATAGTATTTCTATAGTACCCTGCTTGCTTCAATATCGCACAGTACCCACTAATACTACTACATTTCCCTAACACCGCTACAGTGACCTTCTATTGCTACAGTTCTCGTCGTTGCAACAATGCCACCACAGCTACGGTGCGCTTCAGTACTGCTAGAGTAACCTTCCCCCAATGGTTTTTAAAGCCCCATTTTTCATTTAGGATTACTGGTTTCTTACCACTAAGCCAAAAACCAACTAAATGTAAATTTATATTATCGAACCAGTATTATATGTATTTCATGTAGTTATTATTAGTTTAATAAAATCATCCTTTATGGGTTCTATGTATAATGGGAACGTGCCACATCGCTTTGTGGGGGCTGTAGTCCGTACTTCCTCAAACAAAATTATCATATTTACATAACATGGAAAACATTAAGGTATGTTATAAATAAAAATTATACAATAATAAATACAATAAAAATATAATACATATCATATGTAAATACAGCTCCATCATAATGTCCACCATTAGAGGTGGTAGGAGAAAAGTGGACAATCAATGTTTTGTGAGGAAGTAGTTCATCGTACACAGAAATAGTATGTTCTATATGAATTAGAATGAGGTGTCTGTATGTTTAGGAATTAATATTATCATAAAAAATCCTAGTATATTTAGGAAAATATTTTTATTATAAAATAATGTAATAAATAGAGGTTTGTGGTTGGTGATGAAAAATAAATGAAAGGAGCTTGAGAAATGATGTTACCTCTAAATCGAGAGAATCCTTTTTATTTGATCCAAAAGGCTTTGTTGAGTTTACTTATTCCAGATTTAAGGCTTATTAGAGTAGGGGAGGAATTTTGGGAGCTTATTTGAGTATAATTTCGGCGATCCAATTATCTTAAGATGTGTGAGTAAGTGGGTAGATGTGGTGGCCTTTTTTAAGAGGGAGGAGAGGCGCATTAGGAAAGTCTTGAAATATTATTTTATTAAAAATTTATTTCATAATTATAATAGTTTTAAAGTAATATATTTCTATGATAAGATAATTATTGGTCTAAATATTCTCAACAAATAGGTTTTAGAAATGTTTTTGTCATAAATGTAACCGTATCTTTTGGCTTTAACCCATAGTAATATAATTTAACTCTTACAATGCCTTCATTTATTTTCATACTATATGGTTAATATGGTTACTATAAAATTCTAAGTGAACCAAAAGTGGATCATTAATGACATTTATAACATTATATAAGTCATTAGGTAGAATAATATATTTTTATGACTAATATATCATTAAATAAAATATTATTTGTTTTAAAAACTCGGTTATGTAATGTTTGACACTATTTAGTAATTGATTTTCATTAAAGTCACAAAAACATTATTAATTATAATAAAACTATATTAAATAAAATATAAAATTTCATAATAATATATAAAATTCTTTTATGGAATCAAAAGGATTAAATTACATTTATTATAACATTTATATTATCATTTATTTAAATATTTTATTAATAAGGTAATCATTGCATCATCATTGTGTCATTAATGATTAAATTTATTTAATGTATAAAAATTATAAATAAAATACCACTATGTAGTAGATATATTTATATTTATAATGAATATTTATAGTATAAGATTTTATTTATATATACCAAATTAAAATTATTTTAGTTAGAAGATACATGTTTATGTTATATTTCACTTTTCTTTAAATTAATTATTATAACATGTCATTATCACATAAAAGTATCTCCATGAGGTCCTAAAATAGACCCAGGAATAATCATGGTTGTCCATATCCCATCCAATATAATTAATACATATTTTAGGGTAGTTTTATATTATTATAATATTATTTTTTACCCTTATTTAAAGGATTTACCCTTTAACCATTGTAAATAAATATAATTACTGAAGTTACTATTCATAATGTCCATATATAAAAGGTACCTAGTCAAAAAATTCAGAACTTATTATTGAAAATATGTAATCTATTTTTCCAAATTCAAAAGTTATAATTTGAAGAAATTAATTTAAAATTAATTCTTGTTGTCAAAACTAGAAAGCGAGTTTTTAAGAGGCAAAAACTATCAAAAGATTAAGATGTGATTATGTTCAATTTCAATATGAAATTACTTCCAATGACAAAATTTTTATTAAATGATAAAAAAATAACCAATTAGACTTTAAGACCAATAAAATATACAATATAAATATATAAATATATTAGATGAAAAGGGAGTTTTGAATTAAAATGTAGTATTTTTCACTATTCATTAAAATATGGATTTTTTTAGAAAAATACCCAAAAATCAACCAAAGTAAATTAAGATGTCCCAATTCTAAATAAGAAGTTTTTCTTATCAAATTGAATATATAAAAGTAGGAAAACTATATTTAAAAATGGTTCTCCATTAAAAGGCGGTAAAACGGCCTTTTAAAAATATTAGAGTATTTTATGAATAAAATTAGATTAAATCTCATTTTAATCCTCTAAAATTTATTAGATAAATGTAAAAACATTTAACAAACATCTTTAATCATATTTTAGTTAGTTTTATTCAGATTATTTAATAAAAAAGTTAGGCGTTAACTACCTTTTAAAATAATAATAATAATAATGTACTATTTTTTCGTATAACTCAATGTTGTGTACAAAATAAGATTTTGGAGAAACCTATCGTTGTGTGTCAAGTATGCTATCTAAAAAATCACCCCCTTAATGAAAAATTAGTAATTTATTAACAAATATTAATAGATATGAAAGTTATTTTTCTATAAATACCTTAGATGTTACATCCCTCCCCCCTTTTGGCAATTGCATCCTCACAATTTGAATTTAGGGTTGGTAACAAAAGTATGAGTTTTAAAAAAACATTTATTTGAATCCCACATAGGAAAAAGGTTTAATAAAAATTTCACTTTAAAACAAATGAATAGAAGTAAAAATGTCACCCGAGATAACACATACTAGGATTCCATGTAGGAAAACATGGATATAAAAGAAAAACTAAATGTCATATTCTGATGTAGATTGATTGAGTACATGATCATTAGAAAATTAAAATCCAAAAAACCACAAACATTTGATGGGTTAAATGGTCATTGATTTCAAAGTAGGAAAAGTAAACCGGAAAAGTTTTTATTTTAAGATCGTTTTTATAAAGTTAAGGTGTTATTTTAATACTTAAAATATGAACATAAGGAAATATAATTACTTGAAAAGAAGAGTTTAATCCTTTAATAAATTTCTACTAAAAACTAATATTTTCTCCCAACGATGAGTATTCAGGATGACTTCATTACACCTGATGTACAAGAATAAACTTATAGTGAATCAAATAGTCTAAAAAATATTGACTATATATTTTCCACATCTTTAGATGTTATCTAAAACCAAAATTGTTAGTACAAGATCAAATAATCCCCAAAAAATAACAATCCTTTATAAGTAGTAGAACTACTTATAATCACTAAAATTAAATAGTAATACCCAAGTTCTACAAATACCATTCAATAAAAAAACCCCCTTAAATTCCTTAAAATAATCTGTATAACATCCCACATTATTTTCACATAACCTTTCATTACATTACACAAAACCGAGGATCTTTAAGGTTTAGTGTCTTGGAAATCAGGAAATTAATACATGACAACATAAAACATTATTCTTAAACACTTGATAGGATTATTCATTTATTCATCCTATGTTCATTACATCATCTCATAAACTGGGAGCATATATCAAAGGAAAGGGTGAGCAGAAGGCCCAGTAAGGGAAACAAGAGAAATATTTTACATGTGAACTTGAGATACATCAAAAAGTCATGAAAAATAACCTTAAGTCATGAGAAAGAGATCATAAAGAATATCATAATAAAAATAACATGTTTCATAACATGAAGATGTGGCTATAACATTTAACTTAGACAATCAAGAACATATCACCAAGGTTCATCCCCAAGGTGTCATTTGAAATTACCAAGGTTATTCACCAAGGTATCATTAAAATTGTAATATCTTGTGGTTACATCATTACCCAATTCATTGTAGCGCTATCAGAGCGCACCCTTAACTTGTATTTATTATCATGTGAGAAACATATATCATCATCAATAATTTCATAAATTACCCATATAGCATAAAATAAATGGGTTTCATTTCGTAGTCATAACATTTTAAAAACTGCTTTAAAGATGTGATCTTTATGTCACATTAAACCCACAAAAAATGGGAAGAGGGTCTCATGTATGTAAATACCATAAATTAAAATATAAAATTTTGATATATATGTTAATACCACTATAGAAGAATGATATTTTATTATTCACTTAATAAAACAAAAAACTGAGAAAAAGAGAGAGACATTTTGAAACAAAAACTCTGTAGCATAACTTCTATGTTAGAGGGTTTTAGAAAACAATAATAAGATAGGGGACATGGGTCAACCACTCATAAATGATTCAAAAAAAAATAGTACATGGATAGAATATAATGGATATAAGAACATGGTAATGAAATATTAAAGACATACCATATGAGATGAAAAACATAGATGGAAGACAAAAATATGATTTCTCTTTTGACAATTCGACAGCCTAACAACGTCACTTAAAACCTCAAAAAATGAATTAAAGAGATCAAATATGGTATCTCATCATATGACCATATAATATCAGCATGATAGATATAGATATCATACCCCAACATAATAAAAAGGAACTTGAAAGACTTGACATGAAAGTAGAACTTTGAAAAATGAGATGGGTAAAAGAATCCCTTAAAAATTCGGCAGCCTAACGGTGCCATTTAAACATTCATAAAATGAAATTATGAGATAACGAGGGGTATCTCATCATATTAACATTAAAAGGACAGTAGGTTGAATATAAAAGAATATCCCCAACATAAGAACATGGAGCATAAAAGAAATGACATGAAAGAGAGTACTTTAAAAGAAAGAGAGTGGTAGGATCCCATACCTTAAAACGTAACTCTTAAAACGTGAAGGTCGGGACCTTGACGGATTGGGGCACCTTGGGAGGACTCATTAAGAGGTAAGGAGACCCAAACATCATTGGGGGAGAGTTGGGAGTGAAAAATAACAGAGGAAAGGGTTATTTATAGGGAAGGGGAGGTGATACTTTAATAATTTCAAGGGACACCTCACTATTGGTTTTGGCAAAACCATGGTCTTGCACCAGGTATTTGCCCATGGTTTTGGACAAATGGGACCCCTCATACAATAATTCATCCCCTTTAGTCGACCATACCTTGAAATATCTCATTAAATCATCATGATGCAGTCATGATGTCATTAAACATTCGGAAACCCTGAAACTGTATTTTTACTATTCACTGAAAATTCAACTTTTTCAGAAAACTCCCAAAAATTTACCTTAACATAATAACAATGCTCTGAATTGAAAAATAAACTCCATTTTATAAAAATAATTTTTGAAATATTTTTAATTTAATTTTTAAATAAAAACACTATTGACCAGAAATTTATTTTTTTCAGAAAAATCCCCAAAAAATATCTTAACATAATATTGATGTTTTTAATTCAAAAATAAACTCCATTTCATAAAAATAATTATCTAAATAATTTTTAATTTAATTTTTAATTAAAAAACACTATTCATCTGAAAAAACTAATTCTTGACTAATAATTAATGAAATAGTTATTTACATATTTTATTGAATCACACTACTTAATCAAGGTGCCCAAATTATATTAATACATTCTTTAAGTGAGATTACTAATCCATTTGGTCACATTACTAATCCTAAGCATAAAATCACTATTCATAAATTACTATTCACTAAAAATTAACTTGATCTTATTAGACTCCAAAATTCTTACTGAACACATTTGTAGAAGACCATTTTTTGAAAATCAATACACATCATTAATTATTTAAGGTTTACAAAAATATTTTAAAATATCCTTTTTTTTCAAATTAATCAATAATATACATCCTACATTTATCTGAACAATTGAAAATTTACAAACTTCACCATAAGAATAAAAAACAATTTTTATTTATTAAAGGATTACACAAAGTAGTTATGGTCTCGTTACATAGCCCCTTATAAACCCAGCATAGGACCTAAATGTAAGGTGCGCTAAGGTGAGATAGTCTAAGGGTGTCTCGACTGACATTGCACGTCGAGTATTTTCTATCAGCTTGAACTTCTTGCGAAGGCGATTCCGTTCTAGCTTCACATGATGAAGTTCGGCTTGGGTTTGGTCCAGAGCAAAGACCAGTGGTGCTACCTCCTTCCCAAGTTCTATTTTATGGGCTTCTATGAGGCCAAGACTACTGGATGAGGCCATAAAATCTTCTTTCTATATTAATTAACCTATATCAAATGTATTCGGAGACAACAATCGCAAAATTTAGTTTGCAACAGTCATATTGACCAATTGTCATATGACAGTCAAAACCCAACGATCTCATTTTAATTATACTCATTTTATTAAATGAAATAGTTTTGGTGGGTATAAAATAAAATATCACACTAAATCAGGAAACAAAATTTATTCAAAATTTCGGGTCGTTACATTCTTCCCCCCTTAAGAAATTGTGTCCTCGTAATTTTTAAAATTGGTCTTGGAAATTTCATTGAAAGTCCCACATTGGAAAAAGAGTCAAGTAAACTATTACTTTAGAATAAAGAAAGGGATGTACAACGGTCACCCGAGATAACGCATACTAGGATTCGATGTAGGTAATCATGGATATGGAAGAGAAAACAAGGGGTCATATTCTGATGGAGAGTGATAGAAAACATGATTAGGAGAATGTTAACCACAAGAAAATCACAAACTTATGATGTGTATAAACGGTCTTTGATTACCTAGTAAGAAACATAAAAAAACAATGTTTTTGTATTACATTCCTTTTAACAATTTTGAGGAATTCATTTACTACATAGAATAAGAACATAAGGAAATATACTTACATTCAAGTAAAGTTTCATCCTATAATAAGTTTCTACCAAAAAAAAATTTCTCTAAACAATGAGCATTCAAAAACACTTGGTCTCATCAAAAGAAAAAGAATCATCTTCTATAGAATAACATAATCCACAAAATATTAACAATCTATTTCTTCTATCTTTAAACATTATCCCAAAAACATAAAGTTTAAGATAAAACAACTCTTCAAAAAGAAAGAACCCCATAGGAAGGGAAACTACTTTTAATTCGTCAAAATTCAACGGTACTACCCAAAGTTCATCATAGACCATTCCATAAATAACTGTCCTTAAAATTCCTCAAAAGAAACCAAACCAAGATTGAAACCCAAATATAAGAAGGATTTGATAATATAGACTTCCAAGATAAACTTTATCATTCATCTCCAAACAACATCAACCACTCCAAACATTATATAACAAAACTAACAAACCTAAACATATTTTCCCCAAGATAGGTTATTCATTTCCATAAGTAACCTAAATTACTATAAGTTCACCTTAAATTCATTGATTCTTCAAAATATAAGTCATCATTTACTCCTAAAAGAAAATATCGTAGTAATCTATTTACCTTGATCATATAGGGTTCCCAAAATAGTGAACATCTTCCAAAATAATATTCATCTTTTAATCCCCAAATCAACTTTTTTTTAAAGAAGAACTGCATCATAACATCAACATGTGATACATAATAATAGATGTTTTCCTTAATGATATAAAATCATCTTAGGTAGTGACTCGATGTTCTTAAAAAACAATAAAGATATGCTCATAGAGCACGAACTAAAATACAACATGACATAGACAATTATTTTGAAGAAGTTGCATTTACTTCAGTCATCATGATCCGTCTCAACATAGGACTTGCATTGTTCCCTTGTCCTTGAAGATTGATGATGCTCATCATGCTTTGCATCCCTTCCAATAGAGCATTTCCTTGGATAATGTCTAACTTCTCCATATTTAAGACATTGGAAAGTATAAGTTACATTAGATCGAACTTTATCCTTATTCATCACATTATACATTTTTTTTAAAGAAATTGGATACTTTATGCCCTATCACCTCACACTTGAAACATATCCCGGTTCCTTTGTGACATTCACCTTGGTGCCTCTTTCCACACTTTTTTCACAAAGGAAATTGGGTCTTCTTTCCCTTATCAACTTTATCAGATGAACCTCCTTGAGACTTCATCTTCTTCTTCCTTGATGAATTTGGGCATTCAACTAGGTACCAATTATTAACTGTGATTTTTGATAGCTGGTTTGGCATAATCACAATATTTTCAACTAGATCTCTCGTCATCTCTGTCATATTAATAGGGTAATCATCACATTTCCTATCACAATGGTTGTTGGGACATGTTCTTCTATTTCCTTCCATTAACTAAGAAAAGAAAATATAATTAAGGGGCTTAAATACTTAGCTAATAATCATATAATGGTAACTTAAAGCATAGAAGGATAAACTTGTAGAAGAAAAGTATACCCTAACTTGTGATCCCCTAGGTTCAAATATAGGTTATCCATGATCAAATATTCTTATGTGAATATTTATTTTATTTTATCTTTGTTCCTTTAATAATGGTTCATACTAAGCTTATGAATTTACCAAAGAATATCCCCCAAAAGTTTCGTAACCAAGAGTGCAGCAGGGCCTGTTGTTGTGTACCGGTTCCCGTTAGAGTCTAGCTCAAGAGGTGTTTTCGGGTTTTACCCCTATGTACATCTGTGCTAGAGCCACCTCAACCTACTCGTATCCAGAAAAGGATGTATTTGCTTGATAAACAACTTACTCAATACTCACCAAAATACCAAGAATATTTCCTATATTTAAACTTTTCTATACGGTTCTTCCTAAAGTTTTTATATCCTAATTTCCACAAATAACTAAATCATCCTTTGATAACAACTATAACATCCTACCTTTTTATCACATAAACTTTCATTACATTACACAAAACCGAGGATCTTTAAGGTTTAATGTCTTGGAAACCAGGAACTTAATACATGACAACATAAAACATTCTTATTAAACACTTGATATGATTCTTCATTTGTTCATCCTAAGTTCATTACAATATCTCATGACCTGGGAGCATACATCAATGGAAAGGGTGAGCAGAAGACCTAGTAAGGGAAACAAGGGAAACATTTTACATGTGAACTTGAGATACATCAAAAAGTCATGAAAAATAACTTTAAGGCATGAGAAAAAGATCATGAGGAATATCATAATAAAAATAATGTGTTTCATAACATGAAGAGGTGGCTACAACATTTAACTTATACAATAATGAACATATCACTATGGTCCATCCCCAAGGTGTCTTTTGAAATTACCAAGGTTATTCACCAAGGTATCGTTAAAATTGTAATCTCTAGTGGTTACATCATTACCCAATGCATTGGAGCGCTATCAGGGTACACCCTTAATTTGCCTTTATTATCATGTGAGACAAATATATCATCATCAATCATTTCATAAATAACCCATATAACATAAAATAAATGGGTTTCATTTCATAGTCATAACATTTTAAAAACTGCTTTAAAGACGTGATCATTATGTCACTTTAATCCCCTGAAAAAAAAAGGAAAGCGGGTCTAATGTACGTAAATCACAGAATTTAAAATAGAAAATTTTGATATATATGTGAATACCCCTGTAGAAGAAATATCTTTGAGTATTCACTTAATAAAATAAAATAATTTGAGAAAAAGAGAGACATTTTGAGATGAAAATTCTGTAGCATGACAGGTATGTTACAGGGTTTTAGAAAACATTTAAAAGATAGGGGACATGGGTCACCCAGTCATAAATGATTAAAAAAAATTGTAGAGGGAAATAATATAATGGATATAAGAACATGGTAATGAAATTTTAAAGACATGCCCTATGAAATGAAAAACATAAAAGGAAGAAAAAATTATGATTTCTCTTATGACAATTCTGCAGCCTAACGGCTTCACTTAAAACCTCAAAAATGAATTGATGAGATAAAATAGGGTCTCTAATTATATGAACATAAAATATAAGCATGATAGATATATAGATCATACCCCAAAATAATAAAAAGTAATTTTAAAGACTTGACATGAAAGTAGTACTTTGAAAAATGAGAAGGGTAAAAAAATCCCTTAAATGTTTGGCAGCCTAACAGCGCCATTTAAACATTCATAAAATGAAATGATTAGATCAAGAGGCGGTCTCTCATCATATGAACAAAAACATTATAGTAGTATTAATATAAAATAACATCCCCAACATAAGAACATGGAGAATAAAAAATGACATAAAAGAGAGTACTTGAAAAGAAAGAGAGTGGTAGGATCCCTTACCTTAAAACGTAACTCTTAAAACTCGAAGTTCGGGACCTTGAGGGCTTGGGGGAACCTTGGGAGGACTCTTTGAGAGGTGAAGAGGCCATAAATTCGTTGGGGGAGAGTTTGGAGTGAAAAATAAAGGAGGAAAGGGTGGGTATTTATAGGGAAAGGGAGGTGATACTTTAATAATTTCAAGGGACACCTCACTAGTGGTTTTGGAAAAACCATGGTCTTGCCCATGGTATTTTCCCATGGTTTTGGCCACATGGGACCCCTCATACAATATTTCATCCCCTTTAGTCTACCATCCCTTAAAATATCTCATGACATCATCATGATGCAGTCATGATGTCATTAAACATACGGAAACCCTAAAACTGTATTTTTACTATTCACTGAAAATTCAACTTTTTCAAAAAACTCCAAAAAATTTACCTTAACATAATATCAATGCTCTGAATTCAAAAATATACTCCATTTTATAAAAATAAATTTCTAAATATTTTTAATTTAATTTTTAAATAAAAACACTATTCACCGAAAATTCATTTTTTTCAGAAAAATCCCCAAAAATTATCTCAACATAATATCGATGCTCTTAATTCAAAAATAAAATCCATTTTATAAAAGTAATTTTTTAAATATTTCTAATTTAATTATTAATTAAAAAACACTATTCACCCAAAAAAAACTAATACTTGACTAATAATTAATGAAACAGTTATTTACCTATTTTATTGAATCACACTACTTAATCAAGGTGCCTAAATTATATTAATACTTTATTTAAGTGATATTACTAATCTATTTGGTCACATTACTAATCCTAAGCATAAAATCACTATTTATAAATTACTATTCACCAAAAATTAAGTTGATCTTCTTAGACTCCAAATTTCTTACTGAACACATTTGCAGAAGACCATTTTTTGAAAATCATTACACATCATTAATTATTTAAGGTTTACAAAAATATTTTAAAATATCCTTTTTTTTAAATTCATCAATAATATACATCCTACATTTATCCGGACATTTGAAAATTTACAAACTTCACCATAAGAAAAAAACACTATTTTTATTTATAAAAGGATTACACAAAGCAGTTACGGTTTCCTTATATATCCCCTTATAACCCCAGTATAGGACCTAAGTGTAAGGTGTGATAAAGTGAGAGAATCTGAGGGTGGCTCGGCCTACATTGCACGAGTAGTAATTTCTATCATCTTGAACTTCTTGCGAAGGATATTCCGTTCTAGCTTCACATGATGAAGTTCGGCTTGGGTTTGGTTTAGAGCAAAGCCTAGTGGTGCTACCTCCTTCCCATGTTCTATAATATGAGCTTTGATCGGCCCAAGAATACTAGATGAGACCATCGAATCTTCTTTCTACATTAAATAACCAAGATTAGTTGTATTCAGAAACAATAACCACAACATTTAGTTTCCAACAGTCATATTGACCAATGGTCATATAACAGTCGAAACCCAACTGTCTCATTTTAATTGTACTCATTTTATTAAATTAAACTATTTTTTTGAGTATAAAATTAAATATCACACTAAATCAAGAATCAAAATTTATTCAAAATTTCGGGTCATTACAATCCAAATAATATTTGAAGCCCAAAACTCAAAAGGATTTGATCACGTAGTTTTTCAAGATAAAATTAACATATATCTCCAAATAACATCAAAAACTTCTAATGATTCGTACCAAAAAGTAATTAACCTAATCACACACTCTCCAAGATAGGTTAATCACTTCCATTAATAACATAATTCCCATAAGTCAACAATTAAATCATAGATTTATCCAAAAATAATTCAACACTTATTCCTAAAATAAACATATATAGTATTATATTTACCTTAATCATATAAAGCTTCCAAAATAGTGAACATCATCCAAAATGACATTTAGCACATAATCCCCAAATCATTTTCAAATAATAATTTTATCTATTAGATAAAATATATACCTCCTATATCAAATTATTCGTAATCCATAAGATAATTTAACTAAAAAGAATAAGTCATACTAACCTGGGAGGTCACCTAGGCCAGTGGTAGATGATGCACCCTTATATCCCTTCGGTTGTGGGTTCAATTCATGCATCCTTTTCGGACATGACATGTTGTCACCCATCCTATGGGTTTTCCTTTTTCTAAAACCATATCATTCTTATAACATTTTTAAAAATAATATAATGTCCAAAAACAACCATAACCATATTTACCCTCAAAGGTTCTCTAATACCTTTCATTTTACTTCCCAAAATGTAATAACAATTATTCACCTAAAAAGAAGGTCACATGAAGCCTAATGGTTATCCATTATGTCCACAAAATAAAGGATAATTCTTCCCTGAATAACATTTCTTCATATCAAACCTCAGGGTTACACATACTAGAAAAAATCCTTCCAAAGTAATCCCATCATCAAAATAGAATTAATACTTTTAATCATTACATCATCCTACAATCTACCATAACTATTGAATACCATATATGTATACTTCTTAATCATTCAACGTTCTTCATAATCCATCAACTATGAATTTCCACCTTATTTCTTAGTACATCATTCCTAAAAATAAAATATCATCATAATTTATATATATCATTCCAAATATTATTTATTAATTGTGGAAAAGAAAATAAATCATACCTTAAATCCATATATGATGATCTCTATGGTGTTCCCTTTCTCTTTCAACCCATTGTCCAACTTTCAAAAAGTAAACATTCACTACACTTCTGTAATTTAACTTTTCGATAGAGTTGTAAAATTTGAGATCTAAAAATCATATGAAAAAGATTCTATGACCCATAAAATTGTTTTAGAAATTTGTAGGTGTTGGATAACTAAAAAATTTTCTTACAGGTGATTTGAATACTCAAGAAGGTGTTAAAATCATTCAAACATGCTTTTTCCATAATAGTGATGATCAAATCATCAGGGAGGGATAAGAATGTTTTGAGATATCTATGTCTTTCCATCAAGGAAAATGATCCGTAATATGTTGAAAATAATTATCACCTAAACATGAAATGGATTATTAAAAAAAATAATCGACTATAAGGTAAGGATAACATAAAAACATTTATATTACTCTAATCCATAAACCTCTTTATGTCTCAATTGTTTAGGTTTTTATCCAATGAACCTAATTTACCATAACCCACAAAATTTTTACAAACGATAATATTCTTCTTGGTTATATGGGATCCTTATGCTACACACAAATAACATCCTAACCTATAATGTTATCTAAATTGTGTTCTAATACCAATTAGAATTCCCCAACGTTAAACATTTCATAATCTTGAGTTAAGTTAATAATTTTACTTTTAGTCACACTGAGGATCTTTTCAGGTTTATAAATTTAAATAATTAGTTCATAACTCATACATAATAACTTAAACATTACAAATAGACTCTTCTAATCACTATCTAATTCTTTTTCATAGAATATAAACTTTTTAAAAATAATCATGGTTCATTTCATGTTTTAACAACATGAATTTTCCTTGATCCCATCATTGACTCTATTCTTCATTAAGTCCTATGAAAAACATTTCAAAACCTGGGATGAGCATAAAAATTTTAGTAAGGGATACACAAGGAATGAAAACTATTAGTCTTAAGTTTACATGAAAACCATGAATACTTTATCATAATGTAATACTTTTCATCTTTAAGAAGTAGTAAATATACTTCACTGAATATAATATAATTTATTACCCTTTTGTAACTAAAATATTACCATAAACCCATAGAAAGAAACATATAACAAATAAAGGTAACTTCGGCCATAAAAATACTTAAATGGAATTACTATATGAATTACTTCCACACATATCACTAAATGTAATAGCCATACAGATGACTTCCATACCCAATACATTGGAGGTTATAACATAACCACTCATCCATAGTTTATCATGGAACCACCCATCTTTGGTTTATCACATTGCTACCCGTTAAATGTCCAAGTACCATTATATAATAATAACACATAAAATATTCAAATTATCAAAATTTAACTCATAACATTTTGTTTTCAATCACAATAAATAATTTAAAGATATTTATATATTCAAGCCATTTCAAAAACAATTTAAAACATTTAATAAAACGAATTTAGAATCAAACTATCCCATACCACTTTAAATATTTTGAAATAAATTTACATTTTAGAAATTTCATTTTTATATAAATAAATTCATAAAAACCATTTTGAAAAAATGGTTCTGAAATAGAAGGCTTTATAAGAATAAATCCTTAAATTATTTAAAATGATGTTTTAGTTAAAGAGTCCCTTCCCACATGGTAAACACTTGAATAAAAAACATTAAGAAATAACATTAACAAAAATTTAAATATCATGATAATACTATAATTCATGATATAATGTGACAAAAGGGTTTTATATAAACCTTACAGGATAATAAAGGTTCATAACATCAAGATATTCCTTGATAAAAGGAGATTGAGACAAAATCCATTACCTTGATTCTGACTTTCACGTACAATTGTTATGTTTCTGAATAATAAAATTTGACTAATTTATACATTCATGAGAAAATTTTCCATTTTATTACTCTATTTATATCACTTAATACCATGATATAATAATTTTAAAAAATAATGTTTATATCAATCATTTTGTCGATATTTGGTACATGAGTTGAAAATTAACTTGTTTTGATGTAAATTGTCAATGTAGTAAAAAGTCTTTCATCTAAAGAATATTATTCATGATTTCACTATAATATATATTCTGTATATAAATATTTATAATATTTATGATTTAAATATTATATATATCAATTATATATGTAATTATAATTTCCATAATATTTGGAGATATGAAATGAAATGCACTGTTTATTGAGATGGTAAGTCGTATGTATGCAAGAACAATACTTTCATTTTTTTCATATTAATAGATTAATAATAAAATGATATTAATGAATATTATAATACCAATATTATATTTATTTAATTTATGTATTATAGGTTTATTAAAACCATCCTTTATATGTTCCATTTATAACGGGAATGAGTCACATCGCTTTAAGGGGTGGTAGTCCATACATCCTCTAACGAAATTATCATATTTACACAACATGGAAAACCTAAATGTATGTTATAAATAAAATTTTTAGAAGAATAGATACAATATAAATATAATATATATCATATATAAATATATTTCCATCATAATGGCCACCATGAGAGGTGGAAGTAGAAAATTGAACAATCATCGTTTCGTGAGGCGGTAGTTTTTCGTACACAGAAACAGTGTGTTCTATATCAATTAGATGGTGGTGTGTGTAAGTTTAGGTAGAACCATTAGAATTAAAATATCCTAGTATATTTAGGATACTATTTTTGTTATAAAATAATTTAATAAATAGAGTTTGGGGTTTGGATAAGGAAAACAATCGAAATTAGCTTGAGAAAAAATGTTATCTCTACATCGGGTGACTCCTTTTGATTTGAGCCAAAAAGCATCCTTGTGTTGACTTATTCACATGTTAAGGATTATAAGAATAATTTATGGATTTATGGTGCTTATATGAGCAGAATATGGGAAATCCAAGGGGCTTGTGAGGTGTGAGTAAGTGTGTAGATGCGGTGGCCTTTTATAAGAGGGAGGAGAGGCACTTTAGGAAAATCTGGAAATATTATTTTATAATTACAATAATTAAAAAGTGATATATTTTGAGTAAAATATGACTATGGTTATAGATACTATCAACCAATAGATTTTAGATAAGTTTTGGTCATAAATTTAATATTATATTTTGGGTTTAACCCTTAGTTAAATAATTTAACTCTAAGCATGTATTCTAGTATTTTCATACTACATGTTTAATATGGTCACTATAAAATGAAAAGAGATCCTACATTGGATAATTAATGAAATTATTAACATTGTCTATGTCATTTTTTTGAATCTAATATTTTTATGACTACTTTATCATTTAATAAAATAGTATTTAATTTAAAACCACATTTATGTCAACTTAGACATTATTTTGTAATTGATTTTTGTTAAAGTCATAAATACTTGATTAATTATAAAAAAATACATTAACTAAATTAAATTTTTTTTATAATCATCCATAAAATTTGGGGATGGAATCAAAATATCAAATTACATTTATTATAATATTTATAATATCATTTATTTGAAAATTTCATTAATAAGGTAATCATTTTCTCATCATTGTGTCATAAATAAATTTATTTATTAAATATCTAAAAATTATAAAAAATATACCATGATGTTAAAAATATTTTTATATTTATAATGACTATTTATAGTAAAATATATCATTTATATAATCTAAATTAAAATTTTTTTAGTTAAGAGATATATGTTTATGTTGTATTTCCCTTTTCATTAAATTAATTATTATAACATGTCATTATCAAATCCCAATGGCTCCATGGGGTCCTAAAATAGTCCCAAAGATGATAATGGTCAACCATATCTCATAAAATTGGATTAGGACATGTGTTAGGGTAGTTTTATGTTATTATAATATTATTTTTTTGCCTTATTTACTTGATTTACCCTTTAAACATGGTAAATACAAATTAAGAAAGTCACAATTCATAATGTATAAAAATACAAGGTACATATTTACACAATTTATACCATATGATTCCAAATATGGAATCCATTTTTTCAAATTTAAAATAGAGAATTGGCAGAAATTAATTTAATATTTAATTCTCATCATCAAAACCAGCAATCCAGTTATTAAGAAGTAAAAACTATAAAACGATTGACATGTGTTTATATCTAATTTAAATGTGAAATTACTTATAATTACCCAAATTTAATTAAATGAAAAAATAATAATCCAATTACACTTTAAAACTAGTGAAAAGGAAAATCTAACTTTATAAATAAATTAGATGAAAAGGCAGTTTTGAATTAAAATGCCGTATTTTTTACTATTCATTAAAATATGGGTTTTATCAGAGAAACACCAAAATTTAAACCAAAGTAAATTTTGATGTCCCACTTCTAAAGAAGAAGTTTATTTTTTAAAATAGAATATATAAAATTAAAAAAACTATATTTAAAAAGGGTTCCCCATAAAAAGTTGGTAAACTGGTCTTTAAAAAATATTCGAGTATTTTATACTTAAAATTGGATTCATTCTCATTTTAAGCCTATAAAATTTATTGGATAAATTTTAAAACATTTTCAAAAATAGTTATATTTTAGTTAGTTCTATTCATTCTCACCAATACAACGGCTATGAATTAACTACTATTTAAAATAATAATAATTATAATTTTGTATTATTTTTTAGTATAACTCATTATTGAGTGCAATGTAAGATTTTAGAGAAACAATTTGTTGTTTGGGGAGTAAGACATTGGAAAAAGAGTACTCTTGATGTAAAATTAATATTTTATTTGTAAATTTTAATAGATATGAAAATTTATTTTTCTATAAATACCTGGGACGTTACATCCTTCCCCTTTTGGAAATTGCGGCCTTGTAATTTGAATTTGCAGCTGGTAAATAATGTATGAATATTAAAATACCTTTATTGAAATCCCATGTAGGGAAAAGGATTAAAAAAATCCAATTTAAAAGAAATAAATAGATGTAAAAAGGTCACCTGAGATAACATGTACTAGGATTCCATGTTGGAAAACATGGATATGGTAAAAAAACTAAGTGTCATGATCTGATGCAGAGTGATTGAAAAGAAGATCAAGAGAAAGTTAACAACCAAAAAACCACAAACATGTGATAGGTTAAACAATCATTGATTTCCCATTAGGAAAATTAAATAGAAAATGTTTTAGTTTTACGATCCTTTTCATATAGTTGAGGAATTATTTTAATACTTAGAACAAGAACATAAGGAAATATACTTACTTGACTAGTAGAGTTTCATCCTTTATTAAATTTCTACCACAAACTCATATTTTCTCCAAATGATGAGCATTCAAGATGAATTGATCACACCTGATGTACTAGAATCAACTTCTATAGAATCACATAATCCAAAAAAGATGAACTATATATTTCCCCCATCTTTAGACGTTAACCAAAACCAAAATGTTTAGTACAAGAATAGATAATCCCCCAAAAATAATAATCATTTATAAGTAGTATTACTGCTTTTAATCTCTAAAATTCAACAGTAATACCCAAGATCTACATATACCATTCAACAAACAACATTACTTAAAATTCCTCAAAATTATCTAACTAAGATTTGAATCCAAAAACTCAAAAGGATTTGATCACATAGTTTTCCAAGATAAATTTTAACATTTATCTCCAAATAATATCAAACAATCTTAATGTATTATACCAAAAAGTAGTTAACCTAATCATATTTCCCCCAAAATAGGTTAATAACTTCCATAAATTACTTAACTCTCATACATCCATAATTAAATCATATATTTATCCAAAAATAATTCCACATTTATTTGGAAAATAAAATTTCATAGTATTTTATTTACCTTAATCATATAATGTTCCCAAAATAGTGAACGTCTTCCAAAATGACATTTATAACATAATCCCCAAATCATTTTCCAATATCAAGGATATCCACTAGATAAAATATATATCTCCGAATTCAAATTATTATTTATCCATAAGATCATTTAACTAAAAGGAATAAGTCATACTAACTAGGGACTTCACAAATGCTAGTGGTAGGAAATGCACCCTTGTCACCCTTTTGGAAGGGCATGATCTCTGTCACTCCATCCTTCAAAACTCCATGGCTTTTGAGGGCATCAGTGATCTGAGAATCGTCCAGGCCAAAGGAGGAGGGAGGTGCGCCGCTAGGGTTCGCTGGGGCGTGGAAAAAACACGAATGGGAGAGGTGGGGTGAAGTTGCGGAGAAAGGGAGAAGGAAAATGAATAAAGTAAAAATAAAACAAAATAAAATAATAATAATAATAACAAAACAACATTTTTTTACAAGAAAATAAAATTAATCGTGTCGGGTTTGGAAATGGATGTTACAGAAATGGTGATATGATCAATGTGGCATGAGACTTTTAATTTAGGAAATAGTGTGTCATAGTATTGGTATAATTTTAAAAAAATCATGATGTATAATAAATTTTTATATAATTTATATATAATGAAAAAATTTTAAATTAATATATATTTTTTAATAAAAAAATATATTATATAAATATAATGAAATTATATATACATAACTTTCTTTTTTTTTTGTTTTTACTACATTAGGTCTTATTCAAATCTACAAAAATAATAATAATTTATCATCAATTTTATATCATATATATATATATATATATTATAACAAACATATAACGTGTCAATGAAAACATATGATTATATGATTTTATTAAAATAGTTTTAATTTATAACATTTATTGAAAATTTTATATATATATATATATATATATATATATTCTTTTTTGGTAAAATATTTTATGTTATTGGATAATTAATTGAAATATATTTTTATAATGGTAAAAATCTATTGGTAATAACAATTAATAGTAATAAAATTATTTGTTAGAAAAATATGTTAGTATTGATATGATAAAGTAATAGATCTAACTGTTGGTAAAACAATTGTTGGTATTAAACAATCAATATCAACAAACATAACTGTGGGTGAAAATAAGTGTTGGTACATAAAATATATACCAATAAAATTTAATATCTGTTGGAATTGCTCATTTTTACCAATAAATATATCATCTGTCAATAAATTTTTGTTGGTATAAGTCATTTTTTGTAGTGTGACCATCATGATGATCCCTTTCTCTTTCGACATGTTGTCTTATTTCCAAAAAGTAAACGATCACTTCACTTATTTAATTTCACTTTTCGATAGATCTGGAAAATTTGAGATCATGAAATTATATGAAAAATATATCATGACCCATAAAATTGTTTTAAAAATGAGCAGGTGTTGGATAACTCCATAAATTTCTTGCAGGTGGTCTGAAAACTCAAGAAGCTATCAAAATCATTTGAACAGGATTTTTCCATAATAGTGATGATAAAATCATCGGGGAGGGATAAGAATTTCATACAAGATCTCTTTATTTCTAACTTGACTAATGATCCTCAATCTACAGAAAATAATCATCACTTAAACATGAAATGAATTATAAAAAAAATAATCCTCTATAGGGTAAAGATAACACAAAATATTTCATATTAATCTAATCCATCAACCTTCTTATTTCTCCATTATTCAAGTTTTTATACAATCAACCTAATTTACCATAACCCTCCAAATGTTTCTATATGATAATAACCCTCTTGGTTATATGTGATCCCTAACCTACAAGCATATAACATCGTATCCTCCAAATTTATCTGAATCGATCTCTGATACCAACTATAAGTCCCCAACCGTAAAACATTACAAAATCTTGAGTTAAGTTAATAATTTGATTTTTAATCACATCAATGATCTTTTCATGTTTAGATATTTAGAGAATTATGTCATAACACATACATAACAACTTAAATATTACTAATATAAAATTCTAATTACTATGCAAATTTTTTATAAAATATAAACTGTTTAAAAAGAAACACAGTTAATTTCATGTTTGAACTACATGACTTTTCCTTGATCTCATCCTTGAATATATTCTTCTTTAATTCCTATGAAAAACATTTCAAAAAATCAAATGATCATAAAAATATAAGTAAGGGTTACACAACGAATGAAAATTATTAATCTTGAGATAACATGAAAACCACGAATACTTTATCATAAAGTAATACTTTTAACCTTTAAAAATTAGTAAAGATACTTCACGAAATATAATATCACTTCTTCCCCTTTTTAGAACCAAATGATTACCATAAACCCATTTAAAGACACATATTATATATAAATGAAACTTGGGACATAAACATACTTAAATGGAATAACCAAATGGTCAAATTTTACACATATCACTAAATGAAATAGACATATGGCCAACTTCCATTCCCAATGCATTGGAGTTTATAACATAACCACCCACCCTTGGTTTATCATGGAACCTCTCGTCTTTTTTTATCACGTAACCACCCGTTAAATTTACAAGTAACATTATATAATCATAACACATAAAATATTTCAATTATAAACATTTAACTCATAACATTTCATTTTCAATCACAATAAATCATTTCAAGATATTTAAATATTCATTCCATTTCAAAAACCATTTAAAACATTTAATAAAAAGATTTTTTTAATCAAAGTTTCCCATACCACATTGAGACTTTTGGAATAAATTTAAATTTTAAAACATTCATGTACTGATAAATAAATTCTTAAAAACTATTTTGAAAACATGGTTCTTAAATAGATTGTTTTAAAAGGATAAATCTTTAAAACATTTGAAATATTGTTTTAGCTAGAGAGTCATTTTCCACTTGAGAAACAATTGAATAAAAATCATTAAAGAATAACATTAAACAAAACATTAAATATCATGATAATATACTAATTCATGATATAACGTGTCAAAAGGGTTTTATAAACACATTATAGGATTATAAAGGGGAATAACATAAATATATCTCTCAATTAAATGAGATTTAGATGAAATCTCTTACCTTGAGTCGGACTCATCCTGTACAATCATTATCTTACTAAATAATAAAAGTAGGTAAATTTATACTTGATTTAGAAAATATTTCAAGGGTATTATACCACTTATATCATTTATTACCATGTTATAAAAATTACATTATTATTTAAGTTCATGTTGGATGCTTTTTTGATATTCAGTACATGCGTCCAAAATGAACTTGTTTTGATGTAAATTGTCCATGTAGTCAAAAGTCCATCATGTCCATAATATTATTCATAATTTAAATATCATATATATCCATTATATATGTATTTATAATATTCATGATTTAAATATCATATATATCAAGTATAAATGTATTTATAATATCAATAATATTTTGAGATAATATATGAAATGCACCGTTCATGGAGACGGTAGGCTGTACGTATGCCTGAACACTACTTTCATTTATATTTCATATTAAAAGAATAATAATAAAATGATATAAATTTATATTATAATACCAGTATTATATTTAAGTCATGTATGTCTTATAGGTTGAATGAAACCATCCTTTATACTTTCCATGTATAACGTTAATGAGTCACCTCGCTTTGAGGGGTGGTAGTCCATACTTCCTCAAACGAAATTATCATATTTACATAGTAGAGAAAACATTAAAATATGTTATAAACAAAAATTTCAAAAGAATATATATAATATGAATATAATACATATCATATATAAATTCAGTTCCATCATAATGGCCACCATGAGAGGTGGTAGGAGAAAACTGAACAATCACCATTTCGTGAGGCAGTAGTTCGTCGTACACAGAAACGATTTCTTCTATATCCATTAGATGGAGGTGTGTGTATGTGTAGGTTTAAAACTAAGAATAAATTCATCATATTATATTTAGGATACTTTTGTTGTTATAAATTATTGTAATAATGAGAGGTTAGGTGGTTGGCGAAGGAAAATAAATGAAAGGAGGTTGAGAGAAGAAGTTACCTCTAAATCAGATAACTCTTATTGATTTGATCCAAAAGGATTCCTTGATTTTCCTTGTTCCCAAGTTAATGATTATAGGATGAAGGTATGTATGTTGGGATATTATTTAAGCTTAATTTGGGCGATCCAAGGGTATTTAGAAGTTTCAGTAAGTGGGTAGATATGGTGGCCTTTTATAGGAGGGAGGAGAGGCACTTTAGGAATGTTTTGAAATATTATTTTATTATAAATTTATTTTCAAATTGTAATATTTAAAATGTGATATATTTAGAGGATAATATGATTATGGGTCGAAATAATCTCAACCAATCAGTTTTAGAAAAGTTTTTGTCACAAATATAACCTTATATTTTGGCTTCAACCCTTAGTTAACCAATTTTACTCTTACCATGTTTTCTAGTATTTTCATACTATATGGATAATATGGTTACTATAAAATTAAAAAAGAATATAAAGTGGATTAGTAATTACAATTGTAACATTTTATAAGTTATTTATCAGAATCTAAGATTTGATGACTATTATATCATTTAATACAATTGTCTATGTTTTTAAAACTCATTTTTTTCAATTTTGACACTATTTAGTAAATTATTTTTGTAAAAGTAATAAAAACGTGATTAATTATAATGAAATAAATTATCTGAAATATAAAATTTCCTAATAATATGTAAATGTTTTTGATGGAATGAAAATTTTCAAACTAAAATTATTATAATATTTATAATATAATTTATTTGACTATTTCATTAATATGGTAATCATTTCATCATCATTATGTCATAAATAAATTTATATATTTGATATTTAAAAATTATAAATAAAGTACCATGATTTAGTAAATTCTTTTAGATTTCTAATTATTATTTATAGTGAAGGATATAATCTATATAAACCATGTAACAAAATTTGGAGATACATATTTATGTTATATTTCCCTTATCATTAAATTAATTATTATAACATGTTGTTATCAAACCCAAGTGGATCCATGGGTTCCTAAAATTCACCCATGTAAGATAATAGTAGGTAATATCTCATCAAATAGGATTTTGACACGTGATAGGGTAGTTATATATTATTATAATAATATTTGTTACCCTTATTTACCTAATTTTCCCTTTAACCATGGTAAATAAAAAGAATTACTAAAGTTACTATTCATAATGTCCAAAAATAAAAGGTGCCTATTTAAACAATTTTGAACTTATGATTAAAAATATGGAATCAATTTTTCCAAATTCAAAACACAGAATTAATAGAAATTAATTCTTAATTAATTCTTATTGTCGAAACTAGAAAGAGAGTTTTTAGGAAGTGAAAACTATCAAAAGATTGAAATGTGTTTATGTCCAATTTAAATGTGCAATTATTTACAATGACCAAAATTGGATTAAATCACAATAAATAATCCAATTAAAATTTAAAAACAATTAAAAATATAATCTAACTATATAAATATATTATATGAAAATCCATTTTTGAATTAAAATGTAGTATTTTTCACTATTCATTAAAATATTGATTTTATTAGAAAATAAAAAAAACAAAAAAAGTAATTTTTTATGTACCTCTTCAAAAGAAGAAGTTTAGTTTTTCAAATAGAACATATAAAAGTGAAAAAAAGTATTTTAATAGGGTTTTCCATTAAAAGGTGGTAAACCGACATTTTAAATATATTAGAGTATTTTATGATTAAAATTAAATTCATTCTCATTTTAGCCGTCTAAAATTTATTGGATAAATGTAAAAAAAATTAGAAATATGTTTAATAATATTTTAGCTAGTTTTTGGCATTATCGCAAAGAAAACATCTAGGTGTTAACTGAAATTTAAAATAATAATAATATTATTGTATTATTTTTTAGTATAACTCATTGTTGGGTGCAACATATGATTTTGGAGAAACCCATTATTGTGTGTCGGGTATTCTATCAGACAAAGAATCCCATTAATGTAAAATTAATATTTTATTCATAAATCATAATAGATATGTAAATGTATTTTTCTATAAATACCTATGATGTTACAGGAATTTTTTAGAGGTGGTCACAGGTTCCAAAGACGATGAAATATCATGACTTTTAAATGATTGTTGATATAAATTGTTAATTTAATTATACAAAACATCATTTCTAATGTATATAGTAGTGTTTTTTGTATTCGTGATGTAAAATTTATTTCATTTAAATTATACATTGCATATACATGTTACAGGTTGCTACAGTGTGTTGTTATAGAAATAGCACACAACAGTAGATGGGTCCTTTATCAATGCTACTTCTTGTGATGATAAAGGACCCCCTTTATTATTTCTTCATATCGACAATAAAACCCCCCTACACACATTAATAACATTGATCATAATATCCATTCTTAGCAATGTTAAAAGAATTATTTAATACTGTTAAATTCAATATCTATAGTAGTGAGCCCACACTTTCATCCCTAAATTCAAAACACTAAAACCATATTCTCACATTTATTAAATTCAATGACATGGGTCACTACCACTATTGTGTGTTTTGGATGATTTTTTATTCATTTGGAATTTCAGACAGTTTGACTCATCTGAACTCATAATTATTGAATAACATGTTTCTAACATGGATAGAAATTATAAAGTATTTTAGAATAAGAATGAAAATGTTTCAAAATCAACCAAGGAACCTTTTTTATAAGTTGAAGAAATTTTCAATTTCATTTTTAAATCATATATTTTTGGGTTGGTTTCAATTTTATTTTAAAACAATGTTGTTACGTGTTTCTATGATAAAAAATACTATATTATGTCAACCTTATTTGTATTTTTTTAAAATTTATAGTCTACATTATTTCTACCTTTAGTTTCTATATTTTTTTTGAAATGTATAGTTTTATACATCTTGATTTACTATAAAAAAAATCTTTCAATTTTCAATGGTGTTTTATACTTATTACAATCCAATGTAATTTTTCCTCTGTTTGGTTTTGTTACCAGTCGCATCATAGATGCGTCATTCTAATGTAATTAAAATTGTTTTTGAGTAAATAATTCAGGAATTTCTCTTATTACATTCATATTCACGAGTAAAAAATATCAATAATAAACTATGAATATAAATTTATATCTTTACGATTTAGGGGTATGGATGTATATAGAAAATAATTCTATTATTCCATAACATAGTTTCAATCCATCCTTAAATCAAACCTGATGACATAATGAGGATATTTCAAAAGCACCCTAATGTCTCTCTCATATTTATAAACCTTTATTATAGGAAATATTTACTCAGATCAAGGATTATTAGAAACTAAAAGAAGTATGGAATAAAATAAAATAGTTGTATGTAGGTAATGAATGGAGGAAACACATGAAATTTTTAAAATTGAAACATGAACTTGATATACAAATAATGATAGAGTCTGATACAATTAATTAATTTATTGATAAAATATTATGGAATTTCAATAAACGTAGATTATTGGGTGAGGAAATTAAAGATGATTCGATTATTTGTAAGGTTTTTGTTAGTCCACTTGACTTAAGACTTAGGGAATATTTTTAATATCTCTCTTATTGAATTAATTAACATTTTAAAAGATCATGAATAATAGAGGTCACTATGGATTGAAAAACATTTTAAAGGTGTATTTAAACTTATTGTAAATAGACAATACATATCAACTCACTGATAGAGATATACTTTTTAGGTGTGAAAATAAAAACAATTATGTATCAAAAGTAAAGTAATATTCAAAGGAATATAAGACTATAATATACCCCCCATTATAAACATTTTAAACATGTTCCAAAATGGTGTTATTTTTAAAGGTAAATTAGTTTTATAATTTATTAGAAGTAGGGAGACACAAGAAATGTGTATAAAAATAAAAGGATAACCTAAGTAGTTCAAATTGTATAAATAATCAATTAGTAAGAACATTTGTTTATGGATCATTAGGAATATGATTTTGTTTGTGAAAAAAAATGGTTGGCTAAAAGTGGATTTTTATATCATATGACACCAATAAAAATTTATTTATAGATTTAAAACAATGTAATGTAACTAAATTTTGAGATAGGAATAATGTTTTCAAATTGGAAAGAAATTGTCTTGTTTATTTTAACACCACACAAGATTAAAATTTTATTTTTAATGATTTATTCATTCCAAAACATACCTTAAACCTTCAAATCATAACTCAATTACATGAAAGAAATTTTTTATACTTTTGAAATAGTGAGTGCATAATTCAGTATTTTCATGGAACTAATATGATTAATGTTGTTATATTTAATTGAAGATTTTCATTAAATTTCAATCTTGTGGAGAAACATTATTTAACTAGTACTAAATGTTAAAATGATATAATAAAAATAACGTTGGGGCATTTCAGATTTAACAATTTTTTATTTAACATTAAAAATAAGAATTTGGCATTCTTTAATGTGGATGATAAGTTTGCGATGTGTGTCAGTTTGCTGAACATTACAAGCTTCCTTTTATTTTTTAAAAATCATAGAGAGATAAAAAATTAGAGTTGATCTATAGTGACATCTTTAGGACTATGATAAAAATATCATTTCATAAAATAAATTTCCCCCTAATCACTTTTTTTATCTTAGGAGATGGTTAGTATGAATATCAACATACACATTTATAATGGGGAGGTTCTTCCTTTCATAGGTAGATACAAATACTTAGTTATATCACAACTTTTCTTCATAGAATATGTGATATTTTTCTAAAATTACAGGAATTGTTCCATTAAATGATTCAAATATATACGCTATGTGATGTGAAAATAATATTAACTCTACTAAAATTAGTGTTTTTGGGTCTAGTAAATGTACATACATATATACTCAACTCATTGAAAGATGGATTGGTTTTTTAAAGGGAACCATCCCATGATCTGTCATGGAGATTTACTATCTATAAGAAGGATTTGTATCCACCATTTTGATGGTCTTGTGAAACGAATTATATGTAACATCATGAAATGTAAAATATAGCATCTTTCATTTAGAAAAATTATCACCCATAGTACTAGTTTCCTTTCATCTATGCCAATATGTAATCAATATATTAATAGTGTTTCATAGGGTGATCTTGTCATGCCAGGTGAAAGATTTTGAAGAAGTAGGTAACAATATCAAGATCCTTGAGGAATGCATGAAAATCATATAGGTGGTGTGGGATACTCTCATGGGTAAATAATTATGATATTGTTAGGTCCACTAGGCTGAATACCCTGAGAGGTGGGGTGAATCAGGGTATGACTAATTAAAAATTAATGCCCATTCTGATCTTGTTTTTCTGTAAAGCAAAACAGTCTTCTCTCTTTTTCCTGCTACACAATATAAACAGAAAGTAAAGCAAGCGCAGGACACAACAATTTTACTTGGTTCACCGCTAAGGGCTACGTCCAAGGAGCATACGCCAACAGGTTGCCGGTCGTACCAAATTCCACTAATCTTCACTAGCTGTGGATTACAAGGTTCGGGCTAGATCACTTCTACGCCCAGGCTCACTGCCTTTACAAAGTTTAGGGTCAGCTCACTGCTTTCCCAAGGGTCACTCCCTGTTTCTCTCTCTCTGGCTCACTGCCGGTGGAGAGGATCACCTTCTTCCTCTTCCTAAGCTCACTGCTCTTGGAAGGAATCCACTCACAGTTTATAGACCTGTAGGTCTCTTCATTTGCATGAATGAATGCATCTTCCTCTGTGTGTAGATGCTCTGTTGAAGTACAACTTTCACCCGTAGATGAATATCTCTTTGCACCGAAGGTATCGAGAAAACTTCCAGCTTCCACATATCCCAAAAAACACTACTGGAACAAACTTTACTTGGTGTGCAAGTCAACCTCGACATGAAAGTATCGGCGCGCAAGTCACAACGGGCGTGCAAGTCCTCCTATGACACTTGCGCGACACTAGCTTCCTCAACTCCAAACTTGCGTGACTCTCTTCCTTTTACGCCCAAACCACTATTGGCGCGCAACTGCAAACCGGCGCGCAACTTATAACACCGGCGTACAACTTCAACCACTGGCGCGCAAGTCCCACCTGCGTGACCACACACACCACTTGCGCGACCACCACACCTGCGCGACGGGAGCTCTGAGATGAACTCCGGTGAAGAATGAAGAGGGGTGGTCCAGTATTTATAGGCAAATTGACTACCCTGCGCGACAGCGCGCAAGTCACCTGCGCGACCCTGTCTCGGCGCGCAAGTCTTCTCTCCTTTTAGACACTTGCGCGACCAACTCCCAACCCTGCGCAAACCTACTTCCTTTGCCATATTTTGATCTTATGATCTTGAAAAACATATGGCGCGCAAGATTCATATTCTCCAAGTCCTCGGCGCGCAAGTCCCTTTGCCAAAAACACTTTTCTTCATTTTCCGATTTTCAGGCCCAAAAAATTGGCAAACACTGGAAAACGGCGCCACCTTGTATCTGTTCTTTTGTACCACCTCCAGATCATCCATTCCTTTTATCGACGTTCTTGAATCAAACATGGATCGTTGACCTCAGCTCTTGAACTCGACATTCCACCATGAAATCCTCTTTGTCAACAAATTTGTATGTCATTGTTTTTCTTTGTCAACAATCACCACGCAGATGTCCACTTTGTCAACAAACACAATCACCTCAAAAATGCTTCAATGATACCTTGAGGGATTTTTTCCCAACAGATATATATATTTTATATAAAAATATGAAAAAATATCACTCATGTTATGAAATTAGAGATATTAAACTTCAAATAGTTATAAGAGTATTTAATAAATTTTATAAACTCTTCTCCAGCATTCTTATGGGATCATCAAATGCAGAGAAACATTATTATGGTATAATAATTTGTATTGATGTTCTATTTACTTTAATAGGTTCCCTTACATTTTATGATATTATATGTGACTATAAAGCATCCAAGGATTATCAATATTTCCCTCAACAATGATAATAATGAACAATTAGTAACATCGGTATGGTGGTTGATCCTGAACATTTTATTATTACCTCTAGTAGATCAAGATTTTTATTCACCTCAGAATAATAAAAATTCATCCTCATACAAAAAGGACTTGACTACTAGGATAACATCTTTTGGAACAAATTCATTCCTATGAAATACAGATTTTTGGTGTGGAGTGTTCAATATATAGTTGTTCCCACCAAAAAACAAATCCAGTGAAAGGGAAGTCAATTGGCCTCTAAATTATTATATTAACCAAATTTAAATATAAAGATAGTAAATCAATTATACCTGTAAGGTTAATGGGTATGATATGTTTCAAATTTCCTTAGGGAGATTATTAGTTTCTCTATATACCTCAGTATACTATAACCATTCTTATTTTCATTACTTCACAGTCTGGATATTGATTCCAAGGATGTTTGGGCTCACGGTGTGGATTTTATTACCATATGTTTGTCCTTATATGAGTTTGAAAATGAAACCAATAACATGGGATCATGAATTATCAATTCTCTATTGAAAACTAGAATACTCACTTTGATCATTGAGATGTGATCATTTTATACATGTAGTATATGTCTGTCTCCACTTCGAAATAATCACCAGTTGTTTCTTCCAACCTAGATAGGTGGAGGCTGTGATGTTCAGTGTCATTAGGTCAATTGGAATTTGTCAGAAATTTCCTAGAATGTTTAAATTCTAGGATCAGAATATTTCTATAATAAAAAGAACCTTTCAATTTCCTCCATCCATTGTAAAATTTAGAAAATTGGGGACTCCAATCATTAATGCCTTCTACACTCAGCACATGAATGTATATGGTGTATGTTTCCTTAATCCACTAAGTGGAGGGATCTTATATTTATAAGGGTTTCTACAATCAGGAACCCACCCCAATTTACACCATCGACAAGGAGTGTTAACATATGAAGATTGATTTCCAACAAATAATTAAAAAAATTCAGATTGAATTTAATACATTAAATACATATATAATAAATTGTCATATATTTTATAATGTTCCATATTAATATTTAGATAATATAATTTATTGGCCAATAATTTAAAACATTAATAATTAATTGATGAACCAATTACTACATTCTCCTTCATGGTCCAAACAAATTAATGTGAATGAATTCAATCTACCTCTTTAAAAAGAAACATGATACATAGATCATAGAATAATTTCAACTAAATAAATATTATTCCCTTTCATGTATCATAATATACCCTATATATTTATATAAATATATGAATAATCATTAACTGCATGGTTTATTATGAACAATCCTTAACAATATGGTTTATTTTGGAGTGCTAAAAACTATTTCTCAAGTAATTAATGTGTACACTTAAACTAAGGAGAGAAATACTTAAATATTTAAAGTTTTAAATAAAATTGAAAATATTTATAATGTAAAACATAATCATATATATATTAAATTATCCTTAATTTAAAATTGATTCATTCATTTAGTCAAAGGATCTGAAATTATCAATTCAGCACTGATGTGCAGAATGATCAACATTTTGTCTTTAACATGTTTCCTTATGGATAAGTATTTAATGTCGTTGTGTTGAGTTTGGATCACACTCTTTTATTATTTCCACTAAAGACAAAAATTAAATTGTCACTATATATAATCAATATCCTAAAAATAGAATCCTTAACATTAAGGAAAAAAATGATTTTCCTTATCCATATGCCAGGGGAAGTGGTCTCAAAACACAAAAGAAACTTAGCTTCCATAGTGAAGTCTCTATTAGTGTCTATTTAACACTTTTCCATGACACAACTCCTCTAGGTGTCATAAAGAAATATCATGATATTGATTTTTGTGAATCAACACAACTAGAAATGTCATCATCTCGGTATCAAATAACTTCTAAATTGTTGGTGTGTTTATATATAATCATGTAGTCTTTATTTCTATTAATGTATATCAATGCATTCTTTACAGCATTCCGGTGGCATATACCCAGATCAGTCTAATATTTCATTAAGATTCCTACTATAAATTCAATGTCAGGCCTCATACGAACCTCAAAATACATTAAACTACTAACAAAAAAATAATATTTGATGGATTTCATTTTTTATTATTCAAAATAATTTTCAAGGATTTTGTTTATCCATAATTTATCACACATAACAATGGGTGTAATACTTGGTGCATGGTCTTTTGTGAGAAATCTCTCTGAGAATTTATTAATAAAGGTTTCTTGAGAGAATTCTAGAATTCCTCTCAACATATCCCAAGGAGTCTTCCAGAAAAAGAAATAAGATGGATCACCCACATGGTTCATGTCAAAACTTTTTGAGATAACCATTTTAACCTAATAAATAAAACCATTACCATTAGATTCATGCAAAATTTCTTCTACATATAATATAAGAAAACATATTTTACTCCGACTGATCATATGGTATATACACTGATCCATAATTTTTTCTTTGAAACCAAATGAAGTAATTATATCATGAAATTTTAAATACCACTATCATAATGCTTGTTTGAAACCATATATAAGAATTTTGAGCTTTCACACAAAATTTTCACCATTAATAGATAGGAATCCTTCAGGTTGTTTCATGTAAAACTCATAAAAAATATTTTAATTAAATAATTTAGTTTTCAAATTCATTTGTTATAATTTAAAAAAATACAATAATGCCAATATAATTCATAAGTAACCATTTTTGTATATCGGAGAAGATGGGTCAGTATAATCAATCACTTCCATTTGAGTGAACCCTTTAGCAACTAGTTGATCCATGTATCTTTCAATTCCTCTTAATGAATTTTTATTATTATTAAAAAACCCATTTACATAAAAAATGTTTTACACCTAATGGAAACTCAATAGGTTCCAAAACATCATTAATATTCATTGAATTTAACTCCTCCATCATGGAAGCACACCACATATTTGACTCTTCACAACTCATGGAATGTGAATATGTTTTGGGATCATTTTGGATCCAATATTGTTATCATATTATTATAGATAAACTATATAATAATTGGAAATTTATGGATTTATCATCCTTATAGATCTTCTCAAATTTTAACCATTATTTTTTTAGGTAATATGTGGTTCAATTGGTTGTTCAAGGGTTTATGATTCTTGAACTATTAGATCCAAAGGATGATTACCAATAATTTATTGAAAGGTATTTTTTAAATGGGGTTTTTTTGTGAAAAATGATCAATCAATAACCTGATCTAGAGTTTTGATATTTTGAATTTTCTTAATCGTTATTTTTTTTATAAGATCAATCCCACTAATCGGTTCATTTTCATCAAAATTCTCATTTCTTGATTACACAATTTGAGTGTTCAGGGAATGAAAATAAAAATTATATCATTTAAATATTTCAGTATATCCAATGAATTAGCCACTAACAGTCTTAAGATACAACTTATATTCATGTGTATTATAAATATGCACTTCTGAAGGACATCCCCAAACACGTACATGATGCAAACTCGATTTCCAACCCTTAAACAATTGAGAAGGTTTTTTTTAAAATATCTTTATTTGAACCTGATTCAAAATGTATGATGATGATTTAAGTGCATCATTACACAAGAATTTAGATAGATTAGAGTTACTATGTATACATCATACCATTTCTATTAATGTTCAATTTCTTCTTTAAGCTACACCATTTTGGTCTGGTGAACCTTGCATAGTGTAGAGTGAAACTATTCCATTTTATTGAAGAAACCTTGCAAATGGACCAAGAAATTTTCCAGGCACAATGAATCTCCCATAATATTACCCACCTCGATCTGACCTCCTGATCATAATTTATTTACCAAATTGTACCTCTACTTAATCTTTAAAAATGTTAAAGTCTTCAAGTGATTAATTTTCATTGTAAATCAAATAGAGATACCAATATCATGAATAGTCATCAATGAATGAAATGATTTTTTTTGTAAATTCATGTTTGAGATATATATATATGTCTATATGTATTATTTATAATATAGATAATGTTGTATTTTTTCATTTCATTGATTTATCGGTTTGATTTACCTTGATGAAATCCACAATGGTTTCAAAATTAGTGAAATTAAGAGTAATAAGTACCTCATTATTAACTAATATTTGAATCCATTCTTTTGATATATGACCTAATCTCTAATTCCATAACACAGAATATTTTTCATTCATAACACAAATTTTAAAACTAGTATGGAAATGCATATTATCATTATCAATATTATATTCTAAATAAATGGAGGAAAGGCCATCCTTTAATGTACCGCATCCAATGATGTTATCTCCATATATCAAGGAAAATATAGTTTCAAAAAAATAATTTTGAACCCAATGGTTAAGTTTGGAAACTAAAATAATGTTTATAGAGAAACTTGGAATATAAAAATTATTTTCTAAAATCATATTAAACCCATTGATTAACACTAGAATGCATGTCCCCATGACTTCTACATGTGATCACATCTTGTTACATGAATACACCCCAATATCATTGTATACTCATTTAATTTGGTTTTTCATACCCTACAAGTGATTCATAATATGGATTCATGAAACATAATCAATCCACCAAGTTTTATAAATTTTATTGACCACATAGGATTCATAATAAACCAATGAGACTGAAATAACTTTCATTTCTATCTATTTCTAAAATATAGGGAAACATTTCATTAATTGTTGTTTTCCTTTTCAAAAAAAAACAAATGAGTTCCTTATTAATATTATGTTGAAGTAGCAATATCTCTTTCCCCATTCTATTGTCTTGAAATTTATATCACTTCTGTTTTTGGTTCATTGTCCGAATATTAGTTTCTACCATTTATACCACAAGACTTTCCTCCTCTTGAACACACATAGTCATTAATTCATTAATTGACCATTTATCTTTATGTGTGTTATAAGATATTTAAAATGTCCGATATTTTTGTAGAAGAATTTTTAGAATATAATGCACTAGAAACATATTAGATTTACCAACATCATGATTATTAAGTTAAGCTATAATATCCCTCACCGGTATGATGTTATGAAATGCACCTTTCATATAGGAGAGTCTCATAAATGAGACCTTCATGATTAATGTTCTCTCTAAGGCTTTATCCAAAGATATGAAAGGGTCGTATATAACGTTCATCAAGTTAAAAACATTATTATATTCATCAACTGAACCAAAAATTCTAGCACATAATTTAGTTTTTATGAACATCGTACTAAGACATTTTGACCACTCCCAATGTTCATAAAATGTTATATCATCTAACGTGCTATCATTATTAACTGTAGGTGGTTCGACTTTCTAAATAGAATAATAAATTTCCATCCATCCTAGATGAAGAATAATTCTCTCCTTCCAAATTTTATAGTTGTCTCCCTTGAATTCGGGATTGCCATAGTGAATATGAGAAAAACATCTAAATATAAATCCATCCTAAATACATTCTTATTATACTAGATTACATAATGGACATTGTAAATTCTATCAATATGAGTCTAG
Organism: Viscum album; assembly: GCA_963277665.1. Taxonomy (NCBI): domain Eukaryota; kingdom Viridiplantae; phylum Streptophyta; class Magnoliopsida; order Santalales; family Viscaceae; genus Viscum; species Viscum album. Next base: position 614,806,282 of record OY728119.1, on the reverse strand, counting down.
AAAATATATAATTTCTTGTGGGAGAAATTTTAATTTAATAGATTCATGAAATCAATAAGGAATTATCAAGCAATATTTTAATTCATAAATTAATTGAATTATAATTTGATTATTAAACAAATCATATAAAAAATATCAAACTTTTAATATTCATAATATGTGTGAAAAAATAATGAAAATGAAATTTAATATTTCATATAATGAAAAATATAATAAAAATAATATGGGATAAAATTTATTATATTTATTATATATTATTTAATTTGATTTTATGAAAATTTTATTTTTATTTAATTAGGAATTTTGATGGAAAACCCAATTTTTAATTAAATTTATAAAAAATAAACTAGTCATAAATTGATATTTTAATTCATAAATTCTTGAATTATATTTGGATAATTTAACAAAAAATATAAAAAAAAGTAAATTTTTAATATTCATAACACTCGTGGGAAAATTATGAAAATTAAATATAATATTTCATCTAATGAAAAATTATTAAAAACATTTGAGTGAGAAAAATTATTAAATTTTTTATATGTTATTAAATTTGATTTAATGAATATATAATTTTTATTTAATTAGTAATGTTATGGGAAACCCCAATTTTTAATAAAATTTATAAAAATCATAGAATTGTCAATTGATATTTTAACTCATAAAATCTTGAATTATAATTTGATAATTTAACAAACTGTATGAAAAAAAATAATAAATTTTAAATATTCATAATACCGATGGGAAAATTATGAAAATTAAATTTAATATATCATCTCATTAAAATTTAAAATATATAAGTATCTTTTGATTACTAAAATTGAAACAAGTGTATGTATTATTAAATGTGATTTTACTGAATATGTACATTTTATTTAACTAATAATATTGTGGTGAAAAATAATTTTAATAAAAAATACAAAAAATCATAACTAATGAATTAAAGATGTGTTAAAAATCATTAATAATTATAGATGAAGGAATGAAGAGGATGATGGTGGACAAGGAAATGTTTCATTTCCAAACTGAAAATAAAAAAAATTGTTTTTTTTAAAATAGAGCATAATTTTTTTGTTATAATATAGATGTATAACCTCATTCTGATACCAATTATAAGAAATTTTATAGAAAGTTTAAATTCTAGGATCAGAAAATTTCCATAATAAAAGTAACCTTTCACTTACCTCAAGCCATTGTAAAATCTAGGAAATGGTGGAATCAAAACTAGAATTTCTTTTACACATTGTACAGGGATGTAGACGATGAATTCGTCCTTAATATGATGATTGTAGGGGGATTATATTTATATGGGTTCTACTATCAAGAACCCACCAAAATTTACTCTGTCAACAAAGAGAATTAATGTATATAGATTTATTTCCATCAAATAATAAATAAATTTTTCAGATTGAATTTAATACATTTAATACATATATAATAAATTATTTTATTTATCATAATGTTCCATATTACTATTTTGATAATATAAATTTTTGGCCCATAATTTTTTACAATGTTAATTAATTGAATGACCATTTATTATAGAATGTACCAAATATGTGATTTAAACTCAATATCAATAGCTCTAATGTTAGTGGTATCTTTTATAGAAGAGGTATCATACATTAATGTTGTGTATCATTAATTTTTGATTACATTACCTTACATGGGGAGGGTAACCAACTCATCATAGAAGATCAGGTTATGCTCACCAAGATTCTTCTCTACAAAGTTCGCAATATTATCCTACCTATGTGGAATCTGATTAAGTATTTCTTGTCAAATATTTTCTAGGATCCTCTTTTTCTTACATGTTATTTGTTTACTTATTTATGTAATGTAATATGATTATTGAACATGATGTGGATAATCTACATACTTGGCATGAGAAAAATAATTATATTGATCTAAGGGGTTCTAAAGGTAAGAAAAATGATTCTCAATAACTACTTACTAAAATAGGATCCTTCCCCCTAATTGTAAAATAATTTATAATGGGGATTTCCTTTGGATATTCCAACTCATACCCCTTGAACTCTTCTATGATGTTTTCACCATCTTAATAAAAGTTTTATTAAAAAATACCATCTAAGAATAAAGTTTCGTTGATTGAATAGTGGGAATAAATATAAATTTGATTTATTTAGGGGTTTTTTGATAAATAAATATATTCACCATGAAAATACATTTCTATATAGTTTATAAAAAATGGAGTTTGTGAGAGGAAAACAATTCAATTATTGAGATAGATCAATGAAAATTATTTGAAATGGAAAGACTAAAACATTTATAGAAAAAATATAAAAAACTTCAATTTATATTATTAATAAGAAACATATAAAATAATCATGAAATTTAACATTGTATGATGTATGGTTTAGATTAAATAATTAATTAGATTATATAAGGGTTTTCTAGGTTATTTTCTCTATTCTAGGTTTACAAATCAATGAGGATTAATTTGATTCACTTGTTACTGTAGGTGTGTCCATTGGCTAATATAATAATGAAAAGGTATATCAATTATATAATCCTTGGTCGAACAATGTCATTTATACTCAAAAAATTATATTTTTAAAAAACATTAAGTGGAATTGGTCTAAAGACAATGGGAAAACTATGTACATGGGAGACCATTATTTCTTGTATAAATGACATTAAATGAAAATAATGGTGGTGAAAATTATATTATACTAACTTAAAATATTGAGACAAATAAATAATACTATAGATTTCAAAAATTCATATCATGGAAATATGTTTTTCTATATACAATCTAAAAATATAGGTGTTGAAAATCCTCTAGTATAACTTGTAATTTCAAATTATAGTGTTGAAAATTAAGGAATTGATTTTGAAAATATAGGACATGGCTTACAACCTTTTGAAGAAATTTATACACACTAAAATGATTTAATATTTGGGCCATGTACTTATGATATGTTGTTCAAATATATGGTTGGCATGGATAAACAGTGGAGGATATAAGAATGATTAATAAAATGAAACTTGGCAGATTTTTGGAATACCTAAAAATTTGAATATAATTGGTATCAAATGGGTTTTTGATAATTATTCTTTCTTATTTCATGTATAAATGAATATAGATACATTTTTTAGCATCTAAACACTTTCTTCCTTCTCTAAAAGGCACAATTAAAAGGGGATATATTTTGATCTATTTAAAAATAGAATGTTTGAACTTTATGTAAATATAGATTATGGAGGTTTTTTTACTGTTTAAAGAGAAACCTCAGGTATGTTTTTTGTAGGGAAAATTTTTAATAAAAGAATTTTAAAAAATAGTATATTATTGAAAAATCGGTAATAGAATTTGAATATGTTGTTTCATCTGATGGTACAATGTCAGAAATAAATCTTTTAAAAAGATCTTGATGATCAAGATCAGATCCAAAAGAGTCCAATAGTCATCGACTAAGATAAAGTGTTTTCCAATTATATTATAAAATATATAGTTTTTCATGGATATATTAATCATATAAAACTCATATTTCATCTTCTAATTTATAATATGAAAGATCAAGAATTTAATATGTCATATTATTCTTCATCCAATATGTTGTGAACATATTTAACAAGGAATTTTCCAAAGAAAAATTTATGAGTTTGATATATAAGTTTTATGAAAAAGAAAAGTGATGGAATGGGGAGAGTGTTACAAAATTAATAAAGTGTACTCTTTATAATATTTTAATCATTTTCAATTTTAGCATTAAATATACTATTTTTATGGATGGTTTTAGTTTTATTTTTGAATCATGTTGTGTGCAGTTTTTGGGAAAAAATACTACTTTTTTTCTATATTGTTCTTCTATATTTTACTAAAATTCATAGTTTTATGCATCATGATATCTGAAAGGTGACACATTAAACCTTTTTTGGTGTTTTATGCTTGTTAAATATTCCATTTTCTATTTTATTTTTTCATAAAAAACATCAATCATAGAAGGAAGGCGATGTAGTTCTTTAAAAAAAATATTATCAATTGCTAATATATGCACACATAGTAATGATAAAATGTAAAAGTAATAGAGGGAAAATAATTAGATAATAAAAATGAATCCTTTAAATTAAAAATACATGTAAATAAGAAGTGAATAAAAAATAATTGGGTTTCATGTTCAATTTTTAGGTGTCTTCTAAAAAAGATTATTAAAAACTCATTATGAAAACGTTATGAAGGGGAAATGAGTACCAAATTTTTATCTCTCCCTCATTAAATCAACATAGATATTATAGTCATCCCATTTGAATTTTATAATCCAATATCTCAAAATTTTGTTATTTACTTTGTAAAATAATATATAGAATATCAATATTATCATTTTTTGTAGATCTTGTATAAAAATAATCTTTTGTGAGATAGGTTTTATCCTATTACAAATGATATATTCACCATTTAATTATGTTATAAAATCCACATTATACACATGTAAAGTAGTGATAATATCATTGTTTAAAATTATTCCACAAATGGAACTGATATAATGAATATTTGATCACAGAAAACATTCATTACTTTCCTCATTTATTATAATCAAGTCAGCGTGATTTAAGAAAGTAATATAAATGGTTTTTTTATTGTATGTCTTGAAATTGTTGTTACATCATATGTGGATAATTTTAAAGTTTGAGACATAGTTTTATGTGTATAAGATAAATATTTAGCATTATCATAACTAATCAATTTTGGTTCTGAATTTTGAAATAAGTAATCATTTAAATATAAATGAGTAGGGAATATGGATGTTAGTGATTCAATCGAATCTCAATCTCAGTACTTGAGAAATCAATGCTCGATATTGACCCCAACTCGATTGATTAATATTTTCCAATATCATGTTTAATCCTGGACTAAACATCTCATCGATCAAGTTACTTCATTATGATCAATTATACCCGGTTAAGATACTTAATTATAAATTTTTTTTAAGCTCGAGATCACCCAATTACTCATTATTAAATTTATTTCTTGATATCGAAGATCAAGATCAAAACTAAATAAATATTTGTTTTTAGAAATTAATATATTAAAATATTAAATAAATTATTAGTCTTGTAAATTACATAATTATGATGTCTTAAAACTCAATCTTGGCTTGATTTACCACTAAATTATCCCAAGATTTATTTTAGTGAAAAAAATAAAGATGAATTCAGGAATTTTTTATGTTGGGATTGAAAAGATTATGGCTATAATTATATTTTTTATACCTATAGTAGGGAAACACAATACCCTAAATAAAATTCATTCTAATAAGTCCTCGTGTTATTTTCAATGTATATATTCAAATTTATGCACATCATCTAATGATAAATAAAATGCACATTTTTTATTTTTTCATTTGTTGCAAAAAATAATTCATTCATTATCCCCTCATAAATGAAATATACAAAATTTTGAAGAAAAATAATTAATCATTTATTAAGGGTATTTTCATGAATATATGGAATCATTCCAAAATTTTAAATTTCATATTTTTGAAGATTATATCAAAATTCATGGATATTCTTTATATTTTTATGATAAAACAATTATACTAAAATTATAAAATCTTTAATTGATTATATTTTATTCAAAACATCTAGTTAAATATAGTTGGGGAATCCAAACTTAAAAATATTGAAACAAACGAGAACAGTAATGAAAAACTAGAAAAATATGTGGTATTTAAGGTGGTTTGGAAAGGGTTGCATATGTCCATGGGGGAAGCATGTCATTTATATTTATTTAATTCCAAGTGAAAGTTGTAGGATTACTAATTATAGTCATTAAAAATCATGGGAATGAATAATGTTTTATAGAGGAAGGAAATAGAGCTTCATCAATGATTCTTTGAGTAGATCATCTGCCTCTAAAAAATCATCCTCACCATTAGCTGCTTCCATAATGTTGGATTCTAGGGTTGGTTGTCAACTGAAGAAAAAATCACCACCAGGTTTGTGATGACATGGATGAAAATAGCCAACCAATAGTCCTCCCACAAATCACTCCCTAATTGGGAGTAAACCACACAAATATCCCCCTTATAACCAATTTGGGGTAGAAGCTTGACCTACAGTCTCCTCGTAGGATTCAAAATTCTCTTTTGGTATAATGTTTGTCATCATGTTTACCCTATTAACATTAGTGTGGATTTTCTCAATATTCAACAATTTTTCCTCCAACAAATTAAGGATCCATTGATATCATTCATCATTGTGTTTGGTCCTGGAATGAAATTGCTGGTTCTTATTGAGATTAACAATGCTCTGACTATAATAATAGGGAATATAATTATCCTAACTTTTTCCCATCTCTTGTAAAAACTTCTTCATCCATAGCCTCTTATATAGCCTTCAGTGACCACGATATACTCTCCTTCAATGGTAGAAAATACAAAACACTTCTAAAGTCATTATTTCCATGAGACTTATCTCCCTAAAAATTATGTCAAGTATCCAAATATGTATTTTATCTAGGAAACATCTCCAGCTATATCAGTATATTTGTATCCTTCCAAAAATATGTTTATTGTTTCTAAAACACAAATTATGGTTGGATGTACTTCAATGATACCTCAATATCCATTTGAATATTTTCCAATTTTCCTTTACTGAATTGGATAAGAATCTACTCAAGAAACCAATAGTGTGATCAATTTTACTATAGTTCACACCATGACATACATAAGAATGCAACTATAACTGATATGTAATTTTCTCCATTTATGATCTATCCTCTTCAATTGAAGGATTTTGACTTGTCGTGATCCAGAAATGACTCTCAAGTGGACGACTAACTGGTTTATACTTCTTCATGTTAAATATTTTAATAACCTTTTCAATGTACTTCTCCTAACATAGCCAAATATTATGATTCCTTCTTTCATGAGTAATCATAATACTAAGAATCTAAGTAACATCTCTTGGGTCCTTCTTTTAAAAAACGTGATCAACTTGTTCTTAAACCTATCAATATTAGCAATATATCTAAAAATAATCAATATATCATCAACCTAAAGTAACAATATAATGTAATGACCACCATAATATTGTTTTCTGAAAACATAATGATTAGTAATCGTCATCTTGTACTCATTTTTCACTATGAATGAGTCTATTTTTTATACCATTTACTCAGTACCTTTTTTAAACCATATAAACATTTCCGATGTTTTCATACCATCTATTATTTACTATTAACTAAAAATATCTATGTATTCTCAATATATATTTCATAATCAAGATCAAAATGTAAGAATGATGTCTTCACATATAGTCGTTGAACCTCCATGTTTGACTAGCCACCAATCCAAGAAAAACACAGATATAAGTTATTTTAACCACGAGGGAAAAATATCATCAAATTCAATACCTTTATTCTGATTGAATATATTCACAACCATTATGAATCTCTAGAATGATTTTGATTTTTTATATTATCCTTCAATTATATACACCCTCTAGTTCTTTAGTATTTTCTTTCCATGTGGTAACTCTGCCAAATCAAATTTACAGTTCTTGTGCATGATCCATATATATCTCGTCATCAAGATCACCATGTAAGAACCCTGTCTTTACATCTAGTGGTTGAAACTATAGGTATATAATATCTTTAAATCTAATAAAAACTGTAATAAAATAAATTCTAACCACAAGAGAACAAATTTCATCAATGTCAATACCATTCTTCTAGCCAAATCTCTTTAAAACCATTCTGGCTCTATGATTGTGTTGTGAGCTACCATCTTCTCTGTTGATCATATACACCCAATTTTTTCTTTAGTTCCATCTTTCCATGAGTAAATTATTCCAAATAAAATGTGTGGCTATTATTCAAGGATCTCATATATTCTTGCACAATCTGTTTCTATTCTATATTCAATTGAATTCTGATCACATCCCTATAACTGTATGCCCCCCCCCCTTCAGTGAGCATCATACAGTTATGTGGTGGGTATTTACGACCCATTTTTCATTCTTTGGTGTATCTCCTCAACTCTACTTCATGGAAAATATATTCTAGAATATCATATGTTGGATAAATATCTGTAGACAAAGATATATTACCTAAAAGTTATGTATCATTAGTTTCATGATTATGTCTCACACTAACTGGAATTGATAGTGGTGAGACTCGTTCCATATTGATAGGAATTTCCTCAGACTCTATCTTCTCTACATTTTATCAATTCTCAAAATCATTATTCTTCTAATCCTAAAGAAACACCAAATCTCATATTTTGATGATCCTCCTACTAATGAGATCACAGTGTTGGTATCTGAATTCCTTATGAGCATATCCCCAAAAGATACTCCATTTTCCTTTTCCATCCAACTTCATCGGCTCATCTTTCAAGATGTGAAAAAATTCACTACATAAAAATACTCTCATGTGTTTGTATGAAACGTCTTTACCTATCAAAACCCTTTCCATAACATAGTATTTTAGTGGAACTGATGGATAAATGTGGATATTATTAACTATGGTTATATCCCTCATAAAAGATGTTTAGAAATATTTCATTTGAGAGAATACACCTGTCTCACTCAAAACATTTTTATGTTCATCCTCTCAGAAACGTCGTTTTGCTGAGGCTTCGTTAGAGATTATTTTTCAAACCTAATGCCAAAATTCATGAATTACTCCTCAAATAGACCACAATACTCGCATAAATTGTCTACTAACACACACTTTAACTGTGGTATTGTTTCTCTTTTCACTTTCACATGAAACTACTAGAAAACATCATGCCCTTGATCTTTAGTCTTCAAAGAAAATTCCCACAATTTTCTAGAATTATCATCTATAAAGGTATAAAAATAAATTTCACCTCTCATTAACTTAGTTCTCATTATACAGAAATCCGTGTGAATCAAATCTAAAACATTCACTTTCCTCGATGGTAAATAATAATGAAATGACACTATTTTTTTAGATGATGTAATCAACACGAGTATCTAAATTTTTACCATTTATTCTTGGTAAATGATCCTTCCTATAAAGAATTTTGATTCCTCTCTTCCTCAAATGACCAAGTCGCATGTTCCAAAATTCTTTAGGAACATATTTTCTTGTTGTATTGCCTTCTCCTTCACATGTTCTAGTATCTATGAGATAAAGAGAATTAACTTTATTTCCATTATCATTTACTATGTTGCCTTTAGTGAGATTCCTTTTCCCATCCTCGAAGGAACTAAAATAACCAGCATCATCAAGTATTCTAATGGATAAAAGATTGAGGTGAATATGAGGAAAATGCCTCAAATCCTTCAATAATAACATACATCCAATATTAGTCTACAAAAAAACATTAATGCTACTAGCTATTTTGGATGAACATTTATTTATCATTTTCACATGTATAAAACTCCCTAATGTGTTAGCTGAGAAGAAATCTATTCATGAGTTGACATTGTAGGAGGCACTCCAACCAATCACCCATGTTGAGTATTGGATTGTAAAACTAACTTGATTTTCTTCCGAAAAAATAACAATCTCACCATCGATAGCTAAATCATCACTATTTTGGTTCTTACCTTCTTGACTCCTCAATTCTACGTCATGCCTCCTACACTCCTAGATGAAGTGTATGGGCTTGCCATAATGTTGGATGTTCATGTCATAACTAGATCAGGATATCTATCACCTCCTCCTTTCCAAACGTTAGTCACGAGGTTGTCTTCCTATGATTCTTATTTTCAATAATTGCTTCCCTTCTCATTCAGGGAAAATTGGTTCTGATTTAGGTGAACATAATTAATCCTTCCTTTGATACTCTTCATTAAGTATTATATCTTTCATCATTTTCACAATGATGGTTCCATCTGTAGTTGAATTTCTGACCAACACAACTAGTGTGTCCCACATCTTGGGTAAATATATCAACATCAACAGTTTCTATACCTCATCATCAACAATCAATTTCATTAAATTTAACTAATTAAAAATACCTTGAAAATCACTCATGTTCTGTGATATGTTGTTCTCATCCTAGTACTTTAAGTTGATAAGTCGATATATCAGGATTTCTTTGTTCTGTGTGGTTTTCCTTGCATTCATCTTAAAATTTTAACCATAGAAAAAAAGTGTCATATTTATCTGAAAAATTACTGAAGGTACTCTTATCAATCCACTATCTAATTTGGGCAGTGAACTCCTTATTGAGTACAACCCATTCTGCATCAACTAACAAAGTACCGTTGGGTGTCTTTTCAATATATTGACTGCTTATTGATGATTCCTCCGATTAAACAGTAATGGTCTTAGTTGTCTCCACTATTGGCTTACATTAATCATTAATGTTCAAAAGATCCTCCATTTGGGCTTCCAGTTGACATATTTAAAAGAGGTGAGATTAATCATATTATTGTTATTTTCTTTCATTGACACAATGAAAATATAAAAATGTAAATATAGGGATTCCTTAAAAATGATTATAAAAGGTTATAATGACTCCCAGATCACTGAAAATATACTCTCCTTGGAAAAGATATTCCAAAATAGTTTCAATTGTCTAGATTGACCAATTAGGGGGTCTTGGCATGACTCTCTAGAACAGTCCCCAGAAAACCTGACAGAATATCGTCGTCGGGGTGAAAAGCACCACCTTCTCTATTAAGGGGGTACTATTTCTCATGGGGTTCAACCAAATCATTGACCACATCTCTTGTATTTGATTGAACTCTATTTTGAAATCATTTTATTTGATTAAATAATCTCGATAACCTCGTCACGAATCTTGATTCAAAAAAATCTTCTGAACACCTTCAATTTTTTATTCACTAGAAAACCTTTCCGTATGTTTTCATTTCAACTTCGGTGTCTTTCATACCACTTTTTTGGGTTAGTGGAACTAAAACAATGTTAAAATTAATGAGAATAGAAAAATAAAAATAAGATGAACACAAGGGATTTAACATGGTCTGGAAAGTGTTTCCTACATCTATGGGAGAACGGGGATGGTTCTATTTATTTATATTTTGACGAATGTCTGAGGATCACTAATTGAAGGTATTGGGGAACTAGAAAAAGATGGTGGGATATGGATTTTACTGTTTTTATTATCATCCTGATGATGTAAATTATTAAAATCACCATTACAACGGCTTCAAATGCAACCCCAGTACCTTCAATTGGTATCAAAGGAGGTTATTTAAATTTTTTTATCTAATAACATTAAATTTTCATTAAATTTAAGGTGAGGGTTTGAAATCAATTCCAATGGATCCGACCAAGATTCTATCTAAAGTTGGATGACTAAGTTACGATCATCCAAAAAATCTTATGGATTGAAATTGGTTTTACTATGGGTATTAAAAATTAAACATATATTATATATATGTTAATATACCTATTGTTTCCGAACATGAGATCGATTTCAGTGACCTCCCACAAATTTGTTCATACATCAGATATTGAAACAGTCTATTCCGACCAAGACAATTTTCCACCGGTGTTGTTCTTATCTTATTAGAACAATAATCTATATTATTACACTTGAAAATTTGTTAATAAAGAAAAACCAAGTGTTCTAGATTTTGGATACTATGGTGAAATCCATATATGAAACTAGAAGAAAATAATATTGCTAGAGAAATTCAATATAATAAAAAATTAGGATATTCTTTTGTATATTTTCACACGGATAGGGGGATCCTGTGGGTCGCTTGGCCACTTGTCATGGACAACTCGTTCACCCTCCCCCTATCATGTGGGATCCTCATCCACCTCCCTACCCCACAGGAAATGACCACCCAACCATGACCCTCACCACCACTCGTTTGACCCGTCTTCTCCCTCTAGAGAGGCACCCCGCACCGACCAACATGACCGACTCCTCCACCAAGCCAAGCACCGCCCTTCGGTGTGGCTCACCGGCCAAGCCGCAGCATGATCCAGTCGCCTCTAGCTACCAAGATTTAATCATCCACCTATGAATGACCTCATTAGACCATGATGGAACTCACTACCACCTCCACTATCTGTCTGACCACCCGAACCACCCACCTCCTATGGTCCCCTTTGGAAAAGTCGCGGGCAGCCGCAATTCTCTCCTGGCATCTCCATCCACTGATGCCCTAACTGGGGGATCCCTCAGCCATGATCGGGTCACCACCAAACTCTCTGAATCCAAATCCAGTGGTCATCATCACCTTTTTCTCTCGTCATTGTCATGGTTGCCTACCAGTCGAGCACCACTAGTTGATTCCTAGTTAAAACCCTACTACTAAAGCAGGGTCCCCATATATCGATGCACCATCAACCAGCTCCTTAGGCACAATAGTTCTGACTAACCTGCACCACGATCCACCCCCAAACTTCCCTCCCACAATTATCTAAGGCTATATTCGGCCACGACAGGCACTAGGTACTTTCCTCTACAAATCATCACTAGTCAGTTCGGTCAGATACAGGTTGGGCCCGGTCCTCCTGACCCCAAATTGATCTGGGAAAACCCTTCTGACCCAGAACAACCCTTCATGGGATTTTCACAGCCAATAATAGGTCTACATGGTTTGGTGTGACCTGCATTGGGCCTGCACAAGGTTTTCAAGTCCTGGTTTAATCAAAATTAATTTAATTATATAATTTATTTTTATAATTAAATAAAACTAATTAAATTATTAATATTGGTTGTCAAAAATTATTTTAATTTATTTATTTTTCAAATTAAATTTAAATTAATTAAGGGAATGAAAATATGGAAATTATTTGAATTAAATTAATTCATTTAATTTTATTAAAATACCCTTGTACATTAATTTATTGTAATTTTATTTTTATCTTTATTTCATTTAACAATCGATTGGTATTAAGCATTTACCTTTGAATGTTTGATTTATATAATTAATTATTTAACTGTATGTGATAATTTTAAAAAAAATTATTTTTTAGGGTCTGCATATTTCTTTATTTTATTTGTCAAAATGTATAACGGTGTGGATGTCCATTATTATTTGTATGTACATTGCACTCCCATGTTCCCATTGATTGTGTGTGAGTACATTTATATTTTTTATGAAGACTGTGTACTATGTAGTCCTCACCAAGAATAGGTGGTACTCTAGATGATATGTAGACAACACCAAGATGTGGTGATACTCTAGAAGACTAGTTGATATACTAGATGTTGATGAGTTGCATCAAGAGTCAAGTAATAACATGGGTATGATACCCCTAGTTCGTGATTTATCCATTATGTTTAAATGGATCAATTGATTTTATATGATCACGTCCGATCATGTAGTTAATTTATTTTATGTATTTATTTATTATTTTATGAATTTTATGACAGCGGAAAAATGCATAAAATAATAAACAAGAAAAATGAATAGTGATATGATGAATGTTTTTTTACTATTATTGTTCAATTGTAAGTGTGACAACATATATGAACAATATTAATAGAAATTTATTACATTCATTGAGAAAAAAACAAAATGAAATATTAATTCAGAAATTCTATCCATCATTCGAATTTGAACACAACAAGGTGTTTTGGGTGATCAGTCAGTCATAACTAAGGGTGCCTCTAAATAGTGGGGAGTTCTTATGAGAATTATGAGTTGAATTAACTGAAGTTAGTATTAAGGATTATCCATAGATAACTTTATATCCCTTTATAGGAAAATCATTAAGGTAATCTAGGTTACGATTCTGAGAAGATGTAACTTCACTAAATAGATCAAGGTGTGGTGAGTTAATGTTTTTCTTGAGTTAAAAACCTAAATTGAACTCCCTGGGTAGTGGCGTAGCCATCGATTATAGACTATGACGGAAAGTTCAAGGATCCTTGCAACTATAATACTAAAGCAACAGAGTATTCTGATTGTAGTATAGAGGGTTCTTAAAATTTGATAAAATAGTGGGAGATATTTAATAATATAATTAATCAATAATGTCTAATTTGGTAATCAAGACAAAACTAAAATCTTCTAGAAATTATTTTTGTAGAAAATGGCATGCAATACCAAAAAATAAACTGTAATAATATTAGACAAAGTAAATGTCTAAAATGAAATGAATTTCCAATTATAGTACAAGTGCTTCCACACAATAATACAATATAGAAAATTTAAGGTGCTGGTGTCCCCAAAACCATATTAAACAACCTCAGGAAACAAGGGTGTACAAATTCTTACAGGAGGCTCATATATAAAGCATATGATGGTTATGTCATAATTTTATCATCCACGTCTGATGTTTGTTGTGGTTACAACATTAGGACATAGATTATATCACGTGTAGTCCCATCTTTGAGTGAAGAGAGATATGAATGGATGATATTACACTGGATACGTGTAAATCTGAACGATAGACTATTGTCTTTCAAGATATACAATTATTACATCTTTTCACCTACTTATTCAATTTTAATTTACTATTACAAAAATTAATAGGATATAGTAAACACTTCATTAACTTTTGGGTAAAATTCACCAAGTAATAAATATATTAAAGGCGTGTGAATCTTTAATTATTATAGTAAATAAGATGAATGAAAAGGAGATAAAGCCAATGGAAAGACCGATTCCAAAGGAACCGTCTCAACTTCCTTCAAAAAAAGAGGTAATAAACAGGATTTTATTTTCTTTTCATATCATGAAATAAATCTATGAAAATTTAATCACAAAAAACTGAATCAAAGAATCAAGAATTCACTTCTTCATTAGTTTATATTCATTATTTGAAAGTTATGTTTCAGATATACTACTTCTATATTGAATACAATATTCTTATTATATATGTTTATCAAAATATAGTAAGAAATTAAGTGATAGAAACATTACAAGAAGTAAGGTGTATTCTCCAAGCAGCTTAGAAAGGGTGATTCCAAAGATAGTGGTGAGAAACACATAAATTCTAATTTCTATGTTATTGATTTATGTCAAACTATTATTGAGTATAACCAAAACATTTATCTCATGTGTCCTTTTTAAATTTGACATAAAGAGACATTATTCCATGTTCAATAATGAATGTTGTTTGTGCTGTTTCATACTCAGTCAACAGTTCAGTGATACTTGAATCATATGAAGTGTGTGATGCATATAAAATGTAGGATATGTATAAAAAGTTGTGGTAATATAATAATATTTAAAAAAACTAAAATTGGACTTCATGGAAAATACCTCTTTAGTATTTAGACTTAGTAGAGTTAAGAAACTTTGGTATTATCAATATATATACTTATTTAATTTAAGAAAAAGAAACCTTTATAAATAATGGCATATCATAGGAATGTTCTAAAGATAGTTACTATGTAGGAAGTTTAAAACCACAGTGATGGTTTTATATTCACCATAGTCAGTGATAAATTATTCATTGTGAAAAATATTTTATACAAGCAATCAGTATATGCCAATCAGCTAAGATTTATAAGGTAAATTTAAATTCAATAATAGATTCTATTTATCAAAGTGAAAAGGGTCTTATTATTTTGAATAATGTCTTGGGTATTCTAGTGAGATGAAACATGGGTGTTACAAGTGTGGCACCAATAAGTCTTGATTAGTTATACCAAGTCATTATTACTAAATCCATTAGATGTGTACTTATCATTGATAATATCTATGACCATTTTATTATTCATTTTATGTGAAGAAAAAATTCCATGTAAGGTGTCTATACGATACAATGAGAAAAAGATGGTGAAACCATAAAATTCTAATAAGTGTTTCAAGTTACTGAAATCCAGTATAAGAATAAATCAAGAAACAATATCTTATAATATTAATTTGTAGTGAATCTATGCCATGTGTCTACCAAAGGATAGTGCGACCGCAATTTTTTATCTGTTAAAATATGTTTGGAAACATATGGAAAACAAAAATTAGTCTTATAGTTAGCTAAAACCAGTAGAAAATTGATTCTCTATTGATTGACTTAAATTAGCACACTAAGTTTTAGGGAACATGATCTATTAGGGTAGATCTAACGGTATATTAGACATAGTCAATCGTACATATAGCTAATTGGAGTTTAAAAATACAAGATGGGTAAATTCATGGGAAAATCATTACTAACGTCACATGGAATAAATATCTCCAAGACGACATATACAATACATGGGATGAGATTAATGTAGTGAGTTGAAATTTCATATTCTTTAGAGATAGATCAATCATGTATTCCATGATATGTGAAAAAACATGATATTTCCAAATATAAAATTTATTTTAGGAAAATATCAGTCATATCTTGGAGGAATGAAAGCGAAGTAGTCAAAATTATCTGATTGAATTTGGGAAAGTACCAAGGATATGCACCTAGTAAGTGGTGTTGAAAGGATACTAGTTTTGAGGGGACAAAAACTAGTCTCTATTAGATCAGTGTGATCTAATATCATAGTTAGATTAAGGAAATTAGAGATACAATCTCACTTAAGCCAGTGGAAATATGGAAGAACAAATAAATAAAGTCATGACTCATTAGAAACATGATCTTAATTATGTGAGAGATGACAAGTATGGTTATAAAGATGGCTCTAGTGCAAGTGGGAGTGTTTTTATAGTGGGTTACCTAGACCCAAATGTAAAGTAATTTTGATTTACATTTCATGTATACAATGTTTTGTGCATGATGCATAATTACCATTATAGTGTAGATATTTATGTGTCCATGATTTAATGGAAATGTCCATAGATTAATTGTTGTATTAAAAGGTAATAATGAATCCTAGGATATAATGAAAACCTATAGATACTATAACATTAATCTTAAATAAAGGTTTTATGGACTAGATATATCATTCTAACTATACATAGATGATATTTGACTATCAGGTGGTGGGGGATCATAATAATTGAGACTTATTCTCATGATTTTTATTCATGGTGGTCTCTAGTAATTAATATCATGAGGGAAGACTCAAATATATGAACACAACATGTTTTGGGTGTCATTGGTTATTCTTACCTATGAACATGTTTATTGGTCTCCTAACTTGATATTATTATCAATGTGTTCCATTCAATCGCATACTTTGATGTGAGAAATAAATCATGATAAAGAAATCATAGATAGGTATATTGTATTGGGTGTGTCATTCGTGGTATGGAATTTGTTTAATGGTCATGAAAGGATTCATCTATTTTATGTTGTAGAAGTGATATATCTTAGGCCCGGTTGATCTGGATATTATTACCTTCATAAATACTTTTCTATGGTACTCAGATGTAAATCCTTCCATCTAGATAAAAAAAAGCATTAAAGGATGAAGACACAAGTATGTGTCCTACATTATAAGATATTTAAGGAAAAATAGATTATATTACACAGTGTGTGTTTGTAAATTAGTTTTCATTGATATAAATATACTTATCTTTTTATTGTCCTTTTTGGGCTTCTAGACTCCACTCTTGGTTTATGGATAATATTCACTGCTATAGAGATAAGTGCCTATAGGGTCACACATAGTAGTGTATTCAAGAATCCACCCTATTCAATTGAATAGGTAAATTGGACCTAGTGGGACCCACCACAAGGTCTGAGTGTTGTTGTTGACGCTCCTTTCGTCACAGAATCTAAAGATCGGAAAAGGGAATATCTGAGCTCAAAGTGATTCAGCCTTTGAAGAAAACATAAAAAATCAACAAAGGAAGGAAGAAAGGATCAACAGAAACCTCACCGCGCAAGTTATCTAACTGGCGCGCAAGTGTACTTGCGCGGCTACCTTGGTCGCGCTGGTGACTTGCACGACCTAATTGGTAACCGCCCGGTAACCGCCCGGGGTCTTCTTTTGCCTATAAATAGACCCTGTGGGCCCCCCATTCAAAAAGATCTTTTTCCAGAAACTCGTATTGAAGCTCCCGACGCCCAAGTCTCTTCTCAAAGCTTCCGGAACACTTCTAAGGTAATTTCTTACCTAGAACGGAAGATCTAAAGAGAAGAAGGAAGGCCTAAGTGTTGAAACTTATCAAACACTTGCACGCCGACTTATTTCCTTCAATATAACTTGCGCGTCCCTTTTCTGGAAGAAACTCAAGAAAATTATAAAGGGTTTAAAAAATAATCGCTCAAGTATTTCAATGCTAGATGAAAATCTAGCAAGTACACTATGTGTCGCGCAGGTATACCTGCGCGACCAATACTTGCGCGCCCATGGAAGACTTGCGCGCCTTGCAAGACTTGCGCGCCCCTATCTTTTTGGGTGCCCATCTTGCCCATTTTTACCCCTATTAAGCCATTTCACCTTTCCTTTTCAAGATTCAGTCTTCAAGACACTCTTCAAAGCCATTTATGGCATGATTTCTTGATTTGACTTTCTTATCTGAAAGGAATTCTGTGGAATCTCCCTCAAAGTCTAGTGATTTAAATATCCTTATTTCACTAAAATACGGAGAGTTCATTCATTCAACCTCATCCTTTAAGATGAGAGAATCTTAACCTGGGTCTCCTTTTCGGGAATAATCCCCAGTTATAAAACCTTTAATCTGGGCATCTTCCTCAGGAGTAAGCCCCAAATTCTTAAAGTTCCCAACCTCAAATATGGGCATCCTCCTCAGGAGTAAGCCCCAAACCTTAATCCCTAACCTGGGTCTCCTTTTTAGGAATAAGACTCAGTCATAACCTTGGGTCTCCTTTTCAGGAATAAGCCCCAATTCCCCTTAAATTTCTCTTAACCAGTCATAATTTACCTTTGATTTGGGTTTCCTTTTTAGGAGTAAAACCCCATCATAAGTCCCCTCCTAACATGGGCATCCTCCTTAGGAGTAAGCCCCAAGATTAGAGTATTCAAATCTCCATGAAGCACATATAACTTTATGGACCCTGTTCATGGATTTTCTCCCTAAAAGTAAATCCTAAACCTTCATCTATCTGGGCAGTCATCCATACATAAGCCCCAAACAAATTCTTATGATTGCATATTTCATGGCACAATTGTCTAAATTTTACCAATACCTCTTGTTTCTCACACCGAGCATGACTCACGTGAGCTTAGAGTGTAAAAGTAATTATGACATTCATCTTTGATCCATCAATCAAAAACATCATACTCCATTTCTCGAACTACGTGGGTTCTGATTCCTTTTCCAAAACAAAGGATACGTAGGTAGCCCATTTATGGGTTCTATCCCAACATTGAAATAATCTATGTCCTTCTGAATGACGATAAACTTCAAGTGCCCCACTGAGTGGCTTTAAAATTAGCTTGGTCATCATAAATTACCAAGAGACTTTTATATAAATGTTTTGAAGGATACCATTGACCAAGAATCTCTAAACAGATATAGATGATTCTCTATTGATGAAGAACTTCGAATACATATAAAAGATTCTCTAAATTTCTTTGCATATTTAATCATTGATTGTTAAAACTAAAGGAAAGCACATTTTATACTTGGTAATGTAATAAGGATTCACAAACATAACTTAAATCTATAAAGAGAGTCCCGGAGTAGACAATAATTCCCCTCAAAAAGGTGTGATGAGTCCGACCTCCCATCCTCTCGACCAATGAAAATTCCTAAGCCTCATTAGTCCACAATCTAATGAGCGCCTACCTTTGGAAAGTAGGTCCAAACGGATGTGGAATCATTGGATGTTTCCGGTTCTACGAACAAAACCGTTAGAAACCGATCGGAACGTTTGAATCTCCCGTCGAGGAGGTCATCCCTGAATTCCGTGCGAAACAAAAATGGTGAACCCGACGTGAATCCTTAACCAAGTTAAAGTGATGTTCTTCTTATTTGTTAGGCCCCTTGGGCCAACAAATCAATCATTGACATATTCTCATCCAAAAGATGCAGTGGCCGGATTCATCTTGATTATATCTGTTACATGGAACAGGCACTCTTTTCTCAAGATCTTCTGCAAAATGGCTTTCCTTAAATTCACCCCTGTGAATACTGCTGCTGTGAACACCTCTACTGTGAGGTCTGCTGCTGTGAAAACCAATGCTGCTACTCCTACTGGAACGTCATCCGTTCTGAGGATGACATCACCAACTCAGCGTCTTCAACGCTGGGTTTCTAATTCACTGGTTAAGGTGTACCGTCGCAACGGTACTATCCCAACTCTGGAGGCCGCTCGTCAAGCCCTCCAAGTTAACAACTCTACCTGGTCGTCCGAACAACGACGGCCAGTAATCAAGAAGCAGGCGGTGCTGACTACCGTCTCCAACCGTTTCGGGTCGTTATCCCCGGAACGCAATTTCCATTCACTCCCTTACTCTAAGGAAGTGAATGAGCAGGTCCCGCAGGACCTTAATTCAAAAAGGTAGGAGTCCTTCTCAAGGGATCCCATCAACAATCGCCGCCAGACTCGTGCGGTAGTGCGCCCTCAACATGATGAGGGTACCGACTCCATGCATTAAGCTCAGGTTCCTCGAACCCGAACAGGCAAGATGAACCGCCAGAGACGGAATCCGGTTAACAATAGGCAGGTTGTCATCCCTGCCATCTCCGGAGAAGTCCACCATCCTAACTTGGTGGCAAACAACGAGCAGTCATACACACCTGTTCATTTTAATTCCGCTGTCCAGCTGACTCGTCTGACAGCATCCAGCCTATCCCGCCAGGAAATTCTGGCGGAGTACCATATGCAGGAACATACACCTGCTTATACATCACCAGTTAGTCAGCAGGCTCGTCTGACTACATATGATGGATCTCGTCAACCGCGTTTGGCGAAGTGTAATCAGCCGGCACATACACCTGCTAATACTAATCCGGCCTACCAACAGTCTCGCTTGGTAGCGCCCGGAGAAGTCAGTCGGAAAGTCCCGACGATAAACAGGAGGCAGACTCAACTCTCTGCCTCCACACTTGAGTACTGTCAGGATTCACTGACAGGAAAAGGAGGACAGGAGCAGGCACATACACCTACTCCAAGCCCGGAATGGACGTATATCCCTGTTCCGGCGGCTGAAGTCACCAAACATATTTTGTCAACGGTGAAAGAGCATAAGCAAATTCTTGCTCTTATTCTGGATGCTTTCCAGGATATCATAACAGCTTCAGCATCATCTCAGGGACAGACACATAAATCTATCCCTAGCAATGGAGTGACACATCAACGATTCACTCCGGAACAGACACACACATCTGTTCCAGTCCAAGAGGTTTATGGGGCATACTCCCCCATATCATACGGACAACCAAGTCAGGCACATACACCTGATTTGAGTGGAGATCGTCAGCCTAATCTGACCATCTTTCTTGATCAGGAACATACACCTGCTCAGAGCAATCACTTTCGTCATCAAGTGGTTTCTAAAGCGAGTAAGAAGGCATCTAAGAAAAAGATCCGCCCAGCACAGTCAGGAGATCAAAGGCCAATCTACAACAAGTCCTTGCTCGATGCTGGAGTTCTTGAAGACCTCAGACATTTATCTGTCGGAATTCAAGATTCTACTCCCTCAGTTCCCAATAACGGGAACATTAATTCTGAAGTTCTTCAACAGACACTTCCTCATGAAGACTTTCTTCATGAAAATTCGGTCAATCTTGAAGTTTCTTCTTCAGATGAGAGCCACAGGAAACCTCTGTGTGGTCAGAAGACCAAGGAGCAAGAGATTTCATCTTTTTCTGTAACCCATCATGACAGTCCTCCTCATGGTGATGAACTTCGCTGCGAAAGTCCTCTCCGCAGTAGTGATTCACGTTGTCTCGAAAATTCTTCAGAAGGCAATGTAGTGACGAGAAAGCCCTCCTATCTCGAGGCACTTGCAAACGTAAAACCAGTCATGTATGATGCTTTACTATCGGCAGGTGAAACTCTTTCTCCATCAGAAGATAGCCTGGGGTTCAGGTTATTCTCCGAACCATACCTGGGACATTCATCTTCCAGTATGAATAGTGATTTCTCTACCAATCTTGTTGAATCCGATGAAGCAACAAGGAAACACCAACTCTGGTCCAAACAGGTAGAAGAATCTTCATTTAATGATAAAGAGGAAATGCTGAACATGAGGAAAAAACTGGAAAAAGGTGAAGTACCAGTCATGTTTTGGCCTTTGGCTGACTCCAAGTACGACATTCCAAAGATGTTGACGGATGATGGAATCCATGATATTCGTCTCAACATATGGAAAACTCTTTTTCAATTAAAGAAGAAGGTATTATCTTATGATGAATATGAAAATCATCTTAAGATAATAGAAGGGTTACAACGCCAGATTGATTTGGCATCTCTATCAGTCTCTCGGTATCCGAAGGCTGAAAAGCAACAGAGAACCCTTCAAAGTTCATGCCTTGGCGCACTAAGAAAATTGCGTCAGTTAATTGCCAATGCTCCATCTGATGTTCATATCAGAGGATGGGGTGTTCACGGAGCACTACATTTCACAGTGCTTTCCAGTCAGCAAAGCCCGCCGAAAATGGTCTCATGCAATGTTATTGCCTATGGCCGGCCACAGTCAAGGGGCTTTGTTCATAATCAAAAGCTTGCTCAAAAACAAGCTTCAA
Organism: Viscum album; assembly: GCA_963277665.1. NCBI lineage: Eukaryota > Viridiplantae > Streptophyta > Magnoliopsida > Santalales > Viscaceae > Viscum > Viscum album. Next base: position 614,783,869 of record OY728119.1, on the reverse strand, counting down.
CTAGTTCCTCTCAAAATCAAGTATATAGAGAACAGGTTGTTGAATTGCTCCTACATCAATCAGGCGAGAATATTGCACAAGCCTCTCGTGTGGAGCAAACACGTCATCAAATGACAGAAGTTTCGGAAATCATACAACGGTCTGTTGAACCAGGTGATAAAAGTGGACACAGGTTAATGCATCCAGCTAATTTCCGAACTAAGATTCGCAAGATCAAGAGAGATTTTAAGAAGATCTCAGACATAGAATGTCAAGAGACACCCCAGCTTTCCAGACTGGGGACTTCTCTAACCCAACCCTCAGAGTCAACGAATGGGATTCGAGGAGTTGAGCGGAAGCAGCAGGAACATCCCCAGTCCACCGGACTGGGGACTTTTTCAAATCCTCAATCCCTCCCTCAGAGAAAGTTATTATTCTCTCGATTAGGGAATAAGCCTCAAGAGGAACGAAGATCCAAGCTTTCAGGAGATTCTCTCCAAGTGACGGTTCTCCATGAAATTCCTGAGGGATCAAGTCAACGGAATTCCATGTCTCATCATGGACATGGAAGGAGACAATATCACATGAATGCTGATATAAAGGATTCCATGCAATATGCATCCATTAATGTCATCAATGCCATTGCTGCTGATTCACCAGATGAGGCTCAATCAGAGGGATCAGACAAAGAGGTTCCTGCTCAAGAAGTTGCGCACACAGACCTAAATGAAGAAGGTGGGCGCACACGTAATCAAAGGCTTACCCAAAATCTAGGTATTCCTTCAAGTAACCCACTTCCCCCTCTCCGAAAAGGATCCAATAAGGGGAAAGGAAAGAATCAGGTTACTTCTCACCCTTCCTCTGAAGGAGGTCAATCGCTCTCATTAGAGCAAAGGTTTTCACAACAGGAGGAAGAAATGAAACAATTAAGAAGGTTGAATGCAGAACTACTTCAGAGTAGTCTTCTTCTTAAGAATTCTGAAGTCCGACAGCCGAAGGAATTTTTTGTAACTACTGAGATGGATCAAGAATATCCTCCTTTATCAGTACAACCTCAGAGGTCTAATCCTACGGGTCAAACGCAACAACGGTTGGCAGTACTACCATTAGTTGCAGAACCAACCACCACGTATGTCCAAGCTCCATTCATTGAACCTACCCAAAACCAAGTTCAACCTGACGTTTCTCAAAAGTTAATAACTACTATTGAGTCATTAACATCTCGGTTAGAAACTATGGAAGGGAAACGGGCGCAAGTTCAACCTGAAAAGAAAGTTTACCCTGAATGGGTAGATTCAATTTCTCCTCCATCCAGTTTTGGAACCCTATTTTCCCTACTTTCAATGGATCAGGTGACCCTGAACAACATTTGACGCATTACATGTCTTGTTGTGATCCTATGATGGGAACTCCAGAGTAGCAAGAAGCAGTGAAACTTAGATGCTTCGTGCGAACCTTGAAAGGACCAGCTTTTGTCTGGTATACAAGCTTGCAATCCCGGTCAGTCATCGGATGGGAGGATCTTCGTCAAAAATTCCTTCTTCATTTTAGCTCAACTTTTCCAAAAATGACAGTTTTCGATCTTACAAACTGCAAGCAAAGGGAGAATGAAAGAGTCTCTGATTTCATTTCTCGTTGGAAGGGATTAACATATTCCTTGAGTTTAGCACTCCCTCAGGAGGGATTGTTGCCAATCTGTGTGGAAAATTTGCGTGACGAATTACGCATGCCATTGATCCCTATGAAATACACAGGAGGGTTTCGAGACCTTACTTCAATCGCTCAACAGATTGAAGATTCCCTTATATAGGCTAAGGTTAAATCTCGTGTAATTCCATCATCTCCAGGAAGAAGAATGGGTAAAGCAGAAACTGCTACAGTTATGCTTAAACAGGCACATGTACCTATTTCTACTTCAAAACCTTCATCTTCTCGAAGGGCTCCACCTCCTGAACGCCAACAACAAAGGTTGTTTCGTCCAAATGATCAAAAAGATCAACGACGAAACAATTTGAGGATATGAAGAGTAAAACATACTCTTTCCGAAGTGAGCAAGTTCCGGGTTACATCATTTCAGCTCTGGAAAATAATTTGGTTCAATTACCAGTGCCGAAGAGGCCAAACAAGGAAGGAGATGTAGACTGTCCCAATTATTGTCCCTTTCATCAAATGTTGGGGCATCCCATCCAGGAGTGTTTTGTCTTTAAAGACCTCCTGCAAAAGATGGTCGACTTGGGACAAGTCAAATTGAAGGGTTCTTCAGCTCATGTAGCGTGTATTACCGCTACAGATCTAGAGGAAGGAGGTGAGTGGAAATAAGTCAAAAGAAAAACTGCGAAAAAATATGATGATTGGATGGTCAGAAAGACAATCAATCCGACCCATTTCATTTTGCGAACACAATTGAAGAAGCCAATTGTGTCTCCTACAAAAGCTGCAGTAAAGCCTCCATCAAAAGCCAAATCCTCAAAAGGGAAGCGCAATTCAAAGAAGAAAGAGGAATCAGGAGAAGATGAGTATGTAGCAAAGCCTAAATTGTCTTTGACTCTGGCAGATTTCATGCCATCTACTTCGAAGCCACGGGCACCATCCCACCAAACGGCACAGCCTAAACAGGCTAACCAGGCAGAGTCTTTATCAGACGAAGAGTTAATCTTTGGTTCTGTTAATATGATTCAATTAACAGATTCATATTCTAGTCTTGATGAGCCTGAATTCCCTGTATCAAATAAGGGAACCCGAGGAAGTTCTAGAGGTTCAGGATATAGGGGAAGACGTGGATCTTTCCGAAGCCACTACTCTAATTCTACCCCTGTTAGCACTGTATATGCAGCAGAAACTCGTGGTAGAACCCTTCAGTGAGCTCAAAAAGAACAAGCATGTTCTTCTGCCAATGGCCAACTCAGCTTCGGCACAGTTATTTTGGAAGACCGATTAAAGGTTCCATCTTCTTTATCTCAGCAAGTAAATGGATCTAATCAGTCTAATATTCCAAAACCAAAGATGTTTCCAACTTCAATACAAGATGCATCAGCTTCCAAAGCATCTCCTTCCAAGGTACCTGCTAAACCGCATATTCCTATTGGGAAACGCAGACCTCTAGATAAAAAGTATGATATATTGAAACACTTGGCCCAAGTACCAGCCAAGTTATCAATTTTGGATGCTTTGAATCTGTCAAGAGATCTTCGGGAAGCACTCATCGAAGCTTTGTCAAGTCCTCAGGAGTTTGAAGCTGAAATTGCTGCAACTGAAATCTATCACATAGAGAATAATCCTACAGAATGTCATGCAGTGCTATCTTTTACTGATAAAGATGAAGATGATGTTGTGCATGGGCACATAAAACCTTTGTACTTATTTGGCAAAGTCAATGGTATAGATGTTCGAAGAGCTTTCATTGACAATGGTTCAGGAGTCAACCTCATGCCCATTCGCACACGTCGTCGATTGGGCCTCACAGAATTTGATTTATCTCCTTCTACCATGATGTTGCAAGGATATGATAAAAATGAACAAGAACCACTGGGAGAAGTTACGCTCAGAACTCAGTTTGGAGATCTTGTTTCCAATTCGGATTTCATGATTGTTGATCAAGACTCAGCTTTCAATATCTTTCTTGGAAGACCCTGGCTACATCAGCATGCAGCTATTCCGTCATCATACCATCAATGTCTCAAATACTGTTTCGATGGTCAAGTTGGAACATTGTATGGTGATAAGGCCCCGTTCAAGACATGTGAGTCTCAATACATTGAGGCGGAATTTTATCACATGAAGGGAAGAGAAAAATCTACAATGAAGGAAATTACCAAAGTTAATGCTCCGTATGGTTTGGAAAAAATTCCAATAAATCCATTTTCACATGTGAGTACAGATTATGTGTTACCTATCAGTCAAATTGACAAAATAGGCCTAAATCAAAATACTCTTATGGAAAGATCCATAATGTCAATTACGGCAATCGAGCCAGACAACATGGGAGAAATTGGTAACTTACCAAGCAGTGATGAAAGCATAAGTGGTGACGTTTTCATTTCGTCTGCTGAAATCCAACAAGTCTATACTTCGCTAATCAGGACAGAAGAAGTTATAGCAACACCAGAGGTGAATATTGATGTCGATTCTCAATCCATCATCTCCTCTTTATTTCCCAAAGAAGACCCTTTATCATCAATAGGGTCGGAAATGGAAGCTTCTTCTTCAAAATGTGAAAATTTTGACATCTCTTATGATCATGAGAATTTCGTTTTTTCATCTACTTTGCAAGTAGAAACGGAATAAATAACACATGATGAAGAGGAAGAGGAAGATGTTAGAGATGCTCCTCCAGCATTTGAAGAGGGTATCTCTACCACTGTGGATGAACTCAGAGAAGTAAATCTGGGTACAGAGAAAGATCCACGCCCCACTTTAATTAGTGCGGCCATGACCCTTGAAGAGCAAGAGATGTATATTTCTTTTCTAAAGCAAAATAAAGATATTTTTGCTTGGAATTATACAGAGATGTCTGGCCTTGATCCTGATGTTGCCACCCATCATTTGGGTTTGCCAAAAGATCATCGAGGATTCAAGCAAGCCGCAAGAAGAACACACCCAACCTATGCTTCCAAAATCGAGGCTGAAGTGGATAAGCTTATCAAAGCTAACTTCGTCAGAGAAGTTCAATATCCCAAATGGTTGGCTAATATTGTCCCTGTAAAGAAGAAGAACCGACAAATTAGGGTTTGCATCGATTTAAGAGATCTTAATCAGTATTGTCCTAAAGATGATTTCCCAGTTCCGATTACAGAACTCTTAATTGATGCGACGGCTGGCTATGAAGTACTTTCTTTCATGGATGGATATTCTGGATATAATCAGATCCGAATGGCCCCAGAAGATGAGGAATATACATCCTTCAGAGCTCCTCAAGGTGTGTTTTGTTACCGGGTGATGCCCTTTGGTTTAAAGAATGCAGGTGCAACATATCAACGCGCCATGCATCGTATCTTCAAACCTCTTTTAGGGAAATTTGTTGAATGCTATGTAGATGATTTGGTGGTTAAATCCAAACAACGTTTTGATCAGTTGGATGATTTGGAAGTCGTATTCCACAAGCTTCGACAACATAATTTGAAGATGAACCCCTTAAAATGTGCTTTTGGGGTAACCTCAGGAAAATTTCTCGGCTTTGTTGTACGCCATTGTGGTATTGAAGTCGATCCTGAGAAGACCAAATCAATCCTTGGTATGTCACCTCCTCATAATTTGAAAGAATTAAGAGGACTTCAAGGACACTTAGCCTATATTCAGCGTTTCATCACCAATTTGGCAGGCAAAAGTTTACCCTTTACCAAATTATTGAAGAAAGGAGTCACTTACTAGTGGACTGAAGAATGTCAAGAAGCATTTGATGTTCTCAAGAAATACCTCTTGAGTCCACCAGTACTTATGCCACCTGTTGAGGGTAGACCTCTTATCCTCTACGTGATAGCTTTAGAGAGATCATTGGGTGCCTTTCTCGCTCAAAAGAATGATGCTGGGAATGAAAATAGTCTCTACTATCTCAGTAGAACTATGCTTGAAGCAGAAACCCAGTATTCAAGTATTGAAAAGTGCTGCCTAGCATTAATCTTTGCAGTTCAGAAACTGAGACACTACCTGCAACATCATGAGGTCCAATTGGTATCTCGTAATAATCCGCTCAAATTCATCCTTAGTCGTCCAATTCTTACAGGACATCTGGAAAGATGGGCGGTTATTCTACAGCAGTTTGACATTCAGTATGTGTCTCAAAAGGCAATTAAGGTCCAAGCTCTGGCTGATTTCCTGGATGAACATCCTTCAGTGGAAGACACGTATTCAGATATCGAACTCCCTGATGAGGAAGTATTCTCTATTCAAGAGAGTCCTCAAACATGGGAAATGTATTTTGATGGTGCTTCTAGAAGTCCAACAGGGAAGAAAATGGAAAATCCTAAATTCAACAAAGTTGGTTTAGGAATTGTGCTCATTTCTCCGGATAAGGCAGTGTTACCTTATTCCTTTTTGTTGTGGGAAGGTGGTACCAATAATGAAGCTGAATACCAAGCTCTCATTACAGGCTTGGAGTTAGCGCTTCAAGCACAAGTGAATCACTTAAAGGTGAAAGGTGATTCAGAACTGGTAATCAAACAAGTCAATGGGGATTATGCCATCAGAAAAGAAGAATTAATCCCTTTGTATGATTACGTCAGAGAGTTAATGTCGGAATTTCCTTCAGAACCGACATTTTCTTATGTCCCAAGATCACAAAATGCTCAAGCTGATGCACTGGCTAATATAGCCACAGCTTTAGCATATACAAATCGGGACGAGACAACCATCTGTATTGCCCACCCTCGTGCAATTTCACCTTATGTTCAAGTCAGAACAGAGGAAATTAATGAAATTAGTCCCATTCCTGAACCGTATGGTCATACTACAGGATGGATGTCACCTATCAAGGAATACCTTGAAAATGGAACACTTCCACCTGATAGAGCCGAGAAAGAACAAATTCGGCGACGTGTGGTCAATTTTACTCTTTATGATGGTCCAAACCACCTCGAGAAAATTCTCTACAGACGTGGTTTTGATGGAGTTCTCTTCAGATGTATTGATGGTTAAGAGACAATGGCTGTCATAAAAGAAGTACATGCAGGAGTCTGTGGTGCCCACCAGTCTGGACATAGACTATCTGATCAAATTCGAAGGCTTGGATACTTCTGGCCTTCAATGATACAAGATTGTGTTAATTTCACAAAGAAGTGTCATTCATGCCAAGTATATGCCAACTTCTTTCATCAACCTCTAGAGTTGCTTCATACAGCTAAATACTCATGGCCATTTTCCACATGGGGAATGGATGTGGTGGGACCTTACCCTTCAGCTACGGCCAAGCAGTTCAAGTACATTCTTACTGCTACTGATTTCTTTTCCAAATGGGCAGAGGCAGTACCTCTCAAAGAAGTTAGTTCTAAATGCATTGTTAGCTTCATCAAGTCTAACATCATTACTAGATTTGGTGTCCCTCATACCATATTGATGGACAACGGCACCAATTTCTGTTCTTCTGAGGTAAAGAAATTGTATCAAGAATACAACATTAAGTCCAACCATTCATATCGATATCATGCAGCGGCTAATGGCCAGATAGAGGCCTTCAACAAGACTCTTTCAAATATACTGCAAAAGATGGTGGATAAAGATAAGAGGTCATGGCCTGATAAACTCTTTCATGCTTTATGGGCTTATCGGACTACCACTCGCAATGCAACGCGGTCTACTCCATATTCATTGGTATATGGAACAGAAGAAGTCTTGCCAATTGAAGTTCAATTTCCCTCACTCAGAATAGCCATTTGTGATCAGTTATCAATAGATGAGCAATCCCAAAAGCGGTTGAATGAATTGGAACAGTTAGATGAGAAAAGATTGTGCACTTTGCACCACTTGGAAATCTATCAGAATCGGATAGCACGAGCTTTTAACAAAAAAGTTCGTCTTTGTTCATTCATTCAGGGAGAATTGGTATTGGTTCTCAGAGCACCAATGATACCAGGAAAGAATCCTCCCAAGCTTGAACCAAAATGGGAAGGACCTTATTCAATACATAAGGTCTACTCCAATGGAGCGTACTCTCTGATCTCAATGGATGGAGAACACATCATTACTCCAACTAATGCCAGATTTCTGAAGAAGTATTTTGTATAAACACAAAATATTGTTCCCAGATCCAAAACAATCACATTAGATCCTATATTATGTCCAGCAAGACGTTAAACTGTGATGTCCTATCTACATGACATTAAACTGTACAGAAGTTCCTATATTTTGTCCGAGATGACATTAAACTATATTGTGTCCTAGAAACATGACATTAAACTGTGTGTGGAACTTCCAACGTCCAACATGACGATGAACTGTAAAAAGTCCCCAGAACTGATATCCTCATATTGGTTCACCTTAGTCCTAGCTACATGACTTTAAACTGTACAACAATGGTCCAGTATGACTTTAAACTGCAACTTCGTCCCACACGACATTAAACTGTGAAAAAGTTCCCTAAACCGTCCAGCATGACCTTAAACTGCATCATCCCTGGTCCATGTATATGACCATAAACTATTTGCAAATCCCTTATGTCCAGCAAGACGTTAAACTGTGACGTCCTAAACTACATGACGCTAAACTGTATAAAAGTCCCTCACGTCTTAAAAGACGTTAAATTATATAATCATCAAAGGTCTAGCATGACATTAAACTGCACCATCCATGGTCCATGCATATGACCTTAAACTATTCACACTTTCGTCCGACATGACGTTAAAATGGTACACTCTTTTGTCCTTACTGCATGACATTAAACTACACAGTCCCCCTTTCGTCCAATATGACGTTAAACTATTTTATCCCCATTGTCCTAACTACATGACGCTAAACTGTACAGAAAATCCTTGATAGGTCCTACATGACATTAAACTGTATTTTGTCCCTGCTACATGACACTAAATTGTGCAGCACCAATAGTCCTAACTGCAAGACTTTAAACTGTATAGTCCCCTTTTTTTATGTCCTACATGACATTAAACTGTTCATCGTTAAGGTTGTTATTACCTCTTGTTTCTCACACCGAGTATGACTCACGTGAGCTTAGAGCGAACATCAACCATAACATTCCCTTTGGGCCACTAACCATGTGTAAGTCCCAACAATATTTTTTTTATTAGATCATTGTCCATAATAACAACTTGATCATTAATTCATTCTTTAATTGAACTACACGGACTTTGATCCTCGCCCTCCAGGCTGGGTATGTAGGCAACCTCCCAGGGTTCAAGCCCAAAAACGATCTCTTCACATCGGTTCACCACAACCTCATATGATGTTGATTTGTGAAACCGCCCCTGGAATCAATATCTTTACATTGATTCACTTTCGTCCTTGTTATATGACGTTAAACTATACAACACTTTTGTCCGGTACGACAATAAACTACAATATTCTTTGATTTCCTCATTTGAGAAGGAACCATTATTGACATTGATTTTTTAAAATCATGTTTCATTTTCAAAAGACTACGTGCATACATGGTAATGCCTAAACGTTTTATCTCAGGTTAAACCATCATTGCACTAAATTCCCCTTTCACCCTTCACATGTACGAACCAAATTTGTACAAAGGGTAGTTCTAGAACTACGTGGACTTGATTCCCATCCTTATGGGATACGTAGGAACATTCGAGTGTCCCTAGAATCCAGTCCCAAGTCTTTTGGGCCTAACCCCAAATTTCACTTTCAGTCCCTTGGCTGAAAAGTCATCATGAAAACACACACTGTGTATTCATTATTATGGTCCGAATTCTATGACCCTAAACTAAGATCACTCATACTTTAATCCTGCACGACGTTAAACTGCATTTCAAGAACTACGTATGGCTTGATTCTCATTCTTATGAGATACGTAGTGAATTCCAAGTTTCAATTCAGGACCCAGCCACAACATGATTATGGTTTTCATTGACCTATGTATCTCTATATACATTGGACAATACCCATATTTATGTGTTATAATCCTAACCTTAAATATTTTCAGATCTTCATAACCCTTTTCATGACTTGTAGTCACAAAAATGTCAAACTTCTGAGAATTCTTTTGCCTAACTATGCGGCACGTGCCCATAGGTGGCCTTGCATAAGCAGTCCACATAACAGACTTGTCAGCCAAAAGATGCTATTCATTTGACCATGCAGCCAATGCCCATAGGTGGCCCTGCATATTTCAACCCCCTAACGGGTTTTGTTAAATAATAGTAACTTCATTCTTGGGAAGAATGCCTCTTTTGTCCTTATTTGTCTTAAACGACAATATGTAGGGATCCGCAAAAAATAGTCATCCTTAACATATTTGTCCCATATCCTTTTTCATGATCTGAAAGTATTCAAGTCTATGGTTTATTCTTATTTCCTACATTTGGGTCAGACCTTCGTAGGAGTGATATTCATCCAGTTCTTCGATGTTCTTGTTCGGAAATATCTTCTCCATATTCAAGTACCTCTTTCCATACAACAAACTCTATGCTTTAGAAAATTTGAATCTCCATAAACTTTCACTGGCTTTTAGCACTAGGAAAGTAAATTTCTCGGAGTTCTTTTGCCTGACTATGCAGCACGTACCCATAGGTGGCCTTGCATAAACAGTCCACATAACAGACTTGTCAGCCAAAAGATGCTATTTATTTGACCATGCAGCCAATGCCCATAGGTGGCCCTGCATATTTCAACCCACTAACGGGTTTTGTTAAATAATAGTAACTTCATTCTTGGAAACTACTTCTTCTAATGCCTTTTAATTATTTTTCATATCATTCCTCAGATTCAAATATTCTTAAGCCATATTTTACATTTTTTCCCTCATACTTGAATATGGTAATATGTTTTCAGATAAATTGTCAAGGAATTGAATCCATTTTTTAATCCATTTCGGTCAAAGCTATTTCGACCTTAAACATTAGCCCCTTTATGTCCGGTGTGCATGACTTTAAACTGCCCACAAAAAAGAAAAAGGAACTCTGAATAAAAGTCAAGTTCCAACTCACTAAATATACATTTTTGTATGATTTAGGTAATATTGCGCAGTTAAAATATTCAAAGTTTGTAGGATTATTTGTAATAATCCTAGTAAAAATCAAACTATGCTTACTAGGCCCATTGGCTTAAGTAAATTTGAAGCAGGTAATGAAAGAATGCAGGTACAAATGATTGAAGACAAAGGTGTTTTTCATTGATACACAAGAGTTAGAAGGACATCCACAGACTGGAGTCTCTTCTCTTCTTTCAAGAATTACAAGAGGCTTTCAACATAACACTTCATTTTGATTTACGGCATCCCGATCTTCATTAGCAACCACCTAGAATTCATTCATTAAACTGGATACAATAAGAGATGCAGTGATACCAGCTCTTCTTGGAACAATTGTAAAAGGATGTTCTTGAGTGCAGTTTGAGAAAATTTTATGCTGATCAAACAGTGACTCTGTTTCTGTCCAAGAGACTTGGAAGATGGATACATGGATTTGAGAATGGAGCATTGCAAGTAAAGAGCCATTTGGAGAGAGTACTCTTTTCAGATATTGCTCTAATATCATGTTTGTCTTCTCTCCACCAACCATTAGTAGAAAACATTTCATCCCATGGGTTTGCCATTTTCATATCTGTAAGGGAATGACATGGAGGAAGAATTTGAAAGTTCACACCATTGTTGTTACTCTTAATACACAGCATAACCGAAATAGAGAAATAGCAGTGCAGCTGCATCTCAGGTGTATAATTGTCTGCATTTGGAACATTGACTCCTTGCAGATGACCATGAACACACAAAGACAGGTAGATGCTCTGTGGGAAATTAACATGATATTTCTTCAAGTACTTATCCAAATTTGGGAAAGTGTTGTCGCAGGTATCATACTAATCATGGCCAATAATGTTCATCATGTCATCAATCCGCTTTCTAGCCAGTTCATCAGCCGTTCCAATTCCCTTAGGAGCCATTGAATTTGTACAAAAGTTGAACAAATTTAACTCTTAAATGGGTTTATTTTTTTAAAATTTGTGAAAAAATTCGGAAAAAAATGGCCAAGGCATTAAGTCGCGCAAGTCTAAACAAGGACGCGCAAGTATTTCGTGTGTCGTGATAGTTTTTGACGCGCAAGTATAAACTGCGCAAGTACGAATACCTTTACAGGAGCGCGACAGTGAGGGAATAGTGGAAAATAGACTTGCGCGGCTTAGGTGACCTGCGCGGCGAGAGCTCGAGAAGGGATGAAGTCCGGAAATCCGGATACTTGTACGGAGGTGAGGCCGTGTATTTATAGGCCAGGAAGCCTACCTGCGCACCACACCCAGAGCGCTTAAGGCTTGCGTGACTCAGACTTGCGCGCCGCCCTCTGCGCACTGAAAAACTTGCGCGCTCTCCCTTTTCCTTTGGAGGGATTCGATTTCCTCAGAGTCAAATCCGCGTTTCTCTCCGGATCCAACTCTGAGGGGGGACTTTTGTTGATGCTCCTTTCGTCACAGAATCTAAAGATCGTAAAAGGGAATATCTGAGCTCAAAGTGATTCAGCCTTTGAAGAAAACATCAAAAATCAACAAAGGAAGGAAGAAAGGATCAACAACAACCTCACCGCGCAAGTTATCTAACTGGCGCGCAAGTGTACTTGCGCGGCTACCTTGGTCGCACAGGTGACTTGCGCGACCTAATTGGTAACCGCCTGGTAACCGCCAGGGGTCTTCTTTTGCCTATAAATAGACCCTGTGGGCCCCCCATTCAAAAATATCTTTTTCCAGAAACTCGGATTGAAGCTCCCGACACCCAAGTCTCTTCTCAAAGCTTCCGGAACACTTCTAAGGTAATTTCTTACCTAGAACGGAAGATCTAAAGAGAAGAAGGAAGGCCTAAGTGTTGAAACTTATCAAACACTTTCGCGCCGACTTATTTCCTTCAATATAACTTGCGCGTCCCTTTTCTGGAAGAAACTCAAGAAAATTCTAAAGGGTTTAAAAAAGAGTCGCTCAAGTATTTCAATGCTGGTTGAAAATCGCGCAAGTACACTATGTGTCGTGCAGGTATACCTGCGCGACCAATACTTGCGCGCCCACGGAAGACTTGCGCGCCTTGAAAGACTTGCGCGCCCCTATCTTTTTGGGTGACCATCTTGCCCATTTTTACCCCTCTTAAGACATTTCACCTTTCCTTTTCAAGATTCAGTCTTCAAGACACTCTTCAAAGCCATTTATGGCATGATTTCATGATTTGACTTTCTTATTTGAAAGGAATTCTGTGGAATCTCTCTCAAAGTCTAGTGATTTAAATATCCTTATGTCACTAAAATACGGAGAGTTCATTCATTCAACCTCATCCTTTAAGATGAGAGAATCTTAAATTGGGTCTCCTTTTCAGGAATAATCCCCAGTTATAAAACCTTTAATATGGGCATCTTCCTCAGGAGTAAGCCCCAAATTCTTAAAGTAACCAACCTCAAATATGGGAATCCTCCTCAGGAGTAAGCCCCAAACCTTAATCCCTAACCTGGGTCTCCTTTTTAGGAATAATACTCAGTCATATCCTTGGGTCTCCTTTTCAGGAATAAGCCCCAAGTCCCCTTAAATTTCTCTTAACCAGTCATAATTTACCTTTGATTTGGGTTTCCTTTTTAGGAGTAAAACCCCATCATAAGTCCCCTCCTAACTTGGGCATCCTCCTTAGGAGTAAGCCCCAAGATTAGAGTATTAAAATCTCCATGAAGCACATATAACTTTATGGACCCTGTTCATGGATTTTCTCCCTAAAAGTAAATCCTAAACCTTCATCTATCTGGGCAGTCATCCATACATAAGTCCCAAACAAATTCTTATGATTGCATATTTCATGGAAAAATTGTCTAAATTTTACCAATACCTCTTGTTTCTCACACCGAGCATGACTCACATGAGCATAGAGTGTAAAATTAATTATGACATTCATCTTTGAGCCATCAATCATAAACATCATACTCCATTTCTCGAACTACGTGGGTTCTGATTCCTTTTCCAAAACAAAGGATACGTAGGTAGCCCATTTAATGGTTCGATCCCAACTTTGAAATAATCTCTGTCCTTCTGAATGATGATAAACTTCAAGTGCCCCACTGAGTGGCTTTAAAATCAGCCTGGTCATCATAAATGACCAAGAGACTTTTATATAAATGTTTTGAAGGATACCATTGACCAAGAATCTCTAAACAGATATAGATGATTCTCTATTGATGAAGAACTTCGAATACATATAAAAGATTCTCTAAATTTCTTTGCATATTTAATCATTGATTGTTAAAACTAAAGGAAATCACATTTTATACTTGGTAATGTAATAAGGATTCACGAACATAACTTAAATCTATAAAGAGAGTCCCGGAGTAGACAATAATTCCCCTCAAAAAGGTGTGATGAGTCCGACCTCCCATCCTCTCGACCAATGAAAATTCCTAAGCCTCATTATTCCACAAGATAATGAGCGCCTGCCTTTGGAAAGTAGGTCCAAACGGATGTGGAATCATTGGATGTTTCCGGTTCTACGAACAAACCCGTTAGAAACCGATCGGAACGTTTGAATCTCCCGTCGAGGAGGTCATCCCCGGATTCCGTGCGAAACAGTTGTGCAATTAATTGATCACCAAATGAATAAATAAATTCATTATTATTTAAGTAATGAAAAATTGGGTTGAATTTATTTTTTTAAAGTATTTACATGTTATGTAAATATGAGGAATAATATTAATCAAACGAATATTATTTTAATATTTCAGGTTTTTATAAAACTAAGCGGGGATTATTTGTCAAGAAAATGAATCAATTTTATCATGTAATATATTTAATATATATTACATTTATGTTATAAAATATTGAATAATATTTATGATACAATTTAGTTTATCATGAATACTTATTTAGTGTTTGTTAAATATACGGGGGCTAGGGAACCAAATTCGAGTATTTGGGGATCCACTATAAATAGAGAAGAAATGATTTTTGATGTTATTAACTTATTAAGATCTTATTAAATACTCCATTTACTAATTTTATATGAAATGTTCATAATTTGTGTGAAATATTAATGTTTAAATATTAAATATTATTTTTGTGCACTATTTGAATTCATCCAGATTCAAGTCTGTTTAATGTTTAAATAATAACTATCACCATATGGATCCAAATTGCATGGTTCTTGTTTTTTATGATTCCTATTTCAATAAAAGTCATTTCATTAGAAGAGATCATGGGCCAATTATTCCATTTTAAGGGTCATATGGTCCTCACTAGGTGACCTAGAGAATTTGTGAAGAAACTCGACCTTCCATGATGATTGGGTTACTAGTCTAAATCTTGAAGCCCAAATTTTAAGAAACTCCACCATATGTTCTTTATTATCCAGAATAAGAACAAATAAAAATTTTAAGTTCCAACTACATGAAAACGTGGCCCAACTGATGCTTTAAAGTACAACCCACCATTCTTTCTGGAAATTAAAATCCGGACACTATTCATGACATAGCTCATGATGTAACCATCAAATAAATAAGATCTTTTTTAGTGTGAAATAGGAGATATAGTTGGACTAATTTTCTAAAGAAAGTGTTCTTATTTGAAGGCATATTCTTATTGATAAACCCATTCAAATTTAGGCCTTATAAAAAGTATGGATTGAAATTGGCAGATTAACATATCTTAATCAAACAACTATAACTTTGGATCCATAAGTCCAAATGCCTCCAACTTTTTATATTAGATGTAAAAAATAGTATCTACAACTTTTAAGTAGTAGATATCTTGAGATTTAGCTTTATAGATGTCCAAATCATCGAGCCACATTGAGGGGTAGTTTTGGAATGCAAACAGTCCACCACCTTGGGCTATAAATACATCCCCTCCTATCCTTTCAGAAGGGTTGGCATTTCAGATGAGAGGAGTAAATATTAGCATGAAAATATCCTTTCCCAGGGCTCAGGAGGACCTTCCAAACTCATGTTTTCACTTGAGATATACTTCCTACTCTCTTTGTTTCCTTTTACTTTGGTGTTTTTCTTCATTTGGAATCTCATAAGTGTTATTTTTTTAATTCTATTTTAGTGCAAGTTTCTTCTTCATATTATGTTTTAATCATCCACCCTATGTTCTTAATTATCAATTCTCTTAATATATTAGAAATCAAAGTTGAAATAAATTCCCTTATTTTTCTTCCTCATTGAATTGAAATTCTATTTTTAATTCTCATCAGCCATCGTGTGTGTGTATTCGATGCACAAGTATTTTATTATCTCGTTATTTTTGTTCTATTTATAATTCATCACCATAAAAATATATTACCAGATTATTAACTATTTTAATGGATGAGTAAATAAATCATTGGGCTGAGTTATAATTTAGGTATGTTAAGTGATTGAGAGTTTTTTTCTATGGATGTTCTTTAAATTAACATTGTGTATGTTGGACTTAACATGTCGTAGATTAATGACTTGTTTTGTTTAACATATGGATTCCATAGATTATTGGAACCATAAATAAACTACCACAATCAATTACTTATTGATATTAGAACCCTAAGTTATGTATAGGCTTGGATTAAAGCCTTAACAATTAGGACTTCCAATCAACGTTATCTTGTGAAGTGGGTGTTAATTTGAATGCAACATAAAGAAAAGCACTAGGATATCACAAGATTAAATACATAATGATGAACTCATCCCAATATTTATCTAATTGATAAATCAAAAACCAATCATTAATCACTTCATTTAATCTCTGAAAAAAACCCCCCAATCAAAATACAATCAACTAAAAACAAACAACTATTAAAAAGTATCATCATCAAGGATTCGACCTGAGGGATACTATACACATTAGAAGAGAATAAAAACATTGACCAGTCAATAGGTTATAATCATCCACACTTTTGAATGGATCCATTTATGAGGTTGGTGATTTATGTACTCATAAGTTTCTGGGTATTGTAAAAAAACAAAAAAAAACAAATAGAAAAAAATTGAAAAAAACACATAAAGAAAAACCCACCTTATCATAAAAATCATAAACAAAAGAAAAAAAAACATGTCTTCCTATTTCTACCAACATCTTTCTGATTTCCCCATATCCTCCCAAATAATCCCTCAGATTTGTTTGACCCTGAAATTGATAGAACTCTTCTCCAATTTATGAGGAACATTAGGGATAATCAAATAATTCATGAACCAGTCCTTATCCAACCAATTGAATTAGATATGGCCAATCCTGGGGAACAAACACTTAAAGAACATGCTACCCCTAATATGATTTACCAACCTCTTTGTATTCAATATCAAAATATAGAGGTGGACTTCGAACTCAAATTGTGTTTGATTCATCTTCATCCTCATTTCCATGGGCTACTCGGCGAGGATCCACATCTTCAACTTATAGAGTTCCAAGTTGTGTGCTCAACCATGAATCCTCAAGGGGTTTCTGAGGAAAAAATCAAACTCCGATCATTAAATTTCTCCAAATATGAAGCTTATAAGTCATGGCTCTACTACCTTCCTCCTGGTTTGATAACCACATGGAATGACATGAATTGACTCTTCTTTGGGAAATTATTTCCTGCTTCTCATACTGCTTCAATCCAAATGGAAATAATTGTTGTTCGTTAATTCCCAAATGAATCACACCATGAGTACTGGGAGAGGTTCAAAAATCTTGTTTTAACCTTTCCACACCACCAAATCCATGAAAAACTCTTTATCCAATACTTCTACGAGGGGTTATTGGCTATGGAGAGAACTCTCAATGATGCCGCAAGTGGTGGTGCTCTTGTTGATAAAACTCTTGCAGGTGCAAGAGATCTCATAAGCAATATGTATGAAAACACACAAAAATTCCATACTCGAGCACATGTTGAAGTCAAAAAAGTCCAATATAATCAATCCATAGAGCTGAATAAGATGACTGAGTGGATGATTGAACTTACAAGTTTTGTGAGACAACTTGTTGTGGCGTCCAAATCCCCAACCTCATCTT
This sequence comes from Viscum album, assembly GCA_963277665.1. Taxonomy (NCBI): domain Eukaryota; kingdom Viridiplantae; phylum Streptophyta; class Magnoliopsida; order Santalales; family Viscaceae; genus Viscum; species Viscum album. Next base: position 614,766,304 of record OY728119.1, on the reverse strand, counting down.
CTCCACAATCTCGGTTCCCTAGAACTATCAAGAACTGTAGAATATGTAGCTCTCCATCTCATACAACTGACACATGTCCACAACTTCAAGAGGATCCCTCTTATTTATCCAGACCAATGGAGCTTAATGCAGCATATACTCACCAGAACTGCAACCATCAACAATCAGTTCAGTTTGATAGAAACTTCGACCAACCCCACTATGATCCCTTCTCTTCTACCTATAACCCTAACATGAGATAAGGGAATACCATTTCTTATCCCCCTCAATACCCTCATCAAAACCCAATCTAATTAAAATATGGTCATGGTGTTGGTAACTTCAATCAACCTAATCCTTTTGTTCCTCAACCTCAAAGAAACAATCCTCCACCTGGATTCCACTATTATAGTGATCCTTCCAAATTTCCAATCCAATACAATAACTTTCCCAAGAACCGAAATAAAGTAAATCCCAATTCAGGACAAGAATCTTCTTCCAAGCAACCATGGGAAAGTACAGTTGATGATCTTGCCTCTTTCACTCATTCCAGCCTTAAAAAACAATGAAATCCAAATCGGTCAACTTACATACCACCTTAGTTAGCATCAACCATCCAATTCATCCCAACTACTTGCTCAACTATTACCCAACCCCAAGCATAATGTAAGTGTAATTACACTTAGATCGGGGAAGAAAATTTATAGTACTCAAGATAATTCCTCCAACCCCCCCCCCCTTGAATGTTGACCTATAAAATGAAAGGAAAAAAGGAACTTGAAAAAGAACCTGAAGCAATTCCTTCGCCTCCTTCCATTCCACAAAGGAATCCAATTTATTTTTTCCTCAATCCGTTTCTAATCCAATGAGGTCTTTTGAACCTGATCCTGAAATGCTCGAAATGTTTAGACGTGTTGAAGTCAATATACCCCTCTTAGATTCTATAAAACAAATCCCTAAGTATGACTTTTTTTAAGGAATTGTGCACCCACAAGATGAAACTTAGGACCTTTGAAAATGTTTCCACCCAATAGTATATTCTAATAAAGTGAAAATATCCATGGACCAGTACAGTTGCATTCCAAATTGGGAGTTCTGACATTGATTATGCACTCATAGACCTTGGTGTCTAAATTAATGTCATGACCAAATCCGTCTACTGCAACCTTGGTCTAGGTACCTTACATCCAATGGGTGTTTTAATTCAATTGGACAATCGAAGCATGGTCAGTCCTAAAGGAATAATTGAGGATATCCTTATTTGAGTTAATGATCTTATATTCCCAGCCGATTTCTATGTCCTTGAAATGGAAGGTGAGACGAACTCTTCTCGATCTCCCTTGATTCTAGGAAGACCATTCATTATGACATCTAAAACCAAAATTGATGTCCATGCTTGCATCTTATCCAATGAATTTGGTGACCAAGTGGTCAAGTTCAATATTTTTCAATCCATGCGATACCCATCAAGGAATCAAACTGTATTCTCTATCCTTGCTTCCAAATGTCTTTCTAAGAGTGTGTTGAATCCCAATCAGTCATGTTGTTCCTGTTCTACTAATAGAGGAGTTTGTCAATATTTTATCCTCATTAACCAAGTAATAAATAGAGAAGTTGATGTTGACATTACAAATGAAAATTCCATTTATCTAAACGATCTTGAAAACTCTTTGGAATCCCATCTCACCTCTAACCTCCACTACTCCAACTTGGAAGGTAACGGGGAAAATTAAAAGGCATGTTCAATTTTTGATTCAAATATGATTATCCAATATTCATTATTTCTTATCCCTGATTCTAAAAATTCATTTATATCTATGGTGAACCCTGAACAAATGTGTTTATATTGTCTTGATGGTAGTGATTTTTGTGATATTTGTTCTCTAATTAATAAAGTGATCAATTGTGAGGTTAAAATTGACCTTTTTTAGGAAAACAATTGATGTGAAGGATATTGAAAAACATATTCAGTCTTATGACTCCACTGATCCTCATTACTGTACATTTGTAAGTGATGAAATAAATGAGTCAAAAAATTGGGATCTCATACTCTAGTTTCGTGTTATCTGAACCTTACATATATGAACCATCAGAATTAAGAAATCTTCCTGAATTTTTAAGCATAGAAAACCATCACTTTGTGGAAAAAATCATTCCACTGATTGAATACCAAAGGGAGGATAGTCATATTCTCTTTCCACCCACGTTGAATTGCAAGCGAAACAACAAGGAAGGGATGAAATTATCCAATGAATAATTAGGCCTCCCATAGGAAATTTTTTTCTAGAAGCACAATGGAGTTGAGAAAATACTATGGCCACTGTCAGACTATGGGTAGTCCACTACAATTGTCAAGATATAGACAAATAAATCCAGTGCATCTTGGGAGGCCACCCATGTTTTCTTTTACTTTTATGAAATTTTAATTTCTTTTTAGTTTTTAATTAAATGAATAATGATTTTTTTATTCTCTTTTTGGTAATGTAAATTTTCCAAAGAATCACCATGAGAGGATACACAATCCTAGAATAGCATCGACTTTAACCAGATCAACAACTTCTACCGTTGACCTACCACTGGATGGAAATGGCAACTGACCAAATCCAAACCAAGGGGAACCTCTTTCCCTTTAACTTCTCTCTCTCTCGCTCTCTCTATTTCTCTCTTTCTTCCTCTCTCATTTTCAATTTTTTAGCAATTTACTCATCACACTTTTTTATTTACTCTTTCTCGTTTGTGTGGGTTCTTATTTATAAAAAACTAAATTGTATTTTAAAAAAACTAAAAAAAAAAATCATTTAAAAAAAATATGAAAATTCAAGAGTCATTCTTACTCACCTTCCAATTTTCAAATTTTTTCAACCATTTTGGGGAGTCCAAAGACATGGTTTCATCTCAAAAGTCTTGTTTTTTCAACATATATTTGGATAAAATAATATTATATCAAAACCAACAAATTTTGAATGCTCAATTTTTGATTTGGAAAATGTTTTACCCACTTATGGGGAACAAAATTATCTTTCATTACAAGGACACCTAAGGCCATATTTTCAAAATGTGTGTTTTTTACCCCCCATATTTGAATCTTGAGTTTTTGGACCTTCGAGCTGACTTTCCTACTTTAGTGTGCATTAATATGGTAGAGACATTTTCTGAACCACATGAGAAATATAATATCCAAATAGCCTTCAATTATCCATACATTAATACTACTTTTGAAATCCTCTTCAATCCTATGAAAACAATTTCATTGATCACCACATTACAATCCAAATACTTTATCCCACCCAATATCAATATGGATTTTCATTGCATAGTTTTTTTTTGAAATTTAAGTGTGGGGGGAAGGATTTCATTTTGGTTACCCTTTGTTTATTTTCACCATGTTATCATATGCTTGAGGGAAATCATCAATTTATGTGTGGGGGTGAGGTTTTCCTTCAGTGGGGTTTCGGGAATATATTTATGTTTATCTTGTAAATGTTATTGACAGGTGTTCAGAAAAAAACAAAAAAAATAAAAAGTAATGAAAAATGAAAATAAGAATGGGTTGTGTCTTGCATGGGTAAAAAATCACTCTTCATAAACCTTTGATCTTGTTATAACTATTACAATTAGCGTCTTGAGGAGATAAATCATGGGTTGGGAGATGAGTGTGAGATCTGTTTCAAGTTCTACATTCAGAAAAAGAAAACAAATGAACACTCATATAATTGGGAAAAGTTTTGTGTTTTGTAAATATTGCATCTTCTTATCCCCTTAAAATTTTCTTCCTCTATTATTTAATTGTTCACACAATAACTCCATTGTAAATATGTGTTTCCATTTCCTTTCATGTCTCATTTCAAAAAAAATGTGCATTGCTTTTTCCATGATTGTGTTTTACCCCCTTTTTCTTATCTTTTTGATATCATCTTCCTACCATCCCATAGCCACAAAAAACCCCTAAAAAGACCTGTTGATTTTTGAGAACATTAGGATAGGTAATGGATACTGAGATCTCTTACAAACTTTATGATTTTCACTTTTGGTTGGTGAATGAGTGAAGCTCCATAAACTAATTTTATCATCTTGTGAGGTGGATGTTTTGTGTGCCACCATTTTCCAATTCTAAATTTGATCATGAAAAAATGAATTGTTTTTGGAACATTGATTATATAACAAATTATGGTTGAATTCAATATGTTTTATTGATATTTTCTAAACCACCTCTGATTGGGGAAAACAAAATATTAATATTTTTTTGTGAGTGAAAATGATTTTGTAATGTTTTTATATTTATTGCACATTAGGACATGAAAAAGACTAAGTGCGGGGAATTTGATGTTATTCACTTATTCAGAACTTATTATATACTCCCCTTAACGATTTTATATGAAATGTTCATAATTTTTTTGAAATATTACTGTTTAAATATTAAATATAATTTTTAGCACTATTTGAATTCATCCAGATTCAAGTCTGTTTAATGTTTTAATAATAAATATCACCATAATGATTAAAATTGAATGGTTATTGTTTTTTAGGATCCATATTTTAATATAAACCTTTTCATTAAAAGGGATCATGGCTCTAGTATTCCATTTTAAGGGTTATATGGTTCTCACAAGTGACATAAATAATTTGTGAAGAAACTGGACCAGCCATGATGATTGAGTTACTGGTCTAAATCCTGAAGCCCAAATTTTATGAAACTCCACGATATGTTCTTCATTATCTAAAATAATCATGGATAAAAATTGTTAGGTCCAAATACATTAAATAGGGGCCCAACTGATACATTGAAGTCCATCCCACCATTCTGTCTAGAAATTAAAATCCGGACACTATTCAAACCAAAGCTCATGATTTCATCATCAAATAAATCTTAGATTTTTCAATGTGAAATAGGAGATATAGTAGGAATACTCTGTTGAATAAAGTGTTCGGATTTTAAGGAATCTTCCTATTGATAAATCCATTCAAATTTCAGACTTCTAAAAATTATGGATTGAAATGGACAGATTAAAATATTTTAAAAAAATGACTATAAATTTGGCTCCATAAGTCCAAATGCCTCCATATTTTTAAATTAGTCAACCAAAATTATTATATAAAACTAAGAAGAAAGAGATATCTCTAAATTCATATGTCTGTATGTCCAAATTGTCGATACAAATGGACGGGTAGTTTTGAAATGCAAACACTCCACCACCTTGGGGTATAAATACAACCCCTACTCTCCTTTCAAAAGGGTTGGAATTTTAGAAGATAGGATCAAATATTGGCAAGACCAAATCCTTTAATATGTCTCATGAGGACCTTCCATACTCATGTTTTTATTTGAGATACCCTTCATTCTCTCTTTGTTTCCTTTTACTTTTGTGTTTTTCTTCATTTGTAATCTCATAAGTGTTGTTTTTGTAATTATATTATTGTGTAAGTTTCTTCTTCATATTCTATTTTAATCATCCACCCTCTGTTCTTAATTATCAATTCTCTTAAAATATTCAAAATTAATTTGAATACAATTCCCTTCTTTTTCTTCCTCATTCAATCAAAATTCTATTTTTAATTCTCATCACCTTTTCGGTGTGTGTGTTCGACGCACAACTCTTTTCTTATCTCGTTATTTTTGTTGTATTTATAATTCATCAATATAAAAATATATTACCAAATTATTAACTATTTTAATGGATAAGTTAATCTATCATTGGGGTGAGTTATAATATAGGCATGTTAAGTGATTGAGATCTTTTTCTCTATGGATATTATTCAAATTAACAATGTGTATGTTGGACTTAACATGTCATTGATTAATGAATTGTTTTGTTTAGCGTATGGATTCCATGTATTTTTGGAACCATAAATACACTACCACAATCATGTACTTATGGATATTAGAACCCTATGTCATGTTAAGGATTGGATTAAACCCTTAACACTTAGGAATTCCAATCAACGTTATCTTGTAAAGTGGGTGTTAATTTAAATGCAATATAAAGCAAAGATCAAGGATATCAAAGGCTTAACTACCTAATGATGAACTCATCCCAATCTTTATCAAATTGTTAAATCAAACACCAAGCACTAATCACTTTATTTAAGCTGTACAAACAAACCCCCCCCCCCCCCAAATCAAAATACAATCAACTAAAAACAAACGACTATTAAAAAGTATCATCGTTGAGGATTCGACCTGAGTGATGCTATACACATTAGTAGAGCATCAGAACCTTGACTGGTCAATAGGCGATAATTATTCGTGCTTTCACTTAGTCATAGTGACTATTAACTATAAGATTTTTCAGAACCTCTCTCTCCTCTACCACTTTCTTGAGAGATAATCACTTAATACATGTTATTAGATCAAGTTTATCTCTATGAATCTAAGGTACATTGATACAGTGATTGTCGAGGCATTGAAAGCATCGTCAGAGCACCGCGCTAGCACCCCGAATGTGACGATCGACACTCCAATAGTTTTTTGAATATGATATTGTGTGTGAACCTATATGAAATTATCTCAATAGAATTAAATAATAATCACAGACCAAGAGTTGTGTGTAGAAAATCATCAATTCCTCTAAAGAGATAAGGATAGTCATAGCAACGACAACCAACAAATGAAAATGCACTGTGTAATATAATATCTTTTCCATTAGATATCCCAAAAAATAAAGACACATATTTATGTCATCGTCCTTTCTTTCTTTGTTATTTATTGATCTAACTGGATCGATTTACACTTGACAACCTTGACTAAGGTCTTATGAAGGTACTATCATCTTGATCAAACAAACATGATATATATTACTTCCTCAAATTGGAAGCAACAAATTATTTATTGACCATTTAACCAATATCATACCATCAATGATGCACCCAACACAAACTTACTCGCCATGATTTCATTATCATGGGTTTTTCCTGGCATCAAAGTACGTGATCAAATAAAAAATATTGATAATGATCTCAAATCAGGTGACCAATACACATGTTCATATATAGGAACGACCAATGACACCCAAAACATGTGACATTTCTATTGATGGGTTTTTCCTTAGGATCTCAACTACTGGAGATCACCAAGTGAAAAATTCATGAGAATATGTTTCAATTTTTATTATCATTCTACACCTCATAGGAAAACATCATCTGTGTACAATCAGAATGATGTATGTAGACCATAGGATTTTTGTTTAAGAATAATGGTATAGTATCTCAAGGTTGTTATTATAGCGTAGGATCTATTATAACATTTTGATATGACAATTAGTATATGAAAATTACCATTAAATAGTAGATTTAGAAATATATACACTATAATATTATGTGTACATAATGCATGACAAGATTTATACATGATATAATAATCAAAATTACTATATAGTTGGGCCTAGGGAACCCACTTTAACAACACCAATTACAGTAATTACAAAATCATGAGAATGAATCTCGTTTTATAGAGGATGGAAATATATCTTTTCTGATGGTTGTTTTGGTAGATCATCCACTATTGAAAATTCGTCATTTCCACTAGCTTCTTCCATCGTGTTGGTTTCCATGGTTAATTTACACTTCATGAAAAAACCACAACCAGGTTTGTTCCAACAAAGAATAAAAATAGTCTACTGATAGTCCTCCCATAGATCACTGTAAATTAAGAGTATCCCAAAAAATATTATTATTACCAATACCAATACTAATAAAATTTTTATTTAGAATAAAACAATATTAAAAACAATTAGGTAAAATAAAAATAATGAATTCTTAAAGAATCACCTGTAAAAAACCATTTACATGCAATGGGAAAAGGGCCTATAATAACATCTGAAAAGTTTGTGAAGGACACCTAAGAGTATGAAACAATGTTTCCCTCTATATAAATGTGGTAAAATATGAGTGACCGTGACTAAATTTAGCTAAAAATACAATAATCACTAATAAATTTTAATCATGAATTATTTTTTCACTAGACATCGATCCATCGAGTGTCATCCCATGTTCGTTAAGATTCATACCTTGTGAGGGTGAATTCCAACACACCATGTTTCCCATGTGATGTCTAGTCAAAGGAAATGGGATGTGGAGGGCCTTTATATAGAAATTATCATTGAAGGACATCATATTCCACATTTTTATTATTCTCTCTATATCCATCATCTGAATAATGACCTCTATCATGTAATGACAAAGATTGGGAATTAGAACGAAACCTAGTGTCATTTGTATTTTTTATCAGTTGTTAGTGGAAGAAAGACTATTTGTTTATTATCTAACTAAAATAAGTTTGGAACATCAAAATAATAAAATATTTATCCTAATATCAATTAGTGAGCCAAAATTATTCCACTGGAATAATAACTTTGTGTTCTCCAAGAAAAGGGGATCAAACGATTCAATGGTCGGTCGGTCGCAACACACACATTGATCCCAAAGAAACCCTTTATTTTTTGATATCCAGATTAGTGAAAATTGACTAATAGTGCATATTCAAAATTAGGAATCTCATTGTATTTGGAATATAGTTTATCCAAACTATATCACACCACCAAATATGGTGGTGATAAGTATGACTGCTTCTATGGAAAATAAACCAGATGGGATGACTATGTAAATATACATGTATGATGTGCTTGAGAGAATAATACCATTCATCTTTCACCATTTAGATTACTCAATCACCACATATAATAAAATTCGATTCATCTATGTTACATTAATTCCCATATTCATAGTAGGGACATCTAGAAAAAAACAATTGCATATGAACGAGCTATCCATCCAAAAACTGCACTTTCAAGTGCCACCATCCATCTTAAGTCTCTAAGACTACCTGGAAGGGATTTGAAAACTATTCTATAAAAAGGATGCATATATTTCCCACTAAACGTAACAAAAATATCATGAGGGTAACCATACATACATTGTATATACCACACCAAAAGATAATATCCCTTTATCAGATTTCAACCAAACTTCTCTTGTAGCATCACCAAAGTATAGAGAAGACCTGTAATACTAATATTACCCTCCTCCAAATGAAAATCCATTTTATTATAGTTTACCCAATAGTAACTTAAATATGATTTTAATTACTATATAAAATTAATGAAAATAATTTCGTGTGAGTGGATAACTTATTTAGTAACATTCAATATTGAAAGGTTATAAATGACGATAGAGGATATGTAACTTTGAATTTAAATATGATTTTTACCAAATTAATAGAGTCCATTTTTCTATATCCTGATATAGGAATCTACTTTGTTGATAAAGAAATCAAAATGAGGAATATTTACATGCCCATTAATGAGAGGGTCATAAGTTACTCACAAGGGAAGGATATTATATGAAAACTAGACCATCTCTCTTGTTCAGTGACCCTTCACTCAGATAATATTAGATAAATAAATAAATTTCTATGATGGAATTATAATTAATCAATCCATGATAAGTGAAAATAAGTTCCTTAGAAAAACTCAAATACCATTTTTCATCCAAGAATACCAATAAATCATCCTAAAATTGTAAGTCTAATATACCAATCCTTCCAGATTTTCCTTTTAAAGGTCCAATACTACCATCCACTATTTTTTTTATTAAGGTTCCTACTAAATGTATAATATTAAATAATAAAAATTTCGGGGATAGAATTTTTCCATAAGGAAGTACTCAAAAGGATTTGAAAATGAAAAACCTTTTTCTTAAAAGAGATATAAAGAACTTGGTGATGAGAAACACTTAAAATGTGGTCATAATTGGCCTATGAGAAACTAAATATCCTGACTCTACACTCTATTTTTTCATAAAACATTTCTGTATCCACTTTTATCATAATTCCCCCTCTCCCTGTGAACATTCCTATCCAGGTCCATCATCATTTTTTGGGTTATCCCCACTGTCCCTTGAACATGTACGTCTACAATGAACCTGTGTTGACTGTATGAAATAAGATGTGAAAGGAGGCTATATAAATGATCATTGAGGATCTTGGACATTATTTTATAGGAAATGATTGGTAGACTAATCAGATTAAAATTTTGTAAATAGAATGTATTGTTAACATTGGGTATCGAAATAAGTGTATTTTCTGCAACTATCCTCGAACAAGAACCACTCTTAAAGAAATAGAGGATAGTTTAAAGAAGGTACCATTTAATGATTTACCAAGTAGAAAGGTATAAGGAACCCAGTTAATCCATATGACTTTGGTGAACTATCCTTTAACAATATATTTCACAATTTAAAATATTCTTCCTTTTATAGAAAATACTCTAGTCTAGAATTATTATGATTATTATCAAAATAAAAAAGACCTTAAAAATTAGAATTCTCTAATGGTTTGTGAGGAAGAGAAAGACCTCATAAGTAGTTAAACAAGTTTAGAATTAATCCACTTCTATATGACCTAGATAATTAATTTTTTTAGTGAATGATTCATCACCTCTAAAAGAGATTAATCTTACCATATTTTTTCATTAAAAGAGATATGAAATAGAGAAAATTGTATTGCAGTCCCCCATTGAAAACAAAAATCTCAAGATCTATCCCTTTATAGAGATTATTTATATTCTAAAAGATAAATAAGTATTGTTTTATATCTGATGAAAAAGACTCAAATATTTGATCATCCCATTGAAATTGGAGTTATTAATCCAGGTTCTAAATATTTTTATTGGTTTACAAAATATTAATCCTATCTTTCTCTTACATAAGATACAATTCATACAGGACATCTATGAGGCATTTAAGCTTCTATTGAAATAACTCCCATAGTGGTCCCTATTCATTCATATTAAAAGAGGTATGAACAACTTGATTGAAGTTAGTATGGGAAACCCAATATGGGGAGAACCTAAAACATTTTTTATTAGTAGACAGATCCCCTAAGTTGAAAAGGAAAGGAGAGAATTCTGATCGATTTCAAGGGAGGTGTATGATAGAAAAATTGGGAAACGCATTAATTCCTTTAATATTGTAAAAAAATAGATATAAATGAACTCATGTTATAATTCCCATTGATAGGTTGTTACACTAAGTGAAACACTCTCCGATGTATCCCAGGTCTATAAATAGAATAACCTTGAAGAAGTTTTTTATATCACCCATGGCTCTCCCAGAGAAGGAATTGGCTTAATTTTTCACTATCATCACAATAATGGAATTAAAATATCCATGAAAAATAAAAGTTAAAGGGATGAGATCAAAACTAAATATGGAATTCCACTACACCATTATTTTATTTGTGTAACATTTAATAAATATGGAATAGAATTAAAACCAAGATTTTGAAATTTGAGACTTGATGGTAATATGATGAGGGTAAGAATTGACGTAGTCCACTTCAATCTATTTTTTTCAATGGATCCATATAAGTGTGTTGGATAGAGCCACATGGAGGATATTGATAAACCTAAAAATATTCATAAGGTTAGGGAGGGAATATAACTATTTATTGAATTATAACAGAGAATTAATTATGAAATCAGTGATTCTTTGATGAGGTATTATATTGGGGAAACAAAAAGATTCACAATGATAGAACTATTTTACATATGAAGAAAATGCATATAAAATAATCACATAGTACACATAGATTTATGTAGTTCAAGAAATGGTCCCTAAGTCCCCAGAGAGGAATAAATTTCAAAAGTTTTAGGATTAAAATTACTAGTCTTATCTCGGAGTTTCCAACATAAAAACACTATCCGGTAATAGTCTATCAATGAAGAAGAAACACTATTCCACCAACCACAACGAAAGTCCAATGTGCTACATTGAAAGGCAGATGGAAATCTACATAGCTATAGTTTCATGGCCACCCAAGTCCAAGATACTATAGTAGTCATGCCAAAGGCTTCACTACTACATTTCTCTATCAATGTTAGTTGTTTATCTCTACTACAGTCAGTTTGAGTTGCTAAAATATCCCAAAATTTGGGTTGGGGGGCTTTGACCCATGGACCACGAGTGTAGGGGCTCATTTCCCCTCCAACCCCTAGTTAACATACCGTAGAGCTCTACCCATTGATTTTCATCCTTGTGTGAAGTATGGGTCATAGGCATTTTTCCGAACACATCTAAATAGAAATGGGATACACTAATTCAATATATTCACATTTGGAGGAGGCACCTAACATTGATGTTTCAAGAAATAATTGACATTAGGAAGATAAGTTCCTTTTGAAAAGAATGATGAATGACTTTTGTTCTCTATCTGAGTACAATTCCCTATCCTTTCTTGAATTCTTAATGAAATGGATATGGAAATCCCCTTATCCTTTGTAATACAAATATCCTCTATAGATTTTTCTCAATTATAAGAGTTGAATATTATTTTCCTCTTATCCAACTATTTTGAACAAGGAGATGGAATTACATCTATCATTAATCCCACCTATTGTGGAAAATGTATAGAGTGGACTAGTAGAGGAGGGGAATCCATTACAACCACCAAATCCTACAGCAATGGGAAATAGATTGTGGTAGTGGAAGTGGGAATGAATCCATTTTCTCTAGATACCACTAAAGGAGGAAGATAAACTTATGAATAACCACATAGATATGACACACTAGATTTCTATTCACCACCTTAAATCGTTGGAACCAGGCTCAAATGAGACCATAAGGAAGCAAATAAGTGTGTGACAGAAGGAAACTCATGATGCATAATTTCTGAGATTATAACCTAGTTTGGAGGGGGAACCACCACTTTTTCGGAGGACACACCTTCCAACTCTTAATGCTCAATTTCTAGGCTAACAACCTAGTTTGGAGGGAAATCCATCACCTGATTAGATGATAGACTTGGAGGATTGGTCGGATTAACCTATAAATTAGGATGGAAAGCATTGTTTGAATAAGTGGAAAAAAACACCCAGGTGAGATTCAAAATGACCATAAGAAATAGAAACCTCTTATCTCTATCATGAAGGTGAATATAGGATATTGTGTCTTTGGATTGGTATGATCCCCTAGCAGGAATGCTTCCAATAGTGAGACTGATCATGTCCTTTCAAGAGACATAATGAAAAAAATCCTCTCCTTTGATAGTTCAAGTAAAGGGTGTGGTCATTGACATTGAAGAACCTCTCATGCAAATCATTAGGAAACATTTATGATACACCAGAATATAAAAAACAAATTCCAGTTATGTATGCATGTGAAAAGAATTTCCTAATCTACCAATCGCTTGGATGGGTGCTGTAGTGAAGGTTGAGTGCCTTCCAAAGCAATGCCTCTTTCAATAATTCATTGACGATATCACATAATAGGAAAAACCATTCTTAAAATAAATTTTAAAGAAGGAATTTTATTATTAGATATCTTATTTAAAATAAATCATAAAAAGTCAGTCGTTAAAACAATGATTCTTAAGAAACCTATTGAAGAAGATGGTCTTTTCAAAAGCATCCACCATTCTATTTTTTTAGTTTTAGTTATTTCTTTTGTTTATATATTTGTGTTTGTATATATATATATATAAACAAAAAACTAAACAAAGAAACTATATTTAACTACTTTTAAATAATGTGATGGATAATGTAGGTAGTACTAAAAATATAATTATTAATAATTTTTCAATTTTGAATATAAACAATGTAATTAAAAATGTGTTTATTTTGATATTTAAAAATAATTATCAATGATGAATAATATAGTCAACATTAATTATTGTATTATTAGTTCATTTATTACTATTTTTATTAATTATTGTTAAATAACTGTATTACGTGTCATGTAAATTATTATTATTTATTATATTTGTAAATATTATTATTATTATTATTAATGATGACGATCATGTAAGTAATATAATTATTATTTAATATCATTATAGTATTAGGTATTATATTAATTATTATGACTTAATAGAAATAATATATTAATTTTATTTACTACTATTAATAAGTAGAAAATATTTAATTTTTTATTTATCTAATTAATTATATTATTATTATTAAGTCCCATATTATTATTAAAACATAATACTTTATATTTACTATTTTTATGAAATTATTTTCATTTTCAGTTCTATTATATGTGTTAAGTGAATTCCTTAAATTTCATTTAGAATCTAACAATAATTTAAATTTTATAAGCTTTTAGATTTATCTACTTCTTTTAAAGTCTAATTGTTATATTTTTAAACAAAAATGTCCTTGTGTGGTAGATTAGTTTTTGTTTATTATATTTGTTAATTTTTTTTAATTTTCAACAATTTCTTATATGTTTAATCCATTCTATTAGTACTTTTTAGATTGGTCTTATAGTTTATATTTTATAGGATTTCAATGTCACATACCAGAAGCATAATGATATTTCAACTATGTGACATTGAAATCCTATAAAATATAAACTATAAGAAAAATATAAATGAAAATTAATACATGGATTAAAAATATAACAATTAGTTGAAATTAAAAATAATTTCATAAAAAATATTGAAGAAAAATAATTTCAATGGCACAAAAAATTATTGTTTCAAAACATGACATTTGTTCTTATGGATTATTTTTACAACAAACCTTTTTTTTGTGTAAATTAATATTTCTTATTTATTATAATATTTAAATTCCTTTTGTTTTCAATTAATTTTTATTTGCACAGTTAATGTTTTAAATTTCATGTGGATTTTATTTATACTCTATTTTATTAGCATAAATGTTTTAGGTCTAAGTGTTATGTTTTAAATCAATAAAGTTTGTGCCGTGAAAATAATTTTTTATTTGTTATATATAATACTTTCTTTATTTTAAACTATTTATTATATTTTTACTCCATGTTTTATGATTCATTTAGATTGGTATTATAAAATATATTTTATGGGATTTAAAATCCACCTACTTGAAACATAATAATGTTTCATGTACATGACATCAAAAGCCAATAAAATATAAACTATAAGTTTAATCAAAATGAAACATAAAACATGAATTAAAAATATAAGAAATATTTAAAAAATCATAAAAATATGTTGATGAAAAAATATTTTCAATTCCATAAAATACGTTTTGTTCAAAAGATAACATTTTTACTTATAATTTATTTTTACAGGAAACATTTTTTTGTGTAAAGTAAATTTTTTTTGTTTATTATTTTTTTGACTTTCAGTTTATTTTCAATTATTTTTTATTCTCACAACCATTTTTTTAAATTGTATATAGATTTTATTTATATTATAGTGTATGAAGATAATTTTTTTGAAGTATAAATGTAATTTTTTTAATCAGTATATTTTTTTTGTGTAAATTATTTTTGGTTTGTTATATTTATTAATTATTTATTATTTTCAACTATTTCTTATATGTTTAATTGATTATTTATGTTTAGTCTATATTTGTCCAATATTTGATATTTTATAGGCTTCCATGTTTACATACTTGAAACCTAATAATGTTTCAAGTAAGTGACTTTGAAAGCTTAAAAATTATAATGTTCAAATACCATCAAAATAAAATTTTACATACAGAAAAAATAGTAAAAAATTAAAAATAAAAATAATTTTAAAAAATAATGAAAATAAATTTCAATGGTGCAAAAAATTGTTGTTTCAAAATATAACATTTATACTTATAATTTTTTTATAGACAACAATTGGTGTGTAAATTAATTTTTTTTTATTTTTTTGGATTTTTTTTATTTTCACTTCAATTGGAGATCATTTTCTATGGTTTTAACAGTCAAACACATGTTATAGCCTTTTAAATTACTAAAAATGTGTTTTGGGTCATCTTGAGTAAACAACACCTCAGTTTGATGCACTATCGATTTCAAAATTCAAAAAAAAATCTATGGTTCTTAACCTGTGATTTCACAATAATCCACGATCATATGGAAAGTTTTATCTTTATGATGCACGTTTTTAAAGACCTTCATTTTCTAAAAAAACTTTATTTGGTCATTTTGAGCACATCAAAAATCTAATTGACGCACCATCTACTTTCATATGTAAACATTAATTATAAGATCAATTTCATATTATTTAACATCAATTGGATTTCTCTCTCTATATTTTTAACAGTCAAACACATGTTCTAGAATTTTAAATTACTGAAACTACATTTTCTATCATCTCAAACAAATAAATCCTTGGTTTAATGCATTTTTGGTTCCTAAAATTCAATAACAAATATATGGTTTTTATCCTATGATTTCATAGCAATCCTATTTCATTTGGTAGACATCCACTCGATGGCTCATGTTTTTAAAGAGTGTCATTTTCAAAAAACACTTTATTTGTCTTGTTTGAGGACTTTGAAAGTCATAATTATGAGAATTCTTCTCACACATGTCAAAAATTATTATAATACATCTTTCATAATATTCCACATCAATTGGAGAAAATTTTGTACGTTTTTAATAGTGTAACCCATGTTTTAGTGTTTTAAATTACTAGAACTGTGATTTTGGTCATCTCGGGAAAATGAAACAAAAGTTTAACATTCCATTAGTTCCTTAATTTAAATAATAAATATATGGTTGTTTTCTATTGATTTTATAGAAATATAAACTCATTTAGATAACTTTCACTCTATGGAACAAGTTTTTAAAAACCTTCATTTTCAAAAAAAAACTACATATTTAGTCCGTTCGAGTACATCGCATGTCAGATTGATATTTTATTTGATCACAGATGTCAAAAATAATTATATGACAAGTTTAATAATATTTAATTTCAATTAAAGATTTTTTATATGGTTTTAACAGTCAACCATACATTTTTCCTTTTTAAATTACTAAAATTGTGTTTTCAGTCATCTCTAACAAACGACTCCTCAGTTCGACATGTTTGCAGTTCCTATAATTTAAAAATAAATCTATGTTTTTTAATATGATAACTTAGAAATAAGGGTTCATTTTTCCGGTTCACTTTGTGGGACATTTTTTTAAACACCCTCATTTTCAAAGAACACCTTATTTAGTCTTTTCAAGCACATTACATGTCATATTGACATGTTGTCTACTCGTAAACATTAGAAAAAATTATAAGAAAAATTTTACATAATTTTACATCAACTAGAGATATATTTTTTGGTTTTAACAATCAACCACACATTTTAACATCTTAAATTACTAAAATTTTGTTTTGGGTCATCTCGGGGAAACGACACCTCGGTTTGATGAACCGTAGGATCCTAAAATTCAAAAATAAATTTAATCTTTTTTATTATTTCATAGAAATATAAGTTCATTTTCCTGGTTTTCCTCATTTTGACGCATGTTTTTAAAACCCGTTATTTTCTAAAAACTAATTATTTAGTCCCTTCGAGCACATCACACATCTAATTGATGCACCATATACTCAAAAATGTAAAAAATAATTATAAGATAACTTTCATATGATTTTGGGCCAATATAATATCTTTTTAAGTTGTATAAATAGTCAACCATATGTATCAGAATTTTAAATTTCTAAAAAGTGTTTTTAGTTATCTCGGGAAAATGAAACCTTAGTTTGACATTCCAATAGATCCTTAAATTCAATAACCAGTATACAGTTTTGGTCCTATGATTTTATAGTAATCCAAGGTCATTTGGCTTGCTTTTACTCTATGACACATGTTTTTAAGACCATGATTTTTGAAAAACTATTTATTTATCCCATTCGAGCACGTCACACCTCAGATTGACATTCTATATACTCATACACATCAAAAATAATTATAAGATGTATATCATATGATTTAAATCAATTATAGATTGTTTTCTATGGTTTAATTGTTTAAATTTATGTTTTACCATTTCAATTTATGGAAAATTTGTTTTTAAACATCTTGGGAAAACAACAGCCTTGTTTGATGTGATTTCAGTTCTGAAAATTCAATAGTTATTCTACGGTTGTTGAATTCTGATTTCACTTCAATATGATGACATTTGGCCATCTTTCTCTCCATGGAGAATGTTTTTAGAGACATTCATTTTCTAAATGCTATTTATTTAGTCCCTTCGAGCACATCACCCTTTTAATTGAATCTTCAACTCAAAAATAATTATAAGACAACTATGAAATTATTTCTTATAAATTTGAGATTGTTTCATATTTTCTTAACAGTAAAACACACATTTTATAGTTTTAAATTACTAAAAATGAATTTTTAGTCATCTTGGGAAAATGAAACATCCATTTGATGTGATTTCTATTCCTAATATTCAAAAACCAATCTATATTTGTTTCCGTGTGATCTCAAATAAATCCAAACACATTTTAGTAGGTTTCACTGTTTGACACATGTTTTTAAATACCTTTATTTTCAAGGAACATATCATTTAGTCCATTCTATCACATCATACATCATATTGAAACACTTTCTACTCACACACATAAAAATTAATTATAAGAAAACATTCATGAAATTTAATATCAATCGGAGATCATTTTATATGGTTTTAAATGTCAAACATACATTTTAGTGTTTTAAATTATTAAAACTATTTTTTAGTCAATTTAGGAAAACGACTTCTCGGTTTGACCCACCTTCCGTTCCTAAAACTAAAAAATCAATATACTATTTTTTTCCTATGATTTCCCAATAATATGAACTCATATGGCCATTTTTCACATTGTGACACTTGTTTTTAACTAACTTCATTTTCTATGAAATATTTATTTATTCTGTGTGAGAGTATTATATTCCAAGTAGGTTACATTGGAAGATTATAAAATATAAAATATAAGTCCAATCCTAATGAAATATAAAACATGGATTAAATATATGAGAAATAGTTGAAAATAAAAAAAATATAATAAACAAAAACTAATTTTCCTGGCACAAACATTGTTGTTTAAAAACATAAAATTTGCACTTTAAAAAAAGTAGATAACTCTAAAATCTTATAAAAATTAAATTATATTTATAATCTAAATTGTATTTAAGGCATTCACTTAATACATATAAAATAACTGAATATAACATAATTTTTTAAAAATAATAAATATAAAAAATTAAGTATTAATAAAAATATATGACTTAATAATAATAATATAGTCGATTAATTAGTTAAAAATAATCAATATTTACAACTTATTAATAATAATAAATATAACTAATATATTATTTTTATGAATTCATAGTAATTTATATAGTAATTAATAATATTTAATAATATTTAATAGTAATACTATTATTTAGATGATCATCATTATTATTTTTAATAATATTATTAGTCATATATGTAACAAATAAAAAATAATTTACATGACAAAAATGATTATTATTTGATAATAAATAATAATAATAACTAAAACTATTGTAAAATAATTGATACTTATTAGATGTTTAATCATCACTAGTTATTTTTAAATATCATTTACATATATTATTAAGAACAATATTTATATTCACTATTAGAAATTATTATTAATTTTATTTGTATTATTAATTACATTATACATTTAACTATTTAAAAATAGTTTAACAGTTTTTCTTTTTTTAGTTTGTTATGTTTAGACACACACACACACATAAACAAAAACATAATTCTATTTAAAAAAATATAAGGGTTAGTCTGGAAGTGGACAACACCACAAGCTCTCGTTGACCTCCTTTAGCTCAAGAACTCTATAGAACTACATGTTTTTCCCTTCCCAAAACACCTTCATGTAAATCAATCCCTCAAACTATAGGTGGATATCAATGATACAAAGCTTGAGATTTTATGTTGTTGCAATGAATCAATTGAAAAAAAATGAAAAAGCAAAAAATAAATTAACCCTAACTGTTTGAAAAACCAGAAAAAAACATGTAAGATTAAAACATAAAGGGGTCCAAGAAGAAATTATATATATATAATCTTAGTTACTATGTAAAGGGGTGATAACTGAGCATTGTTACATCAATTTCAGGCACACTACTATGTAAAGATCAGGTGACCTCTATGTATACATCACTCGAGAAAGTGTGTAATGGTCATCTGATCACTACATAATCATCATCCAGAGTTCACTTAAGGGGAATCCCCTCAGCAGAATGGAAATTTAATGTTCATAAAGGAAGGATAAAAATACCATGATAGAATGATATCAAAACTATGAAAAATAGGTAGAGAATTATAATCAGGATCTAAAAATGTAAAATTCAAACAACAAAATAACAAGATGTTAGTTTCATTTTTAAAAAATAAAATAGATAACTACCATTTATGATGGAATCTAAACAAAATAATGACGCTTTTTTTTGTACCTAATGTATTTCAAGTGGAACCATATTTAAAATACATAATCAATTCATAAATTTGGATAAATTCCTGGCCTTAGTCAAGATATCATATGAATTATCATTTGTGTGTATATTATTAACACACACTTCCACATTCAATAAGCTCTCTAGTAAAATGAAAATTAATATCTATATGTTTGGATCTACCATTGAATACTAGGTTCTTGGAGAGATGCAAGACATATTATGAATCACAATGAACTATAATCATAGAATTATATAAACTTAGTTCAACAATCAAACCCTTAAGCCAAATAAACTCTATAATATCCTCTATCAGTGAAATGTACTCACCCTTTTTTGTTGATAGTGCCACCACTGATTACATATTTTATTTTTAAGAGATGGTGTTGGTCTATGTGAGTAAATCAAGACAGGATGAATTGAGTTCACAATAAAAATTTCTCTATTAAAAACTAGTTCAATTAAAATCCCCCTATTTAATTAAAAATGGACAGTCAATCAAAATAGTAGATCAATATAATTTATGATATTTCAAAATATTACTCAAATCATTATTAGTGATCAGTTAAAATAATATGAAAATTATTATAACTTTTGAAATCAATTTACATAAACAATTACTTATATGAACACTAGCTAATATTAATTATCAAAGTAGTGGTTTTGTTTACAGATTAAAAAAATAGTTTGGAGCATAGAAATGAAACAAAACAAAACACAAAAAAGAATTAAAAACAATAGGTTCAGTCACAAGCTAAGACCTAATCCACTCCACATGGAAATCAACCACTTTAAATCAAATTAAATAAATATAATATTGATATGCAACCTAGATCTTGTAAACAGACAATAGTTACAAGCTATCTAGGACACACAATTACCTCTTCCATAATAAATGTGGGAATAAAACAAACACATTCCACACAAGTACGTCTTCCACAACAATGTGTGTTAACAAATGTAAAGTGAGCGAAGAAGATATCTTGTATGTTCCAGTTATACCACATGCTACAGGGTGTGTTTAATAAAGAAGGAAAACCACATACTCCTCAAAATTAAATACAACAAATAAAATTAGAATGTATAAAAATTTATAAAACATGGAGTTTATCAATCAGATGTCATCTAAATCTTGAGACTCATCGAATGTATCTTGGAGTGGATCTCAAGTCATATTTTTGAAAATCACAATAAAACAGAGTTTTATAACCTTTATTTTTTCTATCGGTAGGGAGGTTTCTAAATTTATAATATGATCTACACATGCACAATTGAATTTAGGTAATAATGATACATGTAAAGATCTATTCTGAATGGAACACATGATCATCTATTCACACTTAGCCATCATGCGTGCATTTATTCCCCTTATTGCATGGGGTAACTTATTTTAATGTGTAGAACTAGAACATGAAGATACTATTCGTGGAACAATAATCTAGGTATTCTGTATCCTCAAAATTAGTTCTAAATTAATTTAATGTTCCTTCAAATACTTTAAAAATATCTATTAAAATAACCCTCAACATTAAATTTGATAATATAGCTATTGGAAACATTTAATTCAAATGTACTATAGTAGAGACGGTGAGTCGGGATAACAGAGACTCATTTCTGGTTTTTGGAAAATCCAATGGTGAGTTAGGATGATGGTAGGTCATATAGTGATAGGTCATATTCGATTTTGACTCATCAAATTGATGTCTTGTCTTAATGATGAACTGTCTGAAGGTATGTAATCTTCAGTGGTGACTCCTATCAATGGTGACTCGTCTTATTATAGGTCATCCTAGGGGGGAGGCATTCTCAATGATGGGTGAAGTCTGGTGGTAAATCCACTCAGGGTGTTGGTAATTCTAGCAGCGAGTCATGTATGACAGTGACTCCGTGTCGATAGTGACTCTTTTTCAGCAGTGAGACATTCCTAGTGGTGACTTATATTCAAAAGTGTGTATTTTCTGGAAATGAATTTTCTTCAATGGTTTGTCTTTTCTAGAAGTGACTCATCCTCGATCGTTAGTCTTTTCAATACTTATCCAAATTTCAGAATAAATTTCCATATATTAGAAAATGATATTAGAAAACCTAAGAGCCATTAAAAACGTAATTAACATGATTTTTTATAATTAAAACAAGGAGGGGCCAACAATATCCCCCTTTTTAAAGATAAAAATCATGAAATTTTATAGACCATGTATAGAGTAAAATTTTCATATAATATATCTACTTAACACTTTAAAAATATAATGTAAGGTTTTGAAGTTAGATTTTAAAACACAATGGCATTAGAGATATAAAGTAACAAACAATATCAAATGTATTTAATAAATATGGTATTAAAGGTATATATTAAACATGTGTGGCATTAAAGGTATTGTATCAAGGAATAAAATTAATGAAGGTATAAAGGATATGAAAATGATAATATAGAAATTTCGTCATCTTTCTCCCCCTTTTTGGATTATCAAAAAGTAAAAATAAAAAAAGGAAACAAAAAGAAGAAAAATATGAATAATAAGACAATTTACATTGAAGGAAAAAAGTAACTATATTACATCCTAAAATAGATATAAATAATAAAAAATAAGTATATATAACAAAATCCTAAATTTAATGCTTCTTACCCCGAGTGGTAGGAATAAGAGGGGATATTCCCTTGTCAGAAGTAGAGAGTGAAATGGTAGAAGATGAGACAATTGTGGTTAAGTCTATAGGGACAAAATTTAGAGAAGTACTCTGTTAGATAATAATTGGTCAAAGATATTGGAAAACTTATCTGGGATTCATGGTGAATGGACAGAATTTATTAGGCAATAGAGAATCAAGATCCTGGGTAACATCTGCTCTAAACATATCTGGAGTAGTGGTTGGAGGAGATAAATGAGTGGTAGCTGAAATGGTATCCTGGTCTGTTATTTTTGTGTCAGTAACCCAAAGAAAAGGATTCATAGAATTTATGGAGTCTATGATGATATTACCCCCTCCCTCCGTGGAAATAAAAAATTATTTTTTCTAATCTATAAAAAATTTGATCATAGTGATGATCACTTGCAACTGATTTTCCACTTTATTAATGTCTTAAGTTACTAGAGGTATCCTAAGGTTATTTTCAATGATCATGAAGTGTGATTTCAACTGATGATTAGTGTAGATTCTTGAAAGGTAATACTTGATTGAATTTGTCATATTATGTCTATTAGCTCTGACTTCATTGATTCATTCCCTAACCATCTTATAAATATATCAGATTTTATCCCTAAACTACCTCAAACTATCCTGAGGGATATTATGGATATCTCCTAAAACATATTGAAGTTCCTCCATAACCACTGATCTTGTCATCTAAACACCAAAGGGAGGTTTGGAAATGGAAGTAAGATCCATTAGATAAATATTATATGCCCTCTATAGAAAATAATCCATATAATTATAAAAGATATATCTCATATCCTCCCTCATATTCCTCAAGGACTCTAACTCATTGGTAAAATTCCTATTCTCTATATTCACCTCTTGAATATGATGCATCTTATAAGGATTAATGTGGTTTCACACTAGCTCAAAATGATTTCTAGATATTATCTCACTGAGCTTACTGATCAAATGAGGTTCATTCATCAAAATAAAACTAGAGTCAGAAAGAATTCCTTCCCTGAAAGACTAAGTGTCATCTATGGATATAGCACCAATAAGCACATAAGCAATAGAATCAATGGGTAAGTGTGAAAAAGGAATTACATGTGGCATAATAGCCTTTTATAGCTCAGATCTGGCAGTCATATCTAAATAAAATCTCTATAACTCCCTTACCGAATATATCTACTCCACCATTGATCCCTTAAAATCCATAGCTACTTGAACTGGAATAGTAGGTTCACTATGATTTAGTTTACATATATCATCATTTGAGTTATGTTAACCCAATCCTGGCCAAAAATAACCTGGATATCTTACTTATTAATCAATAGATGGCTCCCCCAACATGATAGAAGACACAACAGTAGGATCAACAACTATAGGTTCAACAACTGCAATTTCAAAATCCATCTTCGCAATAAATATATTTTCATTAAATATCTACTCATTAAATGTCTCATTATCAAATTTAGTCTCAATAGATTCACTAATTGAATGACCAAAAAGATCTATATTAGTGAGTTAGACATGGTAACTAACAAGGCTTGGAGATTCCTCCCCCATAACAAATGCTCCCAAATCATCTCTGGAAGCTCTACCAAAATCTTAAACTAAGGTCGGTCTCTACTCAGACATAAAAGAAACAGATAAACCTAGATAAGAAACAAGTTCCTAAGACATCTCATGATCATCAATCCTATCATGTTCATAACCGCCATCAATTCCATCTTAATCATCATTTTCATCATATTTTCCACCTCCATCTTCCTTATCATTTTCTTCTTATTATCTACTTCAACATTTTCTTACTCTTCATATTCTTCTTTTTCTTATTGTTCACCATTCTCATCATTTTATTTATCAGTTCCATTTTATCCATTCTCATTATTATAAGATCTAAAATAAATCTTTTATTTTTCTTATTTATGAATCTCATTTTCCTTATCTTCACTTACATCCCTAAAAAGGGTCTCTCTAACATAGAGACATTTAGGAGGATTGTATGAACTGAAAGTGACAGTAGGAGGAGTATTAATAAATTTAGGGTCACTAAAATCAGCAACTGAGAACTCATAATTCTTGTTACCTGAGGTAAAAAACTTGTCTTCTTCCTCACATAAGTACACAACCACTTAATCTGGATCTATGCAAGTATCCACAAGATTCCTTGGTCTTGTAAAGTGATAAATAGGATTGAAACCATCATAAATATTTTCAACATCATTAACACATTGTCTCTTTCTGGGGTTCTAATTAATTTTCATTCTTTTGAAAATTACGTTGGTAAGGAAAAAACCTCCAGAGTTTACCTCATCTTCTTCTTCACCATCAACAAATCCCTAGGCCTCTAGAATGGATGAGATAAACTTAGGGTAAATCAGAGATTTTTACCGGCCATTTGTCTTGTACATCTATGTCATATGAACCATAAAGTACCTAAACAACTTGATTTTATCTACCCTTTTCAAAATCTATAGAATATATACATCTTGATATTTCATTTTATTAAATTGACTTTCCTTGGCCACAAAGAGTGCTAAATAAAATTACACAGTAAGAAACCATCACCATCAAACTCAGTCATAACAGGTCATCTCAATGTCCCATCTCTAGTTATCTCAAATAAGGCATCCTTATATTTAAAAGTATCACTATCACTTGGAATCGATCTATGATAATAATTTAAAATACCTCACTGACTTGAAAATAAAACAACATTATTCCCATTTATCCAACTTCGAACCTATTCATTATCTACCGAAAAGTTAAAATCCACATTCTCATAAAATTAATGAACTAACCAAGGATAGAACAACCTATCATTATTCGAGAACAACTAAACCCATCCCCCATTCTTTGAATAGTCAAAGCACCAAATAAATTATCAACATCAACTAATCGACATTCTCTTATTTATCAGGAATTATTGTATGCTTCACAAACTATGGTCTCTTCATATATTCAGATAGTCTTCTTGACTATCCTATTTATTTATTTGAAAGAAAAAAGCTTTGGGGGAATACACTACTGTATACGTCACACTATCCATTTTTAATGAGGTGGAAGGATCTGATAAGGTCGAGGTAAGGCTAACAGTCGGGAAGGAAACTCTCACGATGAATTTCAAAGGTAAGGCATGAGGGAGAGAGTGTCAAAATTATACTAGGTGTTTGATTTATATAAATTAGGGATTAAAAATAATAAAAATGAAATAAAATTTAAATAATAAAGAAATTATATAATTAACCTATAGTGACCCTATCCTTTTACACATATCATTACATGATTCTAATATTTATTAAACATCATATTACAAGCCATGGATCATGAATTATAGTGGCTTTGATGAATAAGTTCATAAAACATAAAACATGGGACTAAAAACATATTTATTTAATCTTCATAATGATATAATAACTTCCTTTTGAGTCCTTAAAACTACATAGGGTACCCAGGGGATCACATGAACAAAGTGATGATCTAAAATCCTAGTAAGTGATTAAACATAAAAATAGGGATTTAGCACAAGGGTTATAGAACATGACATAATGATATAAAATGTCATAAATAATCATAACATATAAACATGGTATCATATAAACATTAATTCATTGTATTGTGGAAGCAACATGAATCATGACTATATCTTGAGTCAAGGCTCGTTTCATATAGATGAGCACAAGTCAAGGTTAACCACCAAGACCGTTGCACATGGTAGCACGAGTCAAGGCGAACCACCAAGGCCATTGTACATAATGTCTCATGAGACTAAACTTCACCCAATGCATTGTAGAACTATCTGGTCACACCCATCTTAACACGTGCACGAATATTCATTCCACATATAATATCATACATAAATAATTATAATCATAAGTCCACCCATGGAAATAAATGAGTATCTTAATCTTTTCATAAAACATAATGAATGGGAGAATCATAAAAGTGTCCATAAAATTAAGGAATTGTAACACACATAGAAATTTATAAGGCAAAATTGGAATATACCATGGTATGTGGAGTCAAATAGATGTCACAACATGTAAAAATAGAATTTAAAATTTTTTATCATTAAAACATTTTAGCGCGGTTCTAAGGAAAACACTAACAGTAATTTAAAATACATAATGGAATTATACTTTGTAAATTATCTACAGTGAACCAATTATGTTTTTATAATAAAAAACAAGTTTTATAAAATCAATGGTTACTTAAAACATATGGTAGAGTGCACTTGAATTTTGGTATGGATTCAGGAAGTTCCCTTAAAACAGGTTTTCTTATCAGGAAGTATTGAGGAGAGAATCACTTAAAAACATGTATATCCCGAAAAGATATTGATGAAAGGGTATTGATAAATTAATTTGGTACATGTGAAATATATTTAAAATAGTCACATAAAATGATAAGATAAGTTCATTTTTTGAAAAAGGAAGATATGGAAACCCGAAGGAACAACGGAGGTCCGGGTAGAATCACTTACAGATTATCGGCATGGTATCAGGTGTACTTAAGAGGGATTAATGAGAGATAAAGGAGTTTCTCATAAATTATAAATCATGAGGGAAGTATTGGGGAGGTGAAAAATTATACCCCCATCATTAGGTATTACACATAAAATAGAATAACAAAGAGGACATTTTTTAATAGAGATGATCCCTTACCTAAAGTCTGATGGTGATCTCCACTTGATATTAATGACATGAATAATAAATTTAGTTTCATTAATTAATAATTAAGGAACTTAACAAATATTTAAAATATTTATTATAACCTTTTTAACTTCATTAATGACCTTTTTTATGGGTTAAGTGGTTTAATTTCATTGTTCCAGTCTGTTTCCTTCTTGGGTTTTTACGTCCATTTTACTTATTTTCATGAATGGAGAATCATGTAAAATGGGGATTGTTTTCCAGAATTGAAGTTATATTTTATTATTGAACAAACATAAGGATACATGGTTGCAAATTTAATTTGGTTACTTGGAGTGGAGTTGAATAATTATATAAAACATTAGTGATAGCCTTTTGGGTTTATTGGCGATTTGTCTGATCACTAAGAACTCATTTTGAATTATAATCTAATACCATGTGTACAAAAAGATTATAGAACCTTACATAGGATATATTACATAATAATCTTTCTCAACCATAACAAAAATGATTTCATTAACATAATTGAATATGGTATAAGAAATTGAAAACCCATCATCCTTGAATGTGGTAAATTAACACATCTCAGATGGTGTCTTTACTACTAGTATAAAATAAGAGTAAAGGAGAGATGATAATAAATTATTCCATTATCCTTAAAAATTCCAATACAATTAAGTTACTGGAGTTGTTATAACATTTATATTAGGAGAGGTAAGGATAGAAAAGAAAACAAATGAACTTGAAATGAAAGTAGAAGAACATAAAAGTCGAATTTACATCTTAAATGAATCATCCTCAACAGCCTCTTAAGGGGAGAGGATTTGGTATTTTGAATAGACTAAGGGATTATTGAATTGGGGGAGGATATTAGGGAGATATTTGTGCATAATTTATGAAAGTCACAATACTTAAGAGGAGTGAGGAGAATAAGTAAGGAGGGGTGGTTTTATAGTGGTAGAGAGGAGGGTTTTCATAATATTTAATTCCTTAGTTTATTAATTTCCTTCAAGACCAAACATAGAAATGATTACATGACCCAAAATAGTAATATGTGCATTTTAGTTATAACTGAGGTTTATTACATCATCCATGATGCTAGGAATAGTCCATTTAGCTTATAATGTATATGTAATGTAAATTATCATATTTCACTATTCATAAACAATTCAAATTTTTTAGAAAAATCCCAAAAACATTAACCTAACCATTTTTCAACATGTTGAATCCAAAAATGAACTCCATTTTTTAAAAATAATTTTCTAAATATGATTATTTTAATTTTAATTTTAATCATAATTTACTTAAAAAATACAGATTTTAAAACTATCACAGATTTTATAATGCTTTTAAAAATTACATAAGGTCTTATAAAATTATATTAAAACCAGAAGAAATAAACGTTTTAATTTATGAACACCTTTTAGGAAAATAAAATTTCTTTTAAATTAATTAATTATTTATGACTTACAAAAATACCAAAACTTTTACTATGGTCACTTATAAGATGCCTAAATTTTATTTATACCTTCATGGGTGAAGCTAAAATTCTTTTGGAAGACATCATATCCATAAGTGTCATATTACTATTCATAAGGGTAGGTTATTATTCATAAGGGTAGGTTACAATTCACCAAAAGATAAGTTTGCTCCATCATACCCCAAAAATCACCATGAACACAACCGTGTATGTTAGATTTTTGAAATTCAAAACACATAAGTGACAATATTATGTTTAAAGGTCACATAGTACATAGTAGTTTATTATATTTTTATTTCATTTGATTATATGAAATAATTATAAGAAGGTATTTTCCATTTATAAAACATTGGGTCATTACATTATTCCCCCCTTATAAAATTTTGCCCTCGAAGTTTCTTTTTTTACATTCTAAGACATAAATAGGTGTGGGTACTTTTCCTTTATTTCCTCCTCCAGTTCCCATGTTGCCTCTTCATAATTGTAGTTTCTCCACATTACTCTGACCAGGTGAGTAGACTTGTTATGTAGAACATTATCTCTATGATCCAAGATCATCACTTGTAGTTCCTCGTAAGAAATATCATTCTCCAACTGTACCACCTCTAAATAGAGTACATGTGAAGGTTCTTGTATGTACTTCCTTAATAGGGATACATGACGGACATCGTTTATTTTGGACATGGTAGGTGGATGTTCAAATCGATAGGCCACAGCCCCGACCCGATCAAGAATCTCAAAGGGGTTGATGTACTTGGGACTTATCTTTCTTTTCTTCCTGAACCTCAAGACCTTCTTCCATTGAGAAATGCGTAGATATGCGATATCTCCAACTTTGAACTCAAGGTCTCATTGATTATTGTCTACATAACTCTTTTGTTCACTTTGGGCTTCCTTGATGTTATGTTGAATGATTTTCTCCTTATCCACCATTTTTTCACCATTTCATATCCTAGAAGCTTACTCTCACTAACTTCATCACAACACGCTAGTGTTCTCCACTTTTCTCATAAAGGGCTTCATATGGTGCGATTCTGATGCTCGAGTAGAAAATTTTGTTGTAGGATAATTCACCAAAAAGAAGATGTCGTTCCCATCCTCCATTGAAGTTAATAGAACATTCTCTAAATATATCTTCTAGTGTATGAATAGTTCGCTCAGATTGGCCATCATTTTGAGGATGATAGGCCGCACTAAAGTTATGTCCAGTGCTTAGACCATACTGGAGAGTTTTCTAGAATTTTTTGGTGAATCATGGATCTCAATCAGATACAATATATAGTGGTACTCTATGTAGCCTTACCACCACTTTGATATATATCCGTGAAAGATGATTCAATGAGAAGTCTTCCTGAATTGTAATAAAGTTAGCTACTTTATAAGACGATCCACAGTGACCCATATATCATTGTTTTAGATAGATGTCCTCAGTGGTCTACTAACAAAGTCCATGGTTATGTTCTACCACTTCCATGCTGGTATGGGTAGTGGTTGCATCATCCCCTTATAATTCTATCTTTCAGCCTTCCATTATTGACATACTAGGAACTTTGATGTATATTCAGCAATCTCCTTATTCATATTGTCCCACTAAAAGTTCTCTCAGAGATCTCGATACATCATTGCACTCCCTGGGTGGATAGGGAAGGTTGAGTTGTGTGCGTAATTCAGAATATCCTGCTTTATCTCAGGATTAGATGGTGCCCATAATCATGACCCAAATCTTAAAACTCTTTCCTCATCAATCTTGAACTCTGATGATTTCCCATTTTTAATGGCTTCCATACTTTTCTGAATTTCCACATATTTTCTTTGAGCATCCCTTATTTTCTCCATGAAGGATGGTTGAGCAATCATTTTAGAAAACATTGATTATTTTCCTCCCTTAATGAT
Source organism: Viscum album (assembly GCA_963277665.1). NCBI lineage: Eukaryota > Viridiplantae > Streptophyta > Magnoliopsida > Santalales > Viscaceae > Viscum > Viscum album. The sequence goes on along the minus strand of OY728119.1, from coordinate 614,735,495 downwards.
TCCCATGTCCATCCTTAGAAAATATAATAAGATTGGATCCTTTTCAACTCTCATCATTGATAAAGTTTCTTGATCCTTTCTACTCAGAGCATTTCCCACCTTATTTTCCTTATCGGGATGGTTGTTGATCGATTAGTCGTAATCCTTGATGAGCTCTATCTATCTTTTCTTGTTCATATTAAGATATTTTTTATGAATATATATTTGAGACTCTTGTGATCAGTATATATCTCACACTTCTCCCCATAGAGATAATTCCTCCAAATTTTTATTGTAGAGATCACAACTTCCAACTCCAGATCTTGTGTAGCATAGTTTTTCTCAAGTATTTTTAGCCTCCTTGATGCATTGGCTATCACTTTATCATTTTCATCAGCACACAACCTAAACCCTTCTTTAAAGAATCATTGTACAACACAATGAGTTCCCCACATTTTGGGGGTGTGAGTACTGTACAGTGATTAGCCTCTTTTTCAACTCCTTAAAGCAGTCTTCACATTCTGGATTCTAGATGAACTTTACTCCCTTCCATTTCAGCTTGGTCATTGGGTTTAAAAATTGTGAAATGTTTTTCACAAATTGACAATAATACCTAGCTAGACCCAAAAATCTGTGGATAACTATTACAGATGTTTTCCTATTCCACTCTTCAATCGCCTTTGTCTTGGAAAGGTATACAGATATCTTTTTGTTGGTGATAACATGCCCCAATAATGATACTTCTTCCATCTAGAACTCCAATTTACTATACTTGAAATACATATTCTCCCTTTGTAAATTCTTTAACACAGTATTCAAATTCTCCTCATGTTCCTCCTTTCTCTTGGAGTATATCAAAATATCATTGATAAAGACTACCACAAATTTGTCAAGGTCATCTCTAAAGAATCTATTCATTAAATCCATTAATATTTCTGGATCATTAGTGAGTATGAAGGGTTTCAGTATGAACTCATAGTGTCCATAACTCATTCGAAGAATAACTGTCCCCAGAAAGAGGATCGAAAAATACATCTATCTATGGAAGGGGGGACTTGTTATTTATCATGATTTTATTAAGCTCATAATAATCAATTCCGATGTGCATTGATTCATCCTTCTTCTTGACAAAGAGGACTAGGGAACCCCACAGTGAAACACTCAAGCATATAAAACCCTTCTCTAGATTATCCTACAACTTCTTCTTCAGTTTTTATAGCTCTATGGGGTCCATTCTATAAGGTTTCATTGAAGTAAGCATAAATCCAGGAATAAGGTCAATTGAGAACTCAACCTCTCAATCTGGTGTAAGACTATACAACTCTTCTAGGAATACATCATTATAATCCATCATGATGGGCATGTCTTCAATCATGATTCTCTCCTTTGTCTCAATCATTTGAGCTAGATATTCTTGCTCATAATAAATTAATACCCACACTTGAGAAGATTATTCAAAAGAATATTCATCTTCCTCCTTAAACATGTAATGAAGTGGAGGATGTTTTGGGATGTGAAGAGTGATCCCCCTTTCCCAAAAGATGATGTTGGATTTTTATAAAGATAGGCAATCCATGCCAAAGATAACATTGAAGTTCTCTAAAGGAACTATGAAAATATTTTTTGGGTGGTTCATTCCACAAACATTAACCGGGGAGGAGTTATAAACCATCGACGCAATGATTTTCCCATTTTCTATTCTCAAAGATAACTTATCTTTAAAATTTTGAGGTGCAATTTGAATTCTTCTACTAAACTTGATAGATATTAAAGAATGTTTATAACCAGAATCAAATTGTACATTAACTATTCTTGAATTAATAACTAGTGTACCATTCACCACAACATTGTCCGGCTCCACCTCAATAGTAGTGATAGCATAATCCATTCCTTGTTTATGTGGAGGTTATTGTTGATTTCCTCTAGCAACACTCAACTTAGGGAAATTTTTCTCATAATTCCCATACTTATAGTAGTTGTAACACTCCACTATAAGGTGAGTGTTTATATGAAACTTCCTTTATTCCTCTACATTAGTGGGAATCTACATATCATGTAGACAGTTTTTAGCCAGATGTCCCAACTTTCCACATTTAAATAAATTCTTGGTTCCCTTTAGATAGTTCCCAATATTCTTCTTCCCATTGTTTTTACATGTGGGATGGTCGGGATTCTTCCCATCATGGAATTTATTTATGGGACTACCCAAATTACATTCCATTTTCCTCTTCTTATCCCTGGTTCCATGATAATAGTGAGAGTCTTTGATCTCCATTTCAAACTTGAGGTCACAACGAACAATATCCTCGTAGTTTACTAAGTCTTGAATCACTAGCACTTTTCATAGACATGTATTTAGTCCTCTAAATAAGATATCCATATTGATTTTGATGTTAATGACAAAGCTAGAGGTTTACCTTTCCATCCTTGTAATGTTTTCTTCATATACCCCGATTGACTCATCTTACTTTTTCTTGAGTCTGAGGAACTCTCTTTCTATCTTGAGATGGAGGGTTTATGGAAAATATTTATTGAAAAACATTCTCTTGAATTCCTACCAATATATGGAATCAATTTCTTCTTGGTTCTTTATATTCTTGATCAGTTTTCACCACTGATCAACTTCCCTATCAAAATGATAGATCTCTAGTACAACTTTCTCTTCTTCAGAGCACTTGAGGATACAAAATATATTTTCAATAGAGTTAATACACTATTTTGCAAGGAGGGGATCAGAAGATCCACTAAACATGGGAGGACTTTACCACATGAATGATTCAATGGAAACTTTATCTTTCTTTAGAGGATGAAGCAGTTACACTTGATTCAAGTTATTATTCATTACTTAATCCAGCTAAGAAAGTACTGTAATGTTGTTTTGAGCACCCGGTCCCATCATATTTTTCATATCATCAGGTAAATCTTCACATTCCTTATCACATTGATTTTTGGAACGTGTTCTTCTATTTCCCACCATGAACTAAGAAAACGATCATAATCTTAGAGGGTTTGAATAATTATTTATTTATTATAAAAAAAAGAAACTTGAAAATAAGAGGATAAACAAGTAAAGGACAAGTATATCTTAACTTGTGATTACCTATGTTTAAATATAGGTTATCCTTGATATTTTTATTAAATTATATTCTTATGGGATTTTTTATTCCCATAATAATGGTTTTTACTATGACCATGAATTTACCAAAGAATATCCCCTGGTAATGTCAAACCGAGAGTGCAGAAAGGCCCGTTATCGTACACCGTTCCTCTTCGAGTCAAGCTCAAAGTGGTGTTTTTTGGTTTTAACCATAGATACATATGTGTCAGAGCTACCTCTACCTATTTGTATCTAAACAGGGATGTATTTTCTTGATAAACAACATACTCTATACTTACCAAAATTTAAGGATGCTTTCTCATACTTAGTATCATTTTTATGGTTCTTCCTGAAGTGATCTATTCCTAATTTCCAAAAGTAACTAGACCATCCTCTGATACTAACTATAAAAACCCTACACTTTTACACATAACATTTTATGGTTTTAAGAATAATTAAACATCCTATTACAGGACATGGATCATGATCTAGTGTCTATGAGGACTAGGTACATAAAACGTAAAACATGGGACTAAAAACAACACATCTTTATTTAATCTTCATGAAGACCTCCTAACATAATTTTGATCCCTTACATCTTTATAGGTTACCCTAGGGATCAAATAAACAAAGGTAAGAGCTAAAATCCTAGTAAGGGATTGAACATAAGAATAAGGATTTAAAACAAGGGCTAGAGAACATGAAATAATGATATAAAATGACATATATAATCACAACATATAAAAATGGGATCATATAAACATGAATTCATAGTAATTTGGAAACAACATAAATTATGGCTTTAGCACGAGTCAAGGATCATTGCACATAGAGTAGCACAAGTCAAGGTTAACCAATAATACCGATGCACATGGTAGCATGAGTCAAGGATAACTGCCATGACCTTTTCACATAATGTATCAAGAGACTAAACATTACCCAATGCATTAGAGAACTATCTTGGAACACCCATATTTACATGTTCGTGAATTTACCTTCCACATATAAAATCATACATAAATATTCATAAGCATAACAGAACCCATGGAAAGAAATGGGTATCTTAATAATGTCATAAAACACAATGAATGGGAGAATCATAAAAGTGTCTATGAAAGAATGTAATTAGAATATAAATGGAAATTAATAAGGTAAAATGGTAATATATCATGTAAGAGATTCCAAACATAAGTGACAACATGTAAAAAGAGTATTTGAGAATTTTTAGCATTAAAACATTGTAATGCGGATTAAAGGAAAACACTAACAAGAATTTAAAATATAAAAGGGAATAATATTTTGTAAAAATCCAGAAGTGATCCAAGTATATTTTTATAATAAGAATTTTTTTTATAAAAACAATTGTGTCTTAAAACATATGGTAGAGTGAACTTTAATTTGGGTATCGATTCAGGAAGTTCTCTTAATACAGGTTTTCTTATCAGGAAGTAATGAGGAGAGAATCACATTAAAACATGTATATCCCCAAAAGATAATGATGAAAGGGTCATTATAAATGAATATGGTACATGTTAACATCATTTGTAAGATTAACATAAAAAGATAATATAACTACATTTTTTAAAAAATAAAGATAAGGCAACCAGAAGAAATAAAGGAGGTCTGGGTAGAATCCCTTACAGATTATCAGCATGGTATCAGGTGTAGTTAAGAGTGATTAATGAGAGAGAAATGGGTTTATCATCAATTATACATCGTGAGGGAAGTATGTTGGAGGTGAAAAATCATACCCCATCATTAGGTATTATAGGTAAAAGGAGATAATATAGAGGACATTGTTGAATAGAGAGGATCCCTTACCATAAGTTTGATGGTGATCTCTACTTCATATTAATGAACTGAATAATAAAATTACGTTCATTAATTAATAATTACAGAACTTCATAAACATTTAAATGATTTAGTATGAAATTTTTAAGTTAATTAATGACCTTTTTGGTGGGTTATGTGGTTCAATATAATTGATCAGGTCTGTTTGTTTTCTTAGTTTTTATGATCGATTTACTTATTTTCATGAAAATAGAATAATGTAAAATGAGGATGGTTATCCAAAATGGTGTTATATTTTATTAATTAAAAAAAAATAAGTTTACATGTTTTTAAATTTAATTTGGTTTCTTGGAGTAAAATTGAATCATTATATAATACTTTAGGGATAACCTTTTCGGTTTATTGGCGGTTTATTGATCACTAAGAAGTCATTTTGCATTATAATTTAATACCATATGTAAAAAAGATTATAGAACCTTAAATAGGATATATTACAAAATAATATTGTTAAAACATAACAAAAATGGTTTAATTACCATAATTTAATATGGTAAACGAAATTGAAAACCCATCATCATTGAATGTGGTATACTAACACATCTCAGATGGTGTCTTTACTACTAATATAAAATAAGAGTAAAGGAGAGATGATAATAAATTATTCCATCATAATAAAAACATTCCAGTACATTTAAGAAACTAGAGTTTTTATAACATTTGGATGAGTAGAGGTAAGTATAGAAAAGAAAACAAATGAACATGAAAAGAAAGCAAAAGAATTGAAAAGAGGAATTTACCTCTTGAATCAATATTCCTTGAGAGCCTCTTAAGGGGAGAGGATTTGATCTTCTGAAGAGACTTGGAGTAGTTCAACCTTGGTGATGAGATTGGGGAGAGATTTGGCAGGAATATAGGCAAGGCACAAGGCCTGAGATGAGTGAAGAGAGGAGGTATGGAGGGGTGATATTTATTGTGGAGGAGAGGAGGGTTTCCATAATATTTAATTCCTTAGTTTATTAATTTCCCTCCAGACTATTAATAGTAATGATTTAATGACAAAAAATATTAATATATGCATGTGAATTCAGACTAAGGTTTCTTACATCATCCATGATTCTAGGAATAGTCCATTTAGCTTGTAATGTATATATACAGTAAATTACAATATTTCACTATTCATAAAAAAATTCAATTATTTTAGAAAAATACTAAAAAATTCACCCTGACAATTTCATGATGTGTAGAATCAAAAAATGAACTCCATTTTTCAAAAATATTTTTCTAAATATTATTAATTTAATTTTTAATTAAAATCAAAATTTACTTGAAAAATACACAATTTAAAACTATAACTGATTTTATAATGCTTTCAAAAACTAAATAAGGTATTATAAAAGTGTCTTAAAACCCGAAGACATAAAAATTTTAATTTATGAACAACTTTTAGGAAAATACAATTTCTTTTAAATTAATTAATTAATTTTAATTAATTTTTTATGACATATAAAAATACCTTTACTTTTACTATGGTCACTTATAAGAAGCCTAAATTTTATTTATACAATCATGGGTGAGTCTACTATTCTATTGGAAGATATAATATTCTTAAGGGTCATATTACTATTCATCAGGGTAGGTTACTATTCACTGGAAATTAATTTTGTTCCATCAGAACCCAAAAATCACCCTGAACGCAACCATGTATGTTAGATTTTGGAGATTCCAAACACAAAAGTGACATGATTATGTTTAAAGGTCACATATTACTTAGTAGTTGATTGTGTTGTTATTTCATTTGATTATATGACATAATGATAATATGGGATTTTATATTGATAAAACATTGTGTTGTTACATTACCTGTAATTAAAAATTAGTAATGATGACTTAAATTCCAATGACAGTTCATTACCATCAGTGGGTTGTTCCAATAGTGGGTTTCTCCAATGGTGGGTTGTTGCAATGGTTGATTATTCCAAGGATGGGTAAATGTGAATGGTGGGTAAACTCCTAAGGAAGTTCCTAGAGAATTATGTTTCACCAAAATTAATCATCCCTGATTCATGTTTGATATAGTTCATTCTCTAATAATTCAATGGTTTAGTAAAAATATCTGCAAGATTATGTTCCGTTCTAATGTATTCAAGAGATATATAACCATATTTAAAATGATCTCCCAAAAAAGAGATGTCGCACATCAATGTGTTTCTTTCAAGAGTGAGAGAAATTATTTTTAGAAATATTTATAGCACTTGGGTTTTCAAAATTTAAAGGGGAATGTTAGAATTTATATTCATAGTCTACCAAACTATGTTTCACCCACAAAATTTGAGCACATAAGCTAACGATAGCCATGTATTCATATTCAAAAGTAGATAGTGAAAATGGATTTTATTACTTACTACCCATATAAACTAGAGACATTCCCAAAACGTGACATGTTCCCAAGGTTCATTTTCTATCTAACTTGCATCCACCAAAATCCTCATCTGAATAACTAACTAGGTCAAATTTTTATCCTCTAAGATAGAAACATCCCTAATTGGTTGTATACTTGATTTATTTAGAAATCCATTCTATTGAAAGATAGTGTAAATCTTTTGGGTTTTCTTGAAAATGTACACACAAACAAACACTAAACATAATGTCTAGTAAGCTAGTAGTTAAGTATAGAAGACATAAAATCATACCTATGTAACTGGTTTCATCCACTAATTTCCTAGCTTCATCAAGATCCAACATACAGGTGGTACACATAGAAGTGCCACTATATTTAGTGTTATCCAAACCTAAATGTTTTATAAGGACTTTAGTATATTTACATTGATTTGAAATGATTTCTTTTTTATTTTAAAAAATATGAAAAACAATAAATAATCTATTACACCCATTAAAATCATTTCAAATTCCTTTTTAATTATTTTTTAAAATCTAGTATGTAATTTTTTTAGAAAATCTAAGGATAATATCAACTACATAAATTTTAACAATTACAACATCTTTTTAAATTATTTTTATAAAAAGGGTAGGATCGGCTATACCTTTTGAAAAAAATAAATAAATAAGAAAATATATGACCCTATCATACCATGATCTTGGATCATATTTTAGACCATATAAATATTTTGTTAATTTGAAATAATGATTTGTAAAATGAGTATTTTTAAATCCATGGGGTTGTTTAACAAAAACATTATCAAATATATATCCATTCAATATTTCACTCATGAAATCTAGTTGATATAGTTTTAAATATAGATGTTTTGTATCGACTAGTAGTATTCTAATGGCTTCATGTATGGCTATAGGTGAAACGGTTTCCTCATAGTCTATACACTCTACATGAGTATACCCATGTTCAACTAGTACAGCCTTGTTTATTATTATTATTCTAGACTCATCAACCTTGTTTCTAACCCCCCATTTATTTATTATAGTAAAGGGGTATTTAGCTCTATCAAAAATTTTCCAAAAAATATTTATTTAAAATTTATTATGTTCTTATTTCATATCCATTACAAAAAAATTCATCATTGATTTCATCATTGATGTTCTTAGGTTCAAGATATGACAATAATTCTTGATGCTCAGCCTGATTCCTTAGAAAATCAATAGTCATTATACCTCAATCTATGTCTTCTACTACAACATCTAAAGGTTGATATTTAAGATTATTGACCATTCTATAAAAATAAGGGATGGTCACCTCATAGTCTTCTATAGGTTTTGGTTCTCAAAGTTCCTCAATACTATTTGATATTTCTATATATTCTAAAAAAGTACTAGAAGGTTTATCATTTATTTTAAAGGTGGATAAATCATCCAAAAGGTTTTACAATTGTATTTTAAGTGCACTTGGATCTTTCTCAACAAACATGACCTGGACAGACTCTTCCACAGTCATGTTTCTTTTATTAAAAACTCTATTGGATTTACTAGATGTTGAGTAACCCAGAAAAATACCTTTCTCTCTCTTGGAGGAAAACATGACAAGATTATCCTTAGTGTTAAGAATAAACAATTTAAAACCAAAAACTATAATGTAATTAACTTTAGGTTTCCTAATATTCTAATGTTCATAAGGATTATTCCTTAAGATAGGTCTAAATAAAACTCTATTAATTATATATCATGTTGTATTCATAGCCTCTCCCCAAAAGTAGATAGGTAAGTAATATTCATTAATAATTTATTAGGATATCACTTGAAGCGTTCTATTTATTCTTCTATAACTCCATTTTTAAAAGGATTCATATGATAAGATAAGTAATGATTATATCCATTTGTGAGAAAAGGGACTCAAAGTATTTATTTTCAAAATGATGTCCATGGCCACTTCTTAAGTTCTTAATTCTATGTCAACTTAGGTTTTCTATTTATTTTACATACTTTGTAAAATAAGAGAAGGATTCACTTTTGTGAGCTAAAAATAATACACATGTATACCTAAAAAAGTCATATACAAGTACATATACATTGTGCTTCCAATTTAAACTAGATACTCTATATGGTCCCAACATGTCCATGTGAACCAACTCTAGGGGTTGAGAATTTGAAACTCATTTCTTTAATTTAAATAATATTTTATTTTGTTTCTTTTTTTGTAGGGTTTACAACCATTATCATTTGAGAATCAATGTTTGGGTAGATCCTTGACTAACCACTTCCTAGTAATCATTCTAAGATAGTGAATATTACAGCGGAAAAATATCCTATTCCAGAGCCAATAATCTCTATGAATGGTACATAAACATGAAAAATTTTGTGACATTAGATAACCAAGATTAAAAAAATACATATTTTCAATTATCAAATAAGTGAGAACTAAAACAAATTAGAATTAAAGACACTATAGAAATTGTTTCAAAATTTCACATAAAACCCATTATCACGTATTTATGAGATTATAATGAGATTTCATTTTAAACCATTAAAAAAAATTACTTTATAAATTAAAATTTGGTTAGAGTTACTTACTTGTACAAGGGAAATTATTTTTTCACTAGAATTTTAACTAATGGATACATGTCCACCAACAGACTTTATCAGGTTTTGAAGCCTGAGTAATCTCCTATCATATGTATGGAATTAATGCAATCTAGATTCCATAAACTTATACTAAAACTCTTTAGGTATGTTACCAACCAAAAAATTTATAACAAAAATCATTTTGGTACCCAAAATCTCTTGGTTCTATAAATGTTAGTTCTGAGATCTTTAAGAACCAAAATTTTCTTCACGGGTTTCCTATAAGAATTTTATATCCTATTTGAAATAAAAACATTATTAGGTCTACTTGAATAATAACTAGAAGTATAATTTATAGAATTATAATTAGGAATAAAAGTGTATTTCAAAATTCTCTTATGTCATGGTTGATAACCTAATATCATAATATACACAGGTTTTATTTGTTTTCCTATTATTTGAGTGATATTTTCTATACTATTAGTGAATCACTCTAATCATTTCTTTAATTTCCCATTTTAGAATTTTAGTTTAGTATTTTCTTCCAAAAATTGAGTATTATTTTCTATCTCAACATCATGATCAGATTCAATAATTTTAAATCAAGAATGTTGGTCCTTTATAATTTTGTATTTATCTTTAATCTTATTGAATGTATCTTCGAGAATATTGAAATTTAAAAAAAAATTACTCTTTTTTCATATTTTTTTTAATATACATAATGATAAGAATTATGTATAGGAGAGATAGTAGGTACTTCATATATGTTTTCCATGAAGCACATATTTTCTCTATTAGAATTTTCTTCATGATTTGAGTCTCATTCACTGGAGATTTTCTTATAGGCACACATAGTGGATTTCATAGATTTATTATATTTTCTATCCTTATAATCATACTTCTTTTTTCACTTTAATTTAGGATAGTCATCATTAACATGAACTTTTCTTTTACACTCATAAGAGGCAATTTCATTTGGGTTATCATCACATTTCAAGTATTTCTTACAATTTCATTTATTATCATACTTTCCTTTATATCTTGGTTTCCCAAAAAATTCCTTATTATTATATAATTTCTTAAACCTTATATCCAAATGGGTCATCTCCGCATCACTGTTTGCTGGTGATTCTTTGTCAATGGAGCTTTAAAATTGTACTTTTTTTATGGATTAGTCTTGAAGGATACATATTTTATATTTAGTTCATATTCCTCTTCACAATTAACTTTAAGCTCTTCCTCAGACAACATTTTATGTCCAATCAATTCACTAACTGGTATTTTTCATATATCAAAAGATTCTCTTATTAAAACTGATATTCCCCTCCATATTTCTAGAAGACATTGCAACATTCACCTGAATTTTTCTTTATATAAAATTAGATTTTCCAAGGATATCCTTATATTCACTATTTCATAAATGATGAAATACATATAAGAAATAAGTTCACGAGGTTTCATATTGAATGTATCATATTTAATTGTATAATTATTCAATATCATTTCTTTCACATAAGTTATTCCTCCATGATAAATAGATAATGTGTCCCAAATTTTAAAAGATGATTTAAAAGAAATTATCCAATTGAATTCTTCATCTCATAAAGAGTAGTAAAGAGAATTCATTGACTTAAAATATTTTTATAGGAATTTTTAGTGGAATCATCCCACGCGACTCTAGTAGTTGAAGGTAATTCATATTTAGCCTGTATAGAAGTCAATATTTCAAAACTCATAATTTCAATGTGTATTTTCATCTTTATTTTCCATAAAGAATAATTATTTCCATTAAATAAAGTTGGTCTATTGGTAGAATAAAAATCCTTTATTTTATCTATTTAATGAAATAAATCAATTATTGACCTAAATTCATGATCTTTAAAACACAACTAAAATCACAATTGAAAATGTTTTGAAATCCTTCTATACAAAATATTTTTTGGAGTGAGTAACTCAAGAGAGAGTGAATTGAGTTCCCAATAATTTTTTTGGTTAAAAACTAGTTCAATTATTATCCCCCAAAATAATTAAATGTTCCCAAAAATTTAAAAAACAGATCGATATATGTTTTGATCTTTCAAAATATTCCTCAAATCTTCATTAGAGCTCAATGAAAATAAAATTAAAACTATTATAACTTTTTAAATCAATTTACTTAATCAAATAATTATATAAACACTAGATAATATTATATGTCAAAGTAGTTGGTTTTTCTACAGTTTAAATCAATCTCAGTTTGATGACTAGAAATAAAACGAAAAAACACATAGCTCAGTTAAAAATAAGAGGTTCAGTCACAAACGAAATATGAATCCCTTCCAATTAGTAAATTCTTGCTTCCAATAAGATTATATAAACATAATCATGAATCCCAACCTGGATGAGGTAAATAGAAAACAACTATAAGTTATCCAAACCACACGTGGACATCTTTTACAATAACTATGGTAATAAAACAAACATAGGACACACAAGTACCTCTTCCACAACACAGTGGGTAAACTAATGTAAAGAGAGTGAAGAAGATCTCTTTTATGTCACATTTAAAGTATATGAGGCAATGTGTGTTTAACAAACATGGTAAACCACACACCACGTGAAATTAAATGAAAAAAATAGAAGGATAAAGTATAAAAATTTATAAAATACATAGCTACTCAGTCAAATGTAATATGAATCTTGAGACACCGCGAATTTAGCTTAGAGTGGATCTCGAGTATAAAATCATAAAAGTGTAGTAAAATAAAGTATCATAAGCTCGATATTTTCTAATTTTAGGGAAGGTGATGAATGTATAGTATGTTCTATACTTCCACAGTCTAATGAAGGTAAGAATTTCATGTGTAAATATCTTCACTAAATAGCACACTAGATCATCTATTCAAACTTGGACAATATGAATGCATTCTTTTCTCTTCATGCATGGGGGTAACTTATTTTAATATATAGCATTGCAGGATGGATACACCATTCAAGGAATAATCCTCTAGGTCTTCTGCATGCTCATACTAAGTTTATAAATCATTTAATATTTCCTACCTTGGTTTAATTCAAATATACCATAATATAGCTATAATAATGATTTAACTCATATATACCATAATAGTGATGGTGAGTCGGGCTGGTGGTGACTCGTGTCCTATGGTGAGAGAATCTAATAGTGAGTTAGGGTGACAATAGGTCATCTGGTAATAATTCATTCTCACTGGTGACTCGTCTCAAAAGTGAATCATCTTAATGATGACTCATCTAATGGTAGTTAATATTCATCAGTGACTCATCTCAACAGTGACTCATTTAACAATATTTCATCCTAGCTCTGAGACATTCTCAACGGTAGGTGAATACTGGTGGTGACTCCTCTCTGATGGTGGGTATATTTTGGCAGTGAGTCAGGTTTGACAGTTACCCATTCTTATCGGTGAATCTTTTTTAGTGGTGGTAAATTCCTAGAGTATACTCATCCTTAATGGTGAGTCTTTTATGGTGGGGAATCATCTTAAACAGTGAGTCTTTTCTCATGTTGACTCATCCTCAATGGCGAGTCTTTTCAATACTTAGCCAAATTTTCACCAAATTTTTTATATTATAAAATTTTATCATAAGACATAGAATCCATTGAAGATATAATTAACCTGATTTATGAACATTAACACAAATAGGGGCATAAAAATAGGTCTCCCACATTCAGTAACAAAATATAGTCATTGACTTTCTTATATAAATATTAATAGAATCATTAGAATCAACATAACCACTCACTAAGTCACCAAAACGTAAATTACTACACTAAAAAAGTTCAGTCCTTTAACAACATGCAAAAAAGTCATTAATTATGTCAAAAAAAGTGCTATTATCCTCAACTCCATTATAGGGGTTGGTCTTTATCAACACTTTCATTATAACTAATAGAGGTCATACTATTGTACTGTGTTGTTTGAATAACATCATATTGCAATAAAAATACACCGATATGAAAATAGGCCTGGATGAAAATTCAAAATTTAATTGAAATAAAATTTACATCACAAATAAAAAAACTATATTATATACATTTCACGCAATGTATTGTATAATTACATTTTCAATTAATATCGACAACATTTAAAAACATCAATGTTTCATCGTATTTGACACCTATGACCCCTCTTAAAAAAGCATAACCACGGTATCAATTATCAAAAAAACACTAAAACTGAGAAAAAGAATCCACCAATATAGGAAAACAAATATAATGATAGTAATACTATAGATAAATTAATAAAAAATAAATATAAGAGGATAAATTAAGAAAATTTCATTTTTAAATAAATAGACATACATAGAGTCATACTAGTCATATAAGCACTAGATTGAGGTTGGGTGGATTTCGACATGTCACAAATGACATATGTATCACTATATTAAAGTATCGAAAAAATAAAAATATGTTTTCTTGGTTTTGAGAATATCACTTGTCTTTTTCACTAAAATATCATTTTCAACTAAAAACCTGCACTTTGAGTCATATTAGTCACATCGTGTGCTAGTTGGTTCTGAGACTGATTCTTACACATCATAATTTATTTATAAATTATTTTTCTAATGTATCAAGACCATTAGAGCACTTGTTCTTTGTAATCAGTGAGTAACACATGTTTTGAACAAATACGTCAATTTTAGACTAACAACAAGAACTTTGAGTCATACTTGGAACACTATGTATCATATTGAGGTGAGACTTATTCCTACACATCAAAAATGTTTTATGGATCATTTTCCAAAATTAAAAAAACAATATGAATGTGTTTTATCGATTTTGATTATTTTACTTGTGTTTTTTAATAAAATATAAATTTTATATAGAAATACACACATAGAGTCTTATCGGTTACATCAGGCATCAAATTGAGGTGAAACTAATTTTTATATTTCACAAATTATTTATGGTTCATTTTCAAAAAGTATCAAAAAAATCCAATTGCATTTTCTTGATTTAGAGTATTTCACTTGGATTTTTTTACTAAAATGTCATTTTAAATTTGAGACACATAGTTTGAAACATACCAACAACATCATGTGTTGGTTTGATGTGATAATGATTCCTACATAGTCAAAATAACTTATTAATCATTTTCCTAAATTAGCAATACAATCATAATGAATTTTCTTGGTTTTTAGTGAGTAAAACTATTTTTTAACAAAAATGAAAATTTTTAACTAATAACAAAATACTTGAGTTATATCGAGTGCACTGTGTATCAGATTGAGGTGTGGATAATTCCTACAAGTCATAAATGATTTATGGATCATTTTATTAATGTATGAAAACAATCCAATTTTTTTCTTAGTTTCTAGTATGTAACTTGTCATTTTTTTAAAAATTAATGTCAACTTTAAATAAAAATACACACTTGGAGACATACTGGTCACATCGTGCACCATATTGAGATGAAGATGATTCCTATACTTTAAAAATAACTTCTGAGTCATTTTTCTAAAGTATCAAAACAATATGAATGTGTATTCATTTTAAGGACCTGACCTTACAACATTACATAATATTGAATTAAATGAATAATTTACATTTAGGATCTTTTTAGGTTTAGAGTTTTAGAGAATTCGGATATAACTATTACATCTCAAAAGATTACAATGTAGACACTACTACCCAGTTTCCATTTTTTATTAAAATAAAAACTCTTGAAAAAAAATTCATGTCTAGTTCCAAGTTTTAGACAGCATGACTTTTCCGTGATCCTATCGTTGACCCTATTCTTTAATTCCTCTGAAAAACATTTCTAAAATTGGTATGAGCATAAAAATTTCAAATAGGGTTATAAAACAAAGAAAGAAAACAGTATTTCATTAATACATACATAACATAAGCTCTTTAGCATATTACATGAAAACATAAGATTTATGAATAACATATAGTAATCACAAATAATAAAGGTAACTTGAGGCATCCATATCATTCTTACATTGTAGCTATCACAATTATGTAGGGAGTTACATTTGGAATACTCATCACAGTATATTCCCTAAATATCTTAGAAGAAACATTCACGTTTACCTTCATCACATTACAGAATGCATTGGAGGGCTATATCGGGATCACCCACCCTTGGCTTACCACGAAACCACTCGTATATGTAAACAATGCCCAAGAACCATAACACATAAAACAAACATAAAGGAAAGATAACATTACCATATTTCAATCAAAATATATAATTTAAATATATTGAAATAAAAAATCCATTATCAAAACCATTTTCAATAGCAAAATATGTAAAATATTATATGGTGTTTATTTTCCTTTTCAAAACATTATGTCTTCTTAAGGAAGCCAAAGATCAAATAATACTCACAGTGGTGGAAAGGTCTTTGTCGCCGCGTACGTTAAAAAAAAGAAACATTACTTTTTTTCATTTAGTGAAATGATTCTTAGAAAAATATTCCCTTTGAATGAAATGAAAAGTCAAATGTTTTTATACACTATATAAAATAAAGTCATGTATAAATCAAATAACGACATAATTAAGAAAGATAAGATCAACCCAAAGAATGGTAATTGGGTTAAGAAGTTCTCTTACCTCGTGTTCGACTTGACTCGTTCATTATTTAATCTCATTAATAATAAAAAAAGTTAATTTCTACATTAATAATAACTCTTTTCAAGTTTATTATTCCTTTTATATCACTTATTATCATGTTATAAACATTATATAATCATTTAAGTTAATAATGGTTGTTTCGTCGATATTTGGTACTTGAGTAAAAAATGGACATCTTAAAATTACAAGTTGTTCATGTGGTCAAAAGTTAATTATATCAAGAATTATATTAATGATTTAGATATCATATATATCCAGTATATACATGTATTTATATTAGTACATAATATTTTGAGGTAGGAAATGAGATGCACCGTTCAGGGAGCTGGTAAGTCGTACGTACGCTTAAACGCTACTTTCATTTCGATTTAATATTTTTATGGAATGAAAACATAATGATACATATTAATATTATAATTATACTATAATATAATATATAATATCACTAACTCCATCCTTTATACATCGCACATATGGCATTAACGAGTCATATCACTTTGAGGGGGCGGCAGTCCACACTTCCTCAAATAAAATTATCACATTTAACCATAATAGACACCATAATGGAATGATATAAATTAAAAATATAGAAGCATAAAGAAAAGATAAACATAATATATATCATATATAAATACAGTTCCTTCATAATGTCCACCATGAAAGGTGGTATGAGATAATTGAACAATCATCATTTCGTGAGGCGTTAGTTTTCCATCCAGAGAAACATTATGTTCTTTACCCATTAGATGGAGGTGTGTGTATGTGTAGCTTGAATATTTCTCATAAAGACATAATAGTAAGTTTAGGATACTGGTTTTGTAATAAAATAAAGGAATAAAAAGAGTTTAGGAGGTTAGAGAAGTAAAATAAAACAAAAGAACAAATGAGAAGACATTACCTTTAAATCGGGTAACTCCCATTGGATTGAACCAAAATGGTTTCTTGAAGTGCCTTCTGCCTAAGGTAAGGCTTCTTGGATGAATAGAGGGATATGGGGAACTTATTAGAGAAGACTTTGGATGATCCAAAAGTCTTCATAAGTGTGAGAAATGGATAGGAAGTGAGGTCTTTTATAAGGGATAGGAGGGGCTCTTTTGGAAAGTTTGAAAATATTATTTTATTATATAATGATTTTCAGTTTCTAAAGGTCTAAAAAAATTATTGTCGAAGATAAGGTGTACCATGTTTGAAGTAAAATCATCAAATAATAAATGTACAAGTGTTAGATATTGTTTTAATTCATATCTTCTTATATATTTAAATCAACCATTTATGTCGCAAACACTGCATCATCATTGTGTAATGCATAATTTTATTTATTTGATGTATAAAAATTACTAAAAAATTACCATGATGCAGGAAATTGTTTTAACATTCTAATGAATATTTATAGTAAAATATACCAATTATATAACCCCATATTAAAATTGTTTTTGTAAAAGAATACATGTTTATGAAATTTTTATTTTTACTTTAAATAAAAAGTTATTAATGTCATTATCTTTCCCAAGTGGCTCTATGGGGTCCCCAAATTGACCCATAGATTTTAGTTGCTGGCCATGACTCATAAAATACTGTTAGGACAATATTAAAGGTAATTTTATTTTATTATAACATTATTTTTACCTTAAATTTCACTAATTACCTTTAATCGAGGTTAATAAAAGTCAAAAATTACTATTCACCAATAATTATTTTCATCCCATAGAACCAAATTTTACATACTAAAGACAACCATATATGTTGGAGTTTTGAAATTCAATTCACATAAGTGGTAAAATTTTATTTAAATGGCAAATTCCATTTTTTAACAACTACTTAGTGGTTTCACTATTCATCAAAAATTGAAAGTTTTCATAAAAATTCTAAAAAATCGTCGTAAGCTAAATTTGATATTTTGAATTCATAAAATTATGTCTATTTTACCAAATTTAAAACATAGATGTTTCATTAATTAATTTTGTAATTAATTTCCATTGTCTTAGAAAAAAAACGTGTTTTTTAGAAATAATTACTATCAAAAGATTGAAACTTGTTTATGTCCAATTTCAAATTGAAATTACATCCAATGACCAAAATTGGATTAAATGGTAAAAATATAATCTATTTATACTTTAAACCCAATTAAAAATATAATCTGACCTTACAAATAAATTATATTACAAATCATTTTTGAATTAAAATACAGTATATTTCACTATTTATTAAAAATTGAATTTTATCAAAAAAATAGCAAAAATTTACCAAAAGAAAATTTTGGTGTCCTGATTATAAAGAAGAATTTTATTTGGTCACATAGGACATATAAAAGTGACCAAAACAAGATTTAAATAGGGTTTGTCATTAGAAGGCTGTAAATTGACCCTTTAGCAAATATTAGAGTATTTATTCTTAAAATCAAATTCTTTTCTTATTTTTAGCCACTAAATTTTATTGGATAAATGTAAAAACATTTAAAAAACCTGTATAATAATATTGTAGTTAGTTATATTCATTCCCATCAATACAACATCTCGGTGTTAACTACCATTTAAAATAATAATATTATATTATTTGTGTGCAATGTAAGATTTCAGAGAAACCCATTGTTGCGTATCGGGTATTCCATCAAACATAACAACCCCTTTAAAGTAAAATTAATATTTAGTTTAAACATATTAATAAATATGAAAAATGTATTATTCTTTATTTACCTGGGATGTTACATCCTTCCCCCCTATTGGAAATTGTGTCCTCTCAATTTTTATTCACTTATCAAATAAGTGGGGGTACTTATCCCTCATAGAATTTTCAGATTCCCACATTGCCTCTTCATCCACATGGTTTTCGCGCAAAACCTTTACCTGTTGAATTACCTTATTATACAAACTTTCTCTCTACATTCAAGAATATGGACTTTCTATTCCTCATAAGAGAGTTTCTCTTCCAACTGAACTACCTATGGGCTCAAAACATGTGATGGATCTAGAATATACTTTCTCAACATTGAAACAGGAAAAATATTTTGTACCTAGGAAAAACATAGAGGTAAAGACACTATGTATGCAACTGATCCAACTTTATCCAGGATTTCATAGGTTCCAATGAACCTCATACTCAACTTTCCCTTCTTACCAAAACGCATCAAACTTTTCCATAGAGAAACTTTGAGAAAAACATGATCACCTACCTCAAAAAAAGATCCTTCCTCCAGTTATCCACATAACTTTTTTGTCTGCACTGAGCTGTTCTCAAGTTCTTATGAATCAACAAAACTTTTTCTGCTATCTCTTCTACCAATTATAGTCCCATCATTTTACTTTCACCTAAATCAACCCAAAAAGCTAGAGTTTGAAAATTCTTTCCACATAATGCCTCAAATAGAGTCATCTGTATACTGGAATGAAAAGTGTTATTATAAGAAAATTCAAAAAAATAATTATGTCAGTCCCAACTTCCCTGTTAATCTAGTGAACAAGCACGTAGCATATCCTCCAAGGTCTAAATTGTTCATTCTGACTGCCCATCTGCTTGAGGATGAAAAGTTGTACTAAAATTTAATCCAATACCCAACGCACTCTAATGGACTTTCCAAAAGTTATAAGTAAACCTGGGATCTCGATCAGATACAACAGTGAGGGAAACACTGTGAAACTTGACTATATCTTTAACATACAACTGATAAAGTTGATCAAGAGGCAATGTATCTTGAATAGGAAAAAAATGAGCATATTTATTCAATCAATCAACAATAACCCATATTTCATTATTACCTCAAGATGCCTTTGGTAATCACACAATGAAGTCCATGGATATATTTTCCCATTTACACTCTAGCACCGATAAAAACTTAAGAATACCTTTCAGTAACTATCACTCTTCTTTAACCTGTTAACAATTTAAACACTTCATAGTAAATTCAACAATATCTCGTTTCATTCCATCCCGCTAGTAACACTCCTGAAGATCTCTGTACATCTTTGTACTACTAGGATGAATTGAAAACAGAGAACTATGAGCTTCACATAACAACTCATTCTTCAACTGTGAATCACATGGAAAACATAATATCTTTCCGAACCTCAAAACACAATCATTATCGATGTTAAATTTAGGAAACTTACACTTCTTAACAAACTCTACCTTTTTCTTCAACTCACTATCTTCCTTCTACACTTGCTTAATTCTGTATGATAGAGATGATCTCACTGACACAAGAAACAAAAAAGAAGAACTTCCAGCACTAACAACATCTATACCAAAGTTCATCAAATCAAAAACCAAAGTATATCATTCCAAACTTAGCATGTTTAATGAAGCATTACTTTTTCAACTCAAAGAATCAGCCACTTTATTTTTTTTTCAAATGGTAATGGAATGTGCAATCATAATAATTGATTAATTCCATACATCTCCTCTATCTCATGTTCAATTATTTCTAAGTGAATATATAATTTATACTTTTTTTGTTAGTATATATTTCACATTTTTATTAATACAGATGATGTCTTCTAATTTTAAAAGCAAAAACAATAGAAGCTAATTCCAAATCATGTGTATGGTAATATAACTCATGATTTTTCAAATAAAGTGAAGAATAAGCAATTACCTAATCATTCTTCATAAGGAAATGGCCTAGTCCTTTCAATGAAGCATCACTGTATATAAAAAATTCACCATCTCTAGAAGGAAGTTCCAAAACTAGAGGATTCACCATCCTTCTTTTCAATTCCTGAAAACAATCATCACATTATTTTGTCCAAATAAACTTAACACCTTTTCGAGTTAACATAGTCATTGGACTAAATAATCATGAAACATTCTCAACAAACCTCATGTAATAACCTGTTAAACCAAGAAAAATATAGATCTCAGTTATATTTGTGGGTCTTGTCCATTCTTCAACAACTTTCATTTTAGTAGGATCTACAGTTATGCCATTTTTTGGAACAATGTGACCAAGGAATGAAATTTTTTGTAACCAAAACTCACACTTGCTTAATTTCCCCAACAGTTTCTTTTCCTTTAAGGTTTCCAAGACAATACTTAAATGAATTTCATGTTCCTATTTACTTTTAGAAAAAACCAAAATATCATCAATGAACACAACCACAAACATATCCATAAACTCATAGAAATATCTATTCATAAGATTAATGAATATAGTAGGTGCATTGGTTAACCTAAAAGGTATAATAATAAATTCATAATGGCTATATATAGTATGAAACAGAGTCTTCGGAATGTCTGATTCTTTTACTTTCAACTGAAGGTACCCCAAACTCAAGTCAATCTTTGAAAAATATTGAGCTCCCTGGAGCTGATCGAAAAAATCATCAATATGAGGCAAAGGAAACTTGTTCTTAATAGTGATGTTATTTAACGCTCTATAATCAATGTAAAGTATCATTGATCCATCTTTATTTTTAACAAACAAGATAGGATCACCCCATGGTTATGTCCTAGGTCAAATAAAACATTCATATAATAACTTCTACAATTGATTCTTTAACTCTAAAAGTTCAATTTGATCCATTCGATAATGGGGTTTTTAAATTGGCTTAGAATTAGGATCAAAGTCAACAATAAATTCAACTTCCCGATCAGGTATAATACCAACAACTCATCAAGAAAAACATCAAGGAACTCATTACCATTGGAAAATCATTAATCTGAACAGTTCCTTTGTTTCCAAAAATATGTGCAAGGTAACATTCATTTCCATCTTTTACCATTTTCTCAGCTTCCTGATATGTTATCAAAAGTAAGGGTTCATTCGTGTACAAAGACTAAAAATATTTCTGAAAATAAACCTCTTTAGCTATGCAGTCAATCTTAGCATGATAAATAGAAATCCATTCCATACCTAGAATAACATCAAACATTACTAGAGTAAAAACAATAAGGTTTGTAGTTAGATTCGTTCCGCACACAATGACAGGAAGGTTCTTATAATTTCTTTTTGTCTCAACATTTCCTCCGGGTGTTTTTACCATAAGTTCATGATACATATTTTGAGATGGAATTCCCAATTTACTAGAAGATTTCTCAGAAATAAAAGAGTGTGTAGACCCTGTATCAAACAACACAATGGAATAATTTTAAAAAACAAACAATGCACCTAATACTACTTCATTCGACGGCCCAACATCTACTGACGTAGTTGCAAAGGATTTCACCACCCCTTTCTGCTTTTAGTTTGGCTACTTTCCCTCAGTCGAGTTCTTCTTCGGACACTCATTTGCATAATGACCCATTTCATTGCACTTAAAACAAATTACTGATTGTAAATCAGATTTTTTTCTACCATTACCCTAATCCTTTTCAGTGAAATTATGAGCTTTATAACCCATTTTACTGCATCGTTAGCATTTACTAGAATTCGAAAGACATTACCCAGTATTTTTTTACCACAATTTTCACAAACTGTAATTTAAAGTTTCTTACCATCAGAAATTTTTGAAGAGTTATTCCCTTTCACCTTCCACCTCGACCACTTATTCTGTTGTTTATTAAAGAACACATGATCTTAAAAAAACTCTATTTCCACCTTCTCTGCACATCGAACAAGTTTTCCATAACTTTTGAACTCATGAGAAGCGAAATCCCTTCAGTCCATTGGAATTAATCCTGAGTAAAAACTATTGATTTTACAATCAAGATCTCGTATGAAATTTGGAGCATACATTTACAATCGAGTGAAATTTTCTTCATAAGCAGCCACTGAGTCATCCTCCTGCCTCAATTCTTGGAATTTTTTTCCATCCTAAGATGAACCACTTTAGGAAAATATTTTTCAAGAAACATACCTTTGAATTCTTCCCAATAAAGAGCATCAATCTCCTCACTATACCTGATATATTTCACCATCGACCACCACTAATCATCTTCAACTTTAAAATTGTAAATAATGAGACTAACCATTTGATGTTCTGAACACCCCATAACATCAAAAATATTCTCCATTGCTTTAATCCACCCTTATAATAGCACAGGATCAGATGATCCTCTGAATGATGAGGGATGTTGCCTCATGAAATGATCCACTACTGACATGTTCTTCTAGGGTTGATCTGGCTGATCTTTTGCATGGATACCACCATAATTTATTTAATGAGTCAAATTTTCCATCACTACAACAAACTATTCAATTCCAATTCTGACCATTTCAGGTTTCTGATTTGGAAGGTTGTCTTCCTCCAAATGTCATCTCAACAAAGATGCCTTATTTCCTATATGGAAAACCATTCTGAACACAGAAATATCTTAGGCGAAACAACATGGTAATCTGTAAATTCTATATCATTAACAAAAAAGAATTTATGTATATTAATTTAACAATACACTAACTCCTAATGTTATCTAAACTGACCTTTGATACCTACTATAAGTACCTGGCCTTAAAACATTACATAATATTGAATTAAATGAATAATTCACATTGAGGATATTTTCAGGTTTATAGTTTTAGAGAATTAGGACATAACTATTACATATCAAAATATTACAAAGTAGACACTTCTACCTAGTTTCCATTTTTTCATAAAATAAAAACTTTTGAAAAAAAAGTGTCATATCTAGTTCCATGTTTTAGACAGAATTACTTTTCCTAGATCTCATCCTTGACCCTATTCTTTATGTCCTGTGAAAAACAATTTAAAACTTGGGGTGAGCATAAAAAGCTTAGTAAGGGTTATAAAATAATGAAATAAAACATTAGTTCATCAATACATACATAACATAAGCTCTTTAACATATCTCATGAAAACATAATATTTATGAATAAGACATAGTAAACAAAAATCATAAAGGTAACATGTGGCATCCTTATCATACTTACATTGTAGCTATCAAAGCTATGTAGAGAGTTACATTTGGAATACTCATCACAATATTTTCCCAAAATCTCTTAGGAGAAACATTCACGTTTACCTCTGTCACGTTACCCAATGCATTGGAGATCTATCTCAGGCTCACCTACCCTAAGTTTATCATGGGACCACCCATATACGTACACAATTTCCAAGAACCATAATATATAAAACAAACTTAAAAGAAAGATAACATTTCCACATTTCAATCACAATATGTATTTTAAAAATATTGAAATAAAAAATCCATTATCAAAACCATTTTCAATACCAAAATATGTAAAAGAGTATATGGTATTTATTTTCCTTTTAAAAACATTATGGCTAGTTAAGGAATCTGAAGATAAAATAATACTTGAGGCGGTAGAAAGGTCATTGTCACCGCGTACGTTAAAAAAAGAAACATTCCTTTTTGTCGTTTTGTAAAATGCTTCGTAGAAATAGATTCCCTTTGAATGAAATGAAAATTAAAATGTGTTTATACACTGTATAAAATAAGTTCTTGTATCAATCAAAGAATAACATAACTAAAAATGATAAGATCAACCCAAATAATGGGAATTGGGTTAAGAATTTCTTTTACCTCGTGCTTGACTTGACCCGTTCGTTCTTTAATCTCCTGAATAATAAACTAAAGTTAATTTATAATTTCATAAGAACATTTTTAAAGTTTATTATTACTTTTATATCACTTATTACCATGTTATAAACATTATGTAATCATTTAAGTTAATAATGGTCGTTTTGCCGATATTTGGTACTTGAGTCAAAAATGGACTTCTTATAATTACAAGTTGTTCATGTGGTCAAAGGTTAATTATATCCAAAATTATACTCATGATTTATATATCATATATATCATATATTTCGAGTATATACATGTATTTATATTAGTACATAACATTTGGAGGTAGAAAATGAAATGCACCGTTCATGGAGACGGTAAGTCGTACGTACGCATGAACGCTCCTTTCATTTCTATTTTGAAATTTGATGGAATGAAAACGTAATGATACATATGTATATTATAATTCCAGTATAATATCACATATAATATCATTATCTCCATCCTTTATATTTCACACATATGGTATTAATGAGTCTTATCACTTTGAGGGGCCGATAGTCCGCACATCCTCAAATTAAATTATCGCATTTACCCATAATGGAAACCATAAAGGAGTTCTATAAATGGAAAATACAAAAGTATTACGAAAAAATAAATTTATAATATTTCATACATAAATATAGTTCCATCATAATGGCCACCATGAGATGTGGTAGGAGATAATTGAACAATCATCATTTCCTGAGGCGTTAGTTTTTCATCCACAGAAACATTATGTTATTTACCAATTATAAGGAGGTGTGTGTAATTGTAGCTACAATATTTCACATTAAGACATCCTAGTATATTGAGGATACTGGGTTTGTTATAAAATAGTGTAATAAAAAGAGTTTAGGGGGTTGGAGAAGTAAAATAAAATTAAATTACTTAAGATAAGACGTTGCCGTTAAATTAGGTAACTCCCTTTGGTTTCAACCAAAAGGGTTTCTGGATGTACCTTCTGCCTAAGGTAAGACTTCTATGATGAAGAGAGGGATCTTGGGAGATTATTTCAGTAGATTTTTGAGGAGACAAATAGCTTGAGAAGTGTGAGAAATGGGTAGGATGTGAGGTCTTTTTATAAGGGATAGGAGGGGATCTTTTTGAAAGTTTGAAAATATTATTTTATTATATAATTATTTTTGGTTTCTAAAGGTCCAAAAATCATTAAAGTCAAAGATAAGGTGGGCCATGTTCAAAACAAAATCATACAAGAAGAATTGGACAAGTTTTGGATATTTTTTTAATTCTTATCTTCTTATTTATTTAAATCATCCATTTATGACGTAAACACTGCATCATCATTGTGTCATAAAAAATTTATTTATTTGATGTCTAAAAATTATAAAAAATTTACAATGATGTAGGAAATTTTTTTATATTTATAATAAATATTTATAGGTAGATATATAAATTATTTAACCACACATTAATTTTTTTTGTAAAACAATACATGTTTATGACATTTTTATTTTTTACTTTAAATAAAACGTTATTAATGTCATTATCTTACCCAAGTGGCTCCATGGGGTCCCCAAATTGAACCATGGATTTTATTGCTCGGCCACGACTCATCCAATAAGGTTATGAAAAGTGTCAAGGTAATTTTATATAATTATAACATTTTTTACTTTAAATTAACCTAATTACCTTTAATTACGGTTAATAAAAGTCCAAAATTACTATTCATCAAAAATTATTTTCATCCCATTAAAACATATTTTACTTACTAACGACACACATGTGTGTCAGATTTTTAAAATTCAATTCACAGAAGTGGTAAAATTTCATTTAAATGAAGAATTCACTTCTTTTTAACTACTACTTAGTAGTTTCACTATTCAGCAAAAATTGAATGTTTTCAGAAAAATTCCAAAAATAGACCCTAAGATAAATTTGTTATTCCAAATTCAAAAATTATGACTATTTTACCAAATTCAAAACATATAAGTTTCATTAATTAATTTTATAATTAATTTCCGTTGTCAAAACAAAAACCATGTTTTTAAGAAATAATAATTATCAAAAGATTGACACTTGATTATGTCCAATTTAAAAATTAAATTACTTCCAATGAGCAACATTAGATTAAATAGTAAAATAATAATCTATTTATTCGTTATAACCAATTAAAAAGATAATCTAACCATACAAATAAATTATATTAAAAGGCATTTTTGAATTAAAATAAAGTATTTTCACTATTCATTAAAAATGAAATTTTTCAAAAAAAATACCCAAAAAATACCCAAAATAAATTTTCATGTCCCAATTATAAAGAAGAATTTTATTTTGTCAAATAGAACATATAAAAGTGACCAAAACTATATTTAAGGATGGTTTTCCATCAAAAGGCGGTAAATTGACCTTTTAGTGAATATTAGAGTATTTATGCTTAAAATTGAATTTTTTATTATTTTAAGACTATAACATTTATATTATAAATGTAAAAACATTTAACAAAAATGTATAATAATATTTTAGTTAGTTCTTTTCATTCCCTCCAATACAACTACTAGGTATTAACTACCATTTAAAATAACAATATTATATTATTAGTGTGCAAAGTTATATTTCAAAGAAACCTGTTGTTGTGTATCAGGTACACCATCGAAAATAGAAACCCCTTTAAAGTAAAATTAACATTTAATTCACAAGTATTAATAAATATGAAAAAATACTTATTCTTTATTTACCTGGGATGTTACATTCATAGTTTTCAATATGTCACTTTTCCTTTTTACTAAAACTAATGTCAATTTTAAATAAAAGGACACACTTGAAGTCATAAGAGTCACATCGAGAATAAGATTGAGGTGAGGTTGATTCATACACATCAAAAATAAAATATTTATCATTTTACTTATGTATAAAATCAGTCTAAATGAATTTTCTCAGTTTTGAGTATGTTAATCTTATTTATTACTAAAATGTCATTTCAAACTGGAAACACACCCTTTGAGTCATACCATCCAAATCGTGTGTTGGTTTGTTGTGAGACCAATTAATAAAAGTCAAAAATGATATATGGATCATTTTAATAAATTATAGATAAAATCAGAGTGTTTTTTCATGGTTTTCAGTTAGTGAAATACTTTTCGAACTAAAATGTAAATTTTAAACCAATAACAGACATTTTGAGTTATATCGGGAACATCGTGTATCAGATTGTGTATCAAATTATTTCTACACATAAAAAATACATATAGATCAATATAATAAATTATAAAAATAATATAAATGTGTCTTCTCAGCTTTGAGTAAGTCACTTTTTTTTTATAAAAAATAATATCAATTTTAAATAAAAAGACACACTTGGAGTTATATCGGGAACACCGTGTATCAAACTGAGAGGTGGCTGATTTATAAATATAAAAATGACTGATATATCATTTTATTAAAGTATAAAAACAATATTAATTTGTTTTATTGGTCGTGAGTATATCACTTTTCCTTTTTACAAAAATTTAAGTCAATTTTAAATAAAAAGACACATTTGGAGTCACACCGGGCACACCATGAATTGAATTGAGGCCAGACAAATTCCTACAAGTAAAAAATGATTTATCAATCATTTTACAGAAGCATAAGAACAATATAATTGTGTTTTATTTGTATTGATTATGTCACTTATCCTTTTTATTAATATTAATGTCATTTTTAAATAAAAAGACACACCTAGAGTCATATCGGTAACAACGTGCGTCAGATTGATATGAGAATGATTCCTACATGTCACAAATTTCTTATGGATCATTTTAATAATTTTTTTAAATATCAAGAATTTATTTTCTTAGTTTTGAGTATGTTAATTGTATTTTTTACTAAAATGTCATTATAAACTAGAAACACCTAATTTGAGTCATACCGATCACATCATGTGTCAGTTTGATGTGAGTCTAATCCCTACACATCAAAAATGACTTATTAATCAGTTTACTAAATTAATAAGACAATCATAGAACATTTTCTTGTTCTTCATTGAATGGTGCACTTTTTGAACAAAAATGATTATTTTAAAATAATAATGGACCCCATGAGTTATATCATGATCATTGTGTATCAGATTGAGATGTGATTGATTCATATACATAAAAAATTACAGATGGAACATTTTCTAAATGTATCAAGACAATATGAATGTTTTTTCTCTATTTTACATATTTCACTTGTCCTTTTACTAAAATTAATGTGTATAATAAATAAATAAACAGAATTGTACTCATACCTTGCACACCATGTATCAAATTAAGGTGTGTATGATTCATATACTTCAAAAACATCATTTGGAACATTTTCATAAAGTTTAAAAATATCAGAGTGAGTTTTATTGGTTTTGATTATTCCAGTTGTCTTGTTTACTAAAATTTATGTCAAATTTATAAAAAAAGAAAAACATGAATTCATACCAGTCACACCATGAATTGGATTGAGATGTGGATAATTATTATACATAGAAAATGACTTATAGATTGTTTAAATAAAATTCTAATATAATCAGAATGAATTTAATTTGATTTTGAGTATGTCATTTGTGTTTTTTACTAAAATTAATGTCAAAATTAAATAAAAAAATAGACATTGAGTCTTACCTGTCACACTGTGTTTCCAATTGATTTTTGGTTGATTACTGAACATTGGAAATAAATTATGGATCATTCTACTAACTAATCAAAAAAATATTAACAGGTTTTCTCAATTTTGATTATCTGATGTGTGTGTTGAAAAAAATGTAAATAATAAACTGAAAAAATGTAGTTTGAGTTATATTGAGAACAATATATATCATATTTAGGTGGTTATGATTGAGTATGAAATGTGTAATTTGATTTCAACTATATAAAACAGGCCAAAAAATAAATATTGTTCCATTTGGATGGAAGAGGAAACCTCATGTTTCAAAAAATTCTCTATCCAAAAGCCCCATGCTCTCTCTTTTTTTGTCTTACTAAAGACAGTTAAAAGTAAATTATGACTTCCCAAATGATCTTTGAAAATAAACTAAAAATTATTAAATAAAAATGATAAATAAATTTAGTTAAAATTAAAATAAAAAATGTTTAAAAAGATAAGTAAGTAAGTATTAGGAATTCACCTTTTCATGATGTCCGTATACATTCTTAACCCATTTTTTATTTCCATTATCTCAGTTGTATCCTTGAAGTCTCATCTCTTATTAGTATGATTAGCTTTGAAAAAACCACCCTAAATCTATAAAAAGAATCCATATATATAAGAAAACGATTATTATTTTATTAATACTATAATTAAATAAATTAAATATAAATACAAAATAATACATTAATAAAATTATAATTTAAAATTGAAACTGAACAATTTGTGTCATACTGAGCACATTGTGTCTTGGATTGAGGTATGGTTGGTCCCACTGTGTCTTTTTATCCAACTATTGATAATCATAATACATGAGTGAGTCATCCTTATTAGGGAAGTAATTTCATCATGATATCTATAAATATTAAAAAAATAAGAATTAGAAAAAAAATGATGTGTAAATTAATTGAAAAAAATAGATAAAATGATGATAAAATGAACTCCATAAGTAGTATGAAGTCTCAAATTCATGATATTTGTGTAACTTATGACACTAGGTATGCTACCAAGTTGTTTATAAACAAATATATTTCATATTATGAATATGACGACTTTTTAAAATCATGGTACTACTAGAAAAATATAAATAATCAAATATTAATAAATATTCTAAATTAAATAGTGATTATCTTCAAAAATACCTCTTTGGGGATTCTAGTTCTTTTATGGTGTATGTTATTTATCCTAAATTTTTAAACAAAATAACCACAATCATTTCCATTGGTTTGTTTCAAACTCTATGTAAATATTGAAAACAAATATTTTATTTGTTTTGATTTGTATTTTGATAGTGAAATATTATTATATATACCATAATACTTATCCACCTATAAAATTTTATAGTATTCTTACTTCATGGGTTGTCCTCATTCTATGATTTTCATGATATCTAAATTCCTCCTAATCAAAAATTATTTATCTTTAAAAAATAATATAAAATATATAAATTTAATTTTAGTTCTAAAAAGTTATATGTAGTGTATTAAAAATTGAAAAATGTCATCAGTTGTGGTCACTTTATTAGGTATCGATGCAGTGAATCCATAAAATAAATATTTGGAGAATCTAAATTGATTTAAATGAGTATCAAATATTGAATAAAAAGGAATAAGTAAGGAAATAAATTAAAATATATTTTATATAATTAAATTTTAGGGTTTTACTCACACATCATTAGTAATAAGAAGAGGTTTTCATCAATAAGTTTACTTTCAAACATTATAGCCAATTTTTTCACTCTTTAATCAATTTTAACTAAATCTTATGAGAATAGTTTTATAGAAGTGATGTGAGGACTAATGAGTCTATATTTAGGTTCATAGGGTTGTACCTTTAAATAGTATTGATTTAGATCCCTACAAAAAATATGAATTGTTTTTAGTCATAATTAACATTGTGGATCATCTGTTAGAAAAAAACATGAAAACACCCCTCATATATACATTTAAAACTAAGACTCCTATCCAATCATACTATAGAATTTCATTTACATTCTCTAGAGAAGTGTATCTTATAATGAATTATTTGTACATTTTTTATTCAAAATCAACTATGAAATTACAACCATTTTATAACCTTATATCTTTATAGACCATTGATGTTAGTAAATTCATATATTAAATAGGTGGGGTAAACATGATTTGAGACTATCTTTTTTATTGGTCAGTAGATCCGTTATATTTTCTTCATTTTACTTTTTATTCACCCCTTCCTTTTTCTATTTGTAATAACATTCATTGGTTCAAACCATTCTTTATTAATTTTTAGAGGTTTTCATGAAAAAAATTTGAAATGAATGCCTCTTTATTGAATTTTTTTTTACAAGATATGACATCCATACTATGCATTTTCAAATATATTTCTTGAATATATGAATATATGCATCATCAAGTGGAACAATTATCTCAGTGCTTGGATCATGAGGTACGATAATTCCAACTCTCACATGACCAGTTGTATGTTTTCTATTATGTAGAGTATCTTCTTGAATAGTGAACATGGTGGCCCTCACAATAATTCAATGTGTGGGTGTTGATAGATATAAATCGCAACCATTTTCACCCTATATAATTTCAGTAATGAAAAGGTATCAATTTCTATATGATTCACTATTCACAGAAACATTTATGAGTATATTGATCACCTCAAGTCAGACAGCTCTTTTGGGTAATGGCTTACCTCAAAGCTGGTGAGAGTAGAGGGAGGGGTATCATCACATCATGGTTGTTTTTGATTTGTTTCTTATTTTTTCTTCCATCACATAAAAGTTTCTAGAAACTCAGTTATATAATGATTGTTTCTTCCAGAAAACTAATCATTACTTCATCCCTTCCATTTTTTATCTGTATCCCCATGTTATTTTCTTTTCTCAAAATATGTTCGTGGCTTCACCCCAAAACACATACCTATGATGCGACCAAAATATTCTAAAAAATTCAAGGCCACTGATAGTATTTGTTCATCTATTATATCTGATGATGATTCTTGTGTGAAATTTAGATAAAAATATAAGAACCAAGTAATCATTGTTATTCAATAGAAATTTCAAGAAAAACAAATTTTTATTATGTCCTACTTACAAATGTTTCTCACACTTAACGTGTGTCTTGATATATTAGTATCCCTTGTTTATTTACATGTTACTCCTTCCATATCATATCATGTGGGATGGATGTAACATTGTATTTGGATCCATAAACATTCATATAAATAGAAGAATATAAATATGTTGTTTCTTCAGGCCACATAAAAGTATTATGATAGATTTAATATACATACCATTTTTTTCAAGAGAAGCATACCTATACATACTTTGTGGAAGGGGTACAATGGTTTTTTTCCCATTCCATATTTTCATCACTCAATTAATATTTCATAAATTAAAAATTCTTAATCAAATTGATTAATACGTATATTATAAATCATCGTATCACTATCCACAATATACCTAAAAATTTGTCTCCATATTATGACCTATAAATATATCCCATGATTCTTGGATTATCAGGTGTGAATACATATTTGGTGGGTGTAGGTTCATTTTCACTTAAGTATATTTGAAATAAAAATATGTTAGAATTGTGTGAAATCCACTTTGAGCCTTTCCAACAAGAATTAATAAACATTTATGCATGGATTAATCTATTATAAATACAGTCTTCAAGGGATAATAAAGAGTTATTCAATGTTTCATTATTTTATTTTTTAAAAATATATATAAATTATATCATATTTTTACTCTACTATCTTCCAAAATGAGTGTCTTAATCATGATCACAACATGATTTCTTGAATATACATCAATCGTCATGCACTTCCATGTGGGGAGCCTAATGGAATTAATGAACATGGAATTTTTGGGGTTAAAAGGCTCGCCATACACATTCCATCCAATATTGAATTTTATGCCTTTGTTTTTCGCCTTAATAATTTTTTCTAACACCATAATGCTAGGGTTATTTATTTTTTTCTAGGACATCGGTTCTTCTCCATATACCATTTCCTTAGGTTTAACATTTTCAATATGTTGTTTCTCTAGATTGTTATCACTAACATGTGGAGAAGGATGTTTTCCTTTATACTGGGAGCACCAGTGGGTAGAGAAACTTGTTGTTCCTCAAGATTGAAATCATTAGCATGTGCCAAAGTAATTATCTATAGAAGTGGTTCAACATTTAATTTAGATTTTTTAAATACATCAATGAATATATAATAACATGATGTAATATAAAGTATATAACAAAAAATATAACATGACTATTGAACTCTCTCTCTATTTTTAATGGTTGAAGGGATTTGAACCCTGTATTGAGTTTCCAAATCCCTCTGTTTTAGTCTCCTCCGACATAAAAATCATTCCTATATTTTGACAGCTACAAAATGATTGCGACATCCCAGTGAAAGGGTATTCTTAAATAGAATTTTCATTTGAGACATCATTGGTTTTAGTCAATAACAGAAAAATTGACCACTTTTAGTTTTTGATATTTGGATCAAAAAATACATGTACTGTCTAAGATTCCATTATATATAGTTATCCTTTTCAACCTTCCTTACTTAAATCTATGTTCATAAATCCCAACTCAACTATTTTAACATAAATCATGTTATAAAACCTATTACACTAAAAAAATTTCACTTAGAATTTTTTATAATCATACTCCTATATTTATATGATGATAATGAAGTATTCCATATTCATATAAATTTGATTTCTATCCTTGGTACACATTACTATAGAAAATTTGTCACTCGATGATTGGTTGTAGAGGGTTGAGTTTCGTGAAATCATTTACATCAGGTTCACTATTTCAGAATGGTTTCCAATGGGTTTATTCATGGAATAGAAATCAAACAACTGTTCTATATCCATGAGAGAACTTGTTTCCAAAGGCAGGAACTCACTAGAGTGTTTGAGAAATTATACTTAAGAACTCACATTGGTTGAGAGGATAGGAGATCAAGCTCATCACACCCTTTGGGGGGGTAGTTTATTACTCAAGGATTCTCTAATATATTTAATATATGTTAATGAATCCTTCATCAATTCCCAAGTATGATGTGGGTTACCCTTGAATTAACAATCAATTATTTAACATGTGTGGAATTTTAGTATCATATTTATTTATCATAGGTTCTTCATTAATGATGATATATATGTATCCAAGGTTCACCATCAATAGTATCCTCCTATGTAATGGTAAGAGATTATTTTTTTCATTATTATTATGATGTTGGTTTTCATCCACACAGTGGGGAGCTCTAGAGTGTGTCATCATCCTTTGATATGGGAGTTGTTTTGATGTCGAGATAGGACCCATGAATGAGATTACTTTGTATCATTGTGAAAGGAATCAGAACTATCATAGTTTGGTCCCACATAATTGGTAACATAATACCTTTTAAGTTTATGTGATAAGGAATGAAGAGTGATGTTTAGAATCATGCGACTAAAACATCTAGGCGGAATTTCCCTAGTCAAATTTTGTCATGGGACTTCTTCTAAAGCCTCCCAAGGAACCTTGAAGGGATATGGATTCCAATATTAATAATAACATATAGGTAATGTGTTCCATATAGAATAGGTTTGATTTGGGGTGTTGGGTTTGAAACTTAAGGATGCTTTCTTTGTATCCCATATATAAAGGAATCAAATCCCACATAGTTTGATTCTATGGTCCCATGACTATTGAGTCCCTCATAATTTTTGTCACACAGAGAAGTATAGAATGTTGAGAGGATTATGTTGGGCATTACTATGCATGGAAATTCCCTGGTGAATAGAGCTTGGGTTTGGGGCATACTCTTAAGGAGGGTTCCCATATTAATTGAATTATTAGTTTGGGGCTTACTCTTAAGGAGGATTCCCATAGTGATTGGAGGTTTTGTTTGTGGATTACTCCAAAGTAGGATGAAAATAGTGATTGGAGTTTTAGTTTATGTATTACTCTTGAATAGGATGACCATTGTGATTTTATGTTTAGTTTGGGGGATTATGATTACCATTTTTATTGAGGTGACATGCTTGGGGATTATGCCATGTAGGAGGTTGATGATTGTTTGAGTTGGGACTTAAACTTGGAAGGTTTCACATGGTTGGGGAACATATAGATTCTATGATCCCCGCCATCCTCTAAGCCTAAGTGATTCATGATCTATGTGAGAAAAATATGAATCGGTACATAGGGGGAATCAAAAAATATTATCTGTCCACTGATGGATGAGATCAAAACCCAAATAGAGTGTCAAATAAAGTAGGATCTGGTGCCCATTCCCTCCTATCATTGTACCTTTGTCCAAAATGGAATGGGGGTATTTGAAATACCCATATACTCTTTTTTGGTATCTAGGATAGTCACATCTGATGATCTATCTAGATTTTACCTATGGGTATGGAATTGGTGTAAGGAATGAAAAATGATAGGTCCTATAAGAAAATCTAGGTGCTTACTCCTGGAGGGATTATTTAAAAATTGTTTCAGGGGAATATAAGAGGAACTAATTCCATGTCTCATCACCTGGATCTAGAGGTTTCTGATCATAGAGACAACATGGTAAGGACATGGTCCTAACCCTAGAACATGATACTAAGAGTTCTCTAACACATCCCCCAGGTTTGGGGTCCTCATGACTAAGGGAATTCATACTCACATGCACCCTAATGACCCTACCCCTCGAATATGACAAGTACGGGAAACCTCTAACTAAATGAATGCAAAACTAAATGGGATATATGATGTTGGACCACTTTCCGTGATTTTTTATGTTCGTATTCTTTATTGGAGGTTTTAATTTTGGATCCATTAGATAAGGGATCCAAAGGAAGAGGATTGCATACATTGGTTTCCTGGAAGATGGATCAAAGGGGGATTCTCATAGGTCTTGGATTAGTGATAAAAGGTGATTCTCATAGGGCCTGGGAGAAACTGGAGGTGATTTTTGCATGTGGGATAGGCTTGTGTTAGATGGATATGCCTTGGGTAGTGGACCTCTTGGAAAAATACTTAGGAAATTCTTTATCCTAGGAACCAAAGGTGTCATTAGGTGTTTCTTTACGGGTCTCACATAGGTCCCTGATTTGGTAAGGGGCCTCACCCAAGTGGTGTTCCGCTAGGGGTAGGAGGTTCTCACATAGGTGTCTTTGTGTTTTAGACCTTGGAGGGACTTTGATCCCAATATACCCCTAATTCATTATTTTCTTGAGTTTTAGAGGGAAAACTAAGGGGTTTTTTGAGGACCTTGGCAATGGGGATGCACAACAATATATTCAGGGATTTTTTGTTTTTATAGTTATGCAAATAAATATCCACTGGGTCCAATTTATAGGTAAATGGGGAACCCATGTTGAAGGAGTTTTCCTGCGCATGATCATAGCGTATGTAACCATTGTAGGTGTAACATGAAGGGTTGGCCTACCTTTCAGTTATGAATATGGTTTATGTATAGGTTTTACACACAAGTGAGCATTGGAGTTCTGGTGCGTAGGCTAGGTTTACACGGGGTACCTCACACAGGGGTTGTTGCGGCTTCTGGAATGTGTGGGAAGGGATGTTCCAACCTCTTGGCACATAGGGTTGGTTCATGCAAGACAACTTTGGAAAAACCTATACTCTATACAGTATGGAATGAACCCCTACTCCAAATAAATTATAAGATACATTCCCAACCCTTCAAAGTGGTCCATTTTCTACCATCACTGACCCGCATGAAAAATAGAGAGTCACACCATGAACTTTTCAAAACCTGGTCGAGGGCTATTTGGGTCACGACGGATGGAAATCCAATCTTATTCTTCTTAAAAAATAAATACATATTTCTACTCAAACCCAATACATGGTGTCTATGTGAGGTTCAAATCTTGAATTATGCAGAAAGGTGCATGGAACACAATTCATGTTTTTAATAGTACTAGATACATGCATTGCTTCATCCATAAACATTAACTCCACTAGTTTTCATGCTACTTCCTTCATCATGATAATTTGTATATAACTTATAACCATTAATTGAATAACCAATTTAAGATAATACATGAAAATTTATTCCTCTATCTATCTATCAAATTCTTTCAGAAATTGAATCTGAATTTTTGTCAGACTCTTAAAAAATATGGTCTCGATACCATCCTATAAACTATTGATTATGTGTATTCGATATCTAGCTTTCAATCCTTGTTGGATTAAAATGCATATGAATTTCTCTACAGGTTTCAACTTATAGGGAAACCTCTAAACTATTATATAAAACATAAAGGTTGTCCTAATCCCAATCTATAATAGGGATTGTGACACCATATATTCAAGAAATTACTTCACCCAAAATCCACCCAATGTTATTAGATTTTGGTAGACCAATTATTTCCACATCTAATAGGTATTCGACACAGAATTCAATGACTTCCTCAACAATATATCAGTCCAAAATACATCCTTATGGATGATTTTGATTTTTAACATACCCTTTCAAAATATTCATATACTGTTCAATTATGTACATCCATATATAATGTACAAGACCACATAGTTTAATCTCTATTACCATGTGAACCATCTAGTGAACCATCATATCAAAGAATTTAAATTAAGAGAACATTTAAAATTAACATAATATAATTACAATTTTAATTATCAGAGTAGTAAATTTTATAGGGTCTATAATTTTTCTACATAAATCTTTAAAAATTATTTATTGGTTAATGTATGATGTATATTCTAGAAAAAATGAAACATAAAGTTACACTCATTAAATCTTACCTCAAGACATGACAGTCCTGTGATTTCAGACCCTTTTACATTAAATTATTCACTAACACGATATTATTGATATTTTATAAAAACCCATATAGAACATTAATATCACTCAAGAAGTTGAAAAATTGATATCCCTCCTTCCTGGAAAAAGTTTATATAGCTGGAAGAAGAAAATTCTATTTTCACCCTTCACTAGCACTAACGCTTTCCATATTTCTATATCATTTAGGTCCAACCTAGACTTAATTCAATCACTTTTTTTATAGGTGCATTTAGTAACTTTCCAATTAGATTATTATATACATTTATTTAATCATGTGTAACATCATGAAAATTAATGATCTATAGACAAATCAAGAATGGTAATTCAAGAAAAACTAAATTCTTTTTCCAACTGATTTTCATAAGGTTTTTTAGAAAAGGTTGACTAAAAGCAGTTTTCATATATTTTACATTCTAAAAAAGTTGATCACCAATTAGTGAATATGGTGTTGTACATTCTTATGAAATCCCATCAAATGATTCCATCCAAGATCAGTACTTATTTCACGAGTGTAGAAATTTGAGATATCCTAGAAACACATTTTTCTATGAATGTTTCAAACTAATTGACTCGGACCTTGTTCACAAATGTGACATCCTTGAGTTCCTTTAATTCTATATCTTGAAAAATTTAAAAAATTAGTAAAGTCATTTATCATTGAATACAACATGGTTGTCAATATGAAATCTTCATTTTCATAAGTATCATACAATGTAAAACCTAAATCCCACAATAATTTCAAATATTTGATTAATAAATCCAAATAAACATCAATATCCTAACCCGGTTGTTTCGGTCCTGATATAAGAAGATATAACATAATTAAATTTCATTTCATTCATAAACATGGTGGAACGTCATAATTTAACAACATAAAAAGCCATTTATTGTGAGTTATGCTTTTAAAACAAAAAGGATTCACTCCATTTGTAGATAGCACAAGATAGAGGTTTCTTAGATCATTTCCAAATCTGAAATACCCATGATCAATTCTCTTCCATTAAGGAGATTATTCTTTATGATGAAGCTTATGGTATTTATTTCACTTATATGTGTTCCACTTCAATTGCCTTACATTATCCTCACTTCC
This sequence comes from Viscum album, assembly GCA_963277665.1. Classification (NCBI taxonomy): domain Eukaryota; kingdom Viridiplantae; phylum Streptophyta; class Magnoliopsida; order Santalales; family Viscaceae; genus Viscum; species Viscum album. The sequence goes on along the minus strand of OY728119.1, from coordinate 614,696,107 downwards.
ATAGAGGCGACTAAACCATGGGACGATTGCAATGTACCATAAACATTTCATAGGACTTGATTCATCGTTATGATATTAAGAATAATCAAAAATTGGAAATATATAAGTGATTTTTGGTCATTTCAAAATAGTATAAAAGCATTTGTATAGGAAAGTATTCTTTAGGAGATCATATCCATTGAATGTAGCCTTCGTTTAGTAACATATGTTTGGTTAGGAAGCTGAATATGTTCTAGGCGTATATCACTCAAGAGAGAAAGTAGATAAGTAAAACAGGTATCACTCTATCTATTTCCAACTTTTAAATTATATAGATTTATTATGGATCAAAATGATATATATTTTTTACAACCATCATAAAATTATGTCTTTTCAAAACACATTAACTTCTCAAAATATTTTGGACAATCACAAAGTTCAACTTCAAATGTCATTTTCATTTCATAAATAATATTTGCATCATCATTCACACATGAGGTCACATCCTTCATATATGATTATTTATTTTCCACACTTTTAATCATATCAGATGATGCATAAAACATAGTTCAATCTCAATCACTACCTACATTGAATTTTTTCCCATTTTTAATCCAATATTTATAACTTCGATTTGTTCCATGACTGATCATGTGTTCTTATAGATCCTCTATACCAATTAGTCTTGAATAAAAGTAGCATAAACATAGAAAATGGATTTATGAAGGTTCATATGCACGATCTCATGTAAATTTGATATACTCTTTATCCCTATATTCATACTCTTTTATCATACGATTGACATCCATCCATTTTTATTCATATACATCTTATTTTATTTGGTAATACTAATATCTAAAAAATAAATAAATATGTAAAAGGGGACTTTCAAATAAGGGGAACCAATATTTTAATGTTTTTAATAAGTTTATAATTCAGTAAAGATAATGGGTAATTTAATTTAGGACAATAATTACTTCACCAGTGGTAGGTGTTATCCTCTAAATTCATCCTTAATTATCATTGCTACCAGATATGGGATGACTACTGGTTAGGGTAGTTCAAGCAACATAGGTTCATGCCCAAAAGATATGGAGGATGAGTCTTTGGAAACTAAACGCAATAATAACTAATTCGGATATGAAGCTGATGAGGATGACAATTGTCTCCTTAAATCAAAATATTCATAGGCTAGGGAGATAGCGACACATTAAACAACACTTCTCAGTTAGGTGTCTAAAGTTAAAAAAATAGCAACATCGGTTTTATCCCTATAATGGGCTTCTTGATTACTTTAACTATGATAAGGCTTTGCTAGAAGGTCTTACATGCACTCATGCTGAGACAGTCATTGAAATTTCAACATTCAAAGAAGGTATTCAACTACTCCATGAAATAGAAAAGTCTTTTGGTCTGAGTACTGAATTTCTATGGTACTTAGCTTATTGTGAGGATAAGGTTATGAGAGTGGGCTCATGATGGATATATTATGGGTTGGATAGATTTAGTGACATTTCCATTTCATGGTGTTATTATCAATCAGTAAGGAACTTCCACTTCCCTAGAATCTTCAATGTTCCTTAGATTTTATTGGATTGGATGATTTTAATTAATGATACCAAGGTAATACATTATTTCATCTTCTAGTTTAATACATCATTTAATAAACAAACCAATCCCTAATTTTATGGATATATTCTGATAATATTTCATTTAACAAAGTGAAAATCTAATTCAGCTGGGTTATGGGGGAAATTCATTCAACTAATTTTTTAACATAAGTTTTTAATTGTTGAATCGATAGTTGGATCATGTTATCCAGAAACATGAGTAGGATGGATCACTTACGGTAAAAAAATATATGACCTTATAATACTAAAAAGAGAAATCAATATGATGTGATCAACATTCCTAATGGGATTTGTTTTAAATCTTCATAGAATAATTTAGAGATACAATCTACCGAGTAACACTTATAATTTTGGATTCATCATTTATTATATGTGGTTTTAGATAGCTACTTTGGTTTCAATAACCATGAATAAATAGATTAAATTTATTTTTTCATAGATATTAAATTGTGTTTGTTATTGATAATTAAATGGTCATCATAATATTGTGATTTTAATTTTTTTAAATGTTTTAAATTAATGTTTTTATTTAAAATTAACTAATCCAATTTTGAGAATAATAGAGCACAGACGGAACTTGATGAAATCTGATTTTTCTATTAAATTATTTATTCTATTAGTATAAATGATATATGGTTTTTTTATAAAATATAATATTTCTAATACCTGATAATGGGAAATCATCTATATAGAAATGACCAATAGGTTATGATCACTTGTTAGCAGTTAACAATTTTTTATTAGTTTTTAAATCGTTGATCATTACAAAAAAATAATTACATATTTTTCAAATTAAATAAAGAAAAATAAATGAATATGATTCATCATTAAAGATCAATATATGTTTTTTAAATTTTTAAAATTTGTACTTTTAAATAATTCACAATAATTTCATGTAAACATAACACTTATAAATAAATTCATATTTATAGGAAAATGAGTCAGGTAGGAATCCATGATACATGTTTCATGGAATTTTATATAGACACAAACATAGTCTATTTATTTCAATATAAAAATTTATTTTCAATTTCACTACTTTGAATAATAACTATGTAAAATAAAAAAAATCAATACATTGCAAATCAGTGTATTCACACAAAAAAAATTATTTAAAAAATAAACTTATATGTATCCTTGTGTGGCTCAATGGTTTTGTTAGTAAAGTATAATTATATAAATTAAAATCATAGTTTTAGTGTAGAATGTTTTTATACAAATACAAAATGTGATAAATATATAATATATAGAAAGGTAAAGGAATGAAATCCCAAAAAATGGAAAGTTAAAGGGGTTTATGATAACATGCTTGGAAAGAAATTAGATCTTGGAGAAGAAAATGAAATGGGTTGGGTATGTTTATTTCTCAATATTTATTAATATAACTTCTTTTTAAATGGAATTGATAACAAAAACCTATCAAATTTCATTTCTAAATTATTTATCATCATTCACAGATTATTAAAACTAAAATAGTGAAACCATGTTTATGAGAAAGGTTTGTATTTGGGAAAACATAAAATTATTTTGGATGAATATGTGTTTTATTTAATATAATTTTTTTTAATTATGTTTAATAAATTATTTTTTTTATCAATAAGGAAAAAATCCAATCAATAAAACCCATCCAATTATATAAATTATTATCACTTCTTCTTTTAAACAATATAAAAACTATAACCCAAGGAAAAGAAACTTTTAAACTCCATTCATAATTTTATAAAAAACACATTTGTTTACCAACACATTTATTCATGTTAAGTTCCCATTCATTTACATATCAGTGGTTGTGAAAATCCATTTTACAATCATAGAATTATTCCAAAATTACATTTTAACCATTTTAACATAAGTAATCCTTTAATATGTTCAAATTTTCTATTTATAGACAAACATTCCATTTAACTAGTTAAATAAAATGTTAAACTCTTTTCCTAAGTTATTTAAATTGGGATATATTTATAAGGATGCTTTCATGTAAAATGATCGTTGAATGTTAGCGGATGAAATATTAAAATATTTCATTTTTTAGTTCAAGTGATAAAAAGCCTGCATGAATGCACTACTCAGGAACCTGAACAAATAAGTATGACTATGGGTTAACTTAGAGGGACCACCCATGCCATGACCAGAAAATCCCACTCATCCAGTATCAACACCCAATTTCTCTAGAATGGGGAGAAATCAAAAAATCAAAAAACACACAAAAAAATATGGCATATTTGATTGAAATGATGATAAAAAAACTAAATGTTGAAATAAATGAAGAAAAAAGATAAGTGGGCTCATGGAAAAACCATGAGATTTTGATTGCAATAGACGATGCTTCCAATAACCCAGGATTATGGGATATCCATCCTTAAGATGAATAGAGATGAAGGGGCATGCTAGGGGGTCTACTAGCCAATATGAGAGAAGTCCTGAGTAATGGGTTTAAAAAATAAGTGGGAACAACTCACCATCCAAGCTTGAAGAAGACGTGATGTGTGAGATGAAACAACAAAATAATTCAGTAGCTTAGATTTGGAGAGGATAAAATCGTCATGAAAGTCGAGATGTGATAGTGGTAGGCTTCAATGAGAGCGGCTTCTACAGTCTAGTTCTACAAGAGCTTGAAGGCGTAGAGACGAGATGAATCTGTTAGGGTTCTTTTGTAAGAACATGCAAGGCTTTTATCAACGCTTTCATAAAAGAACTGATAAAGAGTTGTTTTATCATCACTAAAATAATAATTGTTGACAAAACTATTGTGTATCATCATTTTATAGCGTAGATAAAGATACCCCTTATCAACGCTAAAAAATCACTGATAAAACTACTCTTTATCAGCGCTAAACTTTTAGCGACGATAAAGAGAAGTTTTATCCGCACTTTTTGAGAACTGATAAATACATATCTTATCAGCACTAATAAAGATTTAATTTTAGTAATATATATATATATATATATATATTAAATTATAATTGGAATTATAAATAAATATATTTAATGAAATTTTATTATATTTATAAATATTTTTAGATATTTATAAATATATTTATATATTTATATATACTTATAAAACTATAAATATAACAATTATAATTATTACTTATATATATTTATTATAATTTTATAGTTATTTAAATATATATTTATTTATAACTATAATTATAAAAATATATATTCGTAAGTATTTTTATATAATTATAAATAAATATATATATATATATAATTATAAGAAATATAGTTATTATTTAAATATATTTATTTTAGTTTTATATTTATTTTAAAATATATATATTATTCTAATTATATTTATAAATAAATATATTTATATATATTAATAAATATATTAAATATATTTATTGTTTAAAAATATTTATCATAATTTTATAATACATATAAATACGTATTTATTTATTTATAATTATAATTATAAATAAATATATTTAAAGGTATTTATATATAATTATCAATATATTAGTATTAATATATTAAATGTATTTCTTAATTAAATATATTTATTATAATTTAATAATTATTTAACTATATATTTATTTATATATAATTTCATAAATACATTAATATATATATATATATATTTGAATAATTAAATATTTAGATTAAAAAATTATTTAAAAATCATTTAAATAGATTAATTATATAAATTTCAAAAATATTTTAAATGTTAAAACATAATAAATAAAAACGAACAAATAGTAATCATATAAATATCAAACATATTGAAAATAATACATGTATAATAAATGAATATATGTATAAAGAAATATTTAAAAATGATTAAATATATTTTTGGCATTATTAATGAATAAATAATAATAAATGAATAAATTAAATTAAATAAATTAGAAAAAAATTACAAAGTGATTTTTGTAACATTTACATGAATAAAAAACAAATATATTCAAACATATACGTCTACACACACACATGTATATACACATATACACATACACACATGCATTAATACATATACATATATTTTAAAGTATTTAATATCAATAAAAATATACATTTTAATAAATATATCCATTTATATATATTATATAATTTTTTAAATAAAATATTTATATATTATATTTATTTTAGTTATATACACATTTTTTAATTAATGTATATAAAGAAACTATTAAGCATTTTGACTAATCTAAATTTGATAATCTTTTATATATAAAATAATGAAAATAAGATTCATTTTTTATTAAAAGGAATATAAATCATATTAATATATTACTTTAATATATATATACTTGTTGTTATATAACTCTTTTTTAAATATATAAATATATTTACAATTATAAATATAAATAAATATAAATATAAATATTTATATATAATTATAAATATGATTATATATATATTTATATATATTTATATTTATTTATTTATATAACTATAAATATAATTATATATTTATATATATATAAGTATATATAATTATAAATATAATAAAAGGATGAGATTGATTTGAAAATTGTTTATGAGAGGGTTCTGAAATTCTATATTGACTGCAAAATCATTGGTTACGAGCTTTCAAGCTACAAGAGATCATAGGTTTATGAGAACTGCTCTGCTCATCGTCATGATGCGACTTCATGATATAAAATGGGAAAGTATGTAAATGTGTAGCCAACTTTTGTTATCCCTGATCAAACCATTCCCATATAAGAATGTTCAGATACTGGTCAGATGGGAATGACACATAATGATGGGCATGAAACTGGAAGATTTAAGTCATGTGATGAAGGAATGTTTTTCAATAGCACGAGGCAGGATGGACTACATTTCTATGATGTTGTTATGATGGTAGATGAGGCAATAGATTATGATATTCCTGATTGTGGAGTTATGAGGACTTCATAAAATCTCCCTGGGATAATGATATAATAGGCTTCCACTATTACAGAGCATCTCTCGGGCAGCAAGAAGAGGCTATGGTCTGATATTGTTCTTGAGGAAGGAATAGTCCCTCTTGACTATAATAAATAGAGTGATTTAGAGGTAATCACAGGGAGGAATTCCATGGATGCACATGATTTTAAGGAAACTGATTCCTAAGATAAGGCTAATGAACAGATCTTTCATGAACAATACATTGTTTCAAGAAATTGTAAATGGAAATAAAAACATGACCTCCTATTAATGAATAAAAATAAGGGCGAAAATTAATGCTTCAATCTGGTGTAGGGAATGACTCAGAAGAAAATAAAAAGAGTAAAAGAAAAAGATCAATGGATGATGAAGGTTTTCAACTGGTCTCCAATAGGAAGACCAGTTCTCTCCTCATGCCAAGTTTTATTGATCTCAACCACATAAAGGAGACGCAGATAGAAACCTCAAATATTTTGGGCCTACTTGAATCACACAATGAGGATGCAAGAGAAATAGATCATGAAGCTGGTTATGATTCTACTCCACCTAAGTTGGATAAACCATTAAAATGATCACAGGCTCATGTTGTTCCAAACATGACTTCATCAGATGGTCTTGCAGAGGATGACCAGGCATCAAAAGTGTGGCAACCTTTGACGGATCTTGACACTCTAGATGAGATGGTTGTTGGGATGACCAACCATATCATGATTTCTAATAATATTTCTTCTGTAGGAATATTGATCATTGACTATGACCCTTATATGTACATTGAGGATCTTAATGATAAGGAGAAAACTCCCCTAGAGAAGGAAAAATGTCATTCAGAGAGAAAATAACCTGAAGTTATTTGGAAACATGTTAAATCATGGAAACATGGTCATCATACAAAAGGTTGTGTTTGAGGGAATGGCTGCTCTGATTGGGCTGCTAAGAAAGAGGTAATATAATCAGAAGATGATTCTAACTTGGAGAGAACCGATTGAAATCCTCAAACATCAAACAGAAATCTTAAGAGAACATTATTCTAGGGGTCGTAGCCATAGGTGTGGAAGGAGAATAACTGATCGGAACCCCATTTGTAATGAAGAATGTAGGATAGGGATAAAGATTAGAAAAAACTTGGCCTCTCACTAATTTTGATTAGGGAAGTTATACCTTGTCTGACCTCATCTTATCTTTTTTCTATTTTCTTATTTTTCATATTTTAGTAATAAAAGGGCCTCTCAAACTCATCCTTCTATTTTAAAAAATAATAAATATATATAATTAAAATAAATTTATTATAATTTTATAATTATTTAAATATATATATAATTCTAATTGAATATATGTATATAATTATATAATTATATAATTATTTATATATTTATATAATTATATATATTTATATATTTATATATATTTTTATAATTATATTTATTTATTCATTTACTAATATAAAAATATATAAAATCATAAACATAATAAAAATATTCAATCCTTAAGTACATTTATTATAATTTTATAATTATTTAAATATAATTTTTTTTAGTATATTTATTATAAATTTATAATTATTTAAATATATTTATAGTTTTATAGTTTTATAAATACTTTTTAAGACATTATATATATATATATATATTTGAATGATTAAAAAATATATATTTATATATTATATTTATATTAATTATATACAAGCATTTTTTAATTAATGTATATAAATAAACATTATTATTTGAATATAAATATGATAGATATATATATATTAATAATATTTTTTATTAAATTTTTTAACGGTGCTAAAATAATATCTGATAAAGGGTATACCTTTATCCACGCTTCTTTTAGCGCTAATAAAAGTTACCTTTTTGAGCACTTCTAACTAGCACTGATAAAGGTAATAATTTTATCAGCACATTCTCTTTAGCACTGATAAAAGTATGTGTTTTGTATTACATGATCTGTGGTATTACTACCATATCAAAAGAGATGATGTTGAATAAATTTGCCTCAACATCCATTTAATTTAATGCCATTTAGACTTACATGAATTTCGTATGATCCTACTCAATGTACACACAGAGAAGGATACATTCAACCAAATACAAATCACAACATAAATAATGCTACCCACAACATTAACATATGAAATTCTACTTATAAATTCAATGTCAACAATATTAGTAGGTGACTGAGATAATGAAAGTTTAAAATATTGGAAAAATGGAACACTGATAGAATTAATGTGTTAAACAGATATCTCTTAAGAACATCATGTTTATAAGAATGATGCGGGAAGAAAAATTATTTTTTTATCTCCCTAATGATTTTTTTACCCAAACTTTTCTCCACATAGCCCAAATATTTCATTTCAAAATTTGATTTCCATTTCATTTTAACATTGGTGATTCATTTCATATTAAAATTTACAAGAAGTATACCATAAACATATAGAAGTAGATAAAGAATGTAGTTTTAAGGGATTTATAGAAAACACATGCGTCAAACTCACTCCTTGTGAAACCATTAGGCAACATGAATGAATCAAATTTTATATACCACTATCTATAATATTATTTTATTCTACAATGATATTTAACTAAAAAATAAAAAAAATTAGATTTAAATTCATTTTCAAAACCAGTAGGAGGCTTCATGTATAATATTTTATCTAACTCACCATTTAAGAAAGAATATTTCACATCAATTGTTTATATATGCAAATCAAAATAAGAAGAAAAATCATGAAATATTATTATCGATGAATTATATTCTTTAGAAGAATTTTTTTTTGAATAGCCCACTTTCTCTCTTTAAAGGAAACCCTTATCCACTAATTTAGATTTATATTTAATTTTATTCCCTACAGTATTGTCTTCCTTCATCTTATAGATCCATTTACAACCAATCACATTGGTAGTGGGTGGTTTATTGACTACTGAACAAATATAGCTCTTTTTAAGAAATTCCATCTCTTCTAACATGAAAATGATTCAATTCTTAGATTTAGTATCATTAACAGCCTTCTAGTATTTTTGGGAATCCTCACTATCAATATCTTAGGTAGAATGCATATAAAAATTTCCATATCAGTTAGGATATACCTAAAAAAAGATAAAATCAATATCCTTTCCTTATCCCTAGATATCTAATGATTTCTAATATCACCAAGAGATCAATCATCTAAAGCACTATCATATTTAGATCAAGAATCTAGTTCAGGCAGAGAAGCATGCTGAGAAGTCTCAATTGGTCACTCATTATCAATAGGTGGAACAACATAAATATCCATCTATTTGAAAGTATCACCACTATCATAAATGGGAGGATTATCTTTAATATAAAATTACTCATGAAACACCACAACCTGGATAACAATGTACTCTTGAAAACTAGTTTTATCTACCCAATATTTATAGCCTTTCACCCCCTCTCAATAACCTATGGAAACACAACCATTCTTCACCTGAACATAAGAAGTGAATATAAATACTATAATATATACATAGAATAAGGGCTGGTTTCCCCAATTTTACATTGGAGTATTAAAATCATTAGATGATGAGGGACACCAATTAATTAAATAATCATTCATAGTGGATTCCTTAACCAAAAAGACCTTGGGAAATACCATGTATGGAAGGATGTTATGAACCTACTCAAGAATGGTATGGTTCATGCATTCATCTAAACCATCCAACTAAAGAATATTACTCATAGTTTGTTGTATCATGATTACATTATCCAAAAAAAATTAATAAACTTTGTATCTATGTACTCAAATCCATTTTTAATACTCAAGTCCATAAAATTTCTTCTATATTGGTTTTACACAAGGAATTATCAAGTCTTAACAACCTCAAAGACGTTATATTGATTTTGTAATATGTAAATATAGAACTTTGTTGAGAAATAATCTATTATTGTAAAAAAATAGGATCCTCCATCATGGCAGTTGGTCCCATAATCTCCCCTCAAATCAGAGTGAACACACTCAAGTTGGTGATGTTTTTTAAAACTGTATTTTCAAAAATAAACTCTTTTAGACTTACCAAGAGCACAATATTAAAAAAATAGTAAGTTGCATAGAATAACATGGGTAGAAAATCATTTCTTACTTAAATCCATTGATCCGTTAGCACTCACATACCCCAGCCTTCTATGCCAAATCATAGTGATTTCATTATTAGTGAAATAAGTTCTACCCAATAGAGTCACACATCTCTTTCCACACAAAAAATTATCTAAGGAACCCTTAAGAACTTTAAAAGAGACCTAAAATATTTTTAGGTAACTAGAATCATATTTTAAGTTAAATCCCATCTAATTTAAAACTTATAATGTAATAATATTCCTATATAAATCTGGAATCCATCTCACATCCAATATGGTGGAAAGAGGATGGAATGCGAGTTATAACATAACATATAATATACCAATGACATTATATCAATTTTTTACCTTGAAAAACATTTCCTTAAACTCCATCAATAAACTAAAAAACATATCTTATCTGGGAACATGTGGAAAAAATACCCCATGTTTAAAAACCTGTCATCTAATAACATGTCTTGAGATAGTATCAGCACTTCAAAAATCTCATAGCCTTGATCAAAAAATAGCAAGTGATCACTAGATTCTTTATAAGTTTTTTTCGGCCTCCGAGGTGGCATATTTATGGGTTTGGGGAAAATAAAAAAAAATGGTTTGACAGATAATGAGAATTCGTCCGTTATTATAGAAACTTTCTTATCACCACCTTTATTTCAACCCAATCAACATTGTTATCCTTTAAGAAGACTGGATTGACCCCACAGGGACTGGGAAGCTTATTCCTTTCACATTATGAAGGAGTTTCCACAGTCTACTAGTCTGAGCGGGTGATTTCATGGGGTTAAGTTTTTTTGAAATCTTTCCTCTTAGGATTTAACTTCCTTGGTTGGTCTCTAGAGGGTTTCTTCGTGGAGCAATAAACACCCAACGACCCTGGTATCTATGATTCACGAACCTTGTTTCTAAAGGTAGGCACTCTCTGAATTAAGACTTGGCCAATGAAACTTAAGGACTCCATTGGCCGATAGGATGGGAGGTTGGGCTCGCCACACCCTATTGGGGGGAATTATTGGAAGCAATGATCCATGGGAAGGGCCTATGAGAAGGACCCATGTGAATTTGAGATGAAGTCATTAGAATCAACTTCATTTTCCTACCTAAGATAAGGGAGGTACTCATTGTCACTCTCTAGGGACAAGATCTCAAAATGGTTTGAGACAACTACTGAGGCCTCCTTATTATGGGGTGTTATCCGTGGCTGAGGAGGTGGCTGGATAGATTTTTCATACTGGAGGGCTTGTCTTGCATCCTCCACTATGGAGAGAGTACCATTTCGGTATTACTATTTGATTAGCGTGTTGGATACCCAACGTTGAAGACAATAGGTTGGCGAGGGGGTCTTGGTCTTCATCGGGGCCCCAACTGCCTATGGGATTGCAGAGGTATGTGTCTGCATTGGTTGTCAGGATGTCATTTGGATCGAAGGTTGCTCAATGGAAACATGAAACACACACACACACACAAACACAAACACACACACATATATATATATATGACATATACAGAAAAAACCCATCAATGTAGCATCTATTGATCATATGCATATTTGAAGATTCAAATTGGCCCCCTTCCCTTTATTTTTTGTGATGTGAAAGGGCTTGAGTGGGGTACAAACACCACCTTGGTTAAGGATTCACATCGGGTTCGCCATTTTTCATTTTGCATTTGTGGAGGTGTATTTACAGAATTGGGTAAAATAAAGAAATGGTTCAATGGGTAACGAGCATTCATCCTTCCTTATAGAAACTTTACCATCACAAATATTGTTTCAACTCAATCTACATAATTATCCTTTAGGGGGACTAGATTGACCCTGTGGGGACTGGGTACCCTATGCCTTCCTCATTATGAGGGAGGTTCCAGAGTCTAATGGTCCCAATGGGTGATTGTATGGGGTGAATTATTTGTGAAATCAGTCCTCTTACGATATAACTTCCTTGAATGGTCTCTAGTGGGTTTCTTTGTGGAGCCACCCAATGACCCTGGTATCCATGATTCATGGAACTTCTTTCTAAAGGCAGGAACTCATTGAATGATGATTTGGACAACGACACATAAGGACTCCATTGGTTGAGAGGATGGGAGGTAGGGCTCATTTCACCCTTTTGGGGGGAACTATTTCCCATTATGGGACACTCTTATAGATTTAAGTCATGATCATATGCTCATGAATCCTTGGTTCATTCTTAAAGAGTGTATCCATAGGCTTCCCACAGTTTATAGGATCATCATAGTCATACATAGATTTGATTCTACGGAGGAAATGTCGACTTAATCCATGAAATAAGGTGCTATGGATTTTATCGTCATCTAGGGGGATAGAAGATGGATAGATGTTGGGACTGGAGCCATAAGATGGGCTTCCTACTTATCCTCATGAGATGAATCAGAGCCCATGTAGTTCGGTTAGCTTGGGTATTAGACCTGGGAGGAGGCCCATTTGTTGGGAACATGATTTGGTGAGCACTTTTGGAAGGGAACCCCTTTTGAGCTTGGGCCTTCAATCAGGAGTCCTACATATCCTGGTTTGAAATGGAATCATGATTATTGTAGTTCAAGATGGGTTATGGCTTATTCATGGAAGATTCCCATTTGAGGGTAATATGATTTTGTGAACCCTTTTGAAAGAGAACCCTTTAAGCTCGGGCCGTCAACAAGGTCTCCTGTGTATCCTGGTTTATACAAAAATCAATGTTCTCATAGTTCACGATTGGTCGGGGCTTATGCGTTGAAACTTCCCATTTGGGGGAAACATGATTGGGTGATCCCTTTTGGTAGGGAACCCCTTTTTATCTCATGCCTTCAAGCAGGCATCCTATGTATCTGGGTTTAAATAGTAATTTGAGTTCTCATAGTTCATTACGGTCTAGTTGTGTGAATTTTTTGATTATCACAAATATCTAATCCCACGCGATTCATACTCAGTGTGAGAAACAAGAGTATATGAGATATTCAACCAAAACACACACATCCTCTCCCATTTATGAGAGAGGAATGGCATACAATGGAAGAATCTGAGGTGATGGTGGGTGAGGGTCATAGAGTAATGAACCCTTCAATGCGGGATGACATCAGGGGTCATGTGGCTCAGATCTAAGAAGATTAGAAACTTACATCAGTTGGAGTGCCCTAGAATTTTCTTATGGAAGGGGAATGAATTTTTCCTCTTTTCAATAAGAGGAGAGAACATGATTCCTTTGACTGATCACCATTCCTCATTGAATGGAAAAGAATGTGATCGCCCTTTAATCCCTAGAATAGTGAGGTTCAGATTAGTATCCCAAGGTTAGACTCTAGATTACCATGGTAATGTAGACATACAGACATCCAAGAATCCTAAAAAATTGTGGGGAGAGCCTTCGTGACTCTGATTACCATGGGTATGTAGACTCAAAGGGGCACACTTATGTCCCTCATGATATAAACATATGGGTCTGGTGGCTTTGGAGGCGTCTTTGGCCTGATGTAGGGGGACTAGTTTGCAGAGGGGATATGGAGGAATTGATGGTAATGGAGTTGTGAGATTGGATCTAGAGGGAATGACACTCGAAGACAACCCATTTTTACATACTGGTTTCTCATGCAGGATGGGGGAGCTCCACATACCATTGTGGTATACGGGTAGAGGGGTCATCAGCGTACCGAAGCAGTATACAGGCTTGGGCATGGACCACCACCTACCATAGTGGTACGCATTCATGAAGGTGGTCCTCCACACCACTTCATGTTACATATTCATACTGATATAGTACGTGGTGTGAGGTTTGATCAGCCTAGTGATGCACTATGTGGAGATACATAATGAAGGTGGGTCCTGGAACCTATCATTCGTGGGGAGTTCATCTGCAAGGAATCTGTAGTTTTTTATGACACCAATTAGGTTCAAAGTTTACCCATTATTATTATGTTCCTTCTTTTTATGGTTTTCAGCTGGTTATATTTGCGGAATCATGGTTTATGATTTTAACTTCTTCGATGATTCAAAACTAAAGTCGAAATCCTCTCTAAATTCATTCTTCCAACCTCTAGGGTATCCTTAGTGCTTTCTTCATTCACCCTTTCATTCTTCCTCCTGTGATACTTTTATAGATAATAGGGGAAAATCATATCCATAGGCAGGCAAAACCATTTGTGGAATCCCATGAAGAGATATCTCTATCTTCAAAAGACATGGTCACCTGGGGTTTGTAGAGGCTGCTGTTCACGGGTCATAGTTCATGGAACCCTACTGATTTTCTTCTTCCATTAACTAATGAGTTTGTGAGAAGGTATGTGGATGTACTTTGCAAGCTTGATTCCCATAAAGATGTGGTTTGTGGGATTCTGGGTTGGTTGGCCATTACTCTATGGGCCAACACCTTGAGAGTCCTTCGGCGTACTGGTTGTTCATGGTTCATATGTTCCACAAACCCTTCCCGGAGATGGTACATAGGTAACTTAAAAATATTTTAGAAATTTAATTTCTTCAGGTTTATTCCGAAGTTTTCAACTCAATTTCCACATATTTTATTTACTGCACCTATAGGAATGCTTTCTTCTTTCAGCAAATTGATTTTTGGGGTATTTTCTTCCCTTTACAAAGTTTTTAGGACCCTAAAAATTCCCCCATCGGAATGGGTTACATTTGTAATAAAGAGGAGACTATTCTGATATAGAAGTGGTCCTAAACTGAATTGTTTTATGGTAGAACATATAGGTATAGTAGGAGGTGACCACACAAATATATAGGGGCCCAAGTCATTTTCCCTTTACTGTTTTTTTGGTGAAAAGTACTCTCAACTCTCCCTCATCTTTCTATTCATCCGCGACCATCACTTTTTCGAAATCTGTATTCACAAAATGCTTTGTACGCGCCACAAAATGAACTCTTCACAATTGCTTTTTCCCACTAACCAGATTTTGGGTTTCATGAACTGTGTTGTGGAATTTTAAAACTAACATCTAGACCTTCGAATAGGAGAACAATATGTGGTTTGCGTGTTCCACACACTAAACATAAACAAGCGAACTGATCTTTAAGACATATTAATCCAAACATAAAATTTTAAACATTAACTTTAAATATCAGCATGGTGAGGCCTTGCTTCTCAGTTTCTTCTTTCTACAACCACTTCTATTTGTGGACAACGCTCCACAGGCTAGCACCTCGCAGGACGTTCACATACTGTGGCTTGATGTGGTCTATATTTTCTACGTACCAATTGGTATATAGGGATTGCTTCAACATACCATTTCCGGGATCAATATGTGGAGCCCTATGAAGACCCTCTTTAATGCCTTTTGGCCCCTTTTGTGGCCTTTATCCAACAAATTTTCTCATTGGACTGACTTTTTGTGTGATTTTAGATCATTCTGTACAGACTGCAATGGCTCATTCATGGACATTGATGAAATTGACCAAGATGAGGGAAACCATCGATGAGGATAGTGAGGACCATATTTGATCCTACATTGTTCCTCGTGAAATATTCTTAAAATATCTCTTCACACCCGAGATCCTAGCTTACTCATTGTCTGTGCAGTTTCCACTTTATGGATTTTTGCTTCTTAGTGACATTCCTTTTCCATTGGATGAACCCAATAATCCTTTAATTCCCATAGAAGCACAACAAGGTCATGATCTGGCCAATATTTCTCCCAACAGAAAAATTCAAAGCTACTCTAACTCAGGAGAATGATTTCATATTATAAGGTTCGACATGGAATAAGGGAAATATAAGGTGTAACAACACTACCTTGAGACTAGTCTCTCAGTAGTAACCATCCATTATCAATATTTACCAAGAAAACCCTGACGGTGGGGGGGAGCACCAAATGGGACCAATGAGCCGAAGGATGCTTCTCCGACGAATGGGCTTGGGCATTCTAGGTACACGAAACCTATTTAGAGTCCCTCGATCAGTTGGAGTTGGTGAACATATATCAGGAAACTTGGGTTTCCTAGTTCACAACTTTCTATCTAGGTGAAATTCGTCTTAATATGTTGAGTTGTTGGTGTTCAAGAACCAAACCCTTTCATTGGTCACATGAGGAGGTGAGAATCATCTTATGGAACATCCACCATCTCGGAGGAATCCCCATCATTAGAAATATATATGAAAAATTTCTTCTAATAGCTACTACTTAGGATGATACTGACCATGTGTCCCCATTGAAAGGGAAACTACTGGTTATGGTAGAGGGATTACATGATCACCCCCTCCAGGCTCACTCTCCTATCTGGTTTGCGGCTTGTATAGGTTCATTTCTATAGGTTAATTTGACTAAGACATGATCTCACTGTAGTAGAAATCATCCAACCCATCAGTCTTGACAAATTCTAGGGTTATATTGTGCCACCCTCGAAGTAGGACGATATACTACCTAGGAATATAAGCTTCAACAGGAAAATCCACCAGCACTTAGATTATCAGGTTTCATTGACATGTTTTTAAGTGTATGGATCTTCCCATACAATGATGTATATACTGGGGTCAGGGCTTCCACTTTTATGGTGGTGGTTATGTCGGTAGAGGGTCGACCAATTAATCTGGCCACTCCTACTCTTTCCCGACTTTACGTGTTTTTGGGGAAGATACAAGTAGGTAAACATCCATATCATCTCAGTTGACCCTTTAAATTCTTGTATGGGTGGATAGTAGAACACTTTCCTTGCTATGAATATTGACACACTGTGAGGGTTCCTCACTCCAAATTTCAACCTGCCCTACTCAACATCTTTGATATTCTCCCTATGACCCTATGCGTTAACGTTGCAGTCAGGCTACTGAATGAGGCTTCTCCCTTCTCATTTTCACTTCACCATTCCCCTAATGTGTCATTATGGGGAAATAGGGGTGGTTCTTCATAGGGGAGATCAGACATTATCATTCTCCAGGACGTGATGCTCATTGCTCGCATAGATCAGGTGGCTATTTGTGAGCCATACCTCCCTTACTAGTTCACCAAGAAATTTTGGTGGCTATAATAAATTGTGCTTCTTCCTTACATTCAGTTAAGGGGAGAATCTCATCCCATAATTCTTCACCAGTTATGGCTTATGATGATGTGGGAAGGTTATGCTATGGAGGTTATCAGCCCTAATATGATGGGATCTACTTTTCTATCACTAGGATATGACCAACTATGGGTGGGTTTTTACCTTGATAGGGCACTGATAAGACCAATTCAACAGGTCTATAATCCTTTAACAATCCTTTTAATTGTCTTGAACGCAAATATTGTGCCATATATTCCTTATCCTATGGTAAGCGTGACAGATACATCTTCAATTCTTGTCCCTGCGGTGGACATGATGGTTACGTCATCTGTTCCTTCCCTTGTGGTGAGAAGACGCTCGATCCTCCATTAGATGCGTCTGGAAGGGGCTACATCGTTGCGCCCTATCTTAGTGGGGAGTGACTCAGACTGCCCCTCTCCTGTGGATACTTCCCATGGCCCTAATGAGTCTATCCTTATCAGAGTTTCACTAGATACCATAAAAGTTTTTGGCTATATCTTAGCATCCTACTCTAACAGTTGAACCATTTAAGGGTAAGGAGAGCCCCCCATCATAGGTCACCTATATTATGTCAGTTCCCACTCCTGTAATGAAGGTTCCTACCTATAGACCTATTGAAGTGGGTGAGGACCAAGGCCCTAGTTCCATGAAGAGACATCAAGAAGTGTAAAAATAGGCATGGCTGTAATTATGTGCCCTCACTGTGGAAACACCTATGGCTAGATTTACTGATGAGACTGACAACTTCCAATGGTTATTTACCGAGTTGGGTTCTGGTTTGTTTGAATACCGACATCTACAACTTCTTAACTATCATATTGTTATAGCTTGAAAAGACCTCGCTTCTTTTATGGATAATATTTCCAAATTCAATTATTCCCATCATCAGGTAAAGACATTCAGAGACATTTCAGAGGAACTCGGTCACCTAACGGTTGAATAATCAAACAATCATGATTTGGTGATCACCCAAAAGGAAGAGATACAAGAATGTGAGGATTGCGTAGTAAGGTTGAATGCTCAATTGGACTTTTCATGTTCCAATTACAAAGCTATCAAGAAGAAAGGGTGGGACATTAATGTTGTTATAGAACATGTGAACATAATGGTCATGGATGAAGCAGATGAAAGAGCTTCTTTTGAAAAAACTCTTGAGGGATCACAGAAGTCACATGACATTTTTATAAAAAGGGAGAACTGAGACTTACTTTAACATTCCCAAATCATGATGTACTCAATTTTTTTTAAAACTATGGAGAGACTCCAAACTGGGTATTTTCCTCCATTTTTTGTTGAAATTAATGAAAATAATTTCCCCCCAATACATCTTCTTTTCCTTTTACTATAATGTCAATTAATAACAATCAATCATATAAACATTATTTCAATTATGTATTAATTTTAAACCATGATTGGAAATCAATAAATTGAAATTATAAAATGAGGATCTAATTTTTTCCTAGGTTGTGGGGCTCAGTGAGCATAATTCTACTATTGCTGGGGTTTTGTGGAAAACCTTGTGAACTTTTGAGTATTTTTCATTATCAACATATTTTTCTCTTAAGATCATTTGATAAGGGATTAATTGGTATGACTTGACTTTTTCTTAGGCCCCCATTTGTGGGTTTTCAAACTAACAAGATTTATTTATCTTATGAGTATTTGATAACTCGTCATTTCTTTGCCTAAACCATACACAATATAGGTTTAAGGAGCTAATACTCAACTTTTATCTAGGGGTTTCCTTTGAGGATTTTCACTCTGGAGAGTATTGCGTCTTTTTCACCAGTGTTTTATAGTCCTACCAATCAAACTAATTACTATTGTTTTAGGTTGAATATATTTGACCAAAATCAATGGGGCACAAGCCCTTATTTGGGATTCATTAGCCGAGAATATCCTAAAATTCTCATACATGACTGAGATTTTTTTTTACCCTGAATTTGAGATTTTTGGACATGTATGAGGCTTGGGAGATATTTTAGGTGTATGGAGGTAGGAGAGGACTCTATTGAGGATGAATATTCCTTTGATTGATGACTGTCTAGTTGGCATCATATAAAGATCCATCGGGGCATGATTTTTATAGCCAATCAAAGGATTTTTCAAGACACTGGTCTTCCATATCCGATGGCCTAGGAGGATTTATAACACTTTAAATTTGTTTTTGGGGTTGGCAGACACAGTAGGTGGCCTATCTAAGGGATGATTTCCAAAAGTATTAGGGACATTTGTATGAGATCTTGATGGGAAATAGCTCCCATGTGATTCTTACTTACGTGAGGGAGAGAAAGTGAATCATAAGTTACATTAGAAATACTTTTCATGTTTATGAATTTGAAATGGGAAATATATTCAAACCATTATCCATGGGGTTTCTAAATCAAGGGAGTTTGATGGGACATAAATTTCATAAGACCATAATGAAATTGGAAAGGACTCTCCTGGGGACGAATTTGTCGTTCATTCATGGTCATTTTGTAGGAAACATATGAAGATCCATCGGGGAATGAACTTCATAGTCAAAAATGGTTTCTACAAGACACTGGACTTCTTTATCTAATGGAAATGAAGGGTTATAGAGATTGGGGCCTTTATAAACACGATATATAGCCTCTGAAAAGGGGTTTGCTTGAGCATGAAAGGGGGGATTTCTTTGGATGAACTTTACCAATAAACCCAGAGATAAGTGGGGTAATATTGTTCATTTGAAGATCAAATTCATGCATATGGATTTGGTGTACCTATTTTTATAGAATCCTTGAGAGATACAAGAGTTGAATTGAGACATAATTTTCTAATATATCCAAGATGTAGGTAGGAAAGAGAATGTAAACCATGACTCTGGGGGCTCTTGAATCAGGAAGGATGTAACGAGGCTTGGATTCCATCAAGTGTTCTAAGGTAGGAGAGGACTCTCATGATGACAAATTTTCTTTTTGTTGAGTGTAATTTGTTAAGAAACATATACAGAACCACCAGGGCATGATGCACATAGTCAAACAAAGGTGTCTGCCGGACACTGGCCTTCTATCTCTAATTCCCATGGAGGATTATGAAGATTCAACATTACTCATACCACAGAGTTTGACATATGTTAGAAGTGTATCTAGATACATTAGAAACATTTGTGCGGTGATTTTCTCATGGTATTAGGTAATCCCCTATATAGATATGGCTCATATGCAGGGTGAGGCATTCATCTCATCTTTAGAGTACCCTGTAGTTTAACATTGTACGACAAGGACATTTATGGGGTTACTTATGGGGAAGGGAATAGTAACATTACTTTTAGGTTCATGCTTCTAGGACCAAGACTCCTAGACTTATTTTCCATGATGTCATGGTGGATCCCCTACTGAGGTCCCTAAGCTCACGTGAGCTATGCTCGATGTGATAAACAAGGGATTCCAAGGATTCTGGATCACCACCTAAGAATATTATAATCAATGGTAGGGAGATTTTTATGCTTAAACCAATGCTATGAAGTTTAATGTAATGCAACAGGGATATTTTGATGTGCATTTTAGAGTCATGCAGTGAGCACATTTAACCGTGTAGTTTAGAGTCATGCGGTAATGACAATTTGATGTGTATTTTAGAGTCATGCAATAAGGATACTTTGTTGTATAGTTTAGAGTTCTTTAGCGATGAAATTTTGTTGTGCAATTTAGATTCATGCAGTGAGGACATTTTATTGTGCAGTTTAGAGTCATGTAGTGAGTAAATTTTGTTGTGCAGTTTAGATTCATATAGTGAGGTCATTTTTTTGTCACAAAGACTAAAAATAGTATTGATTTAATCATGGTTGGGATATTATGGCATTCCTTATACATGAGTTATGATATAATGTGTAAACCATAGTCTGAGGGGGATTGGATTAGGAGAAATGAAATGGGGATTGGAATCCATTGGCCATACTGAGGTAGGATAGGACTCTCGTGAGAAAGAATTTTCCTTTGGTTGACGACCGTTTTGTAGATGAATTATGAAGAGCCACCAGGGCTTGATGTCCATAGTCAAACTAAGGTGTCAGTAGGACACTGGCCTTCTATATCCGATTTCCATGGAGAAATATGGGGACCGATGATTTCATGGATTATGAAGTTTCAAAAATGGGAAAGATGTGTTGGGGAATGTAAAAATATCCAGACCATGATCATCTGTGAACTACTAACGATTCCACATACATATGACTCATATGTAGGGGGAAGTATGATCTTTCGACTCTTTATTAGTGTCGGAATTGAAACATGGAATTTTCATCTTTTATTTAAACTTGTTGTGATGAAAGTTGGAGGTAGGCTCAGGATCTCATAACATTGAGAATTGGACCGCACATGACTCTTGAGGAACAGTGCAGTTTAATGTCATGCCCGTAGGGCCTTTCATGGATTCCCCCATACAATTATAACCTACGCACTAAGGAAGGGATTTTTTTTAATTGGTGGCTGAGAAAGGATGTGAAATCTAGGCATCACTACGTATCATATAAGGGTGAGAATCAAACCATGCATAGTTCTTAATGTTCCCTACAATGGTTTGGTCCACGTGTAGGGACATGATAGGGAATTTGTTTTGTAAGTGGATGGGCCAAGATAAAGGATATGGGCATCACTAAATACCATTCAAGGGTAGGAATCAAGCATACATATTACTTTGGGGACCGTTCAGTTTATCGTCATGCGATTAGGATGATTTATGCTATATGGTTTAATTTCTGGCAGTTAGGACACTATGCTATGTAGTTTAGAGTCGTGCAGTGAGGACATTCGCATCCCAGTTTAATGTCATGTTGTAGGGACTAATACCATATAGTTTAACTTCATGTGGTTAGGATGATGACTCATATTTTAGGTTCATAAATTTTGGACCATATGTCTCACTGTTACGCGGAGTACTTCTTCAGATACCTTGCATTGGTGGGGGTTGTGATGAGATTTCCATCCATTACATCAATGTGTATACTCCATTGTAGTAGACCCTATGTATGACATATGGTCCCTCACTCTTTGATCTAATATTTGGGTGATTCTTCACATGTATCATGCGGGTTATGACGACCAACATCGTCTCTCCTTTGATGAAAGACTAAAGATGATCCTTTTTGTTGAATGATCGTGTGATCCGATTTTGGTAAACTTCCAAATGGTGAAAAGTGCACATCCTTTTCTCATCCAGCCACTCCAACTCATCAAATAGACTCTAGGATTTTCCATCCATGTACAATTGATCATGAAAATCCACAAAAAGTGATAGTATCATAATTTAAATAGGCAAAACCTCCTCTACACCATACACTAATGAGTACGGGGTTGCCTATGTGGCAGTGCGGGTCATGGTCTTGTAAAACCATAAAGCATGAATGATCTTGTCTGGAATCATTTTAAAATCCTTATCTACCATATTTTGGAGTATGTTAGACATAGCCTTGTTGATAGCCCCTATCTTCCCATTGGCCTATGCCTGGTAATGGGATGAATGGTTGGCTCTGATTCCACACTCCTAGTATGACTTTTCCAACTCAAAAAACATATATTGGTGCCACTATCCATTAGTATTGTATGAGGGACACAAAATCTAGTAATGATGTTGGGCTTCACAATGCAAACAATTATTTTTCCCCATGCTCATTAAGGGGCATGGATTTGGCCCATTTGGAAAAGAAGTTGGTTTTTTTGAGAATGAACTTGAATTTTATTGTAGTGGTAGGGGGATATGGCCCCACAACATCCATCCCCTAGGTGGAAAATGGAAAGGATTACTCAGCTATGTGAATTTCCTCCAGGGGTTAGTGAATAAAATTTTCATGAACCTGGAAGGAATAGAACTTCTTAGTGAATGTGGCATAATCATATATTATAGTGGTTAAATAGTATCCATACCTTCTAATTTTATAGGAGAGCTTGGTTGCCGATTGGTGGGCTCCAGAAGCTACAACATGAACTTCTTTCATAACGGCAGCAGTCTCTTCTCCATCGATGCACCTGGGAAGAACTACATCAATGCCTCGTTTGTAGATAACCTTTTCATGAATTACACCATTGTATAAGACAAAGTTGATTTCCCACCTCTGGATATGTTCTCTTCCATCTTTATATGGTGGGAGTTCCCCACTCCAGATGTAATTTGCAATGGGATTCATCCAGCCGATAGTGTGACCATAAGGATCAGAAACGGGGATAATTTTCTTGATTTCTTCCATATTGTTTTAAATAAATGGAAATACCATCTGACAGTGGGAAATTCTGATGACTGTTCTATCCTAGTCTGGATCAACTAGGCTTGTAGCTGCATTTTCCAATGCATTGGCTTGAGCATTTTGCGACCGGGGGAAATAGGTTAGCATTGGTTTTGATGGGAATTCTTCCATTATTTCTCAAGCATGGTTCATCAAGGGGGATAATACTTCTTTACTAATGGCATAATCACTATTGACCTTCTTGATGACTATCTCTGAATCACATTTTATTCTCAAGTCTTTAGATCAAACATGAAGTTCCAGCTCCTGGACTATAATGAGGGACTCATATTCTTCTTCATTATTTGTACATAACTCTAAAAGAAATAATGATTAAGGAAAGACGGTATTATTGGGGAATATGATTATAACACCCAAACCTACTTTTTTGATATTGGGATCCTCTATCCTTTTTCTCTGTTGGTCTTTTAGAAGCACCATTAAAGTACATTTCCCAAGATTAGGGTCCCTCATGGGAGGAGTATACATCTTCATCAAGAAATTACGTATCCAATGGGGCCATTTCTTTCGAGGGGTGCTCTTCAATGATGTCTACTAACACCTAGCCTTTGATTTATTTATAGGGAACATATAGTATGTCAAAATGTTGTAGGATTACTTTCCAACGTGATTGGAATCTCGTTAGCATAAGATGACTGAGGATATACTTGAGGAAGTTGCAACAAGGGACCAGATGGACCTCATGGTGCAGCAGGTAATGCCTGAATTTCTTAACTATGAATATTAGGGATAGTTATTTCTTTTCGATTATTAAATATCGATTCCTTGCATCGATCATTGTTTGGATAAGGAAATAGATTCTATTCTCACTTCCAGCATCATTATTCTGTGTGATCAAAGAACCTAATGACCATTCCAAGGTGTTTATGTACATAATAAGTGGTCTTCCCTCAACTAGTGTCATTAGAACTGGTGGGATTAGGAGATATTTTTGGAGATTTTTGTACACTTCTTGAAAATCACTATCCCACTCATACGTAACCCCTTTCTTCATTAACCAGGTGAAATGTAAACATTTACCCACAAGGTTGGCTATGAATCGCCGAATGTAGGCCACATTCCCCTGAAGACCCATCAAATCAATGATGTTGTGAGGTGGTGACATTATAGGGATGGAATATTTCTTCTTAATTTTGACTTAGATGTCATGATGGAATACAAGGAATTTGAGTAATTTCCCATAGGTAACTCTGAAAGAACACTTTAGGGGATTCATTGTTAAATTGTGTTGTCATAGTTTGTTGAAGACAGTTTTAAGATCTATCAGGTGGTTAGAGAAATGTCTTTATTTAACCCCCATATCTCCGACGTAGAACTCTGTGAATTTTCCCAGGAAGGGCTTGAAAATGCGATGCATGGTGTGCAGATATGTAGCGCTGATATTTTTTAGACCAATGGGAATCACCTTATAATAGAACACTCACTGAGGGCCCCTGAAAGAAGTAGATTCTTCACCTTCTTAGTCCATTTGGATCATGTTCCATCTATAATATACATCCATGAAGGAGAGGGCCTCATATCTGGTTGTCTAATTGATCAACAATTTTGTAATCGGGACCGGGAAATCATTTTTAGGGCAGCACTGATTGAGGTCCCTAAAGTCGATGCAGACTCTAATCTTTCCATTCTTCTTTTTGATAGGGACTATGTTTTCCAGCCAGATCGGATATTGGACTTCCCAAATGATGTTAACTATGATTATCTTTACAACTAAAGCCTCTATTTTGGCAGCATACATTAGGTAGGTCCATGTGGTTGCCTTATTAAAGCCATGATAGTCTTACGGTAGACCCATATGATGAGTGGAGACCTACAGATCGAGGATTATCATTTTTTATAGTTCTATTCCAACACATATTGATTCTTATTTAGGGAGGATATATATACTTCTTTCCACTCTAAGGCATATCCACACTAATTAGAGTGGGTTGTGGGTCGTCTTCGGTGCTTGGTTTTATCTCCATAAGTTTATAGATTGTGGTGAAGACACCTTCTTTGAATGTGGTTGGGGAATATTTGAGGTCTTATTCTTCTACTTCATCCTCTTCATCATCTTCCTCCTCTTCTTATGGATATATGATTCTTGAGATGAACTCTCTGATTTTGGGAGAGAAATTGTCTTTTAACTTAGTGAGTAATGCAGGAAGTGGCTAGGGTCCCAAGGACAGGATGGGAGCATCTTGGATTGGGATTTCCCTAACTTCATAGGAGTCGGCCTTCTCTTAAGTGTCTTTGGAATTGATGACCATAACAGAAATCATGTAGATGACTGAGCCTGTATCCAAATTGAACTTATGCATTCAACTAGTTTGATGGGTAATACATACTCTTCCCCAAGATGTTAGAGGGGATTAGAGGGATCCATTTCCAATCCATTTGGGGTAGTGACCCAATCAACATTGGTAGCCGAAGACTACTTATTTTTTAGTTCATAGTACCCTGCGTCAATATAATGTGACTCATAGGGCTCGAATGGGGATTTATCGACATGAAATGTCCCATTTTTCACATTAGTGCAATATTTGACACACTAATGGTATTATAATAGAATCGTAGTGTGATGATGTAGTCAGGGCCTCCCTAACATGGTGTTGATGGTCGTGCTTTGTCTCACTACCAGAAACTTGGAATCAAACATGAGGTCTCTAAGCCAGGTTTTATGCTTGATTCATCCCAATGGTTTCTACTCGCTTTTGTCATATCCCAAAAGAGTTGTGTTGTAGGGTGTTGAACATTCCTTATCATAACCCAACCGATGAAGAGTTCACAGTGGGAGGAGGTTTACTCAAAATATATTTTCAATGAAAATTATTCAAACATTAATGTTGTTTATCTTGTCAGACACATATAAGGGTTTGATGTGACCTTGTATAATGGAATCTTCATCCTTGACCATGAAAGAGATGGTGACATGGCATTCTTTGGGTTGGCCTCCGTCCGATAAGCTTTGGCCACAACAACATTAGCTTTAAATTCATGAGGACTTAGTAAGGATTCGATGAGTGCCTTCCTAAGGTATGTAGACAGACTCAAGGCATCCGGGATCGATAGCTTCACAGGTACTTAGGCCAACTGCATTAGAATATCATATTTCTTTTATATAGGCCGTCATTTCTCAGCTTGGGGATTCTCAATCTTGGTCACTTTAGGGTATTGAGCATTGGACTTAGATGGTCTGAACACTATGAAAAGAGGTGGTGGAACTATTGTATATTCTGAGTTCATTTGAATTGGTCCACCTTTATGCCTTAGGAGATTAGATATCTGTTCCTTATCTGACGGATACACCAAGATTAATGGGATAATATCTCTTCTGGTGGGGGCATAGGAACATTCCAGTTCCTCTAGTTTTTTTGGAGGGTTCTTCTACGATTTTCCACAATATTAACGGTTTGAGATAAAACGTGGATGAGAATTTGACCCCTATCATGATCATGCCTTACAAAAAAACCCTTGGCCTCTATGGCCTCTTCCTTTAACAATCCGATTGGACATGAGGAGTCTTCGTTTGTGGAAATAGTCCCCATTAGATAATGGGTCCATCAAGTGAATGACATTAATGGATCCAAATATCAGTTCTTGATCTGACAATTCTTATGTATGATTGTCTTCTTCTGATGGTGTCATTTTGTGGGTTGATTCTTGTTGTCCTGTTTGAAGGGGTAGTGCCTATTGTCCTGTCTGGGAGAGCAGTTCCTGTTGTCTCCATTGGTGGGGCGGGGCACGTTGTGCCTAGTCTACCGCCATGAAGTCTAAAAGTGTCAATACAGACTTTGATGTTGGTTCCATATCATCTTATTACTTCTTCTTTCTGCCTTTAAATCCTTCAGAGGACTGTTAGGCTGAAGAAGACGGTCGTGTCACATCATGAGAAATTGGGGGAATAGTTGGTTGCTTCAACTACTCCTGGAGGATACCATGATCTCAGTTGACTTTTTTCTGATTCATGTAACTATCAAATTTTTTCTCCTTTTTTTTGGTGACTGTTGTTCATTCCTCTTCCTCTTTTGGGTCTAAGGTGGAGACATAAGCCACTTGTGCTATCAGAAGACCAAACATGATATGCCCAGAATCCACTATTTTTGCAAGAGATCGGTGAAGATAAATCACTCCAAGATAATGTGTCCCAATATTCGGTGATATGTACAATAATTTGGATATTCCTTGAGACCCAACTCATTGGTTCCCTTTGGGTTTGATAGCCAAAGAAAATTTTAATTCCTGGAAGCTTTAAAGTCGCTTTGGACTTGGTCATCTCAGAATGAGTAGAATTTATTTCTTCATTATTGAAGGTGATTTATTTTAGCACCCCTTCAATCATTTTACCTTGAAGGGGTGGTTGTTGGTGTCTAGGGGCTCCCACCTGGTTTTATGGAGGCCTCAAAACAGGATCTGGTGTCGGGGTATCTTAAGTGTGACATAATATTCTTCCAGATTTTCCCGTTATTTTTCCTGGGGCTGATGAGGCCACCCAAGACTTGAGATTTTTCCATTGCAAGGATTATTCTATCCTTTGGGAAAAGTTGGAGAAATATATAAACCCATATGTGTAATTTACTAGGATGACCAGTGTTCATAATTAATCACAGAGATTATCATCACACATAGCGAGCATTTCATCCTTGGGGAGAGGCCAGTTCCGGGAATAGATTAGGCCTTTTTATCTAGTAATGAATTCTAAAACTATTTCATTCTCTAAATAATTTTAGTTCATGAGATCACTATTTGTTGTCTTAGTCAATGTCAAACTGAACTAGAAGGGAAACTATCATCGAAGGTCCTCTCAGCCTGTGATTGAGTTAGCTGGAAAGCTAGTATACCGTACAAAGGATGATCACTGTAGGATTTTCAAAAAACACCTAAGTTTTACTGAGTCTTGATGCTCTGGAGTTCCCATCACAAGATCACAACAAGAGTCATAGTGCATTATATACTCTTTTGGGTCTCCCAAACTATCGATCAATGGGAATATGGGGTTTCCGAAGTTTAGCGGTGCCAGAACGTTGGTCACCCAATCATGGTAGGGTTTTCACTCTAGTTGTATTGGAGTGAACTTACTTTTCATGGATTCAAGTTGAGAAATTATTTTTATGATAGTATTCAAGAGTTCTTGATGCATATCCTATCCGACTTGATCTTGGGAAAGTGCAACAATTGAAAAGTTGGATGTGCTGGTGCTAATAGAATTTTGGATGGATACCTAGCCAGGGGTATTCTTTGTGGGTTTTCCTAAATATACTATTTCTACTTTCCTAGTTGAGGGAAGTCCTAATGTCCTTCTGAGGCCATATTTAAGTAGGTTGGTGGTCTCGGTGCTGGATTGCATGGGCATCTGAGCTTGACTTCATTTACCAGGATGTGTGCTTGTGGTAAGGGAACCTATTCTAGGAAACCCTATTGACATTCCACAGGTGAAACTCAATCGGCAAGATAGATCCCTCAACATAGCATAGCATTAATTCATTTGAGATCTTTCATTTCTTCATCCTACTTGGAAAATATTTCCCCGATAGTGAGGGACACATTATCAGGGGGAGGAGGTGGTTCATAGATGACCTGTGATTTATTATTATCCTTGTTGGGGTTTCACTATGGAGGTAATTATGGATTAACTGAGTGGGCTCCCAAATTTAGGACAACTACCTAGTTCCAGGTATGCACACCATCAGACATGGAGTCGAATGCCTTCAGGAGTGAACCAACTTCTTTTTCATCCTATCCCTTTGAATCATTCACTATGAGATCCATGGAGTTCAAATTTACTACATTAAATTATTCATTCTACATTGGGGGTGGTGTACCTAGTGCTGAATGGTATGAACGATTTTTGCATCCTTTGTTGTACTTTCTCCGTCAATTCTACTTTATTCTTCGGGTTTCTCAGCAAAAAATGACCCAAAGGGAGACTTGATCTAACCTCGTAATGTGCCCTTGTCTCAAAGGGTATGAAACCTGATATGAGGTGGAACCAGTAACCTATATTCTCATCATTCATCTTAGATTTGAGAATACAAACGTCTACTGTGCGGGAACATGAGGTAAAAATTCCACTAGCCCTGCGGGCGGGGGTTATTCCCATTCTTCCGCTAATGCACTACGGCCTGGATTTTTTGGTCTTATGGGAGAATTTCGAGTTAAAAATTCCCCCAGCCCTAGGGCCGGGGGATTTTCCCACATTACAGCGGTAGTGGCCACATTTTCTACCTTTTTGATTTCGCACGTGTGAGCTAAGTATGCTGATGGACCTTCATGGGATTTATGGAATTTTGAAGACATGAGCTCTGCTTGTTGTTTAGATTCCCATAGGCAGGAAGCCTGCTAGATGTTCTCGTTTTCCTGGATCAGAAGCTTTTCGATGGTTTGATCTTGTCGGGCCTGAAACTTTCAAGACTTACTCCGGACCAGTTTTTGTTGAGTATTCCATATTATCTAAGAAAGGATTTCATTTGATTACTGCATTTAGGTAATGAAATTTAAATATTCCATTTCAAATGAGGTCTTCCGGATAGGATGTGGGGTGATTTCTAGATCTCCATGTTCTCCCCATCCCCGAATTTGAACTCCAGACGGGGCATCACCAATGAGGAAACAGAACTTCTATATTTCATGGAGGAAAATCAGTTCAAGGTTTTTATTTTGCCTTTCTGTTCATGGATATCATGCATACGAGAGGGCTTCTAGGTCGATTGGATGGAAAATCTCTCTGAATAAGTTGACATGGTCTGCACACCCTCTACATGGAAAAAACATTTCTTTTAGTTGGTGAAGATTCGTCCAGATATTGTGGTGAATGTCATGCATGCATTCCTCTAACAACTCCCTTATTATGTTGATATGATAAATGGTCATATGAAAATACATCACTGCTATATTATCCTTAGCGAAATGTCTTCTCATGAGAACCATATCCTACTATTTTTATTTCAGAAACTCCTCTGCTGGATATTCCCAACTTGACTGCTTCTTAATAATTTCGTTCCAATCAGTCAAGAAGGTGGGAGCCTCATTGATATGTGTAAAACACAGGGGTTCCTCGGAATATGGGCACGACCCTAGACCATACTCTAGTTGCGAAAGGATATAACTCATCATAGATAGATTTTTTGATATGTCTGACTCCATCTTTCTGAGTACCCCGACATAGGAGGGCTTTCTCACATTTGTCCCAAGAATGGGATGGCCTTCTTGAGAGTATGAATTTTGATTGCGAGGAGTACCTTCGCAAATGGTTCTACAATGGTGAAGGATACCATTTCAACTTGATGCTCGACCACGGAGAATGTCCCTACGGTGTATACCCTAGGGAGGAAGTTCAAAGATGGTTTCAGTGAGGGGAGGACCTTATTGCTACTTGATGCCACTAAGAGTAGGACCTTCTAAATGACTACTATGATATCTAGGAGTAATATCACAACATTTTATCTGTATTTAGGGATAATTTCTACATTGTATATCCTAGGGAGGGAATTAGGTTGTTACATAATGAAGGGAGTACCTTTTCATTTCTTGATGTTACTTTGGGGATGGAATTCATAGCAATTTCCATTGCGGGGAGGGCCTTTGCAATGGTTGTCATCATAGAGAGGACTACCATCATGACTTGATGTCCGACTATAGAGAGAAACATATCTGCAGTGTATACCATGGGGAGGACTATCAAGGTAGGAAACAATAAGGGGAGGACCATGTTTAAATTTGATATTTAGTTCAAGGGGAGGGATACCCTAACATGGATCAAGAGATAGGATCTCATGATTGATCATTCTTGGCCTACAGAGTAATCCCCTATGGGTTCTCTGGGGAGGACCTTCGCAAACACTACTCATACTTCCATAATTTGGTAATGAAACGATAGGTTCGTGAGACTTTATTGATATATATTTGAGGGTTCCAAGAGCTCTAGCTTCCAACATAGCATGATCATGTATGTGATATTCATTTTTCAGTTGCCTTTGGAATATTTATTTTTTTGGCCACTTTATTACGGGTAACTGAGGGCCACCTACTATTTCTATTGGAATTCATATACAGGTCCATGTATTTTTGGTTCCTGTGATGTCTCTAGGATACACCGATAGACATCTTGAGTTTTGGAAGAGATATATGCCATCCTTGGAGTGGCCACCATGTTGGACCAGAGTCCCCTAGTTGGAATGAGTCTTTGTTCCCAATCTGGTTGTCCATGTATCACAAGATATAGTCGTCGACCCTCCTAGATTGGAGCAAGGATACATATCTACTCTGGAGTAACTGACCCATTTTTCAAGTAAGCCATTCCATTCAA
Organism: Viscum album; assembly: GCA_963277665.1. NCBI lineage: Eukaryota > Viridiplantae > Streptophyta > Magnoliopsida > Santalales > Viscaceae > Viscum > Viscum album. Next base: position 614,663,978 of record OY728119.1, on the reverse strand, counting down.
GGAAAATGGGTCATGGGCCTGGTTCCTCGCCTTTTTCGCTGATGCAATTATATATTGGCATGTTTGTAGGATATGGTCTGGAATTGGAATATGATATTCCATCATTTCTAGGATGTGCTATGATAAATCTTTGGCTGGAAAAGGTATGAAGGCCCATTCTGATGTTGGAGTAAGAGTTTGTTCCTGCTCCAGTCCTCTATAGGTTTGCAGTAGATACTAGTGATTCACCGATTTCGGGATAGCGAATGAGTGTACCACCAGTTTTCTTCCCCAGTTTCCACCATATTTTATTGGTGTGATTCATATTCATGAGCATGAATATTCGTCTTCTCTTTTTCCATTGTATTTGTCTCATGGTATTTGTATGCATCTGCATGAATTATACTCATCTCATATTTTCTTGCCACCCTATTTGGATGGCTGGCTTGATATGCATCATCACGTATTTGTGGATGCATGTAGCTGGTTTCCATCTAATTTGGATGATGGGATTCTTATGCGTTGGAATATATTTAAATCTGCCTGTAATTTTTTGCTCTGTCTGTACAGCGGGACCGGCGAGCACTAACCCGAATGTGCGCATTCTCATATTATGCCACCCTATTTTTGTGGTGGGATTGAGTGGAGGGGACATAATTTTATCTCTTCATGTTGAATGTTTCAAAATTTATATGAAGGAGTTTATCCTCAGGAACCACAATGATAGCCTGTTACTGATTATATATTTTTTCCCTCAGTGGGAATCCTGAGGGGCCTATGTCTTCTGGACTTCACCAGGTGTCCTCAGCATAAATTCCTCTTCAGAATGAAGATACTTGGTCATCCATTGTTGGCAGCGATTCTATCTAGAAAGGGCCCATGATTAGTACCCCTTTATAGTTGATATGAAGTCATCATCATCGACTTCATATTCCTCACGAAGATAAGGGAGGAACTCATTGTCATGCACCATGGAGAGGATCTCGAAATGTTTTGAGATGACCACCAATGCCGCCTTGTGTTGGGGCTCTAGTCATGGCTGGGGAGGTGGATAGAGAGATTTTATAGATTGGAGGGCTTTTCTTATAGAATCCACTATTGGGAGAGTACCATTTTAGTGGTACCCTTTTATTAGTGTGTTGGATACCCAACGTTGAAAAAGATGGGTTGGTAAGGGGGTCCTTCTCTTCATCGGGGCCCTAGCCACCTATAGGATTAGTGAGGCACAAGTCTACACTAGTTGTAAGGATGTCATTTGGATTAATGGTTGCTCTGTTGAAACGTGCAATATATAGGTGACATATACAGGCAAAAAAACCCCGTCAAAGTAGAATCTCTTGATTATATGAATATTTGATGATTCATCAAGGCCCCATTCCTTTTTTTGTGAGTCAAATGAGCTTGAGTGGGGTAAACCCACCACCTTGGTTAAAGATTCACGTCAGGTTCACTATTTTTTCATTCTTCCTCTAAGGAGGAACATTTACATGTCAGAGAAAAATACAAAAAATGGTTTGGTGAATAACGATCATTAGTTCTTTATTATAGAATCCTTCCCATCGCCACCTTTATTTCACTTTATCCACATCATTATCCTTTAGGGGGGACATGATTGACCCTATAGGGAATTTGTATATTATCCCTTATACATTATGAGGGTGGTTCCATAGTCAAATGGTCCCAATAAGAAATTGTATGGGGTTAAGTATTTTTGAAATTGGTCCTCTTAGGATATAACTTCCTCGGATGGTCTCCATCGAGTTTGTTCGTGGAGCCACCCAACGACACTGGTATCCATGATTCAAGGACCTTCTTTCCAAAGGCAGACACTCATTGAATTTCAATTTGAAAAACGACACTTATATACCCCATTGGTCGAGAGGATGGGAGGTCAGGCTCATCACACCCTTTTGTTCGGAATTATTGCCTATTTTGGGAATCTCTTATAGATTTAAGTCATGTTCATTTGATCATGAATCCATGTTTCATTCCCGAAGAGTGTATCCACATGCTACCCATGGTTTGCTGGATTGTCATAGGCATATATGGATTTGATGCAACAAAAGAAATACTGACTTAATCCATGAAATAAGGCACTCTAGAGTTTATCTTCACCTAGTGGGACAAGAGATCACTAGATGTTAGGATCAGACCCATAATATGGGATTCTTATGTATCCTCGGGGGAGGAATCAGATCCCACTTAGTTTGGTTAGCTTGGGGCTTGGACCTGGGAGGAGGCCATTTTGGTGGGGCCATAATTGGGTGAACACATTTGGAAGGGCACGCTTTTGAGTTCTGGCCTTCAATCAGACAACCTACATATCCTAGTTTGAATAGGAATCAGAGTTATTGTAGTTCAGGATTGGTCGGGGCATAGGTTTGGAAGTTTCCCATTTAAGGGGAACATTATTGGGTGAACCCTTTTTGGAAGGGCACCCCTTTTGAGCTTGTTCCTTTAAGAAGGAGTCCTATGTATCATGGTTTAAACTAGAATCAGAGTTCTCATAGTTCAAGATGGGTCGAGGCGTACACGTGGAAGTTTCCCATTTGAGGGGAACATGATTCAGTGAACCCTTTTGAAAGGGCACCCCTTTTGATCTCGGGCCATCAAGATGGTGTCCTACGTATCCTTGTTTGAATAGTAATCCGAGTTATCGTAGTTCAGTATAGGTAAGTTATGTGGATTTTGTGATCATCACAAATATCAAAGCCCATGTGAGTCATGCTCGATGTGAAAAATAAGAGGATATGAGAGATTCAACTAAACACACATCTCCTCTCCCGCTGATGGGAGAGGGCGGGCCTATGATGGAAGAAGCTGAGTCGACGGTGGGAGAGGGGGTAGAGCAATGAACCGTTAAATGTGGGATGACATTAGTGGTTATGTGGCTCAGATCATGGAATATTAGGGACTCAACTTAGTGGGAGTGCCCTAGAATGCTCTCTAGTAAAGGGGAAGAATGTCACCTCTCATAAAAAGAGGAGCGAACATGATTCCTTTGACTGATCACCATTCCTCATTTAATGAAAAAGCAAGTGATCACCCTTAATCCCTAGAATGGGAAGGTTCATGTTAGCATCCCACGGTTAGACTCTGGGTTACCATGGGAATGTAGACTTATAGACATCCCAGGAGCCCAAAAAATTGTGGGGAGAGCCTTAACGACTCCACTTACCATGGGTATGTAGACTCTAAGGGGCATGCTGATTTCCCTGATGATCTGATCATAGGGTTTTGGTGGCTTTGGAGGAGGATTTTTCTTGATTCCGGGGGATTGGTTTGTGGAGGGGATATGGAGGATTGGATGGTAAGAGAGGGGAGATATTGGATATAAAGGTAAGGACACTGAAAGACGCCCCATTCTGTGTATTGTTTTCTCATGGGGGATGTGGGGAGCTCCACATACCATAGTGGTATGTGGGTAGAGGGGTCATCCATGTACGGAAGGATTAAATAGTCTTGGGTATGGAATACCATATAAAACAGTGGTACGTGGTTATGGAGGCGGTCTACCACGTCGCTTCGACTTCCATCCGTGTACTAATGAAGTATATGGGGTGAGATTCGATCTGCCTAGTGATGCACTCTGTAGAGTGCCATATTGAAGGAGGGTCTGGGAGCCAGTCATTCATAGAGAGGTCATCCACAAGGAATTATTAGTTTCCTATGAGACCAATTAGTTTCATGGTTTACCCATTATTATTATGTTACTTCTTCTTATGGTTCATGAATGGTTATACATGCGAAAATATTGTTCGTGATTTGAAATTTGTTGATGATTTCAAACCGATGATGGAATCCTCTCTAAATTCGTTCTTCCAGCCTCTAGGATCTCCTCTATGCATTCTTCATCCATACTTTTTTTCTTCCTCATATTCTCCTTTTATAGGGCATTGGGGGAAAATCATATCTATGGGAATGCAGCACCATTGCGGAATCCCATGAATAGATATATATATTGGTGGAAGACTCGGTCAGCTGGGGTTTGTAGAGACTGTGGTTCATGATTCATAGTTCACAGAACCCTACCGATTTGCTTCGTTCGCAAACTGATGAGTTTTCCAAATGGTATGCGGATGGCCTTCATGCTCTTGATTCCTCTAACGATGTGGTTCACTGGATTTTGGGTTCACTAGCCATTGCTCTATGGCCCAATGCCTCACAGGTCCTTCTACGTACTGATGGTTCACGGTTCATGCGTTCTGCAAACCCTTTCTAGTGATTGTATAGGGATTACTTAAAACTCATTGATAAATTTAAATTCTTCAAGTTTCTTCCAAAGTTTGAAACTCAATTTGCATCCATTTTCTTTATTGGACCTGTAGGAATGATTTCTTCCTTCTGTAAAGTGATTGTGGGAGTATTTTCTTCTAATTGAGAAGTTTTTAGGACCCTATAGTCTCATAATAATTTAACTTAAGGAACTTGGGCTTGACATGGTCATGTCGCTCATTATGATGGAAGATATCGTCTATCAGTTTTTTATTTAGAGAAACCCTCCCTAGAATATATGTGGTTCTTGTTACCCTTATATTTTCTTACTTCTTCCTCAGAAACTCAAAAGAAACCCTAACACTATAAACCCTGACTTCAAACATAATTATAGCCTTTCAAAGAAACTCATTATAAATAATTGTATAATTTACTACCTTTATGGTCAAGGAGTCTCTTACATGTATCACAACATCTATATGATGTTCATATGAACTATCCAAAGAGATTAAATGTATAATGGATTGGTCCTCATCTTAAATATTAAAATTGGTGTTGAAATAGTATACTATAATTCTATTAAACTAAACAATATGATCCTAAACGGAAGTTCTGAGATGCATCTAGAATTGATATAATTTTTTATTTTTATATAAATGAACCAAAAATGATGTTATCATAAAAAAATTGTTCAAAATAAGACCAAATTCCAGTTATAGACGATTCTTATTTTATATCTCTCAGAAAATTACTATCCAAGGATAATGTCAAAGAACTATTTACTTTCATTAATATGTCATGAAGAACATCAGAGTAAATGACCATAGTCTATCTATCAGCGGATTGACTTATATGATGATTCTTTGGAACATACGATGCATATTGAAGTACTAGTTCAACTAACTGCACTCTAATCTTATGTTACAAAAAACTAAAGTCATTAAAACAATTAAATTTATCAACCTCATTATTATTGGATTCCATTATTATATACATGAATATCTAATACCAATTGTTAGGGGGTATCATATGAATATACCCCTATAAATTACAAGATCATTTAACAGTTATAATCTTATAGTCTATACAGAGTTTGAGAAATTAAGGGGAAAAATTGAAGAGAAAATGGGAACCAAGATGAGTAATGAAATAAATAAATAGAGAATCGATAGATTTAACATGGTTTGAACAAATTTGGTCTCACTCCACATCAATAACACCATGTTATTCCAAAATTTTATTAATGCTAATACCCAATATGTAAGAAAATAATAGAACATAAAAATGAACTAGTCAAGAAAAAAATACCAAAATAATGGAAGTCCCAAAGAAATTGTAATAATAAAAATATTTCAATTGGATTGATTTACCATCCAACTATCATATGAGGGATCTTTGGGTAGATCTAGTAGAATAAATGGTTGGCGAGTAAGGGATCCTCATGATTAATAGCTACAAATCTCCAATGGAACAAAACATAAGTGAAAGCTTTAATATTTAATTTAAATGGTAGTAGTGATTCTATAGGCGGAAAATTCCTACATCTATGATCTAACTCCTGTAGCTCAAGCGATTTATTTTAAATATAAATTTTTATCTGTTTCCAAAACAAACTTGTGTGAATTGATCCCTCAAACTAGATATTTTTGGGTTAGATATAGAGCTTGAGACTCAAATCTATTACAATGCATCAAAATGAAAAAAAATGAACAACTAAAAATAAATCAACCCTAACTACCGAAGAACTAGTGTAAACCATGTAAGATTAACATATAATGGGATATGAGAAGTGGTTATGTAACCAGAATATGATTCTCTACATAAAGGGATGCTACTAAAGAATCACCTTACACATAGATTAGGTAGACCACAACTTAAAGTTATTTTTCTTGAACATTGCCTTATGTCGATGTCTGGTAGACCACTATGAATGTATTGGGTGAATTATATATAAGAATCAATTAACCATCTATGTAATGGTCATTTTATTTCTATATTATAATCATCTATACTCCACGTGAATGGAATACCCTCGGTATAAGGGATACATAAGGGTCCTCAAGGAAATCACATAAGGATAAAAAGCAACATGATTAAAATGAAAACAAAAAGAGAAAAAATAGGAAAAAATTACAACTATGATCTAAAAATGACAAATTCAAAAAAATAAAAAAGGATAGTACTTTAATTTATAAATAAAAGTGGCTAGTAAAATTAATAAATTTGGTAGCCCAAAATTTCACCAAACTTCTATTTTGATCGAGCATAAGAAAGATCAACTTCAATCATGGTATGGGATTATCTGGGAATAGAAAATCATGAGTATAAGAGAGGAAATACCAATAAATATATAGATCTGGAGGCAGTTAAAATAGCGTCTCCTTGAAAAAAATGAAAAAATTGAACATAACAAGTATTAATTCCTTTTTTAGATAATTTTTTTTATTTTTAAATTTACCAAAATATATTGTAATCAACAATATTTTAAATATTGAAAAAAATTAAAATATATTCTAAAGAAAAACTAATGAGATATCATAATTTATTTAGTACTAGTGTAACTTATAAGAAAATATATAAAAATACATTTTGTTGTTAAAATATTAATTTTCTACTTTAGAGTGAAATTTATTTATTAATTTATACTCATGATCAACAATGATTTTATCATTTCAACCATTTTCCTAATATGTTTAATAAATATACTAAACTATTTATTTTCAACACATTTTAACTAAATTATTCACATGGGTGTTGTGAAAATATTTTAAATGGTTCCACTGAAAAATTTATACATGGAATGTTATGAACAATATTTATTTTAATAAACAAGAAGAGAATGATATATATAACCACCAATAAATAATAACATTTGTGATCATTTCATATATTCAACTTTCATAAAAAATATTATAAGGTTTGCATGATAAGTGGGTGCATCCATATATACTCTATAATTAATATTTATTGTGAATATGAGAAATTCACTTCAAATATATTGGATTATGATAAAAAAATTACCTTTATGTGTTAATTTGTGGAATTATATTTAATCATATGGGAAGAATTTAGGTAATCATAAATATGGTGAAAAATATACTAAAATATTAAAATTTAGCATACATAAAACTATGAATTAAATTCATGATTCTCCCTTGATGAATTTATTATTATTTTGTCAATAAATTGATTCATATATATATATAATTACCAAACTATTTTCAATGTAATTGATATTACATGACCTAAATTACAGTACCTCACATTATTGGGTGTCGTTAAATTGATGAGAGAGCATATATTTATGAAATTAAATCTAATAAATTTTTATATTTTAGATGTGGATTGAGAGGGTGGATATTAGGGTTTTTTATGAGGAGTAAATAAATTGTTTGGGGAAGGAAACATGGGTAAAAAATAATTGGAGTTAAATTTTTTGTATTTTTAGTAGTGGATGAATTTAGTGGGTTATACTAGAACCCTATAGAATCCAGTTAGCAGGCCACTATGAACCTAGTAAACTACCAGAGTCATGATGGAGGTCTATTGGGAGTTCAGTGGAAGCCATATCCCCCAAGTAGATGCATTTTTAAAATTTTTGAAGTTATTATATGGAATAATTCATCTATTTCCATTTAATAGATAGAACAAAATGGTATAAACTCCCTTAGACAACAATGTTTCCCTCCCCTCCTTCTGGTCCTAACTTCCTATCAGTAATTAGATTAGAGAGATATTAGTGGCTACTATTTTCTCTTAAAATTATACGGTAAAAAGCTATCCAAATTGTGGTTGTCATCATTTTTTCATGGTTATACCCTCTAAATAACAAATTTGGTGACTTTTTTTATTCTTAAATATCATCTAATAAATGATGAATTTGATCATGATATTTGATGATTCAAATTTTATTATTAAAATGTTAGTGTTCACTAATATATTTCTTAATTCAATTTATATATTTTTTGTGACGTGTTTTGTTGGAATGGGTAAATGGATTAGGGAGGCATATATGTAAAATAAGAGTTTTTGAAATATAGTACTTGAATATAAAGATCAAATTACACATTGAACAGATGTTCTGTATGTGAGAGTTTGAATTTAGGTCCATTTAACAACCATATTTCCTTGAGTGTCTTTGGATCATTTTGTGTGATAGACCCTAAATTTTTGATAATATACAAGGGATCTATGGTAGTCTATTGAGACTATGTTTGAGGTTCCAGAAAGCATAATATAGGCAATTTATTGTTCAATGGTAGGATTATATTATAGATTGATATTGATGAATGTGTAGGAATGGTATATGGACCTTGATAATTATTTGTGGGGTTATTTCATGAGATCTTATTGGGTTAAACTATTCCATGATTTAGAGGTCTCAGTGAGACCATGGTAAGCATCCTACCAAGGGTCGATTAGCTACATGAAAACTCAATGATAATTTTTCTTAAGAGTATATTTGTATGGGATGGATGAAAATGAGACTTATGGGTCATTTAACCACCATAGAGATGATTAGGGATATATATGGAATCAATAGTAAAATACCATAGATGATCTTGTATAATTAGTATAAATGACTTATCCAGTGTATAGTGATTAGTTAATTATTTAACATAAGTCAAATTGAGATATAGTATGCTTAAAATCTATAGACCATAGAATTGTGTTCATCTTTGAAATAATCAGTCAATGTTGTGAGTTGAGACTAGGATAGTTGAGCTATAAGTATAGGCTATTGGGATTTATGATATTTGGGATATGGTGGTGTTATACAATATATAAGATTAATTCATTTCGATATATGTTACATGGGATGAATCAGTAGTGAGTTGAGTGATTGGATGTACAGTTGTGTGACATGATGAATTTTTTATTATTTTTACAAAATATGTGGGTTATAATTATATTAATTATTATATTTTCTGAATTTATATGAAATTTAAATTTTTATTATTGGATAAAAGTTGAGGTGTCCTTACTATGGATTTTTCTTCCGATTGATATATGCACTGTGACTATGAGGTTCACACTATGATGGTATGTTTTTTGAGAATCCACATAATATGTGAGAGGGGTAACATAGTGTGAAGGATGATGGAGGATGGATAGTGGGATACAGGATTTAGGTCACATAGTGACCAGGGGTGTCACAGTGTGGCATATTTTTTTTGTGAGAGTTAAACTATTGGGGTTTATTATGTGATATGAAATGGATGTGATTTGTATGAGTTATTACAATATATAAGTGTTGGAATCCTTATCTTCATAAGGGTTTCCATATGGTAAAGCAATACATAATGGTTCTCATGGTTAGTCGAATTTACTTAAGTATCAATATTACCCTATAATGGATATGGGTACTCATATGTGATGGTACTATAATATGTGAGGGTTATAAAAATGGTATGTTTATAGAGTCAACCAACGATAAATAATGGTGACCATGAATAAGGATTTCCAGTGTGGGTTCAAAAATATGGAAAAGTAAAAATGAAAGTGTTTCCTCAAAATTAAGTGTTCCAAACATTTCTAAATATAAGTGTGTTGGGCTGGTTATGTCATGCTACCTCGAGTCACACCATGGGGGATTCTCAAGGATGGAAATTTTGTCATATTAGAGTAAATGATCCACCTTGAAGTAATAGTGATGGGAGTTCTAGCTTTGAATAGAGAGGGTACCATGCCATGAGGAAGGAGGCCAGACCCTGAATGTATGGACAGTGAGGATTGTATTATTAACGAAGGGATGTGTGTCAAATCGTGACCAGGGGGGTCACCCCATGATGATTTCCTTGAAGGGGAATGCCACACTGTGAGATTATTTTTCAACCCATAAATAAGGTCAGTTGTGGTTGTGGTGTTGTTCCATGACCCCTTATATAATTCCGCAACTTGACTTTGTGATTTGGCATCATGCAATGACACTTAGATTCACTCTGTGACATGAACTCTACCACTTTATTGAATTCTTAGAAAAAACATACTATTCCATGTCACAACCTCCAATTTTTTATCTAAATAGGAAAAAAGATATGATATTTAGTTTTTATATCCCCCTTTTTTCCCTCTTGGATCCCCCATGCTTCTCCCTTTTATTCACGGTGTATCATAAGTTTTGAGGCACAAAAAATGTTGGTAAGATCTTCAGTATCTTCTCATTGTTATTCTTTTGTATCTAATATTATTTGTGAAAATTTGCTCAACGTTTTGATTAATATTTCCACTATATCATGGTGAAAATTATACTAAGATGATGGTCCATTTTCTCATCTATGATAGAGGGGATCCTTGGAAGAAGGAAACATAATGTTTTGTGTAGTTTCATTGATACAACAATTCTCGATGAGATTTTAAGTGATTATACCTCTTTGGATTAAATTGAATAATTAATTATAAATTTTTATAAATATTTATTTGACCTTTTTGTCTTTATATAGGGTCCTAGGAGACTAGGTATTCATGTAAAATGTAAGGATTAGGATATGGTATACAATCTTGGATTATAGTGGATAACTCAGTATTCCGTGTATGTGGTCCCTATAATACTAACTCAGGTGCTTCCTTATACATGGTTTTGTGTTACTGAAAGATATAAATAAATATATTCATGTAAAATTAAAATTGACCTATGGAATATTATGTAATGAATGATGGTGGCATTGAGACTCTTAGAGGTTGAGAAAGGGATAAATTGAATGCTGGGTATTTTAGAATCATCTAGAGACTATTCCACTCGGGGTGGAGAGGATGTTGAGAGAGTTTATGAGAGACTTGGGGTATGTCTTGGTATTCAAAAAAATTATTAATATCATAGGTTGGTTTCATGGGGATAGCTAGATATCCACAACAGGAATATGCCTTGGGATGATGGGGGTGAAAACCCCACGTCTCATGTATCATTTGGAATAGCCATTTAGGGTTTATTGGAGACTTAGTGAGTCTTATGGGTAGGATTAGTCTTATAGAGATTGAATTAATGTGATGGTATTGAGATTTATCCTAAGGGAGAAAAGATTTTGGACGCATGTATAGGTTTACAAAATTTTCTTGATGGGTTTTCATTAGTTTTAAAGTGGATTAATTCAAGTTTGTTGGGATAGTCCCTAGTTAATAGGGATGAATTGTGATATTGAATCAAAATAGGTTTTGCACCAGCCTCAGGAGGCCCAAATTAGGTAGTGCCTCTATATTGAGGGGTCAATGAGGGGTTATTGGTGTGATTTTATATCAATGAGTAAGGACTAGTCTAGGTTTAGGATGACTTGTGGAATTAATTAAGTGAAAATAAAAGATGTCAAAAAGTTTAAAATAATATGATTAGGTGACTCAGACAAGCTCAAGAATATTTTACTACAAGGATACTTTGGTGTTATACATTCTAATGGTATGATAAGTAAAGCAAGATCTAGTCTTAGCCATGTAGGCTAGTGGGGTTCATGTGGGTTAGGTTCTGCTGTCATTCATTTTGTTGTATACCAGTTTAAGTTATGATGTGTCTAGTTATATAGCCACACCGTAAGTGAAAATTTGTTGGTCGGGAACTCCTTGAGTGAGAAAAATGGATATAGGTTTTGATGTATTATTACATCTGGACTTACATCACCTTGAGAGAGAGGGTGTTAACAGGGTCCACCTTGAGTGAGAATGTGCAATATTGGTTGTGATGTGGTATAATATTGGAGGATTATCCTCCCATTGGGTGAGAAGTTTTTCGAATTAATTATATTGAGTGAGAAAGCATGGTTGAGATTGTGATGAAATAAAATACTAGATGAATGTATTTACATTGAGTGAGAAGGTGTTGGCAGGGACTGCCATGAGTGAGAAGGCACAGACTAGGTTGTGGTATGATAAGAGGAAGGATATGAGATTATGACTTGTAATAGACCATATACTGGGTAAGAAGGTAGATTTAATGACATGGTATGAAACCAAATCTTTCATATTTGGTTATGGGTGGCGATTTTTGGGATGAGGTGTCTTCTTCTCTAGTGTTGGCTGGGTGAGTTAGGTCGAGTGTCAGGGTGGAATTGTTTGCACAAGACGACCTGACACACATTCTTGTGTGAAAATTCTCTTTTATACATTTACATTAATCATTGTTACACATGTATTTGGTGGAATATAATAGTGGAACATGGTTAGAAACTATTGATATGTACTTCTTAAACATTACACAAGAAATGTGGTGTGCATGCAGACCTTATGACTTCTATAATTTTTTGAGAACCGGTTCTGTAGTGGATCAGGATGAAGAAACTTAGCAGTGATTTAATATGGGATTAGTGTAAGGCTTTTGTTTGTAGTAGATCCTCGTTTCACTTTATTTATTTATTATATTTTTTTAAATGTGGTTGAATTAGTGGGAAATTTATTGGGATGTATGATTGTATGACTCTATATTCATCTGTTTTAGCATAGATGTGTGATTGTTTATACATAAACAGATTATTAATTATGATGATGTTTAATTAATTAATTATTTTTGATGGTTATGATATTAAGGGAATAGTCTCCCCAATATATAGTTTAGTCCATTTTCTCTATTTGGTATACTAATGTATATATTGAGGCACACTTGAGGTCATATAGAATATTATTTTTGATATTTCTTAGTGATTTTAACTAGGGTACTATAGAGTGGTATCATAAAATGTTTTGATTTTTATTACTATTTGTTGAGTGGTAGTTGGATATAGAAATGTTTGTGAGATTTTTATGGACCTCAAATTGGTTCATCATGAGTACCTTTGCATAGAAAAGTTTAGGTACTAGGGTTTTTAATTATTTTTTTTGTTTTCATAGTTAAAGTTGATATATTTATTCAAGTATCATGTGTTTATTTGATATCATTATTTATGGTTCCCTCTCTTGGACCATAGTGGAAATAGGTGTGAATACATTCATTGAATTTTTAATGTAGGATTCACTTAATATTTATAAACTTGTGTGTGATTCATCTTGCTTAGGATAGAGGGTTTAATAGTTTCACTTGTCAAAAAAACTTATATAATGTGGTCTTACATAATTTTTTTGTGGAATTCTACTCATTTGGACTACAGTTTTCACTTATAGATTTTTTTATGAAATATCATATATATCTTATGGTGGGATATTATCTAATAATGGATATATTGTCCTAGGGTACAAATAATTTATAGTAACCCTTGGTGGGTTGGTCCTGGAATTTGATGCCTTGGTGATGGTTTAGTATTTGTGAGGTGTGTATAAGGGATGTTTTGGATTAAGCATGGATTGACATAATGAGATTGATATAATTTTGAGCGTAGAGAGGAAAGTCACACGCGATTACTTAGGCCTTTGAGATGTAAATAACCTAGAGTTATTTGGGTTTCATGATCTTGTTTGAAATTTAATATTGATTTGATGCCTACTAATATTGGGTGTGGATTTTAATGGAATAGTGGATTGTGAAACTCAATGGTTGGGTTTAGTAAGGGTATAGTGTGAGTAGAAAATTAGGGTTGGTAATGATTACTAAGAGGCTAGTGTTCATCTGTTAGCCTTATCATGAAATATATGTCTCATTATTGTTTAAAATGAAGCATATATGGTGATATTTACTGAAGGACATCAATATTAAAGGGATTCATTGTCAGTTTTTTAGGCATGTTATTTTAGGGTTGATGATATGTGACTCATGGGAGCATAATAATGGTTGTATAATCCAGTAATATGGGAGTGAGTACCCATGTTTTTGGATAAAATCAAGTTGGATGGAAAATTAAGAACTTATGAGAGAGTTCATGGAGTAGCACAATGGTATCATGGTTGCTCTTGGTGAATTATCACACTAACAGTGTGACTATAAATAAGTGTGGAATAGAAAGAGAAAAATGAGCATGACATTAAATTTTTCAATCATTGGTGCTTAGGGATTAGTGTAAGAAAAGAATATTTTGGGGATAACACTATTAGATATTGGAGTGTTTGATTCTTATTATGAGTGATATTTGTGGAATAATGAATATGACATTCCAATTAAACCTAGTTTGGGAAATTGTTGGAGGTTATTTTAGTTCTTATATATGAGTTTGTAGGTCATATACAATCAATAAGTTCAGTAATTTAATGTATGGTGGCTATGAAGATTGGGAATTTAGGTTCATTGAGGTGATGATAATGAAACTCCTATGGTGGGGAGTATTGAATCGATCATAGTTGTATGAACCTCGCGTTTGAATATTCATGGGTTCAATGAAACCAATTGGGGAATGATCAAGATATAACAAGGATACCAGTGTGTGATAAGATTTAAATTTTTCCAGAACCATGGTGAATACAAGATTCAGGATTCATATATAGTGTTTATTGAGTGGATGTGCCGACAACAGGTTTAAGAATGAATTTGGTGTAATCCAAGAGTGAGTTGGATTGAGGTCACATCATCATTTTCAAGGATAATATGATAATATATTTTGTTACTTGAAAACACAACTATGAGAATAAACTGAGTTTTAGGTTTATATTTCCTTTTAGATGTTTGGGTGATTTCTTGATTCCTTTTAGAATTTAATCATCATGATCAGGTGATGCAATGATACACCAGTGTGTATGGCCAAGGGTTTTCAAGTAAAGTAGGAAAGAGGAGAATCGACTGGTGTTTTTCATGTAATTGGATGTGGAGAGATGGTAATAACATAAAGTATGTTATTTCAATTATATTGGTACGTTTTTCGAATCAAACTATGGTTATTAGGAATGTCTATTTGCATGGATGGTGAAAATATGTAAGGTTTATCCCATAAATAAGAATGTAGAGAGATATCATATTTTGATTGATGAATTGAAAGTTTAAGGAATTATTTGGTGCTTATCATGGATTATAAGACTTAGGGTGGGTATTTTTGAATGACCCATGTCCTCCTATATCATTGAAATTAGAGGAAATTTGAGTTTTTTGTCTTAGAGTACGGTTGAAGTGGAAATGCTATTGACTTTTTCTATAGGTGGAAGACTTTACCATGATGGGTTAGAGTCATTTAATTATTTGGAAATGATTTATAATTAATTACATGTGAAATAATGGTACCATGTTGTGAAGGCTGGTGTAGGCCATCTTGTGAGATACGGGTTATTGGTCACTCCATGACTAGTTGGTGTCATGGTGTGACATATTTTTCTATTTTAGATTTAAATTATTGGGGCTATGTGTGTTATGTGTAAGGTTTTTTATGTGTAAGAGTAATAAAAATGGATAAGTTTTAGAAAATTATTTATGTATAAGGGTTTCCCTTTGGAAATTTCATATGAAAGGGTTTTCATTGGAAGTGGAATTTGGTTATATATCAGAATAACCATGTGATACATCTTGGTACACATACATGAGGATAATTTGATACATGAAGGTTAGAAAAATTGTAAAGCATAAAAATATAATTATGATATGTATGGTTGAACATTCATAAGATCTACCTATGCTAGTTTATAAATACGGAAAAGTCTACACGTAAAGGTTTCCTATTAAGTAAGGCTTCTAGAATTTTCTAAATTCGAGTGCGTTAGGATAGAAACATTGTGACATATTTAGTCAAGTTGTGAAAGTTTATTAATGGAGGTAGTGTTTTGATGTGAGGGTAAAGGTCATACCATTAAGGCTTGACCATGGGAGTTTTAGTTTATCCTAGATAAGGTGCTATATCATGAGGAAAATGGTTACGTCATGAAGGCCTAATCCATGAGGAATGTGGTTCTAGACAAGGGAGGTGTGTCAAGCAATGAACACATGGGTCATGATGTGATTAGTTGCTTGAAGGGGAGGGATACAACATGGGGTGTTGGGTTCTTCCATATTTAGGGTAAACCACAAAGTTGGTTTGAATTGTTACCCCCGATACGGGAGTTGTGTTGTGACACTTAGGGTTATGTCGCGACATGCCCTCTCCCAGGTTTTTACAGCAGGGGCATAGATATCATTTCTAGGTCAAACCCTAGTTTTTATCCAAATTGGAACTTAGGTGGAGACATTTGGCCATAACCTAACCATTTATTTATACCCATTATAGCCCATGTGTTTCCCCCTTTCATTTTCATTGGATCAATTTTGTTTGGGTGAACCAGATCTAGGTAATGTCTTCCCTCTCTTCTCCTTATTCTTTATTTGGATCTTCCATGATTTGTGATGATTTAAGATAAGCCTTCATCATTATTTCCTGTATATAATAGGGGAAATAATTATATGATTATATTAATTTTTTCTATAATAGAAATAGGGGATACTGGGAGGATGAACACACCAGGTTTTGTGTGGCTTCAATTATACGACATTTCCTAGTGATTTTTTAGGAAATTAAGAGTCTATTAATTAAATTGATTAATTAATTAAAATTATTACAATTAATTATTTTGGACATTTTTTATTTAGATAGGGTATTTGGATATAGAGTATTCTTGAAATAGGTAAAGATGATCCAAGGTGAAAGTGATTGAGCTTGGATTAAAGAGTATAACTCTGTCTTCAAGGTAGGTGGTCCCTGTAATACTAACTCATATTATTATTTATGTGTGATTGTAAAATCCTCCATGAAATATTCTTGTTTTTTGTAAAATTTATAGGTAACTAGAGTGATTTATGTGAATAAATAGGGTTTCTTTGAGTATCATAGAGATGGAACTAGGAATTCATTGAATGTCGATTATTTAAGAATAGATCGACCACTATATCATTGGGAGAAGTTTGTTAATTGGGATTAAGAGAGGACCATGGTAGGTATTGGGATTCAAAATGAGATTTGACTAGCCCAGATTGGTTCCCTAAGTCTAATTAGTATACACAATAGGATTAAGCCTAATAATGATGGGTGGAATGATAGAACACCTTACAAATGCCTTGCAATACTCTTTTAGGGGGTTGGATCTATAGTGAGTGTTATGAGATGGAGCAGTAATCTTAATTTTTGGATGTCAGTAATTCTTTGGGCTTCTTCAAGTGGTTGGTGATTAGTACGGCACATGGTAGAAGTAGAAAATTATTGGGATTCTTCTATGAACACCTCAGGTAGTAGCTCTCATAGCCATGATGGTGTTGATTTGAAGCCATTGTATCATTAGGTCATTGTCCATGACATTCCTTATTTATAGGAAATCTTTTTACCCCTTCCAAGAAATATGATCCTTGATTTTTTTATTTTTGTTTTTTATTCATGGGGTATTTTTCATATTTTATTTCTTTTCGTATTGTATTATACTTGGTCCCACTAAACCACAAAGTGATATTTTGAAACACAAAAAATATAGGACATGATAGGAAAAGAATAACATACCCCCTTTTCAATTATATTCAATTTTCCTCGGTCCATAAACATGAAATTGATATTCATCCCTAAGAAGTATCCAAAAGACTATTTCAACCTTGGGGTACCCATGGTTTTTTGATAATCCCAAATCTTTGAATTAATTATCTTTTCCCATGGTTTTCTAGAACCATAGTTAAAAGTGAAAGAGAGAGTGAGAGATTTGGTGTATAAAAGTTTCCATAATTTAGTGTTACATAGTCATACATGGTTTTGAACTCCATATATAAACTTCAAGGACCCTTATTGAAGGCTATATAATAATTTTAATCATTTAAAAATCATTCCAATTATGAACTTGGTTTCTGAAAAATATGTGGTTTTCCCGATAGTTGATTGTAGGAGGTTGAGTTTTGTACAATCATTCATGCCTGGTTCACTATTTTTGAACAGTTTCCAAATTCTTAATAAATGGAACTGAAAAAACTAATGGTTATATATCCCTGGGAAACCTGATTTCCAAAGGTAGGCACTCAATGGGGAGTTTATACAATGATACTTAAGAACTCATGTTAGTTTAAAGGATGGGAGGTCCGTCTCATCACACCCTTTGTGGGGGGAATAGTTTCCTACTATGAGACTCTCTTATAGATTTAATATATGTTTCTGGATACTTCAATAAATCCCAAGTATGATGTGGGTCACCCTTGAATTAAAAATAAATTAATATCATGTATTGAATTAAGAATAATCTGTAAGTATATGAGCTTATTCATCAATGGATACATTTATATGCATCCAATGTTCTCTATAAATGGTATCCTCTTATAAAATGATTAGTGATTATTTTTTTCATTATTATGATGATACTGGTTTTCAGCCAGACAGTGGCCTGCTTTGGAGTGTATTGTTATCCAGTGATATAGAAGCTGATGTTGGGATTGGACCCATTGATGGGAATCCTTCATATCCTTGTGAATGGAATCAGAACCCACATAGTATGGTGTCAATTAATGGGACACATCATCCATTTTAAGATCATGTTATTAGAACTACACCAGGTAGTTTAACATCATTAGGCAAGGATGCATAGGCAGAAGGTTCCTAGTCAAGATTTTTTGTGGGACTTATGCCAAAGCATCTCAGAGAAAATAAAAGTGATATGGTCTCCCAGGTTGGATAATACGCCACTTGGAATGTGTCCCATGAATAATTATGATTTTTGGAGTGTTTTTTTATACCTTGGGGATACTTCCTACGTATCTCATTTGGATGAGAATAAAACCCCACATAGTTTGACTATGAGGAACAGTTCCTATGGGGGGACTCTAAATTTTTTTATCATAGGGGAAGATTTCCCTTCGAGAGAATCAGATTGGGGAATACATCTAAAGAGTATTCCCTGGTGATTTTATGTTTGGGTTTGGGGAATACTCCTGAGGAGGATTCCCATAGTGATTGGAGTTTTTTGGGGCTTATTCCTAAGGAGGAAGCCCATATTGATTAGAGGTTTGGTATGTGGATTAATCCTAAGGAGGATTACCATAGTGATTGGAGGATTGGTTTGGGGATTACTATTTGGGACGAATCCCATAGTGATTGGAGGCTTGGTTTGGGGATTACTCTCCTAGAAGATTCCCATATTAACTAAAGGTTTGTTTTGGGGTTTACTTCTAATGAGGATGCCCCTAATGATTGGAGGTTTGTTTTGGGGATTCTTCCTGAGGTGGATTCCCAAAATGATTAGAGGTTTGGTTTTGGGATTACTCTATAGGAGGATAATTAGTGTGATTGGAGGTGACATGGTTGGGGATTATACCAAGAAGGAGGCCCGTGATTAGTTGAGTTAGGACTTTCACATGGAAGGTTTACCATGGTTAGGAATCATATGGATTCTGTGATCACCACCAACCTCTAATACTAAAAGATTCAATCTTGGTGTGAGAAACAAGAGGAATAGGTAGATATGGGGAATCATATAATCTTATTTATCCACTAATGGAAGGGATGAAACCAAAAAGGTATAGGGAAGGAAAGTAGGCTATGGTGCCCATTTTCTCATATTGTTGTACCCTAGGCCTAAAGGGATAGAGGGGGGTTTTAAATACCTATGTCCTATTTGATTTTGGTATATAGTATAGTAATTTATATTCATATATTAGGATATGACCCATGGGTGTGGAAAAGGAAGAAGGAATGATGTTGGGGAGGTCCAGTAAGAAACTCTAGGGGATTACTAAAGAAGGGATGCCCTAAAATAGGTTCTGATGGAATATAATATATTCTAATTCCATGTCTCCCCACCTGTAATCGAAGGTCATTGGTATTAGGGAAAACTAGGGAAGGATATGTTATTAACCCTAGAAAAAGAGACTGGGAGTTCCATGACACAACCACTATGTTCTAGGTCCTCATGATTGAGGGAATGCATACTCATGTGCAACATGAGGACCTTACCCACCATATAGGACAAATGTAAGAAACCTCTGATTGAAAGAATTTATACCCAAATAGGATAATTGATGATGTGCTTCTTTACATGGTTTCATAAGTCGAGAGGCTTCAGTGGAGGTTTCAATTTTCCCTCTTAGATGAGGGATCCAAATTAAGAGGATCCCTTCCATTAGTGTCTTAAGAGGGGGATCAAAGGGGGGTTCACACAGGTCTTGGGTTAGAGAGAAAAGGTGCTTCACATAGGTCCTCAAATGAACTAGAGGTTCATTATGTAGTGGGGATTGGCCCATATGAGATGGATATGCCTTGGGAAATGGACCACCTGGGAAAAAACACTTCAGTGAGTCTTTATTCTAGGAACCATGGGTCCCCTCAGGTTTCCGTATATGGGTCTTGCTTAGGTCCTGGATTAGGTAAGGGTCCCCATATAGGTTGTTTCCCGCTAGGTGAGGATATTTCGTCACATAGGTTCCTTTTTATTTCAATAATAAAGGGAATTTTATCACATTATCCCCCTTAATTACATCTTTTATCAGGTTTAAGATGGAAAATTAAGGGGGTTTTGGAGGTCTTGGGTGAAGGGGTTGCACGGCCATAGCTTTAGGGTTTCATCCAATTTTCTAGTTCAGTAAATGATGATCCCTTGGGTCCTATTTATAGAAAAATAGGGAACCCTAGTCAAAGGATGTTTCCCATGAATCTCCATGGAATAGGTACCCATCACAAGTGTCCCACATAGGGGGTGGACTTACATTCAGTGTCACATAAGGTTGGTGTGCATGTTTAGCACACATGTGAGTGGCAGGGTTTTGGTGCGAAGGCTAGGTGTGTGTATGTGCCTTGCATAGGGGTGGTTGAGCCTTCTGGGATGTATGGGTAGGGTTTTTTCCAGCCTTTTATTGCATAAGTTTGGTGCGCATAATACCACATGGGTGATCCCACTACTCCATACCATGAGGGTTGTTCCCACACACCCATTCTTAGGATCTCTACTGGTTTTTGGTCCCGGTCCTTCATATATTTCCCTTAGATACTATCACTGAACCCCCTGAAATATGGAGAGTTTCACCATGAAATTTTCTTTAATGGTCATTGATGTTTTGGGTCTCAAAACATGGAAACCAAATGTACTCCATATTTCAGTCTAAATACACATTTCTACTCAAACTCAACACATGGTTTTTAAGTGAGGTTAACATATTTAATTATGTGGTAAAGTGAATGGAACACAATTCATAGTGTCAAAAAAATCCCCCAAGAATTAGATTCATTTTTATTGAAAGGAATCTAGTTCTAATGTATCTTTAATGATCTTTCACACAATCCAACATTAGTTTGTGGGATTTGGAGTTATCTCAACTATTGGAATGATGATCTAATTTTTTTCATAGTCCATGGGACCTAGTGAGTGTAGTATAACTTTTTTTAGGGTAATATGGAAAACTATATAAAATTTGTGAATTTTTTAATCACCATATCATTTTCCTTAGTCCAATACAAATAATACATAGAGGCAGATACTTTTCTTTTTCTCAAGACAACTTTTTTTGGTTTTCAACCAATCAAGATCTATGCTTTAATTTTTTTCAATCCTCAATTCTTGACTAAACCATGTAGAGTGTATGTTTAGCGAGCGGAGACTATAATTTCATCCAAAGTTCCCTTTTTCATGTTTTCAACCTGGTGAGTATTGTGTGTATTTTTGTTAGTAGTTTAAAGTTGTGCATTTTGGACTAAGAAGACTGAAATTTTAGGTCAAATATCTTTGAACTTGAGTTTTGGAAGGATAATCGAAGCAAGGATTGTGAGGTGAGAATGTTCCATCATTCTTTAGATATGCAAAGGGGAATTGTGAATAATTATTTTTTTATTTACAAATCTAAAACATGATATTATGGAACATTGGAGGTCTCTCATGAGGATGAAGTTACTAATGAATGAAGAACCCTTTTTGGGGGTGAATTTATGAAAATATAATTTGGGTGTATTACTTTATAGTCAAATAGTGTCATCCTAAGGCCGATATTCCCTTTATGTGGATGACTTATGAAAATACAACTGGGGTGTGTTACTGCATAGCTAGATATAATAGTTTTCATGAATTCAAAAATCCTATTGCCAATGACATATAGAGTTTGTAAAAATTCAGATTTATCAAGACCACAAAGGGTGTGTTTTCCAAGGGAAGATGTCTATGAATTAATATAGAATCTTTATTGGAATTTCCCATGAAAGGGAAACCAGGATTACAAAGAATTTGTCTTGTGTGAAGTAGGGTGGATTTGGTCAGATGAACAATGTTAGTGTGGGAAGCCCCTTTCTAAAAAGTTTTCAAGCACCATGATGTCTAATGTCATGAAACATGGATATTTTCCATGTATATTAATGTATTACAATGAGGATGGTGTTGTACAGTTTAACATATTTTGACTATGAAATTAGGCTATGAAGTTTAATTTCATACAAGAAGAACATTATGATATTAAATTTAATATTATACAACAAGGAAATTATGATATTTTGTTTAATATCATACATCATGGAAATTAGAGGGATATAATTAAAGGTCCTTATCTTTGACCAAAAGGTAAATAATTATCCCAATTCATGGTAATCTCTCTGATAATTCATTGTCATTTTGAGGTATGAGGATGAGAATATTGTAAGATCAAAAATGGGGATTTTCATATCTGAAGAGTGGTATGGGGAAATGGATTATGGAAATAGAGGTGGTCTCTCGAGAGGAAAAAATTAACAGTAGTTAACAAATCCATTTTGTGGGATACTTTATGAAAATAATACTAGGGGTGTTACTCCATAGTAAAATAGTGGAATCTTTTTGATAATAGGGCCTAAAACATTGTGGGTGACTTATGAAAATTCAAATAGGGTGTGTTTCATCATAGTTATGAAATAGAGTTCTCGTGAATTATAACATTCCATTGTTGGTTGAAAAAGGATGCTTATAGAGATTCGAATTTCCCAGGACAAAGAGTCTAGTTTGTTGAAGGAATGTACCTAATTATAGGGGGATCATTTTAAGTCAAAATTACCTAAGAATGGGGAAATTTTTTCTTTTGTAGGTATGACCCAAAAATGGGAAACATGGTTCCTACAGTTTTGGGTCATTTGACTAGGACCATTTCATTATGAAAATGATAAGTGATATGTGGCCTACCGGACCATGGTCGTTCTCGAATACTTCATACAGGAGGGAGGAAATTGTAAACCATGGTCTTGGGGGTTCTCAGATAAGGATAAAGGATATGAGAAAAATATTCTAGGGATAACCAAAGACTAAATCAAATCACACCCCCAACATAATTTTGTCAAATCTTACAATGACAGAAGAGGATTCTTACGAGGGAAAAGTTACTTCTGGTTGAAAAACCCATTTTGTGGGAGACTTCGTGAAAATATAATTGGGTCATGTTTCTCTATATACAAATGGTGGAAGCCTCTAGATGAAAAGAAAATTTTTTGGGAAAATTTATGCATAGAGAACAAGGTCATGTTACTACATAGTCAGGAAAAGGAGTCCTCATGTATCAGACATTTTATCACTAGGAGCTAGAGAAAGATTATAAAGATCTAATAGTGTCCAAGATTAGGATTATAGTGTGTGGAAGGGATATATACAATAAAAAAAGAAGTTTTTGGGCCAATATCATATATATAGTGTGGATTCCCTTTCATAGATCAAACTCATATGTAGAATGGAGACATCTATATTTCCTCGGTGGACCCCCCCCCCCCCCTAAAGAGGGACCCGAATTAAGTCCTCCAACATAGATCATTTCTTTTAAATTGGAGAGGGTGTATTTTTATTTACCCCATGGATGTGACTTAGAAATGAATCCTAGGTGTCACTATATATATCCCATTGGAATTATAATCAATCCACACATAGTTCTTGAGGTACAACATAGTTTAAATTCATGTGGCTAGGACATTATCCAAGCAGTTTAATGTCATGTGGTAACAACGTTGGTTCCTCAATGTGAAAAAAGAAATATTGTGGCGGGATCAGGGTACAAGACCTGAGAGTCACTACGTATATTTTTGGAATAAAAAACAAAACACACGTAGTTATAAAAATTATCCCCTATACTAATTGAATTCATGTGTGGAGAAAGAAGTTTTTTTAAATGGGATCATGTGTGGGATGAGACACCATATTGAATCCTCTTATATAGATCTGACTTGTACGTAAGAGAGTTGAATATTTACTATAATATGTTGTGGAAGGGTCCATGATTGATGATATAGATTTCAATATGGATCTCATTAGGATAAGAATTAGGACACTTGTAGTTCTTGAGGAATCCATGTAGTATAAATTCATGTGGAAAAGACATATGGTGTTACTTTTAAGGTTTTGTGGCCAGAAACATGATAACTGTAATGTGAACTGATATGACTTACTCATGCATGGAACTTCTTTACTAGAAATCCTAAGCCCATGTGAGCTATGCTTGGTGTGATAAATAAGGAGTGGTAATGATTTCTTCTACCACACAAAGGTAATACAAGGCAATGATAGTGGTATTTAGATTTTGTAGTGAATGAACCTAGATGTGGGATCTAGGAATTACTACATATCTCATCAAAATGAGGATCAAGCCTTATGTAGTTCTAACATCCCATGAATTTTAACGTCATGTAGTGAGGACAAATATAAACCAACATGAAAGAGAGTAAATGTTTTGGAAGGGACTAATGATGGATATTTTGGCATCACTACATAAATCATTTGGATGATAATCAAGCCACATGTAATTCTAAAAATATTGTACATTTTATCCACATGAAATGAGGATAGTGGTTGTGTAATGACGCGAAATTTTGAATAAATCGTGTTTCCTGATTTAGTGTGATATTTAATTTTATACTCAACGAAACTATTTCATTTAATAAAATGTGACCATTGGGTTTTGACTATTATTTAACTATTGGTCAGTATGACCATTGGAAACTAAATGTTTATTGTCTATAAATACAAGTGATCTTGGTTAATTAATATAGAAAGAAGATTCGATTTCCTCATCTAGTAGCCTTGGGCCGATCGAAGCCCGTATAACAGAACTTGGGAAAGAGGTAGCACCACGAGGCTTTGCTATGGACCAAACCCAAGCCGAACTTTATCATGTAAAGCTAGAACAGAATCTCCTTCTCGAGAAGTTCAAGCTAATAGAAATCACCACTCGGGAAATGTTGGTCGATCCACCCTCATATTCTCTCACCTTAGCACACCTTACACTTAGGTTCTATACTGGTGTGATAAGGGGATATAGAACAAGACCATAGCTACTTTGTGTAATACTTTGTTACAAATAAATTTTTTTTTTCTTCTTATGGTGAAGTTTGTGAGTTTTCAAATGTTAGAATGATTATAGGATGTATTTTATTGATGAATTTTGAAAAAAGGATATTTTAAAATATTTATGTAAACAATAAATAATTAATGATGTGTAATGATTTTAAAAAAATGGTCTTCTACAAATGTGTTCAGTAATAAATTTAGAATCTAATAAGATTAACTTAATTTTTGATGAATAGTAAGTTATGAATAGTGATTTTATGCTAAGGATTAGTAATGTGACCAAATGGATTAGTAATCTCACTTAAAGAAAGTATTAATATAATTTATGCACCTTTATTAAGTAGTGTGATTCAATAAAATAGGTAAATAACTGTTTCATTAATTATTAGTCAAGTATTAGTTTTTTCGGGTGAATAGTGTTTTTGAATTAAAAAATAAATTTAAAATATTTATAAAATTATTTTTATAAAATGGAGTATATTTTTCAATTCAAAGCATTGCTATTATGTTAAGATAATTTTTGGGGATTTTTCTGAAAAAAAATGAATTTTCGGTGAATAGAGTTTTTTAAAAAAATTAATTAAAAATATTTAGAAATTTATTTTTATAAAATGGAGTTTCTTTTTGAATTCAGAGCATTGATATTGTGTTAAGGTAAATTTTTGGGAGTTTTCTGAAAAAGTTGAATTTTTAGTGAATAGAAAAAATACAGTTTTAGGGTTTCGATATGTTTAATGACATCATGACTGCATCATGATGATGTCATGAGATATTTTAAGGTATAGTCGACTAAAGGGGGTGAATTATTGTATGAGGTGTCCCATGTGGCCAAAACCATGGGCAAATACCATGGGAAATCCCATGGTTTTTCCAAAACCACTAGTGAGGTGTCCCTTGAAATTATTAAAATATCATCTCCCTTTCCCTAAAAATACCCACCCTTTACTTCTTTAGTTTTCACTCCCAACTCTTCCCAAACGATGCTATAGTCCCATTACCTCCCAAGGATTCCTCCCATGTTTCCATAATCCCCTCAAGGTCCCAACCTTCGAGTTTTAAGAGTTACGTGTTAAGGTAAGAGATCCTACCACTCTCTTTCTTTTCAAGTACTCTCTTTTATGTCATTTCTTTTATGCTCCATGTTCTTATGTTGGGGATGTTATTTTATATTCATCCTAATGTAATTTTTATGTTCATAAGATCAGAGACCCCATATTTCTCTCATCATTTAATTTTATGAATGTTTAAATGGCGACGTTTGGCTGTCGAATTTTTAAGGGATTCTTTTACCCTTCTCATTTTTCAATGTTCTAATTTCATGTAAAGTCTTTAAAGTTACTTTTTATTATGTTGGGGTATTATCTCTAAATCTATCATACTTATCATTTATTTTCAAATGATGATAGACCCTATTTGATCTTGTCAATTCATTTTTTGAGGTTTTAAGTGACATCGTTAGGCTGCCGAATTGTCATAAGAGAAATCTTATTTTTGTCTTCCTTCCATGTTTTTTATTTCATATGGTATGTCTATAAAATTTCATTACCATGTTCTTATATCCATTATATTCTGTCCATATACTGTTTTTTTGAAGCATTTATGTGGGGGTGACCCATGTCCCCTCTCTTTTCAATGTTTTCTAAAACCCTGTAACATAGTCGTTATGCTACAGAATTTTCATCTCAAAATGTCTCTCTCTTTTTCTCATATTCATTTATTTTATTAAGTGAATACTCAAAGATCTTTATTATACACGGGTATTCACATATATATCAAAATTTTCTATTTTAAATTATGGTATTTACATACATGAGAGATGCGTTCCTTTTTTCATGGGATTTAAGTGACATAAAGATCACGTCTTTAAATCAATTTCTAAAATGTTATGACTATTAAATAAAACCCATTTATTTTATGTTATATGGCTTATTTATGAAATTATTGATGATGATATATGTGACCATCATGATAATAAAGAAAAATTAAGGGTTCGCCCTGATAGAGTTCCAATGAATTGGGTAATGAGGTAACCACTAGATATTACAATTTTAACGATACCTTGGTGAATAACATTGGTAATTTCAAATGACACCTTGGGGATAGACATTGGTGATATGTTCATGATTTTCTAAGTTAAATGTTTTAGCCCCATATTCATGTTATGAAACACGTTATTTTTATTATGATATGCCTCATGATCTCTTTCTCATGCCTTAAAGTTATTTTTCATGACTTTTTGATGTACCTCAAGTTCACATGTAAAATGTTTCCCTTGTTTAGCTTACTGGGCCTTCTGCTCACCCTTTCCTTTGATGTATAATCCAAGGTTACGAGATGTTGTAATGAAAATAGGATGAAAAAATGAATAATCCTCTCAAGTTTTTAAGAAGAATGTTTTATATTTTCATGTATTAAGTTCCTGGTTTCCAAGACACTAAACCTTATAGATCCTCAGTTTTGTGTAGTATAATGAAAGTTTATGTGATAAAAAGGCGGGATGTTATAGTTGGTATCAAATTATGGTTAATTTATTTTTGGAAATTTGGATATAAAAACTTTAGAAAGAACCCTATAGAAAATTTTAAATATAGGGAATCTTCTTGGAATTTTGTTGAGTATTGAGTAAGTTGTTTATCAAGAAAATACATCCCGGTCTAGATACAAGCTGGTAGAGGTGCCTCTGGCACAGGTGTACATTGGGGTAAAACCCGAAAACACCGCTTGATTTATACTCAAATGGGAATTGGTACACGAAAACAAGCTTTGATGTACTCTTGGTTATGACACTCCCGGGGGATAAAATTTGGTAAATTCATAATCTTAGTATGAAACATTATTAAAGGAACAAAGTTAAAATAAAATAATGATTCACATAAGAATATATGATCATGGATAACCTAGATTGGAACCTAGGGTATCACAAGTTAGGGTATACTTTTCTTCTAAAAGTTTATCCTTTCATTCTTTATGTTTCCTTTTCATGATTATTGGCTAAGTATTTAATCCCCCTAATTATACTTTCTTTTCTTAGTTAATGGTGGGAAATAAAAGAACATGTACCAACAACCAATGTGATAGGAAATGTGACGATTGCCCTATTAATATGACAGAGATGACGAGAGATCTAGTTGAACATATTGTGATTATGCCAAACCAGCTATCAAAAATCACAGTTAATAATTGGTACCTAGTTGAATTCCCAAATTGATCAAGGAAGAAGAAGATGAAGTCTCAATGAGGTTCATCTAATAAAGTTGATAAGGGAAAGAAGACCCAATTTCCATTGTGAAAAAAGTGTGGAAAGAGGCACCAATGATAATGTCACAAAGGAACTGAGAGATGTTTTAAGTGTGGGTGATAGGTCATAAAGTATCCAATTGCTTTAAAAAATGGATAATGTGATGAATAGAGATAAGTTTCGATCTGATGTACCATATAATTTTCAATGTCGTAAATGTGGAGAAGTTAGACATTATCCAAGGAAATTCTCTCTTGGAAGGGATGAGAAGAATGATGAGAATCAAAAATCATCAAGGACAAGGGAACAATTCAAGTCCTATGTTGAGACGGATCATGATGACTGAAGTACATGTAACTTCTTCACAATAATTTTCTATGTCATGTTTTAGTTCGTGCTCTATGAGCGTATCTTTAATGTTTTCTAAGAACATCGAGTCACTACCTGAGATGATTTTATATCATTGAGGAAAACATTTATTGTTATGTATCACATGTTAATGTTATGAATCTATTCTTCTTGAAAAAAAAGATAATTAGTGGATTAAAATATGAATATTACTTTGGAAGACGTTCGCTATTTTGGGAACCCAATATAATCAAGGTAAATAGATTACTATGGTATTTTCTTTGAGAAGTAATGGTTGACTTATAATTTGAATAATTGATGAATTTAAGGTGAACTTATAGTAATTTAGGTTACTTATGGAAATGATTAATCTATCTTGGGGAAAATGTGATTAGGTTAGTTAATTTTGTTATAAGACGATAAGAGTGGTTAATGTTGTTTGGAGATGAACGATAAAGTTTATTTTGGAAGACTATGTTATGAAATCATTCATATATTTGGGTTTCAATCTTAGTTTGGTTTATTTTGATGAATTTTAATGACAATTATTTATGGAATGGTCTAGGATGAACTTTGGGTAGTACCGTGGAACTTTGAAGATTTAAAATAGTTTCCCTTCCTATGGAGTTATTTATTTTTGAAGAGTTGTTCTATCTTACCCTTTCTATTTTTGGGATAAATTTTTAAAGTTAGATAGTTATTCTTTTGTGGATTATGTGATTCTAGAGAAGATGATTCTTGTTCTTTTGATGAGACCAAGTGTTTTTGAATGCTCTTTGTTTGAAGAAAAAATTAGTTTTGGTAGAAACTTATTAAAGGATGAAACTCTACTTGAAGGTAAGTATATTTCCTTATGTTCTTATTCTATGTAGTAAATTAATTCCTAAAAATTATGAAAAGGAACGTAAAATAAAAAAACGTTGTTGGTTTACGTTTCCTAATAGGTTATCAAAGACAGTTTACACACATTATAAGTTTGTGATCTTATGGTGGATAATTTTCTCCAAATCATGTTTTCTATCACTCTCCATCAGAACTTGACAGTTTATTTTCTCTTCCATATACATGATTTACTACATGGAATCCTAGTATGGGTTAACTCAGGTGACCTTTTTAAATCCCTTTCTTTATGTTAAAGTAATAGTTTAACTAACTCTTTTTCGGATGAGGGACTTTCAATGAAATTTCCAAGCCCTATTTTAAAAATTTTGAGGACACAATTTCTTAAGGGGGGAAGAATGTAACAACCCGAAATTTTGAATAAATTTTGTTTCCTGATTTAGTGTGATATTTTATTTTATACTCAACAAAACTATTTCATTTAATAAAATGAGATCATTGGGATTTGACTATTATATGACTGTTGGTCAGTATAACCATTGGAAACTAAATGTTTAGATTATTTTCTATAAATACAAGTGATCTTGGTTAATTAATATAGAATGAAGATTTTATGGCCTCATCCAGTAGTCTTGGGCCGATCGAAGCCCTTCTAACAGAACTTGGGAAGGAGTTAGCACCACTAGGCTTTTCTCTGGACCAAACCCAAGCCGAACTTCATCGTTTGAAGCTAGAATGGAATCGCCTTCGCGATAAGTTCAAGATGATAGAAATCACCACTCGGGAAATGTTGGCCGATCCACCCTCGGATTCTCTCACCTTAGCAGACCTTACACTTAGTTCCTATGCTTGTGTGATAAGGGTATATGTAATGAGACCATAGCTACTTTGTGTTATCCTTTTTCATAAATAAAATTGTGTTTTCTTCTTATGGTGAAGTTTGGGAGTTTTCAAATGTTCGAATAAATATAGGATGCATTTTATTTATGAATTTTGAAAAAAGTATATTTTAAAATATTTATGTAAACCTTAAATAATTAATGATGTGTAATGATTCTAAAAAAATGGTCTTCTTCAAATGTGTTCAGTAATAAATTTAGATTCTAAAAAGATCAACTTATTTTTTGATGAATAGTAAATTGTGAATAGTGATTTTATGCTCAGGATTAGTAATGTGACCAAATGGATTATTGATCTCACTTAAGGAAAATATTAATATAATTTAGGCACCTTGATTAAGTAGTTTGAGTTAATAAAATAGGTAAAGAAATCTTTCATTAATTATTAGTCAAGTATTAGTTTTTTCTGGTGAATAGTGTTTTTTAATTAAAAATTAAATTAAAAATGTTTAGAAAATTATTTTTATAAAATAAAGTTTATTTTTAATTAAGAGCATCGATATTATGTTAAGATAATTTTTGAGGATTTTTCTGAAAAAAATGAATTTTTGGTGAATAGTGTTTTTATATAAAAATTAAATTAAAAATATTTAGGAAATTATTTTTATAAAATGGAGTTTATTTTTGAATTCATAGAATTGATATTATGTTAAGGTATATTTTTGAGAGTTTTCTGAAAAAGATGAATTTTCACTGAATAGTAAAAATACAGTTTTAGGGATTTGGTATGTTTAATGACATCATAACTGCATCATGATGATTTCAGGAGATATTTTAAGGGATAGTAGACTAAAGGGGATTAATTATTTTATGAGGGGTCCCATGTGGCCAAAACCATGGGCAAATACCATGGGAAAGCCCATGATTTTTTCAAAACCACTAGTGAGGTGTCCCTTGAAATAATTAAAGTATCACCTCCCATTCCCTAAAAATACCCTCCATTTCCTCCTTTATTTTTCACTCCCAACTCTCCTCCAACGAAGCTCTAGTCCCATTACCTCCCAAGGAGTCCTCCCAAGGTTCCTGAAGCCCATCAAGATCCCAACCTTTGAGTTTTAAGAGTTACGTTTTAAGGTAAGGGATCCAACCACTCTCTTTCTTTTCAAGTACTCTCTTTTATCTCATTTCTTTTATGATCCATGTTCTTATGTTGGGGATGTTCTTTTATATTCATCCTACATTCCCTTTTATTTTCATATGATGAGAGACCCCCTCTTTCTCCCATCATTTCATTTTATGAATGTTTAAATGGCACCGTTTGGCTGCCGAATTTTTAAGGGATTCTTTTACCCTTCTCATTTTTCAAAGTCCTACTTTCATGTTAGGTCTTTCAAGTTCCTTTTTATTATTTTGGGGTATGATATCTACATCTATAATACTGATATTTTATGTTAATATGATAAGATACCCTATTTGATCTCGTCAATTCATTTTTTGAGGTTTTAAGTGACGTCGTTAGGCTGCCGAATTGTCATAAGAGAAATCTTATTTTTGTCTTCCTTCCATGTTTTTCATTTCATATGGTATGTCTTTCAAATTTCAATAACATGTTCTTATATCCATTATATTCTATCACGCTAATGTTTTTTGATTCATTTATGAGTGGGGGACCCATTTCCCCTTTCTTTCAATGTTTTCTAAAACCCTGTAACATAGCTGTTATGCTGCAGAATTTTCGTCTCAAAATGTCTCTCTCTTTTTCTCAAATTCTTTTATTTTATTAAGTGAGTACTCAAAGATATTTCTTCTATAGGGGTATTCACATATATATCAAAATTTTCTATTTTAAATTTTTGTATTTACATACATGAGACCCAATTTCCTTTTTTCGTGGGTTTGAAGTGACATAAAGATCATGTCTTTAAAGCAGTTTTTAAAATTTTATGAATATGAAATGAAACCCATTTATTTTATGCTATATGGGTTATTTATGAAATGATTGATTATGATATATGTAGCTCACAGGATTATAAAAAAAATTAAGGGTGCGCCCCGATAGCATTCTAATGCATTGGATAATGATGTAACCACTAGAGATTGCAATTTTAACGATACCTTAGTGAATAACCTTGGTAATTTCAAATGAAACCATGGGGATGGACCTTGGTGATATGTTCATGATTTTCTAAGTCAAATTTTGTAGCCACATCTTCATGTTATGAAACACGTTATTTTTATTATAATATGCCTCATGATCTCTTTCTCATGCCTTAAAGTTATTTTTCATGACTTTTTGATGTATCTCAAGTTCACATGTAAAATGTTTCCCTTGTTTCCCTTACTGGGCCTTCTGCTCACCCTTTCCTTTGATGTATGCTCCCAGGTTATGAGATGTTGTATTGAACATATGATGAAAAAATGAAGAATCCTCTCAAGTGTTTAAGAATACTGTTTTATGTTTTCATGTATTAAGTTCCTTGTTTCCAAGACACGAAACCATATAGATCCTTGGTTTTGTGTAATGTAATGAATGTTTATGTGATAAAAAGGAGAATTTTATAGGTTATGTATTTTAACATCTTAAGGTAAGGATGTGGGTCACCAAATATGGAAATGAGTATTGTAGCTAGACAGGGGGATAGAACTCGGGTGTCACTATATATCTTGCTAGAGAAAGAATCAACCCACACATAGTTCTTAAAAACAGTTATTCCCATCAATCAGATTACGATGTGGGTAAAAGGGGATATTGAAATTTTATTGAATGATGGTTGGGCCCAAGATATTAGGTATAGGAATAAATACATATCTCATTTTAATGAGAATCAATACATTGGTTTTTTTGGAATGTTTCTTATGTAGTTCTGATTCATATATAGGGAAATGGGGATTTTTTTTCACTGATCACTTGACCAAAGATGGGAGGTCTGAGTGTCACTATGGATCTCATTGATATGTGGATCATGACACATGTAGTTCTTGAATAAAGGTGTGGGGTACCGGTACTGAAGATTGTGATCCACTCAAACATGGATCGAAATGTTACATGGTTTTATCAAATGAAACAAAGATATGAACTCTATAGATTAAATTCATATGGTTATAACTAAATGTTATGATGTTTAGAGTCTTAAAACTAATACTATATATGGTGATTTATAGTTTAACATTTTTTTTCTAGGATGGGTTTCAATCCATTTAATGTCATGCAACAAATACTATGTAGTTTAAAGTCTTGCAACTAAGACAAGCATAATTTGATTACAAGAAATATTTATTTAGGAATCTTACATTGGTTGGGGTTTTAATGATCTATTATTCTATTGAGATCATGGAATAAACTCCATTAGAGTGGACCTTATGAGTGTAGTATGGTCCCTCCCACTTCGGTCCATGCTTTGGAGGCTTCTTTTCTAGTATCATTGGAGTCTTAATGACCAATACCAATTCTCCTTGGAGGAATGAATAGAGTAAGACCTTCTTGTTAAAGGATCATGCTATCCAATTTTGATAGACTTACAAGTGATGAAAGGTGTGCAATATTTTTTTCATTAAGCCACTCCAATTCAACCAGTAATTTCTAGAAATTCTCATCTGTTGATATTTGGTCACATATGGAAATATGGAGTGATGGAAAATGAACCTCAAGGGTAGGACAAATATATTTTTGAATACCAATGAGTATGGGGTCACCGGTGTGGTAATATGGGTTATATTCTGGTAATCCCATAATTCATGCAAGTTATTTTTAGGAAAATACTATTTATCTTTATAAACCATCTTCGAGAGTATGTTTTATATGGTTTTGTTAATGGACTCTATCTACCTATTATCTACTGCATGATAGTTGGATGAATGGTTGTACTTGATGTTGTACTCCTAATAAAAAAATCACCTCAGTAGAATAGATATTGGTTCCATTATCTATTAGTATTTTATGAGGGATTCTATATTTTGTAAACAAAGCTAATAATTAATTTGGCCTATACTATTTTTATTGGTATTTCCTCAGACCATTTGGAGAAGAAATCAGTAGAAGTTAAGAATTATTTGAACTTATTGACTGTAGCTGGAGGATAGGGACTCAAAACATATATTGTGCATATGGAAAATACGCAGGAGTATTTGGATATATGTAGCAACTCTGGGGTTTGAAAGATGAAGTTGTTATGCACTTGGTAGGAATAAAACTGTTTGGTGAATCTTGTGCAATCTTGTTTCATAGTGGTCCAGTAGTACCCAAGACTTAGTATAAAATGGGAAAGCTTGATCCCTTATTGGCATGCATCATAATCTCCAGTGTGAATTTCATTCGAGAAAATAGTGATCTCTTCTCTCTCAACAAATCTGAGAAGGACTCCATCATATCCTCATTTTTAGTGTACTTTTTATGTTTTCATCCATCATAGAGAGTGAAGTTGTCTTCTCGTCATCATATTTTCTCTTTCACAGATCTATCGGGTTGTATTAATCCATCCCAAAGTTAGTACATGATTGGAACTATATACCTAGTGTTAGGACCATGTAGTTGTAGGTAGGAATGACTTTATTAATCTCTTCTGTTATAACCTGAACAAAAGGTAATAATTTTTAGTGATGTGTATTGTTAATGAATATTTATTCCTGATTTGGATATTCCAAATCCATATATTCATTTTCCATTGCATTTTTCTAAGAAATATATGATGGTGGGATATGAGTCAATGTTGGTATGAGGGTAACTGTTCCCTTAATCCTCCACCATAATCGAGTAGGGGAATCACATTTCACTTCAAAATGGTCTACCAGTATTTAGAGTACCAGTTCTAGGCTTGAAATGAGGGCCTAATATTCTTCCTCATTGTATGTACAACATTATAATAACATGATTTAGTAATGTAAAACTACCATCACTGGGGAAATGAGAAATATCACTAACCCGACTGAGTTGATCTAATGTGTAATGACCCAAAATTTTATTAATGAAAATTTCTATTGATATAATTAAATGTCTTATTATGTAAAATGGTTATATAAAAAATATGAAATTACTTGGTTTTATGTTTTTGGATTTCAAAAAACCATTAAGAATTTTCACCATTGCTAATATAGCTATTGAACTGTGATCACATGATTTGTATAAATATTGGGCTTTAACAAATCCAATTTACTCAGACAATGGAAGCGATGGCCTCATCCACTAGAATTACTCCATACAAATCCTAATTATCAGAGCTTCAAAATGAGTTAGCGTCACTAGGACTCACTCTTTACCAAGACCAATATGATCTTCAACATGTTAATCTTGAACTAAACTGCCTATGAGAGAAGTGGAAGTTGATAGAGATTACCACCCAAGCGATGTTTTCCAAGACGCCCCAAGATTTTGTCACCATATAACACCTCATCCTTACATCCTATGTGGGTGTTATAAGGTGTTATGTAACAATACGCTATCAATATGATTATGTGATTTATTTTTTTTATAAAAAATACACATTCATTTTATTTTGTTACTTTGTAAATAGTTTTTAAAGCACAAATAGTATTTTTAGTTAATATTAAAGTTTAATTAAGAAATCTATCATGATGAATTAATAATTTTCTTTGAATAAAATAATATTTTAACAAAATATTATTACTAAATTAATTTTTATTAAATGTAAATGATCATATATTTTTTATTAATATAATTTTAATTTTTATTAATGTTTGAGAACTGTTTTTGTCAAAACCCATGAATTTTCAATAAATGGCGGGTTTTATTCTAAAAGTGAATATTTACATATTTAGATATATATATAGATAAAATCCATATTGTTTTTGGAATTAGGACATCGAAATTATCCAACGGTAAATTTTTCATAATTTTCTAAGATAATCGATTTTTTGTGTAAAAATTAAATACCGTTTAAATATATAATGTGTTTTATGTCATCATAATGACCCAATAGTGATGTAAAAATACTCTAAATTTAATATTCATCCAATAAATGTTTTACATTTAAAATAATATGATTTTTGATATTTTTTAATTAATGTTTTGATGCCTTATTGGAACCTCCAAGACTTATAAAACATTTTAACATTTTAAAATGATTTCCTTGAGAGTGTGACTCACCTCCACATAAGAAAGCCTAACATTTTATTAATTTCGTCCATTGGCCTTATAAAATAATTTTTCCACTCCACATTGGAAAAACACATGGTCAAAAACCATGGGCCGGTATGTGGTTTTGATTAGTTTAATGTGTAGTGTCTAAAACCTAAATAATAAGGACTTCCCCCCTCCTTTCCTATATAAACACACTAAATATCCCATTCCTCTTCACTAAAACCATTTGTATCTCGAAAAAACCCTACCATTATCTCTCTATAATCCCTCCAAGTCACCCTAAGATGCTAATAAGCCTTTTTGAAATCCTCTCTTAAGCCTTTGGGATCACACTTCAAAGTAAGGGATCCTCACTTTCCATCCTTCCTAATTTATGTCCATGTTTCCTTATATTGATATTCCCTTTTATTTTCAATTAAAAATGTCAGAGTATGATTTCAAACCTCCCATATGCATACCTGCTTATTTTTTAATGATGATATGCCTCTTTCTATCTCATTAATGCCTCTTATACACACCCGTTACCATTCTGAAATTCTGAAAGAGATTTCTCTCTCCTCATTTACATTAAAGAAATTATTTTGTATTATACATCTAAATTACATTAAATATGTTGGAATATTATGTTCCATTACCCCCTTAGTATCAATTTCATTTATAAATGATTAGATACCCATTTCTCTATCGTCAACCCATTTTATTATTTTTATTTGACATCGTTATGCTGTCGTAGTTACACCAAAATTTCCCTTGCCGAAATCATTGTGTAAGTGAATACCATACCCATTTATCTATAAAGGTTATTCACCTTTATACACGTGTACTTTTGGATTAAGGACTTACATTTATGTATTCCACATCTATTATTTTTGTAATAAATTATGATGTTTAATGAATCCATGTTGTATGATCTATGTGGAACACTTATACCTGAAATGAACTGATTAAAATGGGTGCACCCTCATAGCGCTCTGATGCATTGGGTAATGATTAGTATGATGATATGTCAAGTGCAAAGAGGGTTGTTTCGCGCGGAATCCGGGGATGACCTCCTGGACGGGAGATTCAAACGTTCCGATCGGTTTCTAACGGGTTTGTTCGTAGAACCGGAAACATCCAATGATTCCACATCCGTTTGGACCTACTTTCCAAAGGCAGGCGCTCATTAGCTTGTGGGCTAATGAGGCTTAGGAATTTGCATTGGTCGAGAGGATGGGAGGTCGGACTCATCACACCTTTTTGAGGGGAATTATTGTCTACTTCGGGACTCTCTTTATAGATTTAAGTTAAGTTCGTGAATCCTTATTACATTACCAAGTATGAAATGAGCTTTCCTTTAGTTTTAACAATCAATGATTAAATATGCAAGAAATTTAGAGAATCTTTTATATGTATTCGAGGTTCTTCATCAATATAGAATCATCTATATTTGTTTAGAGATTCTTGGTCAATGGTATCCTTCAAAACATTTATATAAAAGTCTCTTGGTCATTTTGATGACCAGGCTGGTTTTAAAGCCACTCAGTGGGGCACTTGAAGTTTATCGTCATTCAGAAGGACAGAGATTATTTCAATGTTGGGATCGAACCCATAAATGGGCTACCTACGTATCCTTTGTTTTGAAAAAGGAATCAGAACCCACGTAGTTCGAGGAATGGGATATGATGTTTATGATTGATGGCTCAAAGATGAATGTCATAATTACTTTTACGCTCTAAGCTCACGTGAGTCATGCTCGGTGTGAGAAACAAGAGGTATTGGTAAAATTTAGACAATTGTGCCATAAAAGATGCAATCATAAGAATTTGTTTTGGGGCTTATGTATAGATGACTGCCCAGATAGACGAAGGTTTAGGATTTACTTTTAGGGAGAAAATCCATGAACAGGGTCCACAAAGTTATATGTGCTTCATGGAGATTTGAATACTCTAATCTTGGGGCTTACTTCTAAGGAGGATGCCCAAGTTAGGAGGGGACTTATGATTGGGTTTTATTCCTGAAAAGGAAACCCAAATCAAAGGTAATTTGTGACTGGTTAAGAGAAGTTTAAGGGGACTTGGGGCTTATTCCTGAAAAGGAAGCCCAAGGTTATGACTGAGTCTTATTCCTGAAAAAGGAGACCCAGGTTAGGGATTAAGGTTTGGGGCTTACTCCTGAGGAGGATGCCCAAGATTAAAGGACTTGATTGGGGCTTATTCTTAAGAAAGATGCCCAAGATTTATGACTAGGACTTACTCCTGAGAAGGAAGCCTAGGTTAGGGGACTTGGGGCTTACTCCTAAAAAGGAAGCCCAAGGTTATGACTGAGTCTTATTCCTGAAAAAGGAGACCCAGGTTAAGATTCTCTCATCTTAAAGGATGAGGTTGAATGAATGAACTCTCAATCTTTGGTGACATAAAGATGTTTAAATCACTAGGTTTTGAGAGATATTTCACAGAATTCCTTTCAGATAAGGATGTCAAATCAAGAAATCATGCCATAAATGGCTTTGAAGAGTATCTTGAAGACTGAATCTTGAATAGGAAGGGTGAAATGGCTTAAGAGGGGTAAAAATGGGCAAGATGGGCACCCAAAAAGATAGGGGCGCGCAAGTCTTGAAAGGCGCGCAAGTCCTGCGGCGGCACGCAAGTATTGGTCACGCAAGTATACTTGCGCGACATTAGGGGTACTTGCGCGATTTTCAACCAGTATTGAAATTCTTGAGTGACTCTTTATTAAACCCTTTACCATCCTTTTGAGGTTCTTCCAGAAGAGTGACACGCAAGTTATATTGAAGGAATTAAGTAGGCGCGCAAGTGTTTGTTAAGTTTAAACACTTGGGCCTTCCTTTTTCTCTTTAGATCTTCCGTTCTAGGTAAGAAATTACCTTAGAAATGTTCCGGAAGCTTTGAGAAGAGACTTGGGCGTCGGGAGCTTCGATCCGAGTTTCTGGAAAAAAATCCCCTCGAATGGGGGGCCCACAGGGTCTATTTATAGGCAAAAGAAGACCCCGGGCGGTTACTGGGCGGTTACCACATATGTCGCGCAAGTCCCTTGCACGAACATGAGGAGTCGCGCAAGTATTGAGATGTCGCGCAAGTGTACTTGCGCGACCAAGAGGGAACTTGCGCGATACATGGGCAATGTTCTCCTTTTGTATCCCGTTGTCGATTTTTGATGTTTCTTCAAAGGATTAATCACTTTGAGCTCAGATATTTTCTTTTCCGAACTTTATATTCTGTGACGAAAGGAGCGTCAACAAAAGTCCCCCCTCAGAGTTGGATCCGGAGAGAAAATGAGGATTTGACTCTGAGGAAATTGAATTCCTCAAAAGGAAAAGGGAGGGCGCGCAAGTCTTTCAGCGTCAGTGGGTGGCGCGCAAGTCTGCGTCGTGCAGGCTTTGAGCGCTCTGGGTGCGGCGTGCAGATAGGCCCCCTGGCCTATAAATATACCGCTTCCGGCCGTAGATGGTATCTGAAGTTCCGGATTTCTCGAGCTCTCGCCGCGCAAGTCTCTTGTTTTCACTGTTTCTTCGCTGCCGCGCTACTCTCAAGGTAATAGGGCTTGCGCGGTAATACTTGCGCGACCAAAACTTGCGCGGCACATGTATCACTTGCGCGACATCTCCATACTTGCGCGCCTTAATGCCTTGGCCATTTTTTTCAAATTCTTTCACAAATTTTATGAAAAATAAAACCCATTTAAGAGTTTAATTTATTCAACTCCTGTGCAGATTCAATGGCTCTTAGACCTGGATTAATTGATGAACTGGCTAGCAAGCGGATAGATGATATGATGAATATCATTGGCCCTGATTACTATACTGTCAAAAACAGCACTCTTCCAGATTTGGCTAAGTATCTGAAGAAATATCATCACGACTTTCCTCACTGCACTTACCTACCTTTGTATGGTCATGGTCATCTGCAAGAAGTCATTATTCCAGAAGTACAGAATTATCTTCCATTTTCTTGGTTTCAGAATTATACCAATTTTGCTTCAGCAAATATCTCAGGCGGAGGATCATTTCAAACTGCTGGAACAGTGGAGAAGGCTTATGTGATGCATCATAGCCCTTGCACACCAGATCTGAAAAAACATACACCTGAGCTTCAACCACATTGTCATCTTTCAATCTTCTGAAATGCTCAGATGGATCAATCTAAAGGCTGGAAGAAAAGTTGGGATTTCCGTCCTGGGGGAGGTGTGAAGCCAACTTGGATGTGGGTATACTGGGTGCGACAGACTTGCGCAGAGTTTATTGAGGATCTGAAGAGATCTGCAATATATGAGGCTGTTTGGGTTGGGCAAACATATATTTACAGACATGATATCTTCGTGCCAGAGATACTCAGCCATTGGAGTCCAGCGACTAATTCTTTCCACTTGACTCATGGAGAAGTAGGTATCAGTTTGTGGGATGTCCACAAGATTTCAGGAGCTCCAATCTTGGGCGATATGTATGATGAATTCATTCCTCCCAAGGTGACTTGGAATGATCCAGAGAAGACTCCTGCTTTGGCTCGAGAATTATTCAAAATCTTTCACAAGCTCAAGAGTTCAGATACCTCATTAACTCATTTCAGAAAAGATATCCATCCGGAAGAATGGATGAATGTGTTTCTTACTGAGAAGAAAGGGATGGAGCCAAAGGAAAAAGGATCCAAGAAAAAGAAATCCAAGGATACCCAGCCCAGACGTCCTACCACTTGTCCAAAACCTGAGAAGAGAGGAGCTCCTGGCACATTCTGGCCAACTCTAGAAGCAGGTGAGTTTGAAAAATGGGGCTATGAAGTGAATCAAAGAATTCCAAAGAAAACTCGTCTGGCGGGTTTCTTGGCAATGTGGCTCAGTATTTATCTCTTGCCGGTCAGGGATTCGAAGGGAGGCGTTAGGCCAGGGACCTTCGTCATTGCGGCCAAGTTGGCTGAGGGAAAAATGGTTGGGTTAGCTACCCCCATTTTAGCAAAGATTCACAGGAGTTTACTTCACGTCTTCCATGGTAAATCTCCTTTAAGAATAGTGGGACCATTCCAGGTTTTGTGGGGATGGATCGCCACTCACTTCAGGACTTACAATGTACAGAATGGATTACAAATTCCTGGAAGCTCTTTCAGACCGTCAGTGCAAGCATTCTCTGGAATTGCTCCATTAGATGTCAATGGTTATGACATAAAAGTAAGACTAAGCATGTATAAGGAATTCAACTTCTTTCCTTATGGAAGTCCGCCATCTGGGCGGTTTGTTGATGATGGGAAAGCCCCTTTGGATTTGAGGGCATACATGCTAGCTTGCAGGGATGGCGTGTTAGTAGCCAAGATTGATGGAGAAATCATATGCGAGGCCTATGCTCCATATAGATTTGCACGCCAATTCAAATGTTTGCAACAGATTGTTGTATCCCCTCCAGTACATGTCAGGTTAGAGCAACATCCGATGGTTGCTCGACAACTATGGTTGCTGACATCAAGAGAGAAGACTGGGGCAGTATTTGATCTACCAGTTGAAAAAGCGGCACATTATCTGACTACATTTTATGCCGAACACTGGATAGCATCATACCCTAAAAGGATATTGAATCACCCTGTATATCAAGTGGGAAAGAGGAAGAGGACTGTAGAGAAAGAAACTCTTCCTCATGAAGGTGATGCTTCTCCTCCTGAAATAGGTTCAACAGACTCCTCCTCTAGAACTGATTCCTCGGATTATCATGATGGGGATGATGAGGCACAACCGGCAGCAAAGCGGTTTCGTGCCCGATATAATCCTCCGGCCAGAGTAAAAAGACCCACTCCATCAGCTCCTGGTGAGTTATTTGATTGTAATAACTTCAATCACTGCTACTTTATAAAGTAATAAGTCTGACTTTCTTATTCTCTATCTGTAGTTGCAGGAGTCGGGAAGAAATTAAAATAAAAAATTGTAGGACCTTCCTCACAGCCTTTATATATAAGACCAGAGACTGTTCAGCTATGGCAGAGCTTATACTGTGATACTGAGACCGCCTGGCTGGATTTGTGTGAGGGCCTACAACTTCCTGGGATAGGATATCTTCTAGCTTCTAAAGACCTTCAATACGGAGATAACCCCAATGAAGTGCGAGCTTATATCAGAGAGCTGGAAATGCTCATATATGCCACTGATAATTCGGTTCCTATCACCAGGCGGGTGAAGGAAATGATTGATCGTGGCACCACTAAGGGGGCTGGTGGTTCTGGAGATGAGGAGTGGCAAGAGTACGTGGCTCCTGAAGATGTAAGTTTTCTTTCCTTATTTTCTTTGCAACTTGATTTCAGTTGAAGCTTTGTTACTTAAGGAAGTTATTTTCTTCATCTTGCAGCTTGCAAAGAAAGGTACCGGGGTTCCTTCGCCACAATATAGCCCTGGTGGTACCGCTGTTGGGGCTGCTGCTGATTCTCCTCGTGAACCAGGCGAGATATCTCCAGGCCAGCAGGCCATGAATGAGGCACTGGACATAGCCTTTCATTCGCCAATCCAAGTGCCAATAAAGGAGACAACTGAAACTCCAAAAAAACAAAAGAAGCCAAGGCAACGAAGGAGGAAATCCTTAGCTAAACGTTTCATTAGCAGTGGTAAGTCCTTCGAACAATCATGAGTTTATACCCATAATCATATGGTTACTCATATTTCTGAGGATTGCAGGGGCTTCTTCAATTTCCCCCTTGAGGGAAGGGACTGATCATTCTTCAAAGGTCGTGGAGGGTGCTGTAGAACAACCACAGACTCAAGCTAACTT
This sequence comes from Viscum album, assembly GCA_963277665.1. NCBI lineage: Eukaryota > Viridiplantae > Streptophyta > Magnoliopsida > Santalales > Viscaceae > Viscum > Viscum album. The sequence continues at coordinate 614,620,653 of OY728119.1, read as the reverse complement.
GGTTGCTCCTAGAGAAGAGCTACCATCCATTCCCAGTATCCCTCCCACTACTGAAGATGTTGTCCAGGGTCAGGGGTTGCAGGACATAAGTCAGCAAGAAGACGTAGCAAATGCTCCCACTGGTGAGACTAACCAAGATTCTAAAGTATCATTAGATGAAATGATGAATCAAGGAATGACTTTTGAAGAATTTTATGATCATGCTAGATTGTCATGTGATTTAGAAGACCTTGGGCGTGAGTGTTACCCTTCGCCCAAATTTTTCTTTTAAAAACAAAACATATTTCTAATCATGATGTAAAATAATATGCAGTTTCTTCCGTAGAAGCTGCTGAACTGCCAATGCCCGAAGAGGGTGTGGACACTGATGTCAACCCTATCATTGCAGAAACATTAGCTCAAGTAGAGCTAAATCCAATAAACTCTCCTGAGACCCATCCTGAAAATCTTGTTGAAACCGGGAAAGATGGGGAGAAGTCTTCTCATGTTGCCGAACCACCATTGGGTAAGGGATAACAATATTTGTGATTGTACTTTATTTGCAAGACAATCCATTCTTTTGTTATCCTTTAAGATTCAACTCAAATCTTTCAATTGATCATGTAGGGCCATCAACTATAATGGCTAGATCTGGAGATGAGGCTTCAGCCTCTGCCCCAACGGTAATTGAAAGTGAAGAAGCCCAAGTCAGAGGGGAAAGAGCAGGACGAGGCACTTCCTTAAGCATGTTAATTCCAGATTACATACCCCCTTCTGACGAAGATGTTGAATCAGATCCAGAGATGCTCAAAGCGTTCCTCTTTTCACGACGTAAGGCATGGAACAACATATGGAACATCATATCAGGGGTGCCTTTAGAAGAGCTACCATCAAAAATTTCCCGATTGTCATCCCAATTTGTTATAATGGGACTCAGTGGTTTTTGGTATGAAAAGATCCATGCTGCGGTGAAACAGATTATTTTCAGGAGGGAGAAAATGCAGACAAGTCGCGAAGATTTGACCAGAGTGAAATTGTCAGTCAACATAGGCGAATTTGAGGCTGCGATATCCTAGGCTGAAGCTGATTATGCTGTCAAGATGAAGGATCTGAAGCAAAAAATCAAAAAAAAGGTCGTCCAGCAGGTGCAACTCCAGCAACAGTTAGATGCTGTTACTGGGGAAATTGATCAGCTTAATAAATCATTGGATGAAACTCATATGAATGGCATGAAAGCCATTGCAGATGCTAAGAAGGCACTTCAGCAAGCTGAAAAGAGTGAAGCTGGTCAAGTGCACGAGCTTCAAGTAACTGTTGATAAGGCTCAGGATGCTATACATCAAATGAAGACTTATGTTGACAATCTTCTGTAATTCTTGAAAAAGAGAAGAGATTCCAGTCTGTGGATGTCCTTCTAACTCTTGTGTATCAATGAAAAACACTTTTGTCTTCAATCATTTGTACTTGCATTCTTCCATTACCTGCTTCAAATTTACTTAAGCCAATGGGCTTAGTAAGCATAGTTTGATTTTTACTAGGATTATTACAAATAACCCTACAAACTTTGAACCTTTTAACTGCTCAATATTACCTAAATCATACAAAAAAAATGTATATTTAGTGAGCTGGAACTTGACTTTTATTCAGAGTTCCTTTGTCTTTTGTGTGGGCAGTTTAAAGTCATGCACGCCGGACATAAAGGGGCTAATGTTTAAGGTCGAAATATCTTTGACCGAAAAATGGATTAAAATGGATTCAATTCCTTGACAATTTATCTGAAAACATATTTACCATACTCAAGTATGAGGGAAAAAAATGTAAACTATGGCTTAAGAATATTTGAATCTGAGGAATGATATGAAAAAGAGCTAAAAGGCATTAGAAGAAGTAGTTTCCAAGAATGAAGTTACTATTATTTAACAAAACCCGTTAGGGGGTTGAAATATGCAGGGCCACCTATGGGCATTGGCTGCATAGTCAAATAAAATAGCATCTTTTGGATGACAAGTCTGTTATGTGGACTGTTTATGCAAGGCCACCTATGGGCACGTGCTGCATAGTCAGGAAAAAGAACTCCCAGAAATTTACTTTCCTAGTGCTAAAAGCCAGTGGAAGTTTATGGAGATTCAAATTTTCTAAAGCATAGAGTTTGTTGTATGGAAAGAGGTACTTGAATATGGAGAAGATATTTCCAAACAAGAATATCAAAGAACTGTATGAATATCACTCCTACGAAGGTCTGACCCAAACGTAGGGAAGAAGAATAAACCATAGACTTGAATACTTTTAGATCATGAAAAAGGATATGGGACAAATACGTTAAGGATGGCTATTTTTGCGGATCCCTACATACTGTCGTTTAAGACAAATAAGGACAAAAGAGGCATTCTTCCCAAGAATGAAGTTACTATTATTTAACAAACCCGTTAGGGGGTTGAAAACATGCAGGGCCACCTATGGGCATTGGCTGCATGGTCAAATAAATAGCATCTCTTGGCTGACAAGTCTGTTATGTGGACTGTTTATGCAAGGCCACCTATGGGCACGTGCTGCATAGACAGGATAAAGAATTCTCAGAAGTTTGACATTTTTGTGACTATAAGTCATGAAAAGGGTTATGAAGATCTGAAAATATTTAAGGTTAGGATTATAATACATAAAGATGGGTATTTTCCAATGTATATAGAGATACATAGGTCAATGAAAACCATAATCATGTTGTGGCTGGGTCCTGAATTGAAACTTGGACTTCACTATGTATCTCATAAGAATGAGAATCAAGCCATACGTAGTTCTTGAAATGCAGTTTAACGTCGTGCAGGACGAAAGTATGAGTGGTCTTAGTTTAGGGTCATATAATTTGGACCATAATAATGAATACACAGTGTGTGTTTTCATGAAGACTTTTCAGCCAAGGGACTGAAAGTGAAATTTGGGGTTAGGCCCAAAAGACTTGGGACTGGATTCGAGGGACACTCGAATGTTCCTACGTATCCCATAAGGATGGGAATCAAGTCCACGTAGTTCTAGATCTACCCTTTGTACAAATTTGGTTCGTACATGTGAAGGGTGAAAAGGGGACTTTAGTGCAATGATGGTTTTAACCTAAGATAAAAAGTTTAGGCATTACCATGTATGTACGTAGTCTTTTGAAAAATGAAAACCATGATTGAAAAAAGAATCAATGTTAATAATGGTTCCTTCTCAAATGAGGAAATCAAAGAATATTGTAGTTTATTGTCGTACCGGACAAAAGTGTTGTATAGTTTAACATCATATAACAAGGACGAAAGTGAATCAATGTAAAGATATTTATTCCAGGGGTGGTTTCACAAATCATCATCATATGAGATGGTGGTGAACCAATGTGAAGAGATTGTTTTTGGGATTGAACCTTTGGGAGGTTGCCTACATACCCAGCCTGGAGGGCAAGGATCGAAGTCCGTGTAGTTCAATTAAAGAATGAATCAATGATCAAGTTGTTCTTGTGGACAATGATCTAAAAAAAATGTTGTTGGGACTTACACATGGTTAGTGGCCCAAAGGGAGTGTTATGGTTGATGTTCGCTCTAAGCTCACGTGAGTCATACTCGGTGTGAGAAACAAGAGGTAATAACAACCTTAACGATGCACAGTTTAATGTCATGTAGGACATATCAAGGACTTTCTGTACAGTTTAGCGTCATGTAGTTAGGACGATGGGGACAATACAGTTTAACGTCATATTGGACGAAAGGGGGATTATGCAGTTTTAATGTCATGCTGGACTTTTGATGATTATATAGTTTAACGTCTTTCCGGACGTGAGGGACTTTTATACATTTTAGCGTCATGTAGTTAGGACGTCACAGTTTAACGTCTTGCTGGACATATTTGCAAATAGTTTATGGTCATATACATGGACCAGGGATGATGCAGTTTAAAGTCATACGGGACCATTGCTGTATAGTTTAACGTCATATAGCAAGGACGAACTGGTGCTGTACAGTTTAAAGTCATGTAGCTAGGACTAAGGTGAACCAATATGAGGATATCAGTTCTGGGGATTCTTTACAGTTTAATGTCATGCTGGACGATGAAAGTGCCACACAGTTTAATGTCATGTTGCTAGGACACAATATAGTTTAATGTCATCTTGGACAAAATATAGTTTAATGTCATCTCGGACATATACAGTTTAGTGTTATGTAGGACATATTAGTAACCAATGTGACAGTTTAACGTCATGTTGGACGATAAGGGAACTGACACAGTTTAACGTCATGTTGGACGATGAGAGTGCCACACAGTTTAATGTCATGTTGCTAGGACACAATATAGTTTAATGTCATCTCGGACAAAATATAGGAACTTCTATACAGTTTATTGTCATATAGGACAAAATCAGGGATTATGCAGTTTAAAGTCTTGCAGTTAGGACTATTGGTGCTGCACAGTTTAGTGTCATGTTGCAGGGACATAAGTGCGAATAGTTTAAGGTCATATGCATGGACCGTACAGTTTATCGTCATGCTGGACGTATTATAGTTTAATGTCATCTCGGACAGAAGTGTGACACAGTTTAATGTCATGTTGGACGAAGTTGTAGTTTAAGGTCATACTGGACCATTGTTGTATGAACCAAATGTAAGAGTCTTGGTTCTGGGAACAATATTTTGTGTTTATACAAAATACTTCTTCAGAAATCTGGCATTAGTTGGAGTTGTGATGTGTTCTCCATCCATTGAAATCAGAGAATACGCTCCATTGGAGTAGACCTTATGTACTGAATAAGGTCCTTCCCATTTTGGTTCAAGCTTGGGAGGCTTCTTTCCTGGTATCATTGGTGTTCTGAGAACCAATACCAATTCTCCCTGAATGAATAAACGAAGATGAACTTTTTTGTTAAAAGCTCGTGCTATTCGATTCTGATAGATTTCCAAGTGGTGCAAAGTGCACAATCTTTTCTCATCTAACTGTTCCAATTCATTCAACCGCTTTTGGGATTGCTCATATGTTGATAACTGATCACAAATGGCTATTCTGAGTGAGGGCAATTGAACTTCAATTGGAAAGACTGCTTCTGTTCCATATACCAATGAATATGGAGTAGACCGCGTTGCATTGCGAGTGGTAGTCCGATAAGCCCATAAAGCATGATAGAGTTTATCAGGCCATGACCTCTTATCTTTATCCACCATCTTTTGCAGTATATTTGAAAGAGTCTTGTTGAAGGCCTCTATCTGTCCATTAGCCGCTGCATGATATCGAGATGAATGGTTGGACTTAATGTTGTATTCTTGATACAATCTCTTTACCTCAGAAGAACAGAAGTTGGTGCCGTTGTCTGTCAATATGGTATGAGGGACACCAAATCTAGTAATGATGTTAGACTTGATGAAGCTAAAAATGCATTTAGAACTGACTTCTTTGAGAGGTACTGCCTCTGCCCATTTGGAAAAGAAATCAGTAGCAGTAAGAATGTACTTAAACTGCTTGGCCGTAGCTGAAGGGTAAGGTCCCACCACATCCATTCCCCATGTGGAAAATGGCCATGAGTATTTAGCTGTATGAAGCAACTCTGGAGGTTGATGAATGAAATTGGCATATACTTGGCATGAATGACACTTCTTTGTGAAATTAACACAATCTTGTATCATTGAAGGCCAAAAGTATCCAAGCCTTCGAACTTGATCAGACAATCTATGTCCAGACTGGTGGGCACCACAGACTCCTGCATGCACTTCTTTTATGACAGCCATTGTCTCTTCACCATCAATACATCTGAAGAGAACTCCATCAAAACCACGTTTGTAGAGAATTTTCTCAAGGTGGTTTGGACCATCATAAAGAGTAAAATTGACCACACGTCGCCGAATTTGTTCTCTCTCGGCTCTATCAGGTGGAAGTGTTCCATTTTGACGGTATTCCCTGATAGGTGACATCCATCCTGTAGTATGACCATATGGTTCAGGAATGGGACTAATTTCATTAATTTCCTCTGTTCTGACTTGAACATAAGGTGAAATTGCACGACGGTGGGCAATACCGATGGTTGTCTCGTCCCGATTTGGATCTGCTAAAGCTGTGGCTATATTAGCCAGTGCATCAGCTTGAGCATTTTGTGATCTTGGGACATAAGAAAATGTCGGTTCTGAAGGGAATTCCGACATTAACTCTCTGACGTAATCATACAAAGGGATTAATTCTTCTTTTCTGATGGCATAATCCCCATTGATTTGTTTGATTACCAGGTCTGAATCACCTTTCACCTTTAAGTGATTCACTTGTTCTTGAAGCGCTAACTCCAAGCCTGCAATGAGAGCTTGGTATTCAGCTTCATTATTGGTACCACCTTCCCACAACAAAAAGGAATAAGGTAACACTGCCTTATCTGGAGAAATGAGCACAATTCCTAAACCAACTTTGTTGAATTTAGGATTTTCCATTTTCTTCCCTGTTGGACTTCTAGAAGCACCATCAAAATACATTTCCCATGTTTGAGGACTCTCTTGAATAGAAAAAACTTCCTCATCAGGGAGTTCGATATCTGAATATGTGTCTTCCACTAAAGGGTGTTCAGCCAGGAAATCAGCCAGAGCTTGGCCCTTAATTGCCTTTTGAGACACATACTGGATGTCGAACTGCTGTAGAATAACCGCCCACCTTGCCAGACGTCCTGTAAGCATTGGACGACTAAGGATGAATTTGAGTGGATTATTACGAGATACCAATTGGACCTCGTGATGTTGCAGGTAGTGTCTCAGTTTCTGAACTGCAAAGATTAATGCTAGGCAGCACTTTTCAATACTCGAATACCGGGTTTCTGCTTCAAGCATAGTTCTACTGAGATAGTAGAGACTATTTTCATTCCCAGCATCATTCTTTTGAGCGAGAAAGGCACCCAATGATCGTTCTAAAGCTGTCACATAGAGGATAAGAGGCCTACCCTCAACAGGTGGCATGAGTACTAGTGGACTTAAGAGGTATTTCTTGAGAACATCAAATGCTTCTTGACATTCTTCAGTCCACTGGTAAGTGACTCCTTTCTTCAATAATTTGGTAAAAGGTAAACTTTTGCCTGCCAAATTGGCGATGAAACGTCGAATATAGGCTAAGTGTCCTTGAAGTCCTCTTAATTCTTTCAAATTCTGAGGAGGTGACATACCAAGGATTGATTTGGTCTTCTCAGGATCGACTTCAATACCACGATGGCGTACAACAAAGCCAAGGAATTTTCCTGAGGTTACCCCAAAAACACATTTTAAGGGGTTCATCTTCAAATTATGTTGTCGAAGCTTGTGGAATATGATTTCCAAATCAGCCAAGTGATCAAAACGTTGTTTGGATTTAACCACCAAATCATCTACATAGCATTCAACAAATTTCCCTAGAAAAGGTTTGAAGATACGATGCATGGCGCGTTGATATGTTGCACCTGCATTCTTTAAACCAAAGGGCATCACCCGGTAACAAAACACACCTTGAGGAGCTCTGAAGGCTGTATATTCCTCATCTTCTGGGGCCATTCGGATCTAATTATATCCAGAATATCCATCCATGAAAGAAAGTACTTCATAGCCAGCCGTCGCATCAATTAAGAGTTCTGTAATCGGAACTGGAAAATCATCTTTGGGACAATACCGATTAAGATCTCTGAAATCGATGAAAACCCTAATTTGTCCGTTCTTTTTCTTTACTGGGACAATATTAGCCAACCACTTGGGATATTGAACTTCTTTGACGAAGTTAGCTTTGATAAGCTTATCCACTTCAGCCTCGATTTTGGAAGCATAGGTTGGGTGTGTTCTTCTCACGGCTTGCTTGAATCCTCGATGTTCTTTTGGCAAACCCAAATGATGGGTGGCAACATCAGGATCAAGGCCAGGCATCTCTGTATAATTCCAAGCAAAAATATCTTTATTTTGCTTTAGAAAAGAAATATACATCTCTTGTTCTTCAAGGGTCATGGCCGCACTAATTAAAGTGGGGCGTGGATCTTTCTCTGTACCCAGATTTACTTCTCTGAGTTCATCCACAGTGGTAGAGATACCCTCTTCAAATGCTGGAGGAGCATCTCTAAGATCTTCCTCTTCCTCTTCATCATGTGTTATTTCTTCCGTTTCTACTTGCAAAGTAGATAAAAAACGAAATTCTCATGATCATAAGAGATGTCAAAATTTTCACATTTTGAAGAAGAAGCTTCCATTTCCGACCCTATTGATGAAAAAGGGTCTTCTTTGGGAAATAAAGAGGAGATGATGGATTGAGAATCGACATCAACATTCACCTCTGGTGTTGCTATAACTTCTTCTGGCCTGATTAGCGAAGTATAGACTTGTTGGATTTCAGTAGACGAAATGAAAACGTCACCACTTATGCTTTCATCACTGCTTGGTAAGTTACCAATTTCTCCCATGTTGTCTGGCTCGATTGCCGTAATTGACATTATGGATCTTTCCATAAGAGTATTTTGATTTGGGCCTATTTTGTCAATTTGACTGATAGGTAACACATAATCTGTACTCACATGTGAAAATGGATTTATTGGAATTTTTTCCAAACCATATGGAGCATTAACTTTGGTAATTTCCTTCATTGTAGATTTTTCTCTTCCCTTCATGTGATAAAATTCCGCCTCAATGTATTGAGACTCACATGTTTTGAATGGGGCCTTATCACCATACAATGTTCCAACTTGACCATCGAAACAGTATTTGAGACATTGATGGTATGATGACGGAATAGCTGCATGCTGATGTAACCAGGGTCTTCCAAGCAAGATATTGAAAGCTGAGTCTTGATCAACAATCATGAAATCTGAATTGGAAACAAGATCTCCAAACTGAGTTCTGAGCGTAACTTCTCCCAGTGGTTCTTGTTCATTTTTATCATATCCTTGCAACATCATGGTAGAAGGAGATAAATCAGATTCCGTGAGGCCCAATCGACGAAGTGTGCGAATGGGCATGAGGTTGACTCCTGAACCATTGTCAATAAAAGCTCTTCAAACATCTATACCATTGACTTTGCCAGATAGGTACAAAGGTTTTATGTGCCCATGCACAACATCATCTTCATCTTTATCAGTAAAAGATATCACTGCATGGCATTCTGCAGGATTATTCTCTATGTGATAAATTTCAGCTGCAGCAATTTCAGCTTCAAACACCTGAGGACTTGACAAAGCTTCGATGAGTGCTTCCCGAAGATCTTTTGATAGATTCAAAGCATCCAAAATTGATAATTTGGCTGGTACTTGGGCCAAGTGTTTCAATATATCATACTTTTGATCTAGAGGCCTGCGTTTCCCAATAGGAATATGCGGTTTAGCAGGTACCTTGGAAGCAGATGCTTTGGAAGCTGATGCATCTTGTATTGAAGTTGGAAACATCTTTGGTTTTGGAAAATTAGACTGATTAGATCCATTTACTTGCTGAGATAAAGAAGATGGAACCTTTAATCGGTCTTCCAAAATAACTGTGCCGAAGCTGAGTTGACCATTGGCAGAAGAACTTGCTTGTTCATTTTGAGCTCGCTGAAGGGCTCTACCACGAGTTTCTGCTGCATATACAGTGCTAGCAGGGGTAGAATTAGAGTAGTGGCTTCGGAAAGATCCACGTCTTCCCCTATATCCTGAACCTCTAGAACTTCCTCGGGTTCCTTTATTTGATACAGGGAATTCAGGCTCATCAAGACTGGAATATGAATCTGTTAATTGAATCATATTAACAGAACCAAAGATCAATTCTTCGTCTGATAAAGACTCTGCCTGGTTGGCCTGTTTAGGCTGTGCCGTTTGGTGGGACGGTGCCCGTGGCTTTGAAGTAGATGGCATGAAATATGCCAGAGTCAAAGACAATTTAGGCTTTGATACATACTCATCTTCTCCTGATTCCTCTTTCTTATTTGAATTGCGCTGCCCTTTGGAGGATTTGTCCTTTGATGGAGGCTTTACTGCAGCTTTTGTAGGAGACACAATTGGCTTCTTCAATTGTGTTCGCAAAATGGAGTGGGTCCGATTGATTGTCTTTCTGACCATCCAATCATCATATTTTTTCGCAGTTTTGCTTTTGACTTCCTGCCACTCGCCTCCTTCCTCTGGATCTGTAGCGGTAATACACGCTACATGAGCTGAAGAACCCTTCAATTTGACTTGTCCCAAGTCGACCATCTTTTGTATGAGGTCTTTAAAGACAAAACACTCCTGGATGGGATGTCCCAACATTTGATGAAAGGGACAATAATTGGGACGGTCTTCATCTCCTTCCTTGTTTGGTCTCTTCGGCACTGGTAATTGAACCAAATTATTTTCCAGAGCTGAAATGAAGTAACCAGGAACTTGCTCACTTCGGAAAGAGTATGTTTTACTCTTCATATCCTCAAATTGTTTTCGTCGTTGATCTTTTTGATCATTTGGACGAAACAGCCTTTGTTGTTGGCGTTCAGGAGGTGGAGCCCTTCGAGAAGATGAAGGTTTTGAAGTAGAAATAGGTACAGGTGCCTGTTTAAGCATAACTGTAGCAGTTTCTTCTTTACCCATTCTTCTTCCTGGAGCTGATGGAATTACACGAGATTTAACCTTAGCCTGCATAAGGGAATCTTCAATCTGTTGAGCGATTAAAGTAAGGTCTCGAAACCCTCCTGTGTATTTCACAGGGATCAATGGCGTGCGTAATTCGTCACGCAAATTTTCCACACAGATTGGCAACAATTCCTCCTGAGGGAGTGATAAACTCAAGGAATACGTTAATCCCTTCCAACGAGCAATGAAATCAGAGACTCTTTCATTCTCCCTTTTCTTGCAGTTTGTAAGATCAAAAACTGTCGTTTTTGGAAAAGTTGAGCTAAACTGAAGAAGGAATTTTTGACGAAGATCCTCCCATCCGATGACTGACCGGGATTTCAAGCTTGTATACCAGACAAAAGCTGGTCCTTGCAAGGTTCGCACGAAGCATCTGAGTTTCACTGCTTCTTGTTGCTCTGGAGTTCCCATCATAGGATCACAACAAGACACGTAATGCGTCAAATGTTGTTCAGGGTCGCCTGATCCATTGAAAGTAGGGAAAATAGGGTTTCCAAAACTGGATGGAGGAGAAATTGAATCTACCCATTCAGGGTAAACTTTCTTTTCAGGTTGAACTTGCGCCCGTTTCCCTTCCATAGTTTCTAACCGAGCTGTTAATGACTCAATAGTAGTTATTAACTTTTGAGAAACGTCAGGTTGAACTTGGTTTTGGGTAGGTGCAATGAATGGAGCTTGGACAGCCGTGGAGGTTGGTGCTGTAACTAATGGTAGTGCTGCCAACCGTTGTTGCGTTTGACCCGTAGGATTAGACCTCTGTGGGTGTACTGATAAAGGAGGATATTCCTGATCCATCTCAGTAGTTACAACAAATTCCTTCGGCTGTCGGACTTCAGCATTCTTAAGAAGAAGACTACTCTGAAGTAGTTCTTCATTCAACCTTTTTAATTCTTTCATTTCTTCCTCCTGTTGTGCAAACCTTTGCTCTAATGAGAGCGATTGACCTCCTTCAGAGGAAGGGTGAGAAGTAACCTGATTCTTACCTTTCCCCTTATTGGATCCTTTTCGGAGAGGGGGAAGTGGGTTACTTGAAGGAATACCCAGATTTTGGGTAAGCCTTTGATTACGTGTGCGCACACCTTCTTCATTTAGGTCTGTGTGCGCAACTTCTTGAGCAGGAACCTCTTCGTCTGATCCCTCTGATTGAGCCTCATCTGGTGAATCAGCAGCAACGGCAGTGATGACATTAATGGATGCATATTGCATGGAATCCTTTCTATCAGCATTTCTGTGATATTGTCTCCTTCTATGTCCATGATAAAACATGGAATTCCGTTGACTTGATCCCTCAAGAATTTCTTGGAGAACCGTCACTTGGAGAGAATCTCCTGACATCTTGGCTCTTCGTTCCTCTTGAGGCTTATTCCCTAATCGAGAGAATACTGACTTTCTCTGAGGGAGGGATTGAAGATTTGAAAAAGTCCCCCGTCCGGTGGACTGGGGACTTCTCTAACCCAACCCTCAGAATCAATTTGTTTCGCGCGGAATCTGGGGATGACCTCCTGGATGGGAGATTCAAACGTTCCGATCGGTTTCTAACGGGTTTGTTTGTAGAACCGGAAACATCCAATGATTCCACATCCGTTTGGACCTACTTTCCAAAGGCATGCGCTCATTAGCTTGTGGGCTAATGAGGCTTAGGAATTTGCATTGGTCGAGAGGATGGGAGGTCGGACTCATCACACCTTTTTGAGGGGAATTAGTGTCTACTCCGGGACTCTCTTTATAGATTTAAGTTAAGTTCGTGAATCCTTATTACATTACCAAGTATGAAATGAGCTTTCCTTTAGTTTTAACAATCAATGATTAAATATGCAAGAAATTTAGAGAATCTTTTATATGTATTCGAGGTTCTTCATCAATATAGAATCATCTATATTTGTTTAGAGATTCTTGGTCAATGGTATCCTTCAAAACATTTATATAAAAGTCTCTTGGTCATTTTGATGACCAGGCTGGTTTTAAAGCCACTCAGTGGGGCACTTGAAGTTTATCATCATTCAGAAGGACAGAGATTATTTCAATGTTGGGATCGAACCCATAAATGGGCTACCTACGTATCCTTTGTTTTGAAAAAGGAATCAGAACCCACGTAGTTCGAGGAATGGGATATGATGTTTATGATTGATGGCTCAAAGATGAATGTCATAATTACTTTTACGCTCTAAGCTCACGTGAGTCATGCTCGGTGTGAGAAACAAGAAGTATTCGTAAAATTTAGACAATTGTGCCATAAAATATGCAATCATAAGAATTTGTTTTGGGGCTTATGTATAGATGACTGCCCAGATAGACGAAGGTTTAGGATTTACTTTTAGGGAGAAAATCCATGAACAGGGTCCACAAAGTTATATGTGCTTCATGGAGATTTGAATACTCTAATCTTGGGGCTTACTTCTAAGGAGGATGCCCAAGTTAGGAGGGGACTTATGATTGGGTTTTATTCCTTAAAAGGAAACCCAAATCAAAGGTAATTTATGACTGGTTAAGAGAAGTTTAAGGGGACTTGGGGCTTATTCCTGAAAAGGAAGCCCAAGGTTATGACTGAGTCTTATTCCTGAAAAAGGAGACCCAGGTTAGGGATTAAGGTTTGGGGCTTACTCCTGAGGAGGATGCCCAAGATTAAAGGACTTGATTGGGGCTTATTCTTAAGAAAGATGCCCAAGATTTATGACTAGGACTTACTCCTGAGAAGGAAGCCTAGGTTAGGGGACTTGGGGCTTACTCCTAAAAAGGAAGCCCAAGGTTATGACTGAGTCTTATTCCTGAAAAAGGAGACCCAGGTTAAGATTCTCTCATCTTAAAGGATGAGGTTGAATGAATGAACTCTCAATCTTTGGTGACATAAAGATGTTTAAATCACTAGGTTTTGAGAGATATTTCACAGAATTCCTTTCAGATAAGGATGTCAAATCAAGAAATCATGCCATAAATGGCTTTGAAGAGTATCTTGAAGACTGAATCTTGAATAGGAAGGGTGAAATGGCTTAAGAGGGGTAAAAATGGGCAAGATGGGCACCCAAAAAGATAGGGGGGCGCAAGTCTTGAAAGGCGCGCAAGTCCTGCGGCGGCGTGCAAGTATTGGTCACGCAAGTATACTTGCGCGACATTAGGGGTACTTGCGCGATTTTCAACCAGTATTGAAATTCTTGAGCGACTCTTTATTAAACCCTTTACCATCCTCTTGAGGTTCTTCCAGAAGAGTGACGCGCAAGTTATATTGAAGGAATTAAGTAGGCGCGCAAGTGTTTGTTAAGTTTAAACACTTGGGCCTTCCTTTTTCTCTTTAGATCTTCCGTTCTAGGTAAGAAATTACCTTAGAAATGTTCCGGAAGCTTTGAGAAGAGACTTGGGCGTCGGGAGCTTCGATCCGAGTTTCTGGAAAAAGATCCTCTCGAATGGGGGGCCCACAGGGTCTATTTATAGGCAAAAGAAGACCCCGGGCGGTTACTGGGCGGTTACCACATATGTCGCGCAAGTCCCTTGCACGAACATGAGGAGTCGCGCAAGTATTGAGATGTCGCACAAGTGTACTTGCGCGACCAAGAGGGAACTTGCGCGATACATGGGCAATGTTCTCCTTTTGTATCCCGTTGTCGATTTTTGATGTTTCTTCAAAGGATTAATCACTTTGAGCTCAGATATTCCCTTTTCCGAACTTTAGATTCTGTGACGAAAGGAGCGTCAACAAGGGTTTACTCATTATAGTTCAAGTTCAATGAGGGTTTAATAATTATCTATGTTCAAAGATCCTTTTCTCATGCTAACTTCATGTTAAATATTGTTGTCACAATTCTCTGTAATGATAATAATGCTATATAATGCCTTTATGTTCATGCTTATATTTTGCTCCATTGATATTCCTATTGCCTAACATGTATTGTATTCTTAATTTTATGACTTTTTTACACCTTTACTGGTATTTATAGCTCACCATTTTCTTATGCATGTCCTTAGGTTATCCCATTCAATGCTAAGTACGAAAGAATGTTGTTGTCATGTAAAATAAATTTTCAATAAAAATGTTGTATTTTATGTTCTATGTTTTTATGTAATGTTCATAATTTCTCAAGACGGTAGACCTATTGATCCTCAGAGTCATCTTAAGTGAAAGTTTATGTAATAAATAATGTTTAAGTGTGTAATAAAGTGTGGGGTTGTTATAGTTGGTATTAGGGGATATGTATAGTTATTTTTGGTATTGGGATTAGAAAACCCTAGTGAAATTCATAGGGATAAGACTAGGTATAAAAAAACATCCCTAAATTTTTGTGAGTATAGAGTAAGTGTTTTTTCAAAAAAATATAGCCTTGTCTAGATACGAACAAGTAGAGGTGGATTTGGAATAGATGTATCTAGAAGTAAAACCTGAAAACACTACTTTGAGCTAGACTCGAATGAGAATTGGTGCACAATAACAAGCCTTGTTGAACTCTTAGTTACAACACTCCTGGGGGATATTCTTCTATAAATTCATAATCATAGTATGAACCATTATTGAGGGAAAAATTCACTTAGAACAATTTTTGTGAATTAGATCATGGTAAACAAATATTGAAGCCCATAAATTCATAATTTAAGGAAATATATGTAATTTATAAGTTATCACTTTTTTATTGGATTCCAATTTATGTGTTACCCCTAACTTTCCTTTTATTCAATCCATTGGCCGGTAATAGGAGGAATCGTGCTAACAACCGATGTAAAGATCAATGTGATGACTATTCTAATGAGATGCCTAATCTGATGGGAGCAAGAATCACAAACTTTGTCATGATAATATCTCAGTAAACTAATGTTTTGAATAGAAATATAGGTCAAGAGTATCATCCACACACCCCCAAGAAAGAAAAATCCACAATTGAGATCTTCATGAGACAATGGCCTCCATGTTTTAATGGATCATCAAATTCCTCAATTTCCAAAAAATGTTTCAACTCCATTGAGAAGATCTTCTCCATCCTTTAATGTTCTGAAAATGTTATGGTTCCTATAGCTGCTTATTGTATGGAGGGTGAATCTAATCAATGGTGGACATTGGAAATAAATTAGAAGCATGAAGAAGGGATTGGGGAATCAGAATGGAAGGATTTTCAGAAAATGTTTTTCAATAAATATTTACCACGCACTCTCAAACTTAAGATGGAAAGGGGCTTCCTTACCCTCAATCAAGAAAGACGACGAATCCGTTGGAGCGTACGAGGAAAACACCACAAGGATTTCACAATATGCCTACAACTTTGTCATTACCCCCAAATGCAAGGTTGACGACTTCTTTTGTGGGAAAAACCCAAGGATATGGAAAGACCTAGTGATCCATGACTTCTATAGCTTTGATAAAATTATCTAATGTGACTACAAGTTGAAGTGGAGATCAATAAAACTCAAGGGTATCATAGGGATAATAAGTATAAGTTAGGCTTTAATTCTGGTGGTATTATGGATAAATTCAATGGTTCTATGAAATTCTATCACGCCACTTTCCAACGGTTCGGAAAGAACCACCCCGAAAATTGCCTGAAGGGGATGAGGAAATGCTTTAGGAGTGGAGGAGAAGGGAACTTTTCCATTAACTATTGACAAGAAAAACATGCTATTACGACGGAGGAGAGGAATGATCCACTAAACCCTCAACACGTTGTTTGTTGCTTTAACTAAAAATAACTAGGGCACTTTGCAAACTAGTTCCCAAAGAGAAGGGTTATTGGAGAAAACCAACAACCTCCAAGGTAGAAAAGGAGATATTTTTTCATCACTACCACCAATGTGAAGCCTTTCAATGAAGGGGTGACAGGTATGCTGGTTATTCATTCAAGAATAGAAAACGTAGTTTTTGATTATGGTTTTATGCATTCTTTTATATCCTAAATGTTTAGTAGAACAATCCCGACACCACCAAAAATCATGGAAGTAAAGATGTAGGTGAGAAAAATAAATGGGGAAATCATTACATCCCATGAATATAACTCTTCCCATGTCATAATTTCTGGATGGAAATTTTCAAATAACCTCATCATACTCTTTCTAGTATAATTTGATACAATTATCAGCATGGATTGGCTTTCCCTATATAGAGCCAACCTAAATTGTTTTGAGAGGGAAATCACTCTCAATATGGTGAATCGACCCCTGATTATATACAAGTGAAAGGAGGAGGATGAATCTTCATTAGCACCATCATCTCAAGCATGGATATTACTTCCCTATGAGCATGTGTATCTTTCTTAGATGATTGAGTCTAAGGAAGAAACCATCATTGATGATGTTCCTATTGTGAGGGAATTTTCTGAAGTGTTTCCTATGGAATTTACTGTTCTTCATCTTAGAAGAGATGTTGAATTTTCGATTGATCTTATATTTTGGGCTTTTACAGTATCTAATAATCCATTGAGGAGATAAAGAAACAACTACAAGAAAATATGGATAAATGGTTTATATGCCCATGTGCTTCACAATGGGGTGCACCAGTCCTCTTTTTTAAGAAGAATGATGGGTCAATGCATCTTTTCAATGATTATCAGGATCCCAAAAAATCATGATAAAGAACAAGTATCCTCTGTCATGAATTCATGACTTGTTCGATCAGCTACATGGAGCACAATACTTCTCCAAGGTGGATCTATGGTTGGGGTATTACCATGTAAGGGTGTAGAAATAGGATATCCACAATACTGCTTTTCGTACAAGGTACAGGCACTATGAATTCATAGTAATGCCTTTCAAACTCACTAATGTTCCAGTAATCTTCATGGACATAATGAATAGTGTCTTTAGATATTACCTCGACAAATTTTTGACAGTATTTATAGACGATATTCTAATATAATCCAAATCCAAGGATGAGGATGAGGAGAATCTAAGCAATGTACTAAAGACCATGCGAAAGGGTAATCTCTATGAAAAGTACAACAACTGTGAGTGTTAGTTGAAGGAGGAATCATTCTTGGGTCATATCATCACAACCAATGGGATATCTGTGGATCCCTCCATGATATCTATAATTGAGGGATCAACAAGGCCAATATATTTGATGAATATTCATAGATTCCTTGGGTTAGCAGGATATTAGTGATGATTTGTGAGAAATTTATCACATTTTTCAAACCCTCTTACCAAGATAAAATGAAAGGGAGTGATGTTTTTTTTTGGATTTTTGAAAGAGAAGATAGCTTCAAAGAGTTGAAATGGAGGCTTATTACTGTGCCCATTCTCACACTACCCATAAGTGGAGAATTTTTTATGGTATTCAGTGATGATTCGATGAAGGGAATGGGATATGTGTTGAAGAAAAATGACAAAGTCATTACTTATGCTTCATGGTAATTGAAAGGTAATGAGAAAAACCATCAAACACATGATCTGTAGTTGGCTGCAATAATTTTCACTTTAAAAATTTCGTGACATTACCTATTTGGGTAGAAGTGAGAAATATATATGGAACACAAAATCCTCAATTATATATTCACACTGAAAGAGTTGAATATGTGCCAAAGAAGATGGTTATGGATGATCAAAGACTACGACTGCTCAATCCATTACCACCCTGGGAAATCGAACTAGGTGGAAGATACTCTAAGAAGAAAGGACCTAGTGATTCTATCATTGATGAGAATTGAAAAGGATCTGACCTTATTAGATTTGATGAATATAGACAAGGTAAGCATAAATAAAGGAACATCATTAATACTTTCACAAATTATTTTTCAACCATCTCTTTTGGAAAGGATAAAGGATTCTCAAAAGGATGATATGGGAATTCAATAGAAAGTGGAAACTATCAAAAAAGGTAAATCCCCAGAGTTAATTATTAATAAATAAGGAATTGTGTGATTTGAGTAAAGACTATATGTTTCATATAATCCAAAGTTAAAGAAATAACTTTTGGATGATGCACATAGTTTGAATTTCTCTATTCACCGAAGAAACACAAATATGTATTGAGATCTATGAGAGAATTATTGGTGAAATAGCAGGAATATAGAGATCATTGAGTATACATCAAAGTGCCAGGTATGTTAGAAAGTGAAGGCTGAGAGGCATAAGTCTAATAGGATGATGCAACCATTACCCATACCAACATAGAAATGGGAAAACAACACCATGGACTTTTTCACTGGACTTCCATAGACATCTAAAGGAAACAATGATATTTGGGTTATTGTGGATAATCTTACAAAAAATTCACACTTCATTGAAATTCAGGAAGATTTCTCATTGGATCAACTGGAATGGATTTACATCAGAGAAGTGGTAAGGATGCATGGATTACTACTATCTATTGTATCCGATCAAGATCTGATATTCACTTATATGTTCTAGAAGATTCTCCAACACACTCTGAATACTGATCTAGACATCAGTATTTCTTATCATCCTCAAACTGATGACCAATTTGAGTGGACTATCCAAACACTTGAGGACATTTTTATTTCATTCTCAATGGACTTCAAAGGAGGTTGGGATCAAAATCTTACCCTGGTATAGTTCTCTTAGAATAACAGTTTCCACTCAAGCATCCAAACGGATCCTTATGAATCCCTTTATGGGAAGAGGTGAAAAACACTGACATGTTGGGATAAAGTTGGGGATCGAAATCTACAAGGTCTCGAAATGGTTGAAGAAATGGTTGAGAGGGTTAAGACCATCTAACAGCACATTAAAGCTGCTCGAAGTCGACAAAATATCTATGTCAATAATATTTTATGAGACCAAGAGTTTTATGTTGGGGATAAGGTATTCCTCCACATATCACCGTGGAAGATATTTATGATATTTGAAAAGAAGGTAAAGCTTAGTCGAAGGTACATTGGCCCTTTTGATATCGTTGATCACATTGGAGCATTGGACTATCTTCTAGAACTCCCATCGAACCTATCTCATGTACATGATGTATTCCTTATGTCACTCATGAGAAAGTACATACCTAACCCATCACATGTACTCAATCCAGAGTTGGTACCATTGTATAATGACCTCTCAGATGAAGATAAGTCGGTGAATGTCTTAGATCTTAGGGAAAAAGTTATATGAAATAATACAATGCCCCTAATCAAGGTGTTGTATTGAAACCAAAATTTTGAATAAGAAACATGGGAATCAGAGGAAGTGATGAAGTATAGTTACCCTCATTTGTTTTAGTGTGGGAAAAAAATCGAGGAAGAAATTTCTTAAGGGGGGAAGATTTTAACGACCCAAAATTTTATTAATGAAAATTCTTCTTAATCTATTTAAATTTCTTATTATGTAACATGGTTATATAAAACATAAGAACTCACTTGGTTTTATGTTTTTGGATTTCAAAATACCTTTAGGATTTATTACCATTTCTAATATAGTTATTGAACTATGATCACATGATTAGTATAAATATAGAGCTTTAAAAAATCCAATTTACTCAGACAATGGAAGTGATGGCCTCATCTAGTTGAATTTCTCCATACGAATCCCATTTTTTAGAGCTCGGAAAGGAGTTAACATCACTGGGCTTCTATCTTGACCAATTCCAAGCCAATATTCAACATGTTATGCTTGAAGAGAACCACCTATGGGAGAAGTGGAAGTTAATAGAGATTACCACCCTAGTGATATTATCTGAGCCGCCCCAAGAGTCTGTCACCATCTCACACATTACCATTAATTCTTATTAGGGTGTTATTTGGGGTTACATAAAAATACCCTAGAACTATTATTATGTGCTTTATTTGTTTATAAATAGTATACACTCATTTTATTATTGTTACATTGTAAATGGTTTTTAATGCACAAATAGTATTTTTAGTTAATATTTAAATTCAATTAAGAATTATATTTTTATGAATTAATGTATTTTTTAAATTAAATAATATTTCAATAAAATATTATTACTAAATTAATTTTTATTAAATATAAATCATACAATTTTTAGGAATACAATTGTAATTTTTTTATGGTTTAAAAACTGTTTCTGTCAAAACCCATGAATTTTCAAAAAATGTTGGTTTTTATTTTAAAAGTGAAGATTCACATATTTAGAAAATTAGTTAGATAAATTGAATATTCTATTTTAAATCATGACATTGAAATCATCGAATGGTGAATTCTTGATAATTTTCCGAGCAGTCGAATTTTTGGGTAAAAATTAAATACCGTTTAAATATATAATGTGTTTCATGACATCATAATGACCCAATAATGATGTAATAAAATACTATAAAAAGTATATTCTTCCAAAATAAGTTTTAAATTTAAAATAATGTGATTTTTTACTTGTTTTATTAATTTTTTGCTGCCTCAGTTGACCCTCCAATACTTATAAAACATTTTAACATTTTAAAATGATTTCCTTGAGAGTGTGACTCACCTCCACATTAGAAATCATTATATTTTAATATGTTCGGGAATTTTCCTCATAAAATAATGTTTTCCACTCCCATTTGGAAAAAACATTTGGCCAAAATCATGGTTTGGTTTGTGTTTTTTATTAGTTTAATGTCTAGTGTCCAAAACCTAAATAATAAAGAATTCCCTCTCCTTTCTTATATAAATCCACTCAATCTCCAATTAGTCTTCACTCAAACCATTTGGATCTGGAGAAAACCCTTACCTACTCTCTTTATAATCCTCCAAATTCTCCCCAATATCTCAATAAGCCTCTGTCAAGCCTATCCCAAGCCTTTGGGATCACACTTCCAAGTAAGGGATCCTCACTTTCCTTCCTTCCTTATTTATGTCAATGTTTCCTTATACTGTTATTTCCACTTATTTTCAATTAAAAATGTTGGGGTATGATTTCCAACCTCCCATATACTTCCCTCATTGTGTTTTAATGATGATATACACCTTTATCTCTCATTAATTCCTCTCATACACACTCGTTACCATGCCAAAATTCCATAAAGGATTTCTCTCTCCTCATTTACATTAAATAAATTCTTTTATATTACGCATCTAAATTCCATTAAATATGGTGGGATATTATGTTCCATTACCCCCATAGTTTCTATTTCATGTATAAATAATGATATACCCCTTTCTCTCTCATCAAACCATTTTACAATTTCTATTTGACATCGTTATACTGCCAAAGTTACACCAAAATTTTCCATGCCAAAATCATTTTGAATGTGAATACCATACCTATTTATATATCAAGAGTATTCACCTTTATGAACATGTACTTGTTTATTTATTACTTACATTTATTTATTACACATATCTTATTTTTGTAATAAATTAATATATTTAATGAATCCATGTTGTATGATCTAGGTGGTACACTTATGTATGAAACGAAATGATTAAAATGGGTGCACCCTGAAAGCGCTCCAATGCATTGGGTAAATATTAGTATCATGATACTTCAAGTAAAATGAGGGTTTAATCCTGATAATTTAAGTGCAATGAGGTTTTACTCATTCTCCTTGTTCAATGAGACTTGGATCATGCTAATATCATGTTAAATGTTGTTTCCACATTTCCATGTTATGATAATCATGTTATATCATGACTTTATGTTCATAATTCTCTTGTGATCCCTTGATATGCCTATTGCCTAACATGTACTATATTATTCATATTATGCCTTGTTTACAAACTTAATGGCCTATATAGCTCACCCGTTTCTTATTCATGTCCTCAGGTTATCCCATTCAATGCTAAGTACGAAGGAATGTTGTGGTCATGTAAAAGAAGTTTTCAATAAAGATGTTGTATTTTATGTTCTAAATTTTTATATAATGTTCCAAATTTCCCAAGACAGTTGACCTCTTGATCCATAGGGTTTTCTTAAGTGAAATATTATGTAATAAATCATGTTTATGTGTGTAATAAAGAGAAGGGTTGTTATATTAGGGCCTTCTTTTATCCTCCCTATTAGGATCCTAAATACACCGTCAAAATATATTTCCCATGTTTGGGGGATGATTTGAATAGAAAATATCTCATAATATAGAAATTTAGTTTTCAATGATGTTGTTTCTAGATATGATTATTTTGTAATGATATTTTCCATGTATTTTCCTTTCAATGAATTCTAAGGCAAAAATTCTATATCAAACTGCTATAGAATAACTAGAAACCATGTCAGATGTCCTATCGATATAGGAATACTAAGGATGTATTTTAGTGAGTTATTTCAAGAGAAAAAAAGGACCTCTTTGGGATTTATGTAGTTCCAATAATATTTAACCATAAAGATTCATTCCAATAAGCTCTTCCCAATATCTAAATAACAATTCTCGGCATTGATCATGGTTTGAATGAGATAGTAAATGATGTTTTTATTCCCAGTAATATTATTTTACACATAGAAGGCTCCCAATGATCGTTTCATTGTCATATATATAGAATGAATGAATGTTCCTCCATAGGTGGAATTAATACTGGTGGGTTCAATAGTTATTTCGTAAAGAAGTCCAATGATTCATAATAGTCAATGGTCTATTGATATTTGACCCCCCCTCTTCATTAGTTTGGTGAAGGAAAAATACTTCCCTACATGGTTGTATATGAAGTACTGGATGTAGTCAAAGTATCTTGAAATTCATCTCCACTCTTTAATGTGTCAAGGAGGTGACCTACTAAGGATAATTATTTTCTTAGGCTCAAATTCAATGTCATGATAACATATGATTAAGTTAGGAAACATTTCCAAGGTTTCCCCAAAAAGACATTTTAAGGGGTTTATCTCCAGGCTATGTTATTGTAACTTGTTGAAAATGGTCTATATGTCCTCCAAGTGGTTATAATGATGTTGGGACTTAACTAATATATCAAAAATGTAGAATTCGACAAAGATACATGAGAAGGGTTTAAAGATGTGTTGCATGACAAGTTGGTATGTGGTGCTAGTGTTATTCAATCCAAAAGGAATTGTCTGATTGAATAATACTCCCTGGGGACATGAATCCAATGTATTATTCATCTTAGAGGACCATGCAAATGTGGTTTTAACCTAAATATCCACACGTGAAAGAGAGGTATTTATAACCATCCATCGCATCAATAAGTAGTTCTATTATTGGAACTAGGAATTCATCTTTTAGACAGTTCCAGTTTCTATCTATGAAGTCGATGTAGACCCCAATATTCCGATTATTATTATTTACTGGGAAGATATTGTCTAGAAATTTGAGAAACTAAACTTCCAATATGAATTCAACCTTGCTGAGTTTTTCCACTTAAGTCTCAATTTTGTAGGCATGAGTTGGGTGTGTCCATATGGCTTCGGGTTTGTATCCTTGATGGTCTTATGGAAAACCTAAGTAATGGGTGGACACCTTGGGATTCAGGTATGTCGTCTCTATGTAATCCCAGGTAAAAAATTCCTAGTGTTTCTTCTGAAAGGATGTATATAAATTCTATTCTACATAAGTTATGGATTCACTAATCAAAGTGGGTTGTGGATCTTTATCTATACACAAATTTATTTCTCTGATTTCATCAATAGTGGTGGTGAAACCTTTCTCAAATAATGGAGTGGAATTCATGAGGTATTACCATTCTTCTTCTTCTACATTTGTAACCTCTTATACATCTTCTTGGGAAGTAGGTTATGAAAAAAGTCTCTTAAAGTTAGGGGAGGAGTAAATATTTGGACATTTGGAAGATGAAGTAAATTTTTTTTATCTCAATTGAAGGAGTGGGATATTTCTTGAGATCTGAAGGGGATATGAATGAATGAGAATGAGAATCTTCATTTTATTCCATTGACATGAAAACTTAATCAAGTCCAGATAATGAAACAGGGACTTATAAAAGCTCGAGGGATGAAATGGAGGGATTTTCATCCATTTGTTCATTACTGCTTAGAGATTTGACAACTTCTCCAACTCTACCAAGTTTAGTTGTCATGACTGAGATCATCCAAATCTCTATATGTGCACTCAAATTCAGACCCATATCCTCAATTGGGTTGATGGGAAACACGTACTCTATATTGAGATGGTTGAAAGGGTTAGCTGAAATCATTTACAGGACATTCCGCGCATTGATTCGAACAACATCATTGTCATAGACTTCTCTTCCCTCTGGTAGAATCATATGTCAATGTAATATGACTCACATGATTTGAATGGGTGTTTTTTACCATGAACTACTTAAATTTTTCTATTGATATTATATTTGAGGTGTTGGTCGTATGATAAATGGATAATTGTATGGTGATGTGGAAAATTTCTTCCTAGTATAATTTTGAAGGTCATGTCTCACCAAACATCCATGAACATTAATTCATACATGATACACTTGAACTGAGTGCTGAGTTTCATTTTTTCAGGAGTATTTTTATCATTCTTGTCATAACCCTACAAAATTAAGGTGGAGGGAGAAGATTGAAATTATTTGAAACCTAGTTGATGAGGTTTTTATATTCACTATAACACCCCAAGAATCCACGGTAGGTTTCCCTTTGAATAATTTAATAACTTTCATTGTACGCAACTTCGAGATACTAACACATCACGACCAATCAAACTAGCCGTTATGAATAGTAATACCCACTTTTTAAAATTTAATAAATTTTATCTTTAAATATGGAACTCATTTTTGGATTAGAAATATCAAAATTATCTTAGGGTGATGTTTTGGTATTTTTCTGAAAACTATCAGTTTTTGATGAATAGTGAAAAACACTGTGTTATTGATTAAAACCAAATTTTTATTTAAATAATTATTTATTTTATTTAAATTTATTTTAGGTCAAAATAGATACATAATAACGGTATAAATTCAACGTAATTCATTGGAGTAATCTTATAATAATTTTAGATATAAAAAATTTTATCGAACTTTTTACCGTATTTTACCCACCTCCTAGGAGCATTTTGAAATTTGTATAAAACATAATTTTATCACTTCTGTGAGTTGAATTTCCAAAATCAGAGTTAAAAGGTTAATATCAGTATGTAAAATTTGTTTCAATAAGATGAAAATAATTTATGGTGAATAGTATGTTTTTTTCTTTTATTTACAACGATTAAAAGTAAATAGGGTAATTAAGGGTAAAAATGATATCATAATTACTCTAACACATGTCTTAATTATATTGGATAAGTTTAATTCAACCAAAAACTACCTTAGGATTAAAATATGATCCTTTAGGTCCTTTTGGATTAGATTACGACATTTATTATTATTTTATTTAAAGAAGAGTTAAAAGAGTTAAAATCAATGTTGAATAAATAAACCATTTTTAATATAGGGTTATACTTAAGATAAATTCGACTATAAATATTAATTAGAGATCTAAAAATATTTCCTAAATAATGGTATTTTATTTATAATTTTTACACGTTAAAAAATTAAATTTATTTATGACACAATGATGATGAAGTAATTAACTTATTGATGAAACATTACAAAAATTGATATTATAAATTTACAAATAAATATAATTTGAGTCTTTTAATGAATTGCACTAATTTTTTAGGTTAATATGAAATATTAGGGTTGATTAAATGAATTTTTTCGAAGTAATAATGCTGTTATAAATTTAACAAAAACAAAATACCAAATAGTGTCAAAATTGACATAAAAGAGTTTTTAAAACAAATATTATATTATTAATTGGTATTCTATTACTAAAAATATAATGTTAGGAAAAAGGGCTTAAATAATATTATATAATTCATTAATTAACCACTTGTGGTTCTATTGGAAGTTTATACTAAGATTATTAACCATATAATATTAAAATACAAAGAGACCTGATAAATGTCAAACTGTTTAAGTAAGAGTTAAATATAAAAGATAAGGTTAATATGATGACTTAAACCTGTCTAAAACCTATTGGTTGAGAGTTTTTCTACCCAAACCCACTTTATCCTTTAAATAATTCATTTTTTAGCCATTAGAAACCAAAAATGATTTTATTAAAAAATAATATTTCAAGCTTTTCCTAAAAGTGAACCTCACCTCTCTTATAAAAGGGAACATCTCATTCTCTCAAATTCACACCATAAAAGCCATTTTTATCGCCCAAATCCTACCCAAATATCGTCCCAACATTCATCCCTTTATCCTAGAGGCCTTAATTTAGTAAAAAATCTATCCTATGGAGCCATTTTGATCAAATCAAAAGGAAGAACCTGAAGAAGAGGTAAATATTTCATCACCTCTTTGAGATTTTTTTCTTTTTTCACTTCCTCATTATTTTGTGTTTCCATTATAAATTAATAAATCCAGTATATTATATATACTGTGATGTATTTAGAAAAAATTTATAACCATATTCATTATTTTATCCATCCGATAAATGACAAAGTCACCATATGTGCGTACGTACGGATTACCGTCTCCACGTCGTGGTGTAGTATGTTATTCAAACACTTCATCATTTGGATGGGTAAAATAATGAGTATAAATTATGTAAATAATAAATATAACATTATAATGATTCTTTATATATGATATACCATCCAATTATATATAGGATCGAAATAATGATGTAGATTCTCAATATACCAGAGGGGGGTGAATTGTACACTTTAAAAATTTCACTAAACAAAGAAAGATCTAAGTTTAACAAAGTTAAACTAAGAAAATTAACAACACCTGTAAAGACCCATACATTTCAAGGAAATTTTTTTCCTTAATTTATTTGGGATTTTATGAGTACGCAGTTTCTTACATTACCTGATTCCAAGGCTCAGTTTGCCCGGAATCAACTTCTGAAGTTTAGCTCGGGTACGTTCAGTGAACGAACGAGGGGGTTTTTATAACTTTTGAACTGTTTCTTAGAATCGCAGACCGAGGACATCGATGAAACCACAGGGCTGGTAATTTCTTAGGAAGACCTTTTCTGGAGTTGCGTTTTCTCGGGTGATGTTGTTAAATAAATGGGTTAACTGAAGAGTGAAATAAAAAATTTGTGATACAATTTTTTATTTCTATTCTAAGTAGTATAACCTATGCATGGAAGTTGTAGTGGGACCCACTACATCCTAACTCCACTTGGTAGGATATTAGTGAAGTGGGTCCCACATGATCCCCACCCCTTCAATTCCATTAAACCTCCCTCTTTCAATTTAATTTGTAACTCACCCACTCCCCCACTTTAATTACATATCAACTCATACATTAAATAGATTTATTAAAGCTATTCAATTTATTTAAGAACGAGTTTTAATTTTGAATTCCTGAATTCTTTACAAGAGTTAATAAAATAAGGACCTACCTTCTTTTATTTTGGGTGGTTTCGTTGTGTGGAGATTTTGGGAGATTTTACGCTAAGTCTTGAAGAATGCGAAGAACGCCAAGACCTCGATGAAGAACGTTGTCACTGCAAGGAGTGATCGTCATGCCTTTATTCTCCTCTCTGCAGCTGGTGTGAGACATCACTCCACCTCAGACGTTCTCCATCAAACACATATATAGCTTTACCTCGCGACGTCGTTTCTCGCGACAATCTTCATTCGACAACTACTTCTAGGTAGGGGATTGTTTTTATCTTCGTGACTTATTTTGGCATTCATTGTTGATTTTCTTAGCCGCCTATTATCAAATTAACAGGAGGAGGTTGGACCGCACAAACACGGCCGATCCTCATCCTCTTTTTTATGTTCACCATCGGGGTTTGGAATGAAGGCGGCGCGGTGCGACGACACCGCGAGGGATCAAGGAAAAATTCGGCAAAGGAGCGTGGCGCCGTTGCGAAGCTCTGTTGAGACCGAAAGAAGCCGCGGCCGGAGACGGGTCGCGGCGGAGGGGCATGGCGCTGTTGCGCCACGCTGGAGAACCATGGAGGGTCGCGGCCTTAGGTCGCGGTGGTGCAGGGGAGGGCGGCTGGAACCGCCGGCCGCAGGAAATCAAGAGGCGGGACCAACTGGTCCCGCACGGCACAACCGACCGGCCATTACGGCTGGCCGAATCCGAGAAGTTTGGGGGTCGTAACCCCCGGTGATAGATAAGGAGGTCCCCCTCCACGTGGGGGGCGCTGTTTCAAAAGGAGGGGGCAGCGCCCCCCCCCCCCTTCTGCGTCGCTCGGTCATGGACCGAGCTCCCAGCCGAGCCGGGCCGCCCGCGCCGGGCCGGGCCTCACCCAAGGGGGTCGTACCCGGACCTGGGTTGGGTCGACCTGGTTCGGGCCGACCCAGGGGGTCTTGGGCCGGGTCGGTCCGGGCCCAAAACCCCCTCAAATCGGACAGCTATGGTCAAAGGCTCATAACATGGGCTACGGACCTCTGATCGATGCACTGTCATTTTTGTACCGATCCTTGGATCGAGATGGTAATTTTGGTATATTACAATCAAGGTTTCAGAAAACCATGGTTATGTCCAGGTTGGTTTGAACACGAAACCAACCGGGCCCTCGGAGCAGAAACGCTCATACCTTGAGCTCCGGACGTCCGATTGACGTGCCGTCGACTTTGTTGGATTCCTCTTAGTGAGAAGGTTCTTTTGGCTTACTCCAATAGAGGTTTGGACGTAGTTTTAGTATGGTCGAAATGGTTTTGACTTAAAAACCAATCGGGCCCCTAGGACGAAAAGGCCAATAACTGTCAGACCGGGCGTCCGATTGACGCGCCGTCTGTCACTTTGAGTTCTTATTGACGAGACGGAACTTTGGGATACATAAACTCCATACTATCTATCAGTTGATGTATCTAGCCCCTTGGCTCATGGAGCAGACCCTCCTGGAATCGAGCATGCTGTGTGTGAGAACCCTAGAGCTAGATGCGACTGCGACGACGATGACGACTGTATTGGGATCCTCTGCAGGTTTGGAAGTGACGACGACCGTACTGGAATTCTCCGTGGGTTCGACGGCGATGACTATTGTTCTTGTATCCTATGTGGGTCCGGCAGTACGTGACTACTGTTCTTGTATCCTACGTGGGTCCGGCAGTATTTGACTATGTACTTGTATCGTACGTGGGTCTGGCAGAGTAGCTGGTATTGTATCCTTTGTGGGTCCAACAGCTTTGCTGGTCTTGTATCCTACATGGGTCCTACTGCTTAGATGAATCAATGGCTACATCTAATCATCTATATCATCTTATGAAGAAGTATACCTGTGTGAGATGAGTCATGAATTTCAATCATTATCTTCGATATGATTGTTTTTCTATCCTGTGTGGATTGAGTTGTGTAATCCTGTGTGGATTGAATTGTGCTATCTTGTGTGGACTAGATAGAACTTGGGCTCGGATGATGGATCCGAACTGGAATTGATGACGTAGGTATATGTATGGGAATATACCTAAGTAGAGTTAGTTTTTACTTCATGATTGTATATTTCCTTTTTGGTTTATCCTTCGTGGAATCTGGGAGACCTTCGGGCGTCTCGGGGTCCCTACTGAGTAGCGTATACTCACCCCTACATGGGATATGCCCGCACTACGTTGGGTTGGATGCAAACGATGGACAGTGCTGACCGAGGTAGGAGCTCGTGGAGCTAGTCGGTACCTGGAGGTGGATCACTGGACGGGACGTACACTGAGCGGACAGCTGGAGCCGAGGAGCAGAGGAGACCATCTATACCCACCCTTCAGGTGGGATTTCCAAAGGAAGGTTTGGTGTGGTAGCTTTACTTTCCTGATGTTGTACTCTCTTTTCAGTTGTACTTTACTTTCAGTTGGGTTTGTATTCTGGCCCATTTACTTTCCAACACTTACTTCTGTACTCAGTTTACTTAGTGTTTACTCATCTTGTGTACTCAATGGTTTTCGTTTTCTTTATAAAGGTAATGCCTTCCCCTATTTTCGGAATTTATGCCTTTGGTGCTAGTCGCCAGCCCCTGGCCTATGGAAGGCGGGCTTCAGGTAGTCACGACATGGGTCTCAAGGACGGGTCGTGACAAATTGGTGTCAGAGGAGTTCGGTTCTACCGAAGAACTCGGGACTCTGATCTTACTTCTATGTGAAGCAATAGTGTTAATAGTATTGAGTGTGGTTATCAGTCCAGGGAGTCCAGTGTTGGTGCGGCGGCCAACGTATCCATACACCAGGACCTTGAATTCTGATTTCCGACTCAATGCATGAAAACATTGATTGCATTTGTGTTTCAAAAGTCTTCTTTGTGATTAATTTTTGTCAGCTCACCAAGTAAACTGTATTGACCGTGGTGCACCTGTTTCTTTTCAAGATGGCCCCACGATGGCAGCCAGCTAGGGTTTCGAGATTTTTGCGAGATGATAGAACACCGAGCGATGAGGCCTCGGTGCAGGGCCCTATTACAGCGAAGGCACTGGAGGTACCTCTACCTGCCGAGCCACCGATGCCACCAGCCCCAGCCACTGTGAGTGCACGTCGCCTTAGTGCACTGCACGACTTTCATCATCAGAGACTGCCCAGGTTCCGTGGGGAGACGGACCCTCAGGAAGCCGGGGATTGGCTGGAGGCTATAGTTCGAGTTTTCAGGTTATTAGGGACACCTGCTGACCTCATGGTGATCCTTGCAGCGAGTCTCTTGCATACGGCAGTAGGCAGATGGTGGAGCCTGATGCTCTAGGTGCACGACAAGCTATCTCTACTTTGGACGGACTTTGAGATCATTTTCCGCTCAGAGTTTGTTCCAGCCACCCTCCATGCGTTGTGCATTCATGAGCTACTACAGCTGTGGTAGGTCAGCATGACAGTAGCCTAGTACTCGGCGAGGTTTACCGATCTCTCGCGCTATTCCACGGACATGTTACAGGACCCATTTTTCTGGGCCCAGATATTCGAGCAGGGACTGAGGCATGAGATCATGACTTCAATGATCTCCCTCATCATTTTGATGCAGGAAGGAGTACTGGAGCGAGCCCTTCTCGTAGAGAGCTTTCTTGCTGAGCCTACACTAGCAGTGAGACCTACCACAGGGCGGCATGCAGCTGAGTCTTATGCAGCTGGAAGTCGATGGATGTCACAGGGGTCGAAGAGGACCAGACTATCAAAAGGAAGACCTCAGGACACTGGCTCAGAGGTGCGGGGCACACGACGCAGAGCCAATTTTATGAGGAGCAGACAGTACCATGCATGCGGCGGGCAGGGCCACATGGCTCGTGACTACCCGACCCGCCATGCAGAGCAGCAGCAAACGGTTGAGGGACCACCCAAGAAGAGGCAAAGGTTCGACTGTGGCGGTCCGCAGGGAGCAGGCGGATGAGGCAAAGGAGCTGTCCGAGCAGTAGGTGGTGGGTGACGCTTTGAGGATCTACCACCACCACCACCAGGAGGTCCACCCTAACTATAGGGAGATGGAGGAAAGAGGCAGGCTCAGCTTCAGGCAGCGGAGGCCTACGACCACGGCGCACCAGAGATGATTCGAGGTACTATCTGTGTCTACTCCACCCTTACTGCAGTTCTCATAGAAACAAGAGCGAGTCATTTTTTCATTACTGTTTCCCTTGTTTGGATCTCATAGATTCTGACGAAGTTGTTTGCTCGATCCTTACTGCTAGAGACTCTTACAGGAGCAGACTCGATAATTACACAATGGTTCCGGCAGTGTGAGATTACTCTAGGAGGCGATATCTTTGTTTGGGATCTTCTTGTAGCGGCATTGAGGCCTTATGACGTCATCTTGGGCATGGATTGGTTATCACAGTCTATGCTCAGATCTACTGTATTAGGCGCATGGTGTGGTGTGTTCTCACCGATGGGAGCTGGTTCACCTTCACCGGTGAGAAGGGAGCCTTTGTAGTGAAGGATGGACTCATGCAGAGGAGAGGACAGCCGGTCACTAATCAGTTGGCTAGCCTCATCCTAGGAGCTGTTGACGTGTGGAGTCTGAGTTTTCTTGTAGTGGTGGATCAGTATGAAGACGTTTTTCCTAACAACATTCCAAGACTACCTCCTCACAGAGAGGTAGACTTTTCTATTGACTTGTACCCCAGGACAACCCCAATATCCACTCGAGTATATCAGATGGCTCCCGCTGAGCTTCGAGAGCTACAGGTACAGTTGGAGGACTTGCATATCAAGGGAATCATTAGACCCAGTGTTTCACCCTGGGCTTCCTCGATTTTGTTCACCAAGAAGGAGGACGGGGGCTTGCGACTATGTGTTGATTACCGTCGCCTGGACCAGGTGACTGTGAAGAACAAGTATCCACTTCTGAGGATTGATTAACTCTTCGATCAGCTCAAGAGAGAACAATGGTTCTCGAAGATAGACCTCAGGTCAGGCTATCATCAGTTTAGAGTTCGAGATGAGGACGTGCAGAAGACGACCTTCAGATGTCGGTATGGCCACTATGAGTTCTTGGTTATGCCTTTCGGTGTAACCAACGCTCCAGAAGTGTTCATGAGTTTCATGAACAGGATATTTCAGCCTTACCTCGATCGAATTGTGGTAGTCTTTATCGACGACATATTGATATACTCGACCACTGAGGAGGAGCACGCCTACCACTTGCGGGTTGTACTGGACACACTCTGAGAGCACCAGCTTTATGGTAAGCTCTCAAAGTGTCAGTTCTGGATACGCGAGGTCCACTTCTTGGTACATGTCATCTCTGAGGAGGAAGTTTCAGTGGATCATTCGAAGATCGAGGCAGTGCTAGCTTGGGAGCCACCCATGAGCGTGACGGTGGTGCTGAGTTTCTTGGGTCTAGCTGGATACTACCGGAGATTTCTTCCAGACTTCTCCAGAGTTTTGGCACCACTTTCAGCTTTGACGAAGAAGGGGAAACCCTTCGTGTGGTCAGATAGATGTCAATAGAGCTTCTAAAAGCTAAGACAGAGATTGACCAGTGCACCCGTCTTGAGGCTACCTGAGGAGGGAGTAGGGTACGTAGTCTACTACGATGCATCAGGGACCGGACTCGGGTGTGTCCTGCTGAAGGAGTGGGAAGTGATCGCCTATGGATCATGAAAGTTGAGGCAGCACGAGCAGAACTACTCTACCCATGACCTGAAGTTAGCAGTAGTGGTTTTTTTCTTGAAGATGTGGCGGAACTATCTGATGGGCGAGCACTTTATAGTCTATTCTGACAACCATAGTCTCAGGTATATCTTCTTGCAGAAGGACCTGAACCTGATACAGAGGTGATGGCTCGTGTTCCTCTAGGACTATAACTTCGAGATAGTCTATACTTCTGGAAAGGGAAACATAGTAGCTGATGCTCTCAGAAGGAGGACGGGAATTTGGCTACTTGGAGAGGTGACAAAGCAGCTAGCCTCTTTCCATATATCCTTCGTGGATAGAGATGGGGCAGCCTTCCTTCAGTCACTCATAGTCACACCTCCACTTCTTCAGCGGGTCAGAGAGGCATAGCGTGGGACGTTGACTGTGATATGTGGCGTGCATTGATTTTCACAGGACAAGCACCTGATGTTTTCTCTATAGGAGGAGAGCATGATGTCCTTTTTAGAGGACGTACCATGGTACTAACTGCTTTACAATAGGAGATGTTGATAGAGTTTCACACTTCCCCTTTGGCAGTACATCATGGAGTAGCGAAGATGTACCAAGATCTCAGATGACAGCACTGGTGGCCGGGGATGTAGAAGGTTGTGGCAGAGTTCGTTTCTCGATGTCTCACCTGCCAGTAGATGAAGGCAGAGCAACAGGTACCAGCAGGCTTGGTATAGCCCTTGGAGGTCCCATAGTGGAAGTGGGATGGGATATCTATGGATTTCGTGACTGGACTTCCACGAACTTCAAGAGGTCACAACGCCATCTGGGTGATTATCGACCGACTCACCAAATCGGCCCACTTTCTACTCATAAGAGAGCACGGATCAGTGGAGATCTTGGGACGCCTCAACTTTTAGGAGATTGTATGGCTTCATTGTGTTCCATAATCTATCGTCTCTAATCGAGATGCTCTGTTTACTTCCAGGCTTTGGAAGGGGTTGTAGGAGGCATTCGGGACACAACTACGTCTGAGCACCACCTTTCAACCTCAGACGGATGGTCAGACAGAGAGGACCATTCAGACTCTCGAGGACGTCCTCTGTGCATGTATCCTCGACTTTGGTCGCAGCTGGGAGGATCACCTACCCTTGGTGGGGTTTTCATACAACAAAAGCTACCACTCCACCATCGGGATGGCACCATACGAGGCATTATACGGACGACCTTGCAGATCACCTCTGTACTGGACAGACCCTGGGGAGTCATCACTTGTGGGACCAGAGATGGTCCAGGTCATGACAGAGAAGGTCCAGGTCATCTAGGAGTAGTTGAGGACATCTCAGAGCTGACAAAATTCTTATGCTAACAGGAGGCGGAGACCACTAGAGTTCGAAGATGGAGACCATGTTTTCTTGCGAGTCTCAGCTCGACGTGGATTACTAAGATTTGTCCGGGGAGGAAAGTTATCTCCGCGCCTCATCGGACCATTCCAGGTTCTCATAAGGGCAGGCGAGGTGGCTTATCACCTGGATCTACCACCTCAGTTTCACCGGGTGCACGACGTCTTCCACGTATCCCAGCTGAGGAGATACGTGCATGACCCAACGCATATCATCGACCATGGGGAGATGGACATTGATGATGGGGCTACATTTGCGGAGGTCCCGGTGGAGATCGAGGATCAACAAGAGCGGGTCCTACATGGATGGTCGATTCCTCTAGTGCACATCATATGGAAACAAGGGAACCCCAGAAGAGCACATGGGAGTGGGAGGATCAGATGTGTTCACAGTACCCCCATTTGTTTCCCTAGGTTTTGATGTAGCTTTATGGGGACGTAAATCTATGAGTTGGGAGTAATGTAAAGACCTGTAAATTTCAAGGATTTTTTTTTAATTTCTTTGGGATTTTATGAGTAAACATTTTGTGACGGCTCCTGATTCTGAGGCCCGGTGTTCCCAGAATCAATTTCTGAAGTTTATCTCAGGTACGTTTAGTGAACGAACGAGCGGGTTTTTCTAACTTTTGAACCGGTGCTCGGAATCGAAATCTGAGGACACCGATGAAACTGCAGCACCAGTAATTGCTTAGGAAGACCTTTTCTGGAGTTGTGTTTTCTCGGGTGATGTTGTTAAATAAATGGGTTAACTGAAGAGTGAAATAAAAAAATTTTGCTACATGTTTTATTTCTATTCTAAGTAGTTATAACCTATGCATGGAAGTTGGAGTGGGACCCACTACATCCTAACTCCACTTGGTAGGATATTAGTGATGTGGGGCCCACACGAGCCCCACCCCTTTAATTTCCTTAAACCTCCCTCTTGAAATTTAATTTGTAACTCACCCACTCCCCTATATTAATTACATGCCAAATCTTACATTAAATAGATTGATTAAAGCTATTCAATTTATTTAATAAAGAGTTTTAATTTTGAATTCTTGACACGAGTTAATAAAATAAGGACCTACCTTATTTTATTTTGGGTGGTTTCGTTGTGTGGAGATTTTGGGAGAGTTTACTCTATGTCTTGAAGAACACGAAGAATGTCAAGATCTTGATGAAGAACGCCGTCACCGCAAGGAGTGATCGTCGTGCCTTTATTCTCCTCTCCGCATCCGGTGTGAGACGCCACTCCACCTCGGACGTTCTCCATCAAACACATACGGAGCTTTACCAAGCGACGTCGTTTCCCGCGACAATCTTCATTCGATAACTACTTCGAGGTAGGGGATTGTTTTTATGTTCGTGACTTATTTTGGCGTTCATTGTTGATTTTCTTAGATGCCTGTTATCAAATTAACAGGAAGAGGTCGGACTGCAAAAACACATCCAATCCTCCTCCCCTTTGTTGATGTTCACCATCAGGGTTTGGAACAAAGCCGGCGCGGTGCAACGGCACCACATGGGATTGAGGAAAACGCGGTGAAGGAGTGCGGTGCCGTCGCGCCGCGCCATTGAGGCCGAAAGAAGCCACAGCCGGAGTCGGGCCAAGGCGGAGGGGCGCGACGCCGTCATGCCACGTCGGAGAACCATGGAGGGCCGCGACTGGGGAGGGCCATAGCGGAGGGGCGCAGCGCCGTCGCACCGCGCCGGTCGGACAAGGGTCGCGGCTTTAGGCCGTGGTGGTGCAGGGGAGGGTGGCCAGAACCGCCGGCCGCCGGCACTCAGGAGGTGGGACCAACTAGTCCCGCGCGGCACAACCGGTCAGCCATTACGGCCTGCCAGATCCGAGAATTTGGGGGGTCGTAACCCTCGGTGATAGACAAGGCGGGCTCCCTCCACGTGTGGGGCCTCCGTTTCAAAATGAGGGGGCAGCACCCCCCCCCCCCCCCCCTTCCGCGCTGCTTGGTCACGGACCGAGCGCCCAACCGAGCAGGGCCGCTCACGCTGGACCGGTCGGTCTCACTAGGTCGAGCCCCCTGCGCTGGGCCAGGCCACGCCCAAGGGGTCCGGACTCAGACCCAGGTTGGGTCTCCCCAGTTCGGGCTGACCCAGGGGGTCTTGGTCCGGGTCGGTCCGAGCCCAATACCCCCTAAAATCGGGCAGTTACGTTCAAAGGCTCATAACATGGGCTACAGAACTCTGATCGATGCACCGTCAGTTTTGTAGAGATCCTTGGATTGAGATGGTCGTTTTTGTGTATTACAATCAAAGTTTAGAAGAACCTTGTGTATGTACGGGTTGGTTCGAACATGAAACCAACCAGGTCCTCAGAGCAGAAACACTCATACCTTGAGCTCCGGACGTCCGATTGATGTGTCGTCGACTTTGTTGGATTCCTCTTAGTGAGAAGATTATTTTGGCTTACTCATCTCAAGGTTTGGACACAGTTTCAGTATGGTCGGGTCATTTTTGACTTAAAACCAACCGGGCCCCTGGGACGAAAAAGCCAATAACTCTCAGACCGGGCGTCCGA
The DNA here is from genome assembly GCA_963277665.1 of Viscum album. Lineage (NCBI taxonomy): Eukaryota > Viridiplantae > Streptophyta > Magnoliopsida > Santalales > Viscaceae > Viscum > Viscum album. The sequence goes on along the minus strand of OY728119.1, from coordinate 614,583,436 downwards.
TTGACGCGCAGTCTGTCACGTCGAGTTCTTATTGACGAGACAGAACATTGGGATACATCAACTCCAGACTACATGTCAATTGATGTATCGACCCCCTTGGCTCGTGGAGCGGACCCTCCCATAATCGATCATGCTGTGTGCGGGAACCCTAGAGATGGTTGTGACTGCGACGACGATGACGACTGTACTGGGATCCTCCGTGGGTTCGGCAGCGATGATGACCGTACTGGAATCCTCCGTGGGTTCGACGACGATGAATATTGTTCTTATATCCTATGTGGGTCCACTAGTACGTGACTACTGTTCTTGTATCCTACGTGGGTCTGACATTATTTGACTCTGTACTTGTATCCTATGTGGGTCCGGTAGTGTAGCTGGTCTTGTATCCTTTGTGGGTCCGACAGCTTAGGTGTTTTTGTATCCTACGTGGGTCCGATAGCTTAGATGTTCAGTGGCTACATCTGATCATCTCTATCATATTACGAAGAAGTATACATGTGTGAGATGAGTCTTTAATTTCAATCATTATCTTTGATATGATTGTTTTTATATCCTGTGTGGATTGAGTTGTGTTATCCTATGTGGATTGGATTGTGCTATACTATGTGGGTTAGATCGAAATTGGGCTCGGATGATTGGGCCGAACTTGAATTTAAGACTTAGATATATGTATGGGCATATACCTAAGTAGAGTTGTATGTTTCTTCGTGATTGTATCTTTCCTTTGTGGTTTATCCTTCGTGGAATCTGGGAGACCTTCGGGGGTCTCGGGGTCCCTACTGAGTCGTGTATACTCACCCCTGCACGGGCTATGCCCGCACTACGTTGTGTTGGATGCAGATGATGAACAACACTGGCTGAGGTAGGAGTTCGTGGATCTGGTCGGTACCTGGAGGTGGATCACTGGATGGGACGTACATGGAGCAGACGGCTGGAGCCGAGGAACAAAGGAGACCATCTGTACCCACACTTTAGGTGGGATTTCTAGAGGACATCTTGGTGTTGCAGCTTTACTTTTCTGCCACTGTACTCTCTTTTCAGTTGTACTTTACTTTCAGTTGGTTTTGTATTCTGGCCTATTTACATTCCAGCACTTACTTCTGTACTCAGTTTACTTAGTGTTTACTTAGCTTGCATACTATGTGGTGTTTGTTTTCTTTATAAAGGCAATGCCTTCCCCTGTTGTCAGAAATTACGCCTTTGGTGCTAGTCGCCAGCCCCTAGCCTATGGAAGGCGGGCTTGGGGTAGTCACGGAATGGGTCCCAAGGATGGGTTGTGACAACACTTATAACACCAATTGAAAGATTTTGACAATGTATGAAGTTACAAACTTCTTGTTTTATACACTTGCTTAAATCTGGAAAGCGATTCCGAAAAACTGGTTCTGGAAATATGGATCCTGAAAATGAAACTTAACCAAAGATTACAATAATAGATTCTAGCTTAAATCATATAGAATCTAACTGAATCAGAGTATACAAGTGTAAAGAAGTATAATATAGTTATACTTTCTTAAAAATACAAAATGCAGTGGAATAGATAAACTTGTAACAAAAACAAGTAACAATATATAAATATTTTAACCCAAAGAGAAGGGTATCCAACAACCTTGGATAATGGTCCCTTGATTTATAATTTCAAGAAAGTCTTTCTTACCCACACCTGGGTAAGCCCTCGATACAAATATCAGAGTCTCTATCTTGCTATCCCCGCAAGCCCTCAACTTCAAGGTAGTTGTAACTTCTGTCTTCCTCAGTAAGGAAGCCCTCGAACATCAAGGTATTCGGCACCTCTGTCTTCCTATCCCTGGAAGCCCTCAAATGTAATCACAAACATTCGGAGTCACACGAAGCAATATTAACGAGCAGTTCAGTACGCACAAGGCATGAAAATATTCACTCTCTATAAATCACCTTAACAACGTGTGGTCTCTAGAGTGATCAACTTCTTGTTGTTGAGCTATTTTAAATGAGTTTTTATTTATAGGCTTGGTAGAAACGGTCGGCTCCCTCCTCCAATGGTCATATTTTCCTTAAATTTCGGAGGGACCTATACACATGTCACTTAACCAACAGTTAGTTAAAAAACAGAATGGACAACACTGTTTTATAACAAAACATGTGTAACTGAAAGCACGACATCGTTTTATAACGAACTTAACAAATCAGAGTATAAGTAAAAAGTTCGGAGTCTAACCAAAAATTATATTCTGAGTCTATATTACAAGGATATTAGGATTCTGTTTATCAGAAGAATTCGGAGTCGAACTTCATAAAAGTTTGTATCCATAATTCGTAATCAGAATTCACAACCAGAATTGGTAATGAGAATTCTGCACTAGAATTCATAATGAGAATTCATCATGAGAATTCATCATGAGAATTCATAATGAGAATTAGTCATCAGAATTCGTAATGAGAATTCATCACAGAATTTGTAATGAGAATTCATCACATAATTCGTAGTGAGAATTCATCATAGAATTCGTAATGAGAATTCATCATCAGAATTCGTAATGAGAATTCGTCATCAGAATTCATAATGAGAATTCGTCATCAAAATTCGTAATGATAATTCATCACAAAATTCGTAATGAAAATTCATCATAAATTTTTTTAATGAGAATTCATCATCAGAATTCGTAATGAAAATGTGTCATTAGACCACTTGGTTATCTTCTTGTAAGAAAATCTATGAGCATCATAATTGATAAGAATTTTTTTATGATCAGCCTAAAGCTTATCACACCTATCCATCACCATGGATACAGAGTCCGATTTTTGATTTATTCTATTCTAAAGAATCTGGCATCTGGATTCTATTGCTGGAAAAATTGGAATGATGTCCACCAGCTTCTTTAGGGAATGTTCAACAATGTCATGTCCAAAGAAAGATGACTCCGAATCTGATATTCAGGTTGGAGATGGTTCTTCCTCTGACTGTATCAGCTTCCTTTTGGATGATCCTCTAGCTTCTTTCCTTCTTATAATATCTTTCATTGGAGTGTCAACACGAACTTGCTTGCCCTTATCAAATTTCAGAATGGTTTTTTCATGAGGATATTCTTTCTCACTCTCAGATAGTTGAACAATCTCATCTTCATCAACTTTCTCCTTCTCTACTCCAGCTTCAACACCCTCAGGCTGTATAAAGTCATCATTGTAACTTTCTTCCTTAGAAGTATCGTTCACTTCCTCTTCATCCTTATCATCAACTCTAAGTGTAGAAATTTTTTAAGATCCGTCTTGGGAAGTCCGGAGTGAAAATATCTCAGAAGCACTATCCTTCACATGATAGTGTTCAACTTGTTTTATTACACCACAAGAGCCACCACTGCTCTCTGCTTGATGGATTCCTTCCACAACTTTCTAAACTCTTAGCATCAATTCCTTCTCAACTTTCTTCTTTTTAGAATTTTCCGGAGTTATCTCACCTATAGTTTCAAGAAAACCTTCAACCAAAAAGGATTTCGAAATGGGTAAATTTTCGGATGCTACTTCAGTGGCCTTCAGAAGAGATTAAACAATCTCTGCCTCTGACATCTTCTTTTTCAACTTCTTCTCTTTGGATTTATTTTCTAATTCATCAGCCTCTTTCTCTTTCAATGCCTTAGCCTCAGCAGAGTCCAATCCGAATTAAGTCTCCCCTTCTTTCCTTTTTTCTTTATCTTGCCTCCACTTGGAAAACACCTCGTCTGGATAAGCCTTTTGTTTCTTGGGTTTGGGAGGTGCGGATTGTGTTTCCTTAGACTTAAGGGTTTTCTCTGCAACTTCCACTTCCTTCAATTTCCTTTTCATCCCAACATTCTTTGATGGTTTCCGAGTTTGTTGATCTTTCTGAACTGCCTCAGCCTCTTCCTCTAGTAAAGAGTAGAATTCTCCGGATTCAACAGAAAAAACCCATTTTCATCTTCTTCAATGTATCATCACTAACCAGCATTACCTTGAAATTTATTGGCTTGGAAGTGAAAGCAATTTTAAAAGAATAAACACACTTGATAATAAGCTTATAAAGCAAAGCCAGATACATTATAATCTGAGCTTTCAGATTCCCTTCTTTAATATTCTTAACTGTAATCAGAACATGCATCATCAAATTTAACTTCCTTAGATTTACCAAGAAATATAGGATATTAATATCACTCTTCTTGAGATTATCCTTATCAAACCTTCTCGGTACAAAGAAACCTTGCACCCATAGTTGTAGAATCTGATTATTCAAAGAGATATGAGAAATATTAGTGGTCTTGACATCTTTAAGTCCAAGGAATTATTTGGCCTTCACTTTATTAAAACTTGTTTGCTCATCCGATAGCTTATGTGAGAAAAATTCAGCTTCACCTTCATATTATAGACCCACCAAACTTGCATCCATGGTGTGAGAATGTTTATAAGTCTTCCCATAGTACATGAAAGAAAACATCTCTCTGCTATCTTCCTCAAGGAAGGGAACATACTCGTAAAAGTCTACAAGAAAATCTGTATAAAACGGATCCTGATTAGCTAGATTTGATAAGCATACATCCTACCAGCCATTGAGCTTGATGTTCTTAGATATAAAAGAATCATACTTGTAGAAATTCAGATCCACTAACCTCTCCCTGTAAACAAACCCCTTAGATATGGGCTTCCCAGTTGACATATCTTGAGAAGTGGCTTCTACAGACATCCGGAACTGAACATTTCTGAAGAAATCGGAACGAACATGGGAAAGACTGGAGCGGCCTTAAGTAAGGATGACAGAGCTTTGAGATGAAAAAGCATGATATCTGATGTGGGACAACCCTAGGGGGTTCCCTTTATATAGGCGTTGAGGTGACAGTTTAACTTCAATGGTTTATCGAACGGTTGAGATTCAATGAGATTTGATCTGTTGGTTGAGAAACAAGTCGAAAGGAAAACTTGACTCCGATATTTTGAGGTTTTAAGAAAAACAATCGGATTTAAGAAAAATAGAATCTAAGAATTTTAAAACACATAAGAATATAATAGCAAGTAAAATATGACTACGAAAACTTATGTAAGGAAATCATACCTTTCGGATTTTCTAGGAATATTGTTCATAATAGGTGATTTTCTTCTTGATGAAAATTTGACTACGAAAATCATACTATGAAAAACTCTTTAAAAAAAACAATAGTACGAATAAAAATTATTGCGAAAAAAAAACTAAGTACGAAAATTTCATTACGAAAATTCTCAGTATGAAAATTTCATTACAAAAATTTTCAGTACGAAAATTTCATTACGAAAGTTCCAATACGAAAATTTCATTACGAAAGTTCCAGTATGAAAATTTCATTAAAAATGCTCCAGTACGAAATTTCATTATGAAAGTTCCAGTACGAAAATTTCATTATGAAAGTACCAGTACGAAAATTTCTTTACAAAAGTTGCAATACAAAAATTTCATTACGAAAGTTCTAGTACGAAAATTTCATTACGAAACTTCCAGTACGAAAATTTCATTACGAATGTTCCAGTATGAATATTTCATTACGAAAGTTCCATTATGAAAATTTCATTATGAAAGTTCCATTATGAAAATTTCATTACGAAAGTTCCAGTAAAAAAATTTCATTACGAAAGATTTGAAAATATCATTATGAAAAATTTTGAAAAGTTCACTACGAAATTTTTTGAAAAGGTCACTACAAAAAAATTTCAAAAGCTCACTACGAATTTTTTTTCAAAAGCTCACTATGAAAATTTTTTAAAATCTAAAAAACAAATGTACTACACCTATAAAAAAGAGTTTATTACTATAAAAAGATTGTTTCAACAGGATGTTAATAATGAAATATTACCTTACGTTTATCCTTCCTAAATTATGTTTGATGTATTCAAATCTATCGGAAGGTAAAGATTTTGTGAAAATATCAGCAAGTTGATCTTGCGTTCTGATAAACTGAAAAATGATATCTCTTTTTTGTGTGTGATTCCAAAGAAAGTGATGCCTAATTTCTATGTGCTTTGCATGGGAGTGATGTGCATGATTTTTACTAAGGGAAATGGCACTTGTGTTATCACACAAAATCTGAGTCTTAGTAAAGCTCAATTCATAGTCTGTGAGTGTGTGTTGCATCCACAACAGTTGAGCACAACAACTTCCAGCTGCTACATATTCAACTTCAGCAGTGGATAGTGCTATTGATTGTTTCTTCTTGTATGACCAAGAAACTAACGAATCTCATAAGAAATAACAAGTTCCATATGTACTTTTTCTATCCATTCTACACCCACCAAAGTCAGCATCTGAAAAACTCATTAAGATAAAATAATTTCCAAAAGAATAAAATAATCCTAGATCAATGGATTCCCTTTAAATAGAGAAAAAATCTTTTCACTTCCTTTAAATGATATTCCTTAGGATTGGACTGATATCTGTCACATAATAATACTGAAAACATTATGTCTGGATGACTAGTTGTCAAATATAGTAGGTTTCCTATCATACCTCTAAAAGATGTTTGATCCAATACTAATACTTTTAGTGTTGTCATATCCATACTTTTTAAGATGATATTTAATATACTTATGTTGAGATATATAGGATCCTTCTGGTTTTTGAGAAATTTTAAAACCAAGGAAAAATGTTAACTCACCCATCATACTCATTTCAAACTCATATTTCATTATATTTTCAAAGGAATCAGTTAATGATTGATGAGTTGAACCAAATATGATGTCATCAACATATATTTGAACAATCAAAACATTTTTTTTCTTTATTTTTAAAAAGGGTTGGATCTGCATTTCCCTTAACATAGTTATTTTGAAGAAAAAAACTTGTTAGTATATCATACCAGGCTCAAGGGGCTTGTTTAAGTCCATACAAAGCTTTGGTAAGTCTAAAAACATGATCATGATGTTTTGTGTCTTCAAATCCAGGAGGTTGTTCAAAAAAATCCTCTTGGACATAACCGTTAAGAAAAGCACATTTCACATCCATTTGAAAAAGTTTAAAATTGAGGAATTCTACAAAGCCAAGTAAGATTCGAATAGATTCAAGTCTAGCTACTGGAGCATTGGTTTTTTCATATTATATTCCCTCTTGCTGATTAAAGCCTTTAGCAACTAGTCTAGCTTTATTTCTATCAATGAATCCATTTTCATCACACTTATTTCTAAAGACCCACTTTACTCCAATAATAGAAGTTTCATTAGGTCTTTCAACCAAGTTCAAGACTTTATTCCATTCGAATTCATTTAGTTCATATTGCATGGATTTGATTCAATCATCATCACCTAAAGCTTCATCAGTGTTTTTTTTGTTCTAATTGGGAACGAAATTCTAGATGTTCTATCTTATTCCTCAAGTAACTTCTAGTCCTTACAGGTTGATTTTCATCACCAATGATACTATCACTTGGATGATTCTTAAGAAACACCTGACTTGGGTTTTGTAAAACATGTTCATCAATATAGGGTACAAAGTATTCTGGGGTAAATTTTTCAGAAATATTTTTTTGAACATTTTCCTTATCAGAAGGATCTTCTAACAAAGGTTGATAGTCAGTTTTTGAAAACACATCTGAGGATGTAGGTTGGGATGATTTAAAAACAAAAGCATCATATTCATCAAATTTTACATGCACTTTTTCTTCAATGGTACAAGTGTTTTTGTTGAAAACTCTATAAGCCTTAGAAGTTGTGGAGTAGCCTAAGAAAATTGCTTCATCATATTTTGGTGCGAATTTGTGTAAGTTATCTTTAGTATTCATGATGAATACCTTGCAACCAAAAAACTTGAAGTAGGAAAGTCTAGGTTTTCTACCATTCCAGAAATCATAAGGAGTTTTATTAAGAAAAGGTCTAATAAATAGTTTATTTATAGTATAAAAACAAGTACTTAAAGCTTCATCCCAGAAATTTCTAGCTATAGAATATTCACTCAACTTGGTTCTAGTTATCTCTTGAAGAATTCTATTTCTTCTTTCAACTACACCATTTTGTTGAGGAGTTCTAGGTGCTGCAAAGTTGTGGGTAATACCTTTTCTACTACAAAATGTTTCAAGATCGTAGTTTTGAAATTCTCCTCCATGATCACTATGAATAGTTTTCAATGGATGGTTTTTCTCATTTTTAACAAGGGCTCTATAACTTTTGAAATAAGAAAATGCTTTAGGCTTCTTTGCTAGAAAATAGACCCATGTAAATCTAGTGTAATCATCAACTAGAACAAACACATAGTATTTTCCTCTAATTCTTCCAGTTTGTGTTGGACCAAAAAGATCCATGTACACAAACTGTAACACATCAGTAGTTGAGACTTCACCAATTGATTTAAAACTAGATTTATGTTGCTTTCCATATTGACAAGGATAAAAAACTTTAGAAGAATAAAATCTCAGCTCCGGTAGATCCTTAAATAGTTTCTAAGGTTACAATGACCTAGTTTTCTATGCCATAACCAAGAATGATCTTCCATTGCACTTAGAAAAGGTAAGTCTTGGCTCCTTAGGTCTTCTAAGTTCAAAGTGTAAACATTCTCTTGCCTATGGGCAGAGAGAATAAACTCTTCCTGGGAATTGTGTACTAAGCACTTATCATTCCTAAAATTCACAAGGTATCCTTCATCACATAATAGACTTATGCTAATGAGGTTGTTCTTAAAACCCTTAACAAACAAAATATTTGAAATCATAGTTTTACCAAGATAAATGATATTACCTATACCAACAATTTCTCCCTGAGCGTTGTGTCTGAAAGTTACTTTTCCTCCTTTCGTCTAGATAATCTTTTCAAAATAGTTTTTGTTACCAGTCATATACCGGGAACATCTACTATCCATGTACCATGTATTACTATTGGTACTTTCTTTATCTTTCTGAAAATAAGAAAAGAATTAGACTTTCGGAATCCAAACTTGTTTGGATCCGAGATTTTTAGATAACAAAATTTTGGGCAACCACATCTTCTTAGAAAAATATGCCTTCTGAAAACCTAACGATTGGGTTTTGTTTAAAGAACAATTATTTTCCTGGTTACCACCACATTGACACTTGGTACAAAATGGGGCACTTTGAGGAACAAAATAATTGTTACTAAAAGTTGGTTTTTCATGGGTATAACCAAATCCAGATTTGTTTCTTATTGGTCATATTTGTGAATACATCTTATCAAAATTTTATTTACCTAAGTTAAAGTTATACAAACACTTATTTAAGAAAAATATTTCGGACTTGAGTTTTATAACCATGTTTTTATCTTCAAAATCATTAGATTTGGAACTTGAGCTAGGCTCGAAAACAATTTTCTTAGAAATTACTTTTTCTAGATCTTTAGAAAGTTTATTCTTCTCAGAATTTACTTCCTCAAGACATTTTGAAATAATTATAAAATAATCATTTTTTTATCAATATCTTTAGAATGATCTGATATCTCCTTAGTAAGAATAGTATTTCTTGAATTTTCCTTATCATGTTTTTTATTGAGTTTTGAATTCTCAATCTCAAGAAGTTCAGCAAACATAGAAAATTATTCATTGGTAGGTAAAGTATTTTCTTCATCTGAAGAGGATTGTTCATCTAAAGAGTTATAATATTTACTATCATTAGAATTTATAGAAACATTGTTCAAGGATTCATAATTGTGTACCTTAGCCATAAAACAGTGATTGTCAGTAAGTAATCTAGCTATAAGACCAAGATTCTTTTGTCCATAAGATTCATAATCCGAAGATTCATCTGAAGAGTCACCACCACTAACACTCCAAGTATCATTAGCTTTCAGAACATTATTAGCTTTATCTTTATAATACTTCTTCCTATTCCTTTCAGAATGCCTCTCTTTTCTTTCTTTCTTCTTGAGCAAAGGATAATAAGGTATTATGTGTCCAGCTCTCTTGAATTCATAGCATCTTACTACTGAATATTTCTTATCTTTCCTTTCCTACTTCTTATACTTGGATTGGAAATTTTTTTATCCAGCTATCTTGTTCATCCTTAGAGCAAGATTTGCTAACTCATTTTCTGATACTTCACTCTCACAAGATTTGGATTAGATAACAACCTTCTTAGATTTGGATCTAGTAACTCTATCAGGATTCTTAGCTTTCATGTGATTTGATGTTATAGTAAAAGCAGCAGTACCACTCCCATTCTTCTTTTTGATGTTGTCATCATCTCTCTTCATCCTTGTTTCATGTTGAAGAAGAGTTACAAATAGCTCATCTAAAGAAATTTGAGTAACCTTCATGTTCTCATCTATTGATGTTCTCTTTGACTCCCATTCATTGGGCATAATATCAATGATCTTTTCAACAAGAGCTTCATCATCCAGACCTTTTTCTCCAATAGATTGTAAGCTATTCACGATAGTCATAAATCTATGTTGCACCTTAAAAATGGTTTCTCCATAAGGAAAATTAAAACCATGATACTCAGCTCTAAGCATGGCTCTTCTGGTGTCAATCACTTTGGATGTACCAAAATGTGTAAATTTGACTTTCTCCGAGATATAGTTAGCTTATTCATAAGATGAAACTTGGATATATATATTCTGAGTCATTGAACATAGTAAAGTATTGTGTACCTTATAGTTTAATTGATATTCATGCTTCTCTTGATTGGTGAAAGTACTAACTTCCTTATCAAGAATTTGATAACCTCCAGTAAGCATAACAAAATTATCTACTCTAGTATTGATAACGAATGTCTTCATTCGATCTCTTTAATACTCATAATCATTACCATCAATAATTGGTGGTCTTGTAGGATTTAGGTTGTCGATGGATCCAACATTGATTCCTGCCATCTTAAAAATCTTTCTACAAAAAAACTTGTAAATAAAAAAAGTTTGGATTCAAGGAGAATATTCCTAAGAAAGGAAAATATATAGAACAATGAAAAAGTGAGCAAGAAAAACTTATATGTGAATATAAGTATTTTAGAGACCTCCTCTGATACCAATTATAGGGTCGAAATAATGATGTAGATGCTCAATATACAAGAGGGGGAGTGAATTGTACACTTTAAAAATTTCCTTAAACAAGGAAATATCTAAGTTTAAAAAAGTAAAAATAAGAAAATTCACAAAACCTTTAACACCAATTGAATGATTAAGACAAATTATGAAGTTACAAACTTCTTGTTCTACAAACTTGCTTAAATTTGGAAAGTGATTCTGAATAACTAGTTCCGGAAATATGGATCCGGAAAATGAAACTTAACCAAAGTTTACAATAAGAGATTATACCTTAAATCATATATAATCTAAATTAATCAGAGTATACAAGTGTAAAGAATTATAATATAGTTATACTTTCTTAAACATACAAAATGCAGCGGAAAAGATAAACTTGTATCCAAAACAAGTTACAAGATATAAATCTTTTAACCCAAGGAGAAGGGTATCCAACAACCTTGGATAAAGGTCCCCTGATTTACACATTCAAGAAAGTTTGTCATACCCACACCTGGGTAATCCCCAGATTCAAAGATCAGAGTCTCTATCTTGCTATCCCCGTAAGCCCTCAACTTCAAGGAAGTTGTAACCTTTGTCTTCCTCAGCAGGGAAGCCCTCGAACTTCAAGGTAGTCGGCACCTCTGTCTTCCTATCCCTGGAAGCCCTAAAATGTAATCACCAACATTCAGAGTTGCACGAAGCAATCTGAATGAGTAGTTCAGTATGCACAAGGCATGAAAAGATTCCCTCCCTATAAATTACCTTAACAGTGTGTGGTCTATAGAGTGATCAACTTATTGTTGTTGAGCTCTTTCAAATGAGCTACTATTTATAGGATCGGTAGCAATGGTCGGCTCCATCCTCCAACAATAATATTTTCCTTAAATTTTGGAGAGACATGTACACATGTCACTTAACCAATGGGTAGTTAAAAAAAATAATGGACGACATCATTTTATAAAAAAACATGTGTAACTGAAAGCACGACATCGTTTTATAACAAACTTAACAAATCGGAGTATAAGTAAAAAGTTCAGAGTCTAACCAAAAATTATATTCGGAGTCTATATTACAAGAATATTTGGATTCTATTTATCAGAAGAATTTGGATTCAAACTTCATAAAAGTTTGTATCCATAATTCGTATTCAGAATTCACAACCAGAATTCATAATGAGAATTCTGCACTGGAATTCGTAATGAGAATTCATCATGAGAATTCATAATGAGAATTCTTCCTCAGAATTATTCATGAGAATTCATCACAGAATTCGTAATGAGAATTCATCAAAAAATTCATAATGAGAATTAATCACGGAATTCATAATGAGAATTCATCATCAGAATTTTTAATGAGAATTCGTCATCATAATTCGTAATGAGAATTCGTCATAAGAATTAGTAAGGAGAACTCATAACAGAATTCATAATGATAATTCATCATCAGAATTCTTAATGTGAAATCATCATCAGAATTCGTAATGAGAATTTGTCATCCGAATTCGTAATGTGAATTCGTCATCAGAATTCGTAATGAGTAATCTGCATTAGAATTCATAATGAGAATTCATCACATAATTTAGAATGAGAGTTTGGATCCTGAAACAGAATTCTTCAGATCTAAGTATTATATGATTCTGAGAATATATATATGAATCTGATTTTTATACTTAAGAAAAATATTGACTTGAACTATGAAAACAAGATAGCGGTAAATTTCCTAAAGGAAGGAAATTTTCCTTAGAGAAGTAAAACAGGGGTAAAAACAAATTTGCTTAAAGATAAGGTGTTTGTGATTTTTAAAACAATAAGGAATGGAAAATTCATAAGGAAATCCTTATTGACTTAACGTTATATACAATTTTAATTTTAAAATAATTTTATTGTTGCTCATGTGTATGTATGGATTACTGTCACCACGAACGCAATGAGATTCATTCCCCATCGTATCCATTCAAGACTAATTTTCATTTGATGATTTAAAAATAATTTTTAAAGTATTAATATCATTCTGAATATGAGTAAGATACATCCTATCAATGACAAACTTTACATACATAACAAATCATATAAACGAAAATGAATCAGTTAATACCTGAAACGATGATACTACTGAAATATCATTAACAAAGAAATATTAGAAGATCATATATGATATCATATTTATGTATATAGTTCTTGTATAATTTAATAACAATGAGCTAACTATTATACAAGAGGTTAACATACCCCTGACCAAGGAAAAGTACAAGGTAATGGTTAATTTCACAATCTCTTTATTATTCGAGGTTGTTTTTACATAAGTATTTACTAGGACCACTTTATCATCCACATCCATGTTTTCTTAAAAAATGTTTTTCAAAACATTTTTACTATTTATTTGACAATGGGTTAAACTCATTTATACCATTATTTGACCTTATATGTTTTTAAAGTAATCTTTCTGTCATTTTCCAAACAAGGTACTTTATGACCTTTCTGAAAAAATTAAGCTAATAATGCTTTTTTAAATTATACGGCAGGTGAAACTATTTTCTTCCGTTATAACATCGTTGAAGCTTCCCTTACAATATTATAACGATATTTTCAAAATAAATGTTTTATTTTATAATTATATGACTTTTAAATGATTTCAAAATAGAAAGATATATTTCTCTAAAAAAATGTTATGATTTCATCTATGTCAACATCTTTTGACGGATTTTAAGATTATTTGAAGATGATTTATTGTGATACAAAACATCCATATTGTATTGAAGGTTTTTTGATATGTTTGACTATGGATGTGTTATTTTCACACCATTCATGGTTTATAGATAAAGTATTAAGATTTCGTATGCTAGTTTTAATACGAATGTTTATGTTATGTTCAATCCATTCCATATGAGGAATGCATTGGACTTAGTAAGTGACGGTTGGAGCCTTCTATAGCTCTTCCACACATTGGTAGGTCTCATGAGACAAACTAGTGTCTTGACACAATGCCTTGACAAAATCTTATTTTTAGTCTTGTAACAAGGCCTTGACTATGTGGTTATGAAGTCTGGAATTATACATTCATCATTATAAACGTGGCTATTGATATTGCATGTGATTGTTCTAATAGTATAATATCCATGTGAATAAGTAAATGGAATTATTTTATTTTATATTTTCCAAATTATATTGAAGTTCATGTTTAAAAGGATTTTGTTTTAGTCATACATTGATTTAAATGTTTATGCTTATTTATGAAAGTTTCTACTATATTGTCATCCTTACTGAGCATCTGAGCTCACCCATTTCTATGTTTTATTTTTCTAAGGATGTGAAGAAGTATATTATGACTGAACTGCATGGATAGTATAAGGGATATCAGTGTGTCCAATGGAGAATATTTTGTTTTAATTTTTCATTTTATAATGTAATGTAAAACTTATGAATTTATCTAGTATTTACAAGGCTACTAAACTAATCATTCTTTCGAGACTTGATCTATTGTGATCATGCCAATGTTATGTAATAATTCAACGAATTTGGGTAACTAGGTTCAGGTCATTACATTTAATAAAAAATATCTCACTTTTTTAACAGGTGAATATTTTTAGGTAAATGTGCATTTATGGTTGGTAAAACATTTTCCCAACATATATGTCCCTCTCACTAAACTGTTGGTAAAACCACTATCAGTAAATGTTTTTGTGACATATATAATAGTTCTGTTGCAATTATAACAATAACAAAACATGAAATATATATTAGTTAAGTGTTTAGAAATAGTTTATAGTGAAAAAAGTTTCTATTTGTAATAATATTACCAATATATAATATTTATTTATGAATTATATTTGAATAAAAATTATAAATTTTTATTCTAGAAAAATATCTTATTATATTTATTAATTTATCATATAATACAATTGTATTAATTATGAAATCAAAGATGATTTTAAAACATGTTAAAACATAGAAAAAAATTAATTATATTAATAATGAAAATAATTACAAAATGAATCAACACAAAAATACATAATACCCTCCCCCAGCGGCCCGACCCCACCCCGGCTCCGATGACCAGCTCTGACGAGTCAGCTCTAGCACTTGCAGTTCCAGCCTATTATTTTTAGTGAGGAAGCACCAAAAGATAATATTGAAATAGATAATAACACAAAAACCAAGGATCCATCTATAAATCCACCCCTAAGGGTATTTCATCTCTTGATTGGAGTCCTCAAGAACCGACCATGGTAGAAGGAGAGTTACCCCTACCATAGATCTCTCTCCACCCCCAAGTATGCCACTAGAAGAAAAAAAACATGTCATGTCCAGTATGAGTGAAGAACCTCATATCTCTATTATGTCACACCCTTCAACTCCAAGATCTACACCAAACACAACCAAATATAATTCCCCAAAATCAGTGAAAATTAGATGTATGAATTAAAACCAAAATAGTAATAAATGAATGTGTAAGGGGAAGATAAAAAAAGAAATATCATGTATACTAATTGTTTTAGTCATTCCTTTTTATTTTATTTCCTTAAAATAGTGTGATCTTCTAGTTCAGAAAGCAGGTTAAACTATAAGACATTGATGTAGGGGAAGGGAAAAATAGTCCAAAAAAAGAACTAATGAATGGCTTTCTACAAGCTAGTAGCCATTATATTTTAAGAAATTTTTACCCCTTCATATGTGAAATTAGTTCCCCTTCATTCTCCCTTGATGTGACTTTTGAATCCAAAGAAACAATCATGGTTGTTCCAAAGTAAAAAACCTAGATATTATTAGTCTATGTTTTGCATAAAAAAATAATTTTGAATAGAAATTTCTAAAACAAACAAGAATGTCATTTCAATAGTTTATTTAGTATGAATGGAAAATGTGTGATGGAATATGTTGAAAATTTTAATACTCAAGGAAATAATACATAAAATCATAGCGAATAAAAAAATGATTAAAATATCATAGTAAAGAACACTCAACATATTCAACTTCCATTTCTAACAAATAAAACCTCAGTGAAACAGTCACTACAGTTATCGATGAATCCTGATTTATGGTTCAAGATCATTTAATGTAAAAAAGAAAATTCAAGCAGCACAAAACTCCATTCACACAAAAAATGTAATGAACTAAAGTCCTATTGGAGAATTAGGGTAATTACAGTGATTAGGATGAGGGTAAAGAGAGAGTACCCCCACATGCACCAAAGTCGCACCGTACTAGAATTTGAACCCATATAGCCGAGTAACAAATAAAATGCTAGTGGCACCACTACTGCATAGTTTTAGATAGACCAGGAATTGAAACTAACATAGCCAACATCAAATCTACAATCACTGTGTCTTTCAGAAAAGTATGTGGAATAGTTCCCAAAGGACCTAATCACTAACACCATTGTGGTAGAAATCCAGATCAAAAGATCCATTTGAAATTAAGTATATAACCACGGACCCATATTCAAAACCTAAAAATTTCAGTTTTAAAAGGTTTAATTTGAAAACAGTTTCGGAAAACTTGTTAACATGTCACTTATGAGGGAATAAATTTATCTTATATTTTAGTGACCATAGAGAGAGATTTCTCAGCTCATTTGAGAAAAAGATGAGTTCTTATTCTATCATTATTTAAATTTTCATCCTGATATAAAAAAAAAATTGTGACAACAACAAGGGTTATAAGTCATAAAAAACCAAGAAAAAGAAAACACAATGAACCAAAACCAGAAACAAACTAATAAAAATAAATAAAACAAAAAAATGTGGTCTGCATTTTAAATAAAAGAAGGATGGTCCAAAGCATATGTATAGTCAAAAACTACCCAAATACCTTTACTATCACCTAAATAAAAAATAACACTAGCCATAAACACAAATTAAATAAATATACTAACACTTGGTGACTGGAAGCTAATCATCCCCAATTCCATCCACATGTAGCACTCACACTATTGGCAGGAAGTAGATGATCATCCCCAATCATGTAAGTAGGTTATCTCTATTGAACTTGATCATGGAATTAGTTCATCACCAATGTGACATTGGCGGTAAAAAAAAGATGTGTGTATAATAAATTAGTAACAAGATTCATTCCTATAAAATTAAACACATCAACCAACTGGGAAATTTCCCCTCCCTCATAGTAGGGGGTGGTGATCCAACATAGATATATCATATTATGGTTTTCATTATCAAGTCGTAATCCCATTGATTTACTGATGGGGGAAGAAGGCCCAACCACTGATGAAAGCATATCATCATCTTCTAAGTAGGCATGAAAAGATATACCATGTTATATAATATTTTTATTAGTCAATACAACATTTCCCTGTTCACAAAATTTCAATATTTCATCCCTAAAATTTTTTAGCATCCATATTTAAAAACATTCATTAATTTTATCAAAATTCATTAAAACCCATTTTTTAAACAATGCTGGTGTAAATTACAGTACATTTAACAACCCCTGCATGAATCAAAACAACCAACTCCAATTGAAAATATATAGAAAAAATCTAACATTACTCAAGGAAGGTCTTACTAAAATGTAGTAGAAATTAAAATGATTGAAATGACTACACAAAACAATATCACTCATTAATAAAGAAATAAAATGTGGTTGAATCAAGCCTCAATGACAAGGCATTAAAACACCACACAATTCTACAAGATATCTTATTATAAAAACCAGAAAAGTTTTCTTACATTACCCAGTATCATTCTGGGACTTGGGATCCCACAAAACCTACCAAATTTAATCAAAAAGGTGTTAGATATCACAAAATGAAAATTCCAAAAAAAAACCAGTCTAAGGAACATCTCCCTTTCTTTACCTTTATTTTAGACATGTTAATCCAATATTTGATGAAAAATCACGAGAGCCTAAGGGAAATATAATCTCACAGCCTAAGTTTTCATTAAAATCAATGTATCATATGGTAATAAGGAAATCACTAATAAAAGTTCATAGTTGTGGAAAGAGAACCTCCCCCATCATTCATGGATGGGAATCCTCCTTTAGCATATCTACCTCCATATTCTCTATATGTGATTCTACCACCCCATCTCAATTCTTCAACTATCAAGATCTGATTAATATATTAAAAGATAGTTAAAGTAAAATCAGTAGTTGAAATATCTTCCCTGGAGTTCTATGAGGATTCTATATTGTTTGTTTATTCTTTCGTTTATCATTTTTAACATTATTGTCCCTCAACAAATGAATTTGAATCATATGTCAAAGGGGAGTGGCACCTGAATCTTCCAGCGGTCATCCTCCTTATGGATTCTAGGAATATGCTAATTAAAATTGCAGATGTGGAAGATTTTATTACGGCTTGGCCTCATTCCACTTTTTATTTAATTATTTATAATTTATTCTCTTTAGATGGTCATATGATGTTCATATGCATAAACTTATTGGTTTATTTTGAGGTTGTTAGGTAATTTGGTCATATTCATTCTCTGTTTGCATGATCACACTCGAACATTGAAACACCCAATGCTAGATTTAATTTCCATGGATCTCCATCTATTAAATCCTCATCCTTAATTTTTTTTTGGATTGATGTAACTGGAGAGTATTGATTTAAGAAGTATATTTTTTGAATATTATATTGGTTTTTAAAATGCTATTTTAGTAAGGGTCATCAAATGAGTCAATGTTTAATAAGTTAATTTTATGATTCCACTACTAATTCACTCTTCCCCCATACATATGAGGCTTCTAAAAAGGTTTTTATCCTTTCGATGAACCTATACCAGACAGGGAAATGAGAAGTGGTCATTCCTCCCCATTTTAATATCATTGGATTGGAAATAGAAACTATGAAGAATGAAGATATTGATTATTGAATTATCAATAAGTTACAACCATCTACTAATACTATGATTTGTTCCTTTTTTTATGAGGATCCTAAAAAAATAGTTGATGCTTCATTAAATATAGAAAAGGCAGGGCAAGGAGGATGAGGATGAAAAATTTACACTAACTGATATTAGGAAAACGTATTGTTTTCACATCCCTGAGCCACTGGTTATTAACATTTGTAAGTGTTTAATATTAGATATTGAATTCAAGACTACTAATATATGGGAATATAGAATATGGTTTCCAAAGATACTATTTCCAAATAATTGGATGATGAGAACAATGTTTCTTTAAAAGTGGAGGAGAAATGGTTCAAAGAAGAAAAAGAAAAAGATACACAATGATTACATTAATCCTTTGGATGAAAATGATAGTGTATCATGATTATCCACATAGGATAATAATAAAGTTGAATTCTGTCTTTACTTTAAATGGTCTCAAACACAAATCACCTATGTTTTGTTCAACATGAACTGATTAGTCTCATTTAGATTGGGATAAGTGAACTTGATCACCAAACCTTCTCGAGGAATTCTTCGAGATCAAGGGAGGTATTGTCTAGAAGAGGTGAATTTTCCATTTCTCATATTTCTTGTGTAAACAAAAAACATTATGTGGAGTCCATTTCTGATGAAGAACAATAGTATTTAGTTGAAATTTGTTCACTAGGAACACTTTTTTTAAATTCTTCTAGGTTTATATATTACAAAAAAATGAATCAAGTCATGGAATAGGTTTTTATTCCAGGTTTCAAGTTCTTAGGTGGCTGTTGGGAAACATAACTTTTTAGTATTCCTCACTAACCAGTTTAATGTTTAAGAGGAAAAAATCCTAGAGAGGTATTAGTCTTGTGCATGACAAGAATGCTTCAACACTGGAGCATGAGTGAGTCAATGAATCAAAAAATCGAATAATACATTGATTTATATTTATATTTTAATGATTGTGGTTTTATAATTATGTACTACATATAGTGTTTGATTTTCTGTTCTTGGTGTTATCTTGTATCCGGGGCACCAACCTCTTTTAATTGGTCGTCTTTAATAAAATAAAGTCAATTAGAGAGAGTTGTGTCATCCTTATAGAAACACATATTGCAACTACATGTTCTGGGGAGAGACCCTTTATTGGATACATCCTTTAAAGGAATGGATTGTCCATTATGGGGGACAACCCTCTTTGAATAAAGGTAGTTACATCTCAATAGGGAAATGAACATTCAAAGAAATCATTTGATTTATAAAAAAATGTATACTTGGAATTAGGTTTGAAATAATAATTTATAGGATCAAATTCTGCTCATGAGTGGTCCCAACACTGTCAATAACCTACCTTCCTATAATCATCTCCAATAACATGATACTAAATTTATACACATTAGATTTGGTAGTCAACTGGCCAGTAAGTGCATACTTTAGAGGACAATATCCCAAGGACCCTATCACCATTTTGGAAACATGGGTGTTATCCCCAATTGGACTATACTTGGGAAGCCTAAAATAAGATAGATTTAGATATAATTAATAATTAAAAAACATCAGACATCACTATCATGGAATCCACATCACTTCACATGAGCTACTATCTACTATAGTGGATATGAATATGAATAACTTCACCATCATCAATTTGATTACGGTGGACTATGCTTCTATGTTTGAAGAATCACCTAACCTAGCTCCCTCCACTTTAGACATTCTCCATCATGACCAATGTTTTGATCCCACAAACACAACAATTAAAAAATAGTTTTCATTTAAATACATCATGTAAAAATTATAACACGAGATATATAATTTCAAAAAAATAATTCATGATATAATCTTGTAAATATGCTTTCAATTTATAATAGAAATACTTTTCATTTGAGAATTAAAAGGCTATGGCAACCACATTAACAGTATATAACCTTCCAATTCAATATTTTATTACCAATATTGACCAAATTTAGGGGTTTAGTGTGAACCCTCAAAAATAAATCTTTTAAATTTCAAAATATATAAACAACCATTAATGAATATAGATCATCAAGGAAAAAACAATCAAGATTCATCATCGTACTAGACCAAGATTAGAGGATTCAACAGGATAAGAAACCCACTCTCATAAAATTTATAATTAATTTATAATATTTTATACCTTCATGTAGAAATTTTTTCCATCATGCATCCATTAAATCCATAAAGTTACAGACTGATACTGGCACCTGTTAAGCTTCAAACGCCCCCATGAAAACCCAAATGTAGCCACACAAAAGAAGAACTTTCATCTCCAGCATGGAAAAAAATATATACAATTATGGACAATTGTTGAACCATTCCAACACCAGATAAAATCTAGAACCCATAGTGAAACCATTTTGACCACTCACCTGAAGGAACAAAGAATGTGGGGGTGCCCCAGCAACTATTAAAACCCTCTATAGCCTCGGTTCCCTAGCCAGTGCACATGCCAGATAACATTATGGGTAAGAAAATTTAAGATTTAATGTCATGTTATACCATGGATAAAGAACTAGGAAGAGGTCAGTTTTGAGTGACATACCTTTCACTAAAAAATAAAGTTTTTAACAATAGGTCTGCAAATCCATGTCAAAGAGAATGTTGGTTTCTAAAAATGAAATTGAAGATATAATGAGGGAGATTCCGATTATATATCATTTGAGTAGTCGCCCAATGTAGTTGAATTTAGTATATCATTTGAGGATAGGTTCTCAATTCATGTGGTGATGGAGTTGTGTGAGGGTGGGGAACTTTACCAACTATGATATAAAATCACTATCTGGAAAATATAATACTTTTCAAGGAATTATAAAAATTATAGGAAGTTGTGTCAAAACATTTTATACGCTTTTGTAAAATTATGGCCACTTTCTATAATAAAACCTATCAGTGTATTTGTTTTTTAACCATAATGCATATTTTGGTTATGATAAAAACAAATACTCACCACAAAAATACTAGAAGAAAATAAAACTTGTGTAATCTTGAAAAAAAATCTCAAAAATCATAATAAAAATAAAAATGCAGTAGGACTGTGATAAAAAATTAATAAAGATTGTTGTTAAAAAAACAAACACAGATTCAACTATTTTTGAGCATACCTCATATTAAATGAATTAAACTAGAGTAAGAGGCTGAACACAACGCTGGCGTGGTCGCATTGGGAAGGTCGTGGATAGTGGAGGGTCGATCACAAATGGTCGTGGATGGTGAGGGTCAATAGGGGAAGGTTAGGGATGGAGAGGGTCAAGAAAGGAACGCTGGGAACAAAGGGGGTTGAGTGGGAAAGGTCGGGAACATAGGGGGTCATCCACTGGGGACTGTAAGGATGAAAAAACGAGTTTTGAAAGATTGTGCAGGGTGTGGAGGATCATGATGGAGTGGGGTAGTGTCATAGGTGGAAAGTCATATAGGAGGTGGTGTGGGTCACAGATGAGGCAGGTGGCATCAATTGGGAGTGATAAAGGATGTAGTATAGGTCTTTGAGGATAGCAGTGGTCGTAGATGAGGCAAAAGTTCATGAAGGGGGTGGTGGTGGTGGTAGATGGTGTCGATGCCGGGGGTGCAGGAAGATGCAGTGGGGTAGATTGTGTCGTGGTGGGGAGGGTAACTAGGTTTGGGAGTGATGATTTTTTAAAATAAAATCCAATAAATAAAATATCAAATATAGTGAAATTTTATAAATTAATAATATAATACTATATATATATATGAATCATCTTAAATTTTATACAAAATATATACTATATTTTTCAATATAAAGTAATATTTCAATATGTGGATATAAATTATTAATAAAATAATATTATTCAATTGATTTATATTTTTTCTATTATAATTAAATAATTTATTTCTCGAATTTATATTGATTATATTTAATTATTTTACTTAAATATAAATATAAAAATTCAATTAACATGCATATAGAAAGTATCAAAAATATATGTAAATATATCAAATTTGGTAATTATTTAAAATGGTTTTTATAAAAATTATTTAAATGTTTTATTAAATGATAAATGTTTAAAATATACAAACACTTGATTTTTAGTGATAATTTAAAGTTAAAATCAATTAATGATATATTTTTAATAAGACCGTAAAAAATGGATATTTATTTTGGTCAAAAAAATTATAATATATAAAAATGGATTTTATTGATTGTTTAT
This sequence comes from Viscum album, assembly GCA_963277665.1. NCBI lineage: Eukaryota > Viridiplantae > Streptophyta > Magnoliopsida > Santalales > Viscaceae > Viscum > Viscum album. The sequence continues at coordinate 614,560,510 of OY728119.1, read as the reverse complement.
TGATAAAAACATTTATTAAATGGTTTCTGGTAATAATTTTTATTAATGTTTAATGATTTGTTTTTAATTGTAATTACTACTAAAAAATTCATTTCTTGGTAAAAAAAATTGTTTCTATAAATATGATAAAGTAATAGATTTAACTGTTGGTAAACGATATATTGGTATTGAACAATAAATTCCAACATATATATATGATGGTAAAAAAAGTGTTGTTACTTAAATTTAATACCAATATAAATAAATATCTAAGGTAATTATCCATTTTTAATAACTGATATATTTTCTTTCAATAAATATATTTTGGAATAATTATCATTTTTTGTAGTGATTGGAATGAGGTTGACTCTTGAGTGGTTTTCCATAAAATCTCCGTAGATTTTAACTTAAATTATCATGCTAGATTTATAAAAGGGTCTGACATGTCCTTGTAAGATGACATACTCTTCCTATCTATGAAAGAGATGATTATGTCTAATTTTACTCTACATGATATACTTTAGTAGGAACAACATAAACTTCAAATTCTCAAGTACTCTATGAGACCTCTATGAGTGCTTCCCAGAGGTATTTTTATAGAATCAGAGCATCTAGGATTGAAAAAATAGCTATCACCAAGGTTAATTACTTCAAAACATGATATGTATACTCTAAAGATCTATGATTCCAAGCATAATGATTCTATTTTTGAGTTTATTTAAGATATTATGTAATTTATGTGGATGGATCAACCCTAAGAATAGGAGTTGAAGTTGTTTCTTCTCTCGGTGAATTAGGTCGACTAGGTCTTCATGCACATAAAGGTTGATTAGAAGATAACATATTCTCTTGAAAGTATTTCAGGATGATCATGTTAGATTAGACTCTTTAATGTGTGGGGAAACTCCCTTAGTCATTATTAGCTTTTTGGAGAGATCTCTCACAAGTTTCACCTGCATAGATAGTTCAAGTAGGGATGTGGTAAGATTATTAACCTCTGGAACAACCATAACTTCCCTTGTATCCTCGACTATAACTACATATATCCCAAGTTCCCCCAAAATGTGTAGGTAATTGGGGATTATAATCATGATCATCATTCAAGAAGTGATACATTAATTGTATAAAATTAATTTAATGGAATATCAACTCCCCTTTTGAAGGAAATTTAACCATGTAGGATGACAATTGTTGTTCCATTTGGCTGGGAGGTTCCCAAGATTTTTGGACTATAGGAATGAAGTCTGGTAAAGTTAAATACAAATTCATCCTTGTCACATTCTCATATTCTTGTGTTTTATTTTTTAATCTTCAGTCCATGTCACTTTTTAAAAGACTAGATTTCATAGTTCTGAGCTGTTGATGGAGTCGACTGTGTTGTATTAGAAGTGGTTTAAGGAACAATTGGATTTTGGAACTGTGATCTAAGAATACCATGATTCGAGTTGATTATATTTCTAGCTATCCAGTCACTTATCTTTTATATACTCTTATTTTTAACTTCCTTCCATTCACCCCCATCTTCTAGGTTGGTGGAAAAAACACATGCTATATGTTCTGGTGGCCTTCCCAACATAACTTTTCCAGAGACCACCATCTTTTATAGGATTACTCCGAAAACCAAAAACTCATGTATTTTCTTCCCAAGTACTTGATTGAAGGGGAAATAGTCTTTTTGTTCTTCTTTAGCATCCTTATTGGGTTTATTGGGATTTAGAAACTTGATCAAGTTGTCTTCCAATGCAGAGATGAAGTAGTCTGGGACTTGGTCACTCCCAAAATAGTAAATCTTGTTTTTCATCTCCATAAAATACTTTCCCCTCTTCTCCCTCTGGTCATCTCAATGGGGAGGAAACTATAGTAATTATTCAGGGGGTGGAGACACATGGTATGGTGAAAGATTAGGAGATGGAGTGGGTGATGGGGTCGGCATAAGTGTAATAGTAATACCCTTTTATTTCCTCGTTATCTTTCCCCAAGCATATTTAATTAATTAGGACACTTCCTTGGAATGTATGATTGATTGTTCATCTCTTTTAACAATCTCAGTGAGGTTCGTAAAACCCACCTGTGTATTTAATAGTGATGAGTGATGTGTGAAAATCATTGCGATGATTTTCTAGATATAAGAGAAACATGTTTTTTAGGAAGTTTTAGGTTTAAGGCTTATTTTAATCCTTTCCACCAAGAAATAAAATTTGAGACCCTCTCATTCTACCATTATTTTTGGATTGAGAGGTCAGGTACCATTTTCTTCTATAATTTCAAGCTGAATTGGATGATACTATTTTGACGGAGATCTTCCCAACCTATAATTGACTGAGCCAACAAGATAGTGTACCGTACCAAGGATGGTACCTAAATCGATTGTATGAAAAACCTATGGTTAAAGGCCTCATTATTTTTAGGGGTGCCGGTCATGGGATCATAATGAGAGATGAAATTTTTCAAATGATACTCCAGGCCTCTTGAGATATTGAAAATTGGGAATGCAGGATTTCTAATGTTCGATGGTAGAAGAGTCGAATCAAACCATTCAAGGTAAGGATTATTATTTGGTTGCAATAATGAACATCATTCCACCATGAATTCCAATTGATCCATTAGAAACCCAATTATATTCATAACCCCTAGAAGAATATATGGCTGAGCAGGATATCTAATAGGGGTAGCAGCCAGTAGGGCAATCTATGGCGGAACTGCTAGTATCTATCGTGGTTAACCTATAGGGAAAGGATGATAAAGATTCAAATAAACCTATTTTATTTGTTCCCTAAATGGATAGAATTATTGATCTCATACCATGGGATCCAATTATATGAGTGGTTGGTATCCCAAGTTGAGAGGATGTTCTCGATCTATTTCAGTTTCTATAGAAAAACCTCGTTGGTGAGGTACACCAAATGGGGGTGTGAGTTAAGGATCCTCTTTTAGAACATATCTAGTAGGAAGGATTCATCTATATAGTTCTACATTGATTATTATCAATTATTTCATCACATACTCTCGATGGGAAAATCATTCCTCAAGTTAAATGGGATCAGCCTCTCTGGGAGGTTGGGGAGGCACAATATTACCCTTACCCTTTTCCTTAATGGATGCCTTTTGGGTAACAATAGATTGATTTAGGGGATAACTATATTAAAATAAATTTTATTGTTCTAGGTATGCACACCCCCTTATATAATTTCAGTATGTACCGTAATTTGAACTAAAAATTCCTCCTCCAATTCCTCAACTAAACTGGCCTCGTGTTCTTTAGGATTTTTATGGGTAGTGTTAATGACATTCACTGATGCGTAATGAATTTAATGCATTATATTTGTGTCTTTGAAAGACTTAATTTCTCTACACCCTCCATGAGTCCTTTCCCTCTATTTTTCTAATTCTATGGGATCCATTTCGTGGATGGTAATCTAAAGAGAATCTGTTGACAATTCAGAAATGTGAATTCTTAGTGAGGATACTAGATCACATAATGGGATGAACTGGGAGGATATATTCTTAAGAATTTCCCATAATCGAGTGAAGAATTAATTACACTAAGGAAGTGGTTGTTGAGGTAAAAAATCTCATATTCTTGAGGGATGGGGATGTTCCCATTCCAATTTCACAACTCTTTAGGTCTAGTTTTCTGATCTTGAAGGCTGTATTAAAAAATCCCCCAGCTCTTATAGATTGGTTTGATTATGAACTATTTTGGATACTACTTTCTTGGATTCCCTTCTCATTTTATAGGGTTTTGTTTGAACATGGGTTTTTTGCATCATTTGGCACGCACCTAAATCACCCATTTCTGAGGATCGTTGTGCTATTTCTAACATTTGTGCTATTTGACAACTAATATTCCATAAGTGTCAGGTTTGATCAATATTTTAATATTCTAAATAGAATATTCTTTCAATAGTTTTCTCTCTTCTACCCTGATGTCAATGTGAGTTAGTTAGAGTTTTTTTTTGAGAATATCATTGGTTGCTGACATAGTCCATTTTTTGGAGCCGATCAAAATCTATGACATTGAATGATACCAATTTCTATGGGATTTTCTAGTTGGGTATTGTGTTGAAATATAACACTCCATATACACCCTATCCCCTAATATGAATAACTGATGGGGTATTTGTGATGATCTGTAATATCCTTTTTAACGTGTTGAGGCACTCACATTAAAGGGATCCTTGATATTTCTTGAACATTGGATTTCATGAAGTTAAGAGATTCTCATAGTCATTTTTGTGTTTTATCACTTACATTACCTTGATGTGACTTTGATACTATTCATAGGGTAATACTTTCAATCTCAATGGAAGAATAGTTTTCCATATATTTAGGTGAATATCATGCACACAATCATCTAAAAATACATTTGGAATTATATATTGATGGATGGATAAAGACCAGAACATGACTGGTATGTCATTTCAACCAGTTTTATCCTCATGTTCACCATGCAATCTATAACTTTTGTCAGATCCTCCCCAACCTAGTCTGACTAGAGTGGAAGATTTTTAGGGTGGAGAGTTCAACCATATTATTACTTTGAATATCGGTTTTAGAGTTTTTTTTGTGAGTGTTCATCTGATATTTGGTGCCTCTAGGAGTTAATGCATTATGATAGAGTAATGTGATGACACACTAACAAGAGAGGCTAGGTGTTTTAGGAAAGTTTGGGTGGCGGTGGACCGTTCAGTGTTTCTAAGTGTAATTGGATGTAGTGACATAGAAAACAAATCCATTGTATTGTTCTGGATGTGGAAGATGTTTTTTGAGGATTGAAACGGGGATTTTTGGGAAAATATAACATATTTGGGCCTAGTGCATGGGTTATTGAGATATACCCAGTTTATTTTAGAATTAGAATTGATAATAATTATTGAATTATGATTGATTTATTAGAGGTATGGTGACATTACTAGGTGCTTCTTAGGGATGAGAATCATTTTAGTGGATACTTTTCAGGACCCATGAATTATAGGATGGTAATTCTAGAGGGAACTTAATTTTTCATCTCATATCAAGAGTAATTTTATAATTTGGGCTCTGGTAGGAACTCAAGTAGTTTAGAAACCTCTAGGATGTCTCTTTGCATGTTTTTAGGTGTTTTGGGGAATTTTAACAACATTAATCAAATGTTTTTTGAGAGGGTTTCGTATTTTTTATTTTTTCGGTTATAGGTGGAACGCCATGCAACAATAGGTGGTATTTTATTTAGCCAAGAAGGGGAATTTAGTTGTTTCACTATGGAGAAGTGTGTTTCACCATTCAAACATGGGTTCTATATGAGAATTGATTTAAGGGATTGTTGTACAATAATGAGGGGGATAATTCCATGAAACATCTTATTGGGTTCTCTTGGTTCTACCATGGGGAATTCAGTGTTCCATAAGCATTATGTATTTTCCATAATATGTTGGTTTTTGATTCCTAATTCTGCTCTAGGATGGATTTTTTTATGTGAAACATCATTGACACCATAAGAATACCCTATGTTTAGGTTCATTACGTCATGCCCATTTTAGTCACACTATAACCTATCCTAAACTTATGATGTTTCACTATGAACCAAAAGGTAAAAAAAATACCTTTTATAGTTTTTAAAAAATTGGGAGAGGCCCATTCCTTTATAGGTCATCCCCTTTCATGATTTGAAGGAAATTATAACTCAAGAGAGGTCCATTTAGTTGGACCCTCCACTCCTTTTACCTTTATTGATCCCATGTGAAAGAGGGGTGTATTTTTTGTCATTTTCCATAGTGATTATAACTATGAGATTCCCCTAATACCTTTATTATTAAACTTCATGGTTATTCCATAATTTTATATGATTTTCATTTACAGTTTAAAATATAATTCTATCAATTCATAGTGTAATCATCTCAGGAGATCAGTATTTTTCATATAGAGGTGTTATGGGAGTTCAGTGGACCTTCTGCATATCATTGGTTATGGTTATGATGGGTGGAAGTTTCTCTGTGAGGTTTTTGGGATTATTCCTTTTGAGAATAAATTGTTTCTTTTATTAGGATTATTATAATTAATAGTTAAATTCATTATAATTTTTTTATAAATAATTATTTTTTCATTGTGGGTTAGGTAGGTACTTCCGGCATATTTTGGTTTCGGTTCGGTCTTGGATGAGTGTGGCATAAAAATGGTAAATCTTATATATAGGTTGGATTCCCTTATCATACATAACCATTTTCATTTCAATGCATGATTGTACATTACTTATAAGGGTATTCATGTTTTAATAAATTGAAAATGGCCCTAGATCTCCCATAATATAGAATTGTTTATCTTAGAGACTCCAATGTTTTGAGAGAGTGCGTTATTATATATTATAGAAATTGAAATCGCATGGGGATTATGTCCCCTAGTGGGAACATATGTTGACTGAATTTACGAGACTCATAGGGTAAGTATTAGGGGTAGTATAAGTTATGGGTATCTTAGGTTATACCGCTTAGGGATAGTATTGATGGTATAGTGGGATTAGTCCTCAGATGATGGGAGAGATGGTCATAAATTTGACTTATGGTTAAGAGTAACCCCCCCCCCCTCAAGGAAAAGAAGTAGACTTCATGAATTTGTAAAGAGGGTTATGTTATATAAGGAATTATAAAGTGGTGTCATTTAATTTTTTGATTTTCATTACTATCTAGGGGCCACTAGAAAGAGATAAGAATGAGTTTGAGATTGTGATGAACCTTGGGATGGTGAATCATGAACTCTTATCCAGTGGGAATTCCAAAAAGAATATTTATTGGACTGTTGTTCTTGGATTTCATTGTTAGAGTTGATATGATTATTAAAGTATGATGTTTGGATTTGATATTGTTATTTTTATTTTTTCTCTTGAACCATTGTGGAAATAGTCTTTTTTATATTAATCATACTCAACATATAGGATTCACATGATATTTCTGTTCTTATGAAATTTATAATTGGTTATGATAGAGGGTTCAATTGTTTAATGTTTCAAAAAAATATTATTTTGTTATATAAATTTTTAGTTGAATTCTAATTAGCTATATCATTATGTTTATAATGACAAGTTACATGGATCTTCTCATGGTACACCATCTTATTATGGTTATGCAGTTTCTACGTGATAGTAATGGATGGAAACCCTTATAGGATTTAATGTTTAATTTTATACCCTAATGATTGTTCGATGTAGACAAGGTGGGAATGAGATATGGTTTTTAATGGGCTTGTGTTTACATGATTATTTTAATACCATTTATTGGTTAAAGATAATATATTATTTAATGACTTGGGCTTTTGTTATGTGAATCACTTAGAGTGTTTTTGGTATTATGATCATGTCAGACGGTGTGATCACTTGGATAACTTCAATTATATGTTTTGGGTGTGGTTTTTGAAGGGTTATTGGATGAGAAACTATGAAAGTGTTTTCTAGGGAGTTCACTCTTTCCACAGAAAGATAGAGTGTGTGTTTCATGGCCCCTCGGGTAAGGGGATCATAATGTGTGAAGGAAAATGAATTTTAGTGATGTTTGATTTTGTTTCCATATATGGAGTGGTTTAATGGGTCATGTGTTGGTATATATAGAATTTTATGGGTTCCAGGAGAGCCCTAGAGATTATGTAATGAAGATATAGGGTGATCTTATTCTTATGAAGAGGTGTAAGGGACATTGAGTGGTGGGGATCAAACCATTGGATATCAAAGGATGATACCCGTGTTTTAAGGGATTTTCAGTGAGCATTGATGATAAATTTAATATAATTAATGGTTTTTATGGTGATTTAAAATCTTTTTAGTGCATGAGTATGAGTGGTTTAGTTATTCACAGTAATCACATTTGGTATTTAGCATTATTTGGATTTTGAAGATCAAGATCCTTGGTTTTAATAAGTTGGTAATTATGGACTTCACAATAAAAAATTTTTAAACCCATGTAAAATATAGTAAGAGTGGGACTTGGGTTTCTTCAGATAGGATGGATTTTTAGTGTGTTTTTATTATATTTTATGGGTTTGGTGTGTGTTTAAAATAGTAATCAAATATTTATAAGAACGAAATTTAATTAGAATTTAAACTTAGTTTAAAAATCAGCGGCTAACCATGGATAATCCCCTCACTCACTTTTTAAATCATGATTCAAATTAACTCTCCCACTCTAACATTAATTAGATGAAACATAAACTAATCACCTTAACTTGGTCATTTTGGATGGAAAAAAAATTAAATAATCACTGTAGTCCTAGTCCTTCTTTATTTAAGTGATTAGAGATCTCTAATCACTCTTAGATGAAACCAGTTCCCTCCATTACACGGGAAATTAAGATGGTCTAGGTGGCCTATTTGCAAAATCTATTGAATAATAGAGGGAGAAAATAAAATTAAATATAATCAAAAACCTTCTATTTAATAATAAATCAAACACTTCTTGAGAAATTAACTTGAAGAAAATTAGAAAGAAAAAGGAAAAATTTTCATTAAAATGGTATTAGGGAGAATCTCTTCAAGTCGTCCACTACGGGTCTAGTGTATTATCAGGACAGAAGGATTAAATTTTCGAAAGGAGGAAAATAAAATCTAGTAATATTATAAACTATTCATTTGATTAATATACCCCTTTTCCTTTATTAGAAATGTAACACCTGGAGGTTTTCATGAAACATTTTCTCTAAATAATTTTAATTCGAAAATAGCTTGCATTGCACACAATCGTGAGTTTAAACAAACCACAAGATTCCCATAGTATAAAATTAACATTTTAACCAAGATGTTAGGTTAGAAAGAATAAATATAACTAACCTATGAAAATGTATGGTGAAGTTATTCGCTACAAATTATTTACGAATAAATATAAATTAATTATATATTTGAATTTTTGTATTAATAAATTCAGTGAATTAATATGAGTAAAAAATTAATTAAATATATATTTTATATACTTAATTTTTTTTTATATTTATCCAATATATTTTTTTCACAGGGTTTGAATAAATCCTATTTGATGTATAAAAACCTATATTTTTTCAAAAGGGTAATTTTTCGCCTTTTAATGGAGAACCCTTTTTAAATAAATATTTTGACACATTAATAATTTTTATAAGATAACATAAATATATTAATTTTAATAGGGATATAAATATTTACATTGGATGAATTTTAAAAAAAATCTGATAACTTCCAAATTTTTATGAATAGTAAAAATACACTAAATTTTAATTGAAAACAACATTTTTCATCGAAATAATTTATATAGTTAAATTATAATATTTAATTAATTTAAAGAAGAAATTTAATATATTTGTATCATTAAATATAATATATTTCATTAACATTAATTTTACATTGAATTCAGATGTAAAATCATTTTAATCTTTTGTAATTTTTGAACTTATAAAACTCGTTCTCTCTTTTCGACAACGAGATTAATTTTAAATTAATTACTTCATATTTTGTGTTTCTAATTTTTAAAAATGGATTCCATATTTAGAATAAATATTTAAAATTTATGGAAATAGATTTATTTTATTTTTGGGTATTGTGAATAGTAACTTCGGTAATTTTTATTCATATGGTAAAAGGGTAAATTGAGTAATTAAGGGTAATAATACCATTATAAACTTACTTTAACACATGTATTAATATCATTGGATGAGTTGCATTCATCCTAAATCATCCCTATGTTTAAATGGTGCCCTTTGGAAGCTACTAAGATGAGATTAGGACATTTAATTTATTTTATTTAAAGAAACATTAAATATGTCTTACTTAATGTTTATTAACTATAGAATTTTCTATATAAGGTTACACAGAAGATAAATTCAACTATAAATAATCATTTTAAACATGAAATGTTTTTATTTACCATTATAATTTATTTTGAATTTATAAAAAATAAATAATTACCTTAAAGACATATAATTTGATGATGTAAAAATAAATTAATTGATGAGAAATCAATAAAACCATTTTTATTAAAATATTAATTACAATAAAAATATCCAAACACATGAAAAAACATTATTTCTTGAGTATAATTCAACCATAACCATCCAACGTTAGAGTTAGTGACCATTTGGATCCTTATAGAATATATTGCGACACTTTTATTACTTTATTTAAAGTGATGCTAAAGTTGTAACGTTCATAATTTAATAAGTATAACATTTTAAATGTTGGATTTTTTCAAAAGATAAATTTGACTAAAAATATTTTTCAAAAATCAAGTTGATTTATATTTATCATAGTATTTTATTTTTAATTTTTAGTTAAAAAATATTTTTATTAAATAAATACACAAAATTGATGTAATAATTATTTTATTAATAGAAATAACAAAAAAATGTTATTAAAAATATTAAACTAAATATAATTTGGTCTAATTAATATGTCTAAATAATTTTTTAGATTATACATACCTATTATTAATATAATAATATATTTGGTTTAAAGTTAAATTGTTATGTTAATATTTTTAAAAATCAATGAATTTAATAGTGTAAAAATTAGCACTATTCAATGTTTATCAAAATAATGTTTTATTAAATTATATAAAAAACTATAAAATATTTTTTATATAAATCTTAATTATTAAATGGTAGAAATTTTTTTAAGGTGTTTATTTATGGTCAAATTGACATCAAATAAATAAATATGACACCCTTTTAATATTGAAATATTTGTTACCCTAATTAAAAAATAAATTGAATAACTAAGTGTTAATTAAAGTTATAGGGTTTAAATTGAAATAAAAACACGTTTAAAATCTATTATATGATGTTATTAAAAACATATCTAATCTAATATTCTAAATTGGTACATTTTGGAGGATTTTGGATGGGTTTTTATTTTATTATAAATTAATATTTTTGGAGATCCCAAAAGTGTCCCTCCCCTCAATTATAAAAGGGAACCTCCTCTCTAACAACTTAAATTCAAATTTATCCTTAAAGATGATACATACTATACCCTTTTCCAATATAAACATCCCTATTCACATTCTATATATTCTTTTACTCTTCAAAAACTAACTCTAGTTCTCTAAAAGGAGATTTAAAAGAAGCATGTCGAAGAAGAGGTAATCTCCTCTACCAATTTTTTTAATCTTCTTTCTTCTTCTACATCCTCTTAATGAGTTTTATAATTATAAATTAATAACTCTATTATCAATTATATAATGTTATTTTTGTACAATTATGGAACAACTGCATTCCACCTTATATCCATCTTATGAAAAATGAAATCACCACGTGTGCGTATGTATGACATAGCGTCTCCACACCGTAGTGTATTCTGTTTTTCACCACCACCATACTTGGATGGGTATAATGTTATAAATAAAAACTATATATGATTATTATAACATTATTTTAATTCTGAAATGTTATACTCCATCCAATTCAATACCATTCAATAATTATGGGAATGATATCGTTGCTCGTGTGTATGTACGACCTACCATCTCTACAATGTGATACAATTCATTCATCATTATCTTCATTAAAACATGACTATATAGATATAAATAATAATAAAAATATGTTATATATAATGTTAATATCATTTTTAATGATATATCTATAACCTAATAAGTAGAACCAGAACTTATTCGAAAAAAATTCACAAGAACATAAAGCAGTTAATATCTGAATAATGAGTAATAATGAAATGTTACTAATAAATAGATGATAATATGATCATATATGATATCATAAAAATTCATATTATTGTTAAATAAGGGACTTACCTTTTTTAAATCATTATATAGGAGGTTTGAATACATACAAAGTAAATCAAACCTAAAAGTTAGTGGATAATTTCACAATCTCATTATTATTTGAAATTGTTTATACGTAAATATTTATTGGGGTATATTTATCATCCAAATCAATGTTTCCAAAATATGTATTAAAAAATATTATTTTTATCCTTATATGATTTATTAACTTCAATTTTACCCATTGGTGAATTTTTCTTAAATTTTATGAAAGGAATATTTTTCCATTTTTGGTATGAGGTTCTTTTTTACTTTATGAAAAAAGCATGAGAATAATTTTCCCTTTTAACTTATACGGCATGAATAATTTTTATATTTTCATGAAACCTTATTTCCATGAATCTTACTTTAAATTATTTCATATTTATTTTTAATTAAATTCATTTCTTTTAAAATTGTGTGGCATTTTGAGAAAAGAAAATTTTTTGAAGAAGAAAGAATATTTTCCTCAAGAATTAATTTCAAGTGTTTTATAAAAATTATTTTCCACCTAAGATGAAATTATTTAATATGGTTATATTTAAAGTATAATATCCCTATTATTCCTATTTCTTGATTTTTTATTATTAACTTATATTTATTGAATCCATTTTCTAGATATGGATTAGCTTATTATGTAATGATATTTAAGAAAACCATTTTATTCCTTCGGTTATGCTCTGATTAATGATTTTTGTTTTTTTGGAACATGTAATAATGATTTAATTATGAGATGTGTGGAACATATAAATCCCTTCAATTAATTTGGTGAAGATTTATATCTAATGAGATAGACATGGATGGAACATGAAATGATCTCAGTTCAGTAATACAGTGCTAGAATAAGGAGTGAACTGAGTTCAATAATGGACTTTGTCCGCTATGATGGTCTTGGAAATGATCCTTGACTAATATGAAATTATTCTCTCTGCTTATGTGTATGCCACAAAACATCATGTATTATGTTATAATTTTTGGGATTACTCTCATTGATGCTTATAAACTTTCATGATTTATCCCATGACATGATATCATGATCTTTTATATGCAGGATAATATTTTCACATGTTATGTTATTGTGTCTTATAATTATGATATACCCTTATTGAGAATATGATCCCAACCTTTCACATGATTCTCTTTCCTTGTCAATGAATAAGGGTATTATGTAAGATATGCCAATAAGTGTTCTCGTTATGACGAAATATGTGGGAGATAATTAATATGTCTTATGAATCAGTTGTTCATGTTTTCTAGTTTCTAAACATACTATACCTATTTGGTCCTATCATTGAGTTGTTCTATTTTTTAGTTAATATTCTTCAACATTTAATTAATATCAATTTTTTAATGTATGGGTCCTTAAAAGAAAAATACCCTATTTTTAGAAGTGGAATAATTATCAGTTCCTTGAATATATTTCAATATCTTATTCTCATATATGAGTGACATGAACTCTTCCTCTTCTATGGATGATTTTAATGCTTTTGGAATCATCCTATTTTTTAGTTCCCAACTAAAATTTCCACTAATAACATTTATGCGTACAACATGATGGTTTAGATTTCTTAATATAGGAATATTTCAAATTCTATTCTTTCTCAGAAAATATCCTATGATCTTCACCATATTCTTTCATTGGATGGGCATCATGTTGAAGTTAGGGTGAGGTACTTCCAAATTTGGGTAGACGAGAGGAAAAAATGGAATTTATATTATTCCATAATTATTTCAAATAATTTATATTCCAACTCATATATGGGTTCAAATATTAGAAAATTCCCAAGTCATATGCTATTGTTGGAGTTTTGTGAGAGTAGCTGGAAAATCCTACAATACCACTGAATTATTATGCAGGTGTTAGGGAAAAGGATGATGTGGGGACTCAAAAGTCTTAATATCAGGTTTCCAAAGTATAATATGGCCCAATAAATTCTAAAACAATGAATAGAAAGTCATATGCACTCACTGAACTCATATTAAATCATCATCAAAGTCTTACGCACTATAATGTTGTTATTTTATATCCTCAGACCTGAAGTATTATGAACTCCCAACCAAAGTCATAAAAAATACATATTTATCTATTTCTTTAGTTTTACTTAGAAATATTCAATTCATTACAAAATAATATAACTAGAATAGGATTTTTAGGAAAATATTTAATTGATTTTAAACAATGAAAATTAGATCTAAAATCCCAATAATAGTTCAAATCCAAAACCTAATAAACAACATAAAAATTTTAAATTAATTATAAATATTAATAAAAGAATCCAAATTCGTGATTTAAATAAATTTAACATTTTAATTGTAGATTCACACAACACCTATATTGAAGTATTTTATTTTGAATTAAGAAAAATAAAATTAAAAGCCTATAAAATTTCTAATTTTTTTGAATCCCATTCTTAAAAAAGAATTTATCTTCATGTTAGCAAGGGTTTAAGTTATTCTCTACCAAAATTTATAGTTCAATGAATGTTATTAAAATGAAATGTAATGAAATAAATATTTTAACAAGTCGAACCTTACTAAACACATATCATTTAAACTATATTTTCTAAATTTCCTTTTAAAACCTCCTAGGTACCTCTAAAATGACATTCATATATATTGTATGCCCATTCTTCATCCAAGTTCATAATTTCCCAAATACTTTAATTAACTTTGTCAATTATAACTTATTGGATTTCTCCATTATATATTTGTGAAAATAACAAATTGGATGAGTGTAGATAAACCTATAACTAAACCATCTCAATAAAATAGAAATCCCTTGGTACTCATTATAATAGTAAAGGAAGAGAAGAAACACTTGAGAAGACATCTATCATGACACTCCAACTCTTATTTTAAACATAACTCACACAAAAATGTGATTTTTTGACTTGGTAATACTTCTATATATTTTATCATTTTATTATTTTAATACAATTCATGTGATAAAATAAATTATTATTTAGGTATTCTCACTAATGTTTTACTCAACTATAGTGATTAGGTTACCTAAATTTAAGTTTAAAATTTTAGAATCCTCATGTTGTAATTTTAATTCAACTTTTCTTTATTCTATCACACACTTTTACGTAGTTTCAAGGTAAAATTTTCCATGGTTCCTATTTAAACATTGTTATTTTCCTATCAGTGTGGAAGAATGAGTTTCCAAAAAACATATTAACTCTTATTTTTATTATTCAACCAAAAACAAAAAAATAAATAGGGAAAACAAAATTATTTATTTATATCCTAAACTACTTTTTATTTTACCCAATGGTAATATTTTTCCTAAATTTAAGATAATTCTAGTAGTAAACAGTATATTTATAGTATATTTAAAGAGTGAGTGTTTTGATTAGTGTGTAAGAAAGATCAAACCTAATGATCTCCATTTATATCCAATAAGGAGGTGTTTAAAATCCTCTATAGGTTCCTTCCAAAAATCATCATGAAATTTATTCACATATTATCCATTTAATATAAATGGTTTATTTAATTCAACTTATTTTATTTAAATTGCACTAAATAGAAAATTCTTATTCACAATATATGGTCCAATCCATTTAGAATAAATCTAGCTAGGTGTGGGTTTCATCCAAGAGGAGTACAATAATACTTTATATCTAACTTGAATGTATCTTTTCTAAATGTATCTATCACATAAATATTTAATTCTATACTTATATAATAGGTATTTATCATAATATTACCTTCTCATCTTCTCTAGTTTCATTATTTAGAGATTTATTTGTCCCCCGTATTTGTTAAATTGTGGTTTTACTCTCATCACATCTCACTAGACTCTATGATGCATCTCAAAAATAAATTTATAACATTTCTCATAAAATATTTTATAAGGGAATATAACTTTGGGGTTTTAAATAAATTTCTATAATCCCATAGTGTATCTAAAATCTTGGTGCTCTAATCTTTTGAGTTGGGTTGTAAATTCCTTTCTAAAATCCTATTTTCTATTTATTAGATACTATGAATTTCACATTTATTTATGTGTGGTAGGAAGTATATGTATTAGTTTGAACATAATATATCATTATGAGGAAGTAAATGTGTCAGTTTTAGAAATTTGTTCCTTGATTAATGATTATTTCCCCAGGTATTTCGAATATTTAAAATATATTTGATCTAATTAATTTAGTAACTACATTGGAATCACTAGTTCTATTTGATTAAACTTCAATCCACTTAGAAACATAACCTACTTCTAATAAAATATATGTAAATTTGAGAGTGATAGGAAATGATCCCATGAAATATAATCTGTATACAACAAATGATTTATAAAAAACCAATTATTGTTAGATAATGTCAGGTCTTTTAGAAATTCCTCTAGTAAATTGATAGTTTTTACTTGTTTTTCAAAAAAAATATGAGTATTTAATTTTTTTGGTCAAAACAAACCAACTTATAATATTTTTATAGTCATTGTATGAGGTCCAAAGTGGCATGAAGATGAGATTTCATGACATAATGTCAGTATATGATTTACCTCCTCCTTGGGTATAAACCTACTAATCACATGATCACTATTTATTCTCCTTAAATAAGGATCCTCCCAAACATATTATTTTCATTCGGATTTTAGATTAATAGTTTTATTGTTAGAAATAAAGGAGGTTATATTTTATGTGATAAAATAGTTTACCAAACCAACATACCAAGGTAATTTTGTGAGTTCATATAGTTACTCACTAGGAAGGTAATCTTTTAGGTTATTTCTCTATCGGTGTTTCTACCTCAATACTGTGGGGAAATATGCTCAGGTTATCTACAACTAGGTTATCAAATCCCTTCATTCCCTTGATATCCATGTTTAATTATTGTATTTATAAAATCAACATCAGAAAAATTTCATTTTCATCATCATTCTTGGTTAAGTATCTGAGTGTTGTATTATATGATAAAATTGTTACTTTAATACATAACAAATATGAATAAAAATTTTCAAATGCAAAAAAAAATAGAAAAAAAAACATTCTCTATTTTTTATAGTTGTTTTGGATTGTGACCAAATTTTATGAATCATAATCTATAACATGTTAATTTCAATCAATCCTTTGGGAGATAACTTCCCCCACTACTTTGTTAGAGGCATGAAATAACACTTCCACTTTCTCATTCCATAATCATAGATATATAAAAAAAGTTATTATCAGGTTTTATTTGAGTGTATTAAAGTATTTCTAGAATGACACATAAAAAATTCAATTTTATCCTTCTATAGGTTATTCAAGAGAAAGAATTTTTCCTAAAATACCTAACAAACCTTCTATAAAATCAATAATGTCTCAAAAATTATCTAATATTCTGCCTGGTTGAGGGGTAAAGAAGTTAGAAAATTATGTGAACCATGGAATTTTTTACTTCAATTCCTTCCTTTAAAATAATATATCCAAATATATTACCTTAATATTCCATTAAATGAAATTTTGAAATGTTTAAAACTAAAATCTTTTCACTGAATTTATTTTAAAAAAAGTCAATACTTTTAATAAAGATTTAAAAAGAGGTCCTATGAACTATAAAGTCATCAATTGATACCTCCAAGATGATTTTAATAGACCGATAATATATATATATATATATATATTAATATTATAGTGTTAAATGGAATCATTCATGTAACTCCTAATGGATAATGATGTTGATATAGTATATTTGTTGTCAATAGTTTTTAGCAATGTTAATGAGTAAGTTGAAGTAGAATAGGTCACATATGGGTGTTCTTGAAGAAGTACACCAGAAGAAAATACTATGGAAGGATGTTCCAATGGAAGGAGAAAATCCATATATGTAAGATCTATTTCTGAAACATATCCATAAGTGATAAAGAATTTGTTAGGTTGGTGATTCTAATAGAGAGATAAGTACATTGAACTGTTTATATCCGGAAGTAGGCATATATATTAGAAATTTTACGAATCGATATTTATTTTATCTATGACTCCTGATCAAATATAAAGAAGTACTATTAATAATTTTGGATTTTAAAAAGTAATTGAAACAAATAAATATATTTAAGAATTACTAAAGAAATTAGTCCATGGGGTAAAACCATCAGATGAATAGGTGAGGTACACACGTGATTTTTGGAAGCTCACCAGATTGAGGAATATATAGAATTTATAGAAGAAGAAATCCAAATATTATTAGAATGAGAATAATTGACTAGATTGAGTTTATAAAAAAATCTATATGATGTTCAATGAGACACATAATAATTGCTTTGAGATGTGTTAACTCATTGTAAATATAAAGATAGAAGAACGCATGTGTGTGCATCAGATGAAGGAAACACATAACGAACACTATATTGATAAATTGATTTCTATCAATTGAAATTTTGTGTAATGTATACTATAAAAACATATAAGGGATCGTCATAAATATGAGTATGAGAAATAGAAATTATATTTCATTAGATGAACAATTATATGAAGTTTTACTATATAGAGAAAAATGATGATCACCAAATAAAGTTCCAATGAAAATACATAAAAAATAATTATATAGAAAACTCATGATATCAATGAAATTATATTATATGGTGAATAAGATATGATAAAAATTATTAACGTATTTTTGGATGGAGTAAATCTTTTCAATGCTACTATATTTAGAAACATGTGATTTTTTACACTAGAGATAGTTGTGAGGAACTTTACATAACCATTGAAAAGTTAATAATTGTGACAATTGTAAGATTTTTTATCAGTGGTCATAAATATAGATGATAATTAATCATGATTTTGAAGAGACCATTTATGATGAAATTTTTGGAAAATTCAATAAATAATATTGACAATAAAGTTTTAGAATCTTTCAAGTCGGTCACATAGAAGAAGAGTTGAGTGGGAAATTCAAACTAAATCCCATGTGTTCTTAAATTATATTGGAGGAATATTGCATCTATATGGTGTGGAATAAAACATTATTTGTGGGATGATTTATTTTTAAAGAGATTATTACCATTAGAATGCCGTCATTATCCACTAACCAAGAAACTAGTTGTTTGATTGTTCAAAACTAGATGTAAGAGTTACGATTAAATATTTTTCTAACATAGAAGAACAAAACAGACTAACAAAAAAAATCATAAAATATATAATGTACTAAATAGAGGATCATCTTATATAGTTTCATTATATATAAATATTACCACACCAAGGTGAAACCAAATGAGGGGTACCAGATAGAGAAGTGTCAAATGGAATTGTCATAGATAATGAATTCTAGAATAATATTCTACCATATGGAGGGCAGTTTTTCATGCATGTTAACTACAATAGAATATATTTAGGAAGTCAATTTTTCATCCATTAGAGATTTCATCAATAACTTTTGAAGACTAGTGGTTCCAGTATAAATAATACCAACATTTCTATCAGGATATAGAGGGATATTTTTGAGAGATAGCTCAAATGTGTGACTTATTATAAAGATCTTTACCTTATATAATATAGTGAAGAATTTTAGTTAAGGTTGATTCCTTCTGACACCACTTGAAATATCTAATTGATATATTATTGGAATAACCTTTGACTCGATGGTAATTTTCATCATAAAGAGTTGGTTCCCACATTGAAGATGAACATTGTAAAAATCCATGTTTTCTATTTACATTATATTGTCTATATATCATAAGGGAAAAGTGGTGAGAGTAAGTTTCTAAATATCCATGCATCCTAACCAATAGTATATGCTTTATCAACTTAAATCAAGTAAGGGTATATATTGAACCTAACCTGTATATTTTGGTTACCCCTAAATCACCCACTTATCAGGGTGACTGCGTGATCCACTTGAGAATCCTAATTGGTATCAGAGAAAGGATACCTCTATTGGGACCTATATTTTTTTCCTATTCATATTTAATTATTTTATATTATGTGAAGATTTTTTAAATTTGGGGAGGTTATTTCAACAAAATATAAGAATGTAAAGCCTGAGTTGAAGAAAAGAGAAGTTATTTTTGGTTATAGAAACATGGAGGTTTGGGCCAAAATTTGAAGTCTAGACGAAGAATGATGCTCCAATGTAGAGAAATTAGGACTATTAAAGTCAATAGAAGAAGGATCATACATTACCATAAGTTAAATTATGTGGTGATAAATCATGTGAATTTGATAAAATTTATCCTCTAGATGAATATTTCTCATTCTACGAAGAGTATGATTCGGTGGAAACTATTGAATATTTTTACATTGAAATCATGGCTGACATAAAGTTTTTTCTTTTTGGATTGGTTATATTTATAAATTCATATATCAGGGGACATTATCAAGTAATATAATAGTTTACATTAGAACATGATAAAAAAGAAAATGCATTAGAAAATAAGTTTTGAGAGTTTTAACATATCACTAAAATTACTTAAGAAATATTAGAAAATGCATACATTCTCAAGACAATTTCTGCATTGTTGAAGAAACATTGAAAAATATTTTCGATGAGAATATATTTTCAAAGGGAGGGTTTAAGTAAATTTTCTACGCAGTAAATGATAAAACAGAATTGTTGAGGTTAATAATACTCAATTGGAGTTCAAGTAAAATCATGTAAAAGAAATTCTTATTTCCTTGTGATAAGTATGTACATATCACAATGAAAAGATTAAAAAAGATAAAATTTTAATTTAAAGCGAAAGTGAGGTGTCTTGAGAATTATAATAACACTTTTTATTTAATTTTCCTTGTTCAGAAATTAGGATTGAGAAACATGGAAGCTACTCAAGATAGATCTTCACATGATGCTATGAAAATAATCTATGTTGAAGTTTCTAAGGAAAGTATTACCTTCAAAAAGACTCAATAAAACTATTGTAATAATATAAAAGAGTTAGAATAATCATCTTCTAATAAGTTGGATAAAATGGTAACACCGTGTTCCTATGAATATATTATCATTAACTTTCATATTTTGTGTGTATTTTATAGTTTCATAAAAATTGGTGAAGAAAATTGGGAACCCAAACTATTTCAAGAAGGTGTAAGTAATAAAGGAAAAAAGGAAAGATTTACCTCCGAGATTTATAGAAAAATAAAAAAAAATTGATAGGAAAAATGTATTGGATGAATTATGTATAAAACAAAATATAACACAATATATTAAGTTGATAGTTATTGGATATTGTAAGTAAAAGGGAATGTTCCAACACATAGATATAGATTGTTGGCATAATATTACAAGGTATGAATATAAAATAATGGAAAAATTATGGGGGAGAACATTTTAAGGATATAGAAACTCAGATATGTATAACTAACCTTTAAAAGATAAAAAAAATCGATTCACATATAACAGATTTCAACATCTTTAAATTTTTTTAGAAAGTTATAGATGAAATGGTCATGGTGGATACAAGTGATATTTTACTTCTACCAAGAACAACTAAGGTATTAAAAACATAAATAGACCATAAAATCTAAATGAAAATGAAAATAATATAGACTATAATTCTAACATAAGGTGAAAACTATCATAAGATACAAGGATTTTTTCACCCAAGAAGAATATTTCAGAAGATGTCATTCCCATGAAAAGATTCAACTTATGTGTAAGAGAAGGGAACTTCATGGATAGTTTTAAACATTCCATGAATTTTCAAGTTAAAAAAGGTAATCTCAATCAAAAAAGGTAATCAATCCTAGAAATACACAAGATAATTGGAATAGAGGAAGACATCTATGAAGTAAAAATTTATGTACATTGAAAGTTACCTCTGAAGAGTATCTTACCACAAGATAAGAAGATGCGTAGAAGATGTGGCTGGTATAGCCTCACAACTAAAAATATTATGAAAATCTTACCCGGATAAGAGATCATAATAAATAAATGTAAATATGTTTCAGAAGGTAAAATAGGTGATGAAAATAAATCTCATAATAAGAAGAAATTCAAAAATACAGTGAAGGTTTTCTTGATTTTGTAGTCAAAACAATTAGAGGAAGTAAAGAAGTTAGAATAAGAATAAGAAAATAATCACTAAAATTTCCTAGCTAAAGTTAAGAATCATTCTCCACAAAAACAAAAAAAAAGAGAAGGTGAATTCAAAGAACCCATACATCCCATAAAGACCAATACTTGAAACAAAAGAGAAATCTTGAAGAAAAGGGGATCGGAAATGAAAGAAGAATCAATGTCAAAAAAAATTATAATCCATATTATTCCATATGAAGAGTTATTAAGATTCAAAATTATCCACTCATATGATTTGGAGAGCCTATATCGAAACTATAATTGATGGTGATGTAATTTAGGGGGTCAGTAAGTAACATTGAAGTCTCCAAAAGCATAAACATTAGATACTGAAGAAAAACTATTGGGTTATAATAATATAGGGAATTTAAGGTTCTTTTATAACTAAAGTATGTTATCTAGGCTATCCAAAATATCATTAGAAAAGTTATGTCTAAATGAAAGAGAGAGAATATTATTAGTTGACTAAAAGTTAATAATTTTTTAGAAAATGATGAGAAACATGATTTTTATTCTTAAACATTTTGATCTATTTTTTTGAAATAGATGCAGGAATCTACGGCGAATGATAATCTATTGAACATTTACCAAAAAACAATATTTATTGAAATTTGTTTTCACTTTTTTAATTATATGGACAACATTAATTTTTGATTTAATTGCTCTTGTGTTCTACACTGATCATGGATCATATAGACATAAAGTCTCTTAATTTGAGAATTATTAAATTAAGAAAACTGATGGTATATTATCTCAACAAGTTTAATGTTTTATATTCATTTCAAATAAAAAAATAATAGATGAATAAAATGTATGAAGAAAGAACCTCCCTCGCAATAATATATCAATAAATGGTTTCAATGTAAATATTTTTATTAGCTAAAAAAATTAAAAGTCATGTCCATCATGGAGGGAGATAAAAATATAAGCTAAGAGCATCACCCCTTAAAATATTCACACATTAAAGAGGAAGTGAACCCAGGCCAGAAAACATGGTGATATACTTATTCTAAATATTCCTAGATGAAAGGAAGTATATAACCTTATTACATTCACTCCACGTATGAAAAATACAAAAGGGGATATTGTAACACCTATCTGATGATTTTATTGATATATTGTATTTGTTTTCAATAGTTTATATAAAATTCAACAAATAAGTTGAATTATAAGAGGTTTTATAAGAGGGATTTAAAATAATTACACCAGAATTACATACCATGGAATGATAATCCAATTTAAGGGGGAACTCCATAGATGTAAGATCTACTTCAAAAAGATATCTATAAGTAATGAAAAATTGTTGAGGTTAGTGCTACTAACAGATAGATAATCACATTAAATAAGGAGATCTAAGAATAAATGAAGAAATTAAGCCTAAATATAAAACCATTAGAAGAATCATATTAGAATCTAGGATGAATAAAAGTAAAAAAATCCTTAAATATTTGTTAATGTTTCCATGATTCATCCCTAAATAATTAAAAAAACGACACAACCATAAATGCGATAAAGGTATGAAGTAAAGTACCACTAGAGTATGTGTGGTAAAAAAATATATTAAAAGATATTTGGGATATTATTCTATAGATAAAGTTAAGAAACCTGAACTATTGATGTTTTTGGATGAATATAAGTAGTTCTTATAGTCAACTGAATATAATCATTGTGGATTCTAGAAGAATCCAATAAACTTAAACCACTTATGGTCTCAAAATAATATAGTCTAAAATTTCATTGTAGATCTATAATGTTTATAAATTCAGGATTACTAAAATGTTATAGTGGTTTAATATTAAGTTTCTTTATACAAATAGTTTTCATGATGTTAAAGCTATAAATATATGAAGTTGAAAAATGTAAAAATTTAAAATTTGCAGTGTTTAAGTTATGTTTGTATAAACCTCATGATATGAAGTGGTGAGGTTATAACTAATTATTAGGTAGATATATTTTAAAAATACTAGAAAGATTCCATCAAAAAATTGTTGGTCACAAAAAGATTTCATTTCTCCAATTGAAGAAGAAAAATATGAAGGCTACCAGATGGACATGTATATAGTTATACCAGATAAAGAACTATAATTTCCACTATAAAAAGTTAATTTTCCTATAATTCACTAGGTTAAGTCTAGAAAATAAAGAAAATATGACAAGGATTATCATATGATGGAAGACTTGTGATTATCTTGGGTAGAGAAATCCACTTATACTAAACTATCTTTTTGGAATCTCATTAAATAGGGAAATATGGGGAGTTTACCAAGCGAATAAAGATGACTATAATTATATAGTGAGGAATTCACTAGATTAATTTTTGAATACCAAGTGTTGTATGAAGTTTCATCAGATGTTGGATAACTAGACAGAGATTCACTAACTCATCAAATAGATCATGACAGAAAACTTTTATGAGTCTATTAGATAGAGGAAACATATAAAAAGAAAACATAGATAAATACATTTATATCATATGAAAATTTGTAGAAGCTATACTAGATATACTTCTTAGGTATCATTATATAGATTGTTATCTTAAATATAAATGAGATTTCATTAGATGTACAATTCTATGAATTTATATAGGATGGATAAAGTTGATGATCACCAAACAAGGTTCCAATAAAAAAACACTAGAAATAATCAGATAAAAAATACATTATCTCACTAGACCAAGATAATTGGATGAATAAGATCTAGAATGAAGTGCCGAATAAGTACTAGATAGATTAAATCTTGTCAATGTGGTTGGACCTAGAAACATGTAAGTTTGTACATCATACATATACGTGAGGAACTCTACATGAACTTTTTAAAGTCAATAATCATAATGATGATAAGTTGTTCTTTCATCATTCATAAATCTAGTCGGTATTTGAGAAATATTTAAAGATATGATTGATTTTGATATTTTAGGAAACGTAAATGAATAATGTTGACTTCAAAATTTTATAATTTTGAAGGTGATAAAATAAAGTATGAGTTGAGTGGGAAATTCAAACTAAATTCAGATCATTCCCTATATATATCTAAAGAAGTTTTATAATATATAAATTTCAATATAACTTGAGTGTTTTTCAGATTTATTATGAAAGTTATTTTTATTATGAAAAGTTCAGTGTGATCCGCTAACCAAGAAACTACTTGTCTAAGAAGCATAACCAAATAGAAGAGTTTCATATGAATAATTTCTTGAAAGAGTTGAATTATAAGGACAAAAACTAGATATATTGACCTCATTTTCATGCCACGTCAAATTGATTATGATTTAAAGTTTGATTTATATTATTGTGAAAACCCTGGGTCGTCACTCAGTGACTGTTGATAGGTTTATAATATGCATTTTTAATAAAATTTACAAAAAATGGGGGTGGTTTTTAAAACATTTTTTTTAAAAAAAGACTTGATTTAAAGGATTTAATAGTTGATAAATAATGGAAGGGTTTTAGAATTATGAGAGAATGAAATCATTTGAAGTTTACTACACATCTTTGATAGTTCAATGTTCTGAATATTTTATATTGTTTAATGTTATCCTTTGGTTTAGGGTTGTCAAAATCTCAACTTCACTATTGCCACTTAAAACGATTCTAAATGAATCACCCCTTGACCCAAAAAACGTGTTTTCATGGTTTGGTTCTAAATCATAGAAAAAGGAATACCGAATAATACTGAAATTTTATGTATGTTTGAGAGAAATAGGATTATTGTCCAGTCCAATCAGAACAACCCATGATTCCCACATGAAATCTCAACCCAATCAGTGTTGAAATAAAAAGTTTGTCACTTAATTATAACAAAAGAAATTTGTTCATAGGAGAATCACATCTAAATTAAACATTAGTGAAATATTTAACACATAAATTATAGATAAATAGTAGAATAAAAATTGTCGGAACTCCCTCCCAAGTATGTTTAGCTCCCTCAAAATGACTATCCACCAGTTAGATTTCCATCAAGAGGAGGAGGCATGGGTGGAACTTCACATTTATCCTTGATCCACCTTTGATGATAGGAGCATCCATAAGTTATTTGATTAGGAGAGTACTCATTTGGGTCTTAAAAATACCATATATTTTCTTTCTATCCAAACTTGAAAATGAGGATCCCAAGATTTCATTTTATAGGCAAACTGGAAGGTGGTTTTTTGTCACACAGATTATGTAAAACCACTTGTCCCATTTATTAAGGTTATGAAACCTTATATCAATTTGAGAAAAACTAAAGAGTTGTTTCCACACTGATTGAATATCTCCAAAAAATGTATAGAATCATATGGACACCAACAGCTCGAGATATAGACAGATCACAACACACCACATTTGACTTTGTGCAGATTTGGTGTGATGGACATATCAGTCTGTATGGACCACCATATAGATGAATTAGTCTTTTGTTTCATCATATGAAATGAATCCCACTTAATTTAAGACCATACCACAACATACTAGCCCATTTGGATTCACGGTTTAGTAGCATCATGTGGTTGCGTCCAATGGTGTGCTTGGATCCTGCACAATTTCAACATTTTTTCTTGAACCTCATCATGGGCCCTCCAAATAACCTATATATTCAATGAAATTATCCAAAAAAGTAACATTTCCCTTTTTAACAGTGATAAAAAAATTTAATCTAACATGAATTGACATTTGTTATTATATTTTGAATTTATAATAAAAATTCAGTTTAATGGAATGGTGTAAGTGTGAAAATGAAACAGTGAATCGCGGTGCGATCACACACCCACACCTAAAAATTTTCCCTCCTAGGAAAAGTCACATTTTTGAAAATTATGCACATAGATATTTCCAAAATCATAAAGATTTAATGTTCAATGAAAATTTAACTTTTGATAGCAATGTTATCAAATAAAAAATCACACTGAGGAGTTATTCTCAGTGAGCATGGAAAAATGCATCTCAAAAATTTTATAAAAATGAAATTCCAAGAGATGAATGGTACCAATCGAAGAAAATAATTCATAAGTTAATCATGTAACTAATACTACATGTGTGTGTGTGAAAACAATTTCATGCCATTCCTTCCACTTTTTATCAAGTAAATATAATTTATTTTATAAATTTTCTACTTACATGATCCTTTCCACTGAAACATTCCTACATCCTTTGCAATTAAATTTCATAACCCACTCACTTAAGAATTCCTGAAAGTCATATCATTAGATCATGATCTAGATATCCCGATATGTTGTACATTTTATCACTCCCCTCATTTATTTTTCTCAAAATATTTCCTGGGAACAAATCTCACACTCTTCTCTCAACCCATGTTTGATCTCCTCACGGAAATAATTGTAATAGTTATAACAATATAAAAGGTCGAGGATGGCTGGTTTTTGAAATTACAATATATAACACCATTTTTTTTGTTTATTTAGGGAATACAACAGTTAGATAACAGATACACATACATAGGTCAATCTGGTACAGTAATGAAATTGATCGGATAAGGAATGAATGTATGGAAAATTATTTTAGAATGTAGAGGAAAATCAACCTAACTTATATGTACCTTCTGTTAAGTAGATATTTTCACACTTCATGGTTGGGTGTAATGTTGTGTGGAGAAATTAAGTGACAAAATTTTCCCTTAAACTATCCACACAAAGGATACCATTCCTCTCAAAGGACTCAAAATGATAAAACCATTTATATCATTGACAAACAAACAAATTTCAAGAGAAAGTCACACCATAATATTCAATTCATGAAAAAATTCACATTTGATCTGGAATTTTTTTTGAATGTTAAAAAAACATGAAATAGATAAATTACTCATGCGTTTTAAATATATTTCATGATTAAGAGGGCATCATTTTCCATGATAAATTAGGCATAAATAAATAACATTTTGAATCTAAAATGTGGTGGGGGAAGTGAGGAGTAAGTGACAATACAATCCAGCAATGTAAAAAGAGAAAAATAAGAAAGATGATGAAAATTCATATCTCACCCATGAATAAACCCATCCACAGACACCTACAATGTGAACTGTCCTCACTGTAATAAAATATGATATGGGAAGGATAAAACTGGTTGGGTGTCATTGGTAGGTTGCTTCTTGAACTTGGAGTTCCTCCATCGAGAGCTCCGGAAGGGCTTCATGGAAGTACTTAAGATGCTGCCCATTGACAATGAAGGTTTTATTGGTTTCATCATCCTGAACCTTGAAAACACAAAATAGAGAGACATTAGTAATAGTGTATGGTCCTAACCGGTGTGAATGAAGCATACCTGGATGCAACTTCAGCCTTTCATTTTATAGGAGGACCTTCTTCCCAATGAGGAATTAATGATGAAGGATGAGATGGTCATGGGTTGCCTTGGTTTTCTCTTTATAAATCCTAGAGTTCTCATATAAATCTCTGTTCATTTCCTCCAGCTGCTCAATCAACAACTTCCTTTGAGAATCTGCACCAAAATGATTAGAATGACTTTATGTCCTAGTAGGCCCGACGCTCAATCTCAAATGAGAGGTGAAAACTCATTCCAAACACTTGACGATATGGTGACATTCCAATGGGAGTTATGAAAGATGTACAGTAATCCCATAAAAAATCATCAAGTCCAAGACTCCAACTTTTTCTATTAGTTTGAACTATTTTTTCAAGAATCTATTTTAACTTCCTATTGGAGACCTCGTCTTGATCACTGGTCTATGGGTGATAAGTAGTAGAAACTCTATGCCCGACCTCATATCAACACAAAAGTGATTGAATTGTTTTGTTATAGAAATGATAACCCTGTTCACTGATGATGAACCTTGGTACTCCAAACCTAAAACTATTTGGGTTCTCAAAAATTCCAAAAACAGCATTAGAATTGTCAATCCATATGGCTTGTGCCTCTACCAATTTTGAAACATAATCCACTACCAGAAGAATGTAAAGGTTCCCAAATTAATTGGGTAATGGTCCCATAAATTCAATGCCCCAAACATCAAAATTTCATAGAAGAGAAAGGGTTATTGTGGAATTTTAATTATTTTAGATACATTCACCATTTATTGAAAGTGAGGAAAAGATTTACATTAATCAATGGAATCTTGAAAAAGTGTTTACAAAAGAGACCATAATCAAGGACCATGCGAACAGTCCATTGGGGACCAAAGTGGCCCCCACAAACAAGAGTGTGAAAGAACCTATGTATAGACTAAAACTCGCTATCGGGAACACAATTCGTGATTACTCGATCACTACATGTGTTCCAAAGGTTGGGGTTATCCCAAATGTACCAACATGACTCATATTTTAGATGGTAGGCCTGTTTTTTATTAAAATAAAAAGGAATGTAAGATGATACCAAATAATTTACAATTTTATCATACCAAGTAATAGTATATTGCACATGATATAATTGTTCATCTAGAAACATGTCATTTATTAGAATACAGGGGGATGAGTCAATGTATGAGGATGGGTGGATCCTACTAATATGGTCAGCGACCACATTATTTGCTCTTTTTTGATATCTAATTTCTAAATTGAATTCCTGAAGGAGGGGCATTTGGTGAATGATACATGGTTTGCTTTTCAGTTTCTTAAGTAGATACCGGAGGGCTTCATGGTCTGAGAACATATTGACTTTGTACCATAAAATATATAACCTGAATTTATCGAAGGAAAACACAATGGAAAGAAATTATTTTTTAGTTTTGATGTATTTTTCTGGGTAGGGCCCAGTGTATGTGAGGCATAGACAATGACATGTGGATTTCAATCGGAACTTTGTAATATGAATACCCCAAATTCATAGTTAGAGTCATCACACATGAGCTCAATTGGAAAATCCCACAGAGGTGATTGGATTACCGGGGGTGATGCAAGACTCCATTTTAACTTATTAAAATTTTCCTCAAATTCATTATCAAAAACAAATTCCTTTTCTTTTTAGAGAAATCAAGAGAGGGGGAGTTCTATTTTACTAAAGTCACAAAACAAATGATAGTAAAATCCAGCATGACCTAGGAAATAACACACACCCTGTACAATTTTGAGGAATGGTAGGGAATAAAATACATCCACTTTAGATTTATATACTTGTATATCATCCCCAAAAATGAAATGTCCCAAAACTATAACATTTTTCACTATGAAATGGAATTTCTGATAATTTAATAGGATATTATTTTCAATAATGCAATGTAGGACTAAACCAATACTACTCGAACATTCATCCAAAGAGGATACATAAATAGTGAAATCATCCATGAATACTTCCATGCAATTATCTAGGTTATCTGAAAAAAATACTAACCATGAGTTTTTGGAAATTACCCAGAGTACTGCACAGACCAAATGACATCCTCCTATATGAAAATGTTCCAAAGGGGAAAGTAAAGGTTGTATTTTCCTGATCCTCAGAGACAATATGGATCTAAAAGTATCTAGAATACCTATAAAGTAAATAGTAGTGGGACTTCCCCACAAGAATCTCTAGAATTTCTTCAATGAATGGAAATGGGAAATGTTCCTTCCTAATGTGTTGGTTTAATCTGGGATAATCTATACAGACACCCCAACTATTCTAGACACGATTTTGAACCAATTCATTGTTTACATTTTTCATTATTGTAAGTCCAGTTTTTTATGGAACCACTTTTACTGGACTAACCCATTGGTTGTCAGGGGGTAAATGATTCTAGTAGCCAATAATTTTGTTACCTTCTTTTTATAAACATATTAGAGGTTTGGGTTTAGTTGGCCTTGTGACTGCCTCTCTGGTTTATCCTCATCATTTAACAATATATGATTTATGAAAATCGATAGGCTAATAACAAGAATTTTCATAAGTATACATACCAATACTTTTTTATACTCCTTCAAAAGTTCAAGAAGTCGCAATTAATTCTCAGGAGGGAGAGAACTAGAAATGATGATAGGAAACTTGTTTCCATTCTCAAGATAGGAATATTTTAAATCTTGAGGTAGTTGTTTTAGTTATTGTTCATGTTGATTTTGGACTGATGGGAGTGTGTGTGCAACTGATAGGTTACTAATCTCATATAACTACTCAATGGAATCATCCTCAGATGAATAATGATATTTTAAAAGCTTGGCACTATCATCGACGGTCATGTGGTCCTTAGTGTTCAAAAAATCATCAATTAATAAACATGCATGACATTTTTATAGATAGTTACAACATTCTATGCATGATTCATTTCCAATAATTTAAATAAATGATGAAGACTTTGAAAGGGTATCACATTAATGAAAATATGTTTTTTAGGGGATGGGAGTACAACAATTGAATTAATAGAATGAGAGGAATGTTCTTTTAAGGGGTGATTAATGGCATCATGGATATTCAAGTGGAAAATGGAACCCCAAAACTCTATAGATAATGTACCATTATATACATTTATTATGGTTTTATTAGTTTTCTAAGTGTATCCCCAATATAATTAGGGTACGTCCATTCATCATATCGTCTTCCATTTTAAGCACATAAAAATCAGTAAGAAAAGGTAAATTTTGGACCCTCACAAGAACATCCTCTAAAACACCAGAAGGGTTTGTTGTACTATAAATTTATAATTAAACAACAAGTATAGTGTAATTTAGTTCTCCAACCTTCAATTAAGAGTAAATTTAGTGAGACATCACATTTATAGAGGTGCCAAAATCAAGAATAACATTGGAAAAGTAATAATCCCTTATGGTGCACGAAATGGAGAGTATTCCCAGAATGTTGCATTTGGTGAGAAGTGATGGATATATCAATGCTGAGACATTCATCCACAGGAAAACCTTCACATCACCTTGAATTCACCTTCGGAGTGTACAAATCTCCTTTAAAAACATGGAATATCTTTGATTTTTTTTCACGTCATCAATCAAGGGGATGTTAACCTACACTTTTTTGGAATGTTTCCAATATTTCCTTATCATGATAAGTTTTATATGTTTTTCTTGGTTGGGTATACCTTTGAGGAAATGTAAGAGGAATAGTTGGGATAGGTGACTCCTCAACAAACACACTATTTCCTTTGGAAGATCTTCATTCAGGACAAGGATTTTTTTATCTTGGACTATTTTTAGTAGTTGGGATAGTGGTTTCCTTAGGAGTGGAAGAATCTAATAGAGGGTTTATTTGGGTTTTAATTTGTTTCCCACTCCCAAGGTAGATAGAATGAACATTTCCCTGATCCCTATGGTCAACTAATGGTTGAGAGGGTAGTTTACCCAACCCATGAATTAGAATTTCCCCCATATAGTTAGCTAGTTAGCCTAATTTAGATTTTTCATCTTGTATGGCTACTTGGGTGGTTTAGTGAAATCAGATATTACTTGTATCAATTTGTATAATCATATCTTCTAGTCTAGCCTCAGGTCTTAGAGGGGGTTGTTGGGAAGGCCTTTGTGGTGGTTGGGTGCTTCTGGGTGGTGGTGGTGGGTGAATACTCTACCCCGGTTGGTTCCATGGTTATTGAGATTGGTTCAAATAGATCACTTCCTATAGACATGGTTTTTCTCCCCCGAGGGTTAGATGAATATTATTGTTATTTCCTAAAGGTTTAGTTATAGGGGAGTCCTAGAAATATTGCCTCATAACTCTTAGATGTTTATCTCAATTGGTTTCATTGGTTGGAGTAGTGGTTGTCAGAAGAACATATACCACAATGGATAGGAGGACGATATTTGGATTTCCCTTATTAAAGAGGGTGTTTTCAAAGAATTGTACTTTCTTCTTCGAACTTCAATTCCACATTCATCTTGAATTCAGTACTTTACACCTCATGGACTCCTCGATTAGGTACACTGGACCATGAACCAAATTTTTGAGTGATATGTGTCGTGTTATTAATTATGGTTCTTACAGCAATTGGTTTATTATAAACTAGTGCATCACATGCACCATCATGAATCATATTTTGATCAGTAGGAATTAAAAATTCATAAAAATACTAACTTATAAGTTGATCACTGCTTTGGTGGTGTAGATCTCATGACCATAACATCATAAAAATATCCCAATATTCATGATTTTTTTCCACTTATGATTTTATTTTTCCATATATTTATTTCCTTATTTTTTTGGTTCTAGAAGAAGGTAAGTATTTTTTAAGAAAAAGGTATTACATGTCTGCCCAACCTCTAATTGGTGAATTAACATAATAAACCTAATCATTCATGGTGTCTTTTAAAGAAAATGGGAATTACCTAAACATTACTTATTCTTCATCCACATTAGTAGTTTTTAAGGTTTAACACATAGTATGAAATTCATGTATATTATTATGTGGATCTTCTCTAGAAAGTCCATGAAATCTTGGAAAATAGTGAATTAGACTGTATTTTAGTTCAAAATTGGGTTCCTCACCTTGTAATTGAATATATGTCAGTTGGAAATCAGCATCAGGCTATGTTATTTATTTTAGTGTTAGATTAATTTCAACCATGTTATAATATTTAATTTCATGTTCTAATTTGGTTCCATAATAATAGAGGTTTAGAAAAGTCTTATGTTGTGGTATGTCCTCCTTTAAAGGGTTGTCTTGTGCGTCTCGGTGATGCTGACGTAGGATCGTCTCTGATTTGGGTTCAAATGGTAGTAATTCTCCTGAATTAGAAAACATCCTTAACATAAAATACATAAGAAATAAATCAGAAAACTAAAATATATGCAAAGTTATAAGATAAAATAAATAAATATTCACAAAATTTACAAAAACCTTATCAAAATCACACACTAAAAACAAAATATCTCCTTGAAACACCACCAAAATTTGACCATGTTTCCATGAAAAACAAAATTGATTGTGTTTTTAAGGATTATTTATAGTATAGTGGAGACCCTAGGTCTTTATTAAGGTTCATTGATAGGTTTACAGTATGCATTTATAATAAAAATTATTAAAAAGGGGTTGGTTTTGAAAACTGTTTAAAAAAATGACTTAATTTAAAAAGTTTAATAGTTGATAAATGAAGGTGGAGTTTTATAATTATGTGAGAAGGATATCATATCATGTTTAATACACATATTTTATAGTTCATTTTTCTAAAAAAAATTATATGGTTTAATGTAATCCTCTGGTTGAGGGTTGTCAAGATCTCAACTTCCCTCTTACCTATTAAAACGATGCTCAAAGAATCACCCCTTGACACAAAAACCATATTGTCAACGTTTGTTTCAAAAATATATAAGAAGGGATAACAAATCATACTTAAATATTATGTATGTGTGAGAGAAATATGATTCTTGTCTTGTCCAATCGGAACAATCCAAGATTCCCGTATTAAATCTCAACCTATTAGGTGTTGAAATAAAAAGTGTTTCACTTAATTATAACATAAGAAATATGTTCAGAAGATAATAACATCCAAATTAAACATTAGTGAAATATTTAACACACAAATTACATAACAAATAGAAGAAAATGTGTCATAACTCCCTCATAATTATTTATATATCCCTCAAAATGATCGTCCACCATTTAACTCACTATCAAGAGGAGGAGGAGGTTCAGGGGAACTTTGACTTGATCCTTGATCACTCTTTGAAGATAGGGTCCACTATAACTTCTTGGATGAGGATATGACTACTTTAAGTATTCAAAATACCAAATCTTTTTCTCCTATCTAAACATTCAAATGAGGAGTCCAAGATTCCATTTTATAGGCAAAGTGGAAGGTGTTCTGGTCACATAGATTGTGTAAAACCAATTAGCCCATTGTTCGAGTTGGGTATAAATCCTTATCTCACTTTTAGAAAAAATAAAAATCAGTTTCCCCACCTATTTAATATCTTCACAGAATGTTTTACTTTATTTTGGAAACTATATCTCGAGATATGGATAGATCACAACACTCCACTTTTGACTTTGTGTAGATTCGGTGTGCTGGAAAGATCAGCACGAATGGGCCAGAATATGGATGAATTAGGCTTCGGTTTCTACATATGAAATGTATCCCATTTAATTTAGGACCAAATCGCTAAATAAAATCCCATTTTGATTTATGTTTTAGTAGAAGTGTGTGGCTGAATCCACTGGTGTGCTTGGATCATGGGATTTAGGATTTTTTTGGTTTTGTGGTTTTGGTTTATGATTTTAGTTGTAGGGTTTATGGTTTAAGGTTTAGGGTTTATAATTTTGATATTATGGTATGGGGAATATGTTTTTGGGTTCATGGTTCAGATTTTAGGTTTTAGGGTTCAGATATTAGGGTTTCAGATATAGGGTTTTTGGGATAGGTTTTAGGATTTTATTAGTATAGTTTTCAAGTTTTGGTTTATTATTTAAGGGTTAAGGTATAAGTTTTGAGGTTTATGGATTATAATTTTGAGAGTAGGGTATAGGTAATATGTTTTTAGGTTCATGGGTCAGCTTTTAGGTTTTAGAGTTTAAGTATTAGGGTTTCACATATAGTGTTTTGGGACTAGGATTTAGGATTTTTTTGTTCGGTTTTGTGATTTTGGTTTATGATTTCAGGGGTATGATTTATGTTTTAAGGTTTAGGTTTTAGAATTTTGAGATTAGGGTATATAGAAGATGATTTTGGGTTTAGGGGTCAGCTTTTAGGTCTTAGGGTTTAGATATTAGGTTTTCTAATATAGGGTTTTAGGGATAGGTTTTAGGATTTTTTTTGGTATGATTTTTAGGTTTAGGTTTATGATTTCAGGGTTAGGGTTTAGGTTTTGAGGTTTATGGTTTATTATTTTGAGAGTAGGGTACAGGGAATAGTTTTTTAGGTTCGAGGTTAGATTTTAGGTTTTAGATTCAGGTATTAGGGTTTTGGATATAGTTTTTTGGGACAAGGATTTAGGATTAAATCACATCCACCATGAATGAAATTATCTAAATAAGGGATCTTTCCAAAGTGATAAAAACAAAATAATTGAATCTAACATGATTTAAATTTTTTTATTATATTTTGAATTTAAAATAAAAATTCATTTTAATATAATGGTGTATTGGTGAAAATGAAATAGTGAATCATGGTGCGATCACAGCCCCACAACAAAACATTTTCACTCCTGGGAAAAGTCACATTTATAGTAAAAATGCCTGTAGATATTTTAAAATTCATAAAGATTTAACAGTAAATGAAAATTTAATTCACGATCAAAATGTGATCAAAGAAAAAATAACACTGAAGAGTTATTCTCAGTGATCCTGGAAAAAGGAATCTCAAAAAATGAATTAGAATGAAATTCTAAGAGATGCATGATACCAATTGAAGAAAATAATTCAAAATTTAATCATGTCACTAATCCTCCACATGTGTGTGTGACAACCATTTCATGCTATTCTTTCCACTTTATATCAAGTTAATATATTTAATTTTAAAAAATTTCTAATTATATGATCCTTTCCACTGAACATGCCCTAAAACCTTTGCAATAAAATTTTAAGACCGACTCACTTAAGCATTCCCAGAATTCAAACCATAAGCTCCTGACCTAAATATCCCCATATGTTGTGCATTTCATCACTCCCCTCATTTATTATTTTTTTCAAAATTTTCACTGGGACCAAATCTCACAATCTTCTCTCAACCCATTATTTATCTCCCCACGACACTAATTTTAATATTTATTACAAGATCAAAAGACGAGGAAGGGTGGTTTTTGACCTACCAATATAAAACCCTTTATGTTTTTTTGAGGGCGTACAATATTCAGATAATAGTTACACATGCATAGGTCAATCTGTAAGAGTAATGAAGTAGATCAGATAAAGAACAAACATATGGAAAAATAATTTTGGAAAGTAGATAAAAACCAACCTAACATATATTTACATTATATTAAGTAGACATTTTCATACATCATGGTTGGGTGAATAGTTGTGTGGAGAAATTAAGTGAAATAATTGTCCGTTAAACTATTCACACAATGGGTATCATTCTTCTCAAATGTTAAAAAATTATACAACTGTTTTATCATTGAAAAACAATGAAATTTCAAGAGAAAGTCACGCCACAGTACTGAATTCTTGCTAAAATTTACATTTCATAAAAAATTGAATGTTTCTCATTCATTTTCAAAAACATACATAACTAAGTGGGCATAATTTTCCATGAAAATTGGGCATAAAAATTAACATTTTGTCTTAATAGTGATGGGGAGGAAAGGGGGAGAAATTGACAATGCAATCCAGCAATCTAAAAAGGGAGAAAGAAGAAAGTTTAAGAAAATTTCTAACTAAACCCTGAATATACCTATCCCTCCACACCTAGAGTGTGCAGTGTCTTCACTGTAATAAAATAGAATGTTGTAAGGAAGGATAAAACCCAGTGGGTGTCATTGGTAGGTTGCTTATTGAACTTAAATTTCTTCTATTCAGAACTGTGAAAGGGCTTCGTGGAAGTACTAATGCCATTTCCCATTGACAGTGAAGGTTTTCTTGGTTTCTTTATTTTGAACCTGGGAAACAGGAAATGGAAAGACATTAGTAACCGTGTATGTTACAAAGCATCCATAAAGATGCTTACCTGGATATCGCTTCATCCTTTCGTTGTAGAGGAGTGACTTCTACTAAATGTGGAATTGAAGATGAATGAAGATATGTTCATGGGAAGCCTGGGTTCACTCCTTATAAATCCTTGAGTTTTCATATGCATATCTCCACATTTCCTCCATATCCTAAATCTAAAACTTCATTTTACCACCTGCACTAGAAAGATTAGAATTTCATTGTTTGATGGCCTATGAGGCCCAATACTCAATCTCAACCGAGAGGTGAAAACTCTTTCCAAACACTAGATAGTATGGTGACATACCAATGGGAGTTTTGAAAGAAGTATGGTAATCCCATAATGAAAAATCGAGTCTAAGACTCCAATATTTTCTATTAGGATGAACCATTTTCTCAAGAATCTATTTTAACTTGCTATTTGACACCTTGGATTGATCATTGGTCTATGGGTGATAAGCAGTAGACACTCTATGATTGACCCCATACTGACGCAAAAGTTATTTCATTGTTTGATTATAGAAATTAGAACCCTGATCATTAGTGATGAACCTAGGTAATCTAAACCTACAAAAAATTTGGGTTAAAAAAATTCCACAATTTCATTAGAATTATAATTTCATGTTTCCCATGCATGTACCCATTTTGAAACATAATACACTTCCATAAGAATGTAAAGGTTCCAAAATTAATTGGGGAATGGTCTGCAAAATTCAATTCCTCAAACATCAAAAATTTCATCATAGATCAAGGGTTTTTGTGGAATTTCATTTCATTTAGATACATAACCCATTTTTTGACAGTGAGGACAAGATTTAAAGATATCATGGGCACCCTGAAAACCTGTTTTCCAAAATAGCCTAGAATCAAGGACTTTGCGAGCAGTCTATTGGGGAAAAATGTGGCCCCCACAAACAATAGTGTGACAGAACCTAAGGACATATTGAAACTCATTATCGGGAAGACAACGCCGTAGGACTTGATTACTACATGTGATCCAATGGTAGGGGTCATCCCAAATGTACCAACGAGACTCATTTTATAAATGGTCCAACTGATTTTTATTGAAATCAGCAGGAATTCAAGATACTACCAAATAATTTACAATTTCGACATACCAGGGAATATCATCTTGCACTCGGTACAAATGATAATATAGAAACATGTCATTTTTCATAATACAGTGGGATTAGTCAATGTATGAGGATGAGTGGATCCTATTGACATGGTCAGGCACCAAATTCTATGATCCTTTTTTATCTCTAATTTCTAAATTGAGGTCCAGAAGGAGTACCATTCAGTGAATGATTTTTGATTTGGATTCTGATTTTGTGAGGAGATTACAGAGGGATTCATGGTATGAGAACACAATGAATTTGGACCCTAAAATATGTGACCAGAATTTATCCAAGGAAAACACAATTGAAATAAATGATTTTTAAGGTGTGGTGATTTTTTCTTGGGTAGGGTCCAGTGTATGTGAGACCTATACAATGACATGTAGAGCTCGTTCGTCCCTTTAGGATATGATGTCCCTAAGTGCATAGTTAGTGGCTTCATACATGAGTTCAAATGGTATATCCCACAGAGGTGGTTGGATTACTGGGAGTGACATGATACAATATTTTAACATACTAAAATCTTCCTCACATTCATTGTCAAAAGAAAATTTATTTTCTTTTTGGAGAAATCGGGATAGGGGGAGTGCAATTTTATTAAAGATACAAGTGAAATGACAGTAAAATCTAGAATAACCTATGAAAGACCGCAAACCCCATAATTTGTTTGGGAAATTTAGGGAATAAATGGAATCCACTTTTGATTTATCTACTTGGATACAATATTAGAAAATGAAATTTCCAAAAAATATACCTTTTCACAACATGAAATGGTATTTCTCATCATTTAATACGATATTCTTTTATATAAAGTGATGTAGGACTAAACCAAGACAACTCAAGCATTCCACAAAAGAGGAGACATAAACAGTGGAATCATCAATTAATAATTCCATGAAATTCTCTAGGTAATCTAAAAAAATACTAACCATGCATCGTTGGAAAGTACCTGGAGCATTGCACATACCAAATGGCATCCCCTATATGAAAATGTTCCAAAGGGTAATTTTAATGTTCTATTTTCCTAATCCTCAAAGGAAATATGGATCTGAAAGTATCTAGAATACCCATCAAGGAAATTATAGTGTGAATTCCTCACTAGCCACTCTAATACTTTGTTAATGAATGGTAATGGTAAATAGTTCTTCCTAGTTTTTTGGTTTAATCTATAATATTCTATACAAACACGCAAAAAAATTTGTACTTGAGTAGGAACCAATTAATTGTTAACACTTTATATTATGGTAAGACCAGTTTTTTTAGGAACCACTTGCACTAGACTGACCCATTGGCTGTCATAGATGGGGTAAATGAATCCAGATGCCAATAATTTTATAAACTTATTTTTAACAACATCTAGGAGGTTTCGGTTTAGTCAACATTGTGACTGCCTCAATGGTTTAGACTCATCATTTAACAATATATAATGTGTGAAAATATATGGGATAATAACAAGAATTTTGCAAGTGCCCATCCCAATTATTGTTTAAACTCACTAAAAAGTTCAATAAACTTTAATTCATGCTCATGATCAAGTGAACTAGAAACAATGAGAGGAAACTTGTTTCCATTCTAAAGATAAGAATATTTTAAATCTTGGGGTAGTTGTATTAGTTCAAATTCAGGTGGATTTAAAATTGATGGGAGTGTGTGTGAATGTGAGAGGTCACTAATATCTTCTAACTACTCAATTGAATCATCCTCATATGATGAATAATATTTTTCAAGATTATCAGTATCATCGATGGTCATGTGATCCTCAATGTTCACAAAATCTTCTATTAATAAACATGCATGACATTTTTCTAGACAGGTACAATATTCTATGCATGATTCATTTCTAATCATTTAAATCAATTGTGAAAACTCAAAAATGGTATCAGGGGAATGAATATAAGTTTTTTTAGGGGATGGGAGTTCATCAAATTGAATTAACACGAAGAGAGTAATGTTCTTCTAAGAGGTTCATCATGGCATTAAGGATATTGAAGTGGTTAATTTTACCACCAAACTCTATCAATAATTTACCATTATGGAAAATAATTATGGTTTTAACGAATTTCAAGAAGGGTCTACCCAATATAATCGGTGCATGTCCATTCATTATATCATATTACATTTTAACCACATAAAAATCAACAAGAAAATTGAAATTTTGGACCCCTATAAGAACATACTATAACATACCAGAAGGGTATGCTATACTCTGATTTTCTAATTGAACAACAATTTTAGTGGTCTCCAGTTCTATGACCTGTAATGAATAGTAAATGGAGCAAGGAATCACATTTATAGAGGCACCCAAATTAAGAATATCATTGGAAAATGAATACTCCCCTATTGTGAACATAATTGAGAATGTTCTAGGAACATTGAATTTTTTTGGATGTGATGGCTCTATCCATACTGAGAAATTCCTACCCAGACTCACCTTTTTATCACCTCTATGTCACCTTCGGTGTGTACACATCTCTTTCAGAAAAATTTTATATCTTGGAATTTTCTTCATGACATCAATCAAGGGGATGTTAACCTACACATTTTTAAAAGTTTCCAAAATTTATTTATCAATTTCAGTTTCCTTTTATTTTCTTGGTTGGGTGGCCCTTTGGGGAAATGGGAAAGGAATGGTTG
Organism: Viscum album; assembly: GCA_963277665.1. Classification (NCBI taxonomy): domain Eukaryota; kingdom Viridiplantae; phylum Streptophyta; class Magnoliopsida; order Santalales; family Viscaceae; genus Viscum; species Viscum album. Next base: position 614,519,601 of record OY728119.1, on the reverse strand, counting down.
GGGTAAGTGACTCACTAACAGCCACACTTTTTCCTTTCAAAGGGCTTCTCTCGTGACCAGGATTTTCTTCTCAAGGACTATTTTCAGCAGTTGGGAGGGTGGTTTCTTCAGGAGTGGATGAATCTAATGGAGGCTCGTTTAGGTTTTAATATTATTCCCACTTTTAAGGGTGATGATGCTAACAATTACCTTATCCTTAGGGTTAACTACTAGTTGAGAGGGTAGTTTACAAGACCTATGAATTTTAATTTCCTCTACATAGTTATCTAGTTGTCCTAATTGGGGTTTTAGGTCTTGTATGTCTTATTGGACGGTTTGTGGTAATTGGATACTATTGGAAGCCATTTGTTTCTACATATCTTCTAGGATATGGTAGGGTTTTCGAGGGGGTTGTTGGAAAGGCCTTTTTGGTGGTTGAGTGTTTCTAGGTGGTGGTGGTGGATGACTACTCTTCCTCAGCTGGTTCCATGGTTATTGAGTTTGGTTTGAATAATCCCCTTGACTATAGAATTGGTTTTCTTTCTACCCAAGGTTTTATGGATAGTATGGTTCTTTCCTAAAGGTACTATTATAGGGGTGGCTAGGAAATACAACCTTATATCTCCCATAATTATCTCTCAATTGGGAGGCTTGGTCAGATTAGTGGGTGTTAGAAGAACATATACCACAGTGGATAGTAGAAGGAGATTGTGATTAACCTTGGGAATGACCAAGTTGTGGAAGAATGGTACTTACCTCTTTGAACATCATATACACCTTCTTCTCAAATTTAGTACTTTTCACCTCATGGAGTCCTTGAATGGGTACAGTAGAACTTGAATTGAATTGTTGACTATTATACACCAAGTTATCAATTAGGGTTATAACATCAATTTGGGTCTTATAAACTAGTTTACCACTTGTAGAAGCATTAATCATATTTTGATCAGTAGGAATTAAACCTTCTTAAAAATACTGAATCCAAATTTTATCACTTATTTGATGGTGTAAACAGCCTAAACATAACCTATTAAATTTCACCCAATATTCATGAATTCATTCCCATTTTTATTTTCTTATCCCACATATTTATTTCATTATTGTGGCGGTTCTAGAAGCTGGGATGTATTTTTCAAGAAAAAGGCATTCAATGTCCTCCCAACAACTATTTTTTGAATTATCATAATAGAACCAATATTTCACAGTGCCTTCTAATGAAAATGGAAAGCCCCTAAGCTGAACTTGTTCTTCATATACATTATCAGTTGTTAAGGATGATAACATAGAATGAAAGTCATGTAAGTTATTATGTGTATCTTTTCCATCAATTCCATGAAATCTTGGAAATAAGAGAATTAGACCACATTTTAGTTAATAATTGGGTACCTAGCCTTCTATTTGAATATATGTGTGTTGGATATCAATATTAGGAAAGGATAGTTATTTTAGTGTTCAATTGTTTTTAGCCATGTTATATTCTTCAATTTTATGTTCTAATTTAGATCCAGAAGAAGATGAGTTATGAAAAGTCTCAAGTTGTGGTGTGTCCTCCTTCAAAGGGTTGTCTTGTGCGTCTTGTGTCGATGAAATAAGATCCTCTCTGGTTCGGGTTCGAAAGGTGGTAAGTCTCCCAAAGTAAAACTCATCATGAAAAAGACCTACACAAGAAATTAATTAGAAAACAAAAATATATGAAAAGGTATAAGATAAAAAATATTCAACCATTTTAGAAAAATCTTATCAAAACCAAGCAATAAAAACCAAAACTCTCTCTAGCAACGGTGCCCAAATTTGACTGAGTTATCCTGAAACATTAAATTGATTATGATTTTAAGGTTTATTTATATTATATTTCATACCCTAGGTCATATCTCAAGGATATTTTATAGTTTTATAGGATTTATTTTTAATAAAAAGTACTAAAAATGGGGGTGGTTTTGAAAACAGTTTTAAAAAAATGACTTGATTTAAATAGTTTTATAGTTGATAAATAAAGGTGGGGTTTTAGAATTATGAGAAATAGATATCATTTCTAGTTCACTTCACATCTTGGATAGTTCATTGTTCTGAAAATTTTATATGGTTTAATTTAATCCTTTGGTAGAGGGTTGTCATGTTCTCTTCTCCCCTCTTACCTCACAAAACAGTGCTTAAAGAATCACGCATTGACACAAAAATCGTGTGTCAATGTTTGGTTGTAAAACATAGAGAAATGGATACCAAATCAAACTTAAATATTATGCATGTGTTAGAGAAATAGTATTCTTTTCTTGTCCAATCAAAAAAAACCCATTATTCCCACTTGAAATCTCAACCCAATTGGTGTTGAAATAAAAATTGTTTCACTTAATTGTAACAAGAGAAATATGTTAAGAGTATAAGAACATAAAAATTAAACATTATTGAAATATTTAGCACAAAAATTACAAAAATCAAGTATAAGAACATGTGTTGGAACTCTCTCCCAAGTTTGTGTAGCTCCCTCAAATTGATTTCCCACCATTTAGCCCACCATTGAGAGGAGGAGGAGGCTCGGGTGGAACTTCACCATCATACATGGACCCACTACGAAGATAAAGGACTATAGAACTTCTTTTATGTTGATATAAATCCTTTGGGTCTCCAGAAATACCGGATCCTTTCCTCAAAGAATAACATGAAAATGATGATCCCAAGTTTCTCTTTTATAGGAAAAGTGGAAGGTGGTTTTGGGAACACAGATTTTTTAAAACCAATTAGACCGTTGTTTTAATTTTAAGAGAGCCCTATATCTATTTTAGAAAATTTAAAACTTTTTTCCCACCTCTATAATATCTATAATTAATTTTTTTTCTTCATTTTGACACTTATAGCTCGAGATATGGACAGATCACAAGACACCAGTTTTTACTTCATGTAGATTTGGAGTGTTGGATATATCAGTTCAAATGGGACACCATATAGACGAATTAGACTTGGTTTAATTCATATTAAATGAAAAAAAAATTAATTTAGGACCATCCCCCAAAATATCATCCCATTATGATTCATGATTTTGTATAAGTATGCAGTTGACTCCACTGGTGTGCTTGGATCTTGCATAGTTTGGTCCATTTTTTTGAACATCATCATGGGCCCCCCAATTCACATCCACCTCAATGAAATTATCAAAAAAAGTAACATTTTCATTTTTAACAGTGATAAACACAAAATTGTTGAATCTAACATGAATTGAAATTTTTTATTATATTTGGAATTTACAATACAAATTCATTTTAATACAATGGTGTAAGGTTGAAAATGAAATAATGAATTTCGGTGCAATTATAGATGAATACTAGAAATAAAATACCAAATATAGGTGAATTATATAGAGGAACATTGGATAAGAGGATTTGAATATTAAGGTGAAATAGACTAAGAGATCAGAATTAAACATACCAGATGGAGAAAAACTGGATGGATCAGTCCTAGATAGTGATCTCCAATGGATCATTCTACTAGAAGGAGGCTTGGTCAATTTTCTTGTTAACTACAATAAGAGGTATTAAGGTAGTAAAAGTTAAATCCATGAAGTATTTCCTAAATAACTTGATAATAGTGGTGGTTCCAATATAAATAATTCCATCATTCTTGTGGGGAGATATAAGGATATTTTTGGGAGATAGCTCAATTTGTCGGATGCAGTACAAATAACCTTCACATGTGTAATATAGTGAAGCAATTGGGTTAAGGGTGATTCTATCCCACACCTATTGTAATATGAGATTAATATATAAGTGTAAAAAATTATGACTCGATTGGTGTCTACAAGTCCAAGAGTAGTTTTGCACACTGAGGTTAAACCTTATAAAAATTCTTTTGTAATATTCACATAATAATTTTTTCATATAATAAATTAAAAGTGGTGAGGGTGGGTTTCTAAAGATCCATTAATCCTAAAATATATCATAGGTTTAATAAAATTAAAATAAGGAAAATTTTATGTTGAACATAATCATTAAAATTTGGTCACCCCCGATTTAGTCCCCTCTTAGGCTGACTACAGGATCCACTGAGAAAACTCACTAAATGGATAAGTGAATGTAATTTAATGTTGGTCTTGCAGTGACATGGTTTAAGATCTAGAACTTTTTTAAATATTAATGGAGCTCTTTTATATGTTTTATTTTTCATTTTATTGATTATTTTTGTTTGGTTTCTATCTTGGGTGTGTTTGGGTGAATTTGTTTTGAAAATTAGAAGGAAGAATGATAGTGCATGGTTCGTGCATGATTTTCTGTAACCATGCACCCTAGCGCAATAAACTATGCAACCACTCACTGAGAGGAATTTCATGGATGGTGAATTTTTTTTAAAACATGCAACCTATTAGAAAAAATCATGCACATAAACCCCTAGAATAGTTGAACGGCTTAGGCGCATGGTTTGGAAAACAGTGCGCCCCTACCCGAGAAATCATACACAAGTTTTTAATTAACCAAAAAATTGGTTTTAAAATTTCATGAAGCCTCATATTAACCCCAAATCAAACCCAAATCAGACATAATAAAATTATATAATTTATGGAGGCTCCTAGAAGAATTCATAGGTCTTATGACCTCCGTTAATAGTGATTCAATGTCTTGGTTGAAGATCAATACCTCTCCCAATAAGAGGATCTTGTTCTATGTGGTTTCCTTCTTCTCTCCCATATCACCCTCATCCTTTAGAGGTATGTTATTATAAATTTTTTGTATCTAGATATGTTTTTTTAGGATCTAGATAGAGGTTTTTTTGGATCTAAATACTGGATTTTCAAATCATGATTTGTTGGATTTTGGATTAAGGATTCAGATCTATATCTCATTCATCATCATATTCTTGTTCATTTAACTTCAATCGGTGATTTTCATTGGGTAGTGGTTTTTCAAAAAATTGAGGTAGGTGGTCAATTATTCAAATACAAAAGTCTTCATTTCAATTAAGTGTATGTAATTTTATAATTTCTGTTAGAGAATTAGAAATTTTGTTTCTTAAATTGAATTAGTTAATTTGGTAAATTATTTAATTAAGGGATTGTGAAATTTGGGATCTTGAATTGATTGAATTTGAATAATTAATTGTTGAATTAAAGATGTGGATATTAGGATGGTGAAAATAGAATAATTAATTTTTGAATTAATTATGGGGATATTATGATTTTGAATGTCGGATTAATTAATAATTGAATTAATTAATGAAGATTATTTGGACTTTGGAATTGATTTTATTAATTAACTTTTGAATTAATTAAAGGATTTTATGTGATTGATTAATTGTTGAATCAATTAACAGAATTGATATGATTAATTAGTTTTTGAATTAATTAATGGAATTGATGCGATTAATTAATTGTTGAATTAATTAATGGAATTAATTGGATTAATTAATTATTGAATATATTAATGGAATGATGTGAATATGTTATTATTAAATTGTATTAATTAATTGGTAAATTAATTAATGGGATATTACGGTACTAGTTATGTTGTGATGGTGAGATGTGATTAGAGGATTAATTTTGATTAATCTTTATTGATGTGATATTATGATACCAGTGATATTCTTATACATGTGATATATGTGATTGATTGATATACGAGTGTGGGACACTAACTAACACTCCAAATACCCATAAAGCACCAAGTTCATCCATGTGAATATTATTATATGGTATAAGGACTAATGCTCCAAATGCCCATCGAGTGTGGGAGAGGGACCAATGATTCAATATCCAATGAGTGCTAGACATGATGTTCTACCCATATGAGATTGGCATTGAACTATGGTTATAATTTGTCATGATTATGAATTGGGATGAAATGGATAATGAATTTGTATGTGTTATAATGATTTTTGAATTGAATTGTTACATGGTTTTGACTTTTTCATGAATATAATTAGGTATTGAGAGTTTAGGTTTCCTCGAGAACCTATGAAGTAATGTGGTTAAATAAAGAGTAATTGAATAAATGTAAACGATTTAATTTATTTCCCTTATTTAATTATTTATTAAACTATATAATGTTTTATTTAATGAATATTTTTTTAGATTTTGTTGTTGGTGTCCTATTAAGTTGTACTCACACCCTACTCAGGCATCTTGATCGTTACCCGAATTGGTGTCAAGGCCCATACAAGAGTTTTCAATGTTGTTATTTTTTTTGGTTTTACATATTAAAAATTGACACATACATGGTATGTCATATCCACTATAATTTTTTTGATAATTTATTTCTTGTTTTGGTCATTATGTGGTATTGGTATAGTTATGGTTATGGTTATATCAATAAGTTATTGTTTATTTATTTCCATTGGTGTATTACTCGGATAAAGAGGGTATAGTCTCTCCATGATTGATAATATACCCTCACTGCTAGCCGGTAGCCTCTAGTATATGGGGAGGCATGATTGAGGTCATGTGATTGACCAGATTGGGGCACCAGTGTGTGGCACCTGAGTTGGGACATTACAAGGTAGTATCAGAGCCTAGTTTTCTCTTATTTTATTTCGTCTTACTATTCGTGAAAGTTATACATAAGATTTAGAAGATCCAAGTCATACACAAAGATATTTTTCATGGTATTAGATAAACAATGTATGGGGTAAAACCCAAGTACCCTGAGGGGGATTGTTTTTATGAATGGTGTTTTTATAGTTTGATGTTATTTCACCTTGGGTGATACACTTGTTGTGTGATGTTATTATTGTTTTAAAGACTTTTTGAGATTTTAAACATGGAATGGTATGGAACTATAGTTGAGTATTCATGCATCATTCTATGAAATTCGGATTATTTTGTGATGTGAATCATTTTAGGAATGCCTTGGAAAATAGTTTTTGGGTAAGTTTTCGAACATTAAATGTTTCACCATGCTTGAGTGTTTTAAATGAAAAAGTTACCGAACTTGAACTTGAAAATTTTAAATGATGGAAAAATTAAATAAATGGGTGTCTAATGAGAAACTTGATTAAATAGAATTATTTTACCCTTGGTTAACCATGACCTAGATATAGGATGGTTAAGGGTAGTTATAGAAACTTGATTTTGACCATGTGGTAGTGTTTGGGGGAATTAATTACTATGACTTTTTTTGAATATTTGTAACTATATTGATATTGTGTTCTATCTCCTAATATATGTGTTTGGAATTATAGATACATGCCTCTATGATTACGTTTTCTGAGAGGATGATAGGAGGAAATGGTTGGAAATTATCCTTCAATAATGGAACCTAAGGCACCAATAGTGTTGGGTGAGGGAATTAGGGATCCGTTCCGGGAAAACCTTTCTCATTTCATGAAATTTATAGAAATAGAACTAGGTTGGGTTTTGGAAAGAATGTTTGATCTAACATGGGAGTTTCCACTATAGAACCCTCAGAATTTTACATAAGAAAGTAGATCTGAGGTAGTATAGTTAGGTATTGATTCCATCCAGACTATGCATGACCACCCAAAGACTCCTGCTGAGAATAGATTCAAATTAGCTGATTATATATTATGTGGTCAAGTTTAGAGTTAGTGGGACATTTAGACATCAGATGGAAAACTTAATACTGTGGAGTGGAAGGATATTCAGGATAAGTTCTTGTGTAACTTTTACCCTGAGACACTCAATAAGGAAAGAGTAGCTGAGTTCATGAGACTAAATCAAGAGAGAATGTCCATGATGGAATATGTTGGAAATTTTACAGAGTTGCAATGATTTGTTCTATAATTGAATTAAGATGAGGCTAAAGTAGAAAAGTATATTTGGGATGGGATTAAATGTGAAATTATTTCCCAGATAAATATTTATAGGCCAAGGATGTTTTCATAAGTGTTGAATCAGGATTTGATATCATAGGGGAAGCTGAACGATGAATCTAGTGAACTACATGTATTTTTTGTTGGATGATCTATAGGTACTTGAAAGAGAAGGAATCATCATTATGAGAGTGTTAGACAGTATAATAGAAATAATAGTTGCCAAAAAAGGGGTTTGTTACACAGGATATTACATGAGTACTTTTAAACAAGTGTGTTAGGACAAGACACTTTTATAATCATTGTCCCCATACACAGGTAGTGTGAGGCGATTCTGGCAGTATGGTTTATCTATATAGGTTCTACAGGAACCTGTGATAGATGGGGAATTATAGAGGAGTAAGGCAAAACTAAAGTACGTGGAGGGGGTCTTTTACAACATACAAGTCTAACAGTTGGAATTATACTAGTCATGGAGGTCAAGAAAGTTGGTGAGGATATTTTGTGAAAGAGTTCTCATATCAACAAAGTGGTGTAGCTTATGGGATTTAGACTCCATCATAAGAAATAGGGGAATGAAAGTTTCATGTTATTTCGTTAACACTTGTGGATAATGAGGATAGACCATTGACAATGAGATATAAAATTCTTATAGTTTATATGCTATATATTTCCTTATTTGATACTGGTTCCTATCATTCTCTAATATCATCAAAACTTTTGAATGGTTTGAGCCTAATATTGGAGTTCATGAGTGGGGTTATGATGATTGATACATTGTTGGGAGTAAGGTCTAAATACAACGACTTATGCAAGGGGTGTTATCCCAAGGTTGGGGAGTGTCATTTTTTGTGGGATATTTAAATCTCTGACATGTTAGGATTAGATATAATTTTTGTAATGGACTAGTTAGTGCATACCAAGCCCATATAGATTATTATTTCAATATAGTGACATTTATATATCCTAAGAGTAAAAATTACATCTATCTTGGATAATGGGATATCCAGGATGGCCATATAGGGACAATTCACCAGAAAATAAGGGATCTCACCCCCCAGTTTTGTAGTCTATTTCTAGATGATGGAGGTGTCATGAAGGTTATCCTTCCACCTATATTGATAATATTTTAGGAAATTTTTCATGAAGACTTATCAGGGATTCCACCTGAGAGATATATGGAATTTAATATTGAGACCATTTATAGAGATGGTCTAGTTTCTATTCCACCTTATATATTGTCACCGATAGAATATTGAGAACTTATGACTAATTTGGAAGAGTTGATGGATAATGGGTTTATCCATCTAAGTATGTCACCTTGGGGTTCTATAGTCATGTTTTCTAAGAAGGATGATGAGACTCTAAAATTATGTGTCGATTACCCAATGTTTAACCAGATGACTATGAAGAACTGGTTTCCTCTTTTATATATCAACAATATTTTTGACCAGTTTAGGGGATCATGTGTATATTTCAAGATTAACTTGAGATCTGTGTATCATCAATTGAGAGTTTTACCATATGATATACCAACGATTGATTTAAAAAGTAGGTCTGGACATTATGAGTTCATCATAATGTCATTTGGGTGGATAAATGCAATAGAATTGTTTATGGATTTGATGAAAAAAATATTACATATATACCAGGATCAGATTGTGGTTGTTTTGTGGATGATATCTTGGTGTAATCTAAGACTCGTGGCGATCATGCCCAACATCCTAACGTTGTTCTATGTATAATGATAGAGCATCAGCTATACACCAATCTACCAAAGTGTCAATTCTAGATTGATCAATTACAATTATTGGGTCACATCATCTCAGAGGAAGGTGTTTCAATAGACCCAGATAACATTTATATATTAGTTCCTTGGGAGCTTCCCATGAACATTTTCGATATCTATAGCTTTCTGGGGTTAGTAGGATATTATCAGAGGTCTATTGAGGACTTTTCCTATTCGGTAGCACCACTATCAGACTTAACACAGATGATATTAAATTTTTAATAGTCTAGATCATAAGAGAATTATTTTCAGGAGATGAAGAAGTATTTCACTAAAGCACCAATCTTGATCCTACCCAAGCTGGTTGAGGAGTACATGGTGTTTTGTGATGCTTCTGGGATCAGAATTGGAGATCTTTTGATGTAGGTAGATCAAGTTGTAAAATATGTGTCTTGGTAGTTAAGGAACCATGAACGGAACTACCCTACACATTTATTCAGGTTAAAATAGTTGTTTATGCTTTGAATTGTTTTTGGCATTATCTATCTCATAAACGTTTTGTAGTATATACTGATCAAAAGATATTAAATTATTTCATTTAGAAAATATATTTCAATATTCAGATTCTTAGATTATTTGAGTATATGAAATAATTTTATTTTGATATATAATATATACCTAGAAAGGTAAATAGTGTTTCTGACACTTTTAGTAGTAAAAATCAGACTCAGGAAGTTCACGAGTCTTGTGCTAAGTGGAAGATGATGACCCTACGGGCATAGATTCATATTGTGGTTCAGGAGAGTCAAGAGCAGATTACTCTCATATCATTTTCATTAAATTCTACACTTTTGAGATAGATTGGGGATAGGTAGTATGAGGACCCATAATGTTTGACCTTGAGCGAAATCCATGAAGGTGGGGAGTCAATTTTTGATTAAACCATAGATAAGGATGAAATAATCTATGTCAAAAATTGGGTTGTTTTGCCTACAAGCATTTGGGAAGATCTTATGGATGAGTTTCATGCCTCAACGTGGGAGGAGCATCAAGGAGTGACCAAAATGAACCATGACCTATGGAGTTAGTTTTGGTGATTAGGCATTAAAAATTATATATCAGGGTTCATGAAATGATGTTACAACTTTCAATAAGTGAAGGAGGAGCATCAATGACCTAGTGGTTTACTACTTTAAATTCCCATTCTGTAATGGAAGTGGGGTGATGTTACCATGGATTTAATTGTGGGTCTAAAAAGGACACCCCATAAAAATGATTCTATTTGGGTGATTGTAGAACAGATGAAAAATACATCACATTTATTTCATATATAAGAGACATTATCAGTTTATAAGTTGGGGGAGTTTTACATTCTGGAAAAGTCCATCTTCATGGGGTCCCATAGAATATTTTTTCAAATAGTGACTTGTGATTTACATCCCACTTCAGGTAGGGCTTGAAGTAGGTTCTTGGAAAATAGGTTTTACTGAGTATGTATTTCCACCGATAGATGAATGGTAAGTTATAGAATACTATACAGGTGATTCAGGATATGATTTGGGTACGCGTCCTAGACTTTGGTGGATCTTGTGGGAATCACTTATTTTTGGTTGAGTTTCATATAAAAATAGTTATTAGGTAACTATACAGATGGACCAATAAAAGGATCTTTATGGTTGGACATGAAAATCACCTCTATGTTGCATTATGGTAGGTGAGTCAAAGTTGTTGGGATCAAGTCTCATGCAAATGTCTTCAAAGGAGGTTTACTTAATTCAAAAAAGGATATATATGGTTCATAATAGATATAACTCATATGATGATAGACATCAACTACCCCTAGAGTTTATAGATGGTGATCATGTATTATTTCATGTGTCACCTAGGTTGGGCCACCATAGGATATGAAGAAAGGGAAAGTCGGTGCCCAGGTTTGTTGGGTCGTTTGAGGTTTTGGAGAGAACCGGGTTGGTGGAGTACCGATCATCTCTTCCAAATAGGTTTAGGTATATGCATGACATTTTTCATGTCTCACAACATGTGCAGTATCAACCAAATCCATATAATGGGATTTATGTGGATGTTTTTTATCATGAGACAGATGCGTCCATTGATGAGAATATGATACATGTGTTGGATCATAGTGAGAATGTTTTGTGGGGAAAGGTCATGTCGGTAGTTATTGAATTGTGGAAAAATGGATGTGTTCAATAGGAAACTTGGAAAAGAGAATAAGTTATATAGGATCAATGGCCTGATCTTTTTGACTCAGAATCTTATGGATTCTTTAGAGTACAACTCAAGGATAAGTTGTTATAAGGTGGAGAGATTGTAATATACTTTCCTTTTCTAGAGATTACTCATGATCATTTATAGGTACTATTTTTCCTTGTTTTTAGTATTTTTTTCTTGGGTTTTATCATAGGTTTGTTTGGGAGAAAATTTGTGAAAATTGGATGGAAGAATGGCAGTACATGGTTGGTGCATGGTTTACCCAAACCATTGACCCTAGCCTTGAAAACTGCACAACCCCTCGTAGAAAGGGATATCACCGTTGTTGTATGGTTCGTAAAAATTTTCACCATATTAGGTGAAACCATGTACCCCTATAAGGGGCATATGGTTTATGTCCATAGTTTGACAAACCATGTGCCCCTTCCAAAGAAACTGTGTATGAGTTTTAAATTAACCAAAAAATTGTTTTTAAAATTACCAGAACCACTAAATTAACCCCAACTCATCCCTAATAAAATTATATCATTTTTGTATTATCGTAGAATAATTAATAGGATTTTTTAACTATGTTATTCATTATTAAAAGTTTGTATTAAAGATCTTCACCTCTCCCGATAAGAGGATCTTATACTGTGTGGTTTACTTCTTCTCTCTCATGTCTCCCTTATCTTTGAAGGGATGTTATCATCCATTTTATTGGATCTAGATATAGTTTTATATGATCTATATATATGATTTTTGAATCTTTATTCTTTTGATTTTGGATCTAGGATTCGCATCTAAATCTCATTCATCACCGCGTTCTTGATCATTCTACTTTAATAGGGGATTTCCATTGGGCATTCACTTTTCAATGAATTGAGGTAGGTGGTCTATTATTCAAATCCCAAAGTCTTTATTTTAATTATGTTTATTTAATTGTATATTATTTATTTTATGACTAGAAATTGAGTTTCATAAATTGAATTAATTTATTTGGTGAATTAATTAATTAAAGGATTGTGAAATTGGGGATATTAAACTGATTGAATTTGAATAATTATTATTTGGATTAGTTGTAGGGATAGTGGTTTTTTTTAATTTCAATAATTAATTATTTAATTCATCATGGGGATATTGAGATATTGAACTTTGTATTAATTAATTGTTGAATTAATTAATGCATATTATTGTGATTATATAATTGATGTGATTAATTAATTTTTAAATTAATCAATAGAGTTGATGGGATTAATTAATTGTAGAAACAATTAATGTAATTGATGAAATTAAAAAAATGGAATTAATTAATGGAATTTATGTGATTAAATAATTTTTTAATTGGTTAATTGAATTGATGTGATTAATTAATTGTTGAATTAATTATTGGAATGATGTGAATATGTAATTGTTGAATTGAATTAATTAGTTAGTAAATTAATTATTGGGATGTTGTGGTACCTGTGGTATTGTGATGGTGAAATGTGGTAAGAGGATTAATGTTGATTAATCTTGAGGGATGTGATATTATGATACATGTTGTATTGTGATACATGTGATATATGTTATTGACTGATATATGAGTTTGGGACATGGACTAACACTCCAAATTCCCATCGAGTTCCAAGTGAATTCATGAAAATATTTTTTTATGGGACAGGGAATGACGCTCAAAACACCCAGGGGTCTGGGGGAGGGATTAATGCTACAAATACCCCTGGCGTGCTAGACATAATATTCTACACCCATGACATTAGCATTGAACTATAGTTCCAATTGGCCGAGATAATGAATTTAGATGAAATGGATAATGAAATACCACGTGTTATAATGAATTTGGAATTTAATTGTGATATGGTTCAGAATATGGAATGGGATAAATCATGTATTGAGAGTTTGGGTGTCCTCAGGATCCTAGGTAGTTATGAGGTTAAATAAAGAGTAATTAAATAAATGTAAACAACTTAAATTATATCCTTTATTTTAATATTTATACACATGCATGCACTTTTATTAACTGGATCTTGTTTTATATTCCATTGGTGGTGGTGTATTGAGTTTTACTCACACCCTACTCAGAATTCTTGATCGGAACCTCAATAGATTTCATGGTTACACGCAGGTTAAGGGAAATGGACCTATGTTATATGGATGATATAAGATCGAGAATGGGTATCGGGATTGGACTTTGTATTGAAACCCATACGGGAGTTTCCAGTGTCTTTATTTATTTTGGGTTTTGTTTATATTGACACATGATGTGTACTTTCCATGGCATATCAACTATTCAATTTTTGATATTTTTTTTCTTGTTTTGGTCATCATTTGATATTGGTATTATTCTAGTTATGGTTAAATCATTTGTTTATTTTCTATTTATTTATGTTGGTGTATTACTCTAATAAAAATCGTATAGTTTTCCCATGATCGATAATATACCCTCAACGCTAGATGGCAGCCTCTTACATATGGTGAGGCAGGCTTGAGGTCATGTGACTGACCAACTCAGGGCACCAGTGTGTGACACTCAAGTCGAGAAGTTAAACATGGGAACTTGAAATTCACCACAAAATCAGTAAAATAAGAAATAATATCCCTTCTAATGTAGTATTTCTAACATTTTGTCCACAAAGGTCATGGATAAGTGATCTTTTTGGGTTATATGGTTAAATTTTAAAAAATAAATACAGACCCTCCAACTATTTTAATCTCAGTTGGAACTAGTTCATTATTTTTACTTTTCAAAATAGTGAATAAAGCTTTCTAGGAACTATCTGAATGGGACTCACCAATTGGGAGTTTGATATGGGGTCTATGAATCTAGATCATAACAATATTTCAATTGTTTTTCAAAACTTCCATTAACGTCTGGTTGAGCCTTATTTGGGACTGTCTCATTGGTTGTGAATCATTATATTAAAGAATTTGATGCATAAAAACCATAGGAATAATCCCAATGATGTCTTCTAATTCCAAACCTATGGACCTACCATTTTGTTTAATAATATTTAGAAACTTATGTTCTTGATTAGGTTATAAAACTATTGAGATTATCATGTATCATTTTTCATTTTCTTTTAGAATATTATATTTTTATTTGAAGGAACCAACTTAACTCCCAATTTAGGTGGGTGTTCATGTCATAATTTTAGATCAATGTTTCCCAAGATTTAAACCTACATATTCAAATCAAAATTATTAGTAACATATTTAATAATATAATCATAATATTCCTCATTTATCTCTTCAAACTATCCACTTAACAAATATGATTCTAGATTAAATTTATATTCGAGGAAAAAATGGTTGTAAAGATTGTTTTATACCAAGGCTTCACATAATTTGATTATTTCATTAAACCTTTCAATTCATTCCTTATAAAATAGATAATTTTAGATTGAGATAGAGTTAAAACTGATCATCCTTTTCATTTGTCTAACATTGAATAATTAATATTTATTTTAAATAA
Organism: Viscum album; assembly: GCA_963277665.1. Classification (NCBI taxonomy): domain Eukaryota; kingdom Viridiplantae; phylum Streptophyta; class Magnoliopsida; order Santalales; family Viscaceae; genus Viscum; species Viscum album. The sequence continues at coordinate 614,504,461 of OY728119.1, read as the reverse complement.
ATAAATATCATTATAGTATTCAATAAATAAAAAAATATTGTATTTTCAAAACTTTAAAATAAATATTTATTTTAGATATTTATATAAGTAAATAAATATTTTTATTAATTTATTTACTAAACTAGTAAAAAGATAAATATTTAATTATTATATTTTGAATAACAAACAAGAGATAAATAAAAATTATATTAACCAAATCATGTATAAATATTTCTTTAATATTCAACTCATATTTATTATAAAATCAAACAACTGGTGTTTTAATTAATGTGATCAACATAACATGAATAATTATTATTCCAAAAATTGAGTATAAAAATTATTCTTAATATTAAATTCAAATGGAATTTAATTGAGAATCTAGATACAATTAGTGTTAGACCCTTTAGTCCTCTTTCTCAGGGACATTACATGAGATTGGATAAGTCAAATATATGTGTCTAGAAACACTTCAAGGGACCCATTTAGAAAATAAGTTACTACTATAATGACAACTAGAATATATGAATTATTACAATGTGATGTTATATCTTTTTTTTATATATCCCAAATCGGTTTAATACATATTTTATGAAAATGTATTTTAATTAATTTTTCTAACTCTCATAAATAAACTTGTTGATGAACAACAATGACCGTGGATTTAATTAGACATTTATATTTCAATAAAAGGGTTAATGATATCATCTTATATTAACATGAAAGGGAAAATACTTTCTAGACTTATTCAATAAATTTTATAAAACTTATGATGTACCCAACGCATCCTACCTCACCATGTGTATATATTGTTATTTCTTTCATCAATACAACAATGTAATTTTTTCAAGATATACATTAAAAATAATCTCAAATATAGATACCAATACATACTTCAAAAAATAAGAATATAAAATAAAATATAACATATATAATTTCCATTGTTGGTTTTGTAATCATAACTACCTCTCTCAGATATTACCAAATGTGAAAATTATGAGCAGTGGTCTCATCTGATTTTGATTATCCAACAAATAATAGAAAAGATAGTTGTTTCTTGTGAGACTAATGTCATCTAGACCATAAGATATTTGTATAATAATTTTTACATAAAATATTTAGGTTCTCGTTATAGCAGGGAACTATTATAACCATTTTATGTGACCAATACTCAAAGGAAATTATCACATTGATTTCATACAAGTAAAATCCTCATTTGATATGATATTCATTAATATGTTGGTCATTTAATATTAAAGTAATTGAAATTAAAAAGTCTAAGGGTTCTAATGAACCATATCCAATAGACCCCCACTCTCACTAGATCCAACAACTAATTGGATTTTTAGCTTTCACATGATAAACATACTTTTTATAAGGAATAGATAAAGTTGTTAGGACTTCTATTTTTTCATGTGGCTATTATTCTTAGTAAAACATCAATTCATTTAGAAAATCCCCCAGAAGTGATGTCACTAAGTATTTAACTTTTTCATTTATAATAATATTAACTTATTTGATAATAACATAGTTATAATATACCATATGATATTACATTACTATCATGGTATAAATATAAAATATGGAACAAATCATTGTTAAAATTCTTATCATGTTATATTAGAGGACTAAACATAATTGATCTATATAGTTATGGAAATCACTGGTAGTAACAAGATTTTATTTCGTATTACCTCATCCTTAATGAGATAATAAAATTAGATTTATACCCCCATGATAAATAGTATACCCACTTCTCTAGGTACCGAGAATATATTCTTTCCACTTTCCCTTGTATTGTTGGACAGTTCCACTACAAGCTTATATAGTTCACCTGGTTGTTCAATATTTTCTCACTCTAATTTATATATAAACAATATCAAATCTTAGTACATATCATAGTATTATGTGATAAATTAAAAACACATAACAATATGTAATTTTGTTCATATTAAAATATTTTTGATAAAATCATACATTTAATCCATTTTGGTGAAATATATTTTCCATAGTCAAATCCAAATGTAATACTTAACATCTATTTTCAATATAATATCCACAAATTTGACTTGGAAAACAATATCACTCACATTAATATCTTATAGACACATGGAACACTTTCAATAATAAAATCACACTCTATTAGATTCATTAAGTTAATATTACATGATCATGATACTTGATTCAATCCATAAATGTTTTTTTACAACTCATATTCTTTATTGGATTTATTTTTTCTCATCAGACCTTCTGTTTGTCTCTAATATAAATCTTCCTTTTATTTTCCTTCAATGAAAGTGGTATTTATATTCAATTACCCAATATAATGATCATAAAATATTTCTATGATAAGTATAATTCTTAATAGATTTAGTTTGATGATTGGTGATTTTATTTCATAGATAATGTCTAGACATCACTAGAAAAAATTAATAACCAATCATTCCTTATTAGTGTATAATTATAACATCCATGTCTGGTTTATTCTTTAATACACATCAATTACATTATATCATATGGAGAAACCACTAGAAAAGAAAACTGTATTTTTTTACATGGAATCCATTTATTAATTCATATGAAATTGAAAATCATTGATAGTTTCCATTTATTCCTTCCTTATATGATACATTTTTCATATCGAATAATATGTCACCCATATTTGTGAATATAAAACACCTTTTGGGTATTAATTTTATTATGTAGTATGTTTCTATATTATATATCCTACCATGAAATCTTATAAAGTGTTGTAATCCTATTACAACCCATGTGAATCCAGATCCATTTCTAAATTAAATTCATGTTTGATCCCAATTTATCATAAGAGAAGTGATTCACTCTTATACAAATATAGTTGATCTTCAATAATACCATTATATCATAGGGAATGTAATATCTTCATTATCTTTAGGATAGTAAATTGAGATACACTTAGTGTTTTCCTTGATGTTAGGTTGTTGCTAAAGTTTTATTTTACAAAGAGTTCTCATCAAACACATCAAATTGTGACATAATGGAATCCCATAATATTATTACTTATATGATATCCATTGGTGAGTTTATTTAGAATTTTTTTAATCATTACACTACTATTTTCAAAATATGAAATGAAGGAAATTATGGAATACATGTAATACATAAATGATTCCTCATCGATTCGCTTTATACCACAATCATGTCATTGATTTTTAGATGATAATGTGATTTTATTAATATCTCCAATCTATATTTTAATGATTTATGAGTACGTTGTAATGATATTCTATGACTATCCCATTCATAGGATCATCTATATTTTACCAATATTATTCATTACTTATGCTTGAAATTCATAAAATATATCATAGGAATCTTATTAAGTAAATGAATTTAACTCTAGTTTCTCTTTAGAATAATTCATACATATCATTATGAATGAATAATAGAATAATTTTTTCTATAACTTTACCTATATTTGTTTCTTTATCTTATAGATTAATAAGTGAGTGCATCAAAATAACTAATAGTTTTATATCCTAACAGACTAAAAACACTTTTAGGTATATCCTTGAAAGAGAACTGTCGTGGGCTCCCTCAAATGATTAGTGTGATTTTGGGGTACTTAGGTAAAGCAGAGTGGCTGACCAAGGTCGTCTCTCAAAGGAGGAAGTGAATTTAACAACTTATTAAAGGTATTATAAAAAAAATAAAATAGAATATAATAAAAACACTACTTTAAAGGATTGGTTTTTGTTATAGTTTATGAATATAAAAGAAGTTTTATGGAAGAAGATTGTATATTTTTTTGTTTTTAGTTTTGAAATGAATTTCGATTAAAATAACAAAACAAGAAGATGTTTTTTTAGAAATATATTTTAAAAGTCGTAATCGATCTAAATCTACCTATTCATTTAGTTAATAATAATTATCATCTAAATAAATATCCACTTAATTATGATCCCCTAATTTTTTATCCCTCAAACCCTACGAGAGTTAACTTAACCACAAAGATGAAATTACTTAAACCCTAGGCTAGCTTCGGAACACGCAATCGCAGCACCCTACTTTGATTGTTGTTCTAAGGATACCTTATTGTCAGTGGTTAATTAGAGAACATATACATTCTGGAAATGAAGATGAATTTTTTTTAGAGATTATATTTGAACTCTACAAATTTATCTCGTGTGGTCTTGTATTACCGATTAAGATCGCGCTCTCACAATTTACACAAAATCTCGACCTCTCGTTTTTTGTATTAATTGTTCAATTTCTTGATTAGTTTATTGTAATTTAAAAACACAATTCATGGATCATATTATGTGAATTACAGTAGCTCATTTATTCAAAATAAATGAATAAAGAAGGATAGAGTTCGATCGATTACTAAAAATAACTATTCTTCCATGGGTGGCGTAATCATCGTAGAAGCGTTTTGCATGCGCAAAGGTTTATAATGGGTATAACCCAATAACGCTTCTACTCAAGAATTCCAGACCAAATATAAAGATTAAGAGAAGAATAAATTTAAACAAAACAGAAGAAAAGAGAAGAAATAAAAGAAGAACAAAGAAGTTTATTACACAATCAAAATCATTACAACATGAAGGAGAAGAAGAAGGATTCGTCGAAGGGATCCTTGCTTCAAGAGATACCCTTATTGAAATGGTTGGATAATTGGAGTGGATACACTTATCCTCTGACCTAAACTTTCCAATTCACGTCCCAACCCCTCTAAATGAGAAAAACTCCAATTTATATAGGGGAGGGGAGGAGAGGTTACCAGTGGTTTCAAGTGTGAATGTGGAAATTCGGCCAAATATTTTATTCCAACATTCACCGCCCATTGGACCACCAAAACGTGTGAATTGGACGGCCTTAAAGAAGGATAATATGTGTGGATATGGGTCCTATATCTCCTATTAAAATATGGGCTTAATCCAGGCCCATAGGAAAGATTTATGGTCTAAATACAGAAGCTCTTCCATTCTGGCGAGTCCAGCCCAACTTTGACATCATGGCCCATTGTCAACAATCAAATGCACTCTTTAACTCTAGTGTCATGAATAAAAGTTGTAGATAATTAAGTTAGGAACACTATTAAAAAATTCAAATTCAAATAATAAATATAAAAATATTTATCTTCCAAATATTACAGTGAACTATAAAGGGTAAAACTGGAATTTTCATCAAATATTCAAATGAATGATCTAATCCCAATTACTTTCTAGTTAAACATATTTAACACAATGTGAGGAAATTATATCATTTATAATCAATAAAAAATTTAATAAAATATTTTTTTATCAACTCCCCCACACTTACCCTTTTTCACTCCTGAGAAAAACCTCATATCAAGTAAACATCAATATCGAATCAAAACCAATTTTAAAACACATATCCTTGAGATCAAACAATTACACACCAAGAAACAAAAGATATCATGCCTCATTAAAAATCATTATTTCAAGTTCTTCATTTATATCATTCAATATATTTCCACTTTATTTAGCCTCCCATTCACAAAACACTTACCTCACTTGAATTTTCTCTTATCACACAAATGTCAATTTTTTTGCAATGTCTTTCTCATCCAAACTCATACAAGGGTCACCATAGGCTTGATAGATTCCTACATCGCTACCCGATGTGAGTCAAGGAAATATGTTTATCATGAGGACTTTTCAGGGTTGTTCTATGGATTTCGGTTGGTAGGATTTAGATGTGAAAAATTCTGAGGCTGAATTAGGAGGGCTTGACTCTTTTTTAAGAAAAATTGCATTAATATAATTTTCACTTAAATATGGTCTTATCCTCAATCCCCATAGTATCAATTCTACTCCATCATCATGAAATGTCATGAAAGGTTTACACCATACATCATTTCAGCATCAAAAATTTCAATCTTCTCAAACATGATTTTCTTGAAAGCTCCAAATGGGCACAGATTTCCACCTCAATTAGAAGCTCTAGAAAAGACATAGCTTCACTTGTCATGAAAGCTCCAGAAAAGGCATAGCTTTCAATATAATGAATTTCTTCAGTAGAAAATACATCTCTTCAGAATTTAATTTTCCACCCAAATTATCACAGAATGTGGTGGCACAACACAAGATAGATTCCCCCACACTTAAGCTCAACTAGATTATGAAATTTCACTTCAAGAGTTGGTTGGATAGGGAAAATTGGCTTGTAATGTGGCTAACCTAACAGGCTATGCATGGATTATAAGGGATACAAGGATTAAATATTCATGGTAGTCCATTATAAAAAAGGATTCTTTTAAATAGGGGATTTAATACCAAACAAATGCCTCAATCATTTAATCATAAGTACCTCAAACCCTCAAGTTTTGACAGGAATAGATCAAATTATGGTTAAATCAAGCATGGTTTGGTTCTCTAAATAAGTGAGGTGAATGTAAAGAATATGAAAATAATGGTTTAGAAGCCTCATAGAAAAGTGATTTTAAATATAAAGACAGTGAGATGTGGCATGGGATTCAAAATTTAGTGTACTTTAAATGAAATTACTAAATATTTTAACTTGAAACAAAGTCATTTCAGCATTCATATAATCTTAATTTCAAGGGGAAAATTGTTTCACTTTTTGATATGGATTTAAAAATGGTGATGAGAATCATTTCATCTCAAAAGTTTCAAAAAACACACAAAATTGTAAATCAAACACACAAAATTTGAAGAACACACAATTTTTTTTGGGTTTTTTTAAACAGGAAAACAATTGAAATTACTAAACTAAAAGGTTCCCTCCCACACACTTAAAATATTTCATTGTCCTCAATGTGAACCCATGAGATGATATATGCATATGAAATACATAATTTTTAAATAGGACAAATAATATAAAAGTGAAAGGGTTAGGAATAGCCTGATGTGCTCAAGTGATGATGGGGTCATGCAGTGTGATAAAATCCACTACATAAGTAGTAAGTCCCTCAATGTATCTCTTCAAACGTTTCCCATTGACTGTAAAGCTTCTTCCAGTGTCCTCTTGTGTGATCTACACTGCACCATAAGGAAAAACATTAGATACAATATAAGGACCTAACCATCTGGAACGCAACTTACCAGGCATCAACTTCAGTCATGAACTGTAGAGTAGGACTTTCTCTCCAACATGAAACTACCTTTTCTAGATCATTTTATCATGAACTACTTTTGATCATTCCTTGTAGAGACTTGAGTTCTCATATGATGCCAGTCGAATCTCCTCAAGCTCTTGAATTTGAAACTTCCTTTGAATTCCAGCTTGGGCCAATTCCATGTTGCATTTCTTTATAGCCCAGTATGCCTAATGCTCTACTTCCACTGGGAGATGACATGTTTTCCCAAAAACAATCCGAAATGGGGAAATACCAATGGGGGTCTTGTATGATGTCCTATAAGCCCACAATGCATCATCCAAGTGCTTGCTCCAATCCTTCCTATTTGGCTGCACAGTTTTCTCCAAAATTTGATTCAACTCACGATTTGAAACCTCAGCTTGGGCATTTGTTTGGGGGTGGTATGGTGTTGATGTTTTTTGTGTTACCCCATAATTCCAAATAAGGGAAGAAAAATTCCTATTGCAAAAGTCTATCCCTTGGTCACTGATGATGGCCTTTGGTACTCCAAACCTGCAAAAAATTTGATCCTTGACAAAATCCACTACAACATGAGAATCGTCAGTCCTGGTGGCCTTGGACCCACCAATTGACTCACATAATCAACAGTAACCAAAATATACAAAAATCTAAATGAACAAGGAAAAGGACCCATAAAATCAATGCCCCATACATCAAAAATCTCAAAAAATTGTATGGGTTGTTGGGGCATCTCATGTCTCCTAGAAATGTTCCCAGTGTGTTGGCAACGAGATCATGACTTACAAAACACATGGGAATCATGGAATAAGCTAGGCCAATATAATATAGAGTCCAAAACCTTCCTAGTTGTCCATTGGGGTCCAAAGTGTCCACCACAAGCAAGTATATGACAGAAATGCAAAACAGACTCAAACTCATGATCGGGAACACACCTCCTAATGACTTGGTCACTAAACATGCGCCAGAGGTAAGGATCATACCACACATAATACATAGACTCACATTTTAATATTTGGACTTGATGCTTATTTAAATTTTCTGGGATTTCAGAGGAAAAAATGTAATTAACTAAATCAGCAAACCAAGGATGCGTACCTGAGATGGTATAGAGATGCTCATCGGGGAAAGTGTCCCGAAGTGGTAAATGGTCCAAGGTGTCATCCTCTAGAGTGTGAGTAAGCCTACTCATGTGGTCTTTCACCAAGTTTTCTGACCCCTTTTTGTTCTTTATCTCGATGTCAAACTCTTGAAGAAGGAGCATCCAATGGATAATTCGTGGCTTTACATCTGGCTTCATCAAGAGGTACCTCAGGGCTGCATGGTCAGAAAAAATAACTACTTTAGCGCCTAATAAATATGAATGGAATTTATCTAAAGCAAATATGACAGCAAGAAACTCCTTTTCTGTGGTAGTGTAGTTTGATTGGGCTGAATCCAATGTCCTTGATGCATAGGCAATCACATGTGAACGTACTTACACCCTCTGAGATAAGACAGCTCCAACCGCGAAGTTGGAGGCGTCACACATAATCTCAAAAGGAATCTCCCACCGTGGGGGTTGTATGATAGGTGGAGTGGTCAGATGTTGTTTTAGCTCATCAAATTAATTCCTTTATGAAACATCAAACACAAAATCAGAATCCTTTTGAAGTAATCTTGACATAGGAAGAGCAATCTTACTAAAATCTTTGATGAAGCGCCGATAAAATCCCACATTCCCTAGGAAAGATATAACATCACGCATACATGAAGGATATGGTAAGGATGAAATAATATCTACCTTTGATCTATCAACCTCTATCCCATGTTTTGACACTACATGCCCTAAGACAATTCCATGCTCTACCATGAAATGACACTTTTCAAAGTTCAGGACCAGATTCTTCTCAATACAACGATTCAACACCTTTCCCAAACTACTTAGACATTCATCAAATGAAGACCCATACACTGTAAAATCATCCATAAATACCTCCATGCAGGTCTCAATAAAATTAGAAAAAATACTCACCATGCATCTCTAGAAGGTACCTGGGGCATTGCAAAGTCCAAATGGAATCCTTTGGTAAGCAAAGGTACTGAATGGGCAGGTGAATTTCGTCTTATCCTGGTCCTCTGGAGCTATAGTAACCTGAAGATATCCAGAAAATCCATCCAAGAAACAATAGTGTGTTTTCCCAGCTAGTCTCTCAAGCATCTGATCAAATCTTTGCGAGTGGAAGGATTTAGTTTCCTATAATCAATACACACACACCAACTATTTTGTACCCTAACTGGAACTAACTCATCTTTCTCATTTTTAACAATAGTAACACCACTCTTCTTAGGCACAACCTGAATAGGACTTACCCACTGAGAATCTGAAATGGGAAAGATTATACTAGCCTCGATAAATTTCTCATCTTTTTTTAACAACTTCCAGGAGGGTGGGATTGAGTCTCCTTTGTGGATGTCTCACCAGTTTAGCCCCATCCTCAAAGAGAATCCTATGAATGCAAATGGAGGGGCTAATACCTGATATGTCAGCCAAGGTCCACCCAATCGCCCTGATGTTCTCCCTCAAAATATTCAAAATATTTTCTTCATGTTCAAAAGGGAGATTTTTAGTAATGATAACAGGTAATCTCTCACCACTCAACAAGTATGAGTATTTCAGATTTGGTGGCAATGGATTGAGTTCTAATGAAGTAGGGTGTAGTATGGATGGAGGCATAGAAGGAACTGAAATATGTGCACAAAGAGCATCGGTATCAGAATATACATCATTAAAATCCGAGAATAAAGCATCAAATCCATCAGCATACTCTATAGACATGTCATAATCAGAGTTCACATGATCAAAATCAGAATATGATTCCATTTCAAAATCAAATCTTAGAGAGTATTGTTCCTTAGAAATGGGTGTGGAAGTACTCTTAGACATCAAACTAGAACCAATACTCATAATCTCTCTAATAATAGGACAATACAATTCCATGGTGTTTTTACTTGGTTGTTTAAAATGGGAGATAACAAATGCAGAATGATCCTCTGAGGGGTACTTCATGGAGTCCATAACATTAAATATCACAACTTCATCCCCAAATTCCATGGAAAGTGTGCCCTCATTGACATTTATGATAGTTTTTTGTAGTTTTGAGGAAGGGCCTACCTAAGATATTGGGGGCATGCGAACTTACCCGATCATCCTCCATGTTAAGAACATAGAAATCCACTGGAAAGATCATGTCTCTTACCTAGACAAGTATATCCTCAAGAACTCCCACTGGATATGTCATAGCTCTATTCGCCAACTCCACCACTACTCTCATCAGCTTCAACTCACCAACCTGTAAAGAAGAGAATACAGAGTGAGGCATCACATTTATTGAAGCTCCTAAATCACAAAGAGCATCAGAGAAGTGAAACTCCCCTATGGTACATGGGATGGTGAATGTCCCAGGATCCTTGCACTTTGTTGGCATTGCTAGAGTTGGTGTAATGAGTGCTGAGACATTCCTTCCAAGGTTGATACTCTCATTTCCCTTGATCCCTCTTCAGTTGGTACAAAGATCTTTTAAGAATTTCACATACCTTTGAATTTGCTTCATGGCTTCAAGTAGATGAATGTTGATCTCCACACGCTTGAATGTATCCAAAACATCCTTTTGCATTGCTTCTTCAGCCATATTCTTGGTTTGAACAACCCTGTTGGGAAAAGGAAGGGGTTTAGGAGGAACATCATCAATATTTTTTTTACCTTTATCTTTCTCCTTTGATTGCTCATCAGTTGGTTTGGAATGCGGCTGCTCCGGAGTTGAGGTGAATCCCGGTGTAATGGTAGGTACAGATGTATCATTCATTTGCTTCACAATTCTTAATGTTATGGCACTGACATTCCCCTTTGGATTTGGAGTGGGTTGGGAAGGTAGATTTCCAGAATTCTTACTCACAAGTTCATGGAGGGCGGTGGCAATCTGGCTCATTTGAGTCTTCAACTCCCTCAACTCCGAACCTTGATTCTTGGGTGGGGGATTCCCTTTTTGTTGGCTTGTTGATGTTTGAGCTTCAAATATCCTTTGGGGTTTTTGGAAACCCTGCTGGTAAGGCAGAGGATGCTAGAAGTTTTGTTGAAAAGGGGGCCTTTGTTTTTGTCTAGATACATACCTCAGGTCTGATTTATCCTTCCACCCTTGGTTGTATGTTGGAGTAAATGAATCAAACTTCTTTTGGGGATATGGTTGTTGGTGCTGCTAAAATGGTCTCCCATAGAATACTACTGCACAATCCTTTGTCTCTTGTAGTTGTGGGCCACAGTCAGTTGGATGGCTTGTCTTAGTGGAAATTCCACAAGGCCTTGAAGGAGTGGGTTGGGATGTCTTTTGAGCCAAAGCAATTTGCCTCACCATAGTGGTCAATTCTTCCAACTTTGTATCAATCACATGACTTTCAAGAGAAGAAGGACTTACATGATGTACTCCCCTGACATGTGGTGTACCTATATCACCAAATTTTTGGGAGTTTGGGGCCATTTTGTCGATCAATACTTGGGCAGCTACTGGTGTCTTGTCCACCAATGCTCCTCCAGCTGCAGCGTCCACCATTATTCTCTCCATAGGTGTGAGTTCTTCATAAAAGTACTGAATGAGTAATTTCTCACTGATTTGGTGATGTGGGAAGCTTTCACACAACTTCTTGAATTGCTCCCAATACTCATACATTGACTCCCCTTGTTCTTGCTTGATCCTCGAGATCTCCTTACGAATGGAAGTGGTCCTCGATGCTGGAAAAAATATCTGCAAGAAAAGACGTTTTAAATCGTTCCAACAACTTACAACCTCGGGTTGTAAATAATACATCCAATCTTTCTCACCTCCATCAAGTGAGAATGGGAATGCTCTTAATTTTATTTGATCCTCAGAAAAAATTTCTTGGTTTAAGGTTTGAGCAAACCGCATTAAATTCTTTAAGATTTTTGTTTGGATCCTCACCAGATAAGCCATGAAACTTTGGAAGAAGGTGAATTAACCCAGATTTTAACTCCAAGTCTGATTCGAGATTTGGTTATGCAATACAATTTGGTTGATAGTTAATATTAGGTGAATCCAATTCTCGAATGGTTATATTAAGTTCATTTCCATTATTTCTAGCCATTAGTTCCTATTTTATGTTTGAATTTGAATTACTTCCAATTTCAATGTTTCCAGAAGAGAGGAATTCACCAACTGGTTGAATATTGAAACTTCCCGTAGACTGAGAATGTCTGATTCGAGCCCTAAGGCTACATTCAATCTCAGGGTCAATATATGAGAGATCTTCGGGATTAGTTCGTTTCATAAATCAAATAAAAATGAAAATGAAGAAAGTGTACCATAGTAAAATAAAAATGAGAAGTTTGAGTTGATGGTCCAAAAAGAAAATAAGAGGATGAAAAAAATGAAAACTTAAGGTGAAAGATGAAAGAGAGAGGTGAAGAAAATAATAAAATGAAAAATAAAAGAAATACCTCTAAATGGTTGAATAAATTACTTGCCTCCCCAGAAACGGCACCAATTTGGAAGAGCACTGTCGTGGGTTCCCTCAAATGATTAGTGTGATTTTGGGGTACTTAGGTGCAGCAGAGTGGCTGACCAAGGTCGTCTCTCAAAGGAGGAAGTGAATTTAACAACTTATTAAAGGTATTCTAAAAAAATAAAATAGAATAGAATAAAAAAACTACTTTAAATGATTGGGGTTTGTTATAGTTTATGAATCAGGAAGAAGTTTGTTGGAAGAAGATTGTATATTTTTTTGTTTTTAGTTTTGAAATGAATTTCGATTAAAATGACACAATAAGAAGATGTTTTTTTAGAAATAAATTTTAAAAGGAGTAATCGATCTAACTCTAACTCTTCATTTAATTATTAATCATTATCATCTAAATCAATATCCACTTAATTATGATCCCCTAATTTTTTATCCCTCGAACCCTACGAGAGTTAACTTAACCACAAAGATGAAATTACTTAAACCCTAGGCTAGCTTCGGAACACGCAATCACAGCACCCTGCATTGATTGTTGTTATAAGGATAGCTTATGGTCAGTGGTTAATTAGATCACATATCAATTATGGAAATGAGGATGAATTGTGATTATGGATTATATTTTAACTCTACAAATTTATCTTGTATGGTCTTGTATTACCGATTAAGATCGCGCTCTCACAATTTATACAAAATCCCGACATCGCGTGTTTTGTACTAATTGTTCAATTGCTTGATTAGTTTCTTTTAATTTAAAAACACAATTCATGGATCATATTATGTGAATTAAAGTAGCTCATTTATTCAAAATAAATTAATTAAGAATGATAGAGGTCGATCGATTACTAAAAATAACTACTCTTCCATGGGTGGCGTAACCATCGTAGAAGCGTTTTGCATATGGAAAGGTTTAGAATGGGTATAACCCAATAACTCTTCTACTCAAGAATTTCAGCCCAAATAGGAAGATTAATGGAAGAATAAATTTAAACAAAACAGAAGAAAATAGAAGAAATAAAAGAATAACAAATAAGTTTATTACACAAACAAACTCATTACAACATGAAGGAGAAGAAGAAGGCTTCGTCGAAGGGATCCTTGATTCAAGAGATACCCTTATTGAAATGGTTGGAGAATTATAGTGGATATACTTCTCCTCTGACCTGAAATTCCCAATGCACATCCCAACCCCTCCAAACAAGAAAAACGCCAATTTATAGAGGGCAGGGGAGGAGAGGTTACAAGTGGTTTCAAGTGTGAATGTGGAAATTCGGCAGAATATTTTATTCCAAATTGCACCACCCATTTGACCACCAAAACGCATTAATTGGCCGGACTTCCAAAAGGAAAATATGTGATTATATGGTTACTCTATATACTATAAATATTTGGGGTTAATCCAGGACTAGATGAAGGAGTTATGGCCGACATACAGAAGTTTTTCCATTCCGGCGAGTCCAGCCCAACTTTAACTTCATGGCCCATTTTCAACAACCAAATGCACTCTTTAGCTATAGTTTAATGAATAAAAGTTGTAGATAATTAGGTTATTAACACGGTTACAAAACCTAAAATTCAAATAATAAATATAAAAATATTTATTCTCAAAATACTACAGTGAACTATAAAGGGTAAAACTGGAATTTTCATCAAATATTCAAATGAATGATCTAATCCCAAATACTTTCTAATTAAACATATTTAACACAATGTGAGGAAATTATATCATTTATTATAAATAAAATATTCAATAAAATATTTTTTTATCAATCCTTGATAATTACATTTAGTGTTAATTGAGACCGAATTATCTTACCTCAACAAGGTATGAGTATAATATTTTATATTAATAATTATTTACAAAAATTGGTTGTTTGTGATTCAATTATTACTAAACTATTATTTAAGTATGATATACCATGGTATAATTTATTTTAAACCTAAAATAATAACTCACCATGTCTAGTAATGGAAACTGAGATAAATGTATTATTCATAGTCAATAAAAAACAATAAATTGATAAGAATCAATCCAATTAGAAATATTAAGTCATGTTCTTATATTTAGTGAATAATGAATAACCATTTCTAAGATACTTATAAAGTTAACCATACTTCTTATAATGATTCTAAACTTCCTCAGTTCCTATATTTAGATACAAATACATGAACTGCATATTGTATTCAATACACTACAGGTGGAATATTAATATTAAATTCAATAATCAATATACCTAATGTGGAAGTTACTATTTTCATATTCTTGAATTCATTATAGTTTCTCTTTAGATTTCCTTTCTTACTATATGTGGGGAAGATGTCCTCATTTTCAATGCTCTCCCTCTGGAACTTTTTTTCAGTGAATGAAATTATAAAGGATCCTTTAATTTTGAAATTTTCATGGGATTTCCCCCAATTTATTCCACTTTATTCATCAGAAGGTTTGAGGGACCATGTTCCTACCAATCCATATAATCTTGGTGAATAATAATCAAAATATTCCTAAGTGGATTCTCCATACTCTTAATTAAATATTTCAAAATAAATAAGGATAAATGCATGGTAATCCTGATAATATATGATCAATAGATAATTTATTATCTATTTAAGAGTTCAAATTTCATAAATCATTAATGTACCCATATTCTAGTTTAAAATGAAATACTGTAGTGAAAATTTCATTTATCTTAAACTCTCTTTATCCATTCCAATCACTAGGAGATGGTTTACCATGGTATAAACATCCATTTATATTTATTTCATATTTATCTCATTAGATATTGATTATAACATGTTGTAATAGTCATTTGAAGAATCTTCCATGTATCTCTTATAGGAATATTTTCACCTCTGTCCACTTACTAAGGTGACTAATAGGTAATAGTGGATTCTAGTTTGTAATATAAATTTTCATGTGCTTTTGGAATAGACAATAGATTTTACCACTCTTAGATTTTTTTTTGGTGAGTATATTATTTTTTTAAGAATGATCATAGTGTTCCCTTGGATTTAAATTTAATTTTAAAAAATATATAAAATTATATTTTAATAATTTATCTAAATTACAATGTGTTATGTAATAAAATAACTTTATTAATCTCCCACTATTTTATCAAATTGCAACATTCCTCACAATTGGATTTAGAACTATCACGACCCGTCCTTGGGGCCCGTGTCATGACTACCCCAAGCCCGCCTCGCATAGGCTAGGGGCTACCGACTAGCAGCAAAGGTGTAAATCATGTTAAAAATGGAAGGCATTTCCTTTATATAAGTAAAAAAACACAACATAGTATGCAAGTGAAGTAAGCACTAATTAAAACTAAGTAAAAAAGTAGGTGATGAAAAGTAAATGGGATAGTATACAAACTCAACTGAAAGTACAGTACAACTGAAAAGAAAGTACAACAACAGTAAAGTAAATCAGCAACCTACGAGTCGTCCTCCGTATATACCACCTGAATAGTGGGTACAGATGGTCTCCTCAGCTCCTCGGGTCCGGCCGTCCACTCCATTTATGTCCCACCAAGCGGTCCACCTCCGGGTACTATCCAGCTCCACAAGCCTCCACCTCGATCAGTGATGTCCGTCGTCTGCATCCAACATGACGTAGTGCATGCATAGCCCATGCAGAGGTGAGTATATGTTACTCAGTAGGGACCCTGAGACCCCCGAAGGTCTCCCAGAATCCACGAAGGATAAACCACAAAGTAATGATACAAACACGAAGTATTAACCAACTCTACATAGGCATATTCACATACATATACCTAAGTCATCTATCTAATTTCGGCTCCAACTTCCGACCCCAAGCACAACCCAGTCCATATAGGAAAGAAGTCAATCACACCGATTGTAAGGATTGAAAGTCAAGACTCAGCTCACACATGTATACTTCTCATGAAGAAAGGAGGAGATGATTAGATGCAGTCTCTGTATCATCTCCTCTGCCGAACCCATGTAGGATCCAAGTACAGAAGTCGTCACTTCCGAACCCAAGTAGGATCCAAGTTTCACGACCCGTCCTTGGGACCCATGTCGTGACTACCCCAAGCTCGACTTCCATAGCCCAGGGGTTGGCAACTAGCACCAAAAGCGTAAATCCCGATAAAACAGGAAGGCATTGCCTTTATAAAGAAAACAAACACCACAGAGTAAGCAAGCTGAAGTAAAGACTAAGTAAACTGGGTACAACTCTAAGTGCTGGAATGTAAATGGGCCAGAATACAAACCCAACTGAAGTAAAGTACAACTAAAAATAAAGTACAGAAACTGAAAAGTAAAGAAGAAAACCCGAGCCGTCCACTGGAAATCCCACCTGAAGGGTGGGTACAAATATCTCGTGCAGGGGTGAGTATACGCTACTCATTAGGGACCATGAGACCCCCTAAGGTCTCCCAGAATCCACAAAGGATAATCCACAAAGGAAAGATACAATCACGAAGTAATAACCAACTCTACTTAGGTATATGCCCATACATATACCTAAGTCATCAATTCCAGTTCGGATCCAACATCTGAGCCCAATTTTGATCTAGTCCACACAGGATAGCACAATCCAATCCACACAGGATAACACAACCCAATCCACTTAGGAAAGCAAGTCAATCATATAGAAGAAAATAATTGAAAAGTCAAGACTCAGCTCACACAGGTATACTTCTTCATAATACGATAGAGATGATCAGATTTATCCACTGATTCATCTAATCTGTCGAACCCACATAGGATACAAGACCAGCTATGCTGTCGGACCCACAAAGGATACAAGACCAGCTACTCTGCCCGACCCATGTAGGATATAAGTACAGAGTTAAATAATGTCGGACCCACGTAGGATACAAGAACAGTAGTCACGTACTGTTGGACCCACAAAGGATACAAGAACAGTATTCATCACCATCAAACCCACGGAGGATTCCAGTATGGTCGTCATTGCTGTCGAACCCACGGAGGATTTCAGAACAGTCGTCATCGTCGTTGTAGTCGCCACCAGCTCTAGGGTTCCCGCACACAGCATGCTCGATTCTGGGAGGGTCCGCTCCATGATCCAACGGGGTCGATACATCAACTGACACGTAGTCCGTAGTTGATGTATCCCAAAGTTCCGTCTCAACAAAAAGAACTCAACGCGACAGATGGCGTGTCAATCGGACGCCCGGTCTGAGAGTTATTGGATTTTCCGTCCCAGGGTCCCGGTTGGTTTTTAAGTCAAAACCAACCAGACCGTACTCCAACTACATCCAAACCTCTAGTAGATTAAACCAAAAGTTCCTTCTCACTAAGAAGCAACAAACAAAGTCGACGACACGTCAATAGGACGTCCGAAGCTCAAGTTATAAGTGTTTCCGCTCTGAGGGCCTGGTTGTTTTCGTGTTCGAACCAACCCTTCCATACAAAAATTTCTTTGAAAACTTATGTGTAATATATCAAAATGACTGTCTTGATCCAAGGATCGCATCGCAACTAACGGTGCGTCAATCGGAGGTCCGTAGCGCTAGTTACGGGCATTTGAACGAACCTGTCCGATTTAGGGGGGTTTTGGCCCGGACCGACCCAGCCCAGAACCCACTGGGTCCGCCCGAACCGAGTCTACCCGACTCGGGTTCGGGTCTGGCCCACTAGGGCGCGGCCCAGTTTGGCTGCCACGGCCCGGCGCAGCGCAGGCGGCCCGGCCCGGTGCGGGCGGCTCGGCGCTGGCCGAGCGGACATGGAAAGGGGGTCGTGCTTCCCCCCTCATTTTGTAACGGCGGACCCCACGTGGGGGCCTTCCCCTTTGCTAGACACCGTGGGTTAGAAACCCCTGGACCTTCGTGATTCCGGCCGGCCGTGATGGTCGGCCGGTTATCCGCCACGGGACCCCCCCACAGGTCCCGCCTTCCCTTACGCCGGCGGCCGGATTTCTGGCTGCCCTTCCCTGCACCGCCGCGGCTTTAGGCCGCTGCCTTTGTCCGACCGACGTTGCGCGATGGCGGCATGCCCCTCCACCCTGACCGCGGCCCTCCTTGGTTCTCCGACGCCGCGCGACGGCGCCGCGCACCTCTGCCGCGTTTCTCCTCGTTCCTGCGCGGTGTCGTTGCACCGCGCTACCTTCGTTCGAGCCGCAACGAGTACAACAAAAAATGGGGAGGATGGTCGGCTGTGTTCATGCGGTCTGACCCCCTCCCGTTAATTCGATAACAAGCGGCTAAAGAATTTAACGTTGGACTGAAAAAGAATATTCACGAACACAAAACCAAACCCCAACCTCAAGAAGTTGTCGTACAAAGATCGTCGCAGAAAAACGGCATCGTGAGGGTGGTTCGAAGACGGTGTTGGCGAGCATCCAAGAAGAGGATGTCATCTCACACTGGCTGCAGAGAATGGAGAGATCGGCACATCGTCTCTCTTTGGTGCTCCGGCGTTCTTCGAGTTCATCAACGAGGAAGAAGATATTCTTCAAGACCGCAAGAGTTCTCTCCTCTATTCCACACAACAAAAATCCATTAACAGTAAAATAAGACCTTGTATTATTTTATTCACACACACACATGCCAACATAAATTAAAAATTAAAATATCTCATTCAATTAATTAACTTAATTGAAGAGTATTTAACAATCCAATTAATTGTGAGAGTTGACATGTCATTATATTGGGGGAGTGGGTGAGTTACAAAATAAATTGCAAGAGGGAGGTTAAAAGGAATTGAAGGGGTGGGGCTCGTGTGGGCCCCACTTCACTAATTTTCTACCAATTGGAGTTAAAATGTAGTGGGTCCCACTCCAACTTTCATGCATAGGTTATGACTACTTAGAATAGACATAAAAATTGTAGCACAAATTTTTATTTCACTCTTCAGTTAACCCATTTATTTAATAACCTCACCCGAGCAAACGCAACTCCAGAAAGGGTGTTACTAAGAAATTACCGGTTCTACGGTTCCATCGGTGCCCTCAGATTTCGATTCCGAGCACCAGTTCAAAAATTAGGAAAACTCGCTCGTTCCTTCACTGAACGTACCTGATCTAAACTTCAAAAATTGATTCCAGGCACACCGGGCCTCAGAATCAGGTGCCGTCAAAAACTGTGTACTGATAAAATCCCAAAGAAATTAAGAAAAAAACTTTCTTTGAAATTTACGGGTCTTTTCACCATGTACAGTAACTGTCACTGCTGAACCCACGTAGGATCGATGTACAGTCGCCATCACTATCGAACCAATGGAGGATCCAAGTACAATCATCCTCGCTGCCAAACCCATGAAGGATCCATGTAAAATCATCTTCATCGTCGAATCCATGGAGGATCCTTGCACAGTAGTCGTTGCAGTCACAACGAGCTCTAGGGTTCCGGCACACAACATACTCGATTCCGGAAGGTTCCACTCCTCGAGTGAAGAGGTTCGATATATCAACTGTCAAGAAGTACAATGTTGATGTATCCTAAAGTTTTGTCTCGTCAAAAGGAACTCAGCGCGACAGATGGTGCGTCGAACAGACACAAGGTCTGAGAGATATTGGCCTTTTTGTTCCAGGCGCCTAGTTGGAAAAAATGCTCGTTCCAAACTAGGCTGTTTACCAAAGTTGTCTAGAACTCCCTTAGAGTATCGCAAAAGGACTAACTCATCGATAGGATCCCAGTTCCGCAGGCGGTGCGTCGATCAGATGCACGGTCTTTATGTTATTCGCGTTTAAGTGAATAATGGGTCTGGCCCGTTAAGCCCAGTGGGTTGGCGGGTCGGGTCACCCAGTTTAGGTGGGTTTGAACCGGTAGGGGTGTCATACCGGCCCGAATATTATCGCGGCCCGGCCTGAAGGGCGTGGCCCGACCCGAAGAGGGTGCGGCCCGACCCGAAGTGGCGTGGCCCGACCCGGCGGGGCACGACCCCGCCTGGCAGGGTGCGGCCCAACCCAGCCTAGCGCGGCCCGTCCCGGCGCAGCCCGACCCGGCAGGCCCGGTGGGGCGCAGCCTGTCTGGGTGCGACCCGGCGGGGCATGGCCCGGCAGGCTCGGCCCGAAAGCCGAGCGGTTCGAGTTGGGGGCGCTGCCCCAGGCTACCCAAACCGGCGGCACCAAGCGGCGCCGCCCTCCCAAACCGGCCGACTTGGCAGGCCTGCCTTCTGGTGCAAGCGGCCCACCCATCCAGGCCATGGGTATCTTTAGCACGGCGCCATACTGGCACCGTAGTTCGGCTCCACCCGGCCGACCAACAGGCCGGTTCTCCAGTGCGGCGCCCTCCTGGCACCGCGGCTCGCCTCCGCCCGACCTGCCGATGGGCCGGTCGGTGCTTCCGCCGAAGTGGCCTACTTGGGCGGGCTGCGGTATCCCGCAGCGCGACATCGTGGGGCACAATGGTTTCCTCCTTCGGCCCTGTTCTTCCTCGGTTGAGCGGCCAGTGGTTGCGGGTCACGGTACTTACATACGCGGTCGGCGCACGGTCGTCACTCTCGTCACCGCATCTTCAAGCATAACTCAATCGGTAACAAGAGTCTATGGAGGGTCGTCAGTCCGTGTGCATTTGGCCCGCTCCCTCTGAGTTAGGCGATAGTAGTTGACCGTATATAAACAACTATTTCCAATAAAAAATGGGGTACGAAAACATTCACTTCAAAGAATAAACCCCTACCTTGAATAAGGTTCGCGGTTGACAAGCGTCGTGGATCTCTGTGTCGTTTCCATCATCATAGGAGTGCACCCGAAAAAGAATTGATGTCTCCTCTCTTGTCGTGGAGAATAGAAAAGAGGGAACATCGTCATTCTTCATGGAAGGGAGTGTCATTATTCACCTGAGGTTTGGTGTTCTTCCACAAAGGAGAAATTCCCCTCATCCTTCACAAAAGATCTCTCTCCAAAGGTCCCCCAACAAAACAGGTGCCAACCCAACTAAAATAAGACTTCACCTTATTTTAATTAAACTTTCCAAGCATTCAATAATTCAAAATTTAAATCACTTAATTAATTAATTGAATAGGTTCCATAAATTAATTATGGTGTGTTGGCCAGAGTTAAAGAGGAAGAGAGATAAGAGGAAGAGTTTCATAATTAAGAGAAGTTAACAAATTAATGAAGGTGGTTTTAAGGGGGTTTGGGGAAAAGGAATGTTTGGGGCTCGTGTGGTCCCCACCTCTCATATATCCACACATGGGAAGTTGGGTGGGTGTGGGCCCCACCAACAACTTCCCATTGGAGGAATTAACCTCCTTAGATATAAAATAAAATTGTTCCAACAATTTTATTTACTTCTAAATTAAACCCAAATAATTAACTTCTCCTCCCATGAAAACACAACTACGGTAAAGGTCCCCTTAAGCAATTATTGGTGTTACGAGTTAATCAGTTCCCTCTGATTTCAATTTCGAGCACCATTTCAAAAGATAGAAAAACTCGCTCGTTCGTTTACTGAACGTACCCAAGCTAATTCTTCATAAATTGATTCTGGGCACACCGGGCCTCAGAATCAAGTGTCGTCAGAAGCCACAGACTCGTAAAATTCCAAAGTATTTAAGAAAAAATTTCCTTGAAATTTCAGGGTCTTTAAATTACACCCACTTCAGGGCTTTCGGTCCCCATAAAGCTACAACATAACCTAGGGAAACAAATGAGGGTACTGTGGATGCATCTGAGCCTCTCTCTCCCATGTGCTCTCCTGGATGTTCCCGTGCTGCCAACAAATGCACACCAGAGGAATCGACCATCCACGTAGGACCCACTCCTGTCAATCCTCGATCTCCACCAGGACCTCCATGAATGTAGCCCAGTCATCGATGTCAGGCTCCCCATGATCAATTATGTGGGTCGGGTCATGCACATATCTCCTCATCTAAGATACGTGGAAGACTCCATGCACTCGGTGCAACTGTGGTGGAAGGGTCAGGCAGTAAGCCACCTTACCTACCCTGATTAGGACCTAGAATAGTCCGATGAAGCATGGAGAAAACTTTCCACCTCGGCCAAATCTCTGTAATCCACGTCGAGGTAAGACTCATAAGAAAACATGGTCTCCATCCTCGAACTCCAGTGATCTCCATCTTTTATCAGCATAGGACTTATGTCTGCTCCATGTAGTCCTCATCTGCTCCTGGATGATCTGCACCGTCTCCTTTGTAGCCTGAACCATCTCTGATCCTACGAGGGCTGACTCCCTAGGGTCAGTCCAGCATAGACATGATCTGCAAGGTTGGCCATACAATGCCTCATAAGGTGCCATCCTGATGGTGTAGTGGTAGCTATTGTTGTATGAAAACTCCACCAAGGGTAAGTGATCCTCCTAACTGCGACCAAAGTCAAGGACACATGCACGGAGCATGTCCTCGAGTGTCTGAATTGTCCTCTCTGTCTGGCCATACGTATGAGTATGAAAGGCGGTTCTTAGGCGTAGCTGCGTCCCAAATGCCTCCTGCAACCCCTTCCAAAGTCGGGAAGTAAAGAGAGCATCTCAATATGAGATGATAGATGATGGAACACCATGAAGTCGTACAATCTCCTGAATGTAGAGGCATCCCAAGCTCTCTATTGATCCCTGCTCTCTGATCGGTAGGAAGTGGGCCGACATGGTGAGTCGGTCGACGAACACCCAGATGGAGTCGTGTCCTCTAGAAGTACATGGAAGCCCCATCACAAAATACATGGATATCCCATCCCACTTCCACCCCAGAACCTCTAAGGGATGTTCCAAACCTACTGGTACCTAGTGCTCCGCCTTCACATGCTGGCAAGTGAGGCGTCATGAAATGAACTCTGCTACAGCCATCTTCATACCCAGCTACCAGTGTTGTCGTCTGAGGTCCTGGTACATCGTCGCCACTCCTGAATGTACTGCTAGTGGGGAAGTGTGAAACTACCTCAACACTTCCTCCTGCAGTGAAACTGGTACCATGGTACGTCCCCTAAAGAAGATGGTGTGCTCTCCTGCTTCAGAAAATCCATCAGGTGCTTGCCCTGTGGAAATCTTAGCACGTCACGTCTCACAGTCAACGTCCCCACGTTGTGCCTCTCTGACCCACTGAAGTAGTGGAGTAGTGACTGTGAGTGACTGTAGAAAGGCTTCCCCATCTCTATCCACAAAAGATATCTGCAAAGCGGCTAACTGCTCTTTCACCTCTCCAAATAGCCAAATGCCCGATCTCTTACTGAGAGAATCAGCTACTATGTTCCCCTTACCAAGAGTATAGACTATCTCAAAGTCATAGTCCTGGAGGAACTTGAGCCATCGTCGCTGTCTTAGGTTCAGGTCCTTCTGCGAGAAAATGTACCTGAGACTCTGGTGGTTAGAGTATACTGTAAAGTGCTCGCCCATCAGATAGTGCCACCACATCTTTAGGGAGAAGACCAATGCTACTAACTCCAGGTCATGTGTAGCATAGTTTTTCTTGTGTTTCCTAAACTGTCCTGAACCATAGGCGATCACTGCCCACTCCTGCTTTAGGACACACCCGAGTCCAGTCCCTGATACGTTGCAGTAAACCACGTACCCAACGCCCTCCTCTGGTAGCCTAAAAAAGGGCGCACTGGTCAATATCTTCCTCAACTCTTGGAAGATCTGTTGGCATCTATCTAACCACACGAAGGGTTTCCCCTTCGTCGTCAATGCTGAAAGTGGTGTAGAAACTCTAGAGAAGTCTGGCACAAATCTCCAATAGTACCCAGCTAGAACTAGGAAACTTTGCACCTCTGTCACACTCTTGGGTGGCTCCCAATCAAGTACTACCTCGATCTTCGTAGGATCCACTACAACACTCACCTCCAAGATGACGTGCCCCAAGAAGTGAACCTCTCGAATCGAGAACTGGCAATTTGAGATATTACCATAAAGCTGGTGCTCTCAGAGTGTGTCCAGTACAACCCGTAAGTGGTAGGCATGCTCCTCCTCAGTAGTTGAGTAAATCAATATGTCATCAATGAAGACTATGACAAAACAGTCTAGGTAAAGCTGGAAGATCATGTTTATGAGACTCATGAACACTTCTGGTGCACTGGTTACACTGAATGGCATAACCAAGAACTCATAGTAGCCATACCGACACCTGAAGGTCATCTTATGAACATCCTCATCTTGAACTCTGAGCTGATGATTGCCTGACCTGAGGTCTATCTTCGAGAACCATCTTTCTCCCTTGAGATGATCAAAGAGGTCATCAATCCTCGATAGTGGGTACTTTTTCTTTACGGTCACCTGATTCAGGTGACCATAGTCAACACATAATCATAAGCTCCCATCTACCTTCTTGGCGAATAAAATTGGAGAAGCCCAGGGTGAAACACTAGGTCGGATGAATCCTTTTTCCTATAATTCTTCCAGCTATACCTGCAGCTCACAAAGCTCGGTGGGAGCTATCCGATATGCTGGTGTAGATATCAGTGTTGTCTTGAGGTACAGGTCAATGTAGAAATCAACCTCTCTATGAGGAGGTTGTCCTGGAACATCGTCAGTAAAAACATCCGCATACTGATCCACCAAAACAGGAAAACTCGGACTCCACACATCAACCTCTCCTAGGATGAGGCTATCCAACTGATGTGTGATCGGATTCCCTCTCCTATGTGTAAATCCATCCTACGCTGGAAAGGCTCCCTTCTCACTGGTGAAGGTGAAACTTCTCCCATCTGTGCGGACACACCACACTTTGCACCAGATACAGTCGATATGAACATGGACTGTAGATAACCAATCTATACCCAAGATGACGTCGTAAGGCCTCGACGCCACTACAAGAAGATCCCAGCCGAAGCTCTCGCCTCCTAGAGTAAGCTCACACTACTGGAACCAGTGCGTAATCATTGAGTCTGCTCCCATAAGAGTCTCTAGCCGTAAGGATCGATCCAATGGCTCCGTCGGAATCTCTGAGCTCCGAACAAGGGCAGGGAAAATAAAATAATGACTCGCGCTTTTGTATATAAGAACTGCAGCAAGGGTGGAGTAGACACAGATAGTACCACGAATCATCTCTGGTGCGCCGTAGTCGTAGGCCTAGACTTCCTAAAGCTGAGCCTGCCCCTGTCTGCCAGCTCTCTATGGTCGGGGTGGCCCTCTTGGTGGTGGTGGTGGTAGAGCCTCGAAACGTCATCCACCACCCACTGCTCGGCCATCTCCTCTGTCTCGTCCGCCCGCTCCCTACGGACCACCATGGTCGAACCTCGGCCTCTTCCTGGGTGGTCCCTCTACTGTCTGTTGCTCCTCTACATGGCGGGTAGGGCAGTCACGAGCCATGTAGCCCTGCCCGCCACATGCATAGCACTGCCTTCCTCTCGTATGACTGGCTCTGCTGCGCGTTCCCCACACATTCGAACCAATATCCTAAGGACTCCCACCAGATGTCCTGGTCCGCTTGGACCTCTACGACATTTGTCTACTGCCGGGTGCATAAGACTCTGCTACTTGTCACCCTGTAGTGGGTCTCACTGCTGGCATCGGCTCACCAAGAAAGATCTACATAAGAAGGGCTCGCTCCAGTACTCCTGCCTACGTCAAAATGCTGATGGAGATCATCGAATCCCTGATCTCATGCCTTAGACCCTACTCAAAGGTCCAGTCCCAGAAGAATGGGTCTCGTACCATGTCCGTGGATTAGCGCGATAGGTCGGTAAATCTCTCCGAGTACTGGGCTACTATCATGCTGCCCTTCCGCAATTGTAGTAACTCCTGGATGCACACCTCACAGAGAGTGGCTGGAACAAACTCTGAGCGGAAGAGGCTCTTGAAATCCATCCAAAGTAGAGATGCCTCATCGTTCACCTAGAGCATTAGGATCCACCATCTACCTACTACTGCATGCAGTAGACTCACGACAAGGATCACCATAAAGCCTGATGGTGTCCCCACCAATATGAAGACTCTAACGATAGCCTCCATACAATCCTCGGTGGCCTGAGGGTCCATCTCTCCACAGAACCTAGGCGTCCTCAGTCACTGAAACTCGTGCAACACACTCAGGCGGCGTGCACTCTTTGCTACTGGGGCTGGTGGAATCGTTGGCTCAGCGGGGAGTGGTACCGCTAGTGCATCCGCTGTAATGGGGCCCTGCACTGAGGCCTCATCACTCGGTGGGCTGCCATCTCACAGGTAACTGGGAACCCTAGATAGCTCCCTTCGTGGAGCCATCCTGAAAAGAAACAGGTACACCACGGTCAAATAGTATACCTGGTGAGCTTACACAAAGTAATCACAAAGAAAACTTTTGAAACACACATGCAATCAATGTTTTCATTCACTAAGTCGGAAATCATTAGTCATGGCCCTGGTGTATGGATACGTTCGTCGTCGCACCAACACTGGACTCCCTGGACTAATAACCACACTCAATACTCTAAACACTATTGCTTTACAAAAAGAAATTATCAGAGTCCTGAGTTCTGCGGTAGATCCGACTACTATGATACCAATTTGTCACGACCCGTCCTCCGGGCCCTTGTCGTGACTACCCCAATCCCACATCCCATAGGCCAGGGGCTGGAGACTCGCACAAAATTCATAAATCCCGTTAAAAAGGGAAGGAATTTCCTTTATATAAGTAAACAAACACAATAGAGTACGCAAGTGAAGTAAGCACTATGTAAAACTGAGTACAAAAGTAGGTACTGCAAAGTAAATGGGCCAGTATACAAACCCAACTAAAAGTACAGTACAACTGAAAAGAAAGTACAACAGTAGTAAAGTAAAGCAGCAACCGCCGAGTCATCCTCCATATATCCCACCTGAAGGGTGGGTACATATGGTCTCCTCAGCTCCTCGGTTCCGGTCGTCCACTCCGTGTATGTCCCGCCAAGTGGTCCACCTCTGGGTACCGTCCATCTCCACAAGCCTCCACCTTGAACAGTGTTGTCCATCGTCTATATCCAACACAACGTAGTGAGGGAATAGCCCGTGCAGGGGTGAGTATAAGTTACTCAGTAGAGACCCCGAGACCCCCAACGGTATCCCAGAATCCATGAAGGATAAACCACAAAGGAATGATATAAACACAAAGTATTAACCAACTCTACTTAGGTATATGCCCATACATATACCTAAGTCATCAATATCAGTTCGGCTCCAACTTCTAAGCCCAAGCACAACCCAGTCCACACAGGAAATAAGTCAATCACACCGATGGTAATGATTGAAATTCAAGACTCAGCTCACACAGGTATACTTCTCATGAAGAAAGGTGGAGATGATTAGATGCAGTCTCTGTATCGTCTTCTCTTCCGAACCCATGTAGGATCCAAGTACAGAAGTCGTCGCTGCCGAACCCACATAGGATGCAAGTACAGTAACCGTCACTACCGAACCCACGTAGGATCCCAGTACAGTCACCATCGCTGCCGAACCCACGGAGGATCCAAGTACAGTCTTCCTCACTGCTGAACCCACCTAGGAGCCATGTACAGTCATCTTTGTCGTCGAACCCACGGAGGATCCCAGCACGGTAGTCGTCGCAGTCGCAGCCAGGTCAAGGGTTCATGCACACAACATACTCGATTTCAAAAGGTTACGCTTCTCGAGTGAAGAGTTTCGATACATAAACTATCAAAAAGTCCAGAGTTGATGTATCCCGAAGTTCCATCTCGTCAAAAGGAACTCAATGCGAAAAACGGCGCGTCGAACGGACGCCCGGTCTGAGAGATATTGGCTTTTTCGTTCCAGGGGCCCGGTTAGAAGAAATGCTCATTCCAAACCCAGCCGTTTATAAAAGTTGTCCAGAACTCACTCAGGGTATCGCAAAAGGACCACCTCTTCGATAGTATCCTAGTGCCGCAGACGGCGCGTCCGACCCGGCCAGTTATTCAAGTTTAAGTGAATAACGAGCCCAGACCGTTAAGCCCAGTGGGATAGCGGGTCGGGTCGCCCAGTTTTGGCGGGTCCGACCCGGTAGGAGTGTCAGACCAGCTCGAAGATTTGGGTGACCCGGCCTTAGGGGCGCAGCCCGGCCCAAAGTGTTGCGGCCCAGACATGCAGGGCGCGGCCAGGCCCGTCCCAGCACGGCCCGGCTAGGCGCGGCCCGGCTGGCTCAGCTGGCTGGACGAGAGGCTCGGCCCGAAGGCCGAGTGGTCCGAGGCGGGGGCGTGGTCCGAGGCGGGGGCACGGCCCTCTGGTTGCCCGAACCGGCGGCGCCAAGCGGTGTCACCCTCCAAAACCAGCCGGCTAGGCAAACCGGCCTTCTAGCTCAAGCGGCCTGCTCGTGTGGTCCGTGTGTTTCTTCAATGTGGCACCCTCCTAGCACCATGGTTTGGCTCTGCCCGGCTGACCAACGAGCCGGCCGGCTCTCCAGCACGGCGCCCTCCTGGCGCCGCAGCTCGCCTCCGCCCTGCCGGATGACGGGCCGGCCGATTCTTCCACCAAAGCGGCCTGCTCGAGCGTGTCGCGGTCTCCCGTAGCGCGGCGCTGTGGGGGCACTGCAGTTTCCTCCTTCGGCCTGGTTCTTCCTCGGTTGAGCGGCCCATGGTTGCAGGTCGCGGTTCTTCTGTATGCAGCTGGCGCACGACCGTCACTCCCGTCGCCACATCTTCCAACGTAAATCAATCGCAATCAAGAGTCTATGGAGGGTCTTTGGGCTGTGTGCGTTCGGGCCACACCCTCCGCGTTAGGCGGTAGCAGTTGGCCATATATAAACCATGATTTCCAATGAAGAACAGGGTACAAAAACATTCACTTCAAAGAGTAAAACCCTACATCAAATAAAGTTCGTGGTTGGAAATCGTCGTGGATGTCAGTGTCGTTTCCGTCGTTGTAGGAGTGCACCCGAAAAATAATTAACGTCTCCTCTCTGGTCGTGGAGAAGCGAAAAGAGGGCGCGTCATCGTTCTTCGTGGAAGGGAGTGTCATTCTTCATCGGAGGTTTGGTGTTCTTCTACAAAGAAGAAATTCCCCCACTTCCTTCACAAAAGCTCTCTCTCCAAAGTTCCCCCAACAAAACAGGTGCCAACCCAATTAAAATAAAGCTTCCCCTTATTTTAATTAAACTTCCCAAGAATTCAAAAATTCAAAATTTAAATCACTTAATTAATTAATTGAATAGGTTACATTTATTAATTAAGGTGTGTTGGAAAGATTTAAGGAGGAAAAGATAGAAGAGGAAGAGTTAAATAATTAAGAGAATTTAACAAATTAATGAAGGGGGTTTAATGGGGTTTGGGGAAAATGAAAGGTTGGGGCTTATGTGGGCCCCACCTCTCATATATCCACACATGGGAAGTTGGGTGGGTGTGGGCCCCACCATCAAATTCCCATGGGAGGAATTAACCTCCTTAGATATAAAATAAAATTGTTCCAACAATTTTATTTACTTCTTAATTAAACCCAAATAATTAACTTCTTCTCGCATGCAAACAAAACTAAGGTAAAGGTCCCCTTAAGCAATTACTGGTGTTGCGAGTTCATCGGTGCCCTTAGATTTCAATTCCAAGCACAGGTTCAAAATATATAAAAACCCGCTCATTCCTTTACTGAACATACCCGAGCTAATACTTCGGAAATTGATTCTGTGCACACCGGGCCTCAGAATCAAGTTCTGTCAGAAGCCACAGACTCGTAAAATCCCACAGTATTTAAGAAAAAAAATTCCTTGAAATTTTCTGGTCATTACCAAAACATCCTGTAATATAGATATTCTAGTGTAAAGGATCCATATTTCCCTAAAAATAACCAATACTTTTTCCAATAAAATTACGCAAATGTATTTATGTAAACCTCAATTTCAACAACATTAATTCGAGGTTCCTTGATTTTTTGAGTGAACTGAACATTCCTGAAATGCTATACTCAATTTTCCAAAACACTTGCCTCAAAATTTTATTAAGTGGACTTTTAAAATTATCCTTAATAACTATTTGGTTAAGTGAAAAAATCATATTTTTTAAGAATCTACAATTATTGAAAATCATCCCTAACTTTGGAATGTCTATATAACAACCTCTGGTCGGAGACCACTCAACAAGTGTCTCAACTAGATTTGTCCTAAGACCTCAAGTTTGACATGCCAAACACCCAAGGATACTAGCTAATATAGGGGGTATAAGTTGTTACCATCAGAATATAATATCCTCATATCATAGTAGAAATAATGGAAAAATAATTAAACATTATCAATAAAAATACACATTGTAGTATATAGAAGAAATAAATGACAATCATGTTATATAAAATATAAAATGTAGAATAATATAGTCAAAAAAAACTCATGATCATACTAGAATACATCAACTAGTCTCTCACTATTCTAATAACATAAATAAAATAATTACAAGAATAAAAAAACACTGAGGCTCTATGAACATCTTAGATATTTAACTCATCTAGATACACAATATCATCCAATATATCCCACTTGATCATGGAACACTAATCCTCTTCCCAACCTAAACCTTTGAACAATGATGTCTACTCATGTACCCAAGTTCCATTGACACATGAGAAGGATGTGAGTAAAAATAATTAGGTAACCAACACTAGGGTTCCAAACAAAACCATTAATGTTGGGTATTTAAATGTGACATGTTTAGTTGAATACATTCAGAATAATAAATAAATAAACATTATTGATCCTAGAGTTCTAACATGACACCTGGGATTGAATATACCTTATTTGATCAATATAATAGGGTCTTTGTGCATACAATATAATTATTCAAATCATACTAGGATTAACCAATATAAAATAGTAACTGAAAACAGTAATTCTTTTGACGTAATCCTAGGAAATCAAATAATACCAAGATCAATGACTGATTCCTGGGCAACCACCCATGCATTCCTTAATCAGATCGAGGGGAATAACATCGCACCTAGTAATCTCATATAATCTCTCTAAGGGAAATATTTCCCCTCATAGAAATATCATTGAGGAGAGTACCTCCCACCTCATTAATAGTCATCAGGCCAAATTCAATAAGTTTTCTCAAGGAATTCCATATAGGCATAACAAAATAAACTAAGCATATTTCCCAAGGAATACTATATATGAAAAAAAAATCAAATATAAGTTAATTACCTAATGTATTCTATAGAGTCTTTATAGATAAATCTAAGGGGGATTCCCAAGGAATTATATATAGGATTAATATTAAAATATGGGGACATTCTTAGGAATCTATTCATAATACATTAGGGCAGTGTTCCCCCTAGGTAATATCTCATATAACACATCGTATAATGGTTAAGCCTCCACCAAAACACATCTCACATAATCAAGGTTGGCCTCTCTAGTGCATTACATATAATTAGAAAAAAACCATATGAGGTTCACAAAATTGATTTGGGTTCTAAGGTGACATCCACAATCATCTATACCCATAACATCACACACCCTTTCTGGGGTAAAAATATCACTTGCACGCCCACCAAGTACCCTAGGTCTCATTATATCATTAACACCCTACATAAGTTCCTTGATCTCTATATCATCTCTTGGTTCAACACCCATCACTAAGAGGATATGGAATCTCTTGATTTCATCAAACACAATATGGTCTCACTATCCTCATAAGTAAGTCACCACTGGAATTAATCTTTATATAAGGAACAATTACCATATCTCTTTTTAATATCACACCACGTAAATCGACTCATCCAACTTATCAATAATATATCCAAGACATATTTACCTAGTAAAGTGTATACTAGTGAGGTAAGAATACTCTCCCCATTATCATCTCAACTACCCCTTAATCTATAAAGCATGAAAAGGTTCCATAAAAGGCAACTAGGGAAAATCACTCCAGACCCATCATATCCCACTACTTGGAGATCACCAATGCACCTACACTACGGGAAACTATGCTTAAATAATCCATTAATGTCTCAACCCTAATGGTATGTGTACCATAAGGCACACATTCTTAACGAAGGCATCACTCAATGGTGGTATAGGTATCAATATAGTGCATAATAATCTATCATGGATCTTAGAACTTTTCTCAGTCATCACATTCATAGGAATTTAAATCTAATTAAACAATTAGTTTTAAATAAAAAGGTCAATCACCATAATTTAAGAGACCACATACCACATAAAAACATATATTATAAAATTCAATTAAGATAGGGGAATGATCAAGGGACCACCTACCAATATTGGATCCATTTCTCTTTCAAAGATGCTCGAAAACTCTTACCCATACTTGTCTAAGATTATCCAAGTCCAAATATCCATTTTCAACCCATACATGACCCTAAATTAAGGAAAAATTTTAAATAAATTAATTGTAATAATTTAAAATTAATTTAAAATCTAATTTAATTTAAATATGAAAAAATTCCTAAAAACATACTCAATAGCCTCAACACACTAAAACAGTGACCAACCACTCACAGAAGTTCTATGGCATACCCATAACACCATACTAAGAAAAATATCTATTAAATGATACCAATTCAATGGAAAAATAAGTTTAATTTCTGAAAACCCCTTAGGATAATTTATATGGTGATGTTACTTCACCTAAAAGGTGTGAAAAATATGCAAACATCATCCTAAGATATACTCTATATATGACATATAAAATCACCATCATTATGGGATGATTCCATCATGTTTCAGTGACATTTTCTCTCAAAAATCCTATCCAAAATTCCAAAATTAGATTAAAAAATATTGGGGGAATAAGAATAAATATGAGAGGAAAAAAATACCTCAAACATGAAATAAACTCAATGAAAACCAACCCATTAAAATGGGGGACAAAGGAAAAAATGTGATAGATATTTTCCCTAGTTTTATTGCACATGAGGGGGAGAGAGGATGTGGAGACATAAAAATTAGCTGGGAAAGACATAATTTCCCTTATTTTAAATGAAAATCATAATCCCACATGTTTTTATAAATTTTGAACCAACTATATAGTTTTCACCCTCCTAAGACTTCACCCTCACAAAGTTTGGCCACTAGTTTTTGAAATTATTCCCCAACATTAAAAAAATCCACTAAATATGAATTTATGGTTTCTCGTGGTTGCTCTGAAACTATGTTCCAATCATGTGCCACACCAATGTATAAGAAAAACATGCTCAATATTCCATAGATTTTACATTATTATCCATTAAATGTGCATTAACCATGTAAACTAATCATGAAAGAGTATAATGAACTAGAAACATCAACACACTCGGGATGTTTCATGGGTTTTCCTAAACCATGAACCTAGGTAAAAACTTTTATAAAACTATAAATAAAATATGAAACTTATAATATTCACTTGATCTCTTGAGACTCCACTCGAGCCTCGATCCATAACAAAAAACAACTCTTTAAGACATTATGAATCTCTGAATAAGAATTTGAATCAAAATTATTAGAATTACTCCAGATCTGAATTAAAAAAATTCAAATTCCCTATGAAATTGTCATATTAAGAAGCAAATAGTTTTAAAAACTCTACACCACACCACTTTGCATCCTCTAGAATATTTAAGGGTCCTTATCCATAAATAATAACCTATATGAATCATTGATTCATAACCAACTCATTTTTTTCTACTTCGGAACAAAAATTGAGCTTCGGTAGTGAAAATCCACCCAGAAAAAGAATTATTCATCAAATAACCAAGACATATATTGTTAATAATAAAAAATTTAGACAATTAATACATGCTCCATCCATCCCGAGACAACATAATTTCATTGGTGAATTAATCTATAGGCTTATCATTCCCCCCATCACAAGACACTTCTCATACGGGATGATTTCGATCCACAATTATCCCACCATCAAAATTGCTTTCAAAAACATTTCTAGTGGTCCAAAATCCCATGTAGTATAGTTTTTGTTTCACAGTATCATATTATAAATGAAAACACCAATCAATCCCCCAATGGAGTTCCGTTATAAAAAATTATTTTTACATCATATATATGTTATATCATCACCTGATCATGGTTCCTTTACTCCAAAAGGAATCTTGTGATTTTTTCAAGAATACACACCAAATTATAAACCTAAATCTCATTGTAAATACATATTTGGTTCTTCAAAAAAACTAACGAGACACCATGTTCTCATTCTGATATCTGACACACATCTAATTTGACTCAATCATAGATCACATCCAAACAATCCAAATACTATTACCAACATAAAGAATCCATCCAATAGCACATATAAACCTCAAATATAGTATTCAAAGATGAACCAAATAAAACTAGATATATATTCATACTGAAATCCAAAAGATACATAAACCATTAAATGACTAGTCCAATTTCTCTGGTGACACTAAAAACTTGAGGTTCATACCTCCATAGCAAATGTTATGTCTATTATTACAAATAATAATGAGATGTGTCCATATGAATCCTTCCTGAGAGCCAATAGGAATCCTAAAATTCTATTTGTTCTAGACATATTAGGAAAATCCCCCTTGTAATCTACTAAAATTCAATCCAAATGAGGTTCACACCCTCCAATGTACAAAATTGAAATCCCCACCACATGGATCCCCTTATACCACTCCTCGGGATTAACCTCCATAGGTTCCATCATCATACTTATTTGAAAATATGTGTCAAGGAACTCACTTTATCGGGTTGTACCATTAAACCCTGATCCATCTATAGTAACACATCTCATAGTTGGGGGACATTTATCATTTCATCAAAATCATCAGTCCCTGATTTGTAAATGGATTCTCACTACTTCACAAATCAATAAACACCATGCATAACCAGCACTTACTATTTTGATCTCATTTAACACAACAGGTGTACACTCATATACCATTATATATCAAAATCCAACTCATTCTCCCATTAATTTCACATCATCAAACAAAGTCTCACTATCTTAAACCACTGACCATGCCTCACTCGTATGTTAATATCACATATCGAGAATCACCCTTGATTATTCTATTCAAAATAGAGGAAATTCCCATAATAAATGATATATCACAAAATCCCCCACCAACCCAAGAATCTTCACTAAACTATAAGCATATTTTCATGCTCTATATATCCATACCTAAACATTTAGGATCAAAATCTTCTATCTCATTAGAAACTACACTCAAAATCAACAAGGTCTGGTATTTAACTTCCCTATAAAACCAAAACACAATGTAAAGACTCCCACCCTAGGAACCCATAATCAATTTCTACTTTATTACATCATTATAAGATAAAAAGGGTTTTATCTGGAAGGACATATTAGTATATTATTCTTAAAGAACTAGATACATATATGATTCCCATTTTACATTGGAAATATTATTACTTATTGGATATTATTCATAATATCCTTCTTCATATCATGGGGAAATGAAAAAACTAATGGTGAGATAGGATAATTAGTGAGGGGTTCATATAGCAGAATATATTAAGAGTAAGTAAGGAATAATCAATATGGCAAGGTAAATAATTGAAAACCATTCTATTTAATCAATGTCTTGATCATGAAGTATACTATGGTAGGTGTAAATGGGGATCAAATGATGGAATTTAAATTATTTAATGATCTTGAAATATATCCATGGATATCATAACTAATAAAATAATCACATGGAAATCAATAAATGAATTTATAATTTTGGAATTCATAATGGAGGAAATTTGAAACTTACCATCAAGGTCTTTTTCCCAGACATTTTAAACTATGGGTAGGTATACACCAAAAAACTATTTAATAAGGATAGATAATTTTTTTGTCTCATGAGAACAACTTATGTATCATAATACTATGTAATTATGGGACCCACATTCCACTTAATAATTTAAATTCATTCATTAAATGAATAAATAATACAACTTAATCAACACACCTTATTTAAAGAAAATATTTATTGGAAGAAATAGAATACATAATTTCAATACTTTCCCCAGTAAAAATGACCACAAAACATCTAAATAAATAATAAGGATGATATCATAATAACATATTCCCAATATAGTATTAAAGGGTTGTTTTTTCTAAATATAAATACCATAAAAATTCCATTAAAATCATTATTAAGGAAAGCACCTTTTCATTTTGAAATCCAATTTAAAAAAATATAGAATATTAGTAAAAACATTTTATTTCAATAGAATCATATGAAATTGATAAGAAATATTCAATGCAATGATTATTCTTGATGGTGGTAAATTCTGTTCAGGCCGTGTATGTTAAAACAGAGTAGGTTTTTCTTAAAAAATTATTTTAGTATCTTGAGTACTTAAAGAGTCAAAATTGAAGGAAAACTTATAATTTACTAAAATACCATTGTAAAATTAATCATTTGGGTTTAATATAGAAACCACAAATAATGTCCCCATCTAAGATTTAAAAATAAATAATCCCAAATAATGTTGAGATTTTGAAATAAACACTTAGAAATTCGGTAACATTTGAATCCCCATGAGATAATCAGATTAAAATGAAAACCATGAATATATATAGATTCATGATTATAATTATAAAAGGTATATTAGATACAAATCATGAAAATAATTTGATGCATAATAATAAATATGTCTCAATGGAGTGGAAATTAAGACAAAATGTTTTACAAAGATGGTACCATTGAAGTAAGAGTTATTAAATGAATTGATTACATCTATCAAATGTAAATAAATATAAAATAAGTGTAAATATAAATATACCATAAAATTAAAAAAATGATTTACACACATAATCTTAGAATAATAAATAAAATAAAGAGGTAATATTACCCAAT
Organism: Viscum album; assembly: GCA_963277665.1. NCBI lineage: Eukaryota > Viridiplantae > Streptophyta > Magnoliopsida > Santalales > Viscaceae > Viscum > Viscum album. Next base: position 614,467,294 of record OY728119.1, on the reverse strand, counting down.
GGAAAAAAATAATTTATGAAACCCCTTACCTCAGGTCAGACTCATCACATACATTCTTTATCATCCTGAATAATAAAATTATGTTATTTATTTAATTTATTAATTAAATATTTGATTTTATTATTACTTTTATTTTATTTAATATCATTTTATATTTAATTAATTAATCAATTAAGCTCATGTCATATGTTTTTATGATATTCAGTTCACATGTCCAGAATGACTTCGATAGTTTGACTATGGTAAAAGTGGTCATTGTTCAATTATATTTAGAATAATTATCATGAAATAATTATCATTTTTATTCATAAATCAATCCTTTTAAACCAACCCTGAAATATTTTTATGAAAAATGAACTACAATATAATCATGGAAATAGTAAGTTGTACATACACATGAGTAACATTTCCAATCTTCGAAGATCACGATTAAAAGAACATATGTATTATTTTATATTTTCCATATTATAATTATAACATAAAAATAGTATAATTTATTTAAATACACTTATATATGGAATTTATGTTATGTGTTTAAAAAAAACACATCACTTCGTGGAGGTGGTAATCTACATGTATGCACAAATTATGTTATCATATTTCAATGGATGGAAAAGTATTAAAATATGTGTTATATTAATTTTATATAATTATAAATATTTCATTAAAATAAATATATATATATATATATATAAATTCATCATCATAAAAGTATATGAGAGGCAATGATGGAAAATAAATTTTATCGGTTCACGAGATGGTAGTTTGTCGTACACACGAACGATGGTTTTGTTTCCCTTGATGTAAGAGGAGATGGATGTAGGTTATGAAATTAATATAATAAAATTTTATTATATGGTATATTATTATTTTATTATATTATCAAGGTTGAATATTATTTGAAGGATGTAGAAGAAGAAATAATACAAAAATACTCAGTTAAGAACGATACCTCATCTTTAGACAACCACTTTAGGTTTACAGAAAAAGTATTCCAATGAAGGTTTATAAGCAAAAATAGATCTATAGGATGTGTTAAGGGAAGTTAGTAATGTATTCTGGAAGGAACTGTATAACCCAATATTATATTAATGTGTGAGTAAAAGATTATAAGAGGTTCCCTTTTCAAATTGATGGGAGGGGTGCTTTTGGAATTTCTTGAAACAGTAAACTAATTTAAATTAATTTTTTTAGAAAAAGGGATTAAAACTGATATAAGTTCAATATTGAATTATTATGGGTAAAAATAATATCTTATAATAAAATTTTTAAAATTTTATATTATATAATTACCCATATATTTTGGTTTTAAAATACATTAACCCTTTTTAACAATTACCGTGATAACGATGTTTTTACCCTTTAGGGGTCAAGATAGTTACTATAATAGAAAAATTGGCCAATAAATGGAAATTATTTAATATTTTCAACAATATAACAATCAATTTTCTTAAGATAATATTTTTTTGAATTTTAAATAATTTAATAAAATATTATTTATTATAAAATATCATTAATTTTATTTTTAGAACTATTAATTTAATTTGACTTTGAAAACAACATAATAGAAATGGAATTAAAATATAATCCATTAAAACCAACCTAATTTGTTATATTTATTTAAAAAATTATTTTAACATAATTACTAATTCATATTATTTTACTGTATAATTTTAGATTCATTTTTCTATTTTTCTATTAATTAAAGTAATATTATACCACTGTTACCTAAGAATTTAAGGGATTTTTTACATTACTAAAAATTATAAAGAAATTAATATGATAAAAAATTATTTATCTTTAAAATTAATATTCATCACGAAACATATTTTATTTCTATCCTTATCACAAAATATTATAGTTATTTAAGGCAATTAAGTGACATTTTTGTCTTTATCTCTTACTTAAATATTATAAAGGTCAAAATCAAATGAATATGGAACCAAGTTTCCTTATATTATATATATGAATGGAAATTGATAAAATCCCATCATAAAATTGGATAAATGAATTTTTTAAGGTTAGTATTTAGTCCTTGCCATATTATTTTTAACATTCATTACTCGATTTATCCATAACGTGGTGATAAATATTTATTATAGTTGTTATTTATAATGTCTAAAAATAAAAGGGTCATATTTAAAAAACATTTAACTCCAAGTTCCTAATAGGAAATACATTTTTCTAAATTCAATTTATATAGTTTTTATAATATAATTTAAAATTAAACTCACAAAGGGTGATGAAAATATGTTTTTTAGAAAAATAAATTTTTCAAGGAAAATATGATTTCACATTGTATCTATGACTAGTAATATCCATTATATGGATTTAAATTAATATAAATAGATATATAATATATAAATTTACTTTAAATAAATCCTCATTAGGGGTAATTTTAATAAATTAAAATGAAAAAACATTATGCAATTAAAAAGAGTTTTTAAAAAAATGTTTTTAAGCATAAAAATAGATTGATAAAAAATAAAGAAAATTGATTATTAAAATGGAATTAGTTAAATTATATTTGATAAAATATAACATATATATTTTTTATAAAAAATATAAAATATAAATGGACTTTAAATTAGTTGATTTAATTAAAATAAATGACTTTTTTAAAAAAATTGATAATTTTAATTATTCCCTGAAAAACCATTCTCTTAATAAAAATCCAAAAAATTCAACCCTAAAATAATTTTATATGATAATTTAATAAATTAACTAGTATTTATATAATATCATTTCTATTTGTGAAGAAAATTAATTATATTAGTCACCCACAAAAAGAAATAAAAATTATTTTTGATGAAAACATATTTTAAAAGAATAAAATGACATTATTGAAAGTTGAGTACTTTTTTATTATGAATTAATAAATACATTTAGATTATATATAACCTTTAGATATATTTTTCATAATATTTTTATTCATATTCATACCTCCAATTTTAATGGTCAACTATAAAAATTAATGTTTTAATATTATACCAAGGTTTTTTTAATCCCAGTGTTGTGTATGACACAAGTTATCAAATAATTAAAATTTATTTAAACAGAAATATATTATAAAATATTGGCATGGTGCATTATTACTCATTAAATAAATTTCATCCTCAAAATTTAAAATTGATTAGGGTAATCAAGGGTTTGATATTTTTAGATACCATTTCTAAAAACCCACATCATAAAAAGGGTTAATAAAACATTTTCTTGAAAAGAGTGAAAGGGATGTATGAAGGTCATCTAGAATAACTCAAATCTCAGTTCCCAAATAGGAGAAAATTATTGGGAAGTAAAAAATTTGGATATTGAGAAGAAAATTAAAGCCTACAGACTAATAGAGAGTGTTAGAGAATTTAGTTAGGATAAAGTTAACGACCACAAAACTATAAATCTTTGATAAGTGAAAAGACCATAAATTTATCACAAATTATTGTAATATGATTTTTTATTTGTTTTAGGATCCTTTTCCTAGGTTTGAGGAATTTCATTACCATATAAACTAGGAATATAAGGAAATATCCTCACATGAAAAATATAATTTCATCCCTCAATAAATTTCCAAAACAATATCATCCTTTTTCCAAATTATGAGTGTTGAGGATACATTTTTCATGCCTGATGCACTAAAACAACTTATAATTGATCACATAATCAACAAAAGGATAATAAGATATTTCCCCGGTCATTAAATTTTAACCAAATTTAAATTTTTATCATAATATAATTTAATAAAAAATGTATAATCCTTTATATGGGAAAGAATAAATTTTACTTCAAAAGTTTCCCCAATAACCCCAAAGGTTCGACTTCGATTATAAATAGATAACCCTACATCAAAAATTACCTCAAAATTAAAAAAAAATTAATTGTGTTATATTCAAATAATATTTCAAGTTAACTCACATGTTAAACCTAAGGGTTATATATACCTTTACCCAACGAAAAATCTCCCAAAATATCATTAATCACCTCAAAATCCTAAAAAGTAAACAATATTGAATAATATAATATGTTTCCTAAAATCAACTTAATATTTATCCATAATATTATTTAAGTAAAAAAGATAATTTCATACTAACTAGAACATCATTTAGGCTAGTAATAGGTGTTGGACCCTTGCCATAATTCAGTTGTGGGTTCAAGCCTTAGGACCATGCTTGATGCCACAAGTTATCATCCATAATATAGGTTGCACTTTTTAAAAACAATATTAATATAATTCCTATAATTTTCCCAAAATAAGATGAAAAACCTAAAAATATCATTGATAATAAAATCACTTTTCAATCCCTTGGTAATTTATATGATAAGTATATCCTCCCAAATTTGAATAACCCATAATTGCCTAATCATCAAATATCATATAATAACTAAAGGTTATCAATAAATTATGTCCATAAAATAAAAATTGGTATTTCTAGTAAAAAATATATTAAACCAAAGGGTTTTATTCCCATAAATGTCTCTCAAAATAACATTAATCATATTCCCATCACACAAAATCTCAAAAGGGGTATATATTCATTTAAACATAGGATAATCCTTTGACTTATCATCCCATGAAACTATAGGTTTATCCCATATCACTATGAAATATTATATGATTCTATAGTTTCTTTTATCTGATTGATTATAATGGTTCATATAGGAAATGTTAATTAATACCAGTATATCCCCCAATAATTTCAAACCAGGTGTGTAGTAAGTATGCACTCACTTTGAGTTAGAATGATGGCCAAGATATACTAGACCAAATTTTTTTCAATGGTATTACCCCTATTTGCATCTATTTTAAAACCACATCTACATATAATATCCAAAAGGGGATGTATTTCTAGGAAAACCACATAATGTATAACTTAACACATATTTCATGATATTATCCTATAATTATACATATCCAAAAATTATTCCATATGGTTTTGTTACCTAATCTATGTTTTCCTAAATCAAGTTCTCAAAGTTTCTACTAAACTTTCTTTGATAACAACTATAATGACCCCAACCCCAAAAAACCTGAGCTAGTGTGTAATTCATTACATTGGTATAACAGAAAAAGGATCTCAAACCAAATGGTTGATCAGTTTATTAGTCTTGAATAATGAGATAGAAACATTATTCCAATATTATATTGCAAATATAAAATACATAGCATAAAAAGAACTTTTATATCCTTGATATTATTCATTATATCCTTCATCGTATCCTGAAGAAATGGAAAAAAGGGTGATCATAGATTCTTAGTAAGGGTTATATACAATAGAATTTATCTTGATTAAATAAGTAATAATACATATGGAATGTGAAATAACTAAAATATATTTCATTTAATCATTAACTTGAGTATTAAGAATAATATGGTTAGAGTAAATGAAAACTAAATGATTCAATATAAATAATCACATAGTATGACAAATTATCCATGGAAATTATAACTAATAAAATAAAAACATGGATATTAATAACTGAATTCATAATGATGGAATATATAATGGTGGAAATTTAAAACTTACTGTCGAGTCCTTCTACTAGGATAGATTAAACTATGGGTCAGTATACACCAAAACTGATTTAGTAAGTCTGTCAAATTATTTTTTTCTTATGAGACATACTGATTCAACAAAGAGATATGTAATTTGAGGCCCCCACCTCACATAATAAGTCCAATTCATTCATCATATGAATAAAAAAATATAACTAAATCAAAATAGATTATTGGAAAAATATCTATATAGGAAGAATTAACATATAAAATGTCAATAATTTCACTAAAACTAACCATAAACTATATATAGAAATAATATGGTTGGTTTAATTATAAAATATCCTCAATATATAATAAAATGTAATTTTTTTGATGAATATAAATACTATAAAAATATCCTTAAAACATTCTTGATGAAAATAACCTATTCATTTTGAAATAAACATTTAAAAACTAAATATTTATAGAATATTATGAAATAAAATTAATTGAAAGGGCTATTTGAATATTGTAATGGAATATTCCATTCAATGAGTGGTCATGAAGGTAGGATGTTTTTACATACCATTTATGTTAAAATAATGATTTGTTTTCCATTTTTGGTAAAAAATTAAAAAGTGCCTTATTCATAAAAGAAAAATAAGATTAATTTTAAACCATTTAGTAAAACGTAAATGTGGGTAAAAATGTATTTAATAAATTATTGTATAATATTTATAATTTTATTTAAAAAATTATAACAAAAATTTTGATATGAAATAAAAAGGCTCTCAGCCAAGTAGAAAATGACAGGCATTTTTCTTTAAAAACATCATTTTGGTATCTTGAGTACTTGATGACTGTAAAATGAAAGTAAATCTAAAAATTTCTATAAATATCTATAGGAGAAGAAAATATTTTTGTTTTAATATAGAAAGAACAAATAATTCCTCATCAGATACTTAAAAATAAATAGTATTAAATTATGATGAGCTTGTGAAATAAACTCTTAACTTTTTTGTGACTTTTAAATCATAACACCCATGAAATAAATAAATTCAAATGAAAAATTAAATACTATAGATATAAATAGATTAATTTTATAACATATAAAAGTGTGAGAAGAAACAAGTCATAAAACTAAGTGGGTGCATATTACCAATTATGTCTTAATGATGTGGAAATTGAGATAAAATCTCTTACAAAGATCATACCGTTGAAGTGAGAATTACTATATGAATTTATTATGTGTATAAAATTTTAAACCACATAAAACAAGTGGAAATATGAAATAAAATAATAAAAAATCATTATCAACATTATCTTATAATATTAATGACAATGAAGAAGTATATAACCCAATGAAAAGAAATTGGGTTATGAAACCCAATACCTTAGGTCCAAATCATCAAATACATTCTTTATATTATTGAATAATAATATAATGTTAATTATTTAATTTCTTAATAAATTTTTTATTTTTATTATTCCTTTTAATTTATTTAATACCATTTTATGTTTAATTACTTAATAAGTTAAGTTTACATCTGACGTTTTGATGATATTCCGTTCATTTTTCCAAAATGACTACGGTAGTTTGAAAATTGTAAAAGTGGTCACTGTTTTGTAATATATTGAAGAATAGTAATTATATAATTATAATTTTTATACATAAATTATTCTTTTAAATAAAATATGAAATATAGTTATGTAAAATTAACTATCATACAATCATAGAGATGGTAAGTCGTATGTACACATGGGTAACGTTTCCATTTTCAACAATCTTTGTAGAAAGAAAAAAAGTATTATTTTACCTTTACAGAATAATGATTATAAAATAATAGTAATATAATTTCTTTAAATATACATATATGTAGTATTCATGTGATGTGGTCATTAAAAATGAATCGTATTGCTTTATGGAGGAGGTAATCCACACATACGCATGAAGTATATTATCATCTTAAAATGGATGGAATGGTAAATAAATACATGATATATTAATTTTATAGAATGATAAAAAAATTCATTAATATCATATATACACATTAAATACGTCATCATAAACATCCGTGAGAGGTGATGATGGAAAACAAATTATATTGGTTTACAGGGAAGTTTGTCGTGCATATGAATAATGGTTTTGTTTCACATTTGATGGAAGAGATTATGGATTTAGATTATTCCCTTAAAATAATAACATATAAATATATGGTAGATAATTATGTTATTATTTCATCATAGTGTAATAATACTTGAAATAAGTGAAAGAAAAAAAATTAAAAAAAATACAGGTTAAGAATGAAACACCTTCTTTGGACAACCTATTTAGGTTTACCCCAAAATCCATTATAAGTGGGTTTTATAATAAAAATGTACTCTAGGATGTTTAAATGGGATTAATGAATATATTTTTTATGGATTAGATGAACTAAAATTCTTTTGGAGTGCAAATAAAAGAGGATATAAGGTTCCCTTTTATAAGTGAGGGAGGGGGACTTTTTGAATTTCTTGAAATATTAAATTAATATAAATTAATTTTCACTCTCCAGCCACTTTTAATTATTAAAATGGGTTAAATATTAATAAATTTCATATTACCTAATAATATATCAATAATTACCTAATTAATTGGATAAATATATAATTTATGTCCCACCTGTCACATAATAAAAATCATATAAGTGGGAGCCATAAGATCATAAAAACATTCATCACTTCATCATAGCATAACCCTTGTAAAAGAAATAGGTTTTCAAAGTATTTTAGCATCACATATTCATAATTCATATAGAGAAATAATATGGATATTATCTTTAGATCATATCTCTATTGAATCATAAGAAACATTAAAGTATGTTCACATAGATAAAAAATACCATTAACAGAAAATTTGATCCTTTCATTGAAAACATGAGAAAAATGTCCTTTTGTATTGATAAATTTTAAAATAAAAATCCAAATATATATATAATAATAATTTTATTTGAAAATAACCATGGAAACATATAATGTATGCTTTAAAGAAAATAATGGTCATAAAGGTTGGAAAAGCCGTTTGTATGGTGGATATTAAACCAATGATTCATTTCATGCCTTTTTATAAAAAACCATAAATAACTTATTTAGAAACATTATAAAAATTAATTTTTAATCCTTTTATAATAAAATATTACATGGTTTAAAATTTCATAAATAATCATTGTATCATTGAAATAAAATCCTTGAAAACATTTTAATGAACATGGACATAAAACGAAATGTTTATCGACCAAATAGGAAATACGGATGACTTTTCATAAAAATATTTTAACAATCATTTTAATAAAAAAATGGAGTAGAATGAAATAAAAACATGAAAAACCAATAAATAATTAGAATAGAATAAAATATATTGTATCTAAGAGTAAAAATAGTATATAATTCCCACAAAGTATATTCAAACATAAACAACCCTGATTAAAAATGTGATTGCAACATAAAGCCTTACCTTAGGTTATAACTTTATAAATACATGTTATTAAGAGCATGTATAATAAATTTAAATTTATTAAAAGTATATAATAGAACCATATTTATACTTATATTTCAATATATCATTCCTTTATAATTCTTAATTTTTGATTTTTAATAATTTATCATTAAAATTATTATTCATATGTTAACAGTTTTGTTTTCCTTGAATGTTTTAGTTTGATGGTTCTGGACCTTGATCTTTAGTCCTAGTTTAATCATACCTATGATATTAATAATTTTATTTTTAGCCTATTAATTTATTATATATAGTTTCATACCCATTTATATGAGGTGGTGACGAAAAATGAATTACCCCACTTCATGAAGATGGTAGGTCGTACATATACACAAGTAATGTTTTCATTTTCCAATGAATGGAAAGAGAGAAAGGTAAAAACTAATTTATAATTAAATATAATAATATTATCATAAATATAATATATAGTAATTAAATCTTTCCATGTGACTATTCATGTTTTGGAGGACATAAAAAAATGAATCTCATCACTTCATAGAGGCGGTAGTCCACACGTACGCACAAACAACATTATCATTTCTTATAGGATGAAAATGGGGTAGAAAATGGATATAAAATTAACTTAACATAATTTTAATATATTAATGATACTAATATCATCATTTTAATATGTTTATATAATATTTTAAGTAGGTATAATAAGAACTAAACTAAAAAGGATTTGATAAAGTTGATTATCTCTTCTTTTGTGAAACCTCCTTTGGATCTGTTATCAAGGACCTTTGGGATGGTCTTTTAAGAAGAAAAAAAACCCTATTAAACTTTTATAGGGAAGTGGATAAGAAATTTAACCAGATCTTGGTTGATCTAAGTGGATTGAAAATGTGTGAAGAATAGAGGAGTGTAGGTTCCCTTTTATAAGTGAGGGGAGTGACACAATTGTTGTAAACATTAAAATACTATAAGGTCACATTCATGGATAAGTGGATCAAAATTGGATCAATTGAAAATTTTGGATGTTATTGAGTCTAAGTCCATTCAAAAAATATATTTTAAAACAATATGTGTTTTTTAACCCTTATAACATTAGTTTAAACCCTCATTAACCCTTTTAACCTTTACAGTAGTGATGAATTTTTACCTTGGTTAATATTCATTATGAAACAATATTGAACTATTTACCAAATTTGTAAATAATGATTAAAAATATGGAATTTTTTTATCAAATTCAATTCCTATAAATGGTATAAATTAATTTAAAAATAATCATGCAAAAATCAATGAAAACCATTTTTAAAAAAATGTATTTTTGAGTATAACACTTAATTTATCCTCATTACTTTCCTAGTAACAACCATTAAATGAATGTTAAAATATTTTGTTGAATATATTATCTAAAAATTTAATTAAAATAATTAATAAATATATATTAATTTAATTTATTATGATAAAAATACATTGCATTCCTAAAAGTGGTTTTTCATAAAACCCTCTATTTTTACCTTTAAGTTATTTTATTTTCATTTATAACTAATATATAGAGTATTAATTAATTTTATAAGTTTGTAAGAAATAATTACTCCTATTTTTAATAATTGTAGTTAATTTTTAGATAAAAATATATTAAAATAACAATTCTTATAAAAATATTTCAAAATAGTGCTTTAGGATAATAGTATTTTCTAGGTGAATCAAAAATTATTTTTGGGAATTATATTTCATTATAATAAAATATAATGTGATTAATTTTATAATTTATAGTCATTGTTAATCTATATTCATGTTTCTATGCGTTATAAGCTACCAAACATATTTTTTTAATTATAGAGAAATATATTCTAAAATCTCATGGTGCTACAGTCCACCCTATAATAATAATTTCACCCTAAAAATTATATCACTCTAATAAAAAAACCAGGGATATATATTCCTCATCAAATCCTTGGTTTCAAACATAGACTCCAAAAATTTATAATTTCACCACAAAATATTTACCTGGGGAGTGATCTTATTCCGCTATAATTTATCTCTTCAATCAAGAATATGTGGCGGTTGTTCCTCATTAGAAATATCATGCTCTAGTGGTACAAAATCTAAGTTCATTAAATGTTATCAATAAGTTATGTACTTCCTAAAAATAGATACATATAACACATCACAAACTTGCAAGAGGTTCAGATGAAGAATGTAATGACCTTGACCCCAGTAGCCTAGATTCGGTGCCTTACTTAATTATATTGGTACTATAAAAAAGAGATCACATCCCAAAGGACAAAATGTATTTTTTTTTAACTTAGATTCATAAATCACTTTTAAATTATAACTTTAAATGAGAAACAACATGACAACTCCATTGGAAACATCCATAAACTCTTAGATTATCTTTATAAGTCCTTCATAATAAACATATTCACATCCTAGTGAAAAATAAAACATAATAAAGGGGTTAGATCTGATTCTCTGTAGGGTTAATGAATATTAATAAAGATAACATAAACAATTGGGAATTGTGAATAACTAAAACATATTCCATTAAAACACAATCTTGATCATAATATTACAGGAATGAAAGTTGAATGGATAATGTCATAAAAATAATTACATGAGAATGAAAATAAACCATATATATTACACTATTTGAATAATCACACAAATTATCAATTACTAATATCATAATGATGGAATTAAAAATTCTATAAATCTGAAATATATCATCATTGAATTATCCAAGACATATAAAAATAAATGTTTAAGGCCTCTCCCAAATTAATATTTGAAACTAAATGGGAAAGGCCTCATATGAGTCCATGTCTATTTGTTCTCATGAGACATACCGATTTATCTAGGGGGATATATAAGGCCTCAACCATCACTTACTATTTATAATTCATTCCTCATATTAATGATTTGAAAAATAAATAACATATACATACAAAATTTAAATAAATTTCCCCAATCTATAAACATAATTACTAACCATTCTTAGTGGTATCATGAATGGTGTAAAGATAGAACATCCACAGTCAAAATAATTATAAACTATTGAGAAAAAAAGTTATAATATAATAATAATATATCAATCATAATAAAACATAAATGAAAATACTCTAATAAAATTGTCTTCGAATACCTTTTAAACTTTGCAAAGAATAGTTCTTTTGGAAAGATCCTTTGTATTGGTCATAATTGTTTATATAAAACAAAAAATGAATAAATAAAGTATTTGATGATAAAATTAGTGATTTTATAAAAATAATGGTTACTTAAAATATATTATGGATGGTACTTGAAAATGGGTAAGAAATTGGGATGTTCCCTTTAATTATGTTTTCTTTTTTGGAATAATTGAGAATGAAACCATGTAAAGAATGTGTTTACCAAAAAAATAAACATAAAATAATTAGGATGTATGATCTTGGAACATAAAGACATAATTTATAAGATTTATATAAAAATAATAAATAATTAAGTTGATGAAAAGAGATAGAAAGCATAACCCGATTGAAAAAATAGAGGTTCAGGTAGAATCCCTTACCATATGTCCAAAAGTGTTCTTCACTTGTGCATAATTTCCTAAATAATGAAATTATATTCATTAATAATTTAATTAAAAACATATTAAACATGTATTTTATTTAGTATAATTTTATTAAGTTCATTTATGGTCATTTTAATGCGTTATAAGATTAAATTTCGTCATCCAGGAGTGTTCTTTTCCTTGGGTTTCATGATTGGTTTAATTTTATACGCATATGAAAGAGCATGTAAAATGAAAGAAGTTGTATATAATTTAAATTACAAGTTATTAATGATCTTATATAATATTAAATTGTTATATAATTAAGTTTGTTATTTGGGGTGAGGATAAATCATTAGATAAGATGTTAGTGAAAATCAATTAGATCATTATGGCGATATTTTGATCATCACAAACTAGTTTTATTTCATTAGTTAATATTATGTATATATACTGGTTATATAACATTATATAATATTTAATAAATATATTATAATCTAGTTTAACTATAAAAAATTTTCTATGAATGGTATTTTAGGCATATTTGAAAAACAGAAACACATCGTCCACGAAGGCAGTAAACTGGCACCTCAAAGACGTTCTTTTCATCTTTAAAATAAAAGGAAAAGGAGAAGAGAAATGATTGTATATTTTACATTTACATAGTAACATTATATTATATTAAAGATACTGATGTTTTCATGTCACTTTTTATATGGGAGCAGAGGTATGGATAAGAAAAAGAAAACAATTGAAAGACATTTAAAAGAAGAAATGGGGGGTTTACCTCTTGAATTTCTCTCATTGAGAACCTACTTAAGGAACGTCAAAACGGTCTTTTGGGTGTTACCATAAAGACCAAAATGTGGGGAATATGTTTGATAGAGGAAATTGGTAGAATATAAGAAAGCTTCATGGCTTTTTAGGTGTGAGGAGAAGAGGTGATATTTATAGTGGAGAAGAGAGGTGTTTGAATATTTTATTTAATGTTCTATTATTTTAGATAAATCTTATGAATAGTTTTATAATTATCACAAAATATATTAAAAAAATGAATCGTATTTTGAGATTATGGGATTACATCATCCATTCATCATCTATGACTCAATAATTCATGTATTTATTAAATATAGTAAATTATCGTATTTCACTATTCATAAATAATTCAACTATTTTCGGAAAAAAAATTTACCGTAAACATTTTTTAATGTGTAGAATTAAAAAATAAACTCTATTTTATGAAAATAATTTTCTAAATATGTGAAATTTAATTTTTCAATAAAATCTTCATTTACTCAAAAAATATCGATTTTAATATTATAATGGATTTTATGACGCATTGAAAAACTTAATTAAAGTCTCATGAAATTATTTAATAGTCACAAGACAAAAACTATTAACTTATGAGTATATTTTATGAATTGGTTTAAAAAATTATATTAATTATAATACTCTAAATAAATAATTACTCTTTACAAAAATACCAACACTTAATTTATTATTTTTGAAACATTTATTTATTTATTCCACAATATAAATATACCATGATTTCATTTATAAGTTAACCAAGTTTTATTTGTAATTTTATAGGTGAAGTTACTATTCTATTGGTTATATTACTATTCTTAATGGTCAAAATACTATTCCAACGGTCATATTTAATAGTGTATTATGGTTTTGAACTCAGTGCTTCCGGAAGCATAAACTGTTGAAGATGATAAATTTTAAAAGTGACATACCATAAAATATTGGTGTGTTAAATTCTCCCCTCCTACAAAAACTTCATCCTCAAAATTTAAATAATATCACCTTATAAAAATATTTGGGTAGTTCTTCATCATATATTCCTCTAGTTCCTATGCCACAACTTTAATTTTATGATTTTACCAAAGTACCTTTACCAGTCGAGTAGTACGGTTCCTTCAGTCTATAATCTGGATTGGCTCTTTATAATTAGATAAATTCAGTTCCAATTATATTCTATCAAGAGTGAGGACATGCATTGGTTCTAGCACATACATTCATTAAAAAAGATATGAGAAACACATTGTGTACTTTATAAAGGCTATGTGTCATCTCCAAACGATAATCCATAGCTCCAATCCTATCTAGGATTTCAAAAGGTCCAATATACGTAGGGATGATTTTCCCTTTCTTTCCAAATATTATAACACCCTTACAATTAGATACCTTCATGAAGACTTGATCTCCCACTTTAAACTCCTAATCATTTCTAATGTAATTGGAATAGCTCTTTTCCTACATTATGATTCTTTGATATGTATTTGAACACTCTTTACCTCTTTCGTTGTTTCCTCCATAAGATCTAAGCCTACACGATTCCTTTCACCAACGCCATCCCAAAAGTTGGTGTACAAAATCTCTTCCCATACAATGCTTCATATGGTGCCATTTGAATACTTGAATGGAATCTATTATTGCAAGAAAACTCTAAAAATGGTAAATATTGATCCAACATGCCTTGAATGACAAGTGATCATGATATCAACATGTATTCTGAAGTTTGGATCATCCTTTTTGACTGCCCTACAAGTTTAGGATGATGAGTAGTACTCAAATGAATTTCAATATCCAATGATTTTTGAAACTTTTTCTTGAATTTTGATGTAAATAATGGATAAAGATCATTAAAAATTGAAATAAGTTATCCATGAAGTCTTCAAACATCATTAATCTAGAGTATTTCAAGGTTCTCTAGTGTAAAATATTCTCTTATAGTGATTAAATGTGCAGATTTGTTAGGTCGATCAATAATTACCCATATTATCATTATTTCGTGGAGTTTTTGGGAAAACAGTGAAAAAATATATAGTAATATAATCCCATTTCCATGTGTCAATAGGCATAGGTTGCATGAATGCCCTTGGATTTTGTCTTTCAGACTTCACATATTGATAGACTAAACATCTGGATACATAATCAGTAATTTCACACTTCATATTGTCCCACAAGAAATTCTCCTTTAAATATCTATACATCTTAGTGCTACCAGGGTATATAGAGAAATTAGAGAATTTAGCATCATCCCATAGCTCCCTTTTAACTCAGGTATTGAGGGAACACCAATCCCCTTACAAATTTCATAATTCCATCCCCATACCCAAAGTCTTCCAACTCCCCATCATTCATTGGTTTCATTTTTCTTTGAAATTTATCATCATCATACTAAGATCCTTTAATCCTTTCCAATAAATATGGTTAGGAAACTAATTAAAAAATTAACGATGTTTCACCTTCCTGGATAATTCTCATATCCATACTTTATAAATCCATATACATAGGATCCTTGTATACCCTCATTTTTTTCATCATTCTGTGATCCTTCGTACTCAATGCATCATCTACCCTATTCTCATTCTCTGGGTGGTATTGTATTGAACAATAATAATATTTGAGTATCTCAAGCAATCACATTTTCCTCATGTTAATTTCCTTATGTGAGAACATATATTACAAGATCTTATGACATGTATATATCTCATATATTTCACCATAGAGATAGTGTCTCCATATATGTAGAGAAAATAATATGGATTCTACTGTAAGATCATGAGTTAGATAGTTATGTTCATTACTTTTTAACATCCTTGGTGCATAGGTAATAACTCAATCATTATATATGAGGAAAAATCTAGGTCCTTTCATTGATGCATAACTATAAATCATAAATCCACCAATTCATCAGGTTAGAGTCAAGATTGGTGCATTCAATAACATCCCCTTTAATTATTCAAAGCATTATTGACAATATTTTTTCCATATGTACTTATCACCTTTATGAGTAAGCTTGGATAACGAGTTCGGTAATCCAGAAAAATTCTGAACGAAACATTGATATTAACATACTAAAAAAATGAAACTACATTCCTTGGTTATGTTCATTTCTGTAGTCCATTCATGGGATACATTTTTCTTCATTGGATCAACTGAGATTCCATCCTTAGAGACAATATGGCTAAGAAAAGAAACTGATTGATGCCAAAATTCACACTTGATAAACATCCCATATAATTATTTTCTTATAAGAGTCTCCAAAACAATCAGAAAGTGGTTCTCATGTCCCATATAGACTTTATAATATATCAAGATATCATCAATAAAAATCACAAAAAACACTTCAATATATTCATTAAACACTCTTTTTATTAGATCCATAAAAACAAAAGGTGCATTGTCACTCCAAATGGAATTACTGTAAACTCGTAATGTCTGTGCCAAGTTCAAAATGTTATCTTTTTAATATCATCATTCTCCACAACCAAATGATGATATCTATATCGAACGTTAATATTTTAAAATATTATGTTCTGTGAAGTTGATCAAATAAATAATCAATGTGAGTCAAAAGATACTTGTTCTTTATTGTAGTAGCATTGATTTCTCTATATTCAATGCACTGCCTCATTGATCTATATTTATTCTTGACAAAGAGAAAATGGGATTCCCATAGAGAAATACATGGGAGAATAAATCCTTTATCACTCAATTACACTATTTTTTTTTAGGTCAACTAATTCCACAGTGTCCATTCTATAAAGATTCTTTGATATAGGTCTCCCACCATGAATTAAATCAATATAGAACTCAAATTTTTGATTTTGAGGATGTCTATATAAATCCTATGTAAATGCATCAATGTATTCTTGTTAAATAGGTACTTCCTCAATTTGAATATTTTTTCCTCATTCATAGATGATATTTTCTCTTCTTCACCAATAAATTCATTTAGAAGAGCTACTGGATGTGGATCTAGATAGGACTCTGATGATGAAGTCCCCCTATAAAGATGATAAATTTGAAACCTTTATCATGAATCACAATTTCATTATCTTTAAAATAATGTTTTTCATTATATTTATAAATATATTCTATGCCAATGATTATAAAAAATTCAACCATAGGTATTATGATAAAATCAGAAATTAGAGCTCATTTATATATTATAATTGGATTTTCTCAACATATATTTTTTGTAATAAGGTTTCATATAGTATTTATTATCGGAAACTCCCTTTTTAAGTTTAATTGGAAATATATTATTTTTTTTAAAAAAACGTGGAAGATATAAAGGAATTTGATGATCTATAGTCAAAACGAGATTTAGCTGAATTTGATGAGATGGTTAATGTACCTTCCACCACATCTTTAGGAACATCAACCTCATCTATTAAGATCTCATAATCTTGTACTTAATCCCATGGACTTTTCCAAGGACAATATCCTTGATGTTTCAAACACCCATTTTCAAAGTGTTCCTTCTACCTATAATTGTGGCATTGAACATTGGTATGTTATTTATTTCCTATACAATCTTGAGCATGATATCCTTTATCAGCACACTTGTATCAAACCCCTTTTTCATTTAAACAAGAACCTTGGTGTTTCCTTCCACAAGTATCACATGTTGAAAAAAAAATCCCTTTTTATTCTTCCCTTTATCTATTATTTTCTCTAACACCCTCTTCTTATCTTGTTTTCCCTTCATTTCATAATACGTAGAGAATTATTTCTCTGAATAAATAATGTCATAAAAACAATCACATGAGAATAAAACTAAAACATGGAAATTATACTAGTCTAAAAATCACATGAATTATCAATTAATAATATCATAATGATGGAATTCATAATGTCGAACATCTAAAACATACCTCTAAGGTCTTGGCTAAGAAATACGAAAATAAATGACTAAGGCCTCATGAAAATCCATATCTAAAAATAAATTGATAATTCCTTAACCAAGTCAATAACTATTTGGTCTCATGAGACCTAAAAATTCATCAGGGGCTATAGTGGCTCTATACCATCAGTTAAGAAGTATAATTAATTCCTCATATGAATGAGTTGAAACATAAACAAACATATACATACGAAATATAAATAACTTTCCCCAAACTGTAAACATAATCACTAACCATTCTTAGTAGTATGGTTAATGGTGTCAAGATAACACATTCATAGTCAAAATGACCATAATACCTTTAATAAAATATGGTTTATTATATTCATAATATATCAATCTCAATAAATCATATATGAAAATACTTTAATAAAATCATCAAGAAATTCCATTTTCACTTTGTAAATAAGAGTTATTTTGAAAAATCAATTCTAATTTTTATAATTGTTTGTTAAAACTAGAAATAAACAAAAAAAGTTGTTTATGAAAAAATTAGTGATTTTATTAAAATAATGGTGACTTAAAATAGATTATTTATGTTAATTGAAAATGGATAAGAAATTGGGATGTTCCCATTAATCATGTTTTCTTATTGGGAAGAACTGAGATGGAAACCATATAAAACATGTGTTCCCCAAAAAACAAAGATTAAATAATCTGGATATATGAGTTTTTTACATATAAATAGAATTTATAAGAATTATATAAAAATAATGAATAATTAAATTTCGGTAAATATAGATAAAGCATAACCTTAATGAAAAAATGGAGGTTTGGGTTCAATACCTTACCTTATATCTGAAAGTGTTCTTCACTAGTGCTTAATGTATTGAATAATGAAATTAGATTCATTAGTAATTTAATTCATAACATATTCAACATTTATTTTATTTATTATAATTTTATTAAGTTCATTTATGGTCTTTTTAATGTGTTATAAGATTAAATTTTGTCATTTGGGAGTGTTCTTTTCCTCAGTTTTCATTAACGGTTTACTTTTATATGCATATATGGAAGATCATGTAAAATGAAATAAGTTGTATAAAATTGAAATTATATGTCATTAATTATATTATATAATATTAAATTGTTATATAATTAATTTTGTTCTTTGGGTTGAGTATGAATCATTAGATAAGATGTTAGTGATTATCGTTTAGATTATTTTGGAAGGTTTTCAATCATCGCAAATTAGTTTTGTTTAATTAATTAAAATTATTTATATATAATAGTTATAGAACATTAGATAAAATGTAATACATATATTATAATATGTTTTAACCATAAAAATGATATTATGACCATCTGTGAAGGTGGAATTGAAAAATAGAAACATGTCATCCACGAAGGCGGTAAATCGACACCATAAAGAAATTGTTTTAATATTTAAAATAAAAGAAAAAGAAGAATAGAATTTATGGTGTATTTTTCATTTACATAATAAAATTACTATATATAAAATATAGTAGATTATTCATGTTGCATTGGATAGGGGAGGTGATCTAATGATAATAAAAGAGAGTATATAGAAAGAAAATTAAATGAATGAAAGGGAGTTTACCTCTTGACTTCCTCTACTTGAGAACCTCCTTATGAAACTTTGAAATGGATATTTAGGTCAGACCAGAATTGAAAAAACGTGGAGAAGGGGTTTTGGAGAAGAAATTGGTAGAATATCAGGAAGATTTATGGATTTTGAGGTTTGAGGAGAAGGGTGGTATTTATAGTTGAGGAGAGGGGTGTTTTTGGATTATTTTATTCATTTGATTATTATTTTGGATCTAGACTATAAATAGTTTGATAATTATCACTAAATATATTATAATAATGATTTATAGTTCTATATTATAGACTTACATCATCCATAGATCAATTATGACTAAAAACATCAAGTTTTTATTAAATACGGTAAATTATTTTAATTCATTAATCACCAAAAAATCAAATATTTAAAAAACCCAAAAAACCTCCCTACCCATTTCTCAATTTGTAGAATTAAAAAATGAACTCCATTTTATGAAAATAATTTTCTAAATATGATAAATTTAATTTTTCAATAAATTCTTTATTTATTCAAAAAAAATATCAATTTTAATATTATAATGGAATTTATGAAACTTTAAAAAATTATGTATTGCCTCCTAAAATTATGCTATGATCATATGAAAAAAAAATAATCTATGAGTATATTTTATGAAAATAATTTTTTTAAAAAAATTATAAAAATTATAAGAATGTAAATAAACATTTACTCTTTACAGAAATACCAACACTTAATTTTATCATTTATAAAAAATTTATTTACATATTGGATGATATAAATATACATTATTTTCATTTTTAAGTAATGAAAGTTCTATTTATACTTTATTGGTTAAGTTACTAGTCTATTGGTCATATTACTATTCTTAATGGTCACAATAATATTCTAACGGTCATATTTAATATTATATTATGGTTTTAAACTCAGTGTTTCTTAAAGCATAAACTATTGAGGATGAAAACTTTTAAAAGAGACATGCCAAAAAATATTGGGGTGTTACAAAGAACCAAATGATAAGTTACCATCCTAACACTATCAAGAATCTCTTATAGATTGATATATCTAGGGATTAGCTTCCCCTTATTTCTAAATCTAATAAAATTATTCTAAGGATATATCCATAAAAAACCCATATCTTAAACTTTAATCTCTAAATCCAGATGATGGTTATCAAAATTAATCTTTTTTGTCTCTGAACTAAACTGATATGTGGCTAAATGGATCTAAATTTCTCTATCTTTTCTACAAAAAGATCTAGTCCAAATAGCGTTCGTTCCCAAACATTATCCCAATATGATGGAGTTATTCCTTTATTTCGATAGAGAAATTTATAAGGAGACATCTAAATTCTTAAGTCAAATATATTGTTATAATAAAATTGAACTAGAGGAAGGTGTTGATCCCAAAATGTTTTGAAATCCATAGACCAATATCTTAGTAAATGTAATAGTGTTTTAATAGTTATATCAGACTGAAAATTTGTCTAAGGATTATATATTGTGATGAATCAAAACTCTCTATTCAATGATTTTTGAATGCTTATCAAAAAATTCAACATAAACCTTGGATATAGATTAGATATGATTGAGAGTAGTACTTCATGTAACCTTTCCAATTCCCTAATGAATAACTCTGCTAGTTGATAAAGATAGAAATATTATCTGATAGTAATGAAATGTGTTTAATTCACAAGGTGATAAACTACAACCTAAATAGAATTATTCCCCTTATATTTCTTGGTGATCCCTATGAAAAATTTTATATTAAAGTTTTCCCATTTAAACTTAGGTATATGTAATGGTTATAACATCCCCTTATACATTACCTCAAAGACTCAACTTTTTGGTATACCAAGCACTGAGATTTAAAATCCATAATATCTCTCTTCATGTTATACCTCTTGAAATTCTATTTATGTTCTCTATACATCTACATAGTTCTATGATGAAAAGATAATGATAAACTATGAGTTTTATCTAATATCCCCCTCTTCAGTTATGGTATTGGAAGGACACATGAACTATTCTCGAACCTTATCATTCCACCACTACCATGACTAAACTCAGGAACATTTCTTACCTTATTTTTTATCTCCATGTCTTCCTTATAAACCTATTTAATATTCACATGAATAGATGGTTGAATATTCATCTAGGAAAAATATGATCTTTATTATTTCCTTGTGATTACAAGGACTATACTTTATAAATCCTTAACTATTGGTTCTCTTTCAATCCTTATCATCAAATAAATATCGCGGTACATCTCATTCAAAGCACCATCCACCTTGTTCTCTTTCCCAAGGTGGTAATGTATTGAGCAGTTATAATCATAAATCAGTCATAATAATCTTCTTTGGAATAGATTCAACTCTTTATATGTTAATACATAATTCTATCTTTTATTATCCATATATATGTAACACATTTCACATTAACACCCTCTTTTTTATAAAAATATTTTTTTATAATAATTAAATCCCCTTATTGTTTTAATTTTTAAGTCATTTAAGTGGAAATAAAAAAAATTAACTTATTTTTTACCCTTACACATTTCATAGGGCCTATGTAAAGGTAAATATCTTCTACTCGTGTGGTTTTTGGGAGTTATATAAGGGTATATTCCCATTAAAAGTTGTGTAAGGGTTGGGAGGGGCTTTACTACACTGCGTATGGGTAAGAATTTTTTTCACAAGGGTATGTAAAGGTTAAAACCTTTTTATATAGGTGGTGTAAGGGTAATTTATGAGTTTCATGAAGGTAAGGGTAAATTTCTATACTCTGTGGATTGTTAATTAGGTTGCATAAGGGTAAACCTAACACGTTTCATAAAGGTAACCTAGATTATCTAAAGGTTACATAAGTGTAAACCCTTACTACGTAAGGGTATCCAAATATTTATAAAGGTTTTGTAAAAGTAACCTATACACTACTTAAGGTTAAGGGAGTTGATTCATGTTCTGCATAAGGGTAATATAGGTGATATGTAAGTGTAAATTCCCATTTACAAAGGTTGTGTAATGGTAACAAGGGTGTAGCATAATGGTAGGGAAAGCTGTGTAAGGGTAACCCCTCCTTTTCAAAGGCTCCATAAGGGTCATCTAGGGCTGTGTAATGGTATCCAATACCCTTAAATGAGACATATGATTTTTTAAGGGTAAATACATGTAACCATTATGTAGAATGTTTTTTGGGAGAAAAATAAATATAATCATGGTCTTTAATATATTCTTCTCCAAAATGAATCTTTAATTCATTTTAGAAATTTGAATGGCTATTAAACATGTAAAATTAAATATTTTCCCTTATTTAAATTTTTTAACTCTATTATTATAGATTTTAAATTCTCTAGATTCACGAGTAAACTAAAATAATAAATTAAATGTTGTATTTAATTCCGAGGTTTTAATGATGCAGACCATAACACCATGTGTATTTATTTTATAGGATCCTTACATTCCATGATTATTAATATCCTCTAGAGGAGTGTTATGGGTGCTTTGCTATTATTCAAGGGGTTTTAGTTCCTTGACTCAATTTATTTTTCTTCTTTATTAGAAGATTAATAGAAGGGTGATCGATATTGTTTTTCTCTGAATCCTTAGAGGTTTTTGTGTCAGGAATCCATCAATCTTATCTAAGGAGGGTATCTTTATATTTTAGTGAAAACCCATTAATTAATGGGTGTTCTAGTGAAATACTTATGGATAATTTAAAATTTTATATGAGTGGAGTTCCTAAAATTATATATCAGATGATTTAACAGATTTTTTAATGTTTTTTCTTTTAAAACAGTTTATGTTATTTTTCGGTTTAACAAGAAAACCTAAATGATGGAATTTTTTGATTTATTTTAAAAAAAAGTGTAATTGTATCATGAGATGTGTTTTTTAAAGGTTTTTTTATTTAAAACCAATAAATTCATCTCTTATTTTAATGAAATTCCTCAGTGATAGATTTTATTATAAAATAGATTTTAGAGAATGGGAGTGGTGATTCTTCACTTTTGAAAATGTTTAATAATATTGTGAGTATGATTTATTTATTTTTTGTGAAAAAATGGAACATGATCACATTTTAAAACATTTCCATAGGAAATATCCCAATAATGTACCATTCATGATGTTATCACATTTCTTTTTAAAACATAGTGCATGAGAAAATTTAGAAACCTTTGGTGTCAACATAAGGTTTATATCGAAAGATAGTGGCAGGACTCGACATCCTCAGATTCACATGCTAACTTAGTTTAATATTCTTTAACCGAGAATGTATTACATAATCTAGAGCCTATATATGTTTCTTTCATGATGGTTTCATATAAGTATCATGTTATATATTCTCACATATTCATATTATGGATTTTGGACCATGAACATGGCGCTCTCAGGCCAGATTGTATTATCTTGGTAACTTTCATATACCTTACTTTATATGCTCACCATGTTATCTTTTCAGATATGGTTGTTTTGGTTTCTACACCATGTTTATCAGTATTTATTATATTCATATACTTATGTCTTTTAATATGTAATGTTTTGAAAAGAAACAAAATGATGTTTATAAAATTGTTTGCATATAGAAACGGGTTTATTAACTGGTTATGTTTTAAAGATAGAAATGATAGTTCCATGGTGATAGAAATTATATAGATTATTTTGTAGTATACTACTTAGATTTAGTGATCACACCCTAATATTTAATTTGAAAATTTTTATCCTTGTTTTTTTAGGTTACATGTTAATAGAAGTGTGTTATGTGGTATGGTATCTTATTTTGGTTGTTATCATCATGAGATTGATTATGGATAGTGGTGACATATTTTCACATAGTGACTTGGTATTAAACTTATTTAGTTTCTCATTAAGGCTCATACATTTTTGGATTTTCCTTGTATGTCTCATGGATGTGTACTTCACTTCCATATTATACCATGATTATTTATCTTTTTTTTGTATTCATGAGAGTTGTTTGGCTGTTTCATTAATCACCACCTTCTGGTAGCCCATCTCAGGTGATGTGGAACATTGATTAAGGTTGGTTCATTAAATTCACTATATAGATAATGACATCGTATATTCAACGAAAAAATTATCAATGGAAGCTTCAAATCATGAGTCAGGTAATTTTTCTCATGAGACATTAATTTGTGTGAGGTATAATCTGTTACCATTTCATTCTACTTGATAACACATCCCATTAACTTATTTGATGAATCATTATAGGTCATAAAACCTTCTCTATTTTAGGGTAGTGTAATAATGTGTACTTACCAAAATTCTCTTCATTTCATTGAAATGTTCTTCACATTCATCGATCCAAAGGAATTTGGATACCATCCATGTTAACATGGATAATCTATTTGATAACCATGATAATTTTATTACAATGTATTGGTAGTATCCATCCAACCTAAGAAAACTAGGAATTTCAGTTAATATGGTTGCTCTAGGACAATGTTTAATAACATTATTCTTTAGGGGATCCACCAATATACCCTTGAATAAAATTACGTAGTCCATTAATGATAACTTATATACCCAGAATTCATATTTTTGAAATTTTCTATACATTGTTTCCTTCCTCAAGGTCTTAAACACAATGCTCAAATGTTCTTTATACTATTATTATTATTATAATAGGTTGAGGGTAAATCCCAATTTATTAGAGAAAAAATGAAATACCCTTTTAAACTTGGTTGAGGGGAAACCCAATACATGGACCATAGGCCCATAAGTCCATAGGTACTTTAGCCAGTCATAAACAAGGACCAAGGAAAAACACATAGTCTAAAGGTCCCAGGGAAATGGAATCTTGAAAACACACCTCAAAAAGGGATGAATCAGAGGTCCAAGAGGAAGAAAGTCTCATACCAAGCACCATTAAAAAGTCTCACTACACCCTTTCTATATCAACTACACCAGTCTTTCCAATCTCAAATATTATGTGTCCCCGTGCCAACAACTACACAATGTTGTTGAAATAGTATTTAAAGGCACTCCTCTATTCCACATTGAATTATAGGGTAGGATTAGATGATGGGTACTAGAACACCATCACTCATTCAACCTACCCTATCATTGATGTTTTCATGGATCATTCTGTATCATCAACCCATTGCAATAAACCATCAGACTAAAAGGTGATGTATGGATCTACATGGCTGGGAATGAAACCATCACTCAAGAAGGATGGTTGAATACAGGGTGTTAGAAAACCTATCTATCAATAAAGGTCACCAAATCGGACAAGACATTATCCTAGTCTCTTCATGTCACTTATATCCCATAAATTGACCGGAGGCTCAATTACCTGAAGGCCCATTTATAACCCTAAGTCCCATGTACAAAAAAGGACCTAAAGGCCCAATGGAAAATGAAACCCAACACTAGCCACCAAAATAAATCCCTAGCAACCAAAACCATACCTACCAACCGTCTGTGTCCAAATAGGCCTCCATAACTAGCATAGAAACTCCAATTCACCACCTAGGACACAGATTTCACTGCCAAGACAAACACCTTCCATTATGAAGAAAAATCCCTCATCCCTGCTTGAAACAAAGGAAGCCACCATAACCAACTCCATCATGACATCAACATTACAAGAAATCACACCACCATTCCCATATGAGGACACATGAAACCAATTCCTTCTCGGTATACTAAAATTTTCAATGAATCATAAGAATCTTTTCACTACATCTTTAAATATAGAAAGGGTATTGGTAAGTTAAAATGGAATCACTATAAATTCATAATCACTATACCTTATATAAAAGGTATTTCTGGGTATGTCCTCCATTTTCACCCTCAGTTGGTGATATCCATATCAAAGGTCAATCTTTCAAAATTAAGAATATCCTATCATTTGATAAAAAATCATCAAAATGGGGTAGATGATACTTTTTTTATGATAGTAATATTGTTAAGTTCACTATAATCAATGAAAAGTCACATTGACCCATTTTTTACATAATAAAGAGAAAAAGTGTGCCCCATAGTGATGCACCTGGATGAATGAATCCATTATATAGATTATTTAGAGTTACAACTTCAATTATTGTAACTCAATCAAGGATATTATATAAAGAGTCTTTGAAATTGGAATAACACTAGGTATGATTTCTATTGAAAACATAACTTCATGGTTTGGGGGAAGACTACGAAAATATTTAGTAAATACATCAGCATATTATCAAAAAATAGGTATATCATCAATGTTTAATATCTCCCCAAACATTTTATATCAATATCCCTCATAAATATTTAGTAAGCACCATAAAATGGAAGTAATTTATATTGAAATTTTGTCTGTATACGCACACCAATAGATGATCATAGGTTGATTTAGAATAAAAAATTTGACCCACCTTCAATAAAAAATGAGAGTATATTAATATAAACATAGTAAATCCATTCTAAAAATGACATAAAATTCCACAAGATGGAGAATCAAAAGATTTTAAGGAAGTACGTTCCCATAAAATTCTATTAGAGGGGAGTTATAGACTTGATATTAAATCCTCAAGCCATTAAGATTTTACACTGATAATTATATTAGAATGGTGTATCTTGATCCTTTTAAATAATGTTGTGATGATTTTTAGTATCCTTAACTATAACAGTGCATAATTGCGTGGTTGTGGTAGTATAAAAGTATGATAGGGGTGGATACAACATATAGCATAGTGGAGTTACAATGCGGTTGTTTGAATAGTGCATCATCTTATTTATTAGATCATTCAATCTAGGGATTCTTTGTTAAAAACTCTAAAATTATACTTGTAATTAGGCTTATAAATTAATTAGGTTTTCTTCAAATCAGTGGATTATTGATCATTCCCTGAATAATGTAAATTGTTGTTCCCTGTATGATCTTCTTCTCATTATTTTGTTCCCATTTGTTATATCTTTTATTCATCTGAAAACATTTCTTTCATTATGACTCTCATAATTTCTGCAATAAATTTAAAATATAACTATTGATGTTGTGATATGATAACCTTTAAAAAAATTAAATATAAAATATTGGGTGAAAACATAATCAGATAATACATTTTCAGTTCTAGATAAGATGATAAGTGTTCCTTTTACCGCCTATTTCTCATGATCAACTTTAACAGTTGTGATCACGTGATATATCCCTTTATTAGTTGTCATAAGTGGTTGTTTATGATGATTTTTATCATTAACTCTCGAATCTATTCACTAGTTGGCATAGTGACTATACTCAATTAAATTGTAGCATTGAAGTGTGGGTGGTGAATTTAACTAATCTTTCTCCCCTTTCCTTTCAATAGATTTCCTATTTATATCTATTCAGTATTCACTTGCTCAATGGACTTCATTTTCACACTTTAAATTTTTATTATTCCCTTGGATACGATTTCCCCCATGCTTCTTTCCACAACTCTATCATAATGGAAGGTTAATTTAATTTCCTATATGGGGTTTTTTATTAGAATTTCTATCAAAATTTATCTATCTTTTATTATCATTACAATGAAAAGGATGGGAATCTTTAATCTCTATTTTTATATTTGGAGAACAATGAATGATTTCATCATTAATACGAAGTTCCTTATGTATAATGCCTTTCAGAAACATGGTTTTAAGATACTAAATAACCGATCAATTTTTCTTTTAGGATTGATGATAAAATATGAAGCATACCTCAAAAGTCTTATTATTTTATCATCATTGGTACTAATAAATTCTACATCCTTCTCCTTGAGCTCAAGGAATTCCTTTTCCGTTTTTGTGAAGAGTTCATGGAAAGTGATTACTGAAAAACACCCTATTTAACTCATATGATTTCATGGAAAAAAATTCTTTTTGTTGTACCGTAATATTAATAATATTCCACCATTTGTTTGAATCACCTTCCAAATGATACACCACTAAGACAACTTTTTCATGATCTAAGCACTGGATAATGGAAAATGTATTTTCAATGGCACTAATCCATTGCTCATAAACTAATGGATAAAAGGACCAACTAAAAGGTGGATGTTTCTTCATGAAATAATAAATTTTAACAACTCAAGTAATGTTAGAATAAATCATTCATGGTAATAAATAATTGATTTATATTCATTATAAAAATATCAAAAAATGTTTCAATTAAAAGGAAAAAAAATTTATTTCTAAAAAAATGATTTTTCATGCATTATATGGTTTTAATTATGATATTGGTTTAAAAATAATATAATTTTAATTTTAAAAAATAAATTTCTTTTTTTTATTCATCATTTCAAAATTATATGTGGATATTTTTTTGAGATTTTTTTTGAAAATATTTATTTTTCAATAAATAGTGAAAATATAGATCGTTATTGAAAATTGTATTTTATTTTCTAGTATTCAAAAAGTAAAATTATATTTTTGATAAGTTTTAAAATGTTATTATTTTTTTATTAAAAAAATAAAATTATAGTGTTTTTAATTAAAATTAAAGTTTAATTTAGTATAAAAACATTTTTTACTTAAAAAAGTGATTTTTATGAAAAACTATATTTCATGAAGTTTTACGGTTTAATTTAAAATTAAAAATTTTACTTGTATTATTTATATATTAAAAAAATTTATTCCATATTTTGAATCATGAATTCTTAATTTTTTAAATTCGTTCATTTTTTTTCAATATAAATAGTAACTTTAGTAATTTTGTTACCATGTTGAAGGGTAAATCATGTAATTAAAGTGAAAAATAAAATTATAAGAACTATAAAATGACCCTAAAACTTGCCTAAATTTTATTATATGATTATATTTCTTCCATAGTATCCCAAAATTAGAATATATATATTTGTTCCCAATTGTACGTTGCTATTACCTATATAATATTTTATTTAAAGAAAAGGAAAAAAATTTCAAATTATTGCTTTAGAAAAAAATATTTTAAAAAATGGGATAACCATAGGCTATGAAAAATTATAAATATTATTTTAAAATTTAAATTATTTATATTCATGGTAGTAATTTAAATTTAATTTTTAATGAAGAAATAATTATCTTAAATTCTAATTCAATTAATGGAAAAATAAAATAAATGATATTAAAAATATAAAAATTAAAATAAGTTGAAATAATAATGTAAAACATAAATTTTATATATAAAAATAGAATTGTATGGGTTCATTAAAATATTTTATTTAAACATAATTTTTTCCTTGGTGTAATAAATGTCAAAGTAACTGAATAGTTATAAAATTGACATTAATTATATTTTATGAAAATAATATTTTATTATATGATATGAAATTCTAAAAAAATCCTTTCTATATAAAAGTGATTATGATTTTTTTTAATATATCATCCATGATAAATTTATGTGTTTTCTTCATTTATAGTAACTATCTTGACCATCAAAGAGTAAAAAACCTGGTTCTCAGATTAAGTCTGAAAACGGTTAACGGGAGGTCAAAACAAAAAGATAAGGGTAAAAATATAATCTAAAATTTTTAAAAAATTATATTATGAGATTATTTAGACTAATAATAATATTATATTATAATATTATTAATTTCGATCCATTTTTTCATCAGAATTATTTTATAATTATTATTTTAAGAAATTATAAAAGTGTCCCTCCCCTCTCTTGTAAAAGGGGACAACATTTTCTCATTTATTGATACATACGAATCCATTTTTTTATCAATTATCTTACAAAATCCTTGCTTAAAATTACTCCATTAGTTCTATATGCCTTATTTTGGGCATAATACCAATATTATGA
Organism: Viscum album; assembly: GCA_963277665.1. Taxonomy (NCBI): domain Eukaryota; kingdom Viridiplantae; phylum Streptophyta; class Magnoliopsida; order Santalales; family Viscaceae; genus Viscum; species Viscum album. The sequence continues at coordinate 614,436,828 of OY728119.1, read as the reverse complement.
GGCTTAAGGTGTTAAACAAAGAAGATTTCCAAAGAAGATGTATAGTTTTAACCACATATTTTAGTTTTATTTCATCTTCCACCTCCTTAAAATATTCTTCATCCATGATAAATTAATAAAACTAGTATAATACATATAATTATATGTTATTATGTTAATTTAATAACCTATATCCATCTTATCTTCCATATAATGGTAATCGAAATCATCATTCGTGTGTATAGTGGACTGCAGCCTCACGAACTAATGTAATTTTTTTCAATAATTGTAATTCATGGATAGATTATAATGATGGAATTAATGTTTATGTATGATATTGATGTAATATTGATCATTCATACAATATAATATATCATTAAACTTCTTACCTTTCCATTCACTAAAAAATTATAACGTCGTACGGGTGTATGTGTGGACTACCACCTACATGAAGCAATGTGATTCATTTTTCACCACCACATCTCATAGATGATATATATAAGTTAGTTTAAAGAATTAATATAATATTTATAATATTATGATACTTTTTAAAGATGAAATAATAATTACCTTATTTTTATAATGATCATTGAAAATGGAAGTGTTACTCAAGAAAACGTACAACCTACAATATTCATGATTGTAATGTGATTCGTTTTTCATAACCAAATTAAATGATTGTATTTGAAAGTATAATTTAATTATAAAAATTATTATTATTATTATTATTATTATTATTGTTATTATTGAAAAATTACTACTTTGAACATAGTCAATCTACTAAAGACATTTGGGACTTATAAACTGAATATCTTCAAAACATATGACATGAACATAAATGATTAACTAATTTCTAAAAATGTAAATATGTTAGATAAAAGGAACAATAAACTAGAAAAAGTTAAATAGTTATTCAGACATAAGGAATGATACTTTCTTTTAAAAATTCCCTTCTAATGGTTCTCTTAAAACTCACTTTTCCTTCCATGTCCATAATTATAAAATTATTTTATAGATGTATTAATATTGGTATAAAATAATTTTAAAGAAAATTTTATGTCTCTTTTGAATTTTTTTCAATGGTTTTAAAAATAAGTATTTTTATAGAATGTTTTGATGTTATTTAAAAAAATAAAAAAGGAATTTTCTATTCTAACATATATGAAAATAAATAATTTTCCCACTATTCTAACTGTTATTTTATTTTTAGCTTCCATTTCATGATTTCATGTTTTTTTCAAATGAAAATCAAGTTTCCCGATATTTTTTTAATTTTAAAAAATAATTTTTAAGATTAAATGGATATTTCAATATCCAAAATATTTTTCTTATGGATACAAAGAATATTTTTACGAGTGTCATGTTATAAATTGAAATATTTTACATGTTGTGATTAAATTATGGTTATGGGGAATTGTTATAATGATGGTGGTTCCATTATAATCTCAGTATGGGTGGTAACATTATTAACCAATAATGGATGGTTCCATGATAAACTACTGGCATATGATTATATTGTATCTCTCTAATGCACTTGGTATAGAAGTCTACCATTGGGTTATTTCATTTGTAGGAGTAATTATATGAGTGGTATGGAAATGATTTCCCAAGTAACCAATATATTCTATCTATTATTTCTATGTTTATTATGTAAATATTATGAATTATCAAGATAAGATAATGATCTTATGTTTACATAAAATTATATGCTACTTTTTAAGGGTAAAAATTACAACTTTCTGAGAAAGGTTATTATGATTTTTTAATGATTTCAAAGAAATCATATGAGTTTTATTTTTTCTTTAATATTTATTAAAAAAATTATGAAAATTATTGGAAGGGGAAGGTTATTTATCAGGTAATTAAATGTTTATTTTCCATGCAAAGTTTATTTTGAATAAGGAAAAAAATTTATAAGTATTCACATACTAACAATTTATTTCTTTCTTTTTATGACCCTTAAAAATATTTTTCTACAAATACCACATTTCAAAATGTTTTTCTAAGGGTTTAATGATGTTTAAGGGAAAATAAGAAGTCAAGTCGCAAGTCATAATATTTTTCATGAAAAAAATGTGTTTCATTTTAGAAGTTTTATATTATATAAAAAATGGATACTTATTTAAACTTTACACTTTGTATATATATGGGGTTTTATGTAAATGTTATTACATAACTCTCTAAAAATATAAACCTAAAATATATTTGTGGATGTAGTAAAGTGAATTATAGTTTAGATTCACCAGAATACATAATTTTTAAGTTTGGGTCCCCACATGAATGGTGTGTTGGTCCCTTTTTTTCTCATTTAGAAGACCATCATGATTCATGGATTCATAGAGTTATGTTTTCATAACAATAATAGTTTTCATTACAACTCCAATTATATTCATTTTCTCAAGAGGAAAAACATTTCATTTTCCACCACATTGAATGTTAAAAATATTTATACTCATTATATCCATTAACTAAAACAAAAAATCATATTTTAAGGATCAAGCTATAATAATCAGAGTGATAAAATCATATAATCATGAAAATAATTATTGATATGTCCTAAATTATGGCACTATATTATCAACATGTGAAATCTTTAATGTAACATCCCAGGTAAATAAATAATATGATATTTTCATATTGATTAATATTTTTGAATTAAATATTAGTTTTAATTTAAAGGGGATGAAATGTTCGATCGAATACTCGACATGCAACAATGGGTTTCTCTGAAGTCTCTTTTTGCACACAAGTTTGAGTCATATTGAAAAATACCAATATAATATTATTTTAAATGGTAGTTAACACCTAGCCATTCTATTATAGGGAATAAAAAAACTAACAACAATATTATTATACATGTTTGTTAAATGTTTTTAAATTTTTTCAATAAAATTTAGAGGCTTAAAATGTGAATGAGTCCAATTTTAAGAAAAAATACTCGTGTATTCTTTAAAAGGTCAATTTACATCCATTTGATGGAGAACCATTTTTAAATCTAGTTTTTTTAAACTTTTATATGTTTTATTTGAAAAAGTAAAATTATTCTATATAGTTGGGACATGAAAATTTACATTGGATGAGATTTTGGTGTTTTTTGATAAAGTTCATTTTTTAATGAATAATGAAAAATATTTCATTTTAATTCAAAAATACCATTTAATTTAATTTATTTATATGGTTAGAGTATATTTTTAAATGGGTTTAAAGTGTAATTAGATTTTATTTTTCCATTTAATCTAATTTTCGTCATTGGATGTTATTTTACTTTGAAATTGAACATAAACAAGTGTCAATATTTTGATAGTTTTTATTTCTTATAAATACCCTTTTTGTTTTGACAATGGGAATTAATTTTAAATTAATTTGTTCAACTATTGTGTTTTGAATTTTGAAAAATTAATTCCATATTTGGAATCAGGATATCCATATTTTGTAAATAGGTAACTTTTTTTAGACATTATTAATAGTAACTTCAGTAAATATTTTATTTATAATGGTTAAAGGGTAAATCTGGTAAATAAGGCTAAAAAATAATATTATAATAATATTAAATTACCATAACATGTGTCATAATCCTACTTTCTGATACATTTCCAACTGTTATCATCCTTGGGTCAATTTTGGGACCCCATGGAGCCACTTTCAAGTGAAAATGACACTATACAAATTAATTTAATGTTAAGGAAAATGTAACATAAACATATATCTCTTAATAAAAAAATTTATAATGGGTTATATAAGTTATATGTTTAACTATAAATAGTCATTAGAAATATAAAAACATTTCATACATCATGATATTTTATTTATAATTTTTAGACATTAAATAAGTAAATTTATTTATGACCCAATGGTGATGGAGTAATTGCTTCATTAATAAAGGATTAAAATAAATGATATCATAATTATAAAAATAAAAATAATTTGACACTTTTTAAGCCATTCACGAATTTTATAGATTATAATGACTTTTTATCTTTGAATTAAAGAAGTATGTTTGAAATAATCAAGTTGTTATAGTTTTTTTAAATGTATTGATATGAATAGTTTATAAATTGACATAAATGAGTTTTTAAAACAATTAATATTTTATTAAATGATAGAATAATCCAAAAAATATAATATTCGTCTAACTAACATATATGATGTTAAAAATTTTATTAATGATCCATTTTGTGTCTCTTAGAATATTATTGTAAATATATTAACCATATATTATGATTATATAAGAGGACATGGTAAAAGATAAATAAGTTAACAAAGGGTTAAGTAAAAACTATAAGGATTAAAAAAATATCCAAAACCTATCAAATTTATATTGGATGATTTTATGTAGACATATATGTACCTTATCTTAGAGTTATATAATTTTTGGACCTTTTGAATCCACGAATAATTTTATAATAAAATAATACTTTTAAACTTTCTTAAAGAGCCCCCTCATCCCTCTTATAAAATTTCACAACCTCTAACCCATTACACACACCTCTCAAGGCCCATGGATCATATAAACTCGGCTCTAGTAATCCCTCAATATCCATATATTTCTCTTATAATCCTTAACTTTTTGAAGAAAGTACTTCAATAAATCATTTTTGTTCAAACCAAAGGGAGTTACCCGTTTTAAAGGTAACATCTTCTCTCAAGTTCTTTTCTTGTATTTTCCTTCCCCAACCCACTAAACTCTATTTATTACATTATTTTATAAAAACACTATTATAATAAATATACTTTGTTGTTTTTATGATGAGGATTCGAACTACACATCAACACACCTCCATCTAATGGATACGAACGTACTATTTTTGTGGATGGCGAAATGTTGCCTCACGAAATGATGATTGTTCAATTAGCTCCTACCGCCTCTTATGGTGGCCATTAAGATGGAACTGTATTTATATGTGATATATATTATATCTATATTGTCTCTATGCTTCTGTTCTTTTCTTTTATATCATAACTTTATGGTTTCCAGAATGGGTAAATGCGATAATTTCATTTGAGGAAGTGCGGACTACCGCCCCCTCAAAGTGATATGACTCATTCATACCATACATGGAATGTATAAAGGATAGATTTACTAAAATTATATATGATATTATACTGGAATTATAATATACCTATTTATCATTAAGTTTTCATTCCATTAAATACGAAATAGTGATTAAAGTAGCCTTCATGCATACGTATGGCTTACCGTCTTCATGAATGGTGCATTTCATTTCTTATCTTCAAATGTTATGTACTGTTATAAATAAATATACATAATAGATATATATTATATATATTATATCTAAATAATTAATATAATTCTAGACATAATTCACTTTTGACTACATAACTAACTTGTAATTATAGGAAGTTTATTATTAACTCAAGTACCAAATATTGACAAAACGACCATTATTAACATAAAAGATTTTGAAAAGTTTATAACATGGAAAAAAGTGATATTTGTCATGACCCCCTCCCACCAAAGATGCCCCTCCTGAGCTGGAAATGGTGAAAGGGAGATAATGACCCCTGAGTCCCGCCTCCAGTAGGCCCTGGGGTGGCGACTAGCACGAAGGGTATGAGTTTTCACAAATATGGGAGGCATTACCCTTTTTATTTATTTAGGATCGGGAAATAGGACAAGTCAACCCCCAAAAAGGAAAAGAACAAGTGTATAGAAATAAACCCAAACCAAGCCCACATGCATGTTTAAACAATTTTATAACAAGGTACAAGTACAAGAAAGCTCAAAGTACAATACCAAACGAAAACAAAAGTACAGCAACAACTCCAATTGTCTGACTAGTAGGGTCCTGCAAGGCCCTGGTAGACCTCCTGGAAACCTAAAAGTAAATGTAGGGTGAGCATACAAGTATACTCAGTAGGGAAACCTAAAGCTCTCATGCACAAGTGGGGAGACATCCTAATGTCCCGTGAGAACACCAGAAGAAACCTAGCAAGGAATCCTATCCACCCAACCTCACCAGCCACACTCACCAAAAACAAAATCACAACACATAGTAGTATATAATAACAAGAGTATTGGGTACCCCACACCATTTCCCTTTAGTTAGCTACTCTTCCTAACGGCAAATGTCCTGATGCTTCCACACTCTCCCCACCCGCACACACTTGGGCCCCACAACCACGTATCCCGCCCGCACACACCTGGGCCTCACAACCACGTATCCCGCCCGCACACACCTGGGCCTCACAACCACATATCCCACCCCCACACACCTGGGCCTCACAACTACGTATCCTTCCCGCACACACCTGGGCCTCAGAACCACGTATCCCGCCCGCACACACCTAGGCCTCATCCCGAAGATTATTGGGAAAAAGTAGAACATTCCCAAAGAGTCTTGGGCTAAAACCACCCCAATCGAAACCTACCCGAAGAGTCTTAGGTTTAAGGTCGCCTCAAGCCATCACAACCTAGGGGAGAAGGAGCAGGAAGGAGCTAGTAACTAAGGGAAAAACACCCTCTCCCACGAAATGTGAGTGTTCGGCACTAAGTGCTCAACATGGGTGGGGTGCGATAAAACACAAAAGATACAGATATATATATATATATATATATATATATATATATATATATATGTATACCAACACACAGCCCAACCTATGGCTTCTAAACAAATAAACTGAGCACGTGCCTCGGCACTGCTACTACGAAGCATGCATACAACAAACAACCCCAACCCCATTTAGGTATTCACATTTCAGCAGAATTAGTTATTTAGTTACTTAACTACTGGGAAACTATCCATAACCAACCACACCTATCGTTCGTAAAACATATCCCTACCATCCAAAAATCAAGTTAGGATAACACAAGCAACACAACCAAGTCCCTTCTTATCAACCAACCAACCCATTTATTATTAAACTCATTACATTACCATGACCCACCATTTATTAACTCTTCCACTTTTTTTATTTATTATCCACAACCCATAGTCCATTCATATTCCAACTCATCCCTGCTTCCTCGATGCCAACCGCCATAACCACAACCGCACCGTACATCATTATCCCTTTAATACCACTTATCACAGCCCCGCTGCCCGTCACCAACATAACTTTACGCCAACCCACAAACAAGCCAACTACAGCCCTGCTTCTCACCCTTTCCACAACAACCCACAAAACACCACCATCACATGCCACGTATCCAAGCCAATACCCATATGTTCATTATTCTATTTTGTTCAACCGGGGTGATCACACAAGGGTTCCATATTTTTAATAGCCAACTTTATGTGATTAACCAATTTCCACATTCCACAAAGTTTCCATCCACAAAAACGGTCCATAAAGATAGGGAAACATTTAATTGCGCAAGCAAAGGCCCCCAACGACTGTGATTTTCAATAGGCATAAGCCTATTCAATTCACAAAATATCAATAGGATAAACAACGATAAACATAAAAACTCTCCCACCCCATTCTTTAACCAGTTATTATCTTTATTTAACCGGTTCAAAAGTGTTTCATGTAAACAAGAGAACACCCACCCCACATGTTTCAGAAATTAGAGAGAAAAAGGTAAGATCCCTACCTCAACAGGTTCTGATCGCAATGCTCCCCCAGATCAACCTTAGAAGACGTCCATCGGCGTCCGTCACTTCAATCGGGTCTTGGAAAAACCTCCTCGGGTGGAAGTTGGAAAGGAAAGGCCGAATGAAAGACAACGGATCTAAGCTCTGAAGTTCCGCCTCATCGTTACAATCTCGTGGCCGCTGACGGATCGTAAATCAGAGCTCGGAAGAAGAAGTTATGGAAGAAAGAGCCTTCGAGTCTCTTGGGAGAACTCTGCTCAGAGGAATGGGGAAGAGAGGAGTGAGTTGAAAAGGAGGAGGGGTCCCCTCCTTTTATAGGTGAGAAAATCAAAAGTACATGACATGTACTTTATGGTACACGGCGTGTACTCGGTTATTTTACACGGTCTCCATGCGGCATCCAACACGGCTCCGCGGCTGTTGACTGGTCAACACACGGTTTGAGGGTAACGCATACGCGGGGAGGGACTACACGGCATGTAGTTTAGACACATGGCCTGTACTCATTTATTGTACATGGCAAGGACAAAGCTCCATCATGGTACATGACCGTTGACTGGTAACACGTACATGGGGAAGGACTACACGGCGTGTAGAACTGGACACACGGCGTGCACCCAATATTTCGCATAGTAAGGACACGGCCTTCAACACGGGGTATACTCGGAAAGGTGGTACACGGCGGGTAGAATGCACACACGGCGTGTACCCACTTATTTCACACGACAAGTACATGACCTGCAACATAGGTCATACCCGGAAAGGGGGTACACGTCGTGTACTCAAACTACACGGCGTGTAGTTTCAAAATTATGGAAAATGTGGGAAAAGTCCATTTTACCCTCCAGAACACTTCTTGACCTTATTTTTGACAAAGGAATGGGACGAAGAGGTCCGGGCCATTACATCAGATACCTCTTAAAACATTCTCGTCCCCGAGAATTCAAAACCAACCCAGAGGAAACCCAAAAAGATACCTCTTAGGGTTCTCGTTATAATAGGAACCCAACCAACAACCCTAATCAGATGTGTTAGGAATTACTTCTCATATGTCGAGATATTATCCACTTTAGGTGGAACTGACTCGCCTGTACGGGTTTAATCACATCCTCATTAATGCATCTCGATTAAAAATTGGGTCTTCCCACTTTCATACATTAGGATTTTTTTTAAACTCCCACTACCCCCAACACCACAAAACCAACACACTGCCCGAACATGTGGTTTTGGGAAAAATTCCTTCTCCTAAGTCAAGATATTATCCGCTTTAGGCGGCACTGTGTCGCACGCACGGGTTCAATCACATCTGCATTAATGCGTCTCGATTAAGGGTCAGGTTTTTCCCTTTCCCCACACATCCGGACATGTCACACATTACTAGAGAACAAGGAAACAAAAGGTCTCACAACTGACAAGCCAACAATTCCATATATCAAGGGTACAGAGTACAACATCAACACAAAGCTCAGAAGGAAAAGGGAAAACACAAGTCAAAACAACTCTGGGTACTGAGTGTGCATCTGGGTCTCCCGCTCTCAAGTGCTCTCCTCGAGGCCGCCAGGCCTCCACAACACACCAACCAACGGAATGGTTCGTCCACGGAGCACCTTATCTTTACAATCCTCAATTCTGACTGGTCATTCCTCGAAGGTCACGTCGTCTCCCATATCTAACTTTCCCCAGTCGATAATGTGAGAGTTGTCATGCAAGTACCGATGAAGCTGGGAGACGTGGAAGATTTCAAGAACCTTCCCCAACTGAGGTGGCAGGTCCAGCTGATATGCCACCTCACCGACTTTCCTTTGCACCTCAAAAGGTCTGATGAACCTAGGTGAGAGCTTTCTCCTTTTCCCAAACCTTTGTTTCCCCTGTCGAGGGGAAACCTTCAAGAACACATGATCTCCCACCTCAAACTCCAAGGGCCTTCTCCGACGATCAGCATACGACTTATGTCAGTCCTGAGACGCTTTCATCCTCTCACGTACAAGCTGGACTTTCTCTATGGTGCTCTGCACTACCTCTGGCCCAAGAGCACCTGTCTCACCAACCTCTACCCAGCAAATGGGTGAACGACATGGCCTTCTATACAAAGCCTCAAAGGGTTCCATGCCAATAGTAGAGTGGAAGTTGTTGTTGTAGGTGAACTCTACTAAAGGCAAGTGTCGTACCCATGATCCCCCGAAATCCAGAACGCATGCTCGCAGCATTTCCTCCAACTTCTGGATAGTCCGCTCCGTCTTCCCATCGGTCTGGGGGTGGAAAGCAGTGCTATGGTGTAGCTGGGTGCCAAAAGCATGTTGTAACCCCCTCCAGACTCGTGAGGTAAACCGAGTATCCCGATCTGAGACGATAGTCTTTGGGACTCCATTCAACCGCACAACCTAGTCTATGTACCTCTGTGCTAAGGTACTCATTGGGCCTGACTCCTTAATTTCTAAGAAGTGAGCTGATTTCATCAGTCAATCCACCACTACCCAGATAACATCATAACCACCCTGAGATCTGGGTAGTCCTATGACGAAGTCCATTGAGATGTCATCCCACTTCCACTCGGGGACATCTAAAGGATGCAATAAACCACTGGGAACACTGTGTTCAGCCTTCACTTGCTGACACACTAGGCATTTATCCACAAACTCTGCCACTGCATGTTTCACCCCGGGCCACCAAAACTGGTCCCTCAGGCCTCGGTACATTTTTGAAACTCCTGGATGTACCGACAAGGCTGAGCTATTGAACTCACGGATAACTCCCTCATGTATTTTCTCCAGGACAAACAACCTTCCATGGAAAAGCATCTGATGTCGGCTGTCCTCTGACCATCCTTCTGGAGCATTCCCCTGATTGACATGATCCCGCATCACTTTTGCCTCAGAGTCCCCCCACTGAGACTCTTCCACCTGCTGCAACAAGGAGGGTTGCACCGTCATCTGAAACAAACAGCCTCTAACACCTTCTACCCTAGCATCCAAGTGAAAGGCATCCAACTCTCCCATCGCCTTCCAAGCATCAGTGGATTCTTGAACAACTTCCTGATGCGACTTCCTGCTCGGGGAATCAGCCACAATGTTGCCCTTACCTTCAGTGTAAGAGATCTCAAAGTCATAGTCTTGGAGAAACTCGACCCATCTCTGCTGCCATAATTTCAGGTCACGCTGGGAGAAGATATAATGCAGGCTCTTGTGGTCTGAGAAGACTACAAAGTGCTCCCCAAAGAGGTAATTTCACCACAACTTCATTGCGAACACTACTGCTGCAAGCTCTAGGTCATGGGTGGCATAGTTACGCTCGTGAGGGCGTAACTTCCTAGAACCATAATAGATCACTCCCTTCTTCTGTATCAGCACGCACCCCAGATCAAGGCCAGAAGCATCACAAAACACCTCGTACAACAACCCTTCATCCGGCAACCTGATTACGAGAGCACTAACCAACTTCTCATTTAGGTAGTCGAAATCTTTCTGGCACTTCTCGCTCCATAGGAAGACATGGTTCTTCCTCGTCAAAGCTATCAATGGAGCAGCAACTCGAGAGAAGTCTGAAACGAACCTCTGATAGTAACCTGCTAACCCCAGGAAACTACGAACTTCTGCCACGCTCTTGGGTGCTACCCAAGAAACAACTTCCTCCACCTTCGACGGGTCCACTGACACTCCATGCTTAGACACTACATGCCCAAAGAAGTGTACTTCTTATGTCAATAACTTACACTTTGACAATTTATCGTAAATCTGGTGGTGTCGAAGGACTTCCGAGACTACCCTAAGATGTTAAACATGCTCCTCCTCTGATCTTGAGTAGATTAGGATGTCATAGATAAACACAACGACGAACCTGTCCAGAAACTCTCGGAAGAAAAAGTTCATAAGTCCCATGAACACATCTGGTGCATTCGTAACTCCAAACGGCATCACTACAAACTCGAAGTGCCCATACCTGCACCTGAAATTCGTCTTTGAGATGTCATTGTCCTTTACCCTCAGCTGATGATATCCATATCGTAGATCAATCTTGGAAAACCAACCTGCTCCCCTCAGTTGGTCGAAGAGATCATCTATCCTTGGAAGGGGGTAACGGTTCTTGACTGTTACCTGGTTCAAACTTCAGTAGTATATGCATAGCCTGAGACCACCATCTGCCTTTTTCACAAAAAAAACTGGAGCACCCCATGGCGATATGTTGGGTCGAACAAAACCCTTCTCCATCAGTTCATCAATCTGAATCCTCAACTCCCGCAACTCCGAAGGTGCCATCCGATAAGGGGCCATCGAAATCGGACGGGCACCAGGCTGTAAGTCAATCCCGAAATCAACGTCACGTCGGGGGGGGGGGGGGGTAGAGTCACAACCTCCTCAGGAAAAACATCGAGGAACTCCACAACAACCTTCGGGATATCCATCATCTCTGTATCCGCTGGAACCACTGATAACCCGCCTAACAAGGAATGTAGAGGCTCCACACGCCGGCTTCCTACCTGATAGATCCTCTCGCCAACAAAAGATATGCGCTGCCCATCCATGTCGGAGAACAAGACTCTACTTCGGAAGTAGGTGATAACGACACTAACAGAAAACAACTAGTCGATGCCTAAGATGAAATCATATGGCTGCATCTGTAACAGAAGAAGGTCCCCACTAGATTGATGTGGTCCCAACGTCAGCCCACATCCCCAGCAAACACAACATACGCTGGTCTGGCCTCCAATGGGTGCACTCAGCACCAGTGGTACGGAATGTCTCTCTACATCTAGTCCCAAAGCATGGGCTACACAAGGTGCAACAAAGGAGTGTGAATCTCCTGAATCGAACAAATCAGAAACAAGAGTGCTGAAAAAACAAATCGTACATCGCACCACCTCTGGTCCTGTCAGAGCTGCCAACTCTGCTGCGTGAAATTGTCAACGCCTAGCTCCTCTTCCTCTCTGATGTCCTCCACATCCCCAACCATGCCCTAGTCGAGGTCGCTGAGGAGAACCCTGAGGTTGGCTTCCTCCCGAAAAGACTTCCCTCGGAGGAGCATGGTCCTGCTGTTACTGGAAGGGCCTCACCGACAAATGGTGCTGCTGAGGTGGGCACTGAACTTTACCACCTCCACCGTACTGAGCTCGGTTCGGGCACTGACTCTGAACGTGCCCGAAACCTCCACAGGAAAAACACTTCGGTCTTGGGATCGTGAGAAAGGGACGAGGACCTGAAGATCTGAACTGGAACTGCTGGGGCCTACTCCCCACCGGCCTGAACCTGGAAGGTCCCGTTGCAGGAGACCTGCTGCTGACTGCCTTCCCCTTCGACGAGCCCGGCTGGATCCCCTCTCGGGGTGCACCTCCCAGCGAGTGAATCCTCTCTACAACCTATTCCTTCTTCTGTACCACTAAGTACATCGGAAGGGTGAAGGGGGTGACAGCATACTAGAGCGAAGGACAAAGTGCCTCCTCAAAACGTCTCGCTCAAGACTCCTCATCCAAAAAGAGATCCAGAGCAAAGCACAGGAGATCCTTGAACTTGATCCCCAACTCTCATACCGACATACTCCCCTGCTAAAGGGAGAGTAACTCCTGCCGCTTCTCCTCCTTGATCATGGAAGAAAGTAATTCCTCTCGGAATTCCTTCTCAAAGTCATCCCATGGAACCTATACCTCTATCCTATCTCCGAGGTAGATAGTTCACCACTGTCGCGCCACACCTCTCTTCTGACTGACTACTAGAGGAACCCAATACCCCCTTGGAGCACGAATCAAGGTAAAAGTGATCCCTAGCTCCTCAAGCCACCCCTCCGTCTCCGTATCCGAAGTACTACCCTCGTACTTCTTGAGGGTTTGCCGCTGGAAAGAACAGAGAGTCTTCTGCCACTAGCTATCTTCCTCCTCTCGGTCAATCCTCAACTGATCGACCGCCTGAATCTGCTGGGCCTCAGCCGTCTGAGCCACCCGGGGACAAAATCCATGTGCCATAGCTATACGGTAAACAAGGATCGGCTAAGCCCAAGTAGTAAGGAAAACTCAAGGTTTTATTTTATCATTTTATTTCAATTTCTTTCCCAGAACACCCAAATCAAGTAAAAACACAATAATGATGATGCATGTACCTTCCCTAGGGTCTCTACTCTGCAATCAATGTAGTCTCACTTGGTCGTTCGGTAGGCTCAGAGTCCTTGCATCGGATCACGGGGGGCCCTAAAATCTCGTGTCCTAGTCGGTCTTCTCTGGCATATGTCACGCACCAAGATTAACTAACAATGTTTCCCTACCATCCCATGAAATCCTCACTATTCCTAACTCTAGACTCCATCCTATCTCTCAACTATCACCTCTGTTACCAATCTATCATGACCCCCTCCCACCAAAGATGCCCCTCCTGAGCTGGCAATGGTGAAAGGGAGATAATTGCCCCCGATTCCCACCTCCAGTAGGCCCTGGGGTGGCGACTAGCACCAAGGGTATGAGTTTTCACAAATATGGGAGGCATTACCCTTTTTATTTATTTAGGATCGGGAAATAAGACAAGTCAACCCCAAAAAGGAAAAGAACAAGTGTATAGAAATAAACCCAAACCAATACCACATGCATGTTTAAACAATTTTATAATAAGGTACAAGTACAAGAAAGCTCAAAGTATAATACCAAAAGAAAATAAAAGTACAGCAACAGCAACAACACCAACTGTCCAACTATTAGGGTCCCACACGGCCCTAGTAGTCCTCCTGGAAACTTGAAAGTAAAAGTAGGATGAGCATACAAGTATACTCAGTAGGGAAACCTAAAGCTCTCGTGCACAAGTGGGGAGACATCCTAATGTCCCTTGAGAACAACAGAAGAAACCTAGAAAGGAATTCTATCCACCCAACCTCACCAGCCACACTCACCAAAAACACAATCTCAGTAGGTAGTAGTATATAAAAACAAGAGTATTGGGTACCCCGCACCATTTCCCTTTAGTTAGCTGCTCTTCCTAACGGCGAACGTCCTGACGCTGCCACACTCTCCCAGCCCGCACACACCTGGGCCCCACAACCATGTATCCCGCCCGCACACACTTGGTCCCCACAACCACGTATCCTGACCGCACACACCTGGGCCTCACAACCATGTATCCCACCCGCACACACCTGGGCCTCACAACCACGTATCCCGCCTGCACACACCTGGGCCTCACAACCACGTATCCTACCCGCACACACCTGGGCCTCATCCTGAAGATTCTTGGGAAAAAGTAGAACATGCTCGAAGAGTCTTGGGCTAAAACCACCCCAATCGAAACCTACCCAAAGAGTCTTAGGTGTAAGGTCGCCTCAATCCATCACATCCTAGGGGAGAAGGAGCAGGAAGGAGCTAGTAACTAAGGGAAAAACACCCTCTCCCATGAAATGGGAGTGTTCGGCACTAAGTTCTCGACATGGGTGGGGTGCGATAAAACACAAAAGGTATAGATATATATATGTATACCAATACACAGCCCAACCAATGGCTTCTAAACAGAGAAACTGAGCACATGCCTCGGCACTGCTACTAAGAAGCATGCATACAACAAACAACCCCAACCCTATTTAGGTATTCACGTTTCAGCAGAATTAGTTATTTAGTTCCTTAACTACTGGGAAACTATCCACAAACAACCACACCGATCGTTCGTAAAACATATCCCTTCCATCCAAAAATCAAGTTAGGATAAAACAAGTAACACAACCAAGTACCTTCTTATCAACCAACCAACCCATTGATTATTGAACTCGTCCCATTACCATGACCCACCATTTATTAACTTGTCCACTTTTTTTATTTATTATCCACAACCCATAGTCCGTTCATATTCCAACTCATCCGTGCAGCCCCGCTGCCAACCGCCATAACCACAACTGCACCGTACATCAGTATCCCTTTAATACCACTTATCGTAGCCCTGCTGCCTGTCACCAACATAACATTACACCAACCCACAACCAATCCAACCGCAGCCCCACTGCTCACCCTTTCCACAAAAACCCACAAAACACCCCCATCACATTCCACGTATCCAACCCAACACCCACATGTTCATTATTCCATTTTGTTCAACCGGGGTGATCACATAAGGGTTCCATATTTTTAATATCCAACTTTACGTGATTAACCAATTTCCACATTCCACAAAGTTTCCATCCACAAAAACGGTCCAGAAAGATAGGGCAACATTTAATTGCGCAAGCAAAGGCCCCCAATGACCGTAATTTTTAGAATGCATAGGCCTATTCAATTCACAATATATCAATAGGATAAACAATGATAAACATAACAACTCTCCCATCCACGTTCTTTAACCAGTTAATATCTTTATTTAACTGGTTCAAAAATGTTTCGTGTAAATAGGAGAACACCCACCCCGCATGTTGCACAAATTAGAGAGACGAAGGTAAGATCCCTACCTCAACAGGTTCCGTTCGCAACGCTCCCCTGGATCAACCTTAGAAGACGTCCGTCAGCGTCTGTCACTTCTGTCGGGTCCCAACAAAACTTCCTTGGGTGGAAGTAGGAAAGGAAAGGCCAATGGAAAAACAACGGATCCAAGCTCGGAAGTTCCTCCTCATTGTTATGATCTCGTGGCCGCTGACGGATCGTAAATCAGAGCTCAGACGAAGATGTTATGGAAGAAAGAGCCTTCGAGTCTCTTGGGAGAACACTGCTCAGAGGAATAGGGAGGAGAGGAGTGAGTTGAAAAGGAAGAGGGGAACCCTCCTTTTATAGGTGATAAAAGAAAAAGTACACGGTGTTTACTTTATGGTACACGGCGTGTACTCGGTTATTTTACACGGTCTCCACGCGGCTTCCAACACGGCTCCACGGCTGTTGAATGGTCAACACATGGTTTGAGGGTAATAGATACGCGGGGAGGGACTACACGGCGTGTAGTTTAGACACACGACATGTACTCATTTATTTCACACGACAAGGACACAGCTCCAACATGGTACACATTCGTTGACTAGTAACGCGTACACAGGGAAGGACTACACGACATGTAGAACTAGACACACGGCGTGCACCCATTATTTCGCACAGCAAGGACACGACCTTCAACACGGGGTATACCTGACAAGGTGGTACATGGTGTGTATTATTCACACACGGCATGTACCCACTTATTTCACACGGCAAGTACACAACCAGCAACACAGGGCATACCCGGAAAGGGTGTACACGGCGTGTACTCAAACTACACGGCGTGTAGTTTCAAAATTCTAGAAAATGTGGGAAAAGTCCATTTTACCCTCTAGAACACTTCTTGGCCTTCTTTTTGACAAAGGAATGGGTCGTAGAGGTCCAGGACATTACAATATTAAAGGAATAAAAAATTTGGAAAATGTCCTTAATCAATTATAAATTAACTTTAATTTATTATTCAGGATATTAAAGAATGAACAAGTCAAGTCGGACACGAGGTAAGGGACTACATCTAAATCTATATTCATTTATGCATAATTTGATGTATAAATTACTTTATTTTATATGGTGTATAAAATCTGTTGAATTTTCATTTCATTCAAAGGTAATATTTTTCTATGTAGCATTTTACTAAATGACAAAGGGAATGTTTCATTTTAATGTACGTGGTGACAATGACCTTTCCGTCACCACGAGCGTTATTTGATATTTGGATTTCTTAACAAGTCGTAATGTTTTTAAATACCATATACTCTTTTACACATTTTGGTATTGAAAATGGTTTTGATAATGGATTGGTTATGTTAATATATTTAAATTATATATTGTGATTGAAATTTGGAATTTTTTTCTTTCCTTTAGGTTTATTTTATGTGTTATGAATATGATATGGTTATTGGAAATTATTTACATATACGGGTGGTTCTATGATAAACCTAGGGTTAGTGAGCCCGAGATAGCTATCCAATGAATTGTGTAACGTGATATAGGTAAACGTTAATGCTTATCCAAATAGATTTAGAGAATATATTGTGCTGGGTATTCCAAACATAACTCCCTATGTAGCTGTGAAAGCTACAATGTATGTATGATATGGATGCCACAAGTTACATTTATGATCTATGATGTCTGTGTGTTAATCATAAATCTCATGATTTCATGACGTATGTTAATGATCTTATGTTTTGTACATATTGATGGATTAATGTTTTCTTTATTTATTTTATAACCCTTACTGATATTTTTATGCTCATCCCATGTTTTTTGAAATATTTTTCACAGGGTATAAGGATGGGTAAAAGGAAGGATGAATTATAAAAGATTTATATCCAGAAAAGAATTTTTGTTTTCTTTTAAGAGTTTTTATTTTATGAAAAAAATAGATATTGAGTAGAAGTGTCTACTTTTTAATATTTGAGATGTAATGTAATAGTTGTGGCCAAATTATCTATAACTCTAAACTTGAAAAGGACCTCAACGTGAATTATTATCTTAATCCAGGATTATGTAATTTTTATGCCTTGGTCCTTATAGTTGGTATCTAAGGTTGGTTTAGATAGCTTTAGGAGTTAGGATACTATTAAATTAATATCTATATATTAATTTATGGTTATATTGAAATGATATATCATTAACAGATTACTGTGTTGATTTTTCTTAGATATTTTTGCATTCCGAATGGTTTTCCACAGAGGAAACATGAAAACTATGATGAGATGACATTGGGAGGAAGACAACCATAAAAATATGCAACCTGAGATGGTCAAAATCAGAACTAAATGGTTTTTTCAGTGATAAAACAGTTGAATCAGGCTATAAATGTTGGTGGTGTACATGCATGGGATCATCCAGATAAGCCACCAAGGAACATGTCAGTAGTGGATCATTTCACGAGGCAACATCCGCCATCATTCAGAGGATCATATGACCCTATGATAGCTGAAGGGTGGATTAAATCACTAGAAAATATTTTCAATGTCATAGGGTGTTCAGATCATAAATATTTTAGTATCTCTGTTTACCATTTTGATGGTGAAGCCAATCAGTGGTGGTTGATTGTTAAAAATTCCAGGGATAGTGAGAAGATTGATCCTCTTGATTGGGATGAATTTGAAGGTATTTTTATTGAGAAATATTTTCCTAAGGTGGTTAATATTAGGATGGAAAAACCCATTCCTAGAATTGAGGTAGGAGGATGAATCAGTAGCTAATTATGAAGAAAAATTCACTCAACTAGAAAGTTATAATCCAAATTTCATACGAGATGTTGATAGTAAAATTAATCATTTTTACTCAGGATTAGTGCACTATTATTTAAAGGATGTAGCTTCTTGTGAGTTCAAAAGTTATGAAAAAAAATTTCGATGTGAAGAGAAGGTGTAAATGGAGTTTACCATTGATCAAGTGTTTTTTGAAAAACAAAAGAATAAGTGGTCGAGGTGGTAGATGAAAGGGAATAACTCTTAAAAAAGTTTGATGGTAATAAACTAAATTTTATAGTTTGTGAGAATTGTTGTAAAAATCACACTGTGGAATGCCTTTTGAATTCTGGTAAGTGCTAATGATGTGGTCAAATGGGACATAAGGCTTATAATTTCACTAAAAAAGATCAGGGTAGTGGTAAGAAAAAATCCTATTTACAGTGAGTAATATGTTTTATGTTTAATGAAATGGGTCATTATGCAAATGAGTGTCCAACGATGAACTCAACCGAGGGAAAGAAGTCGTACTACAAGAATAAAGGAGCGGAAAAATCCATTGCAGCTACTTCATCATATGTTGGGCCATCAAATGAAGTAGTATCAGGTTCACTGTTTATCTGTTTTTCAGATTATGCCAATGTATTTTTTGATTTAGGGTCTACACATTCTTTATTTTTTGAAAAGTTTTCTAGTAAATTGGGAATTCCATCTCAAGGTATGACTCATGAACTTATGTTAAAACACCGAGATAAAATGTTGAGACAAAAAGAAATTACAAGAACCTTCTTGTCCTTATGTGTGGTAAGAATATACCTGCCAAACTTATTGTTTTTCCTCTACTAGAGTTTGATGTTATTTTGTTTATGGATTGTATTTCTGTTTATAATGCTAATATTGACTATGGAGAAAAAGAGATTTCTTTTCAGAAATAATTTCAGTTTTTCTACAAGAATGAACCCTTACTTTTGAAAACATATCAGGAAGTTGAGAAACTATTAAAAGAGGGAAATGAATGCTACCTTTCACATATTGTTGAAAATGAAGGAACTATTTAGATTAATGATGGTCCAGTGGTAAATTAGTATCTTGATGTTTTTCCTGATGAGTTTCCTGGTATAATACCTGATCAGGAAGTTGAATTTACTGTTGAATTAGTTCCTAATGCTAAGACAATTTTAAATCCCCATATCAAATGGCCCAAATTGAACATTTAGATTTAAATAAGAAATTATAAGAGTTATTAGATAAAGTATTCATTCGACCTAGCACATCACCATGGGGTGGTCCTATCTTTTTTGTTAAAAAGAAAGATAGTTCAATGAAAAATTTTCATTGATTATAGAGAATTGAATAACATCACTGTTAAGAACAAGAATCATTTTCCTCATATCAATGATTCGTTTGATCAGCTCTAGGGAGCTCAGTATTTTTTGGAGATTTACTTGAGGTCAGGGTACCATCAGTTGAAAGTAATGGAATCAGACATTTTAAAAACTGCATTTCATACTATATATGGCCATTATGAATTTATGTTTATGACTTTTGTTTCAACCAATGCACTTGTTGTATTCATGGATCTTATTAATAGAATTTTCCATGAATTCTTGGATAATTTTGGGGTTGTGTTTATTGATGATATTTTGGTTTATTCAAAAATTAAAGAGAAACATGAAAATCATTTAATTTTTTCTTTAAAACATTTAAAGAAAAGGAAATATTTGGTAAATTCATAAAGTGTGAGTTTTTGTAACAAAAAATTTCATTCCTTGGTCACATTATTTCAAAAAATGGCATAACAGTTCATCATGATAAAACAAAAGTTGTTAAAGAATGGCCAAGACCCACAATTATAACTGAGATCTGTAGTTTTTTTGGTTTAGTAGGTTATCTCTAGAGAATTTTTGAAACTTTTTCACGATTATCTAGTCCAATGACTAAGTTTACTCGAAAAAGTGTTATGTTCATTTAGACAAAAGAATGTGATGATTTTTTCAGGAATTGAAAAGAATATTGGGGAATGATCTTGTTTTTGCACTACCATCTAGAAATGATGAGTTTGTTATCTACAGTAATGCTTCATTGAAAGGACTTGGTTGCGTCCTAATGCAGAATGATTAGTTAATTGCTTATGCTTCACGTCAATTGAATCCTCATGAGTTAAATTACCGGACACATGATTTGGAATTATCTTCTGTTGTTTTTCCTTTAAAAATTTGTAGGCATCATCTGTATGGAGTAAAGTGTGAAATATATAATCATAAAAATATATTGAAGTATATATTCACTCAAAAATAATCAAACATGAGGCAGAGGAGATGTCTATAATTAATCAGGGATTATGGTTGCGCGATTCATTACCATCCTGGAAAAGAATATAAAGTGGTTGATGCTTTGAGTTGAAAAAGTAATTCTACATTAACCATGTTATGTTTTGAATAAGATCATTTTATTAATGATTTGATGAAATTTTTCATAGAAGTTGTTTGTGTAGTAAATTCCTCTATTTTGTTTTATGTGTCAATAAAATCATCCCTAGAAGAAAGAATGATGCAAGTGTAGAAAGAAGGCAGTGAGTTGTAGAAAATGGAAGAGTTGGTTCAGAAGGGTAATTTACCTGAATTTAACATTGATAATTATTGTGTTTTGAGATTTGGGAAGAGATTATGTGTGCCTTGTGATTCACATTTGAAGAAAGAGTTTTTATGTGAAGATCATCATTCTTTATTTTTAGTTAATCCTGGAAGTACTAAGATTTATATAGATCTTCGAGAGTATTACTTGTGGGATGGAATTAAAAGAGTCATTGTTGACTTTACTGTGATGTGCTTAACTTGTCAATAGGTTAAATGATAGTGGAAGTTACCGAAAGGGATGCTTCAGCATTTACCAGTGCAAGATTTGAAATTGTAAAATATATCCTTGGACTTCATTGTGGGATTACCAAAGGCATATCGAGGTAATAATGCAATCTGGGTTATTGTTGATCGATTGAATAGATCTGCTCATTTCCTTCATATTCGAGATACTTTTTATCTAGATCAACTTTCTCAGTTGTATAGTAATGAGATAGTCAGGTTGTATGGAGTTCCCCTCTCCATTTTATCTGACCGTGATCCCAAATTTACTTCTAAATTTTGTAAAGGCCTTCAGAAGTCATTGGTTACTGAATTAAATGTTAGTATAGATTTCCATCCTTAATCATATGGGAAGTCAGAATGAACAATTCAGAAATTGGAAGATATGCTACATGCTTTATCAATGGATTACCAAGGAAGTTGATAACAACATCTTTCTTTGATTTAATTTTCTTATAATAACAGTTTTCATTCCAATGTATATAAGGCACCATTTGAGGAATTATATGGAAAGAGATGTCAAACTCTATATTTTTGGGATGAATTTGGTAAAAGGAAACTGATGGGACTGAAATTAGTGGAAGAGATGGTAGAGAAAGTTTAGGTTATTCAGAAGCACATGAGAACAGCTCAGATTAGGAAGAAACATTATGAAGATAACTAGAGGAAGGATCTTTTTTGAAGGTATGTGATCATGTCCTTCTCAAAGTTTCTCCATGGAAAAGTGTGATGCGTTTTGGAAAGAAGGGATAGTTGAGTCTGAGGTTCATTACACCCTATGAATTCTTGGAGAAAGTTGGATCAGTTGCCTACAGAGTGGATTTACCTCCATGTTTATCCGAGTTACACAATGTTTTTCATGTTTCAATGTAGATAAATTATATGCCAGATCCATCTCTAGTTTTGAGTCCAGAGGTATTTTAGTTGGAAGAGAATAGTTTCTATGAGGAACATCCTGATTAGATTCTTGATCCTATAGATAAAGTGTTACGGAATAAGGTAATTCATCAGGTAAAGGTTTCGTGAAAAAAACCATATAGTTGAAGAGGCAAAATGGGAATCGAAAAATTCTATGAGGGATAAATACCCCCACTTATTTGATAAGTGAATAGAATTTTGGGGATGCAATTCCCAAAAGGGGATAAGGATGTAACATCCTAGGTAAATAATGAATATGATATTTTCATATCTATTAATATTTGTGAATTAAATATTAATTTTACTTTAAAGTGGATGATATGTTAGATTGCGTACCCGACACACAATAATGCGTTTCTCTAAAATATATTGTTTCACACAAGGCTCAATAATATAGAAAAATAATAATATAATATTATTTTAAATGATAATTAATGCCTAACTATTGTATTGGGAGGAATGAACAGAACTAACTAAAATATGATTATACATGTTTGTTAGATGTTTTTACATTTCTCCAATAAAATTTATAGGCCTTAAATTTGAATGAGTCCAATTTTAAGCAGAAATACTCTAATATTATTTAAAAGGTTGATTTACTGCCTTTTAATAGAGAACCCTTTTTAAAAATACTTTTGTCACTTTTATATATTCAATGTGAAATAATAAAATTGTAATTTAGAATCGGGACATCAAAATTTACTTTGGATGAAATTTTTATATTTTTCGGATAAATTTCATTTTTTAATGATTTGTTTAAAATACTACTTTTTAATTCAACAATACCTTTTAATCTAATATATTTATATTGTTTGATTACATTTTTAAATAATTTTAAACAGTAATTAGATTATATTTTTACCATTTAATAAAATTTTGGTTATTAGAAGTAATTTTACAGTGAAATTTAACATAGAAAATTATCATTCTTTTGTTAGTTATTATTTCTTAAAAACACACTTTTTGTTTTGACAACTGGAATTAATTTTAAATTAATTTCTTCAAATTTTATTTTTTTTACTTGAAAAAATAGATTTCATATTTTCAAAGGAGTTCCAAATTGTGTAAATAGGTAACTTTTTTTTAGACATTATGAATATTAACTTCACTAAATATTTTATTTACTATGGTTAAAGGATAAATCTGCTAAATTAGGGTACAAAATAATATTATAATAATATTAAATTACCCTAACATGTGTCCTAATCCAATTAGATGATACATTACCGGCCATGGGAATCCTTGGTTTGATTTTAGGACCCCATGGATCCACTTTCATGTGAAAATGACACTTTATAATAATTAATGTAAAGTTAAGGAAAATGTAACATAAACATATATCTCATTGTAAAACAATTCTTATAATGGGTTATATAAGTTATAATTTCCACTATAAATAGTAATTAAAAATATAAATCAATTTCATACGTCATGGTATTTTATTTATAATTTTTAGACATTAAATAAATAAATTTATTTACGACACAATGATGATGTTGTAATTTCTGCATTAATAAAGGATTCAAAAAAAATATCATAATTATTATAATAAATTTATTTTGAAACTTTTTTATCCATACACGAATTTTATAGATTATTATGACTTTATATATTTGATTTAATTAGGTTTGTTTGAAATAATCAAGTTATTATAGATTTTTTAAATGTCTTGATATGAATAGTTGATATATTGACATAAATGAGTTTTTAAAAAAAGTAATATTTTATTAAATGATATAATAAACCTAAAAATCTAAGGTTCATCCAACAGACATATATGATGTTAAAAAATTTATTAATGATCCATTTTGGGTCTCTTAGAATTTAATAGAAAAATATATTAACCATATATTATGAATATATAAGATGACACGGTAAAAGTTAAATAAATAATCAAAGGGTAAAATAAAAAATATAATGATTAAAAAAATCAAAAACCTGACCAATTCTTGTTGAATGAATTTATTTCGACTTATATGTACCATATATTTGAATTAAATACATTTTGGTTCTTTTGAAATTGAAAATAATTTTATAATAAAATAATACTTTCAAACTTTTCTAAAGAGCCCCCTCCTCCCTCTTATAAAAAGTCACCACCTCTAACCCATTACACACACCTCTCAAGCCCCTTGGATCATCAAAAACCTACTCCAAGAATTCAGAAATATCCCCATATTACTTCTATAATCCTTACCTTATAAATAAAGTGCCTCAATAAGTCCTTTTGTTTCAAACCAAATAGAGTTCCTGATTTCAAAGTAATGTCTTCTCTCAAGTTCTTTTCTTTTATTTTCCTTTTCCAACCCCCATAAACATAATTTATTCCATTATTTTATAATAAAACCAGTATCTTAAAAATAATTGGTTTTTTATGAATATTATTATAACTACACATCTAAACACCTCCATCTAATGGATATAAACATACTATTTCTCTGGAAGGTGAACTATTACCTCACGAAATGATGATTGTTCAATTATCTCCTACCACCTCTTATGAGGTCCATTAAGATGGAAATATATTTATTTGTGATATATATTATATTTATATTTTATCTATTATTTTTTTTCTTTTATAGCATACCTTTATGGTTTCCATAATGGGTGAATACGATAATTTCATTTGAGGAAATGCGGACTACAACCCCCACAAAATGATATGACTCATTCATACCATACGTGGAATGTATAAAGGATAGAGTGACTGAAATTATATATGATATTATACTGGAATTATAATATACCTTTGTATCATTACGTTTTTATTCCATTAAATAAGAAATAGAGAAGAAATTAGTGCTCATGAGTACGTACGGTTTACCATCTCCATGAACGGTGCATTTCATTTCTTATCTTCAAATGTTATGTACTGTTATAAATATATATATATATACACAAAAAATATATATTATATATATTATATCTAAATTATTAATATTATTCTAGAGATAATTTTATTTTGACCACATAGACAACCTTTAATTATAAGATGTTCATTTTTGACTCAACTACCAAATATCAACAAAACGATCGTTATTAACTTAAATGATTTTTTAATGTTTATAATGTGGTAATAAGAGATAGGAAAGGAATAATAAACCTGAAAATGATTCTTAAACAAGTATATATTAACTTTAGTTTAATATTCAAGAGATTAAAAAATGAACCAGTCAAGTCGAACACATGGTAAGGGAATTCATCTCAATCACCTTTCATTGAGGCGTATTTTGATTTATACAAGAATTTCTTTTATACGGTCTATAAAACCCCTTGAATTATCATTTAATTCAAAGGGAATATTTTTCTATTTAGTTTTTTACTAAATGACAAAGGTAATGTTTCTTTTTAATGTATGTAGTGATAACGACCTTTCCGTCGCCATGAGCGTTATTTGATATTTGGATTCCTTAACAAGCTGTAATGTTTATATATACCATATACTCTTTTACGTATATTGGTATTGAAAATCGTTTTGATAATGGATTCGTTATATCAATATATTTAAATTATATTTTTTGATTTAAATATTGAAATTTTATCTTTCCTTTATGTTTGTTTTATGCATTCTAAATATGATATGGTTCATGGAAATTATTTACGTATACGGGTGGTTCTGTGATAAACCTAGGGCGGGTGAGCTCAAGATAGATCTTCAATGCAATGGTTATCATGACACAAGTAAACATTAATGGTTCTTTTAAGAAATTTAGGGAATATACTGTGATGGGTATTCCAAACATAAATCCCTACATTGCTGTGAAAGATACATTGTAATTATGATATAGATGCCACAAGTTACATTTATGATCTATGATTTCTATGTGTTATTCATAAATCTTATGATTTCATGAGGTATGTTAAAGAACTTATGTTTTTTATGTATTGATTGAATAATGTTTTCTTTCTTTATTTAGTAAGCCTTACAGAGCATTTTATGCTCATCCCAAGTTTATGAATTTTTTTTCACAGGGTATATAGTAGGGTTAAAGAAAAGAAGAATTCAGGAATATTTATATCGAGAAAAGAATTTTTGTTTTCTTTTAACAATTTTTACTTTATGAAAAAAATGGATACTGAGTACAAGTGTCTAATTTGTAATATTTGATATGTAATATAATAGGTGTGGACTAATTCACTAAATCTCTACACTTGAAAAGATCTTTAATTTATATTATTATCTTAATTCAAGATTATGTAATGTTTAAGGATGGGGGCTTATATTTAAGTTCTCCCTATATCACATTTTTTCATCATTGGTTATATTAAGTTATATCATCTTATTATTCATAACATAATCCCTAGGAAATAATTAAACTCCAATAAGATTCCAACTGAGGGGACCTCAGTATTACATGCATAAATATATAATCATTTTAGATTTATATTTGATACATTACATAATATTACATTCCACATAACAATAAAGGTTTAGTGTATTCAATGAATAGATACATAATAAACTTATTTTCATGAAATATCTTCAACATCTATCACAATTTTCTTATCTCAAAGTACACTTATTAGACATTTCTTAAATAATACATATATTCATAACCTAAGGAAAATTAAAACCTAGGAAAGCGTGTGTGTTGGGAAAAAAATCCCTCAAGGAGTCCTCTTGGTGTATTTGGGTGTGATTTTGTTTGTTGGCAATGAGTGATGTCCATAAATGATTTGGATTAGTGCTGATGAAATACATTTTTAATTTGGTGAAATTTCCTAGAATTTTCTAAATTTTTGTGCCTCAAAATCACGAGTTTGTTTTTTGAAAATGAAGGATTTCTATAAAGGATATAATAGTATGACAACCAAAAAAAGTTCATGGAACACATAAAGTGGTGGGTGGAACAATGATGAAAATAAAAAAAGGGAACTGTGAAGCGCAGTATGAGGACCATGTAGGGAAAACGGTTCATAGGAAGGCTTATGGTTCACATGAGGGAACTAGTTTGCTGATGGCTTGTGGTACAAAATATGGATCATTGTTTTCGGAATTGAGGTGGTGATTTTTTGGTCCATGAAGGGATTCTTTCATGGAAGAGATCAGTCGCCAAAGAGGTTCTAAGGAGTTATGTGGACTGAATAGGGAAAATAGGTTGTGTAGGAGATCAGTATGCGGTGAAGGCTATACCACATTGAAATTTTGGGTATCTAATATTATCAGACTTTGAAGATCTATTTTCATATATAATGACCGCTAATCCCATCATTAAAAGAGAGATAAAATTTCATTAGAAAATATCACTGATCTGGGGAGATTTTGGCTATGTCTGAAAGAAGCTTGAAAGGAGGTTTGCAAAGGATAACAGTTCGTGAGGGAGGATTCTACGAAATGACATTACGGGGGATATAAAGCTCACAAAGGAAAATGATTCGTAGAGGTGAATTGTTCCATGGATTCAATGTAAGTCCACTAAAGAGAGGTGTTCCATGAAGAATTTGTGCCATGCGGTGCAACGCAGTTCACGGAGGGATCAAGGAAGTCTACATAGGACTCAAGGAAATTCATATAGAAATGGTTCATAAAAGTAATTTCCACAGAAAAACTGTTTGTTGAAAGGTGGAATTAATCTATTTGTGAAATAGAGACATCGAAATAGCATATACCTACATTTGAGGATAGGTTCTTTCATAGAAATGAATGGACCTACTAGTCAATAAACTGTTGGTGTATCCCTTACAAGAGCAGTAAGAGAAGGAAGGAGATAACAATGATTCTTTCCACTGACAGTGATCTAGATAAAGAGACATAGGGAGTGACCCTTGGGAATACAGTAAGAAGAAGCTAAATCTTATAAAGGCAGTGAGCCTTAACATATAATCTTTCTAGACCAAACATCATTATTGGTAGCATGCCTTCTTAAATTTGTTACAATTGACACATTTTCATTTAATTCTCCTTAGATATATCCCAGTGAGGGTAAACCAAGTAAAAATCTATGTTTCCTTTTTATTTCTTTATTGCTTTACTTTTAGTGCATTAACTTCAGATAAAATTGAAATGGAAATTATCAAAATTAAAATTAAGGAACATAATAAGTTACCCTTATAATAAAGATTTTAATATCTAGTGGGAAAATAATAAGTTCAAAAAGATTATCCATACCCTGATTCACCCCACCTCTCATGGAATCTAGGCCCCTCTTAGACCTAACTGTGTTCTGAGATAATCTTTAAGGGAAAACATGGTATATATATCTATGATCTTATGAAATTATAATATAATAATATGGGTATGATATCATGATAAGAACTTATAATGTTCATACCTAATCATTCATGGGTCATAAATCATGATTTGTTTCATAAATATTTAACATTTCAAAATAAATAAGTCATTAGAGTGAGAAATAATCATTGATCAATCATGATCCATGAGAGAAAATCATAAGTATTATTACATTTCCTAGAAATTTTGGAATAATGGTATGAATTAAATATCATTTCATTAGTCAATGATCACTTCCAATACCATCATCATATAGTGGATAAAGTCCTATAATGGATTGGGGTCACTCCCCAAACACTTTTCATTCTTGGAATGGGTTCAATCCCCATACCCTTTTATATTATCTTAGGTTATATAAATCATTACCCAATTCATTATAGGTATATATAATATCAAGACCACCCATCACATACTGAAAATCATATATATGTGTGCCACAAGATCATAAAAATAGTCATCAATTCAACATAACAAAACCCATGTAAAATAAAAAAATCATAATGCTTTCAATATCACATATTCATAATCTATATAATAAAATATTCATATAATCATAAAAAAATAATGGTCTTGATGGTGGGAAAATTCATTTGGGCAGTAAAAGTTAAAATAAATAGTCCTTTCAAGCATTTTTGTAAAAAATTAATAAATAACCTATTCCAAAACATTGTAAAATTTAATTTTGAATCCTTTTAAAAGAATGAAAAATATGTTTCAAAATGACTATAAATATTCATTGGATTATAAAATAAATAATATTATTGAAAACATTTTAAAGAAAATGGACATGGGATAAAAAGTCCACCGACTAAAAAGGAAATAGGGTTGGATTTTCTTAAAAATCATTTCCTCGGTCGTTTTTAGTACCAAGGAGAGTGAAATGAAATGAAAACATGAAAACCCAAAAAAATATTTTATAATAAAAAATATGTGGTTTAATATATAAATAACATATAATTCCCCCAAATAATATTCAAGCATAAACAATCCAAATTGAAAATGAGAATACAATATAAACACTTAACTTAGGTCCCGACCTTCATTATACGAATTTTTTAGATCTTGAACTGTAAATTTATAATTACTATACATATATATCATAACCACATTCACCCTTTTATTTTAATATATCATTACCCTAAAATTTTCAATTACTTATTTTTTTTAAAAAATCATTAAAAACAAAATCGAGTGTTAACTGTTCTGTTTTCCATGTATGCATTAGTTTGATGGTTCCAGTACTAACACTTTGTTCATGATTTTAACATCTTAAAAATATTAGTAATTATATTTTTATCATATTTATTGATTTTATACATGTCTATAACCATTCATATATTGTGGTGATGAAAAATGAATTAAAACATCTCATGGAGATGGTAGTCTATACGTACTCACAGGTAATGTTTTCATTTTTCAATGAATGGAAATAGATAAAGGTAAATAATATTTTATATTAACATTAAAATAATATTATTATAAATATCATATATATTCATTAAAAACATCCTTATGACTATCCATGTATGGTGAACATGAAAAAAAAATCACATCACTTCACAGTAGTGTTGGTCCACATGTATTCATGAACGACGTTATCATTTCTCAATGGATGGAAATGAGGAAAAAATGGTTATACCATTAATATAAAAATGAATTAGTCTAGTAATTATATATATTTACTTAATTTGAATATGATTATATAATATTTTTAAGTGTTAGAATAATAAATAAACTTAAAAGGATTTGGTGAAGATGATTACCACTTCTTTGAGAAACTTCATTTGGATATCTTATTAAGAACCCTTGGATTTGTCTTTTGAAAAGAGAAAAAACTCTATAAAATTAATAGGGAAGTTGAGAATAGATTTACGTAGATTATGGTTGATCTAATTAGCTCGAAAATGTGTGAATAATATAGAAGATAATATTCCCTTTTATAAGTGAGGGGAGTGGGACACTTGTGATTATTCTAAACATTGAACTATTATAAGGTCTTCTTCATGGAAATGTTGCTCATAATTGGATCAATTTTAGTGGTGTGATTATAGAGGGTATAAATTAATTCAACTAATAGGATTTAGACAATTTATTTGGTTATTTTAACCATTTTCCCTTTAGTTTAACCTCTCATGGACCCTTGTAACCTTTATCATAGTAATGAATTTTTACTCTGGTTACTATTCATTATGACCTAATTGAAATGGACCCATTTACCGAATATGGATATTCTAATATCAAACATGAAAACTATTTTCAAATTTAATTCTTATAGGTGTTAAAAAAAATTTAAAAATAACGGTGAAAATGCAACTTAAATTATTTTTAGAAAAAAGAATCTTTAAGAATAATACTTAATTTATTTTCATTTCATTCCTTATAAAAACATTTAAACGAATGTTAAAATAGTTCATTTAATATATTATCTAAAAATTTCATAAAAATAATTCAATAAAAAGGATTAATTTATGTTAATAAAAAACCCATTTCACATATAAAAATAGTTTTCCCCAAAAACGTCTTTTTTTACATTAAAATGATTTTATTTTCATTAATATCCAATTTATAACCAATGAATTATTTTTAAAATTATATAAAAAATAATTTTTAATATGTTTAATACTGTAAATAAATTTTTAAATTAAAAATATTTTATATAAACGAGACTCATAAACAAAAAATTTCAAAAAAATTCTTTAGGATTAATAATATATCCTATATAAATAAAAATATTATTTTTTATAATTATATTTAATTTAAATGCCAAGTAATTTACTCCATTTTATAATGTATAATAATTATTCACATATGTTTATATTTTTGTGCTTCATTTTCTATCTAATGCTATTATTTTTTAGAGATTAATATATTCTATAATTTTAGTGTGTCGTAAATATATTTTTATTTTTTAGAGGATTTATTACTCCAATAATTTTTTATAATAATATTGAAATAACATGTCATATATAGATTTTTTTTGTAGAGAAAATATCAGAATTAATATTAATTTAGAGAAAATATTTTCCAAAATCTAAGGGTGTTAAAAATTCACCCTATAATTCTCATCCCGGAAAGGCATGGGGTTTTACAGACCATGCCTTTAACTATAGTTGTATCTTAATATAGAAGATAAAATGATATATCTTACAAGAATATTTCCTTGAATGATTTTTTTAAATATAATTAAATATTATTTATTTTATTCTTTACATTTTCATTAATATTATATAGATTTTACAAAAAATAATTAACAATGTCTGATAAAAGAGCCTTTTTATAATACATTTATAATATTTTATCTTACATGATTATTATTTATTTACATTATGTGATTGTGACTAATAATAATTTAAACAATCACATAAATAAATAACAATGAATTGATAAATAAAATATATAATTGATATGATCATGATATTTTAACTACTAGTTGGTTTATCAAGAAAAAAATTAATCAATATTGACCTAATGGGAAATAACTCTTTGACCTAATACATTTCTCATGTTTCAACATTCTTCCATTAACCTGTGTATCTCTATAATTGTTTTCACCTTAGATCAGGTGCTATATTTCCTCCTCTCAATTGGGAGATCCTTACATTAATTATTAACACTCACTCATATATGAGGGGAATGAGGGGTTTATAGTTACATAAAATAATCTTTGGATATGTAGACCCGTACATAATAAGTTGGAAGGTTGATTTATAGATTATCATATTTAATTTAAAAATTACCATAAAAATGAAATAAATAATTAAATTAAATAGAAACCAACATATACCTTGGTCATTCAAGTTCAAAATCATTCACACCATGAAAAAACTTTTCATTACACTTTCTAGAATTCATTTAAATTCAATATTTACTAAGATATACTTCTCAAATTAATAAATTAATAATCTTATTAATTAATTAATTAATTTATCTTAGTTATATGTTCAAATAGTCTCTGATATTCTCATCCCTTTTTATTTTAAATTAATTAAATTAATTAATTTAAAATTAATATTTTTAGAGTGTGAGGAGTACTGGACGGGAACACAATGTGAACCCTGATGGTAAAATTAAATTCAACTTGTAATTTAATATACACATGACATTAAGAAATGAAAAACTACTTGTACCCTTCAATGTCTAATTAAACTCATTTTTAATGTTTAATAATTACATGACATGTAATGTAACTCGACACGGTGTGTGACATACGATGTGTATGAAATTTTATTGTATATTGTGTTCTTTCACAACATGTATCCCTATATAGTGTGTCACAATATACACGAAGTGTTGTTTCATGGGTCACTTCGTATAGTATTAATTATATATATCACCACACTACTTTCCATGAATATACACAGAATGTGCGACTGGTGATGTCTGTGAAGTGCCCAGACTGTACGAAAAACATACACATTGGGTATTTAAAGAATATCATGGAAAATAATTATTAAATAATTTAATTAAAAAAACATGCTAAAAACCCTCATCATGTACCTAGTGTAAAAAAATCACTATCACAGGGTATGTATAACTATCTAAAAATCATATAGTTTAGTTTGAA
This sequence comes from Viscum album, assembly GCA_963277665.1. Taxonomy (NCBI): domain Eukaryota; kingdom Viridiplantae; phylum Streptophyta; class Magnoliopsida; order Santalales; family Viscaceae; genus Viscum; species Viscum album. The sequence continues at coordinate 614,403,606 of OY728119.1, read as the reverse complement.
TTTTTATTATCTATGTGTTGAGTCACATAACAAACATGTCTATTCATATAACATTCATGAGATAGCATGAGTTACACTATGTGTACAATAAGCTGCATGTTGTGTAATCCATTAATGGCCACCCGCACTAAATTCCTAGGGACAGGACATGTAAATCGTGTGGGTTATCATGTGTTACATGACATGTATAACCATGTACACACCATGTACTTCATGTATTGTCATATCTCTCGACTTCAAGTCAATATAAAACATGTAATGGAACATATTACTTTGATTAAATGACTTACTCTGATTTATGTGGGGTCAAAACCATGTGGGGTTACACAACTTGTACACCAACAACATGTAATGTAATCCCAGTTTAGATGCATGGAAACTAAGGCCCAATACATGGTATGTACCAAAGCAGTATACCAACCCCCAAATGTCATCCCTTGATTTCCACAACCCACTCTTGTCTGTTTAAGCAAGGTTATATGATTCATAGTTTTATTTACATGTCACGTAATTCTGTCTTCTAACCAGCATCCTCTACAATTTCAGATGGGATTGTCGAGTGTTCTTCATCTTTTCTTGGATAGTTCTTGGTCATATGGATTAAAAATAATATAATATATTGACTATTGGATTTAAAAAATGAAAAAATAGAAATGAAATTTCAGAATAAAACTTAAATTAAATCAACTAAATAGTAAATAATTTCAAATTATAATGCTACCATTCTGATATCACTTGAAAGTTTTGGGGTGCATGGAAATTGGTCGGGGTAGTGACTAATAATTTTATGCATCAATTTCAATGGATAATATCTAAATAAAATTAAAAATAAATCACTATATATTTACAAAGAACAATTTTCACATTTAATTTATAATTAATTTAAGAAAATAATTACCCCATCTTGATATTTTTTTCCTGTCTTTGATCAACATAGTTTCTACTATGATAGTCTCTTTATTACAGTGAAGAATACAATAATAATTCCTATAACAGTATCCACATGTGTTCCATGAATATCTAAACATCAATATTTTTGTTCTAGGTGGTAGTGTAGAGTAATTAAGCATCGTGAATTGTTCACCAATTTTTGAAAAAAATATTCTCTCTTGTTCTATTAGACTTGAGGTTGGGGGGATGAGGATTGTTCTCTCAGGCTTGAGAATTTTCTAGAGAGAATTCATTGTGCACAGAAATTCCACAATATTTTTTATTATTATTTCAATACCAAATTATCTTTTACTAACATTTAAATCTATTTCCTTATCATAATAATACCAAACTTGTATTTTATAATAATGAATATGTTGTTATTAATAATTATTACCAACAAATATTTTATCATTATAAAAATCCATTGCAATTTTTTTTCAATAATATCTAATATTTTAAAAAAAAATTGACTATATAGATATATATATTAGTTATTAAAAAATATGATTTTGATAATAAAAATATATGATTAATTCAAATATCAATAATTTAGGTATATTTATCTATAATATATATATATATACACACAAAAATGAACCCTAGTGTATTCCCCCACCGACATAGTAATAATGTATTTCTAATATCAAAGTTTCATTAATTACTAATAATATCAAAAAAAAATTATTTGATTGGATATTTATCAAATAATTTTTTGTATATTCTGTAAATCTTACTATAAGCCTTCATAGGGTAAAAATGATGTTCAATCATGGAATTTCGTTTAAAGAATTTTTCTTATCGAAGTTATTTATTTTATAAAAACTTCTTTTATATATGATGTGTAACAAATTTTCATCCATATTATTATTCATATTATTTAGATTCTGTTCCAATGTAAAAAAACATACTTTTTTACTATATTCATATTTTTCATATAATTTCATATTTGTTTGTATGGGTTCATATTTTTCTTAAATGTTCATATTTTTTCACCCAAATTCATATTTTTTAAAAGCTAAATTGTTTAACTTAAATATATATATTCATACAGAACTCATAGGTTTAATATAACTGTGAATATAGTAGTAAATAAATTTAATTGATTATTTATTTGAATAAAAACATATATTTATTCAATAAATCACATTAAATACAATATAATCAATATTGGATAAATTGAAACTAATGTAAAATGAAAATTGCATTGAATAAAATATATTCCTATAAATTTCACTGAGATACAACACACTCTATTGGATACAATATATGTAGTGATGTATTCCTTTACATATCAGTGAGATACAATATATACAGTGAGATTTAATGTATTCTATATGAATATAATGTATGTAGTGAGATACATTTCAATGAGATATAATGTATGCTCTATGAATATACAATTAATTGATATGATTTATCAATTTTCCTACTAAGATATTAACATATTTAGTAATATTATCAATTTTTTTCCAAAATATCATACATGTAATATATAATTATAATAAATAGACACAAAAAGAGAAAACATATATTTTAATTGATGTATATTTATTATAATATTGTTATATATATATATAAAATACATATGTTAGAGATAATTGTCTTCTATATTATCGAGTTTATAAATTGAGAACATCCTATGTATTTATTATAGTGATTTTATGTATCTCTTTATGATCATAAAATTAAACTCCATGCAATAGATTAAATATCATAATATAATAATTAGAGATAACTCAATGAAGCATAATATTGGAAGAGATTACTAACATATAAAAACATCAAACTAATGTATCCCTCAAACATATATAACAATTGATGAGATAGCTAATATATTAAATCGAATATGTATCCCATTAAGAGAGAGTGAAAAATAGAAATTAGGCAGAACATTATATTAAATTGTATATAACAGTATATGGGATTTATGACCGATTAAATATGTAATCTATCTAAATGATTTCATCTATAATGTATCTAACATATTAAATTTGATATGTATTTAAAAAATTAGATCTTCATGAATCTAGTTTTCAAAAATCTACTATTTTTTTCATCTAACAGATTAGACTAATCTAAATTTTGTTCATTCTAATGTAAAATGATTTTCAAAATTTTAATCTGATTTTGAAAAGTCTAATCTAGCTTTTAGTTCATTTAAATATAATTTGAGATGTATATTATAGATTATATTATATGTTTTTTCTAAAATATTAAATCTAACATATTTATATTCAGTTATATAGATGGTATTATTACATTTGATATGTGTTTGTTAACAAATACATGGTTTATTAAAACAACAATTTACATGTGATATCAATTAAAATATTACCTTTTACACTAAAATAATGGGAAAATCTCTATCAATATCATTTTTGGAACTAAAATATTTTTATAATTCTTATTTCATATCAATTTTCAAAACTGTTATGATTTATTTTGTATTTTATTTATATTTGTTTCACTTTAAATGTCAATTTATATATGATGTATTCTCTATATTATATACATGATTCACTATTATGTGTAGTAATACATAAAAGTATTTTTTATATTATATTATTTATATTGATAACCATTTTTACTGTTTGTTAAAACCCTCAAATACATAATTCTGTACAAACCCTTATTTTTAAATCTCTTATTTATATATCTTTAGAAATTGGGTCTTATAAAGATTTCATATTCTAAGAGTCCATTTCATAATGAACCATATACTATGTGAATGTCCTATATTTTTTCATCCATTAATAAAATAAGATCCCATTTAATGTAGATTGCATATGTTGATCTAGATTTTGTTTTGTTTGAAGCTAAACCAATTGATCTAAGCATTGATTTGATTAAACTTATAGAAATAACTAGAAGCTTCACTATAGAATCTGAGTTTTCCAAGGATATTACTAGGATTGATAATATTACTTCCATTATTACATTTAAATGACGAGGTTACTGATGTTGTACACTTTGATATTAATGACGATCAATGAAAATGATTTGAGCTAGTAAATATTCAATCTCATCATGATTAAAAATAGAGCTCTTGGATCGACCACCATGAGTGTATTTTATGGAAAGGGCTCATGTCTATCAAGATAAGTTTCAAGGAACTTCTCCAGGTTCTAAAACATAACATTTTTTCCTTTTCAAGGGCAGTTCCAGTGCACTCAAGACACGATGATCTCTTTGCTATCATAGAATATGTTTCGCCACCCAAGTATGAATCATTTATCCTTTTAGAGTAATCCAAAAATGATTTTTAGCACTGATTGAAGCTGATATGACGAGTTTTCTATTCTAGGTTTTCAGATTATTTTTCACTAAAACCTTTTTAAATTTTTGTTGACATCTTCAATTTGGTCTCTTGTACTATGTTTATCTTTTCATTGATTTTTTTGTATGTATTTTCAAGTACTACCCATGCTAGTGTGCTTGATTTCAATTGTCTTAATTCAAATTATTTTTTCAATTCAACTCTTAGGATAACAATAATCATCGTGGGATTTTTCTTTCATTTATATTAGAATTAATGTTCCTTAAATATGAATAATTTTTTTTAATGCTGTTAAAAAATAATTTTGAAGCTAAAACTCTGAGATTTAAAAATTTGTATGATACTGGTTGACATTATCTCGCATACTCTATTTTTTTTTACATGACATTTTTTATGTTTACTTTAAAATTAGTATGAGGTATCAATGAAATTCATATATATACATTTTTTAAGATTTATTCTTTTGATTCTGGAGAATTAATTTCATTCTCATTGAGAGTGTGTCAAGTTTCCTTCAAATTTAGTTAAAAATACATCTCTTCAGACCCTTATTTTTCATGTTCAACAAGACTTATTTTTATTAAAAGATATTTTTGATGATTAGATTACTTTTGATAATTATTCCATTATACTTTTCCTTATGGAGGTTCTTATTTCCATGCATGGACTTTTTAGAGGTGTTCAAGTTGTGAAGAACTAAATTTTATAAATTTTTTATAAAAATTGATGGTGATTTGGGTGAGTGAAGAACAACACATTTATATATTTTGTACCTTTTTTGTATGTTTTTTAATGTTCATCTTCTATTTTTTTTATTTTCTCAATTAGTATTTGTATCCATAATAGATTTTTTATTCTCATTTCTTACAACCATTAGGGAAAATATAAATTCGTTATACATATTTCTTGTTTTAATTTTGTTATATGTTATTTTTTGTCAGTAATTTATAATGATTAACTCATCTTGTATGTGGAAGAATGATTTTCTAGAAATTTAGATTGAAAAATGAATTGAACTTTTAAAAGTTTCTTCATGTTAGCCGAATAATATATTAGGTTTCACCTTCAAATTTTCTACTACCCGAGCAGTGGTACATGTTGTAAGGCTCAAATAGTAAGACAAAAGGGAGTTCTAACACCCAAAACAGGTTTAAATGAGGATATTATATTGGAAATGTCAAGTTATTACAAATAATTACACCTTAATTGTTTTAAAACAAATGATCAATACACAAAAGCCTTTAGTTTTTTCCATTGATGAACCTAAGATCACTTTTTCCACTGATTTAGTTCACTTCTCTCATTTTGGATACACCTTTATAGGTGCATGTCAAAGCATAAAATTTCTAGATACCCTTTGGATTTTTTCTCAATCATCGTTGTCTATTGTTAATATTTTTCATATCACTAATCAAAGTTTCACTTGTGATTTTATGATTTATTACACTCATTTCATTTGTTCCTTTATTTATGCTAAAGAACAACTATCAGGATAAGAGGACTCCTTGGAATGGCCTCTTTATCTTGAGTTCTCATATTCAATTTCCATGGTTTTTTGTTAGAGATTTTAATTCCATTCTCTCCTCAAGATAAAAACTTGTTCCACTACACTCAAATCTATCTACGAGGGAATTTAAATCTACTATGGAAAACACTGGTTTAACTGAAATTTCTTTACTTGATGCCAAATATACCTGGTACAGGAATCATTATAAAAGAGTTTTTGTGAGTAAACTAGATAGATCCTTCACTAATGACCGTTACTTAGATAAATGGGACAGTATTTTCAGCACCACCCTCCCGAAAATCCATTCTGACCATCATCCTATCTTAGTCATTATCTCTTCCAAAACTATGAAACCTCCTCTTCCATTTCGATTCAACAATGCTTGGATCTTAGACCTTGAATTTTGTGGGATTATTAATCATGTTTGGTTTTATATGACTCTATCTAGTGATTCCTTTTCTTATACCTTTAAATTAACATTTATTAAAAAAAATAAAAAATTCGTGATGCTTGAAGGACAGATAAATTGACTGTGACATTCTGCTTCTTGAGAATGAACTTAATCAAATTCAAAACAATAACACTCACTTTGATTTTATTTCAGATCATAATCATGAAATTAACATTACTGTGAAACTAAATTCACTTATCACTTTCAAGGACAACATTCATAATAAAAATCTTAAAATAAAATTGTTAACTGAGGGGGATAGAAATACCAAATACTAAAGGACATAACTAATCATGTTGTATCCTATTTTGATTCTTTATTTAATGGCTCAGGAATTACCAAAGACCTCATTCGTGATATCATTACTCACATTTTCATCGATGTGGATAACAATTTACTCGTTGTTTTTCCCCTCGATCATGAAATTAGAGACACTGTTTTTCTCCTGAATCCTGATAGTACCCCGGGTCCTAATGGATTTAATAATGGATTCTATCAGAATTATTGGGATATCATCCAATTTGATGTTTGAAAACTTGTTAATCATTTCTTTTCTAGTGGCTTCCTACAACATTGGTTGAATGCTCAATTTCTTAATTTGATTCCCAAGGTAGAAAACGCCTATGAAGTTCACCTTTTATACCCATAACCCTTATTAACACCCTCTATAAAATCATCACCAAACTGATTGTGAATAGACTCACCACTATTATAGACAAAATTATCTCTTGGAATCAATTTGGTTTTTTCAAAGTTATATCCATCTTGGACTGCATTTGTCTCACCTCTTAATGGACTAATTTGTTAAATAATAAAAATAGAGGTGGCAACATTTCCATACAACTTGACTTTAGAAAATCCTTTGACACAATGGATTGGGACTTCATATTCAATGTTCTTCATGGTTTTGGATTCAATAATATCTTCAACTCTAGAATCAAAACCCTTTTTTTCTCAGCACACATTTTCATCCTGATCAATGGCTCTCCCAGAGGATACTTCAATTGCACCAAGGGTGTCAGAGGTGACCCCCTATATGCAATCCTTTTTTCTATTGCAGAGGATTATTTATGTCGTCTACTCACTCGGCTGGTTGATCAAAATAAAAATAAACCTATTCATGCTTATAGGAATGTGAATGCTCCCACACATCTTCTTTATGTAGATGATGACATTTTATTCTTTAAGGGTGATATAAAAAACATCAAAACTATCAAATCTAATCCCAATCATTATGTATAGATCTTGGGTCAGGTCATTGGCTAGAAAAAAATCATTCATCGATTTTGGAAAAAATATCTGATTAGTATAAAAAATTCCATCATAAATGAACTTGGAATTTAATAAGGAATAATTCCTTTTAAATACCTTGGGGTTCCTATCTTTTGGGGAAGGCCCAAAGTAGGATATTTTTTAAACATTGTTGATCAAATTCTTAATCATATTTCTTCTTGGAAAGTTAAATCTCTCTCTATGGTAAGGATAGTTTGTCTTTTCAATTCAGTCATTGTCTCCAAATTTGTCTACTCCATGATGGTCTAAAATTGGTTGGCTAGTCTTATAAAAAAATGAACGTGTATATTAAAAAATTTGTTTGGACTGGAAGCACGTTGGACAGGAAACTGGTGACTATTCCATTGGCTACTTGCTGTAAACCTTTAGACAAGGGTGTCATTGGTATTAAAAATTTAAAACTCTTTAATGGGGCCCTTCAAGCCAGACTCACTTAGAACCTAATTCACAACAACACCCCCTCGATTGCTTTCATCAAAAATAGGTTTCTATAGATATTGAAGAAAGGTAACAATAACTTCTTAAACTCTTCCATTTGGCCCTTCGTCAGAAATATTTTTGTCAACATTATGAAAAATTCTAGATAGATGGTCACTAGAAACTCCTCCATGAAATTATGGTTAGATAACTGGACTGCGGCTACTCTTAACTCTTTATTTCCTCTTGATCATTCCCCTGAATATATCAACAACACTATCATCAATGTTCTTAATTCCAATTTTGATACTCTCTTTGATAATGTCAATCACATTATTGATAATTATAAGTTTTCTACCTCGGAGGATTTTCTAATCTGGTAACCTTCTCAAAATGGTTTTCTAAATTTGAAAAACTTCTACAATTATTCTTTTCATAATGCTGATAATGACTTTAAGTGGATCATATTTTTTGATAAGTCTTGGATTAAACCTTCAAGACTCACTCTTATTTGGATTCTTGCCAATAATAGGGTACCCATTGATTCTTGTTTGAAATTTTTTTGGATCCAGCTTTTCTCGAAATGTCACCTTTGTAACCAACATAGAGAATATACTAACCATTTATTTCAGTCTTTTTCTACTGCTAATGCTATTTTAAACTATATTTTTGGCATTTTTTATTGTAGATGGCTGATCTTTGACTCTATAAATGCACATCTAAAGGGCTATGCGATAATGGAAAAATCCCAAAAAATCAAAAACATGCTTCTTACTGGGGAGACAGAGATTATTCATGTCATATTGTATGATAGAAATGCAATTCTTCATAAAAATTTCTCACCTAACATTAATGCAGGTAGAATGAGGATTCTCATTGATATTTGTGAAGCTACATTAATTTAGAAAGGGTGATGTGAAAACTCTATGGAAGATTTTATTATTCTGCATCGTCTTCAGGTTGTTGCCACTTTCATCCAGACAAGATGCACAATTGAGGTCTTCTAGAGGCCTCTGTTCCCAGGGTGGATTAAAATCAATGTGGACAGAGCTTCCATTGGAAATCCAGGCCCTGTAAGATGTGGTGTAATCTTCAAGAATCATCTTGGTCAGATCATAGGGTGATTTTTTGGAGGTTGTGGTTCTATAACCACTTTGAAATCCGAAATACTGAGTGTGATTAATGCCATTTCCTTTTCCATGCAACACTGTTGGAACAATTTGTGGATTGAAAGTGATTCTACTACTATTTTTCAAGCCATTTGGAATGGAATGTCTCATCTATATTGGCCGCTTACTATGCACTAAATGAATTGTCTTCGTTCCCTTCAAGTCATTAATTTTTTTGCAACTCATATTTATAATAATGTGAATATAGTGGATGATGGGCTCACCAATAAAGGGTTTGTGTAGAACATAACCTGGATGGAGGACTTCCTGAGCAATTTTCTCTCTCTTCATGTAAAATATTTTAATATGATTCCGTCTTTGAGACTCTTGTATGATCAACTTTTTTTAACAAATTTTTCTTTGGTCTTTTGACCAAAGTGCCAGCTTCTTTAAAAAATGATATTAATTTTAAGTGTTGATTATAATAAATGGAAGGATAGATTTCAAAAGATAAATTTTTCATATTAATCTTTTTCTAAACATTTTGACCAAAATATATATTATCTATTTGAATAATTATCAACATATAAAATTTTCATATTAATCCCTTGACAATCATTTTAAACAACATATATATTATATATTGATAATATTATATTTCTAGTAGAAATATGTTATCTGTCAAAATAAATTTTTGTGACATATTGTTTACCAACAATTTATTGATAGAATAATTTTTGTTGGTAAAACACTTTCACAATAGAAAAAACACTTTTACAAACAGATATACCCATGTTGGAAAAACAATATATTTTATAGCCCTGTTAATCAAACCTCCTTGACATCTATTAAACCATTAAACATGAAAATTTATTTTAAATAAATAAATATCATTATTTTAATTAAATAAATATCCTTATTTTATTTTTTAAATAGTAAATATTTTATTCTTTGAATGCTTTCTGCCTACCCTGGGTTATGAGGAACTCCCTTGGGGCCTTACGGAAAGATGACTTGGGTGGCATGGCAGGCTGGAACATGATAGTTTATTACACCTACTCACTTTAACATATTTAAACAAACACTCGATATAACCAGAAAATAAAAAATGATCATTCTACTAATAAAGTTGAAAAACATCCAACAATCCAATACCACATATCCAAGCAAGGGATGAACTGAATTTTATCAGTGCTAATTAGAAATAAATGATAAAAGATACACCTTTATCAGTGCTAGCTAAAAGCTCTGGTAAAGGTATACCCTTTATTAGTGGTTTCTTAGCACTAATAGAGGATATATTTATCGGCGCTATTATTAAAACTAATAAAAAAATTAATAAAAAATATTATTAATATATATATATAATTGGTATATTTATATTCAAAAATAATATTTATTTATATACATTAATTATAAAACTCATGTTTATAATTATAATTTTTTTTATGAATTCAAATATATATATATATACACAATGTTTTAAAAATGTATTTATATGATTAAAAATAAATAAATATTTTTAAATAAGTATAAATTTTTTATAAATAATAAATATATTTATTTTATTTATAATTATATATATAATTGTATATAAACATTTTTTAAATATATTTATTTATAATTATAATTATATAAATAAATATATGGTTATAATTAATTTTGTCAATATATATATATATATATATATATATATATATCCAGAGATAATGATGATATCCATGGACATCATTTGTGTTATTTATATTCCTAAATTGATACGTGAGTACGTATAATCGGTGTTATATTATAATAAGTTTAATTTTGGACATAATTATGGGTTTTTATTTTCCAAATGATAATATTACCTATATTATGTTGACGCATGCATATGTTATGTATTCATAACTTGTGAATGTTTATTTACACATTGACAGCCTTTTTAATCATTCTTTCCATATATATGCGATGAATCATTTTTTATAATTTATACCTTATTAGGTATGTTTCATTCATGTTATACCCATTAATTTATTGTGTTCTGGACAATGGATACCTCAATGGTTCACAATTTTCTATATAATAAATATATTTATAATATTTTAAAAATATATATTCATATATTAATAAATATATAGATAAAAATATATTTATAATTATATAAACATATTTATAAAAATATTTATTTATCATTATAAATATATATATATATAATTTTTAAATTATAATCATTATATTTACTATAATTTTATAATTAGAAATAAATATTTATTTATTTATAGTGATTATTTTAAATAAATGTATTTTTTTAAATAATCATAAAATATAATAAATATATAATTATATCTATAATTATATAAATATATTTATTGTATTTATAAAAATTAACAAAACAAGGTCTCCTTATCTCGTGCCTTCAAATATTTTGTGGAACCCAACCTCTGCCACCACCGAACCCTACCGCCCCTGCCGCCAAATCCTACCAACCCTGCTACCAAACCCTACCACCCCCGCTGCTACCACTACTGAACCCTGCTATCATCACTACTTCCTCTACTATCAGCGAAACCTACCCGTTCAACAAAACCCTACTACTTTTGTTCATGACCATTATCGTCACCGCTTCTGACCGTCGTCGCTGCCGACAGATGCATCTGCTACCACTGAACCCTACCACTACTACCGAACCCTCTCCAAGTCTAAGGTATGTCTACCCAAAGGTTTTTTTAGTTATTGTGGAATGATTTTTAACTAATGATAATCATGAATATGGGACTTTTAGTTGGTTGATCTTGATATAGTGTTTTGGAGAGATTGTCTTATTCATGGTGATGCTCTTGAGGTGTGGAAAAAGAATGGTGATCATTATTGGGGCACCTACTAAAATGGATCTCCCTCATAGTTTCCCTACAAATTTTCAAAGACATGTTTCTCTGGGGTTATATATTAATACATATATATTTTTTAAGAAGGGGTTATGACTTTTCTATGTGGTCATTTTTGTTATAAAAGGTTGTAGCGAACAACCATTTCAAGACACCCAAAAATAAGAGAAGTGATTCATTTGGTGATTGGATTTATTTGCTGATGATTTTTCAGACTACATCTTCTCTCCACATTTGATCCACTACATTATCTGAGTATTATATTTGAGTTCCAATCATCTTTCAGAGTCTATAATTTGTACTCTTGATTTTCATTGGACCCCCCTTTCTGGACCAGGTCCTTTGGTTTTTTCCATTTTTGGGGTTTCCACATTAAAATTTTTGGTGTCAACATTTATTTTTTGCACACTTATTTTTACTTGTTGCAGATCTGCTTAATTTATTCTGGATTATTTGAAGGGAAAGAAATCTATTCTTCAATGCACATGCTCTTTCGTGTTTTATTTTACATTCTTCTCTTGTATTCTTTCCAAAAAACATTGCGTATTGTTTTTTGGGGCGTTTTTTATTCAATGAGAGATGTGATAAGTGGTTCTCTATGAGTTTAAATACTCACCTATAGTGGAGAATATATCATAGGAAAGAAATTCATTATATTTTTTTGATTTTCTAACCATTTTATTCCCTCATCTTTACTTAATTATTAAGTTATAGGATATTTTTCAATAAGTTTCATTTCAATGAATTTTGTAAATTTTGTTCAAAATGCATAAAATTTTGAAATTATATGATCTATTTTATTTTTTTGAACAAAATTAATCGATAACTATTTTTAAATATTCAATTTGATATGTTGATGGTAAAATATTTTTCTGTAGCTATGGGAGAGAAATCTATATATGTCTTGATATGTTATGTGAATAAATATGTCATACTTATATGTATATATTTGATAAAGTAAATGAGAATCCATGTATATATATATGATCTTAAATTTATCATATATAATATATTCCTTGTGGATTAGATTGAATTTGACAATAGTGGGGAATATATAATATATCTCAAATAATACGTAAAACTTTTTTTCTATTTTAAAGAAGAAATTTGGAAAAGTAAAGTGATAAATAACATGTTCAATGCATAGGTAATATCCCCATATATGATACATATGATCATGTACTTAACTAATATAAAAGATAATGGCCATATGTAATATATTTATCTGATATGTATGAATTTTTATTGATACATATGTTATTTTTCCCTAGTTTTACTGATACATAACATAATTTCCCTCACCTATAAAAATAAAAAAGTTATTTTTAAAGGAATAGGATGATAAGTAATATATTTTACATGGTAGTTTAAATATTACCTAATATGTGTTTGATTCTTCAAAAGGGATACATTATTTTTTATTATTGTACAAGACCTTTCTTGGCTATTATTTGGTTGATTTATAATGCTTGTCATAATTTTTGATGGATGTTAGGGCCTTATTATGTTTTTTTGATTGGATTGGTGCAATGTAATTATCTATTCAATGGTTATTAGGGTAATATATCCAGTGGTATATAGTGGGGTTTGAATGTTTTTTGTGTGAGAAAGTGTGGAGAAATTTATCGGAGCATAGGGTGATGGGTGAGGTAGTATAAAGATAAATTTTTTAGAAGTGGTGAATTTTTCCTATATCTCTATATCCAACATCAAATATTCCAAGGTTATTCCACCAAAAATTGTCTGAATCTTATATTTTGAAATTATAAATATGCATCATCTTTTAAAATATTAATATTTCACTTCATTTCCTTTCAAATTATGGTTTTATAAAAATTTCATTGAAGCAGGTTCCTCTCAAAAATATCCTAAAAATATTTAAAAAAGAATTTCATTTCACTTTCATCAATTATATATCTTCTAATACACAATTAAAAACATTAAATTTATAACCTTTAAAATATCCCTTATTTATGATTATTAAGTAATAATGTTTCAAAATTTCATCTCATAATGATCTCAAACATGATTTTTGAAATTTACTCATAAAACCATATACTTTTATAAATTATGTATACTTGTATAACATATATGTACTTTTATATAGTTTTATAATTTTATATAAATTTATAAATTATTTTTATTTATTTAAAATATAAGTTATTTTATAAATTATATATAATTTTATACTTCTTTATAGGTCTTTAATTATATATACTAATATAAATATATATACATTTTTAATTTATAATTTTTTACATGTAAGCATTTTTCAATTTATCAATAGTTTAATAATGTTATACTTTCATCAATTCAATGTGAGTGTTGGAAATATTTTAAAAATATAATAATTTGTTTTTTTAATTTGTGAAACCATCATTATATTCAATTGTCATATTTTCAATTATGAAGAGGGTTTTCCAATAATATAGATTTTATTTTTTTTATTTCCATTATTACATTAAATAGCATTATTTCACCCAATTTTTATAATTTAAATGTGATTTTATACTTCATTTATACTCATACAAAAAGAGGTTTTTTCCTTAAAATTTTTAAGTGAAAAATTGTTATTAAAAGTGAAATATCCACTATTATATTTATAAATTTCCTCAAAGAAGTTTCTGTTTTTTATAATGTGGAATGATAAAAAAATTTCAATATTTCCATTTTATTTCAAGAAATTAATGCGATCCATCTTCAATTGAACATATTTTGTGTATTTATTATTTAAAATATTAATAATACTAAATACAATAGGATGTATATGAATAGAAAATGCATGGATGAAAATTGTTTTACAAAATAGTATAAAGATGGGGTGAAACAGTTCATCAAGTTTGTAAAAGATCATGCATATGACCCTTCTCAAATCCATTTTCGTGTATTTCTTATTCAAGACTAATTAGTCCAGATGAGTTGGAAGAACACATGATATGTCACAAAATTGATCAATGTTATAAATTTTGCAATAGACATGGAGAAAACGTGATTGTAGCCAGTGACTAGGATAGAACTACGTTATATGGATCATATAATATAATTAAAAGTGTTTACAATGAATAATACTATATCAAGGAAGTTATTACAAGTGTGAATTATTATGAAGATCATATCGAGTAAATGACCATGATAGTTGAAGATGAACTTCATGATTTTCCAAAATTGTTTGAGAATTTAAAGAGTTGTGGAAATACACCATTGTATGCTAGTTTCACTAAATATACAACATTTTAATCCACAATAAAGCTATATAATTTGATAGCAGTCTATAGATACAGTGACACCAATTTTACAAATGGACTTTCTCTCTTGAATGACATTATCTTAAGAAGATAATGAGCTTTCTATCCGAACATACGATGCTAAAAGAATGCTACGTTCTATGGGTATGATATCTAAAATAATACTTGCCTCCTCAAATGACTATATTATATTTCTCAAGGACCAAAAATTACTTAAATAATTCCCAAAGTGTGGTGTTTATCAATACAAGAAATATAAATCTGGTGTTATAAAAGTTGTATGGTACATTCAGATAATTATAAGGTTTAGGATCCTGTATATAAGTGAGTAGACTCTAAGGAAATTTATGTGGAACGTAGATACAAGAAATAAATATGGGAATCTTTATCACCCGTTATACTCTCATCAGTGGAAGGGAATTGATAATTGGCAAACTGAATTTGGAAATGGGTCATAAAACCATCTTCATATGTGATCTACAGGGGGAGTGAATCCCTTTGGTTTTCAAAGAAGAACTCGTAGTACATGGATGATTATGTTGGTAAATTATAAATTTCCACCATGGTTATGCAATAAAAAAAATACATCATGTTTTCTAAACTTATATCAGGAAAAAAACAAAAGGGAAATGATATTGATGTTTATCTGGCTCTATTGATCTAAAATTTTAAATTATTGTGGGATTTAGGTGTTGCGTTGTATGATTCTTATAGAAATTATGTTTTCACTGTGATATCCATGTTGTAAGGGACAAAAAATAATTTTCCTACTTATAAAAATATCTATGGATATAGAATTAAGGGATCTCAAGGGTGTACCATTTGAAAACAAGTTACACAGTAAATTAGGTTGAAACATTCATCCAAGACTGTATTTCTAGGACATCGCATATTTATATCTTGATGACATAATTAGTGATATTGGAAAACATCATTCGATGGATATTCAAAGGAATGTACAACACCATCTCCACTAACAAGTGATCAAGTTATTGAGAAAGTACAAGCTATGGACACTAATTTTAGTAAACCACTTTTGAAAAACCTTACGATGATCAGTTGTAAAATACTATAATTATTTGTACATCATAAATTGTATTGATGTTATTCATGTGGAATGAAAATGTTTGTGATCGTGTAATTAAAATGTTACTAAATGAACCCAGAAAAGCAAAGGATATAATTAAGGATAAGATAGATATGGTTGACATGGGAATATGGGAACAGTTGGCACCAGTGAAGGGTGAAATACACAATTTTTTCCTACGGCTACTTGCACTCTTTTTAGGAATGATATATATCAGTTTTTCAACTTATTTAATGACATGAAGGTTCTATGGGGTGTTAATCAAATATCAAGAATATCTTTTCAATAAATTATTTGATGTTAAAGGGATTGAAATAACACCACTGATATATTTTTAATCAAGATATAATTCTTGTAGATTTATGTTTCATTTTTTCCAAGAATTTCTGTCATAAATTAACCAATCTCTATTTATTTTTCAAATTTATATGAAATAATGTTATAACATCATAAAAATTATAGAATATGGAAATTATAATTTTTGTCACAGTCAATGAATTGGAAATATTATTCCCACCATATTTATATAATATAATAGTTCACTTGATGGTTCACTTAGTAAGAGATATTAAATTATGAGGTAATATAATGTATAGATAGATGTAATCCATTAAACAGTATATGATTATTTTGAAAGGGTATGTCAAAAACTGAAGTCGGCCATAGGGTTTTATTACAGAGTGATATACAACTGATGAAGTTGTTAAATTTTTTACTAACTACCTGTATAATGTGAAAAGCATTGGTCTACCGAAATTTGTCACACTAGACGACTTATGGGTGAATGAATTTCTAGAAGAGATGTTGTCACAATCAATATCAGAGATCATGAGAATTCCCACCTTTATGTTTTTCATAATATTCTTTATGTTTACCCATATGTTGAAACCCACAAAGAAATTATTATGAATTTGAATACATTAAGGGATGAAAGCTGGATATAAAATAAAAATGATCCACAACTTATAGGATAGCTTCGAGACTATATTTTTAAGGAGTCTGATGAAAATCAAGATTCAATTTCAGAATGACTTTGATGGAAATCCCTAGGATGAAGTGTTTGTGTGTGTGTGTTATATTAAAATGGTTATTTAATTAAAGGTTATACATTCCATACAAATGAATATGATGAATGAAGTAATATGAAAAATAGTATAGTTACACATATGGTTGAAGCAATGCATATTTATTCTAATAAGTATATAAATCTAATTGATGTAAATATGTCATACTTTGGCATCATCAAACAAATATGAGAGTTGTATTGTACAATATTTCAAGTGGAAAATTTTCAATGTAGAAGGGTTGATAACATAAGTTCCATTAAAATAAATGAATTTAGATTCATCAAATTGGATTTAATTTAGGAGGGTTAAAAAGATGAACTATTTATAATGGAATCATGGGATGTATAAGTATTTATTATTCCAGATCCTTCAAACTAAAAGTGTTCAATTGTTCTATTTTCTAACAAAACCAATGAAGTGTTAGATGGAAAATCACGTGAGGATAACACTTTCATTAAGACTTGGAAATCATTTCATAGTGGTCCCAATGTAGATAGGTTTTTTTATGTTAGAGGAATCCATAATTAAGGTTTTTTGATACTTGGTAGAGTTGTCAGATCCCTTCATCCTTTTAAAAATATTTCAATAACCATGTTAGATTTTTTGTAATATACATTTCATTACCAAATTTATTATCTATTTGCTGCTACATTTATTTAATCTAAATTATTTTTTAAACCAATTCTGCAGATAATGACTTATAAAGATTTCGGTGATCCCAATCATGAGGAATAATCGGTCTCTCAAGCTAATGATACTTCTAGAGTAGAGGAACGATGACCTTCTTCATGTGTTAGTGCTCCCAGTATTGATAAAAAATATGTTTTTCGACCTTTTGTTGCTCCCAGTGCAGTGGTACAACATCCTTTTTCCCATGACTATTCTATTGATCTAGAGGAATGACATATTGATGATGTTGAATCCAAGAAAATGGTAGGAAAATAAGGAATGAGGATGTAAAAAATAGGATCTCTCTAGTGTGACAGTGTTAACAAAAATCATTAACCTGAAAAGAAAAGACATAAACATTGGGGTCAGATAGAATGCATGGGGACATCATGTTAACCCTAATAAATCTATGCTCTGTAGTTACATTAGGATCATCACTTCGAAATGCAGGCCGATTGATGTGGATTTGTGGCCCCATGTTGTTCCCACACTTATGGAACTTATGTGGGAAGAGATTATGGTAATATTATGATATACTTTCATTATGTTAATAAAAAATAAAATAGTGAAACATTTAATTTCTCATCATCATCCCTTATAGGGTTCATTTATATTAGATGACTCCCACAATAAATATATAATAATTCTTTCTAGTAGGATTTACAAAGGCTTTCACACAATTCTAATGATATTTCATATTAAATATACTAAAGAGAAAATAGTCCCACACCCACCACTTATGTATGAACACCTAATAATCCAAGAATAATGGGATGTGTTTACTGGTCAACATACAAATATGTCTTTTCATGTACATTTTGGCTGGTAATACATTGTTTTACAATACATGTACTCATCACTTTGATTGAGAATTTTTTATTTATGAAACAACAACTAAGTGCTGAAAATATGGAATGGGAAGAAAAACCAATATACCCATACCATAAATAAATGATGGGGTACTCTTCACTTGATATTTTTTTGCATATTTTAAATCAACCATAATACTTTTATGTGACATGAAATAATAGTGTAATTATATTCATCTATTTATATGTAGATTGTTGTATCCAAATCCAAATCCACTTCCATCCCACATCATATTCTCTGGAAAGAGGCATGTGTAAATAGAAAGGGATAGTAATAGATGAAAACACACAAAAAGTGTGAGAAAAATATTAAATTATGAAAGAATAAAAATTTTCTTTGCTTTAAATCACTATTACATAAAACTGATAACAAATTTTACTATATTTTATATCGAACATAGTCCCAGGATCCAAAAACACATATACTAGATGAACACCTACTATCAGTGGCCTTGAAGGAGCCAGAATAGTATGGCCGCATCAGAGGTGTAGATTTTGGTGTGACACAATGAACATATTTTGAGGAAAAAAGTAAAAGGAGGATAAATATAATGAAATATAAGGTAAGAAAAAAAATATTAGCTTCCCTTGAAGAAAAATTTTCAATGTAAAAATGAGTTACTAGAAACTGTTATAAGTGGATAAAATAGAAGAAAACACTGAAGAACATCTATTTCATGGAGATCTACCCCCCCCCCCCTCTCACCAACTTTGAGGCAATCCATTCCCCTCAAAGATCTATCTTAGTTGAGGTAATATGTAATCTATTAATTATTTATATGAAATATTAATCATAAATTCATTGATACATTTACTATATTGATATTCTATATGGTGAAAATTAATGTGATTTATATCTATCAACACGCAGCTATCAACTTGTAGTGAGTACTATGGGTTTCAATATCCAAGATGACCATCTACAGAACATACCACATCAAACATGTCATGTGAGAGTGATGATTACCATATCTCATGATCTGAGTGTCAAGCTACATATTCCACTTGATGAAAAAGATATCCATATGATTGACTAAGCTGTTGGAACATTCGTCACATGGTCATCAGATCTTTTAAAGAAACATTTTGACAATAAAGTGTTCATTTAAAATTTATATTTCATTCTAAACCTTTAACAATTAATGAAAAAACATTTAAATTGATGAATTTTATTTCATACTGACAAAGGGAAGGGGGTTAAATGAAACGTAGAATAAAACCCATCTAAATGATCAACCAACTGATCAAAAATATCTTTTGAAATTACCTTTACCCCACCCATTCAATATCGACATTTACTAACACCGAACGTTCATGTGGATACAAAGTTATGAAATATTTATAGTCATGTATTTTATTATGAAGAAAAAATTTATAGATATTAAGTTACAGTTTACATTGCTTTTTAGAATGTAAATGAAATCCTCAACTATTAATGGCTGGTATCCTTAGTTGTAAATGTATAAATGAGGTGTGTTTTCATGATTTGTTTTTCCAAAAGCTGGTATACTATCTCAATTATGACTAAATACATTTCATATTTTTTTCCAATAATATATATCAATACCAATTTATTGGATTACCCCATGAAAATAAATTTAGACTCATTATTCCCCGTGTCACTTCTATGGAACAAACAATAATAGATTCCAAATGAATGAATGAAATACTGGAAAACATGGCCGAATTTTTTTAAATCAAACTTTTGGATGAAAAAATATTCTTAATACCAACAAGGCAGGGGTAAAAATATATTATTTAATAATATAAAATATATTATCATTTTTTATTACATATTCCTTCTTTATTTTTAGGAAAAATTGGATTCTCATTGTGGTCAATTTGGAAACTCTAAAAAATCCCTATATTCATTGAATGGATACCCAACAAAACGACCACACATGATGAAATTTTTCAAATTTTGATACACCAAAACCAAAATTTTAGAATTAAAAATAAAGTTAAATATTTTGAATTATGTTTTAAATATAATTCAGATATGATATAGTGGTGTTTAAATATCCTGAAATTCATGACATGAGGATAGTTTATGCGCATAAGAATCCAGAAATATTATAAAAATAGTCATGTATCAGGGTACATATAATAATATTTCCCCATGAAAACACATATAAAAACAAATTACTTAGTTTTCTCAATTTTAATGTAATGTACCAAACAAATAAATGGAAAATATTGTAGTTATTATGTTTAAAATTTTATGAGAGAGATCATTTTCCATCAACAATTTAGCATCTTTGAAGAGTATTTTCATTGATAATTACTAATACAATAAAAATATTTATTAATCCTATCTATATTTATATTTTTCCAATATTATTTTGACTACTTAAAATAATCATATTTATAAGGACATAAGTATTTTCCTAGAAAAAAATTTGTAGCATACTTGATTTCTTAATGTACACTAATAACATGAAGTTGTGGCTTCCATATAAGTAATTTATTGTGTCATATTATGTTTAATTTAATTATTTTTAGTATTACACACATAATAATAGTTTTCTAATATTGGTTTATTCCGTTGTATGAGTTGGGGTGGTTTTTTCAAATCTATTCATGCTCATGGGGTATTGGACTTCAAGGCTGTAGCTTAGATAATGATGAAAAAGAAATGGTCCAAGAATGTATACAAATATCATGAAAAGATTAATTAATAATATTAATTTAATTATTTTTTTAATTATATCTAATATTTTAAATTTATTTTACCTATAATTTTTTCTAATACTTATTTATATTTTTTCATAGATCTTTTAGGAATTTATATTTGTCTTTAAACTATATGCAACAAGACACAAAAGAGATAACATGTTCTTTTAGGCCAATGTTACCTTACATTCCACTTTTTTTTGAGATACCAAAACTACATATTTAGTCGATGTTATTACCTAAAAAATCATTCATATTGTTGGAAACCATAAGAGTAGAGGAATTTTTTTTGGCAAAGAACATCAACTCAATATGCGGTGTGGGAGATAGACGAAGAAATAAAATTGAAGTTGTGGTAACATTAGAATTATTAATTGTTTTTATATATGAATTTAATGATCTATAAGTCATTTGAGACTTGTAGGAATCAGTTTCACCTCAATCTGACACACAATGTGATTGGTAATACTTCAAGTGTGTCATTTTATTTAAAATTTACTGTAATTTAAGTATGGTCAATTGACAAACTCAAAAGTGAACAAATGCATTCGAATTGTTTTAATACTTTATTATTTAGATCTAATAGTTATTTTTAGATTTTTATAAATTATATACACCTCAATTCGATGCACGGTGTGACTAGTATGACTCAATGTGCATATTTTTATTTAAATTCGACATTAATTTTAGTAAAAAAGAAAATTCACGTACTCAAAACCAAAAAAATGCATTCATATTGTTTTTATACTTTATTAAAATGACACATATGTAATTTTTGATATATGGCAATCACCCTCACCTCAATCTGATACATGATGTGGCCATTATGACTCAAAGTTTTTGTTATCAATTTAAAATTGATATTTTAGTTCAAAAATTGTTAGTCAGTGAAAACTAAGAAAATGTGCTCATATTGTATTGATAATTTATGAAAAAGATTCATAAGTAATTTTTGATGTATATGAATCATTATCACACCATTACACATGATTTTACGGATATGAATCAAAGCTTGTGTTTCTATTTTAAAATGACAGTTTAGTAAAAAGAAAAAAGTGGATTACTAAAAAATTGAGAAAACACATTAAGATTGTTTGGATACTTTTGTAAAATGATCCATAAGTCATTTAAGATTTTTTGTAATCATCCTCAAATTAATAGAAAGCATGGTGTGACTGTTATGACTCCAAGTGTGTCTTTTTATTTAAAATATGCATTATTTTTATTAAAAAAGAAGAATGACAAACTCAAAATAAAGATAATACATTAAGATTGTTTAAATACTTTATTAAAATGATCCATAAGTAAATTTTGATGTGAAGGAATTAGAATTACTTCAATCTGATAAATGATGTGGACAGTAGACTCAAAGTGTCTATTTTTAGTTTAAAATTGATATTTTAGTTCAAAAAGTGTTGTTCACTGAAAACCAATAAAAAATGCTCAATTTTTTTAATAATTTAGGAAAATTATTCAAACATCATTTTTTATGTTTAGGAATCAGTGTCAAATCAAACTGACACATGATGTGACCAGTATGACTCAATGTGCACGTTTTGAGTTTAAAATGACATTTTAGAATAAAAGAGAAGTGGTGTACTCACAACTGAGAAAACACATTCAGGTTTTTTGATAAATTAGTAAAATTATACATAAGTAATTTTGGAAGTGTAATAATTAATCTCACATCACTCTGATACATGGTGTTACAATTATGACTCCAATTGCCTCTTTTTATTTAAAATTGACATTAATTTTAGTAAAAAGTACAACTGAAAATCTCAAAACTGATAAAATGAATTTTCACATTTTTATACATTATTAAAATGATCCATAATCCATTTTTTACATTTAGGAATCATCTACATCTTAATATGATACATGATGATCTTGGTATGACTCAATTTTTCCATTATTAGTTTAAAATTGACATTTTAGTTCAAAAAGTGTTACTCAAAGAAACCCAAGAAAATGTGATTTTATTTTCTTAATAATTTAGTAAAATGATTCATAATTCATTTTTAATGTATAAGAAGCTATCTCACATCAAACTAAAAGTCTATGTGACCGATATGACTAAAAGTGAGTGTTTCTAGTTTCAAATAAATTTTATTAAAAACGAAAGTGACATACAGAAAACTAAGAAAATAGATTCAGATTGTTTTTATTCTTATGAAAACAATCCGTAATTCATTTTTCTATGTGTAATAAATATTTTTACCTCAATTGGATGCATGGTATGACCGTTATAATTCCTTTTGTTTCTATTTATTTAAAATTGAAAATAATTTTATTAAAAATAATAACCAATATACTAAAAATAAATAAAATGCATTCAAATTATTTTTATTATTTAGTAAAATAAATTATAATTCATTTATAAAATTTAGGAATCAACTGGACCTCAATTTTACACACGGTGTGTCCGGTATAACTCTAAGTGTGTATTTTTATTTAAAATTTCCATTAATTTTAGTAAAAAGAACAAGTGACATTCAAAAAACTGAGAAAAAGTAATATTGTTGGATACATTAGGAAATAAATCCATAAGTCATTTTTGATGTGTAGAAATTACTTGAACCTCAATATAATGCATGTGTGACTGGTTTGACTCTAAGTGTGTGTTTTTATTTAAAATTGACATTAGTTTTAGTAAAAAGAAAAAGTGACAAATGAAGAACAAGAAAAATCATTTAGATTATTTGGATACATTAGTACAATGATACATGAGTCATTTGTGACATTTAGGAATCAACCACATCTCAATCTAAAAAATGGTGTGACCAGTATGACCCCAGGTGTAACTTTTTATTTAAATTTGATATTAATTTTATAAAAAAGAATAAGTGACATACTAAAAACATTTAAAACACATTCATATTGTTTTTATACTTTAGTAAAATGATCCACTAGTCATTTTTGATGTGAAGGAATCAACCTCACCTCGATATGATACGCGGTGTGACTGATATGACTCCCAGTGTGCTTTTATTTTAAATTAACATTAATTGTAGAAAAAAGAATAAGTGACATACTAAAAACTAAGAAACTTTATTTAGATTATTTTTATACTTTAACAAAATGATCCCTGAGTCATTTTTGATGTATAGGAATCACACACACCTCAATATGACCCACGATGTGACTATTATGACTGAAAGTGTTCGTTATTAGTTTAAAATTTACATTGTAGTTCAAAATATGTATCACTCATTGATAACAAATAAAATGCTCTAGGATTTTCTTGATAATTTTTTAATGTGATTCATAATTCTTTTTTGATGTGTAAGAAGCATTATCCTGTCAAACTGACAC
Source organism: Viscum album (assembly GCA_963277665.1). Lineage (NCBI taxonomy): Eukaryota > Viridiplantae > Streptophyta > Magnoliopsida > Santalales > Viscaceae > Viscum > Viscum album. Next base: position 614,378,830 of record OY728119.1, on the reverse strand, counting down.
ATGATGTGACAAGTATGACTCAAAGTTATTGTTTCCACTTTGAAATGACATTTTAGTGAAAATCTCAAGTAACATATTGAAAATTAAAAAAAAATCATTCAAAATATATTGATACTTTTGGAAACATATGCATATGTAATTTGTGATGTGTATGAGTCATCCTCACCCCAATCCCATGCACAATGTGACCAAAATAACTCCAATGGTTTCATTATTTAAAATTGAAATTAATTTAATTGAAAAATAATTGACATACTCAAAACTGATCAAACGAATTCATATTGTATTGATACATTATGAAAACAATCCATAACTCATTTATGTTGTGTTGGAATCAACTGAAACCCATTATGATTCATAGTGTGGCTGGTTTAACTCCAAGTGTCCTTTTATTTAATGTTTACATTTATTAATGTATTCTTTAATATTAATTTCTAATTTATTTCATTATAATATTAATAATATAAAAAAAATTTCTATATAGGTGGATTATTTTTCTCAGGTGGAGGTGATTTTTTTGGAAACAGATAGCATGGGTGTACTTTCTTGAGAGGGGATCACTGGTTCCAAAGATGGTGAATCATTAATGTTTTTAAATGTTTTTGGATAGTAATTTTAAATTTAATTATACAAAAAAAAAAATTTGAAATGAATATAGTAGTATTTTTTATATTCGTGATAAAAATTTTAAATCATTTAAATTATATATTTTGTATACAAGTTATCGGTTACAACGGTGTGTTTTTATAAAAACATCACAGTACAGCAGGTTATGCCTTTATCAATGTTACTTCAATAATTAATAAAGAAACCCCTTTATCAACTCTTTTTTATCAATGATAAAGGGGACCCCCCCCTTAATAGTGTTGAGCATGATATTTATTTTTATCACGGTTAAAATCCTTTTTTCGCACTATTAAATGGAATATATGTAGAAGTGATCCCACAATTTCATCCCTAATTTCCAAAAAATAAACTCATATTGTCACATAAAATAAATTAAATTACATGGGTCACTAAACGTAATTTTTGGTTTGGAAGATTTTTTATTCATTTGTAATTTCAGACACATTGACTCATCTCAAATCAAAATTATTTAAAAAAAAGGATTCTAACTTGGTTTGAAATTATAATGTATTTCAGAATCAAAATGAAAATGTTTCAAAATAAACCAAGATCCATTTTTTATCACTTGATTAATTTTTCAATTTCATTTTTAAATCTTATATTTTAGTGTTGTTTTAAATTTAATTTTAAAATAATTTTGTTTCTTGTTTCGAGGATAAAAACTACTACAGAGTGTATACTTTGTGTTTTTATATTTTTTTTCTTGAAATTTATAGTATATATTATGTCTACCTTTATTTTCTATATTTTTCTAAAATTCATAGTTTTAAACATATTAATTTCCTATAAAAACTATTTCAAATTTTTATAGTGTTTCATACCTGTTACAATCCACTATAATTTTTTCTCTATTTGGTTTTTTCATTAGTGGCATCAGAGCTTCATCATTATAATGGATTTGAAATTGTTTTTGAATGGATAATTCAATAATTTATCTTATTACATTCATATTCACCAATGAAAACTATCAAGATTAAGATATGAATATGAATCTATATCTTTATGGTTTAGGGGTATGGAAGTATGTATAAAATAATTCTATAGTTACACACAATAGTTTTAATCCAACCTTATATAAAACCTGATGACATAATGATGAGATTTCAAAAGAACCCTGATCTCTCTCTCATGATTATAAACCTTTATTAGAGGAAATATTTACTAATATCATGGAATATTAGGAACTAAAATAAGTATGTAGTGAACTAAAATATTTGTATCTAGGTAATAAATGGATTAAACACATGAAAATTTTAAATTTTAAACATGTACTTGAAAAACAAAGAATGAAAAATTATGATTCAATTATTGAGTTTTCTAAAAAAATATTATGAATTTCCATAAATATATATTATTCAGTGAGGAAATTAAAGATTATTGGTTTATTGGGAAGGTTCTTATTAGTCTCACTCACTTAATACGTATGAAATATTTTGAAAAGCATTATTACAAAATTAATTCATATTTTGAAAGCACGTGAATAATGGAGGGAACTATGGAATTAAAATCACCATGAATGTGTATTTACTTCTTATTGTAAACAAGAAATCTATATCAACTCGTTAATAGAAGAATAATTTTTAGGGGTGAAAATAAAAAACAAATATATATCAAAAATAAAGTTACATTCAATGCAATACAAGAATATAATATACCACCACTGTAAAAAATTTAAACAAGTTCCAAAATGGAGTTGTTTTATAAAAGAAATTAATTTTATGATTTATGATAAGAAAGGAAACAATTCAAATGTGTGTGAATATAAAATGATAACCTATGAAGTTCAAACTATCTAAAGAAACAATTTAAGAGGAACATTTTTTTATTGTTCATTTTGAAAATAAATTTTTTTTGTACAAAAAAATAGTTGACTAAATGTGGGTGTTTGTATCATATGACACCAATAAAATATTTATTTATAGATTTAAAACAATATAATGTAACTATGTTTTGAGTTGGTAATAGAAATTTTTTCAAAGTAGACCAAAATGTGTTTTTTATTTTTACACCGCATAAGATTATATTTGGATTCGTGATGTTTTATACATAGCAATACTTGCCTTAAACCTTATAAGAATACCTCAATTACCTGCAAGACATTATTTTCATACATTGGAAATAGTTCATTAATAATTCTAGATTTTTATGGAAATTATATGATTAATGTTGTAATGTTGAATAGAATCTTTTCATTAAATTTCAATCTTATCAAGAAACATGATTAAACTTGTACTAAATGTTAATATGATATACTGAACATAAGGTTTGGGCATTTTAGATTTAATAATTTTCATTTAATATAAAAAATGTAAATTTGGAATTGTTTAATTTGGATGATATGTTTTCAATGTCTTTCAGTTTAGAAAACAATGAAAGATTACATTTATTTTTGAAAAATCAAAGATTGGTAAAAATTTAGTGTTGATCAATAACGACATATTCATGACTATGATAACAATACCATTTTATAAAATAAATTATCTAATAATCACTTTTTTTCATAGGACATTTTTATTATGAATCTCAAGATATCCATTTATAATAGAGAGTTTCATCCTTTCATAGGTAGATACAAATTCTCAGGTATATCACACCTTTTCTACATATAAGATGGTATCTTTTTCTTAAATTCTAGGCATTGTTACATTCAAATATTCAAAGATATATGGTATGTGGGGTGGAAAAAATATTAACTATGCTAAATTTAGTGTTTTTATTTCTAGTAAATGTACATACATATATAATCAACTTATTTAAATGTGGATTTGTTTTTTTAAAATGGAACATCCCTATGATCTATCTTGGACCTTCACTGTCTATAGGAAGGATTTGTATCCACTATTTCTGTGGTCTGGTGGAAATAATTATATGTAACATCATGAAATGTGAAATCCATCTTCTTTTTTTAATAAATATCAACTTCATTACAATTTTACTTTCATATATACCCATACAAAATCAATATATTATTAGGGTTTCATTGGGTGATCATGGAACATCAGGTGAATGATTTTGATGAAGTATGTAATAATACCAAGAACCTTGAGGAATACATACAAAGGATATAGGTGGTGTGATTTATTCTCATGGTTAAATCATTTTTAGAAATATATGTTAATTACACATATTAAAATCTATTAGTCTTGTTATGAAATGTTAGATATTTGACTTCCAATAGTTGTAAGAGTTTTTAAGAAAATTTTTAAACTCTTATCAAGCATTCTTATTGTATAATTGGATGCAGATACATCTTTATTTGGGATGATAATTGGTCATGATGTTCTCTTTAATTTCTTATGTTCCTTTACCTTAGTATGAGTTTTTAGGTTACTATAAAGAATCCACATTTTATCAATATTTCCATAAAAACTGATAAGAAGGAACTCATTAGTATCATTAGTCTGGCGGTTGAGCCCGAACATTGGGTTTTTTACCTTTATTAGATCAATATTGTTATACACCTTAGACTATTGAAAATTCATCCACATACAACAAGGCCTTTACAACTGGGATTACATCTTTTGGAATAAATCCATTAATATGAAAAAGATATTTCTAGTGTGGAGTGTTTGACATTGAGTTATTCCTAGTGAAAATAAAATCTAGTGAAATGGATTTCAACTGTCCTCTAAACAGTTATATTACTAAAATTCAAATATAAATACAGTCAATAAACTCTACCTAGAAGAGTAATGTACATGATATGTTTAGAATTTTTTTAGGGAGTTGATGGGTGTATCTATATACCTAGATGTACTGGAACTATTCTTATTTGAATTGATACATAGTCTAGATTTTGATTCTAAGGAAGTTTGAGGTCATAGTGTGGATTTTACTACCAGATGTTGGTTCTTATAGGAGGTTTGTAATGATACAAAGCACATGGGCTCTCAAACTATCAATTTTCTATTGAAAACTAGAATAATCACTTTGATCATTGGGATGGGATCACTATGTACATGTATCATATGTCTTTCTCCTCTTTGAAATCTTCACTAGTTCTTGCTTCCAACCTAGACTGGTGGAGCCGGTGAGGTGTAGGGTCATTAGGCCAAGTGAAATTTTTAGGAAATTTCCTATAATGTTTAAATTATAGGATCAGAAAATTTATTTTATAAAATAAATCTTTCACTTACCTCCAGCCATTGTAAAATCCCATAAATCATTGAATTATAACCTGAATTCCTTCTACACTCTACATAGGAATGTGGATAGTGTACATTTCCTTAATCCACTAAGTTCATGATTGTTTATATTTATAGGGGGTTCTACCATCAAGAACCCACCATAATTTACTCCATCGACAAGGAGTATTAATGTCTGGAGATTTATTTTTATAAAAAAATTAATAAATTGTTCAGACTGAATTTAATACATTAAATACATATATAATAAATTATTGTATTTATCATAACGTTCCATATTAATATTTAGAAAATATAATTTATTTTCCCATAATTTTTAACATTTTTACATAATTTATGGAACATTTATTACATTCTCTCACATGGTCCAAATCAATTAATATGAATGAATTCAGTCTCCCACTCTTAAGAAAACATGATACATAGATCATAAAATTATTTCCTCTAAATAACTATTATTACCATCCATGTATTACAATATACCATTTATATTTATATAAATATTTTAAAAAACCTTATCCACATTTTTTATTCTCCATATGAACAATCGTTAAGTGTATGGTTTATTTAGTAACTACAAAAAATATTTTTCATATAATGAATGATTACACTTAAACTGAAGAGATATATACTTAAATTTTCAAATTTTTAAATAAATCTCAAAAACTTTATAATGTAGAACTTAATACCATATGTATTACATGATCCTTGAATTTAAATTGAGGCATGCCTTTAGTAAAAGGATCTGAAATCATCAATTTAGCACTTAGGTGTAGAATAACGAACATTTTTTCTTTAATATATTCCCTTATGGATAAGTATTTAATGTCAATGTGCTTACTTTGGCTCACACTTTTTTATTCTTATCCATAAAGATTGCAGCCAAATTGTCCCAATATATAATCAATGTCCTGTAAATAGAATCCATAACTTTAAGGTCCAAAATGAATCTCCTTATCCATACACCATGGGAAGTGGTATAAACACATGAAACAAACTCAAATTCTATATTTGAAGTTTCTATTAGTGTCAATTTAACACTTCTCCATGACACAAATCATCCAACAATCATAAAGACCTATCATGATGTTGATTTACGTGAATCAACACAACCACAAATGTCTTCACCTGATTATCAAATAACTTTTATATTGTGAGTGTTTAATATATAAGCATGTATTCTTTAGTTTCCTTATGGTATCTCAATTCCTTCTTCATGGGATTCTAGTGGTATATACCCTTATCACTCTGATATTTCCTCAACATTCCTACTATAAATTCAATGCCATGAATAATAAAGACTCAAGAATACATTAAACTACCAGTAGAAGAACAAAATGTTATGGATTTCATTTTTTCTCATTCAAAATAATTTTCAAGGATTTGGTTCATGCTTAATTTATCACCCTTAACAATGGGTTCTATACTTGGTGTATGGTATTTCACACTAAATCTCTCTAAGTCGTTATTAATATAAGTTTCCTAAGATAAGCCTAGAATGCCTCTCAACACATCCCTTTAAATATTTAACCAAATGAAATAGGATGGATCACCCATATGATTCATGTCAAAAAAAATTGAGATACGCAATTTAACCTCATATATAAAACCCTTATCATTAGTGGCAAGTAAAGTTCCATCTACATATAAAACAAGAAAACATATTTTACTCCCACTAACCTTACGGTATATACATTGATCCATAATGTTTTATTCTCAAATAAATGAATTAATTACATGTGAAATTTTAAATACCACTATCATGATGCTTTTTTGAAACCATATATAGACATTTTGAGCTTTCATGCCAAATTCTAACCATTTCTTGAGTGGAATCCTTTTGGTTGTTTCATGTAAAGCTCATAATCAATATTACCATTCAAAAATTAAGTTTTCACATCCATTTTTTATAATTAAAAAAATTGAGCTACTACTGAAAATATAATGTGTAAATAATAATTTTTTATATTGGATAAAATGTGTCAGTATAATCAATCCCTTTATTTTGAGTGAACCCTTTAGCAGCTAGTAGGGCCATGTATCTCTCAATGTTTCCTAATGATTTTTTTTAGTTTTAAAATCCCATTTACATTAAATAGGTTTTACACCAAATGGAAACCCAACTAGGTACAAATAATAATTACTCTTTGTGGAATTCAATTCCCTCATCATGGAATCATACCACATATTTGATTATTCACAACTCATAGAATGTGATTATGTCTTGGGATCATTTTGGGCTCCAATATTGTAGTAAAATTATTATAGATACACTATATAATCACTATAAATTTATGTATTTCTCATCCTTATGGATCTTATCAATGTTTCACAATTATTTTCTTGAGTGATTTTCGGTTCAGTTGAGTAGTGTTCAAGGGTTTCTGATTCTTGAACTATTTGATCTGAAGGATGATTATCAACCATTTTTAGAAAGGTGTTGGTTTAAAAAGGATGTATCTTATGAAAACTTATCAATAAATCACCTTAGCTAGAGGGTTGATCTTCTAAATGTTATTTTTTATAAATTTTTTTGATAATATCACACCTAATTATCAGGTCATTTTCATAAAGTTTTTCATTTCTTGATTCCACAATTCTGGTGTTCAATGATGGAAAATAAAAATGACATCCTTTAGATCTTTTAGAATATCCAATTAAGTATCCACTAATGGTCTTAGTATCTAATATAATTTCATGTGTATTATAAATATGAACTTCTTAAGGACATCCCCAAATGCTTACATAAGGAATACTCAGTTTCCAACCCTTCAACAATTCAAAAAGTGTTTATTAAAATGCCTTTTCTATAATCTGATTCAAAATGTATGGTGTTTATTTATGTGTATCAGTCCAAAAGAATTTAGGTAGATTATAGTTACTAAGAATACATCATACCATGTCCATTAATGTTCAATTTATTCTATAAGCTACACCATTTTGGTCTGGTGAACCTGGCATAGTGTATTATGTAACTATTCCATTTTTTTTGAAGAAACCTTGAAAATGGACCAAGAAATTATATATCCTAAGTGAATCCCCCATAATAATTTCCACCTTGATCTGACACCATGATCATATTTTTTTTACCACATTTTTTATCTACTTTAGCATTAAAATTTTTAAAGGATTCAAGTGCTTAATTATCATTGTGAATAAAATAGAGATACATATATCGTGAATAGTCATCAATGAATGAAATGAAGAATTTTTTATTATGTAAATCCATGTATAAGATATATATGTCTATATATATGATTTATAATATTGATAAAGTTACATTTTTACATTTCTTTGATTTATTGGTTTTAATTCCTTTAATCTAATCCACACCAATTTCAAAATTAGTGAAATCAAGAGTAATAAGTACCCAATTCTTAACTAATATTTAAATCCTTTATTTTGACATATGACATAATCTTTGGTGCCATAACATAGAAAATTTTCCATTTATAACACTTCTTTTGATACTAGTATGAACATGCATGTTATCATTATAAATCTTACTATGAAAATTAATATATAAAAGGTCATCCTTTAAGGTAGCACATCTAATGATGTCATTTCCATATATTAAGGAAAAATTATTTTTACAAAAAATGAATGTAAAACCCAACGGTACAAGTGTGGAAAACTGATATCAAGTTTATAGTGAAACTTGGAATATAAAACTTCTTTTCTAAAATAAAATTATACCTAGTGATTAACACTACAATTCATGTCCCTATGGCTTCCACATGTGAGCACATATTTTTTATTGAATACATGCCAAGATCATTGTACACTCATTTTCCTTAGGTTTTTCATACCCTACAAGGTATTCAAAATATGTATTATAGAACCAGAATCTATTCACTAAGTATTATAAATTGTATCGACCACAATTGATTCATAATAAACCAATGAGATTTAAATACCTTTATTTTCAATCCATTTTTGAAATTTAGGAAAACTTTTATTTGTGTTTACATTTTATTTGTAGAAGAAACAAATGATTTCCTTATTAATATTAATTTTTGGTTGCAATTTATCTTTCTCCATTCTATTGGACTGAAATTTATGAACCTTTTGTTTCTTATTAATTATCAGCATATTGTTTTCTCTCATTTCTACCACAAGCCTTTCCTCCTCTTTAACACACATAGTAATTAATTCATTAATTGACCATTTATCATTATGTGTGTTATAATATATTTTAAATGGATCATATTTATGTGAAATAGGGTGGAGAATATAATTCACTAGAAACATATAATATATATAAACCTAAAGATTCTAAAGTTGAGCCTCAATATCCCTCACCTAGATGATGTGTCTGCCCAAAACTTTTAAAGAGGTGAGTCTCATAGATGAGAAATTCCTCATTAATGTTCTTGGTAAGTCTTTATCTAAATATGTGATATGTCCATCTATAAATTTTAGAAAGTTATAAACAGTATTATGATCATCAACTGAACCAAAAATTATTACATGTATTTTAGTTTTTATGAACATCGTACTAAGACGATTTGACTGCTCCCAATGTTCATAAGATGTTATACTATCTAGTGTGATATCATTATTAGCTGCATGTGGTTTGTCTTTTCAAATAGAATAATCAATTTCCATACATTGTAGATGAAGAATAATTCTATCCTTAAAAATTTTATAGTTTTCTCTTTTTAATTCAGTAGTTTCATAGTGAATATCATAAAACATGACGATATAACTCAAAATTAAATACATTCTTATTAGTCCATATTGCATAATTTAAAAATTAAATTCTATCAATATGATTCTAGAAAATATAAAATTTTTTGTGGGAGAAATTTTAATTTAATAAATTCATGAAATCAATTAATAATTATCAATTAATATTTTAGTTCATATATAAATTGAATTATAGTTTGATAATTCAAAAAATCATATGAAAAATAATAAACTTTTAACAATCATAATATGTGTGGGAAAATTATGTAAGTTAAATTTAATATTTAATCTAATGAAAATATAAAAAAAATTCCTACAGGATAACATTTATTATAATTTTCATATATTATTTAATCTTATTTAATGAAAATTTAATATTTATTTAATTGTGAATGTCATGGAAAACCCAAATTTTTAATTAAATTTAAAAAATCATTAAAAAATCAATTTATATTTTAATTCATAAATTCTTGAATTACAATTGAATAATTCAACAAACCATATGACAAAATATTAAATTTTTAATATTCATAGTACCCGTGGGGAAATTATGAAAATTAAATTTAATATTTAATCTGAGGACGACATAATAAAAAATCCCATGGGATAAAATTTATTATATTTTTATATATTATTTAATGTGATTTAATCAATATGTGATTTTTATTTAATTATGAATTTTGTGGAAACCCCCGATTTTTAATAAAATTTACCAAAATCCTAGAATTATCAATTGATGTTTTAATTCATAAAATCTTGAAATATAATTTGATAATTCAACATACTATATAACAAAATGATAAATTTTTAATAATTATATTACCTGTGGGAAATTATGAAATTTAAATTTAATATTTCATATAATTAAAATTAAATAAATATATATATATTTATAAGTATCTTTTGATTACTAAAATTTCAACAAATGCATGTATTATTTAATGTGATTTTACTGAATGTGTAAATTTTTATTAACAAGGAATTTTGGCATCAAAAATAATTTTAATAAAATTTACAAAAAATCACGACTAATGAATTAAAGATGTTTAGAAAAATCTTTAATAATCGAAGATGATGAAATGAAGAGGATGATGGTAGACAAGGAAATTCATCATTTCTAAAACCAAAAATACAAAAGATTTTTTTCTCTAAAATATAACATAAGATTTTTTATTACAAGACAAAGTTATAACCTCACTCTAATACCAAATGTAATAAATTTTATATAATTTTTAAAATCTATGATAAAAAATAATCTTAAATAAAATCAAACTTCCACTTATCTCCATCCATTGTAAAATATAGGAAATGGTGGAATAAAATCATGAATTCCTTTAACACTCTTCATGGGAATGTAGATGGTTTATGTTTCTTTAATTCGATTAGTGCATGGGGAATATATTTACATACGGTTCTACCATCTAGAGCCCAATACAATTTACTCCGTCGAAAAGGAGTAATAATGTATGTAGATTTATTATAATCAAATAATAAATTGTTTAGATTCATTATTTCTTGTTAAATATTTTCTAGGCTCTCCTTCTATTCACTGGTTAGTTTATTACTTCATTAGGGAATGTAAGAGGATAATTGAACATAATGCGGAGAATCTACATACTTGGACTGAGAGAAATTATGTGATTGATCTCTTGGATTCTAAAGGTAATCCAAATGTTTCTCTACAACTATTTACTATATTAGGCTACTTTTCCATAATTGTAAAATCACTTCTGATGGTATTCCCTTGGGATCTTCCACCTCATACCCCTTGAACACCTCTTTGATGTTTTCACTGTCTTAATAAAATTTTTATTAAAAAACCCCATCTTAGAATTAATTTTATTTGATATAATAATGGGACATAATATACATTTAATTTTTTTAAGGGTTTTTTATAAATAAATATATTCATCATGATCGTACTTTTCTATATAGTTTGTAAAAAATTGAGTTTTTGAGATGAAAAAAATCCATTATTGTGATAGATTAATGTCAACTATTTGAAATGGAAATGTAGAAATTTTTATAGGTAGAATCTTTAAAAACATTAATTTATATTATTAATAGCATACTGATGAAAAAATAATGAAATTTAACACTACATCATGTATGGTATAGAGTAAATAATTCATTAGATTATATCAGGGGTTTCGAGGGTATTTTCTCCGTTCTGTGTTTAGAAATCAATGAGGATTACATTGGTTCACATATTAACGTAGGTGTGTCCATTGGTTATTATAATAAGCAAATGGGATATCATGTATATAATACTAGGTCAAAAAATGTCAATCCTACTAAAAAATTATATTTTTAAAAACTAGTAAGTGGGATTCGTCTAATGAATAAGGGAAAAATAAGCACACAAGAGACCATTATTTCCAGCATGAATGAGATGAAATGAAAATAATGGTGATGAAAACTCTATTATACTATCTAAAAATATTGACACTAAAAATAATATTTTATATTTTTAAAATGAATATCATGGTCATAAATTTTTTTATATACAATCTAAAAATACAGGTGTTCTAAATCCTCTAGTATGACTTGAAATTTCAAATTATAGTGTTGAAAATTATGGAATAAAATTTGAAAATATATGTCATGGAATAAAATATCTCAAATAAAATTATACACATTGAAATGATTTAATATTTGGGTCAAGAAATTATGATAAGTTCTTCAAATATATGTTTGGAATGGAGAAATATAGAAGGATATGAGAATGATTAATAAAATGATACTTGGGAGCTTACTAGCTTGAATGGCCTGAAGGCCTCCATTTTTATTGATTTTTGATAAACCCCCTTTCAAGGGATGAGGGGGAACCCTTACAAGGCCTGTAGGCTCAGAGATTATATAGCCCATAGGCTTAGGAGATTACATGACCCAAAGGTCTTAGGGTATTCAACCAAACTATCTACAAGGAAATGCCCCTCCCCAGCATCTGCATCCTGACAGTATCTCTCCACCTTTTCATGACCGTCTAGCTAGGCTCCCCAAGAAAGCACAGAAACAATTAATATGGGGATATATTTTACTTAGTCTGAAAAGGGTATTTTTGAATGTTATGCGGATGTAGACTAGGGAGGTTTTGTTGATGATTAAAAGAGCACCATTGGGTATGTTTTTTAGGCAAAATGTTTTCTAGATGAATTTTTAAAAATGTGATATTATTGAAAAATCTATAATATAATCCAAATATGTTGTTTCATCTAATGGTGCAATGTAAAAAATCAAGCTTTAAAAATGGTTTTGATTTTCAAGATCAGATCCAAATGAGTCCAATAATCATCCACTAGGACAAAAAAAATTCCATTTATATTAGAAAAAATATAGTTTTTCTTGGAAATACTATTCATATAAAACTAATATAACATTTTCTTCATTAGATTGTTCAAAATCATGAATATGACATGTCATATTGTTCTTCATCCAATAACATGCGAATATATTTACCTAAGAATTGTCCAAAGAGAAATTTTTGAGTTTGAGATAGAAGTTTGATGTACCTGAAAAGTTAGTCAAGGGGGAGAGTGATACATTATTAATCAAGTGTCCTATTTATAATAGTTGAATATTTTTTTCAATTTTATCTTTTAATATACTATTTTAAGGGATGTTTTTAGTTTTATTTTTCAATCATATTTTGTATAGTTTTTGGGATAAAAACTTCTACTTTTTTTCTTATCCTTCTATATTTTACTAAAATTCATAGTTTTATTAATCCTAAATTCCTAAATGAGACACATTAAAACATTTATGGTGTTTTATTCCTGTTAAATATTCTAGTCTCTATTTTTTTCAACATAAAATTCAATCATAGATGGTAAGATATGTAGTTTGCAGCAAAAAAATTATTATTGATTGCCGACTTGTTTTCACATTATCATTTTCAAATATAAAATGAATAGAGAGAAAATATGTAGATAATAACAATTAATACTTCAAATAAAAAACCCATGAAAAAATAAATTACATAAAAAATAATTAGATAATATGTTCAATTTTATGGTGTCTTATTAAAAACCTTCTTAAAAAACTCATTAAGAAAAATCTTATGAAGGGGGAAACAGTAAAAAATTCTCAAATCTGCCTCATTAAATGATCATTTATATTAAAGTTATCACATTATAATTTTATAAACCAATATCTCAAAAGAAAATTATTGACTTTGTAAAATAATTTATCGAATATTAGTATTATCATTTTTAGAACTCGTGTTTAAATTTTAACTTTGGTGAGATATGTTTTCTCCTATCACCAATGGTATATTCACCATTTAATTATGCCATACAAGACACATTATCCAAATTTAATGTAATGAGAATATCATTGGTCATAATTATCCAACAACTAAAACTGATATAATATATATTTGATCATAACGGTTATTATTGACTTTCCTCATTTATTAAAATCAAGTTTGTGTGATTTAAGAAATTCATATAAATGGTTTGTTTTGTAATATGTCTTTAAATTGTTGTTCTATCATATGTGAATAAATATATAGTTTTAGAAATAGTTTTATGTGTATAATATAAATATTTAACATCATAATAACCAACCAATTTTGGTTAGAAATTTTAGAATAAGTAATCATTAATATAATTTAAATGTAAATGAGTAGGGAATAGGGATATTATCGATTCTATCAAATATCAATCTCGGTACTTGAGAAATCAATGCTCAATACTAACCCAAACTCAATTGAGTAATATTTCCCAATATCAAGCCATATCATGGCCCCAATTTGGGATCGATTGAGTTACTTTATTATGATCAATTATACATAGTAAAGATACTTAATTATAAATTTGATTTTAATCCTGAGCTCACTCAATTACTCATGATTAAATTTTTACTCAAGATCAAAGATCAAGCTCAAAACTAAATAAATATATGTTTTTAATAAATAATATATTAAAATATTAAATAATTGATTAGTCTTCTGAATTACAAAATTAAGATTTCTTAATACTCATACTTGGATTTATTTAACAGTCAAGTATCACATGTTTTATTTCAACTAAAAAATCAAGAAGACTTTGGGAATTTTTTAAGATGAGTTTGAAAATATTATGAGTATAATTATACTTTTTATATCCCTATTAGGGAATCAAATTACTTCAAATAAAATTTATTGTGAGAATACCTCGTGTTATTTTCAATTTATATATTCAAATTTATGCACATATCCTACGATGATAAATAAAATGCACATTTTTATTTAACTATTTTTTGAAAAAATAAGTTAGTAATTATCCCCTAATATATGAAACATACAAATCATTGATGAAAAAGAATTAATTATTTATTAAGAGTGTATTCATGAATATATGGAATCATACCAAAATTATAAATTTCATATTCTTGATGATTAAATAAAAATACAAGGATATTCCTTATATTTTTATGATCAAAAATTATACTACCATTATAAACTCTTTATGTGTTTATATTTTATTGAAAACATATAGTTAAATATTGTAGGGGAACAAAAACTAAAAACTTTTGAAAAGAAAGAGAATATAATTGAAAAAAATGAACATGTGGTATTTAATGTGGTTCACTAAGGGTTTCCTATGTCCATAAGAGAAGGGGGTAGTTTTAATTATTTGTTTGCGGATGAATATTGGAGGATCACCAATTACAGTTTTAAACAATCACAGGAATGAATTCAATTTTATATTAGAATTAAATAGAGCTTCATCAAATATTGTTTGAGTAGACCATATACCCCTGAAAAATAATCTTCGCCACTAGAAACTTAAACCAAAGTGGTTATATAGGGTTGGTTATCACCTTAATAGAAAACCAACACCATGTTTCTACTTATAAGGAAGAAAAATATCCAGTTGATATTCCTTCCCAAAAACACTCCCTAATTTAGAGTAAACCCCACAAATCTCCCCCTCACAACCAATCTGGTGTAGAATCTGGACCTGCAGTCTCCTTTTAGGATTCCAACTTCCCTTTTGGATGATCCTTTTTCATCATGGGTTCCCCATTATCATTGGTTGGGATTCTCTCAAAATTCAATAATCGTTACTCCAATACATTAAGGATCCATTGAAATCTCACATTATTGTGTTTTGACCTGGAATGAAATGTTGGTTTCTCGCTAAGATGAAAAACTCTCTAACTATCACATTAGAGAATATAATTATCCTAACACTTCCCAAATTATATAAAAAAAATATTCATCCATAGCATCTCCTGCATCCTTCAGTAACTGTGATATAATCTGCTTCTATGGTGGATAATAAAAATTACTTCCAAAGTAGGGATTTCAATGAGACTTCTCTCCCTACAAATGATATCAGGTATCCAAATATGGATTTTCTCATGGAAACATCTCCAGTTATATCATCATTCGTGTATCCTTCCAAAATATTTTTATCGCTTCTGAAACCCAAAAAATGATGGGACGCACCTCAAAGATACCTCAATATCAATTTAACTATTTTAAAATGATCCTTTATTGAATTTGATAATAATGTACTCATGAATAAAATAGTGTGATCAATGTTTAGTCTGATTCACACAATGACATGCATAAGAATGAAACTGCGACTGATAAGTAATTTTCTCCATTTATGCTCTCTCATATTCAATTGAAGGAATTTGAATTTTTCTAAACCAGAAATGACTGAAAACTGGATTTCTAACCTATTTCTCCATTCTCATGTTGAATCTTTTAAGAATCTTATCAATTTACCACTCCTAAGATAGAAAAATATTATAATTCCTCCTGTCACGAGTAATCGTCATATCAAGAATTTAAGCACCATCTCTCATGTCCTTCATTTAAAAATAATTGTTCAACTCATTCTTCAACATATCAATCTTAGTGATACATCTTCCAATAATCAATATATTATCAAAATAAAGTAATAATATAATGTAATCACCATCATAAAATTGTTTGGTGAAAACATAATGATCACTAATCATCCTCTTGTACTCATTTTTCTCTATGAATGAGTCAATTTTTTTACCATTGCCTCAATGCCGATTTCAAACCATATAAACTTTTCAAATGTTTTCATACCGGATTTTTTTACAATTTAAATATAATCTATTATAATTCTCCATATATATCTCCTCATCAAAATAAAAATCTAAGAACATTTTTTTACATCCAGTTGTTGAACCTCTATGTTTAGACTAGTCGTAAAGTCAAGAAAAACTCTTATGGAAGTCGTTTTAATCACGAGAGAAAAAAATCGTCGAAGTAAATACATTTCTTATGACTGAATATCATCACAACCATTCTGGATCTATAGTGTGATTGTGAGTTGTAATATTCTCCTTTGATTCTATACACCCACTGGTTCTTGAGTGTCTTCTTTCCATGTGTTAACTCTGCCAAATCAGATTTTTAGTTCTTGTGCAACCAATTTTTCATGAGTTCCTTCTTTAAATGTGGTAATTCTACAAAATAAAATCAGAAGTTATTATTTAAGGATCACATCCCTTATTGTATAGCCTTTTTACAATCCATCTTATGCTGAATCTTGATGATATCATCATAACTATTTGGTTCTCCCACATCAGTGAGCATCAGATATTCATGTGGTAAGTATCTAAGACTTATATTTCCTTATTTGGTGGATCTCCACAACTATGCATCATGGGGAATATTTTCTAGAATATAAAATGTTGCAAAAATATTTATAAATGGAGACATATTACCTAGAAGTGATATTTTATCAGTTTCACGAATCTCTCTCACACTAGCTTGAATTGATGGTGGTGAGACTAGTTTCATATTTAATGAAATTTCCTTAGACTGTATATTCTCTACATTTTCTCACTTCTCAAAATATTCAATCGTTTGATCCTCAAGAAATACCACGTATCTTTTTTTGATGATCCTCCAACTAATAAGATCCCATAGTTGGTATCTGAACTCCTCATGAGCATATCCACAAATGACACACTACTTTCCTTTTACATCAATATTTACCTTCTCATCTTTAGGGATGTAAAAAACTTTTGTACAATCATATACTCTCAAGTGTTTGTATAAAAAATCTTTTCATATACAAACCCTTTCAGGAACATCTTTTTTTAGTATAAATAATGGAGATAGTTTGATAAGATTAAATTTGGTTACATCCCCTATAAAAAGTGTTTAGAAACATTTCCTTCGTAAGAATACACCTAAATCACTCCAAAATTGTTATTTTCATCATCGTAGAAACTTCATTATGCTGCGGCATATTCAAATATAATTTTTCCAACTTAAATCCAAAATTCATGTAGTAATCCTCAAATAGACCACATTACTCTCCTCTATTGTCTGCTCACATACCCTTTAACTATATTCTTGTTTCTCTTTCCACTTTTACATGAAACTGCTTGAAAACCTCATTCCCTTGATCTTTATTTTTCAAATAAAATTCCCACAATTTTCTAGAATTATTATCTCTAAAGGTAGTAAAATATATTTCACCTCTCATTGACTAAGTTATTATTATTTAGACATCTATGTGAATCAAATCTAAAACATTCACTTTTTATGGTAAATAACCTTGAAATGATATTATTTGTTGTTTTACCATGATGAAATTAATACAAGTATCTAAATATTTACCTTTTATTCTTGGTATTAGATCCTTCCTATATATAATTATGATTTTTCACTCCCTCATGTGACTAAGTCTCGTGTGCTAAGCTTTTGTAGGAGCATATTTTCTAGCTGTATTAACTTCTCTTCCAAATAGTCTAGCATCTATGAGATAAAGAGAAGTATCATTATATCATTTATCAATTACCATGTTACCTTTGGTAGGATTCCATTTACCATGGGAAAAGAAACGAACATATCCATCATTGTCAAGTATTCTAGTGGATATCATATTGAGGATAATATTAGGAACATTCCTCACATCCTTCAACAATAACATGAATTCAATATTAGTTTTCATAAACATACTACCAATACTAGTGAATTTGGATGTACCATTATTTATCATATTCACATGTCTAAAATACCTGATGTGTTAGATGAGAAGAAATCTATTCTGTAGGGGACATGGTAGAAGGTGCCTGAATCAATCACCCATGTCTAGTCTTGGCTGAAAAAACTGACCTGATTATCTTCTTTATAAATAATGATCTATTCATTAAAAACTACAACATCATTATTTTGGATCTTACCTTCCTGACTCATCTACTCTACCTTATTCCTCTTACACTCCTAGATGAAGTGTATGATATTTCCTTAGTTTTGGCACTTCATGTCATATCTAGACTGGGATTTCGATCACTTCATCCTTTTTATATGTTAGTCAGAGGGTTTTGTTCCTTTTCTTCTTCTTTTCTATAATTGCTTCCATTCTCTTTCAGGGACAATAGGTTCTGATTTAGGTGAACATCCTTCATCCTTCCTTCAATACTCTTCATTCAACATTCTGTCTTTCATCATTTCTCTAGTGAAGGTTCCATTTGGGGTTGAATTGTTGACCAACACAACTAGTGGGTCCCAAATCTTGGGGAAAGAACTCAACATCAGTAGTGTCTGTAACTCATCATCAGCCATCTTTTTCATGAAATTTAACTAATCAAAAATACCTTTAAACTCACTCATGTGCTCTAATTTGATGTTATTATCCTTTTAATTTAAGTTGAAAATTATGCATATCATGTTTTATTTGTTCTATGTGGTTTTACTTACATTCATATTTTCCAATTTTCACCATAGAATGAAAACTTCATATTCATTGGAAAAATTATAGAAGGTACTCTTATCAATCCACTGTCAAATTTGGACATTGAACTTTCTATTGAGAAAAACCCATTTTGTATCAACTAGAAGAGTAATGGTGGGCGTCTTTTCATTGGATTGACTGATTATTGAATATTCCTCTTCTTACATTGAAATGGTCTTAGTTGTCTCGACTATTGGTTTACATAAATCTTTAACGTATAGAACATCCTCCATTTGGGATTTTTAGATGAAATAATTAAAAAATGTGAGATTAATCATATTATCGATATTTTCTTTCGTTAATATAGTTATAATATCAAAAATCTAATGGTATGGATGCATTTGGAATGATTATAACATGTGATAATTACTCATGAATCACTAAAAATGGACTTTTATTGGCCAAGATATACCAAAATAGTTTCAACGGTCTAAATTGACTGATGAGTTGGTATTGACATGACTCTCCAGAAAAGTCCCAGAATACCCAACAGAATATCATTTCAAGAGTGAACAATACCACCTTCTCCAACAAGGGGGTACCATTGCTCCTCGAGCTTAACTGAATCTTTGACCATCTCTACAGAATTTGTTTCAACACCTTCTTTGCATCATTTTCTTCATTCAAGTCATCTCGAAGAACTCTTCATGAATTCAGATTCATGAAAATAATCCAACTACCTTCAAATGTTCAGTCACTGTAAAACCATTTTATACATCGTCTTTTTGACCTCAATGGCTTTGATACCACTTTTTTGGGTAACAGAACAAAAAAAATGTTAAAATGAATGAGAAAGAAATTAAAAACAAGATGAACATGGTGTATTTAACATGGTTTCACAAGGGTTTCCTACATAAATGGGAGTAGGAGGATGTTTCTATTTATTAATCTCAAGATGAACATCGTAGAATCACCAATTGATGTTACTGGGGAACTAGCAGAAACTGGTGGGTTGGGGATTTTAATATTTTTCTCATCGTCCTCGAGATGAAAAATATTAAAATCCCCGACCCACGGATTCCAGTGCTTCCCTAGTACCTTAAATTGGTATCAAAGGGATCTAGTGTAAATTCTATGATCCAAGAAAATTAAATTGTCTTTAAATTTAAGTAAAGGGTTTGAAATCGATTCCAATGGATTCGAGAGAGATTCGATCCGAGGTCGGATGACCAAGTTACAATCATCCAAAAAAATATATAGATTGAAATCGATTTCTCAATGGGTATTTATAATTAAACATATATTTTATATGTGTTAATATACCAGTTGTTTTCAAACATTAGATCTATTTTAGTGACCTCCAGAAATTAGTTCGGACATCAAACGCTGGAACAATATGTTCCAACTAAGCCAATTTTCCACTGGTATTGTTTTTATCATAATAGAATAATGGGCTATATTATTAGACTTCAAAATTTTTTAATAAAGAAAAACCAAGTGGAGTGGATTTTGGATACTTTGGAGATATCAACATTATAAACTAGAAGAAAATAATATGGCAGGTGAACTTCAATATAATAAAAAAGAGGATATTCTTTTGAATATTTTTCCATGGAGAGCGGGATCCCACAGGTCACTCGGCCACTTGTCATGGCCCAATCTTCCACCCCCCTTCTATCGTGTGGGATCCTCCTCCACTGACGCCCTTATTGCAAGCTCCCTCAACCACGATCGGGCCATTACTAACCATACTGAATCCAGATCCAGTGGTTTTCGTCACTATTTTCTCCCACCAGTTTCTTGGTCACCTACCGATCGAGCGCCTCTAGTAGATTCCCAGTCAAAACCCCTCTATCATGGATGAGTCCCCCTGTTTCACTGGTCTATCTATCGACCCCTCAAGCACCACAGTACTGACTAACCCAAGCCATGATCCAACCTTGGATCTCCTTCCCATAGATTTCCATGGCTAGATTCGTCCACCATAGGCATCATGTACTTTCCTCTACAAATCTGCACTAGTCAGTTCTGCTGGATACAGGTAAGGGCAGATCTACCCGACCCGAAATAGGTCTGGGCAGACCTTCTTGACCCAAAACAACCGTATACAGGCTTTTCATCGTCTGTAACAGGTCTTCATGGTTCGACGTGACCTGTGTTGGGCATGGATGAGGTTTTCAAGGCCCAAATTAATCAAAATTAATTAAATTATTCAATTTAATATTAAAATAAAATTAGAAAAATTAAAATATTAATATTGGTTTTAAAAAATAAATTTAATTAATATATTTTTTGGAAATAAATTTAATTTAATTAAGGGATCAAAAATAATTAAATTATTGGAATTTAATTAATTCATTTAATTTAATTAAAATACACTTTTACTTTAATTTATTTTAATTTAATTTTAATTATACTTTACATTTACCCATCGATTTTCCTTAAGCATTGAACATTTCATGTTTGATTTATTTAATTAATTATTTAACTGTGTGCGATAATTGTAAAAAAATTAATTATTTTTTATGGTTTGTGCATCATCTTATTTTTTGGTCAAAATGTATAAGGGTCTCTATGTGCATCAAGATTTGTATGTTCATTTCACTCTTGAGTTCCCCTCGATTTTGTGCGAGTAAACTTATACCTTCAATGAAGTCGATGTAATGTGTGGACCTCGGCAAGATGAGGCAGTACTCCAGATGAGATATAGACCTCACCAAGACGAGGAGATACTCCAGAGGAGTAGTGGATATATTGGATGGGGACGTGTTGCATCAAGAGTCAAGCTATGAATCATGTATGATACCCCTAGGCCGTGATTGATCCATTATGTTTAAATAGATCAATCAGTTTTAGAGGCTCATGGCCAGTCGGGTAGTTAATTTCTATTATGTATTTATTTATTATTTTATTCATTTTATGACAGTGGGAAAATACAAAAACTAATAAGCATAAAAATTATATAAAGAAGTGATGAATGTTTTTTTCCAATTAATATTTAGTTGTCATCATGACAAAAAAGATGAACAAGATAAAGAGAAATTTATTACATTCATCAAGAAAAAACAAAAAAATTAAAGAAATATTAACTCGAAAATACCTCCATCGTTTGAATTTGAACACAACCAGGTGTTTAGGGTGCTCGGTCAGTTATAGGTGAGTGTGCCTCTTACTGGTGGGGAGTTCTTATGAGAATGATGAGTTGACTTAACTGAAGTTAGTATTAAGGATTATTGATAGCTAACTTTCTATCCCTTTAGAGGCAAACCATTAAGGGAATCAAGGTTACAATTGTGAGAAGCTGGGAAATCACTCAAAAGATCAAGGAGAGGTGACTTAATGTAGTTGTTCAGCTAAAATTCTACACTGAAATCTCTGAGTAGTGGAATAGCCATAGCTTTTAGACTACAAGGGTAAGATCAAGGATCCTTACAACTAAAATACTCTAGTGATAGAGTATCCCAATGTTAGTATAGGGGGTTCCTATAATTTGATAAAATAGTGGGAAAATTTAATAATATAATTAATCAATAATGTCTAATTTGGTAATCAAGATAAAAGTACAATATGATAGAATTTATTTTTATAGAAAATGGTAAGTAATTCCACAAAAATACACTTGGATAATATTGGTAAAATTAAATGTCCAAACTGACTTTAATTTCCAATTGTAGCACAGATGCTTCCACATGATAATAGAATATCAGAAATTCAAGGTGTTGGTGTCCCCAATACATCTTAAACAACTTTTGGAAACATGGGTGTAAAAATTACTACAGGAGGATCATATATGAATCATATGATGGTTATGTCATAATGTTATCATCAACCTCCGATGTTAGTTATAGTTATAACATCAGGACATAGATGATTTCAAATGTATTTTCATCTTCGAGTAACTTGAAAGGAGATTGTCAAGCGAGATATGATTGGATGATATTACAATGGGTACTTTTAAATATGAAATACATATCACTATATTTCAAGACATCCCATTCTTACGTATGTTTCACCATATTATTCCATTTTCATTTAATATTACAAAAAATAATTGGATATAGTAAACGATTCATTAAATTTTGTGTAAAATTCACTAATCAATAAGAATATTAAAGACTTATTAATATTTCATTTTTATAGTAAATAAGTTGAATGAAAAGGTGATAAATCCAATAGAGAGACTGGCTTCAAAGAAACCTTCTCAAATTCCTTCAAAAAAAATAGGTAATAAATATGAGGTTGTTTTCTTCGCATATCATGAAATAAATCTTTTGAAGTTTAATCGCAATAAACTAAATCAATGAAGAAATTAGTATCTTCTTTATTAGTTTATATTAATAAATTGAAACTAATGTTTCTGAAATACTACTTGTGTATTAAATAAAATATTCATTACATATGTGTATCAAAATACAGTAACTAGTTAAGTTATAAAATCATTACAAGAAGTAAGGGGTATTATTCAAGCAGCCGAGAAATGATGATTCCTAAGTTAGTGGTGAGAAGCACGTAACTTATAATTTCCAAGTTAATGATTTAAGTCAAACTATTATTGAGTATAACCAAACCATTTATCCCATGTGTTCATTATAAATTGGACATAAGGAGACATTATTCCACGTTCAAGAATGGATTTTGTTTGTGGTGTTTGATACTCAATCAATAGTGAAATGATTCTTGAATAATAGGCAATACGTGATGAATATAAAATATAAGACTTGAATACATAGTTGTTGAAAGAAAATTATTTGTCAAAAAAACTAAAAGTGGACATCAAGGATATACCCTATTTGGTTTTTATACTCAGTAGAGATAATCACCTTAAGTAATATTGACATATATATTTATTTAGTTCTGGACAAAGAAACATTTATAAATAAAGGTATTCCATAAATTATTCAGAATTGGTTCATAAAAATGAACTATTATAAGGATAATATAGTGGTGAATATACTTCATAAGATTCATTTAATTAATTAAGGAATAAAAAAATGAAAGTATTTTATTTGCATGGTCAGAATATATGAATTGCTTCAGGTTGGAATGAAAAAGAATATGTTGACCAAGAATTTATCGATCAATATATTGTATCTTGGAGAAATTCCTAAAAAAACATTACCTTATCTAAATCATGAAATTTATTTTAATTATGAGGAACAATCATAATTCATACGTGCTAAAATTGGTCAATTAAATGTAGCATGGAGCAGTTCCTAAATGCATATTTTATACATTAGAGTCATGATGTAAATAGTATCAATGTTGAAAATTGTAGAAACTTCAATTATATTTCAAAAAGTGCTTTGAAAATAATGGTTTTATCTCATAACTATATTCCAACTATCATAACAAATAGATATAATAATAGTTTTATTATTATAGAAATCAATATTCATAAGAACATGTGTTAAGAAACAAAGATTTTGTTAGGATATAAACAAACTTGTATCTAGAAAAATACAAAGTGCATCTAAAGTAATTATCCTAAAAGTTTCTTCAGATATTAAAAAAATCTATAAAATAGAAAATAAGTAGTCAAGTTATATACTGCATTTCTATAAGAGGGTTCACATCTATACTTGAGATAGTGGGAGCAAGATTGACTTGGGTTTACTTAATGTAAAAGATGTTCTAATGGTTGGCATAGGAAAATGTTCCACAAGTACATGCATAAATGGAATGTTACTGAGACGATTACAATATAGGAATGTTAAAAGCATATTGATGGTTTTATATTCACTGTGGTTGGTAATAAATTCTTCATTGTGAATAATATTTCCTAAATGTATTAAGTATATGGAAATTATCTAATATTTACAAGTTCAATTAAAATTCAATAATATATTCTATGTATCAAAGTGAAAAGGGGATTTTTATTTTGAATAATGTGGTGGGTATTCTAGTGAGATGATACATGGATGGTACAAGTGTTGTACCAATAAATCCCAATTGGTTATACCAGGTCCTTATACCTAAATCCATTATAATTTTACTTATCATAGCTAATATCTATGACCATTTTATTGTGCATTTGATGCCAAGACAAGATTTCACGGAAGGTGTTATACGACGCAACCAGAAAGGTATGATGACACCATAGGATTCCAATAAGGGTTTCAAGTTACCATATCTCGTTCAGGATTAAATTAAGCAAAAAGATCTTAGAGTATTTATTTTTAATGAATCGATTCCATTTTCTTACCAAATATCAGTGGGTGTGCTATTATTTTCTAGTAAAAATATGTTTTGAAACATATGGAGAAACACAATTGGTCTTACAGTTAGCTAAGACTAGTATAAAAGTAATTCTCCAGTGATTGAATTAAAGTAGCAACCTACGTTAAAGGGAACATGATCTATTGAGGTATATATGATAGTTTCTTGGACATAGTCAATTATACATATAGCGACTTGTTATTGAAAAATAAAAGCTACAACAATTCAAGAGAGAATTGTTACCAATGTCACATGGAATAAGACTCTCCAAGATGGAATGTACAATACATGGGAGAAGATTAATGTGGTGAGTTTAAATTCCATACGCATTAGTGATGGATCAATAATGTATTCAATGATATGTACAGAACATGATATTTCCAAACATAAAATTTATGGTAGGAAAATATTAGTTATATCTAGGTGTAATGTAAGTGAAGCAGTCAAAATTATATTATGGTGGTTGGGAATGTATAAAGGATATGTACTTAGTAAGTTGAGTTGAAAGTATTCTTGTTTTGAGGGGGGGAAATAATTCTTCCATAGATCAGTGTAATCAAATATTGTAGTTAGGCTAAAGAAAAAAAGAGATAAAAGCTCATATAATCCATTGTTTGTTTTTCCAAAAAATAATGAGTATGTTACAGCTTCTAATGTAGTTAAGAAGTAGTTATTAAAAACAATGATTTGTTCCAGTTATTGAAATTTCACCTAGAAATTAAATTATTATCATAATGTTAATTATGATACTCTTACAATCCGAGATGTCATGTTTTGACAGTGGAAACAAGTTATATACTCGGGGATTCAATCTTTTGAGAAGTTTTACTCAAGGAGGTGAGTTCTCTCTTAACAGAATTTCCATGCAGTAGAAATATGGCAGACCCAACAATTAAAGTCATGAATAAACAAAAACATGAACTCAATCATGTGAGAGATAACAAGTATGGTTAGAAAGTTAGATCTAGTGTAAGTGGGAGTGTTATTATAGTGGGTTCCCTAGACCCAACCGTACAATACTTTTTATTACCATATCATTCATATAATTTACTATGCATGATGTACACTTACCATTACATCATAGATATTTATGCATCCATTATTTATTAGTAATGTCCATAGATTAATTTTTATATGAAAAGATTATAACATATCCAAATTTATAATGAGAACCTCGAGAAACTATAACATTAATATTAAAAAAAAGGTTCTATGGTCTAGATTCATCATTCTGACTAGACATAGATGATGTTTGACTATTAGGTGATGGGGACCCATAATAATTGAGACTTCTGCTAATGATGTTTTTAAATGGTGATATCTAGAAGTTGAGATCATGAGGACATACCCGCCAACAGGAACACAACATGTTTTAGGTGTCATTGGTTGTTCCTATCTTTGAACATCTGTAATGGTCTACTAACTTCAGATCATTATCATTGTGTTCCATTTGATCATGTACTTTGATGAAAGAAAAAAATCATGATAATGAAATCATGGATTGGTAGATTTTGTTGGGTGTTTCATTAGTGGTATGGCATTGGTTGAATGTTCAAGAAATGATTTTTCTCTTTCATGTTGAGGAAATAATATATCTCATGTCAGGTTGATCATGATATTATTACCTTCATAAGGCCTTCTCCAAGGTAGTCCAGGTTAAATACATCCATCTTGATAAAAAAATAACAAATCATGAAAGGACGATGACATAAGTATGTGTTCTTCTTTATGAGATATTTAAGGACAAAGAGGTTATACTACACATTGCATGTTCATAGGTTAGTTTTCATTGTTATGACTATGTTTATCTTTTTATTATCTATTCTAGGCTGCTATAATACACTCTTGGCCTGTGAATATTATTCACTACTATCGAGATAAGTACTTAGAGGGTCTCACACAATAGCATATTCAAGAATCCATCCTATTCAATTAAATAGGTAAATTGGACATGGTGGGAACCACCATGTGGTCCGAGTGTTGCCCAAGTCATTGATCACTAAAGGAATAAATAAGTTCAATATTATTCAAGCAAAGAATAATTTGGTTGTATATATTTTTTAAAATTATATAAAATTTAAATAAATATGAGGAATAATATTAATCAAAAAAATATTATTTTAATATTCCATGTACGTTTAAAACTAAGAGGGAATTAAGAGTCAAGCAAATGACTCAGTTTTATCATGTAATATATTTAATATATAATACATGTATGTGATAAAATAGTAAATAATATGTTTGATTCAATTTAGTTCATCATGGATATTTATTTACTGTACCTTAAATATGCAGGGGCCAGGGAACCCAATCCATGTATTTGAGAATCCATAATAAATTGAGGAGAGAGGATTTAGCATAATGAATATTTAGTATAGGATTTCTAGAACCTCTATCTCCTCTCCCACTTTCATGAGATAGAATATCTTGATCCAGGTTATTAGATCGACTTTATCTTTATGCACCAAAGGTCTGTTGATGTAGTGATTCTCAGGGCAATGAAGGCATTGTCAGATCTTTATAATAGCACCCAGAATTTGATGATCGGCGCTCCAATAGATTTTTTAATACGTTATTGTGTGTGAACCTCTAAGACCATATATCAGTAGCAGTGAATAATATTCATAGAACAATAACAGAGTCTATAAACTCATCAAGGTCCTTAAAGAGAAAAAGATAGTCATATAAATGACAACCAACATACAAAAAATCTCTGTGTATTATAATCTATTTGCATTTAAATATCCCAAAAATTAAGACACATACTTGTGTCATAATCTATTCTTAATTTATTTTTTTTTATCTAACTGAATAAATTTACCCTCGACTACCTTGGAAAAGGTCTTGTGAAGGTACTATCATCTTGATCAACTAAAACTGATATATATTACTTCTTCAATTTGGAAACAACAAATCATTTCTTGAACATTTAACCAATGTCATATCACCAACGACACACCCAACACTAGCTAACTCTCCATGATTTAATTATAATGATTTTTTCCTTGCATCAATGTACATGGTCAAATGGAATCACCTGCAAAAAACCATTTACATGTCATGGGAAGAGTGCCTAGGCTAACCTCTGAAAAGGTTTGGAAGGACGCCAGGGAGTATGCACCAATGTTTCTCACCCTCCAAATGTGGTAAAATATGAGAGACCTAGACAAAATATAGCTACAAATACGATAATAACTAATACCTTTTTATCATGAATGATTTTTCCACTAGGAATCAATCCATTGAGACACAACCCATCTTTGTTAAGATCCATACACTATGAGGATGAATTCTAACACACCAAGATACCCATGAGGTGTATACTCGAAGGAAATGGGATGTGGAGGGCATGTATACACAAATTATCATTTAAGGACATACTTATCCACATTTTGATTGATCTATCCATATCCATCACCTGAATAATGACCTTTATAATATATGCTCAATGGTTTGGCGAATTGTTTCCAAACCTAGTGTCATTCTAATGAGTCTTCAGTTGTGAGGGGATCGAAAAAAACCCCATTAGTTTATTCTCTCCCTTAAATAAGATTGGAATCTTAAATGAGGAAAGATTCTGCCTGATATTAGGAAATGAGCCAAAATTATTCCACAGTAATAATGACTATGGGTTCTCAAAGAAAATGTGAGTAGATGATTCAATGGTCGGTCGGCTGCAACACACACACATTGATCCCAAGAACACCATTCAGTTTTTGATATCCCAATTAATGATAATGGAATGAAAGTGAAAATATAAAATATGGAATCTCATTGTATTTGGGATAGATTTTATCCAAAATATATCACCCCTACTAAAGACAAGAATTATAAGTTTGATTATTTCTATGGAAAACAAACAAGATGGGTTGACAATGTAAATAATATTGTCTGATGTGTTTGAGAGAATAATACCATTCATGTTTCAAATTTTTAAATCATCAATAAATTAATATATGAATATTTGATACATCTAAGTTACATGAATTCCCATATTTAGAGCAGGGAAATCTAGAAAAAACAATTTCATTCCCCATGAGTTATCCATCCAAAAACTGCACTTTCTAATGCCCACCATCCATCTTAAGTCTCTACGAATGACTGGAAGGGCCTTGAAAACTCTTCTCCAAATAGGTGTCATATATTTCCCACTTACCTTAATGGAAATATAATGAGTGTTACCATACTTATAGTTTATATACCTTACCCAAAGAGAAGATCCCTCAATCATATGCCAAACCAAATTTTCGTGTAGCATCTCCAAAGTATCGAGAAGCCCAGTAATATTGATATTCCCATCCTATAGATAAAAATACATTTTCTTTGATTTTAACCAATGGTACCTTTAATATGAATGTAATTACTATATAAAATACAAGAAAATACATTCCAGTGAGTGCATAACTCCCTCAGGCACATTCAATTTTGAAAGGATATAGGATAGGACACTCTGAATTGAAATGTTCTTTTTTATTAATTGAGAGTAATAAATTCTTCTAGATCCTAGTCTAGGAATATACTTTATTGATAAAGAAATAAAAATGATGAATTTTTAAACACCCATCAATGAGAGTGGAACCAAGATAATCAAAAGATAAGGATATTCTATGAAAACTAGACCAAATATCCTGTTTATTGACCTATCAGTCAGATAATCTCAGAGAAATTAATAAACTAATTTTTTATAGGATATAATTATAACCACTAAGTCCATGATAAGTGGAAATAATGTCCTTATAGAAACTCAAATACCTTTTTTTCATCTAAGAAGACCAGTAAATCATCAGAAAAAAGTTGGTGTGATATACCCTACCTTCTATATTATCCATTGAATGGTTCAATACTACCATCTACAATTTTTTTATTAAGGTTCCTACTAAATAAATCCTATGAAATACTAAATTGGTTGGGGATAGAATTTTTTCTTAATTATGGCCACTAAAGGATTGGAAGAACACAAACATCTTTCTTATAAGAGAGACAAAGAACCTTGGTGATGAGAAACACTTAAAATTTGGTCACAATAAGCCTATGAGAAACCAAATCTCATAAGTTAACACTTCTTATTTTCATACAACCTTTCTATATACACTTTGATCATAATTTTCTTCCTGTAAAAATTATTATCCAAGTCCAACATCATTTTTTTGGTATATCCCCACTGCACCTTGAATGTGTATGTCTTTAATGAACCTATGTAGATTTTAAGAAATAAGATATAGAAGGAGGCCATATAAACTATCATTGAGGATCTTGGATATGATCATCTAGGATAAGTTATACAGACTAATGGTTTTAAAATGTTAGAAACAGAATAGATTTTGAACTTTAGGGATCTATATAAGAGCAGTGTCTACAACTGACCCCAATAAAGAACCACTCTTGAAGAAATAGACAATATTTGAATGAATTTCTCATTTGATGATTTCCCAAGTAAAAAGGTAGAAGGAATCTAGGTAATCCATCAAACATGGGTGAACTATCATTTCCCAATATCTTTCGTGATGTAAAATATTCACCATTTCCTGGAAAATACTACAATATAGAATTATTATGATTATTATCAAAATAAATAAAAATACCTTAAAAATCAGAATGCTTTGATGGTTATTGAGGAAGAGAAAAACCCCTTCAACAGTTAAAAATGATTAGACGTACTCCACTTCCATATTACCCAAAACCATAATGTTGTTAGTGAATAACTCATCACCTCTATAGAGATTAATCTTACCATATAATTTTCTTTTCATAGAGATATGAAACAAAGTAAAATGTATTGCAGTCCCCCCCTCGAATACATTCTGAATCTATTTATTGATTTGAAAAATGTTGTTATTGTCTTTTTCTAACCTGATATACTATTCATACAGGACATCTATGAGGGATTTAGGCTTCTATTAAAATACCTCCCATGGTGGGCCCTACTCTGTCATATTAAAAGATGTAGGAACAACTTGATTGATTTCAGCATGGGAAACTTGAAGTGGGGAGAACCTGAATCATTTCTTATTAGTAAATAGATCCCCTAACTTAAAGAGGAAAGGGTAGTGGTCTGATCGATTCCTAGGGAGGTGTATGACTGAAAATTTATAAATCACATTAATTAAATGAATATAGTAGTCGAATAGATCTAGATGAACTCATGTTCTCCTTCCCTATGTTGGGTTATTTCACTAAGTGAAACACCCTCTGTTGTATTCTAAGTTCATAAGTTGAAAAGCTATCCATGGCTCTCCCAAAGAAAAAATTACCTTCACTTTTTACTATCATCGCAACAATGGAGTTAAAATCTTCATCTACTAGAAAAACTAAAGGGATGAGATCAAAACAAAATAGGGAATTACACTACTTCATTATTTCAGTTGTGTCACATTTATCATAGATGGAATATAAGTAAAATAAAGATTTAGAAATTGAGACTTGATGGTAATATGCTAAGGGTAAGCATTGTTGTAGTCCACTTAAATCCAGTTTTTCCAAAGGATCCATATAAGGGTATTGGTTAGAGACACATGGAGGAAGTTGAGAAACCTAATACTATTCATAATGTTAGGGAGGAAATCTAACTTGTTCTTGAATTCTAAATGTGAACTAATCATGAAATAATTGATTCTGTGATGAGGTATTATATTGTGGAAACACTGAGATTCATAATGATAGAATAGGTTTGCGTATGAAGAAAGGAAAGAATAAATAATCACACATAACATAGAGATTTATGGGGTTTGGGAAATGATCCCTATGTCTATAGAGAGGAATAAATTTCACAAGTTTCAGGAGTAAAATTTCTAGGAGTATGTTAGAGTTTCTAACACAGAAACTCTAGCCTAAAATGGGCTAATAAAGAAGATGAATCACTCTTCCACCAACCACATAGATAGTCCATTGTGCTACAGAGAAATGTTTCTAGAGTTCCACATCGCTATTGTGTCATGGCCACCCATGTCTAATCTCCTATAGTAGTCATTCCAAAGTTTGCACTACTACATTCCCATATCGATGTCAGTTGGTAAGCTCTGTTATAGTCAGTTAGAGTTGTTACAATGCCCCAAAATTTGGGTTGGGGGAATATGGTCCATGAACCCTAGGAGAAGGGGTGTGTTTCCCCCTCCAACCCCTAATGATATTACAATATAACTTGACCTGTGGAGTTTTTACCTGGTGTGAAATATGAGTCATAAGCAGTCGACCCAACAAATCCAAAGAAAGTCAGGATAAACTAATCCAATATATTCACCTTTAGCGGAAGCACCAACCTTTTATGTTTCATAAAGGAATCGACATTAATAAGATAAGTTCCTTTTGGAAATATTGATTAAATACTTTTTTTCACTTTCCATTTACAATGTCCCACCCTATTGAATTTTTTAAGAAATAGATGTGGCAATCCTCTTATCTTGTGTAATACAAGTATCCTCTAAAACGTTTTCTCAATTGGAGTATTTGAATCTTATTTTCCTTTTATACAACTATTGTGGACTTGGATATAGAATGAAATGAATAATTAATCCCACCTCTAGTGGAAAACATGAGGAGGGGACTTGCGGAGGAGGGGCATCCATTACAATCACCAAAACCTGCAGCAAATGGTATAAATTGTGGCCAGGGAAGTAGGAATAAATCCATCTTATCTGGTTACCACAAAATGAGGAAGATCAACTTACAAATAACTACCTAGATCTTCCAAACCATATTTCTATTTACCACCTTAAATCATAGAAACCAGGCTCAAAGGAGACCATGAGGAACCCAACATGTGCATGAAAGAAGCCAACTCCTGATGCACAATTTCTAATATTACAACCTACTCTGGAGGGGGAACCACCACTTTGTTTGAGGACACACCCACCAACTCTCGATGCATATGTTCTAGGATAAAACCATGTTTTGAGGGAAATCCATCACCAAATAAAATGATAGACTTGGTGGAATGGAAAGATCAACCTCCAATGGGGGATGGAAAGCATTGTTCGAATAAGTGGAGAACCAAACACCCATGTTACCCTCAAAAGAACCATATGAAATAGACACCTATTCACCCTATAGATAATATAAATATAGGTTTGTGTATCTATATATCATTATACTCTTCTAGAATCTGTGCTTCTAGTAGTGAGATTGATCATTTCCTTTCAAGAGACATAAAAAGAAAAATCCAAACATTGGATTGTTAAAGTAAAGGGTCGGGTCATTGGTATTGAGAAACCTCCCATGTGAATCCTTTGGCGATTTTTCTGATATACAAGAAAATAAAAAACAATTTCCAGATATGCATGCCTGGGAAAATAAATTCCCAATATACTGATCGCTTGGACGAGCGCTATAGTGAAGGTTGAGCACCTTCCAAATCAACGCCTCTTTCAATAAGTCATTGAAGATATTGCATAATAGGAAAAATCCTTCTTCAATGAAATTTAAATGAATGAATTTTATTAATAGAAATATTATTTAAAATAAATCTTTAAAAGTTACCTGCTAAAACATCGCTTATTAAGAAAACTATTGGAGAAGATGTTATTTAAAAAAACATCCACCCTACTATTTTTATATTTTATTTTATTATGTGTGTGTGTGTGTGTGTTTATGTGCGTATAAAAAAATTGAATAATGATAAAAATTTTAACTATTTTTAAATAATGTGATGGATAATGTAATTAGTAACAAAACTATAATTATAAATAATTTCTCAATAGTGAATAAAAATAATATAATTAAATATATATATATATTGATATTTAAAAAAATAGTAATGATTAATAATCTAATCAATATTGAATATTTTTTATTTTTTTAATTATTATTATTTTTATTAATTATTATTAAATAATTATATTTTGTTTCATGTAAATTATTATTTATATTATATTTACAAATAATATTATTACTATTAATAATGATGATGATCATGTAAATAATAATATTAATATTAAATACTATTATACTATTAATTATTAAATTAATTACTATGATTTCATAAAAATAATATATTAATTATATTTCCCATTATTAATAAGTAGAAATTATCGATTACTTTTATTTAATTAAATAATTATATTATTATTATTAAGTTACATATTATTATTAATACATAATATTTTATATTTAGTATTTTATGAAATTACTTTCATTTTTATTTATTTTATATGTGTCAAGTTCATGCCTTAAATTTCATTTAGAATCTAACTATAATTTAAATTTTATTAACTTTTATATTTATCTACTTCTTTTAAAGACCAAATGTTATGTTTCCAAACAACAATGTCTATGTTGGGTAAATTAGTTTTTTTTATTATATATATTATTATTATTTATTTTTCACTACTTCTTATATGTTTAATCCATTATTTAAGTATTATTTAGATTGGTCTTTGTCCGGACCAGCCTTCACCAATATGAGGGAAGAGACAACGGATTTCTAGACCCTTCCTTCTTCAAGTTAAAGGAGAGATAATGACTCCCAGAGACCCGCCTTTAATAGGTCTGGGAGTGGCGACTAGCACCAAGGGTATAGAATCACATGCTAAATGTAAGGCATTACCCTATCTATTTTGTAGGATCGAGAGATAAGATAGTAAATCCCAAACAACACCAAAACTGGAAGTACAAGTAAAGCCAAAACAATCCATTCCCATATGCATGTTCCAATAATAAGTGATACAAAAAAATACAAGAGAACTCCAAAGGAAGGTACCAAAATAAAATAAAATCAGTAATGTCAATGGTCCCGGAACAAACTAGTAGGGTACAGCACGGTCCCCGAAGTCCTCATGGAAACCTGAAAGAAGTTTTATATTTGTAGGGTGAGTATACATGTATACTCATTAGGGAAAACCAAAAGCTCTCTTACACAAGTGGAGAGGCAGTATAATGCCCTGTGAAAAAGGAGATAACCAAATCACATAGCAAGGAAACTATCCACTCAAACCTCCCCAAGGCACCCTCCCAAAATAACGCAAGTCAAGTAAATTAATAGTAATAACAAATCGATGTTTGGGTACCCTGCACCACTTTCCCACTTGTTATTTAAGACATATTACATGTCAGACCTCCCCCGCCATTCTCATCATAGTTTCACAGCCATACCCTGCCCGCACACACCTGGGCTACCACAACCACACATCCCTCCCTCACACACCTGGGCCACAACAACCACATGTAACCACTCCCACAGA
Organism: Viscum album; assembly: GCA_963277665.1. Taxonomy (NCBI): domain Eukaryota; kingdom Viridiplantae; phylum Streptophyta; class Magnoliopsida; order Santalales; family Viscaceae; genus Viscum; species Viscum album. The sequence continues at coordinate 614,343,322 of OY728119.1, read as the reverse complement.
CACTTGTTCTAGAACAACTACTTCCATGCCTGAAGACTCTTGGGCCTCATCCCGAGGACACTTGTGAAACAACCTGCCTGCACACACCTGGGAAAACCACCACCACTACCATGTCCAAAGATTCTTGGGCTATAATGGACCTCATGTCATCACAACCAACTTGAGGAGTATTGGGAAACTCAGGAAAGGGAGTATAAAAGAAGTTAATAACCATCCACTCATAGGAGTGTTGGGGAAAACACCCTCCCCCATGAAATGGGGGTGTTCACCACGAAGTGCTCAATTTGGGTGGAGCATGAATAAGAAACATAAGAACAAAATTATATATATATAAGTAAACAAAAACTCATCCAAACCTAGGGGTTCCAACACTATCCCATACAAAAACACCCTCATTACCATTAGTTCATAAAAACCACAACAGCCACAACCATCTAACAACTCATTCCCAGAAAACAATTCCCCATTGAACCCATTCTTGTTTTCATATTCAATTGATTCCATTTAAAATAATTCCTCACTACCGGACCACTAACTGGCATAGCCACAAGCCAAGGAAGAAATAACAATCAAGTTGCAATTTAAGAATTCAGACCCGGTTCTCTTGTAAGGTCACAACAACAAATGTAATCTGTGATATCCCTCAATGTACTAGAACCAAACCAAGCCCCACCATATGGTCCCACACATCCTTAGATCCAAAAACCCGCAACTGCACCAGAACAGGGGATCCCATCCCTATCCATGTCACCCCACAAGAATCAAGCAGAACAACCACACATATTACCAAGATAGAGAAAGAAAGTTTACATATTTAAACACACTATTCATTGATTTCCTTATTTTTTTTTGGGTTAACCAGGGTGATCACACAAGGATTCTTGTTCACTAGACATCCATTTAATCAACTGAGCTTATGTGATTAACCAATTTCCATGTTATAGTCATTCAATTATCAAAGAATACAAGGGTCCATTAGTGTACAAGTAAAGACCACCAAAGGCCATGATTTTCAGTGGACATAAGCTCATAAAATTCACAACATATAATCAATGGTAAAAGAGTACAAAAACATCATCAAAAACACCCATTAATTATTTAAAAACTTATTTATTATATTCAATAAGGTTTGGTTTCATCCATCCTCATAGAAACAATAGCATACCCACCCCACATGACACACAGTAAAGAGAGACAAAGAAATAACCCTACTTGGATGATCGACGTTTGATGTTTTTCTCCACACGCTAAGAACAGGGGATTCACGACTTGCAGGGGAGGAACTATGGGGACTCCATGTGCGAGTAGGGAAGGCTCCAGTACAAGTGCACCACTAGTTTCGGGAAGGGGGGTATCCAAACGCACCTAGGAAAGTAAAAGAGACCATCAAATAATAAGAAGAAAAAAAATTGAATCTCGTGTAATAAAAGGGGAGATCCTAGAGTTATGGGATATGAATTTTGAACGGATTTAAAGGAGGATCATGGTTTCACCATGTAGTTATAAGGTTACACATGATGGAATTCATTTTGATTTAATAATTCTCATTATAGAGGTTTCCGTAATGTCTATGAGTTAAAGGGTTTCCTTAAAATAGTGGAAAACGCGTAAGAGGGGCGGAACTGAAATGTATGGGAAAATGGTGTGGGACCGAGGAAAAGGCCTCACGTTTTGGTAAGTCAAGGGTCGCTCGCCTCTTAAGGGATTTTTATATCATTTATGGGATTTTTATGGCTTTGAAAGGGGTATTAAAACACTATTACATAAAAATATATGTTGCGAGAGAGGTACTAGAAAAAGAAACAAAGGTGGGACACCGTTTGGTGAAACACCATAAACAGTGCCACGATCACAGTGCTACAATAAGATGTGCCACTGTCTCACTGTGCGACTGTCACGGTGCCACCATCATGGTGCCACTGGTTCGTTGAGACACTGTAAGTGGTGCCACCATTTCGGTGTGTGACCGTCACCGTGCCACTGTCAGGATGATGCCGTGACCGGTGGCACTATCACGGTGCAACCGTGACCGGTGCCCCCGTCAGACTGCCGCCGTGACCAGTGCCACTGTTTCAGTGGAACCAAGTTTTTATGGAAAACTAATGTACTGGGAGGTTTTGGGCCATTACATCAGATACCACTCAAACTATTCTCATCATTGAGAATTAAAACTAGACCTGAAGGAAAGAGAGGGTTCCAAACAACCACCTCGAAAGATACCTCTCAAGAGAAAACCTCCTCGACATCTAGGAACACCTCTCCCTAAAGTATCCACAAAACATGTAAAGTTCATACCATCTATACATATGAATTAGGGAGTCCCTTCCTCCATGTCAAGATATTATCTGCTTTGGGCATCACTGACTCGCCCGCACGGGTTTATTCACATCCAATTTAATGCATCATGATTGGGGATTAGGTATTCCCCTCCCCACAGTCAGGACTCTTAACACACATCCAGATAACAAAGGAAACAGTCCATTTAATTGTTAACAAGGTCAAACACTATAGAATCCTGACTTTTTATCACATAAACTTCCATTACATTATACAAAACTGAGGATCTTTAAGGTTTAGTTTCTTGGAAACCAGGAACTTAATACATGACAACATAAAACATTCTTCTTAAACACTTGAAAGGATTCTTAATTTGTTCATCATAAGTTCATTACAATATCTCATAACTTGGGAGCATACATCAAAGGAAAGGGTGAATAGAAGGCCTAGTAAGGGAAACAAGGGAAACATCTTACATGTCAACTTGAGATACATCAAAAGTCGTGAAAAATAACTTTAAGGCATGAGAAATAGATCATGAGGCATATAATAATAATAATAATAATAATGTGTTTCATAACATGAAGATGTGGCTACAAAATTTAACATAGAAAATCATTTTCGTTTCACCAATTTCCAACCCCAAGGTGTCATTAAAAATTACCAAGGTTATACATCATGGTGTCGTTAAAAATGGTCATCTCTAGAGATTAAGTCTTTAGAAAATTCATTGGAGCGCTATTAGGGCGAAACCTTAAATTTTTCTTTATTATCATGTGAGACACATATATCATCTTCAATAATTTCATAAACAACTCATATAGAATAAAATAAATGGGTTTCATTTCATAGTCATCACATTTTAAAAACTGCTTTAAAGACGTGATCTTTATGTCAATTTAAACCCATGGAAAAGAAAAGCGGGTTTCATGTATGTAAATACCATAATTAAAATAGAGAATTTTGATATATATGTGAATACCCCGGTAGAAGAAAGATATTTGAGTATTCACATAATAAAATAAAATAATTTGAGAAGAAGAGAAAGACATTTTGAGACAAAAATTCTGCAGCATAACGGCTATGTTACAGGGTTTTAGAAAACATTGAAAAGAGAGGGGACATGGGTAACCCACACATAAATGATCCATAAAATAGTAGGAGGACAGAATATAAAGGATTTAAGAATATTTTAATGAAATTTTAAATATATACGATATGAAATGAAGAACTTGAAAGGAAGACAAAAATAAGATTTCCATTATGAAAATTCGGTAGCCTAACGGCGTTACTTAAAACTTCAAAAAATGAATTGATGAGATCAAATAGGGTCTCTCATCATATTAAAATAAAAAGGAAAATATGTTAGACATATAATATCATTACACAACATATGTAAAGTATCTTTAAATAAATTACATGAAAATAGAACTTAAAAAATGAGAAGGGTGGAAGAATCCCTTACAAAAATTCAGCAGCCTAACGGCGCCACTTAAACATTCATAAAACGAAATGATGAGAGTAATAGGTGGTATCTCATAATATTATCATGAAAAGGAAAGTAATATTAATATAAAAGAACACACCCAACATAATAACACAGGGCTTAAAAGAAATTACATAAATGAGAGTACTTTAAAAGAAAGAGAGAGGTGGGATCCCTTACAAAAATTCAGCAGCCAATGGTGCCACTTAAACATTCATAAAACGAAATTATGAGAGTAAGAGGGGGTATCTAATCATATGAACATGAAAATGGAGTTAATATGAATATAAAAGAACAACCACAACATAATAACATGGGGCTTAAAAGAAATGACATAAACGAGAGTACCTGAAAAGAAAGAGAGAGGTTGGATCCCTTACAAAAATTCGGCAGCCTAACGGTGCCACTTAAACATTCATAAAATGAAATGATGAGAGAAAGAGGGGGTCTATAATAATATGAAAATAAAAAGGAAAGTAATATAATTATAAAAGAACACCCTCAACATAAGAAAATTGGGCTTAAAAGAAACCACATAAACGAGAGTACTTGAAAAGAAAGTGAGAGGTATGATCCCTTACCTTGAAGAGTAACTTAGAAATCTTGATGTTTGGGAACTTGGGAGGCTTGAGGGAACCTTGGGAGGACTCCTTGGAAGGTAAGGAGACCATATATTCATTAATGGGGATTTTTTAATGGAAAGGATGAGAGAATGTCTTGGTATTTATAGGGGAAGTGAGGGGACAAGGCATTAATGGCCAAGGGACACCTCATTGGTGGTATTGGAAAAACCATGGGCTTACCCATGGTATTTTCCCATGGTATTGGCCACTTGGGACACCTCATACCTTATATTACTATTCATAAGTCTACCATATTGATTACATACTTAATACATCATTAATGATGTCATTAAACACCCGAAACTCTAAACTGAAAATTCACCATTCACCGAAAATTTAACTTTTTCAGAAAATTCCCAAAAATTTACCTTAAAATAATATCAATTCTCTGAATTCAAAAATAAACTCCATTTTATAAATATAATTTTCTAAATATTTTTAATTTAATTTTTAAATAAAAACACTATTCACCGAAAATTCATTTTTTTCAGAAAAAACCTCAAAAATTACCTTAAGATAATATCTATGTTCTGAATTCAAAAATAAAGTCCATTTTATAAAAATAATTTTCTAAATAATTTTAATTTAATTTTTAATTAAAAAACACTATTCACCCGAAAAAACTAATACTTGACTTATAATTTCAGAAACAGTTATTTACCTATTTTATTGAATCACATTACTTAGTCAAGGTGCCTATATTATATTAATACTTTCTTTAAGTGAGATTATTAATCCATTTGGTCACATTACTAATCCTAAGCGTAAAATCGTCATTCATAAATTACTATTCACAAAAAATTAAGTTGATCTTATTAGACTCCCAATTTCTTACTGAAAACATTTGCAGAAGACCATTTTTTGAAAATCATTACACATAATTAATTATTTAAGGTTTACAAAAATATTTTAAAATAACATTTTTTTCAAATTCATCAATAATATACATCCTAAATTTATCCGGACATTTAAAAATTCACAAACTTCACCATAAGAAGAAATCACAATTTTTATTTATCAAAGGATTGCATAAGGCTGCTAAGGTCTCATTACATAGCCTCTTATAACACCAACATAGGACCTAAGAGTAAGGTGTGCTAAGGTGAGAGAATCATGGGGCGGCTCGGCCAACATTGCCCGAGTGGTGATTTTTATCAACTTGAACTTCTCGTGAAAGTGATGCTGTCATGTTTCACACAATGAATTTCAGCTTGGGTTTGGTCCAGAGCAAAACCCAGTGGTGCTACCTTCTTCCCAAGTTCTATCAGATGGGAATTGATCGGCCCGAGACTACTGGATGAGGCCATCGAATCTTCTTTCTATATTAATTAATCAAGATCACTTTTATTTATAGACAATAATTGTAACATTTTGTTTCCAACGTTCTTATTGAACAATGGTCATATAACAGTCAAAACCCAACGATATCATTTTAATTATACTCATTTTATTAAATGAAAAAGTTTTATTAAGTATAAAATAAAATAGCACACAAAGTTAGGAAAGAAAATTTATTCAAAAATTTTGGGTCATTACAATCTTCCCCCCTTAAGAAATTACATCCTCGCAATTTTCAAAAATTGGGCTTGGAAATTTCATTGAAAGTCCCACATCGGAAAAAAAGACATTAAAAATATTACTTTAAAAGAATGAAAGGGAAGTACAAAGGTCATCCGAGTTAACCCATACTTGGATTCCATGTAGGAAAACATGGATATCGAAGAGAAAACAAACCATCAAGTTCTAATGGAGAGTGATAGAAAACATGTTTAGGAGAAATTTAACCACCAGAAAATCACAAACTTGTGATGGGTTAAATGGTATTTGATTCCCCAGTAGGAAAAGTTAACAGACAACATTTTTGTTTTTTGTTACTTTTCATTGAGGAATTTATTTATGGGCTTAACTAAAACATAAAGAAACATACTTACTTGTCATGTAGACTTTCATCTTTTACTAGATTTCTCACACAAACTCATATTTTTTTAAAAAGATGAGTATTTAGAATGACTTGTTCACATTAAGAGTGATAAAAACAACTTCGAGAGAATCACATAATCCACAAAAGATGAACTATATATTTTCCATGTCTTTAGACCTTAACCAAAACCAAAATGGTTAGTACAAGACCATATAATCCTTAAAAAGGAAAATCATTTTATAAAAAGTAAAAAAAAAATTATTAATCTCCAAAATTCAATAAAAGTACCCAATGTTCCAAGAAGACCATTCAATACACAATCATCCTTAAAATTATTCAAAATAATACAAACTAAGATGGGAACCCAAAACTCAGAAGGATTTAATCACATAGTCTTCCCCAACATGTATCTCCAAATAACATTGACTACTATTAAAGTCTCATACTAATGTGTAATTAACCTATTCACATATTCTCTATGCTAGGTTCATCATTTTCCAGAAATAACCCAAATCACCATATGTCCACAATAAATACAAAAAAAAACAACCATTCCTCCTCAAATAAAATCCTATATTATTTTATTTTCCTTAGGCATATAGTACCCCAAAAGGGAAAACATCGTCCAAAATAACCATTATCATTTAATCAACAAATCATTTTCCTATACAAAGGATATCAATTTGATAAAACAAAAGTTTCCAAAATCAACGTATTATTGATCCATAAAAACAGCAGGTGCATTAGTCATCCCGAAGGGCATAACAAAAAACTCATAATGCCCATATCTTGATTGGAAGGTAGTTTTTGGAATATCATCATTATTCACCCTCAATTGATGATAACCAGAGACAAGATCAACCTTAGAGGAGAATTTAGCCCCATGAAGTTAGTCAAATAAGTCATCAATTCTTAGAAGAGAGTTTTTGTTCTTTACTGTGATCCCATTAAATTCTCTATAATCAATACATAGCTTCATCAATCCATCCTTCTCATTCACAAAGAGAACTGGTTCTCCCAAAGGATACACACATGGTTGGATAAACCCATTCTCCAAAAGATCTTAGAATTGTTTCTTTAATTCCTCTAGCTCCACATTTTCCATCCTATATTGGGTCTTTGACATCGGATTAGATCCAGGAACGAGTTCAATGGAGAACTCTACCTCTTTTTCTAGGGGAGGTCCAGGTAACTCCTCAGGAAATACGTCATCGTATTCCTAGACGATGGGGGCATTTTCTAAAAGAATAAATCCTTCATGAGAAACTTATTTCATTTATGAATATTTTAACTAAAGGATTTTATGTCTTAAAACTTCATGCTTAGACAATTACATTTTTCTATAATTTCTTCATAATGATTCATAAAAAATTGCGATTAACCAAACATATCCCCCAGGAGTGTCATAACCAATAGTGTAGCAAGGCCCATTGTCATGTACCAGTTCTCATTCGAGTCTATCTCAAAGCGGTGTTTTCGGGTTTACCCATATGTACATCTGTGCCAGAGCCACCTCTACCAGCTCATATCCAGACAGGGATGTATTTGCTTGATAAACAACTTACTCAACACTCACCAAAATACAAGGAAGATTTCCTATATTTAAACTTTTATATAGGGTTCCTCATAAAGTTTTCATATCCTAATTTCCATAAATAACTAAACCATCCTTTGATACCAACTATAACATCTCGACTTTTTATCACAAAAACATTCATTACATTATACGAAACTGAGGATCGTTAAGGTTTATTGTCTTGGAAACCAGGAACTTAATACATGACAACATAAAAAATTCTTCTTAAACACTTGAAAGGCTTTTTCATTTGTTCATCCTAATTTCATTACAACATCTCATAACCTGGGAGCATACATCAAAGGAAAGGGTGAGCAGAAGGCCCAGTAAGGGAAACAAGGGAAACATTTTACATGTCTGCTTGAGATATATCAAAAGTCATGAAAAATAACTTTAAGGCATGAGAAAGAGATCATGAGGCATATAATTATAATAAAAATAACATGTTTCATAACTTGAAGATGTGGCTAAAACATTTAACATAGACAATCATTTCTGTTTCATCATGGTCCATCCCCAAGGTGTCATTAAAAATTACCAAGGTTATTCACCAAGGTGTCATTAAAAATGGTCATCTCTAGAGATTAAATCTTTACCCAATGTATTGGGGCGCTATCAAGGTGAACCCTTAAATTTTCCTTTATTATAATGTGAGACACATATATCATCATCAATAATTTCATAAACAACCCATATAGCATAAAATAAATGGGTTTCATTTCATAGTCATCACATTTTAAAAACTTCTTTAAAGACGTGATCTTTATGTCACTTTCAACCCACGGAAAAGGAAAGAAGGTTTCATGTATGTAAATCCCAGAATTAAAATAGAACATTTTGATATATATGTGAATACCCATATAGAAGAAATATCTTTGAGTATTCACTTAATAAAAAAATTGAGAAAAAGAGAAAGACATTTTGAGACGAAAATTCTGCAGCATAACGGCTATGTTACAAGGTTTTAGAAAACATTGGAAAGAGAGGGGACATGGGTAAACCACTCATAAATGATCCATAAAACAGTAGGGGGAAAGAATATAAAGGATTTAAGAACATGGCAATGAAATTTAAAAGATATACCATATGAAATGAAGAACTTGAAAGGAAGACAAAAATAAGATTTCTCTTATGAAAATTCGGCAGCCTAACGACGTTACTTAAAACTTCAAAATATTAATTGATGAGATAAAATAGGTTATATCATAATATTAACATAAAAATGAAAGTATTATATACAAAGAAGATCATTCCCCAACATATGACATGAAAATAGAACTTAAAAAATGAGAAGTGTGGAAGAATCCCTTACAAAAATTCAATAGCCTAACAGCACCACTTAAACATTCATAAAACGAAATGATGGGAGTAACAGGGGGTATCTCATCATATAATATGAAAATGAAAAGTAAATTAATATGAATATAAAATAAAACCCACAACATAAGAACATGGGGCTTAAAAGAAATGACATAAACAAGAGTACTTGAAAAGAAAGAGAGAGGTAGGATCCCTTACAAAAATTCAGCAGCCATCGACTCCACTTAAACATTCATAAAACGAAATGATGAGAGTAGGTGGGGGTCTCTCATCATATTAAAATTAAAAGGGAAGTAATATGAATATAAAATAACACCCAAAAAATAATAACATGGGGCTTAAAAAATGATATAAATGAGAGTACTTGAAAAGAAAGAGAGAGGTTGGATCCCTTACAAAAATTCAGCAGCCTAACGACACCACTTAAACATTCATAAAATGAAATGATGAGATAAAGAGGGGATATCTAATAATATGAACATAAAAGGTACTGTAATATAAATATAAAAGTACACCACCAACATAAGAACATTGGGCTTCAAAGAAATGACATAAACGAAAGTACTTGAAAAGAAAGTGAGAGGTATGATCCCTTAACTTGAAGAGTAACTTCGAAATTTTGATGTTTGTGACCTTTGGTGGATTGAGGGATCTTTGGGAGGAATATTTGGGAAGTAAGGAGACCATAAATTCGTTGAGGAGTATTTTGGAATGGAAAGGATGATATAATGGCTTGGTATTTATAGGGGAAGTGAGGGGACAAGGCATTAATGGCCAAGGGACACCTCATTGGTGGTATAGGAAAAACCATGGGCTTGCCCATGGTATTGGCCACTTGGGACACCTCATACCTTATCTTACTATTCATAAGTCGACCACGTTGGTTACATACTTAATACATCATTAATGATTTCATTAAACACCCGAAACTCTAAACTGAAAATTCACCATTCACTGAAAATTTAACTTTTTTAGAAAAATCCCAAAAATTTAACATAACATAATATCAATTCTATGAATTGAAAAATAAACTCTATTTTATAAAAATAATTTTTTAAATATTTTTAATTTAATTTTTAAATAAAAACACTATTCACCGAAAATTCATTTTTTTCAGAAAAAACCCCAAAAATTACCTTAACATAATATCAATGTTCTGAATTCAAAAATAAAGTCCATTTTATAAAAAAAAATCTAAATATTTTTAATTTAATTTTCTATTAAAAAACACTATTCACCCAAAAAAACTAATACTTGACTAATAATTTCTAAAACAGTTATTTACCTATTTTATTTAATCACATCACTTAATCAAGATGCCTATATTATATTAATACTTTCTTCCATTTGGTCACATTAATAATCATAAGCATAAAATCGCTATTCATAAATTTCTATTCACCAAAAATTAAGTTGATCTTATTAGACTCCAGATTTCTTACTGAACACATTTACAGAAGAACATTTTTTTAAAATCATTACACATCATTAATTATTTAAGGTTTACAAAAATATTTTAAAATATCCTTTTTTCAAATTAATCAATAATATACATCCTAAATTTATCCGGACATTTGAAAATTCACAAACATCACCATAAAAAGAAATCAAAATTTTTATTTATCAAAGGATTACATAAGGCTGATAAGGTCTCATTACATAGCCCCTTATAACACCAGCATAGGACCTAAGAGTATGGTGTGATAAGGTGAGAGAATCTTGGGGCGGCTCGGCCAACATTGCCCGAGTGGTAATTTCTATCAACTTGAACTTCTCGCGAAAGTGATTCTGTTCCAGTTTCACACGATGAAGTTCAGATTGGGTTTGGTCTAGAGCAAAGCCCAGTGGTGCTACCTCCTTCCCAAGTTCTATCAGATGGGCTTTGATCGGCCCAAGACTACTGGATGAGGTCGTCAAATCTTCTTTCTAAATTAATTAATCAAGATCACTTTTATTTATAGACAATAATTGTAACATTTTATTTCCAACAGTCTTATTGACCAATGTTCATATAATAGTAGAATCCTAAGGGTCTCAATTTAATTATACTCATTTTATTAAATGAAAAAGTTTTTTTGATTATAAAATAAAATAACACAAAAAGTTCGGAAACAAAATTTATTCAAAAATTTTGGGCCATTACAAACACTATATCTCAAACAAGTAAAAAATAGATCATAACAAAACTCAAAACAACTCTGGGTACTGAGCACACATTTGTGCCTCTCGTTCTCAGGTACTCTCCTCAAGGCCACTATTCCTCCACACCACACGAACCAAGGAAATGGTTCATCCATGAAGCACCTTCTCCTCACGATCCTTGATCCTCACTAGTCTCTCTTCGAATGTTGCATCGTCCTCGATATCCATCTTTCCTTAGTCGAGGACATGTGAATTATCATTTAGATACCGATGGAGCTGAGACACATGGAAGACGTCGTGCACCCTCAGTATCGGTGGTGGTAGCGTCAGCTGATAAGCCACTTTGTCAATCCAGTACAACACCTCGAAGGGTTCGACTAACCTGGGAGAAAGCTTACTCCCCCTGAAAAACCTCTGTTCCCCACACTGATGGGAGACCTTTCAAAACACATGGTCCCCAACCTCAAAATCAAGGGGTATCCTCCTATGGTCGACATATGACTTCTATTGGTCTTGAGAAACCTTCATACTCTCCCGTATAATCTGAACCTTCTCTTTTATTCTATGCACTACCTTTAGGCCAAGAACACCTGCTTCCCCGACCTCTGTCCATCACAGGGGTGAGTGAAACAACCTCCCATACAAGGCTTAAATTAGAGCCATGCTAATGGTAGAGTGATAGTTATTGTTTTAGGAAAACTCTACCAGAGGAAAGTTTCATACCCGAGATCCCCCAAAGTCTAAAACACATGCACGTATCATATCCTCCAATGTCTGGGTGGTGCGCTCTATCTTCCCATCTGTCTGGGGGTGGAAGGTAGTGTTGAGGCATAGCCAGGTGAAAAAATCATGTTGTAAACCTTTCCTGACCTGTGAGGTAAACTAGGTATCCTGATCAGAGACTATATACATCATAAACCCATGCAACCGCACCACTTCGTCCACATACTGTTGTGCTAGGCGACCCACCGCACTCGACTCCTTGATTTCCAGGAAGTGAGTGGATTTCATCATCCGGTCCACCACTACCCAGATAGCATCACACCCCCCTTGAACACTGGGTTATCCCGTGATGAAATCCATCGAGATTTCTTCCTAATTCCACTCGGGGACATCTAATGGTTGTAAAAAACCCCTTGGGACGCGGTGTTCAGCCATCACCTACTGACACACAAGGCACTTCTCCACAAACTCCGTCACTACCCGCTTCACCCTGGTTCACCAAAACTAACCCATAAATCCCTGATACATCTTGAAAAACTCTTTGGTGCACCTCGAGGGGTGAGTTGTGGAACCCACCAAGAACTCTCTTGTGCATTTCCACCAGGATGAATAACTTACCATGAAACATTATCCGATTTTACCCGTCTTATAACAACCCTCCTGGAGCATCACCCTGGCTAACATGATCACACATCACTTCAGCCTCTAAGTCCCCCCACTAAGACTCCTCCAGCTACCGCAATAGAGAGGAATATACTGTCATCTAGGATAGACAACCTCTACCATCGTCCACCCTTGCATCTAGGTGTAGGGATACCAACTCCTCCATTGCTCTCCAAGAATTTGCTGATTCTCGAAAAACATCCTTCTGTGACTTCCTGCTCAAGGAATCAGCCACCACGTTACCCTTTCCTGAGGTGTAAGAAATTTCAAAGTTGTAGTCCTAAATAAACTCCATCCACCTCTACTACTGCAAGTTCAGGTCTTGCTGAGATAAGATATACCTGAAGATCTTGTGATGCGTTAAGACTACAAAGTTCTCCCTGATGAGATATCTCTACCAAAAATTTAGTGAGAACACAACTTCTACAAGCACCAAGTTGTGGGTGTCATAGTTAAAATCATGGGAACGTAACTTCCTAGACCTATAAAAGACCACCCATGTTGTTTCATCAACACACACCAAAATCCTTGGCCTGAAGCTTCACAGAACACCTCAAACATCACCTCTTCTTCAGGTAGCCTCAGAACTGGGGCACTAACCAACTTCTGCATCAGATAACTCAAGGCTTCCTGACACTATTCACTCCATATGATAGCCTCGTCCTTTCTGGTCAAAGCTGTCAAATGAGCTACAACTCAGGAGAAGGTGGAAACAAACCTTCGGTAATAGCCTTCCAAACCCAGGAAACTATAAACCTCAATCACATTCTTGGTTTATGACCAGGAAACAATCACCTAGACCTTTTATGGGTCCACTTATATCCCCTACTCAGACACCATGTGTCCAAGGAAGTTCACTTCTCGTGTCCAGAACGTACACTTGGATAACTTCCCATTGAGCTTGTGCGGTCGGAGGACCTCTAAAATAATCCTCAGATGCTCAACATTATCCTCCTATAATCTTGAGTATATAATTATTTCTTCAATAAACAAGACTACAAACTAGTCCAAATATCCTCGGAAGACGGAATTCATGAGTCCCATGAACACTACTAGTGTGTTCGTAACACCCAACTGCATGACCATGAACTCAAAGTGCCCATACATTCACCTGAAGGAAGTTTTCGAGATGTCACCCTCCTTTACCCACAACTGGTGATATCCTGACCATAGGTCTATCTAGGAGAACCACCATCCCTCCTTCAACAAGTCAAAAATGTCTTCTATCCTCGGGAGAGGGTAACGGTTCTTGACCTTTACCTGATTCAGTCTCTGGTAGTCTATGCACAGCCTGAGACCACCATCTACCTTATTCATGAACAATACTAGAGAACCCCATGGTTATGCACTTGGTCGAACAAAACCCTAATTCATTAGATCATCAATTTGAATTCGTAACTCCCGCAACTCAGAAGGCACCTTCGAAATCAGACAGGCACCAGGTTGCAAGTCTATCCCGAACTCAAAATCTTGTCGAGGGGGTAGAGTCAACACCTCTTTAGGGAAGACGTATATGAATTCACTAATAATCCCCAGGACATCCACCATCTCTAAGTATACTGACTCCAATGACAGCTCATCTAAGAATGAAAGAAGGGGATCCACTCACCAGCTGCCATCCTGACAACCCCACTTGCTGAAAAAAGTCACACGTTGTCTGCCCATATTTGAAAACATGATCCTTCTTTAGAAGCAGACTATAATGAAAAATATAGATAACAGCCACTCAATGCCTAAAATGATGTCATATGGATACATCTACAGCAAAATATGGTCCCCACTGGACTGATGTGTTCCCAACATCAGTCCATATCCCTGTAAAACATTAGACAAGATGGTCTGACCTCCGACTGGAATACTCAAAACCAGGGGTACTGGACGTCTCTCTAGGTATAGACCCAATGTATGGTCTAGACTGGGTGAAAAAAATGAGTGAGAATCTCATGAATCAATCAAGGCACAAAAAAGTGTGTTAAACAAGCTGATCGTGACTCAGATGACTTCTGGAACTTCTGGAACTGCTGCATCTACAGCGTGAAACTACCCACACCCAGCTCTTCTACCCCTAGGATATGGGATGCCTACCCGAACATTCTCTGTTCGAGGTCCCTGAGGATCTTCTTGAGGTCAGAACCCTCCTACAACATCTGATTTTGGAGGAGCGGTAGCTCACTTTCCCTACTACTCCTACTGAAAGGGCCTGGCTGGAAACTGCTACTATTGAGGTAGGTGTTGAACCTGCCCGCCCCCACTGTACTGCACTCGGTCTGGGAATTGCTTCCAAAGATGACCAAAACTACCACAGATGAATCACCTTAGTCCTAGGCCCGCAAAGAAAGAGCATGGACCAAGAGATCAAAACTAGAACTGGTGGGGCCTGCTTCCCACTCGTTGAAACCTAGAAGGACCTGACGTTAGAAGCCTGCTACTGATGGCCTTCCCCCTTGATTAGCCCTACTGGATACCATATCGGGGCACACCTCATAGAATGTGAATCCTCTCCACTACTTAGACCTACTTCTATACCTTCAAGTATGTCAGTAGAGTGAAGGGAGTAACATGATACTGGAGAGAAGGTCTGAGTACCTCCTCTAAACGTCTCGCCCGAGACTCCTCATCCAAAAAGAGGTCTGGATAAAATAGAAGTAGATCCTTGAATTTGATCTCCAAATCCTGCACTGACATTCTCTCATGATGAAGGGAGATTAGCTCCTACCTAATCTCCTCCTTCATCATGGAAGAGAGGAATTCCTCCTGGAACTCCCTCTCGAAGTCAGTCCATGAAACCTCAGGCTCCCTCTTCTCCCCAAGATACAGCATCCACCACTGACACGCCACTCCCCACATTTGTCTTATATCCATAGAACGCAGTCCTTTTTCCAAGCCTGAATCAAGTTGAAAGCTATCACCATATCCTCGAGCCAGCTCTTTGTCTCCATGTATGAGACACTGCCTTCGTACTTTCCAAGGGTCTATGGTTGAAAAGCATGAAGCATCTTCTTCCACTGGTCATCCTCCTCCTCTTGATCAGCCCTCTACTGATCAGATTAATCAGCCTCCTGGGCCTTGATCGTCTGCACTAATCGTGGTTTTCGTTCGGATTCCATAGCTTCAAGGTAAACATGAAATGCCTAATCCCGAGTAGTGTAGAAGATTGCTTTCAAATTTTCTTAGAATTTTTATTTTTTTTAAATCCCCAAAATTCCCAAGACACACAAGAACACAAGTCATTATGATGCATGTACCTTTCCTAGGGTCTCTACCCTGCAATCAGTGTAGCCTCACTTGGTATTTTTTTAGTCATAGAGTCCTTACATCAGATCATGGGGGGCCCAAAAATCTCATGTCCTGGCTGGTATTCCCTAGCCTATTTCACACACTAAGATTTTCTAACACTGTTTCCATACCATCCCATTCAATCTTCACTGTGACTAACCCTGAGCTTCATCCTATCTCTCAATCTCCCTCTGATACCATTCTGTCTTGACCCACCTTCACCAAGATGGGGGAAGGAACAACAGATTCCAAGACCCTTCCTTCGTCAAGTTGAAGGAGAGATAATGATCCCTCGAGACCCACCTTAAATAGTTCCCAAAGTGGCAACTAGAAACAAGGGTATATAATCACACGCAAAATGGAAGGAATTACCCTTTCTATTTTGTGTGATCGGGAGATAAGATAGTAAATCCCAAACAACACCAAAACTGGAAGTAAAAGTAAGGCCAAAACAATCCATTCCCATATGAATCTTCTAATAATAAGTGCTACAAAAAAATACAAGATAACTCCAAAAAAAGGTACCAAAAGAAAAGAAAATCAGAAATGTCAATGTTCCCAGAGTATGAACTAGTAGGGTCTAGCATGGTCCTTGAAGTCCTCCTAGAAACTTGAAAGTAGTTTTATATACGTATGTTGAGTATACAGGTATACTTAGTAGGGAAAACCAAAATATCTCATGAAAAAGTAGGGAGGCATTCTAATTCCCCGTGAAAAAGAAGATAACCAAAGCACCTATCAAGGAAACTATCCACCCAAACCTCACTAAGGAACACTCCCAAAATAATGCAAGTCAAGTAAAGTAATAGTAATAATACATTAATGTTTCGGTACCCCGCCCCACATTCCCATATGTTATTGAATACATCCTATGCATCAAACCTCCCCCGCCATTCTCACTGCAGTCCCACTCACATACCCTGCCCGCACACACCTGGGCCACAATAACCACATGTAACCATTCTCGTAGACACCTGGGCCAAAACAACTACCTCCATGACCGAAAACACATTGGCCTTATCCTGAAGACACGTGGGAAAAAACCTGCCCACACACACCTAGGGAAACCACCACAACTACCATGCCCAAAGAGTCATGGGAACTAATGGACCTTAGGCCATCACAGCCTGCCCGAAGAGTCTTGGGCTGCTCAGGAAAGGGAGAAGAAGAGGATATCATAACCATCCACTCATAGGTGTGCTGGAAAAACACCCGCCCCCATGAAATGGTGGTGTTTGGCATAATGTGATAAAATTTTCTAGGGCACGAATAAGAAACATAAGAACTAAATTATACAAATAGGTAAAGAAGCACTCATCCCAACCTAGGGGTTCCAACACTATCCCATACACAAAAAACCTCATTTCTATTCATTCATAAAAATCACAATAGCCACACCCAAGTCACAACTCATTCCCGGAAAAAAAATTCCCCTTTCAATCCTTTCTTGTTTTCATATTCAAGTGATTCCATTAAAATAATTCTTTACTACCGGGAAACTAAATAGCATGACCACAAGCCAAGGAAAGAAAAAAATCATGCAAAAATTTAAGCATTCACACCCAGTTCTCTTGTAAAGTCACAACAACAAAAGGGATCCATGAGATCACTCAACGTACTAGAACCAATCCAAGACCCACCATATGGCCCCACACGACCTTAGATCCACAAACCAACAATTTCACCACAATAGGGGATCCCATCCCTAACCATGTCACCTCACAAGAATCAACAGAACAACCACACATATTACCAAGATAAAGTAAGGGTGTTTATAGATTTATACACACCATTAATTGAGTTCCATATTTCTTTTTGGGTTAATAGGGGTGATCACACAAGGATTCATGTTAACTGGAAATCCATTTTATCAACTGAGATTACATGATTAACCAATTTCCATGTTTTATCCCTTCAATCATCACTTAAGACAGGGGTCCATTACTGCACTAGGAAATAACACCAACATCCATTATTTTCTATGGACATAAGCCCATAAAAATTACAACATATAAGCTAGTGTTAAAGAGTACAACAATATCATAAAACGCACCCCTTAATTTTTTAAAAGTGTATTTACTATCTTATTTAAGGTTTGGTTTCATCCATCCCCATAGAAACATTAGCATCCCTACCCCACATGATACACAATAAATAGAGATGAAGGAAGAACCATACTTTTATGATCAATATTCGAAGTTTTTCTCCATGCGCTGAGAACTGGGGATGCGCGATTTGCTGCGGAGGAACTATGGGGACTCCAAGTGCGAGCAGGGAAGGCTCTAGTACAGAAGCACCACTAGATCAAAGAAGGGGGGGCTTCAAACGCACCAAGTAATGGAAAAGAGACCATCCAAGAAGAATAAAAAAAGAATCACGTGTGAGAAAAGGTGAGATCCTGGAGTTATAGGATATGAATTTTGAACGGATTTAAAGGTAGATCGGGGTTTCACCATGCTTTTGGACGGTTACACACGATAAAATTAATTGTTATTTAATAATTCCCATTAGAGAGGTGCCCATAATGGCTGTGAGTTAAAGGTTTTCCTTTAAATAGAGGAAAACATGTAACAGGGGTGTAACTGGAATATTCAAGAAAAGGGTGTAGAATCGAGGGAAAGGCCACAAATTTTTGTAAGTCAAGGGTCGCTCGGCTCTTGGGGGATTTTTGATATCATTTATGGGATTTTAATGGCTTTGAAATGGTTATTAAAATACTCTTACATCAAAATATACATAGCGGGAGAAGGACTATAAAAAGAAACCTAGGTAGGGAACCATTTAGTGAGACACCGTAAATGGTGCCACAGTCACGGTGCCACTATCATGGTGCCACCAGTTCTGTGAGACACTGTAAGAGGTGTCGTTGTTTCATTGTGTGACTGTCATGGTGCCACTGTCACGGTGCCACAGTCAATGTGCCACAATCATGGTGCGATTGTGATCGATTCCACTTTTATAGTGCGAACATGAACGGTGACACCATTTCGGTGGAACCATGTTTTTTTGGAAACTTAAGGGACCAGGAAGGTCCAGGCCATTAAAGTATTATATTTTATATTTTTTATGTTTTCAAAGTCACTTACTTGAAACATAATAATGTTTCAAGTAGGGGACTTTGAAATCCTATAAAATATGGAGTATATGACCAATTTAAATGAAAATTAAAACATGAATTAAACATAAAAAACTAGTTGAAACTAAAAATAATTTCATAAAAAATGTTGATGAAAAATTATTTCAATGTCAGAAAGTATTTTTGTTTTAAAACATAACATTTGTACTTAAAGATTATTTTTACATCAAACTTTTTTTGTGTAAATTAAATTTTTTTGTTTGTTAAATTTTTGACATTAATTTTGTTTTCAATTATTTAATATTCTCACAGTTAATTTTTAAAAAAAATTAAACATTTTATTTATAATATATTTTACGGGCCTAAAATTTTTAAGTGTAAATGTTATGGTTTAAATAAATAAATTTTTTTTTATGTAAATAATATTTGGTTTGTTATATTTAATAGTAAATTTCTATTTTAAAATTTTTATTATATATTTAATCTATGTTTTGTGTTTCATTTAGATTGGACTTATAGTTTATATTATATATGCTTTCAAAATCACATACATGAAACATAATAATGTTTCAAGTACGTGACATCAAAAGCCTCTAAAATATAAACTATAAGATAAATATAAATGAATCTAAAAACATGAATTAAACATATAAGAAATTTTTGAAAATAAAAATAATTTCATAAAAAATTTAGATGAAAAATTATTTTCAATTCCATAAAATATTTTTTTAAGAACATAGAGTTTTTAATTATAAATTATTTTTCAAAGAAACATTTTTTTGTGTAATATAAATTTTATTGTTAATCATTTTTTTGACATTCCTTTAATTTTAAATTATTTTATATTGAAAAAATCATTGTTTTAACATATATATAGATTTTATTTATATTATATTTTATGCTAATAAATTTTTTGAAGTATAAATGTTATGTTTCTAATCACTAAATTTTGCATTGTGTAAATTATTTTTAGTTTGTTATATTTATGAATTATTTTATTTATTTTTAACTATTTATTATATTTTTATTCCATGGTTTAAGATTCATTTAGATTGGTCTAATAGTTTATATTTTATAGGATTACAAGTTCACCTACTTGGAACATAATAATGTTTCATGTAGGTGACTTTGAAAGAATATAAATTATAAAGTATAAATAAAATCTAAAAGAAATTTCACAAACTGAAAATCATATTATAAAAATTGAAATTAAAACTAATTTTAAAAAAATAATAATTAAAATTAACTTTAATAGCGCAAAACTTTTTTTTTTAAAACATAACATTTTTCCTTGTAATTGTTTTGTAGATAACAATTTATATGTAAATTAAATTATTTATTTATTATTTTCAGGGAATTGTTTTAATTTTCACTTCAATTAGATATCATTTTCTATGGGATTAACTTTCAAACACAATTTTTAGTATTTTAAATGATTAAAAATACTTTTTTTGGGTCCTCTCGAGCAAACAATACCTCGGTTTGATGCACTGTCGGTTCCAAAATTAAAAAATCAACCTACGATTGTTTTCCTATGATTTCACAACAATCCGAGTTCATATGGAGTGTTTTCACTTTGCTATGAATGTTTTTAAAGACCATTATTTTCTAAAAACTCTTTATTTAGTCTGTTCGAGCACATAGAATGTTGAATTGATGCACCATCTTCTTGAACAATTAAAAAAAATTTATAAGAAATTTTTTATAAGATTTAACATCAATTGGATATTTATCTATGTGGCGTTAATAGCCAAACACATGTTTTAGCATTTTAAATTACTGAAACTACATTTTTAGTCATCTAGAAAAAACAATGTCTTGGTTTGATGTGCTTTTGGTTCCTAAAATTAAAAAATCAATCTATAGTTGTTGGCCTATGATTTCAAATCAATCCAAGGTCATTTGGTATACATGGAAAATGTAGTGCACATTTTTAAAGAGCATCATTTTCTAAAAACACTTTATTTGGTATGTTCGACCACATTGAAAGTCATAATGATGTGTCTTATTCTTGCACACAACAAAAATAATTATAATATAAATGTTATTATATTTCACGTAAAATGAATATCATTTTATATGATTTTAACAGTGAAATGCATGCTTTAGCATTTTAAATTACTAAAATAGTGTTTTTGATCATCTCAGGAAAACAAAACTTCAGTTTAACATTCCACTGGTTCCTAAAATTCAATTATCAATCTATGGTTGTTTTCATATTATTTCATAGTAGTATAAGCTCATTTGGATGACTTTCACACTATTGCATAAGTTTTTTAAAACCTCCATTTTCTAAAAACTACATATTTAGTCTATTCGAGTAAATCACATTTCGGATTGAAATGTTATCTGATCACACATGTCAAAAATAATTATACTAAATGTTTCATAAGATTTCATATCAAATGGAGATCATTTTCAATGGTTTTAATAGTCAAACATACATTTTAGCTATTTAAATTACTAAAAAAAGTGTTTTTGGTCATCTCTACAAAATGACTCCTCAGTAAGATGCACTGTCAGTTCCTAAAATTCAAAAATTAACATATGGGTTTTTCCATGTGACCTCAATGAAATAATGGCTAATGTACCCAGTTTTCACTCTGTGGAACATATTTTTAATGACCATCATTTTTGAATAACTCCTTATTTAGTCCGTTCGAGCACATCGCATGTCAGATTGATTCACTATCTACTCAAAAATATAAAAAAAATTATTAGATAACTATCATAATATTTACATCAACTAGATATCATTTTTTAAGATTTTAATAGTCAAACACAAATTTTAACATTTAAAATTACTAAAATTGTGTTTTCGGTTGTCTCTGGAAAATGACTCCTCAATTTGATGCACTGTAGGTTCCTAAAATACAAACAATAAATCTATAATCGTTTTTCTATTATGTAATAGCAATATGGTATTATTTTCCCAATATTCACTATGTGGAACATGTTTTTAAAAACCATTATTTTCTAAAAACTACTTATTTTGTCTGTTCGAGCACAACACAAATCGGATTGGTGAACCGTGTACTCACAAATCTAAAAAATAATTATAAGATAGCTCTCATAAAATTGAAGGCCAATTGGAGATTGTTGTATCAGGTTTTAACATTCAAACACATTTTTAGATTTTTAAATTACTGAAACTTTGTTTTTGATTATCTCAGAAACACGATACCTTGGTTTGACACACCATTGGTTCATAAAATTCAAAAATCAGTATATCATTGATGTCCTATGATTTGACAGTAATTCAAGCTCATTTGGGTGACATGCACTCAGTAACAAATTTTTTTAATGACCATTATTTTCTAAAAGACATTATTTAGGTCATTTGACCACATCACTCTTCAGATTGACATGTCATCTACTCGTACACATCAAAAATAATTATAAGACATATATCATAAGATTTTATATCAATTGGAGATTTTTTTTTCTGTGTTTTTAACAGTCTAATGCATATTTTAGCATTTTAAATTACTGAAAAATAATTTTTGGTCATCTTGGATGAATGAAACCTTGGTTTGATGTATCGTCGGTTCCAAAAATAAAAAAAATTATCTATGGTTGTTGTCTTATGATTTCATTGAAATAAGATCACATTTTTCTTTTTATATCCTTGAAGAGAATTTTTTTAAAGACTTTCATTTTCTAAAAGATACTTATTTATTCCCTTCAAGCACATCACCCTTCGAATTGACACATCATCTTCTCAAAGATGTCAAAAATAATTATAAGACAACTTTCATAATATTTCATGTCAATTAGAGATTGTTTATTATTTTTTTTAACAGTCAAAAACATATTTTAGCATTTTAAATTTTTTAAATTATGTTTTTAGCCATATCAAGAAAATGAATCATCATTTTGATGCTCTATCAGTACATAAAATTCAAAAATCACTATATGGTTGTTTTCTTATGATCTCACAGCAATCCAAAATCACTTTACTTGTTTTAAATCCATGAAACATGTTTTTAAATACCTTTGTTTTCTATGAACTTATCATTTAGTTCGTTCAACCACATCATAATTATATTGACACATTTTCCACTCACACACATAAAAAATAATTATAATACCATTTTCATAAGATTTCACATAAATTAGAGATCATTTTCTATGGTTTTAGCCATCAAACACACATTTTAGTGTTATAAAATACTGAAAATGTGTTGTTTTTAATTTCTAGAAAATGAACCTTCGGTTTGATGCACTGTCGGTTCCTAAAATTCATAAATAAATTTATATTTTTTTATGATTTCATAGAAATATGAACTCATTTGTCCAGTTTTGACTTTGTGATGCTTTTTTTAAAGACCTTCATTTTCTGAGAACTTTTTATTTAGATTGTGCAAGCACATTATATTTCATGTAGGTGACTTTGAAATCTTATAAAATATAAACTATAAGTCCAGTCTAAATGAAATATAAAACATGGATTAAACATATAATAAATAATTGAAAATAAAAAAATTTTGTAAACAAAAACTAATTTACCTGACACATACATTGTTGTTTAAAAACATAAAAGTTGTACTTATAAAAAAGTAGAAAAATCTAAAACCATAAAAAATTGAATTATAGTTATATTATAAATTATATTTAAGGCATGCAGTTAAAAAGTATAAAATAACTGAAAATTAAATAAATTTTATAAAAATAATAAATTTGAAATAATTATGTATTAATAATTATATATGACTTAATAATAATAATATAATTAATTTGTTAAATAAAAATAATAAATATTTCTAACTTAGTAATAATAGTAAATATAAATAATATATTATTTTATGAATTTATAGTGATTTATATAATACAAAATAATAATAATAATAAATATTATAATTATTATTACTTATATGGTAATCACCATTATTATTAATGGCATTATTAGTCGTATATATAATAAATAGAAAAAAAATTACATGAAAAAAAATATTATTATTTAATAATAGTTAATATTATTTTTATTATTAACTAAAATAATAATAGAATAATAAATAGAGATTATATTATTAATCATTACTAATTATTTTTAAATATCAATTACGTATATTTTCAAAAAAAATATTTATATTCAATATTAGAAATTATTAATAATTATATTTTTATTATTAATTAAATTATACATTTTATTATTTAAAAATAGTTGAATAATGTTTCATTGTTTTATTTTTTCTGTTTATATATATACACTCACAAATACATACAAACAAAACAGAAAAAATAATTTTTTAAAAAATAAAAGGGTGGGTATGGTAGTGGACAACGCCACAAGCTTCAGTTGACCTCCTCTAGCTCAAGATGTCTCTAGAACAATATAGTTTATTCCAAAACACCATATTGTAAATCAATCCCTCAAACTAGAGATGGATATGGATGATACGGAGCTCGAGAGTTGAAATTGTTGTAATGAATCAACAAAAAAATAAAATGAAAAGAAAAAAATAAATCAACCCAGACTGCTTGAAAAATCATCAAAAACCATGTAAGAGTAAAACATTAATGGATCCAAGAAAAATTGTATAAGAAAAATCATAGTCACAATGTAAAGAGACACTATCAGAGCATTTCTTACATCGATGTTAGATATAACACTATATAAGAATCAGGTGACCTCTATGTAGGAATCACTCGAGCGGGTGTGTAACAGTCATATAATCTTTGCAGAATCATCATCCAGACTCCAAGAAAGGGGAATCCCCTCAGCATAATGGAGATTTAGTGGTCCTCAATGTACGATAAAAATAGTATGAGATAATAATAAAAAATAGAAAATACATGTATAGAATTATAATCAGGATCTAAAAATGTAAAATTCAAAAAACAAACAAACAAGTTATTACTTTCATTTGTAAAAAATCAAAAAAATATCTTCCATTTACAAAAGAAGGTAAAAAATAATAATGGTGATTTCCTTATACCTAATGCTTTTCAAGTAGAACCAGATTTAAAATACATGACCAATTCATGAATTTGGATAAATTAATGGCCTTATTCGAGCTATCAGCTAAATTTTCATTGGTTTGTATCTTCTTAACACACACTTACACCTTCAATAACCTCTCTATTAAAATGAAAATTAATATCTATATGTTTGGATCTACCATGAAATACCAGGTTCTTGGAGAAATGTAAGACATATTATGAATCAAAATGAACTATAATAATAGAATTACATAAACCTAGTTCAACAATCAAACCCTTAATCCAAATGACTTCCATAATATCCTATATCGGTTAAATGTACTCATCCTTTATGTTTGATAGTGCCACCACTGATTAAATATTTCATTTACAAGATACTGTGATGGTCTGAGTGATTAAACCAAGAGGGGGTTAATTGAGTTTCTAATAAATATTTCAATAAAAAACTAGTTCAATTAAAATATCTCAATTTAATTAAAAGAGGTCAGTCAATAAAAACAAAAGATCAATATAAATTATTATCTTTCAAAATATTCCTCAAAAAAATTTAGTTCTCAGTTAAAATAATATGAAAACTATTATAAGTTTTGAAATCAATTTACACAAACCATTACATATATGAACACTAGTTAAGAATAAATATAAAAGTAGTTTTTTAGTTTACAGATTAAATGAATTAGTTTGAAGCTTATAAATGAAAGAAAACAAAATATATAGAGGAATTAAAATCAATAGGTTCAGTCTCAAGCTGGGACCTAATCCCCTACACTTGGAAATAACCCACTAAAAAGAAAATTATATAATTATAATATTGATCCAAAACCTGGATCTAGTAAACTGACAAAAACTACAAGCTGTCCAGGCTACAAAGTGGCCTCTTCCAAAATAAATGTGTTAATAAAAAAAACATAGGCTAGACAATGACCTCTTCTACAACACTATGGGTAAATAAATTTAAATAGAGTGAAGAAGATATCTTGTATCTTCTAGTTAAGGCACATGAGAAAATTTGTGTTTAATAAATAGGGTAAACTAAACACTCCTCAAAATTAAGTGTAATAAACAGAAAGAGAAAGTGTAAAAATGTAGAAAAGATAGTGTTTCTTGGTCTAATATGCTATGTACCATAAAAATCATCATATGTATCTTGGAGTAAAGCACGATTCATATTTATGAAAATCATAGTAAAATAGAGGGTCGTATCCTCTGTTTTTTCTATCTATATGGAAGGCTCTGAATCTGAAAAATTTTCTACACTTCCATAGTCTGATTCAGGTAAGAATGCTACATGAAAATATTTACACTAAATGGAACACTAGATCATATGATCACAATCAGCCATCATGAATGCTTTTATTCCCCTTATTGCATGGGGGTAACATCTTTTAATATATAGCACTATAGGATGGATAAACCATTCAAGGAACAATCATATAGGTCTTCTGCATCCGCATGATTAGTTCTAACATCATTTAATGTTCTATAAAAATGTTAATAATAACCATTAAAATAATCCTCAACATTAAATTTGATAATATAGTTGTTGGAAACATTTAATTAAAATGTACCTGAATAGTGATGGAGAGTCAGGCTAGAGGTGACTCATGCATGGTGATGAGATAATCCAATTATGATTCAGGATGATGGTAGGTCATATTCCAGTAGGTTATTCTCAACTTTTACTCATATCAGTGATGAATTGTCTCAATAATGACTTGTCTTAATGTATGTCATCTGCAGCGGTGACTCCTCTCAATGGGGAATCAACTGACGAGAGGTCATCCTAGCAGGGAGACATTCTAAGTGGTAGGTGAATTCTTCCAGTGACTCCTCTTTGGCTGTGGATAATGTCTGGCGGTGAGTTAGGTTTGACCGTCATTCGGCCTTGGTGGTCACTCTTTTTTAGAGGTGAGACATTCCTGGAGGTGACTTATCTTCAACGGTTTGTATTTTCTGGTGATGAATCATCTTCAATAGTGAGTCTTTTCTTATGGTGACTCATCCTCAAGGGTGAGTCTTTTAAATACTTATAATTTTTTTTGAAAAATTTCCTTACATTACAAAATGATATCAAAAAACCTGAAAACTGTTAAAAATGCAATTAACATGATTTGAGAGCATTAAAATATGGAGGGGCCAACAATATACCCCGTTTTTATGATCCAAATCATGACATTTTATACAACATATATAAAGTAAATTTTGTCTTATAATAGATCTACTTAACACATTAAAAATATAATGAAAGGTTTTGAACTTAGATTTTAAAACAAAAAGGTATCATAGATATTAAATAAAAAACAGTATCAAACATATTTAATAAAGATGGTATGAAAGGTATATATTAAATATGGGGAAATAAATAGTATAGTATCATGTAATAACATTAAGGAAGGTATCAAGGATATGAAAATAAAAATTCTAAAATTCCATAATCATTCTCCCCATTATTGTATTATCAAAAAGTGAAAATAATAACAGGAAATGAAAAAATTAAAATAAGAATAATAAGATAATTTCCATTTAAGGAAAAAATTAACTTCATTACATCCAAAAATATATACAAAAAAATTCACAAAAAATTACATATAAAAAACCTAAATTCAATTATTATCACTAAAGGTGGAAGGAAAAGAGGTGATTTTCCCTTTTCATATGTAGAGGGAACAATGGTAGAAGCTGGGACAATTATGGTTTATCCTATAGTGATAATAGTAAGAGAAGGAGGCTCTCAAATGATAATCGGTTAGTGATACTGGAAAAAATTTGTGGGAGTCAAGCTGAATAGATGGAACTGAGTAGGAAATAGAGAATGAGGATCCTTGGTAAAAACTGCTCTGAACATCTCTAGAGTAGTTGCTAGAGGTTATAAATTAGCTATTGCTAAAATTTTATTCGGCTCCACTACTATTGTTTCAGTTCCATGGAGAAAAGACATCATCAGATTGATGAAGTCTGTAATGATATTACCTCCCCACTCCATGGGACTAATAATGCCTTTTTTCTCCTCATTAAACGACTTGAGCATAGGTTTCATCACTTTCATCTAATTGCATTGTAATTTGATGTCTTGAGTAACTAGAGGAATCCTAAGGTTCTCAAAAAGGAACATGAAGTGTGATTTGAGCTTATGCTTAGTGTATATCCTTGAAAGGTAATACTTGATTGCCTTTATAATAGTCTCACAATTAGCTCTGAAATCATTAATGAATTCCCTAACCATCTTATAAACATGGCCACCGTTATCCCTAATTTGCCTCAAACTCTCTTGAGGGGTATTAGGGACATCTCCTAAAATAGCTCGAAGTTCCTCCTAAACCACATATCTTATCAACTCAACAACCCAGGGAGGTAGATCAATGGAATTAGAATACATGGAAGATATATTATACACCCTCTCTAAAAAATAATCCAGAGAATCATAAAAGGATGATCTCATATCCTCCATCATATTTTTAAGGGACTCTAACTCATTAGTAAACCACATATTCTCTCTCTTCACCTCTGGAATATGTTGCATCATCTTAGGATGGATGTGGTGTATCACTAGATAAAACAGATATCGTGAACCTCTCTTATCGAGCTTAGTGATCAAAAGAGTTTCATTCCTCAAAATACTATCAATTTTAAAAAGAAGTCCATCCCTTAAGACTCAATGACATCTATAGATACAACATCAAAAATCACTGAAGAAAAAGAAGCAACAAGAAAAGGTGAAGATGAAATGGAAGGTGGTATAGTAGCCTCTTCTAGGTCAAATCTGTCAGGAATATCTGAAGAAAATCTTTGTAACTCCCCTATAGCATATATCTGCTCCACCATTGAACCCATAGGATCCATATCTACTCAAACTGGAATAGAAGGTCCACTATTTTTTGGTGTACTACTATCATCATTTGAGTCACAGTATTCTAGGAATAGCCTCACATAACCTAGATATATTTCCCATTCTTCAAGAGACGAGTCCCCCAACCTGCACTACTAAAAATATAACCTTTCCCAACGCTTCTATACCAACGGTTTGTAAAAACCATTGGTATAGGTCCCCTTTACCAATAGTTTGGCCAAATCATTGGTAAATCCCACTTTGAGGCCACCTTTCCCAATGCTTTGCAAAAACCGTTGGCAAAGGGTATGGCTTTCCCAATGGTACGGCCAAACCATTGGGAAAAGTCCACTTTGTGGCCACCTTTCCCAACGGTTTGTCCAAACCATTGGGAAATCCATAACCTTTCCCAATGGTTTTGGAAAACCTTTGGGAAAAGTCTACTTTGTGGACACCTTTCCCAATGGTTTGGCCAAACCGTTCGGAAAGGTGGCCACAAATATCAACCTTCCACCCAGAATTGAATCCAAAATCAGGACCTATAACAACATTTGTCACAACCATTGGTATAGGTCTATACCAACGTTTTTGACAACCGTTGGTATAGGTCCTTTGAATTTTTATCAGATCTTATTACTGAGAACATTATATAAATCAAAATTTAAAATAATTATGAAAATACATATATATATATATATATTTATATAATTATGTTCACAAATGTCATGTTAGGTTAGTGGTTAAGTCGTTCAATGATAAAATAGGGGTCCTAGGATCAAATCCTAATGAATGTTTTTTTTGAAATACATATACTAACACTTCCATAACCATTGGTATAGATTTTCATATTACTTATACCAACGGTTTCCAAAACCGTTGGTATAGACCTATCCCAACAGATTACTTGGAAACGGTTCTCCAAACCATTGGTATAGGCTATACCAATGGTTTGGAGGCCTATACCAATAGTTAAAAACTGTTGGTATAGGTTAGTTTTCCAGTAGTGCTGGTAGAAGACACAACACCAGGCTCAACAACTGTAGGTTCAACATCCATCTTCTCAATAACTATATTCTCATCAAATATCTACTCATCAACTATCTTCTTATCAAATTTATTCCCAATATATTCACCATTGGAATGATGAACAAGATCTATATCAATAGTTTCAACATAGTAACTAACAAGGCTTGGGGATTCCTCCCCCTTAACAGATGCTCCAAAATAATCTCTAGTCTCTCTATCAATATCTCAAACACAGCTCAGACTCTCCTAATACTAAAAGAAATTGATAATCATGGTTAATAAATTAGTGCCTGGGATATCTCATGATCATCAAGCCTATCATGGTCAAAACCAGCATCACTTCCATCTTCATCATCATTTCCATCATCTTTTTTTTCTACAACATCCTTATCTTTTCCTTCTTCTCTCTTTTATCATTTTCATATTCTTCATATTCTTCTTCACCATTTTCACCATTTTATTTATCTGTTAAATCTTCTCAATTTTCATTATTAGATTATCTTGAAGTAATATTTTATTTTTCTTCATCGTAGAACTCATTTTTTTCTCTCTACTTCCTTCATAAAAAATATTCTCTCAAACAGCGAGAGATTCAGGAGGGTTGTACGAACCGAAAAAGATAGCAGGAGGGCTCTTAGGAAAGTTAGGGTCAATAAACTCATCAATTAAGGACTCCTACACCTCATTATCAAAGGCATAAAACTCATATTCTTCCTCACCTTAGTACACACCCACTTTATCTAGCTCTAATAAAAGATCAATAACATTCCTTGGTCTTGTAAAGTGATCAATATTATTGAAATTATCTTAAATCTTGTCAAAATCATGAACCCATTATCTCTTCCAGGGGTTCCAATTAATTTTCATTCTTTTGAAATTGAATTTGGTAATGGAAAAAACTCCACAATTTACCTCAAATTCTTCTTCCCTTCAACCAATCCCTTTTCCTTTAGTATGGAAGAGATAAAATTAGTTTAAATCATGGAGTTTGACCTAAAATTTTTCTTTCACTTCTCTATCATATAAAACACAAAATAACTTAACATTTTTATTTTAACTTCCCTTTTCATAATAAATAGAAAATATACATACTGATATTTCATTGTACTAAAATAACCTTTCCTTTGGCACAACATGTGCTGAATAGACTTGAACAAAAAGTGACACTCACCATCTAACTCAGTTGTAACCGGTCTTCTCAATGTCCCATATCTACTCATCTCAGCTAAGGAATACTAATTTCTATAAGTATCACTATCACTGGTAATTAATCCATGATAATAATTTGAAACTCCTTCATGAGGTACTTTTAGGCATTTAGCTCATCGACTTGATGAGACAACAATATTCTAAAAATTTATCCTACTTCGAACCCAGTCATTATCTTTTCCAAAGCCAAAATCCATATTCTCATAAAACTGATGCACTAACCAAGGATAAAACAACTTATCATTATTCGAGAATCACTCTACCCATCCCTGTTCTTAAATTAATCTATGAACAAAATAACTTCTTTATATCAATGAATCAACATTCACTTATTTACCATGAACTATTGTACGCTTCACAATCTACCGGTTCTAGGGATTTTCAGCTGGTATGCTTGATTCTCTTCTTTATTTTTTTTAAAATAAGTGACTCATCGAGAGATGAAACTATTGTATGCTTCACTATAACCATTATTAATGAGGTGGAAGGTTATGAATGGTTGATGGAAGGATAAAGTTCGGGAAAAGAAAGATCACGATGAAGTTCAAATGTAAGGAATGAGGGAGAGATAGTCAAAATTAGATTGAGTGTTTGATTTATATCATTTAGGGATTAAAAAATAAAAAAAATAAAAAACATTTAAAACAAAAATAAATTAGATATTTAACCTATCCTTAAAAATTATTAATGATGACTTAAATTCCAATGACAGGTCATTACCAACAGTGGGTTTTTCCAACTGTGGGTTATTCCAATGGTGGGTTGTTCCAATGGTGGATTATTCAAATAATGGGTATAGTTTAATTGTTAGTAAAATCCAAAGGTATTTCTTATAAATTTAATTTTAACCAAAATTAATCATCCATAATTCATGTTTCATGTAGTTCATTCTCTTATAATTAAATAACTTTGTAAAAATATCAGCAAGATGATCTTCAATTCCAATTTATTCAGGAGTTATATCACCCTCTTGAAAATAATCCCTCAAAAAGTGATGTTGTACATCGATGTGTTTTTTTGTAGAGTGAGATACATGGTTATTAGAAATTTTTATATTTCTTTTGTTTTCAAAATTTAATGGGAATGTCAGAATTTATACCCATAGTCTACCAAACAATTTTTTATCGTTAAAATTTGAGGATAGTAGCTACCCATAGCTTTGTATTCAGCTTCCGTAGTAGACAGTGAAACTGGATTTTATTTCATACTACACTAAGAAACTAGATGCTTTCCCAAAAGGTGAAATGTTCGAGAGGTTATTTCTCTATCTAATTATCTTACATCCACCAAAATCCTCACTGAATAACTAACTAGGTCAAATTCTTGTCCTCTTGGATGGAAAAATAGTAAATTGGTTATATAATTGAGTAATTTAAAAATCCATTCTATAGAAAATAATTGTGAATCTTTTGGGTTTTCTTGAAATTGTGCAAACATACACACACACACACTACCAGAAAACTAGGATATAGCCACGATTTGTAACCATGGATATAGACCACAAAATAGTGGATATAGGTAATATCCACAGTTCTATGGTATGTGGATCTTATTGGTGTGGATATAAGAAAAAAATTATAGCCATGGTTCTAAACTATGTCTATAGGTTCTGTTATGTAGACTTGAATCCACGGTTATAAACCACGATAATAGCTTCCACATTACAGAGAAAATTCCACTCTATAGTGGAAAATTCATGCTACAACGATGCAACCCACCCTACTAGGTGAACATTTCTCACTGTAATATCCTTTAGCACTACAGTATCCTCCTTACCTAGTGATAAATTTATTCTAAAGTAGGATAATCCACCCTGCAATATCCTCCCTTCCGGGTGACAAATTCACACACTCACTACTGTGGGATCAAAATCTTAATAATAAAAATGCAGTTGTTTCAACTAAAAAAACTAACGCTGGATTTGAAAGACTAACCCAAATATAGATTTCTGAATTCTTGTGTGGAGTCTTTTCAATAAAATAGGGTGCATGCAAACAAGTCCATAATTCAACCCCTATAAAATAATACTATATATGCAAAGTTTCAAACAAATCCAATGTTTACTCAGAAATCTGTGGAACATAGTTTTGTTTTTTTACCTAATAAAAAAACAATTCCTAAAACATTGTTTAGATTCCAATGAACCTAAATCAGAACTTCATTATCTGATATTGTATGCATATAGTTTCAAAAAAATCCCAATAAACAATATGAAGAAGTTTCAAGTAAACAAACCCTAAGACTCGAAGTTCAATTTTAACCAATGGAAAACAAATACTAACCTAAATCAATATGGTATACTTTTTGTGGAGTCTTTTCCACAATAGAGAGTGCATTAAAACCAGTCTTTAGCTCATTCCTTGGATTTTTTTCCCTCATCGTAGTAAGGACTCTATGCTATTAAGACACACCTTCAACTTCAATAATAGTATCATTAAGGGATGATTTAAAAAATAAGGAATATCACAATACACCAAGAACCACAACACTAATGTTTTATTTATCAATAGAATATTGTCTCTGAATCAAGGAAATATACCAATTTGTAATATGGGATATATAATAAAATAAGTAATATCAAAATCTAATAAGAACTATAATTTTTTTCTTTCATCGTAACTGGAATGCAATCAAAAAAATTGAATACAATATTTACCATTGTTGCTTGGATATTAGTAAGGTTCACATTATTCTCTGATTCACATGCCAAAGAGTCTTATTTCAATTCAAAAAATATATAATAATTAGTACACACGATACAATAAATTTTAATTCAATGTAACATTTTAGGAAACACAAAATGGAGATCTTAATCCGCAAAAAATAAGTTCGTGAAATGCACATCATTAACTCCAGCGTGTGATAATATTGATGGACCTAGAGACCTAAAAACATAGACTTAGATGTTCATGTGAAAATGACAATGAAAAACATCCTCATTTCCATTTAGTTTTTCAAGATCCTTCTCTTTATACTGAATAAATTGGCAGTGCTAAAAAAATGAACCACCGTAACGGGTTATTGGTAAATGATGAACCATCTACTAGAAATCAAGAGGCCAAAATTGTAAAAATTTGGACCCAAAATCAAACCAAAACTACCAATGTTGTGGATGTTTTTCTAACCTAAGTTTAGAAATATAATCACTTCTAAAATGTTATAGGGTTCAAAACTACCTCATTGAGAACCATTCATCTACTAACTTGAAACTAGGTGTGGGGATTGGAACTAACATTGCCATATACATTTTAATTATACCAATTTAGTTAAAGCACTCTTCTTGGAACCCTAGGAACTCACCTATGGCACCAATCAGCCTAGCACATTCCCTTATAGTCAACAAAGCCATTTGGTTGACTAAGGTGTGAACACTTTTTTCTTTTTTTAACCAAAAGTGGTACCTTTTGGTAGGTATGCGCAGGGTTGGGCTGTCAATGAGTATGTGTGTAGTGGGGACTGTCCATGGGTGAAAGGGTTGGCTTATTGATGCGTGTTTATGATTTTATGGTTCAGAGATATCTCTACATGGAGGATCTACTCTTGCTAGATTCAACCTAGATATTTGGTGATAGATACCACACCTTCAAGGGAATGGATCTATTTCAAGCTACCATGGGTGCCAATTGAAGAGAAATGAGTACCCTTTGATGGGGATATAAGGTAGGTTTGTATGTTATGATAGATTCCCATTAAAAAATAGTTAAACTAGAAATAATAGATTATATATTTTAGTAGGGTGAAAAAAATAATTGTAAAAAATATAGATAAAATGTAAATATATAAAATAAACCTTTTTGAATATCACATCCTATGTTTTTACAGAATCCAGGGAATTTTAACAGGGATAATCCCTCCTGTTATGATCTACTAAATAACTATGTTGGTTTTAGTCCAAAAAAAGGGAGATGTAATGATATGTAGGTTAAAAAATAGAAAATGTAACTGAAGGACCACTTGTTTTTGGTAGCTCGAGCATTTGAAAAGGGACAATCCCCCCTGTTATGATCTTGTGTATGATTTTTATTAAATCGATCATATTAACAAAAGTGGTTCAAATATAATTAAAGAAAAATTTCACCATGATTGAAATGAATTTAATAAAATAGGGAATTAAATCAATATCAAAGGATATTTTATAGTGGATGTTACCTTTTTATCTAATTAATTATTGTATTAAAATGATTATAAATGCATCTTAATATTTCCAATTCCTTATGATCATGTTCATTGGATTTACATAGATTAACCTAAATCTATTTGTTAGAGGAGTGCATCAACCTAAGTGAATTATGATCAATATTTTGTGTAATAAAAAAACTCCAAGAAACATTTAATAGCACAATTTTTCAAATTTACATGGAGATCCTCTCTTCATAGGTCTCTTGGTCAAATAAATAAGAAGGAATATGATGATTTCAATGTTTCATAAAGATTCCTAATTGAAACACGACATTTATGAATGGAATTGTCCAAAATAGTATGCAAAAATACTTATATTGTTGATCTATCATCCATTTAATGAATCATCTGCACATGGTGGAGGAAAAAACCATCACACATAAATGAACCATATTAAGTAGAAACATTAGGAAAAAAATAGTAAAATAGAAGATAACAATTGAAAAACACATAATACAATTTAATTTAGGGTTTGAATGTCATAAGAAAAGTCTTAAAATTGAAAGAAGAATGAAATAAACCAAAAGGACTAATAGAATTTTGTATAGGTCTTCCTAGTAACTACGAACCTGAAAAAATTCTATTTATAGAAACAGAAAAAAAAAATTATGGAACAATAGTAAGCTTTGTGACTGGTAAAATTATAAATCATGGAAATAATTCATATTTAATCTCCATAACTAGACCTATCACTGAACCATAGAAACCATTTATGTAAGATTGGATTATATTTTTATTGAAACTTATAAATCCTATGAAAATAACTATATGGGCTAGTGTCTCATCCCTATTCTTCAATTCCAAAAGTGTCATGATGGTAAGGGGGAACTATATTTGGTGTGATTCTTAAGGATTTAACTATCTAACCTTACATTATCAGCTCCCCTTCCCCAGCCCTCACACCCCCTACACTAGCCCCCTCCACTACACTATCCCCCACCCCTACACCTACACACCCCCTTCTCCCTCCCCCTGCCCCCTATACCCCCCCTACACACCCCATCCCCCCTTTCACCACACCTACATCATCCCCCAACCCCTTGCACCACCACCCCTCCCTGAAACCCCAACCTCTTCCCCTTTCACCCCCTTTCATCCCCATGCCCCTCCCCCTGCACACGCCCTTGAACCCCCATCCCCCTACACACCCCTACCCCTCCCCCTCCCCCCTGTATACCCCCAACCCTTGGCCACTCCCCTGCACACCTCCTCAAACCCCATTACAACAAAAGTTAGACATCACAAAAGCATAATATCACTTCCCTACAATACAAGAAAACATTAGTTCATGAATTTTCTCTTATGGTAATCCAGCGAATAGGCATGAACCAGTGGACATAATAACGATGATCTGCATATCATTGATAACAAAACTGGACTTGAAAATTGAACACTATATATAAGAAGTAAAGAAAAGGTAATGTTTGAGGCACATCTTCTATTTTATAATCAACATGGAAACAACACCTACAAAGTCCACATTCAATTACCTGAAACATAATTCATTCAATTGGTACACATAAAAAGAGATATGTATAGTGAGTGAGAACATAATCCTTAGTAAATATCATAACAACCTCTTTTAACTCAAGGAGTTAGTATGTTAATATATAAATAATAGTATAATTCCCAACAGGGTCAATTTCCATCAAGTCCAGTTATTCCATACCATGGAATGTCATAACTCACCATAAGCCACCTATAAGTGACCATTTTTATATCTAAAATATAGCACAACATGGTTAGTACTAAAATTATCATAGATAACTAAAAACACAACATATTATTTTATTTTATTCCCATGACAACTCATGTTGCCATTCTATTCCCCCTTTATAACATGTGAAATCAATAGGGAAATACAAATACATTCTCTAGGTTAAATATCATAATTTCTGCTACCCAATGAAAAAAAGAACCACTAACAGGGTCCCAATATCCCATATTTCATGCCAAGGTTAATTAACCAACTATTAACCAATTATTCATAAAATATAACAATTTAAGGATTAATTTCCATCTTCATTACATATAAATTCAGCATATAAAACACACCATAATAAAACCAGTTAAGAAACATCATCACACAATCTTGTTTAATTCACCAAAGTCATCGTGGAATGCTTATTCCTATTGAAAAATAATTTCCACATGTGTAAATGACCATTTTTGTAGTAATTGTACCCATTAAAACCACCAATATATGTTTAACTTTACATCTATACATAATGAAACTTCTAGTTCCACCATAACAAAGCGATAGGTCATCTAACTCAAATAGGTCAAGGAATACTTGTATGGTATAGATCCATAACTTCTCGAATGTAAGGGTGGTTCATTTTGAAGGGATCATGATAGAAAATATTGGTTTTCTTTATGTCATACCATTGAAGACAGTGGGTTTCAGGTCACTGGTCTTTCAGGGGACTAATTTCCAAGGATTCCACAGTTGTTTCTCAGAATTACACTTCTATTTAACCCATGGGTGATACGGTTTTGTTGATGATTAAAATCACTGATGAGAAGACCATTGTGGGTATTTTTCTACCTAATTCTCCTCAAAAAAACCTCAGGACTATGTGGTTGTTGTAGTTGGTGATGGAACGACAATTAGAAAGAGAAAAGTAGACATCAATGTATAGACTGGTACCCAAGTAATTTATTCTAATTATGTAGTAACATAATTAGAATTTAGATACTGGTACCCAGGTAATCTATTCCAAGTATTCCACATTCCTTTCCTCCTTGAGGTCCTTATCTAGTGTGTGTTCATCTACCTGTTGTAACTTATTTTCTATCTAGAGATGTCAGTTTTGACTGTAAAATATGTAATGTATGTGGTGACTGTTGTAATAGATATACCAAAGATGAGAATGAGGTGAATCAAAAAAGTATTAGTGTTTCCTGAAGCTGTGAGTATCTCAAATTGATTATAAGATCGATATAAGGAATTTCTATCAAGTATATAGCTTTTTTATAATAGATCTATGGATATTTATTCATATTTGAATATGATGACCTTTATAATATAGACATGTGAAGTTTATAGAGTAAATTAGGGTAGATTTTAGTATGACATGTTTGTCGAGATGATGTCCAATGTCTTAGACTTATTATATTTATAGAATTTTCACTGTAATTTATAGTATTATTTTCATAAAGTTCGCGATCCAGAATCTTGTCATTTTTTTATGTGGTAAGAAAGAGTAATAATTGTTATCAAGGTACATATTCGGGTGATATGAAAGGTGGGAGACTTGATAGAAGAAGGTAGTAGAAAATAATTGTTATATCTCAAAACAAAAGAATAAGTGAATCAAGTGATAATTCTAATATTTTTAATTATTATCATTGAGAGGAAAGTTATTATAGTTTGATAAGAGATCATTATACCAAATATCAATGTGCATCTATCTTGAAATAGGGATGTGATAGTTCATAGATACCATGAAGATCATAAAAAGACTGTCAAGTCTATAAAGTTACCATTCCTCACATTAGAAATTCACTAGAGTATAGAAGAATTATTAATCCTAGGATAGATTTTATGTCCTTCCTGAATCCCTTGTAATGAACCTATTAAGAGTATTACATCCATGGAACACCAATACATCGTTAGTGTGATCCACTTGGATTATCCCATTTATGTAGACTAAGTAAAATATTGATGTCCATTTGTTTTTTACTTTTTTCATATTTGTATGGTGTATGGTATTGGTGAATTCAATATAAATAATATGTTGAATGATTTTTCATACTAACATGAGAATAATGTCTTAAGTGAAGAAAATAAACAAGGAAAAGATAGAAGATAAAATTTTGTAACACCCTGATCCCCCAACTCAAGTTTTCTCTAATTCCTACAAGAGCTATAAAAGCCTAAAGGTTTTATTCTTAATAAACAAGACATATATCGTATTTGAATATATGATGAATATATATGGATTTACTAAGGAAATATCCTTTATTTAATGGGAATCAATTTTTCAAGCTGGAAAAACGAAATCTTGTTATATTTGGACGAATATGGTGGCATTCCATGTCATGTTTTATTGGAAGAGGATTTATTTGAAAGTTAGAATGGGAGTTTTTATGTGTTTGATCAATGAAATATTCAAACTGACGATCATTCTAATAAGGCAATGAAAAATTATTTAGAATAAGATTTATTTGAAATTTTAGATCTCTACAACCTTTCCAAAGTCATGTAAATATAGTTAAACGAATTTTATAGTAAAAAATATATATTTAAGAAGGGAAGATGAATTGTTTTTAATTATGATCAATCAATTAATAAATAATTTCATTTTTCTAAAATTCAAATTAAGAAAATCAAGAATTGGGAC
Organism: Viscum album; assembly: GCA_963277665.1. Lineage (NCBI taxonomy): Eukaryota > Viridiplantae > Streptophyta > Magnoliopsida > Santalales > Viscaceae > Viscum > Viscum album. The sequence goes on along the minus strand of OY728119.1, from coordinate 614,303,710 downwards.
ACCATGACATTGGATACTCCTATCTAGTTAAAAAATGGCTTCATTGTGCATATTTGTTTGTAAATATATATAATATGCTTCATGAAAAAATAAAAATACAGATTATATACCACTTCAATATGTTAATGATGAAGCAAAAATATCATGTGGTAAATCTATAAATTATTGGTACAACCCACAAGAAAAAATTAAAGTCCTAGAAAATGAATTGATTGTTTTGCAAGAAAAAGAATAAATGAATTGTGATATCAGGGAAGAATTTAGGTAAACCAACTAAAATATATGAAATAAAAGGTAGGGAAAAAGTAATTTTATTGATTCACATGTTCAAGAAGTAAATCATGTGAATCATAAGAAAACATGAGATATCCATGATCACATATTAGGAATAACATGAAGAAAAATTATGATAACATAAAGTTAAAGGTATCATCAAATTCACAATTTAGAAGGACAACTATCAGAGAAAAAGATATGGATTCATAATCTAGAGGATTATCTTCATATGATAATAGGGATTCCAAAAACTGAAAAAACTCATATGAATACTATAACTAGTAGTATAAAGAACAATAATCGGGTTTCTATAAAAATGAAGTATATATCTAGTATAACCCATGTAGGAGGAACTCAAAAAGATATGGTGACAAAGTGATATTTTTATGGAAGTAATAAACACTATATGAGTGTGTATAAGGAAGATAGAGAGTTCAATAGTAAGGAAACATCTACTACAACCTGATTTTAACCAAAAAACACATCACGAGATACAGTTTTATATAGAGTTTATATATTTATGTTAATACTGATCATTGTCAAATTGACTATAACTACCAAAGAGATAGTGATATTAGGTTATGATTCTCCATTCTCAAAACTAGAAGGATTAATGAATGTAAGAATAAAAAATCTATTTTTCACAAAAATATATTTATGGTGAAATATAGATAGGAAAAAAGAAATCAGAATGAGAGATCCAATTTATATTTTATGTCTTGGTCACAACAACCCCTATGGATAGAGAAAAGGGAAAATTGGAAGAATAACACATGATATAGTGAAAACTTATCTATATAATAACTATTTTTCTATCTTGAAAAAACCTATTGAAGGAATGAAAAAAATTGATCAAATTCTAAAGATAGAATAACCACCAAAGATTACATAGGGATAAAATAAACAGTCTTAGGAAGAGATTTGTAATGAATAGATTTCTATCATGATTAAAAAGGATAATTATTTTATCAACCATAAAATAGAAAATTTATTGAATTAATATCTATTAATTACCAATGAATATAAAGAAAATATTATGGATAAATTGGATATTATGAAAGATACATGTCTAACTGGTTTCATCCAGATCAATATAAAACATAAATGGAGGTAAAAATCTCCCATTGTGCATTATTTTTTCTAAATGTTGGTTTAAATTTTTATATCTTATAAGGGTGATGCAATCTAAGGGGTGAATATGCTAAAAAATCAAATTTTCTTCCGTTATCAAATTAGCTAATAAATAAACTAAATCTAAAATATGGATGGAAAGGATCTTGATTTGTGGAATTAATTCTTGTGTGTGATACATAGGTTCATGAAAATTCATTCATAATAAAACCAATTCATAAAAATTGGGTGGATTAATTACTTGGTTATGAAAATGGGGTTAAGACCTTAGATTTTTAAATCACAATTAAAAGGAACCATAATCCATGAATTTGTATTATATGACATTAAGTCACTATTCTAGGTAGACTAAACATTATGGGAATAAGATGAAAAAACATTTAACTATTTAATTTCTATGGAATTAGTTTAAGTAAAAATTCATATAAGAATGTACCATTATCTAGGATAATTAATTCATGAATTTGGTGAATATATAGGGTAAAACAAAGTTAAAATATATTTTTATGTGAGAAGAGATGAGTTGATTGTCTAAAAAAGTCCATCCCTATGATATATGAGATACAATAGAAATTAATTTATGGTAAGGAAATAAATTGAAACCAAAGAAATTAAAATCATATGAGAATATTGAAGGAGGGGGTGGGGGAGTTTAACTTAACCTGAATATGGGTGACTAGAAATTTATACCCTTACACTAACAATTCCCGAAATCTAAAATCCAAAAAAATAATTCAAAACAAACCCAATGAAAATTAGAAAAAAAATAAAATAAATCACAACTTATGAAAAAAAGTAAACCCTGTCCAAGGAAAATATGAAAATTAAGAAGATAATAAATCTAAGTAAATAAATATTACTAGTGAAAATCAAAGAGGCTGATGATCTACAATCAAGGAAACCCTATGGAAAAAAGCATATATAGTTTGGGTGGACACGTTGGAGGAGAAAGATATTAGGAAGGTGGGGTGGCTGCATCAGAGGAGGACCGTGAAAGGTGGTGTAGCAGTGTCAGAGCATCATTGATTAATGGTGAGCCATGATGGGGGAGGAGGGTAGAGGTGTGGGGGGTCATTGGTGCAACCTAGATAGGGAGGTAGCAAGTACACTTTGACAAGGATGTGGGTTGGGTTCACCGGAGCCACATCTGTGGGGATATGGAGAGGCTGCATTGAAGGAGGTGGAGGTGGGGGATGAGGGATTGTGGGGGAGGGATCACAGGGGAGGGAAGAATCATGAGGCATCATGATTCATGGAGGGGGATGGGGAGTAGTAAGACCAAGGGGTGGGGGTACAACCATGACCATCCTTAGGCTCGTCGTTTTAGGATAGATATAGCCACTGTTTTTATAAACCACGTATATAAACCTATGGATATAAAAAAATTATATTAGTGAGACTAAACATAATATCTAGTCAGCTAGAAGTTATGTAGAGAAGACTTCCAATCATACCTATGTAACTGGTTTCATTCACCGATTTCTTAGCTTCATCAAGATCCAACTTACAAGTAGTACTCATAGAAGTATCACTACTTTTACTACTATCCAGACCAAAACATTTTAAAAGGAATTTAGTATATTAACATTGAATTAAAATAATTTTTTATTTATTTTTAAAAATATGAAAATCAAGAAAGAATTATAGTATACCCACTAAACTCATTTTAAATTCATTTTTCATTCTTTTTTAAAAGTCAGAACATAAATAATTTTTGAGAAACCTAAAGATAATATCATATACATAAATTTGAAAAACTAAAACATATTTGGAAATTCCTTTTATAAAAATGGTAGGATCATCTATACCTATTGAAAAAACTTTATAAATAAAAAAAGAGTTGAACCTATAAAACAAAGATCTAGGAGCGTGTTTTAAACCATATATATATTTTGTTAATTTGGAAACATGATTTGGAAAATGAGGATTTAGAAATCAAGGGGGTTGTCCAGCAAAAAAATCCTCAACTATATATCCATTCAAGAGTTCACACTTGACATACATTGGATATAGTTTGAAATCTAGATATGTTGCATAGGCTAGTTGTATTCTAATGGATTCATGTATGGCTATAGGTGCAATAGTTTCCTCCTAGTCTATAACCTCTTCTTGATTATACCCCTATGTAACTGGTCTATCCTTTTTCTTATTATTGTTCTAGACTCATCAACCTTGTTTCTAAACACCGATTTAGTTTATATAGGAAAGGTGTCTTTAGTTATATCAATAAGTTACCAAACCGTATTTATTTTAAACTGATTAATTTGTTCTTGCATATTCATTACACAAAACTCATTATTGATTTCATCATTGATGTTCATAGGTTAAATCTATGAAAATAATTCTTTATTCTCAACATTATTACCTACAAATTATCTAGTATATGTACCTATATCTAAGTCTCAAACTACAACATATAATGGGTGGTATTTAATATTCTTGACTATTTTAGATAAATAATGGCTAGTCTCCACATGGTTATCTATAGATTCTAGTTCATGTTCTCAAAGTTCCTCAAAACTAGATGATTTTTCTATCAATTTTATAGTCTTATTAGAAGTTTTTTCATTTATGTTCAAAGTGTATAAAGAATCCTCATGGTTTTTTAAAGGATTTTTATATTCATCTGGATTTGTCTCATCAAACATGACATAGACAAACTCTTCCACAGTATGGGTTCTTTTATTAAAAACATTTTAGGATTTACTAAATGTTTAATAACCAAGAAAAATCTCTTCATCACTACTAGAGTAAATATTTTCAAGATTATCCTTTGTGTTAATAATAAACAATTTGAAATCGAAAACTCTAAATTTATTAAACTTAGGTTTCCTAATATTCCAAAGTTCATAAGGGGTATTCTTTAAGATAGGACTAATTAAAACTCTATTAATTATATATCAGGTACTATTTATATCCTCTCTACAAAAGTAGATAGATAAGTAATATTCCTTAAGAATTTTCCAATATATCTCTTGAAGTGTTCTATTTGTTCTTATATAACTCCATTTTATAGGATTCATAGGAGTAGAGAATTAATGATTATATCCATTTTGTGAGACAAAGGACTCAAAGTATTTATTTTCAAACTCATGGACATGGTCAATTCGTAAGCTCTTAATTATAAGTCCACTTAGGTTTTCTATGGATTTTTCATACTTGGTAAAATAAGAGCAATCTTCACTTTTGTGAACTAAAAATAATAGCCCATTATACCTAGAAGATTCATCTAAAATTACATATAGATAGTTCTTACAATTTAAACTAGATACTATAGATGGTCCAAAAAAGTCTATGTGAATGAAATCTAGGGTATTAGTATTTAAAATTTATTTCTTTAATTTAAAAGATATTTTATTTTGTATCTATTTTTTATAAGGGTTGCAAACTTTATCATTTGATAATCAATGTTTTTGTATATCCCTCACTAACCTTTTCCTAGTATGCTTTCTAAGTGATTGAATATTATAGTGGCCTAATATCTTATTCCAAATACATTAATCTCTATGAAAGGTATATAAACAAGAAAAATTTTGTGAAATTAAATAATCATTCTTAAAAACATACAAATTTTCATTTCTTAAAGAAGTGATCACTAAAACATATTTAGGATAAAAACACTACAGACATTGTTTTCAAATGTCACATAAAAACCATCATCACATAGTTGTGTGATTCTAAGTATATTTTATTTTAAACAATCAACAAAAATTAATTTAGAAAAGTAGAAGTGTGTTAGAGTTACTGATTTGGACAAGGCCAATTATTTTCCCTCTATAATTTTCACCAATTGTGACATGTCCACCATCAGCCTTTTAAAGTTTTTATGAATGAGTAATATCCTATCATCTGTATGGAAAAAAGATATCCAGATACCATAAAATTCTAATGGAGATCTTCAAGTAAGTTCCCAATAAGAAAATTATATAACAAAAAATATTTTACTACCCAAAATCTCTTGGGTCCTTAAATGTAAGTTTTGAGAGCTTTAGGAACCAATATTTTCTTAATGGGTTTCCTAGGAGAATATTGTAAACTATTTGAAATAAAAATATTATTATGTCCACTTGAATAATAACTAGTAGAACAATTCATATAATTATAATTAGGAATAAATGTATTCTATACAATTATCCTATGTCAAGTTCGATAACCTAATATCATAATATACTCAGGTTCTATTTTTTCCTAATATTTGATTATGAGTTTCTATACCATTAGTGAATATATCTAAGCTTTTCTTTAATTTATCATTTGACAATTTTAGTTCATTACTTTCTTTCAAAAATTGTGCATTCTTTTCTTCCCCTATAACAATTTATGATTTAATACTATCAAATAAAGAATGTTATTTCTTTATAATTTTTTATTTATATTTAATCTCACTGAAGGTATCTTCAAGTATATTGAAATATTTTAAAATTTCCACTTTTGACATTTTATTAGCATTTTTTCATATCTAGAATGATCATAATTATGTATCGGATAGATATTAGGTACTTTATATATGTTATCCATGAAGCACATATTTCCTCTATCATAATTTTCTTCATCAATTGAGTCTGAGTCACTGGAGTTGTCCTCATTGGCACACTAGGTGATTCCATTGGTGTATTATATTTTCTATCCTTATCATCATACTTAATTTTTTACTTTAACTTAGGACATTCACCCTTAACATATTGTTTTCTTTTATACTAATAACTAGTAATTTCATTTGAGTTATCATATCTTATCCAGTCTTTCTTCCAATTCCCTATATTATCATACTTTCCTTTATATCATGGTTTCTTGAATAATTTATATTTATTATATAATTTGTTAAACCTTATCGCTAGATGGGCCATCTCTACATCACACTTGGGTGGTGATTCCTTATCCCTGGAGCTTTAATATTGTACTTTTTTATGCAGTAGTCTTAAAGGGTACATATTTCCTCTTTGGATCATCTTCCTCTTCAAAATTAACATTAATTTCTTTCTCATACATCATTAACATTCCAATAAATTAATTAACAGTTAATTTGGTTATATCACATGATTCTCATTTTGAAACTCATATTCCCCTCCAACTATTTGGAAGATATATTAGCAGTCACATGATTTTATATTTATTTGAAATTTTATTTCCCAATGAGATCACTATATTAACTATCTTTTTAATGCTAAGATACATATCAGAAATCATTTCACAAGGTTTAGTCTTGAATGTATCATATTTAATTGTATAAATATTCAATATCATTTCTTTAACATAAGTTTCTCCTTCATGAAAAATAGATAATATTTCCAAAATTTCAAAATTTATTTTAATAGTAGATATCCTATTAATTATTAATTTCTTAAAGAATAGTTAAGATTATTCACGGATTTATAATTATTCTTAGAGGTTGTTTTAGAATCATCATCCCTTGTTACTCTATCAGTTGAAGGTAATTCATATTTATCCTCTATAGAAGTCAATATTTCAAAACACAAGCTTTATATGTGCATTTTCATCTTTATTTTCCATAAAAAAATAATTATTTACATTAATTATAGATGGTATATTTTTAGAATAAACTTATTGTCTTTTATCCATTTAAAGAAATAAATTTAGTATTGACAGAACATTAATATCTTTAAAGCACAAATAAAATAATAGTTGAAAAGGTTATGAAATCCTTTGATAAAAAATATTGGTTAGACCGAGTAACCCATGAGGGGGTTAATTGAGTTCCCAATTAAAATTTCTATTAAATAATAGTTCAATTAAAATCCCCAAGATCAATTAAAAGGGCCTATTAAATCAAAACAGATGATCGATATAAGTTTTGATCATTCAAAATATTCCTCAAAGATTGATTTTTTCTTAGTTAAAATAAAATTAAAACTATTATATCTTTTGAAATCAATTTACTTAATCAAATAATTATATAAACACTATTTCAAACTAAATATCAAAGTAGTGGTCTTGTTTATATTTTTAAACAAACTCAGTTTAAAGCATAGAAATGAAAAAAAAACATAGCATAATTAAAAACTTGAGGTTCAGTCTCAAGATGAGAGCAAATACCTTCCTCTTCAAAATAGCTTGATTAAAATAAGATTACATAAATAAAATCTTGATCCACAACCGGAATCGGGTAAATAGATAATAACTACATGTTTTCTAGAAAACACGTGGACCTCTTACATAATAACAATGGGAATAAAAAAACATAAGGCACACAAGGACCTCTTCCACAACACTGTGGGTAAACAAATGTAATTTGATTTAAGAAGATATATTGTATCTCACTGTTAAAGAACATGAGACAATGTGTGTTTAATAATCCTTCTAAACTACACACTGCTTGAAATTAAATGGAAAAATAAAAGGAGAAAGTATAAAAATGTATAAAAATAGAGTTTCTTGGTCAAATGTGTTCTGAATATTGGGAATCCTCGGATATAGCTTAGAGTGGATCTGAAGTCATATTTCTTAAAATCACAGTAAAATAGAACATCATGAGCTATATTTTTTCTATTTATAGGGATGGTTCTGAATGTCTAGTATATTCTACACTTCCATAGTCAGATGCAGGTAATAGTGTTGAGTGTAAATCTCTTAACTAAATAACACACTTAATCGTCTATTCTAACATGGCTGGCATGAATTCATTCATTTACCTTCATTCATGGGGGTAAATTCTTTTAATATATAGCACTACAGGATGTAGAGACTATTAGAGGAATAATCATCCAAGTATTTTGCATCCTCATACTTAGTTCTGATATCATTTAATGTTCCTTGTAGTAGATTAATTTTAATTTAAAAGAATATAGTTGTTAGATGCATTTAATTAAAATATACCTAAATAGAGATGGTGATTAAGGATAGAAGAAACTCATGTCTGGTGGTGAGAGAATCCAATAGTGAGTTTGACTAACGGTAGGTCATTCTCAATGGTGATTCATCTCAGCAGTGACTAATTTAAATGATAGCTCGTCTAATGGTAGGTCATCTTCATCAGTGAAAAATATCAATAGTGACTCGTTTAATAGTAAGTTATCCTAGAAATGATACATTCTTAATGTTAGGTGACTCCACTCTGGTTGTGGGAAAATTATGGCAGTGAGTCAGGTTTGATGGTGATTAATTATTGGAAGTGAATCATTTTCAGTGGTAATATTTTCTTTGGGGTGACTCATTCTCAATGGCTATCCCTTTCTGGAGGTGACTCATATTCAATGGTGAGTCTTTTCTGGTGGCGACTCATCCTCAAAGGTGATTCCTTTCAATACATAGCCAAATTTTCACCAAATTTTTATATATTATAAAATGTTCTCATACAAAATAAAAACCATTAAATAGATAATTAACATGATTTTTGAGCATTGAAATAAGGAGGGTCCAATGGATAGGTCTCCCAAATGTATTTAAAAAAGGGAATTAACATTGTCAAAAATACATATTGTCCACAACTCTATTAGGGGGGTTCTTTATCATCACTTTCATTAACAATGATAAAGGCCCTACTAATACAGTGTTATTTTTGAATGACATCATACTACAACAAAAATACACCTATATCAAAATACACATGTATGAAAATTCATAATTTAATTTAAATGATATTTACATCACAAATACAAAAAAACGAAATTTTATACATTTCAAACAATGTTTTGTATAATTTAAATCACAATTACTATCCACAAACATTTAAAAACATCAATGTTTCATCATATTTTACACATCTGACCCCCTCTTAAAAAATCATGATCATGGTATCAATTTTTGAACAAACCAAACTAACCCAAGAAAAATAATACAACTATATAAGAAAAAATATATTATTTCATTAATACTATAAAAAAATAATTTAAACATAAATATGAAAGGATACATTAATAAAATGTCAATAATAAATAAATGGACACACTTAGAGTCATACCAATCACACTATTTAGCAGATTGAGGTTGGGAAAATTCCTACATGTCAAAAATGACTTATGTATCATTTTCTTAAAGTATCAAAAAAATCCAAATAAGTTTTCTTGTTTTGAGTATATCTCTTGTCTTTTTTACTAAAATTTCACTTTAAACTAAAAACATGAACTTTAATTAATATTAGTAAGATCGTGTGTCAGTTTTTTGTGAGACTAATTCTTACACATCACAAATGGTTTATGAATATATTTTTTAATGTATCAAGACCATCGAGCACATTTTCTTGGGAGTGACACATGTTTTGAACTAAACTGTCAATTTTAGACTTATAAAGGGCACTTTGAGTCATATCGGGAACACTGTGTATCATATTGAGGTTATAATGAATCCTACACATCCATAATTACATATAGATCACTTTTTAAAGTAAAACAAAATCCTAATTCTTTTTCAAGCTTTTGAGTATGTCACTTTTGTTCTTTTTAATAAAAGGTCAATTTTAAATAAAAATCCACACTTAGAGTCTTATCGATAACAATTGGAATCAGATTAAGGTGAAACTAATTTCTACATGTCAACAATGAATTATGGATCATTTTACCAAAGTATTAAAGTAATAAAAATGATTTTTCTTGGTTTTTATTATGTCACTTTTGTTTTTTACTAAAATGTCATCTTAAAATGAAAACACACACTTTAAATCATACTAGTCACATCATGTGTCAATTTTATGTTATATTGATTCCTACACATCAAAAATGACTTATTAATCATTTTCCAAATTTATCAAGACAATAAGAATGCATTTTATTTTTTTCAGTGAGTGAAACTATTTTTGAACTAAAATGTCAATTTTAAACTGATAATAGAATATTTGAGTTTTACCTAGAATACCATGTATCTGATTGAGGTGATGGTAATTACTAAAAGTCAAAAATTATTTATGGGTAATTTTATTTATGTATGAAAACAATCCTATTTTTTTCTCAGTTTTGAGTATGTCACTTGTCATTTTTACTAAAATTAATGTCAATTTCAAAAAAAATACACACTTGGATTCATACTAGTCACATCATGGACCATATTAAGGTGATGTTGATTAATACAATTCAAAAATCACTTATTGATCATTTTACTAAATTATAAAATCAATATGAATGTTTTTCTTAGTTTTCAGTATGCCACATGTCCTTTTTACTAAAATTAATGTCAATTTTAAATAAAAGGACACACTTGGAGTCATACGTGCCACACATCGAATCAAATTGAGGTGAGGTTGATTCATACAAATCAAAAAGGACATATGTATCATTTTTCATAAGTATTAAAACAATTAAAATGTTTTTTCTCAGTATTGAGTATTTCATTTGTGTTTTTTACTAAAATTTCATTCCAAATTGGAAACACCCACTTCAAGTATACTAAATAAATTGTGTGTTGGTTTGATGTGAGATTGATTCCTACATGTCAAAAAATGACTTATGATTTAATGTAATAAAGTATAAATACAATAATAGTTCATTTTATTATTTTTCAAGGAGTGAAGTAGTTTTTGAACTAAAATGAAAATTAAACTAATAAAAGACCCTTTGAGTTATACTGGGAACCCCATGTATTAGATTGAGTTTTAGGTAATTCCTACACATAAAAAATTTCTTATGGATCATTTTCATAAAGTATCAAAATAATATGAATTTTATTTATTATCTTTGAGTATGTCACTTGTCTTTTTGATGAAAAAAATAATGTCAATTTCAAATCAAAAGACATACATAGAGTCATATCAGGCACACAAAGTGTTATATTGAGATGCGGTTGTTTTCTAAACATTAAAAATGACTTATGGATTATTTTAATAACATATAAAAAAAATATTAATCTGTTTTATTTTTATTGAGTATATCACTTTTCCTTTTTACTAAAATTTATGTCAATTTTAAATAAGAAGACACACTTATAGTCTTACCAGGCACACAATGTATTGAATTGTGGTGAGACAGAGTCTTATATGACAAAAAATGAATTATATATCGTTTTTGTAAGGCATAAAAACAATACGAGTGTGTTGTATTGGATTAGAGTATTTAACTTGTCCTTTTTAATAATGTTATTGTCAATTTTAAATAAAAATACACAGTTGTAGTTATATCAGTAAAATTTTCGATCAGGTTGATATGAAATTGATTCATACATTTCAAAAATTAGTTATAAATCATTTTTTAGAAAATGTTTAAAAAATAAAAATGTGTTTTATCATTTTTGAGTATGTCACTTGTATTTTTTACTAAAATGTTATTTTGGACTGGAAAGGAACAATTTGTCTCATATCGATAACTTTGTGTGTAAGTTTGATGTGAGACTAATCCATAAACAAAAAAATGACTTATTTATAATTGTCCTAAATTATCAAGACAATCAGAGCATGTTTTATTGTTTTTCAGTGAATAACACACTTTTTGGAAAAAATATCAATTTATATTATATTACAAACACCATGAGATAATCAAGATCACTGTATATCATATTTAAGAGTGAATTATTCCTACATATCAAAAATTACTTATGGATCATTTTCTAAATGTATTAAAATAATCTAAATGTGTTTTCTCCATTTTGAGTATACCACTTGTCCTTTTTATTAAAATTAATGTCAATTTTAAATAAAAAAGAAACATTTAGAGTCATACCTCACACATTGTGTATAAGATTAAGGTGAAGATGATTCCTACACATCATAAATGACTTTTAGATCATTTTACAAAAGTATCAAATAATCTGAATGAATTTTCATGGTTTTGAGTATGTCAGTTGTCTTTTTTACTATAATTAATGTTAAAGATAAATAAATAGACACATTTGGAGTCATACTAATCACACCGTGAATTGGATTGAGATGTGGATAATTTATAAATGTCAAAAATGAATTATAGATTGTTTTCTTAAATTATCAAAATAATCATAATGAATTTAATTTGTTTTTGAGTATGTCACTTGTGTTTTTACAAAAACTAATGTAAATTTTAAATAAAAAGACATTATTTTCATCATACCTATCAAACAGTATGTCCTATTGATGTGTGGTTGATTCCTAAACATTGAAAATAAATTATAGATCATTTTACTAAAGTATCAAAATAATATGAATTTGTATTCACAGTTTTGATTATGTTATGTGTGTTTTGAAAAAAAATGTAAATTATAAACAAAAAACATATAGTTCATGTCATTTATAGAACACTGTATATCAGATTGAGGTGTGGATGATTGAGTATAAGATGCATTTTTTTCTTTCAACTATATAAAACAAGCCATAACAGAGATATTTTTTCCATTTGGATGGAATAGGAATCCCCATGCTTCCTAAAACGTCCCATCCAAAAGTACCATGATCTCTATTTTTTGGTTTGTATTAGAAAGTTGAAAATAAAATATAACTTCCCAAAAGATCTTTGAAAAAAACTAAATAATTATTAGATAAAAATAATAAAGAAATTTAATTAAGAAATAAAAGATAAAATGCTGAAAAATTAACTGAATAAGTAGTATGAATTCACCTTTTCATGATGTTTGCATACATTCTTGACCCATTTCCTTGTTTCCATTATCTCAATTGTAGCCTTGAAGTCCAATCTCTCATGAGCACGAGTATATTGGAACAAACCACCCCAAATCAAGAAAAAGAATCTAATTAAATAAAAAAATGATTTTTTTGTTAGTAATACTATAATAAAATTAATTAAACATAAATATGAAACAATAAATCAATAAAATGTCAATTTTAAATTGAAACCACAAAATTTGAGTCATACCAATCACACCATGTCTTGGATTTATGTATGGTTGGTTTCACTATGTCTTTTTTATTCTAGAGTTCATAATCACAGTACATGAGTGAGTCATACTTATTGCAGAATTAATTTCTTCATGATCTCTATAAAATTAACAAAATAAGCATCATATAAAATGATGTGGAAATTAACTAAAAATATTAGATAAAATAATTAAAAAATCAGATAAATAAGTAGTAAGAAGTAACATCTTCATGATATATGTGTAAATTTTGAAACCAATTATGTTTTCCATTAATTTTTAAACAAATCTATTTCATCTTGTGAATATGAGGACTTTCAAAAAGTAGGGTAGTAATATAAAAATAAAAATACACAAATGATTAATAAATATTTTAAATGAAATATTAATTATCTTCAAAAATACCTCTTTTGGGATTCTAGTTTGTTGATGTGTATTATATTTGTCATAAATTTTCAAACAATATAACCATAATATTTTCCTTCGGTTTGTTTCAAATACAATGGAAACGTCAAGAAAAATAATTTATTTGTTTTAATATGTGTTTTGATTGTGAAATATTATTATATATACCCAAATACTTATCTTCCTATAGAATTTTATTGTCTCCTTGTATGAATGGACTATCCTCATTCCATGATTTTCATGATATCTAAACACCTCCCGATCATAACTGAATTTTCATTAAAAATAATATTAAATATATAACTGTAATTTTATATCTAAAATAATAGATTTAGTGTATTAAAAATAGAAAAAATTCATCATGTGTGGTTAGTTTCTTGGGTATCCATGCAGTGAATCCATAAAATAATTATTTGGACTATCCTGATTGACTATAATGAGTATGTAGTATTGAAAAAAGAAGTAATAAGTAATAAAAGAAATGAAAATATATTTTATATTATTAAATTTTATGGTATTACTCATGCATCATTGGTAATAAGAATATTCTATCATTTATACATTTTCTTTAAAATGTTGTAGATTGTTTTTCTACACTTTAATCAATTTTAACTGAATCCAACGATGATAGTTTTATAGAAGTGATGTGAGGAATAATGATTCTATATTTATGTTCATAGGGTTTACCTTTAAATAGTATTGATATAGACCCCTGCAAAACAAATAATAATTGTATTTAGTCATAATTAACATATTATATTAGCTAATAGAAGAAAATCCTTAAAATACCCATCATGTATACATTTACAACTAAGTCTCATATCCAATCATACTAGAGGATTTAATTTACATTCTCTAGATAAATGTAGTCTGTAATGACTTACCTATATATTTTTTCTTCAAAATCAATTATGAAATTACAACCATTTGTATCTGTATACTTGTATGAGACTTTAATGTTAGTAAATTCATATATTGAATAGGTGGGGTAAAAGTGCTTTGTGAATATCATTAAATTGGTTAGTAGATCCTTTAGATTATTTTGATTTGACTTTTTTGTTTAACCCCCTCCTTTTCTATATTTTTAATAACAATTATCAGTTTAAACCTTTTTTATTAATTGTTAAAAAAAATTCATTAACAATAAATTGAAAGTGAATACCTCTTGTTGACATATTTTTTACAAGATATGACAGCCATAATATGAATTTTCCAATATATTTCTTGACTATATGAATATAAGTTTCATCAAATGGATCAAGTGTCTCTATTCTAGGATCATGAGATATGGTAATACCCACTCTCACAAGACCTATTAGAAGTTTTCTATTGTGTAGATTATCATCTTAAAAATTGAACACAGTGGCTCTCATAATAAGGCGATGAGTGGGTGTTGATAGATATACTCATAATACTTTTCACCCTATTTAATATCAGTACAAGAAAGGTATAAATGTATATTTAATTTAGAATTCATAGACAAATTTATGATAATATTGATTAACTCAACTAAGACAGCTCTTTGAGGGGAATAGAATGCCTCAAAGATGGTGGGGGTGGGGGGAGTTAGATCAACACACAGTGGATATTCTTGAGTTGTTTCTTCTTTTTCTTCTATCCCATAAAATTCTCTTGAAACTCAGTCTTAAAATTAATTTTTTCTTCACTAGAAACTAATCATCCCTTTATCTATTCCATTTTTTTTATCTTTATCCCCATGTAATTTTATTTTCTCAAAATATGTTTGGGGTTTCACCCCAAAACCCACCCCTATGATACGGCCATATAATTCTGACCACTTCAAGGCCACTAATAGTAGTTGTTCATATGGTATAGCTGATTATGATTATTTTGTCTAAGTTGGATAAAAACTATCTGAAACTATTTATTAATTGTAATGAAATTGTGATTTCAAGAAAAAAAATTATCATTCCATGCTTACACATGTTTCTCATACTTTATTTGTGTTTTTCTCTATTAGCATACCATATTTGTTTACACGTGCCTACTTCCATAGAACATGATGTGGGATAAAAGTATAATTTGATTTGTATTCATTAATATACATATAAACAGAGGAATATAAATATGTTTTTGTTCCATGTCACATAAAATTATTATGGTAGATTTAAAATACATACCAATTTTTTTTTTCAAGGGAAGCATACCCCATCCCAACATTGTGGAAGATTTATATTGGTTTTGTTTCCCAAAACTTATTTTGAGCAATAAATGACTTTTTCATAAATTTAAAACTCTAAATCAAAGTGATTAATATACATATTTTCAAACAATGTGTCAACATCCACAATAAACATGAAAATATGTCTCCTCATGATGAATCGTAAATGCATTCCTTCTTCGATTATCATATGTGTATACATATCTAGTGGTTTAAGGTTTATTTTCCCTTCAGCACCATTTAAATAAAAATCTATTATAATTGTGAGAAATCCACTTTGAGCCTTTCCAGTAATCATTAATACAAATTTTTTAAGGGATTCACCTACTATAAATACACTCTAGAAGCGATAATAAAGGGTAATTCAATGTTTCATTATTTTATTTTTTAATAAAATATAGAAATTATATCATATTTTTAACCTAATCTCTTCAAAAATTAGTGTCTTAAGCATGAGAACAACATGGTTCCATGGATATACACCAAACATCATAAATTGCTAAGTGGTGATCCCAATGGAATTACTGAACATGGACATGTTGGAGTTAACAGGATGGCCACACACATTCCATTCAACCTCAAATTTTATGCCTTTGTTTTTCAACTTTATAATTTTTTCTAACACCATCATGCTAAAATTCTCTAGTTTTTTCTAAGTCATTGGTTCTTTGTCATCTACCATTTCCCTGGGTTCAACATTATCAATATGTTGTTTCTCTGGATTGGTAGCATCGACATGTGTAGAATGTTGTTGCTCCTCTAAACTAGAAGCACTATCAGGTTGAGAAACCTATTGTTCGTCAGGATTGAGATCATTATCTTGTGAAAAAGTTGTTATTTGGAGAAGTAGTTAAACATTTAATTTAGATTACATAAATAAATCTGTGAACTGATAATTATATGAGTTAATATAATGTATATTACACAAAAATGTAACCCGATTATTGAACTCTCACTTTTTAAAGGATGAAGATATTTGACCCATGTATTGAGTTTCCAAATCCCACCATTTCAGTCTCCTCTGACATAAAATACCCTTCCAACATTTTTACTATTTTTAAATGGTTACGAAATCTCAATGAATGGGTCTTCCTCAATTGAATTTTCATCTAAGCCTTCAGTGGTTTTTGTCGATAATAGAACTACTGACCACTTTTTGTTTTTGGGATTTGGAACATAAAATACTTGTACTATTTTTGATACCATTATAGGAAGTTCTCATTTTCAACCTTCCTTACTTAAATCCATGTTCATGAATCCCAACTCATCTATTTTAACAAAAGTCAAGTTATTAGCCCACTTATATTGAAAAATTGTCACTTAGAATGTTGTATAATCCTACTACTATATAATTTTGATGATTCTGAAGTATAAAATATTCACATAAATTGGTTTTATATCTGAGGTACCTATTTCCGATGGAAAATTAGTCACCTGATGATTGATTGTAGGGGGTTGATTTTTTTTAAATCCTTTATTTTGGATTCACTATTTCCAAAAAATTTCCTGTTGAGTCAATAAGGTTTTCCTTATGACTTTTCCATTCCTTCTTGTTTTGAAAATCACAAACACCTTATTCTTAAGGAAAATCGCTTTTGTAAGGAAAATCGCTTTTGTAAGGAAAATCGCTTTTGTAAGGAAAATCGCTTTTATAAGGAAAAATGCTTTCTTAAGGAAAATCGATTTCTTAAGGAAAAATGCTTTCTTAAGGAAAATCGCTTTTATAAGAAAAATTTATCCTTATCATATTTTCATCAATATTTTTCTTAAGTGAAAGTTTCGGATTCATTTTCTCGGAATCATTAAAACTTAGATATAAAGCATTCTGTTTAGTATTCAGATTCTGGACAAGAACTATAAGGAAGTTTCATTCCGAATTCCGGATATGAATTCTGACTTAGTTCTATTCCAGATTCAGGATACGAATTCTGAAGAAGAATTCTCATTACGAATTCTAATGAAGAAATCCCATTCCGAATTCTCATTACGAATTCTGATGACGAATTCTCATTACGAATTCTAATGAAGAAATCCCATTCCGAATTCTCATTACGAATTCTGATGACGAATTCTCATTACGAATTCTAATGAAGAAATCCCATTCCGAATTCTCATTTCAAATTCTGAAGAAGAATTCTCATTACGAATTCTAATGAAGAAATCCCATTCCGAATTCTCATTACGAATTCTGATGATGAATTCTCATTAAGAATTCTGATGATGAATTCTCATTACGAATTCTGATGATGAATTCTCATTACGATTTCTGATGACGAATTCCTATTCCGAATTCTCATTCCGAATTCTCCTATTAAACAGAATCTGATTATCATTGTTTTATACACTCTGAATTTGTTCACTCCGAACTTTCACTCCGAAATTTCTATTCCGAACTTTTATGTTAGAGTTTAAAACGATGTCGTGCATTCTGTTACACTTACTTTGTTATAAAACGATGTCGTCCATTTTGTTATAAACTAACCGTTGTCTAAGTGACACGTGTACAGGTCCCTCCGAACTTTAAGGGAAATATGACCGTTGGAGAAGGAGCCGACCTCACCTATAAATAGGAGCTCATTTGAAAAAGCTCAAAATACGGATGGATGAACATTTGGACTTTGTGCATACATGCTGTTGAAGTGATTTCTAGAGAGAGAGTCTCTTATAAACTCTCAGAGCTTCGTGCGACTCCGAATGTTGGTGATTACATTCGAGGGCTTCCGGGGATAGGAAGACAGAGGTGCCGACTACCTTAAAGATCGAGGGCTTTCTTGCTGAGAAAGACAGAGGTTGCCGACTACCTTAAAGATCGAGGGCTTTCTTGCTGAGAAAGACAGAGGTTGCCAACTACCTTGAAGTTGAGGGCTTGCGGGGATAGCAAGACAGAGACACCGATCTTCGTATCGAGGGCTTACCCTGGTGTGGGTAAGACAGACTTGATTGAAAGTATAAATCAAGGGACCTTTATCCAAGGTTGTTGGATACCCTTCTCTTTGGGTTAAAAGACTATTATCTTGTTACTAGTAGTTTTTACTACTCGTTTTATTCCGCTGCTTTTTGTATCTTAAGGAAAGTATAACTTTCTTATACTTCCTTACTTACTCTGATTAGTTTAGATTCTATACGCTTTAAGGTAGAATCTTATATTGTAACTTTTGTTAAGTTTCAATTTCCGGAACCATATTTCCGGAACCTACTTTTGGAATCTCTTTCCAAGTTTAGTTCGGTGTTAGAGGTGTTGTGAATCTGCTTAGTTTAACTTTGTTAAACTTAGTTCTTTCCTTTTCTTAAGGAAACTCTAGTTACTCATATCTAACTTTAAAGGTTCCAAAGGAATTTTTAAAGTATACAATTCACCCCCCCTCTTGTATATTGAGCATCTCATACTATATTTCGATCCTACAATTGGTATCAAAGGTTGGAAACCTCTTACTCTATACCATTCTTACATTTGGTATCAGAGCCAAGGTTACTGAAATACTTGTACTCACATACAAGTTTTTCTTGCTCACTTTTCTTTTCCGAATTTTTTTCATTCCGGATTATCCATTCCGAACTTTTCCTATTCCGAACTTTTTGATTCCGAATTTTTGTTATTAACAAGTTTGTTTCCAAGTTATTTTCAAGTATGGCAGGAATGAATGTTGGTTCGATAGACAATTTGAATCCTACAAGGCCACCTATCTTTGATGGTAATGATTATGAATACTGGAGAGATCGTATGAAGACTTTTGTTATCAATACTGGAGTAGATAACTTTGTCATGCTTACTGGTGATTATAAAATTCCTGACAAGGAAGTCAGAACCTTTACTAACCAGGAGAAGCAAGAATATCAACTGAACTATAAGGTACGCAATACTTTGTTATGTTCAATGACTAGAAATATATATAGCCAAATTTCTTCTTGTGAGGCAGCTAATTGTATATGGAAGAAGTTAGAGGTTACACACTTTGGGACTTCTAAGGTGATTGAGACTAGGAGAGCTATGCTTAGAGCTGAATATCATGGCTTTAATTTTCCTTATGGAGAACCTATCTGCAAAGTACAACAAAGATTTATGACAATTGTCAACAGTCTGCAGTCTATGGGAGAGAAAGGTTTAGATGATGAAGCTCTTGTGGACAAGATAATTGATATTATGCCCAATGAGTGGGAATCCAAGAGAACAGCTATAGATGAAAACAGGAAGGTTACTCAAATAACTCTTGATGAATTATTTGGAACTCTTCTACAACATGAGACCAGAATGAAGAGAGATGCTGACAACATCAAGAAGAAGAATGGAAATGGTACTGTTGCTTTTACTTCAACTTCGAATCAGATGAAAGCTAAGACTCCTGAGAGAGTAACCAGATCCAAATCTAAGAAAGTCATTTTTCAATCCGAATCTAGTGAGAGTGAAGTTTCAGAAAATGAATTAGCCAATCTTGCTCGAAGGATGAACAAGATAGCTGGACAGAGAAACTTTCAATCCAAGTATAAGAAGAAGGATAGGAAAGATAAGAAAGATGGAGAAGTTACTTGTTATGAATGTAAGAGAGCTGGACATATTAGACCAGACTGCCCTATGCTCAGAAAGAAAGAAAGGAAGGAAAGACATTCAGAAAAGAACAGGAAGAAATATTACAAAGCCAAAGCTAAGAAAGTTCTGAAAGCTAATGACACCTGGAGTGCCAGTGGTGGTGACTCTTCAGATGAATCTTCTGAATATGAATCTTCAGGACAGAATAATCTTGGTCTTATAGCCAGATTACCTATTGATAATCAATGTCTTATGGCTAAGGTACGAAATGCTGAATCTTTGACCAATGTTTCCTTAAATTCTAATGATAGTAAGTATTATAACTCTTCTGATGAAGAATCATCTTCTGATGAGGAAAATACTTTACCTACTTTTGAAGAAGTCTCTAGATTTGCTGAACTTCTTGAGATTGAGAATTTCAAACTCAACAAGAAACTTGATAAGGCAAATTCTAGGAATTCTATTCTTACTAAAGAGATATCAGATCTTTCTAAAGATCTTGATAAGAAAAATGCTGATTTTGAAAATATTTCAAAAAATCTTGAGGAAGTAAGTTCTGAGAAGAACAAACTTGCTAAAGAGTTAGAAAAAGTAATTTCTAATAAAAATGTTTTCGAGCCTAACTCTAGTTCCAAAACTAATGATTTTGAAGATAAAAACTTGGTTGTAAAACTCAAGTCCGAAATTTTTTCCTTAAAGAAGTGCTTATCAAACTTTACCCATGGTAAGGAAAATTTTGATAAGATGTATTCTCAAATACGACCTTTAAGAAATAAATCCGGATTTGGTTATACCCATGCAAAACCTGTTTTCAGCAACAATTATTTTGTTCCTCAAAGTGCCCCATTTTGAACTAAGTGTCAATGTGGTGGTCACTGGGCAAGAAATTGTTCCTTAAACAAAACCCAATCCTTAGGTTTTCATAAAGCTTATTTTTCTAAGAAAATGTGGGTACCTAAGATTTTATTGTCTGGAAATCTCGGATCCAAGCAAGTTTGGATTCCGAAAGTCTAACTTTGTTCTTAATTTCAGGAAAATAAAGAAAGTTCCAGCAACAATGTTTGGTACATGGATAGTGGATGTTCCCGGCATATGACTGGAAACAAAGATTTCTTTGAAAAGGTTATCAAAACAAAAGGTGGAAAGGTTACCTTCGGAGATAATGCTCAAGGAAAGATTGTTGGTATATGTAATATTGTTTCAAATTTTTTTTTTAAAAGGAGATATTATTCTTCAGTTTATCGGAACGCAAGATCAACTTGCTGACATTTTCACAAAATCCTTGCCTTCTGATAGATTTGAATATATTAAACAGAAGTTAGGAATGATAACCGTAAGGTAATCTTCCTTAAATTAACTTTTTGTTAAAAAAAAATCTCCTTACAGTAATAAACTCCTTTTCATAGGGGGAGTACATTTGTTTGTTTATTTAACAAAGTTTTTCATAATTTGTTTTCAAATTTTTCGGAACGAAACTTTCCGGAATGGAACTTCCGGAACTACAATTTTCCGGAATGGATATTTCCATACAGAATACTTCTGGAATGAAAGTATTCGTATTGAAAATTTCCGGAATGGAAAATTTTCGTACTGGTATTTTCATAATGGAAAAACTTTCGTATTGAATCTTCCATAACAAGTTTTTTTATTAAGTTTTTTTTATTGAGTTTTTCGTATTGAGTTTTTCGTATTGAGTTTTTCGTATTGCGTTTTTCGTATTGAGTTTTTCGTATTGAGTTTTTCGTAGTCGTCTTTACATTACCCATTACGAATAACTTTCCTAAGCTAATCTGAAAGGTATGACTTCCTTACTGAAGTTTTCGTAATCATATTTTACTTGCTGGCATTTTCTTATAGTTTGTTTTCGGTTTTTGGATTTCTTAATTCTTTGTTTTAATAAAACCTCAAAAAGATCGGATTCAACCTCTCAACCGTCAGATCTGATCTCAGATCATTCTAAACCGTTAGATCAACCGAGGAAGTTGAACCGTCATCCCAATGCCTATATAAAGGGGACCCTATTTTCTCGTCCCACATCGATCTCAAGCTTTTGCGTGCTGAAGCTCTGCCTCTTCGATTTAAGGCTGTTCCGAACTACAGTTTTCCAGTTTCGAACTTCAGCCTTCTCTGTTCCGAACTTCTCAGAGACTTCTAATCCGAATGTCTGCAGAGTTAGCTTCTCAAGAGATGTCTTCAACCAAGCCCATTTCACAGTGGTTAGTCTACAGAGAACGGTTAGTTCATCCGAATTTCTTCAGCAACTATGATTCTATTATATCAAAGAATATCAAGCTGAATGGCTGGGAAGATGTTGCGGTATCAAAAACCGGCAACCAAGATGAAGTTTACTCTGACTTGCTTGTCGAGTTTTATGAGTCAGTTGCTTTCTTCAAGGAAGAAAATAGAGAGAAGTTTTCCTTCAAATCATATGGCAAGACATATAAGTTATCTTACACCAAGGCTGCAAGCTTGGTAGGGTTGAGTTATGAAGGTGAAGCTGAGTTTATCTCGCACGTTCTGCCAGACTCCTTGGGTAGTTTCAACAAGGAGAAAGCCTTAGAAATTCTCGGATTAGATGATGATAAGGCTCCGAAAATTGCAAGTCTTTCTACAAACTTCCGGATTCTGGAGTTATGGGTGCAAGGGCTTATTGTACCGAGAAAAGGAGACAAGGACAGCTTGAAGAAGAGTGAGATATACATCTTAGATTTCTTGATAAATCTAAGGAAGTTCAACCTGATGAAGCATATCCTTCTTAATATTGAGAATTTGAAGAAGGGGAATCTGAGAGCTCAGATAGTGATGTACCCGGCAATATTGTCGAAGCTGATAGTTCGGTGCCTAGAATCCTTTAAGGTTGCTTGTAGTTCTAAGCCGAAAGTTTGCAAGATCATGTTGCTCAGTGATGCAACTCTTAAAAGGATGAATATAGCTTTTAACAAGGAGTCAGGGAAGTTCATTGATCTACCTCCTCAAGAAGAAGTGACTCCGAAAGTGGCTGATCCGGAATCATCCAAGCCGGTAAGAAAGAGGAAGTTGAAAGAAGTGGTAGTCGATGCTGAGGAACCTAAGTCTAAGGAAGTCCATTCCGCACCTCCTAAGCCTAAGAAGAAGAAGACATATTCTGAGGAGGTTGCAGCGAAGTGGAGAGCTGACAAGGAGAAGAGGAAGGAAGGAGATCCACAGTTCGGATTGGATCCCGCAGAGGCTAAGGCTCTGAAAGAAAAGGCTGCTGATGAGCTCGAGAAGCAAGCTAAGGAAAAGAAGCTGAAGAAGAAGTTGTCAGAAGCTGAGGCTGTGCAAGCATTGTTGAAATTTAATGAAATAGTTTCAGCAACCATTCCCGTTCCGAGAACTTTTTCTTTGGACTCTCTACCTGAGACTCCAGGAAGAAATCTCAATGATCCGAAAGAGGCTGCTGCTAAGAATGCTGAGGAAGTTGAACAAGTGGAACAAGCTGAAGAGGTTGCTGAAGGAAGTGTCGAGACAGGAGATGTGCTCAAACAAGTAGATGAATATAAGGGAACTCCTTCGGAACACCTGTCGCTCCGAACATCTGAAGCCGAATCTTCAAAGCTAGTTACTCCAGTAATAGAAGAAAAGGAAGGAGAGGAAGAAGTTTCCTATCATGGAGAAGAAGAACAATTTTTACTTGATGCTGCTCAGAAGGAAAATCTAGAAGTTGTTGTTGAGAAAGATGATGTTGTTCAGGTCTCTGATAGTGAGAAGAAATCTCCGGAACAGGTTTATATTCCGGAAAAAGATAAGGGGAAACAAGTTATTGCTGATACCCCGAGTTCAGAAAAGAGTATGAGGAAGGAAGCTGGTAGTTCTTCTAAGAGGAAGTTGGAGCTTATTGAAGAAGAAAATTCTCCTAGCAAGATGTCAGATTCGGAATCATCTTCGTTGGGGCACGATTTTGTTGTTCAATCCTTGAAGAAGTTGGTGGGAACCATTCCGACCTTCTCCAGTATTGACTCTCGGTGCCAGATGCTCCAACATACGTTGAATCAGAAAACCGATTCCGTATCCATGGTTATGGATAAATGTGTTGAGATAGAAGCCCAGTTCAAAAATTTCTTTATTGGTTACGAAGCCCATAAAAGATCTTGCAAAAGGATGACTAGCTGGTCGAAGAAGAATGTAGAAGAGATGAGGTTGCTGGATGAGTTTCAGGAGAATGTCAAGGATGCATTTCAAACCGAGGACAAGAAGTTTCATGAGATGACTGCATCATTCGAAGAAAGGTTGACAGAGGAAAAGAACATTCGGAGTCAGGAAGTAAGAGATCTGAATGGAAAGCTCAACTCTGTTAATCAAAGTTGGAAATTTGAAAGGGATCATCGGATCAATTTTCTAGAAAGGATAAAGTCTCAGGAAGAGAAAATGGAAGCTCAGGAAGAAAAGTTGAAGGCTCAGGAAGAAATCATTCAAGCTCAGTCAGCAAGAATAGTTGCCTTAGAAAAGCAAGCAGAGGAAGATCATAAGGATATCAAGAAGATCAAGACTATTCTCAAGGGGCTGATGTCGAAGGAGAAAGATCCCAAATGACCAATCCGATCTTTTTGTTGTAATCTGTTTTTGTTGCTGACATTTCAAATATAATGAAAATTGTGCTTGTTGTTTCTATTGCTGTCGTTACTAATCTATTCAGGTACTTTGTTATTTTTTTTTCCATTCCCTCCAATTCTTTTTGAAAATCACAAAGGGGGAGAAGGAAAAGATCCTTAAGAAAAAGAGGAAATCTGATAAGTGCTTATCAAAGGGGGAGAAAGAAAAATACCCAAGGAAAAAGAACTCTAATAAGAGTTTGTTTAAGGGGGAATTTTTCTTAAAGAAACATCACTCCGGAAATATGAATACGATCCTTAGAGTTTCAAAGCCTAAGGGGGAGTTAGTCGTATTCATCTATATTCTTAAACCAAGGGAGATAAGCTTTAATATGTTTCTTTCTTCTTAGAATAACTTTTTCGTAAGGATGTTTGTGCTTTCCAAAAAGGGGGAGATTGTTGAGTCAATAAGGTTTTCCTTATGACTTTTCCATTCCTTCTTGTTTTGAAAATCACAAACACCTTATTCTTAAGGAAAATCGCTTTTGTAAGGAAAATCGCTTTTGTAAGGAAAATCGCTTTTGTAAGGAAAATCGCTTTTATAAGGAAAAATGCTTTCTTAAGGAAAATCGCTTTCTTAAGGAAAAATGCTTTCTTAAGGAAAATCGCTTTTATAAGAAAAATTTATCCTTATCATATTTTCATCAATATTTTTCTTAAGTGAAAGTTTCGGATTCATTTTCTCGGAATCATTAAAACTTAGATATAAAGCATTCTGTTTAGTATTCAGATTCTGGACAAGAACTATAAGGAAGTTTCATTCCGAATTCCGGATATGAATTCTGACTTAGTTCTATTCCAGATTCAGGATACGAATTCTGAAGAAGAATTCTCATTACGAATTCTAATGAAGAAATCCCATTCCGAATTCTCATTACGAATTCTGATGACGAATTCTCATTACGAATTCTAATGAAGAAATCCCATTCCGAATTCTCATTACGAATTCTGATGACGAATTCTCATTACGAATTCTAATGAAGAAATCCCATTCCGAATTCTCATTTCGAATTCTGAAGAAGAATTCTCATTACGAATTCTAATGAAGAAATCCCATTCCGAATTCTCATTACGAATTCTGATGATGAATTCTCATTACGAATTCTGATGATGAATTCTCATTACGAATTCTGATGATGAATTCTCATTACGATTTCTGATGACGAATTCCTATTCCGAATTCTCATTCCGAATTCTCCTATTAAACAGAATCTGATTATCATTGTTTTATACACTCTGAATTTGTTCACTCCGAACTTTCACTCCGAAATTTCTATTCCGAACTTTTATGTTAGAGTTTAAAACGATGTCGTGCATTCTGTTACACTTACTTTGTTATAAAACGATGTCGTCCATTTTGTTATAAACTAACCGTTGTCTAAGTGACACGTGTACAGGTCCCTCCGAACTTTAAGGGAAATATGACCGTTGGAGAAGGAGCCGACCTCACCTATAAATAGGAGCTCATTTGAAAAAGCTCAAAATACGGATGGATGAACATTTGGACTTTGTGCATACATGCTGTTGAAGTGATTTCTAGAGAGAGAGTCTCTTATAAACTCTCAGAGCTTCGTGCGACTCCGAATGTTGGTGATTACATTCGAGGGCTTCCGGGGATAGGAAGACAGAGGTGCCGACTACCTTAAAGATCGAGGGCTTTCTTGCTGAGAAAGACAGAGGTTGCCGACTACCTTAAAGATCGAGGGCTTTCTTGCTGAGAAAGACAGAGGTTGCCAACTACCTTGAAGTTGAGGGCTTGCGGGGATAGCAAGACAGAGACACCGATCTTCGTATCGAGGGCTTACCCTGGTGTGGGTAAGACAGACTTGCTTGAAAGTATAAATCAAGGGACCTTTATCCAAGGTTGTTGGATACCCTTCTCTTTGGGTTAAAAGACTATTATCTTGTTACTAGTAGTTTTTACTACTCGTTTTATTCCGCTGCTTTTTGTATCTTAAGGAAAGTATAACTTTCTTATACTTCCTTACTTACTCTGATTAGTTTAGATTCTATACGCTTTAAGGTAGAATCTTATATTGTAACTTTTGTTAAGTTTCAATTTCCGGAACCATATTTCCGGAACCTACTTTTGGAATCTCTTTCCAAGTTTAGTTCGGTGTTAGAGGTGTTTTGAATCTGCTTAGTTTAACTTTGTTAAACTTAGTTCTTTCCTTTTCTTAAGGAAACTCTAGTTACTCATATCTAACTTTAAAGGTTCCAAAGGAATTTTTAAAGTATACAATTCACCCCCCCCCCCCTCTTGTATATTGAGCATCTCATACTATATTTCGATCCTACATTTCCAACATGTTTATTCATGGAATAAAAAACAACCAATGGTTCTATATCCATGAGATTCCTTCTTTCCAAAGGTAGGTTCTCACGAGGGTGTTTTTACAATGATACATAAGAACTCATATTGGTCTAGAGGATGGGAGGTTGGGCTCATCACACACTTTTTGGAGTATTTTTTGTATACTCTAGGACTATCTTATTGATTTAATATATGTTCATGAATCCTTCATCAATTCACAAGTATGATGTGGGTTAACCATGAATTATCAATCAATTTTTAACATGTATCAAATTTTAGTATCATCTATATGTATCTAAGGTTCTTCATGAATGGAGATATATGTTTGTATCCATGGTTATCCATCAATGGTATCTTTTTATTTATTGGTTAGATATTATTTATTCATTATTACGATGATGATGGTTTTCAACCATACAGTGGGGCGCTCTAGTGTGATTCATCATCCTGGGAGATGGGATTTGTTTTGATGTCAGGATTGGAACCATGATTGGGTTTCATATGTATCCTTGTGGAAGTAATCAGAACCCACATAGTTCAGTTCCACATAATTGGGCACATCATACCTTTTAAGTTCATGTGATAATGAATGAAACATGTAGTTTAGCATCATACGACAAGGAAGTCTATGCAGAATTTTCCTAGTCAATGTTTGGAATGGGACTTATTATGAAGTGTTCCATGGAAAATTGAAGGGATCTGGATTCCCAATATTAATAATACCCTATCGGGAATGTGGATCATAGAGAATAGTGTTGATTTGGGGTATTGGGTTTGAACCTCAGGGATTATTTTTATGTATCCCATTTAGACGGAAATAAAATCCCACATAGTTTGATTGTGTGGACCCATGCATATGAAGTACCCTAGAAAATTTGTATCGTAGATAAGTATGGCATGTTGATAGGATTAGTTTGGGACTTATTCTTGATAATAATTCCCCAGTGACTTGATGTTGGGTTTGGGGCTTACTCTTAAGGAGGGTTTCCATAGTGATTGGAGGTTTGGTTTGGGGCTTACTCTTGAGAAGGATTCCCATAGTGATGGGAGGTTTGGTTTAGGAATTACTACTAAGGAGGATGACCATAGTGATTAGAGGTTTAGATTGGGGCTTACCCTGGTGGAGGATTCCCATAGTGATTAGATGTTTACTTTATGGCCTACCCCTAAGAAGTATCCCCAATGCAATTGACGGTGAAATGGTTGGGGATTATACTAAGTATGAGGTTGAAGATTAGTTGATTTGGGAATTACACTTTGAAGGTTTCCAATGGTCATGAAACATATATATTCTGTGATCATCTCCATCCTCTAAGACCATGTGATTCATGCTCAGTACGAGAAACAAGTTGAATTGGTATATATGGGGAAAAAAATCTACTCTCTTTGCTAATGGAAGAGATAGAAACCCAAAGGGTGAGGCAAAGAATGTAGGCTCAAGTTCCCATTCCCTCACATAATTGTATCCTAGGCCCAAATTGATATAGATAGGGCTTTGAAATATCCATATCCTCTTTTTTGGGTATCTATGATAGTAACATTTAATGATCTATCCAGATACGACCTATAGTTATGGAATTAAAGGAAGGAATGAAGAAGGATAGGTCTTGTAAGAATGATTGGGGCTTAATCCAAGAGGGATGCCCTAAAATTACTTTCTATGGAAGAGAAGAAAATATAATTCAATGTCTTTCTACCTGGAATCGATGGTCCCTAGTCATAGATACCACTAGGGATGGACATGGTCCTGAACCTATAACCCAATACTGGGAGTTCCTTGACCCCATACTCGAGGTTGGGGTCCTCGTTTCAAATGGAATTCATACTCACATGCACCCCGAGGATCCTACCCATCAGGTAGGACAAGTGTGGTAAACCTATGAATGAAAAATAAATACCTATATGCGAGACATGAAAGTGTTCTTATTTCTATGGTTTTTTCTATTCAGAGGCTTTAGTGGAGGTTTCAATTTATTCCCCCTTAAATAAGGGATCTAAAGGAAGAATCTCTCTTCTATTGGTGTCTTAGAAGTGGGATCAAAGGGGGGGTTGTTCCCACAGGTCTTGTCTTATAGATAAAATATTATTTATATAGGGTCAGGGATGAATAGGAGGTGCTTTGTTTAGGATGGATAGGCTTGTGTGAGCCGGATATTCCTTAGCAAGTGGACCACCAAGGAAACAACACATGGGTAAGGATTTATCCTAAGAACCATGGGTCTCCTCAGGTGATCCTAGATGGGTATCACTGAGGTCACTAGTCATGGAAGGGGCCTCGCCTAGGTGGTTGTTTTCTAGGTGGGTAAGTGTTCCTCACATAAGTTGCTTTTTTTATACCCTGGAAGGACTTTGATCCCACCACCCCCCTTAATTTCATATTTTCTCAAGTTGTATAGGGCTACCTGAGGGGTTTTTGGAGGACCTGGGTGGAGGGGTTGTGCGACTAGAGCTTTAGTTTTTTTCCAGTCCTACAAATGATGAGCCCTTGGGTCTTAGTTATATGTAAATAGGGAACCTTGATCAGAGGAGGTTGCCCGTGTAGTTTCATGGAGTAGGTGCCCAACACTGGTGTCCCATGTAAGGGTGTCCTACCATTCAGTTATTCATAGGTATGGTGTGTAGGTCCAACACATAGGTGAGTGGTGGAGGTTTGGTTTATAGGTTAGGTGTGCATAGGTACCTCACACAAGGGTGGTTGTGCCTTCTGGACTGCATGGGCAGGGCATGCACCAACCTTTTGGCACACAGGGTTGGTGCACGCAAGACAACTTGGGAGAACCCTCTGCTCCATATTGCAGACACTTCACCACATACCCTTTCTCCAAATCAATTCCAAGATACTTTCCAGGCCCTTTAGATCGGTCCCTTTTGTACCGTCACTGGCCCCTATGAAAAATGAAGATTTACACCATGAACTTTTCAAACTAGGTCGATGACTATTTGGGTCATGACACATGGAAATCCAATATACTCCTTAAAAAATAAATATATATTTATACTCAAACTCAATACTTGGTGTCTAAGTGAGGTTAATATCTTGAATTATGAATAAAATTTCATGGAACACACTTTATTGTGTTAATATTACCATATACATGCATCACTTCATCCAAAAACTATAACTCCACTATTTTTCATGGTACTTCCTTCATCTTTTTCATTTTTATATAAATTATAAACATCAATTACATAGCCATTATAAGATAATGAATTCATATTTGGTGCTCTTTCTAGCCATCAAATTCATTCTAAAATTGAATCTGAATTTTCATCTGACTCCTTAAAAATATAGTCTTGAACCATCCTGTAAACTATTGATTATGTGTATTTGATATCAATATTTAAACCCTTAATGAATTAAAATAACTATGAATTAATTTAGGGTTTCAACATATGGGTAAACCTCTAAAATATTAAATAAAATGTAAAGGAGGGTCTGCTCTCAATCTGTAATAGTGATTGTAACAATATATATTCTAGAAATTTCTCCAACTAAAATCCACCCAATGTGATGATATTATTTATAGACCAATACATTTGACATCATATAGGTAGTGGGTGCATAATTCAAAAAATTCATCAACAATATATCTCTCCACAATACAAAATTTTGGATGTCTTTGATTTTTGACATACCCTTTCAAAATATTCATATACTATTCAATTAGGTACATACATCTATAACGTATAAGGCCACATAGTTGAATATCTCTTGCCATGTGAACCTTCAAGTGAAACATTGTATCAATTAAGGCTGATGAGAAGAACATTTCCAATTAACATAATATGATGACTATTTTCTTTTCCATAGTTGGAAATTTCATCAGGTCTATAACATTGCTACATAATAATTTGAAAAATAAATTATGCATGGTTAATGTATGATGGAAATTCATGGAAAAAATTCAACATAAAGATAAATGAATTATATCTTTCATAAAAACATGATAGTCATGTGATTTCAGACCCTTTAACTTTAAATTAGACATTTAAACTATATTATTGATATTCAATGAAAACCCCTATTGAAACATTAAATTATCTAAGAAGTTAAAAACCTAATTTCTATCCTTCCGGGAAAGAGTATAAGAAGTTGGTGGATGAAAAGTCTATTTTCACCCTTCACTAACTCTAGTTCTTCCTATATTCCTTTATCAATCATGTCAAACCTATAATTAAATCCATCCTTTTTTTATAGGTGAATTTAGTAAATTTTTAATGACATTACACATATATTTTTTTAGCATGCATAACATCAAGAAAATTACTGATCTATAGATAATTCCAAAATGGTAATTTAAAAAAAACTGATCTCTTTTTCCAATAGGTTTTCATAATCTTTTTTGATAAAAGTTGATCAAATGTAGTTTCCATATATATTAATTTCTAAAAATTTCGATCACCAATTATTTAAGATTGTGGGGTACATTATTTTGAACTCTAATCGAATGATGTCATCCAAGATCGGTACTTATCTATCTGGGGTAGAAATTTGAGATGTCCTAGAAACATAGTCTTCTAGTAATGATTCAAACTAATTGACTTAGACCACGTTCCAAAATGGGACATCCTTGAGTTCCTTTATTTTTATATCCTGAATAATTTATAAAAGTAGTAAAGTCATTAATCATATCATATGACATGGCTCTCAATGTGAAATCTTAATTTATGTAAGCATCATAAAATATAACACCCAAATCCCACAATAATTTAGAATATTCGATCAATTGAACTAAATAAACATCAATATCATTTCCCAGTTGTTTTGGTACTAATATAAGAACTTATAAAATAATTTATTTTTATTTCATGCATAAACATTGTGAAAATTTATAATTTACCAACATAACTAGCCATGTATTGTGAGTGGTTCATTGAAAACCTAAAGTATTCACTCCATCTGTAGACAGAAAAAGATGAAGGTGTCTCAGATCATTTCCAAATCTAGAGTACTAATGATCTATTCTCTACCACTAAGAAGATTATTCTGGGGTTAAAGTTTCCCATCATTATTTCTTGTATTAATGTGCCACGTCAATTTCCTTATAGTCTCCTCACTTCTAAATAGGTGCCTAAACCATGGAATGATTGGAAAGCACCCTAAAAATTTCATAGGACTCGATTCATATTTATTATATTTCCAAGATCAACACTTTGGATTTCTTTAAGTTATTTGTTATCTATGAAAAACAGTATACAATCATTTTGATATGCATGTATTCTTTCAGAGATCATCCACATTGAATATAGAATTCCTTTAGTGTCATATGTTTGGATGGGAAGATCAATATATTCTAGGAACATATCACTCAAGAGATAACGTAGTTCAATAAAATAAGAACCACTCTAATTTTTACATCTTTTAAATTATAAAGCTTTAGGTTGAATGAAAATGTTCTATATTTAGTACAACGAACATACAATTTCATCTTTTAGAAACTCTTTAACTTCTCAAACAATTTTGGACAATCAAAAAGTTCAAATTAAACTATAATTTTCATTTCATCAATAATATCTTCATCACCATCCACACATTTAATCACTTTTTGATATGGTATTCTTATTTTTCTTCCCTTTTAATCATATTTCATAATGCATAAAAAATAGTTCTATCTCAGTCAATAACTACATTCATTTTTCCCCATTTTTAATCTGACATTTATAACTTCTATCTATTCCATTACAGATCATGTGTTCTTGTAACTCCTGTAGACTAATTGGACTTGAATAACAACGGAATGAATCTAGAAAAATGATTTGAAAAGGATCATATGCATGATCTTTTGTAAACATGATAAATTCTTTCACCCCATATTCATACACATTTTTCATATAGTTAACATCTATCCATTTTTGATTAATGTCCATTATATTTTATTTGGTAATATTAATATCTAAAAAAATAAAGAAATATATAAAATGGGAATTTCAATTAAGAGGAAACAAAATTTGAATGGTTTACACAATTTCATCATGCATTGAAGGAAACGGGTAATTTAATTTAAGAAAATTATTACTCCAATAGTGGTAGGTGTTATCTTCTAAATTCATCCTTAATGATCACTGGTATCTAATATGGGATGACTAGTTCATAGGGTAGTTAATGAAACATAAGTCCATGCCCAGAAGAGATGGGGGATAAGTCTCTAAAAAATGAAATAAAAAATTTTCAAGAAATGGAGCTGATGAGGATGAAAATTGTATCCTTAAATCAAAATTTTCATAGGCTGGGGAGATGGCGATACACCAGACAACAGTTCTTAGTATTCTATCTAACATTAAAAAAATAAGCAACATAAATATGATCCAAATAAACCAATTCTTAATTTATATTCACGTGATAAGGCTAATCTAGATGGTCTTAAATGCCCTCATGCTAAGACAACCGTTCTAGTTTCAAAATTCAAATAAGGCCTTCAATTACTCGACGAAAAGGAATAGTCATTTTGTTTCAGGACTGAATTTTACTGGCACTTATCTTCCTTTGAGACCATGGTTGTAGTAATGGTGTTATGATGGATATCCTTTGGGTTGGATGGATTTATGATATTCCCATTCCATGGTGTTTTTATCAGTCAGTGATAAACTACCACTACCCTGGAATCTTCAATGTTCCATAGGTTGGATTAGATTGGATGATTTCTTGGACGATACCAAGGTAATACATTCTTCCACTTTTCTAGTTTCATACTTCATATAAAAAACCAATCCCTAATATTATGGATTTTTTGATAAGAGGTCAGTTAAAAAAGTGGAAATCTAATTCAGGTGGGTGATGTGGAAAATACATTCAATTTACATCTTAACATAGGTTTCCAATTATGGAATTGGTAGCTTAATCATGTTAGCCAAAAAAATGAGTGTTATCACTTGAGGTGAAAATATTTATGACCTTCCAATATTAAAAATAGAATGAAATATTAGGTTCTAAACATTCTTAAATGGAAAAATTGTTATCTTTTCATAGAATAATTTAGAGATAAAATCTACTAAGTAACACTTGTAATTATTATATTCATTATTTATTATATGTGGCTTTACATAACTCCTTTTGTTTCCATAACCATAAATAATTATATTAATTTGATTTTTTTTCATAGAGATTAAATTGTGTTTATTATTGATAATGAAATGGTTATCATAATAATGTGATTTTACATTGGTTTAAATGTTATAAATTTAATTTATTATTTAAAATGCACTAATCTTATTTTAAAAATAATAGTGAATAGAAGAAACCTCATGAAATTAAATTTTCTTATTGAATTATTGATGCTATTAATATAAATGAAATATGGGTGTGTTATAAACAATGGGATTTGGTATTCCTATGAATGGGAAATCATCTACATAAAAATTACCAATAGTTTACAATCACTTTATATAGTTAAAAATTATTTATTAATTATTAAATCATCTATCATTGATAATCAATAATTATAGATTTTTTCAAATTCAATAAAGAATAATACGTGGATATTATTCATTATAAAATATCTTTATATGATGTTTAAATTTTTGAAATGTGTACTTTAAAATATTGCACAATAATTACAAGCAAACATTACACATATAAATAATTTGATATTTATAGGAAAATGATTCAAGTAGGAATACATGGTTTATGTTTCATGGAATTTTATTTATACAAAAACATAGTCCATTTATTTCAATATAAAAAGTGATTTTGAATTTCACTAATTTGAATAATAACTATTTAACACAAAAAATTTAGATACATTGGAAATTATTGTATTCACTCCAAAACATTTATTGAAAAAATAAACTTATATGTATCCATGTGTGGCTTAATGGTTTTATTAGTAAAGTTTTATTATATAAGTTAAAATGACAGTTTTGGAGTAGAAGTTTTTTTTATAAAAATAAATAATGTAATAAATATATAATATATAGAAAGGTAATGGAATGAAATACTAAAAACTGAAAAGTTAGTGGGGTGTATAATAACATTATTGGAAAGAAAATTTGATCATAGAAAAGAAAATGAAATCTATTGGGGATGATTGTTTCTCTATATTTATGAATAAAACTTCTTTTTTAATGGTATCGTGAAATAAAACCTGTCAAATTTCATTTATTAATTAGTTATCATCTTTTACATTTTATTATTAATAAAAGAATGAAACCATGTTTAGGATAAAGGTTTATATTTGGGAAAACAAAAAATTATTTTGGTTGAATATATTTTTTATGGAATATAATTTTTTAAAATTATGTTTACTCAATTATGTAATTTATATTTATCAAAAAGGAAACAATCCATTCAATAAAATCCATCCAATTATACAAATTCTAACCACATACCTATTTAAACAATATAAAACCAACAACCATAAGAAGTTCACTTTTAAAACCCATTGCTCATTTCATAAAAAACACATTTGTTTACTAACACATTTATCCATTACTACGTTCACATTCATTTACATATAGATGGTTGTGAAAATCCATTTCATAGCCATATAATTATTCCAAAATTCCATTTTAACCATTTTAACATAAGTACCCCTTCAATATAATCAAATTCACTATCCATAGACAAACATACCATTTAACTAACTAACTAAAATGTTAAAATCTTTACCTAAGTGGTTTAATAGGATATCTTTATAAGGCATAATTCTTATAAAAAGGATCATGGAATGTTAGTAGAATACATATTAAAACATTTCATTTTAACTTGGTCAAGGCATAATAAGCCAGCATGACCGCACTACTCAATCACTTGAACAAATAAGTAGGAATTTGTGTAATTAAAATGGACCACCCACACTATGCCCAAAAAATCCCACTCATCCAATGTCGTCACCCAGTTTCTTATGAATTGGGAGAAATCATTAAAATAGAAAACACCTAGAAAATAGGGCATATTAGATTAAAATGATGATAAAAGCTAGATATATAAATAAATGAATAAATAAGACAAGAGGACACATGGAAAAACGATGGGATTTTGATCACAAGGGATAACTCTTCCAATGACGAAGGATCAAGGGATACCCCTCCTTGGGATTAATAGAGAGAAAGGGCTATGAAAGGGGGTCTACTGGACAATATGTGTGAGAAATCCTAAGTAATGGGTTTAAAGTAACAAGGGGCAACAACTCCCCAACCAAGCTTGAAGAATACATTACGTGCGAGGTGCAACAACAAAATAAATCGGTACTTTGGATCTGGAGAGGATCAAATCATCATGAAAGTCGAGCGGAAGTAGCAATAGGATTCCGCGAGATCATCATTCGCAATATGGTTCCACAAGATCTTGAAGGAACGGAGAGAAGACAACTCTATTAGAGTTATTTTATAAGAATGTGTAAGGCGTTTATCAACTCTTTCAAA
The DNA here is from genome assembly GCA_963277665.1 of Viscum album. Taxonomy (NCBI): domain Eukaryota; kingdom Viridiplantae; phylum Streptophyta; class Magnoliopsida; order Santalales; family Viscaceae; genus Viscum; species Viscum album. Next base: position 614,267,183 of record OY728119.1, on the reverse strand, counting down.
AAAACACTAATAAAGAGTAGTTTTATCCACACTAAAATCGAAAGTGCTAGTAAAACTATTGTTTATCAGTGTTTTCTAGTGTCGATAAAGATAACCTTTCATCAATGCTAAAAAGGCACTGATAAAACTACTCTTTATCAGCACTAAACTTTTACTGATGATAAAGAGTAATTTTATCAGTGCTTTTTTAGCATTGATATATATATATATATATAATTATAAATAAATATATTTAAAAATATTTTTACATATTTCTAAATATTTTTTGATATTTATAAACATATTTATATAATTTTATATAATTTTATAATTATATATATTTTTAAATATATAAATATAATAAAAATAATTATTATTTATATATATTGATTATAATTTTATAACATATATATATATATAATTATAAATAAATATTTTAAAAGTATTTTAATATAATTATAAATATATTTATATATTCATATATATATTTATACAATTATAATATATGTATATATATTTATTTATAAAGTTACAAAAAAATATGGTTATTATTTAAATATATTTATTGTAGTTTTATAATTATATATATATATATATTTATAATTATAATTATAAATAAATTTATTTTAAAATATTTATATATAATTAAATATATAATAAATATATTTATTATTTAAATCTATTTATCATAATTTTATAATTATTTAAATATGTATTTATATAAATATATTAAAATTTATAAATAAATATATTTAAAATGTATCTTATAAAATTATAGATATATTTATATAAATATATTAAATTTATTTATTATTTTAATATATTTATTATAATTTAATAATTATTTAACTATATATTTATTTATTTATAACTTAATAAATACTATTAATTTTTTTATATATATTTATAATTGTTTAATCCAATATTTAAATGAAAAATTTATTAAAAAATAATTTAAATAGATTAATTATATAAATTTCAAACATATTTTAAATGTTATAACATAATAAATAATATCAAAAAAATAATATTCTTATAAATTTTAAACATATTAAAAATATCACAAGTATAATAAACAAAAATATATAAATGAAATATTAAAAAAAATATTAAATTTATTTTTAACATTATTAATGAATATATAATAATATGTGAATAAATTAAATTAAATAAATTAGAAAAATCTTAAAAAGAGATTTTGTAATATTTACATGAATGAAAAACATACATATTCACACATATACATCTACACACACGTGTGCATACAGACACATGTATATACTCACATATACATACATACATACAGTTATACATGTACATATATTTTAAATTATTTAATATCAATATAAATATATATCTTAATAAATATATTCATTTATATATTATATAATTGTTTAAATAAAATATTAATATCGTATATTTATTTTAATTATATACACATTTTGTAATTAATGTTTATAAATAAACTATTAAACATATTGACTAATATAGATTTGATAATTTTTTATTTATAAAATTATGAAAATAAGTTTCATTATTTATTAAAATTTCTATAAATCATATTTATATATTACATTAAAATATTTATTTATATATATACTTATTGTTATATAAATCCTATTTAAATATATATATATATATAAACACACACAACTATATATATTATATATTTATTAATATATAAGTATATATAATTATAAATAAAATAAAAGGATGAGGTTGATTTGAAATTTTTTTAAGAGAGGGTTCCGAAATTCTGTTTTGACTTCAAAATAATTGGTCACGAGCATTCCAACTACTGGAGATCATTGGTTTCTGAGAACTGCTCCACTCATGGACAAGATGTGAGTTCTTACTATAAAAGGGGTAAGTATGTAAATGTGCAGCTTGCTTCTGTTTTTCCTAATCAGACCATTCGTTAATAGGAATTTTGTGATACTGGTCAGATGGGAATGACACTTAATGATTGGAATGATGCTGGATGATTTAAGTCCGGTGATAAAAGAAAATTTTTCAAAAGTGCTTGGCAGGATGTACTACATTTCTATGATGTTTATAAGACAGAAGACGATGAAAAATATTTTAATATTCCTGATAGTGAAGCTATGAGGACTTCAAAGAATAACATTGAGATCAAGATACAATAGCCTACCACTATTATTGAGCAGCTCTCTTGCATCAAGAAGAAACTATGGTTTGATATTGTTAGTGCGGACCGAATAGTTCCTCTTGATGGAAATAAAGAAAGTGATTTAGAGGTAAAAATGGGGAGGACTTCCTTGGTTGCACAATATTCCAAGTAAACAGATGCCCAATATAATCCTGATGAAAAGATCTTGCATGTACAAGACATTATTTCCAGAAATCATAAAGGGAAACAAAAACATGATCTCCCAATAATGAATAAAAATAAGGGGGAAGAAGTCTTGCTACAACCTGATCTAGGGCAGGACTTAGAAAGAAAGAAGATGAGTAAAGGAAAGTGATCAGTGGTTGATGAAGTCTTTCAATTGGTCTCAAATATAAAGACTAGTTCTCTAGTTGTGCCATGTTTGGTTGATCTGAGTCACATAAAGGAGATGCAAATGGAAACTTCAAATATTTTTGGGGTGCTTGAATCACACAATGAGAATTCAGGGCAAACTGATCTTGAAGCTTGCGATGATGATTCTCCACCTATGGTGGATAATCCTTTTCAATGTTCATAAGATCATGTTGTCCCGCACAATACTTCTTTGTATGGCCATCCAGAGGATTCCCAGAAAGCAACAATGATGCAACCTTTGATAGATATTAACACTAGGGATGAGATAGTTGTTCGGATAACAAACAAGGTGATGATTTCTAATTCTGTTTCTCATGTAAGAAGATTGATCATTTATGGTGACCCCTCTACGGACATTTATGATCTTAATGATAAGGAGTAAACTCCCATGTATAAGGAAAATTTTCATTCATAGAGTAAAGAACAAAAAGGTACTAAGAAACATGTTAAATCTTGGAAACATGGTTATCATACAAAAGGTCATGGTTGAGGGTGTGGTTGCTCTAATTAGGCTGCTAAGAAGGAGGAAATGAAATTCGATTCTGATTCTAACTTAGATATCACTGATATAAATCCTCATAAATCAAATGTTATTCTTGAGAGAGCATTATTCTAGGGGTCATAACCATGTGTGTGGTAGCGGAAGAATTTACTGGAACACCATGCACAATGAAAAATTTATGATAGGGATAAAGATTTGAAATAAACTTGGTCTCTGACTATTTTTGATGAGGGCTATTATGTCGTGTCTGACCTCATCCAATTTTTTCTCTATTTTCTTATTTTCCTTATTTTAGTAACAAAAAGGTCCATGCGACTCAACCTTCTATTTAAATAAAGGAATAAATATATATAATTAAAATATATTTATTATAATTTTAAAATTATATATATATATATATATATATATATTTCTAACTATAAATAAATATATTTATAAATATTTGTATATAAATATAAATATAGTTATATAATTATAAATATGTATATAATTATATATATATTTTTATAAAATTATATACATATTTTTTTATTAATATATAAATATATATAATTATAAATATAATAAATATATTTATTACTTAAATATGTTTATTATAATTTTATAATTATTTAAATATATTTTTATTTAAATATATTTATTACAATTTTATATTTATTTAAATATATTATTTATTTATAATTTTATTAATAATTTTAAAAAATTATATATATATATATATATATATTTGAATTTTTAAAAATATATATTAATTATATACATTCATTTTTAAATTAATGAATATAAATACACATTATTATATGAATATAAATAGGACAATTATATATATAAAAATATTATTTTCTATTAAAAGTTTTTATCAGTGCCAAGAATAGCACTGATAAAGATCCACCTTTATCAACACTAAAATAAGAACTTATAAAGGTCATACCTTTATAAATGCCACATTCAGCACTGATAAAAGTGACCTTTATGAGAGATTTTAGCTTGCACTGAAAAATGTAACCCTTTTATCAGCACTTTATCTTTAGCACTGATAAAAGTAGGTGTAGCGTATTACGTGATCTGTGGTATTGCAACCATATCAAAAGAGATGATGTAGAAAAAATGTACCTCAACATCCATTTAAGGGAATTCCATTTTGGCTTACTCAAATTTCCTATAATCCTTATCAAAGTACACATAGATAAGGCTACATTAATCCAAATAAAAATTATAGAATAAATAATGCTACCCACAACATTAACACATGAAATTATGCTCATATATTAAATGCCAATAGTATTGGTTGGTGACGGAGATAATGAAAGTTTAAAATACTAGGAAAATGGAACACTAATAGATTCAATGCATCAAACAGATATCTCTTAATCACATCAAGGTTATATGAATATTGTGCCAAGAAACAAATATTATATTTCTCTCCCAAATGATTTACTTACAAAAACATTTCTCTATATAGCCCAAATCATTCATTTTAAAAGTTAATTTCAATTTTATTTTAACATTAGTGATTAATTTCATTTTACTATATATAAGAAGTATTCCATCAACATATATAAGTATATAAAGCATAAAGTTTTAACGAATTTAAATAAAACACGTGCATCACCACACTCCTTATGAAACCATTATACAACATGAATGAATCAAATTTTATATACCACTATCTATATGTTTATTATAATCTATAATGATATTTATTTAAAAAACAAAATTGGTTAGATTTCAATTAATTTTTAGAAAAAAGTATGAGGATTCATGTATAATCATTCATCTGAATTTCCATTCAAGAAAGAAATTTTGACATCAATTTGTTATATATGTAGATCAAAATAAGAAGAAAAATCAGGAAATATTGTTATCAATGAATTATTAACGATAGAATATATTTTTTTTGAATATTCCACTCCCTATAGTTGAAGGAAATATTTATCCCCTTATCTGGATTTATATTTAATTTTATTCACTATAGTGTTGTCTTCCTTACTCATATATATCCACTTAGTGTCAATCACATTGGAAGTGTGTGTTTTATTGACTATGGAAGAGATATGGTTCTTTATAATTTATTCCATTTCTCCTTCCAGGGAAATAATTCAATGCTTAGATTTATTATCATTAACAACCTTCTAGTATCTTTGGGGATCCTCACTATCAAGATCCTAAGAAACATGCATAAAAAAATAGCCATATCGTCATAGATATACTTAAAAAGAGATAAAATTGCTATCCTTTTTCTATACATATATATCTAATAATTTCTAATATATCTAAGAGATCCATCATATAATTCACTATCATATTTAGATTTAGAATTTGGTTTAGGCTGAGAAGAAAGTTTAGAAGTCTCAACTGGATACTCATTATCAATTGGTTGACCAACCTCGGTATCCCTCTTTTAGGAAGTATCACCATTATCATCAATGGGAGGCTTGTCTTTAAGAGTAAAGTACTCATGAAACACCACATTCTGACTAACAATATACTGTGGAGAACCAGGATTACCCACCCAAAATTTTCATCCATTAAACCCCTCTTTATAACCTATAGAAACACATCTAATAGCCCTAAGATCTACCATTTCATTCTTGAAATGACCATAGGAATCACATCTAAATACTTTAATATGGACATAGGATAGGATATGGTTTCAACAAAGCTCCTTTTGAGTCTTCAAATCATTAGATGACGAGGGACACAAATTAATCAAATAATCATTCGTAGTGGTTTCGTTAAACCAAAAGACCTTGTGAAATTATGAGTATGCATGTATGTTGTGAACCTACTCAAGAATGATACAGTTCATGCATTCATCTAAACCATCCGACTAAGGATTATGACTCATATTTTTTTGTATCAGGATTACATTCTTCATAAAAAAAATTAATAATCTTTGTATCTATGTATTCAAAGCCATTATTAGTCCTCAAATCCATCAACTTTCTTCCAGATTGATTTTTCAAAGAGCATTTACAAGTCTTAAACACCTCAAAGACATTATATTTATTTTGTAATATGTAAATCTAAACCTTCCATGAAAAAAATCTATGAATGTCACAAAATTGGATCCTCCACCATAATATCTAATCTAATAAACTCCCCTAAAATTAGAGAGAACATACTCAAATTGTTGATGATCTTTAAAATTAGATTTTTAGAAATTGACTTTTTCATACTTACCAAGAACAAAATATTAAAAAAAAGGTAAGTTATTTATTTCATCTTGGGTAAAAACATTTCTTACATAACTAAGTCAATACATTGATACTCATGTAACATATCCTTCTATGTAAAGCATAGTGGTTTCACTCTTAGTGACAGAATTTCTACCCAACTTCCTCACATGTGTTTTTCTACAAAAAACATAAAAACCAATATCTAAGGAACCCTTAAGAACTTTAAAATAACCCTTAAATATTTTGAGGTAACTAAGATCATATTTTAAGGTAAATCCCCTCTAATCCAAACCACCTAATAAAATAAGATTCATTTTTAAATCTAGAACCAATATCACATCCAATATGGTGAAAAGAGGATGGTATGAGAGTTATAAAATAACATATATTTTACCTATAGCAATATATCACTTCTTTTTAGATATAACAATGCCTCATTTTTCTCTGTCAATCAACTTATAAATATCTCTTATCTGAGTAAAAGTGGAAAAAATACCTTGAGTCTAAAACCCACTCATCCGACATGTCTAGAGACACTAGAAACACTTCAAAACTCTTGTATCCTTGATCAAAAAAGAGTTAGTGATCAAAATATTATTTATAAGTCTCATAAGACATTATATTAGAGAACTTGTGATTTACATGATCATTTATGTCACTGTGATGGTATGTATCCTCTCTTAGTTTTGTTTTAGACTAACTCTCCATAGAATGAATGTGGTTCTTACTACACTTCTTTTTTATTTCTTCTTCCCTTGAAACTAAAAAAAACCTCTAACACTACAAACCCTAATATCAAACATAACCTTATCCTTTCTAAGAAACTCATAATAAAGAAATGTATATTTGACTACCACTAGGTTAAAGGAGTCTCTTCCATATATCATAGCATCTATATGATGTTCATATGAACTATCTAAGAAGATTAAAAGTATAATGTATTGGTCCTCATATTTAATATTAAAATTGGTGTTGAAAAAGTCTAATATAATTTTATCAATCTCATCAATATGTGCCTAAATGCAAGTTCCAACATGAATCTTGAATTGATATAGTTTATATTTTTTATACAAATGACATAACAATGAAGTTTTCATATAAAATCATCTAAACATAGTCCTAATTCCACTATGGAGGATTCTTAGGTTATGTCTCTAGGAACATTATCATCGAAGGATAATGTGAAATAACTATTTCCTTACATTAAAATATCAAGAGAAACATTAGTGTAAATAACCATAGTCTTTCCATCAGTGGATCGACTTGTATGAAGTTTCATGGGGACATACAGTGCATCTTGAAGTACTTGTTTAGCTAGCTAACTCTCATATTAAGTTACAAAAAATTAAATTCATTATAACCATCAAATTTTTCAACCTCATACTTATTAGATTCCATTATCATATACATGAATCTCTAATACCAATTTTACGAGGGATCATATGAATATACCCTTATAAATTATAGTATCATTTTAGAGTTACAATCTTCTAGTCTATAACGAGTTTGAGAAATAAAGGGGAAATGGAAAAGAGAAAATGGGAACCAAGATGAGCGATGAAAGAAATAAATACAGAATTGAGAGATTTAACATGGTTTTAGCCACTTTGGTCTCACTCCACATCAATAACACTAGGTTAAAACTACCTTTCATTAATTCTAAAACCAAACATACATGAAACTAATAGAACATGAAAATGAACTAGTGAAGAACAAAATGCCTTAATAATGGAAGCCGCAAATAAATAGTAAGAATAAAAATATTACACTATGTAGTATTTACCATCATACTATCATATGAGGGATCTTTGGGTAGCTCTAGCAGCATCAACAATAGGCGGTTAAGGGATCCTCATGATCAGTAGCTACCAATCTGAAATGGAAAACAATACTAGGGGAAGAATTAATCTTTAATGGAAAGCTTAGCAGTGAGTCTAGATGTGAAAAACACATCCATCTATTATCCACCTCCTTTAGATTAAGCTATTTATTTGAAATAGAAAAGTTTACCTCCTCCCCAAACAACCTTTAGTGAATTGATCCATAATACTCTAGATGGTTACATTAGATATAGAGCTTGATATTCAAATATATAGCAATTTATAAAAATAAAAAAATGAACAACTAAAAATATATTAACCCTAACTACCCAAAAACTAGTGGAAACCATGTAATATTCACTGGTAAAGGGATCTAAGAAGCAGTTTTGTAACCAGAATATGATCGGCTACATAAAGGGATGAAACTCAAAAATCACCTTACACGGAGTTCAGGAAGACCACTACTTAATTTTTATATTGCTTCAACATTTCCTTACATCGATGTCGGGTAGAACACTATATATGTATTGGGTGAATTCTATATAAGCATCAATCAAGTGTCTATGTAATGGTCATTTGATTTCTACATTAGAATAATCTATACTCCATGTGAGGGGAATACCCTCAGCATAAGAGATACATAAGGGTCTTTAAGGAACTCACACAAGCACAAAAAACAACATGAGTAAAATAAAGTAGGGAAAATTAGGAAAAAATTATAACCAGGATTTAAAATGATAAATTCAAAAAAAAACAAAAAGTCAAGGCTTTAAATTTTAAATAAATAATCATGGTAAAATTAATAAATTTGGTAGCACAAAAGTTCATAAAACTCCTATTGTGATTGATTATATGAAATATTTTCTTCAATCATGGTAGGGGTATTATCTTGGATCATAATAGAATGGGTATAAGGGAGGGAATCCCAATAAATATATAGAGTTAGAGGCAGTTATAATAGTGTCTCCTTGAAAAAAAGGAAAAATTTGAACATAACACATATTAATTCATTTTTAGATAATTATTTTTATTTTTCAATTTATCATAATAAGTTATAATCAATAATATTTTAAATATTGAAAAAATTAATATATTTTATAGAAAAAAACTAATGATATCTCATAATTTATTTAGTATAAGTGTAAGTTATAAGAAAATATCTAAAAATACAAGTTTTTTTTAAAATATTAACTGTCCTCTTTAAGGGAAAAATAATTTATTACTCTATTTTCATTCTGAAGAATGATTTTAACATTTCAACCATTTTTCTAATATGTATAATAAATATACCAAACTATTTATTTTCAGCACATTATAACTAAATTTTTTACAAGAGTGTTGTGAGTTTATTTTAAATTATTCCACAGAACTATTAATATTGGTTACGTTTTGAACAATATTTATTTTAATCAACATGAAGAACTTGAGATATATAACCACCAATAAATAATAACATATATGATCATTTCATATATTCATCTTTCATAAAAAAAATTATAATTTTTACATGATAAGTGGGTGCACCCATATATACTTGATAATTAATATTTCTTATGATGATGATAAATTAACTTCCAAAATAGTTGATGATGATAAAAACAATTCACCTTGATAAATCAAGGTATGGAATTATATTTAATCATATGGGGATAATTCATGGAATCATAAAGATGGTGAAATATTCTCTAATAAATGAAAATTTAGTAGACATAAACCATAAATTAAATTCACGATTCCCCCATGATAAATTTATTATTATTTTATGAATAAATTGATGCTCATATATACAATTACTGAACTTTTTTACAATTTAAATGTTCATATATGACCTAAATTATAACACCTCACATTGTTGGGTGTTGTTAAATTCATGAGAGGGAATATTTTTATGGAGTTAAATATAATGAAATTTGAAATTTAAAATGTGGATTAATAGGGAGGTTGTTGTAGATTTTTTAATGAGGATTAAATAAAGGGTTTGGGGATAGAAATACAGTTAAAAATAACTGGAGGAAATTTTTTTGTTATTTCATAATTGTATTAATTTAGTGGGCTATAATATAACCCTCTAGAATAATGGTGTAAGGCCAATAAGAACCTAGTAAACCACCTAAGTCATGATGGAGTTCTATTAGAAGTTCAGTTTAAGCCATATCCCCCATGTATAGAAATTTTTAACATTTTGGAGGTTTCTATATAAAATAATTTATTTTTTTATTTTTTCTAGATAGAACTTAATAGGATAAATTCCCTTAGACATCCATGTTTTCATCCCTTCCTTCTTGTCCTTACTTCATGTTAGAAATCATATTAGAGAGCTATTAGTGGCTACTATTTTTTCTTACAAATTATAGGGAAACAAAGCCTATGAATTTTGGTTTTAATAATTTTTAGTGTCTATCCCCTATAAATAACAAATTTAGTGATTTTTTTATTCTTTAATATCATCTAATAAATGTTAAATTTCATCATGATTTTGGGGATTCAAATTTTATTGGTATAATGTTAGTGTTCCCTATTATATTTCTTAATTCACTGTATATTGTTTTGTTACATTGTCTGTGGGAATGGGTAAATGGTTTAGGGGGGGTCCTGATTGAAAATTATTGAGTTTGGAATGGTGTACATGAATATAAAAAGCCTATTAGATATTGAACATATGTTCCATTTGTCAGAGTTTGATTTTAGGGTCATTTAATGACTATCTTTCATTGAGTGTCTCTGGATAGTTTTGTGTGATAGACCCCAAATGTCTGATAATATACAAGGGGACTAATACAATATTTTGGGACTATGTTTGAGGTTCTATCAAGAATAATATAGATAATTTATGGTTAAACAATAATTTCAACTTATATATTGATACCAATGAAATTGTAGGTATGGTCTATAGACCTTGAGATTTATTTAAGGGGTTATTTTATGATATCGTATTGTGTTAAATTATTTAATGATTCAAAAGTCTTAGCGAGGCCATGGAAAGTATCCTTCCAAGGGTAGATTAGTTTTATGACCAATGATTGAGCAGTTTTCTTAGGATTATTTTTGTATATAATGGATGAGAATGATACTTATGTGTCATTTATCCACCATAGATATTCTTATATATAGATATGGAATCATGAGTAAAATACAATAGATGATATTGTACAATTATTATAAGTAACTTATCAAGGTTATAATGATTACTTGATTGTTTAACATAAGTAAAATTTACATTTTGGATGTGTAAAATATAGGGACCATAGGATTGTGTTCATGTTATAAATAATCATTCAATGTAGTGATTTGAGCCTGTGATGGTTGAGTAGTAAGTAGAGACTATTAGGATTTGTGATACATGGGATATGGTGGGGTGATACAAGAGATAATATTAATACATTATGATATATGAAATATGGAATGAACCGGTTGTTAGTTGAGTGATAGGATGTCCGGTTGTGTGAAACTAAGTATATTTTATTATTTTTACAAAATATGTGGTGTATAATAATCTTCATTATTATAGGTTGGTGAAATTAGATGAAATTTAATTTTTTTTGTATAAGATAAAAGTCTAGGTTTCATTACTATGGATTTTTCTTTATATGGATAGTTTTACTATGATGGTTAGGGTCACACTATGATGAGGGGTTTATTGAGAAACAATATAATAGGTAAGATGGGAAATATAGTGTAAAGGATGGTGAAACAAGACTGGTGGGCTATAGGATTTAGGTCATGTAGTGACTAGGGGTGTCATAGTGTGGCATATTTTTTTTTGTGAGAGTTAAAGTGTTAGGGTTGAGTGTGTGATGACAAATTGATGAGATGTGTATGAGTTAGTAAAATAGCTAAGTGTTGGAATCATTTTCTGCATAAGGGTTTCCTTATGGTAAATAAATATTTAAGGGTTCTCATGGGTAATGTAATTTACCTAAGTATCAATATCACCCTACAATGCATAAGGGTACTCATATGTGATGGTACTCTAATATGTGAGGGTTGTAAAAATAGTAAAGTTACAAATTCAACCAATGATATGTAAGGGTGACCATGCATAAGTATTAGTAGTGTGTGTTCAAAAATAAGGAAAATTAAAAAGGAAAGGGTTTCCTAATAAGCAAGGGATTCAAAATTTTCTAAATCAGAGGGTGTCGAGTTGGTTATGTTGTGATACCTCGATTCACCCTAGGGGGTTTCTCATGGAATAAAATGTTATGATGTGAGATTTAAGGATACACTATGAAGTAATGGCCATGGTATTTTCATATCAGAATGGTGAGGGTACCATTCTATGAGGAAGGATGGAACACCATGAAAGTATGGACAGTGGTTATTGTGTTTTTGGCCAAGGGATGTGTTTCATGTCGTGACTAGAGGGGTCACCCCATGATGTGTTCCTTAAAGGGGGATTCCACTCCATTAGGTTCTAGTAAAAAACATAAATTGGGGTAGTCATCGGTATGGTGTTTCTTAATGACCCCTTGGGTCATGGAACAACATGACCTTGAGATTTGGCATCATGTAGTGACACTTATATTTACATTGTGAGCTGACCTCTACCAATTTATTTAAATCTGGTGAAAAACATCATTTTCCATTTCACAGACTCCTTTTTTTAACTAAATTGGCACATTAGAGGGGATATTTGGTTGGTATATCACTGATTATTTATTCCTCTTGGATCCCCCATGTTTTCCCTTTTTATTAAGGGTGTATCAAAATTTTTTGGGTGAACCAAAGCTAGGTAATATCTTCTCTATTTTCCCTTTATTATTCTTTTGTATCTTATCTAATTTTTGAAAATTTAGGCAAGTTTTGGATTAATATTTCCTCTATACCACGGTGATAAATATACTAAGATGATGGGACATTTTCTCATATTGGTTAGAGGGGATCTCGGAAAGAGTAACACATATGGTTTTTTATTGTTTCAATGATACAACATTGGTTGATGAGTTTTTAAGTGATTATACCTCTTTGGATTAAATTTAATAATTAATTATAGATTGTTATAATTATTTATTTTAACTTTTTAGATTGATAAAGGGTCCTATGAGACTAGGTATTCTTGGAAAAGTTAAGGATGATATTAGGTGATGGTATTCAACCATGGACTATAGGGGATAACTCACTATTCCGGGTATGTGGTCCCTATAATAATAACTCACATGCTCGATTATACAAGATTTGTTTCCTGATAGAGATATATGTATTCATGTAAAATTAATTGGGAACAAGAGAACCTTAGGTATTGAAAGAGGGTGGTATTGAGACTCTTAGAGGTGGAGAAAGGGATCCATTTAATGTTGAGTATTTTATAATCTTCTAATGACTATACCACCAAGGGGGATGGGGGATAGAATATTGATGGAGTTTATGAGAGACTCGAGGTAGGTCATGGGCTTCAAAACAAGTTATGAATATAATATTTTGGTTATTTGGGGATATATGGATAGACAAAAGAGTCTTATTCATTAGGATGGTGGGTGTGATAACCCCACGTATTAGCCATGTAGGCTAGTGGTGTTCATGCGGGTTTGACTGTGATGTCATTCATGTTGTTTTATACCAGTTTCAGCTATGATGTCTCTATATCTATAGCACTACCTTATGTTAAAATGTGTTGGTAGGGAAATCCTTGAATGAGAAAGAAGGGTATAGGTTGTGATGTATTATTACATATGGATTGGACTCCACTTGAGAGAGAAGGTGTTGGAATGGTCCACCCTGAGTGAGAAGGCATAGTATGGGTTGTGATGGGGTATAATACTAGAGGATTAGCCTCACATCAGGTGAGAAATTATTGGCATGAATTGTATTGAGTGAGAAATCAAGGCCCGGGTTGTGATGAAATACAAGACTAGATAAATGGATATACCTTTAGTGAGAAGGTGTTATAAGGTACTACCTTGAGTGAGAAGTCATGGTCTTGGTTGTGGTATGATATAAGGAACGATGTGAGATTAGGACTTACTATAGACCGTACACTGTGTAAGAAGGTAAAGTTAGTGACATGTTATGAAACCCCACCTTCCATCTTTGGGTATGGTTTATGGTTTTTGGGAAAAGGTTCCTTCTTCTACAGTGTTGGATGAGTGAGTAGGGTCGAGTGTGGTGAGATTTATTTCACACGATGACCCAACACACATTCTTTTGTGAAATTTCTCTTTTATTTATATACATCATTCATTATTACACATTGATATGGTAAAATATATCAGGGTAACATGGTTAGAAAATATTTATATGTAATTCTCAAACCATACAAAAGCTCCCTGGTGTGCATACTGACCTTATGACTTTTATAATCATTTGAGAACAGGTTGTGTATTAGATCAGATTGGAGAAACTGAACAGGGATTACAGATAGGATTAAGTTGAGTCTTGTGGTTATAGTAGAGCCTCATTTCACTTCATTTATTTTTTATATTTTTTATATGTGGTTGGATCAATGGGAACTCAATTGGGATCTATGATTGTATGACTCTATATTTATATGTTTTACATGGATGTGTTATTATTTATGCATAACCTGATTATAAATTAGTATGATGTTTGATTATTTATTTATTGTTTATGGTTATGATATTAAGGGAATAGTCTCCCCAATATATATTTTAGGCCCTTAATGATATTTGGTATCCTCATGTATATTATGAAGCACACACGAGGTCATATGGCACACTATTTGTGATATTGCTCAGTGATTTCAACTAGGGTACTATAAAGTAGTATCATAACTTGTTTTAATTTTTATTACTATTTTTGGAATGACTGTTGGAGATAGAAATGTGTTAGAGATTTTGATGGTCCTCAAAATTGTGAGTCATGAGTACCTTCCTAGGGGAATGTCTAGGTTACCCGGGTTTTAATTTTTTTCTTAGTCTTCATAGTTATAGTTTACATGTTTATTCAAGTATGATGTGTTTATTTTATATCATTATTTATTGTTCTTGGTCTTGGACCATAGTGGAAAGAGGTGTTCATACATGCATCATTTTTAGAATATAGGATTCAATTAACATTCAGGTAATTGTGTGTGATTGATCTTTCTTATGATATAGGGTTTAATAGGTTTAATTGTCAACAAAAACATATATAATGTGGACTTATATAAATTTTTGTGGAATTATACTCATTTGGACTATGGTTTTGACTTGAAGTATTTTTTATTACCTTTCATATATATCTTATGGTGGGGTATTCTCTAATTACAGATATATTTTCATAAGGTAAAAGGTATCTATAATAACCCCTGGTGGGTTGGATTAGGCATTGGATGCCTGGGTGATGGTTTAGTACATGTGAGGTGTGTATAAGGGATGGTTTGGACATGGTATGATTTTCATTGATGATATGGATACCCTTATGATCAAAGAGAGGAAATCCATGTGAGTATATTTGGGACTTTGAGATTTAAATCACATGGAGTTATTTAGGGTTTGTGGTCTTGTTTAGAATTTAGGATTGATTAGATACCTTCTTACTTTGGGTGTGAATTTTAATGGGATAGTATATTGTGAAACTAGATGGTTGGGTTTGGGAAGGTTAGAGAATGAGTGACACATGGGGTTTGGAATGATTCTTGAGAGGTGGGTGTTCATGTGTTATGATTATCATGTGAGATATGTCTCATTCTTGTTTAAAAGGAATGATAGAGGGTGATTTTTTCTGAAGGAGATCAATATGAAAGGGAACCAGGGTCAGTTTTTTATACATGTGAGTCTAGGTTTGATGATACATGACACATGAGAGCATAATAATAGTTTTATAATCAATTAATATAGGAGTTCGTACCCATTTTTTGATAACATCAAGTTGGTTGGAAAATTCTGTACTTATGAGAGAGTTCTTGGAGTAGCACAATAAAATCACGGTAGGTCTTTGTGAATGATCACACTCAAGGTGTGACCAGGAATAAGTGTGGCATGGAAAGAGAAAAATGAGTGTGACATTTGAACTTTCCGACATTGGTTCTTAGGGAGTAATGAAAGGAAATACATTTTTTTTGGATAACCCTATTGGATTTTAGAGGGGTTTATTCTCATTATGAGTTAATTTTGGTGAACAATGAAGATGAAATTCCATGTTAACCTAGTCTGGGAAATGGTTGGAGGTTATTCTAGTTTTTATATATGAGTGTGTAGGTTGAATCCTATCATTAAATTTAGTAATTTATATTATGGTGTCTATTAAGATAGAGAATTTTGGTTTAGTTAGGTGATAAAATTGACACACCTATAGTAGGGAGTATTTAATTGATCACAGTTGTATGAACCTCATTTTAGAATAGTAATTGGTTCAGTGAGACCGATTGGTATAAGAATAAGATAGAATATAGATATTAGTGTGTTTTAAGATTCAAATTTATCTTGTTTCTTGGTGAATAATAGATTCAAGATTCATATATGGTGTTAAAATGAGTCTTTGTGTTGACAACGAGCTCAAGAATGAATTTGTTGTGATCTAAGAGCGAGTTGGATTGAGGTTACATCAACATTTGTGAGGAGAGTGTGATAATAAAATTTTTTAGTTGAGAAACCAATATGGGAAATAAATTGAGTGTTAGGTTCATATTACCTTATAGATTTTTGGATTATTTCTTGATTTCTTTTAAAATTTAGTCATCATGATCGGGTGATGCGATGATATATCAGCGGATGTGGCCAAGTGCTTGTAGCAAAAGTATGAAAGAAGAGAATCAGCTGGTGTTTGGCATGTAATTGGATGTGGTGAGATTGGAATCACATCAGGAATGTTATTTAAAATGTAGTGGTTTGTTTTGAGGATGAAAATTTGGTTTTTCGGAATTTTTAGTTTCATGGATGGTGGAAATATGTATGGTTCAGTGTAGAATCAATAATGTAGAGAGATATCATATTATGATTGATAAATTGGTAGGCAAGACATTATTGGGTGCTACTCAAGGATGATAAGCCTTATGATGGGGATTTTGTAAGGATCCATGTTGTTGTAAATTA
Organism: Viscum album; assembly: GCA_963277665.1. Classification (NCBI taxonomy): domain Eukaryota; kingdom Viridiplantae; phylum Streptophyta; class Magnoliopsida; order Santalales; family Viscaceae; genus Viscum; species Viscum album. The sequence continues at coordinate 614,250,192 of OY728119.1, read as the reverse complement.
GTGAAATCAGAGGAAATTTGAATTTTTTATCATAGAGTATGGTTGAGGTGGCAGGGATATAGATTTTTTGTAATAGGTGGACAATAATTCCATGATGTGTGTGAGTCAGGTCATTTGTGTGGATTATTGAGAAATCATTCCATATAAAATAATGTAACTATGGTGTGAATTCTGGTGTAGTCCATCCTGTGAAGATATAGGTCATAGGTTCTTCCATGACTAGTGGGTGTCATGGTGCGACATATTTTTCTACTTTAGATTTAATGTATTAGCGTTGTGTGCGTGATGTGTAAGGGTTGTGATACATAAGAGTTATAAAAATGGATAAGTGTTGTAAACCTCTGTATGTTTGAAGGTTTCCCTAGGGTAAAGTCATATGAAAGGGTTTTCATGGGAAGGGGAATTTGGTCATGTATCAGATTAACCCTGTGACGCATAAGGGTACTTATACGTGAGTGTACATTGATACATGAGAGTTGGAAAATGGTAATGTTTCAAAATCACCCTATGATATGTAATTTTTACCATTTATAAGGGTTACCAATGATAGTTTATAAATATGAAAAATTCTATAAGTAAAGGTTGCATATTAAGTAAGGGTTCTTGAATTCTCTAAATTTTAGTGTGTCAAGAAAGTCACATTGTGACACCTTTAGTCACACTATGAGAATATATCAAGGGAGGTAGTGTTTTGATGTGATGGTAAAGGGTATACCATGAAGGATTGATCAAGGTAGTTTCAGTTCATCATGGAGAGAGTGCTACATCATGAGGAAAATGGTTATGCCATCAAGTCCTGAGCCATGAGGAATGTGGTTCTGGACTAGGGAGGTGTGTCATTCAATGAATGTATGGGTAATGGTATGATGAGTTCCATGAAGTGTAAGGGCACACCGTGGGGTGTTGGGTACTTACATAGAGAGGGTAAACCATAATTTTGGGATTGAATTATTACCCCAATATAGAGAGTTGTGTTGTGAAACTTAGGGTCATGTCGTGACATTCCCTCTCCTATTTTTTAATGTAAGGGAAGAGCTATCATTTATAGGTTAGACCCTCCTAATTTTTTATCCATATTTATGCTCAGGTGGGAAAATTTGGCCAAACCCTACCCCTTTATTTATACCACTTAGATCCCCCATGTTTCCCCCTTTTATTTATGATGGATCATTTTTGTGTGTGAACCCGATCTAGGTAATGTCTTCCCACTCTTCACCTTCTTCTTTGTTTGGATCTTCCCTAATTTGTGATGATTTAATATGGGGCTTGATAATTTTTTCCACTATAACATAGTGGAAATAATTATATAATTATATGAATTTTTCCATCCTAGAAAGAGGGGACACATGGAGGATGAACACACCAGGTGTTGTGTGGTTTCGATTATACGGAATTGCATAGTGATTTTTTAGGTAATTATGACTCTATAGATTAAATATAATAATTAATTATAAATTATTATAATTAAATATTTTTAATTTTTGGATTTATATAGGGGATTTGGAGATTGATGATTCTTGCGATAGGAAAGGACAATCCTTGGTGATGGGGATTGAGCTTTCCATAAAGTGTATAACTCCTTCTTTCAGGTATGTGGTCCCTATAATACTAACTGATATTATAATTTATGCATGAATGTGCATTACTCCATGAAATATTCAGGTTTTGGTAAAATAGATAGGGACCTTGAGTGATTTATGTAAATAAATTGGGTTTCATTGAGCCTCCTAGAGACGGAATGAGGGATCCATTGATTGTCAATTATTTTTACAATATATCGACCACTATGTCACTGTGAGGTGTATATCAATTGAGTTTACAAGGGTCTCATGGTAGGTATTGGGATTCCAAATGAGTTTTTAATAGCCTAGGTTTTTTCCCTAAGTCTAATTTAGTATACACAGTATGATTAATCATAATAATGATGGGTGACACGACAGAACACCTCACACATGACTTGGAATACCCTTTTAGGGGTTTGGATCCCTAGTGAGTGTTATGAGTTAGAGTAATAATCTTGTTTTACATATTTTAGTAATTAATTTGGTTTCTTGAAGTGGTTGGTGATCATTAGGTCACTTGGTATAAGTAGAGAATCAATGGGATTCTTCGACAACAACCTCAAAGAGTATCTCTCATTGTCATGGGTGTGTGGATTTGAAGCCACTGTATCATGAAACCATTTTTCATGGATTCATGGGAGATTTTTCATATTTTTGTGTCTTTTTTATTAAATTTTACTTGGTACCACGAAACCACAAAGTGATATTTTGAAAAACAAATATAAGACTTTAGAAGGAAAAAACATACCCCCTTTTCATATATAGTCAATTTTTCTGGATCCTATACATGAGATTGATATTTATCCCTAAGAAGTAGCCAAAAGACTATTTCCTCCATGGGGTATCCATGATTTTTTTAATCTTCCAAAACATTTATATAATTATCTATTCCCATGGTTTTCTAGAACCATAGTTAAAAGTGAAAGAGATAGTGAGAGATTTACCTAATTTAGTGTTACATAGCCATCCATTTTTTTTAACTCTATATAAAATCATCAAGGACACTTTTTTAAGGCTATATAATAATGGTAATCATTTAAAAAACATTCCCCTTATTAACTATGTTTCCGATGAAGATGTGGTTTTCCTGATAGTTGGTAGAAGGGGTTGAGTTTTGTAAAATCAATCATGTCAGGTTCACTATTTATGAATAGTTTCCAACAAGTTTATTCATGGATCTAAAAACAAAAAATGGTTCTATATCCATGAGGTACCTTCTTTCCAAAGGCAGACTCTCAATGGGATGTTTGGAAAATGATACTTAAGAACTCATGTTGGTTGAGAGGATGGGAGGTTTGGCTCATCACACCCTTTTTATGGGGAATTGTTGCCCACTCTAAGAATCTCTAATATATTTAATATACGTTTTCAAATCCTTCATTAAATTCCAAGTATGATGGCGTTCCCACATTAATTAACAATCAATTAATATCATGTATTGAATTTAGAATCATATTTATGTATCTGATTTTCCTCATCAATGGATACATTCATATGTATCTTATGTTCTCCATTAATGGTATCATCTTATGTACTGTTTAGAGATTCCTTGTTCATTATTATGATGGTGGTGGTTTTTGGACACATAGTTGGAATATGTCAAGCATATCTTTATCCAGTGATATGTGAGCTGTTTTGATATCGAGATCAGACCCATGGATGGTAAATCTGCATATCCTTGTAAATGGGATCCAAAACCACATAGTATGATGACACTTAATGAGACACATCATACCTTTTAAGGTCATGTGATCGAGACCAAAACAGTTAGTTTAACATCACGAAAAAAGTATACATAGGCAGAAGGTGCATAGTCAAGGTTTGGTGTGGGACTTATGACAAAGTATCATAGAGAACCTTGAAGGGATATTGGATCCCATTTTGGATAACAATCCAACGGGAATGCATCCCATAGATAATAGGGTTGGTCAGGGGTGTATGTTTTGGACCTCGAGGATGCTTCTTATGTATCCCATTTGGATGGGAATCAAAACCTACAGAGTTTGACTATGAGGAACAGCACCAATTGGGGACCTCTAAAAGTTTTTATCATATGAGAATATGTCCTTTTGAGAAAATTGTACTAGGTCATACTTCTAAGGAGGATTCCCTGGTGATTTCAGGTTTGGGTTTGTGGAATACTCTTATGGAGGATTCCCATAGTGATTGGTGGTTTTGTTTGGGGGTTACTTATGAAAAGGATGTTGATAATGAATGGAGGTTTGGATTTGGTATTACACATAACAAGGATTCCCCTTGTGATTGGAGGTTTGGTTTGGGGCTTACTCTCAAGGAGGATGCCCAAAGTGATTGGAGGTTCGGTTTGGGGATTACTTATGAGGAGTATTCCCTTAGTGATTAGAGGTTAGTTTTGGGGATTATTCCAAAGTATAATTCCCATAGTGATTAGAGGTTTGGTTTGGGGCTTAATCCTGAGGAGGATACCCAGAGTTATTAGAGGTGACATGGTTGGGGATTATACCAAGTAGGAGGCCCATGATTTTTTGAGTTGGGACATAAATTGGAAGGTTTGAAATAGTTAGGGATCTTATATATTTCATGATCACCACCAACCTCTCACCCCACAAGAATCATGCTCAGTGTGAGAAAAAATAGGAACATTTAGATCTAGGTAATCACACAATCTATTATATCCACTGATGGATGAGATCAAAACCGAAAGGGAGTGGGAAATAAAGTAGTCTTTCGTGCCCATTTACTCCTATTTTTGTACCCTGATCCCAAAGAGATAGAGGGAAAATTTGAAATACATATTTCCTATTATATTTTGGTATTCAGGATAGTCATGTCTTATGATATATTAGGATATGACCCATGGGTATGGAAAAAGAGGAAGGAATGATGATGGGGAGGTCCTGAAAGAAACTCTAAGAGATTACTCCAGAAGGGATGCCATAAAATATGTTATAGAGGAATGGAAAAGGATCTAATTCCATGTCTACCCACATATAACTGAATTTCCATGTAAATATAGACAACTAGGGAAGGATATGGTTATAACACTAGAACTACATACTTAAAGTTCCCTAAAACCTCCCCTAGGATCAAGGTCCTCATGACTGAGGGAATTCATACTCACCTACACCCTGAGGATCCTCCTCACCTAGTAGTATAGGTGTGAGAAATCTCTGACTGAAAGAATTCATACCCAAATAGGTTTCACATTGGTGTGCCTCCACAAATGGTTTAACAAGTCTGAAGACTTTGGTGGAGGTTTAAATTTTCTCTATCAGATGAGGGTTCCAATGTAAGTGGATACCTGTCATTGGTGTCTTATAATAGGGATAAAAGGGGGTTGTGTAGGTATTAGATTAGAGAGAAAATGTGTTTCTCATAGGGACTCAGAGGAACTGGAGGTTCTACTTGTAGTGGGGATAGGCCTGTATGAGCTGGATAGGCCTGCATGAGCTGGATATGCCTTGAGAAATAGACCACTTGCGAAACAACACTTGGTAGATGCTTTGGACTGGGAACCAATGGTCTCCTCAGGTGCCCCTGGATAGGTCTTGTGTGGGTCTCAATTTAGGTAAGGGGCCTCTCATAGCCGGTTTTCCTCTAGGGGAGGGAATTTCCTCACATCAGTTCCTTTGTGTTTCAGACCTGGAGGTCATTTTATCACAATATCCCCCTTAATTACTTCTATTATTTGGTTTTAGAGGGATTCCTATGGGGTTTTTGGAGGACTTGGGTGAAGGGGATGCACGACCGGAGCTTCAGGGATTCATCTAATTTTCTAGTTCTGCACATATGCATCCATTGGGCCCTATTTAAAGGAAAATAGGGAACCCTAGTCAAAGGATATTTCCCACACAGATCCATGGTGTAGGTACCTAGCAGAGGTTTCCCACATAGGGATGACCTTCATTTTAGTGTCACACATGGTTGGTGTTTAGGTTTGGTGCACATGTGAGTGTCTGAGGTTCGGTGGATAGGCTTTGTGTGTGTATGTTCCTTGTGTAGGGGTCATTTTTCTTTCTGGGATAAGCGGGTAGGGCTAGCGCCATCCTCTTGGTGCATAGGGTTTCTGCATATAGGACCACATGGGTGAACCCACTACTCCATAATGTGGGTTTTGTGCCCCCACACCCCTTCTAGGGATCACCATCAGGTTTTGGTCTTGGTCATTCATGTTTTTCCATTTGATATCGTCACTAAACCCCATGAAAAATGGAGAGTCACACCATGAAAGTTTCTGGCCGGGTCGTGGAAGTTTTGTGTCTCAAGAAATGGAAATCCAATCTACTCTTTATTTCAACATAAATACTTTTTTCTAATCAAACTCAACACATGGTCTCTAAGTGAGGTTCAAATCATTAATTCTATTGACAATTAGATGGAACACACTTTATGGTGCCAAAAAAATCTCCCATAGAATTAGATTCATTCTTAATGAAATTAATTTGGTTTTAAGGTAACTTTATGGAACTTTGATGTAATCCAACATCAGTTTGTGTGATTTGAAGCTTTCAAGACTATTGGAAGGATGCACTAATTTATTCCTAGTTCATAGGACATAGCAAGCATAGTTAGATTGTTTCTACGGTCATATGGAAAACCATATGACCTTCTTTCCTTTTTTCAACACCCTAACTTTTTCCTAAGTATTATACAAAGAAGACTTACCATGAGAGAATTTTATTTTTCTCAAGAAAACCTTTTTTGGTTTTATTCCTAATAAGTTTTATGCATTTAATTTTTTCACTACTCTATTATTTCCAATACAATATAGATCATTTTTTAGCAAATTGAGACTCAAATTTTTTCCAGAGTGATCTTTTTCAAGTATTCATCCTAGATAGTATTGTGTATATATTATTTAGTAGTTTTAAAGTCATGAAATTTGGAATAAGAAGACTGAAATTTTTCGTTGAAAAACATTTAACACGATTTTTGGATTGATAACCAAAGAAAGTATTGTGAGCCGAGAATGTTCCATATTTCTTCAGATATCTAAAGGGGATTTTTCAGTAATGATTTTGTGATTTTCTAATCTAAAATATGATATTCTAGAATATAGGAGGTCTCTCCTAATGGAAATTTTACTGATGAACGAAGAACCAATTTTGGGGTGAATTGGTGAAAATAAAACTAGGGCATGTTACTTTATAGTTAAATAGTGGAATCATCAGGATGATAAGCCCTTTATGTGGATTTCTTATAAATAGCCAACTGAGGAATGTTTATGCATATCCAAATAGAAGATTTTATAAGAATTATGAAATTCTATTTTCTATGGATAAAGGAGTTTTTAAAGTTTCATATTTCTCAAGACCATGAAGGGTGGGTTTTCTAAGGGAATATTTCTAAAAGTTAATAAAGAATCTTTACTGGAATTTTCTATAAATGGGAAACCACTCTTACACAAATTTTTCTTATGTAAATAAGGGTTTATTTGTATAGATGACTAATTTCAGGATGGGAATGACCCTTTCTAAAAATGGTTTAAGCATCATGTAGTTTAATGTCATGCAACAAGGATATTTTCCATTTATTTTAACATCTTATGATGAGTATGTTATTGTACAGTTTAACATATTGTGACTAGGGCATTAGGCTATGAAATTTAATTTTATAAAAAAAGGGAATTATGTAACACAATTTAATATTGTAAAAAAGGAAATTGTGATATTTTTTTAATGTCATTCAATAATAAAATTAGGGGTATATAATTCAAGGTCTTTTTCTTTGACCAAAAGGTAAATAATTCTCCCCTTTCATGGTAATCTGTCTAAGAATGCACTGTAACTTTTAGGTATGAGGAAGAGAATATTGTATGCTATAATATGGGGATACTCATATCATAAGAGTGGTATGGGGAAAGTTATTATTGAAATATAGGAGGTCTATCCTAAGGATGAAGTTACCACTAGTTGAAAAACCCATTATTGGGATACATTTTGAAAAATCTAACTAAGGAACATTACTACATTGTTAAATAGTGGATCTTATTGATTATAGAACCTAAAACTTTGTGGATGACTTATGAAAAACCAAATAGGGTGTGTTGTAGCATAGTTAGAAAAAGTATTTCTTAGGTATTATGACATTCCAATTCTGATGGTTGAATGAATCTTATAGAGATCCCCAGATACAGAGTCCGATTTATGGAAGGACGGTACCTAAATATGGGTGGATAATTTTAAGTCAAAATTACCTAATAATTTGGAAAAAAAATTCCTATGAATTTATGATACAAACATGGGAAACATTGTTCCTATAGTTTTAGTTCATTTGACTAGGACCATTTCATTATGGAAAAAATAGGTGATATGTGTCATATCAGACCATGGTCATTCCGGTATACTTCAGACATGAGGGAGGAAATTATAAAACATGGTCTTGGGGGTTCTCAGATTAGGTGAAAGTATATGGAAAAAATATGCTAGGGATGACCATAGACTAATTCAAATCATAGGCCCCAAAATAATGTTGTCAAAGCTTATGATGATAGAAGAGGATTCTCGTGAGGGAAATTTTACCACTGGTTGAAAAACTCATTTTGTGGGATACTTTATAAATATACAAATGGTCATGTTACTATATAGTTAAATAATGGAATAATATGTTTGAAAGGATAATTTTGTAGGCTAATTTATGTATATCCAACTGGGGTGTGTTACTACATTATTTGGAAAAGGAGTCCTTGGGTATCATACATTCTATCACCAGGATCTTGAGAAAGATTATAATGATCTTATCGTGTATAATATTATAATTATAATGTGTTAAGGGGATATATCCAAGTAAAAAAGGAATCACTTGGGAAAATATCGACCATAAAGCGTAGATTTTCTTTCATATATCTAACTCATTTCTAAAAAGTGGATATATCTGTTTCCTTGGTGGACCCCCCAAAAGAGGGACTTTAATTAAGACCTCCTGCATTGATCTTTGTTTTTTAAATAAAAAAGGGATAATTTATCTTTACTATATGGATAGGTCATTGAAATGAGGCCTAGGTATCACTATATATATCATTGTAATGAGAATAAATCCACACATAGTTCTTGAGGTACCACATAGTTAAAAATTTTGCGACCAAGACATTAGCCATGTAGTTTAACGTCATGTAGTAACAATGTTTGTTACATGATGTGAAATAGAATATTATGGATAAATCGGGTTATAGGACCCAAGTTTCACTATGTATCTTGTTTTAAAATGAATCAAGACACATGTTTTTCAAAATATTATTCCACATAATGATTAAATTCATTTGTGGAGAAAAAATGTTTTTTTCAATATGGGCTCACACATGGGGTAAGACACTATATTAAATACTCCTATATAGATCTGACTCATATGTAGGAGAGTGGGAAATTTCGAATATCCTATTTCATTTGGTCCCTTGATTGAAGATACATATGTCACTAAATATCTCATTAGGGCATGAATCAAGCCGCACATTGATCTTAATGAATCCATGTATTTTAAAGTCATGAGGGAAATACATCTGGTGTTCTTTTTAAGGTCTTGAAACTAAGACCATGATAACCCCAATGTGAGTTGATATGCATTACTCATGCAGGGAAATTATTTAACAAAAATCCTAAACCCATGTGATCTATGCTCAGGATGATAAATAAGAAGTCATAAAGGTTTATTCTACCAAAAAAAGGCAATACAGGGGAAGGATATGGGAATTTATACTTTTTTAGTGGCTGGGCCAGGATGTGGGATCTGAGCATTTCTACATATATCATTTAAATTGAGGATCATGCCTTGCATAGTTATGAAATCCTATTTAGTTTAGATTCATGTTGTGAGGATTTTGATAAACTGACATAAAAGAGATTAAATGTTGTGGTTGGGCCCAAGGATAGATATCTTGGCATCACTACGTATCTCATTGGGATGAGAATCAAGCCACATGTAGTTCTGGATATATCAAACATTTTTTCTTCATGAAATGAGGATGGTGTCCACATAGTTTATCATCACAGGGTAAGGACATGGGTCACCAAACATGGAAAAGAGTATTGTTGCTGGACTAGGGGATGGAACTCAAGCATCACTTTGTATCTTGCTGGAGAAAGAATCAAGAAATATGTAGTTCTAAAAAATAGTTCATTTCCTCAATCAGGTTTTTATGTGGGGGAAAATAATTAATTGAAATTTTACAAAATGATTTTTAGTCCCAAGGCATCAGGTTTAGGAATCGCTACATATCTCATTGTAATGAGAATCAATCCATATGTTGTTTTTGAAAATTTCCTTGTGTAGTTCTTATTCATACATAGGGAAAAGGGTAATTTTTCCTCTAACAAATGGAACTAGGATGGGAGTTATGGGTGTCACTAAGTTTCTCATTGGGATGAGGATCAAGCCACCTATAGTTCTTGAATAAAGGTGTGGTGGGGTACCAGTATTGAAGATTGTTATCAACTCAAACATAGATCGAAATGATACAACATTTTAATTCATGCAACAAAGACATGAAATATAATGTTTAACATTTTATGATCAAATCTATATTCTATTTAGTTTAGAGTCTTACAACTTATACTATATATGGTGATGTATAGTTTAACATTCTATAGCTACAATGGGTTTGATTCCTTTTAAGGTCGTGCGATAAAGACCAACTACATATTTTAAAGTCTTTTAGAAAAAAATGAGAATCATGTGATTACATGAAATATTTATTTAGGAATATTACCTTTTTGGGGTTTTAATGATCTCTTAATCCATTCATAACAAGGAACAAACTCTCTTAGTGTGGACCTTTTGTATGGTGTAAGGTGCCTCTCACTTTGGTTCAAGATTTGGAGGCTTCTTTACTAGTATCATTGGTGTCTTAAGGACCAATAATATTTCTCCTTAGAGGAATGAACAATTTCAGACCTTCTTGTAAAAGGATAATGATATCTGATTTTGATATACTTCCATGTGATTCAAGGTGTGCAATATTTCTTCATAGATCCACTCTAATTAATCCAGTCATTTCTAGGATTTGTCATCTGTGGATAGTTTTTCACATATGGAAATATGTGGTGATGGAAATTGAACCTCAATTAGTTGGACTTATTTTGTTTTGTATACCAGTGAGTACGGGGTTTCCCATGTGGAAATACGAGTTGTAGTCTGGTAAGACCATAAGGAATGATAGATCTTTTGAGAACACGATTTTTTTATCATTATACACCATATTCTAGAGTATATTTGATAGGGGTTTGTTAAATGCCTATATCTATCCATTATCCACTGCATGATAGCATGATGAATGGTTGGACTTGATATTGTACTCCTGGTACAATTTTTTCACCTTAACAAAATATAAATTGGTGCCATTTTTCATCAGTATTTTATAAGTGACACCAAATTTGGGAATGATGTTGGATTTCAAAAATCTGATAATGACTTTGGACATGAATTCTTTTATATGTACCGCCTCATCCCATTTGGAGAATAAATTGGTATCAATTGAGATGTATTTGAACTACTTGATCATAACTGGAGGGTATGGCCTCACAACATCTATTCTCTATATAGAAAATATCCAGAAGTAACTGGCTATATGTATAGGTTCTGGGCGTAGCGGAAGAACGTTGGTGGGTTTTCCCAACTTTAATTTTAACGTTAAACGACGTTTAATCTGAGATCCTTCACGATATAAAATTCCGGATCATTGGAATAGAATGAAGAACGGAAAAAGAAAAGAATAGTCTCAGAACCCTCGAGACAGGATCATCATATGTTGGTTATAATTAATTTAATTAATTCATAAGAATTACCTCGATGGAATTCCTTGTTCGTTTATGTCTCTGTTCACGATCATGTGATCTGTCATTGCGTCACAGAATCCAAGTATAGGATTCCTCTAGCGGTGATCCACGCATGCTCCACATATCTCTGGACGTCACCAAAGGGAACTCCGGGTGCTAGCACGGAAGATCCTTCACATGCGATGTCTGTCTTCGATCGCCTTGATCCGGTGGAGGGTTTTTCTTTCGTAACTTGAAAGCGTTCTTGGTGGAAAGGGAATTCTATCTTGGATTGATAGTATTTCCAATCCGTTGTGCACAACCAAAATGGGTAACCCTCATGAGAATAATGTAATTGGGATTTATAATACTTAGAATAATAAAATGAAATAATTTCCCAAAAGCATTTAATTGTTTCATTTAATTATTAGTAATACCCCATGTCTTAATAATGATAGTTGACCATCATTATTACTTGACATGCGTCCAATGTATCACATTTAATATCATTTATTTAAATAAACAATATTTTCTCCCGAATCCCGAAAAAACAAACTACACGGTGTGTATGTATAAATATACACAGCGTGTACTTTTATTTTTCCAGTTTTATTTATTTTCCTCCACCTCATTTATTAGAACTTGAGTAATGTCTATTTATTTCTTAAATAAATGTAACTACATTACTCACTAATAAATACATATTATTTCGCACACAATATATTCTCTCGAATAACTAGTGTCGAAATAAATGCGATCAGACATACTTGAATAATTATTAAACCACAATCAGTAATAATCTTTATTCAACTTGTTAAATTAATATTTATATGAGATACATGGACACACTTAGGGTGTGACCCTCTAGGCCTCTTTCTCAGTGGAATTAGGCGGAGCCTGCCTAAATTTCATGGTTAGCATCTAGCAACATGCCAAGGCACCCATAGAGAAATAAGTTAACGTTGTAATGATGTGTTACCTCCTACGAACGCTTAATGTGTAATATAATCCCTTTGTATCGATATCTCTAATCAAGCGGGTTGCATGCTAGTGCCATCAACCCATGTGCTCGATTATTCTTTCTTTGACTTCCCAGAATTGAACTCATCCATACCTTACCATGGCCATGGATTTATGTAGGCTATATCAATTCCATCAAAGGACCTGAGATATCTACATCCATTATGGAACAAAAGGGACAAATCCTTTCTCACATTATCTATTAATGCAGTATTACTCGTGACGCACCCAACGTATCCTACCTCGCTGCAAACAGTGTGTCGTCACAGTTTTCATCAATACATCTAAGTGTGTGAGTTGTAATACCCATTAATAATAATCTTAAAGTCTAAGGACCAACACACACGTCCGTAGATAGGAACATCCAATGACACTATGAAATGTGGATTTCCTACTGGTGGGTCTCGTTTTCATAATATCCTCCTAAATATTACCAAGGGCGCACAGCATGAGAAGGTGCCTCAAAGTTTTATGAGTCCTCGCCCCTAATGATCTGTATTATTTGTGCCCCTCAAATAATATCATCCGGCCATATAACATACTTTCAAGAATAGTGTTATGGAACTTCCGGGTTCTCATCATAGTAGAGATCCACTATGACCCTTTAATGCAACAGCTATCCTTAGGACATTATCACATGCATTGTCACGCAGAAGAACAATCAAGACGTGATAAGGCTTTTATTAATGAATAAAGTACAAAGTAGTTGGTTCTAGGTCACCAACTCCAACAGACTCCCACTTGGACTAGAGCCAACTGCTAACAACATTTAACCCTCTAGCTCTCACATGATATGCATGCTTCTGCTGAGATAGGCCTTTAGTCATGGGTTCTTCCATGTTCTCTTCCATGGACACTCTGCTCACTACAACTTCACCCCATTGATAGAAATCCCTCAAGAGGTGATACTTCCGGAGTATGTGCTTTGTCCGTTGATGTAACCTTGGTTCTTTTGAAAGATCCACCGCTGTAGTATTATCACAATACAATGTAATGGGATCTATACTTCTAGGCACCACATCAAGCTCCTGGACAAAGTTCTGAATCCAGACGGCTTCCTTGGCTGCATCAGAAGCCACTATATATTCAGACTCCGCTGTAGAATCGGCAACAATTGGCTGCTTTGAACTCTTCCAACTCATAGCTCCTCTATTGAGATAGAAAACATATCCAGATTGTGACTTTAGATCATTCTGATCCGTCTGAAAACCAGCATCAGCATACCCTCTGAGGAAAAGCTCCTCGTCTCCTCCATACACCAGGAACATATCCTTAGTTCATCTCAGATACTTAATGATAGTCTTAACAGCAGTCCAATGTTGTTCCCTTGGATCTGCTTGATATATGCCTACCATGCTCAGTGCATAGGCAACATCAAGCCTGGTACATAATATGGCATACATGATGGATCCTATAGCTGAAGCGTATGGGATCTTACTCATTCTATATTTCTCTTGTTGTGTATGAGGACACCTTTTCTTAGAAAGATGTAGGCCATGTGACATTGTAACCAATACCCTCTTGGATTGTTCTATACTAAATCTCTTTAGTATCTGGTCAATGTATATACCTTGAGTTAGTCCAAGCAGCCTCTTGGATCTATCACGAATGATCTTGATCCCTAGAATTTAGGATTCTTCTTCTAAGTCCTTCATGGGGAAACACTTGTTCAACCAGTCCTTAAATGACTGTAAGACTGGTACATCGTTTCCAATAAGTAATATGTCGTCAACATATACTACTAGGATAACAATCTCATTCCCATTAAACCGCTTATAAACACACGGCTCACATTCGTTCTTAATAAAACCAAATTCCTTTATGGCTTCATCAAATCGAATGTTCCATGACCTGGATGCTTGTTTCAATCCATAAATGGATTTTTGCAACTTGAAAACCCGTTTTTCTTCACCTGGTGTAACAAATCCTTCTGGTTGTGTCTTATAGACATCTTCCTGAAGGTTCCCATTAAGGAATGCTGTTTTGACATCCATCTTCCAAATCTCGTAGTCATGGTAAGCTGTTATGGCAAGTATGATTCTTATGGATTTAAACATGGAAACTGGTGAGAAGGTTTCATCATAGTAAATTCCTTGATGCTGTCTGAATCCTTTAGCCCCTAGCCTTGCTTTATAGGTGCTAACTTGACCTTCCATGTCCATCTTTCTCTTGAATACCCATTTGCATCCAACAAGATTTACCTCAACTGGCTCATCAACCAGAACACAAAATTGGTTCTGATACATGGAATCCATCTTAGAATTCATAGCTTCTAGCCATCTTGCAGCTTCTGAGATTTCTACTGCTTCCTTGTAGGATAGAGGCTCATCATTGTCCAATAATAATGATTCACCATCCTCGGTGACTAGGAAACCAAATCTCTCTAGTTCCCTTACCTCTCTTGAGCTCCTACGCAGTACTTGTGTTTCTGGAACCTCTTCCACAGGGACCTGTGGAACTTGTTCATGTACCAACTCCTGTGTATCTTGAGCATCAACTCCGTTGAAGTCAATATTGCTCCCACTATCCCTTTTGAGGATGTGCTCCCTATCAAGAAAGATGGCTTGTCTGGCGGCAGTCACTTTCTTGTCCTGAGGGTTTTATATGTAATATCCTTTCGTTTCCTTAGGATATCCTATAAAGATACACTTCGTTCCCTGGGGTGCTAGTTTGTTGCCTGAGAAGGCCTTAACAAACTCCTCGCATACCCATACATGTGTATGAGACAAAATGGGTTTCTTTCAATTCCATAACTCGGAGGGAATTCCATTTTCTGCCTTAGTTGGTACTCGGTTTAATGTGTATGCTGCAGTTTGTAATGCATATCCCCAAAAGGATAATGGAAGATCTGTATGACTCATCATCGACTTTACCATGTCCAACAAGGTATGGTTCCTCCTTTCACTAACACCATTCCACTGTGGTGTATAAGGAGGAGTGAGTTGAGATAGAATCCCAGACTCCCGTAGAAGATCAATGAACTCTTGGTTCGGATATTCTCCACCTCGATCCGATCAAAGCTTCTTTATCTTCTTACCAAGCTGATTCTCTACTTCATTCTTGAATTCCTTAAATTTATCTAAGGATTCAGACTTATACATCATTAAGTAGACAAATCTGTATCTACTTAAATCATCAGTAAAAGTAATAAAGTAAGAATATCCACCTCTAGCTTCTACTGGAAATGGTCCAAATACATCTGTGTGTACCAATCCTAGAAGCTCTGTGGCCCTTTCACCCTTTCCACCAAAAGGAGACTTGGTCATTTTACCTTGTAAACAAGCATGACATCTATCAAGTGGTTTTAGCTCAGTAGAGTCTAAATATCCATCTTGGCAGAGCTTTGTCAAGTGATTCTCGTTTACATGACCGAGATGGGGATGCCAAAACTGGGTGATGTATGAGTCATGTGAGTTTGTTTCGTTATCGATTGCAAACACTTGGTTTTCATAATTTAATACATAAAAACCATTATTTAAATGTGCCATACCATAACATATGTTGTTCTTATAAAAGAGACAACCCTTATTTCTGAACTTGAAAACAAATCCATCCATATCCAAACAAGATTCAGAAATTATGTTCTTGGTAACACTAGGCACAAAATAATAGTTATGCAAAACCAAACTCATCCCATTCGACAATGAGAGGTGGTAGTTTCCAATAGCCAACGCAGCCAGCCTTGCTCCATTGGCAGCTCGAAGATCCACCTCTCCTCTGGCGATATTTCTAAATATACTTGGTTCCTACATTTGAATACAGATGTGAGCCCCACAAGCTGTATCTAATACCCAATGCGTAGAAATAGAAAGATTGCACTCGATAACGAATGCACCTTTAGCGTCCCCACGTTTCTGGGTGCAGTTCCTCTTCCAGTGTCCCTGCTTTCCACATGAAAAACACACCACCTCCCATTCCTTGCCCTGCCTCTGGATCTTCCCCTTCTTGGAGGGACGGTGCTCGGGGGCTTCAGACCGTTTATAAGTCTTTGGCCCCTTTTCCTTGTCCTTCCTTTTCTTGTTCACCATATGGACTGTGGGTTTGTCACGCCCCATGTCCTTTTCAACCTAGTGAATTAAGGTCAGAAGCTCCGACAAAATCTTCTCATTGCCGCTCATGTTATAGTTGACAATGAATCTAGAGAAGGTCTTGGGAAGCGATGATAGGATGAGATCTGTATTCAAATCATCCGGGAATTTAATCCCTAAGATTTCTAGGCATTTAATTTAGCCAATAAGCTTGACTACATGAGGCCCAGCTGGCGCAGACTCTCCAAGCTTCATGGTAAACAAAGCATTGGAGATCTCATACCTCTCATGTCTTTCCTTCTCTTGGTAGAGATCTTTAAGGTGAGACATCAGGCTATACGCGTTCATGTTTTCATATTGCTTCAAGAGCTCATTAGAAATGGCTGATAGCATGAAACACTGGACATCTGTGGAATCATCCACGTGTTTCATATAGAGAGATAATTCCTCATCACTAGCCTCTTTCCTAGGTGCAACTGGAATAGTCTCTTCTAGCACATACAATTTCCTTTCATGGCGAAGAAGGACGTATAAACGCCTCTACCACTCTTGGAAATTGGTGCTGGTGAGAAGGTTTTCCTTCTCGAGTATGGTTCACAATGATATGTTTGAAGTCATTTTCTTGTTGTTTCTACAAATTAAGATGAGAAAAGGTTTAGTACTTTATTAAAAAAATTAAGACAAATAAATAAATTAATACTTATTAGTCTCCAACTATTTTATCGAAATCCAATAGCCCTCACCATTGACTTCAGAATATTTTGTTGCCTGAATATTCTAGTGGCAAGGATACATATTTCCCTTTTAATTACCCCAACTAGGGTTGGTCAAGAAACTTGAAGGGTTTTAGGTAGGCATTCTAGATGCCAACTGCATTTAACTTGCAGCTCCTTGATCCGCTGAGTGGACTCCCCAATCCTGAAATCCTTTTATTTTAGATTTCCTCAACCTTTGCCTCTTGGTCACAACAAGTCATGTTGTGGCAGTCAAACCTTGATGCGAACCATGTCAAGTCAACCCAAAACCTTGAATTATAATTCCATGATAATTGAAAGCACCCCAACTAGGGTTTCTCAAGCACTTTGAACTATAGTTCGATTCTAACCAAGATTATGGAAGGATAAACCGACTTAATATTTCTTTTGAGGGATTTTATCCTTATATGTAAATTTCCATTTTATTATCTTTTATTACATGCTTTTTAATATTAAGTGGGATTTACTTATGTGATTAACCATGTCTAATATAATATTTACATATAAGCCGGATATATTTTAGTTTCATCTTTTATGCTCGTTTAATTCATTAATTGTGTTATCGTGAAAACACACCCACAATAAATAAACCATGCAACTGATAGAAATAAATTAAATGGTATGATCATGAGCTTTTGTATTGTTTAGTTTATCTAGAGGTTCATAAACTAGCCCAAGACCTAGGTGAGAAACACCTTGAACCTTTCGTGTTTGTGTTTACAGCTTTCCACCTGTCCACCTTTGTATCTCCTTGGATTGGTTTCACCTTGGATCCTGACTTGAGCTGCCTCTACTAGCTTGGGATCTCCATCCATTACATATGCATTTATCTCACATGCAGGTGAGGGGTATAATGGGTTTTTAAATAAAAGAATCTTTGGGCATGCAGGCCCTACATATTAATGAGGAGATGGCTCGCAGGCCATCAAATTTAATTTAAATAAATAAATTAAAATAAACCATTCACATACAAAGGTCTCGGTCTAGCTCATGATCATCCATACATGCAACGATATTTATGCATAAATAAAACTAGCATTCAATTCTTTAATCATTCTTGTTTAAGATAAATCATGCCCAAATTAATTAATTATCTTTAATTAATCAATCCTTTTATCTTAAACCCTTTTCTGAACTTCCTTGAGATTCTCATCCATCATAATTTTAAACAAATAAATTCATTTAAAATTATCCTTGTACGTAACTTGTACATTTGGAGGCAACCCGGTGAATTCCCATTCATTACGCAGATGTTAAATTAAACACATATATATAAAACACCTATCACGTGTTGTGCCTCAGCTTTATGCCTGCACCATGGTACACTTCTCAAGGGTTTGTATAATATAATAATAAATTTTAATAAATCTGGGTAATTTGGGTGAGTACACGGCGTGTAGTTCCGACTACACGTCGTGTACTTTTCTTCACCGTCCATCCGAAGTACACGCCTGGGGATAGGGCGTGTTAATGTACTTTGGAAATTTTCGGAGTACACGGTGTGTTCTTTGGTACACACCCCGTGTAGTTTCCACGTTACACAGTTTCCAGCTGGGCAAGACGTGTACGGGGTACACGGCCCAACCCTAACCGGAAGGGACTACACGCCGTGTTCATTGGACCACACGGCGTGTAATCCAGAAACCGTGTGCCACCTGTTTCTGGTCAACACACGGTGTATTAAATTCTTAGAAAGAATCCAATACACGGCCTGATTTTGCGGATCTGTCAATGCATTGAACCTAGAATACACGGCCTGTACTTCCGAATACACGCCGTGTATTCTGGTGTTGTACGACCAGAAAGGTTTGGCTCCTCCGGATGAGTTCCTCTATTTTATTTTAATCAAAATTAAAAAAAAAATCGTTTCTATGAGTTGAACGAGAAACGAGGGAGGAGGAAAAGATCTCAAGATTCAGATTTACAGAACGATTAAACTTTAATTGAAACAACTAAATTATTAAATGCATAAAACACCAATGAAAAACTAAATAATTATAACCAATGATATGACCCCCTCTACTACCACTTGTAGGTTCAGGGCGCAGCGAAAGCATGTTGGTGGGTTTTCCCAACTTTAATTTTAACGTTAAACGATGTTTAATCCAAGATCCGTCACGATATAAAATTCTGAATCTTTGGAATAGAACGAAGAATGGAAAAAGAAAATAAGAGCCCTGGAACCCTTGAGACAGGATCATCATATGTTGGTTATAATTAATTTAATTAATTCATAAGAATTACCTCGATGGAATTCCTTGTTCGTTGATGTCTCTGGTCACGATCCTGTGATCCGTCATTGAGTCGCAGAATCCAAGTATAGGATTCCTCTAGCGGTGATCCACGCGTTCTCCACGTATCTCTGGACATCGCCGAAGGGAACTCCAGGTGCTAGCGCGGAAGATCCTTCGCTTGCGATGTCCGTCTTCGATCACCTTGATCTGGTGGAGGGTCTTGCTTTCGTAACTTGAAAGCGTTCTTGGTGGAAAGGGAATCCTCTCTTGGCTTGAGAGTATTTCCAATCTGTTGTGCACAACCAAAATGGCTAACCCTCATGAGAATAATTTAATTGGGATTTATAATACTTAGAATAATAAAATGAATTAATTGCCAAAAATCATTTAGTTTTTTCATTTAATTATTAGTAATACCCCATGTATTAATAATGATAGTTGATCATAATTATTACTTGACATGCATCCAATGTATCACATTTAATATAATTTATTTAAATAAACAATATTTTCTCATGAATCCCAAAAAAACAAACTACACGGCGTGTATGTATAAATATACAAGGCGTGTACATTTATTTTTCCAGTTTTATTTATTTTCCTCCACCTCATTTATTAGACCTTGAGTAATGGCTATTTATTTCTTAAATAAATGTAACTACATTACTCGCTAATAAATACATATTATTTTGCCCACAATATATTCTCTCGAATAACTAGTGTCGAAATAAATGCGATCATACATCCTTGAATAATTATTAAACCACAATCAGGAATAATCTTTATTCAACTTGTTAAGTTAATATTTAACTGAGATACATGGACACACTTAGTGTGTGACCCTCTAGGCCTCTTTCTCAGTCGCATTAGGTGGATCCTTCCTGAAGTCCAAGGTTAGCGTCTAGCAACACGCCAAGGAACCCATAGAGAAAGAATTTAATGCCGCAATGACGTGTCACCTCCTACGAATGCTTACCATGTAATATAATCCCTTTTTCTTGATATCTCTAATCAAGCGGGTTACATGCTAGTGCCAACAACCCATGTGCTCGATTATTATTTCTTTGACTTCCCGGAATTGAACTCGCCAATACCTTACCATGGCCATGGATTTATGTAGGCTATATCAATTCCATCAAAGGGCTTGAGATATCTACTTTTGTTATGGACCAGAAGGGACAAATCATTTCTTGCATTATCTATTAATGCAGTATTACTCATGACACACCCAACATATCCTACCTCGCTGTGAATAGTGTGTCATCACAGTTTTCGTCAATACATCTAAGTGAGCGAGTTGTAATACCCATTAATAATAATCTTAAAGTCTAAGTACTAATACACAAGTTCGCAGATAGGAACATCCAATGACACTATGAAATGTGGATTTCCTACTGGCGGTTCTCATTCTCATAATATCCTCCTAGATATTACCAAGGGCGCACACCATGAGAAGGTGCCTCAAAGTTTTATGAGTCATCACCCCTAATGACCTGTATTATTTGTTCCCCTCAAATAATATCATCCGTCCATAGAACATACTTTCAAGAATAGTGTTATGGCACTTCGGGGATCTCATCATAGCAGGGATCCGCTATGACCCTTTAATGCAACAGCTATCCTTAGGACACTATCACATGCATTTTCATGCAGAAGAACAATCAAGATGTTATTAGGCTTTTATTAATTAATAAATTACAAATTAGTTGGTTATAGGCCACCAACTCCAACAATATGCAGGAACTCTGGGGGTTTATAGATGAAGTTTTCAGGCACTTAGTAGGAATAAAACTTCTTGGTGAATCCTATGAAATCTTGTGTCATAGTGGTCCATTAGTACCCCAAGACATTGGATTTGATGGGAATGCATGATCCCTTACTGGTTGACAACATAGGCTCTAGGGTGCACTTCATTCATGACAACAATGATCTCTTCTCTATCAATAAATCAGAGGACTCCATCAAATCGTCATTTATAGAGGACTTTTTGGTGATCTGGGCCATTATAAAGAGTGAATTTATCTTCACACCATCATAATTTTTCTTTCCTAGAACTATCTAATGGTAGTAATCCGTCCTAAATTAAATCCATGATTAGATCTATCCACCCAGTGGTAGGACCATATAGATTAGGGGTAGGACTGACTTCATTAATATCTTCTTCTCTGACCTGAACAAAAGGTGATACTATTCTTTGATGTGTAATGTTTATGACCATTTTTCTCAATTTTTATCTACAAAATCCATAACTACATTTTCCAATTCATTTTTCTAATAATTCTACGATCATGGGATATGATTCAATGTTGGTCTGAGGGGAACCTTTCCCTTAATCATCAACCATTATCAAGTAGTGGAATTACATTTCTCTTACAAATGGTCCACCAGTATTTGGATTCCCAGTTCAAGGTCTATAATGAGGGCGTCAAATTCCGCCTCAATGTTATTACAACCATCTAATAATAGGAAGTAGTAAGGTAAAACTACCATTGCTGGTGAAATGATAAAGATCACTAACCTAATTTTTTTGATCATAGGGCCTTCCATTCTCCCCCTATTGGGATCCTAGATACACCGTCAGAATACATTTCCCATGTTTAGGGGATTCTTTGAATAGATAATATCTCATCATCTTTAAATTTAGTATTTAATGATGTATTTTCTAAATATGGGTGTTCTCTAAGAAATCTACCAAGTCGTGGCCTTTCACTACTTTCTAAGGCATAAATTGCATATCAAAATATTTCAGAATAACTATCCACCATGCCAATCATCCTTTCAACATTGGAAGTCTAAGGATGTATTCGAGTGAGTTATTACAAGAGACCAAATGGACCTTTTGGTGCTATAGGTTGTGCCTCAATTTTTTATACCCTAAATATTCATTCCATGAAACTCTTCTTGATATTTGAATAACGAGTCTCAACATTGAGAATGGTTTGACCAAGATAATAATTGTTTTCTTTCCCAGCACTGTTCTTTTGCACAAGGAAGGCACCTAGTGATCACTCTAGGGTTATCACATATACAATGAGTATATTTTCATCAAAAGGTGGAATTAATACTAGTGGGATTAATATGTATTTCTTGATGTAATCAAATGATTCATGATAGTCATTGGTCCACTAATATGTGGAACCCATATTCATTAGTTTGTTGAAGGGAAAAAACTTTATTACAAGGTTAGATATGAAGCGACACATGTAGTCAAAGTGTACTTGAATTCATTAGTTAGTTTTCTCAGGGTAAAATTCAATGGCATGATGGGATATGATGAAGCTTCGAAACATTCCCTAGGTTACCAAAAAATTACAATTTAAGGGGTTAATATTTAGGCTATGTTTTTTATCTTGTTAAATATGGTCTCCGGGTCTACTAGGTAGTAAGAATGTTGTTGGGACTTAACCACTAGATCATCAATTTAGAATATGACAAAATTCTATGAGAAGGGTTTAAATATGTGATTAATAACACATTGGTATGTGGAACCAGTGTTATTAAAACCAAAGGGAATTACCCAATAGTTATATACCCCATGGGGTCCCAAAATCTAGTGGATTATTATTCTTTTGGGGACATCCAAATGTGGTTGTCTCCTAAATAGCCATCAATGAAAGAGAGGGTTTTATAACCATCCAGTACATCTATAAGTAGTTATATGATTAGAACTGGGAAGTCATCTTCTAGACAGTGCCAATTGATATCTATGAAGTTTATTTAGACCCTTATTTCCTCATTATTCTTATTTATTGAGATTATATTGGTTAGCCATATCAGATACTAAACTTCCTGAATGAATTCATATTTTATGGTTTTGTGCACTTCAACCTCAATTTTGGAGGTGTGAGATGAGTGTGTTCATCAGGTAGGATGTTTTTAACCCCAATGGTCTTCTAAAAAACCCAAGTAATGGGTCGAACCATTAGGATTGAGCCCTGTAATATCTTTTTAATTCTCGGAAAAAACATCCCAGTGTTTCTTCAGGAAGGAATTATATACCTCAGGTTCTTAGTAAGTCACATACTCACAGATCAAAGTTGGTCGTGGATCTTTATCTATACCCAAATTTATTTCTCTAAGTTTATCAATAGTGGTGGACACACATTCTTCAAATAAAACAAAGGCATCCATGAGGAGTTATGGGAGGAGTTAATATTTGTACATTTGGATAATGAAGCAAACATTTTTGGATCAATTTAAGGTGCAAATTTTTTTTGGATATCCAAAATGGAGATGGAGGAATGATAATGATCATATTTTTTTTATTCCATTTACATGAAAAACTCTTCTAGACTAAATGAAGAATAATGGATTTATCGACGCTTGCATGATATAATGGTGAAATTTTCATCTAGGATTTCATTACTTCTTAGAGTGTTGATAAATTTTCCAAAACTACCATGTTCAGTTTTCATGCCTGACAACACGGAAGTCACTAGATGTGCACTCACATTCAGACCCTTCCATCGATTTGTTTGATGGTGTTTTGTAGTTCCTTGAAACATGTGTTCTAGTTTTAACAATCACTGTTTCCAGGAAATTTCTGTTGGATTTATTTATGGAATCTGAAACATACTGCAGTTCATTATCCAAATGGGACCTTCTTTAAAAAGGCAGACATTCATTAAGTTTGAACTTTACGATACTTAAGAATGTTCATTGGTCAAGAGAATGGTAGGTTGGACTCATCACACCCTTTTGGAGGGAATTATTATCTACTCCAGAACTCTCATTATAAATTTAAGATATTTTCATTAATACTTATTAATTCACCCAGTATATAATAATTATCCCTTGGAATTTACAATCACTTATTAACATGCATAAAATTTAGAATCATCAGTATGAATTCAAGGTTCTTCATTAATGGAAATATTCATATGTATTCGAGGTTTTACATCAATGGTATTCCCTAATATACTACTTAGATATTATTTTAATAATCATTGTGATGATACTGGTTTTTATGCCACTAAGTGGGGAACTCTAGAATTTATTGTCATCCAGGGAGAGGAAGGTTTGATTTTATTTTAAGATCAGACCCATAAAATGGGCTACCGATGTATCCTTGTAAAAGAAATCAGAACTCCCATATTTTGAGGCCATTTAATGAAACACATCATACATTTTATGGTCATGGGATAAGGACCTAGCCATACATTTTAATTTCATGTGGTATGGAAATCTAAAATCATGGTTCTTAGTCAAAACATAGTGTGGGACTTATACTGAAGTAGCCCAATAAACGTTGGAAAGAATATGGGTTTCCATGTAGGATCAGACCATGTTGGGAATATGGCCTAGGGAGAATATTGTTGATTTAGGGTATTGGGTTTAAACCTCAATGAGGCTTCCTACATATCCCATATATATGGGAATCAAATCCCACATAGTTTCGTTTGTTCATAGGAGAGTATTGTCCTTTGAGAGAAATGAGTTCGGTCTTACTTCTTGAAAAGGATACCTTAGTGACTTAAGGGTTTAATTTTCTGCTTATCTCTAAGGAGGATGCCCAGATTAAAGAAATTAAGGTTGGATTCCTAAAGAGGATGTCTAGTCAGCTCAGAACCTTAAAAGGATTCCTATATGTCCTAGTTTTAAAAGGAATCATAGTTATCATAGTTCCTTTGATTGTGAAAATTTTGTGACCATGAAAATATATATGCCCATGTGAGTCATTCTTGGTGTGAGAAACAAGAGGATGTTAAAGACTCAACAAATGCATTCACACTTTCAAAATTTTCCTCCTCTGCTAGTGGAAGATTGCGCATTGACCGTTGAAGAGGGAGAGGTGAAGACCTTTCTCTATATTCTCTTCACATTGGACAAGGGGGTCCAATAAAAGGAAGAAGGGAAGGTTAGGGGCTAAAACCAGGATGGCTGACCATGGTGAAAAAGACCAATGGGAGAGGTAAAGGGCAATAAAAGTCCTTATCCCATCTCCCCTTAGGTGTCTATCACCAAAGAAGAGAGGATGAGCAATGATGGAACCTCCTGCAAGAAAATCTAGGGGCTTAAGCCAATATGGTTTCCCTGAAATTGATTCTAGTAGGGGAGGGAGACTTCTCCTTTATTTTTAAAAGGAAAATTAGGTATGAATCGTATCTTCCCCTACCAGATACCAGAGTTTATGGGTCATCTCATCGAGAAGGGAAAGGCCATGACCTAACTCACCTCCAAATTGGGAACTTCCCAAACAATGTTTCTCAAAGAAAGTTCCATGTGACTGTGGATATACAAACCCACATACACTCCATGAATCCTAACCCCATTGTGAAACAAATGTGGGAAACCTAAGACTGTGGAAATACAAACCCAAATAGGAGACTCACTGATGTGCATTTCCTAAAGGTTTGACAAGTCATGAGGTTTTCGTGGAGGTCTCAACAGAATCCCTTTCAAATAAGGGAGCCAATGAAGAAGAAGTCCTTCCATGAATGGATTTGAGGAAGTCTTGATGGATTTTAGACTAAAGAGAGTGAATATAGTAAGTGAATCAAAGAGATATATCTAATTAGAGAAGGGTGAAAAAGTAAGGGCGTGCAAGTATACTTGGGCGAGTTGATGTTCACTTAAGCGACGAACAACCTATATGTTAATACATGGGTGAGAACCTTTTCAATCTTTCAAGAGTATTCACAAGTGATCACAGAAGTGGGGCTCTCAAGTTCATGTGAGAGGAATGGGAGACACACAAGTATTTATAACTTGGGGAGGTTGTGTGCTTTAGGTGCGCAAGTGTTATGGTTTTCAAACACTAAAAGGACTTAAGTCGAATGATCCTCCCCTAAATTCTCTGTTCAAGGTGTTGAAGAACAACCTTGAGAGATTTAGAAGACTGGGGTGATGTACCAGGGCGATTAGAGCAACAATTGGGCTTCAGGGAAATTTTTTCATACAAATGAGGGTCCCAAGGGTCTATTTATAGTCAAATAAGGGACCTTGGGAGAAATGAGTCAGACGCACAAGTAGGTTGCATGACATATGGGGGCGCGCAAGTGGGATGCGCTACATATGGAGGTGCGCAAGTGGGTTTCATGCCGATAGAGTTTGGCTAGACTAGGGAGACCAAAAACTCATGCCTTTGAAAATCTTGACTTTTCTTTAAGTATTTTCCTCATTATTCTTTTTAATGGATTCCCTCTATCATATTTTTTAGACTCTTTGATAGAAATGGGTGTCAACAAAATCCCCCCCTCAGAATTGGATCAGAAATGAAAAGAGGATCCTATAATGAGGTAGAGTAAAGAAGGAGAAAGAAAAGAGCACAGGGGCACACAAGTATTGGCGCTCAAGTATACTTGGGAGTGAAAATTTTCAATGCGGAATATTTCTGGCGTGCAGGGTGACATGCGCCGCTTATATATAATGGATTCACTTCCACGAAAATTCTCACAACTTCCAAACTTTTAGATCTCCGTGCGCAATTCTTCTTCTATTCAGACGCTTCTGTTTCTCTATGCTTCATCTGTATGTTTTTTAGATGCACGCTATAAGTGGGGATCCATACTTTCGCACCTACTTATATTTGTGCGCCAAGTATTAAACTAGCGATCCTTAAATCATTTTCCATTTTTTTGTAAAACACCAAAAATGAACTTACTTTTAAAATATGACCTCTATCTTTTTTTGCAGGTTCAATGGATCCTAAAAGAATTGGAACTTCTGATGAGCTCACCATCAAGAGGATTGATGACATGATGAATTTCGTTGGTCATGATTACTTTGAAATTTTTGAAACCACCCTTCCAGACTTAGAAAAATATTTGAAGAAGTACCATTTCAACTCTCCTCGAAGCACCTTTTTTCCTTTGTATAGCTATGGCCATTTGCAGGACACTAACATTCTAGATCCAAAGAACTATATCCCACATTCTTGGTTTTAGGATTATACCAACTTCTTATCAGCCAATGTTTCTATTGGGGGCTCATTTTTTAATGTTGGGACAATAGAGAAAGTGAATATTATGAATCATAGCTGGTGTGCTCCATATTTGAAGGCACACACACCCAAGATGTAGCCACACTGCTATTCATCCATATTTAGAGATTCGAAGATAGATCAGTCCAAGGGTTGGAAGAAAAGTTGGGACTTCCACCCAGGAGGAGGTGTAAAACCCACATGGATGTGGGCATACTAGGTGCGAAATACATGTGTAGAATTTGCAGATGATTTGAGAGTCATCAGGACTTATGAGGCTGTATGGGTTCGGCAAACCTATGTGTATAAGAATGATGATTTTATTCCCAAATTATTAAGTCAATGGATCCCCGAGACCAATTCCTTCCATTTAACACAAGGAGAGGTAGGTATCAGCTTGTGGGATGTTTTCAAGAATTATAGAGCTCCAATCCTTGGAGATATGTATGAAGAGTTTTTTCCTCCCAAGGTGACATGGAATAACTCAGAGAAGCCACCATATTTGGTTCGTGAGTTGATGAAGATATTTAACAAACTCAATAATTTAATCACCATGAAAACTCGCACCAAGGGGGATATTCATCTAGAAGAATGGATGAAAATATTTTTAATAAAGAAGAAGGAAAAGGGTCCCACCTACACCAGTTCGACTAACTTTCCAAGGGTAGAGAAGATAGGCACTCCTGACACCTTTTGGCCAACATTGGAGAAAATAGAATTTGATAAATGGGGATATGAAATCAACCCAAAAATTCCTGAAAAGAAATGTATGGAAGGTTTCTTATCCATGTGGTTCAGCGTGAATTTATTACCAGTATGAGACTCCAAAGGATGTGTGAGGCCGGGAACCTTTGTTATTGCAGCTAAGCTGGTAGAGAAAATGATGGTTGGGTTGGATGCTCTTCTTTTGGAAATGATTCATAATAGTTTGCTAAATATTTACAAAGGTAAGCCTCCCTTTAGAATAGTAGGACCATTCCAAGTGTTGTGGGGATGGATTGCTACTCACATTAGAACTTATGTTGTACAAAGTAGAGTACAGGTTTTTCGATGTTCTTTATGACCGTCTGTTCAAGACTTAACTGTTATTTCACCATTTTATTTGAATGATTATAACATCAAGGCTATATTAAGAAATCATAAGGAAATATTTTTCATTCCTTATGGGAATATTTTGGTAGGGAGATTTTTTGATGATGGTATGACCAATTTGGAATTGAGGGCATATATGATAGCTTGAAGAGATGACGTGTTGGCCACTAGAATCGATGGAGAAATCATATGTGAGGCCTATGCTCATTATAGATTTGTGAATCAATTCAAATGTCTACAACAGAATATTGTATCCCTCCCGCGCATATTAGATTAAATCAACACCCAATGGTTTCCCAACAATTATGGTTGTTGACATCTGCAGAGAAGACTGGGTAAGTATTTAATTTAACCGTCGCTGACGCAGTAAGAAGATTGATCATATGGTATGCTGAAAATTGGGTTTCATCTTACCCTGAAGGGGTATTAAATCATTTCATCCCTCGAGTGGGGATAAAGAGAATTACCAGGAAGGAACCCCATCAGTTGGAAGATAATTGTTCATCATCAGGGGTTAACTTTCAAGAATTAGAAGGTGGAGGTGAAGATGCTCCAAATTCTCCAAAGAGACCTCGTTCCAGATATATCCCTACTGTTATAATTAAGAGTGCCACTCTATCAATCCCTGCCGAAGTCATATCATGGAGATCTGGTCACCATAATTCTGAAGAGCAAAAAGTTCTGTTTTATAATCCTTCATCTGTGACTATGGGTGCTGGGAAGAAACTCAAGTCCAAGGTTGTAGGATCTTTACAATCCTAAGACATACATTCTGAATATATACAACCGAAGTCTGTTTGAACATGGAAGAATATGTACTGTGATGCTGAAACCATGTGGATGGATCTGTGCGAAGGACTTCATATTCCAGGATTATGGGATTTTTGGGATTCTTCTGACATTCTTTTTAAGGATAAAACCAATGAGGTAAGGACCTATATTAGAGATTTGAAAATGCTCATATATTCCACTGATGAATCAATTCCAACCACAAAGCTGGTAAAGGAAATGATAGATCGTGGTACCACCGAAGAGATCAATCCTTCATAAGATGAAGAGTGGCGTGACTTTGTAGATCCGGAGGATGTATGTTTTATTTTCTCTCCCATTATCTTCCATCTTGCAACATGGAATATAGTCAAAAAATTGTTTCTTAGGAGAAATATCATCTTAAAATAAAGTTGGGTAAAGGAAAAATAACTAAAGTTCCTTTACCATAGTATAGCTCTGGAGGCACTTCTCTTGGAGCTTCTGGGTCACCCTGTGAATCGGGAGAAATATCTCCAAGCCAACAGGCCATGGAGGAGGAAATAGAGAGGGTACTGGAATCTCTAAAACCTGTCTTTATAGATGATGACGAATCCCCTCCCAAAAAGTCTAAGAAGAAAAATCATCGAATAAATAAGGCCATGGTTAAGCGCTTTCTTAGCAGTGGTAAGTCTCCCTGATAATCATTAATTTTATTATTTATTCTTGAAAAAGTGTTTAAACTTTTTTAGATTACAGGGGATTCTTATGTTTTTTATTTTAAAGAAACTAATGATAATATTAAAGGAACCAGAGAAGGTGCTGCTGATCAGACACAAATTCCTACAAATCCAGTGGTTCCTAAAGAGGCATTGAATCCAAATGAACCAAAATATATTCCCAACACTACTCTGATTCCTATTATAAGAGGAGAGGAAGATTCTGGTAAATCAATAATACATCATAAGGAATCAAATTAAACAATAGATAACTTCCATTTTGTGATACATTTAAGTTCATTACATGCACCAGAACATCTAGAAACAACTGGCATTGACCCCACAATTGTTGTTGAAGAAGCTAATTAGGGTAAAAGATTGTCAGAGGAAGGTTGTGGAGAAAATACGCCAAGTTCTACCATGGGTGAGACTAACCTAGAATCTGAGATATTATTGGATGAAATTATGAACGTTGTCATGTCTTTTGATAAACTATTAGAACATGTCAATATATCAAATTATTTATAAGATTTTGGATTTCCTTATATTGAATCAACTAGATGTGAGTTATCATTATTCTTCATATTAATCTTCTTATGATTAACTTGATAACCATGGTTTATTGAAATATGCAGTTCCATCTAAACAAATTGTTGCTGCCACGGTACTTTAAGGAAGTGTTGATATTAATGTCAACTCCACCATTGCAGATACATTGGATCAGGTGGATCTGGAGATAGCAGGTCTTTCTGAGATTCAATTTGAAAATCATGAGCATATTAAAGATAACACTCCTCATCCAGATACATCAAAAAAATTGTTGAAAATGAGAACATTGGGGAGGATTATTCTCAAGGTGATGACCAACTGTTAGGTAAGAGATACAGATATTGTGATTGCATTCACTTTTTTTATCTCTTGAATCTAATCATAACCATAATTCTTGATTTACCATATAGGGATATCAACTTTAATGGCTAGGTCTGGAGGTGAGGCCTCTGCATCAGCCCAAACAACATTGGAAGGTGGAACAACTATTTTTCAAGAAGAAATAGAATATGAAACTTATTTAAGTTCATAAGTCCTAGAATATACCCCTCTTTATGGAAGTGATTCTGAATCGGACCCAGAACTGTAGAAGGATCTATTTCTTGCTCATCACAAAGCATGTAAAACATCTAGAAGATAATATATAAGATTCCCCTTGAGGAACTTCCTTCAAGAATTCCACGACTTTCATCTCTGTTTATCCCGCTATGATTTAGCGGTTTTGAATACTGTGAAATTAATACTACGGTAAAGAGATTATCCATAGGAGGGGGGAAGATAAAAATTATCAACAAGACTTTATAAAAACCAAAATGTCAATAAATATTGAATAGTTCCAAGAAGCACTATCCCAAGATGAGGCTAATCATAATGCAATGTTGAAGGGACTGAAGTAGACAATTAAAGAAAAGATTAGTTAGCAACTGTGCCTTCAATAGGAGTTAGATATCATTACAGGGGAGTTTTACCAGCTTCATATCTCATTAGGAGAAGTCCGAAATGATGGTGCATAATCTATTGCAGATGCTAGAGAAGCACTTCATCATGTTGAATAGAGCGATGCTGGTCAAATTGACAAACTTCAACAAGAAGATGATGGGGCTCAAGAAGCTGACAAAAAATGAGGAATTATGTAGAAATCCTTTTGTAATTTCTGAGAGAGAGACTCCAATTTGTGGATGCTCCTCTGTGAAAAGTTTTCATAAGTTAAAAGTATTTTGTATTTAATCACTTGTGATTTCACTTTCACTAACTTCTATTGTTTTACCTTGGCTATTGGGACCAGTAAGCATAGTTTTATTTTTTTTCTAGGGTTATATGGATAACCCTACAAACTTTATATCTCTTGAATTTTTATTGCTCAACATTACCTAAACCATACAAAATATGGACGTTTAGTGAGCGGAGACTCGACTTTTGTTCAGAGTTCTCTTTTCGAGTTCTCAATCTAATGAGTACCAAGTGTTTTGTTGTTTGGAATTTTAGATTCATGCACGTTGGACTATAATGGGCTAGTATTTAAGGTCGAATAGCCTTGAAAATAAATTTTGAATTAGATCCCAATCAAAAATATATGGCTAAGAATTTCTTTAATATTCTTTAAATATTTCCAAGGGGAATCTTCAGCCATGATTTTTATACTCACCAAATTTAAAACCTGTATCAACATAAGGGGTGTATTTTCCAAGAAAATAGTTACCATTACTTGACAAACCCGTTATTTGGGATGTATCATGTAGGGCCAACTCGGGTATATGCTGCATAACCAAATAGTGGAATCTTTTGACTGATAGGCCTATTATGTAGGCAACTTATGCAAGGCCTCCTAAGGGAATGTGTTGTATAGTCAAGAAAAATAGATCTTTGAAGTTTAACATTTTTCTGTTGATAGATAGGGAAAATAATATTTGGGTGACTCAATACCCTAGTAGGTGGTTTTCCCTAGGAAAGTAATTATAATAATGAAAAGGGATATTTTATCCTCACATAAGTCATGAATAGGAAAAACATTTCTATACAAATTTGGTGTATGAGTAATGGTTAAAATTTATCCAAAAGGGGAATTTCTGATATCATATTGTGCAGTTTTAAGTCATGCAGTGAGGACATTGGTACTGTGCAGTTTTAAGTCATGCAGTGAGGATATTGTACTATGCAGTTTTAAGTCATGCAGTGAGGACATTGGTACTGTGCAGTTTTATGTCATGTAGTGAGGACATTGTGCTGTGCAATTTTATGTCATGCAGTGAGGACATTGTGTGGATTTAATTTAAGGTATTTAGCTCTGACCAAAGGTACTAAACTCTCTCAATTTCTTGATAATTTATTTGGAAACATACTATCATATTCAGGTATGGAAGGGAAAATTGGAAAATGTGATTTTGGAATTTTAGGAACCGGGGAATGATATGGGAAAAGGGATAAAAGCATTAGAGGAAGTCTTTTCCAAGAAATAAGTTACCATTACTTGACAACCCCGTTATGGTGGCTATATTATGCAGGGAAAACTGGAGAATATGCTATATAGCCAAATAGTGGAATCGTTTTACTGACATGCTTGCTATGTGGGAAACTTATGCAAGTCCACCTAAGGGAACATACTACATAATCAGACAAAAGAGCTCTCAGAAGTTTGACGTTCTATTGCTAAAATTTGAAGAAAATTTATGAAGATTTAGATTTTCGAAAGCACTAAGTTTGGTTTATGAAGAATGGTAGCTAAATATGGAAAGGGAATTTCCACCCAATTTATCCAAATAATAAGAGGAATAATACTTTTACGAAGGTCTAACCCAAACGTAAGAGGTATGATGTCTGTAGTTTTAGGTCATACAACTAGGACCAGAAATGGAAACAATATATAATATGTGGCCAAGTGATTTCAAGGTTATTTCAATTTTTATTTAACACATGGTGGGGAAATGTGGAAACCATGGTCTTGAAAACTTTTATATTGTCAGAAAGATAATGGGACAAGTATACATTAATGAAAGTTTTAAAATACAGATTCTTGTATATTTTCATCAAATATTAAAGGGGAAAAAGATACTATAACCAGGAAAAAAGTTTCCATTATTTGACAAACCCATTATGGGGGTTGTATTATGTAGGGCCAACTAGGGCATATGTTATAAAGCCAAATACTGGCATATTTTGACTGGAAAACCTATTATATAGGCAACTTATGCAAGGCCACATAAGGGCACGTGCTACATAGTCAGGAAAAAGAGACCTCAGGTATAAGAAACTCTATCACCAGAAACTGGAAGAATGCTTATGAGGATCTAGAAATATTCAATATTCCGAGTGTGAAATATGGAAGGGGTTATCCCCAATTCATATGATAAATATTTGAACCAATATTGACCATGAGTTAAATGTTATTTACATAGATTTGACTCATATGTAAAATAGATACTTTCTTTGTTTCCTCTCAATTAATCTTATGATATACAGTTTTATGTCATGCAATGAGGACATTTTACTATGCATTTTTATGTCATACAGTGCAGACATTATACTATATAGTTTTAAGTCATGCAGTGAGGACATTATACTATGTAGTTTTAAGTTATGTAGTGA
The DNA here is from genome assembly GCA_963277665.1 of Viscum album. Lineage (NCBI taxonomy): Eukaryota > Viridiplantae > Streptophyta > Magnoliopsida > Santalales > Viscaceae > Viscum > Viscum album. The sequence goes on along the minus strand of OY728119.1, from coordinate 614,216,258 downwards.
GGACATTATACTATGCAGTTTTAAGTCATCTAATGAGGACATTGATAGCCCCATAAGAAATATAAACACTTTATTTATATAAAGAATCTATTTACCCAATTCTTAAGCCCACGTAAGCTATGCTCAATGTGAAAAACAAGGATCAGTAAGGGTTTTTTTACCATGCAAAGGTGACACAAGTTAAGAATAGGGGTGCTATATTTCCATGTAGTTTAACATCATGCGATAAGGACAAATATGAACAGATGTGAAACAAAAGAAATATTGTAACTAGATTAAGGGATAAAACCCAAGTGTCACTATGTGTTTTACTGGGGAAAGAATCAATTCATATCTAGTTCTTCAAACATTCCCTATGCGAATTTGATTCTTATATAAGAAATAAAGGGTTTTTTATCACAACTAGGCCCAAGATTGGAGATCTAGGTGTCTCTACGTATCTCAAATACATTAGAATCATGTTGTATGTAGTTATTTAAAAAATCTTTCCTCATACTAATCATGTTTGACATGAAGAATGGGGGATTTTGGAACATTATGAGAGAATGGTAAATCTTAATACATAATATGGTATAAAGACCAAATCATATATCTTAAGGAAACACTCTGTATAGATATGATTCATATAAATAAGGAAAAAATAAAATCTGAAGGTTTTTTTATTGTGGCTGGGCCGAAAATTGGATATTTAGGCATCTCTATGTATCTTATTGGAAAACGAGTATCAAGACACATATAGTTCTTGATATAAGGTCTCTATGCAGATCTGACTCATATATAGGAAAGAGAGGGACTCATGTGCTACTAAGGAGTAGTGATGATGTCAATGATGTTTTCTTATGGAAGCTTCTAATGTCAAATAGAGAAAATGTTAGTTGTACAAATGATGTCCTGAAATTTAACGCTATGCGACAAGGATGAAGATGATACACATTTTAACGTCATGTAGCATGGACGCTTATAGTTATTATGTAGTTTAATTTCTTGAAACTAGGATATGGGGTTGTTTATCTTTATGTCTTGTAGAAAGTAAATTGTACTATTCAATTTAATGCCTTGCAGTGAGGATGTTGTACTGTGCAGTTTAAAGTCTTGTAGTGAGAAAATATGTGCACAACTACACAAAGAATTTCTTTAAGAATCTTGCATTGGTTGGAGTTTTAATAAACTCTCCATCCATTGAGATTAAGTAATAAGATCCATTTGAATAGACCTTATTTATGGAATAAGGTCCTTCCCACTTTGGCTCAAGTTTTGGATGTTTCTTTCCTAGTATCATTGGAGTACTAAGGACCAATACCAATTCTCCTTGAAGAAATGAACATAGGTGAAATTTCTTGTTAAAATCTCATCCTATTCTATTCTGATATAATTCTAGATGATGAAAAGTATGCAATGTTTTCTCATCTAATCATTCTAACTCATTGCACCATTTCTGAGACCTCTCATCTGTAGAAAAATGATCACAGATTGCAACTCTGAGTGAAGGTAATTGCATTTCAATTGGAAAAATTTCTTCGGTTCTATATACCAATGAATAAAGAGTTTCTTGGGTAGCAGTACGGGTATTTTTCTAATAATCCCATAAGTCATTACAAAGTTTACTAGGCCGTTATTTCTTATCTTTATCCACCATCATCTGGAGTATATTTGATAGGGTCTTATTGAATGCCTCTATCTATCCATTGGCCACCACATGATAGCGAGATGAATGGTTGGATCTGATATTATGTTCCTGATATATATTTTTTACCTTAGCAGAACAAAAATTGGTTCCATTTTCAATCAATATAATATGGGGGACACCAAATCTGGAGATGATGTTAGTGTTGAAAAAACTAACAATTCTTTTGGTCGTGAATTCTTTGAGAGGTATTTACTTATCCCATTTAGAGAAACAATTCAGTAGAAGTAAGAATATACTTTAATTGGTTAGCCGTGGTTGGATGATAAGGCCCTACTACATCCATTCCCCATGTGGAAAATGGTCAGGAGTATTTAGCTGTATGTAGAAACTCTGGGGGTTGATTAATGATGTTGGCATGTACCTGGAAGGTACGACATTTCATGTAGAAATTTGTGCAATACTATGTCATTGAAGGCCAAATGTATCCAAGCCTTCATATCTGATTAGAGAGTTTGTGCCTAGACTGGTGGGCACCACAAACTTCTAAATGTACTTCTTTCATGAAAGCTGCAGTCTCTTCCCCATCAATACATCTGAAGAGAATTCCATCAAAGCATCACTTGTAGAGGATATTTTGGTGGTCTGGATTATAATAAATATTGAAATTGGATGCTCATCATCAGATCTGTTCTTTTTCATACCTATTTGGTGGAAGTATCCTATTTTGATGATATTCCATGATGGATGTTCTCCATCCTGTGGTATGACCATATGGTTCAGAAATATGGCTAATTTCATTAATTTCCTCCATTCTGGTTTGAACAAAAGATGATACAACATGATGATGGGATCTGCTAATGACTATCTCATACCGATTTGGATCTTCCAAGGATATAGTTTCATTAGCCAGTGCATATACTTGGGAATTTTTTGATTATAGGATGTAAGAAAATGTCAGCTTTGAGGGAAATTCATCCATTAACCCTCTGAAATAATCACAAAAAGGGATTAACTCTTCTATTCTGATATAATATTCTCCATTAATCTTTTTGATTTCCAGTTCTGAATCACCTTTCACCTTTAAATGATCCATTTTCACCTGAAGGGCCACACTAATACCAAAATGGGAAAGGGAAGCCCCACCATTTATCAGTGCTTAGAAAAAAACACTGATAAAGGAACCCTTTATGACTGCTAAAATTTTAGCGCTGATAAAGGGTTTCTTTATCAGCACTATAAAAGTGCTGATAAAGAATCCATTTATCAGCGCTTTTGTCTTAGCACTTATAAAGAGTACACTATATAAGCAATAAAAAGGTGCTAATAAAGGATAACTTTATCAGCACTAAAAAAGCGCTGATAAAGGATTCCTTCATCAGCGCTAAAATTTTAGCACTGATAAAGGAATCCTTTATTAGCGCTTTTTAGCCCTGATAAAACCATAGTCCCATATTTTATAAAATAAGGTGCACAACAAACTTTTTTTAATCATGCCCTCAATCCCTCGCGGTGTTGTACCCATCGGACAACTCCCCTTCCCCTGATCTTCTCTTTGACAGACCTCCTCCACTAGCCCTACTCTTTATCCTCCCCCTAGAACCCCTTCCACAGATTCTCCTCCCCGCAAACCCTACTTCCTCCTCTCCACTGGACCCTACTCCTCGCAAACCCTACTCCTCCATTTCTCAATGGTGGCAGCTCCTCCCATGCACCTCCCCCTCGCAGTCATGCCTTCCCCTCCCGACGTAGCGCAGAAGGCTCCTTGACTGCTCGACGCTTCCTCTATCCCTCCATCGCAGGTGTGATCTACTCTAGGTAAGTATCCCACTTCTCCTTTTAGGTTTATTTTTGGTGGATAGGTTTTGTGAGAGTAGTTTACATTAGGGTGATGTTTGGATTCTTACCCATGATCACCACCCTTGGATTAGATGCTAACTAACCTAGAGTTATAACAATCTATGTCATGAAATAACACACGTAGTGGATTTTTATACTTGGTTAGCAGATGATTTGAACTAAAGAATTACTTTTTTATGATTCCCCATGTATCCTTATGATGTTTGGAACTAGAATTTATTTTTCACCAAGTGTCATATGTATGAGGGTTTGATATTCTCGTGAAACCTCAAGCTAGACCTTGTTATACATGAATATTCTATTAACATTGAGTGTTTTTTTCTCATCCTTCTAGTGGAGTGGGTTTATCTATACTAGGGAAAGGGGTCTTTTTGTAAACCCCTTAATGAAAAGGAAGTGTTTTGATAGTACCCACCTCATTTTTAATTGGTTACACTTTGTGGGTGTCATGATATGCTGGTGATTGTGTTTATGGGGAAGGTTCTATTTATGATAGTGATTAGGACCCCTCAAATATAGACAGTGTATCCAACCCTGTAGATGTTAAGTTATATTTCCCTTAGTTGGTGAGCATGGTTTTATGTGATGTGTGAAAGAAGAATACTTTTCTTCCCTATGAATGTCAAGGAATTCTGGAATACTTCATAAGTGAGACTTATGGTTAACTCTTGGTATGGATATGGTCTATGCATAAACCCATATACTGGATATGATGAGTGTCTTTGTAAAGTTATAGTGTTCTAAATTGAATCTCTCCTTGAGACGGTTCATAGTGGAGCCTATAAGCCATTTAGGTTCATTTATTATTAAACCAAGATTCATGGATTAGACTCCAGTCTTCATGCACTAGGGCCATAGAATATGAGGAGATCAGAGTAGCGCATCCATGGAAAGGTGAATGGTATTCTTTGGAGAAGGACATTGGATTTAGATAGTAGTATGAACATGTGAGCAGTTGTATTTAGGTGGTTAATTCTTTTTAGGATTGTGGGATGTTTCATGAATTCGATCAATGGTAAATTCCACACATCTTTCTTTTATATCTAGGATAATTTAAGGGTGGTGTCAACATAGTGAACATCTATAACCAGTTGTTCCTATGTGCTAGTCTACAAGGTTTTTCTTGAAAATGGGGAGACACCATGCACTTCATTGGGTATATAGTGATTCTTCTCTAATACTTATTATGGGTATCAAGATTTTTATTTTGAATGGAGACTGCTCTAGTAAAGAACTACCCTTTTGTGTTAGGACCAGTGATTTTGGTTAAGTACACGTACACTATGGAGAACCCAATTACGTGATGGGGGATGAATTTATTCTTAGTAGATTTCAAATTACTTTCACTTGGTTGGATTGTATTTCAACTCTTTTTATTGAATCCATTAATTTATGTTGATCAATTCATAGACTGAACTCTTCTGGTTTGGGGGAATTAAACATGTTATACTAATATTTGGATGGCTATATTAGTGTTCTATGATTATGCCTATGGTTTGAGTTGATATCATAATCTTTTAATGTAGTGATCTTCTGGGATATAGGGTTAGAAACACCCACCCAAAGTAGGTGTGTGATACAAGTCTCATCTCAGGAGGCACTTTCATTCATAGGTGCCTTAAGGATAGACCATTACTACAAGGAATTTAATACGATGATGATGGGTATAGACATATCACATTGAATTTTCTTAACATTCATGCTATAGTTAGAGAGGCAGTCGATGAATAGCCTTGGAAGAGGAAGGAACTGGAGAAACGAGGTATGCACAGCACTGAAGTGATGGAGAAGATTGGGGAGAAGCATGAGGTGGGTGGAACTTTGGTTTGATTCTACTAATACTACCCCTAAGTAGACCACTCCTATATTGGGAAGTTAGTGGTAGGAATCTCAAATAGTTGTGGTCACAAGAGTCTTTTTACCAGGAGGCTCCATGAGTGTTTGGAGGTATGATCTATGTTCATTATAATTTTTTGCAGTACTATTAAAAATAGGCACAAGAAACTATTTTTCCTAATTTTTTCAATTATTTTCTAGGTATATGGTAGGCATTGGTATAGCCCCATGTTAGTGAGGGAGAGTTATTGCATATTCTTTAGATGTTCATGATACAATTTATGTTCACTAACCTTAATTTTCTATTTATTATGTTAATTTGGGAAACAAAACCTATGATATTCCATAGTAATTTTGGATAAAACTAGGTTATTTTTTCCCCTACAAACCCCTTTGTGTTTGTAAATGTATCCACTATATTAGTTTTCTCTTCAAAATTGTATCCTTGTTTTCATTTTATTTGAGTTTGGTCACTAGTTTTAAGCTGTTTAATGTGATTATTTTATTATGAATGAGGTGGCTGGTAGGAGTGTTTAAAAGGATTTTTATTGTTTTTATTCATGGGTGGTGGGTGATAGCACTATTGGTAAGGGGGTTGGAAAGTGTGTGGATTTTGATGGGGGGGTCTATCCTGGTTCTGTTGATTTCAAAATCGTTATTAGAAATGGTTAGGCTATATTAATATCTTTTTTTATAAGGAATTGGTTCTGTTATACTATATTTGGAAGTCTTTTTTTGTGTATTTGAATCATAAATACTGATATTTGAGATTCAAATAGGATGGATATGAATAAATATTGGATGGATGTTAATCGTTTGACAATAGAGTATGAGAACAGAGTGAAAGAGTTCATCAAGTTTTCAAAGGATCATGCAAAGGATTCTTCTCAAATCCTTTTCCTATGTTTATGTTGTTGTTATTCTAGAATAATTACTCCAAAGGAGTTGAAAGAACATTTGATATGTCACAGAATAGATCGGAGTTAAAAATGTTGTAATAAACAAAGAGAAAAAGCGAATGTCGCTACTGGCTGGGATAAAACTACATTTTATGGATCATCAGATATGAGTAAAAATATGGATAATGAAGAAGACTGTATGGAGGATGTGATTATATATGTCAATGATGATGAAGATCATTTTGAGGAAATGACAAGGACAGTTGAAGATGAACCCCGTGATTGCCCAAAATTGTTTGAGAAGATAAAGAATTTTTCAAAGACACCTTTGTATGTTGGTTGCACTAAATATACAACATTGTTAGCTGTACTGAAGTTGTATAAATTGAAAGTTGGCAACGGATGGAGTGATGTTAGTTTTACAGAAATACTTTCTCACTTGAATGACATGATCCCGGAATATAATGAGCTCCAAAACTGGTTATATTTTGTTTGTAATATAGATCTTGTTATTTCATGTTATTATCTTATCATTATTGAATTTATGTAATCTAAATTAACTATTCAATCACTTTTGCAGATAATGACTTCTGCATGTTCTGGTGCTCCTAACCTCAAGGCTGAACCAGTCTCTCATGTTGTTGATGCTACTGCTGCTGCAGCTGCTCACGATGTAGAGCAACAACAAGTTTATGAACCTGTATCTACTCCTAGTGTTGAGGTCCAACAACCATCAGCACATGACATTTCTATCATTTAAGATGAACATATAAATGATGTTGATATTGATGAAATGGTTGTGGATTAAGGACCAACATCGCAGAAAACACAGTTGCATCGTAGTTTGATGGTGTTATCCAAATTTATTAAGGAAAAAAGAAAAGAAATCAAATTTGATGTCTGATGGAATTCACAAGGCCAACATGTGAATCCCAACAAGGCTATGTTTAGTAGTTACATTAGAATTGTCACTTGGAAATGTGTGCCAGTTGACATAGATTAATGGCACAATGTTGTATTCAGGATGAAGTCTATGATCTGGGAAGAAATTATGGTAACATTATGATATTATTTCTTTAATTTACTAGCAAATAAAATAATGAAACAATGTCTTACTCTTGTCAAACTTCTACAGAGTACATTTATAGTAGATGATTCACACAAGAGTTATGTACTAAGGCTTTAAGGAAGCTTTCATTGAGGTTTTCTCACTATTTTAAAAAAAATTAACCTGAAAGATTACAAAGAAAAAATAAACCCGCACCCACCCCTTGTCTACGCTCACCTGATATCCCAAGAAGCATGGGATTCATTTATTGGCCGTCGTGGGGATGAGAAGTTTTAGGTACATTGTGGCTGATAATACGTTGTTTGAGGATACGTGTATTCATCACTTTGATTGTCAATATTTTATTTATGGAATAACAACTCAATACTGAAAATAAGGAACGTGCATCAAAACCACCATACCCCTATCGTAAAGCAAGGATGAGGTACACTTCACTAGAAAATAAAATGGTACATATTTTAAATTTATAGTAATATTGTTAGGTGCCAAGAAACAAAATTATAATTATCTTTCTATATTTATATGTAGATTGATGAGTCTAAAACCAAAGACACTTCCATCCCATGTCATGTGCTATGGAAGGAGGCACGTGTGAATAAGGAAGGGAAGCTAGCAGTTGAAAACACACAAAAATTGTTGGAAATATGTGTAAGTATGACACAATAAAAATAATTGTTTTAAATTTCTATTACATAAAAATAATTAATTATTTTCCTATATCCGACATTTATAGGAATCATCTACTCCTGTAGCTGATACAGACCAATTATCGACATCTTTGAAGTGGCCAAAACAATATGGTTGTGTCAGAGGTGTGGGGTTTGGGGTGACACCCTGAGTATATTATGAGAAAAAAACAAATGGATGATAGAGATGAAAAAATGAAACAAATGATAGAAAGACTAGAAACTCTTGAAGAATGATTTCAATGTAAGGGAGAGTTGCTAGAAACTTTTATGGGTGGGAAGCAAGGAGAAGACCTAACTCCGGAATAACCAGCGTGTGAAGATCCCACCCCACCCCCACCAGCTTTGAGGTGAGCCATTCCCCTCAAATAACTGTCTTAGCTATGGTAATAAATATTCTAATAATTTTTTCCATGAAATTTATATCAGAAAAACAATGATACTTTTCCTATATTGATCTTATACAGGTTGATAATGACAGTGATTTATATCTGTCAACACCCACCTATCACCTTGTAGTAAGGGCTACGATGTTCAACATCCCAGAGGACAATCTGCATAATATACCACTTCCAAAAGATCATCTGAAAGTGACGATTATTGTAGCTCATGAGCCAAATGCAGAGCTACCTATTCCACTTGATGACGATGATATCCATATGGTCGAAAAGACTATTGGGACATTCATTACATGACCGTCACAACTTGTAAGAGTACATGTCGACAATGAGGTATTTATTTCCATCTTTTTCAAGTTAAACCTTTAACAATTAATGAAAAAAGGTTTTGAACCAATGAATGTTATTATAGACGGAGAAAGGGAAGGGGGTGACAAGAAACATCAGCTCAAAAGTATATAAAGTATCGGAAAACCGATCCCAAAGAGCTTCTGAAAGAACAATAACACCACATGTTCTCTATCCACATTTACTAGCATTGAAGACTCATGTGGATATGAAGCTAAGAGGTGGTAGTAGTCATATAGTGGTTTTTGAAAAGAATATATACAAAGTGGAAATTCAAGATTTCATTGATGTTGAAAATGTAAATGAGATCCTTGAATACGGTTGGCTATGCATCACAGTTGTAAATTTATATATGAGGTATGTTTTCATGAATTGATTTTCTAAAAGCTGATATAATGTGAAAATTATGACTAAATGCATTTTATATTATTGATAGATGTATATATGAAAAAACAATTGAAGGAATTTTCCCATGAGACAAAATTTGGACTCATTAGTCCTCATAACACATCAATAAAACTAATGAAATTAGAGCCATAAAAAAAGATGAAATAGTGAACAGATTGCTGAATACATTTGAAAGCAAGATTACGGATGAAAGACTATTCCTAATACCAACCATACAGAGGTAAAACTCTACGATTAAATAATATCAATTATATTTTTACTTCTTTTATTGCTTATTCCTTTTTGTGTTTTTAAGCAGCATTGGCTACTAATTGCGGTGAACTTGGATACTCCAAATATTTATTTTCTGGATTAAATGCAAGGATATCCAACAAACCGACCACACATGATGGAGTTTGTGAATCTGTATGACACTACATCCTACATTTTAGGTCTAAACATCAAGTAATATAATTTATATTATCTTTTAATAAGGATTATATTATGATAGGGTAGTGTATAATTATCTTCTAAAAAGGAATGAGGATAGGGGCTAAGCATAAGGAGGTGAGCAAGTACTACGTCTGGACAAATATCAGGTTATATATAATAAAATTTCACTATCCAAACACATATCAACACAAGTTACTTATTTTCCTAATGATAATTATTTTTTCAGTGTCCAAAACAAACAAACGATAATGATTGTGGTTATAATGTTTTTAAATTTATGAGAGGGATCATTTTTCATCAACAAACTAGCATCCCTAAAGAGTAATTTTCAAAATCAACTACTATTTAATTTAAATTATTTATTAATTCTATAGTTATATATGTTGCAGTACTACTATAACTGTAGAAAATCCTCATACTCACAAGACGATATAAATTTTTTAAGAAATGAGTGGTCCGTATACCTGATGAAAGATTGTACACAAATAGCATGAAGATCTGACTTGGGGATGTGTACAATTGGTGGTCATTTTTTAGAGGGGTTAAGTGGATCAAAAGATAAAACATTACTGTATGTAAATGTTTGTAGGAAAATTCCAAATTGTTATTAAATAAAACATCCCTTCTCGAATGAGCCATTTTCCCATTTTAACAGATGAAATGAACCAGCAACAAGCAAGAATGATGAACCACTTTTCTTTGGGATTTGGATAAGAAAAACCAGTAAAATCTCCAAAATACCTTCATATCAAACCAAATGCATTAGGATAGTGTTGACACTATATAAGAATGATGTAACACCCTGACCCCAGAAGCCTAGAGTTGGTGAATTATTACGTATCATTGGCATGATCACAAAATATCAAGTCTCGAAAGACTGATTAGTTTAGTAGTCTTGGAATCACTAGATACATTCATAAAGTTTACATTACATCATAAGGTGAAAAACTACAAAAACATATTTTATCCATAGACCACACTCATACCCTCATACTATCCTGGGAGGTCATTCATAAAATACTTCTTCACATCCTCGAATAAATAAAACATAGAAAGGGTTTAAGTTAGATGCTCAGTAAGGATAAAAATATAGCGGAAACTTTCATAAATAAGCATAAACACTTAAGGCAATGTATAAATAAAAAAAAACCTTTTAAACTTGAACTTCAGCATAATATGGAAAAGATAAAATGAAATAATTCCATTTACTTATTCCCATGGATATTATACTAGTCGAATAATCATATGTAATATCAATAACCACTTTCATATTAATGGAATGCATAATGCTAGACTATCATAACAACTTAGTTGTGGCCTTGTGCCAAGACTAAAAATAAGATTTTGTCAAGGTCTTATGCCAAGAAACTAATTTGTCTCATGATACCTACTGATGCATCGAGGAGCTATAGTGGGCTCCACCCATCACTTACTATGTCCAATGCATTCCTTATATGAAATGTTTGAAACATAACATAAACATTCGTATTAAAACTTGCATTCAAAATGTCAATACTTTATCAACAAACCATGAATGGTATAAAAATAGCACATCCACAGTAAAACATAACTCATTTGATACAATATGGAAGATTTTATTGTATCAGATTAACCTCAATCGAGAATAATGAGGGATATTGACTTAGATGAAAATAATCATCAAAACTATTAGAGAGAAATATCCCACTTTTTCTTGAAATCATTTAAAAGTCACACTATTTGTCAAGAATCCATTTAAAAATAGATTTTGGAATCAAAGTGTCCCATACAAATTTGAAACTTTTAAAATTAATTTTAATTTTAAAACATTAATGTCTATATAAATAAATCCTTACAAGCATTTTTAAAACATGGACATTAATGAGAATGATTTTGAAGAATAAATCTTTAAAACATTTAAAAATGATATTTTAGTTAGAGTTTCTAACCAAAAGAGAGACACTTGAATAAAAATAATTGAGGTAATAAAAACTTTATAATATCCTGAGAATAAATTGATTCATGATATACTATGTCAAAGTACATTATATACACCATATAAAAGTGATTTTTTGTATAACAACAAATAAGTCTCAATGGGATGTAAATTGATATTAAGTCTCTTATAAAGACTATATCCTTAGGTTAAGGATAAATCAATGACATAATTATGTGTGACAAATATAAATAAACTCAATCTGTTCGGATGTTCAGTGTAAATCAATCAGAGTACATTCATACATATTCTTATAAAAACAACACCAATGAATTGGATGTTTAACTCAATAAATGGAGATTGAGTTAAAATTACTCTTATCACGTTCATATCAACGACTTGAGAATTTATCCATGGAGTGATTATGTGTATAAAAAGTATATTCATAGAAAGGGGAGTGGAAATTATGACATAAGAAAATGAATAGTGATTCCACACATAATCTTGGAGTAAAATAATCAATGAAGTATGCGTAAAGCCGAATGAGTGGAAATTGAAATTTCAAATTCCATTATCAATTTGGTAACTTATGAAACATACACACATGAAATAAGGATCATAAAATGATGATGTAAATATCCATAAATTAAATTATATTATACAATGAATACAATCATGGTCAGTACACACACCACATGTAATAAATAAGTGGTGAACACTGGAATTCTCACGGAATTAAAAGTGAGATAAGAAACCCCTTACTTTGTACTTTTTCCTTGTTATAGGATAGGTTAACCTCCTGTATAATGATTAAATAATTGTTATTTAATTATACAATAATCATGTACATTAATATGATATCATATATGATCTTTTAACATTGATTTGTTGATAATATCTAAGTATTATCATCGTTTCGGGTGTTAACAGATTCATTTTCCTTTATATTAATTGTTATGTGAGCCATATTTGTTATGTATGGGATGTATCTTATTCATATACAGAGTAATATCATGTCAATAAACATTATTTCTAATCATAAAATGAAATTTAGTCTTGAATGGATATGATGGGGAATGAATCTCATCGCGTTCGTGGAGACGATAATCCGTACGTACGCATAAGCGAAAATATCATTCATTTGATATTAAAATAATATATAATTGGATGTTATATCATATATAGAGAATCATTATCATTTTATATTTATTATTTATATGAATTTCACATCATTATTATACCCATCCAAATAATAATATACTGAATAACAATTACACCACGACGTAGAGACGGTAGGCCATACATACGCACGTATGGTGACATGTCATTCAAAGAATGGATAGAATAATGAATATGGTTGTACCATATTTATAATAATATCACATTATATATAAGATACTAGAGTTATTATTTTAGAATGGAAATAACAAAGAAATAATTAGTGGAAGAATAAAGGAACTTGAAAGAGGGTGGTGAAATCATTACCTCTTCTTCGGGTTCTTCCTTTTGATTTGATCAAAAGGGCTCCTTAAGTTGTCTTTATGACCAAAGGAGGGACTCTAAGATGAATTGAGGGAAGTTTAGAGGATATTTGGGCAGGTTGTTTCCAATCCAAAAGGCTTTTAATGTGTGAATTAGAGAGAAGGGGGAGTGCCCTTTTATAAGAGGGGTGATGGGAACCTTAGGAAAAACTTAAAATATTATTTTATAATAAATTTATATTAGGTTTATAATGGTTAAAAAGTGACTTATTTCTAGGTTAAGGTGGGGATGGGTCTAAATACTTTCAACCAATATATTTTAGACAAGTTTGGGTCACTATATTAACCTTATCATTTATATTTAACTCTTTGTTGAATAGTTTGACATTTGTCATGTCTCTTTGTATTTTTATATTATATGGTTAATAAACTTACTATAACAAGCCAATAAAATCCCAAGTGGTTAATTATTAATATATATAACCTTATATAAGTCATTTTTCCAAACCTTATATTTTTAGGAATAGAATATCAATTAATAATGTAACATTTTTTTTAAATACTCCTTTTTTGTCAATTTTCACAATATTTAATAGTTGATTTTTTTAATGTTCAAACAACTTTATTAATTCGAAAAAAATTCATTTAATCAATACTAACATGTCATATTGACCTAAAAAATTAGTTTAATTCATAAAAAGTCTCAAATTGCATTTATTTGGATATTTATAATATCAATTATTTTAAGATTTCATTAATTAGGTAATTACTGCATCACCATTGTGTCATAAATAAATTAAATTATTTAATGTATAAAAATTATAAATAAAATACCATTATGTAAGAAATATTTTAATATTTCTAATGAATATTTATTATCAAATTTATCTTATGTATAAATCTATATTAAAAATGTTTTAGTTATTAAACTTTGATTTTAACTCTTTTAACTCTTCTTTGAATTAAATAATAATAAATGTCCTAATCTAATCCAAGTGGACCACGGAGGTTCATATTTTATTCCTAAGGTTTTTTTTTGGTCGAATTATACTTATCCAATAGAATTATGACATGTGTTAGGGTAATAATGATATCATTTTTACCCTTAATTACCCTATTTACTTTTAACCGTGGTAAATAAAAGTAAAAGGTTAATATTCACCAAAAATTATTTTTATCTTATTGAACCAAATTTTACTCCTTGATATTAAATGTGTCTCTCAGATTTTTTAAATTCCACTCACATAAGTGGTAAAATTATTTTTTATGTAAATTTTCAAATTCTCATAGGAGGTGGGTAAAAGAGGGTGAAAAGTTCTATAAAATTTTAATATATCTAAAATTATTATAAATTGACTCCAATGAATTACATTTTACTTATAGATAAGTATTATGTGTCAATTTTGACCTAAAATAAATTTTAATAAAATAAATAATTATTTAAATAAAAAATCGGTTTTAAACTATAACTCAGTGTTTTTTCACTGTTCATCAAAAATTGAATGTCTTCAGAAAAATACCAAAATTTCATCATAGGATAATTTTGATATTCTGAATCCAAAAATTAAGTCCATTTTAAAATTTAATTTTTATATAATTTCAAATGGTGGGTTTTACTATTCATAACGGCTAGTTTGATTGGTTGTTGTGTGTATTAGAACTTGATGTTGCGTACAACACATGCTACTGTATCATTCAAAGAGAAGCGTACCGTGGAATCTTGAGGTTTTTCAAATGATACATGTGTCATTTTTGACATGTATGAGTCAACCCTGCCTCAATCCGAGGTAAGGTGTGGCCGGTTTCACTCAAAGTGTCTCTCTTTTGTTTAAAATGGACAGAATTTTAAGTGAAAACTACAACTGATGTATGGAAATCTAACCAAACGCATTCGGATTGGGTTGATACTTTAGGGGAATGATCCATGGGTGATTTTTGACAATTAAGAATCAACCCCGCCTCAATCTGAGGCATGGTGTGGCCGGTATCACTCAAAGTGTCTCTCTTTTATTTAAAATGGACAGAATTTTAAGTGAAAACAACAACTGACGTATAGAAATCTGACCAAAAGCATTCTGATTGTGTTAATACTTTATAGGAACAATACATGGGTCATTTTTGACGTGTAAGAGTCATATCTTCCTCAATATGAGGCACGGTGTGGCTGGTATCACTCAAAGTGTCTCTCTTTTGTTTAAAATGGACAGAATTTTAAGTGAAAACAACAACTGGCGTATGGAAATCTGACCAAACACATTAGGATTTTGTTGACACTTTAGGGAAATGATCCATGGATCATTTTTTAAATTTTAAAGTCGTCCCCCCTCAATCAGAGGCATGGTGTGGCCGGTATCACTCAAAGTGTCTCTCTTTTGTTTAAAATGGACATAATTTTAAGTGAAACCAACAACTGACGTACAGAAATCTTACCAAAGGCATTAGGATTGTGTTGATACTTTAGGGAAACTGTCCATGGGTCATTTGGGATGTGTACGAGTCAACCCTACTTGAATATGAGGCACAATGTGGCTGGTATCACTCCAAGAGTCTCTCTTTTGTTTAAAATGAAAAAAAAAATAAGTAAAAACAACAACTGAAATACAGAAATCTGACCAAATGCATTAGGATTGTGTTGATAATTTAGGATAATTATCTATGGGTCATTTTGGACATGTAAGAGTCGCCAATGCCTCAATATGAGGCACGGTGTGGCTGGTATCACTCAAAGTGTCTCTCTTTTGTTTAAAATGGAGAGAATTTTAAGAGAAAACAAAAAGTGACGTACAGAAATATGACCAAACACATTATAATTATGTTTATACTTTATATAAAAAATACATGGGTCATTTTTGACATGTAATAATAAACCCCATCTTAATCTGAGGCACGCTGTGGCTGGTATCACTCAAAGTGTCTCTCTTTTGTTTAAAATGAACAAGATTTTAAGTGAAAACAACAACTGACGTACGAAAATACAACCAAAAATATTTGGATTATGTTGATAATTTAGGGGAACGATACATGGGTTGTTTTTGATGTGTAAGAGTCAACCCCTCCTCAAACCGAGGAATAGTGTGTCTTGTATCACTCAAAGTCTCTCTTTTGTTTAAAATTGACAGAATTTTAAGTGAAACCAACAACTGACGTATGGAAATCTGACCAAACTCATTCGGATAGTTTTGGTACTTTAGGTTAATGATCCATGGATCATTTTTGACGTGTAATAGTTAACCCCACCTCAATCTGAGGCACAGTGTGACCGATATCACTCAAAGTGTCTCTTTTTTGTTTAAAATGGACATGATTTTAAGTGAAAACAACAACAGACATACAGAACTTTGACCAAATGCATTCGAATTGTGTTGATAATTTAGTAGAATGATCCATGGGTCATTTTTTATGTGTACGAGTCAACCTTGTATCAATTTGAGGCACGATGTGGCCGATATCACTCAAAGTGTCTCTCTTTTGTTTAAAATGGACAGAATTTTAAGTGAAAACAACAATTGACGTACGTAAATCTAACCAAAAACATTAAGATTATGTTTATAATTTAGGGGAATGATCCATGGGTCATTTTTGATGTGTAAGAGTATACCCCTCCTCAATATGAGGCACGGTGTGGCCAGTATCACTCAAAGTGTCTCTTTTGATTAAAATGGACAGAATTTTAAGTGAAAACAACAACTAACTTACGGAAATCTGACCAAACGCATTCGGATTGTGTTGATACTTTATGTAAAATATCCATGGGTCATTTGTGACATGAATGAGTCAACCCTGACTTAATTTATGGCATGGTGTGGCCAGTATCACTTAATGTGTTTCTCTTTTGTTTAAAATGGACAGCATTTTAAATGAAAACAACAACTGGCATACGGAACTCTGACGAAATGCATTTGGATTGTGTTGATACATTATGAGAATGATTCATTGGGTAATTTTTGACGTGTAAAATTCAACCCCTCCACAATACGAGGCACGTTGTGTCCAGTATCACTCAAAGTGTCTCTCTTTTGTTTAAAATGGACATAATTTTAAGTGAAAACAACAACTGACATATCAAAATCTGGCCAAATGCATTCGGATTATGTTGATACATTATGGGGACAATCCATGGGTCATTTTTTATGTGTACGAGTTAACACGACCTCAATAAAAAGCACGGTGTGGCCAGTATCACTCAAATTCTCTCTCTTGTTTAAAATGGACAAAATTTTAAGTGAAAACAACTACTGACTTACGAAAATCTAACCAAAAACACTCAGATTAAGTTTATACATTAGTGAAACGATCCATAGGTCATTTTTGAAATGCATGAGTAACCCCGCCTCAATTTGAGTCACAGTGTGGCCGGTATCACTCAAAGTTTCTCTCTTTTGTTTAAAATAGACATAATTTTGAGTGAAAACAACAACTGACGTACAGAACTTTGAACAAACACATTTGGATTGCGTTGGTAATTTTGGAGGATGATCCATGGGTCATTTGTGACGTGTACGCGTCAACCCCGCCTCAGTATGGGTCACGGTGTGGCCGGTATCACTCAAAGTCTCTCTCTTTTGTTTAAAATGGACATAATTTTATGTGAAAATAGCAAATGACATATGAGAATCTGACGAAACACATTCAGATTATGTTGATACATTAGGATAATGGTCCATGGGTCATTTGTAACCTATACGAGTCAACCCACCAACCCCCTGGATGGCACCCCCACCCCTCTTAGACACCACCCCACCACCTGGACACCCCCACCCCCTAGACACCCTCACCCCCATTGAAAGCACCCCCAGCCCCTGGACACCACCCCACCCCCCTTGTACAACCCCACTAACCCCCTGGACACCACCCCACCCCACCCCCATGGACAACCCCACCAACCCCCTGGACTTCCCCCACCACCCTGGACACCACCCCACCCCTCTGGACACCCCCACCCCCTCGACACCCCACCCACTGGAAAGCCCCCCCAACCACCCTGGACACCACCCCACCACCCCTGGACACCCCCATGGACATCCCCCACCCCCACCACCCTGGACAGTCCCCCCACCCCCTGGAAACCTCCAACCCCCGGGACGCCCCCCCCCCCCCACCCCATGGATGCCCCCACCCCTCCTAGACAACACCCCACCACCTGGACACCCCCACCCCCAGGACACCCCCACCCCCCATGGAAAGCCACCCCCACCCCTGGACACCACCCCACCCCCCTTGGACAACCCCACCAACCCCATGGACTGCCCCCATGAACACCACTCCACCCCTAGACACCCCACCCCACAAGACACCCCCACCCCCTAGAAAGCCCCCAAACCCCCTGGTCACCACCCCACCCCTGGACACCCCACCCCCTGGACAACCACCGACCCCCTGGATGGCACCCCCCACCCCTTCTAGACACCACACCACCACCTAGACACCCCCAACCCCTTGGACAACCACCCCACCCCCTGGACACCACCCCACCCCCCTTGGACAGCCCCACCAACACCCAGGACCCCCCAAACCCCCCCCCCCCCCCAGGACACCACCCCACCCCCTGGACACCCCCACCCCTATGGACACAACCACCCCCAGGAAATCCCTCCAACCCCATGGACACCCCCACCCCCCAAGACACCCCCATGGATAGCCCCCGTGGACACCCCCCACCCCCTGAACACCACCACCCCCTGGACATCAACCAACCCCCTGGACGGCATCCCCACCACTCATAGACAGCACCCCACCACCTGGACACCCCCACCCCTATACATCCCACTCCCTTGGACATCCACCCCACCCCTGGACACCACCAGACCCCTTGGACAGCCCCACCACCCCCTGGACTGCCCCCCACACCCCCACCCCTGGAAACAACCCCACCCCCTGGACAGCCCCACCACTCCAGACACCCCCACCCCCTGGAAAGCCCCCCAAACCCCTGGACACCACCCCACCCCTGGAAACCCCCACCCCCTCTTGGACACCCACCAACCCCATGGATGACACCCCACCCCACCACCTGGATACCCCACCCCCTAGACACCCCACCCCATTGGGACAGCCACCCCCACCCCCTGGACACCACCTCACCCCCCTTGGACAATCCCACAAACCCCCTGAACACCACCCACCCCCGTGGACAACCCCAAAAACCCCCTAGACCCGCCACCACCCCCCTGGACACCACCCCACCTCTTGGACATCCCCACCCCTCTAGACACCCCCACCCCCTGGACACCCCCACCTCCTGGAAAGCCTCCCAACCCCCTGGACACCAACCCACCCCCTGGAAACCCCCATGGACACCCCCCCCCCCCACCACCACCATGGACAACCCCCAACCCACCTTGACACCCCCAACCCCCTCGACTCCTCCCACCCCTAGATGCCCCCACCCCCCCTGGACGCCCCCACCCCTCCTAGACACCACCCCACCACCGGACACCCCCACACCCTGGACACCCCCACCCCCATGGAAAGCCCCCCACCCCCATGGAAATCCCCCCACCCCCTGTACACCAACCCACCCCCTTGGACAGCCCCACCAACCCCCTAGACCGCCCCCACCCCTAGAAACCCCCCACCCCCTAGACACCCCAACCCTCAGAACACCCCATCACCTGGAAACCCCCCACCCCCTGGACCCCACCCCACCCCATGGACACCCCCACCCCCTAGACACCCACCACCCCCTGGACGACACCCTTACCCCTCTTAGACACCACCCCACCACCTGGACACCCCCACCCCCTTGAACAACCACCCCCACCCCATGGATACCACCCCACCCCCTTGGACATCCCCACAAACCCCCTGGACCGCCCCCACCCCCCTGGACACCACCCCAACCCCTAGACACCCCATGGATAGCCCCCCCACCCCCTGGACACCCCCACCCCCTGGACACCCACCAACCCCATGGATGGCACCCCCACCCCTCTTAAACACCACCCCACAACCTGGACACTCCCACCCCCATTTGACAGCCACACCAACCCCTTGGACCGCCCCCACCCCCTGGACACCACCCCACCCCCTAGACACCCCCACCCCCTAGATATCCCCCCCACCCCCTCGACACCACCCCACCCCACTGGACACCATCATGGAAACCCCTCCCCCCCCCCCACCCTAGACATCCCCCACCCCCTGGACACCTTCCAACCCCCTGGACGACACCCCCACCCATCCTAGACACCACCCCACCACCTGGAAACCCCCACCCCCTAGACATCCCCACCCCCCTTGGACAACCACCCCCCACCCCCTGTACACATCCCCACCCCCTTGGACAGCCCCACCCCCATGGACACCCCCATGGATAGCCCCCCCCCCCCCCACACACACACACACCCTAGACATTCTCCACCCCTTGGACACCCCACCACCCCATAGACAGCCCCACCCCCTGGACGCCCCCACCCCTCCTCGACACCACCCCACCACCTGGACACCCCACCCCCTGGACATCCCCACCCCCATGGACAGCGCCCACCACCCCCCTATACACCACCCCCACCCCCCTAGACACCCCCTACCCCCCTTGGATAGCCACCCCAAACCCCTAAAACATCCCAACCCCTTGAATACTGAATTGAATTCTTTATGTATTTAATTAACTTATGAATTATATGTTAATGGTGTATGGGTATACTTGTTGTATGGGTATTCTTTCTGTAATTACCTTATGAATTATGTGTTAATTTTGTATGGGTATACTTGTTGATATACTGATTTTTTGCAGGTCTTGTTTGGGTGTGATGCTGCAGAATTTTATATTATAGCAAGAAGGGTATTTATCAGTGTTTTTTTAGTGCTGATAAAGGATACCTTTATCAGTAATTTTTTGCGCTGATAAATTCTAGCTTTATCAGTGCTAAAAAAGAACTGATAAATGGGACCTCCCCCCCCCCCCCCTTTATCAGCGCTAAACTTTAAAACCCTTTTTTAGCACTGTTAAAGCCTATTTTGAGTGATGATAAAACCTGTTTTTGTAGTAGTTCCAATTCCAAACCTGCGATGAGAGCTTGATATTCTTCCTCATTGTTGGTACCACCTTATAACAAAGGGAAGGAATAAGGTAATACTACCTTTTATGGGGAAATAAGGACAATTCCTAACACAACATTGTTGAGTTTAGGTTTTTCCATTCTCTTCCCTATTGGACTTCTGAAAGAACCATCAAAATACATTTCACATGTTTGGTAATTATCCTGAATATAGAATACCTCTTTATCAGGAATTTTCGTATTAAATGATGTATCTTCTGCAGATGGATGATCAGCAAGTAATTCAGCCAAAGCTTGACCTTTTATTCCATTTTGAGGCACAATCTGGACATCAAACTGTTGCAAAATAACAACCCACCGTGCCAGACGCCCTGTAAGCCTAGGACGACTGAGGATAAATTTGATCGGGTTGTTGCGAGATACAAATTTGATCTCATGATGTTCTAGGTAGTGAATCAATTTATGAACTGCAACAATTAATTCCATACATCACTTTTCAATACTTGAATATTGAGTTTAGACATCAAGAATAGTTTGACTGAGATAGTAAAGTCTTTTTTTATTCCCAACATCATTCTTTTGAGCAAGGAAGGCGCCTAGTGATCACTCTGAAGCTGTCATGTAGAGAATAAGCGGTCTTCCTTCAATAGGTGGCATTAATACTGGTGGACTCAAGAGATATTTCCTGAGGGCATCAAATGTTTCTTGGTTGTCTTCGGTCAATTGGTAGGTGACTCCCTTCTTCATTAATCTGTTGAAGGGAAAACATTTGTCATCCAAAATGGCGATAAAGTGTCGAATATAGACCAAGTGTCCTTGGAGTCCTCTCAATTATTTCAAATTTCGAGGAGGTGACATACCAAGGATTTATTTTGTTTTCTCATGATCAACTTAAATACCATGGTGGAATACAACGAAGACAAGAAAATTTCCTGAGTTTACCCTAAAAGCACATTTCAAGGGGTTCATCATCAAACGGTGTTGCCGAAGTTTATTGAATATAGTCTCAAAATCAGCCAAGTGATTGGACCATTATCTTTATTTGACCACCAAATCATCCACATAACATTAAACAAATTTCCCTAAGATGGGTTTGAAGATATTGTGCATGGAATGTTGGTATGTTTCACCAGTATTCTTTAAGCCAAAGGGCTTTACCCGATAAGAAAACACACCTTAAGGGGCCTTGAAGGCTATAGATTCTTCATCCTCTAGGGCCATATAGATTTTATTATACCTAGAGTAGCCATCCTTGAAGGAAAGAGCTTCATATCCAGCTGTTGCATCAATTAAAAGCTCTATAATTAGAACTACAAAATCATATTTAGGACAATACCGGTTAATATCTCTAAAATAAATGAAAACTCTAATTTTCCAATTATATTTTTTCACTAGGAAAATTTTGGCTATCCATTTGGGATACTTAACATCCCTGAAAAAGTTGTCCTTTATAATCTTATCAACTTCAGCATCAAATTTAGAGGCATGAGTTGGGTGTGTTCTTCTTGCTACTTGTAGGAATCCACAATGTTCTTCTAGAAAACCCAAATGATGGGTGGCTATAATAGGATTAAGACCTGGAATTTCGGTATAATTCCAAGAAAATATATCTCTATGTTGCTTTAGAAATGAATTATACACCTCTTTCTCCTTAGAGGTCATGGACACACTAATTAGAGTGGGGTGTGGATCTTCTTTTATACCCAGATTTATTTCTCTGAGATCATCCACAGTGGTAGAGATACCTTCCTCAAATGCTGGAGGATAATCCCTGAGAACTTCCTCTTATTCTTGCTTATGCGTTACCTCTTCTGTTTCTACTTGAATAGTAGATTATGATGAAAAACTTCCAAATTTAGGGTAGGAGTCCTTATTTGAACATCCTAAAGAAGAGGCCACTAAATCTGACCCTACTGATGATGAAGGGTTTTTCTTGTGGTAATGGAGAGGAAATTATGGATTGAGAATCAAACTCTTTGTCTTTCTCTAAAATTACTACAATCTCTTAAACTCTAGTTGATGAAGTAGACGCTTGTTGTAGTTCAGTCGATGAAATGAAAACATATCCATTTAGGCTTTCATCATTTCTTGGTGGATCAACAGTTTCTTCCATGTTGTCAGGATCAATTTCTATAATTGACATTATGGAAATTACTGGACAAGTTCCCAGATTTGGGTTTACCTTTTCAATTTTATTAATAGGTAACACATAATCTATAGTCAAATGATTGAATGGAATTTCTGGAATCTTTTCCAATCCATTCAGATCATTAACTATAGTCATTTATTTTGTCATGGACTTCATTCCTTTTGTGTGATAAAACTCTTCCTCAATGTATTGATATTCTCATGTTTTTAATGGATCCTTTTCACCATACAATGTCCCAATTTTACCATTGAAACAATACTTAAGACATTGGTGGTATGACGAAGGTGTGGCTATAGGTTGATGCATTCAAGGCCTTCCAAGAAGAATATTGAAGGTTGTATCTGGACGAACAACCCTGAAATCTGAATTAGACACAAGATCTCCAAACTGATTTTTGAGTGTAATCTTGCCCCAAGGTTCTTTTTCATTCTTATCATAAGCTTGAAACATTAATGTAAAAGGAGATTATTCAGATTCAGTTAGGCCCAATCGACGAAGTGTACGAACAGGAATGAGGTTGAATTCAGAGCTATTATCAATGAAGGATCTTCAGATGTCTATATCATTTACTTTGCCAAAAAAATACACGGGTTTGATATTCCCATGCACCACATCATCTTCAACTTCATCTGTAAAAGATATGACTGCATGACATTCTACAGGATCATTCTCTATATGGTAAAACTCAACAACAATGAATTCAGTTTCAAACTCTTGAGGTCTTGACAAAGCCTCAATGAGTGCTTATCGAGGATATTTTGACAGATTCAATGCATCTGGAATTGATAACTTGGCCAGTACTTGGGCCAATTATTTCAAGAAATCATAATTTTGGTCCAAAGGTCTGCATTTCCCAGCATGGAGATGTGGTTTTGCAGGTGGTTTGGAAGTTGATGCATCAGATATAGATGTACTCTGTGTCAGAACAGAAGCTGGAAATACTCCTGGATTTGGTAAATTAGAACGACTAGGTCTATTCATTTGCTGAGAAGAATATGGTGTAACTTTTAATCAGTCTTCCAAAATAATTGTGTCAGAAAGGAACCTGTCTTTCATTGAAGAAACTCCTTGTTCCTTTTGAGCCCGCTGAAGGTCTCTTCCATGAGTTTCTACTTCATATATGTTTTGAGCAGGGGTAGAGTTAAAATGATGGTTTCTATAATTCCCATGTCTTCGCATGTATCCTCGACCTTGGCCTCTTCCTCTAGTTCCCTAATTAGGTACAATGAATTCTTTCTCATTATAATCAGAATCACTATTGGAATAAGGATTTGTTAAATGGATAACATTAACAGAACCAAAGATCAATTCTTCATCTGACAAAGATTCTTCTTAAATGGTTAATTTTGGTTGTTCTATTTGGTGGGGCGGTGCCCGTGGTTTTGAAATAGATGGCATAAAATCTGCCAGGGTCAAGGAAAACTTTGGCCTTAACACAATCTCTCCTTCTTCTGACTGCTCTTTTTCCTTATAATCACTTCAATTATTTTAGTAACGACCTTTTGATGAAGATGGTTTTACTGTGGCTCGAGTGGAAGAAGACACAATTAGTTTTTTCAACTGTGTTCGTAAAATGGCATGAGTCCGGTTTATTGTTTTCCTAATCGTCCAGTCGTCATATTTCTACATATTTTTACTTTTCACCTATTTCCATTCACCTTCTTCCTCTGGATCAGAAGTAGTAACACATGCTAATTTAGCTGATGAAATTTTCAGTTTTAATTGCCCAGAGTCTATTATCTTTTTCAAGAGGTCCTTGAAAAAAACATTCCTGGATGGGATGTCCTAACATCTGGTGAAAGGGAAAATAATTTGTAAGATCTTCATCTCCTTCTTTATTTGTTTTCTTTGGCCATGGAAACTGATCCAAATTTTTTTCTAAGGTTGAGATGAAGTAACCAAGAACTTGTTCATTCCTGAAAGAATAAACTTTATTCTTCAATTCGTCAAAATGTTTCCACCTTTGATCACTTTGATCATCTTGATGAGGCGGTCATTACTGCTGATGCTCAGGAGGCGGAGCCCTTTGATATGATGAAGTACTTGAAGTAGAACTAGGTACAGGTGCCTACTTGAGTGTGACTGTAGAAGCTTCTCCCTTTCCTATCCTCCTCCTCAGAGCTGATGTAATTACATGAGTTTTAGACTTAGTTTCTATAATATAGTCTTTGATCTGTTGAGTGATTGAAGTAAGGTCTTTAAACCCTCCTATGTATTTCATATGGATCAATGGTGTGCATAATTCTCATGAAGATTTTCTACACAAATTGACAAAAACTCTTCTTTAGGGAGATCTAGAATTAATAAATATGTTAATCCTTTCTATGGAGCAATGAAATCTGAAACTCTTTCATTCTTCCTTTGTTTACAATTGGTATGATAAGAAACTGTTGGTTTTTGTAGCATTGAGCTAAATTGAAGAAGAAATTTTTGATGGAGATCTTCCCATCCAATAATTGATCGAGATTGTAAACTTTTATACCAGAAAAAAGCTGGTCCTTGTAATGAATACAAAAAACACCTAATCTTAACTGCTTCTTGTTGTTGAGAAGTTCCCATCATGGGATCACAACGAGAAACAAAATGAGTTACATTTTGTTCCGGATCTCCAAAACCATTAATGATTCAGAATGTGATATTCACAAAATTTGGTGGGGGAGGAATTTCATCGAACCATTTAGGGTAAGCTAAATTTTATAGATAAACTAGTGCACATAATTCCTCCATAGCTTCCAATTGAGTTGTTAATTCCTTAATTTTGTTCATTAAAATTTGGGGAATATCCGAATGAGCTAGATTCTCTGCAGGTATAGAAACTAGATTTTGATCTTGTGAAACAACCGGCAAAACCACTAATAGTGGTGATAATATCTACCTTGGATAACCCATGAGAAGAGGTATATCTGGATGTGTTTAATCCTGCCTTGATTGTGTACCCAGTGGAGGGAATTCATTATCTGAATCTATAGTCACTACAAATCCTCTTTGCTGAGGAGCACCTACAGGATGTGAAAATTGAGGATCTTCCTGGGGTGTACGTCTAGCAGAAATGTTGTTTTGAAGTAACTCTGTATTGAGTCTTTTAACTCTTTCATTTCCTCTTCTTGTTGTGAAAATCTATCTTCAAGCGAAAGAGATTGAACTTCTACAGTGGAAAAGTGTGATGCAATATTACTTTTTTCCTTTCCCCTTGTTAAATGCCTCTCTAAGGGGTGGGAGTTGGTTATTTGAAGGCATACCTAGATTCTAGGTAAGCCTCTAATTTTGAGTACACAAACATTATTCACTTGCCTCTGTGCGTACCATATTATGGAAAAGAACCTCATATTCTAATTCCCCCTGAACTGGATTCATTTTCTTAAAGATCTTCTGTAATGGTGTTAATGATATTTACTAACTCCTAATGCATCGATGGAATTCTGTCAGTATTTTTAGAAGATCATCTTCTTATGTGTCTTCCATGAGACTCTGTTCTCCTATATGATGACTTCCCTGGAACTGTTTGGTGGACAATAACCCGAATGGAATCCTTATATAGTTCAGTTGTACTCTCTCTTTGTGGCTTCGTTCCTAATTGGGAGAAAACTAACTTTAATTGAGGTAGGGATTACTGATGTGAAAAATCCTACAGCCCTATAGGCTGGGGCTGTTCCTGTTCTTCTTCTTCAAATCTTTGAACTTTATTGAATAAATTTGAAGGTTTAATTAAATGATCCCACACCCTTACAAGATGGGGTGATTTTTGAACTGCTATGGCTGAAATTCATGCAACTTCTCTTCTAATTTTACAATATTTGGTTCAGACATTAGTAGGATGCATCATCCTACAACCACTTAAATAACCTGTTTCGGAAGATCATTGTGTTATTTCAGACATTTTCATTCTCTGACGGCTAACATCCTCTAAACAGGATGCCTTCTCAAGATTCTCAGATTCTTGATATAAAAGTAACTCAAAAACTTCTTTTCTTTGGTCCTAACTCTAATGATAACTGGTTGAGGCCTGTTCTTGAGTGTACATTTGATTACATACAAAACCTATTGATTGGGGCTGACCATGGGCAATAACATTGCATGAGACTACTTTTGTCGGACTTTTCTGATTTTGGAGTGTAGTGAAATGAAATTCTCCAGATGCACCCAATACTTTAATAAGAACACTAAATGGAGAATTATAAATTAACTGGTATAGCCTATTAAGAGTATTGAGGCATGCATACTGAAGGATTCTATCATATCTTTCAACCTTTGGATGTTGAGAAACTGAGAGAGATTCTAAGTCAGTTTGGCATTGCAACCCTTATATTACCATTACATGATTTTGATATTCATCATATGGTAATACTTTGGTTTTAAAATGATGAAGAGTCTTCTATAAATTGAGGTGGATATCATGAATTCAATCTTTTTTCATCAATTCTAGAATGTTATACTGAGAATTTTCCAAAGGCTAGAACATTACTGGTATTCCCCCTTTAGCCAATTTTTTTCTCATATTTAACATATCTTAATCGTATTTCACTAGATGTTTCTCCCCTTGTTATGAACAAAGTTGATGCTTTGTATTAGATGAAAAATTACCCAAAGGAAGTTTGTAGAATGACTGTTTCCTTAAGATATCTTCTGGTTGAGAAAGTGTTTCACCTGTAAATGACAAGGCAGCAGACATGACTGGCCTTGTGTTTTCAAGTGCATCGAGATAGGAGGGCTTTCTCATCGCTACATTTTCAATTATGGAATTGTGTTGACAATGCGAAATACTACTACAGAGATGAATTTCGCAGTGAATTCCATCATTGGGAGGATCACCATGATGGATTATATCAAGGGATAAATCTTCTTTCCCCTTGGTCTTATGGCCACACAGAGGGTTTTCGCGGCTCTCATTCAGAGATAGGCACTCTGTATTGATCGAATTTTCATGAAGAAAGCCTTTAGGATGAAGTTTCTAATGAGGAACTTCATAATTAAAAATAACAATCCCAGAATTTTGTAATTAGAGGGTAGAATCTTGAGCTGCAACAAATAAATATCTTAGGGATTCAAGAACTCCAGCATTAAGAGGAGCTAAATTGTATCTTAACACTTGATTTCCCAACAGTGCTTAGCGAGAATTCTTCTTGGATGTTATATTATACTTATTTGGGGCCACTTTCTGGGAAAAGTCATTATCATGGGAATGTGTATGTTCCTTCCTTGGAGTGGTTACCGGAGAGAACCGATTACCTCTAATTGGAAAGGGTGTATGTTCCTGATCTTGTGGTCCATATGATATGGGGGATTATTCCCCATGACCCTCCTGGACTGGAACAGAGGTTTGTATCTTCTCTGATATGGCATGTCGA
Organism: Viscum album; assembly: GCA_963277665.1. Lineage (NCBI taxonomy): Eukaryota > Viridiplantae > Streptophyta > Magnoliopsida > Santalales > Viscaceae > Viscum > Viscum album. Next base: position 614,187,808 of record OY728119.1, on the reverse strand, counting down.
TGTGCCATCCCATGTATGGGGACAAATTTATGTGTATGTTCTCCTGATACTGCTAAATTAGTTATTATAATATCCTGGAATGCTTTCAGAATATGGATGGGGATTTGCATATTCCCTTTCACCATTGATAAGATATGTTTGCTGACTTCCGTGAATAGAATGGGAATATACTTCCATTAAATATCTTGAGTATGTTCATATTCCTTCTCCTTTCCTCCTTTTCCTATCAATGGATATTGAAAGTACTCATGCATGGGGGCAGAGATTTGGGTCCACCCCAAATTTTCCGTTGGAGATTTCCAACTGACTTCTCTGGGTGCTACCAAACAAGACTGTTGGTAGATTTGATGAGCATCAATAGGTGTATGTGCTTGCTGGTTGTTTCCCATAAAGTATGGTTGGAGTACTTCCTTTAATACTGGTAGATGAGATTGCTAACAGAATTGGTGATTTTAAATAGGTGTATGTTCTTGTTTACCAGTTGCCAGCACAATAAATTGGTGAGCTTCTTTAAATGAAGTCAGACAAGCCTGCTGGCTGGTTGATAACTTGTAAGTATGTGTATGTGCATATTCACGGTACTCCACCGGATTTATCTATTGGTATTGGTGGGTTGCAGCCAGACGAGTCTACTGAACAAAAAAAATAGGATGGACTGGTTTATGTGACCGCTCGTTGTTTTCCATCAAGTTAAATTTATGGACATCTCCGGAAGAGGTAGAGGTGAGAACCTTCTCTCTGTTGATAGGACATTTTCCCCGGTGGCTCATCTTGTGTTCCCAAGTCTCAGAGACCTAGGCCGAACATCTAGAGTCAATACCCCCATCATGTGGGGGGTACACTACCGCACGATTCTAGCGGTAGTTACTTGTGGGATTCCTCATGAAAGACTCCTGAATTCTAGAATTGTGTCCTTGAGTGACCTCTTGATCCACCTACATGTAGTATGAGAGGTATTGATTTTTGTGTTCTAGGGATAAGGACCTGAAATAGTTGAAGGCAGTGGTTGGCACTGTCTACATCTTGATCATTGGTTATCGTTGTTCAGATGATCGAGGATTGTTATTGACCTTGAGGGCATGTTGAGTAGCCTCCAAAGTCGGGACTGTACCATGCTGGGGACATTCCTTTACCATCACATTAGATACCCAGCATGGAAGTAGCTGGGTTGGTGATGACTTCCTTCCTGTGGATGGAGATCCAGGTTCAGCAGCGGTTAGGAAGTTCACAGATGTTGTCTTGAAGAATGTCATTTTTGGAATGAAGGGACTTCTGAGAAGAAACACATGAAAAAAACAACAAACTCCATTAAAGAAACATATTTTTAGATGGATACATGTGTGATTGATTCCATTGTTTTGATTTCATTTATCAATTTATAGGGGCCTAACAGGTGGGGTAACATTATTAACTTGGTTAAGAATTCACGTCATGTTCACCATTTTTGTTTCGTAGTTCCTTGAAACGTGTGTTCTAGTTTTAAGAATCACTATTTCCTGGAGGTTTCCATTGGATTTATTTATAGAACTAGAAACTTCCTAAAGTTCTTTATCTAAAGGGTAACTGCTTTCCAAAGGCAAGCATTCGTTGAGTTTTAACTTTACGATACTTAAGAACGTGCATTGGTTTAGAGGATGGGAGGTCAGACTCATCACACCCTTTTGGGGGGTATTATTGTCTACTCTTGGACTATATTTGTAAATTTAAGATATTTTCATTAATCCTTATTAATTCATCATGTATATCATAAGTATCCCTTGTAATTTACAATCACTTATTAACATGTGTAAAATTTAGAATCATCAGTATGCATTCAAGGTTCTTCATTAATGGAAATATCTATATGTATTTAGGGTTGTATATAAATGGTATCCTCTAATATACTTCTTAGAGATTTTTTTAATCATAATTGTGATGATACTGGTTTGTAAGCCACTCAGTGGGGAACTCTAGAATTTATTGTCATCCAGGGAGATGAAGGTTTGATTTGATTTTGGGATCATGCCCATAAAATGGGCTACCTACATATCCTTGTAAAAGGAATCAGAACCCCTATAGGTCGGTGCCACTAAATTAGACACATCATACCTTTTAAGGTCATGTGATAAGGACCTATCTGTACAGTTTAATTTCATGTGGTATGGACATCTAAGCAGAAGGTGCTTAGTCAAAACATAGTGTGGGACTTATACTGAAGCAATCCAGTAAACTTTGGAAAGAATATGGGTTTCCAAGTAGGATCATACCTTGTTGGTAATATGGCCCAGGGAGAACAAGTTTGATTTAGGGTATTGGGTTTGAACCTCAAGGAGGCTTCCTATGTATCCCATATACATGGGAATCAAAGCCTACGTAGTTTGATTAGTCTCATATGAGAGTATAGTCCTTTGAGAGAAATGATTTTGGGGTTACTTCCTGAAAAGGATTCCTTGGCGAAATAAGGTTTTAGGGATTATCCGTAAGGAGGATGCCCAGATTAATGGAATTAGGGTTGGATTCTTGAAGAGTATTTCTATTGAGCTTGGGCCCTAAAAGGGCTTCCTACGTATCCTGGTTTGAAAAGGAATCTGAGTTCTCGTAGTTCCTTCGATTGTGAAAATGTTCTAACCGTGAAAAATCTCTAAGCCCACATGATTCATGCTTGGTGTGAGAAACAATAGGATTTCAAAATTCTACAAAGGCATTCACACTTTCAAATTTTTTCCCATCCACTAGTGGAAGAGGGCTCGTTGACCATAGAAGAGGGTGAGGCAACGAGACTTCCCTCTATTCACTTCACATTGGACAAGGGTCCCATGAATTGAAGAAGGGAATGTTTGGGGCTTAAACTAGAATGGATTCCCATGGTGAAAAATCTCAATGGGAGAATGAAAGGGCAATGAAAGTTCATGTGCCCATCTCCTTTGGTCTTCGACACCGAAGAAGAGAGGCAGAGCAATGATGCCACCTCCTCCAAGAAAATCTAGGGGCTTATGCCAAGATGGTTGACCTAACATTGATCCCAGTAGGGGAGGTAGACTTATCCTTTATTTTTAAAAGAAAATTTAGGTATGAACTGTATCTTACCCTACCAGAGACCTGAGGTTCCGAGTCATCTCTTCGAGAAGGGAGAGGCCAGGACCCAACCCTCCTCAAAATTGGGAACTTCCCAACACTGCTTCTAGAAGAATGGTCTATGTGACTGTGGATATACAAACCCAAAGACACTCCATTAATCCTAACCCAATTTTTAAACAAATATGGGAAACCCATGTCTATGTAAATACAAAACCAAATAGAAGACACACTGATGTCCCTTTCCCAAAGGTTTGATAAGTCATGAGGTTTTGGTGGAGGTCTCAACAGAATCCATTTCAGACAAGGGATCCAATGAAGAAGAAGACTTTCAATGAATGGATTTAAGAGAGGTTTGATAGCTTGTAGAGTGAAGAGAGTGGAGAGAGTAAGTGAATCAAAGAGGGGCACCCAAGTAGAGAAGGGAGTGCATGTATGGGCGCGCAAGTACACTTGGGTGACCTAATGTTCACCTAAGAAATGAACAACATGTATGTTAATACATGGGAGAGACCTTTCTCAAGCTTTCAAGAGTATTCACAGGTGATCCCAGAAGTAAGGATCTCAAGTTCCCATTAGAGGAATGGGCGACATGCAAGTATTTCTAACTTGGGGAGGTTGGGTGATTTAGGTGCGCAAGTTTTATGGTTTTAAAAACACTAAAAGGACTTATGTCCAATGATCCTACCTAAAATCCCCCGCTAAATGTGTTGAATAACTACCTTTAATGTTTCAAAAGACGGGGGAGAAGTGCTAGGGCGACCAGAGCAACAATTGGGCTTCAGGGAAATTAGTCCATACAAATGAGGGCCCCAAGGGTCTATTTATAGGAAAATAAGTGACCTTGGGAGAATTGATTTGGTCATGAAAGTATGCCACATGACATACGGGGGTGAAAAAGTGGGTTGTGGGACATTTGGGGGTGCATAAGTGGGTTGCGTGCGGACAGAGTTTGGCTAGACTAGGGTGACCATAAACTCATGCCTTTGAAAATCTTGACTTTTCTTTATGTATTTTCACCCTTTTTTTCTAATGGATTCCCTTGGTCATATTTTTTAGAATCTTCAATGGAATTTAGTGTCAACAGATGGAAAAAAAATGTACTCTTTAATGATATGGTTGAAAAGGTTATCCAAAATAATTTCTAGGCCATTCAGGGCTTTGATTCGAGCAACATCATCTATCAAAGATTGTTTCCCTTCCCTATGGTAGAATCATGTGTCAGTGTACTCTGACTCACATGATTTGAATGGTTCTTTTTTACTATTAAATTTCCTAATTTTTCCACTGATAAAATATTTGAGGTATTGGTGGTATGATGAAGGAATAATTTTATGCTGATATAGACAATGCATTCCTTGTAGAATGTTGGAGTTTGTATCCTGTGTAACCATGAACTACAACTCATACATGATATAGTTGAACTAAGTCCTGAGTTTGATTTTTCCAAGAGTATTTCTCTAATTCTTTTCATAACCTTGTAACATTAAAGTGGAGGGGGATATGTGAAATTCAATGAAACCCAATTGATGAGGTTTTCATATTGGAATGAGGTTGACTTTTGAGTTGTTGTCTATAAAAGATCATCGAATATCAATGTCATTTATCATGACAGATATATACTAGGGTCTAAAATGTCCCTTTATGATGAAATAATAATCTTATTTTATGAAAGAGATGACCATGTGGAATTTTATAGGATCATTCTCTATATGATATAATTCAGCAACATCAACCTCAACTTCAAATTCGTGAGGGGTCGACAAGGCATCTATGAGTGTTTCCTGAAGATTTTTTGATAGAATTAAAGAATCTAGGATTGTAAAATAATTTATCACCATGGTTAATTACTTAAAAACCCATTTGTATTGTACACAGGTCTATGATTCCTAGGATGGGGATGCTCTTTTAGGTGATTTAGGAGCTGATGTACTTGATTTGGATGGATCAACCCATGAAATAGGAGCTCAAGGTGTTTCTTCTCTCAGTGGATTAGGTCAACTAGGTCCACTTGCATGTCAAGGTTGATTTTAATATGAAATATTCTCTAGAAAATATTATAGGATGATTTTGTTAAGTTAAACCCTATCATGTGTTGGGGAACTCCCTTGATCATGATCAGCTGGTTGGGGGGTCTCTCATAAGTTTCGGCTGTATAGATGGTTTGAGCAGGGACGTGGTTAGATTAGTAACTTCTAGAACAACAATCATTGACTCTAAAAACCTCTCTCCCCAGATCCCTAGTCATGTGTTGGGAATTTTGGATCATAATCATTCTCATCGTCTGAGAAGGGATCCATTAATTGAATACCATTAATGGAACCAAATATCAACTCCCCGTTTGATGGAAATTCAACCTGGTAGGTTGAATCGTGTTGTAGCATTTGGCGGGGTAGTGACCGTGCTTTTTTTACTATATAAATAAAGTCTAATAATGTGGAATAAAAATTCATCCTTCGAACATGCTCATATTCTTTTTTTTTTCTTTTTAATCTTTTTTCCAAGTCACTTTTTGGAATATTGGATTTCAAAGGATGGAGATGTTGATGAAGTCGACTATGTTTTATCAAAAGTGGTTTAAGGAACAATTGAATATTTGAAATGTGCTTGAAGAATAACATGAGTCAGGTTGATTGTATTTCTAAGAAACCAATCATGGAAATTTTATGTACTCTTTTTGTTTACTTCCTTCCATTCACTCTCCTCCTTTGGATCAGTGGAAAAAAAACATGTTACTTGAGTAGGTGGCCTTCCTAGCTTCACTTGTCATGTGCCCACCATCGTTTTTAAGATTACTTTGAAAACAAAAAACACTTTTATTTTGTTCCCAAGTACTGGATGAAAGAATAAATAGTCTTATATTACTTTATTACCATCCTTTCTGGGGTTCTTGGTATTTTTAAAACTAATCAAGTTGTTTTCTAATGCTAATATGAAGAATCTAAGGACTTGGTCACTCTAAAAATAGTAAAACTTGTTTTTCATATACTCAAACTATTTTTTCCTCTTCTCCCTTTGATCATCATGGTGAGGAGGGACTAGTTTTTGATACTCAGGGGGAAGATCAGCATGATATGGTGTAGGATTTAGAGAAGGGGTGGGTGTTGGGGCCTGCTTAAGTGTAATAGTAGAGGCCTCTGCTTTCCCCGTTATCTTTACCCAAGCTAATAGAATTTCTCAGAAGACCACCTTGGTCTATGTGATGGATTATTTTACTCTTTGACAAATCTCAGTGTGGTCCTGAAACCTTCCTCTATATTTAATAGGGATTAGGGGTGTGTTAAAACCATTACAAAGATTCCCTATACAGATTGGAAACAAGTATTTTTTAGGAATCTTTAGGCTTAATGATTATGTCAATCCTTTCCACCAAGAAATAAAAATTGAGACCTTATCATTCTACCACTATATACAGTTTGATAAGTCGAGGACTATTCTCTTATATAATTTCAATATGAATTGGAAGATAAATTTTCGATGGCGGTCTTCTCACCACATAATTGACCAAGCCGACAAGTTAGTGTACCATAAAAATGTCGTTCACTGCATAAAATATATGAATCACTTAATTTTCACTACCTCATGTTTGTGGGGGTTCCCATCAAGAGATCACAGTGAGAGATGAAATTTTTCAAATGATTCTCTGGGTATCTCAAGCCATTGAAAATTGGGAATGTTGTATTCCCAAAGATTAGTGGTGGAAGAGTTGGATCAAACCATTCAAGGTATGGATTCTTATTTGGTTTCACTAGTGAATTCCATTCCCTTATGTATTATTGTTGATTAATTATAAACTCAATAATATTCACAATACCTTGAGGGTTTTCTGGATGAGAAGGATCTCGAAACAAGGGTAGTATCCAGTAGGTCCATCTGTGACAGAACTGATGGTATCTATTGTGGTTAACCTACAGGGGCATACTAGTAAGGATGAACCTAGACCCATTGTGGTTGTTCACCTAATGCAGATAACTCTGGACCTGCTAACATGGGATCGAAGTATATTGGTTGTTTGTATCCAAAGTTGAGAGGATTTTATGGATCTGTTTCATCTTCTATGGAAGACCATCTCTGTTGAGGTAATCCAACCAAGAGTGTGAGCTAAGGATACACTTGTAGAAAATATCTATTAGGAAGGATACCTTGTAGAAGTTATACATTAATTTTGATCAATTATTTCATCACTTAATCTTATTAAGAAAATAATTCCACAAGTTAAAGGGGATCAACCTCTCCAGGTAGTAAGTGAGGAACAATCATACCATAAATCATTTACTTGTTGGATAACTTTTGGGTAATGGTAGAGTGATTGGGGGAACCCCTATATTTAGATAACATTTATGGTTTTGGGTACACACACCCATTCAATCATTTCAGTGTGTACCGCATTTACCCAAACTTCATCCTCTAATTCCACATCTGAATTGGTCCAATGATCTATATGGTCTATAGGGGTAGTTTAAATGAAATTAAATAATTTTCAATGCATTATAAGACATTAAATCAGTTTATTTTTAATATTTCTTTTTTATACACCCTTCATGAGGCCTTTTCCTCTCTTTTTTTGATTCTATGGGAGCCATTTGGTGGATGGTAATCCAAAGGGAATCTCTAGACAATTCAGCATGTGAATTCCTAATGAGGATACCAAATCATAGTATGGGATGAACTGAGAGGATCTATTCTTCGACATTTCCCCTAATCGATAGAAGACTAACTTCCATTGATGAATAAGTTTATGAGGTAAAAAATATCCTATTGTTGAAGGCTGGGAAAGTTCATGTTCCACTTTCACAACTCTTCAGACCTGTTTTTTATGGCCATGAAGGATGAGTTAAAAAATCCCCCATCCATATAGGATTGGGTTTCTCTTAAACTACTATGGCTGATACTATGTTGGATACCCTTATGATATTATGGAGTTTTATTTGAACATGGGTTGGGTGAATCATCTAGTACACACCTGAATATTCCATTTCTGAAGATCGTGTCACTATTTATGAAATTTGTGTTATTTGAAAAATAACCTCACCTATGTGAGAGGTTTGCTTGATATTTTTAGATGTATGATGCATGATTCTTTCAATATACTACTCTATTTTTTCTTATTGTCAGTGTGAGTGAGTCTGGGCATGTTTTTGTTGAGAATATCATTGGTTGTGGACATAGACCATTTGTTGTAGTCATCCTAAAGCTATGAAATTTCATGATACCACTTTCGTTGTGCTTCTCAGTTTGTGTATCACGATGAAATGTTACACTCCATGTACACCCCATCCAATGATATGAATACCTGATGGGGTATTAGACATTATCTATAAAAATATTTTTAATGCATCAAGGCACTCAGGTTAAAGTGACCATTGATATTTCTTGAACATTTGATGTCATGCATCTTGGAGGGTCACCAAGTCAATTTCATGTTTCATCCATTCCATTACCTTGATGTGACTCTGATACTCATAATAGGGTAATTACTTCACTATAAGGTGAAGAATAGTTTTCCATATATTGAGGTGAATTCCATGCACACAATCTTCTAAAAATACATTTGGAATGATATATTAATGGGTGGATAAAGACCAGAACATGAATGTTATGTCATCTTTAACTAGTTTTTCCTCATGTTCACCATGTCATCTTCAACTTTTGTCAGAGTATCCTCAACCTAGTCTGACCAAAGTGGAAATTTTTCAACTACTTTATCATAAGTAGTGATATTGGTGGGGACATACTCAATTATTTTGGAAGACAGGAAACCCAAGGGTGGTTCAGATAGTGACCATCACCTTGGGCTATATTTTGTTTGAGAAAGGATTTAACTTGTCAATGAAAAGGCATAAAACATGAATTGTTATGTTTTTTCAAGTGCCTCATGGTATGAGTACTTTATCATCACTACATCTCCAAGGGGAGGACCCTTATATTGAAGTGGAAGAATACTATAGAGAGAAATTTCATAGTGAATGCCATAATGTGGAGAAATACCATGACAGATTACATTATGGAAAAGATTATCTTTCTATTTGATCTTCATCCACACAAAGGGTTGTCATGGCTCTCAACGGGTGATGGGATCTCGATATCAGTCAGATTATTGAAATGAAGTAGTCCTTCATAGTGAAGGTCCATCTGAGGAACTTTGGAATTTCTATTACTAGTCCAGTAATTTGGTAATGGGAGAGTAGTATCTTGATATTCCATAGATAATCGTTGAGGGGTTCAAGAACTTAATCATTGGGTAGAGAGGGACCATAGATCGACACTTCATTTTCCATTTGTCTCTAGTGAGGGTTATTTTAGGATACCATATTTCAAACCACTAGGGATTGTTTTTTGGGGGAATTGGTTTTTAGTTACAGAATCTTGATTGAATGGCTCTCATGTTGCTTCCAGAATTGTTTGAAGGAGTTCTAGAATTTTGTTAGGAGTTTGTGCCTACCTTGGAATGTCCATTAGAATGGGTTGATTTCCTCTTGTTAGAATGTATTTATGTTTGATATAGTTTTCTATATATCATAGGAGAGTTTTTTCCATTACCCTCTTGGAAGGGAGTAGAGGTATGAGTCTGCTTTGGTGTGAAATAGTGATAAGCCACCCCATTTGTGGGGATGGATTTTTTTCTTCCCCTCTGTCACTAATTTATCACCATTGTGATGTCCTAGAATGTATATAGGATGTAGGTAGGGACTTTCATATCAACTTTCATATTTTTTAGGATATGTTTTGGGACATCGGTGATTGGAATGGGGATAAATGTCCATTTTGTATCTGGAGCGGGGTTGTGTGCCTACTCCAATCCTCTATTTTCTTCTTGTGGATACTGAAAGTACCCATGTATGGGGGAAGATAGTCAGGTATCCCCCATAATTTTTCACCAGGACATTCCGCCTAACTTCTCCAGGTGCAGATGGATGAGGCTATTGGAAGGCTTGAAAGGTGTGGGAAGGTGTGTATGCCTGACCTAGGTTTGCCACCAAATTTGACCAATATGCTTCTTCAGACACTTCTATATGAATCTACTAGAAATATTGGTTGGTGCGGGAAGGTTTGGGTTGATGCTCGCTATGTGTTGCTAAATCTAAATAGTAAGATTCCTTATATGCTACCAAGTGAGTCTTCTAACTAGTTTTATTAGGCTAAGTAGGTGGATTTCCCACTCACAATTTTCCACCAAATTTGGTTGGTGGGTTTCTTTGGAGGGGACATAGGTGTGGACCTAATTCTTATTGGCCGATAATTTCCCATGACAATCCATCTTGAATTCCTAGGTCTTGATGAGCTATTCTATACTATAGAGGTTGGTACCCTTATCTTGTTGAGGGTTCAATTCTATGTGGTTTTGGAGGTGGTGACTTCTATTAGGATTACCTTGGAAGGACCCTTGTGTATTTGGGAATAGGTCATTCATGGATTCTTGTTCCACAACCCTATGATAATGGAGGGACTGGTTGTTTCATGCTGGCGATTATCTCCCAAAATGGTTTAATATGGAAGTTGGTTCCATCTACTTCTATAATATTGGATGTCGCTAGTTGGTAGATTAGTAGAGATTTGTGAATTGGACGTTTTTTCAGATAGCCTCTAGGGTTGATATTGTACCATTAGAGTAATGATCTTGAACTAATGCATTCAAGACCCAATATTGAGGAAACTAGGCTTGTGACAATGTCCTTTTCTTAGACGAAGACCCAACATGAATAGTTTCAAGGGAATATGTTGATGAGAGTCTGTGTGAAATCATTTGGATTGAGGGGAGATCCTTTTGGAAGTTCTTGAATATAAATGACAAAAAAAAATAAGAAAACCCATTAATGGAGTATCTTATTTAAATGAATAGATGCATGATTGATTTTCTGATTTTTCACTATTTCATTTTGATAGTGAAAGGGGCCCGACATGTGGGTGACACCAATATCTTGGTTAAGGATTCATGTCAGGTTCATTAATTTTTTTTTTTTTTGATGAAGACATGGTTTGACCGATGGTTGATCGCAGGGGTTGAGATTTGTGAAATCATTCATGTTAGTTTCACCATTTTTGAACAGTTTCAAATTGGATTTTTCATGGAACTAGAAACACCCAATGGTTTTATATCCATGAAGTAACTTCTTTCAAAAGCCGGACACTCATTGGGGATTTGGGCCAATAATACATAAGAACTCAGGTTGGTCGAGAGGATGGGAGGTTGGTCTTATCACATCCCTTTTGGGGAGAATTGTTTCATAAACTGGGACTCTATGATAGATTTGTGATATGTTCATGAATCCTTTATTAAATCCAAAGTATGAAGTGGGTCACCCATTAATTAACAATCAATTACTAGAATATATACAATTTTGAATCATATATATGTATCCATGGTTCTTTATCAATGGATACATCTATATTTATTTGAGGTTATCCATCAATGGTATAATCTTATATACTTATTAGATATTATTTTCTCATTATTACGATGATATTAGCTTTCATCCATGTTGTGGGGTGCTCTAGAGTTTATCTTAATCCAGGGAGACATGAGTTAATTTGATGTTGGGATCAGACCCATGGATGTGCTTCCTACATATCCTTATGAAAGGAATCAGAACCCGCATAGTTTGTTTCCACATAAAAAGACATATCATACATCTTAAGGTCATGTGATCAGGACCAAACCATGTTGTTTAATGGCATGTGGTGAGGATGTCTTGGAGGAAGGTTCCTATTCAAGGTTTGGTGTGGGACTTATGCCAAAGAGAACCAAAGAAACTAGAAGGGATATGGGATCCTAGGTTGGATAGGAATTCACTAGGAATATAGCCTAGAGAGAATTAGGTTTAGTTTGGGGTGTTTGGGTTATACCTTAGGGGGGATTCCTACGTATCCCATTTGGATGAGAAGAGAAACCCTCTTAGTTCTGTTGTGAGGACCTGCATCTATAAGGGTCCTATGAAAGTTTGTCTCATTGGGGAGTGTGGACCTTTGAGATATTTTTATTGTGGATTAATCATATGGAGGATTCCCTATTGATTTTAGGTTTGGGTTTGGGGCTTACTCCTAAGAAGGATTCCAATAGTGACCAGATGTTTGGATTGGGGATTACTCCTGAAAATGGTGCCAGTAGTGATTGGGGGTTTGGTTTGGGGATTACTAATGAGGATTATGCCCATAGTGATTGGAGGTTTGGTTTTGGGGATTTCTCTTTATGAGGATTCTCATAGTAATTTGAGGTTTGTTTTGGGGCATACACATGTGGAGTATGACCATAGTGATTGTAGGTGACATGGTCATGGATTATACCAATTAGGAGGCCCATGATTGGTTGAGTTGGGACTTACAATTGGAAGGTTTCCCATGGTTGGAGTTCATATAGATTCTATGATCACTACTAACCTATAATACCACATGAGTCATGATCTATTTAAGAAATAATAGGAAACATTATATTAGGGGAATAACATAATTTTATCTGTCTGCTGATATAAGTGATAAAAACCCAAAGGGAGAAGTAAATAAATAAATTATTTGGTTCCCATTATCTCCTATTATTGTACCCAAATCCCAAAGGGTATGTGAGAGAGATTTGAAATACCCATTTCCCTATTTTTGGTATCCAGGATAGTCACATATAATGATCTATTCAATATGACCCTATGTGTTTGGAAATAGAGTAAGGAATGAAGGAGGATATGTCTTATAAGAAAGGATAGGGGCTTAATCCAGGAGAGATTACCTAAAATTGGTTACAGGGGAAGAGAGGTATAAATCATTCCATTTCTCCCTACCCGGAACTGGAGGTCCCTAATCATAGATAAAACTAGGGAAGGAAATGGTCCTAACCCTAGAACATGAGACCAGGAGTTCCCTGACACCACCTCCATGGTTAGGGTACTACGGACCGATGGAACTTATACTCACACACACCCTGAGGACCATACCAATTAGGTAGGAAGAGTGGAAGAAGCCTCTAACCAAAGGAACAAACCCCCAAATGGGAGACAAAATATCATGACTCTTTTAATGATTTTTTATGTTTAGAGGTTGTGGTGGATGTTTCAATTTAGTCCCCTTAGATGAGTGATCCAAAGGAAGAGGAGTCCTTCCATTAGTGGCTTGGAATATTTCTTAATGGGGGGTTTGTATAAGTCTTGGATCAGAGATAAAGGGTGATTCCCTCAGGGATTTGGAGGAATTTGAGGTGCTTCGCATAGTGGGTATAGTTCTGTACTTGATGGATATGCCTTGGGAAATGGACCACCTAGGAAACAAAATAAGGGAGAGGCTTTTTCCTAGGAACCATGCGTCTCCTTAGGTTACTCTAGATGGGTCTCTCATTAGTACTTGATTAGGGAAGGGGTATCACTAATGTTTTTTCCCTTAGGGGGGAAGAGGTCCTCACACTCGTAACTTTGTGATTCATACCTTGGATGGAAATTGATCCAAATACCACATTTAATTACCTATTTTATTTTCTTGTAGAGGGCTTCTTGAGGAGTTTTTGAATGACCTCGTCCAAGGGGCTACATGACCAATTCTTTATCTATTCTTCTGATTTTCCAATTTTTAAAATGAGGATCCCATGGGTTATATTTATAGGAAAATAGGGAACCCTGGTCTAATACGGTTTCCCGCAGAAGTCCATGGTGTAGGTAACTAGCACAAGTGTCCCATACAGGGGTGGTATTCCATTTAGTGTTACACAGGGTTAGTTTGAAGGTCAGAAATGTAGGTGAGTGGTGAAGGTTTGGTTCATAGTCTAGGTGTGCACAGGTTCCACATGCATGGGTGGATACGTCCTATAGGATACATGGGAATGGCCTATGCAAGCCTCTTGGTATGTAGGGTTGGTTCATGGATGACCACTTGGGAAAATTTTCTACTCCATGCCGCAGAGGATGTGCCCCCACACCCCTTATTGGGATCACTTATTTCCTATAGTCCCAACCCTTAGAGTCGGTCCCTTGTCTACCATCACTAATCCCTATGAATAATGGATAGTTTCACAATAAATGTTTTAGGTTGGGTCATGGATTTTTTGGTCCACGAAACAAGGAAATACAATATTCTCCTTCTTCAAGCATAAAAACAAATTTCTACTAAAACACAAAACATGGTGTTTAAGTGAAGTTCACATGTTAAATTCTACAACAGTTTTAATGAAACACACTTCACACTGTCAACAAAATATCTCATCATTTCAAATGGTTCTCAAACATTAAAATTAAAAATGACTTAAAACATTCAACCAAACCAATAATATAATAATTTAACACTTAAAAATTTTATTAACTAATTTAAAAATAATACAATGATATTTGAATCAAATCATGATGAAGGGTTTTTAAGGGGAAAACATGTGTCTAAAGTTAGTGGAAACAAACCACAAAAACCATTTTTTCCATAAAATATATCCATTATTTTAAATCAAATAAATATAAATTAAAAACATAAATTTATCTCCATTGAACCAATCTTTAAAAAATGTTCTTACAAAAAAACAATGAATACTTGTTTAAGAAAAAATATCCCTCCCTCATAGGTAATTTTAGGGTTGTAATAAATCTCCCAATTCTTGGTATAGATCCCCTCGACCTTAAGGTTTTCTAAAAACATGGTGAAAAATAAAGAGAGGGGGGTGGAGAGTGTCATTAAGCTTTAGTTTATGGAGTTTTCATTGATATAATAATATAATCATATAAAAAATATTACACTAGTATTAAAACCATTTATATAGATATAATAGGAAATTTCTTAAATTTTTTAATGTTTCTCACACTTTTGGATATATATGGAATATTACACAAATTTTTTAATCTGTTACAACCCATTGTTACTTATGATTGAATATCATATTGATTTTTTAATTTTTAAAAAATAAATATTGACTTTCAAACTCTTTTTCATATCATCTTATGATATTTTAACCCAATCATGATAGTTTAATATAGGAGGAACAATATAAAAAATAACTAACATGTCTTATTAAGTAACATATTCACTATAAATATATATACCATGATGTATATTACTTCACTAATTAATGTTTTAAACCTGTATAAATGTTGATTTAGCTTATATTATGATGAAATTGTTTTATATTTAGTTCATATTTCTATTAATATCCCAGATAAACTAGATTATTATAGATTTTATGAACTTTTACCTAATGTTACATCATATACAATTACTTATATGACTATATCAAAAAATCATTTTGGATATCCTAAAAAAATCCTTTTGGAGAAGATATTATTCAATTTAACCATATATTACATCATATGTAATAACTTGTGAAAATCCTTCCAAAATTCTTTTAGGATTTCCTTAATATTTTTTTTTTGAAATATCTCTTAACGTTTTATATAAACACTTTGTAACAAAACATAATTCTTATTCACACAACAACAAAGTGTGACCCCAAATTCCCTTATAGCATTGAAAAGAATTATGAATTATCTAATCTATAAATGTAAGAAAATATTATCCCATATATGAACATAAGTTGTACTCAAGACATAAATGTATATTTTAATGCATCTACTTGAAATGATCGTTCCACTAATATGAAATTTCAAATGGCCTCAAGTGCGCTCCCAAGTCACTAAAGGCTGAAATCTTCTATTGTGAGTATAAAGATATCTCATGGGGAGTGATTCGCCATCATGTAGTCTGTCACTTCAAAAATACAAAAAATAAAATTACAAGAATAATAATTAGTGAAAACCCATAATAACAATATCAATAAGTCAAAAAAATATCCAAAAAATTCCCATGTGACTCAAATATCCAAAAAAGAATGTAAAATGAAATTCACGTTCTAAAGTAAAAATAGCAAAACTAAAAATAATATAAGAATAATGTGGGGAAAAACCAAGTACACAACTCTAAATACATGTGTAAAAAATGTCCAACATATCTCTTAATATCATCTCTCATCCACTGATTCCATAATACTTTACTTGAAACATTATGCATATGATTTTAATGCACACAAGGTGTGTATGTATAGGGAGAAAAAATAAAATCCTTTGTAGAAACCCCTTTATCCCTATACGTAGCTTTTATTTTAACATGATCATATATAAAATGTGTAAATATTTTAAATTATTCAACAATATTATTTTTATTATTCCAATAAAATGTTAGGTTCTATCTAGGTGTTTTAAAAAATCTCATACCTTCTTTGACCAATGCTGATATAATCAAAAAAATCAATCATGGAATAATATATCCAAACACATGGGTCTATTCCATAAAATACCCAAAATCTGTCATATTATAAATCCATAATACTTATATAAAGCCAATGAAAATTCATGAATCGAATATCAATATCTCACATCCCAACCTAACATAAGGCTCCTTGTAAGTGACTAACTTCGTAAAACTTTCCACAACAAAATGGTTATGATAAAATATCCAAAACACAGCCATATTTTTATCACAAAATGACATAGTTAAACCCCCCTTTATCCAACCTAAAAAATTAACCACATTACAAAAACAGATGAAAACTATTTCAATTATAAACACACTTTTAAGATTTAATATATAATTTTTAGTAATAATTATTTAAATTAATATCATCAATTGAAGACATTTAAACCCACTTCTCATTTAAATTATTATAAAGATATGTTTCCCCTTTTATTATCACTTTATCATAACACGAATTCAATTTCTATAGAGTATAAATCACTTTATAACCTAATATTTTCATGATAAAACCCATAAAAACACAAAACTTGTCTTCTGGTTCTTGTAAATGTGTATACTCTCTTTTTATATGATGTTTCATATGAAAAAAAATTTACTATAATAGTTAGAACCAAGCCAAAAACACACTTAATATAAAATAATTTTTTAATAATAATTCCCCAAAGATTATACATTCTTAATATTAATTGATATAACGACAAACGATACATTATCACATTAAATAAAAACTAAAACATTAATTTCATCTACTTTGTTATAATTATTAATTCCACTATTAATAATTCTATAAAACCTAAGAGTTATATAATCATTTCCTTTATTAATTTATTACTTATCACATGAAAATCTATATTTTTTGCTTAATTTTTTTATTACGTTTAAAATATACTCAAAAAATCATAAAAAATATTTAAAACCATATAAACTAACATATCATGGAACTTAAATCATATGAATAATTAATTCAAATGAGTAGGGAACATTTCATATGAATTCACACAATTAAACACCAATGAGTGAAAGAGTTCACAGACATCACATTAAACAAACAATCATTAATAAGAGAGAAGTATCAATTCCTTCTAAAACAAAATGAATCCAAATCACTTCTAAATATAAATAAATAAGGATAATTATAATGAACTGAAAAGTCATTGATGTATTTCCATAAGAATATGGGCCTTTTGTAATTGTTACCAATACAAATTGAATACCACTGATGAATCATGATTATTCCAATAAATAATGAAAAATTATCCACTCAAAGATATAGAGTCAAAGGGAGAGATTAAAGTGATAGATCCCCATCTAAATGACCCATGAAAATGGAATAATAAGACTTTAACTCAAATTATATGGTAGAAAAATGAAATAAATTCCCTTTTTAATAAAATTAATTTGGAGTACACTGGGTGCCTGGTGACTAGAAACTGATCACCTAGTTCCTGGTCATTATCCACCCAATTGTTGATTCACAAGGACCAACATCACTGGACATTTACTAGGTACCTAGTACCCTACCACTCGGTATATAGTTATATTTTCTGAAAACATTCATAAAATTCAACCTTTATCCTCCCTTCCATTATCCTTCATCCACAGCCCAAAAAAATCTCAAAATATATCATAAAAATATAAGAATATAAATATTTAAAATCAAAACATTACTCAAAACTTTGATTCTTTATAGATCATGAATTATATTCATTAAACACATGTGTTTCTTTAAATATTCCCACTATTTGTATAACATATAACATACATAATCATATAATCCATTTTTCAATCACATAAAGTGACAAAAAGTCATGGATCATGTCAATATCATATATCCAACCCATACATTATTGATTATAAAGTATAGATTGTACTAATAAAAAAATTTCTCACATGACATTTACCTAAATTGACGATCATATCACATTACCCTAATATAAGTAGATAAATACATCACATGTCACTTATATATGTATACCCATATTATTACTCGATCTATCTCAGTCAAGGGACCAAATTTTAAACTCATTATACAAGAGGGAAAATCCCATATTGGTTAAACCTTCACTGATGACTTGATTAACAATGTAACGTCTCGGACCCAACCAGCCACCCGAACAGTGCCGAACGGGTCGGGTGTTACTACCTTAGGCGCACCTCCCCGAATGCCAAAGGCTGCCGACTAGCAACGAGGGTATGTTAGGTATAGTGGGGAGGCTATACCCTCTCGGAGGATCATAATATGGGTATTGGTCCGAGAATAATACTAAATATGCAGCGGAAAGAAAGACTCAGCAGACTCGAACCAGACCCGCAGAGCGGAAGCATAATCAATATAGATAAACAGTGGAAGCAGTAAATGAAACAACAGTGGCGGAAATAAACACAACAGCATGCTGATAACATGTAACTACTACTGAACAGTAAAACATGCATCCAAAGCAGGTCATACACAACCGAATATAAACAGGGCCCCAATGGATAACCAACAGTAGCTACAACAAGCATGCCAATACCAAAAAATAAACAAAACAAAGTAAACCCAGCTAGGCATGACCTCAAGGTCCATACCATCTCCATGAAATAACTAACGCAGCCCAGCTCCTGAAGCTAGCCTCTTTCCTGCATGTAAATCCATAAAGTCTACACGCGTCCCGAAGGGCCCGTGTAGGGTGTGAGACAAAACTCAGTAGGATACCACCCAACGGTGCATACCAAATATATGTGTTTAAGAAGTCATGCATTTTCAAGGAAAGCAGTAAACAGTACAATGAACAAGTAAACACAAACTCCACTGGTGCTCAACAGCCACCAAGGAGTGTCACCTGCTTCGGCCAACGCCGGAATCTCTGTCATGTAACCAGGAACCAGGTGCCTCCTGACACCTCGTGTCTCAAGTACCGACGTCCCGAAGGCACGCCCAAAATAGTAACCCGGCACAATGTGCCTCCTGACATCTCGTGTCTCAAGTACCGACGTCCCGAAGGCACACCCAAAATAGTAACCCGGCACCATGTGCCTCCTAACACCTCGTGTCTCAAGTACCGACGTCCCGAAGGCACGACCAAAATAGTAACTCGGCACCATGTGCCTCCTAACACCTCGTGTCTCATGTACCGACTTCCCGAAGGCACGCCCATTCCCTGAAGGCTCCTCACCTCCCCCGTGGATTTCTACGGCAAGCACCCCCAACCAAAATACCTAACCGCAACTACGGGGGCCTCTACCCACACGAGTGGTCAAAACCACCTCATCACGGAGTATCTCTGTGTGCACACTACTCAAAGTCTTGGTGAGCGGTAATCACCCAAAATAGTCCTAAGCCACCAAAACATCTGACACCCCGTGTCCCTGTGACCATGTCGCTCAAGTCCAATGGTCTTGCCATCCAAGTAACCCGGACCATGCCCAACCTGACAGTCACACTGCCTCAATCCAACGTCCATGATGCCCAATCTCGTGGTCAAAACCACCCAAAGTAACCCGGGCAAAGCCCCAACCTGTGATCAACATCACTCAAGTGTAACCGGGCCAAGCCCAACACAACCCAAAGGGTCCAGCAGATGCAATTCAGCAATCGCATATATAACATATGTAAAAAAGAAAACATAACCAGGCAAACCAAACTAAACAGTTGAATTTCACTATGCAGGGTGTTGTCCCATACCAGCACTGAGGTCTTAAATGCCTCTAACAATTATAAAAAGATTTAATAAATTAAACTAGAATGTTTATAACAATCATATTTCAATTTAAACCATTTTGGCGCTCCCCGACCAAAATGCCCCGATGAGCAACGACCCATCACCCGGCCCTGCTCACGCAAACTGGTAACCGGGCATACCCAAAATCATCCCAGAGGTCCCATAAGCATTACAGTATGAAAAAGCAGATAAAACGGGTCCCGCTCAAAATACCTGAAAACGCACCAAAGGCCACATTACCCAAACAACCACGAAAACACAAAATGAGGTATGCACGACCTACCTGAGACTCACACGATGCTACTCCTCCGGTAACACCCTCCAATTCGGTCTAAAACGTGGTAAATCTACAAAAGATTCAAAACCGCTCAAAGGGCTATAACTTGTTCTAGAACGAAAATCAAACAAAACGGCCAAAGAGGAATTGAGGCCTTACCGAGGGGGTTCCAACGCACTAATCAGAGCTCAAAACGGGTCTCGGGCAGATGATCAGGAGGGGAAGAGAGGTTCGGCCGGCCTGGTTCGCGTATCCGGGTGGAGGATGGTGTGTTCTGCCTCAAAGCGAGGCTACTGCCCGTTTTAGCACAAAAAAAGTACACGGCGTGTACTTTGGGACTACACGCCGTGTATGGTTCATTTTAACTGTTCATAAGACGAAAAGATTATACCGACTTAATTTCTGTACCTGCCGACATGAGTACACGGCGTGTACCTCTGGGTACACGGCATGTACTAGGTTCCTCTTCTCTTCCTCGTCGACATACTCACACTCCATGTGTTTTCTTTATACATGGCTAGACTACACAGCGTGTCCAAGGGGAACATGGTGTGTCCTCGGTTCTACCCGGCCAACGGCCTACATGCCATGTATGGCCTCACAGGGTCGGGGGTCTACACGGCGTGTTCAAAACTACACGTCTTGTAGTAAGAAACTACTACATGGTCATCACACGGCATGTACTCGGTGAGCACACGGCCGGTCAATCTCCTAGACATACATGGCGTGTACTTAAAGTACACGGCGTGTAGTCTACAAATTTCCAGAAACTTCCCATTTAATCAAGTTTCCTCAAAAACAAGTCAAAAATTTAAACAGGGTCGGGATTTTGACCTGTTCTAAAAACTCGGGTTCTTACAAACTCCCCGCCTTTACGTATCTCGTCCCCAAGCTACCAAACGCAACCAGGAGATGGCACCGAACATGCCCACCCCAGTTAAACAACCCGGACTACCCCGGTCTCAAAGGTTCCGGCCAAATTCTTCAAGGGGGATCCCCACCTTAGGAATTGCCTTACCCAGTCTCAACCTAACAAAACGTAAAACAAACAGGGTTTACTAACCTGTTTTCCGGAAGAAAAATCCTCCCGTGACGCATCATCACCCCTGCACCTCGTTGGTGCTCATGTGTCTCTACCGACACCCAACGTAACCCGCACCACATCGGTGTCCGCCTCCACGAGGTCCTGGTGCTGAGCACCTCACGTAACCCGCATCCACGATACCCTGATGCCCACGGCACCTCAAGTAACCCGCATCCACGATGCCTCGATGCCCATGGCACCTCAAGTAACCCGCATCCACGATGCCCCGATGCCCACGGCACCTCAAGTAACCCGCTGAATACCATAAATGGTCAGAAAACCCATATATATATATATATAACAATATATTCTATGCAGATAAAGAAAGCAGTAAAAGGCAGTGCATAACAACTACCCTTACTCCCCCCTCACCGCAACCCATGCCTCACGGCATCCCGGCCTCATGGCCTCCTTACCCGCCCTCAACAGAGCCAAGTATCACAAGTACCTCGGGCCATGCCCGTCCCGACAACTCACGTTGCCTCAAACCGACGACCGTGTCGCCCAAACCTGACAGTTACACTGCCTCACCCATAGTACCTGCCTTCTCTCATAAGAGTCAGACCCAATTATCCTACAGCATGCAATTCTACAAAATATCAAGCATGGCATACACATTTTCAAAACTAGCAGTTCTATCAGGAATTTCACCAATTCACATTTTAAAGAATATAAAGCATGGCATTTGATATTTCATTCACATGGAATTATCACTTCACAAAGCATACGTGCAATTATGAAATTGAAATACCCTAAAATGTGCCTATCAAAGGCCAAGCAACCAAGCCTTGCCATACCGGGCCAAGGTCCAATTCTCCCTTACCATACTGGGTCAAGGGTAACATATCAAAATCAACAACATTACACATCAAGTGAGCCACCGAGGTAGAAATCATATAAACTGTAATCTGAGAAAAATCAAACAACAATTCCTACCCGCAGAAACTTGGTCCATCCCTCATACCTGGGGCTGCAGGCACCCAAGCACAAGCTAGAAACCCAGTTCCAGTTACAACAACTTATCTCCAGTCTACCATATCCCAAATAGTAAAACCAACAGAAAGAAACGAGAAGCCTCAAACTCATTAGTAGCCAGTAAAACGCTGCTACTAAATCCCTATCAAGAACTCCTCTGATACCACTTTGTAACGTCCCGGACCCGGCCAGCCACCCGAACAGTGCCGAACGGGCCGGGTGTTACTACCTTAGGCGCACCTCCCCGAACGCCAAAGGCTGCCGAATAGCAGAGAGGGTCTGTTAGGTATAGTGGGGAGGCTATACCCTCTCGGAGGATCATAATATGGGTACTAGTCTGAGAATAATACTAAATATGCAGCGGAAAGAAAGACTCAGCAGACTCGAACCAGACCCGCAGAGCGGAAACATAATCAATATAGATAAATAGTGGAAGCAGTAAATGAAACAACAGCAGTGGAAATAAACACAACAGCATGCTGATAACATGTAACTACTACTGAACAGTAAAACATGCATCCAAAGCAGGTCATACACAACCGAATATAAACAGGGCGTCAATGGCTAACCAACAACAGCTACAACAAGCATGCCAGTACCGAAAAATAAACAAAAAAAAGTAAACCCAGCTTGGCATGACCTGAAGGTCCATACCATATCCATGAAATAACTAACGCAACCCATCTCCTGAAGTTGGCCTCTTTCCTGCACGTAAATCCATAAAGTCTACACGCGTCCCAAAGGGCCCATGTAGGGTGTGAGACAAAAATCAGTAGGATACCACCCAATGGTGCGTACCAAATATATGTGTTTAAGCAGTCATGCATTTACAAGGAAAGCAATAAACAGTACAGTTCACAAGTAAACACAAACTCCACTGGTGCTCAACAGCCACCAAGGAGTGTCACCTGCTTCGGCCAACGCCGGAATCTATGTCGTGTAACCTGGCACCACGTGCCTCCTGACACCTCGTGTCTCAAGTACCGACGTCCCGAAGGCACGCCCAAAATAGTAACTTGGCACCATGTGCCTCCTGACACCTCGTGTCTCAAGTACCGACGTCTCGAAGGCATTCCCAAAATAGTAACCCGGCATCATGTGCCTCCTGACACCTCGTGTTACAAGTACCAACATCCCGAAGGCACGCCCAAAATAGTAACTCGGCACCATGTGCCTCCTGACACCTCGTGTCTCAAGTACCGACGTCCTGAAGGCACGCCCATTCCCTGAAGGCTCTTCACCTCCCTGTGGATTTCTACGGCAAGCACCCCCAACCAAAATACCTAACCGCAACTACGGGGGCCTCTACCCACACGAGTGGTCAAAACCACCTCATCACGGAGTATCTCTGTGTGCACACTACTCAAAGTCCTGGTGAGCGGTAATCACCCAAAATAGTCCTAAGCCACCAAAACATCTGACACCTCGTGTCCCTGCGACCATGTCTCTCAAGTCCGATGGCCTCGCCATCCAAGTAACTCGAGCCATGACCAACCTGACAGTCACACTTCCTCAATCCGACGTCCATGACGCCCAATCCCATGGTCAAAACCACCCAAAGTAACCTGGGAAAATCCCCAACCTTTGATTAGCATCACTCAAGCGTAACCGGGCCAAGCCCAACACAACCCAAAGGGTCCAGCAGATTCAATTCAGAAATCGCATATATAACATATGTGATGGCGCCAAAAATGTGGCCCGAAACAAAGGAACGAAAAAGGCCGGCGCGCTGCCTCACGAAGCTCCGCCACGAAGCTCCGGCGCGAAGCCTCACCGTGAAGCGCCCCAACCGTGGCGACGCCACGAAGCACCAGAGGCGGTAATCCTCCGCGAACCCGTTTGACGTTCGCGAGCCGCCGCGAAGCACCAGAGGCGGTAATCCTCCGCGAACCCATTTGACGTTCGCGAGCTGCCGCGAAGCCCTGCTTCGCGGCACCCCTTCCCTATAAATACTCGACTCCCCCTGAGTCCCGAGGACGGACAACCCGACCTTTCAGCTTCTCCTCTCCCGAATCGCGAAGCACGCTTTGCCTCGGGAATAATGAGCTCCGCGAGGTATTTCTACTTCGCGAGACGACTCTGATTTTTTTCGTTTTGAGCCCCTCTTCCGAGAGGGATGCCCTCCGCGAAGCTCAAGGGCATTCGCGAAGGAAGGGGATTCCCAAGGGAACCCGGGCAGCCACGGAGCACTTGTGCTTCGCGAAACACCCAACCCATACGAGTGATCCCTATGCTAAGGCAGGACCGCTCCACTTCGCGAAGCACACTCCTTCGTAGGACCCCACTTCGCGAGGCACCCATTCTTCGCGAGGCAGTGCTCTGCGAACACTGTTCCACTTCGCTAAGCACCTCCCACTCACACCAATGCCCCATGCTAAGGCCAAGGCACCCCACTTCGCAAAGCACACTCCTCTGCTTAGTGATTCCTCTTCCCGTGTGGCCCTCCAGGTTTGCACGATGTGATTTCAAAGTCCCATGGACAATATCACCCATAGCGTTGCTTCGCCTAATGCTTCTTCGCATAGGCACGCTAACGGCTATTGCTTCTTCACATAGCCACGCTAACGTGGACCCCTCGATGGTTCGCCCCACTACCCCCCTTTACTATGGCCTTACCGGAACCTTCCCTTCCCCAAGGACCAGAGGGTACTGGTTATGTAAGTCCTAGGGTTGTGGAGTGAACCCACCTCGTCCGAGTTGCAGGACGTTAAACTGCCAAGCACCACGTCCTCAACACATGACGTTAAACTGTGACCCAACCTCGTCTCCCTCACGAAGGGTCCCCCCAGCTCGAACATTCATTACACCACTCGTCTCCACGGGAATGGAACTCTTCTGCACATGGAATGAGATCCTCCTTGTCGGAGTGGTGTATGTTCGCAGGGGAAGGGCTGCCTCAGAGCGTAAGCCCCTAACCTTTGGTACGGATGATTGCACCCGTGCATCTCTGTACTTCCCCACTACCAAAGTCAGTGGAGGACGTGACAGGGAACGAGGCACCCCCATATGGGCCTCCATCCTAGAGTAAGTCCCAACACCATGGGTCGCCCAACGCGTAAGTCCCTCTTCGCTTCTCACGGACGCACCCTTCGCGACGTGATCGTCAGGTCCTTGCAACCTCTTGTTTCTCACACCGAGCATGACTCACGTGGGATTAGAGTGAGCACCGACCCTGAAAAACCATTTGAACTACGAGGTCTTTGATCCATGTCAAGGCATGGTATGTAGGAAGCCTCCACGAGGTTCAAGCCCACCCGTCGCTCCTTCACGTCGGGTCCCATTCCGGTCTAGTGGTAAGCCATTGCGACCCACCATTTGAACTACGAGGTCTTTGATCCATGTCAAGGCATGGTATGTAGGAAGCCTCCATGAGGTTCAAGCCCACCACCCATTGGGCCAAGGTCCACTTTCATGTAGGTTCACCGACAAAACCCATTTGAACTACGGGGACTTTGATCCGTGTTAAGGCATGGTACGTAGGAAGCCTCCACGAGGTTCAAGCCCACCCGTCGTTTATTCACGTCCGGGTTCACTATCGTCCCGCATGACGTTAAACTGTATTCTCCGAACTACGAGGTCTTTGATCCGTGTTAAGGCATGGTACGTAGGAAGCCTCCACGAGGTTCAAGCCCACCCATCACCCAATTCACGTCGTGTTCTACCTACATCCAGCATGACGTTAAAATACACTCTGGTCCAGTGGTAAGCCATTGCGACCCAACCCATTTGAACTACGAGGTCTTTGATCCATGTCAAGGAATGGTACGTAGGAATCCTTTATGAGGTTCAAGCCCACCAATAGTGGACCAAGGTCTACTTTCACGTCGGTTCACCGACAAAGCCCCATTTGAACTACGAGGTCTTTGATCCATGCCAAGGCATGGTACGTAGGAAGCCTCGTCAAGGCTCAAGCCCAACTCCCATCGGACCAAGGTCCATCTTCACGTCGGTACGCTGACGATGCCCATCGGACCAAGGTCCACCTTTACGTCGGTACGCTGACAACATTCATCGGGCCAAGGTCCATCTTCACGTCGGTTTACCGGCACCATCCCGAACTACGCGGACTTTGATTCCCTGCCACGGGGATACATAGGAAGCCTCGTTAAGGCTCAAGCCCAACTTCACTGTCGCCCCCCCCCCCCTGCGATGGTTCCACTTCACTCTCCTTTTACTCCATTCACTGTCGCCCACAGGCTAGCCCCGGTGTCGATATCCCTTCAAGGAGGATCCCTCAATCTGATTTATCCCAGCTAATGCTCTGGTTGGGTTGATCCGTCTCCGCTGGACGTTAAACTCGCGGCATACCCTGTGTTGAGCACAGGAAGATGAGGAAAACCTCAGATATGTGTCTACGACATGTAATTCCCCGCGCCCGACGTGGGATGCCTCGGGCTTCCACGCCCTCGAGAAGCCTTGTGATCAAGGATAACAGACATACATGCCAGGTACCCCAGCATCCAGACACGCTACTGATGCCTCAACGTGACTACTCCCCTGACCGAAGGTTGCTGCCCTGATTGGACCCTTTGGAATGTCCCGACAGAAGCAGTGTAATTAACCGGTGTCCATGGAAACATGAAACTGGGAAGAGTTTCACGAACTACGTATTAAATCTATAAGGGAGACCCGGACTAGGTGACGAGTTCTGAGGAGGAATCCACAGGAGGAAGAGCCGACATCCCATCATCCCGTTTCGATCAAGGAGCAGACGTCCCTGAATAAGGAGCGAATGTCGCCCGCCTTTGGAAAGCGGGAATACGGGGCAACAAAGCCGCGCGTCCTCACAGACGGATGTGCGCGCCCCGGCGAAAGCGTCGGAAACAGAAATGGTGAACCCGACGTGAAAGTTCTTCTCCTCAATATGGAGATTAGTAGCGTTCGAGACACCAGTAGATTGACGTGTCACCGGATCCAGATATCCGGTGCCTGGTCCCGCCAAGCAAATAGCGGGCCTGTCGTGGAACTCACCGGAAGTCGGGGTAGTAGAACGTGGGGCACTCCGCTCTGCAGCGTGTTGGCGTGGATCCTTCTCACAGACATAGAGGATGAAAGAACGTTGGGGCACTGGATGTCAATCCTTTTCCTCTCAGTACTGATGAGTTGATCCCTTCGCTTGCCAGGAACCAGGTTGCTATTTCAGAGATGTGGTCACCATCCGCTCCTCGCCCGCACAGGGGCAGGGGCAACACCACTACGACCACTCCACATGGCGCCACTACCGCCACGACGGCTGCCACGTCACGGGATGCGGGACGCCCACGTCCCCTTTCCCCATCAGAGGTCATCCAACGAAGGGTGATCAACAGCCTCGTGCGCAGGTATGAGGAACAAGGGGTCATCCCGACTAGGGATATGGCCTGATTGGACATGGAGGCCTCCAGGCCCCGCCGTCAACGCCGCCCTAACAGGCCGCGCAGGGATCCCCTGCTCCCCACCCCGACATTCAACCGTTTCGGGAGCCTATCCCCGGAACGCCTTGACGACTCTTCACCTTACGCTGAAGAGGCAGGTGATGTCCGGCTCAGTCCGCTCAGGGCCCCGACCCGGAGCCCCCAGGCGAGAGCTCCCGTCCGGCCGCGTCAGCGCCGCCGTCCGGCCCCGCAGGAAGAGCAGGCAGACTACGTCCCTGCACCACCTGCACCGGCTCACCTGACCCGACGTCAGCGCCGGGCCCGGGCTGGGGACGCTCGCTCAGGCGCATCCACGTCGACAGCTACAGTGGCCCGATCCACCGCCGACGTACATTATGAAGCCCCCACGTACACTGAGCAGGGTCACCCCTTCGCCCAACCAAGATTGAGACCCCAACCGCCCCATGGGCAGGCTGGGTTGACTCTCCGGGTTGTAGGCCCCAGTGGTGATCGCCGCGAGCTAACCCGTGATGATGCCACCCCGTACGGAGGTCCTCCCCGTACCACTACTCCACAGAGCGTGGGCCTTCCCCGCTCCGAGGTTCGTCATGGAGGCATGCCTCGTGCTGCCCCCGTCCTGCAGGAAGACCTGCCCCGCGGCAGTGGCGCTCAGCGCGGAAACATTTCCCGTGCCCGCTGTACAGGGTATGAAGTTCACCCTGCTGAAGGCACCGCCCATCCGGTCCTCCTCCAACGCGGGGGGCCTCCCTACGTCCTATCTGCAACCAGCGAAGGTCCTCCTCGCCCCAGCAACCCGAGGAGTGAAGGTCGGCCTCGCTCCACTCGCATCGACCATGGAGGTCTTCCACATGCTCCTGCCAGTTCCAACAGAGGCCCCGCCCACATGGGTACTGTTCATGGAGGTCCTCCCCATGTACCCTTCGACATTTGCCCTGGTGCCCCTCGCACCCCGGCTGTCTCGAGTGGGGGCCCTCTCCGCCACGGCGCCAGCGCCGCCCCAAGGATGCCTGATAGGGGTCAACCCTGTCCTGAAGAGCCACCTAGGTGCAGAAGAGCGGGTCGTCGCCACCACAAGAAGAATCCTGGGAAGGCTCAGGTGGAGATCAAACCTGCCCGCTTCTCCGATTCGGAAGCGGAATGCGATTCAGCGATGGAACCTTCTCCCAGCTCCTCCGTATCAAGGACTGGGGCAGGAACCAGACGCGTCAGCCTCGTTCTCCCAGAATTTGAGGTCCACCGGATTCCCATCTCTCTCCGCAGGTACATCCAGGAGGAAGAGATTCTGAGAACTTCGCAGGTTTCGACCGCGCAATCACCGCCATCGTCACCCGAAGCACCCTCTACCTCTACTCGGGATCACGAGGAGCTGTTTTGGGGGTCAACGGTGGTAGAGCCACGACATGACCGGACACCGGTAACGGCGATTCCCGTACCCGAAGCAGTGGCTGTTAGCCCGTCCTATCGTGACATTGTGGTCAGGTCACCTCGCTCTTCAGAGGAAGGCCCAGAATTCGATGGCCAGTCTGCTCGCTCGCCGTATTCTCCACCGCCGAGTTTTCTATCCCATAGGTCCGCCTCGGTACCGCTACCGGTCCCTCAGCCGCCCCCGGTTGATGAGTGGGGTAATGTAGGGCCGAACCCCGAGGACGAACCCAGGAGCTTCTGGAGTATTCTTGCAGCGGACTACTTCCCAGAGAAGTTCTGTCCCACGGTGGCACTGAATTTCCGCGTACCCGAGTCGCTTACCCATGAAGAAGTGGGATGCTTTTGTCGAACCCTGTGGGCGACGCACTTCCGCCTCCGCTGTGAACGGGTAGTATACCCCAGGAGTTGAGAGCACTTCGAGGAGATTGGCAGACAGTGCCGCCTGATTGATACAGCGGCGCTCCTTGTAGCCCAGCACCCCGAGTCGCCCAGTCACCAGAGTTCCCTCCAACGAAAATGCATTCAGAGTTTCAAGGCACTCCGCAAGATCGTCAGGGAAGCCACCCCCCATGTGCAAGTCCGTGGTTGGGGACACTATGCTGCCCTTCTGTTCGATCCTATTCGACGACAACCCGATTCGCTATGCGACATCGAGGACATGCCCTCGAGAGGAATCGCGGTCCACATGGCCGACATTGTGGACAGGGAAGACGAACTGGAACTCCTTGATGGAGACTTCCCCCCAGAGGGTGCACTGCCACTACTCGACCCATCAGGGAGAGTCACCCGTCAGCAGAGGAACCTGCTAGGCCTGCCCGCACCCACAGAGTCGCTGGTACTCAGTCGAAACACCGGCAAAGGTAAAGAGCACGTCGGAACCGTCAAGCACTCCGACCCGTCCGCCTCTGTGCAGAAAACGGACGAAGATCCTGAGAAGGCCACGTTGCGCCAGCAGCTTGCTGAGTAGAAGAGGTCGGTTGACGAACTCTTGGCTGAACGCGCCGCAGAGCGACGACCCGACTATGGTAATCCCAGGCCGGGGCAGCAGGGGTAGGAACAACTTCCCCCCGGCGAGATGCCTCCGGGCAACCCTGATCATGCTACTGCCGCGGACAGGGCGGAAGCCGGGACATACGGCAAGAGGGCGCGATACGTCTCGCCAAACCCCCCTGAGCGACGAGGCAATCTGAAGAATCCAACCCGGGTTCCCCCAGTCGCCCAGCAGGTCGTCCAGCCAGTCGACCCGCGAGCAGCCGAAGTCGTCTACCGTGTTGAAGAACCTGGAAATGTGCTTGTGGTTAGGGATCCCCGTCAAGACAGGGACCCCCACCCGGAGGACCTCATTGCGGCACTCACAGCCTGCCTCGAGGCGTTGGAAACACGGCAGGTGGCGGTTCCACCGGATGGCAAGCCTTATCCCGCGTGGGTGGATGATATGCCCGCGCCTCCGGGTTTTGGGAACCCTACTTTCTCGCCTTTTAACGGGACAGGGGACCCACCCCAGCACTTGGCTCATTTCTCTTCCAGGTGTGGCCCCATGATGGGGACCCCGGCTCAGCAAGAAGCCGCTAAGCTCCGATGTTTCGTACAAACATTGGAAGGTCCGGCCTTCGTCTGGTACAGCCAGCTCCCTATCGGATCGGTGACCGGTTGGGAGGATCTTCGCCGGCAGTTCTTATACCAGTTTAGCTCCACCACGCGAAATACCAGCATTTCGGACCTCTTCAAGTGCAAACAGAGGCCTGATGAGCGGGTTGCAGACTTCATCGCCCGGTGGAAAGGACTTATGTATTCCCTCGATATGCCACTGACTCAGGAGCAATTACTGAAGATGTGTGTGGGGAACGTCAAGAAAGAGCTGGTACCCTCCCTGATTACCCAGAACTATCCTGGAGGGTTCAGAGATTTCTCGGATAAGGCCCAGCGCCTCGAGGAGGCCCTGCAACAGGCTAGTCAGGCACGTTTGCTGCCCCCTATGATCCCAGCCAGGAGGGCCGCCAGGGCTGAACCCGCCGCAATGGCTCAAATAGAAGCCCCGAGGCGGCTGGAATTGCTACCGGCGGCACCACCCCCGCAACCCCGCAGAGGTCCTCCACCTCAAGCACAGGCTCCTGCCCAGCAGCGACCGCCTCAGAACCGACAGGTTCCCCCGCGCAATGCGCCACCGCCACCTAGGCGAGACAACCAGGCGCCACCTCCTCGGCAGGCCCCTCCGGTCCCTCGACAGGACCAGGCCCCCAGGGCCCCCTATCCGGAAAGAAGGTACCAGACCTATTCGTTCAACGAAAATCAGGTCCCTGGCTACTTCCGAAGTGCTCTAGAGCAAGGGATTGTGCGTCTGCCTGAATGCAGAAGGCCGGCAGAGGCGCATCTCACCGATCACCCCAACTACTGCCCTTATCATCGGATCCTGGGGCACACCCTCAAGCGATGCTATGTGTTTAAAGACTGGATTCAGGACCAGGTCAACAACAACATAGTCAAGTTGGGCCCAGTGCCAGCGCAAGTGGCAGGCGTCTTTGCGGGATCAGAAATCGGCAGCGACGGCGAAGGTGAGTGGCAGCAGGTCCCTAGCCGCGGGTCCCAGAAATACGACAACTAGATGGCTCGAAAAACCGTCGTCCGTGCCCAGGGTATCATCCGGGCACGCCTGAAGCAGTCGGAACCTTCAGAAGAAGTAGCCGGTGCCTCAGCATCGTCTTCACAGTCGACCCCTGCCGAAAAGGGCAAGCAGCGGCGACGCAAGAAGAAGCAACGTGCACCGCCAGTGTCGTCGTCATCCCGCACTCTTGGAGACTTTATGCCTCCCGAAATGGGCATTCCTCCCAGAATCCGCCCAGCGGTGGATGACTCTTCAAGCGACAGTCAAGGGTACGCTTCGGTTAACACCGTGGAGCTGGTAAAGCCCTATATGACCCCCGACGAGAGGGAACCCCAGGCAGACCTCCCCAATGTTTCCAGCCGCCGTCAACGTCGGCGGAATCACAATCGCGCCGGTCAGCGAGGTACGTCAGCGGGCACTTGTGACCAAGCCGTGCACGCTACCGAGACCAGGCAGCAGGCTCAGCGCAGATCTCAGCATGCGCAGACCCATCCAGCACCCTCGGCTCTACCTCCACCATCGTTCGTGCTGCTGGATCGGGGGGACCCGCCTCGTTCGTATCACAGCCAGTCTTTCCCGGCGACAGGCCAGCCTCTGTTGTCCGATCTTAGTCCGGCGAATACTCTCCAGGCTTCTACTGGTAGGCAGCAAGATGTACCCAGTACTAGTTACTCGCCAGTTCAGCCATCCGGACCCGCTGTGCATCCAAACGCCGAACGACCTCCTGTAAGCAGAGGTTTGCATTTGGCACAAAAGTACGATGTTCTGAAGCATCTGGCCGGCATCCCGGTGAGGCTTTCCATCCTCGAGGCCCTTCGCCTGTCATCTGAAATGCGCGAGGCACTTTCCGAGGCCCTAAGGAGCCCCCTCCAGTTCGAGACGGAAGTGGCAGCTGCGGAAGCCTTCCATACCGAGACGATTGAAAACGCCGAATGTCAGGCGGTTATCTCGTTCTTCGGCGAAGATGAGGACCCCCCTATACAGGGGCACATTCGCCCACTGTATATCACTGGCCACTTCAACGGTGTGGAAGTCCGTCGATGCCTCATTGACACGGGTTCTGGAATCAACCTAATTCCGACCCGGACGCTGTGAAAGCTAGGTCTGTCCGAAGGTGATTTAACTACCTCTGACCTCAGGATCCAGGGGTACGACAGGACAGAGCAAACCCCAGTCGGCAAGATCTGCCTGAAGACCCAGTTCGGTGGCTTAATTGCCAGCACCGAGTTCATGGTTGTTTCTCAGGACACCGCCTACAACGCATTGATGGGTAGGCCATGGCTCCATCTGCATGCAGCGGTCCCCTCGTCGTATCACCAGTGCCTTAAGTACTCGCTCAACGGTCGAGTAGGCGTGCTCCAAGGAGACGCGTCCCCTTTCACTTCTTGTGAGGCCCGCTATCTGGATGCGGGTTATTACAAAAGTAAGGACAAGCAAATCCTGGTAAGCGAGGATGAGCCTGCCCCGATCACAAGTGATCCCTGGGCAAGCATGGACGACGCCTACATCCTCCCGATCCACCGGTTGGAGGCCACGACCCCCGACATGGGACAATGTTTTGTTGTTTCGGGTACGCAAGGAAGTCATGCTCCCGTGTCCAAGTGACGGCGTAAAATCACCTCGTACTCCTACATCAACCAGGCTCGGGTCATCCCAGAACCTCCTACCCCTGTACGGTACCGGGACGTCAAGCTGATGACAACGGCGGTGCGCCATACGTGTCTCTTTCGCCGGGCTGGAATTAACTGACTCAGGCCGACGCGTCACCACTACTTTGATATCATCAAACGTGGCCCCTTAGGCCGAAGGCCAGATGGGATCGGATCAAATGCATTCATTGCTATGGTCTCAACGACAAGTAAGTCTCCTGATGTGATGACCGCTGCTGCCCAAGCCGGCACCAGCTGCCCCTCGGGTTTTGAGAGCCCAGAAGTATCTTCCGTTGCGGGAAATTCCCCCACGGCTGGGGAGGAAGACTTGGAGGATGCTCCCCCATCCTTTGAAGAAGGCGTCTCTACCACGGTTGATGAACTGGTACTCGTGAACCTTGGTAGCGAGGCAGATCTAAGACCCACATTGATCAGTGCGGCCATGTCCCTCGAGGAGCGGCAGCAGTATGTAGACTTCCTCAAACAGCACCGCGATGTGTTTGCCTGGAGTTACGATGAGATGCCAGGGCTGGATCCCCAAGTGGCCGTCCACCGTCTGGGCCTCCCGGCAAAACACCGTGGGTTCAAGCAGCCTCCCAGGAAAATGCACCCTTCTCATGGTGCTATGGTGGAGGCCGAAGTTGACAAGCTTATCAAAGCCAACTTCATTAAGGAGATCCAGTACCCCAAATGGCT
Organism: Viscum album; assembly: GCA_963277665.1. NCBI lineage: Eukaryota > Viridiplantae > Streptophyta > Magnoliopsida > Santalales > Viscaceae > Viscum > Viscum album. Next base: position 614,153,770 of record OY728119.1, on the reverse strand, counting down.
CGCCAACATTGTGCCGGTCAGGAAGAAGAATGGGCAGATCAGAGTCTGCATCGACTTCCGCGATCTCAATCGCCACTACCCAAAGGATGACTTCCCACTCCCAGTGACGGAGCTGTTGATTGACGCCACGGCCGGGTTCCAAGCCCTCTCTTTCATGGATGGGTATTCCGGGTATAACCAGATCCGAATGGCCCCCGAAGACGAGGAGTCCACTGCCTTCAGGGCTCCCCAGGGTACCTTTTGCTACCGGGTAATTCCATTCGGTTTGAAAAATGCAGGTGCCACTTATCAGAGGTCCATGCATCGCATATTCAAACCGATCCTCGGGACATTGGTGGAATGCTACGTGGATGACCTTGTAGTCAAATCGCGCCAGCGCCAGGACCATCTCAAAGACCTTGAGAAAGTGTTCGGTTTCCTCCTTTCCCGTCACCTGAAGATGAACCCACTGAAATGTGCCTTCGGAGTCACCTCTAGGAAGTTTCTGGGCTTTGTTTTCAGATACCTAGGTATCGAGATCGACCCGGAGAAGATCAAGGCCATCAGCCAAATGCCTCCCCCGAGCAACATTCGGGAGCTTCGAGGCCTGCAAGGCCACTTAGCCTATATATGCCGATTCATTGCGAATCTGGCCGGCAAGTGTAAGCCCTTTTCCCGGCTCATGAAGAAAGGCGCTGCCTACGAATGGGATGAGGAGTGTCGGATCGCCTTCGAGGAAATCAAGCAGTATCTGCTCCAACCTCCGGTCTTGATGCCACCCGTCTCTGGAAAGCCGCTGGTCCTTTACGTGACCGCCCTGGAGAGATCCCTCGGCGCGCTGCTCGCCCAGAAGAATAACGAGGGCACTGAGAACAGTCTCTACTATCTCAGCCGCATGCTTCTCGATACAGAGGTTAGATACTCCCCTATCGAAAAGAGCTGTCTTGCGCTCGTCTTCGCCATGTAGAAGTTGCGGCACTACCTGCAACACCACGAGGTACAATTGATCTCTCAGGTAGATCCGCTGAAGTACATCCTGAACCGCCCCATGCTGACTGGCCGACTAGCACGGTGGGCAGTAATTCTCCAGCAGTTTGATATCAGGTTTATACCTCAGAAGGCCATTAAGGGACAGGCATTGGCAGACTTTTTAGCTGCTCATCCAACCTCCGCGGATCAATCCCTGGACCTGGATTTTCCCGACGAGACGATCCTCTCAGTCGATCATGCTGCCCCATGTTGGCAAATGCATTTCGACGACGCCTCCCGGAGCCCCACCGGTAGAAGGCTCAACGACCCCAAGCTCAACAGAGTAGGTCTGGGTATTGTTTTTATTACCCCGGCGCAAGCCGTCCTTCCGTACTCGTTCCTGCTGTCATAAGGTTGTACAAACAACGAGGCAGAGTACCAGGCTCTCATCACCGGCCTTGAGTTGGCCCTTGAGATCCATGTTCCCCATATGCATGTGAAGGGAGATTCCGAGCTGGTAATCAGACAGGTTAATGGCGACTACGTCGTCAGGAAGCCAGAGCTTGCACCGTTGCTGGAGTACACCCTCCTCCTAATGGCCCAGTTCTCTCCTCGGCCAGAGGTTACCCATGTTCCACGATCGCAAAACGGACAAGCGGGCGCCCTGGCTGGCTTAGTCGCGTCGCTCGCAGAACCCGAGCAAGATGATTTGGTCATACACGTGGCCCACCGGAGAGTCATTGCTCTCGTCACCCAAGAGGACCGTTATAGCCTGCGGGTAAGTCATCTCACCGCCGGACCCTCCATATCGGGAGTCCCGGGTTCGTCAGACGCAGTGGTTGAAACCACCCCCGACTGGAGAGCACCTTTTGTCGAGTATCTCCAAAATGGTCAGCTCCCGGATGACCGGGCCGAACGCGAGCGAATATGACGCCGCGCACTGCAATTTACCCTCCAGAGCGGCCCCAGTCTTGAGCAGATCCTCTATAAACGGAGTTTCGATGGTGTCCTCCTCCGTTGCATCCAAGGAGTAGAGATACCTCAAGTTATGAAAGAGGTTCACGCCGGTTCCTGTGGCGCCCATCAAGCTGGGCCGAGGCTGTCCCAGCAAATCCGGAGGTTAGGGTACTTCTGGCCCTCCATGATCCACGATTGTATTGGATACGCCAAGAGATGCCACGCGTGCCAAGTACACGCCAACTTCTTGCATCGGCCGCCAGAACCCCTCCACCCCACCAAGTACTCTTGGCCATTTGCGGTATGGGGACTTGATGTAGTGGGACCGTATCCGCCGGCAACAGCCCGCCAGTGTAGGTTCATCCTGACTGCTACAGATTTCTTCTCCAAGTGGGCAGAAGCAGTTCCGCTCAAAGAGGTCAAGGCCCGTTCCATCGTTGACTTTGTGAACTCTAACATTATCCACCGGTTTGGAGTCCCTCACGCTGTCCTCACCGATAACGGCACCAACTTCCGAGAAGCTGAATTGAATAAATTGTACGCTAAGTACGATATCTGGTCGAACCATACCTCCCGCTACCACACGCAGGCGAATGGACAGATTGAGGCGTTCAACAAGACCCTCTATAACATTCTGTAGAAGATGGTTGGTCAGAACAAGAAGAGTTGGCCGGACAAGCTCCCCAATGCCCTCTGGGCTTACCGGACGACGACTCGCAACTCTACCCAGGTGACCCCATATTCCCTGGTGTATGGAGCGGAGGCCGTCCTACCCATTGAGATCCAACTGTCGTCGCTGCACACTGCAGTTTATGATCACCAGACATCAGATGAGGTAGCCGAGATCCGTCTAGATGAGTTGGAAGCACTAGACGAGAACCGGCTACGTGCCCTGCACAATCTGGAAAGGCATCAGGACAAGATGGCGAGAGCCTTTGACAAGAAGGTTCGTCTCCACTCTTTTCTGCAGGGTGACCTGGTATTGGCCCTTCGAGCGCCAATGATTCCTGGTAGGAAACCACCCAAGTTAGAACCCAAATGGGAAGGGCCTTATATCATCCATAAGGTTTACCCCAACGGAGCATACTCCTTGGTGACCACAGATGGAGAGCGTGTAACTCCTCCCACCAATTCCAAATTCCTCAAGCGATACTTTGCCTAGGGCAAAAAAGTGGTCCTGCACGACCCTAAACTGCGAGAGGGTCCTGCACGACTCTAAACTGCGAGAGGGTCCTGCACGACCCTAAACTGCAACTTGGTCCTGCATGACCTTAAACTGCCTCTCCGTCCTCACTACAAGACGTTAAACTGCAAGCCAGTCAGGTCTTCCTGACTGAGGCTCAGCCTCAGGCCCCTGGCCCCGTCTTCACCGCGGTCTGGCCCCAAGCCCCCTCGTTTCTCTCCGACTTACCCTCTTACAGGATCGTACGGTACGGTGTCAGACTACGTCCTCACGTTGGAATCATGTACCATACCGTACACATCCCCGAATGAGATGCCCCTCGTCCCGCATGACGTTAAACTGCATGTCAAGAACTATGTATGGCTTGATTCCCATCTTTATGGGATACGTAGGAACGCTCGGACGCCTCGTCTTGAGCCCAGCCCCAAGCTTTTCTCTTCCGCTATTCCCCCTGGGGATAGTCTCCTTGGAGGATCTTTGTGTAGCAGGGAGTATGCTTTCTTGGCCCCACTCATGCAACCCCACTCACGTAAAGATTGTAAAAGTCGCACCATGCGCTCACTCCCGTTCTTCTACCCTCCCACGTCCTCACCGCATGACGCTAAACTGCATGGCCTTCAAGAACTACGTATGGCTTGATTATCATCCTTATGAGATATGTAGGAACTCCCGAACATTTCGTCCGTTGGCCCATCCCAAAAGCCAAAATCTTCCCCTCGGGTCAAGACATGGCAGGGTGCACACTTTTGCCCCGACCCACGTCGAGCAAGCCTCGACCCGGCTGCACATTCCCCCTGGAGGTGTTTTCCCCTTTCATGGATGAACGCAACTGAGCTTCACCCACTCCTTGACTGGGATTTTGTCACCTTTCACACCCGGAGGGACCCCTGATAACGGCCTGGATACAATGCCCAAGGGCTCTCCTACCGATACGGGCCAACATCCCTGAGGGTTTTCAAGCAACAAATCGATACAAGTCCCGCGTTGCGAATTTGGTCAATGGTCGACGCTCATTTGTTGCCCTCATATGGGTCACCATAGGAATGCTGTGTTTCGAACATGGTCAACAGTGTCCTGGATCTTCGGGTCCACCCCGAGATGCCCCAGGCATCAAGAACAGTGATCCCCTCTGCCCCATCCCAAGGTGACAAACTTCCCCCAGGTGGTGCTAGCGATCCGGGCCACAGCCCAGGATTCCTTATAAGGGTGTACGGTGTGATGTGGGACTACGTACTCATTCACGTCGGAATCATGTACCATGCCGTATGCCCTCCCTTTACGAGGCTCAGCCTCAGGCCCCTCGGCCTTTTCGGGTCCCCAACCCTCGTCCTCATGTAAGACGTTAAACTACGAACCAGTCAGGCCTTCCTAACTGATAACTTCCCCTTTTCTCCAAGCCACGGCCCAGGATTCCTCACCAGGAGTGTACGGTGTGGTGTGGGACTACGTCCTCATTCACGTCGGGATCATGTACCATGCCGTGCAACTCCCTTTACGAGGCCCAGCCTCAGGCCCTTTGGCCTCCTTGGGCCCCTGGCCCCTCGTCCTCATGTAAGACGTTAAACTGCAAGCCAGTCAAGTCTTCCTGACCGAGGCTCAGCCCCAGGCCCCTTGGCCTTTCCGGGCCGCGGCCCAGGACCTATCTTATAGGATCGTATGGTTTGACGTAGGACTACGTCTTTATTCACGACGGCTTCTTTACCATGCCATACACCTCCCTTGTTTAGGGGTATATTACTCCCCTCCTCGTCCAGTATGACGTTAAACTACATTTCAAGAACTACGTGTGGCTTAATTCCCATCCTAATGGGATACGTAGGACCACCTGGATGTCCAAGATCCGGGTCCAGCCCCATCTCTTGGGAATCCCCATCCCATCTTGGCCCCTTGGCCCATCCTTCCTCCATGAGGGGATCATATGGTGCGGTGTGGGATTATGTCCTCATTCACGACGGTCTCGTGATGACCACGCCATGCTCCCACCCCCTACTGAGTTGTTTCGTCGATCCCTCTTTTTCAGCGGTTCACCAATGTGCTTAAGAGTACTCTGGTTCATTACCTGGAATGCCAAGCTTTACTCGGACACGTCCGCACCCGCTTTCCAGGCTTTGCGTATCCTCGCATCAGGGCTTTCATCATCTTTCACACCCGGAGGGACCCCCAAGAACGGCCTGGATACTACGCCCAAGGGCTCTCCTACCGATACGGGCCAACGCCCCTGAGGGTTTCGGACAACAAATCGATAAAATCCCGCGTTGCGAATATGGTCAGCTGTCGATGCTCGTTTGTTGTTCCCACCTCAGGCTAACGCGATACAGACGCTGTGTTTCCGTCATGGATAACAGTTTTCCTCTGTCGTCACGCCAACCCATTAAGCCCAAATGCCGGGTACACGATCCACACCCTTCGTCATTTCACCATGTCCGAGTAGAATCTCAGAACCCCCGATACTTTTCCTCTGTGCACGTCCGCGCATTGGGAGAACAAGCTACATCAAAGGTGTCCTTCGAAACTCTCTGCTGACTCCCCTTTGATGGACGCCCCAAGTATTGCAATGAGGATACCCCCCTTGTTTCCCACACCGAGTTTATCTCACGTGGGCTTAGGGATTGGGTTAACATCTGTGCTTACTCGGGAGTTGTCACCATCCACGGTCCAATCTCTAAGACCATAAACTAAGACTCTCATCTGGAACTACGTTCAACACCCCTTGTCTTCGGACCCAGCTTGAGTTCAGCAAATTTACCTCTCTAATCCTGCCTTCAGGACCCTGATCACAGGACTGCGTGGCGCAGTGTAGGGCTACGTCCTCATTCACGTCGGGTTTGCAACAACTGCACCACGCACGCCCCCATTCTGAGGTTCAGTCCTCCTATTCCCTGTCCTGCATGACATTAAAAGGCACCCTTCAGAACTACGTGTGGCTTGATTCCCATCCTAATGGGATACGTAGGACCACCTGGATGTCCAAAGTTCGGGTCCATCCCCATCTTCCGATCACCCTCAAAGTTGAGTCCCTTGACTCCTTGCAGTGGTTCACCCATGTATTAAGAGCACTCTAGTCTAGGACCAAGAGTGTCTGATTCAACTTGATCAAGTTCTTTCCACTTGTCAAGCTTCGTGTTCCCCTCTATTCGGACTTCCATCATCTTTCACACCCGGAGGGACCCCCAAGAACGGCCTGGATACAATGCCCAAGGGCTCTCCTACCGATACGGGCCAACGCCCCCGAGGGTTTTTTGGACAACAAATCGATAAAATCCCGCGTTGCGAATATGGTCAGCGGTCGATGCTCGTTTTGTTAGTCCTCATTTCAGGCTAACGCGACAGGATGCTGTGTTGCGAACATGGTCAGCAGTAATCCCCTGTCGTCACGCCGGCCCCTTCAGTCCTTGAATGTTGGTTGCATGATTCACATCATTTTCCACCCCATCATGTCCAGGTTGAATCTCGACACTTTTGGCACTATCCCTCAGTGCACCTTTGCATGTTAGGGGGACAAAGCTGCAATCTGGCGTCCTTTGGGACTCCCATGGTCCGAGCTCCAAGACCATAAACTAAGATCCATTCGGGACCACGTCCAACTTAATACCCATCCTCATGGGATACGTAGGACCGCCCAGACGCCCTGTCTCCGGGTACAACCCATTCAGGAAGCCAGTCTCTCTCCCTGTTTCACCTCTGTGTAGGCCCCTCGGCCTAAGGTTTCCCTCTCTGGATGGCGTACAATTTGATGTGGGATCATGTCTCTGTCAATTTTGTTTTATAACACTGCGCACATTTCCCGCCTAGCATCGTCCCTTCTACATCTGCGCTACATGATGATAAAATGCATGCTTGGTCCTATCATACGACCCTAAACTATGACATTATCGTCCTGGTCGCACGACGAAAAACGGCACCGCATTGTGGTGACCTCGCTGTAGAGGACATCACATTGGGTATTGGTCACGTGCCATGCCATTTGTCAACTCCCATCACGGCTTGATTCTTGTGGAGACATCATGACCTACTGTTCTAGGCCTCTCGCTTCACAAAAAAAAACCATTCACCTCAAAGAACAAACAAGATACATCAAATTCCGCTTCTTTAGTGCAAGGGCCACGTCCGCACTCCCCTTTTCCCCTGGCACTTCTATTCTACCATGTCACTTCCAGAACTACGTATGGCTTGATTCTCATCCTTATGAGATACGTAGGAGCGCCCGGGTACTTCCCCGCGGGCCCAGCCTAACCCTTGTGTTCGGTCCCTCGACTCGAGCATTTCCTCGGAGAACGCATGGTAAGTAGGACTATGTCCTCATTCACGTCAGGTTTTGATGTCATGCGTCCCCTGATCCCTTTTCCCATCCATGGTCCGAACCCTATGACCCTAAACTAATATCACCCCAAGGGAAAGGAATCTGCTCCCTCTCTCTAATACGTTTCGTTGACGTATTCAGATGTGTTTTGAAAAAAAGCCCGAAGCATGGGATTTTCACAGGGACATTCCCCTCATCTCATGACCAAGCTTCGTGAGCTCTCTATTTGGATCCTCATCCTCTTCCACATCCAAAAGGACCCTCGGACGACGTGGATACTAAGCTTAAGGGCTCTCCATGAATGCTGGACCTAAGGGCCCTTCAATCGTTTCGGGCCAACGTCCCTACGGATATTTGACAACATCTGTGACATGGTCCCGTGTTTCGAACATGGTCAACGGTCGACCCTCATTTGTTTGTCCCCATTTTAGGCTAACGCGACAGGATGCTGTGTTGCGAACATGGTCAGCAGTAATCCTCCATCGTCACACCACCATCATTGTGATCTGAATCTCGAGCACCATGATTCACACATTTCCACCTCCTCATGTTCAAGTGGAACTCCATCACACTCAGCTCTTTCTCTTCGCGCATCTAGGTGCGCTAAATGATCGTGTTAGTGTCATTGGGTCGGTAGTCTCCGGGTGTCCCTTTGTCCTAACCTGCCCCTTTGTGTCGGGAAATTCCCACCACTGCTGCTTGTTTCCCACACCGAGTACGACTCACGTGGGCTTAGTAGTTTTGGCAGGATGTGTACCAACACGGTTAGGCCCCTCCCCGTCCCACATGACGTTAAACTGCGCTTCCAGAACTACGTGTGGCTTGATTCCCATCATCATGTGGGATACGTAGAGACGCCCAGGCATTTCGCCTAGGGTTCAGCCCCTGGAATCACGAAACCTTGTTCACCCCCATTTCCATCCCTCACCAGAGAGGCCCTATCTGGAAGAAAGAATGATTTGTGATCAGGTCGATGCGCCCATCTGGCGTACTCCCACCACGGTGGTGCAACTACCGAAGTGTTGGATTCTGTTTGAACAAACCACCACTCCATGTTCCACGCTTTGCGTACCCCTTATTCGGACCCTCGTCCTCTTCCATGTCTGAAGGAACCCCCTAACGGCCTGGTCTCATGCCGCATCGGCTCACCTACCGTCCTGGGCCAACGTTCCGGAAGACTGGTCATGTTTGGAGGGACCCCCAATAACGGCCTGGATGCTACGCCCAAGGGCTCTCCTACCGTTACGGGTCAATGTCCCAAAGGATTGATCGACGACAAATTGATAAAATCCCGCGTTGCGAATTTGGTCAGCAGTCGATGCTCATTTGTTGTCCCCACTTCAGGCTAACGCAGTAGGGATACCGTTTGTCCGCCACGGCTAACAGTTGTCCTTTATTGTCACGCCATCCCCACAGTGTTCCGAATTTGGGTTTCGTGATTCACACTTCCCATTTTCATCTGTTTGAACCGATTTCAGCGCCCCTGGCGTCGCCCCGTTCGTGCATAAGAGCACGTTGAAGAAACGGTAATTCGGCTATCCTGGAAGTTCCTCCTCCGATCAAGCCTTCCCCATCTTTCAAGAATCTGGACTGGCTTGAGGAATTGTCGTCAAACGTCCTGCAAGCATTGTAGGGATGTAACAAGGCAATTCAACAGTGGAAATCGTGCGTGCCACGACACTCAAAACAAAGGAGAAGGAAAGAGTTGAAGCACAAAAGTGTTAATAAAAGTTTCTTTCGGGTTTGTTACAATACTCGGGGGTTGATTTCCCCCATGGACGGGTTGACCCCGTCAAAGGAGCGTTGCAGCTCTGCCACCCGTTGACTTGTGGCGTCCAAAGCCTGTTGCCGCTGATTCAACTCCCTCTCCTCTTCAGCAGCGGCGGGGCGTAATTCATCAGCTCTGGCCCTGGCCCTTTCTACCTCGGCCCGGACGGCAGCCATCCTTCCAGAGGTCTTCCCCATATGCTCCTCAGCCTCTGCCAGCTGGGCCTTGAATCGTGAGACCAGCTCAGACTGCACATCAAGAGTGGCTGAAAGCTCGTTGGCCCGGATCTGCATCTGTTGGACCTTGCCTTCAGCCTCCTGGAGCTTCCTAATGTTGGTCGCCTTCCTCCGCTGCCATCCCACGCTCAGCCCACGATCATGCTCCCGGATCTTCTCAGCCATGAGGTCTCGGATGAGCACATGAGGGCGTTGGGCATCCACTCCCCCGGCACACAGTTCTCGCAACCGCGAGCGGAGTCTATCCATTTCGGCCAGCCATTGCGCTTGGGGAGTGTCCCTGATAAAGCGCGTGATCAGCTTCCACGACCGGCGACGGACTATGTTGCTGTCTTCCTCATCAGAGGCTGTTTCGTCCCAATCCGCGCGGTCGGCAGGCTCGTACGCAGGATATGCCTGCAGGAATTCCTCAGCAGGATCCGCATCTGGTGTTGAGTATGGTACGACACCTGACGCCGGCGCAGGCACGACGGGACTGGGACTGACCGGTTGATCCTCTTCCTCAGAGTCCACCTCGATGACTTCAGGCATGGCCCTGCTGGTGGTCCCGCCAGTGATGGTGTGCGCCGCAGCTTGAGGAGGTGAAGGGACTATCGCCACCATCACCGGCATGCCCCTGGGAGGGACGCCGCCAGACATCCCGACCAGCCTCGCTGCAGTAGCCCACGCCAGTCGGAGAACTGTATGACAGAAAGAGACATAAACGTTAGTTGGCATGGCCTACATGTGACAACGAGGAGACCGGTGGAGGAGACTTACGGAGATCGACCTTCGAGCGCTTCTCCTAGGCCGGTACTGATGGGACTCCGAGACGAGGCCCCCCGTATACTGTTGGAAGATCTGGGGAGTCCAGAGGAGCCACCTCAGACCCCCTGGTCCCACCAGATGCAGAACTAGACGCAGCCATAGGCGCGGGTTCCGAAGGTCCCGCGACATCACCCGCCAAGGAGTGAGAACAAGGCCTACGAACAAGTTCCTCCTTCATGGTTCAAACATTGATGAGAAGTCCATAGGGACCCAAAAACAGGTCGTAAAGAGAGAAGTTCGGAATGCTACCTCGAGAGCCTCCGCGAAGTCGTCGGATTCTGAGCTTCGGTCTCCGACCTCGCCCTCCTCCAACGGGCTCCCTCCTCCAGCCTCATCCCCCTGAGAAGAGTCCCCTGATTCCTCCGGCAAGGGGAAGCGTTCCCTCAGATCGGCAGCCGATAGCTGCGGGGGCACCGTCTGATTCAACATTACCCTCACCCGATCCGTCATTGGGCGAGGAACACCGCTGGAGTGGACGTAATCCTCCAGCTCGTTCAAGTATTGCTCCGCCTCCGCCGGAGACACCATGAATCCAGCCCGAACTGGGCCTATGCCCGGCAGTTCCATCCCGAGGCGATTCAGGTGGGCCCACATCTCAGGTGGGCTGAGGAATTGCCGGTTGACATCCCAAATGTCCCAAGCTTCTGGAAATACGACATCTTCTTCCATGTCGATGTGACGCAGCCGCTTCCCCGGATCCTGAGTGGATATCCGACGGAATCCCCTCGGTGGCCGCCCCTCCGGATGACCCTGCTCTCCCGGAACCACCGGATCCTCCACTGCTGCCGAACCCTCGGCCGGTGCGGGTCTCGCCGCCATGGAAGCCCCGCTGCCGCGAGCGGCCCTAGCTGCCCTCCGACCTCGACCTCGAGATAGAGGAGGCCCACCATCGCCAACCCGAATCGTTGGCTACTTCAGCATCTCCCCCGGGTAAGCGGCCTCCCAACTGATGGCATACTTCTTCACTAATCCGAAGGCGGCAGTGGACGGAGGCAATGCAATCTGCATCTTTCCATCCTCACGTGTGAACATGAGCCACAGCTGCCTCATCACACACGGGTGCTCCTCGTGACGCACCTCCCAGTATACCTGCGGGGTCAGCCGCTGGAGGCACCGGAACTGCCTCGCAAAACGATGCGGGGTGTACGGTTCACAGATCGGCTCACGATCTATCCGAGCCACCAAAACTCCACCTCGGAAGGCCATGAGGTAAGCCCGATGTTCTTCCGTTCCCCGTCCATCATCAGTAATCCTCCCCGTCGGCAGTGGGAAGGGATGAAAGTTGAACTCGTCCGCCCTCCACACCCTATTCAGCACCATTGGAACGGCCAGTTTGAATGGGAAGCTCCCAACTGCGTTCAGAATGGAGGGGTGAAAGTCTGATCCCGACGGCGAAATGGGGTTTGGATACTCGTAAATCCCCCTGATATGCGCCGCGATCCACCCATACAGGAGGTGGAAGGGCCCGCATATTCTTGGCGGCTTCTTTCCCTCACTAATACGCTGCAGCATTCTGTATAGTTTGGCGAGAATCGGGATCCCCAGGTTGATCCGCTGCCCCATGGCCAACATCGATGCCATGATGAACGAGCTGGGTCGTACCCCCATGCTTGTATCTCTCACCGGTAGGATCCACCCACAGATGAGAGCCGCGATGAACGCTGCCAACCTGACTATTGGCTGTTGTTCAGTGCTAACACTGAAACCCCAAGTCTTCCATTGGCTGTCCTCCAAAACCCGCCAATACGAATGCCCCTTGCCCCGCTGGGCTGCCCTTGGACAAGTTCGAGGCCTTGGAGGGAACTATCGATCTTCTGGGAAGTTCAGGAAACGTTTGAACCATCTTCTGAAGTGGACATCCCTCACTGCTTCCTTGTCCTCTCCAGGGACAAGCGCCATCAGCGCTGACGCCAGCCGTGGCATTTGCTCAGCATCTCCCCACACGCTGGTAATGGGGAGGAAATCGTCATACATGGCCCCCAAGATCGGGACCCCAGAAACCTGGTAGACATCCCATAGGCTGATGCCCACCTCCCCGTGATGCAGGTGAAAAGTGTTGGTTCTGGACGACCATCTACTCAACAGTTCCGGCATCAGCTTCTTTGGTTGGTAAATGTGGAACTGGGAGGCCCATGCCGCCTCATACAATCCCACTCTCCTCAGCTCGGCCTCGAACTCCTCGCATGAGGCGCCTACCCAGTAGGCCCAGGCCCAGTCATCGGTAAAGTTGCCGCCCTGGCGCAGGTCCCACTCATCGGACCATCCCTTCTTCGGATCCTGCAGAGCCGCCTTCAGCATGGTGCGGTAGAGAGGAGGGGACGTCTCCGGTTGCAGTGGCCTCCCGTCAATGTCGTTCATATGATTGTAGAGGCAATCAGCGGTGACGGGTGTGAAATCCTCCTGTGCATGACCATCGGCCGCCCTGAACCATTGGTGCTGGCATGGTGTGCTCCTGAACCAGCAAGCTGGTTCATCCCTTCTTGCCTCAGGGATGAAGACGTCATCCCTCAGCCCGAAGCCGTACAACGGAAGTTTCTTGCACTGCGGGTAATCCTTCTGACCTTCCGACAGCAGGTCTGTCAAGGAAGTGTGGTCCGAGTGGCTCCGAACCATTTCCCCAAGCCTGGACGGTTGGCCATCTCATCTCGACGAGCAGCATCTGCAAGCACTCCCAGCACAGCCTCTTGATGGGCCATTTTAATGTCGACCCTCAGAAAAGTTTTTTTCCCTGGATCGCGAAGCTCAGCCGCGAAGTTGAAACGCGAAGCTCGACCGCGAAGTGGGATCGCGAAGATCGGTCGCGAGACCCAGTCGCGAAGTCTGTCCAAGGCCGACAAGAAGTTCGCCTAGTGCGGACGCGGAGTCGGAGACTCGCGGTTCGCCGCGAAGCTCGATTCGCGGAGTGCTGTCGCGGAGTACGCGGAGCTTCGCGAAGTCGAGACTGCACAAAAAGATAAGGCACATAAAGACAAAAGAGGGCGGACCCCCTATTTATAGGCGGCAACCCTAGAGCATCGCAGCGCGCCTCAACCGCGCGAAGCATCGCGGCGCGTCCGGCCCCGGCGAGCATCGCGGGGCCCCTTCGCGATGCCGCATCGCGAACCACCAACAATTTTGGCGATTTTCCCTCAGACTTCGACCCTTCTCCCTCCGCGGCTCCAAGTCTGAGGGGGGTCATTTGTTGGCGCCAAAATGTGGCCCGAAACAAAGGAACGAAAAAGGCCGGTGCGCTGCCTCGCGAAGCTTCACCGCGAAGCTCCGGCGCGAAGCCTCGCCGCGAAGCGCCCCAACCGTGGAGACTCCGCGAAGCACCAGAGGCGGTAATCCTCCGCGAACCCGTTTGACGTTCGCGAGCCGCCGCGAAGCACCAGAGGCGGTAATCCTCCGCGAACCCGTTTGACGTTCGCGAGCCGCCGCGAAGCCCTAGAGGCGGTGCGCGAGCCCTGCTTCGTGGCGCCCCTTCCCTATAAATACTCGACTCCCCCTGAGTCCCGAGGATGGACAACCCGACCTTTCGGCTTCTCCTCTCCCGAATCGCGAAGCACGCTTTGCCCCGGGAATCATGAGCTCCGTGTGGTATTTCTACTTCGTGAGACGACTCTGATGTGTTTCGTTTTGAGCCCCTCTTCCGAGAGGGATGCCCTTCGAGAAGCTCAAGGGCATTCGTGAAGGAAGGGGATTCCCAAGGGAACCCGGGCAGCCACGGAGCACTTGTGCTTCGCGAAACACCCAACCCATATGAGTGATCCCTATGCTAAGGCAGGACCGCTCCACTTCGCGAAGCACACTGCTTCGCAGGACCCCGCTTCGCGAGGCACCCATTCTTCGCAAGGCAGTGCTCCGCGAACACTTTTCCACTTCGCGAAGCACCTCCCACTCACACCAATGCCCCATGCTAAGGCCAAGGCACCCCACTTCACAAAGCACACTCCTCTGCTTAACGATTCCTCTTCCCGTGCGGCCCTCCAGGTTTGCACGATGTGATTTCAAAGTCCCATGGACAATATCACCCGTAGCGTTGCTTCGCCTAATGCTTCTTCGCATAGGCATGCTAACGGCTATTGCTTCTTCGCATAGCCACGCTAACGTGGACCCCTCGATGGTTCGCCCCACTACCCCCCTTTACTATGGCCTTACCGGCACCTTCCCTTCCCCAAGGACCAGAGGGTACCGGTTATGTAAGTCCTAGGGGTGTGGAGTGAACCCACCTCGTCCGAGCTGCAGGACGTTAAACTGCCAAGAACCACGTCCTCAACACATGACGTTAAACTGTGACCCAACCTCATCTCCCTCACGAAGGGTCCCCCCAGCTCGAACATTCATTACACCACTCGTCTCCACGGGAATGGAACTCTTCTGCACATGGAATGAGATCCTCCTTGTCGGAGTGGTGTATGTTCGCAGGGGAAGGGCTGCCTCAGAGCGTAAGCCCCTAACCTTTGGTACGGATGATTGCACCCGTGCATCTCTGTACTTCCCCACTACCAAGGTCAGTGGAGGACGTGACAGGGAACGAGGCACCCCCATATGGGCCTCCATCCTGGAGTAAGTCCCAACACCATGGGCCGCCCAACGCGTAAGTCCCTCTTCGCTTCTCACGGACGCACCCTTCGCGACGTGATCGTCAGGTCCTTGCAACCTCTTGTTTCTCACACCGAGCATGACTCACGTGGGCTTAGAGTGAGCACCGACCCTGACAAACCATTTGAACTATGAGGTCTTTGATCCATGTCAAGGCATGGTACGTAGGAAGCCTCCACGAGGTTCAAGCCCACCCGTCGCTCCTTCACGTCGGGTCCCATTCCGGTCCAGTGGTAAGCCATTGCGACCCACCATTTGAACTACGAGGTCTTTGATCCATGTCAAGGAATGGTACGTAGGAAGCCTCCATGAGGTTCAAGCCCACCACCCATTGGGCCAAGGTCCACTTTTACGTCAGTTCACCGACAAAACCCATTTGAACTACGGGGACTTTGATCCGTGTTAAGGCATGGTACGTAGGAAGCCTCCACGAGGTTCAAGCCCACCCGTTGTTTATTCACGTCTGGGTTCACTATCGTCCCGCATGACGTTAAACTGTATTCTCCGAACTACGAGGTCTTTGATCCGTGTTAAGGCATGGTACGTAGGAAGCCTCCACGAGGTTCAAGCCCACCCATCACCCAATTCACGTCGTGTTCTACCTACGTCCAGCATGACGTTAAACTACACTCTGGTCCAGTGGTAAGCCATTGCGACCCAACCCATTTGAACTACGAGGTCTTTGATCCATGTCAAGGCATGGTACGTAGGAAGCCTTTATGAGGTTCAAGCCCACCAATAGTGGACCAAGGTCTACTTTCACGTCGGTTCACCGACAAAGCCCCATTTGAACTACGAGGTCTTTGATCCATGCCAAGGCATGGTACGTAGGAAGCCTCGTCAAGGCTCAAGCCCAACTCCCATCGGACCAAGGTCCATCTTCACGTCGGTACGCTGACGATGCCAATCAGACCAAGGTCCACCTTTACGTCGGTACGCTGACAACATTCATCGGTCGAAGGTCCAGCTTCACGTCGGTTTACCGGCACCATCCCGAACTACGCGGACTTTGATTCCCTGCCACTGGGATACGTAGGAAGCCTCGTTAAGGCTCAAGCCCAACTTCACTGTCGCCCCCCCCCCTGCGATGGTTCCACTTCACTCTCCTTTTACTCCATTCACTGTCGCCCACGGGCTAGCCCCGGTGTCGATATCCCTTCAAGGAGGATCCCTCAATCTGATTTATCCCAGCTAATGCTCTGGTTGGGTTGATCCGTCTCCGCTGGATGTTAAACTCGCGGCATACCCTGTGTTGAGCACGGGAAGCTGAGGAAAACCTCAGATATGTGTCTACGACATGTAATTCCCCGCGCCCGACGTGGGATGCCTCGGGCTTCCACGCCCTCGAGAAGCCTTGTGATCAAGGATAACAGACAGACATGCCAGGTACCCCAGCATCCAGACACGCTACTGATGCCTCAACGTGACTACTCCCCTGACCGAAGGTTGCTGCCCTGATTGGACTCTTTGGAATGTCCCGACAGAAGCAGTGTAATTAACCGGTGTCCATGGAAACATGGCACTGAGAAGAGTTTCACGAACTACGTATTAAATCTATAAGGGAGACCCGGACTAGGTGACGAGTTCTGAGGAGGAATCCACAGGAGGAAGAGCCGACATCCCATCATCTCGTTTCGATCAAGGAGCAGATGTCCCTGAATAAGGAGCGAATGCCGCCCGCCTTTGGAAAGAGGGAATGCGGGGCAACAAAGCCGTGCGTCCTCACAGACGGATGCGCGCGCCCCGGCGAAAGAATCGGAAACAATATGTAAACAGAAAACATAACCAGGCAAAACAAACTAAATAGTTGAATTGCACTATGCAGGGTGTTATCCCATACCAGCACTGAGGTCTTAAATGCCTCTAACAATTATAACAGGATTTAATAAATTAAACTAGATAGTTTATAACAATCATATTTCAATTTAAACCATTTTGGCGCTCCCCGGCCAAAATGCCCTGATGAGCAACGACCCCTCACCCGGCCCTGCTCACGCAAATTGGTAACCAGGCATACCCAAAAGCATCCCAGAGGTCCCATAAGCATTACAGTATGAAAAAGAAGATAAAACGGGTCCCGCTCAAAATACCTGAAAACGCGCCAAAGGCCGCATTACCCAAACAACCACGAAAACACAAAATGAGGTATGCACCACCTACCTGAGACTCACACGATGCTACTCCTTCGGAAACACCCGCCAATTCGGTCTGAAACGTTGTAAATCTACAAAAGATTCAAAACCGCTCAAAGGGATATAACTCGTTCTAGAACAAAAATCAAACAAAACAGCCAAAGAGGAATCGAGGCCTTACCGAGGGGGTTCCAACACACTAATCAGAGCTCGAAACGGGTCTTGGATGGATGATCGGGAGGGGAAGAGAGGTCTGTCCGGCCTGGTTCGCGTATCCGGGCGGAGGATGGTGTGTTCTGCCTCAAAACGAGGCTACTACCCGTTTTAGCACAAAAAAAAGTACACGGCGTGTGCTTTGGGACTACACGCCGTGTATGGTTCATTTAACTGTTCATAAGACGGAAAGATACCACCGACTTACTTTCCATACCTGCCAACATGAGTACACGGCGTGTACCTCTGGGTACACGGCGTGTACCGGGTTCCTCTTCTCTTCCTCGCCGACATACTCACACGCCATGTGTTTTCTTTATACACGGCTAGACTACACAGCGTGTCCAAGGGGAACACGGCGTGTCCTCGGTTCTACCCGGCCAACGGCCTACACGCCATGTATGGCCTCACACGGTCGGGGGTCTACACGGCGTGTTCAAAACTACACGCCGTGTAGTAAGAAACTACTACACGGTCATCACACGGCATGTACTCGGCGAGCACACGGTCGGTCACTCACCTAGACATACACGGCATGTACTTAAAGTACACGACATGTAGTCTGGAAATTTCCAGAAACTTCCCATTTAATATAGTTTCCTTGGAAACAAGTCAAAAATTTAAACAGGGTCGGGATTTTGACCCGTTCTAAAAACTCGGGTTCTTACAAACAACATATGCAACCACCCCTAATTTGATCATCCTTAATGTCATTATTAGAAGATTTCAAATTATGATGTTTCTTATGCTAGATATCTTTTCACGTTCAGGTAATAGGGATTCAATATCAAATATTCACTCTTATAATTCCAAAGAGATAGTTTATGAAACTCCCTATGATATACATAGTCAATAATCCAGTTCAAAAAACTCATTTTGTGCCTCCTAAGAAAATTTAGTATTCCCATACAAAACCTAACTCACACTAATATTTTCCTCTTATCATATCCCATAATTATCTATGATAAAAATTGATTAGGAATAACTCAAATTCATGCTTCAATTCATAGATTATTATTTACATTCATATAATATATGAATATAATATGAAATAATGATAAAGTGGAGATTTACTTTTATATAATATGATATATTTATAGATTTTTAAACTATTTTAAGAATATTAACAAAACCACACATAAGCACTTGTATAATCATATCTTATATGATAGACCAATAGAGGGGACTATTGTTTTATACACTTTTAAGGTTATGTCAAACTCATTACATCTCTATATAATCCCTACCACTTCTCCATGTGATAATATGACAAATTATCTCACTAAAATCCTTTAATGAATTAAAATAAATGAAGAATGATTGTGAGAATAATGGTAAGATTATGATTTTGAATACTTATCTTCAACTATTTTAACATGATATTAAAATTTATTTCTATCAAAAACTATAATGGTATAATGGTAATAAATTATATTGTTATTAAATACTTAGAACTCTTTCTAATTTTATCATCATCATAATCATATAACATTTCCATCCAAAATATTCCTATAAAATCTTTTGATAAGAAATTCAAATGTAACTATTTATTTTAAGATCATAGTTTACCATCATATCGTATACACTATTAGTAACTAAAGTGATATTCACTTTTAATTATATTGGTATAATCATTGATTTTCTATACTTTGACCTTCATCAAGTTCAATAATACTCCCACTAGTATCTTAATAAAAGTATCCAATATTTAAATTTATGGCACTAACTCTTGTATGTCAGTAAATACCACTTATTTTATTTATAAAAATATTTACCAAGCAAATTATTTACAATTATATGTTATTCTAATTTTTTGGAAAATATTCTATAAAACAAGATTTTATTAGTCAAAATATGACACTATATATTGGTGGAAACTATTTTACATATATTTTAATAAATAAATTAGATATAATATTTTCTTCTAGATAATTTTTTTATCCTTACCTAATTTTAAAACCATGTGATAAGATCGGATCAATAATAAATAATTTATATGAAAACTATTATCTTATTTTTTGAAATAAAAATAATAATAATAACAACCCTCTTATAAAATTAGAGAAAATAGTATAAAAAATAAAAATATTTTATAATTTCTAAATCATTTTGAGTTTTAAATAAATCCTTCTCATTTAACCCTTCTATGTAGAAACCCTTTGCTTCATCATTATACTACAAACTCCAAGATACTTCCATAAATTTTTTTCTAGTTATTAAATCCTAAAATATTTATCTAATGTATATTAAGTATTATATGCCCTTCAAAATGGAATAATTTAATTCTATAACATTAATAATTGAAATGTACTCTACTTTATGATTCTTGAAATCCATCATGTATTTTGAGATGTTTCTCCTTCGGTTACTAGGTTCCCCATAATGGAAATGATGCACCTTATTCCATAAACCCCTTTTAGGTTTAAATAACCAAGGCTAGCTTTTGGACTCTATAATCATCTTCTTCCAAATTAAAATTTTATACTTATATATTTTCATCACAATAATAGATCCTAGACATCCCATGTCCTTAGTTATCCTCAAAAAAATTAGGATATTGGAAAAAATGTATCGAACTCATTCATATTATAGTTTATAATGAATTTTCTGAACCTTTTTAGTAATGATTGTTGAATGAATTCTATAGTTATATCAATCCTTAAATAACACATCAACCACTCTAAGTCCTTTAAAAATCCTATCATATTTAGTGAATGTGTGAATAATAAAGTTCGTTTAATCACATTGAATCTAAAAAATACATTCAAAACCTCATACCTCTCACACATCTATTGTTCCTTGTAGAGTATTTTCAGGTCATCTATCATCTTGCATGCCTCCATGATATCATATTGATTTTACAACATATGTTACATGGATATAATCATAAGAGTGTAGAAATATAAAAAATATTTTCATGCTTCTAATAAGAATCTAGATACATTTTTTGAATAGCTTCACCAGTCAGCTTTTCCAAGAGGGGTATCTTTAACACCTAGAGTTTTAATTTTTACTTAAAAATGAATCAGGAATTTGTACACTAATATAGAAAGTTACTCCTGCTAAGATTTTTATTTTCCATAAATGATATCAAAGTCATGTTTAGTGATGCTACTTCCGTTTTATCTATAACAAAATATTATATTAGAATAGTATCATGATTTACATTTTTTAATAAGGAATTTTTTAAATATTTTCCCACTACAATGATGACCCATTTTAAATTATATCATATCCATTAGTGCTACAAAAATATATATTTCACTAATCATTTACTATAATTTAGTATTCTTATAAATAAATAGTTATTTAGGTATACCATCATGTCAATAATATCATATATGAATCTTGAATAGTTTAATAGAATACTCCTTTCCAAAATCCATCATATATATTATCCCAACTAAATTACAATGTTATCTTAACATTTGGGTGGCGCGTCTTCTACTCCCGGAGGTGACCGCGACTATGTCCTAGATCCGATGAGGATGAGATTTGCTCCCCCCCTCCTGATTGGAGGGGGGAGTTCTGCGACCGCTTGAGAAGGGAATCCCTCACCCTGGCTCGCTCTCACCGTTCTCAAGGATACATCTATCCCCGAAGGTTCCAGATCTATTTCAAGCGGAACCACAACTTCCTCTTCTCCCGGCTGAGATCAACCGCACTACAGATTTATGCAATCTAACCTTGGTTGCATGGTTTCGTCCCCAATGCCCATCAGTTTACGAATTCGAGCGATTTGTCTCAAAATCATGGGAGATACAGGTGTGCACAGTTGTGGGTCTTCTTTATCGGAGGAATATAATGGTCCGCTTTGGTTTAGAAGAGGGTTTTATTGCGGCTTAGTCTTGAGCTCCTCGAAGATTCAATGGATCTAATTTCTTCTTATTTCGTTGGAGCTATGATTTTCACATGCGATGTGATACCACGACAATTGCAACGTGGGTAAGACTCCCTGGACTACCTCTTTCTTTCCAAAATCCCTTAAATTTATGTGCAATTGGAAATATGATCAGTCTTTATCTATGTTCTGATCGTCAGACCGAGGCTTTGTGTCACTCGATCTGTCCATGAATCTGTGTGGAGGTCGATGTATCCAGACTACCAGTTGACTATTTCTGGATCACGGATAGCAATGAGTTCCGCTGGAGGCAGGGTGTCGTCTTTGAGTCCTGGTTACACTATTACGTGGCATGAACCCGATTTAGTCATCTGGAACTGGTTTGTCATCATGGACAGTTGGTTGGTACTTCAAAGACGGTTGAAAGTAGAAGTTTCGATGGTAGTTTGGCTATTGGATTGGACCCAATATTGGGCATGGACAACTCTGGAGATCCTGTGATAGTGCGAGGGAATGTGAATGAAGGCATGGGTGGTGGCCCTGTGGAGTGTGGTGGACTTGGAGCTCCTGATGAGCTGGGTGTTCAGGTGGGAAGTCCCTACCTCAATGAGGCAATGCTGGGAGTAGGCACAGAGCGGGAGTTGCGGAAAGACTTTCACATAGAGGTTTGAATGCATGGTTTTGCAGTGAAAGAGGAGCGGGAGTCACTCAACCCATTAGTGCAGCACGTCTTTGAGCAGATAAAATGCGGGCTTGGTGTTGAGGACCTACCACTCCTGGAGGGTGATGCTGGTCATGTGCAACCAGTAGGTGGCTTCCTAAGCAGAGAGAGGAGTGGATGCTATACAAGGTGGATAGATCCTCTCAGGTAATAGGTTTGTGGGCTTGGAGCAGGAGGAGCCACCCACTGTGATGGTTGGTCCGCGGGTGCAGGTAGCATTAAATCTGCATATTGGTTCTAGTAGTCCGGAAAAGGCTTCAGTTGATGTCTCAAAGATGGGGACTTTTGGGTACCTTGGCAATGAGGTGAACCCTCAATGTCTTGCGCTGATTGATCATAATAGGCTCTCTCAGATAATTGGAGACGAGTCTCTAACAACCTCATAAGGTGTCTTGTTGAGGCAAGATGGTGGGTGCACAAGTTTCATTCCAGTGAATATCACTGGTAAATGGGGGAATGTATCTGATAGTGATAAGAAGAATGACCGAGGGGCTACAAGACCTTATTATGGTGATATTGTTCAAGGTGGTCGGAAGATGTTGCTTGAAAGTGAAGGTGTGATGACTGCTCCACCAAAGAGGAGGCCGCGAAAGGACTATTCTTACTTACTGAAGCTGGTATCCACCAGGTCCTCATCCAGGAAGGAAAAAGGGGATGCCCCTGACTCTAAAAAAAAGCCATGTGACAAAGCAATCAAATAAGGAGAAAATATCTATAGAGAAACTGAAGCTCAGACCGAAGTATGCCAAGGTTCTAAAGCAATATGATACGAACTCCGAGTGGGAGTCAGTGACTGCGGAGGATGCGCCTTATTATGGATGTGGTGAGGATAATGATGAATATGATATGTAGCTTTCTTTTCTGGTTAGAACTTTTATCTGGATGTGGATGGGTTGTATGTAAGTACTCTCACTCTTTGAATCCTATACTTTTCCTTTATTTTAATAAAGGGTCAGAGGCCTTCCTCTGACTGAGCGTTCTTGGTATCATAACTTTGGGGTTTACTAGTTAATTATGAGCCAAATATCACAGTGGAATTTTTTTCCTGGCTTTTAGGATTGTCCATTTCCACCATGCCTTACACAAGATAATCCATTCCCACCAAACTCTAGCACTGTAATAACTTGAAGCGAATACATGAGACCTTAGACCCATGTCAAGATAACTCATAGCCTCAAGAATATTCCCTGATTTCCAGTGGATGGAAACTAATGCTAAGAGATAACACCTAATTGTAGGTAAATGATTAATTCATAAAGAAAATAAATAGATATATATAAAAGAGAATACTTTTTTAGTTTAAAACCATGGAACATTTAAAGAAACCATTTTAAATAAATACATGTACTAATAAGGTACTAGAAGAATAATATATATGAAAATATATATTATAAGAAAAGAAAAAGGACAAAACCTATCTATCCATGATATCCACACTACTTCAATAACACATGATAAAAAATAGTCACATCCCTCCATGAATAAAGATCCTATGAATTTTCACCAATGAAAAAACGAAACCTTTACTTTTACTTCATCATGGTAAAAAATTCCCACACACACACACAATAAAACGTTCTTAAAGGGGTGAGTAACAATTTACACAATCGGCACATGAGCATTAGCCCAGTTGGTGAGGTATCTCTAATTGCATCAACGAGACCCAGGTTTAAAACTAGGGGAGGCATAATTACCGGTATTGTAGCAGTATTTTGCAGTACTATAATAGTACTGTGTGGGTAATACAGTAGTTACTATAGTAGGTACTGTAGCAGGTACTATTTGGAACTGTAGCATGCACTATAGTAGTTACTGTAGCAGTTACTGTATCTAGTACTGTTTGGTACTGTAGCATCCATAACTATTCACCTTGGACACCAGTTTGGGTTTGAGGTCCTTAAGGCCTTTGGGACACCCAGGCCTTCGGGTTAGTAAGGCATTCAGGTCAACTTTAAGGGCATCAGGCCACCTCATGGCCTTCAAGCCCACCTGATGTGCATTTGACTAGACAGATTCTACAAGGAACTAGCTCTAGAGGAGGATTCAAGAGAAAGAACCATTCACCAAAGCAGGGATAGTGACATTGGAAGAATGAGAGGGTATGTAATTTCCATCAGTACTGGGCCTGTGCATCTCTGCATTAGACATTTAGACGAACAACTATGCAAAGGTGAAGTGCTAATCATGATGCAAATGCAGGGGTGAGGTGGTTACCAGTAGTCATAGTTTTTATTATTTTCTTAATAACTACAGGTCCCATAATGTCTCTAATCTTATGGTCCTTGTAAAGGTTCCCCCTCACCCCTTGAGGGGGGGGGGGGTTATAAAAAAATATTAAAAAATAAGACCTTCGGGCCATTCAGGCAACAATTTACTCAATCTGATTTCTCTAAATCATTATCATGCATTACCTTGTACAATCTGTTCTAAACCATGTAACCAATTATATTGGAAAATAAATAAACATGTTATAGTTTCATAGTTCTTAAATCACTTTCTATTGGATCATAATATATCCCTATATGATTATTAAAGAATAAACATTTCCAACCATAGTAAATTCTTGTATGCTTTACCAAAGAAATAATAATTCCATCATTTAAGGCATTATGATAAATATAAAAATCAAGTAATAATGAAACCAATAATATTCAAAAAAAATTATGAAAATGTATAAGTCCTACCACTTGGTCATTATAACTACTAAACCACAACTCACAGTGTATTCAACCATGAATTTGTGTCCATGGTGAGTCTAACAAAGCCTAAATACTCATAGTACAGTTGACTATGTCCTTATAGTTCCTACTAAACTATAATACCCTATTACTCAAGACATTAAATCAACACCTTTATGAAATAATTTGGATGTAACTTTCAAAATAAAAAAAATATAAAATTAAAAATCAATTTATGATAGAAATCAATTTTTTCACAAATTAAATACCATGATTATAAAATTTGATATTTATTATTACAATTATAAATTTCATTTTATCATTTTTGAAAATCTAAATAAATCACCATTTAATTAAATCAATTTTACGTAATTATTTGAAAAAGTAAAAATTTAAATTAATTGATTAAAAATCACATTAATCTATTTTAAAGAGTAATAACTTATCAAGGATGGAATATGATCCACCTACCTTAGATGTTTTTTATTGAATTATTTATTGGTTTCAGAGATAATGACCTTAAGGAAATAATTCACCACCTATCATTAAAAGTTTTAATAAACCATAGCTCTTAAACTAGAAAACTATATTTCCCATTCAAAATTTGTTGGTAAAACTTATGGAAATTCTACACGGCCCCATACTAAATTCACATAACCCATTCTAGAATGACACATACATCATGTAACTCTTTGGTTTAGAGTACAATGTCAATATGAGTGGCATAACCATTGTGATGTTGGATATGACCCCATGTTACTCATTAAATTTGAAGTATATAAAATTAAGGGTTGGAGGATAACACTATAAAATCTAGTTTCATTTCTTATTCTTCATTTATAATGGTTATCATGAAAAAAAATTTGATTAAAATATTTCAAAAATATCCCATCACTAAATGCCTTTTCACAATTAGTCTTATTCATGACGAATCATCACTAATATGAAAAAGTGTGATATTTTTTATTATAGATGTTCAAATAAATTAAAAACATTACTTTCAATGGAATTACCGCTTATCACAAAGAATTTACGTTTTTTAATAGCAAAGGATATTCATCATCCATAAAAAACCTATAACTTTTTATGATGGATCTAGTTATTGAAAATTACTAGAAAGAATATAATAAAATAAAAAAATTCTCTATAAATTATAAATTATAATAATATTTAATACATAATAAGTAAATAAAAAAAGTAAATAATAAAAAAGTCCCTAGTGGGATAGGGATCAACTAAAAAAGGGCTATCTGGTGGAGGTAACTCCATTCACGTGTCATGTGAAATTCCTCTCATATAATACATTTTCTCATTCCATTATTACAATTAACCTGCCAATATATTTATGTATTTTTCCTAATTTCTTATCCCCTCCTCATACACTATAACAAAAAAATAATGATATTGTATAAGCTCCATTCTATCCACCTATTAACATTGTTCCAGTACCATAGTAATTTGAAAACATCAATCATGAACCAATACTGAACATCCAAACTTCTTCAATACCATGTGTAGTCACTTATAGCCAATTCAGCTTGTCAAAGCTTTAAATTTATGAGGCCTAAAAAATTCCCACCCCTTTTTTGGATTTGAATATTCCATATGTGATAATTACTTTCCACATACATATTCTAAAAATGTATATTTAGAAATTAAAATGATAAAAAAACTATTTTAAGTTAATTTTAAAACCCAAAAAATAAATTATAACCATTATATGTCACCGTATGACACTAAAAATATACCCATTATTAAAATCATTTTACATATTATACACGTCAAACATCATAATGTTAGGATAAGATGTAAACTGCAAAAATTTAATGTGACATACCATGAATTTATGAGATGGTAGTTACAAAATTAATTTTAGTTTTTCATCTTAGAGAAGTTGTAATATTTATAATTTGGACTTGGTTTGAGATTTTGGGAGTTTATACACATCTTAGAGGAGTATTTTCATGTGTTCAAGTGCTTTGGTGAAGTTTGGGAGCATCAGATGAATGTGGAATGAGATGGTCTTAGAGTTGGTTTGAATTTGTTTTTGTAGGTGGTAAACCATGCAGGAATAAGTGGAATTGGGTTGTAGATTGCAGGATAATTTGGTAATTATTCCATGGAGGAGTGAATTATGTAGTGGCCCCATGGGTGTTATGTAAGAATAACTTTAAGGGGTAATTTTACTACAGTGTGGGAGTTTGCATTATAAATCACCCGATCGGGTTCAGTAGGTTTTTCTAAGGGGATATTTGTTGTGAAAAAAATCCTTAAGTCCATACTATAATTAGGTGACCATATATTTATGGTGATTCTATAGGTTGGGAATTTGTATCTTAAATAATATTTTATTCCACAGAGACACCCCAAGGGTTTGGGTCATTGCCTCTCACCCCTTTTGGTCACATTGAATCCTAACATAGGTTTTTGGCATTGAACTACGAAACCAAGATTTAGGCTGAAATTTTTTCTTTTATAGTGTTATAAAATAGTGGCACATTTGTATTTTATATGTCACCACTCTCTTGATTTTAAGGAAAGGTTGTATTGGTAGAGGGACATTCTGATAACCCTCCCTTCCTTCTTCCTCCATTGATTCCCCTTGGAGGAAGTGTATACTTTGTGTTATTTTCTATGGTGATTCATTGTTTGAGATCCTTATTCTCACTACATTCTTATTATTATTGGTTTTCCCCTAATTTTCTATGATTTTAGGTTAGGGTTTCGATAAATATCCCACTAGATCATAGTGAAATCATGTCAATAGATGGGGCTTTTTTATAGTGAGGTTTCTTCGGTGGTCCATGAAACATTCATAGTACAATATTTCTTGTTCTGATAGGCTGAGGTTGCTTTATGATATTTTGGGGATTATGAATCTAGTGCCTAAATTATTTAATTAAATATAATTATTAAAATTGACAGTTAAATTAAATATAATTTTTTTTCTATTATGGTTGAGATAGGGACTCATTACATGGATGGGTTTTGGATTAGACTTGAAGTGTGTTGATTAAGGATGGTAACTCCTATATGGAGTTAGGTGGTCCCTATCCTACATAACCATATGCATGTTTATACATGATTTTCCATTAATTCATGGTCTATTTCGTCCTGGTTAAATTATAAATTGACTGAGATCACCCTCGGTAGAGAATTTGGTAGCATAGAGCCTCTCAGGCTTAGATAATGTACTCAATTGTGAGTTAAGGGAGTTTAAATTACCTGAATATTATGTCACCATGGAGATATGATTAAATTTAAATTTACAAGAGGAATGGGGTATGTATTGGATCTAGTATGAGTTGTGGGTAGCCTACGCTATACCTTGTAGGTCTAGTATGGTAGGATTGGTGGGATTTTCCCTTGGGAATGGGTGAGATGACTGTACATATAACTTATAGTTGATAGTACCCCTTTAAGGGTGTGTAGTAGCATTGGTGCATGTGGTGAGTATCTTAATTCATACAAAAACATGACAAGTGGTTTTAGAGATTTTTCTTGGATTGTCTTACTATCCAATGAATAGTATATAGAGATAGGTATGTGTTGAATTTTATGATAGACCTCAATCTAGTGAGTCATGAACGCCTATCTAGTCAGAAATCTTAGTTACCAAGGTTATGGGATTTCTCTTACTCATGTTTTATTATAGTTGATATTATTATTAATATATGATGTTCTGATTTGATATTGTTATTTATAGTTTTACTCTTGTACCATAGTGCTATGATTCATGGCTATATGAATCATACTCATCATGTAGGATTTATTTGATAGTTACATGCTTTGAGTGATTGATTATTGGTCATAATAGAGAATTGATTTGTTTAAAGTGTCAAAAAAACGTATATAGGGTTTTTCTATAATTTTTTTTTCTAAATTTATACTTATGTTTATCATGATTCTTCATATTATAGGTTACATGGTTATTATTATGGGAAATTATATGGTTATGGTTATAAAGTTCCTAGATAATGTTAATGGATGGTTACTCGTAGTGGATTTATTGTGGAATTTTATACCTCAGTGATGATTCTATGTTGGAAAGTCATGCATGAGATATGGTCTAGAATGGGACTTAGTTTCCATAATGTGTTGGATACCCATGATAGGGTAGGGATAATAGCATGTGGAATTCCTTGGGACTTTTTGATGTGAATCACTTAGAGGGATTTTGGTATCATGATCATGTAGGAATTTGATGACAGTTGGATGCTTGGGCTTCTTTGTTTTAGGTGTGGGTTTTAATGGGGTAGTGAATGCTAATTAGTGAGAGGGATCTCAAGGGATTTTACTCTTTCCATGGAAATGG
The DNA here is from genome assembly GCA_963277665.1 of Viscum album. NCBI lineage: Eukaryota > Viridiplantae > Streptophyta > Magnoliopsida > Santalales > Viscaceae > Viscum > Viscum album. The sequence goes on along the minus strand of OY728119.1, from coordinate 614,125,090 downwards.
AGACTGAGTTTTGTGGGACCCATGATCATAATGTGTTATGGAGAATGCATGTTAGTGATGTCGGATGACTTTACAATATGTAGAATGGTTTAATGGATCATGTATTTGTTCATTGATAATTTTAGGGGTTTTATGGGATCCCTAGTGGTGCAGTGATGATATTTTAGTGTGTTTTAGTTCTTAGGAAGAGGTTTAAATGAATTTGTATGGGGGGTGGGGGGGGGGTGCACCATTATCTATTAGAATGTGTGATATTGTTTCAAATGCAGTTTAGCAAGAATTTTATTGTATAGTTTATGGGAGGACTGTTATTGGTGGATATTGACATTATTTTTGGAACTCAGGTATGAGCATGATGGGTTTTTCAAGTCATTATGATTTATATTTTACAGGAAATGGATGTTTTTGATTAGTTGGTTTGGTTTAGTAGTATAGTGACAATAATAATGATATGGTAGAGAACATGTAATCTGTTATAGGTTTATGAAAAACGTTTTGGAAGGGTCATGGTAAGGTGGAACCTTTTGTGGGAGGTTTTGATGTTATTGATGTACCAATGTACAAGTAGGTTAATTTCAGATTGATCCTTGGTCAACATAAAAATTTGAATCCTGCTATGCTTTTTAGGAATATTTAGTGCTTTCGGAGGTTGGGTCTGTTAAAATTTGATGTTTTATTTGAGAGGGTCTTAGATCAGGTGTTTGTTTATGCTTGCAAAGAGGGTACGAAGGAAGATTGATTGGGTTGAGGGTTCAAACATATAATTACTATGGATATCAGTTTTATATTTTTTTTGTGGTTTTTCATATGATGTTTGGTGCCTCTTGGAGTTAAGGAATCATGATCGAGTTATGTGATGACACAATAGCATGAGAGGATAGGTATTTTCAGGAATGGTTGGGTTGTGGTGGACCGTTCTGTGTTTCTTTGTGTAATTGGATGCTGTGAGATAGAAAACACATCTTTTGTATTGTTCGGGATGTGGAAGATTTGTTTTCAGGATTGGATTAGGGATTTCTGGGGAAAATATAATGTATTTGGGCCTAGTGAAAGGGTTATTGATATATATTCAATTTAGATTATAATTAGTATTGATAAGTAGTATTGAATTAATATTTATGTATTAGAGGTTTGGTGAAATTCCAGGGTGCTTCTTGGGGACGAGAAGCATTGTAGTGGAGAGTTTTTAATGACCCATGAATTATAGTATGGTAATTCTAGTGGGATCATAAATTTACATTTTAGATTAAGAGTAATTTTCATAATTTGGATTCAAGTTGGAATTCAAGGAGTTGAGAAACCACTAGGTGGTCTATTTGCATGTGTTTAGGTGTTTTGGTGAGGTTAAAGAGCATTAATCAAATGTTTGCTGAAATGTTCTAGGATTTGGGATTTTTTTGGGTTAAAGGTGTAAGGACATGCTACAATAGGTGGTATTTTGGTGAGGAATGAGGTGGAATATGTTATCTGCACTATGGAGGAGTGTGATTCACCATTGAACCAAGGGTGCTATGTGAGAATAGACTTAAAGGATCATTGTACTGTAATGAAGGGGATCATTCCATGAAACACCTTATTAGGTTCTCTTGGTTATACCATGGAGAATGTAGTGTTCCATAAGCCTTAGGTCTATGCCATAATTTTGTGGTCATAGATTCATGATGATGATCTAGGATGGATTTTTTTGATGTGAAGCATCATTGACACCACAAGGAGACCCCATGGTTATGGTCATTATGTCATGACTATTCTAGTCATTTTGTAACATATCCTAAACCTTATGGTGTTACACTATGACCCCAAAGGTTACACATAGTTAACTTTTATATTTTTTTAATAACCGAGAGAGACCATTCCTTTCCAGGTCATCCCCTCTCATGATTTTAAGGAAAGGGGCACTCAAGAGAGGTCCATTCAGTTTCCCCCTTCCCTCCTTCCTTTATTTATCCCACCTGAAAGGGGGTAGATCTTGTGTTATTTTCCATGGTGACTATAAGTATGAGATTCCCCAAATAACCTTCTTCATATTCTTCTTGGTTATTCAATGATTTTATATGATTTTGGGTTAGGGTTTTAAAGATAATTCTATAGAAGCATAGTGGAATCATCTCAAGTGGTTTGGATTTTTATTATAGAGGTATTATGGAAGTTCCATGGACATTCTGAATATCATTGCATATGGTTCTTATTGGTGGAGGTTCCACTATGAGGTTTTCAGGTTTATGCCTTGTGATCATAAATTGTTTATTTAATTATTATTATTATTAAATTAATAGTTAAATTCATTATACATGTTTTATAACTAATTTTTTTCATTGTGGGTGAGGTAGGGACTGGTGGAATATATGGGTTTTGGCTCAGTCTTAGACGAGTGTGGAATAAGGATGGAAACTCATATATAGAGGTTGGATTCCCTTATAATACATAACCAAATTCATCTATATGAATGATTGTACATGCCTTCATAGGTTATCCAGGTTTGAATAAATTAAAAATGGACCTGGGTCACCCATAATATAGAATTTTTATCTTAGAGCCTCCTATGATTAGAGTGAGTTCTTTACTATGTTTTATATGAATTGAAATCGTATGGGAATTATGTCCCCTAGTTAGAACGTATGATGATTAAATTTATGAGAGTCGTAGGGTATGTGTCAAGGATATGATTAGTTATGGGTATCCTAGGTTATTACTCCTAGGTCTAGTATGGAATCCATAGTGGGACTAGTCCTTGGATGATGGGTGAGATGGTCATATATCTGACGTATGGTTGAGAGTAACCCCCCCCCCCCCCCGAGGGAATGTAGTAGCCTTCATGCATGTGGTGAAAGGGTAACGTTCTCCAGTTAATTATAAAATGGTATAACATAATTGTTTTGATTTGAATTACTATACAGGGACTACTAGATTGAGATAGGAATGTTATTGAGATTGTGATGGACCTTGGAATGGTGAATCACGAACACCTGTCTGATGGGAAGTCAAAATAATAATATTTATGGGATTGTTGTTCTTGGTTTTAATTGTTAGAGTTGGTATGCTTATTCAAGTATGATGTTTGGATTTTAGATTGTTATTTATATTTTTTCTCTTGAACCATAGTGTAAATAGGCATGTTTAAATGAATCAAACTCGACATATAGGATTCACAAGATATTTTGGTGCTTATAAAATTGATAATTGGTTATGATAGAGGGTTATATTGTTTAAATTGTCGAAAAAAACATATATATTGTTTTAATATATAATTTTTTTGTTGAATTATAATTATATATTCCATTATTTTTCTAATGATAGGTTACATGGATCTTTTCATGGAACACCATAAGATTTGGGTTATGTGGTTCCAACATTATAGTAATGGATGGAAACCCTAATGGGATTCAATATGTAATTTTATTCCACAATGATGGTTCTATGTAGGCAATGTAGGAATGATATATGGTCTTTAATGGAATTTAGTTTCCTTTATGGGTTGAATACCATTTATTGGTTAAAGGGAATGGAATTTTGAATGCCTTAGGCTTTTGTGATGTTACTCACTTAGAGTGGTTTTCGTATTATAATCATGTGGGAAGGTGTGATCACTTGGATACTTTTCCTTATTTGTTTTGAGTGTGGTTTTTGATGGGGTAGTCAATGAGAATCCATGAAAAGGGTTTTCTAGGGAGTTAACTCTTTCCTCGTAAAAAGTGAGTGAGTGTTTCATGGACCCTAAGGGGATCTTAATGTGTGAAGGAAAATGAATGTTAGTGATGTTTGATTCCCTTTCTGTATGTGGAGTGGTTTAATGGGCCATGTATTGGTCCATAGATAATTTTATGGGTTATAGGAGATCTTTAGAAATTAATCAATGATGATATAGGGTGATCTAGTTATTGGTAAGTGGTGTAAGGGAAAAAGTGTGCATGGGAGAACATCATTGGACATTAGAGGGAGATACCCTTATTTTAAGGGATTTTTTTGTGAGTATTGAGGATAACATTCCAAGAAGGCATGAGTTTGGTGGTGATTTTAAATATTGTTAGTGCATGGTTATGATTGATTTAGTTCTTCATATATATAAAATTTGGTATCTAATAGGATTTTTATTTTTAATATCATTATACTATCCATGTTAGGTAGTGATTAAAAACAATCTACATCAATTCGTGGGGCTGTAGTCTACTGTTCACAAGAGTGACTGTTTTGTTTCCCATAAATGGATAAAAAGATGAATAAATACTATTTTAAAAAAGTATATGGGGGATAATAGTGTTATTAAATTTCAATTTTTAGTAGATAATTGATTTTGTAAAATGAAAATGTAAAAAAATAAAGAGCTTTGTTATTACATATCTTAGAGAAACCTCTGTTGGATCTTTTCTTAAGAACCATAGGTTTGGTCTTTTTGGAATACCAAAACCTATATGAAATGGGTAAGGATGTTGGAGTGAGATATTTTTAGGTCTTGGTAAAGATAAATGGACCAATAGGCTTGATGAATTGTGGGGAGGAGGTTCCCTTTTATAATTTAGGTGACTGGCACACTTGTAATTTTTCAAAGTATTAAAATATTATTAAATCAATTTCCTATAAATATGGATCAAAATGATTCATATAAGAATTTGATAATGGTTTGGTCGAAATAAGACCAACAAATTTGGTTTAAGAAATTGTTTAGGGTATTTTGACCCTAATATCTTTAGAATAACCCCTCATTAACCTGCTTTCACATAAACTATTGTGACCAATTTTTAATGTTTTTACAATTAATTATGAATAAAAATTAAGTTGAACATATTTAATATTATTTATTATCCTGATTCCAAATATGGAATCAATTTGTCAAATTAAATTCACATAATTGGTCAAATTTAATTTAAAAATAAACCTGCAAAATGTGATGAAAAAAGGATTTTTCAAGAAATGCATTTTTCAAGCATAAGATGATATTACATTAACTACGCGACCATTAATAATAATTATATGGATCTAAATTAATATATATATATATAATATACATATCTCATTTAGTTAATTCATTATTAAATATTATTTTATTTTATTAAATTGGAAAGATATTATGCATTTAAATTATTTTTCTGATAAGTGTCCATTTTTACCTCAAAATGATCTTATATTTATTTCAACCAAATTGATAATCAATACATGGTTAATTATATATATTATAACACATATTATGAATTAAATTATTAATAGTTAAATACTATATTTCCAATTATTCATAAACTATTATTTCTTAGGGAAAATTTCAGAAACTCATTTTAAGATTATTTTGACTTAATAAGTTCAAAATCGATATTTATCCTATCAAATTAGAATTTTTCCATGGAATATGTGAATTTTATTAATTTTTTATAAAAATATAATGTTCACTTTTAGTAATTTAATCTTGGGTGTTAAAACCAATGACTGGATATATTTCATCAAACTTAATATGAATAATTATTAAACCATGTATGGGAAGAATATTTATCTAATATGTTAAATTTATATAGAATTTAGCTAAGGTTTTGGATATACTTTATGATAACCCTAATTTTATTACAAACTTAAACATGATTTATTACACAAAACTTCACTTGATACAACAAAGATGATCGAGAGGTTTAGTGTCTTTGGGGCTTAGAATCATTACATAAAAACATAAAACATGAAATACAACATCTTTATTGAAAACTTCCTTTACATGACCACTGCATTCCCTCATACTTAGCATTGCATGGGATAACCTGAGGACATGCATAAGAAAAGGGTGAGCTATAAAGCCCAGTAAGGGAATACACATGGAATAACATGAGGAGTACAATACATGTTAGATATTAGGAATATAAAATGAGAACAAGAGAAACATGAACATAAGTGCACGATAAATCATGATAATCATAACATGGAAATGTGGCAACAACACTTAACATGGAATTAGCATGAGCCAAGGCTCATTGCACATGAAACATGAGTAAATCCTCATTGCACATAAAGCACGAGTAAAACCTCGTTGAACTTGAATTAGCATGAGTCAACACTCATTGCACATGACATATCATGATACTATACTTTACCCAATGCATTGGAGTGCTATAAGGGCGCACCCTTCTTAAACATTTCATTTCATGCATAAGTGTTCCACATGGATCATAAAACATGGATTCATAAAACATAATAATTTATTCCATGATAAAGGATTGTGGAATTAATACATGAAACTTTATAATAAATAAGTAAATTTTCATAAAGGTGAATACCCTTGATGGAGAAATGGGCATGATATTCACTACACAATGACATTATTGGCTTAGAAAATATGTGCGATTTCGGCAGCGTAACGGCGTGACAAAAGAATTCATAAAAATGGTTGATGAGAGAGAAATGGGTTCCTCATAATATTTACATGTAATGGAAAGTAAGGAGTTCATATAGATACATGTCCCAACAATTGTAATGGAATTTAGATTCATGATACAAAAGTATTGCTTGAATGTAAATGAGGAGAGTGAAGTTCCTTTCAGAATTTCGGCATAGTAACAGGTGTACATGAGAGGAATTTAATGAGAGAGAAAGGGGTATCCCATCATTCAAAAATAAAGAGGGAAGTATTAGAGAGGTTAGAAACCATACCCCAACATTCATAATTGAAATTAAAAGGGAAAAAAACTTAAATAAAATTAACAAAAATGAGAAAGGAAGAAAAACCCTTACTTGGAAGTGTGCTTCCAAAGGCTAGAGAGAGGCTTGTGAGAGGCTTCTTGGGAGCTTGGGGAACCTTGGGAGGATTCTAGAGAGAGTAGGGCAAAGGTTGGATTAACTCCAAAGGCTTTGAGTGAGGAGGAAGTGGGATCTTGGGTGGGTTTATATAGGAAAGGTGAGAGAATTCTTTATTATTTAGGTTTGGGACCCCTTATATTAAATTAATCCAAACCACAAACCATCCCATGGTTTTTTCCCATGGTTTTTGCCAATGGTTTTTGTAAAAGGGAATAGGAAAAAAATATTTTATAAGGCAAAAGTAAGAACTTCTTAAAATAATAAGGTTGCTTATGTGGAGGTGAGTCACACTCCCATGGAAAACAATTTAAAAAGATAAGGTGTTTAATAAGTCTTCAGGGGTCCATTAATGATTTGAAAAGTAAGTCAAACAAACCCAAAATCACATTATTTTAATGGTAAAACATATATTGTCCGAATATAAAGCTTATAGTATTTTATTACATCACTATTGGGTCATTATGATGTCATAAAACAAATTATATATTTAAACGGTATTTAATTTTTACCCAAAAATTTGACTGTCTCAGAAAATTATGAAAAATTCACCGTTGAATAATTTCGACGTCTTGATTCCAAAAATAACATTTATTTTATCTAAATAATTTTCTAAATATGTTAATTTTTACTTTTAAAATAAAAACCGACATTTATCGAAAATTCACGGGTTTTAACAAAAATGGCTTTCAAACCTTAATAAAAATTATAATTGCATTCATACAATTATATGATCATTTATATATAATAAAATTAATTTAATAATAATAATAATAATTTATTAAAATATTATTTAATTCGAAAATCCATTAATTTAATAAAATAGATTTCTTAATTAAATAATAACTTAAAACACCATTTGTACTTTAAAAACTATTTACAATATATCAATAATGACAAGAAATTATATTCATTATTATATACAAAAATAATATACATGAACATAGTACTAGAGATTTGTTACATAACCCCTTAAAACAGCCGCATAAGACCTAAGGGTAAGGTGTGTGATGGTGACAGACTCTTGGGGTGTCTTGGATAACATTGCTCGTGTGGTAATATCTATCAACTTCCACTTTTCCCGTAGACGGTCCCATTCGAGCTTGAAATGATGAAGCTCAGCTTGGGCTTAGTCAAGAGCAAAACCCAAGGATGCCACCTCTTTTCTGATCTCCGACAAATGGGATTCATATGGAGCAATTCTACTGGATGAGGCCATCGCTTTTTTTGTCTGAGTAAATTGGATTTTTTAAAGTCCTATATTTATACTAATCATGTGATCACTGTTCAACGGCTATATTAGAAACGGTCAAAATTCTTAACATAAAACCAAAGAAGTTGACATTTTATATAAACATAAAGAGACATTTAATTAGATCAAGAGGGATTTCCATTAATGAAACTTTGGGTCATTACAATATTCCCCCCTTAAGAAATTTTGCCCTCGAAATTTTCCTTTTCCCAAACTAAAACAAATGTGGGTAACTCACCTTCATCATTTCCTCCAATTCCCAAGTCACTTCTTCAAACTTGTGGTTTCTCCACAACACCTTGACGAGGGGAATTGTCTTATTTCATAGAAATTTTTCTCTACAATCTAAGATCTTCACTGGTTGCTCCTCATAAGAAAGATCATTTTCTAATTGTACCACCTCAGAAGAGAGTACATGTGAAGGGTGTAGTATGTACTTCCTTAAGAGGGATACATGAAAGACATCATGTACTTTGGTCATAGTCGGTGGAAGTTCTATTCGATAGGCCACAGCCCCGACACAATCAAGAATCTTGAAGGGGCCGATGTACCTTGGACTTAACTTCCCTTTCTTTCCAAATCTCATGACCTTCTTCCATAAAGATATGTGTAGAAAAACCATGTCTCCAACTTTAAACACAAGGTCTCGTCGACGATTATCTGCATAACTCTTCTGTCGACTCTGGGCTGCCTTGATATACTGCTGAATGGTATTCACCTTCTCCACCATTTCCTCAACCATCTCCGGTCCAAGCAGCTTACATTCACCGACATCATCCCAACACGCCGGTGTTCTTCACCTTTTCCCATAAAGGACTTCATGTGGTGCCATTTGGATGCTCGAGTGGAAACTGTTATTATAAGAGAACTCAACCAGAGGAAGATGTTGATCCCATCCTTCTTTAAATTCCATTGAGCATGCTCTCAACATGTCCTCAAGTGTTTGGATAGTCCGCTAGGATTGGCCATCAGTTTGAGGATGATAGGCCGTACTGAAGTTCAGTTCAGTATTTAGAGAATGTTGGAGACTCTTCCAAAACATAGAGGTGAATCTTGGATCTCGGTCAGACACAATAAATAGTGGTACTCCATGCAGCCTTACCACTTCCTTGATATATATCTATGCCATTTGATCCAATGATAAATCCTCCCGAATATAAATGAAGTGTGCAGTCTTTGTAAGACGATCCACAACAACCCAGATTGCGTTGTTTCCTTTGGATGTCCTTGGAAGTCCGTTGAAAAAGTATATGGTGATGTTCTCCCATTTCCATTATGGTATGGGCAATGGTTGCATCATCCCCATAGACTTCTGCATCTCTACCTTCACTTGCTGACACACCAGGAACTTTGATGTATATTCAGCGATCTGCTTCTTCTTATTATCCCACCAAAAGATTTCTCAGAGATCTCGATACATCTTTTTGCTCCCTGGGTGAATAGAGAAATTTGAACTATGTGCATCATCCAAAAGTTCCTTCTTCAGCTTTGGACTTGATGGAACACATAGTCTTTTCCCAAACCACACAATTCCTTCTTCATTAACATTAAACACCGAGGATTTCCCTTTTTCGATAGCTTCCAATTTTTCCTGAATTCTCACATCATCCTTTTGAGCATCCTTTAACCTTTCCAAAAGAGACGGTTGAGCCATCATTTTTGAAAGGATTGACGATGTTCCCTTCGTTATGATTCCCATGTCCATCTTCATCAAGTATAAGAAGATTGGATCTTTCTCAATTCTCATCATTGATAGAATCAGTGGGTCCTTTCTACTTAGGGCATCTGCCACCTTGTTTGTTTTCCCAGGGTGGTAATGTATTGAACAGTCATAATCCTTGATGAGATCTATCCATCTTCTCTGCCGCATATTAAGCTCTTTCTGTGTGAATATATATTTAAGACTCTTGTGGTCAGTATATATCTCACATTTCTCCCTATAGAGATAATGCCGCCAGATTTTCAAGGCAAAGATCATCGCCGCCAACTCCAGATCATGTGTTGGATAGTTTTGCTCATGGATTTTCAACTGCCTTGAGGCATAGGATATCACTTTATCATTCTGCATCATCACACAGCCTAATCCCTTCTTTGAAGCATCACTGAATACCACAAAAAGTTCCCCACTTGTGGGTAAAGTGAGCACAGGCGCAGTGATAAGCCTCCTTTTCAACTCCTTGAAGCTTTCTTCGCATTCATCACTCCAAGAAAACTTTACTCCCTTTCGAGTTAGCTTAGTAAGAGGGTTGGAAAATCGTGAGAAATTCCTCACAAATCGTTGATAATATCCAGCTAACCCCAAGAAGCTACGGATATATGTTACCGATATTGGCCTCGTCCATCCCTCAATTGAATCTGTTTTAGAGGGATCCACAGATATCCCATTTCTTGTGATGATATGGACCAATAATGAGACATCCTTCAACCAGAACTCACACTTTCTGTACTTTTCATAGAGCTTTTCCTTGCGCAAAGTCTCTAGTACAATTCTTAAATGCTCCTCATGATCCTCCTTGGTTTTGGAGTATATTAGAATGTCATCTATAAAGACTACCACAAATTTGTCTAGGTAATCTCTAAAGACTCTATTCATCAAGTCCATGAAGATTTCTAGAGAATTGGTGAGTCCAAAAGGCATTACTATGAATTCATAGTGCTTGTATCTTGTACGAAAAGCAGTCTTGGGGACATATTCCTTCTTCACCCTTACTTGATAATATCCTGACCGCAAATCTACCTTGGAGAAGTATTGTGATCCACACAGCTGATCGAACAAGTCATCGATCCGTGGCAGATGATACTTTTTCTTTATCATGATTTTGTTAAGTTCACTATAATCGATGCAAATCCGCATTGACCCATCCTTCTTCTTGACGAGGAGGACTGGTGCACCCCATGGTGAAGCACTTGGGAGTATAAACCCTTTATCCAGATTCTCCTGTAGTTGTTTATTCAGCTCTTCAAGCTCAACGACAGCCATTCTATATGGAGTATTGGATATTGGTAGCACCCCAGGTATAAGTACAATTGAGAACTCAAAATCTCTTCTAGGAGAGAGACCAGGCAGTTCCTCGGGAAAAACTTCCGCGAATTCCCTCACAATAGGCATTTCTTCAAGGATGGTTTCTTCCTTGGACTCAATCATCTGAGCCAGATATGCGTGATCATAGGGTAGTAATATCCATGCTTGAGATGATGGAGCTAAAATAGATTCATCTTCCTCCTTACACTTGTAAAGAATCCGGGGTCGATTCTCCATATGGAGTGTGATTTCCCTCTCCCGACAATTTATGTTGGCTCTATATAAGGAAAGTCAATCCATGCCAAGAATTACATCAAATCCCACCAGAGGGAGTATGACGAGGTTCTCCGGGAAATTCAATCCACAGATTATAACAGGGGAGGACTTATATTCATGGGATGCAATGATTTCCCCATTTTTCGTACTCACCGACATCTTCACTTCCATGATTTTTGGTGGTGTTGGGATTGTTCTACTAAACTTTCGAGATATAAAATAATGCATATACGTTCGCTATTCTTGAATAAATAACTAGCGTACCTATCACCACTTCGTTGTCGGGGTTCACTTCGGCAGAAGTGATGGAAAAATCACTTCCATGTTGCCTTGGAGGTTGTTGGTTGCCTCCTAAAACCCTTGGATTAGGGCACTGATTTGCAAAATGCCCCGGTTCTTTACATTTGTTGCATTGAAAAACGCGTTGAGGTTCAAATTGAGTGTTCCTCTCCTCTGTCGTAGCCGCAGGTCTTTCCTGCCGACAGTTAACAGCTAGGTGCCCTTCTCTTCCACACCTAAAGCAGTTCCTCATCCCCTTGAGGCAATTTTCAGGGTGCTTCTTTTCACACTTTTCGCAAGTGGGGTGCTGGATCTTCTTAGCACCGTTGGATTTATCCATCGGACTGCCAGCATTGAAGTCCACCTTACGCTTCTTGTCCCCATGATACCCCTGTGATTCCCTGATCTCCATTTCGACCTTGAGGGCACATCGAATAGTTTCCTCATAGCTGTCGAAGTCACAGATCGCTAATGCTTTCCGTAGGCTAGGCTTAATCCCACCAAAGAAGTGGTCAACTTTGAATTCGGGGGTAACGACAAAGCCGAAAGCATATCGTCCAAGCCTTGTGAAGTTTTCCTCGTACGCTCCAATAGATTCTTCGTCTTTTTTTCTTGAGGGAAAGGAAGTCCCTTTCCATCTTAAGCCAGAGGGTGCATGGAAAATATTTATCAAAAAACATCTTCCGGAAATCCTTCCATTCCAACTCCTCGATCTCCTCCTCAGGCTTCATATTTTTGATCAATGTCCACCATTCACCAGCTTCACCCTCCATATGGTAAGCCGCCAGGAGAACCTTCTCTTGTTCAGAACATTGAAGGATGGAGAAGATCTTTTCAATGGAGTTGATCCATTGTTTAGCGATTGTGGGATCAGATGATCCACTAAAAGTAGGAGGCCTTTGTCTCATGAAGCTCTTGATAGAGACTTGTTCTTTCTTAGGGGGGGGGGGGTTGAACATTCCTCTTGAACCATGTTTCTATTCAAAGATTGAGTTAGCTGAGAAAGAAGCATGACAAAGTTCTTGATTACCGCTCCCATTGGATTGGGCATCTCATTAGTACAGTCATCACATTGATCTTCACATCGGTTGTTAGCCCGAGTCCTCCTATTAACAACCATTGGCTGGAATAAAAGGAATGTTCGGCGTAACACATAAAGGGTAATCCAAAGACAAAAGTTTATGACTTATAAATAAACTTTTATTTCCTTAACTCATGAGTCTATGGGCTTCAATCTAGGATTTTCATGATCTAAATTCCAACATATATTCTTAGGGGCATTTTTTTAATTCCCTTAATAAGGGTTCATACTAATCTTGTGAATTTACCAAAGCATATCCCCCGGGAGTGTCGTAACCAAGAGTGTAGCAAGGCCCATTGTCGTGCACCTGTTCCCGTTCGAGTATAGCTCAAAGCGGTGTTTTTGGGTTTTACCCCTAGGATACATCTGTGCTAGAGCCGCCTCTACCTGCTCGTATCCAGACATGGATGTATTTGTTTGATAAACCACTTACTCAGTACTTACCAAAACTTACGGATGTTTTTATTATACATAGTCTTTTCTCTAAGGCTTTACTAGGGTTTTCTAATCCTAATCCCAAAAATAACTAAACCTATCCTCCGATACCAACTATGACAACCCTAATTTTATTACAAACATTAACATGATTTATTACATAAAACATCACTTGATACAACAAAGAAGATCGAGTGGTTTAGTGTCTTTGGGGCTTAGGATAATTACATAAAAACTTAAAACATGAAATAAAACATCTTTATTGAAAACTTCCTTTACATGACCACTACATTCACTCGTACTTAGCATTGCATGAGATAACATGAGGACATGCATAAGAAAAGGGTGAGCTATAAAGCCTAGTAAGGGAATACACATGGAATAACACGAGGAGTAAAATACATGTTAGATATTAGGAATATCAATAGAGAACAATAGAAACATGAACATAAGGGCATGATAAAGCATGATAATCATAACATGGAAATGTGGCAACAACACTTAACATAGAATTAGCATGAGCCAAGGATCATTGCACATGAAGCATGAGTAAATACTCATTGCACATAAAGGACGATTAAACCCTAGTTTCACTTGAATTAGCATGATTCAACACTCATTGCACATGACATATCATGATACTATACTTTACCCAATGCATTGGAGCGCTATAAGGGCGCACCCTTAATAAACATTTCATTTCATGCATAAGTGCGCCACATGGATCATAAAACATGGATTCATAAAACATAATCATTTATTCCACGATAAAGGAATGTGGAATTCATACATTAAAATTTATAATCAATAAGTAAATTTTCATAAAGGTGAATACCCTTGATGGAGAAATGGGCATGGTATTCACTACACAATGGCATTGGCTTAGAAAATCGGTGCGATTTCGGCAGCGTAACGGCGTGACATAAGAATTCATAAAAATGGTTGATGAGAGAGAAATGGGTTCCTCATAATATTTACATGTAATGTACAGTAAGGAGGTCATATAGATACATGTACCAAAAATTGTAATGGAATTTAGATTCATGATATAAAAGTATTGCTTGAATGTAAATGAGGAGAGAGAAGTTCCTTTCGGAATTTCGGCATAGTAACGGGTGTACATGGGAGGCATTTAATGAGATAGAAAGGGGTATCCAATCATTCAAACATAAAGAGGGAAGTATTAGGGAGGTTCGAAACCATACCCCAACATTCATAATTGAAATTAATAGGTAAATACAACTTAAATAAAATTGACAAAAATGAGAAAGGAAGAAAAACCCTTACTTGGAAGTGTGCTTCCAAAGGTTAAAGATAGGCTTGTGAGAGGCTTATTGGGAGCTTGGGGAATCTTGGGAGGATTCTAGATAGAGTAGGGCAGAGGTTGGACGAACTCCAAAGGCTTTGAGTGAGGAGGATGTGGGAGCTTGGGTGGGTTTATATAGGAAAGGTGAGGGAATTCTTTATTATTTAGGTTTGGGACCCCTTATATTAAATTAATCCAAACCACAGAACATCCCATGGTTTTTGCCCATTGTTTTTGGAAAAGGGATAAGGAAAACAATATTTTATAAGGCCAAAGTCATAAATTCTTAAATTAATAAGTTTTCTTATGTGGAGGTGAGTCACACTCCCATGTAAAACAATTTAAAAAGACAAGGTGTTTAATAAGTTTTGAGGGGTCCATTAATGCTTTGAAAAGTAAGTCAAACAAACCCAAAATCACATTATTTTAATGGTAAAACATATATTGTCCGAACATAAAGCTTATAGTATTTTATTACATCACTATTGGGTCATTATGATGTCATAAAACACATTATATATTTAAACGATATTTAATTTTTACCCAAAAATTTGACTGTCTCAGAAAATTATGAAAAATTCACCGTTGAATAATTTTGACGTCTTGATTCCAAAAATAAAATTTATTTTATCTAAATAATTTTCTAAATATGTTAATTTTCACTTTTAAAATAAAAACCTACATTTATCGAAAATTCACTGGTTTTGACAAAAATGGCTTTCAAACCTTAATAAAAATTATAATTCCATTCATACAATTATATGATCATTTATATATAATAAAATTAATTTAATAATAATAATAATAAAATTTTATTAAAATATTATTTAATTCAAAAATCCTTTAATTTAATAAAATAGATTTCTTAATTAAATAATAACTAAAAGCACCATTTGTACTTTAAAAACTATTTACAATGTATCAATATTGACAAAAAATTATATTCATTATTATATACAAAAATAATATACATGAACATAGTACTAGAGATTTGTTACATAACCCCTTAAAACAGTCGCATAAGACCTAAGGGTAAGGTGTGCGATGGCGACAGACTCTTGGGGTGGCTCAGGTAACATTGCTCGAGTGGTAATCTCTATCAACTTCCACTTTTCCCGTAGACGGTCCCGTTCGAGCTTGACATGATGAAGCTCAGATTGGTCTTGGTCAAGATCGAAGCCCAAGGATGCCACCTATTTTCCGAACTCCGACAAATGGGCTTCATATGGATCAATTCTATTGGATGAGGCTATCAATTTTTTTTTCTGAGTAAATTGGATTTGTTAAAGTCCTATATTTATACTAATCATGTGATCACTGTTTAACGACTATATTAGCAACGGTCAAAATTCTTTACATAAAACCAAATAAGTTTAAATTTTATATAAACTTAAA
The DNA here is from genome assembly GCA_963277665.1 of Viscum album. Lineage (NCBI taxonomy): Eukaryota > Viridiplantae > Streptophyta > Magnoliopsida > Santalales > Viscaceae > Viscum > Viscum album. The sequence continues at coordinate 614,109,279 of OY728119.1, read as the reverse complement.
GAGACATTTAATTAGATCAAGAGGGATTTCCATTAATGAAACTTTGGGTCGTTACATACTTAGTGTCTGAAATTTTAGGACTCTTTCGCAGTGAAATTAGGTTGAAATTACTAAATCCCAAGGTTAGCATCTAGAAACATGACAAGAAACCTATATATAAATAATTTAGTGTTAAAGTGATATACCACCCCATACAAATGATCAATATATGCTATAATAATTTTATTATGATATCTATAATCAATCAGGTTTCATACTGGTTTCATCAACCTATGTGATGGATGAATCTTTATTTGACCTTATATAATTGAAACTTTCAATATAAAATCATGGCCATGTATTTAATTATGTTTTTCCATTTTCATCATAGGGCCTGATATATCAATGAATATTAAAGAAAAGAAGGGAAAAAAATTTCTCTCATTATTCATTAATGTAATATCAACTATGATATCCCCAACATACCTTATTTCAACAAGAATATAAAGTCACGGATCTAGAAAATATATCTAAGTACATGAATCACCATATTCATTAATAATAATATTAAACTATATGGACAAATACACATTTCCTTAGATTAGAATATCCAATGACACATATAAATGTAGATTCTCTACCAGCGGATCATGTTCTCACAGTCTCCTTCTCTAAAAATTACCATGTATGTACACCATGAGAAAGTGTCTCGAAGTCCTATAACTCTCTACCAATGATATCCTAAATCATTTATATCTCATCAAATGATATCATTCATCTATAGAACATATATTTAATAATACTTTAATGGAACTTCCAGGATCTCATCATTATGAGGAAATCATAAAACCATTCTATGATACAATTACTACGAGTACATTATAAAATACTATGTCACAAAAAAGTAGAATATTGATGTGATAATAAAATTATTAATATCCAAATAAATGAATAAATGTAATCATAAAGTACAAATAATTTTTTTCTAGGGACCAAATCCAAAAGACCCCAACTTCACTAGAGGCAACTGTTAACATCCTTCATTCCACTGAATCTAACATGATATTCATGATTCCATTGAGATAAGGCACTATTCAAGGGGTCCACCAAATACTATTATGTACAAAATATACCCCCTAGGAATCCGCCCCTATGAAAAAAATCCCCAAAGAGGTGATACTTTTAGATAATGTGATTCATTTGTTTGTGTGTCCTTTTCTCCTTTATGATAGTCACCACTGTAGTATTATCAAAATAAAATGGGATAAGTTATTTACTTCTAGGAACCTAATTTATTTCATAAATAAATTTTTCTATCCAAATATATTCTTTGTATACATCATATGCTTCTTATATATTTGGAATCCACTATATAATTGGAGATAATGGTTACTTTGAACTCTTCCTACTCATAGGTCCTCCATTGAGACTGAAGACATATCTTGATTGTGAATTTATATCATTATGATATATCCAAATGATAGCATCTATATAACCCTAGATAACTATATTATCAACTTATTTATACTTGAAAAACATATCCTTAGTTTTCCTTAGATACATAAGTATAACCATAATAAAATACCAATGTTGTTCACATGGATCAACATGATATCTTCCTACCCTGATCATGGCATAGGAGGCATCAAGAATAGTACATAACATGACATACATGATTGATCATATCGTAGAATCATATGGGATCCTACTCATTCTTTCTCTTTTATCTATTTCATATGAGGATACATTTTCTTGGTTTGATGTATACCATGTGACACTGGAACCAATCCTATGTTGGATTGTTCCATACTAAATCTATTTAGTATTCTATTAATGTATATATCTTGACCTCACCTAATAGGCTTCCTCGATCTATCATGAATGATCTTAATGCTAAGGATGTAGGGTTTTCAATTAATTCCTTCATGGAGAAGCCCTTGTTCAACCAACCATTTACTGACTGTAAGACTAGTATGACATTTACAATAAGAAATATATCATCGATATGTAACACTATAATATCAACCAAAATCCCACTGATCCTCTTGTAATACACATGGATCACATTCATTCTTAATGAAAAAAATTATTTTATAGTTTCATTGACCCAAATTTTCCATGGACTAGATTCTTTCTTCCATCCAAAAATGTATATCTATAACTTATATACCTTTTTAGAATTACCTAGAGTTATAAAACCTTCTATTTTCATCATATAGAAATTTTTATAAAGGTTATCATTAAGAAAATATGTTTTTACATCCATATTCCAAATCTCATAATCATAGAAATCTTGTATAGAAATCATAATTCTAATTGATTTAAACATGGATATCAAAGAAAAAAAATTTCATTATAGTTTATTCTTTTACGATATTTAAACCCTCTATCCACTAGTCATTCATTATTGGTACTAATGTTAACTTCCATGTCATGTTTTATGTTGAATACCCATTTTTATCTAATGGGAACTACATCAATAGATGGGTCAACAAAAATCCAAAATTTGTTCTAATACATGGAATAAATCTCAGGATTCATGAAATCATCATCTCTTTCAAATTATATGCTTACTACAACCTCCTTATAGAAAATAAAATCATCATTGTCAACCAATAATGATTCACCATCCATGATGACTATATAACCATATCTTTATGGTTCTTTAACCTCTATAGTTCTCTAATGTGGAAATTGTGATTCAAGAATAAAATATTCCATGGGGGTCTGTGGAATGTGTTCTTATAATAATTACTATGTATATTGAGCATGAAATTCATTAGATTAGATTTTTCTCCCACAATCCATTTTTGAGGATGTGAAACCTCTTAATAAATATCCATGTCTTATGATGGATACCTTATTTTCTAAGGGGTTGTATAGAGAATACACATTAGTTCCATGGGATATCCTATAATGATTGTATCACCCCAAGCTTCCATGGTATGTTTCTCTTCGGATAATATTGTAGCTTGCGTTGTACGCAACATCGATTTCTGGCACACCACGACCAATCATACTAGCTGTTATGAATAGTAATACCATCTTTTTAAAATTTTATAAATTGTATTTTTCAAAATGGACTTCATTTTTGGATTCCGAAAATCAAAATTAGCTTAGGGTAAATTTTTGGTATTTTTCTGAGAACATTCAATTTTTTATGAATAGTGAAAAACAATGCGTTATTTTTTAAAACCAACTGTTTATTTAAATAATTATTTATTTTATTTTAATTCAGAATAAACACATGATACCAATATAAGTTAAATGTAATTCATTGAAGTCATTTTATAATAAAATTAAATGTATAAAATTTTAGTTGAACTTTTTAATGTCTTTACCCACCTTCTAGGCGCATTTGCAAATTTACATAAAACAAAATTTTACCGCTTCTGTGAATTAAATTTAAAAAATATGAGAGAAACAGTTGAAATCAGTAAGTAAAATGTGGTTCAATAGGATGAAAATATTTTTTGGTGAATAGTAACTTTTGAATTTTATTATCCACGGTTAAAAGTAAATAGGGTAATTAAAGGTAAAAATTATATTATAATTACCCTAATAGATGTTGTAATTCTATGGGATTAATGTATTTAGACTAAAATCAACCTTAGGAATAAAATATGATCCTTTTGGACCACTTGGATTAGATTTGAACATTTATTATTATTTTATTTAAAGAATAGTTAAACGTGTTAAATTCAAAGTTTAATAATGTTTCCCTCTGGAATTGGGGATGACCTCATTGATTTAAGGTTCAAAAATTCCAAGCGGTTTCTAATGGGTTTGTTCATAGAACCAGAAACATCCAATGATTCCATATCCATTTGAACCTACTTTCCAAAGGTAGGTGCTCATTAGTTGTGGACTGATGAGGCTTAGGAATTTGCATTGGTCGAGAAGATGGGAGATCGGACTCATCACACCTTTTTAGGGGAATTATTGTCTACTCTGGGACTCTCTTTATATATTTAAGTTATGTTCGTGAATCCTTATTACATTAACAAGTATAAAATGAGCATTACTTTAGATCTGAAAATCAATGATTGATATGTAGGAAATTTAGAGAATCTTTTATATGTATTCGAGGTTCTTCATCGATATAGAATCATCTGTATTTGTTAGAGATTCTTAGTCAATGGTATCCTTTGATACATAAAAGTCTCTTGGTCATTATGATGACCATAATGGTTTTAAATCCACTCAGCGGGGCACTTGAAGTTTATTTTCATTTAGAAGGACATTGATTATTTCAGAGTTGGGATCATACCCGCAGATGGGCTACCTACGTATCCTTTGTTTTGGAAAAGGAATCAGAACCCACGTAGTTTGAGTAAGGGAATATGATGTTTATGATTTATGGATCAAAGAAAGATGTCATAATCACTTTTACAATCTAAGCTCACGTGAGTCATGCTCGGTGTGAGAAATAATAGGTATTGGTAAAACTAGACAGTTGTGTCATGAAAGATGCAATCATAAGAAATGATGTGGGGATTATATATGTATGACTGCCCAAATAGATGAAGATTAGGATTTACTTCAGGGAAGAAATCTAGGAACATGGTCTATAAAGGTATATGTACTTTATGGAGATTTGGATACTCTAATTTGGGGCTTACTCCTGAAAAGCAGGCCCAAATTAGGAGGGGACTTATGATTGAGTTTTACTCCTGAGAAGGAGATCCAGATCAAAAGTAAATTAGGACTGGTTAAGAGAAAATTAGAGGACTTGGGGCTAACTCCTAAGGAGGATGCCCAGATTTGGGAATTTTAAGATTGGGGCTTACTCCTGAAAAGGATGCCCAGATCAGGGGACTTGGGACTTACTCCTAAGAAGGATGCCCAGAATTGAGAATTAAGATTGGGGCTTATTCCTGAAAACGAGGCCCAGTTTAAGGGTTTCTCTCATCTTAAAGGATGAGGTTTAATGAATGAAATCTCAATCTTTAGTGACATAAAGATGTGTAAATCACTAGGTTTTGAGAGATATTCCACAGAATTCCTTTAAGATAAGGAAGTTAATCAAGAAAACATGCCTTAAATGGCTTTGAAGAGTGTCTTGAAGACTGAATCTTGAATAGGAGAGGTGGAATGGCATAAGAAGGGTTAAATGGGCAAGAAGGGCACCCAAAAAGGCAGGGGCGCACAAGTCCTGGCAGGCGTGCAGGTACTGCATGGGCGCGCAAGTCCTGGTCGCGCAGGTACACCTGCGCGACACATGGGTACTTGTGCGGTTGTCAGTCCTTAGGGTAATACTTGGGCGAGACTTGGCTCAAACCCTTGGTATTATCCCTAGAGGATTTCCAGAAGAGGGCGCACAAGTTCTGGTGAAGAAGTAGGGCGACGCGTAAGTGTGTACATTTCCCTTAAGGGTAAAAACACCTTAGGCGCGCAAGTGTTAGTGAATTATAACACTTAGACCTTACTCCTCTTGTTTAGACCTTCCATTCTAGGTAAAGAATTACCTTAGAAGTGTTTGGAAGACCTGAAGAAGAGACTTGGGCATTCATAGCTCTATATGTGAATTCTGGAAAAAATCCTCCTCGAAATGGGGGGCCCACAGGGTCTATTTATAGGTTGGAGAATACCCTGTGTGGTTATCATTTAGGGCTCGCAAGTCACTTGCGCGACCATTAGGCGGCGCGCAAGTATACTTGCGCGACAGTGAGGTAACTTGCACGACCCTTGTGCATTTGAAGCCTTGTTCATGCCTTACAATTTTTGATGTTTTCTTCAAAGGATGAATCAATTTGGACTTAAGGTATTTCCCTTTCCATTCTTTTAGACAATGTTATGAAAAGGAGGGTCAACAAAAGTCCCCCCTCAGAGTTGGATCCGGAAGAATAAGGATGTGACTCTGAGGAAAAGAAGAAAACCAAATGGAAAGAGGCGCGCAGGTGCGAGTCGCGTAGCTGTCATCACGCAGGTGCGTGTCGCGCTGGGCTAGAGTGCACTGGATAGAGCACACAGGCATCAGCGCGCAAGGGTGAGGCCTGGCCTATTAATATGCGGTCATTTTCCATGCATTGCATCTGATTTCCGGATTCTCGAGCTCTCACCGTGTAGGTCACCTTCGCCGCGCAAGTTACTCGTTTTCCGCTATTTCTTCACTGTCGCACTGCTGTCAAGGTAATATGACTTGCATGGTGATACTTGCATGCCAAAAACTTGCGCGGCACATTAAAACTTGCACGACACATCCATACTTGTGCGCCAAGTTTAGACTTGCGCGCCTTAATTCCTTTTCCATTTTTCTGAAATTCCTTCACAAATTTTATGAAAAACCAACTTACTTAAAAGTTAATTTGTTCAACTTTTGTGCAGAATCAATGGATCTTAGAACCGGAATAGCTGATGAATTGGATAGCAAGCGGATTGATGATATGATGAACATCATTGGCCATGATTATTATACCGTCAAAAGTAGCACTCTTCCAGATTTGGCTAAGTATCTGAAGAAATATCATCGCAACTTCCCCCAAAGAATTTATTTGGCTTTTTATGGCTATGGTCATCTGCGAGAAGTTACTATTCCAGAAGCAAAGAACTATCTCCCATTTTCGTGGTTTCAGAATTATACCAACTTTGCTTCAGCAAATATCTCAGGTGGAGGAGTATTTCTAAGTACTGGAACAGTGGGGAAGGCCCACATGATTCATCATATCCCTTGTACGCCATATCTGAAACCTCATACGCCTAAGATGCAACCACATTGTCATCCTTCAATCTTCCGAAATGCTCAGATGGATCAATCCAAAGGCTGGAAGAAAAGTTGGGACTTCTGTCCTGGGGGAGGTGTGAAGACAACTTGGATGTGGGCATACTGGGTGTGACAAACCTGTGCAGAGTTTGTCGAGGATTTGAAAGGAGTGGCGATATATGAAGCTATTTGGGTTGGGCAAACATATGTTTACAGACATGATAACTTCGTGCCAGAGATACTCAGCCACTGGATCCCAGAAACTAATTCTTTTTATCTGACTCATGGATAAGTAGGCATCAGTGTGTGGGATGTCCACAAAATCTCAGGGGCTCCAATTTTGGGCGACATGTATGATGAATTCATTCCTCCCAATGTGACTTGGAATGATTCATAGAAGACTCCTGCTTTAGCTCGAGAATTATTTAAGATCTTCCACAGGCTCAAGAGTTCAGAGACCTCGTTAACTCATTCTAGAAAGGATATTCATCCGTAGGAGTGGGTGAATATATTTCTTATTGATAATAAAGAGAAGGAACCAAAGGAGAAGGAGCCGAAGGAGAAAGGATCCAAGAAAAAGAAATCCAAGGATAAGAGGCCCAAATGTCCTACCACCTTCCCAAAACCTGAGAAGAGGGGTTCTCCTAGTACATTCTAGCCAACTCTAGAAGTAGGAGAGTTCGAGAAGTGGGGATATGAGGTGAATCAAAGGATCCCAAAGAAGACTCATCTGGCGGGCTTCTTGGCTATGTGGCTCAGTGTTTATATCTTTCCAGTCAGAGATTCGAAAGGAGGCGTCAGGCCAGGGACCTTCTTCATTGCGGAAAAGTTGGCTGAGGAAAAAATGGTTGGGTTGGCTACCCCTATTTTAGCAAAGATTCACAGGAGTTTACTTCATGTCTTCATGGGTAAATCTCCTTTAAGAATAGTGGGACCATTCCAAGTTTTATGTGGATGTATTTCCACTCACTTCAGGACTTACAATGTACAGAATGGATTACAAATTCCTAGAAGTTCTTTCAGGCCGTCAGTGAAAGCATTCTCTGGAGTTTCTCCATTAGATGTTAATGCTTATGACATGAAAGTGAGACTGAGAATGTTTAAGGAATTCAACTTCTTTACTTATGGAAATCTGCCAACCGGGCAGTTTGTTGATGATGGAACAACCCATTTGGATTTGAGGGCATACATGCTAGCTTGCAGAGATGGTGTGCTAGTTGCCAAGATTGACGGAGAAATTATATGCGAGGAATATGATCCATATAGATTTTCACATCAATTTAAGTGTCTACAACATATTGCTGTATCTCCCCCAGTACATGTCAGGTTAGAGAAACATCCAATGGTTGCTCGACAACTGTGGCTGCTGACGTCAAGGGAGAAGACTGGGGCGGTATTTGATCTACCAGTCGAAAAAGCGGCACATAACTTGACTACATATTATGCCGAGCACTGGATAACATCATACCCAAAAGGGATACTGAATTACCTAGTTTATCAGGTAGGGAAAAGGAAGAGGACTTTAGAGAAATAAACCCTCCCTCATAAAGTTGATGCTTCCCCACCTGAAGCTGATTCGTCAGAATCCTCCTCTAGGACTGATTCAACAGATTCCCATGATGGGGATGATGAGGCACAATAAGTGGAAAAGAAGCCTCATGCCCGATATAATCCTCCAGTTAGAATCAAGAGACCTACTCCATCAACTCCTGGTGAGTTACTTCATTGTGGTAACTTAATCACTGCTACTTTATAAAGCAATAAGTCTTATTTTCTTATTCTCTATCTGCAGTTGCAGGAGATGGGAAGAAATTGAAGTCAAAGATTGTAGGACCTTCCTCGCAGCCTTCATATCTAAGACCAGAGGTTGTCCAGTTATGGCAGGGTTTATACTGTGGTACTGAGACCGCCTGGCTAGATTTGCGCGAGGGCCTACACCTTCCTGGAATAGAGAATCTTCTGGCTTCTACAAATATCCAATACGAGGATAACCCCAATGAAGTGCGGGCTTACATCAGAGAGCTAGAAATGCTGATATATGCCACTGATGAGTCCGTTCCTATCACTAAGTGGGTGAAGGAAATGATTGATCATGGCGCCGCTGAGGGGACTGATGAGGAGTGGCACGATTATGTGGCTCCTGAAGATGTAATTTTTCTTTCCTTATTTGCTTTGCAACTTGATTCCAGTCGAAGATTTGTTACTTAAGGAAGTTATTTTCTTTATCTTTTAGCTTGAAAAGAAAGGAACTAAGGTTCCTTCGCCACAGTATAGCCTTGGTGGTACTGCCATTGGGGTTGCTGCTGAATCTCCTTGCGAACCAGGCGAGATATATCCTGGACAGCAGGCCATGAATTAAGAGCTAGCAATGGATTTTCATTCTCCAATCTAGGTGCCAATAAGTTAGACTGCCGATACTCCCAAAAAACCCAAAGAAGAAAAGGCAACGAAGGAGGAAGTCCACAGCTAAACGCTTCATTAGAAGCGTTAAATCCTTTGGGTAATCATGAGTCTTAAACCATGAAAAGATTGCTCATTTTATTTGGTATTGCAGGGGCTTCTTCAATTTACCCTCTGAGGGAAAGGAATGATCCTCCTTTGAGGACCACGGAGGGTGCTGTGGAACAAACACAAATTCAAGATGACTTGGATGCTTTTGAAAAATAGCCAACATCTATTCCCAGTACTGCTCATGTTGCTGCTACAAGTAGAGAAGAACCTGCACCAAAATTATTGGCGGCCACAGCAACTGAATCTGCCATCCTTCTTGAAGAAGCTGTCCCGGGTCAAGGGACGCATAATGAGGGTTGCGAAGGGGATACATTAAATGCTCCCACTGGTGAGACTAACCAGGATTCTGAAATATCATTAGATTAAATGATGGATCGTGGCATGTATTTTGAAGAATTTTATGATCATGCTAAGTTATCATGTGATTTAGAAGACCTTGGGCACGAGTGTTATCCTTCACCCAGTAAATGTTATTATAATTTACACTTCTAATCATGACTGAAAATAATATGCAGTTCCATCCATAGAAGCTGCTGAACTGCCAATTCCTGAAGAGGGTGTGGACATTGATGTCAACCCTACCATTCCAGAAACATTATCTCAAGTGGATCTAAATCCAATAAACTCTCCTGAGACCCATCTTGAAGATCCTGTTGAAACTGGGAAAGATGGGGAGGAGTATACTCAAGCTGTTGATCTACTGTTAGGTAATGATTAGACTAAGTTTTCAAGATAGACAACCGACTTCCATTGTTCTATGAAACTAACCATTATTTTAATTGATCAAGTAGGGCTATCAACTTCAATGGTTAGAACTGGAGGTGAGGTCTCAACTTTTTCCCAAACAGTAGTAGAAGGTGAAGTAACCAGGGTCAGGGGGGAAGAAGAAGAACACGGAACTTCCTTAAGTTCATTAATCCCAGATTACATGCCCCCATGTGATGATGACGTTGAATCAGACCCAGATGTGCTTAAGGCGCTCACCTTTTCATGGCGCAAAGCATGGAACAATATATGGAAAATCATATCTAAGGTGACTTTTGAAGATCTATCATCTAAGATCCCTCGATTTTTGTCCCAGTTCATCATGCTAGGACTTGGCAGTTTTGATACCAAGAGATCCATACCGTGGTGAAACAAGTCATCTTTAAGAGAGAGTAGGAGCAAAATTGTCGCGAAGATCTGACCAGGGTAAAACTGTCAGTCAACATCGGCAAATTTGAGGCTGTGGTATCCCGAGCTGAGGTTGACTATGCTGCCAAGACGAAGGAGTTGAAGCATAAGATCAAAGAAAAAGTCGTCCAGAGGATGCACCATCAGCAATAGTTAGATGTTGTTGCTAGGGAACTTGACCAACTCAATAATTCACTTGATGGAGTTCAAACGAATGGTATGAAGACCATTACGGATGCCAAGAAATCACTCCATCAGGCTGAAAAGAGTGAAGTTGGTCGGGTGCATGAGCTTCAAGTGGCTGCTGATGAAGCTCGGGATGCGGTTCATCAAGTGAAGACTTATGTCGACAGCCTTTTGTAATTTCCTGAAAAAGAGAAGAGACTCCAATCTATGGATGTCCTTCTAATTCTTGTGCATTAATGGAGAGAATGCTTTCATCTTCAATCACTTGTGCATATATTTTCCTGCTACCTGATTTAAATTTTACCTAATCCAATGGGCCTAGTAAGCATAGTTTGATTTTTACTAGGATTATTATAAATAATCCTAAAAACTTTGAATCTTTTAATTTCTCAATATTACCTAAATCATACAAAATATATGTTTAGTGAGCTGGAACTTGACTTTTATTCAGAGTTCCTTTGTCTTTTGTGGGAAGTTTAAAGTCATGCACATCAGACATAAAGAGGCTAATGTTTAAGGTCGAAATAGATTTGACCGAATGAATTAAAATTGACTCAATTCCTTGACAATTTATCTGAAAACATATTACCATACTCAAGTATGAGTGAAAATATGTAAGATATGACTTAAGAGTATTTGAATCTGAGCAATGATATGAAAAAGAGGTAAAAGGAATTAGAAGAAGTTGTTCCCAAGAATGAAGTTACCATTATTTAATAAACCCGTTAGGTGGTTGAATTATGCAAGGCCACCTAAGGGAATTGGCTGCATGGTCAAATAAATAGCATCTTTTGGCCGATAGATCCGTTATGTAGACTACTTATGCAAGGCCACCTAAGGGCACATGCTACATAGTCAGGCAAAAGAACTCTCAGAAATTTACTTTCCTAGTGCTAAAAGCCAGTGAAAGTTTATGGAGATTCAAAATTTCCAAAGTATAGAGTTTGATGTATGGAAATAGGTACTTGAATATGGAGAAGATATTTCCAAACAAGATTATCGAAGAACTGGATGGATGTCACTCCTACGAAGGTCTGACCCAAATGTAGGGAAGGAGAACATAAACCATAGACTTGAATACTTTCAGATCATGAAAAAGGATATGGGAAAAGTATGTTAAGGATGGCTATTTTTTCTAATCCCTACATATTGTCATTAAGACAAATAAGGACAAAAGAGGGTTTCCTCCCAAGAATGAAGTTACAAGTATCTGAAAAACCCGTTAGGGGGTTGAATTATGTAGGTCCACCTAAGGGAATTGGCTGCATAGTCAAATAATAGCATCTTTTGGCTGACAAATCGGTTATGGAGACTATTTATGCAAGGCCGCCTAAGGGCACATACTGCATAGTCAGACAAAATAATTCTCATAAGTTTGAAATTTTTGTGACTAGAAGTCAAGATAAGAGTTATGAATATCTGAAAATATTTAAGGTTAGGATTATGACACATAAAGATGGGTATTGTCCAATGTATGCAGAGATACAAAAATCAATACTAACCATAATTATGTTGTGGATGGGTCCTGAATGGAAATGTTAGACTTCACTACGTATCCCATAAGGATGGGAATCAAGCCATACATAGTTCTTGAACTATAGTTTAACGTCGTGTGGGAAAAAAGGATTAGAGATCTTAGTTTAGGGTCATAGAGCTTGGACCAATATAAGAAATACACAGTGTGTGACTTCATGGGGACTTTTTAGTCAAGGGACTGAAAGTGGAATTTGGGGTTAGGACCAAAAGACTTGGGGCTGGATTCGAGGGACACTCGAACGTTCCTACGTATCCCATAAGGATGGGAATCAATCCCACGTAGTTCTAGAACTACCCTCTGTACAAATTAGGTTCGTACATGTGAAGGGTGAAAGGGGACCTTAGTGCAATGATGGTTTGACCCAAGATAAAAGATTCAAGCATTTCCATGTATGCACACAGTCTTTAAAATGAATCATGAGTGAAAATTAATGTAAATAATGATTCCCTCTCAGGTGAGGGTATCAAAGAACATTGTAGTTTATTTTCATACTGGACAAAAGTGTTGTATAGTTTAACGTCGTATAGCAAGGACGAAAGTGAAACAATGTAAAAAATATTGATTCTAGGGGCGGTTTCACGAATCAACATCGTATGAGGTGGAGGTGAACCGATGTGAAGAGATTGGTTTTGGGCTTGAACCTTTGGAGGTTGCCTACGTACCCATACTAGAAGGCAAGGATCAAAATATGCGTAGTTCAATTAAAGAATGAATTAGTGATCAAGTTGTTCTTGGGGACAACGATCTAAAAAAATGTGTTGGGACTTACACGTGATTAGCGGCCCAGAGAGAATGTTATGGTTGAAGTTTTATCTAAACTCACATGAGTCATACTCGGTGTGGGAAACAAGAGGTAGCAACAACCTTAATTATGCACAGTTTAATGTCATGTAGGACATATGAAGGGACTATGCAGTTTAAAGTCTTGCAGTTAGGACTATTGGTGCTGCACAGTTTAGTGTCATGTAGCAGGGAAAAAATACAGTTTAACATCATGTTGGATGTATGAAAGGACTTTCTGTACAGTTTAGTGTCATGTAGTTAGGAAGATGGGGACAATAACATTTAATGTCATGTTGGACAAAAAGAGGACTGTGCAGTTTAATGTCATGCAGTGAGGACAAAAGAGTACACCATTTAACGTCATGTTAGACGAAAAAGGGACGATACAGTTTAGCGTCATGTTGGACATAAGTGCCAATAGTTTAAGGTCATATGCATGGACCGTTGGTTATGCAGTTTAACATCTTGCTGGACGTAAGGGACTTCTATATAGTTTAACATCATATAGAAAGGACGATGAAGGGGGTACAGTTTAATGTCATATTGTCTGGACATGATGAGTAGTTTTAATGTCATGCAGGATAGTGGTGCAGTTTAAGGTCATACCGGACCATGGTGCAGTTTAAGGTCATACTGGACCATAGTGAAGTTTAAGGTCATACAAGACCATGGTGCAGTTTAAGGTCATACTGGACCATCATGCAGTTTAAGGTCATACTGGACCATAGTGTAGTTTAAGTTCATACTGGACCATGGTGTAGTTTAAGGTCATACTGGACCATGGTGCAGTTTAAGGTCATACTGGACCATCGTGCAGTTTAAGGTCATACTGGACCATAGTGCAGTTTAAGGTCATACTGGTCCATAGTGCAGTTTAAGGTCATACTGGACCATAGAGCAGTTTAAGGTCATACTGGACCATAGTGCAGTTTAAGGTCATACTGGACCATAGTGCAGTTTAAGGTCATACTGGACCATAGTGCAGTTTAAGGTCATACTGGACCATAGTGCAGTTTAAGGTCATACTGGAACATAGTGCAGTTTAAGGTCATACTGGACCATAGTACAGTGTAAGGTCATACTAGACCATAGTGATGCATTTTGTGTTTATACAAAATACTTCTTAAAAAATCTGGCATTGGTTGGAGTAGTGATGAGTTCTCCATGTAGGACATATGAAGGGACTATGCAGTTTAAAGTCTTGCAGTTAGGACTATTGGTGCTGCATAGTTTAGTGTCATGTAGCTGGGACAAAATATAGTTTAACGTCTTGTTGGACGTATTAAAAGACTTTTTGTACAGTTTAACATCATGTAGTTAGGACGATGGGGACAATACAGTTTAATGTCATGTTGGACAAAAAGAGGACTGTGCAGTTTAATGTCATGCAGTGAGGACAAAAGAGTACACCATTTGACATCATGTTGGACGAAAAAGGGACGATACAGTTTATCATCATGTTGGACGTAAGTGCCAATAGTTTAAGGTCATATGCATGGACCGTTGGTTATGCAGTTTAACGTCTTGCTGGACATAAGGGACTTCTATATAGTTTAGCGTCATATAGCAAGGATGATGAAGGGGATACAATTTAATGTCATGTTGTCTGGACATGATGACCAGTTTTAATGTCATGTAGGACGGTGGTGCAGTTTAAGGTCATACCGGACCTTAGTGTAGTTTATGGTCATACTGGACCATGGTGCATTTTAAGGTCATAATGGACCATAGTGCAGTTTAAGGTCATACTGGACCATGGTGCAGTTTAAGGTCATACTGGACCATGGTGCAGTTTAAGGTCATACTGGACCATGGTGCAGTTTAAGGTCATACTGGACCATGGTGTAGTTTAAGTTCATACTGGACCATAGTGCAGTTTAAGGTCATACTGGACCATTGTGCAGTTTATGGTCATACTGGACCATAGTGAAGTTTAAGGTCATACTAGACCATAGTGTAGATTAATGTCATACTAGACCATAGTGCAGTTTAAGGTCATACTGGACCATAGTGCAGTTTAAGGTCATACTGGACCATAGTGCAGTTTAAGGTCATACTGGACCATAGTGCAGTTTAAGGTCATACTGGACCATAGTGATTCATTTTGTGTTTATACAAAATACTTCTTCAAAAATCTGGCATTGGTTGGAGTAATGATGAGTTCTCTATCCATCGAGATTAATGAATAAGATCCATTGCAGTAGACCCTATGTATTGAGTAAGGTCCTTCCCATTTTGGCTCAAGCTTGGGAGGTTTCTTTCCTGGTATCATTGGAATTCTGAGAACTAATACCAATTCTCCCTGAGTGAATGAATAAAGACAAAATTTTTTGTTGAAAGCTCGTGCTATTCGATTCTGATAGATATCCAAGTGGTGCAAAGTGCACAATATTTTCTCATCTAACCGTTCCAATTCATTTAATCGCTTTTGAGATTGTTCATCTGTAGATGACTGATCAAAAATGGCTACTTTGAGCGAGGGTAGTTGAACTTCAATGGGAAAGACTACTTCCATTCCATATACCAGTGAATATGGAGTTGACCGCGTTGCAGTGCGGGTGGTAGTCCGATAAGCCCATAAAGCATGAAAGAGTTTATCAGGCCATGACTTATTATCATTATCCACTATCTTTTTCAGTATATTGGAAAGAGTCTTGTTGAATGCTTCTATCTAGACATTGGCCGCTGCATGATACTGAGATGAATGATTGGATTTGATGTTGTATTCTTGATACAACTTCTTCACCTCGGATGAACAGAAGTTGGTGCCATTGTCCATCAATATGGTATGAGGGACACCAAATCTGGTAATGATGTTAGAATTAATAAAGGTAACAATTCATTTAGAACTGACTTATTTGAGAGGTATTGCCTCTTCCCATTTGGAAAAGAAATCAGTAGCAGTAAGAATATACTTAAACTGCTTGGCCGTAGCTGAAGGGTAAGGTCCCACCACATCCATTCCCCATGTGTCAAATGGCCATGAGTATTTAGCTGTATGAAGCAACTCCGGAGGTTGATGAATGAAGTTGGAATGTACTTGGCATGAATGACACTTCTTTGTGAAATCAACACAATCTTGTATCATTGAAGGCCAAAAGTATCCAAGCCTTTGAATCTGATCAGACAGTCTATGTCTAGACTGGTGGGCACCACAGATTCCTGCATGCACTTCTTTCATGAAAGCCATTGTCTCTTCCCCATCAATGCATCTGAAGAGAACTCCATCAAAACCACGTTTGTAGAGAATTTTCTCTAAGTGATCTGGGCTATCATAAAGAGTAAAGTTGACCACACGTCGCCGGATTTGTTCTTTCTCGGATCTATCAGGTGTAAGTATTCCATTTTGAAGGTATTCCCTGATAGGTGACATCCATCATGTAGTATGACCATACGGTTCAGAAGTGGGACTAATTTAATTAATTTCCTCTGTTATTATTTGAACATAAGGTGAAATTTCACGACGGTGGGCAATACTGATGGTTGTCTCGTCCCGATTTGGATCTGCCAGAGCTATGGCTATATTAGCCAGTGCATTAGCTTGAGCATTTTGTGATCGCAAGACATAAGAAAATGTCGGTTTTGAAGTGAATTCCACCATTGACTATCTGACGTAATCATACAAAGGGATTAGTTCTTCTTTTCTAATGGCATAATCCCCATTGACTTGTTTGTTTACCAGGTCTGAATCACCTTTCACCTTTAAATGATTCACTTGTGCTTGAAGTGCCAATTCCAAGCCTGCGATGAGAGCTTGGTATTCTGCTTCATTATTGGTACCACCTTCCCATAATAAGAAAGAATAAGGTAACACTTCCTTTTCTAGAGAAATGAGAACAATTCCTAAGCCAACTTTGTTGAATTTAGGATTTTCCATTTTCCTCCCTTTTGAACTTCTCGAAACACCATCAAAATACATTTCCCATGCCTGAGGATTTTCTTGAATATAAAAGACTTCCTCATCAGGGAGTTCAATATCTGAAGATGTGTCTTCCACTAAAGGGTGTTCAGCCAGGAAATCAGCCAGAGCTTGGCCCTTTATTGCCTTTTGAGACACATACTGAATGTCGAATTGCTGTAAAATAAATTCCCACCTTTCCAGATGTCTTGTAAGCATTGGACAACTAAGGCTGAATTTGAGTGGGTTATTGTGAGATACCAATTGGACCTCGTGATGTTGCAGGTAGTGTCTCAATTTCTGAACTGCAAAAATTAATGCTAGGCAGCACTTCTCAATACTTGAATACTGGGTTTCTGCTTCAAGAATAGTCCGACTGAGGTAGTAGAGGCTGTTTTCATTCCCAGCATCATTATTCTAAGCAATAAAGGCACCCAATGATCACTCTAAGGCTGTCACATAAAAGATAAGTGGCCTTCCTTCAAAAGGTGGAATAAGTACCGGTGGACTCAAGAGATACTTCTTCAGAATATCGAATGCTTCTTGACATTCTTCAGTCCACTGGTAATTGACTCCCTTCTTCATCAATTTGGTGAAGGGTAAACTTTTGCCTGCTAAATTGGCGATGAAATGCCGAATATAGGATAAGTGTCCTTGAAGTCCTCTTAATTTTTTCAAATTTCGAGGAGGTGACATACCAAGGATTGACTTTGTCTTCTCATGATTGACTTCTATACCACGATGGCGTACAACAAAGCCAAGAAATTTTCCTGAGGTTACCCCAAAAGCACATTTTAAGGGGTTCATCTTCAAATTATGTTGTCAATGTTTGCAGAATATGACTTCTAAATCAGCCAATTGATTAGAACGTTGTTTGGATTTGACCACCAAATCATCCACATAGTATTCAACAAACTTCCCTAAAAAGGGTTTGAAGATACGATGCATGGCACGCTGATATGTTGCGCCTGCATTCTTTAAGCCAAAGGGTATTACCCGGTAGCAAAACACACCATGAGGGGCCCTGAAGGATGTGGATTCCTCATCTTCTAGAGCCATTCAGATTTGATTATATCTGGAATATCCATCCATGAAGGAAAGTGCTTCATAGCCAGCTGTTGCATCAATTAAAAGTTCTGTAATCAGAACTGGGAAATCATCCTTAGGACAATGCCGATTAAGATCTCTGAAATTGATGAAAACTCTAATTTGTCTGTTCTTCTTCTTTATAGGGACAATATTAGCCAACCACTTGGGATATTGAACTTCTCTGATGAAGTTATCTTTGATAATCTTATCCACTTCAGCTTCAATTTTGGAAGCATAAGTTGGTTGTGTTCTTCTCGCAGCTTGATTAAATCCTTGATGTTCTTCTGGTAAACCCAAATGATGAGTAGCCACATCAGGATCAAGCTCAGGAATTTCTATATAGTTCCAAGAAAATATATCTCTATTTTTCTTTAGAAAGGAAATATACATCTCTTGTTGTTCAAGATTCATGGACGCACTGATTAAAGTGGGGCATGAATCTTCTTTTGTACCCAGATTTATTTCTCTGAGTTCATCCAAGGTGGTAGAGATACCCTCTTCAAATTCTAGAGGAGCATCTCTGATATCTTCCTCTTCTTCTTCATCATGTGTTATTTCTTCCGTTTCTACTTGCATAGCAGATGATGAATCAAAATTTCCATGATCAGAAGAGATGTTAAAATTTGAACATCTTGAAGAAGAGGATTCCATTTCTGACCCAATTGATGATGAAGGGTCTTCCTTGGAAAATAAAGAGGAGATGATGGATTGAGAATCGACATCACTGTTCACCTCTGATGTCGCTATCACTTCTTCTATCCTGGTTGGTGAAGTATAGACTTGCTGGATTTCAGCAGATGAAATGAAGACATCTCCATTTGAGCTTTCATCATTGCCTGGTGGGTTACCAGTTTCTCCCATGTTGTCTGGCTCGATTGCTGTAATTGAAATTATGGATCTTTTCATAAGAGTATTTTGATTTGGGTCTACCCTGTCAATTTGACTAATAGGAAACACATAATCTGTACTCACATGCCCAAATGGATTTACTGGAATCTTTTCCAAACCATATAGAGAATTAACTTTGGTAATCTCCCTGGTTGTGGATTTATCCTTTCCCTTCATGTGATAGAATTCCGCCTCAATGTATTGAGACTCACATGTCTTGAACGGGGCCTTATCATCATATAATGTCCCAACTTGACCATCAAAACAATATTTGAGACATTGATGGTATGATGAAGGGATAGCCGCATGTTGCTGTAACCAGGGTCTTCCAAGAAAGATGTTGAAAGCTGAGTCTTGATCAACAACCATGAAATTTGAATTGGATACAAGATCTCCAAACTGAGTTCTGAGTGTAACTTCGCCCAGTGGTTCTTGTTCATTTTTATCATATCCTTGTAACATCATGGTAGAAGGAGATAAATCAGATTCTGTGAGGCCCAATCGACGAAGTGTACGAATGAGCATGAGGTTGACTCTTGAACCATTATCAATGAAAGATCTTAGGACATCTATTCCATTGACCTTTCCAGATAAGTACAAAGTTATAATATGTCCATGCATGACATCATCTTCATCTTCATCATTTAAAGATATCACTACATGAAATTCCGCAGGATTATTCTCTACGTGATAGACTTCAGCTGCAACAATTTCAGTTTCAAAATCCGGAGGATTTGACAAAGCCTCGATAAGTGCCTCCCGAAGATCCTTTGACAGATTCAAAGCATCCAGAATTGATAACATGGATGGTACTTGGGCAAGGTGTTTCAATACATCATACTTTTGATCTAGAGGTCTACGTTTCCCAATAGTAACATGTGGTTTAGTAGGTGCCTCGGAAGCAGATGCTTTGGAAGTTGATGCATCTTGTATCAGGATAAGAGTTTCCAATATTCCTAGTTTTGAAATATTAGACCGATTAGATCCATTTACTTTCTGAGAGGAAGAAGATGGAACCTTCAACCGGTCTTCCAGAATAACTGTTCCAGGACTGAATTTACTATTGGTGGAAGAACTTGCTTCTTCTTGTTGAGCTCGATGAAGGGCTCTGCCATGATTTTCTATTGCGTACATAGTTCTAGCAAGGGTATAATTGGAATAGTGTCTTCTGAAATATCCACGTATTCCCCTGTATCCTGAGCCTCTGGAACTTCCTCCGATTCCTCTATTTGATATAGGTAATTTGGGCTCATCATAATCGAAACTGCAGATGGCATACAGATCAGTTAATTGAATCATATTAACAAAACTGAAAATAAATTCTTCATCCGATGAAGACTCTACCTGACTAGCCAATTTAGGCTGTTCCGTTTGATGGTGCAGTGCCCGTTGCTTCGAAGTAGATGACATGAAATCTGCTAGAGTCAAAGACAGCTTAGGCTTTGATACACACTCATCTTCTTCTGATTGTTCCTCTTTCTTGGAATTGTGTCGTTTCTTTGAGGATTTTCCCTCTGATGAAGAGGGTTTTTCTACGACATTCATGGAAGAAGGCACAATTGGTTTCTTCAATTGTGTTCGCAAAATAGCATGAGTTTAGTTGATCATCTTTCTGATCATACAATCATCATATTTATAGGCATTTTTTCTTTTGACTACTTGCCACTCACCTTCCTCCTCTAGAACTGTAGCAGTAACATATGCGACCTGAGCTGAAGAACCTCTCAGTTTGACTTGTCCTAAGTCAACCATCTTTTTCAGGAGGTATTTGAAGACAAAACACTCTTGGATGGGATGCCCCAACATTTGATGAAATGGGCAATAATCGGGACAGTCTTCATCTCCTTTCTTGTTTGGTCTCTTGGGAATTGGAAATTGAACCAAATTATTTTCCAGAGCCGAAATGAAATAACTAGGAACTTTTTCATTTCATAAAGAGTATGTTTTTCTCTTCAGATCCTCAAATTGTTTTCTTCTTTGATCTCTTTGATCATCTTGACAAAATGACCTATGTTGTTGGCGTTCAGGAGGTGGAGCCCTTCGAGAAGATGAAGGTTTTGAAGTAGAAGCAGGTACAGGTGCTTGCTTAAGCACAACTGTAGCAGTCTCTGCTTTACCCATTCTCCTTCCTGGAGCTGATGGAATTACACGAGATTTAGCCTTAGTCTATATAATAGAATCATCAATCTGTTGAGCGATTTAAGTAAGGTCTCGAAACCCTCCTATGTATTTCACAGGGATCAACAATGTGTGCAATTCATCACGCAGATTTGCCACACAGATTGACAAGAATTCTTTTTGAGGGAGTGCTAAGATTAAGGAATATGTTAATACCTTCCAGCGAGAAATGAAATCAGATACCCTTTCATTCTCCCTTTGCTTACAGTTTGTAAGATATAAAATTATTGTCTTCAGAAAATTTGAGCTGAATTGAAGAAGAAATCGTTGACGGAGATCTTCCCATCCGGTGATTGACCGGGATTGCAAGCTTGTGTACCAGACAAAGGATGGTCCTTGCAAGGTTCGCACGAAGCATCTGAGTTTCACTGCTTCTTGCTACTCTGGAGTTCCCATCATAGGATCGCAACAAGACACATAATGCATCAAATGCTGTTCAGGGTCGCCTGATCCATTGAAAATAGGGAATACAGGGTTCCCAAAACTTGATGGGGGAGAGACTGAATCTACCCATTCAGGGTAAGATATCTTTTCTGGTTGAACCTGCGCATGCTTCCCTTCCATAGTTTCCAACCGAGATGTTAATGACTCAATGGTAGTTATTAACTTTTGAGAAACATCTGGTTGAGCTTGGACCTGAACAGGTGCACTGACTGGATCTTGGAATGGTATGGAAGCTGGTACTACAACTGATGGCAACACTACCAATTGTTGTTGCACTTGACCCGTAGGATTAGACCTGTGAGGGTGTACTGATAGAGGAGGATATTCTTGATCCATCTCAGTAGTTGTAACAAACTCCCTTGACTGGCTGGCTCCAGCACGTTTAGGAGTAAGACTACCCTGAATTAGTTCTGCGTTCAACCTCCTTAATTCCTTCATTTATTCCTCCTGTTGCGCAAATCTTTTCTCTAGTGAGAGCGATTGGCCTTCTCCAGAAGAAGGATATGTAACATGATTCTTCCCCTTTACCTTGTTTGATCCCTTTAGGAGAGGGGGAAGTGGGTTATTTGAAGGAACACCCAGATTTTGGGTAGACCTTTGATTTCGTGTATGCACACCTTCTTTATTTGTGTCTGTGCATACAACTTCCTGAACAGGAACCTCTTCATATGATCCCTCTGAGTGAGCCTCATCTGGTGGATCAGCAACAATGGAATTGATGACATTGATTGATTCATAATGAATCACATCCCTTCTATCAGCATTTTTGTGATATTTTCTCCTCCCATGTCTTTGATAAGACATTGCCTTTTGTTGATTCGATCCCTCAGGAACTTCTTGACGAACCGTAATTTGGAGAGAATCTACTGATAATTTGACTCGTTGTTCCTCTTGTGGCTTCTTCCCCAATCTAGAAAAGACCAACTTTCTATGAGGAGGGGGTTGATGATTTGAAAAAGTCCCCAGTCCGGTGGACTGGGGCTGTTCCTACTGTCTTTGCTCAACTCCTTGAATCCTATTTTTTGATTTCGAGGGTTGGTTTAAAAAGCTCCCCAGTCTGGCGATCTGGGGTGGCCTTTATCATGCTATGTCTGAGACTTTCTTAAAAACTCTTCTGATCTTGGAGACCTTGTTCCAGAAATTAGCTGGATGCATCAATCAACATCCACTTTTATAACCCGATTCAAAATACCATTGGATGATTTATGACACTTCTGTCACTTGGTGATGTGCTTTCTCTAAATGAGATGCATGTTCAATATTCTTGTTTTCTTTATGCAGGAGTAATTCAACAACTTGTTCTCTCTATTATTGATTTTGAGAGGAACTAGTTGAAGCCTGTTCTTGGGAAAGATTTTGATTACAAACAAAGCCAGGTATCCGTGGCCGGCCATGGGCAATAACATTACATGAGACCATTTTAGGAGGGCTTTACTGACTGGAGAGAACCATGAAATGCAGTGCTCCATGAACACCCCATCCTCTGACATGAACACCAGATGGGGCATTGGCAATTAACTGGCGCAACTTTCTTAGTGCGCCAAGGAATGAACGCTGAAGGGCTCTCTGCTTATTTTCAGCCTTTGGATATCGAGATACTGATAGAGATGCCATGTCAATTTGGCGTTGTAATCCTTCTATTATATTAACATGATTTTCATATTCATCATAAGATAATACTTTCTTTTTCAACTGACAAAGAGTTTTCCATATTTTGAGACGAATATCATGAATTTCATCTTCTGTCAACATTTCTGGAATGTCATACTGAGAGTCATCCAGAGGCCAAAACATGATTGGCACTTCAACTTTCACCAGTTGTTTTCTCATGTTCAGCATTTCCTCTTTATCATTTGTTGAAGATTCTTCTATCTATTTTCACCAGAGCTGCTTCTTCCTTGTTGCTTCATTGGATTCAATAGAATTGGTAGAGAAATCACTGATTAAACTAGAAGATGCATGACTTAGGGGTGGTTCAGAGAATGACCTACACCCTGGGCTATCTTCCGATTGAGAAAGTATTTCACCTTCCAGTGATTAAACATCATACATGACTGGTTTCGCATTTTCAAGTGCCTCAAGATAAGAGGGATTTCTAGGCACTACATTGTCCACTGGAGGTTTTTCCGGGAAATGTGCATCACTACTATGGAGAGGACTTTCGCAGCGAAATTCATCATCATGGGGAGGACCACCATGGTGGGTTATAGCAAAAGATGAGATCTCTTTCTCCTTGGTCTTCTGGCCACATAGAGGGTTCCTGTGGCTCGCATCTGAAGATGAAACTTAGAGATCAACCGAATTGTCATGAAGCAAGCCTTCATGAAAAAGTGTCTGTTGAAGACCTTCAGAATTAATGTTCCCACTATTGGGAAATGAGGGAGTATAATCTTGAATTCCAATAGATAACTTTCTGAGGGCTTCAAGAACTTCAGCATCGAGCAAGGCCTTGTTACAGATTGGCTCTTGATCTCTTGATTGTGATGGGTGGGTCTTTTTCTTAGACGCCTTCTTACTCACCTTGGAAACCACTTGTTGAAAAATGTGGCGGCTCTGAGCAGGTGTATGTGCCTAATCAGGAGAGATGGCTAGGTTAGGCTGACGATCTCCACTCAAATCAGGTGTATGTGCCTGAATTGGTTGTCCATATGATATGGGGGAGTATTCCCCACAACCCTCTTGGACTGGAACATATGTTTGTGTCAGTTCCGGAGTGAACTATTGATGTGTCACTCCACTGGTAGGGATAGATTTATTTGTCTTTCCCTGAGATGCCGCTGAAGCTGTTATAATATCCTGACAGACATCCAGGATATGAGCAGGAATTTGCTTCTTCTCTTTAACCATTGATAGAATATGCTTGGTGACTTCAACTACCGAAACAGGGATATACGTCTATTCCGTTCTTGGAGTAGGTGTATGTGCCTGCTCCTTTCCTCCTTTTCCTGTCAGTGAATCCTGACAGTACTCAAGTGTAGGGGCAGAGAGTTGAGTCTGCCTCCTGTTTGTCACCGGAGCTTTCCGACTGACTTCTCCGAATGCTACCAAGCGAGACTGTTGGTAGGCTTGATCAATACCAGCAGGTGTATGTGCCTGCTGATTTCACTTCGCCAAACGTGGTTGACGAGATCCATCATATGTAGTCAAAATAGCCTGATGACTATATGGTGACGTATAAACAGGTGTATGTTCTTGCCTATAGTACTCCGCTGGAATTGCCTGGCGGGATTAACGTGATGCTGCCAGATGAGTCTGCTGGACAACAGAATTAAAACGAGCAGGTGTGTGTGCCTGCTCATTGCTTGCCACCAAGTTAGGTTGGTGGACTTCTCCAGATATGGCAGAGATGAGAACCTGCTCATTGTTAACCGGACTTTTCCTCTGGCGATTCATCTTGCATGCTCGGGTTCGAGGAATCTGAGCCGAACGCCTGGAGTCGGTACCCTCATCATGTTGAGGGCACACTGCCGCACGAGTCTGGCGGCGATTTTTGGTGGGAGCCCTCGGGAAAGACCCATGCCTGCTTGAATTAAGGCCCTGAGGGACCTGTTCATTCACCTCCCCAGAATAAGGGAGTGAATAGTGATTGCGTTCCGGGGATAACGACCCGAAATGGTTGGAGACGGTGGTTAGCACCGCCTGCTTCTTGATCACTGGTCATCACTGTCCGGACAACCAGGGTGAGTTATTCACTTAGAGGGCTTGTCGGGAAGCCTCCAGAGTTGGAATGGTACTGTGTTAGCGGTACTCCTTAACCAGCGCGTTTGATACCCAACGTTGAAGATGCTGAGTAGGTGATATTGTTCTCAGAGAGGACGACGATCCAGTAGGAGTAGCAGCAGTGGCATTTGTAGCAACGAAATTCACAGGTGTGAACTTGAGAGCAACCATTTCTTAGAATGTAGAAAATCTTGGAAAATAGTTCATGTTTGATATAACAGACGTAATAAAGATAAATTCCACCACTACATCTTTTGGATGAGAACATATATCAATGATTGTTTTTTGGCCCTCTCATTGAGTTTTAAATAGAGGCCTAACAAATAAGCAAAACATCATTTTGACTTGTTTAAAGATTCATGTCGGGTTCACCATTTTTTGTTTCCCTCGGGAATTGGGGATGACCTCATTTATTTAAGGTTCAAACATTCCAAGCGGTTTCTAACGGGTTTGTTCGTAGAACCGGAAACATACAATGATTCCATATCCATTTGAACATACTTTCCAAAGGTAGGCGCTCATTAGTTGTGGACTGATGAGGCTTAGGAATTGCCACTGGTCGAGAGGATGGGAGGTCGGACTCATCACACCTTTTTGAGGGGAATTATCATCTAATCCGGGACTCTCTTTATAGATTTAAGTTATGTTCATGAATCCTTATTACATTACCATGTATAAAATGAGCTTTCCTTTAGATATGACAATCAATGATTGATATGTAGGAAATTTAGAGAATCTTTTATATGTATTCGAGGTTCTTAATCGATAGAGAATCATCTATATTTGTTAGAGATTCTTAGTCAATTTTATCCTTTGATACATAAAAGTCTCTTGGTCATTATGATGACCATACTGGTTTTAAATCCACTCAGTGGGGCACTTGAAGTTTATTGTCATTCAGAAGGACATTGATTATTTCAGAGTTAGGATCGTACCCACAGATGGGATACCTACGTATCCTTTGTTTTGGAAAAGGAATCAGAACCCACGTAGTTAGAGTAAGGGAATATGATGTTTATGATTGATGGCTCAAAAAAAGATGTCATAATTACTTTTACACTTAAAGCTCATGTGAGTCATGCTCGGTGTGAGAAACAAGAGGTATTGGTAAAACCAGACAGTTGTGTCATGAAAGATGAAATCATAAGAAATGATGTGGGGCTTATGTATGTGTGACTACCCAAATAGATGAAGCTTAGGATTTACTTCAGGTAAGAAATCCAGGAACAGGGTCCATAAAGGTATATGTACTTTATAGAGATTTGGATACTCTAATTTGGGGCTTACTTCTGAAAAGTAGGCCCAAATTAGGAGGGGACTTATGATTTGGTTTTACTCCTGAGAAGGAGATCTAGATCAAAAGTAAATTAGGACTGGTTAAGAGAAAATTAGAGGACTTGGGGCTTACTCTTAAGGAGGATGCCCAGATTTGGGAATTTTAAGATTGAGGCTTACTCCTAAAAAGGATTCCAAGATTAGGGGACTTGGGGCTTACTCCTAAAGAGGATGCCCAGAATTGAGAATTAAGATTGGGGCTTATTCCTGAAAAGGAGACCCAATTTTTGGGGTTCTCTCATCTTAAATGATTAGGTTGAATGAATGAAATCTCAATATTTAGTGACATAAAGATGTGTAAATCACTAGTTTTTGAGAGATATTCCACATAATTCCATTCAGATAAGGAAGTTAATTAGGAAAACATGCCATAAATGGATTTGAAGAGTGTCTTGAAGACTAAATCTTGAATAGGAGAGGTGGAATGGCATACGAAGGGTAAAATGGGCAAGAAGGGCACCCAAAAAGGCAGGGGCGCGCAAGTTCTGGCAGGCACGCATGTACTGTGTGGGCGCGCAAGTCCTGGTCGCGCAGGTACACCTGCGCGACACATGGGTACTTGCGCAGTTGTCAGTCCTTAGGGTAATACTTGGGCGAGACTTAGCTCAAACCCTTGGTATTATCCCTAGAGGCTTTCCAGAAGTGGGCGCGCAAGTTCTGGTGAAGAAGTAGGGCGACACCAAGTGTGTCCATTTCCCTTAAGGGTAAAAACACCTTAGGCGTGCAAGTGTTAGTGAATTCTAATACTTAGACCTTACTCCTCTTGTTTAGACCTTCCATTCTAGGTAATGAATTACCTTATAAGTGTTCGGATGACCTGACGAAGAGACTTGGGTGTTCAGAGCTCTATTTGTGAATTCTGGAAAAAATCCTCCTCAAAATGGGGGGCCCACATGGTCCATTTATAGGCTGGAAAAGACCCCGGGCGGTTATCATTTAGGGAGCACAAGTCACTTGCGCGACCATTAGGCGGCGCGCAAGTATACTTACGCGACCCTTGTGCATTTGAAGCCTTGTTCATGCCTTTGTCAATTTTTGATGTTTTCTTCAAAGGCTGAATCAATTTGGACTTAAGGTATTTCCCTTTCCATTCTTTTAAACAATGTGACGAAAAGGAGCATCAAAAAATAACTAAACCATTTTTAATATAGGGTTATACATAATATAAATTCAACTATAAATATTAATTAGAAATCTAAAAATATTTCCTACATCATGGTATTTTATTTATAATTTTTAGACTTAAAATAATTAAATTTATATATGAAAAAATGATGATGCAGTAATTAACTTATCAATGAAAGATTAAAATAATTGATATTATAAATATCAAAATAAATGAAAATTGAGAATTTTGTTGCATTCCACTAATTTTCTAGGTTAATATGACATGTTAGGGTTGATTTAATGCATTTCATTTCTAATTAACCATGTTTTTTTTACTTTCACAAAAACAAAATACTAAATAGTTTCAAAATTGGCATAAATGAGTTTTTAAAACAAATACTATATTATTAAATGATATAATATTATTAAAAAAATGGTTCATCCAAATTACTTATATAATGATATATATTTCATTAATGAAACACTTTAAGTTTTATTGGAATTTTATGGTATCTTTATTATCCATGTAATATAAAAATACAAGAAGACATTGTAAATGTTAAACTATTTAATTATTAGTTTAATATAAAAGATAAGGTTAATATGGAGACCTAAACTTGTCTGAAACCAATTGGTTTAGAGTATTTAGACCCATCCCAAACCTAGCCTTAAAATAAATCCATTTTTAGCCATTATAAACCGAAAAAGATTTTATAATAAAATAATATTTCAACATTTTCGTAAAGTGACCCTCACCTCTCTAATAAAAAGGTTCTTACCCTTCTCCTAATTTCACACCTCCGAAGCCATTTGGCTTGGCCGAAACATTCTCAAATACCCTCCAAACTACCTTAAAGTCAACCTAGAGGCATTACATTGATTATAAATCCAACCTAATGAGCCCTTTTGATCAAATCAAAAGGAAGTACCCTAAGAAGAGGTAATTATTTCATCATCTCTTTCAATGTACTTTTCATCTTCCACTTCATCTTTATTTGTTATTTACATACCAAAATAATAACTCCAGTACCTTCTACATACTAAGATTTATTATAAATATGTTTCTTCCATATTCATTATTCTATCCATCCTATGAATGACAATGTCACCATACGTGCGTACGTACGACTTACTGTCTCCATGTCATGGTGTAGTTTGTTATTAAATACTTAATTATTTGGATGGGTATAATAATGGGTATAATTGATTTTAATAATTTTTATAACATGTTAATTATTCTTCATATATGATATAACATCCAATCACATATGATTTTACCACCAATAGAATGATATTGTCGCTCGTGCGTACATACAGATTATCATATCCACAAACATGATAAAATTCATTCCCCATCGTAACCATTCAAGAATAATTTTCATTTGATGTTTTAAAAATAATTTTTAAGAACATAATATCATTCTATATATTAGTCAAATACATCCTATCCATAACAAATGTGACTTACATAACAAAACATATAATGAAAATGAATTAGTTGACACCTGAAATAATGATACTACTGAAATATTATTAAAAAAGAAATATTAGAAGATCATATACAATATCATATTTATGTATGTGGTTCTTGTATAATTTAATAACAATGATTTAACTATTATACATGAGGATAAAATACCCTCTACCAATGTAATGTACAAGGCAATGGTTAATTTCACAATCCCTTTATTATCCGAGGTTGTTTATACGTAAGTATCTACTGGGACTTATTTATCATCCACATCTATGTTTCTTAAATATGTATTTCAATTTTTTTACTATTTCATATAATATGGGTTAAATTAATTTATACCCTTGTTTTAATTTTTATAAAATGTTTTTAAAGGAATCATTCCATTGTTTTCCAAACAAGGTACCTTATGACATTTTTGACAAATTAAGGTAAGAATGTTTTTTTAACTTATACAGTGGGTGAAGCTATTTTCTACAGTTATAACACCTTCAAAGATTCCATTACAATCTTATAAGAATATTTTAAAAATAAATTTTTTATTTTATAATTACGTGACTTTTATATGATTTCAAAATAGAAAGTGATATTTCTCTAAAATAGTTTTGATTTCATCTATGTCAACATCCTTTGATGGATTTTACACTTGATTGATGTTGATTTATTGTGATACAATCTTCCTTATCGTAATGAAGGTTTTGTGATATGTTTTACTATGTATGTGTTATTTTTATACAATTCATTGTTTATGGTTAAAGTACTAACATTTCGTATACTAGTTTTAATACAAATGTTTATGTTATGTTTCAAACATTTCATATGAGGAATGCATTGGATTTAGTAAGTGACGTGTGGAGCTCGCTATAGATCCTCGATGCATTGGTAGGTCTCATTAGTCAAACTAGTGTCTTGGCACAAGTCCTTGAAAAAAATATTATTTTTATTCTTGGCATGAGGCCTTGACTATGTGGTTATGATGTTCGACATTATGCATTCCATTATTATGAAATTAGCTATTGATATTATATGTTATTATTCGACTAGTATAATATCATTGTTAATAAGTAAATGGAATTATTTGATTTATCTTTTTCATGTTATGATGAAGTTTAAGTTTAAAAGGATTGTGTTTTAGTATTATACATTACCTTAAATGTTTATGCTTATTTCTGATAGTTTCTACTATATTGTTATCCTTAATGATCATCTGAGCTCACCCCTTTGTTATGTTTTCTTTTTCATAGGATGTGAAGACCTATATTATGATTGACCTCTATGGATAGGCTAAGGGATATGACTACGTTGAAAGGGAACACAATGTTGTTGTTTTTTTATTTTATGATGTAACGTAAAAATTATGTATGTATCTAGTACTTCTAAGGATACTAAACTAGTTTGTCTTTCCAGACCTCATCTCTTGGGATCATGCCAATGTTATGTAATAATGCACCGAATCTGGGTAAATAGGGTCAGGGCATTACAAAGACACACTTCATGCCATGAGTTGAATGTTTATTTACAAAGTTATCCTTAAAAATAATATCATGCAACATATAATACCTTCTTAATAAGTT
The DNA here is from genome assembly GCA_963277665.1 of Viscum album. NCBI lineage: Eukaryota > Viridiplantae > Streptophyta > Magnoliopsida > Santalales > Viscaceae > Viscum > Viscum album. Next base: position 614,078,703 of record OY728119.1, on the reverse strand, counting down.
AATTGGTGATATTTGGGTGTTGTAGGTTCTAAGAGGTGGTTTAGGGAGAATGTGGTGAGGTGGGAGCTAAAATCTCAATGTGAGGAGGATCTTGCAGTGCAAGGATAAGGGTCGTGAGATAATAGAGTCTCTTACAACATGGTTTAGGACTTGCAACTTAATGTTCTGAGGGAGGTTGGTTTTGGTATTTCAACTTCCTAAAAGGTAGTTTTTCATGGAGTGGAGCTATAACATATAGACATGGAGAAATTGGTTTTTAAGGTTCTATTAATTTTAGTTATTTTTCAGCGTGGCCTAAGGTTGTGGGGTAGTCAGTTTGGAGATAGACCTCTAGTGGTGTAGTCCCTTAATTTGTAGTGTGGGAACTTTGAATATGAGAGTTTGGGGGTAGTTGAGGTATGACATGAGTGTTACATCGTAGCCTTACTTTGGTAATATAATATATGTTCAAAATTTATGAATTTAATTTAAGAGTTCATATGGGTTGGGGGTGACTGGAACATAGCCCTCTGGGTTACATAATAGTATTAGGTGAAAACCTAATGATTATGACATAGATATGGGTTCTATACCATAGAATTATAATGAATCATTTGGGTATAAATTTCCAATTAACTTCAACTATTCATTCCTTATACTTAACTTTGGACTCTTGGGTGACATAGTAATAGTTTTTATAGCCATTCCACTACCTTTTCAGTGGATTTGATCCCCATCCTTGGCATATTGGTTCTTAGAAGATCTAAAGTGAGTTCCCCCCCATTCCTTTCTCTTTCCCATCTCATTCTCATTTAAAGGAGGCTATGGTTATGCAAATGATTGGTTTGGGAGTTTTTATGGAAAGAGTTTAATGGGTAACATTATGTTCAAGGTTTTTAATACCTTATTGGTGAAGTTATGATATTTTGGGTGTCTCTTCTTACTTTTGGTGTTTTCAAAAAAAAAAAATTAAACTCTATATTATAGTTAGAGGATCCCCAATTTCTTTTTGTTATTAGTTAATTTTTTCTAAAAGGTGGTCCCTTAGTCAAAGACCGAGGCACAATCTATTGAATAAGAAAAAAAGGAGTTGCAAAAGTCTGAAAGACGGAATCTTATTACAATACTTTTCATAAAACGGGAGAAGATCACCAGGAAAAACATCAAGCCAGGTAATATCCTGATTGATCCCCTTGTTGGCAAGCCTATCAGCAACCATGTTCGCCTCTCGAAAAGCATGAGTATCAATGTAGTTGAGATCTGTGAGAGAATCAAGGAAATTCATCCATCTATAAGTGAGCGGCCTGGCAAGGTAGACCACCCCCTTCCAGATATATTGGACAAAAATGGTTGAATCACTCTCCACCCACAACTTGGTCCAACCCTTTTGCTTGGAAAAATTCACAGCATGAATCACTCCCAACATTTCAGCTTCCAAAGCCGAGGTAGTACCAAAACCGCCGAAGAAGCATCCATGGCACCTACCAAGATAGTCTCTAAAGATGGATCCACAACCTACCAGACCCGGGTTCCCTCTCGAAGCACCATCAACATTCACCTTGATCCATCCTGGAAGAGGAGCTTTCCAGAAAACTTCAAGAGTGCGTCTAGGCGGCCTATAAGAACCCACAATCCTAAGGCAGGGAAGGATCTCAAAATCACCAACAAAGTTGTCATAGTGAAATTTATGGAGAGTGGTCACATCCTTGATGGAAATGAGAATACACGTCCTACCTACATTGAGGCTTAATTAGAATTTATTATGAATAAAATTATTTATATCGTACCAGATCACATGCAGGAGTTCCGCCACCGAAGTCAAAAAAAGATTCTTGATCTGCAGAGAGAAATACCAATTAACACAGTGCTGCAATTGGGAGTTAATAGTATCAAGCGGTGACCATCTGCAACCAAAAATGTCAAGAATGTAATTCCAAAGAGTTGCAGCTGTAGCACAAGACAAAAAAAATGATTAGAATCCTCTCGGTGTTCATTACACATGTGATATCTAGAGTAAAGAGGTATCCCAAAAGATTGTAGGCACACTTCATTGGGGACCCTATTATGGGCAATACTCCAAATAAGATAAAGTCTTGAGGGCTTGATCCAAGGATTGCTAAATAATTCAACCAACTAAGGCTAGAAACAGAATTAATGAAATTATTTTTTTAGAAACTTCTAGATTCAAGAACTCCATTAAAAGTAGGCTCCCAAATAAGGAAATCCTCAGTGATGGAGAAGGGATAACTATCAACGATATGACTGATGTGATTAGGGAGGGAGATATCTTGGGAAAGAAGAACATCCCTTATAGTAGAATTGGTATTGTCAGGTGGAGTGTTGGGAGTCAACATGGAGATTAAGGGGACCCATTTCCAATTATCCATCCAGAAATTCATAGTGGAATTAGTAGTAACCGTCCATCTAGAGTTATGCATGATGCTAATGAAGGATTGTCTAATGGACGGCCAGATGGAAGAAGAAAAGTAATTCCTAGTACTATTCTTAATCATGGTGATGAAACGAGTCTTGAGAAAGGTAGTGGAATCAGAATTTCTATGAATCAACTTCCAAGTCATATTGGCTTGGAGAGAATCATTAAAAAGCTTATGATTTTTAATTCCCAAACCACCCTTGTCCATAAGTTTACAACAAGTGACCCAGGGAATGGTCACAATATTTATTTCAATCTTACTACTAGTCCACACATAATTTTTGATGAAAGTATTGATTTTATTAACAAGACCAGCAATCCAATTGTAAACCATCATCGAGTAAACCATTTTTGAAACAATTATAGATTTAACAAGACAAATTCTACCATCCACATACAAAGATTTACCCTTCCAGGACAAAAGTTGTTTGGTAATTTGATCAACAATGCTGTGGAAGTAAATGGATTTGGACCTTCCCCAAAAGATAGGAACTCCAAGATAAGTGAAGGGGAAAGTGCCTTCCTTGATACCTAAGTAATTGATAATGAAACTTTTTCTGTTAGGGGAAAATTTCTTCCCAAAGAAGACAAATGATTTACACAAACTAATAGCCTGACCCGAAAATTATTCATAATGGTAAAGGGAAATTTTAAGATTTTGAATGTTCCTTTTATCACCTTTTAAGAACAAGATAATATCATCAGCATATAGAAGGTGGGTAGGAACATTTAAGTTTCTAGAAGCCTAGATGGGAATAATCATATTTTGATCCACAAGGTTCATGAGAATCCTACTCAAATAATCTTTAGCAATAAAAAAAATAATAGCAGACAAAGGGTCACCTTGCCTAACTCCCTTGGTGCATTTAAAATATCCTTTAGGATCCCCATTGACCAGCACAGAAATAGAGGCTGAATTGAATAAGGTGCTTATCCTATCAGCAAACGAATAATTAAAACCAAAGATTTTGAGAAATTTTAAGATGAAGCCCCAATCCATGATATCAAAATCCTTCCTGATGTCAAGCTTAATGGCCACACTACCTCCCCTAGTGGTTTTATTCAGCAAATTAGTGCATTTCGAGGCAAGACAGATGCAATCTTGAATAGACCTTCCTTTAATGAATCCAAATTGGTTCCTAGAAACTATTTTATGACAGATGGGGGAAAGTCTGTTGGAATGAAGTTTGGTAATAATTTTAAAAATGGTGTTGATGAGCGCAATAGGCCGGAAAAGGTGAATCTCATCGGCATTTTCCACTTTAGGGATAAGAGTAAGTAATTGAGCATTAATCTCGTGTGGTAGGGTACCAGTCGAAAAGAAGGATTTGACTAGTTTACAAACATCTAAATGGATAATATCACAGTTGTATTGAAAGAAACCATTGTTGAAACCATCAGGCCTAGGGGCACTATCAGGGTTAAGGCTAAAGACCGTGTCTTTGATTTCATGATCCAACGGTGTGCTTATGAGATGAAAATTGTCTTCAATAGTTACCATGTTTGGAATAATATCAGGAAATAAATCTTTGCAAATCTCCAGACCATTGAACAAATTATGAAAATACTCAACAACATGTTTGGAAGGGGTAACTAAATAAGATAATTAAATAGTTCAATGGAATTTAAGTGGAAGGGATGAAATCACATGTGTTTAATTGCCTTTGGGATTTTTGATTTTGAAATTATATCCACCTGTTATTTCTAAAAGTCATTTTTATTATGCAGCACTATGTGTGATTTTTTTTTGTGAAATTACAAACCCTTTTTTCGTTTCTTTGAAATCACCTTACATAAAAGGTTAAGAACTTATATATGTAAAATGAACTTATTGTGTATGTATTTATAACTATGTAAATGTATATATGTGATAGATGATTATTTTTTTTGAAATCCCACTATCATTTGAATTGTAATATAAAATTTAATGTTATGTGTGTTGGTGTGATTATTGTAATTATGTTATTCGTGTGTGGTACTTGTGAATCTTTCACGGTGGTGGTGATGATGAGAATATACGTGGGATATATTTAGGTAGTGAGGATGCTATTATTTATCATGGGGTACATTGTGGGTTGATTTATAGTTTTTGGTTTATGGTTGTCAATGTTCGATGGTGGGGAAGATTTGATGAACAAGGAGTGGGATTCAAAGTTGTTATTGTGAGATGGATGAGATTTAATGTTGTATCATGTGTTTTAGTTACCTGGTACTGTTGGTATGAGTTTAAAAATGTTTATAAGGGGTATGAAATGGGTTATAATTAAATTACTATGGTATAAAATCAACTGTGTTATTATTAATTAATGAGAGTAATGTTTAAAATGAATGGTAATGTAATATTAAATTGTAGATTAGAATAAGGGGTGTGCTTGGGAGTTTTTTGTCATTAAATTACAAATGAAACAATCTAATAAGTGGAACTTGGTTGATATGTAGTGAATTTGGAATGTTTTCAAATCTGTAAAAAAATAGGGCATGTGGGATGTGTTGTAGTTCTCAAGCATAGTGAGTTACATTTAGTGGTGGAAGCAGTTGGTGGTAGATGTTGTGTAGTGATACAGTAGTGTTTCAAGCTATATTAATATCATTTGATGTAAACCATTAGTCATGTAATTGTGTGTTATCTATTATATCTTTCTATATTCATGTTATTTCTATGAACACCCCACTCGCATTGAATTGTACACACTGATACCAAAATGTTTTGGTGGTATTTTCCCCAACATCCAAGATAGAGAGAAAAGGGATGGATAATTTCCACCTCTTCTATGATCTTTCTTCAGAAGTGGTACTTGATGGAATCACCCAGTTGGTGGTGATTACTGATCAATGATGAAATTGTGGGAGGTGATTTCTTGTAATTAGAGAACATGATATGTGGTTGGGTTATATATTGTAGGATTAGGGAATATAGTTGATGTCCTTCACATTCATGATACCCTACTACCTTGGTTATGAGGTTTTGACTGTATATGAGTTGTAATGGATGATGATATGCCATCGAAATGTTACATGTGGATGTTCACTGATTTTAGTAGAGGATGTTTCGACCTATAGAAGGTTGGTGTATATAGGGTTGTGACCCAACCCACATATGACATGGTTTAATGCATTATTACTTATATATATATATATATGGAAGGTATGGGAGTATAGGATGTTTGATGTTGGTAAATGAGAGTGATAAGTTAATATAGAAGTGGATGCAAGGAACCTTTATCTATGTTCCCTTTAAATTATTTCACTAACATGGATACGTTATTTTGTGAGTGAGACTTGGTGAGGTTAGGATGGTTAGTTGACCTATTTAGGTACATGTATGTTAAATTATTTATTCACTGGTGTTGGCGCCAAAATTTGGGACATAGATGAAGCCAAAACAAAGGCACTATTGACGGCCTCACGAAGCTATTTCGCGGAGTCCCCCCAGCACCGCGGCCACCGTGAAGCAAGGAGGCGGGACGCCCCATGAATGAATTTGACATTCGCGAGCCCGCCATGAAGCAAAGAGGCAGGATGCTCCGCGAACACATTTGACGTTCGCAAGCCCACCACAAAGAAACCAAGACCATCTTCGTGCCACGTAAGCTCCGCTTTGCGGAGCCTCTTTCCTATAATTACCATGCTCCCCCTGAGCCCAAAGGATGAACAATCCGACCTTTCGACTTCCCAGCTCCCGAATCGCAAAGTATCCTTCTACTCTACGAACCATGAGCTGTGCGAGGTACTTCTGCTCTGTGAAGTGCCTCTCCTTTGTCTCGTTTTGATCCCCTCTTTTGAGTGGGATTCCATTCACAAAGCCTAAGGGCCTTCGCGGAGGAAGGGGATCCCCAAGGGGACTTGAGTCATCGCTGAGCATTTATGCTTCACGACACACCCTTCATGTACACATGATCCTAATACTAAGGCAGGGTCACTGTACTTCGTGAATCACATTGCTTCAAGACACCTTGATTCACGAGGCACCTTTTCTCCCTGAGGCTGTGCTCCGCGAATGCATTTCCACTTCATGAAGAACCTCCCATATGCACCTCTTCCCTATGCTTAGGATAAGGCACCCCACTTCGTGAAGCACACCTGTTCGCAAGTGCCCTCCACCACGTGGAGCAATAGAGCATCTCTAGGCCCCTGCCTATGAATCCCTATGCTTGGAAATTCCTTTTCCCGTGCCACCCTCTAGGTTTGCATGATGTGATTTCAAAGTCCCTTGGACGACACCACCCATTGCGTTGTTTCGCCTCATTCTTCTTCGCATAGGCACCCTAATGACTATTACTTCTTCGCATAGCCACACTAACGTGGGCCCCTCAATGGTTTTCTCTGTGACACCTCCTCACCATGGCTTTTCTTGTCCCCTCTCTTCATCAAGGAGCAGAGGGTACCAATTATGTAAGTCCTAGGGGTGTGTAGTAAACCCACCTCATCCGAGATGCAAGACATTAAACTACCAAACACCATCGTCCTCAGCACAAGACGTTAAACTGTGACCTCGCCTCTTGCCTCGCACACAAGGTCCCCTGCCTTAGAAATTCTCCTCGCCCACTCGTCTCCATGTGGATGTGATCACCCCTCACAGGGGATGATATCCTCCTTATTGGAGTGGAGTTTTTCCACAGATAAAGGGCCGCCAAATTTGTGTAAGCCCCTAGATTTTCTTGTCGGAGGTAGCATCCCTACTCCTCCTTTCATCTTTGGTCCCCAGGGCCAGCTAAGGGCATGGTAGGGAACAATGCTTCTCCTTTGTTCGGTCCCAAGTCACTCTCCCACTGCGCTTTTTCGCCATCGGGCCTCCATCCTGGAGTAAGTCCCAATCTTTCTCTCCCTGGGCCACTAACCATGTGTAATCCCCACTTCACTTCCCACAGATGCACCTTTTGCAAAGTGATTGTCAAGTCCTTGCTTCCACTTTTTTCTCACAATGAGAATGACTCATGTGGGATTAGAGTAAGTATCGACCATTATAAAACATCCCTTACTACGAGAACTTTGATCTATGTCAAGGCATGGTACGTAGGAAGCCTCCCTGAGGTTCAAGCCCACCCCCACCCGGTCGTTCCGACCATCTTCACATTAGTTCACCAACAAATTGGGTAGCCCAGAGTGTAAGCCCCACACCCCATCCCTAACTACGAGGAATTTGATCCATGTAAAGGCATGGTACGTAGGAAGTATCCCTGAGGTTCAAGCCCACCACCACCTGGTCGTTCCGACCATCTTCACGTCAGTTCACTAACACCTTGGGTAGCCTAGAGTGTAAGCCCCATGCCCCATACCGAACTACGAGGACTTTGATTCATGTCAAGGAATGGTACGTAGGAAGCCTCCCTGAGGTTCAAGCCCACCACCACTCGGTCATTCCGACCATCTTCACATTAGTTCACCAACACCTTGGGCAGCTTAGAGTGTAAGCCCTATGCCCGATCTCTAACTATGAGGACTTTGATCCATGTCAAGGCATGGTTCGTAGGAAGCCTCCCTGAGGTTCAAGCCCACCACCACCCAGTCGTTCCGACCATCTTCATGTCAGTTCACTAACACCTTGGGCAGCCTAGAGTGTAAGCCCCACTCCCCATTCCGAAATATGAGGTCTTTGATCTTTTCTAAGGATGGGTACGTAGGAAACCTCCACAAGGTTCAAGCCCAAAAACCAGTGGATCCCAGATCCACCTTCATGTCAGCTCACCAACATCACCACCTAAACTACGTGGTATTTGATCCTTTCCAAGGAAAGGTACGTAGAAAGCCTCCATGAGGTTCAAGCCCAACAACCATTGGACCCCAGGTCCTCCTCCACGTCGGTTCACTGACACCCTTGGCCACCTCCGAGCATAAGCTCCAAACATCAACATCTAAACTATGTGGTATTTGATCCTTGCTAAGGCAAGGTATGTAGGAAGACTCCCTAAGGTTCAAGCCCAACACCCAGTAGTCCTGACTCCCTTCACGTCGGCTCACCCTTGTCCCACATGATGTTAAAATGTGGACCTATTTCAGCGGTAAGCCTTTGTCACTCCATCCAGCGGTAAGCCATTGTAACCTCAATTAGCGGTAAGACGTTGAAACCCCATCCATTGGTAATCTGTTGACACCTTATCCAACGGTAATCCGTTGCATTCTCATCCAGTGGTAAGCCGTTGAAAACCCCAATCGGCGGTAAGTCTTCATCATATGAACTACATTGACTTTGATTCCCTACCACGAGGATACGTAGGAAGCCTCTTCGAGGATAAAGCCCAAAACCATCATCATCCTCATGAAGATTCCATCCCATTCACCCTCCACGTCATTCAACCACTCCATCATCCATCCTGATTCTTACCCGGGCTGCCACATCCCGGTGAGATCATGACACCTCATATCCCATTCCCTTCAACAGTAACCGGGAAGTCAACCACATGTTGGACCCAATATCAGTGTTCCCTCTAGGGGTTACTCCATCTGATCCACTCTAGTCAGTGTTATGATCAGCCCGATCTGTCTCCGCTAGATGTTAAACATGCGACATACCCTGTGTTAAACATGGGAAGCTGAGTAAAACCTTAGATACATGCCCATGGCATACGATTCCCTGCATTTGATGTGGTATTCCTCGGGCTTCTGTGCCCTCGAGAGGACCTATAATAAAGGACAGAAGATAGAAAAACCAATCCCCCATCATCCAGACATGCCAGTGATGCCCAGTGTGACTACTCCCTTAACCGAAGGTTGCTGCTCGGACTGGACCCCTGGGAATGTCCTGATAGAAGCAGCGTAATTAACTGGTGTTAATGAAGATATGGACTCGGGAAGAGTTTCATGAACAACATCTTAAGTCTATGTGGGAGACCCAGACTAGGTGACGAGTTCCGATGAGGAATCCATAGAAGGAAGAACCGACATCCCATCATCTTGTTCCAATCAAGGAGAAGACGTCCCGGAATATGGAGCGGATGCCGCCTGCCTTTGGAAAGAGGGAATGCGGGGCAACCAAAAACCGTGTCCCTCATCCCCGAATGAGACGAACGCACGCACCCCAGTGAAAGCATCAAAAATAGAAATGGTGAACATGACATGAATTTCTTCTCCCTAATATGGAGATTAGTAGAACTTGGGGCATCAATAGATTGACGTGTCACCGGATCCAGCTATCCAGCGTCGGGTCCCGCTAAGAAAATAGCTGGCCTGGCATGAAACTCACCAGATGTTGGGACAGTAGAATGTTGGACATCCTGTTCTGTGATATTGTCAGCGTGGATCCCTCTTACCAGTCACAGAAGATGGGATGGCGCTCGGGCATTGGTCATCGATTCCTTTTTATTTCAGCACTGACAAGTTCATCTCCCTGCTTCCCAGGAATCAGGTTTCTGCCTCAAGAATGTGATCAACACCCACCCGTCTATGCAGGGGCAGGGGAAATGCCAGAATAGCCACTTTTAATGACTTCACCTCTTCTGCGACGACCTCTATGTCCATGACTGTGGGGCGCCCACGCCCAATCTCTCCATCATAAATTATCCAACGAAGGATAATTAATGACCTCGTGTGTCGTTATGAGGAGGATGGCCTCATCCCTACATGGGATATGGACCGCCAGGACCTAGAGGCATCCGCGTCTCACTGTAAATGCCGCCCCCGTAGGCCGTGTAGGGAGCCATTGCTCCCCACCCCGACATACAACCGCTTCAGGAGCCTATCCCTGGAGCGCTTTGACGACTCCCTACCTTACACTGATGAGGTAGGTGACGTCCTGCCCAGCCTGGTCAGAGTCCCAATCCAGGGTCTCCTAGAAAGGGCTCCCACCGGGCCATGTCAGCATCACCACCCGGTCTTGTCAGAGGAGGAGTAGGTAAGCTATACACCTGTACCACCAGCCCCGGATCGTCTGATCCAACGCCAATGTCAGGAACGAGCTGAGGAGGACGCCCGCCAAGGGTCGTTAACATCGAAGGATACTATGGCTCGAGCCACCGCTGACACATTTCATCAAGTCCCTGCATACACTATGTAGGGGAACCTCTACGCCCGACCAGGATCGAGGCCCCAACCACCCCACGGGTTGGATGGGTCGACTCTCATAGTCGCTGACAGAAGCAGTGGCCACCACGAACCAACCCATAGAGATGCCACCCTGTACGGAAGTCCTCCTTGTACCACCACCATAGAGATCGTGGGCCTTCCCCACAGCGAGGCTCAGCATGGAGGTCTGCCCCATGCGACACCCAATCTGAATGAAGGTCTTCCCCACAGAAGTGATGCTCATCCTATAAGCCTCTCTCGTGACCATTAAATTGGATATGGAGTCGTTCCTCCTGATCCCGACCGCTGGTGCAGGGACATTGCACATATGGTCTCTCTTCAATGTGTGGATCCTACCTATGTCCTCTCTATAGTCGGTGAAGGTCCTCCTCACCCCGGAAACTAGAGGGGTGAAGGCCAACCTCGCTCCACCCGCACCAAGCATGGAGGCCCTCCCCATGCTCCTGCCTGTCCCAGCGGAGGTTTTTCCCGCTCTAGTGCTATTCATGGAGATCCTCCCCATGAACCTTTCGACATTTGTCACAGTGCTCCTCAGACACTACCTTTCTCGGGTGGAAACCCTCTCCCCTCGAACACCAGTGCGGACAAAGGACCCCGTGTCGGGGATCAGCCCTATCCCGAGGAGCCACCCATGGGTAGGAAGGTGAGTCATCGCCACCACAAGAAGAATCCTGAGAAGGCCTGAACAGAGATCAAACCAGCATGCTTCTTAGACTCTGAATCAGAGTACGAATCAGCTCAGGAAACCTCCCCTCGCTCATTTGAGTCAAGGGCCCAGGCAGGGATGAGGCGCATCACCCTGGTGCTCCCGGAATTCGAGGTCCACAGGATTCCCGCCTCCCTCTGCAGGTTTATCTAGGAGGATGAAAATATGGCAACCCCGAAGGTTACAATCATGCAATCACCACCATCATCATCGAAAGCGCTCTCTACCTCCACAAGAGATCACCGAGAACTATTTTGGGGACCAATGGCAGGCGAGCAGTAGCACGAACCATCACCAGCAGCCCTGGCCCCTGAGCCAGGAACGGAGGCCATCAGCCCATACTATAGTGATGTAGTGGCCTGGTCGCTACACTCTTCAGAGGACAGCCCGAGAATCGGCGGCCAGTCATCCCGCTTGCCATATTCTCCACCGGCCGACATGCTATCCCAGTAGTCTACCTCAGTACCGCTGATAGTTCCTCAGCCACCCCCAGTTGGAGAGTGGGGAAAGCAAGGGCTAGACCCTGAATTTGAGCCAAGGATCTTCTGGAGCATCCTTACAGCAGACCACTTCCCTGAGAATTTATGGCCCATGGCAGTGCAAGATTTCTGCATACTGGAGTCCCTCACCCAAAAGGAATTTGAGTGTTTCCATTACACCCTCTGGGTGACACATTTCAGTATTCATCATCAGCACATGGTTTATCCAAGGAGACAAATTCATTTCAAACACATCAGTGAGTAGTGTCGTCTAGTCGATCTGGCCGCACTCCCTGTGGCCCAGCGCCCTGAGTCACCAGGTCGCTGTGAGGCCCTCCAGTAGAAATTTGTTCAAAGTATCAAGGTACTCCACAAAAGTTTCAGGGAGGCTACCCCCATATGAAAATCCATGGATGGGGGCAGTATGAAGCCCTCCTCTTCAGCCCTATCCCGTGGCATCCCAACTCGCTATGTGATATTGAGGACATGCCCCAAGGAAGGGTCACAGTCAACATGGCTGACATAGTGGACAAGGAGGACGAGTTGGAGTTTCTCGATGGAGACTTACCCCATGAGGGTGATCCACCACTATTGGACCCATCGGGGTGGATTACACGTCATTATATGAACCTCCTAGGTCTCCCTGTGCCCACCGAGGCATTGATACTTAGCTGAAATTCCGGTAAGGGTAAAAAGAATGTCAGAGCTATCAATCACTCCGACCCATCTTCTTTAGTGCAGAAGACAGAGGAGGACCCCGAGAAGGCCACGTTGTGCCAAAAAATTTCAGAGCAGAAGAGGTTGGTCGATGAACTCCTGGCTTAATGCGTTGTAGAGAAATGACCCAACTACGGTGATCCTATTCCGGGGAAGTAGGGGCAGGAACAACTACCCCTCGATGAGATGCCCCCAGGAAACCCTGATCATACCGCTCCTATGGACAGGGATGAAGCTAGAGCTCACAGTAAGAGGGTGAAGTATGTCTCGTCAAACCCTCCCGAATGGCGCAACAATCCAAGGAATCCAACCTGGGTTCCCCCAGATGCCCCACAAGTCGCTCAACCAGCCGCTCCACGAGCCGCTGGTCCTGTCTACCGTGTTGAAGAACCTGACAACGCGCTCATGGTTAGGGATCCCTATCAAGATAGGGATCCCCACCCAGATGATCCTATGGCGACACTCATATCCTGCCTTGAGACTTTGGAAATGATACAGTTGGAAATCCCTTCTGATGGCAAGCCATTACCAGCATGGGTGGATGATATGACAATGCCTCCGGTTTTCATGAATCCCACCTTCTCCCCATTTAACGGTATGGGGGACCCACCGCAGAACCTATCCCACATCAATTCAAGGTGTAGGCCCATGTTAGGCACTCCAGCGCAGTAGGAGGCCACCAAGCTCCGCTTTTTTGTTCAGACACTGGAGGGGACAACATTCGTCTGGTACAACCAGTTCCCCATCAGATCTGTGACTAGATGGGAGGACCTTTGCAGGCATTTTTTCTACCATTTTAGCTCTACCACCTAGAAGAACAACATCGCAGACCTCTTAAAATGCAAGAAAATTCCTGATGAGCGAGTCGCGGACATTATCACCTGGTGGAAGGGGCTTACATACTCCCTTGACATGCCACTAACTCAGGAGAAATTGCTGACGATATTTGTAGGTAACGTCAAGATGGAATTGGTTCATTCTATAATCACCAAGAACTACCCTGGAGGATTTTGAGACTTCTCCGACAAGGACCAATTCCTTGAGGAATCCCTGCAATAGGCCTACCGGGAATGTCTATTTCCCCTTGTAATCCTAGCGAGGAGGGATTCCAGAGCTGAGCCCGCCACAGTGGCCCAAATAAGAGCCCCAAGCAACTAGAATTAATACCAGTAGAACCGGCCCCGTAGCCTCGTAGAGGCCCTCCACCTCAGGCGCAGCCTCTGGCTTAACAGCATCCATAGAATCAGAAAGCGCCCCCGCAAAATGCGCTGCCACTGCCTTGGCACGACAATCAAGGTCCACCTCCTCGACAGGCCCCTCCGGCCCCTCGTTAGGGCTAGGATCCGAGGGCCCCCTTTCCGGAAAGAAGAAACCAAACTTACTCATTCAACGAGAATCAGGCCGGTTACTTCTGTAGCGCTGTAGAACAAGGGATTGTACGCTTGCCTGTGTACAGAAGGCCGGAAGAGGCGAATCTCACTGATCGCCCCAACTACTGCCCCTACCATCAGATTCTGGGGAACACCCTCAAGCAGTGCTATGTGTTCAAATATTGTCATCAAGACCAGGTTGATAAAAACATAGTCAGGCTGGGTCTGGCCCCAGCACAAGTGGAGGGTGTCTTTTTATGGTCAAAAAATGGTAGCGACAATGAAGGTGAGTGGAAGCAGGTTTCTAACCACGGGTCCTATAAGTATGATGATTGGATGGCTCGAAAAACGGTTGCTTGTTCCCATGATATCATCCGGGCACGCCTCAATCCGCCGGAGCCTTCAGAAGATGCGGCCACTGCTTCTGCATCATCATCTCAACTGACCTCTTCCTAGAAGAGAAAGTATTGGCGGCACAAGAAAAAAGCAACGCGCCCCACCAATTCCATCGTCGTCCCGCACTCTCGGTGACTTCATGACCTCTGAGATGAGGAACCCTACCAAAATCTTCCCAGTAGTGGATGACTCTTCAAGTGATAGTCAAGGGTACGCTTCGGTTAATACCGTGGAGTTGGTAAACCCCTATATGACTCCCGGCAAATGGGAGAGTTAGGCGAACTGCCCCAACGTCCCCAGTCGACGCCAACGTCGGAAGAGCCATGGCCATATGGGTCGTCGAGGCGCATCAGTTGGAAACTCCAGCCAGTCCATGCATACCACTGAGACCAGAAAATAGGCCCAGCGTAGAGCTCAGCACTCACAGCCTCTTCATCCGGTGTCATCAGGACCGCTTCTACCACCATGTGTGCTACTGGATCAGGCAGAGCTACCTCATCCAGGCCACGAATAGTCTCGCCCTGCTATAGGACAATCTCAGTCATTTGATCCTCAGACTACAACGACTTTTTGGGCTTTGACTACTGAACATCGTGACATGCCCAGCCCCAGTGAGCCGCCGGTCTAGCCGGCAAGGCCCGCCATGTCTTCAATCATAGACCGGCCTCCTGTAAGCAGAAGTTCACACCTGGCATGTATGTATGATGTTATAAAGCACCTCTCCGACCTCCCAGCAAGGATTTACATCCTTGAATCCCTACTCCTATCATTAGATATGTGTGAGGCCCTCACCGAGTGTTTAAGAAGCCCCCTCCATTTTGAGACGGAGGTAGCTTCTGCAGATGCCTTTCATGCTCAAACAGTTGAGAATGCCAAATTATAGGCCATCATTTAGTTCTCTGGAGAGGATGAAGGCTCCCCCATATAGGGGAAAATCCGCTCGTTGTACATCACTGTCCAATTTAACGACGTGGAGGTTCGCCACTATCTTGTTGACACCGGCTCTGGGATTAACCTTATCCTGAAGCGAACATTGCGGAAGCTGGGGTTATCCGAGGATGACCTGACTCCCTCCGATTTAAGGATCAAGGGATATGATAGGAATGAGCAGCCCCCATATAGCAAGATCTATTTGAAGACCCAGTTCGGTGGCCAAGTTTCCAGTACCAAGTTTATGGTTGTCTCCCAGGACACCGCGTACAATGCATTGATGGGCATTCCATGGATCCACCAGCACGCGATAGTCCCCTCACCATATCACTAGTGCCTCAAGTACTCCCTAAATGGTCGAGTAGGCATACTCCAAGGTGATGCATTTCCTTTCACCTCTTGTGAATTCCGTTATCTGGACGATGACTATTACAAGAGCAAGGATAAGCAGATTCTGGAAAGTGAGGTTGAGCCCACCACGGTCACAACTGACCCCTAGGCAGGTCTAGATGATGCCTACATCTTTATAATCTACCAATTGGAGGCCACAAACCCCAACATGGGGAAATGCTTTTTTGTCTCTGGTATAAGAGGAAGGCATATTCCCAAGTCCAAGCGACGGTGGAAAATCACCTCGTGCTCCTACACAAACCAGGCTCAGGTGATCCCGGAACATCCTACCCCCGTATGGTATTGGGATGTCCGCCATATGGAAATGGTAGTATGTCATACATTTCTTTTCCTCTGGGCTAGAATTAACCGGCTCAAGCTGACATTCCACTATTTCTTTGATATCATCAAGCGTGGCCCCTTGGGCTGAAGACCAGATGAGATCGGATCAACTACCTTCATCGCTATGGTCTCAGTGGAACGTGAATCTCCTGAAATATTGTCTACTGCTGTCCAGGCCGGTACCAGCCTCTTGTCAGGTTCTTCCAACCCAGAGGAAGCTTCTCCCATTGGGAATCCCTCCTCCACAAGAGAAGAATAGGATTTTGATGATACTCCCCCCACCTTTGAAGAAGGCGTTTCTGCCACGGTCGATGAACAGGTATAGGTGAACCTTGGTAGGGAGGCAGATTCAAGACCCACATAGATCAGTGCTGCCATGTTCCTCGAGGAGTAACAATGGTAAGTGGATTTCTTGAAGTAGCGCCACGATGTATTCACCTGAAGCTACGATGAGATGCTGAGACTATATCCTCAGGACCGCCTCGGTCTCCTAAAAAATCATCGTGGGTTCAAGTAACCTCCCGGGAAGATGCAAAATTTCACGGTGTCGTGGTCGAGGCTGAATTTGACAAGCTCATCAGATCCAAATTCACCAAGGAGGTCCAGTACCCCAAGTGGCTAGCCAAAATTGTGCCAGTAAGGAAAAAGAACGGACATATCAGAGTCTGCATCGACTTCCAAGATCTTAATCGTCACTGTTTGAAGGATGAATTTCCCCTTCCAGTGAAAAAATTGTTGATCGACACTATAGCTGGGATCCATGCCCTCTCCATCATGGATGGTTTCTGTGGATATAATCAGGTTCGGATGGCCCCTGAAGAAGAGGATTCTACTGCTTTTAGGGCGCCCCAAGGTACTTTCTGTTACCAGGTTATGCCCTTCGTCCTGTAGAATATAGGTGTAACCTATCAGCGGGCCATGCCCAACATATTCAAGCCAATCCTCAGAACATTGGTGGAATGCTATGTGAATGATCTGGTGGTCAAATATCACCCGCTCTAGGACCATCTTAAGGTCCTTGAGAAAGTGTTCAGCTTCTTCTGTTCCCACCACCTAAAGATAAACCCGCTGAAATGTGCCTTCGTGGTCACCTCCAGGATGTTTCATGGATTTCTTTTAGGTACCGATGCATCGAGATCGACCTAGAGAAGATCTTCGCAATCAGACAGCTGCCTCCCCTGAGAAATATTCGGGAGATTCTAGGTTTCCAAGGCCACTTCACCTACATACACCGATTCATTGCAAATCTGGCCAGCAAGTGTAATCCATTTACCTGACTCATGAAGAAAGGATCTGCCTAAGAGTGGGACGTAGTGTGCCAGACAGCGTTTGAGGAAATCAAGCAGTATCTGCTCCAGCCTCCAGTCTTGACGTCACCCATCCCTGGAAAGCCACTGATCCTGTATGTGACTACCCTGGAATGATCTCTCAGTACCCTTATTGCCTAGAAGAATAATGAGGGGATAGAAAATAGTCTTTACTACCTTAGTCATATGCTCATTGATACGAATACCATATACTCTAACATCGAGAAGAGCTACCTTGCATTGGTATTCACAGTACAGAAATTGCGACACTACCTACAACACCATGTGGTGCAGCTTATCTATCGGGTAGACCCACTAAAGTACATTCTAAACCGACCCATGTTGACCGACCGTCTAACACGGTGGGTAGTAATCCTACAATAGTTCGACAATAGGTTTTTCCCTCAGAAGGCTATCAAGGAACAATCATTGGAAGACTTTCTATATTCCCATCCAACCTCCGCGGACAAGTCCATGAACTTGGATTTTCCTGACGAGGCAATCCTCTCAGTAGATCCTGATATCCCATATTGGCAGATGCACTTTGACGGTGCCTCCCTGAGCCCCAACGACAGGATACTCAATGATTCCCAGCTCAACATTGTGGGCTTGGGTATTGTCTTTATTACCCTGGCGCAAGCCATTATGCCGTATTCATTCCTATTGTTGGAAGGTTGTAACAACAATGAGGCAGAGTATCAGGCTCTTATCACTGGCCTTGAGCTGGACCTTGAGATCGATGTACCCCATTTTCATGTGAAAGGGGATTACAAACTAGTCATCAAGAAAGTCAACGGTGGCTACATCATCATAAATCCAGGGCTCATACCATTGTTGGATCGCACCCTCCAGTTAATGTCCCAATTTCCATCACGGACGGAAGTTACTCCTATCCCTCGATCTTAGAATGGTCGAGCTGATGCCCTGGACGGCCTGGCTTTATCACTTGTAGAACCCGACCAAGATGATCTAATTATAAATGTGGTACACTGGAGAGTCATTTCTCATGTCACCTCATATGATGAAGACGGACTTCAAGTAAGCCATCTTACCACCGGATCCTCCACGTCAGGACTCCCAGGTTCTTCAGATGCAGTGGTAGAAGAGATTCCCAACTGGAGAGACCCTTTTGTCAAGTATCTCCAAAATGGTTGCCTCCTGGATGATCGGGCCGAGCGCGAGTGAATCCAATTCCGCGCGCTGTAGTTGACCCTCCAGAGTGGTCCCAGACTTGAGAAGATCCTCTACAAGTGCAGGTTTGATGGTGTTCTCCTCCATTGTATCCAAGGAGTAGAGATATCTCAGGTCATGCAGGAGGTTCATGCTGGTTCTTGTGGGGCCTACCAAGCCGGGCCAAAGCTGTTCCATCAGATCTGGAGACTGGGATACTTCTGGCCCTCTATGATCCATGATTGTATCGAGTTCACCAAGAGATGTCACGCATGTCAAGTTC
Organism: Viscum album; assembly: GCA_963277665.1. Taxonomy (NCBI): domain Eukaryota; kingdom Viridiplantae; phylum Streptophyta; class Magnoliopsida; order Santalales; family Viscaceae; genus Viscum; species Viscum album. The sequence continues at coordinate 614,060,181 of OY728119.1, read as the reverse complement.
ATGCTAACTTCTTGCATCGGCCGCCAGAACCTCTCCACTCCACCAAGTACTGTTGGCCATTTGCGGTATGGGGACTCGATGTCGTGGGACCATACCCACTGGCGACAGCTCGCCAGTGCAGGTTCATCCTGACCGCCAAAGATATATTTTCTAAGTGGGAAGAAGCAGTTCCGCTCCAGGAGGTCAAGGCCCATTCTATCGTTGAATTCATGAGCTCCAACATCATCCACTGGTTTGGAGTCCCTCATGTTGTCCTGATCGATAACAGCACCAACTTTCGAGCAGCCGAGCTGAAAAAAATTGTATGCCAAGTACAACATCCGTTCGAACCATACCTCCAGCTAGCACACATAGGAAAATGGGCAGATCGAGGCGTTCAACAAAACCCTCTCTAACATTTTGCAGAAAATGGTTGGCCAGAACAAGAAGAGTTGGCCGGACAAGCTCCCCAATTCCCTCTGGGCCTATGGGACGACAACTCGCAATTCCACCCAGGTGACCCCCTACTCCCTGGGGTACGGAGCTGAGGATATCCTTCCCATTGATATCCAGCTACCCTTGTTACGAAAATTGGTCTATGACCAGAAAGTGCCAGATAAGGTAGCCGAAATTCATCTGGATGAATTGGAATCCCTTGCCGAGAATAGGCTTCGTGCCCTACACAATCTGGAAAGGCATTAGAATAAGATAGCTAGAGGCTTCAATAAGAAGGTTCACCTCCACTCTTTTCTGCAAGGCGACTTGGTATTAGACCTCAGGGAACCATTGATACCTAACAGGAAACCACCAAAGTTGGATCCCAAATGGGAAAGACCTTACCTAGTCCACAAAGTTTACCCCCAATGGATCATACTACCTAGTGACCATGGATGGTGAGTGTATAACTCCTCCCACCAATGCTAAGTTCCTCAGGAAATACATTTCCTAGGCCTACTGGTCATGCACGACCTTAAACTGGCTGTTCTTACATGACCTTAAACTGGCTGGTCCCGCACAACCTTAAACTGGCTGGTCCTGCACGACCTTAAACTGGCTGGTCCTGCACGACCTTAAACTTGATGGTCCTGCATGAACTTAAACTGGATGGTCCCGCATGACCCTAAACCGCACGCCGGTCCCACATGACCTTAAACTGTCCGGTCCTACATGAATTTAAACTGCATATTGTCCTGCATGACGTTAAAATGCATTTTGAGAACTACATGTGGCTTGATTCCCATCCTCATGGGATATGTAGGAATGCTCAAATGCCTTGTCATGATCCCAGTCCGAAAATCTTCTTTTTGACTATCCCCCTGGGGTTTAGTTCTCTAGGAGGGTCCTTGAATGATATGGTGTATGCTTCCTTATCCCCACTCATACCAGGATTGTAATGGTCGCACCATGTGCCCACTCCCCGTTCTTCTATCCCCCCATGTCCTCACTGAATGACGTTAAACTTCATGGCCTTCAAGAACTACATATGGCTTGATTCCCATCCTTTTGGGATATGTAGGAACACTTGTACATTTTGTCTTTTGGCCCAGCCTAAACGCAAGAGTCTTCCCCTCGGGTCAAGACATATGGTCAGGTGCAGAATTTTTCCCCAATTCTCGTCGAGCTAATCTCAATCTGGCCATACGTCCAACTCACTAGAGACATTCACCTCTTTCATAAATGGGTACAACTATGCTTCACCCACTCCTTTGATTGGGACTCCATCATCTTCCTCATCCAGAAGGGCCCTCAAATAATATGGATGCTAGGACTAAGGGATCTATTACCACTTCGGGCCAACACCCTCATGGATGTTGAGAAACAAGTCTAAACAAGTCCTTCATTTCGAATATGTTCAGCGGTCTATGCTCATTTGTTGCTCCCATTTATGGTCAATATAGGGACGTTGTGTTTCGAACATGGTCAATAGTTGTCCTGTGACATTGGGACAACCCCATGATGTCCCAAACATTGAGTGTAGTGGTTCATTCTTCCCTGTTGTATCTCCAAGAGATAAACTCCCTTCAGGGAAAGCTAGGTCTTAGTTCCCCATATAACGGGGAGATCCAAGACCGGCTCCTTGTTTCCCACACTGGGAACTACTCACGTGGGATTTGGAGCTGTGATGAGGCAGTAACTGTGCAAGAGGGAATATAGACTTCCATCCAAGGCCCAGCCTCAGGCCCCCTTGGCCTTTTCGGGCCCCCAGCCCAGGTTCTCTCTTATGGGATTGTACTGTGTGGTATGGGATTATTTCCTCATTCACGTCAGGTTATTCGCCGTACCGTAAACATCCCTGTATGAGAAACCTTATCCTCTCTTTCGTCCTCACTACAAGACGTTAAACTGCAAACCGGTCGTGCCTTCCTGACCGAGGCCCAGCCTTAGGCCCCTTAGCCTTTTCGGGCCCCCATCCCAAGTTCCTATTTAGGAGTGTGCGGTGTGGTATGGGATTATTTCCTCATTCACATCCGGTTATTCGTCGTGTCATAGACCCGCCTCGTTAGGGTATCTTACCCCCATGTGCTTCAAGAACTATGTGTGGCTTTATTCCCATCCTACTAGGATATATAGGACCACATGAATTTCTATACTTTGGGTCCATCCACATATCTCAGAAATCCCCCTTTCACCATGGCCCTGTGGCCTACCCTTTTCTGGGTAGGGGAGTATATGGTGTGGTATGATATTATGTCCTCATTCACGCTGGGTTTGTAATGACCACACCGCGTACCTCTCCACCCTGGGAATTCTCTATCCCCTATTCTATACTCATCCCTTCAAATCAGTTACTCTCAAGTTGAGTACCCTCGTCGACCCCCTTCAGCGATACGCCAATGTGCCTAAGGGTACTCTGGTTTAATTCCAGGAATGTCGGACTCTACTCGGACATGCTTCCACCTATTTTTCAGGATTTGTGTTCCCCTTCATTAGGGCTTCCATCACCTTTCATGCACGAAGGTACCCCCAAGTGGCATGGATGCTAGGCCTAAGGGCTCTCCTACCATTATGAGCCAACATCCTTGAGGGTCGCAGACAACAAGCCGATAGAAGTCCCTCATTTTGAATATGGTCAGTGGTCGATGCTCAATTGTTGTTCCCATTTCAGGCTAACGTGATATGGATACTGTGTTTTGAACATGGTCAACAGTTATCCTCCATCACCACTCCAACCCCATTAATCCTAAAATGTTAGGTAAATGATTTACATCCTTCTCCACCTCATCATATCCAAGTATAACTTCAAAACTCTTGGTACTATTCCTCGATGCGCATTCGCACGTTAGGTGGACAAAATTTGTGATAAGGGTGTCATTCGGGGTTCTGCACCGATTTCCCTTTGGCGTGAATTCCCGATATTGTAATAAACATCTTCCTCCCTTGTTTCCCACAACGAGCTTGACTCATGTGGGCTTATGGATCGGGTTTTGGTCTGCACTTACTTGGAGGGTTTTCACTCCTCCATGGTCCGAGCTCTAAGACCATAGAGTAAGATCTCGTTTAGAACTACATGTGGCTTCATTCCCATCCTTATGGGATATTTAGGAACACCCAGACGTCTTGTTTTTGGGTCCATCTCAATTAGGAGCTAGTTTCTCCTTCCCCTTTACCCGCTTACCTCTATTTATGCCCCTTGGCCTAATGTTCCTTTCTCGGAATTGCGTACTATGTGGTATGGGATTATGTCCTCACTCACGTTGGGTATGTTTTATAGCACCGTACACATTCCCCAGTTAGCATCACCTCTACTATGTCTATGCCTCGTAGCATAAAAATACATGTTTGGTCCCATCACATGACCCTAAACTGTGACATTATCATCCAGGCCACATGACGAAGAAACACACTGCATCGTGATGTCCTCACTCAAGGGGAAACCATGTTTGGTATTGGTCAAAAACCATACCATTTGTCAAAACCTGCTACGACTTGATTCTTGTGGCGATTCCAGGGCCTGCTACCCTAGGCCTGTCACTTAACAAAAAAAACCACTCACCTTAAAGGACAAACAAGATTTATCAAAGACCACTTCTTTTGGTGCGAGGGCCACACCCATTCGCCCATTTTATCCCTAGCACTAGTACATTACCATGACACCTCTTATAACTATGTGAATCATGATCCCCATCCTCATGGGGTATGTAGGAAGATCAGTGCACCATGCCTCAGACCCAGCTTAACCCTCATTTTCTGTCCCTCGACCTAGAACCTTCCCAGGGAACACGTGGTTGTCGGAGCCCCAGGTTCCCATTCACGTAGGGTATTATAATTACCCCACCATGTGTCTCCTACATTTCCTACCATCCTTGGTACAAATTCTATGACCCTAAAATAAGATCTCCCTATGGGAAGGGACCAGACTCCCTCTATTTAATATGTCTTGTTGTCGCATTCAGATGCGTTTTGACAAAGTGCCCGAAGTGTGGAATTTTCATGGGTACATCCCCCTCATTCCATTTCCAAGCTTCATGAGCTCGCTATTTGGATCCTCATCCTCTTTCACATCCGAAGGGACCCCCTAATGGCCTGGTCCCATGCCGCATCGGCTCACCTACCATCTTGGGCCAATGCCTCGGAAGACTTCAGATGACATTTGCGACAGGTCCCGTGTTTCGAACATGGTCAGCGATCGACCCTCATTTGTCTGTCCCCATCCTAGGATAGTGCGATGTGGATGCTATCTTTCAAACACGGTCAATAGGTATCCCTCCATCATCACATCACCATCATTTTGATCCATATTTCAAGCATCATGATTCACACATTTCCACTTCCTCATGTTTAAGTAGAATTCTAAAATACTAGGCTTTTCTTCTTCATGCATCTAGGTGCGATACATGGACGGGTTAGAATCATTGGGAAGACATTCAACAAGCGTCCCTTCGCCCTAACATGTTCCTTCCTGTGTTGGTAAAGTCCCACCACTACTTCTTGTTTCCCACATAGATCATGACTCACATGGGCTTAGTAGTATTGGTAGGATGTGCACCGGTGCATCCAGGATTCTCATCATCCCACATGACATTAAACTATGCTTCCAAAACTAAGTACGACTTGATTCCCATCCTCATGGGATACATAGAGAAACCTAGTTATTTCTCCTAGGGTCTAGCCCCAGGAATCATAAATCCTATTCCTCCCCATTTCTGGCCCCTGGACTGACCCCTTGTGGGGAACCATGTAACTGCAATTTTTCCCTGAACAAGTTCGGGATGCCCCAAGATGACATTGGGAAGTGAAAAATCCCTCACCAGAGAGGTCATGTCTAAAAGAATGAATGATCCATGATCGGACTGATGCGTCAATATAATATGCTTCCACCACGGTGATGTAATTTCGAGAGTGTTGGATTATGTTCGAACAAACCATCACTCCACATTCCACGCTTTGCGTGCCCCTTATTCGGACCCTCGTCCTATTTCATGTCTAAGGGAACCCCCTAACAATATGGATGCTTGGCCTATGGACCACCTATTGTCCTGGGCCAACGTTCCAGAAGACAAACAGATGAAATTTTGAGTCAGACCTCGTGTTTCGAACATGTTCAGCGGTCGACCCTCATTTCCTATCCCCACCCCAGGACAATACAATAAGAATACTATGTTTTGAATGAGGTCAACAATTATTCTCTATTATCAGGGCACCCTCACAATGTTCCAAATCCTAGGTATTGTGATTCACACCTCCCATTACAATCTGTTTGGATTGATTTCAGCAACCCTGACGTTACCCCGTTCGTGCACAAGAGCATGCTAGGAAAACGGTAATTCATCTTTTTTGAGAGCTTCATTATATAGTCAGGTCTCGACCATTTCCTTCCAAGAAATCCAAACTGGTTGTTAAAACCCCGGATGCCCGAAGCTTGTTTTGCACTCCTACATTTGGATGAGGTGATAAGGTGGTCATCCCTTGTTTCTCACATTGGGCCCGACCCACATGAGCTTAGGTAATGGTCACTGGATTCTCTGCGAACATCACAAGGATGCAATAAACCAATGTAAAAAAAATAACTCATGCATTCTACGAAATCAAACAATCAAATAATGAAAGTATGTGTAAGGGTTTGTAATCATTACTATACCCGGGGGTCGACTCCCCCCATGGACGGATTGACCTCGTCAAAGGAACGTTGCAGCTCCACCACCCTCTGGCTGGTCGCGTCCAGGAGTTGCTGCTGCCTGTTTACCTCCTGCTACTCCTCGATAGAGAGAGGGTGTAGTTCGCTGGTCATGACCTGATCTCGCTCCACACCAGTCTAGATAACAGCCATCTCGTCAGAGTCTCACTTAATGCCCTCTTCTGCCTCCGCCAGCTGGGATTTTAGTCGCAAGATGAGATCTGATTGTGCATCAAGAGAAGCATAATTCTCATCCGCCCGAGCCTGTAACCATTCAACCTCATGTTAGGTCTCCTAGAGCCTCTTGATGTTCACTGCCTTCCTCCTCTACCAGCCCACAATGAGACCACAGTCAAACTCCCAAATCTTTTCTGCCATAAGATCTCAGATTATAATGTGAGGGAACGGGGCATCCACTCCCCCGACGCATAGTTCGCACAGTTGTGAGCACAGTCTGTCCATCTCATCTAAGCATAGTGATTAGAAGGTGTCATTGATGAAGCGCGTGATCCTCATTCACGATCGGCGATGGGCTATTTTTTGGTCCACCTCGTTAGAGGCCGTCTCATCCCATTTGGCGCAATTGGCAGGCTTGTATGCAAAGAATTCCCCCAGGAACTCCTTAGTTGGGTCCACGTCTGGAATTGGATCAGGCGTGGCAGGGGATGAACTGTCTCGTTGATCCTTATCCTCGGATCCCACCTCAATAACCTCAGGTACATTCCCACTGGCATCCCCTCCAGTGATCGGAAGCACTGTAGTTCGTTCAGGCATGATGTACACCTCGACGACCATTAGAATGCCTCTGGAAAGGGAACTACCAGAAGTCCCGACCAACTTTGCCACAATGGCCCAGACCAATTGAAGGACTGTACATGCCAAAAAAGGTGATGTGAATGTTAGTTAACATGGTCAGGGTATGGAAGTCATAAATTCAGTAGAGAAGACTCATAGAGATCAAATCCCTAGTCTCGCTCTTGGGCTGATGTCGTCGGAACCCCGAGGTGTGGCCCCCCATATATGGTTGGAAGGTCTGGAGACTCCGGGGGAGCTGCCTCGAGTGTCCAAGCCCCACCAGACATGAAAGTTAATACAGCCACGAGTGTGGATCCTGAAGGTCCCGCATCGGCACCCACTGAGGGGTGAGAATGAGGTCTATTCACAAGGTCATCCTACACAATGTAGATGCTGATAAGGAATCCAGAGTATCCTAAGAGCAGAACCTAAAGAAGGAACTTGGGATTTTTCCTCGAGGGCCTTCGTGAAAATTTTAAGATCCGAGGACTGATCGCCGACTTCACCCTCCTGTAATGGACTCCCTCTACTGGCCTTGTCTCCATAGGAGGACTCATTCGATTCTTCCAGCAGAGGGAAGCGGTCCCTCAAGTCAGCAGCTGACAGTTGTCGTGGTATTGTACGATCCAACAACACCCTGACCCGTTCTGTCATCGGGTGAAGGGCACCCCGAGAGTGGACAAAGTATTCTAGTTCAGCCTGGTATTTCTCCGCCTCTGCCTAGGATACTTCAAAACCAGCTCTAATAGGGCCAATCCCCGGCAAGTCCATCCCGAGGCGGTTAAGGTGCTTCCATAACTGAGATGGGACGAGGAATTTCTGGATGACTTACTTGATATCCCAAGACTCCAGGAAGGCAACATTCTCTGGCATGTCAATATGGTGCAGCCGTTTCCCCTGGGCCTAAGAATAAATCCTGCAGAATCATCTCAGTGGAACCCCCTCTAGAAAACTATATTCTCCTAGGACCACCGGGTCTGCTGCCACTTCCGGATCTGCTACCACTTCTCCCCCCTCAATTGGTGCGGGCGTCGCCGCTATAGGATCCCCACCACTATGGGATGTCCTTTCTTCCTTTCAGCCTCAGCCCCGAGGTCGGGGAGGCTCACCATCACTGACTAGAGTGGTTGGCCGCTTCAGCGTCTCCCCCGGGTAGGCCACCTCCCAGCTCTGGGCATAGTCCATTATCAGCCCAAGGACGACGGTCAGCGGAGGTAGTTCATTCTACATCTTCCCGTCTTCCCATGTGAACATGAGCCACATCTGGCTCATCACACACGGATGCCCCTCATGACGCACCTCCAAGTAGACCTACGGGGTTACTTGATGTAGGCACCAGAATTTCCTTACAAACCGGTGTGGGGTGTATGGCTCACATAGATGCTCGCGGTCCACCCTGGCTACCAAGAGTCCACCTTGAAAGGCTAGGAGGTAGGCTCGGTGCTCTTCTGTTCCCCATACCTCATTAGTAAATACCTCCATCGGCAATGGAAACAGGTGGAAATTGAATTCCTCCACCTTCCACACCCGGTTCAAAACTGATGGTGTGGTCAGCTTGGTTGGAAATATCCCCACGACATTCAGGATCGATGGTCAGAAGTTCGACCCTGGAGGTGATATAGGGTTTGGATACTCATAGATCCCCCTGATGTGCACCGCTATCCACCCATACAAAAGGAAGAACGACCTGAATACCCTCTGTGGCCTCTTCCCCTCGCTGATGTAACACAACATCTAATACAACTTGGAAAGCATCGGGATCCCTAGGTTGACCCGCCCTCCTGTCACCAATGTGGATTCCATGATGAAAGTGCTTGTCCGCACTCCCAGGTTAGTATCCCTCACTAGCAGGATCCATCCACAGATGAGAGCTACAATGAATGTCTCCAGCATGACTATTGGCTGTTGCTCAGTGTTGACACTGAACCCCCAGGTCTTCCACTGGCTATTCTCTAACAGTCGTTAGTATGAGTGTTCCTTAATCCGAGCCCCCTTTGGGAAAGTTTGAGGTCTCTCCAGGAACTAACGGTCTACCGGGAAGTTCAAAAATATTTTGAACCAATACTTGTAGTGGACATACCTCACCGCCTCCTTATCCTCTCCTGGTACAAGATCCATCAATGCCATTTCCTGACGTGACATCTGCTCTAGATCCTTCCACGCCCCCATAGCAGGGAGGAATTCATCATACATCGCCCCCAGAATCGGGACCCCCCTGAGATCTGATACACGTCCCATAAGCTGATGCCAACCTCCCCATGATGCAGGTGGAAGGTATTGGTCCCCAGTGACCACTGGCTCAAAGGCTTCGACATTAGCTGCTTCGGCTGGTAGATGTGGAACTAGGAAGCCCAAGCTGCCTCATACAGGTCCACTCTTCTCAGATCCGCTCTGAACACCTCACACAAGGCGCCTACCCAGTAGGCTTAGGCCCAATCATCTATGATGTTTCCACCCTGGCATAGGTCCCATTCCTCACACCACCCCTTTTTTGGGTTCCCCAGAACCGCCTTGAGGATAGTTCAATACAGAAGAGGGGATGTCTCCGGCTGCAATGCCTTCTCGTTGATGTTGTTCAGATGGTTGTATAAGCAGTCGACAACGACGGGAATGAAATCCTCCCCGGCATGGCCATCAGCCGCCATGAACCATCGACGCTAGCACAACATGCTCCTAAACCAGTAATCTGGCTCATCCCTACTTGATTTTGGGATGAAGATTTCATCCCTCAACTCGAATCCATATAAGGGAAACCTCCTACATGATGGGTAGTTTTTATGGATCTCCAATAGTAGCTCCACCAATGAACTATGGTCCGAGTGGCTACGGACCAACTCTCCTAGCCCCAAACTGTCCGACATCTCATCCCTATGGGAGACATCTACAAGGACCCCCTGGTCAGCTTCTTGGTGGGCCATTCAGTTCGAGAACTTGGATGGTTTTCGGGATGGTTTGCGAAGCTCATCCGCAGAGCGCATTCGCAAAGACTCTTCATAAAGACTGTTCGCAGAGCACTACCTAGGTGTTTGAGCACCGGATTGCGGAGCACAAACGCGGAGTCGAGGACTTGATGTGCACCGTGAAGACTCGATTCGTAGAGAACACTCACGGAGTATGCGGAGCTTCGCGAATCGAGAGCGCAAAAGGACAAAATCACAAAGAAGGGAAAGTAAAAAAGAGACAGCCACCCCTATTAATAGGCAACGAATTATGAAGCTTCGTGCTGCTCTCAGGCCATGCCTCCACTATCCACCTCGCGATCCCTCTTCGTGAGCTAGCATCATGAACGACCGAGGATTTTTATGATTACCCTCAGACATAGAACCTTGATCTCTCTGCAACTCCAAGTCTGAGGGGGGGAATTTGTAGGCACCAATATTCGTGATAGAGATGAAGCCAAAACAAACGCACTATTGACGGCCTCGCGAATCTATTTTCCAAAGTCCCCCCAGCACCGCGGCCACCACAAATCAAGGAGGAAGGACACTCCACGAATGCATTTGACGTTCGCGAGCCCTTCGTGAAGCAAGAAAGCCCCTCTTCACGCCACATAAGCACTGATTCATGGAGCCTTTTGCCTATAATTACCAGGCTCCCCCTGATCCCAAAGGATGAACAATCTGACATTTCGACTTCCCAGCTCTCGAATCATGAAGCATCCTTCTGCTCTGCAAACCATGAGCTGTGCAAGGTACTTTTGTTCCATGAAGTGCCTCCCCTTTGTCTCGTTTTGATCCCCTCCTCCGAGAGGGATTCCATTCACGAATCCTAAGGTCCATTTCAAAGTAAGGGGTTCCCTAAGGGGACACAGGTCATTGCATAGCTTTTATGCTTTGTGAAACACCCTTCATGTACACATGATCCGCATGCTAAGGCATGGTCACTTTACTTCGCGAAGCACATTGATTCACAACACCTTGCTTTTCAAGGCACCATTTCTCCGCGAGGTAGTGCTCCATAAATGCTTTTCCACTTCGCGAAGAACCTCCGATAAACACCTATGCCCTATGTTTAGGTTAAGTCACCCCACTTCATGAATCACACCCATTCGAAAGTGCCCTCCGCCATGTGGAGCAACAGAGCTTCTCAAGGCCCCTGCCTATGAATCCCTCTACTTGGTAATTTATTTTCCCGTGAGACCCTCCAGGTTTGCACGATGTGATTTCAATGTCCCTTGAACGACACCACCCATTGCGTTGCTTCGCCTCATGATTCTTCACATAGGCACGCTAATGGTTATTGCTTCTTCGCAAAGCTATGCTAACGTGGGCCCCTTGATGGTTTGCTCTGTGACACCCCCTCACCATGGCTTTCCCTATCCCCTCTTTTCATCGTGGAGTAGAGGGTACCAATTATGTAAGTCATAGGGGTGTGGAGTGAACCCACCTCATCCGAGCCACATGACATTAAACTTCCAAGCAGCATCATCCTCAACACATGACGTTAAATTGGGACCTCTCCCCGTGTCTCTCACACAGGGTCCCCCACCTTGGTCATTATCAACACCCACTCATCTCCATGAGGATTTTATCACCCCTCATAGGGGATGATATCCTCCTTATTGGAGTGGCGTTTGTACACAGGGAAAGAGCCTCCACCTTGGTGTAAGCCCCTAGTTTTTTTCCAGAGGTAGCATCCATACTCCTCCTTTCATCTTCGGTCCCCAGGGACAGCAAAGGGCGTGGTAGGGAATGGTGCTTATCCTTTCTTCAGTCCCAAGTACCTCTCCCACTGCGCTTTGTCTCCATCGATCCTCCATCATAAAGTATGTCCCAATATTTCTCTCTCTAGGCCGCTAACCGTGTGTAAGCCCCACTTCACTTCCCACAGACACACCATTCGTGACGTGATCGTCAAGTCCTTCCTGCCACTTGTTTCTCACACCGAGCATGACTCACATGGGATTAGAGTAAGTATCAACCATGACAAACCATCCCAAACTATGAGGACTTTGATCCATGTCAAGGCATGGTATGTAGGAAGCCTCCTTGAGGTTCATTCCCACCACCACCCGGTCATTCCAACCATCTTCATGTCGGTTCACCAACACCTTGGGTAGCCTAGATTGTAAGCCCCATGCCCCATCCCGAACTATGAGGAATTTTATCGATGTAAAGGCATGGTACGTAGGAAGCCTCCCTGAGGATCAACCCCCCACCACCCGGTCGTTCCGACCATCTTCACGTCGATTCACCAACACCTTGAGCAGCTTAGAGTGTAAGCCCCACTTACCATCTCGAACTATGAGGACTTTGATCCATGTCAAGGCACGGTACGCAGGAAGCCTCCCTGAGGTTCAGGCCCACCACCACCCTATCGTTCTGACCATCTTCACTTCGGTTCACCAACACCTTGGGAAGCCTAGAGTGTATGCCCCTTGCCCCATCCTGAACTATGAGGACCTTGATCCATGTCAAGGCATGGTATGTAGGAAGCCTCCCTATTGTTCAAGCCCACCACCACCCAGTCATTCCGACCATCTTCACTCCGGTTCACCAACACCTTGGGTAGCCTAGTATGTAAGCCCCATGCCCCATTCCAAACTATGAGGTCCTTGATCTTTGCTAAGGTAAGGTACATAGGATGCCTCCAAGAGGTTCAATCCCAACAAACAGTGGATCCTAGGTCCACCTTCATGTCAGCTCACCAACTTCTCCACCTGAAGTACGTGGTCTTTGGTCCTTGCTAAGGTAAGGTATGTAGGAAGCCTCCATGAGGTTCAATCCCAACAACCATTGGACCCCAGGTTCTCCTCCATGTTGGTTCACCGACACCCAGGGCCGCCTCCGAGCGTAAGCCCCAAACATAACCATATGAACTATGTGGTCTTTGATCATTTCTAAGGAAATGTACGTAGGAAGCCTCCTTGAGGTTCAAGCCCAACACCCACCAGTTCCGCCCCCCTTCACGTCAGTTCACCCCCGTCCCACACGATGTTAAACTGTGGACCTCTTTCAGCGGTAAGTCGTTGTCACTCCATCTAGAGGTAAGACATTGTAACATCAATCAGTGGTAAGCTGTTGAAACCCCATCTAGTGGTAATCCATGAACACCTTATCCAACATTAATCCGTTGCAATCTCATCCAGCAATAAGCTTTTGAAAACCCCAATCGGCAGTAAGCCGTCATCATATGAACTATGTGGACTTTGATTACCTGCCACAGGGATATGTAGGAAGCCTCTTCGAGGATCAATCCAAAAACAATAGTCATCCTCATGAATATTCCATCCCATTCACCCTCCACGTCATTCAATCGCTCCATCATCCATCCTGATTCTTACCCGGGCTGCCACATCTCGGTGAGATCATCCCACCTAATATCCCAGTGATGCCCAGCGTGACTACTCCACTAACTGAAGGTTACTGCCCTGACCGAACCCCTTGGAATGTCCTGACAGAAGCAACATAATTAACTGGTGTCCATGAAGATATGGAACTGGGAAGAGTTTCACGAACAATGTCTTAAGTCTATGAGGGAGACCAGGACTAGGTGACAAGGTCCGAGGAGAAATCCACAGAAGGAAGAACCAAAATTCCATCATCCCGTTTCAATCAAGGAGCAGACTTCCTTGAATAAGGAGAGGATTCCACCTGCCGTTTGGAAGGTGGGAATGCAGGGAAACCAAAAAATGCATCCCTCATCCCCGAACGAGACGAACGCGTGCACCCCAGTGAAAGCGTCAGCAACAACTGGTAAATTATAATGATATTCTGACATTCTCATGAGAGACCTTTTTTTGGTCCTACTATCTATAAATGTTATTATCAAAATATATATATAAATTGTTTTCCATGTGTCCAATAGTGTTTCAGCAACATATTTTTACATTACCATCATAAAGGTTGGTGCTAATTTAGAGTTTTAAGGTTAGGATTTTTCCTGTGGAATTGTTTCCTTTTAGAGACTTTTATTTGAATAGTTTGACATGTATTGTGGGTTTTATGGATTATGGTTCCTTTTACATTATTTGATGTTGTTTTTTGGTAGATTTTTATCTAATATCTTGATCACCTTCCTTATATTGAGGGTAATTCATTTCATCTTATTATTTTATACCTTCAGTGCTAGTATCCAACCCAATGCCTATAAGAGGTGGGATGTGGGGGTTACTCAATCTCTTCACTATTAACTGAGGAGGGGTACTAATAGAATGGGTGGTTGTAATGAACATCCAGATTCCAGAGGATGTATATAATGATTCTTATTTTGGACTTTGTCAGATCTTGGATGAATACCCTTCCCCTGGTGGATACTTACTACAATATTATTTATCACTCTTCTATCAGTATGGATCTGTTCGAGGTATTTTATAGATAGTCATATTGAATTTTTTCATATTTGAACAATGTTCGAGAGTCAATAATCCTTGGCCCAGATGTGGTGTTGATTTTGACAAAGAAGATCTAGATGTGTAGGGACTGGATGGAGGTAATGTGGAACTTTCATAAGTCATATGTTGATTATAGGATAAGAATCCAAGAATTTGAGTTTGGAGACCATTATTTCTTGAGGGGTTCTCCTCATTGGGGGAAGCAGATATTTTTCCATGGTAGTAAGCTATATCCCCATTATGTTTGGAATTTATAGGCATTGGAATGCAATGTTGAGGTGGTGTTCTAAATGGAACTTCCCCAAGACTGGACATGATCCAAAATGACTTCCACATATTACCTATTCAACACTATCTTCTGGATTACTCCAATTTAATTGACATGGGATAGATTGATATTAAAGATGACACAATATTCATTGAGAGTCCAGTTCAGATCTAGGATCTTTTGGGGAAATTATTATATGGGCATGTCATTCCCTTGGTTGGAGAGCTATGAATTAATGATGATCTAGAGGAGAGTACTTGGGAACATGAGATGCATATGCATGATCAATGTTCATAGTTTTTTGAACCTTATTTATCAATTATTTCTACTTTATTGATGTAATTCTTGAATCAATGTTGGTTTATGAAAAATTGGTTAGTTCCACTGGGTTTTTTTCTTGGTTTAGTGATTGTGTGTGGAAAAATGAGATTCTTGAGAGGTATATTATGGCATGGTTGTTCAAAATTTCCCCTTTCCCATTATTCTATAGTGATGGTTTTGATTCTAAAGGATGAAAACTATTTTATAGGTATCTAATATAAGGTTATAGACCTTCCAAACATGTTACATAGTAATATTTGGGTGTTTTAGGTGTTGGGAAGAGGTTTGATGAGAATAACTTGGAGTTGGAGATGAAATATCAATGAAAATATATTTTTATAGTGTGGAGATGAGGTCTACAACATTGTGAAGGCTCTTATAGTGTGTTTAATGCCTTGTTTCATAGGGTACCAAGGAAGGATAGTTTTATCATCTCAACCTTAAATGTGGTAGTTGTGGTGTGGATAGAAGTTGCGAAATGGGGACATTGATAGATTGGTTCTAGTGGTTATATTAATCCAAGTGGAGTTCCAATGAGGCCTAATATTTCAACATGGTGGGTTTGAATATAGAACCATTACAACATTTTTAGTAGAATATCGCATCAACACATTTATTGTGAGGTTTTAGTTTCACTCAAGTTTTGGTAGTAGTTTTATCATGGTATGAGGGTTTTTTGTATCCTTACTCTAGGTATATAGGATGTGGGTGATATCTACTATGTGGAATTTGGAGGCCAATTGGGAAAGGGTGGATAATGGAAAAGAACTCCAGGTTACGTCATAGTCTTATGTGAAAACCCAATTATTACATTATGTACAATGGATCTATGTCATGTTCTTTCAATTAAACAATTGGGTCTGAATTCCATATTCCCTTTACAAATCACCATTCCTCATACATTTCAATTTACTATTAGGAAATCTATGTGTGGTTTTTGGAGGTCCTTAACCCCCTTTTAGTGGATTTGATCCCTGACCTTGTGACAGGGTTCTTTGGAAAATATAAGATGAGTTCCACATTTCCATTATCTTTTCATTCTTATTTTAATCACAAAGGAGGTCATGTTGTTTTTTTTAAATTATTGGTTCTATAGGTGTTATAGATATATATTGATGGGGAACATTTAATTCTAGGTTATTAATACCATCTTGGTGTAGTTTTGGTCTTATTGGAATATATTCTTAATTTGGTTCTTGCACACTAAATTATAAAGTCATGTTTGAGGTTGGGGTCCTCATTATCTCCTTGTTCATAGAGAAGCTATGATTATAGCATGATTTGCTTCCCTATGGGTCAATAGTAAGGGATAAATAAAGAAGATATCTACTCAAATTTATTGAAGGTGATGGGTTTAAATCTATTATGTTTAATTTATTATGTGATTTATGATTCTTAAATTATTCTGACTTTATTCTATATCTTGATGTCATTGTTATTGTTGAACTCTACATGTTAGGTAGTTACTATAAAATTTAGATCCCTTGTTGTGTTTGATTGTTCGATTTCACCATGTATAAAAGTTTAAGCACATACATATTTCATACAAACTAGTTTTGTGTGAATTTGGAAATGTGTGAAAGTACATATGCGAGGGATGGTTTGATTTCATGAAATCCCTAATTAATTTTAATTTTAATATTAAATTTTATTTCATGTGTGTTTGGATTCTTATTTTAATTACATTGGACTTGTATGAGTCGTTTGAGGCTTTCATATTGATGGTGGTGATCAGATTGGGTGTGGGATATATTGAGGTAGTAGAGATGAAGTTTTTTGGCCTAGTATATTTCATGGGATGAATTTTACTGGTTTTTTTAATGGATGTTGATGTGATATGGTGGGGATGTTGTGACTACTCAAGAGTAAGATGTGGCATTGTTATTATGAAATGAATGTATTTTTATGTTGTAGTATGTTCTGTAGTTTCTCGATATATATTTTATGAGTATATAAATGATAAAGAGGATATGGAATGAGTTGGAATTAAATGAGGGAGGAAATCTGATGTGCAACAATTAATTAATGAGATGAATGTTGATAATGGATAGAAATTGAATGTGAAATGGTAAATTTGAAAAATGATTTTTCTTATGAGGGGGTTGTCATTAAATATTGAATTGAGCAGTTTGATAAGTGTGACATTGTTGATAACTAGTAAATTTGGAAAGTGGTTGAATCTATAAGAAAAAAAATGGTATGTGGGATGTGGTGTGGTTGTCTTTCATGGTGACTTGTATCCATTGGTGGTATCAGTTGGTGGTGGATGTGGTGTGGTAATACAGTAGTGATGCGAACTATTCTAGTATCATTTAGTGTGGACCCTTAGTTTGGGTATTGTGTGCTATCTACTATATATTTATATAATCATGTTACATTTATATGAACCCCATCCACAATGAGTACCACATAACGACACCCAAATGATTTGGGGGTTATTTTCCACAACATCTAGGATGATGAGGAAATAGATTACTAATTTCCCCTCTTCCATACTCTACCTTCATTAGTGGTATTTAATGGAAGTAACCAATTAACAGTGAGTAATGACCGGTGATGGAACAATTGGCAGTGATTCCACATCATGATAGGACGTGGTGTGTGGTGGGGGTCATGTGCAGTATGAGGAAGGTACCGGGTTGATTTTCTTCATTTTCAAGATACCATAATGCCATGGATATGAGTTTTTGATTGGATATGAGGTGGAATAGATGATGATATGGTAGTGGAAAGTTACATGTGGATATTGACTAATTTCAGCATAGGATGTTGGGCTCCATGGGGGGATGAGGAAGGTAAGGTTGGTACTTGACCCACATTAGAAATGACTTTATACATGAATAATGATATATGTATATGTAAGGGATGATAAAATATAACATTTTTCATTGGGGTGTGAGAGTGACAACATATGGAGTAAGTGTATGTGGGTTTCCTTTACCTATATTCTGTTTATATTATTTTACTCTCTCAGATGTGTTATTTTATGATTTAACCATTGTGAGGGAGGGATGGTTAGTTGAACTATTTAGGTGCATGTTAGTTTTGGTTTTTATTCACTAGTGCATTTGGATACTCCTCTCACATCTTCATGAGAGACATTGGGAATGATATTACTGAGTATAAATATTATGGAAAACCTACATATATATAAACTATATTTCATGTTTCTAGGTGTGTTTTGAAGAAAATGCTAGAAATTACAAGCTCAGAGGTTAGTGTTATTGGGGAGTTTTTTCCATAAGATTGTTTTATTAGCACTCATTCATTTTGAAGAATTTTATTTGTGTCGTTCGATATGTATTGTGGGTTTTTAGATTATCACTAGTTTTAAATTATGTGATTGAATATTATATTGGTTATTTAAATAAAATCTCGATCGTTTTACTTATATTAGGGGTAATGAATTCCATCTGAGTGAGTTGGACCCACAATGATAATCAACAACTTGGGGCCTACTAGTAGTGGGACATAACAGTCACTCATTCCCTTCACTTTCGTACTGAGAGGGGTGCCCATGGGGTGGGGGTCCTAAAACTTCACATCACCATACATGTAAGGAAAAAAATTCAAATTTATTCCTATACATTAATTTGTATGGTATACTACTTTCTGATTTAGTTGGTACTAGGATTAGTATGTGTATCACAATATATAATTCATATCCCAAAAAGGAAAATGGAAGATCTTCAAAAATCATCATCAAAATTTCCATGGTACGGTTCTTCATTTCACAAAAATTATTTCACTATAATTTATAAGGTGGGGTGAGCTGATATTAAATCCCAAATTCTTGTAAAAATATAATAAAGTCTTGGTTAGAATATTTACCACCTCGAACAGATTGATGTATCTTTATCTTCATACAACATTTATCCTCTAATTTCTTCTTAAAATCTTTGAATTTCTCAATGTATTCACATATATATATATATATATATATATATATATATATTATCATGTAAACAAATCGATATCTACCCAAGGCATCAGAAAAATTTATGAAGTCTGAATACCCACCCTATCTTCTACGAGAAAAGGTCCACATACATTATTGTGTAAAAATTCTAGAATCTATGTGGCTCTTTCATCCTATCCACTAAATGATGGATTTGTCATATTACCCTGTAAAAAATTAGAAATATGTTCAGTGGTTTTCTACAAAAAGAGTCTAAATGACAATATTTATAGATATTTTTCAGACACATATCATTTACATGACCAAGATGATGGTGCTATAGTAGGGTGTGAAATGAGTCATGTAAACTAGATTTATTACCAATTTCAAATACATGTGTTTTGTAATCTAATACTTAAATACCACTATTTAAATGCACTATAACATTAAAAAATGTATCATTATAAAATAATTATATTAAATTTCCAATCTTGAAAATAAAAACATTTATATCTAGGATTGATATAGAAATAATGTTTTTAGTAATAGTTGAAACATGATAGCAATTTTTTTCAAACCAACATTATACATGTTTTAAACAAAAGTTGGTTGTATTATATAGAAAAAGTAGTATGTATCCCTTCATTGGTTGATTTATGATCCACCTATCCTCTAGAAAAAATTTAAAATCAACTTAGTCCCTCTATTAAGATAGAGATGTGAACACCATAATATGTATCTATTACCCAATGTGTAGATATAGAAATATTTCACTTGATAATGCATTATACTTAAGTATAACATTAATTCATTAACTATTTTCCATTATTATTATATCATCTTATCTTTCTGCATGAAAAAGATACTATATTTTGTTCCTTTTATTTCCTTTGGATCTTCTTATTATTGGAAGGATGGTGCTTGGGAGACTTATACTTAGAATAAGTCATAGAGTCCTTTTCCTTCTTTTCTCCTTTTATTATTCACCATAAGTACAGAAATACTTTCATTCCCATATGTATTTATCAAATTTGGAGAATCAAATTAAGGATTTATGGAAAAGTCTTCGCACTATTTCTCATATTATAATACACAATGAAATTGGAGAAGGATTTAGGTTGTGAGGATAGAATGAGATTTGCATTCATCTCATCATGGATATTAAATACCCAAGATTTCGAATTGATCTATATAGTTAATCATATTGAAAACATGAGGCCCAATTTGTACTAAATCTCCAATCATTCACATGATTAGTTCATTGGTAGTATCATATCTCTTTGGCCTCATATTCTCTTAATAAATACCATGAAGGTTATACATCATGTTATATGCATATATATATATTAATTTTACTTTGTGAGATCACTAGAAATGTACGACATAATTAAAAAATAGTCATTTTTGGAAACATAAACATGTTTATGGTGGAGAGATACCTTTCCATTAGTATCCAATTATGCAAGTGACTCAAGAACTGAGGTTTCCAACATATATAATTCTCATTCATGGCATATTATAGTGCATAAGAACCTATTCGATTTATAGAAATTTAATCAGACGATAATGTTATCCTTCAAAATTATAGGTCATAGTGATATAATTTAAGTTGTGTGGATTTCTATTTCTATAATAAATAAGAGATAAATTTTATAAATTTATACAGATTATAAAATTTGGATATTTTTTTTTAAAATTAATAATTTCCCACTATTTTATCAAAACCCAAAATCCTCACAATTGGTTTTTGAATATCACACTATATAAAAGTTCTAGTGTAAATGATCCATATGCCCATTTTAATTTTCCAAATGATGACCTGGTTAGTTAACCAAATGAATTTAGCTAGGCATAACTTTCCAATTTCTTTAAATTTTATCTCCTTGATACATTGAGTGGACTCCCACCATTTTCATATTTCCTCAATATTTTACTCTAAATTTACACCAAGTATAGTGAAGGATACTCTTATTGATGTGAAATTGGTAAATTTATCCCAAAAACTTCCCTAAAACCCCCTATTAAATGGTAGTGTCCTAGAATAGGTTGGATAAAACACTACAATATATTAGTTCTATTCTAAATTAGGTAATGAAATTTTATTCCAACTTAATATTTTATTAAAAGGATTTTTATCTTTATAAATAAAATGAATTTTTTAACTTATTAAATCCTTGTAAATATTATGTGTATTTTAATTATGTAACTAACCATTTCTTAGATAAAATTTATATATCATCCAATTTATAGTAATTCCATATTCTATGCTTGTTAATTCGTGAATTTATGTGATATCATCAATGTATAAATAAAGAAAGTAATCATGAAACTTGATATAAATAAAATAATAAAAGTGGTATAACCAGGATCTTTTATAATGGTTATTTTATGTAGTACATGATAAACTAATCCTCAATATTAAGGGTAAACAATCTTGAATGATAACTTGGTTTGTGTTACATCGTTCAACATGTTCTCCTATGTATCTCTTGGATTGGTTTCTCCTCAGCACTAAACATTAACCGCCAACACTCTTCTCGGATCTCTATCCATTTGACAAGCTTTACTCATAATATAGTGAAGGAACTAATGAATTTTTTAGGGGTTTTACATAAAAGAAACTGCAAGGACCCATGCCCTTACATAATTATGGGAGGGGATGACATGCATGAAAAATATTTAATATTATAATATTATAAATTAAATTGAAACCAATCACATGAACATGTCTGGTAGAAGATCATGATCACCCATACACTTGAAACAAATATAAATTTCAAATATAGCTCGAATTTACATCAATTAATTTAGTAATTATGATAAATTTTCATGAACTGATAAAAATTATTTATATGAGTAATCAATTCATTCTATTTATCTTAATTCCTTTCAAAAAAATTTCAAAATACTATCATGCATAATTTTAAACAAATTAATAAAAATAATTTTAATTAAAATTAATAAAGTACACAGTGTTCTTGGAGGCAACAACATGCACTCTTCTAAACTACATGATATGATCCTTGTATTGTGTATTCACATAGAATCTGTCATACATGAAATGAAACATAATTATAAATAATTTATTGTCAATAAATGAAACCGAACATATATAAATTACATGGAATATAATTCTATTAATGCATGTAGAGTACACTAAACGTTAAGACAATAAAAAACTTTTTGTTTATAATTAAACATGGAAATTAATTTAATATATAGTTAATATTCCTATCACATTGAATTTTTTTTCCATGTGAAATTAATCATATGAGGTAAATTATATTACACATCGTGTACTTGGGATTCACGATGTGGAATCTCTTATATCTATATTTGCAACACATGCCTAGGGAATGTGTATGTTTTTTAAAGAAGATGTTTACAAGGCACACGACATGTACACAAGATACATGCTACGTGACCAAAATTTTCAATAGTTTTTTTGTCCCCGTGTCATGTAATAAATGCACAATATAACTCACACATTCAAAATCAACTTTTTATTCATGGAGACTGAGCATCAAGAATGATGAAAGTGATGTAGGCAAAGGGAATCATCACAAATAATGGACATATAGTCAGAAGGAAAATAACTCGTACACATATAAATAGAGATTATATCACTTGATCTCCCTTTATTCCCAAGGATATCAGCCAAAAAATTATCTTCCCTCCATGTTTGTATAACCTATGTACCTTAATAAATAAGAATATTATATCTTTTAATAAAATAAATCAAGTACCAGGGAATACTGGAGTTTTCATTCAGGTATCCCACCACAGTTTTAGAATAAGACTCTTGTAGAGTGAGACAAATGTTGAATTTTTTTCATATTGAGAATTAAGCATGTTACATGATGTATAATATAAAAAACCATGTTTTAGACTAGTCATGTCAACATGCAGTGTGCATTTAATCCCCTCAACACGTGATTAATGAATTAAAATCCTAATTAATTTGAGGTTCTTCCAGACACATTTTTCACCTATACAAGGAATGTCCTAATGGGATACATTTCCTATAGTCTTGTGTTATCCAGATAGAACCCTTGGAACCTACTTATGGAGTCTTCAAATATTCTGTATGTTGATTTAACCATTTTATTGGTTATACGAGTGAGAAATAAGAAATATAAGTAGAGAATTCAAGGTTTGTATTTAAGAAAAAAATAATCCATACATGAAAAATATTAGTAAACACATATCATTAATCAACTATTAATAAATATTTATAAATAAAGTATGTGATCTCTTTGATACCGCTAGAATATTTTAGGTGTTGCAGAAGAACATATTGGGAATAACCAACTCAACCTTTTGATGAAATCAATGAATAATCCATGATGTACATGATGAAGAATGTTATGACCAACAAAATTAAATCAAAGAGTAATCAAATACTATTCCATAACTACGATGGCATGGGGATCACATAAAATTTATTATTAATTTATTTAGAAAATGAATTACATTTTATTGAAACTATTTCTTAGTTAATGAATCTAAATATGCCTTTAAATCCTATCATTTCTTAGTCATAGGAATAAATTGTATATTAAATCCATTGGTTATCCACATGTCTCCCAAAAAATGTCTGATTTTCTCCATAAAAATTTCTAGCTTATAGTGTGGAAGATCTTAACACTAGTTTCATTCGCCATTAATTGCCACGAGAATCTCTTCAAGTGGAGGGATTTCCATGTTTGATTTACAATTTAGAAGATGGTATAGGAAGATCTATATCCATTATTGTGAGAATTCTAGTATAGGATCTCTCTTTTCCTTGAGAGGATTCACTATATTTCATTGTTCAAAACGTTTAGATTGGCGAGAGCTTCAGAGAATGTCATAACTAGGTTTAAATAGAGCTAGGATTAGAAAATAATAATTTCACAAGGGCCATAATTATTTTCTTAATCACTTATAAATAACATTTATAAATAATAATAGATTTTTTTTATTAAATTTAGAATCTCTAAACTCTTGGAAAAAATAAATACTATTTCCTTATATAAATAATTTATTTTGAAACTGTCCAGGGTCAATCCCAATTTATGAAACAAAGGAAACAACCCTTTTTAACTAGGTTTAGGGGAACCCATTAAATGATATAAAGGCTAAATGGATTTAAATTCCAATAAATAACCTAAATTATAATTCTTCTACCAGATTGAAGGCCCTATGCTACTTTAGTGTCACTGCCTGCAACACCATCTTGCGTCACTACCAACATGCATCACTGCAAGCCCGCATCATCATCTACATCATTTTTTGTCTACATCAAAAACATTATCTCTAATAAATATTTAAAGAATATATATGATCAAACATAACATAAATAATTATTAAACTATCTACATAAATAATATTTATCAAATATAATAAGTTTACATATATTTTAATTTATATTTTTGATGCACTTAATGTGTGACTATTTTGGAAACTTTCTTAGTGGAATTAGAAAAAATGCATAAAGTCCATGTCTAGAATCAATAAACACACTAATTTACCCACAGAGAAACAATTTATTGTTACAGTGTCATTAAACATCATATGAACACTCATAGTGTAATATAATCATTTTACCATGACATCCATAATCAACCATGCTGGATACATGAGTCATCAACCGATATGCTTGATATCTCTTTATTTGACATTCTAGAAATGAAGCTACCTACAAAAAAATGTGTCCATGAATTTAATAATGTATTCCAATTTCCATAAAATAACTTGAGATATCAACTTCTATTAAATAATGGAATGAATAAATCCATTCTCAGGTTATTCATTAATGTGATATCACTCATGATGCACCAAATGTAACCTATTTCCCAAAAACATATAAGGTAATATTTTTGGTCAATACATCCATGTACTTGAATAATAATGTGAAATTATGACAATATTAATGTCTAAGGACCAATACACACAAGTACAAATTGGAACATTCAACAACACATAAAAATGTGCATTACCTACTATTGTTTCATGACATCATAGTATTCTTCTTTGAAACATACCAAGGGTGTAGGTCAGGAGAAAGTGTCTCCAATTCCAATGAGTCTCCACCCATAATAGACTGTATCATTTTTTTCTCATAAAATGATATCATTTAGAATAGAAAAAATATTTAATAATATTGTCATAACACTTATAGTTTCTCATCATAGTGGGGAACTGATATGACCTTTAAATGTGACAATTTCTATAAGGGTATTATCACATACTATCTCACATAGAAGAAAAATCATGATATGATAAGTACATTATTAATATTTAAAAAGATCAATATAGGGGATTATAGAGTGCATAGAAGTTGGTTCTATGGAATCAACTCCAAGAAAAAATGTCATTTAGTGGAGTTTTTTTGGCGATAGTTTAAACTGCCGGCACATCATTCTTGGTGACAACATATATATAAATATACATAAATATATAAAATTAATAATATATATAAATATATATATACACAGAAATATATAATAATATATAATTACGTATATATATATATACATATATGTATATATATATATATATATATACATATATATGAATGTGTGTGTGTGTGTAAACTAGATAAATGGGATAACAACAACCAAACATGAACGCACTAATGTACCTCAGTAGTTCAAGTCTCATCTATCTCCATAATAATGAACACTGGACCTATTTTATTATATATTAATAAACCTTATAGCCAAAGGAAGATGAATACCAGAAGGATCTATGGTATGATGCATCAAAGCGCTCTGTTATTGTCGTACCCACATGCACCATGACCAACCTGATTACATCATGGTTTGTTCCCATGAAATTAGGCTCCACAACATGGTGTTACTCTTGGCATCACCATGCTCAACACCATGCTGAAGTGCATTGTAATTTGGTGTAGCCTACATTGAGGATCTCCCCAAAGAACTCCTAAAGGAGATCCAATACTCCTATGGTAACATTATGGTGCCTTTTGAGTCGAACTGTTGATGCTCACAGGGCTTCTCATGAATCCATTGCTAATGAACCAAACCTCACGCCTGCAAGGGAGGCTCCAAATGGAGTGCCCCATGGTGCACCTTGCTTGGACTATGGAGATCCCCACATTATTTGGGACATCAACCTAGTGATGCATCGAATAAGAACACTTGTTGTACCACATAGAGAATCTGAGCATGTGGTGGTGGGTTGAATAACTAGAGAGTTCTCTTAAACTCCCTAGACAACATCCCACCAACACTATCCATCATTGACCACCGCACACTACACTGTTTCTCACCACCATCCTCCATTGCGCAGTGTCATCATTTTGTTGCTTTCACGACCCTGCTATTTTTGGCATGTGTGGCCTAGAGGCCCTATGACCCATGGACACAATTACATGCCTCAAAACCCAATTTTTAAAAAATAGTACCACTGCTACAATATCTTACTACAATACTTACTACAGTTCATATACTGCTATAGTTCTGCAACACTACTAAAATTCTAGGGGAATTCCGTACATCCCATGTTTGACATAAGTTTACCGGGAGACTTTACCACTCCAATAATCCACCAACTAGAATATAAAAATATATAACTACAAATAAATACATATTAATATATAAATACACCTTAATATAAAAATACATATAAATATATATAAATACACATGAATATAATTATATAAAAATATCGACACAAATAGATATTAGAATATATATATAAATACATATAAGTATTTACAGAAGATAAAAATAGATAAAAATAGTTATAAATATATATAAATAAATATAGAAATATATGTAAATAGATAAAAATATATATAAATACACACATATATATATATATAAACATATAAAAATATATAAATAAGTATATATAAATATTAAAGTTTGTAAAAACATATAACAATATATATAAATGCACATAAATATACATAAATAGATATAAATAGATATAAATAGATATAAATACATATAAATAGATATTAATGAATATAAATATACATATACACACACTTATATATATATATATATATCTAATCATGTATAATATTAGGTGGTTGAGGGTACAACTACAATGAAACATACACACATACCCACATGCTAGGTCAAACCCAGTCCATAGCCTACAATGGATAGGTCAGAAAAGCCCTGATCTTATATACATATATATATATGTGTGTGTGTGTGTGTGTGTGTGCGTTCGTGTAATCATGTGTTAAAGCTATATATGATTCCATTATTTACATCACCCCCTCGCCATTGGGTGGGGGCTCCCACCAAGCCAGTTCATTCGGGACCACATCATGGGAACATCGACATATTCTGTCAGTCGAACCATCACTGAACTCAACAATGAAATGCTAAACCTCACATTAGTGTTAGTTTATGCTGTCCAAACATCACCACCCCCCCATTCTCTAGCGGGGGCATACCACCATCCAACAAACACTGTCACTAGACATTGATGCATTGCCGACTCCACTACAGTTGGGGCATCAGGATTATCATTTCAGTTTTTTCCTTCACAACCATCATCAATAGTCGTTGACCACCCTAAACACCAAGCCCATGGTTCCCCTCTTACACCATCAGCCATTGTTTCCAGACCAAGATATACTGCCAACCTCATCAAGAGACCATGGTGCCAAAACCTGCAACAGATGTTTCTTGCCGAAAAAACCCACCCATGCTGTGGAGCGGGTGTCCACCTGCATTGCACCTGCAATCTGCACGGGTCAAGATTGAAATGGTTGGCTTCAAGTGATTCCATCAAACAACCACCCCCAATTAAATTTTAGGAAAATAGATCAACTGCTGGGGTTTGAATCCCAACCTGCCGTGATGTAACAGAGGGTGCTGAACAACTCAACCACCACCTATTTTGCTAAATAGATACATATAAACTAATATAAATATATATAGATACATATATATAAATATATATAAAAATATAAGTATATATATATATATAAATATACATAAACATATATAAATGTATAAATCTATATATATAAATATATATAAGTTCATATAAATATATATAAATAGATATATATATATATACATAAAAATAGATATAAATAGATAAATATAAATATAAATACACAAATAAATAAAAACAATATATATATATATAAACACACACAAAGATATATAAATATATATAAATACATATACATATATATAAATATATAAATAAATATATAAATATATATACAAATACAAATACACACACATATATAAATAAATAAATAAATATATATATATAAATACTTATAAATACATATATAGATATATACATACATAAAAATGAATGTAAATATACATAAATACATATAAATATATATAAATACATATAAATATATATATATACACCCATAAAAATATATAAACACACACACACAACCAGATCTGGTCCACCATTTCTCCATAATCTGGGGATTTCTAGAAGGAAACAAATTTCTCTTGGTAGGGGTTTTTATCATCTTTAATTTCACTTTTCCCAATTGAAAATACAATCATTGAAATTTGGATTGGTCAAGTTGAAACTAGGTCTCATGAGAATCCATAAATGGATTCTTGTCTTTAATACGAATGAGTTCAATGAAACCTTTGTGAATGTATGGGCTAAGATCATTTGCTTGAATTGAGACTTATGGAACCCTACGATTCTATTTCTTATTTTATCTTCAATTGGTTTACTGATAAATATGGACAACTCTCTTATGTTGGATTTATCTGAACATTATATGGGGGTACTGGTCGAGGTAGTCCTTCGAACTATCTTAGTGGAGAAAGTGATTATTTCCACTTCTCAGAATGAGTTATCTCTTAAAATTGAATATGAGATGGTAGCCCCTGTCTTCCTAGTCTGTGGAATTATTAGACACTCAATGGAAAATGATATATTAAATGTTATATCTTTAAACTACAATAAAAGGGACATGACCTGGAATATTTCAGAATAATAAGGGAGCTAAGGTAAAATGCTATTGAAAATGTTGGAATTAAAAAGCTAAGGATACAGGGTAATGGATCTTTTACTGGAGAATAGACTCAAATGCCTAGGATGTTGAAGGACTAGGGAGCGGCTCTTGATAGAGGGAACACATTTGTTGTTAAGGAAAATGTAACTCAATTGGATTCTTCAACTTATTTTCATGAAATTACTAAGGAATTGAGTTCTAATAATCCTCATGGGACATCCTTGGATCTAAACATTATATCATGGTAATATATCATGGTAGGGCAGCATGACATAGGGTATCCAACATCTACTAATGTTACTCTTGTAAATACTGACATCCCTGATGATCAGTTTGAACACAAGATTTCTACACAAGAGGAAGTGGATACAAAATTGAGGCAGAAATACTTCTTATCCACCTCCAAAGGGAAAGAAAAATCCAAGTTGGTGGTAGATTTATCTTAGTCATACAAGAATAATATTGTGAGAAATGGTGGTCTACCAATCATTAATAACACCCTTCTGAACCATTATAGTCTTTGGAAGTGGGCATCACTACAACTCTAGAAGGAATGCAATCATCATTGAAGGGAAACTCAGAAGATGTAGAGGGTCTCCAATTCGACACTTAGTGGAAACTCAAAACCCTTGAGTCTACGTATGAGGCTGGACATGCCTTAGATTTTGATACCTCATGTGGCAAGACATTGGCCCTTCATGAATCGCTTATTAAAGTAGAGCCTCCTCCAGTTACCCCACCTTGTGGTATAAGGATTGATGATGCTGATGATAGTGGGTTGCCTACTCCCATGGTGTACTTTCAAGGTTCTAACATAAAGTGTCTGGAATATGGGCCTCCGATACAGAAATTTGTGAAGGTTGTGGGTGCATCACCAGGTGAGATGCTGGTCACATCCAATGATAACGCACCACATGAAAATTTAAGCATGGAGTATGACACTACATAAATCCCTCTGGATCCCTTGTATTTTTACAGAATTTTAAAAGGGACTTGTGAAGGGTTTTCAGAGTAATGATGATTCCCAAAGAGACCTTCATAGTGGGGTGCTTCATATCGATGAGGTTCTAACCCCCATTGAGAAGGAGAAAAGTAGTGGAGATTTTGATGACCTATCCAAGAGGGATGAGACCCTGGCTAATGGAATGAGAAGTGACTCAGAAGGCTAAATTTATCTTGATAGGCCTTGGAAACATGTGAAAACATGAAAGAGAGTTCATGATGAAAGAGTTCGTGGACACCGACACGACTAAATTAATTTGGGAACTTCACACAATGTTAATCATCATGTTGGGTATCGGATTATCAACAATCCAAGTCTGTGACATTCTTTATTTGATGAGAGTAATTTTTATTTTCTAGCCCCATCATTCATGCTTTCTATTTTGGTCTTTTAATTAAGGGGTTCTGTCCCTAATTTAAAATAATATTTATAAATATTTATAAATAGATATAAGTAGATATATACACACACACACACATATATATATATATATATATTAATATATATATATATGTATATAAATAAAAATATTTATAAATATATATAAACAATATATATATATATATATATATATATAAATATATAAATATATGTAAATATAAAAATATATGTAAATATATCTAACTACCTATAAATATATATAATTACATTTAAATATATATAAATATTTAAATATCAATATATATAAAAATATAAAAAATATATAAATATATATAAATATATAATAATATATATATATACATATATATAAATATATAAAGGTATAAAAATATATATAAATAAATATAAATTCATATAAGTAAATAAATAAATTTAAATATTAAAAAATGTAAAAATATATATAAGTATATATTAATACATTTAAATATATATTAATACTTATAAATATATAAATACATATAAATATATATAAAAACATATATATATATATATATATATATATATATATGAAAACATACATATTAATCTATATATATATGTACATATAAATTTATATAAGTACATATAAATATATGTAATTACATATAAATACATATAAATATATATAATTAAATATATATATATATATATATATATATATATATATATATATCTGTGTGTGTGTGTGTGTGTGTGTGTGTATACATATATTAAAATACATAAAAATATATATACATATACAAATAAATATATATGAATACATATCAATATATATACTTAGAATGACGCAGATCATGGATAAACTTCATGGCTCCAAAAATTTATTCCAAAATAGATTGTACAAGAAACAAGAGTAGGGTATACAATTCTTAAGAAACATCACCAACATTTAATCAACATTAACCTCCTTTAAATTCTACCACCCCTTCCACAAGAGCTGCTACGACTCCTTGGATGTTCGCCTGCTTTCAATTGTTTTGGACCCTGCCAGTTGTCGTCATTATTATTCATGCTTATTGATTTATCTTCTTCATTATGTGGATGAATTTCACCAGTTCCATTGATAATATTGAAATCCTCATGGAAAACTTCATCACTATAAGATCAATTTAAAATATTTTGTAATGTAAATTTATTAGTATTAGGACCAAAGACCGTTGGGACCTCCTCAGTCACCTTCCCATACAAAGTGCCACCGGTAGTAAGACCACCCACTATATCCTCAAGACCAGAAAAATCCTAATAAGACACAGTTTAAGGATTCCTAGGTTTTATAGATGTAACCAGATGAAATCCATCTGCATCCATAAGGGTGGGACTCCTTTAGATGAGGTTGCATTAACATTATAAGAGGCATATAAACCGGTCATCCCCTTCATTCCCAGATTCTCCCTAACTTCCCCTAGGGAAATCAATTTTCTATAATCCTAAGAGTCCCTACCCACAATAACACAAAAATAATCATACTTTTCATGAAAATTCAATGGAGTGGAGGGAACATTTAATCCAAATCATTTGGGGTAAATCCACCTTAGAGTTAGAATTTTCAAGAGGGGCACTTGAATCCTTCTTTGTTCCTTTCACGTCACTTGTGTAAGTTGAAGTAGATTTATCCAACCCATGCATGGGATGTGGATACACCTGTCTCACTTGTGGGGTACTTAAAAAAGTGGCATCATGTAATCCTCTAGGTGACAGTGCAGGAACACTCTCCTCCGAACTAGCCTGACCACCCTAAGACTCTTGAGTAATCTGCTTTGATTTTTATAAAATTATAGTATACATTATCTGTATTCCCTTGACATCCCTTGAAGATATAATTTTTACAACATTAGATTTTGATCAGCAAGATATTGGGTAAAATCTTCATCAATAGGTGGATTTTTCATTTCTCCCTCACTATCACCACCAACAAAGTGATACACTAAATTTTCACTGGACATACAACCTAATAAAGAGCTCCTAATTAGGGAGTCCTTAAAGGAGATATCCCCTTGACTGTGGACTTCACACCACAAGGATTATAAGCCCTAAAATATTTGACCATATTATAATAAATATATGTTTCAATGAGTCTCTTCTCAGAGGGATCTCAATAGTAGTTTTGTCTAGTATTTTGGAAAACTGACTCCACAAGCCCCCGGTCTCCTAAAACATTTCCAGTATTAGAATTATCCTATACCAGAACCTTTTGGTCACATTTTTACTTATATTTCATCCTACATATAGTTTACTCATCATCATTTTTTCATACATAAGGAGAATACCATGATCCATCAACAAGATTCCAAAGAATGACCAATTATCCTACACTTAGAATAGAATGTCAACATTTTCTCATGGAAAATTTGTAATGTTAATTCATCAGATTTAGTAGATAGAATCACCTTATCAGTAAGATTCAGAATGATGTCTACCTCTACAAGCACTCTAGAAAAGATTATATTCCTAACCTTTTCAGTTTCTTTTTCCATATTTTAGGGAACAAAAATTGAATAAGCGATATCAAAAAAACAATTCTGAATATCATAGAATCTGATTCATTACAAAAATATTGACCTAAACATTTTAAAAAGAGTTTTCCACTTCATACGGGTTTATGTTAAAACTCCATTAATAAATACACAGGGATCTAGGCTTCAATGAAACCATTTCAAAGCTCCATGCTCACTTTTTCAGTTCCTCATTTAAGAAAAGAATTTTGAAGTACCCCCTTCCCAATGGGGTACATTTCCAATCGAAGAAACCCTAGATTGATGAAATCCTTCATAATATATTAGAGGTTGTTCAAAAAAAGATAAATCTTTTAAATAAATTTTTTTATCAATAATCTAGTGGTGACAGGACCTAAGAAGGTCCATAATTTCCTCCTTTAATGTGAAAACACATGCAACATTTCCTTTTTTCACAAATTAACCAACTACAGGACCCTATCTCGAGGAGAAGAGCCTATGATTTAGGTTGTTACCTTCATTCACCACCAAAACCCAATGCATTTCTTCATGTTATTCATGATCCTTACCCCCACTATCAATAACTCATCCCCTAGAAAATATTTTTTTTCAACAACATCATCTCTTGGCAAGGCTATGAGTGTGCCCTAATATCCTCAATCTTCATTGAATCATCATAGAGAGAATCTTATGAACACCACCTTCTTCCTCAATATATATACATGTGAACATATATAAATATATATAAATATATATAAATATGTATATATATGTGTATATATACATAAATATAAATACATTTACATAAATATAAATAAATAAATTGTTATTATTATATATATAAACACATGTAAATATACTTTTATATGTATACCCAAATAAAATATATAAATTGTAAAACCCAAAATCTTTTTTTCTTTTATAGAATCCTTGTTTCTCTTCTTGTCCTCATTATTTTTGAGTTTCCCCAAGTTTGGTTAGGGGTTTGTGTGACTTCGCAAGCTAAAGGAATCCATGGAGTGTATTTGAGCAGGCTTCTGGACAAATCACGGGTGGTTATGCCATATCGATTAGGATCACACCGCATAGGAGGTTACTGTACCATAGTAAAAAATGATATTCCATAGTTTTAATTTGGGATAAGGGTATCACTAAAAAGATATAATATTTGTTGTGGTGTTGAACGTGATGTGGTTTTTGTGCCATAGCCTTCTCCTTGGAAGATTTTATTGAGGAGGCTGCACTGTAGTGGTGTAGTACAATGCCACAAAGCATGTTTCAATGTCATTTATAAACACTTATGTATCTATGCTCTTTAGGGTATTAATTCCTTTCAATATTTTGTTATATAATTCAACTGTGGACCTTCAATTACTAATTGAATATGGATTTTTATGAGGCTTTATGAGGGGTTTTTCAAATGGATTTATCCTCTGAAGACCCTTGAAAATACATTTATTCCTCCTCATTCAATATTGATCTGGAATCCCAATGGAATGTAGAGTGCACCCCACACTATAGTCCTATCCCTACAGGTTAATGGTTGAGTTCCAGTGAAGTTCTACCCAAAAAACACGGCTCTTCATTGTAGTGGTATTCTCCTAGTGTTCTCTTTCACTATGGTGTTCCACCATATGGCATGATGGTTGTTTCTAGTACACATCCACACCACAACACTTTGATTTCATTATGGAGCCTCCCAAATTTCCAGATGTCCTTCTCACTCCATTTTAAATCCATGTTTGGGGACCCTCTTGATGAAAATTTTCCCTAGGAAAGGATTGGATTTAACCTATTGATTAATATTCCCATTTCTTATTTTAAACCCCATGACATGTTGGTTTGAAACTAGTTCTAGGAGTCAATGGTCTGCGATCATGTTTTGGTTTGTGTATAAATGTGGTTTGAGTGATAACACCGTTGATTAACCTTGACCTTATCACTGAAAACCACGATGTTGGAATTTCATTACATTATTGGTATCTTTTTTAATATGTTTCCATGATATAATTATTTTTATTGGTGTAACTGATGACCACGCTTGATTGTGAGCACATGTGGGTGTGTGTGTATCCCATGAGACCTACTCTGATATTTGATTCCATGGGTGGTACTATAGTAGCTTGTTGAAATGTTTGACTATAATCACCTATCGTTATGTATTAATGATTATTCATCAGGTTGGTATGATTTCCATTTATTATTTACCTTCTATATATATTACCATTATTTATAGGTATTACCCTTGTCGATCAAGATAAGTAGGCCATCGTGACATGGTTATCCCATATATGGGGAGAGTACTTGACTTCAATGATGGTGATGAGGGACCTAAGCACATGGTGGAGCTAAGTGGTTTCCATGGTGATATTAAAATGGATATTCTAGATACAACATGGTAAATCGAGTACCTTTCACTCTAGGTATATTGGTGGACAACTAGAGGACACTGGGTATTATTAAACACTTGAAGACTAGAGGATATCAGGTAGCATTTATGCATGACAACATGAGGTATCTAGGTTCCGGTTTACTAGATTTTTGTTTTGTTTGGTTACTATTAAAACCACTTATTTACCCTTCTAGCATAGATTCGAAGTAGGTATCGTTGGGGGTTTATGGATGTTTTGTTAGTGCACAACCACTGGGTTTTGAATTGTATGTTTTATGCCCATTACAAATTTATTATTATTACTGAACACACTTGTATACTTGATCTGTAAGACCCCAATAATTTACAAATAGATTTAATATAGAATGCATGAAACACTGGGTCTCTAAAAATAACCACTTTGTTATAACCTAGTCATGAAAACATAATATTTCTTCCTCTGTGATGTGAATTTCGAAAAACTGACATACACAGTTGTGTTCAGTAAGATATTTAGAGTTTGATAAGACAAACATAATTTTTGGTGAATAGTAACATACCTTTATGAATAGTAACACCCTTATGAATAAAAATGAATAGTAAATCAGCCAAAAAATAGAAACTTCACCCATGAATGTATAAATACAATTTGGACATCGTAAAAGTGAAAAAACGATCATAGTATAAGTATTTGTGTTTTTTCATGTCATAAATATTTTAATTACATTTTTTTGATTAAATTTGATAATTTAAAATGGAAATTTAATTTCATAAAATGTGTTCATAAATTTTTATTTTAATTTCTTATGGTTATAATATAATTTTATGGGACCTTGATTAATTACTCAATGTGTTATAAAACAAGTTATAGTTTTAAAGTTATTTTTTTTGAATAAATTATGATTTTATTGAAAAATTAATTTAAAAATATTTTGGAAAATATTTTCGAAAAACAAGGAGTTCATTTTTAAATTATACAAATCAAAAAATGGTTATGGTGAATTTTTGGGATTTTTATGAAATTCATAATTTTTTTATGAATAGTTAAATATGGTAAAATACCGTATATTCAAATTATCAGTTAAATACACTATTTATGATATCATAAGTGATGTAAGACCACTTGGATAGAAATAAAATGCTATTATTACTATTTTAGGTCACATGAATTAAGACTATTCATAGTCTTGAGCAAAAAAAATATAATAATGATTAAAATAATGTAAAATACCTCGTCACCTCCACTATAAACCTCCCATCACTCCCTCTTTTCTTCACTCCACTAAGCCTTGGTACTCCACAATGTTCTACCCAAATACACTTACATAGTCACTCCCCACATCCAAGTAGCTATTATTCTTTCCAAAAGACAAAAACTCCTTCCCTTTAAGAGATTCTCAAGGAGATGGTTTCAAGAGGTAAAATAAAATTTTATTTCATTAATTTTCATTTCATGTTCCATTATATTGTTATCTTCTCCTCACCTCCTCTGTCAAAATGACCATTATAACTACATTATCATATATATACTGGAATTATATCATGTTAATGGAAGAACCACCATCCATATTCTTACTCTCTCCCTTTTATTTTATAAATGAAATTATCATCCATGAGGTTCCAATATACAACCTTCGTGGACGAAAATGTTTTGTTCTTCAATTTATCCTTCATTACTGGTCATTAAATAATTTTGATGGTTGAAATAGACTATAATATATGTATTATAACCTATTTAATTTTCAGTAACCATTATACATACATATTATTAAATCATATGACCAAACTAGTTCCTAATAATCAAAATACTGCTAAAATAATCTAAGTGAATGTCATTAATATTTCACCTAATGATTAATCCTCATTACCTATAAAAAAATGAAAAAAATGACCATTTACACTTATGTATTTCCATAAATAATATGTAACTTCAATTCTTTACACTACTAAAAAACTAACCTATACCAACTGTTTGGAACTGTTGGTATAGGCCTCCAAACCGTTGGTATACCCTATACCAACAGTTTGGAGAACTATTGCAAAGTAAGCCGTTGGGATAGGTCTATACCAATGGTTTTGGGAAAACCATTGGTACAGACCTATACCAACTGTTTTGAAAACTGTTGGTATAAGTAATATGAAAATCTATACAAACAGTTCCATAAAACTGTTGGTATATGTATTTCAAAAAAAAAAACATTCGCAGGGATTTAATCCTAGGACCCCTAGTTTATCATTGAACAACCTAAACACTAACCTAACATGACTTTTGTGAACACAATTTCATTAATATATATATGTATTCTCATAATTATTTTAAATTTTGATTTATATAATGTTCTTAGTAAGAATATCTGATAAAAAATCAAAGGACATATACCAATAGTTGTCAAAACCATTGGTATGGACCTATACCAACGGTTTTGACAACCGTTGGTATAGGTCCTTGGATTCTGGGAGAGACATTGGTATATGGGGGACCTATAACAATGGTTTGGTGAAACCGTTGGGATAGGTACCCACCCTTTCCCAATGGTTTGTCCAAACTGTTGGGAAATTGGCCTCAAAGTATATTTTTCCCAACGGTTTGGCTAAACCGTTGGGAAAGCCATACCCTTTCCCAAATTTTTTGGAAAACCTTTGGGAAAAGTGGCCACAAAGTGTACTTTTCCCAACGGTTTGGCCAAAATGTTGGGAAAGCCATACCCTTTCCCAACGGTTTTGGAAAACCGTTGGGAAAAGTGACCTCAAAGTGGGCTTTCCCAACGGTTTGGCCAAACCATTGGGAAATGGGACCTATACCAATATTTTTTACAAAATGTTGGTATAGAAGCATTGGGAAAGGTCAGATTTCCAGTAGTGGTATATTTACATCCATTCCACAAGATCATTCATACTCACATACAAATATATCGATCATGAAAACAAGGAAACAAACACTCCAAAACGACAGAATTAAATCATATAACTTATCAATAAGGACATAATTAACTTAATAAAATTACAATAAACTAAATCAATGTATAATATTTTCTAAATTATGTTATTAATAAGTCCAATTTCGGATTCCAAGACCTTAAGTTCAAGAGAAGAACACATTCAGACTTAAGGTAAGGGTATCTTCATCCCACTTCCATCTTTGTAAGATATTCCGTATTCATTTTTATTATTTTTGTATGGTGTGTTTATACTGCCGATTGATGTTTCATATCATAAATATATTTATTATACTGGTAAAAAATATATCATTGTATGATTATTAGTTGTAGGTAATTTGAATTGATTGATTAAAAAGTGATGAGGGTTTTCCACCCGAACCTCCATTTTCATTCAGGTTACTTTTATCATCTAATTGCCTAAATGAAATTATTATTTATTATTGTGTAATCCTAATAAATTCATTGTGATTTTTCTATATATGTTTACAAAACATAATTATTTCTTATTTTTTGGGGAGTTACGCATTTACTTTCAAAATTATTTCTAAAATACAAACCCGATTCATGGGATCTTTTCAAATTCTTACACATTTTCAAGTCAACACCAGAATAATTTTTAAGCCACCATTATTTTTCACAAAACAATCATTTTATAATTAAAACTTATCTTGGATCATTTTTTCATTTAAGAGAACAAACCTGTCTTTCCACTTTAATATTCTCTTTAATACTTTCCTTAAAATTCTCTAAAATGATTTATTTCTAATGAATTATAAGAACTATTTTTAAATTATTTCTCTTCGGTGGGACATAATTTATGCATAAAATACAATTTAAGTGTCCTAGTATTTTATTTTCTAGGTTATTCATGTTTTATATTGATTTTATGGAGAATATAAATGATTTTCCAAAAGAACTCTTATTTCAAAAGTAAAAATAATTTTTCTCATCTCACATTAACTTTTATGAGATATATGCCTTCTTCACCACTTATTTTATTCATGTGGTGTATGTACTTCCATTTTTTTACATCATATCGAGAGTATTATTATTCTCACGATATTCTATGGGATTATAATTTGAATGTTTCAAGGGGGTATGGGACACTTTTGAATGATTACGGATTATTTATTCAAGGATTTTTCAATGGCCTCATTTAAAATTATCCTCATCTATGTCATCATAAATTGTTAAATATTTTAATTAATTGAGGTTTAACCACAATTACAACATCCACCATGTTTTATTAGATGGTTTATTATTAGTTTGATTGTGAATGTTCTATCTTAAAACCATTCTCCATATTACTCTGAATGGTTAGTGTGTATGATTAATGATTGGGGAAAGTTATTTACATTTCATATATTAGTGTCTATATGATTTTGTTGTTGTTTATGTTTATCCCCATTCATAACATAAATGCATTGGACATAGTAAGTGTTGGTTGGGGGGCACTATATCCCCTCAATGCATAAGTAGGTGTCATGAGACAAGCTACAGTCTTAGCATAAGGCCTTGACAAAATTATTATTTATGGTCTTTGCACGAGGCCTAGATAGTGTGGTTATGATGTCCCACATTATGAATTCTCTCATTATGAAAATAGTATTCATGTTTCATGTG
Organism: Viscum album; assembly: GCA_963277665.1. Taxonomy (NCBI): domain Eukaryota; kingdom Viridiplantae; phylum Streptophyta; class Magnoliopsida; order Santalales; family Viscaceae; genus Viscum; species Viscum album. The sequence continues at coordinate 614,020,690 of OY728119.1, read as the reverse complement.
GTTATTCAAATATTAGAATACCTGTGATTATGGAATTATTTATTTAGCTCATATTCCTGCCATAATGGGTTCATGTTTTGTTAAAGGAATTTGTTTTTATTTATTCAACATGCCTAATATTTATGTTATGATATATTATACTATATTTCTTACCCTTACTGAGAATTTGAGATGAAACCTTTCTTATGTTTCAGTTTCCTAGGAAATGAAGAAGTTTATTATGAATGACCTATAGGGATAAACTTAGAGTTGTGGATGTTCTTAATAAAACATATATGTTGTTTTTCTTTTCAAGTTGTAATGTTGAACATATGTATGTATCTAGTTTTCCAAAACTACTAAACTACTCAGTAATTCAGGATTTAATTACTTTTAATCATGCCAATGTATTAAAATTATACACAATCTCTAAGATTCTGGGGTTGGGGCGTTACATTTGGTATCAACGGAAGTTTAGTAGAAAACTTGGAAACTAGATATAGAAAAAGTAGATTATTGGAGAAAACCCTAAGATAGACATTTGGGATAAGAATACAATGACATACTAGAATTTTGGTAAGGAATAGATTATATGCTTTATCAAGAAAATATATCCCTGTATATATATGAACAATTAGAAGTGGCTCTGCCACAAATGTATCTAGAGGTAAAACCCAATAACACCGCTATGAGCTAGACTCGAATGGGAACTGGTACATGATAACAGGCCTTGCTACACTTTTGGTTCAATACACCCATGATATATTCTTTGTTAAATTAATAAGCTTATTATAAACAATTATAAAGGATTTATGCACCCAAATTAACCAAAGTATACAGTTCTAGGATTTATGATGCATAAATTTATGCTATGTGTTATACGATGTTTTCATAGAGAGTTCATAATGTTATGAGATAATATATAATATGTAATTGATTATAAATGGTGCCTAGTAGAAGGAATGGGAACATCACGAATACACGATATGATAAGATTAAGAAGGATCATATCTTTGATGGTATTAAGACATCATTTAAAAGGATGATTGTCTCCCAAGTATCCTCATCATATGAGGAAAAAGTATCATGTGTTGACAAGGTATGTAAAGACTTATCTGAGTCCTATGGATTTGAAGGGAAGAAAAAGAAGAATAGGATGATAAGTAAATACATTGATAAAGGGAAGAATAGAAAGATATATTTTCCCAAATATGATAATTGTGGAAGGAAACATCTTGGTATATGCTTGAGAGGAAAAGGATTTTTCTTCAAGTGTGTAGAAAAAGGCCACCATTCTCATAATTGCAAGTCATGGAATGAATGTTCCTATATTCAATTCTTCAACTAAAAGGATATGGGACACTATGTGAGTCAATGTCCCACGAGTCAATGGAATATACACCAAATTATGATTTTGGATAATGATAATGTTATGATGCTACCACATATGAAGTAAAATGATTAAATTTCCTAGTCAAGAATCATGACATTTGAATATTTTGTGAGTAATGTATTGATTGTATGAATTACGAGACATTTAACGATTATACTGCAGTACTCTTTCATTAAGGATTTTTGGTCGTATGATGAATGGTACAAAGTAAAAGCGATTCAGAAGATAGTTAAACTTTTTAGGAAAAAAATATGATTGAGGGAAATGAAACCCTATATAATATCTGATGTTGAGATAATGATGATGAAATGATTGATTAAGATAAGTACTTACTACCTTGGAACTAATTATTGACCTGTCGAGATGTGGTCTATGCTATAATTTATGAAGTTTACAAAACTTATGGATTTAAGAAATATATCCAATAACATTTATCTTAATTAAAGAATATGAAAGAATGTGTGTTTATAATATGGTTTCTACGATAATTCATGTTATTTCCATATTTCAAGAGGATACACGATGAAGTTATTCACATGTTTGGAATGTAAATTTTAGATCTTCTTATTGTTGATTAAGGGTTAGTGATAAGTTCATCATTGAAATTTAGAAACCTTCATTATAATGTGTTGAATCATTATATTTTTTAATTTTCAACCATTTACGAAATGTTTTAAGTTGATCATTGTATGGGGTGTTAGAGTTAAATGTCACTACATGATGGTTTGATTATTCTTCCTTGACCATGTTGTCCAATTAGAATGATTTTTTTTTTGTAGTAACCAATTCATTTCCCTTCACTCTTATTAATAGGTTATTTTAACCATATTCTTGATGTGGGTTTCCCATCAGGGAATTTTCAAGATTCTACCATTAACTTTCAATGATCAATTTGAAATTTCGAGGATGATATTTTTGTAAGGAGGGGACAATGTAACACCCCATTAATTTGAAAATATATTTAATATAGAATACATGAAACACTAAGTCTCTAAAAGACACCACTTTGTTATAACCTAGCCATGTAAACATAATTTTTCTACCTCTATGATTTGAATTTCAAAAAACTGACATACATTTTTGCGTTCAGTAGGATATTTAGATTCTGATAAGACAAAGGTTATTTTTGGTGAATAGTAACATACCTTTATGAATAGTAACACCCTTATGAATAGTAATAAATAGTAAATCGGCCCAAAAAATAGAAACTTCAACCATGAATGTATAAATAGAATTTGGACATCGTAAAAGTGAAAAACGATCATAGTATAAGTATTAGTATTTTTAAATGTCATAAATATTTTAATTATAAGTTTATGATTAAATTTAATAATTTAAAAGGGATATTTATTTATATAAAATGTATTAATAAATTGTTATTGTATTTTCTTATGGTTATAATAAAATTTTATGGGACCTTGATTAATTCCTCAATGTTTTATAAAACGAGTTATAGTTTTAATGTTGTTTTTATTCGAATAAATTTTGATTTTATTTAAAAATTAAATTACAAATTTTAAGAAAATTAATTTAAAAAAAAGAGTTATTTTTTTAATTCTAAACATCAAAAAATTGTTAGGGAGCTTTTTTTTGGATTTTTATGAAATTTTTGAATTTTTGATGAACAATGAAATACAGTATAATACTGTATATTCAAATTATCAGTTAAATTCACTATTTATGACATCATAAGTGATGTAAGCCGACTTGGTTTGAACTCAAATTACATTATTACTATTTGGGATCTAATGAATTAATAATATTCATAGGATTTAGCAAAAATATTATAATAATGATTAAAATAATGTAAAATACTTCCTCTCTTCCAATATAAAAACCCCACCATCACTCCCTATTCTCTTCACTCCTATAATCCTTTAAACTCCTAAAATTACCACCCAAATATACTTACATAGTAACTAACCACATACAAGTAGCTCTTGGTATTTCTAAACGACCAAAACCCCTTCCCTTTAAGAGATTCTCAAGGAGGTGGATTCAAGAGGTAAATTCAAATTTTATTTCTTTAATTTTCATTTCAAGTTCCATTCTATTATTAAATTCTCCTCAACTCTTCTATAAAAATGACCATTAAAACTCACATATCATCTATATACAAAATTATATCATGTAAATGGAAGAAACATCATAAATATTCTTACACTCTCTTTTTTATTTTATAATAAAAATTATCGTCCGTGAGGTTCCAATTTACAACCTTCGTGGACAACGAAGTTTTGTTCTAAAATTTCTCCTTCATTACTACTCATGAAATTATATTGATGGTTGACACAGACTGTAATATATGTTTTATAACCTATTTAATATTTAGGAACTAGTATAAATACATATTATTAAATTATATGACCAAACTAGTTCCTAATAATCAAAATACAGCTAAAATAATCTATGTGAATATCATCAATATTTCACTTAATGATTAATCCTCATTAAATGAAACAAAATTTTAGAAATCACCATTAACACTTATGGATATCCATAAATAATATGTATCTTTAATTCTATATATTTACATCTATTCCACATGAACATCCTTACTCATATACAAATATACCGATCATGAAAACCAAGGAAACATACACTCCAGAACAATAGAATTCAATCTTATAACTTATCAATATGGACATAATGGAAATAATATAATTATTATAAACTAAATTAATGTATAATAGGTTCTGAATTAAGTTATTAATAATCCTAATTTTATATTCTTGGACTTCAAGTTCAAGAGCGGAACACATTCATACTTAATGTAAGGGTTTCTTCATCCCACTTCCATCTTTGTGAGATATTCAGTATTAACTACTATTACTTGTGTATGGTTTATGTATACTAAAAATTGATGTTTTATATAACCAATATCTTTATTATCATGGTATTAAATGTATCATTTTATTATTATTAATTTTGGGGCATTCAAATCGACTGATTACAAAATGATGTGGGTTTTCCACCCGAACCTCCATTTTCATTCGGGCTACTTTTATCATCTAATTATCTAAAGGAAATTTGTATGTATTATTGTGTACTCCACATAAATTCGGTTTGATTGTTCTATATATGTTTACCAACCAGAATAATTCCTTATTTTTTTGGGAGTTAAAAATTTTAAATGGAACATTCAAATTTATTTCTGAAATTCAAACCCGATTCAAGGGATCATTTCAAATTCATACCCATTTTCTAGTGTACACTAGAATCTGTTTTAATACACTATTATTTTTATAAAAACAGTCATTTTATCCTGAAAAATGGTCTTTGATAATTTATGTATTTAATATAACAAATGTGTCTTTCCACTTTAATATTCTCTTTAACAATTTCCTTAATATGTTATAAAATGATATATTTCTAAATAATTTTAAGAACTCTTTTTAAATTATTTCACTTCAGTGAGACATCATTTATGCCTAAAATATAATTTCAATGTTATAGTATTTTTTTTTCTGGGATATTCATGTTTACAAACTGATTTCATGGTGAGTATAAATTATTTCCCAAACGAACTCTTCTTTCAAAAGTAAAAAGGATTTTTATCATCTCACATTAACATTTATAAGATACATGCATTGTTCACCACTTATTTATTTCTTTGGGTGTATGTACTACCATTTGGTATATCATATTGAGAGTATCATTATTCTCATGATATTCTAAGGGATTATATTTTGAATGTTTCAAGGGGGTATGGGAGACTTTGAAATGTTTAAGGATTATTTCCTCAAGGATTTAACAATGGTCTAATTTAAAAGTATCATCATCTATGTCAACATACTTTGTTAAATATTTTAATTCATTGAGGTTTAACCCCTATGATATAATTCACCATGTTTTATTGAATGATTTATGATTATTTTGACTGTGGATGTTCTATCCTAAAACCACACACCTTATTACTCAGAATGGTTAGTGTTTATGATTAATGACTGGGGAAAGTTATTTACATTTCATATGTTAATTTCAATATTAATGTGTATGTTGTTTATGTTTATGCCCATTATTAAGAGGAATTAATAGGACTTAGTAAGTTTCAGGTGGGGCCCGCTATAGCCCCTCGGTGCATCAGTAGGTCTCATTAGACAAACTATGGTCTTGGCACAAGGCCTTGACATAATGATTATTTATGGTCTTGGAACAAGGCCTGAACGGTATGGTTATGATGTCCCCCATTATGAATTCACTCATTAAGAAAACTATATTGAGAGATCATGTGGTTATTATACTAGTAGAATACCCATGATTATGGAATTATTTATTCATCTCTTATTCCTTCCATAATGTGTTCGTGTTTTTGTCAAAGGCATTTGTTTTTATTTATTCAACATGACTAATGTTTATGTTATGATTTCTTCCACTGTATTTCTTACCCTTACTGAGAGTTTGAGATTACCCATTTCATATGTTTCATTTTCTCAGGACAAGAATAATTTTATTATGAATGACTTTCAGAGATAAACTTGGAGTTGTGGTTGTTCCCAATAAAACTTATATGTTGTTTTTCTTTTGAAGTTGTAATATTGAACCTATGTATGAATTTGGTTTCCCAAAACTACTAAAATACTTAGTACTTAAGGATTTTTTCCTTGTAATCATGACAATGTATTAAAATACAGCACTAGATCCAAGATTCTGGGGTTGGGGTGTTATATGATCACAATTGGTTAAAGACACACTAATGGTGTCCTATCAAGTCTTGTACTCACACTATACTTAAGAATTTTTATACACTTGTAGAATTTATGATGAGATATTTGGAAAAGGGAAAGGAACCTGTGTTGGATGGATATGTGGAGGATCATAGAGTTGGTAGTGGACTTGGATTGACCATGGGGGCCCCCATTTTTTATTTTACATGTTTTTTATCTGCACTTGCTACTCCTGTTTGGCTTACCATTATTGGGGACATTTATTTGTATGAAAATTACATTGCCTTTAGTTTCTGCATGTTCACTTTTTTTATTTTATTATATTTTTGTGGTTTATTATTTATCATATGACATGATACTATGGGTATAGCCTCCACAGTGTATGACTCAAACCCTCACCACAAATTTTAATTCTCTTACATATGGGGCGACACACATGAGGTCATTTGAAACTCTAGCTTGGACCCTGTGGTTTGGGTCGGGATGTTAAACAATAGAAATAGGGTATCAAGGAATACTAACATGTATATTATATTTTCCTTAATTTGGGGTAGGCTGCAACAAAACCATGTTTATACAGTGATAAGGTTTTAACCTCTCTAGCTAAAAGCACTGTAAAACCCCCATTTAATAGTGCTAGAAAAAGCATTGCTAAAGTGGGTCTTTACAATGCCACTAAATGTATGAAAAGGGGGAGATCTGATTTCATGATGAAGATGATAGGGAGGAGAAGTTCCAAGTAGTTAGTCTGGGTTGTATGTAATGTTTGTAGCCTACGGGAAATGAACTTATCTAAGGCCTATGGGCCATATAATACTTACGCATACAGGACCTTGTAAGGGTTCCACCTCACCCCTTGAAAAGTGGATTAACAAAAATCAATAAAAAATGAAGTCCTTCGGTCCATTAGAGGTAGAGGAGATTACCTCATCTTCAACGTAGAAGAAAATCACTAATAATGGGGAGGGGTGTTTTTAATTTTTTTTAGAAGTGCTTATAAATACTCCTCTTTATCGGTGCTTTTTTACTAGCACTAATAAAGGGTTTATTTCAAAAAATATATATTTTTATTAAAAATAATATATTTATATATACATATATAAATATATTTATATTGATATAAATATATATATTTTTAAAATATTATTTAGAAAATGATAAATAGTAATTTAAAAATAATATATAAATATTTAGTGAAAAGTTCCTATAACTCCATAAAATCCCTAGAAACACAAAAAACTTGAAAACTGATAATAATTCTAGAAACCCATAATCCCCATAAAAATGTTAAGAAAACCTAAAAACCCTAAAATGACCATAAGTTTTGATCAGAGAATCCATTTCAGCTACACAACTAGTCAAATTGAAGCTTATAAAATGAGATAAAACCACATGATATTTAAATCATTAGACAATCAAAGTAATAAAATATATTATAGTTTCCAGAAAATTAGAAATTGAACTCAAACTTCAAACATCCATAATTTTTTATCTTGTTGTTCATTTGGGATCCACCATATATCAAATAGAATCCTTCAATGAGCTATAGACTATAGAGGTATTGAATGATATATACGAACTATGCTGTAAATTTTAACCCCTAAAAGGCCTAGAAGGCCTCTAAAACAATGTTTTTAGTTAGGGTACCCCAATTTATTAAAATTTTAATGGATATAACTTCTGATTAGGGGGTACGTTAATCCTAAAACACATATCAAATAGAATATTTTGATGATCATTATTCCCTAGTAACCCATGGGAACCACTGATAACCTTTATCAAGGACAAAACAAATTATATAGTGGTTGCACCCTACCTTTTCTCATTTGAAAGCCTTTAAAACTGCCATACCATCTCCTCTGGGTGCCTATTTGGGATATAATATATCTACCTATGATCAACATACATGGATATTACATCATTTTAGATTAATATTCAATGCATTACAAAAATATATTCCTGAGGACTGTAATAGTTTAGTGTCTTTGGAAACTTGGAAATAAAATCTTATATCCTAGTGAATGATCTAAAAATCTCCCAAAAATATATCCACCTTTATTAATTATACATAAAATCTTTCTTCATTACATGGAGAAAGGAAACATAAGAAAGGGGTAACCTCAAATGCTCAATACGGGTTATCAAGGGATACATGTAAGAAGAAACATGAACATAGGGGTATGAGAACATGATAATAAAGATAGAAGTTCATACCCTACATATAAAATATCATAATAGAGACCATGGAATAAAGATTAGCAGTTCATAAGACATGAATCATAATGAAATAAATAGAATAGGCCCTAAAATCATAACATAGGAATAAGACATGCAATTGTGGAAAACACATAAGCATATAATGATTTACATAGTATCCAAGGCATTGCTTCCAAGACCATCTTTGTATTCTTAATTCATTTCCATGGATATCATAATATCATGAGTTCACTCCTCATACCATCACATTAGTCATGGATTATTCCCATGGCAATATTATTAGTCATTATTCAGTCTTTAGACCTTATTAGTTGCATGATTTCACTCCTCAGACCATCATAGTCTATCTCCTAAGATATGAAAACGTACCCAATTCATTGGAGGGAGATATAGGTCCCAAACATCACATAATTAAATCATACATAAATGTGTCAAGAGATCATAAATAAACATATCATAACCCATGAAATGAAATGTGTATCATAAACATGTAAACATATAATAACATGTGAAAAGAGACATGTTTAATAATAATTTCATCATAAAATTAACCTATGAAAAGAATCAGGTTTAAAAATAATATAACTCATGAAAGAGAAACGAGTTTCATAAACATATTACACATAAAGAAGAAATGGGTTTCATAAATAAGTTGACATTAAAAATAACTCATTCATAAAAAGAATATGAATAGAACCATTAGATCCTTTACTATAAGGTATGAGTAACATCAATACATTTCATCTTAGATGGAAATAAATTTTGAAATATCCACTAAAATAATTTATTGTGGAAAATATCCTTTCTTGTTTAAAAAAAATTATTACATAAAAAAATTTGAAAATAATTTTCTTAGAAATTACCATGAAAAATTATAAATAATACATGAAATAATTTTGAAAACTTTTTTCATTGAAAACTTATAAAATAAGATTAAAACCATTTTAAAAACCTTTTTATTTTAAAACACTTGAAAATTTTTAAAGAAAGCATGAGAATGTATTGAAAATCAATTTTCTAGAAAAATAATAAAATAATTTTGAAATTTTTTTGAAAAAAATTTCTTTGAAAATACTTTGAAAACTTTTTAAGAAAGATTGAAAACGTTTTGAAAGTCATTTTTCTTGAAAAATTATAAATTAATATTGATAATGTTTTGAAAACCATTTCTTTGAAAGCACATCGAAAACATGTAAAAAAGACTTGAAAACATTTGGAAAAACATTTTCCGTGAAAACATATAAAAGATGTTTGAAACCATTTTGAAAAAAAAAATTCCCTGAAAACCTTTAAAAAAATTCTCTTAAATATTATCATTTTAAAAATTCAAATGTAGATTCGAAGAAATTACGGCGGGTAAGTCCGTATATGTCATACGAGGTCAAAAACATTCATTTTTCACGGTAAAAAGGATAGAAATATACCTTTTTCAGAACGTGAAAAAAATATTACCTTGAAGATATTGGTAAAAGAAAAAAATGGTACAAATTTATTTTAGATATTATAGATGAATGGTGTAATATTATTGGAAATTTTTTTAGAAAACATAGATTTCTGGCTGAAGAGTGGGTAAAGTCGGGCTTTCCTAAAAAACATTTTCTTAACTAAATTATGTAACAAAGAGTAAACAATCTTACCCATACATGAGTATATTATGAAATAAAATATTATAAGGGAACTCATTATTATTCTTGAGATATGTATCATATGATTTCACCAAAATAAGCATAAACAAAAACAATATTGAATAACAATAAGATTTTCTCAATAAACTCTTATAACTTGGTATATTGGGATCATAATCTCCATGTAAATAAAGGAATTTAAATTAAGCCTATAATGTCATGAAATTATTAATATTCATGGAATTTAATGTAAAATTAAATTATACGCACCCTGAAAAAGAGTTTCGGTTCATAACAAATCATGAGTCTCAAAGAAAGAAAATTGAGGCAAACATTTTTACCGATTTGGTAACTTTTAAAACATAAACACCATGAAATAAGATCATAAAATTGGAATTTTAATTGCAATAAATTTAATTAAAAGATATATATATTTAAATTATTTTTATTACATAAACTACACAAAAGAAAATAGTGGGGAATATAGCTTGTATTTCATAGAAATTAAGAGTGTGATGAAATCCTCTTACCTTGTGTGTGGACTCTCTCCATACACGTACAAGATTCCTATATAAAAAATATAAGTTTATTATAAATATTTTAATGAATAGTATTATTTTATATATTACCATATATGGTTTTAGTATAACCTTATATTACCCACTTGTTATTTATCCTTTGTTAAAGTTTTACTTCGGGTAAAATTCAACTTGTTCTTCACATGTGTCTTAATTTGTTACATGTTTGGTCCTTATACTTATATCATGATTAAAAAATGTAAAAAATGATATAAATATTATTTATATACATTATATGTGTATTATAATAATCTATATAATATATAATTATGAAATGGAATACACCTTTCTTGGAGGCGGTATACCGTACATAGGCATGAATGTTGTTTCTATCTTTATTATCATATTGAAACAAAGTATATAAATGAAATATATATATATATATGTATATATATGTATCATTATTGTATTAGCATTAATATATTATATATATCATATAATTTCATTAAAACCAACTTTAATAAATTCCATTTTGTGTCTGAACGAATCACATCGCTTTGAGGGGTGATAGTTAACACTTACTCAAAAGAGATTATCATATTAACACCAAATGGAAAGTAAAAAATAAATGTGTTTTAAAAGGAATTAATATTTTTAAATAAATATTAAATATATTATATAAAATATATAAATATAGTGTTCAACATAATGACTACCAAGATTTGTGTTAAAGGAGAAATGAACCATCATCGTTTTGTGAGGCAGTAGTTCTCCTTACACAGAAACAATATATTAAACATCCATTAGATGGAGGTGATTGTAAGTTTAGTTAAGAAAATTTATATAAAAACATCCTATTATATGGTTTATAATTTTTTTTCACATAATAATGGAATAAAGAGATTATAGGGGTGGAAAATGAAAATAAATAGAAGGAGCTTGAGAGAAGATGTTACCTCCAAATAGGGTAACTCCTTTTGGTTTTGGAAAAAAGGATTCCATGGGAATATTTCTTCCCAAAGGGAGGATTAATGATCTAATATTTTTTTGGGAGGATACTTGGGTAGATATTGGATTAAATTAAAATTTTTTAGTGGAGTGAGGATTGTGTAGAGTTGGTGGCATTTTATAGGAAGGAAAATGACTCACATGGATTTTAAAAAAAAAATTTGGTGTGCACATGTTATTACCTAAAAAAAGTATTAACAAACCAACACGACTAAATAATATATGGTCTATTTACCAAATATGGATATAAAATGGTTTTTAGACATTTTTCTAAGTCATTTGGGCCTTTAATTTTAAGGTTTAGTCCCTAATTAAGCCTAATTTGGCATTAACTAATGTGATTAATTTTAATCACATTTACTAATCATTTTGGTTAAAAATCAACACTTAATTATTAGCATATAAATATTAGACAAAATAAAATTGTGTATTTTGTATTTTTTAAATTCAAATCATATAAGAAGAAAAATATATATTAGTGCTAATCCCACAGATAAAACGAAATATCGGGGTTTTAAAGTAGGTAAAAGTTCAAATGTTTTTTATGACCTTATAGTGAGTTTCAAAGTGAAATTGAATCTAATTAATTAAATTTTATTAATATATTTAATAATTATTTAATTTTACTTTAATAATTATTTTTAATATCATTTATCATTAATTATTAATTAGACAAAAATGTAGTTTTTAACTTAAAAGATGTATTTCTCACTATTCATTAAAAAAAATGAATTTTTGCAGAAAAATCACAAAAAAATCTCCCTAAGATAACTTAGAAATTTTTAATTCCAAAAGGAAATTTATTTTATCATATTAGATTTATAAATGTGTCTAAAATTACTATCATTATTAGAAGTGGTTTATTCGATATAATAATATTTTTAATATAAAAGGACTTTACCAAAAATATTTTCATTCATTATCAATATGTTTTATTTATATAAAACAATTATAACCAATATTTGTAAATTATTTATTAATATTACTATAACTATTTTTAATTTTTAGGTTATAGTTATCTCATTTAAATAATTAAATATATATATATAATAATGTTTCGTAGAAACTCAGTGTTGCGTGCATAGTATACCAAGTCGGTGTTTCTGGTAGTGTAAACCAAGTTGGTATTGCATGTAGTGTAATAAAAGTTGGTATTACATGTGAAAGGAATTTTTTAATTAATATTTAAATATATATATATATATATATAAATATATCTAGTGTCATGTGAAATGAGAAATATTGAAAAGATAAATTAATTCGAAAAAAAATAATTCTCAAACTCTCGAGGGGTTACATTCTACCCCCTTAAAATGAATGTCACCTTAAAAATCCATCTGGGTTATCAAAGGTTTAATAATTCAAAGTTTCATTCATAGAAACCCACATTTTAAAAATGGATGTAAGAACTTTCCTTAAAAAAGGTAAATTTGGAACCATAACGGTTACCCAAAGTAACATTTAATTGGGTTTGAACATAAGATAACATAGGTTGGGAGTAAAGATTGGACCTGGAGGAAAAGTGTAAATGTTTATAGGGAGTGATTTAGGTCATAAATCACAAACAAGTGAACGATCAATGTAAATTTGAGAGCCTCAATGTCATAAATCTATAATGATTTAAAAGTCCATCATCTCAATGAAAATTAAGGTATTAAGACAACAATTTTTTTATCACTTTCAGAACGTTGAGTAATTCTTGTTAAATTTATAGAAAATAAATTTCATTCATGGGGTGTGCTTTTCAAATATTCTAATATATCTATTACCTCATGGAATGAATGTGTAGAAATGAACATTGAATAATAAATCACAAAAACACTCTTTTAACAGATCTTAAGGCCCATAAATAATAAAAATTCCAACTATTTGTATCTTATAAAACAACCTGAATTAATCTATAAAAATAAAAAGTAACACTAACAGTATATCTTAAATATTTATTAATTATAAATAAATACACATTAACTATGATATCATGTAGGCTAGTGGTAGGTGTGAAACCCTTATCGTACTTTGGTCATGGGTTCAAGACCCACAGCCTTACCAAACATGATTGGTTGTCACCATACATATATGATGTCCTTTTTAAAAACTGAACTAATATAATATATAATATAAAAATCCTTAAAATAAGGTTAATAACTGATTTACCTTTTTACCCATGTTTTCAACACAAACTAAGTTCAAAAATACTTCACACGAATATTAACATAAACTTTTCATTAATAGTTAACCATATAACCCTTCTCAAAGGTGAAAGTAAAAAACATTAGTAACAGAGTCACAAAATTAGCTAAACACTGATTCCCATGTATAAAAAAGTATCCCTTGTTTGTCACATTACAATCATGTGAATACCCTTATCATATATTCTCCTGAGACATGATAACAACCATAATTACAATAAATACTTTTGAAAAACATCCTTGCTACCACATTCCAATGTATATTGGATTTAATACATAAATACAAAAATTATTTTATATCATAAAACACCATTCAAAATTTCCTTACTTAGTTCCAAGGTAATCAATACTATCCAATTTACTTATTCATATTCCACGTATCTTTATCCATAAAACAATATATTAACATAAACAACATATTAAGGGTTACCTTACGTTATTCAAAATATCATCATGTCTTTAAATCATGTCTCCAGTCAAACATAAAATTATAAATATTGAGAAAAAAACATAATTATAAAAATAATTGTATATTTAATCATTCATAACTTTTTAATCCAAATATATAAATACCTCAATTAATCCATCTTTAATCCATAAATAATAATACCAATTTCCTTTAACATTTCATCCGTAGTCTTGTCTTCTTCTAAAATGTAACCATTATTCCCACCACCTAGCTGATTCTCATCAAGAACATTCCTCTTGGGACATTGGGTTGCATAATAACCATTTTATCTACACTTAAAACACATAACCTTCAATGATGACTAAAGAGGCCAAAATTACTATTCATTTTGTCAACTGAACTCTTCATTTCTCCCTTTCAGCTACATTCTTTGTTTAATTATTTTCCATATTCAAATCACCTTATTGTTCCTCTAAATAACTCACTTAGGTGATTCATTCCATATTATTGGCATAAAGGAAACCTAATTTTATTTCCTCCATGGTTTCTATTACCCAAAATCTCAGTGAACACTTTCTTTATCTTCCTTGGCGAGTCCAAGAGTTGGTTATGGTAAAAATTTTCAATCATATTTTATGAAAATTGATTGGTTTTTATCAATACTTGTTTCACTCTGGTGATCAACCCACTTGACTTCTCATCAAAAAATATTCCATCACATTCAATATTAATCCAGTTCCATCTGGTTCCCGCCATTAACTAAAATGATATGAATAATGTGAGCATTACTTTTCATAGTATAAATCCACAAAGTCCTGAAAATAATTACTTATAACATACCTAAATTTTGAGACCTTCCTTAATATATGACTTCTTGGATATATCCAAGGTTATTCACATCTAACTTATATCTAAATCCTACATGATGATTCATGAAGTGTTTGTGAATTCCAAAAGCATATCCCTTGAGAGTATCAAACTAGGTGTTCCGCAACGTCTGTTGTCATGTACCAGATTACCCTGACTCAAGCCCAGAACATCTTGTCAGAGTTGTCACCCCAAGGTACATATATTACCTATCCCCATCCACTTATAGTATCTATACATAGATAAATTTATAAGGAACAACTCACTCTATCCTTCACAAAAAAATCAAGGACATTTTCCAAAATGTTAACTCATCCTTATACAAATCCATAGAGATATCCCTAGACATATCCTTAGAAATAAACCTAGGGATCTCACTAATGTTTCACCATCCTAGTTACCAAAGGATGACCAAACCTTTCCTTTCAAACCAATTATAGTGACCCAAACATAACATACATGGATTTTACATCATTTAAGATTAATATTTTGTAAATTACCAAATACATGACAAAGGACCCTAATAGTTTATTTTATTTGGAAAATTGGAAACAAAATCTTCTATCCTGGTGAAAGATCATAAAAAACTCCAATAAATATGTCCACCTTTAGTACTTCTACCTAAAAACTTTTTTCATAACCTAGAGAAAGGAAATTTAATAAAGGGGTGAGCTCAAATGCTCAGTAAGGGTAAAAAAGGGAGACATATAAGAATAAACATGAACATATGAGTTTTATAACATGATCATGAAGATATAATATCATTCCCTACATATAAAATATCATAAAAGATATCATGGCATAAATATTAGTATTTTAAAAGTTGTGAATCATAATGAAATAAAGATTATAGTCCATGATATCATAAATTATTAATAATACATGTAATTGTGGGAAACACATGAGCATATAATGATTTCCATATTATCCAAGGAATCACATCCAAAACTATCTTAGTAATCATGGTTTATTTCCATGAAAATTATAGTAGCCAGAGTTCAATCCTCATACCATCATAGTAGTTATGATGCACTCCTATGTCCATCCTAGTAGTCAAGGATCACTCCAAAGACAATCTTAGTAGCATGACTTCACTCCTCATACCATTATAGCCTATATCATGACATATAAAATATTACCAAATTCATTGGAGGTAGATATAGGTCTCACCCATCACATAATGAAATCATACATAAATGTTCCAAAAATATCATAAATCAACTTATCATAACCCATGAAATGAAATGGGTATCTGTTTCATTCTTGTTTTCGGCCATGAAACGCCCAACGGCTCCGTATCCAATGATTGATGGACCTACTTTCCAAAGGCAGGAGTTCACTGGATGGTCTGACCAGTGACTCTTATGAACTCACATTGGTCGAGAGGATGGGAAGTCAGGCTCATCACACACTTTTTGGGGGGGGGAATTATTGCCTGTTGCGGTACTCTCTTATAGATTTAAGACGTATTCATATGTTCGCGAATCTTTGGTTTATACCCAAACATAGTGTCCACAGATTTAAACTTGGTGGGAAACAGTCAACTAGACACAGGGGTTCAGAATCATTTATGCCCAAGGTTTACCATCCCTCATTGGATTAATGACCCTGAAGGGTTGGAACTCACTTGAGGTGACACTAGGAGTGGCGCGGTGAACCGATGTGGAGATGATCAGATCGACCGGTTATTGGGCTTGAACCTCAGGTTGGCTTCCTACATACCCTGCATAGGAAGCAGGGATCAAAGTCCATGTAGTTTAGATAAGTGTCGGGGAACCGACGTGAAGAGAGACCGGGTGGTCCGATGGGTGGTGGGCTTAAACCTCATAGAGGCTTCCTACCTACCCTATCTTGGAGGCCGGGATCAAAGTCCACGTAGTTCGTATATATAGTTTAACGTCATGCTGGACGAGGGTGGAACTCGACGGGAAGAAATGAATGAGTGGTGGGCTTGAACCTCCTGGAGGCTTCCTACGTACCATGATTTGGCATGGATCAAAGTCTCCATAGTTCGATTATAGCTTGGGGCTTACGCTCTGGGGAAGCCCAGAATGAAGGATTGGGGCTTACACTCTGAGGAGGCCCAGAAGGCCGGGACTTACTCTGAGAGGGACGCTCGGGGCGACAAATCCCAGCCGGAGAGGGAAAGGGGGTGCTCCTGTGCCCATCTCCTCTCTTGCAGTGCATGAGGGCTTCCTTTTGATGGCTATTTTACCATCTTCGAGGAACCCTCAACAAGTGGAGGAGAAGAAAGGGGATTCCCGAGCTTAGACTCCACATTACCATGGGAATGTGAACCCAGGAATGCTTCGGGAATATGCTCAAGGGTCGGGGCAACCCCTTTGCCCTTGTTTACCGTGGGTATGTGAACTCAAAATGGCGTGCTGATTCTCTTGAATGTTACACCACATGGATCTGGTGGCTCTGGAGGAGGCCTCGGCCCGAGGCCGATGAATAGGCCAATGAGGGAGTCGCGAAGGACTAGGATGGATCAGAAAGATTTTACCTGGCTCTGGAAATGAGAACAACGAAGTATTTGGTGAGACACTGAGAGGTATGGGTGGTGGCGCCCTTCGCGTGGGGAAGTGACATGCAGCTGGAGAAGCCGTCCGCGATCTTGGGTGGTCCGCAGACTGATTGGCGTCCTGTGAACCAGGGTGGTTCGTGGCTACAGGTTCAATCCGCGAACCAGGGTGGTTTGCAGCTTCGGGTTCAATATGTAAACCAGGGTGGTTCACGGCTTTAGGTTCAATCCGCGAACCGGGGTGATTCATGGAGGGTTCCAGGCTGACAGCGCCGGCAAAGGGCGAAACCGATCAGAGGCTCCTCGGTCGGGGCTTCGCCCGCGTAAAAGAGTTCTACGTGTTACGACGGATGGTAAAAGAGGTATAAACTCCCTGGTCCGCGGGGAAGTCATCCGCGGAGGGGGTATGGTTCGCGGTTCTCCTTTTTTTTTTATTTTAGGTTCGTAGTTCACCAAATTATTATGCGTTTTCCAATTCCTTGATAATTCGTATACTTGCTATGGTTCGCAGATGGGGATTTCTCTGTTTGCGAAATCTGAATCCTTCCTTCAAATGATCTCCTTCCGAATCTTCAATCCCTTTGAATCTGATTCCAGTTCTCCGATCTCTTTTTCTTTCCCCCTTGGTCTCCTTTTATAGAGTGGGGAAAGGGATTTATTTGTGGCCATGTGGCACCTTTTGCGGAGGCCCATAACCAAATACCCGGTTCAAAACTGACTTGGTCAATCCGCGATTCACTGTGGGTATTGAATGCTTCCCCCCTTCCGCGAGGTGAACCAGGGAGTGCTCCGCGCCTACGGAGGGTTCTGCCTCTATTCCGCGAACGACAGTGGGTGCGGCTTGAACCATTCGAAGCGGTCTGCGATTGGGGCGGTTCGTGACAGTGAACCGGACTGGCGCCCATCCTGCCTTACGACCGCGGAGGCTCTCCGCCTCCATTTCGCGAATGACAATGGTTCATGGAGGGGGTGCCTCGTGGTGCCTGGCCACATTGCACTTCCATGGGACCGGTTCGTGGACTGGTCCTATATCTGTCTCCTCTTTGATTATTTTCCCCAATTCTTAGGGGATTTGGGTAGAATCTCCTCTACAGATTTTTAGGACCCTACAAATGCCCTCATCAGAATGGGGTCCGATCGGAACGAATAGGAGGCCATTCCAATGCAAAGTGGTCCTGAAACTGAGGTGGTTTGCGATAGAAAGGTGGACCTAGTAGGGGACCACGACTATAAATACGGGGAGCCCTTCACTTTTCCTTTACCGAATTCTTCGTGAAACCAGAGCTCCTTCGCCTCACTGTGTTCGCTCCTTCGCGAAGTGCCTCGTCCGCGAACCGGCAACAATCCTCCACGAACCATTCCTTATTCGCGATCGCCTTCAATCGCAAGCCAACATCCCAACCACGAACCATTACTTTTAATTAATTAAAAAGTAAGTGATGAAGGCCTGTGGAGGAACTTTCTTCACAGACTAAAAATATTTTGAACTTTAAAAAGTATCTGAGTCTTCCGAATAAACTCGGTATTGAAATTCCATGGAGCAACTTGGTTCGCGATTTCCTAGCCAAAGATCCACGGGCCAGGGCTCAGTGGACTGATTTCGCGGAGGGATAGTTCGCGGGATGATGTCATCGCAAACACTCCTCCAAGGCCTCCTTGCGGTTTTTGATTATGAAGGCTCCTTAACCATTCATTTGGTTATTTTTTTTTCAAACTTTTATTCTGGACTAACCAATTGTTGGATCTCATTGTGGAGGGAGAAAATATGGTTCCCCCTCATTCTGCGCTGAGGCCTGCTGCAGAGCCACTCTCAACCAGCTCAGAGAGACGTTCAGCTATGATTCACAGAGCGGAGGGCGTCAAAGAAGATCCTAGTCGGTCCATCATTCCTGATGACGGTGTATTGATGAACCTTCTCCCTCCTGAGCTTCTAAGTTATCCATTATCAAACCAGCTTCCCCTCTACAGATTCGGTCTTCAGGATGACGCCCCTATCCCCATACTTTCTCAGGTCTCCCTTCTCATTTCCTGGAAGCGCCATCAAAGTGAATTCAGGAAAACCTTACCCAATCCGGGGTGATAATCTCTGATTTTGGTCTGAAAGACACATTTATTCTGAGGGGCTCTGTCTGGAACCAAAGCGATCAGTGCACTCAAGAATTTTCTCAGAAATCTTTCCTTAAGGACTACCCTTTTATTATCAACCTTGTTCGAAGGGATCTTGATGCGGGGTGGGTTCCCTGGTGGGATCTTTGGTCCAGTGGGCTCTTCTCAAATGATTGGGCTTGGGCTTTCTGGGTCCATCATCATTGTCAGGAGTCTCCCAATTCACTGGAAGCGGTCAACCTATACTCAGCAGTGTGGGCTTCCCAATTTGCTGTTTACCAACCATCTTTGATCCTGCCCGACCTGTTCAGTCGCTGGTGTTTAAGTACTAATACTTTACACCTTGCCCACGGTGAAGTCGGCATTAGTCGGTGGGACATCTACCAGATAGGAGGACTGCCGACTACTAGCGAGATGTATGACGAATGTTTTCCCACTCCCGACACATGGGATGACGCTGAACATGTGCCTTTATTGGTGAAGGAGCTGCTGGAAATGGCGGAGCAGTCATTGGGTCAGGCCTTGCATGCCCGCTCGCTTATTTTTTATAGCACTTGGATAGGGTTATTTATGAACACCACTGGTCCTACGCCGAAGATTAAGCATCTAAGGACTCATCCTTCCCAACAGTCATGAACCATTCAAGGATCTTACTGGGCAGTTCTTGAAGCAGGATACTACCTTTCATGGGGTTACGAGGTGTGCCCTGGTGTGTCACCTATGCTCTGGTTGGCCGGTCTGTTTGCTATGTTTTTGAGCGGATGGCTATTTCCTTCCCGGGGTGTTAACCCAGGTGTCCGGTCCTGCACTTTGATAATGGAGGTTGAGTTAGTAGAGGGTCTCTTAGTGAATTTTGTCATGCCCACTTTGGCCCGTATCTACGAGCTACTGATCCATATGCAGGTGGGCGGGTCACCCTACCGTCTAAGTAGACCATTTCAATTTTTGTACGGCTGGGTGGCGGATCATTGTCGCTGTTATGAATATCGTCACAACACGGCCATCCTGCTTCCTACCTTTTGGCATACCCTACTAGATATAGAAAGAGTTACCTTGAAGTCTCTCAACTCTAGTGAATTCCTTGAGCTTCAGAGTGACTTCTCCTAGTTCATCTTAATTCTCTACCCCACCCCTTCTGGCGTCTTAGTTGACAACCGCCGGGGGAGCCTGGAGGAGTGCTCTTACATGATCTCCCTGCGGGACGTGTTTCTATCCGCACGGATTGATGGGATTTCTCTGTGTGAGCTATATGTCTCGTATCGCTTTTCTCACCAGTTCGGGTGCATGCAAGTCCAAGTTTCCCTTCCCCCTTCTCAGGCTCAAGGACTGCATCCATCTATACTTTGTCAATGTTGGATGATGCAGACGTGGGAAGGATCTGACGCAAGCATTCCCCTGTCTGATACGGGGGCGGCTGTCGGCCTTTCCATGGAGTATACAAAAACATGGGTAAAATACTATCCTGATGGGATCCTAGGGAAGGATGTCCGGTAGGTTCCAAAATCAGGAGGTATGGTGGCTGCTGCATCCACTACACCTTCCTCATCAGTTTTATTGGAGGACCGACTAATGGCTCGTCGATCAAAGTGGCTTAGAGAACTTTCCTCTCCCAACCCTGTGGTGGCCGTAGTTCAGAAAAATTCATCCTTCTTGTGCATGGATGAGGATGACCCTATGGTTTCGGGTCCCAGCGAGACCATCCCAGAGGTTCCGCCAGTCGATACCGGGCTTAGAAACTTGGTCCCCAAGCCTGAACCGGGGCTAGAGGCTCTAGAATTTCTAGCTTCAGGGTCAACTTCTAGTGAACACACGTCCACGCGGGCTGCCATGCCAGACTTTGTTCTCATGTCGCCCAACGAGGATACCAAAGATCCTCATACCATGGTGGACCATCGGGTAGTGCGCAAGTGGTCCTGGCCCCGAATATGTGAAATCATCACCGAAACCCCCTTAGCCGAAATGGAAACTAAAACTGAATCTATTCGTCAGCTCTTCCTGGGTTTGGGGTCCAATGGCTTTGACTATCGGCAGCTCCATTCTCTTGATTGGCAAGTTTTCATGGCCCACGAGGAAGCTGTCACTAATGAATGCAATCTTGCTCACTTCGAGACCACACATTGTGGGGCCCGAACCTTGGAGGAAACCACAAAAAAGCTCCATCAACTGATAGTATGGGAGGCGATCTCTCGAGATCATGCGACCATCCTATCCTCTGAGTTGCATGAATGTGAAGAACGGGCCGCGATGCTGAGGGATAAGTTATCAGCTATTACTGGTCTTCTTGAAGTTACCAGAAAAGGGATCAACGACCTACAAACCACGATGGAGCATATCCATCCAGTGGCTGAGGTTGAAACCCGGGAGAAGGAAGTGTTGGAACAATCCTGCAACGACCTTCGCCGCACGGTTGTTGATCTGGTGGGGAGAGCAAGTCAGGATTTTTTATAACTATCAGAGCTACTTTTGTATCCCCTGTTTTACTTACCCCTCTGCCACCCCTTTTTTCCTTTTTTTGTGTGAAGGAGAGACCCTGGCTTGTGGACGTCCTCCCTTTTTTTGTTCGAATGAAACAAAGTCTCTGTCAATCACTCGTTGCTATGGAATTTGATTGTTACTTAGAACAATTGTTGTAAAACTAAAAATTCACTGAATCAAAACTAATCATAACTTAGGAAAACAAGCTCTAATTTTTTCCAGGACCATGGGATCCAGCGAGCGTAGTCTGACTATTGCTAAGGTTTTGTAGAAAAACCCCACAAACTTTTTTGCCTTTTTTTTAATGCCCTGATTTTTCCTGGGCCCATTTAGTGTGGACCTAGTGGGTATAACCCATATTTTTCTTAGGTCGCCCTTTTCGGGTTTTCGGCCTAAGAGGCTTTGTGCCTCTTTCTTTTATGAGCAGTTTAAAGTCCCTCCATCAAGACTATCACTACTGATGTTTTAGGTTGAACATCTTTGACCAAATATGGTGGGGTGAGGGCCCTAATAGGGTTCAATTGATTAAGAGATGTTTCAATACTTTTCCGACACACGTGGGGGGAAACATGTTTGAATTTGAGCAGCATGCATGGAATGTCTCAAGGCATGGGAGCCATGTCAGGGTACAGAGGTAGGAAGAACATTGCCTAAGTAAAACTTGCCTTTGGTAGACGGGCCAGGGGAAATCAATATGTAGAGCTGCTGAGGGAATGGTATGCATGGTCATACAAACGTGTCCCTAAGTCAAAGAATTATCCATTTCTGATGGCCAGGGGACTTCATGGAAGCCCAGCTCATGGAAACCACCATGGGTGGTTTGGAAAAAATGAAAACCACCGGGGGTGGCTCGGAAAGGGTATGTGATGTCTGGAAGGTTTTGAGAACATCTGTATTAATCAGGAGTGTGGAAGAAAGGTTCCCATCCTACACATTTATCTAGCGTAAAGGACGGTTGGGGCTTGATGCAGTTTAAAGTCATGCATCTGGGACATCATCTGAAATGAAACGACTTTTCCAGGTTCTCGGTAATCTCTTCAAATACGTTCCGCCACATTCATGTAGGATTGTGGAAGAGGTTGGTAAACTGTAGCTCAGAGGGTTTCTGAATCCCAGGATAGACATGGGGACTCAGATGCCAAGAGGCGTACAGAGAGAAGCATTGCCTAAGGAAATATTGCCTTTGGTAGATGGGCCAGGGGCGATCAATATGCAGAGCCGCTGAGGGCATGGTATGCATAGTCGTACAAAGGTTTCCTTAAGTCAAAGACTATCCACTTCTGATAGCTGAGAAACTTCAGGGAAGTTGAGATTTGGGACCACCATGGGTGGCTTATGAGAGTTCGGATTTTTTTGAGTACAGAGTATGGTTTATGATGAGAGGGTGCCTGAATACGGGGGATATATCTAGACTAAACTTGATGAGAACAGGTGAAGTAATTCTTTCTCACACTGGTGTGAGGCGGTGGGTTGTGCAGGTCTGACCCGTGCACTGAAAGACGGAGAAAAGCCTCTGTTTCTCATTGAACCCATGACGAGTATGACCGTGTATTTTATCGTCATGTGGTTGGGACATAATCCGTGCAGTTTAGCGTCATGCGACAAGGATGAGAAATATTTTTGAAGGTTGTTGTGCAGTTTAACGTCATGCAGCGAGGACATGGACTCTTTTTTTGACGGTTTCTATGCAGTTTAACATCATGCAGTGAGGACGGTGGGTATTTTTGAAAAGTACGCTCTTTATCAGAATGTAACAGGGCTTGAATAACTCAAAATTCCCTAGACGTGGGGGGAGGGTTGATTGGTGTAAATCATGGTTCTGGGGCTTCTTGGATCAAGAAAAGTGATATGGGGGCTCTAAGGCTGGTAAGCGTATGGGGATAGGAAGGGCATCACCTGTGTAAATCTTGCCTTTGATGGACGAGCCAGGGGTGATCATTATGTAGAGCTACTAAGGGCATGGTATGCATAGTCATACAATGGTGTCCACGGGTCGATCACTTTACACTTCTGATGGCCATGAATGGTTATGAGGATCCGCAATTATCCAGGCCACGAAGTCTGTCATTTGGAAGGGGAATGTTTGGACATGTCAGGGATATCCATCCCTAGTTGCTTGTTGAGTTTCAAAGAGCCCCCTATACTGATATTTTCTTTTTTTTGTGCGCGGGGGTGTGCCTTCGTTCCATGCAGTCTCACGTCATGGGGTAAGGACGAGGTACTCCTAGTTTATCGGTCATAGAGCTCAGACCATTGGGTGACTATTGCTGCAGTCACATGAAGGATAACCGAGTCAACATGTTCTGATATACTTGGAAGATGGTGGGAGATGAAGGTCGTAAACTGCAACTTTGAGCTTTCCCGGATCAGGAGGTATGGTGTGGGGGCTCTGAGGCCGGTAGGCGTACGGAGCTAGGAGGAGTACCGCCTGAGGAAATCTTACCTTTGATGGACGAGCCTGGGGATATCATTATGCAGATCCACTGAGGGCATGGTATGCATAGTCGTACAAAGGTGTCCACGGGTCGATGACTTTACACTTCCGATGGCCGTGAGTGGTCATGAAGATCCGAGATTTCTCATAGTGTAGAGTTCGACACATGGGGATAATGGTGTCCAGGTATACAAGAAACATCTTCACCGCAATTGTCCGTTGAGTCAAAGTAGCCTAGTCCTGGCTAGATGTTTGTTGATGCAGGTCGCTATGTGAACCACTGACAGACACACATTCTAGCCATATAGAAATACCATGGCAACACCTTTGGATGTGAAAATGAGAATTAACTTGTAAACCACTTCGCCATAAACTTATGGATCAGGAGGTATGGTATGGCGGCTCTGAGGCTGGTAAGCGTACGGAGCTAGGAAGAGTGTCGCCTATGGAAATATTGCATTTGGTAGACGGTCCAAGGGATATCAATATGCAGATCCACTGAGGTCATGGTATCCATAGTCATGCAAATGTGTCCCCGAGTCGATGACTTTCCACATCCGATGGCCATGATTGGTTATGAAGATCCATAATTATCTGGGTCATGGAGTCTGATGTACGGAGAGGATGAATCCAAATGTGAAAGGAGTATCTCCATCTCGTATCGCCGCGTGTCTTGGGTGGGTCACGATGAAGTACATGCAGTTTAGCATCATGCGATGAGGACGAAGTCCATGCTGTTTATCGTTATGCGGTAAGGACGAAGATATACACACCATGCAGGTCTAGTCCGTACACGGGGGAAGGGGGAATTTTTAACATCATTGTTTGTACAGTTTAACGTCGTGCGGTAAGGACGATAAGTACACCCCATGTTGGTCTGGTTCGCACACGGGGGGAAAGGGCATTGTTTTTTATTGAGGGGGATGGGCCAGGACTAGGGATCCTAGCGTTGCTACGTATCCTGTGAGGAAAGGAATCAAGCCGTACGTAGTTCTCTTGAATAAGTACACCTCGTGCAGGTTTGGTCCATACACGGGGGAAATAAGGCATTTTTTTATCTTTTATTCAGGGGATTGGGCCAAGACTGGGGATCCTGGCGTCGCTACGTATCCTGCGAGGGAAGGAATCAAGCCGTACATATTTCTATGGAATCCGTGCAGTTTAATGTCATACGGTGAGGAAGAATTCCATACAGTTTAACGTCATGTGGTTAGGACGAGGGGTATTATTAGATTCCCTGCAGTTTAACGTCATGTGGTGAGGACAAACTCCATGCAGTTTAGCATCATGCGGTGAGGATGAACTCCATGCAGTTTAACGTCATGTAGTGAGGACATACTCCATGCAGTTTAACGTCATGTGGTGAGGACGTACTCCATGCAGTTTAACGTCATGCGGTGAGGACGTGAATACACCCTTGGTCTCTATGCGAAATACTTCTTCAGGAATCTTGCATTGGTAGGAGTCGTGGTGAATTGCCCGTCTATGGAGATCAGGGAATATGCTCCATTGGGGTAGACATTGTGTACAACATATGGTCCTTCCCACTTGGGCTCCAGCTTTGGAGGCTTCTTGCCGGGAATCATTGGGGTCCGGAGGACCAACACTAATTCTCCTTCCAAGAAAGACCAGAGGTGGACCTTTTTGTTGAAGGCTCGTGTGATCCGATTCTGGTACACTTCCAGGTGGTGCGGAGTGTGCAGCTGCTTCTCGTCTAGCTGTTCCAATTCTGTTAGCCTCTTTTATGACTGCTCATCATTGGATAATTGATCATAGATGGCAACACGGAGTGAGGGAAGTTGGAGTTCAATGGGTAGGACCACCTCTATGCTGTACACCAATGAGTATGGGGTAGATCGAGTAGTGGTGAGGATTGTGGTTTGATAAGACCACATTGCATGGAAGAGTTTATCCGGCCATGACTTCTTGTCTTTGTCCACTATTTTCTGGAGGATGTTGGAAAGGGTCTTGTTGAAATATTCTATCTGTTCATTGGCCGCTGCATGGTAGTGGGATGAGTGGTTAGCCTTGATACCATACTCGTGGTATAGCTTTTCCAACTCAGCAGAGCAGAAATTTGTGCCATTGTCCATCAGTATAGTATGAGGGACACCAAATATGGTGATGATATTGGCCTTCACGAAGCTAACAATATTTCTTTCCTCGAATTCCTTGAGGGGTATGGCTTCTGGACATTTGGAAAAGAAGTCGGTCGCCGTGAGGAT
The DNA here is from genome assembly GCA_963277665.1 of Viscum album. Classification (NCBI taxonomy): domain Eukaryota; kingdom Viridiplantae; phylum Streptophyta; class Magnoliopsida; order Santalales; family Viscaceae; genus Viscum; species Viscum album. The sequence goes on along the minus strand of OY728119.1, from coordinate 613,994,054 downwards.
ATACTTCAGCTGTTTGGCCGTGGCGGGAGGATATGGTCCCACGACGTCCATCCCCCAGACGGAAAACGACCAGGAGTACTTAGCTTGATGAAGTAACTCTAGGTTCTGCTGTATGAAGTTGGCATGTATCTGGCATGAGTGGAATTTTTCGGTAAAACGCTCATAGTCTCGTGCCACTGTGGGCCAGTAGTACCCAAGACTTTGAACCAGATGGGAAAGCTTGGTCCCCAGTTGATGTGCTCCACGCGCTTTTACATGTACTTTAGTCATGACGACAGTGGTTTCTTCTCCATCAATGCATCTGAGGATCACTCTATTGAGGCCTCATTTGTAGAGGACCTCTTGCTAACCTGTGCCACCATATAGGACAAAATTGATTTCCCTTCTCCGTACTTGCTCCCGTTCAGCTCTGTCTGATGGAAGCTCTCCCCGTTGAAGGTAGTTCGCGATGGGGATCATCCAGCCAGTGGCAAGAGCATATGGCTCAGGGACATGACTGACTTCATGGATCTCTTCCATATTAGATTGAACAAATGGTAATACCATTCGACGGTGAGCAATGCTGATGACTGTTTCATCCTGGTCTGGATCGGCTAGGGCTGTGGCTGCGTTGGTTAATGCATCAGCCTGAGAGTTCTGAGAACGGGGAATATAAGTCAATGTTGGTTCTGTGGAGAACTCGACCATTAGCCCTCGGACATGGTCAAACAAGGGGATCAACTCCTCCTTTTTAATAGCATATTCACCATTGAATTGCTTGATGACCAGCTCCAAGTCACCTTTTACCTTAAGGTGTTGTACTTGTGCCTGGAGTGCGAGCTCGAGGCCTGCAATGAGGGATTGATATTCCGTTTCATTGTTTGTACAACCATTTTATAGGAGGAAGGAATACGACAAAACTTCCATTTCTGGGGACACGAGTATTATCCCCAGACCCACTTTGTTGAATCTAGGATCCTCCATCCTCCTCTCGGTGGGGCTTCTGGATGCACCGTCAAAGTACATTTCCCATGTTGGGAACTCTTCTTGAACCGAGAATATATCTTCATCAGGTATTTCAGCATCTGGTGTAGTGGTCCCTATTGAATGGTGCTCTTCCAGAAATTCTGCTAATTCCTGGCCCTTGATGGCTTTTTGAGGCACAAACCGGATGTCGAACTGTTGCAGGATGACCGCCCATCGGGATAGGCGTCCGGTTAGCATCGGGTGACTGAGGATGTACTTGAGCGGGTTACACCGCGAGATCAAATGGACCTCATGATGATACAGATAATTTCACAGCTTCTGAACCATGAAGACCAAGGCCATACACCTCTTCTCGATATTTGAGTATCGAGTCTCAGCATCAATCATGGTTTGACTGAGGTAATAGAGACTGTTTTCCCTGCTGTCGTCGTTCTTCTGTGCGGGGAAGGCTCCCAATGACCATTCTAGGGCCGTCACATATAGAATGAGAGGCCTTCCTTCGACTGGGGGCATGAGCACCGGTGGGCTTAAGAGGTACTTCTTCAAGTTGTCGAACGCCTCTTGGAAGTCATTCGTCCATTGGTACGTGACCCCTTCTTCATCAACCTGGTGAAGGGAAAACATTTTCCAGCCAGGTTGGCTATGAACCACCTAATATAGGCTAGGTGTCCTTGAAATCCCCTCAGCTCAGTGAGATTTTGAGGAGGTGGCAGACTCAGGATAGCCTTCGTCTTCTCAGGGTCGACTTTGATGCCACGATGTCGTACGACGAAGCCAAGTAATTTCCCTGAGGTAACCCCAAAGGCTTATTTCAAGGGGTTCATCTTAAAGCTATGATGTCGGAGCTTGTTGAAGATGGTCTTAAGGTCTGAAAGGTGATATGAGTGCTGTCTGGAATTGACCACTAGGTCATCTACGTATCATTCAACAAATTTCACCAGGAACGGATTAAAGATCCGATGCATGGCACACTGATACGTGGCATCAACATTCTTTAGACCAAAGGGCATGACCCTGTAACAGAATAACCCTTGAGGGGCCATGAAGGCAGTGGATTCTTCTTCTTCTTAGGCCATCCAGATTTGATTATATCTGGAATAGCTGTCCATGAAGGATAGAGCCTCAAACCCAGCTGTTGCATCAATTAACAACTCAGTGATTGGAACCGGGAAGTCATCTTTCGGACAATGCCGATTAAGGTCTCTGAAGTCAATGCAGACGCAGATTTTCCCGTTCTATTTCTTGACAGGGACGATGTTGTCCAACCAAATGGGGTACTGAATCTCCCTGATGAAGTTTGCTTTAATGAGCTTATCGACTTTAGCCTCTATCTTGGCAGCATGTGAGGGGTGTGTCCTTCTAGCAGCCTATTTGTAGCCCCGATGGTCTTCTGGAAGACCCAGGTGATGCTTCGCTACCTCGGGATCGAGTCCTGGCATTTCTATGTAATTCCATGTAAAGACATCCCGATGTTTCCTTAGGAAGGAGGTATATACCTCGTGTTCCTCGGGAGACATGGCCACGCTAATGAGAGTGGGCCTCAAGTATTCTTTAGTACCTAGGTTTATTTCCCTGAGCTCATCCACAGTGGTGGAGATAACTTCCTCAAATTTAGGAGGTGAATCTTTGAGATCTTCCCCCTATTCTTCTCCCAAGTCCTCATCTTCTTGATCTGACGAGGAGAGAGTTTCTGGTCTGAGCCTTCGAGGGTTTGAGGGAGAGGCATCGTGGGCATCCCTGCTTGATTATTCATCCCCAAATCGAGGGTTGGTAGAAGTTACCACATTTTTTGTGCTCGACCATCATGGATTAATTCATGAGGACATCCGAATGCGTGTCTGGACTTGAACTCCTACTCTCAAAACGGTTGATGGGCAGGACATAATCTCTGTCAAGCTGCCTGAGGGGGTCATCGGGGACCATTTCTAGGCCATTTGGAGTAGGGATCCAGTCGACACCATCGACCAAAGGCTTCGTCTTCTTTTGCTCATAGAACTCGGTGTCGATGTAATGTGACTCAGAGAGCTCTAAAGGGGCCTTGTTGGCGTGCAACGCCCCGATTTTTCCATTGACGCAGTACTTGATACACTAGTGGTAGGATGAAGGAACGACCATGTGCTTATGGATCCATGGCCTTCCCAGCAGGGCATTGAATGTTGTGCTCTGCCGGACCACCAAGAATTCTGTGTAGGATACCAGGTCACCAAAATGTGTTTTTAGCTTAATCTATCCCATTGGTTTATGATCACTCTTGTCGTAACCTAACAAAGTTGTGTATGAGGGAATTATATCGTCCTCACTGTAGCCCAACTTACAGAGTGTCCGTAGGGGAAGGAGTTTAACTCCAGAGCCATTGTCTATAAAGAATTTTCAGATCTAAATACCATTTAGTGTGCCAGACACATATAGAGGTCTGATGTGTCCTTTCATGATGGAATCTTCGTCCTGATCGGTGAAGGAAATCACCGCATTGCATTCAGCCGGGCCAGTCTCTGTCTGGTAAATCTCGGCGGCAGCTACCTCGGCTTGAAATTCATAGGGGCTGATGAATGCTTCGATAAGCGCCTCCCTAAGGTCGGCTGACAAACTCAGGGCATCAAGGATTGACAACCTGGCCGGTACTAACGCCAGCTACTTAAGAATGTCGTATTTTTGCTCCAGCGGTGGACTCTTCTCCGTTGGCGGGAGAGTCTTAGCGGGTGCTTTGGGAGCTGGAGCATTTGACGAGGAGGGACCGGCCGCGGGGACAAATGCCAATGGTGTTCCCACGTTTTGAGGACTTGGCCCGGCCGGTCTGTTTGTGCACACTAGGCGACCAAACACTTACTCCTCCTTTGGTGGGTATCGCACAACAACAGGGACAAAGTGGCTGTTTGTGTAAGTGCAGGGGCATTCCCTCTCTTTCTAAGTACCTTGAAGGACTCTCCCATGGGTTTCTGCAATATTGACGGTTTGAGCCGTGGTCCAACCGTAGGGTTGGTTTCAGCCGTGGCTGTGCCTCCCATGGTATCCTCTGCCTCTGCGATTCCTCCTCCCGGCTCCTCATGTAGGTAACTCGGGTTTGTAATCATACCCTTCATTAGGGAATGATTCCATGATATGGATGACGTTGATAGAACCAAAGATTGGCTCTTCATCCTCTGACAGGTCAACCTGGTCGGTTGTCTCTGATGGTGTCTTTTGGTGGGTCGGTGCTCGTGGTGCCAAATTCGAGGGCATGAAATCTGCCAGGGTCGAGACTAACTTTTTCCCTATCGCGGACTGCTCCTCTTGTGATTGTTTCCTCCTTTGACTCCATTCGGATGACCGGCTTGTAGAGGGTTGTGAGGCCGATGTGGTCAGATTTGTGGCTCTAGGGGCTGCTGATGGCAACACCGGCTGCTGTATTTGAGCTCAAAGTATGCCCTGGGCTCGGTTGATAGTCTTCCAAGTCATCCAGCTGTAAAATTTCGATCCCTGCTTGCTGGTGACTTTCTTCCACCCCTCCTCTTTGTCGGATTCGGTGGTAGAGATACATGCCACATGTACTGGGGGTGGACCCAGCTCGACTTTTCCAGAATCTACCATCCTCTGCAAGAGGCCTTTGAAGACGAAGCACTCTCGGATACTGTGCCCCAACATCCTATGGTAGGGTTAGTAATCTGGCCTGTCATCACGACCGACTTCTTCAGGTCTCCTCGACTCCGGGCGGTGGAGCAAGTTGCAGTTCATGGCGGCAATGAAGTAGCCGTGGAATTTATCATCCCAGAATGAGTATGATTTTTGTATTAGTTCCTCAAACTGGTTCCGCTTCGGTCCTCTTTGATCATCCCATTTAGGTGGGGGTGGTCGTTGATATACAGGGGGACCTTGACAATTTTGTGGAGGCTTGAGCGGTGGAGTGGGCACAGGTCCTGGATTGAGTGTGACAGCGGATGCTTCAGCTCTAGGGGCTCTTTTCACAGGAGCCTGCGAGGCTATTCCGGACTTTGAATTTGTCCACTATAGGGAGTCCTCAATTCTCTGGGCAATGGCTGAGAGATGGCGAAATCCAATGGTGCACTCCACTGGTATGAGCGGTGTTCATAGCTCATCTCTAAGATTATCGATGCATATGGATAGCATCTAATCTTGAGGCATTGGCCTGTTCAGAGAATAGGTCAGACCATTCCATCTGGAGATGAAATCTGAGACCCTCTCATTCTCCCTCTTCTTGCATTTCATGAGATCACTGACGGTTGTTTTAGGCAGCGTTGAGATGAAGTGGAACAGGAACTGCTACTGGAGGTCCTCCCAACTCTTTATCGACTGGGCTGGCAGACTCGTATACCAGAAGAAGGCGGATCCTTTCAAGGTCCGTACGAATCATCTGAGTTTCACTACTTCTTGTTATTCTGGAGTCCCCATCATAGGGTCGCAATAGGACACGTAGTGCATCAAATGCTACTTTGGATCTCCTGATCCATTGAAGATGGGGAATACAGGGCTCCCAAAATTGGGTGGAGGGGGTGTGTTGGTCACCCAATCTAGGTAGGGTTTGTGCTCTGGCTATATCAGAGCGCATTGACCTTCCATTGCTTCCAATCGAGCTGTTAGTGACTCGATGGTGTTGGTGAGTCCTTGGTTTACATCCTTTTGGGCCCGATCCTGGGTATGCGTAGCCTGAGGCATTTCCTGAGGATCCGGATTGGCCGGCACCAAGGGTGCATATTCCGTTCGGGGTACCCTCGGGGGTTTCAGGTGTACTTGCTCCGGTTTCCTCCTAAGTAGAGGGAAATCCTGGTATTCATCATCCACGTTTAGGTAGTTGGATGAACCGGGCACCTCATTGGGCTGGAGCCCTGATCGTGCTTCGTTTTATAGGGCAAGCCTTAGCCTTTGAGGTGCACTTGCTGGGAGTGCATGACGTGGATCTTCTTGGAACACACTTTCAATAAGGCGGTTCCTCTGGATCAACTCGACGTTAATCCTCCTCAATTCTTTCATCTCTTCTTCCTATCGAGAAAACCTCTCTTCGAGCATGAGTGGCTCGTTTTTATCAAGGGAAGGGTACGGGTTAATGGTAACCATTCCTTTTTTCATGTCCTTTTTGGAAGCTCTTAGGGAAGGTGGATGGAGGTTAGATGAAGGGGCGACCATATTTAAAGAGGCCCTCTGGTTCCAGGTGTGCACACCCGGGGGTTCATTGTGAGTCACAACCTGACCGGAACTGTCGTCTCCCGATCCGTCTGGATTTTCTTTTTCTCCGGTGTCACCCGCGGGGTTAGCCTCTATGGATTTGATGAACGCATATTACGGGGTGGAGTGGATGTCATCTTCCAAATAGGAATAGGCTCTCCCACGTCTTTGGCTGGCCTTCCCTTTCATGACCTGGGATTTCCCTCAGACTTCTTGACGAATGTTGATGCAAAGAATTCTTTGATGCAACCTTACGGTGCGCCTTCCTCTCAGAGGGGATTATGATTCATATGACAGGATAGGACAAGAACCTCCTCTTCTAAATGTCCTCCCTAGACGAGAGAATATTGACTCTCGTTGGGGAGGTTGTTGTTTAGGGGGTAATAATTCCCCCAGCCCTGAGGGCTGGGATTGGCTCCGTTCCCCGGACGTTGAGTCTCTTCCCGGTTTTATTTGTCTTACGAGGGAATTTTTTTGTTAAAAATGCCCCCAGCCCTGCAGGCTAGGGTTGACTCTGGATTGTGGCAGTGGCTGCGGTTATCGTGACCTGCCTGATCTCACATGCCCCCATCTGGGGGTGAAACAGATCTGGTGCCGAATTCACCTATGGATCAGTCCCTTCTGGGGAGACAGGCAGAGATCGCTGACTATCCTCTCTTAGGCGAGAGGCCTACTGTATGCTCTCGGTGGCCTGATTCAGGAGTTCTTTAATGGATTATTACCGCTGGTCCTGATGCTTCTTGGACTTACTCAAGGCCCGACTCTGTTGGGTGTGTTGCCTTTCCTGAACAGGGGAACCACTCGATTGCCATCTTGATGTGACAAAATTGCAAGATACCATGCCAAATGGGTTTTTCTGGGCGGGGAGTGGAGTGAAATGAAGAGCTCCGTGTCCCCCCCCATCCCCTGATATGGACTCCCATCAGAGCGTCATCGATGAGGCGGCGCAGATGGTGTAGTGCACGAAGGCAAGCTACCTCCATATTCCCTTTGCGCCTCTCGGGGCGTTGTCATTGCGTCGAGGAAAGGGCCTCCGGGTCGATGTGACACAGGAGGTCCCCTACCATGTTGACGTGGTATACATACCCGTCATAGGGAAAGAAGCTCGATTTCAGCCGGCGGAGGGTCGTCCATATATTATGGAGGATGCCGTGCATGCATTCTTCCGACAAATATCTGGGTATGTCGTACTGAGAGGTGGTCTTGGGCCAAAACCTAACTGGTATATCATTCCGGGTCAGTTGTTTCCTCAGGTGCAGCATATCGGCATACTTCTCCTCCAGTGATTCCTCTACCTCATCAACCCAACTAAGGCTCTCACTGTAGTTAGAGGCAGTGGGACCGGTAGGTATCGAATTGTCTTGTGGGAGATTCTGAGGTGGTTCAGAAGATGAACACGACCCTGGAACAACTCTTGATCGAAGAAGGGCATCACTAGCGACAAGCTGGGAATCTGACATGTTTGATCCCGTCCTTCTGAGTGCCTCGGCATACGAGGGCCTTTCGGTGCTTGAATTAGAAGGGTGAGGGACTTCTTGTCAAAATAATATGTCATCGTGGGGAAGACCTCCGCAATGGCGGCCGTAATGGCGAGGAATACCATTACTGCTTGATGCTTCAATACATAGATGACTTTTGTAGTGCACACCCTGGGGAGGACCTCCAAGGAGTGTTGCGGCGAGGGGAGGACCTTCTGGCTACGTAGCGTCATTACGGGGAGGACTTTCACAACAACTGCCATCATGGTTAAGATGACAATCATGGCTTGGCGTTCGACGCGCATCCTGAGGAGGACCTTCAGGACACACCGCGACAAGGGGAGGACCTTCTTGTTGCTTGGGGCCATTGCGGGGAGGACCTTCGCAATGGCGGCCATGGTGGTGAGGACTACCATCATAGCTGCAGCAATGGTGGGGACTACCATTACTACTGACGCATGAAGAATATATGCAGGATACATCTTGGGGAGGGCCTCTAGAATGTACCGCAACGAGGGGAGGGCCTTCTCGTTGCTTGACGTCTCTACGGGGAGGACCTCCGTTATCAGGGTGGTGAGGATTACCACCGTGACCTGATGCCTGGCTGTGTGGAGTTCTATTGCAGCGTAACCCCTGGGGAGGACCTTCAGGGCATGCCACGATAAGGGGAGGGCTTTCTTGTTGTGATGAGACGTCACTACGGGGAGGAACTCCGTAGTTGCGACTATGATAGCGAGGACTACCATCACAATCTGTGGTCCCACTACATGGAGAGTGATTTCAGTGTATACCCTGAGGAGGACCTTCAGGGTGGACCGCCGTAAGTGGAGGACCTTATTGCTGCTCGACCTTCTGGTCACATGGAGGGTTTCCGTGACTCGCATCAAGAGAGAAGCTCTCGTGATCGATCGTTATATGCCCACGGGGGAGGCCCCCATAGGTGCTCTGGGGAGGACCTTCAGAGCTGCTGGTAGCACCATTGTGGGGAGGACCTTCGCCACTGCTACTGCCGCTCCCATAATATGGTAATGGGTGGGTAGGGTTTTGAGCCTTTGATGCGTTCTTAGTGGCGTCAGAAACCCCAGATTCCAGCAGTGCAGAGTCATGAACCCGCTCTTTATTTCCCGGCTGCCTTCGGCGCGTTCAGGGCGTCCTTTTGCAGACAGCGGGAACTGTCTGCAGCTAACAATGGCCTTCACCTCCTTTGGGTCCGTGTCTAATTGGGTCCCGTGATTCTTCCAGGATATGCCGACGAACATCCTGGCTTTTAGTAGGGATATATGCCTGCTCTGGAGCATCCACCGTGATGGACGAGTGTCCCCCAGTTGGAACGAGTGAAGCTGCTCGATCCGGTTGCCCTTGCGTCGCAAAATATAGCCAGCGACCCTCCTAGGCTGAAGCAGGGATGCAGATCTGCTCCAAGGAAGATCTCTAATCTCTTAGATGAGTCACCTCAATTGGGGAGACGAGCTCACAGGCCCGAGTCCTTACTGTTGTCGCCGATGAAATTACATTCTGGAAAGTCTGCAAGATATGATCTGGGATCGATACCTACTCCTCCATCATTTCCAGGATATGTAGAGAGACATATTTTGCTGGAATGGGTATGAAGGCTCATTTCGGTATCGGAGTAGGAATATCCTACTTCGGTCCTCCAATGGTCAGTGGGTACTGACAATTCTCCTGTGTCGGGGCAGGTGAACGAATCTGCCCATGTATCGGGATACACCGGCTTCTCTCTCCATTTGCCGCCACATCGGGGTGGAGGACTTTACTTGCATCCACAGGGAGCTGGCCCTGCATATATTGGTTTCCCACCGTATCGAGTCGGTGGCCTTTGTTTGCGGGTTGACGTGCCCGCCTATGATTTTCTGCCACATCTGGGTGGCAGGCTTTATTGATCTCCACCATATCAGGATGGCAGGCGTCTGAAGCAACTTCCAGGAGCTGGTCCTGCAGATGCCGGGTCGTCACCATGTCAGGTTGGTGGGCTTCACGACCCTGGGTAGGGAGAGGTTCCTGCCTGGTAAGTGCCATCCTGCGTGAGCGATGGGCTTGATGGAGCTCGGCGGGGATGTGTGCCGGCTCGTATGATGCCTCCATGTATGGATGGCGGGCTTGGGAGGAGCGAACAGGTGTAGGTGCCTATTCGTGGTACGTCTTCGTGGTTGGGCAGCGGAGCTCCTCCTCAGGGACTAGGGTGATGGCCAGTCCCCGATTGTACATATGCTGCCCTCGTCGGGCGGTCCGAGGGGCTGGAGCTTGGGGAGAATGGGCCTGGATCCTCAGGGAAACATCCTCCTCGTCGCGAGGATGTTGAGTCGTGGCGTGACTGTGATGATGCCTTCCAGCGGGGGCCTCGGAACGGAACCCCCATTCGACAGGGATGAAGTACTCAACGTCGACCTCATCCACCTCCCTAAGATAAGGGAGGTACGCATTGTCCCGTTTCAGGGATAGGCTCTCGAAACGGTTGGAGACAACGATAGGGGATGTCTAGATCCGCCTTTGCGGTCGCTGCTGTGCAGGCGACTGATGAATCTTGACGGATTGGAGGGTGTGCATGGCTGCCTCCACCGTTGGGAGAGTACCATTCACATGGTACTATCGGATCAGCGCATCCGAAACCCAGCATTGAAGACGCTGGGTGGGTGACGGGGTCCTCCGTTGTTGAGGAAGTCTCATCCTTGCGTTGTTGGAAATGCGTACTTGTGAGTTCCATTGCGATTCCATTGGATCTAAGGGAGTTCTGAAAGTGGTACCTGCAAAATTTTTTAGAAAATACAAGCAGCAAACCTATCAAAGTAGCATCTCAAAATCCCATGCGTAATTAGTGACCTTTCTTGGCACTCCTTTAGATCATAAGGGGAGCACTAGGTGAGATTAGGTTAAATCTGTCATGTTTGGTTAAAGATTCAAGTCGAGTTCACCATTTTTTGTTTCGTTCTGGTTTTCGTCCACAAAACGCCCAATGGATCTGTATCCAATGATTAATGGACCTGCTTTCTAAAGGCAGGCGCTCACAGGATGGTCTGACTAGTGACTCTTAAGAAATCACATTGTTCGAGAGGATGGGAATTCGGGTTCATCACACCCTTTTTGGGGGGGAATTATTGACTGTTCTGGGACTCTCTTATAGATTTAAGACGTATTCATATGTTCGCAAATCTTTGGTTTATACCCAAACATAGTATCCACGGATTTAACCTTGGTGGAAAATGGTCAAATGGACGCAGGGGTTTGGAATCATTTATGCCTGAGGTTTACCATCCCTCATTGGATTAATGACCCTGAAGGGTTGGAACTCGCTTGAGGCGGCACTAGGAGTGGCGCGGTGAACCGATGTGGAAATGATCGGATCGACCAGTTGTTGGGCTTGAACCTCAGGGAGGCTTCCTACGTACCCTGCTTAGGAAGCAGGGATCAAAGTCCACATAGTTTGGATAAGTTTCAGGGAACCGACGTGAAGAGAGACCGGGTGGTCCGATGGGTGGTGGGCTTGAACCTCATGGAGGCTTCCTACATACCCTGTCTTGGAGGTAGGGAGAAAATTCCACATAGTTCGTATATATAGTTTAACATCACGATGGACAAGGGTGGAACTCGACGTGAAGAAACGACCGAGTGATGGGCTTGAAATTCATGGTGGCTTCCTACGTACCATTCTTTGGCATGGATCAAAGCCGTCGTAGTTCGCTTATGGCTTGGGGATTATGCTATGGGTAGCCCAGAATGATGTATTGGGGCTTAGACTCTGAGGAGGCCCAGAAGGTCGGGACTTACTCCGAGATGGACGCCTGGGGCGACAAAGCCCATCGGGAGAGGGAAAGGGGTGCTCTTGTGCCCATATCATCTCTTGCAGTGCACGGGGGATTACTTCTGATGGCTATTTTACCATCTTTGAGGAACCCTCAACAAGTGGAGGGGCAGAAAGGGGATTCCGAGCTCAGAATCCACATTACCATGGGAATGTGAACCCAGGAATGCTTTGGGAATCTACTCAAGGGTCGGGGCAACCCCTTTGCCCCTGTTTACTGTGGGTATGTGAACTCAAAATGGCGTGCTGATGCGCCTGAAAGTTACACAATGCGGATCCGGTGGCTCGGGCAGAGGCATCGGCTCGGGGCCGATGAATAGGCCAATGAGGGAGTCGCAGAGGACTGGGCTGGATCGGAAGGATTTTACCTGACTCGGGAAATGATAACATTAAAGTATTTAGAGATCCACTGAGAGGTATGGGTGGTGGCACCCTTCGCGTGGGGAAGTGCCACACGGCTGGAGAAGCCGTCCGTGAACAAGGGTGGTCCGCGGATTGATTGGCGTCCCACGAACAAGGGTGGTTCGCGGCTTCGGGTTCACTCCGTGAACCAGGGTGGTTCGCGGCTTCGGGTTCAATCCGTGCACCATGGCGGTTCCTGGCTACGGGTTCAATCTGCGAACTAGGGTGATTCGTGGAGGGTTGCAGGCATGCAGTGATGACCAAGGGCGGCACCGATCAGAGGCTCGTTGGTCGGGGCTTCGCCCGCGTAGGAGAGTGCTACGAAGTACGACAGATTGGAAAAAAGGCATAAACTCCCTGGTCCGTGGGGAAGTCATCCGCAGAGGGGGTATGGTTCACGATTCTCCTTTTTCTTTATTTTAGGTTTGTGGTTCACCAAATTATTATGCGTTTTCCAATTCCTTGTCAATTCGTATACCTGTTGTGGTTCACGGATGGGGATTTTGCTGTTTGCAAAATTTGAATCCTTCCTTCAACCGATATCCTTCTGAATCTCCATTCCCTCCGAATCCGTTTCCATTTCTCCGATCCCTTTTTCTTTCCCCCTTGGTCTCCTTTTATAGAGTGGGGAAAGAGATGTATTTGTGGCCATGAAACACCTTTTGCAGAGTCCCATAACCAAATACCCGGTTCACAGCTGACTTGGTCAATCCATGATTCGCGGTGGGTATTGAAAACTTCCCCCCCCATTCCGTGAGGAGAACTCAGGGAGTGATCTGCAGATGCAGAGGGTTCTGCCTCTATTCTGCGAATGATAGCGGGTGCAGCTTGAACCAGTCGACGTGGTCCGCGGTTGGGGCGGTTCGTGATGGTGAACCGGACTGGCGCCCATCCTACCTCGCGACCGCAGAGGCTCTCCACCTCCATTTCGCGAAGGATAATGGTTCGCGGAGGGGGTGCCTTGCGGTGCCTGGCCACATTGCGCTTCCATGTGACCGGTTCGTGGACCGGTCCTGTTTGTGTCTCTTCTTTGATTATTTGCCCCAATTCTTAGGGGATTTGGGTAGAATCTCCTCTGCGGATTTTTCAGGACCCTACAATATCATAAACATTTAAACATATCATAAACTGTGGGAAGAGAAATGTTTTATTATCATTTCATCATAAATACAACATGTGAAAAGAATTGGGTTTTAAAACTATATAACATATGAAAGAGAAATAGGTTTCATAAACATATTACTCATGAAGAATAAATGGGTTTCAAAACGACCATGAAATTAATCATAAATCATTCCTAGAAATGATATTAATGAAACCTTTAGATAATTTTTTATAAGGTATGAGTAACATAAATATATTTCATCTTATATGGAAAATAATTTTTGAATATACTCTAAAAACATTTCTTGAGGAAAATATTCTTTCTTATTTGAAAAACAATTTTTAATACATAAAACCATTTGAGAATCATTTTCTTATAAAATAATTTAAAAAATTATAAAGAATTCATGAAATCATTTTGAAAGCCTTTTTCATTGAAATATGTTAAAATAAGATTCATAACATTTTAAAATATTTTTTCTTTGAAAATAGTTAATTTTTTTTATGAAATCTTGAAATTGTTTTGAAAATAATTTTTATTGAAAAATTATATGCGAAACATAAAAACGTTTTAAAAACCATTTATTAGAAAATAATTTTATATCATAAAATGAAATATTGAAAACGTATTTAAAATCATTTTTCATGAAAACTTTTAAAATAAAGTTGAAAATGTTTTGAAAACCATTTCTTTGAAAGCACTTTAAAAACATATAAATAGAATTTGAAAACATTTTTAAAATAGGTTTTTCATGAAATATTTAGATGAAATTTGAAACCATTTTGAAATAATTTTCCTTGAATATTTTTTAATTTTTTTTAAAAACTTAACCTTCATAACAATGTAAATGGAGATTTAATGAAATGACGGCGGGTAAATCCGTACATGTCCTATGAGGTCAAAAAACATTACTTTTGCATGGTAAAAAGAATATAAAAGTACATTGTTCAAAAATTGAAAAAAATATTACCTGAAATAGATAGGTAAAAGAAAATAAGTGCAAAAATTACTCTTAGATATTATACATTAATGGTATGATATTCTTGGAAACTATTTTTAGAAAACATAGATTTTTGACTGAAGAGAGGGTAAAGTCAGGCTTTCCTAAAAAAACATTCTTAACTAAATTATGTATCAAGGAGTAGAAAATGGTACCGATACATGAATATATAATTAATTAACATATGATAAGTAAAATCATGAATATTATTGAGATATGGATTTTAAGATTTCACCAAAGGAAGCATAAACATAAACAATCTCGAAAAGCAATGCGATTGTCTCAATAAACTCTTATAACTTGGTATAATGTGATAATGATATCAATGTAAAGAAAGGAAAGTACATGAAGAATATAATATCATTAAAATATTTAGATTCATGTTATGGAATGAAAAATGGAAGTATATGCCCCCTGAAAAAGAGTTTAGGTGCATAAAAAATCATGAGTCTCAAAAAAGGAAAATTCAGACAAAACATTTTTACTGATTTGGTATCTTTTGAAACTTAAACCCCATGAAGGGAGGATAATCAAATGTGAATTTTTATAAAAATATATTTTTGTTCAAGATACATATAATAGAATAATGGTTAGTTCATACACTACAAAAAAGGAAAGAGTGGTGAACATAGCTTGTATCTCACAGAAATTAAAAGTGAGATGAAATCCTCTTACCTTGTGTCTTGATTCTCTCCATACACGTACATGCTTCCTGAATAATAAATATATGTTTATTATAAATATTTTTAATAATAATATTATTATATATATTACCATAAAATTTTTGATTATAATCTTATATTACCCTCTTGTTAACGATCATATGTTAAAGTTTCACTTTGGATAAAATTCACTTTGTTCTTCGCATGTGTCTTAATTTGTTACATCTTTGGTATTTATAATTATATAACAATTATATAATTTATACCATGATATAAATATAAGGTATATAATTTATATCTGTATTATAATAATATATTGAATATAGGATTATGAAATGGAATACACTATTCATGGAGATGGTAAGTTGTATGTACGTATGAACATTGTTTCCAACTTTATTATCATATTTAAATAAAGTATGTAAATAAAATATATATATATATCATTATTATATTAGAATTAATATATTTTCTATATCATATATGTTCTTTAAAACCATCCTTAATACATTATATGTGGTTTTTGAATGAATCACATCGCTTTGATAAGGCGGTAGTCCACACTTCCTCAAACGAGATTATCATATTAACATCAAATTGAAAGAAAAATAAAGCGTGTTATAAAAAAATAAAGAAGATTAAATAAATATTAAATATAATACATGACATATACAAACATAGTTTCCATCAAAATGGCCACTGTGATTAGTGGTAAAGGATAAATGAATAATCATCGTTTCATGAAGAAGTAGTTCACCATAAAGAATAATAGTATGTTCAACATCCATTAGATAGAGGTGTGTGTAAGTGTAGGTAAATAAATTGCATAAAAATATTATTTTTAGAAATTTCAATTATAGGAGAGAATCAAATTGAGGGAGTGGGTTCACTCCCCACCCCTTAGCATTTCATTTTATAGTAAAGTTACAATTTTAGTTTTATAAATCATATTTCTTAGGAGTCATCTTTCTAATAAATAACCCATTAAGAACTATTGAAAACCTTTCATAATTTACAGGAATTATTTTCAATGATTGGAATAGTATTATACACCTAATACTCTGTCAAAAAAATATCTCTCATAAAACATTTTAATACTTGGAGAAATCTATGAATTTAATAATTTTTAAATTATACCTTAAAATTTAAATTGTAAACTCGAGTTTATAATAAATTCATGGAATGTCGATGATATTCATAATGCATGGTCATGTCTTTATGAAAATTTATCTTCTATAATTTTAATTCATATAAAATGAGAAAATAATCCTAATTTTATATTCACATTCTTTTAGAAATAATACATACACATAAATTAATATTTAGAATATAATATTATTTTTAATAATATTACTATTACTATTATTCTTCTTGCATATATTTTTTTAATAAATTATTCATAAAATATTAACTTTTAAATTGAAAACTCAATTATCTTTAGTAAAATAATATTATTTCATGAACATATAAGTTTAAAATAAAAACAATCATATTCATAAACAAGAATTAAAAATATAAATCCTTGACCATAAAATAAATTTTTTATAAAACTTAAAATCATGAAATGATTTTCTATAAAATACACTTTCTTAAACATTTTATTTGAATAATCTTGATGAAAAATAGTTTTCTCATTATTGTTATACCCTTCAGATTCACTCTTATTCCCATATTATAGTTTCTAAGAGAGTGTCTCCCGAAGTAAGGTTCCTTTTTATAACCATGTATTCATTATTTTACAAATATATAAATATAACTATATACAGTCCGGAAGAATCAAGTGTGATTTTCATTTCTCAGAATGTATGGTTTATATGTAATTTTTTTTGATAAAGGTGATAATAGGTCTAACTATAGGTATTTTTATATTTTTTAATGTATGTATATTGGAATCAAATAAGGAAATGATAAAGAAATCAAAACTATATGTATATATCAATTTTAAATATAAATATTTTATACTCTATTAAGTTATAATTTTCATAGGCTTCTTCAAGAATCCATAGAATTCAACCAATCAAAAAATAAAAATAATAAATTTTATTGATTCACATAAATCTGGCATCCATAACGAATGGGCCAAAAAATAAATAATAAAATTACTACATGGAACATCGTATAACAATCAAGAAGAACAAAAATCTAACTGGACAAGGAATAGGGAACTACCGAAATCTAGTGAAAAATGATCTTAATGATGAATCTTTACATAATAATCCCAAAACAATGGATTCAGACTCCTAACATGAAAACAAATACACCAAACTTGAAACTATATACAAATAAAACCACCATGTATGCTCAACTTCCATCCGAGTTTGCAAAATCCATTCATGATTCAGATCCGGCCACTAACTAGTAGTCAATTTCATTTGGATTAGATCAATCTTGCTCAATGACTTCATCCAAAATATGATCTGTTTGAACGTCTTAGTGTCGCACTCAGTTCTTCCTCAACTTTTGGTCCCCCACTTGTTTTTTCTTTTACCGATTTTGGTTTCAAAATGAAATTCTCCCCCATTAACCTAAATTTTCAATTCTTTACTCTATATCCGATTATATATATATATTTAA
Organism: Viscum album; assembly: GCA_963277665.1. Taxonomy (NCBI): domain Eukaryota; kingdom Viridiplantae; phylum Streptophyta; class Magnoliopsida; order Santalales; family Viscaceae; genus Viscum; species Viscum album. The sequence continues at coordinate 613,976,893 of OY728119.1, read as the reverse complement.
AATTTTTACTATAATAATAATAATAATTATTATTATCATTATTGTCATTTATTTAATATAACTTCTTTAACATTCTTAATTAAAAAAATTAAAATTATTTTAATTGGAAGAAAACATATAAAATTTTATTTATTTTAAATAATGAAAATATTTTATTTATAGTAATTACTAAAATTCAAATTAGATATGTACTATACATAATATTTTATATATTTATAATTTTATTAAAAGATATTATATCATATTTATATTCATAAAATTTATTAATTCTAAAATATCATTATTAATATTGGATATACCTATATATATCTCATAATTCATAATTATGATAATTATAATAACTATATTAAATTTAAATTAAATTATAAATATTTTAAATATAAATCTTAATAAAATTACTTATTAAAATTAATTTATATGACATAATGTTTTTTTATAAATATAAATCTTTTTTAAAGTGTTAAATTTTAATTCATTTAATTTATTTATTTACATTAAAAAATATTATTTTTTTCAAAACTATGGATTTATATAATTTTTAAATACATGAATTTCCTTTATTTTTCTATCATTATAAAAAGGGTATTTTTTATATAAAAATAGTCTTCCATAAGATAATATAATATATTCGAAAATTTAAATTATTTAAAATAAAAAATATTATATTTTGGATTATTTTAAGAGAATAACATTTATTTAAAGAATATATTAATTTATTTTCATTAAGATATAAAATTACTATTTATTGAAAAATAATGTAATATTTTATAATTTGAACTAAACCACATTTTGATTACAAGAAATGTCCTAATTTCATTAAAGTCTTATATTAAATCATCTACTAATTAATTTTAAATTATAAACTAACTATTAAATAATTAGTTAATTAAAATATAATTTCTATTTAAATATCTTGGGATATTACATTCTACCCTAAATGAATTACTCCCTTACAATTCATTCATCATACTTAAAAAAATACCACATTTCCATCTTTATAATTAAGAATAACGATAACTTCTAATGGAAATTATTTACCTAAGAGTTGAAAAGAAAATTTTATCATGTTGATTTTATTTTCCTCAAATGAAAATTCCTAATATTTAATGTTGTCTATACCATTTCTATTATACCAATCGCAAATCCTCAAACCTACGCTTCTGGATTTTAGTGTTAAAAATAATATATATTTTTTATTTAAAATGAAACTAAACCATACAAAATACATTATTAATTCTATTACCTTTTCTGGTCTAGGTTCTAGAGAATTAAACAACAAATAAAAAAATTATTAGAGTTGTACAAAAAAAACTCTGCTTCATCACATGCTCTAACTCCATAAGTAAATTCCCTCGTCTTAAGAGTTTTAAAAGTCCTTTGAAAAATATTTTTGAAACATAGGATGATAATCAAATTGACCAGTAAAGGGTTTTAAAACTAGTTTAAATTAATTATTTGAAAACATTCAAAAACATTTTATATCAAATATTAATATATATTATATATATATATATAATATTTTTAAAACATTTATAAAATACAAATCATTTTTTAATTTATTTCAAAACTATAATTTGAAAATTTATTGGATTTCTCTTTGAAAATAATAATAATTTTATAGATTAAAACAATACTCAAAAAATATTATAAAACCCATGAGGTATTTTAGAAACATATCTTATAGGACGGAGTCCCTTTGTAATAATTGGATCACGTCCTACCCCTTAACATTTCATTTGACATGAATATATTAATTTTAATTTTAAGAACGAATATTTTTTAAGATCAATATTTATCATATTTAACCTACTAAAACCTATTAAAAAGATATCATAATTTTCTTGAATTATTTTTAGTTATGAAAATAATTTTATACACTCAATACTTTTTCATAAATCTATATTTCATAAATCATTTTAAATCTTAGAGAAATCCATTAAATTAACAATTTTCATATCATACCATAAAATTTAAATTTTAGATATTAGTTTATTTTAAATACATGGAATGTTGATGATATACATAATTCATGTCCATGTATATACATAAAAGAAATGTCCAAAATTTTAATTAACATAAAACGGTAAAATATGATTAATTTGATATGCATATTTTTTAGAAACAATACCTATACATAAATTACTATTTATAAGATAAAATTATTTATAATAATAATATTATTACTATTATTCTTCTAGAATATATTTTTTACAAAATTATACATAAAAATTTAATGTTTAAATTGAAAAAACAATTTTATATGGGAAAAAAAATAATATTTTGTGAACATATAAGTTTAAAAGAAAAATAATCATATCCTTAAATAATATTTTAAAATATAAATCCTTGACCATAAAATAAAATTTTTATAAAACATAAAATCATAAAATGATTTTCTATTAAATCAACTACCTTATAGTTTGATTTAAAAAATCATATAGCAAACTGGTCTTCTCCTTCTTGGTATACCCTTCAGATTCTCTCTTATTCTCACTATACATTTTCTAAGTGAGTCTCTCTTGAAGGAAGGTTCATTTTTATTTCCATGTTTTCATCATATTACAAATATATAAAATTAACTATGTACATTGTGGAAGAATCGAGTGTGATCGTCATTATTTAGAATGTATGGTTTAAGGTAATACTTACCGAGAAAGATGATAATAGTTCCATCTCTATTTTCATATTTTTCATTGATGTTTATATTTTGGAATCAAAGAAGAAAATTATGAAGATATAAAAACTATATACATATATCAATTGAAAATATAAATATTTTATACTTTGTTTAGATCAAATTGTAAGAGGATTCTTTATAAAGCCATAAAATTCAACTAATCACAAAATCAAAATAATAAATGTTATTGATTCACAGTAATTGGGGATCTATAATGAATGTAACACAAAATAAATAAGGAAATGACTATCTGGAACAATGTATGAAAATAAAGGAAGAAAAAATATCCAAAAAAGACAAGGAATACGGAACTGCCAACGTCTAATGAATAAAAAAAGAGGAAAATACTGAACCTCTATTTATTAATGAGAAAACGAGAGATTAATACTCCTATTAAGAAATAAATACACCTATATATAAGCAATCTACAAATATAACCACCCTGGATGTTAGAGTTCCATCTGAGTTCAAAAGATCTGCTTGTGGTTCAGATCTGGCTGCTCGTCACCCATGAATCCCTTTTGGCATAGCTTAATCCTACTTGAGCTCTTTATTCAAAATTGGTCGTGGTAGAACCTCTCGGCACCACACTCAGTTCATCCTTGACTTCATCTCCCCCACTCAGTTCTTCCTCTCCCTGAGATTGGTTTCAAAATGAAAACCTCTTCCATTTACCGAATTCACGATTCTTCTCTCTTTATCTATTTTTCTATATATATATAAAATGTTTATTATTATTATTATCATCATTTTTTTAATATAATTTATTTCAAATTATTAATATAATATAATTATAATTGTTATAATTTCTAGAAAATATATATTATTTTATTTATTTATTAAATAATATAATTTTAAAAATAATAATTATTATCTAAATTCATATTTCATACGTACTATAGATTTTATTTTTTATATTTATATTATATTTTAAAAAATATTATATCATATTTATATTCATAAAAATTATTAATTCTAAAATATCATTATTCATATAGAGTATATATATATATTTCTAATTAACATAATTGTAATAACTATATTACATTTAATATAAAATATAAAATTTGTAAAAAATAAATTTTGATAAAATAAATTTTAAAAATACTTCATATGACCCAAAGTTTTATATATATATAAATCATTTTAAAGTGTTAAATTATCATTCCTATAATTTATTTATTTACATTAAAAAATATTAATCTTTCAAAACTATGGATTTTCATAAGTTTTATACACATGAATTTATTTTTAATACAAAGTAAAAAATATATTAATATAATATCATATACTATCTTTTAATTAATATACTTTTATTTATAATTTCAAAAAGGACCTTTTTATATGAAAATATGTTTCCTTAAGATTATATAATATATTCAAAAACAATTAATACATTAAAATAAAAAATATTACATTTTGGATTATTTTATGAAAAGTACATTTATTTAAATAATATATCAATTTATTTTCATAATGATATAAATATACCATTTCTTTAAAAATAAAGTTATATTTTTTATCTTGAATCAAAACCCATGTTGATTATTCCAAATATATTAGTTTAACTAATTTTTTATATTAAAAAATTTCATTATTATTCTTAAATTATAAAAAAATGAATTAAATAAATACTTCATTAAAATAAAATTACTATTTAAATTTCTTGGGCTGTTACATTAATTATAATATTTTCCGACAAAATTCAATGAAACTTATTTATCAAAAACGTATTTTTGAAGCATAAATGACTTTACTAAAAAAATGATTACTTATTTTATAAGCATTAATCAATTTATTTTTATTGAGTATTTCATATATATATATATATATCATAATTTAATTTGTATTTTTAATACCCACAAATTTTATTGCTAGGTTATAATTTTTGTATTTAAATAATAATATTTTTATGTTCATTTAAGTTCAGTGTTTCTTGTTGTATACACTATCAAACATAGGGATATTTTAAAATCCCAGGTAGTCAGATAACTTTTTACCTTCCAAGATAATGTAAAATGATATTGTTGATCGTGTGTACATGTGGACTACCAACTCCATTAAGTGAAATGATTCATTTCTAATTTCTGTTTTTCTTGAATGATAATAAGGATGGTTTTAATGAATTTATATGATACATATTGTAAGAACACAGTTTTTACATGAGGTATAGATCCATTGTTAAGTATAATTATTTTTTTGACCTAATATGAATGAATAGAGAGGATATGGAGGAATAGAGGATGTCTAGGGATTGTTTGGAGGCTAGAACCACAATTGAAAGAAGAAACCACCAAGCTGCATTGTTAGTAGAAACCATCCTGCCCATCCCACATGGTTAATCCTAACCATGTGGGGATGTTTCAATCAGAATAATAGGGTGAACTATTTTCCCTATTAGCACACCCAGGTCCGAACACCCAAGATAAACATCTGTAATTTTTAGTATAGGTGAAAATGATGGTTTGTGTGCAGTTTCCTAAAACACCCACATGAACCGCATGAGTACCCTATTTGAATAGTGGGCCAAGAATGTTTCAAACATAGTTTGGCCAAACGTGTGGTGAAAAAATGGGACCCCTAATTTTATGATGAATTTACCATTTACCCTTAAATTATTATAATCTTACCCCTCTCTCTTATTTTCTTTATTATAGTGGCTAGAGCCTCTCTTTTTCTCCACTTGTATGCTTTATGGTCATCCAATTCTAGGATCTTGGTTTTCATCATCATTCTATTGATGATTGTATTTTTTTGGAGGCTCATATGACCTATTTGAGGGTGTTCCTATGTTATTACACTTTCTCTCAATATAGTAATAACTATGGGATGATAATATCAAAGGAGAGTTCTACAACCATAATGTAGGTTGTCTAAGACTTTTCACTTAAAGTATTTTCATTTATAAAATTCTATCATTACCCACATGTCGGTTTCACTAGGAACTGCTTTTAAAATTCAAATTCTGTTATTATAATTACTGAACTTGTTTTCTAAATCCCTATCAGTATATGTTCTTCAGATCATTGGTGGTTTTGAACTTAATTCCATCCACCTGATTAGGTTGAGTACCATGCTATTCATTTTTTCCCCTTTGTTGAGATTTTCTGAGACACTGTTCGGGAGTTATTTAACTTGGACTTGTTAAGGTAAGGTGTCTATCATAATTAAATGAATTTATAAATTATTAAATGGAATTTATATTTACAGATATCATATATTTTATTTATTTACTTATGATTTATTATTGGTTGAATTTCCTCTATGGAATGAACCTATTGAATGTTTATAAATTAAAGTGATGAATGGTTTCATGTCCTCGATACACTTTATCATGTTAATGAAAGATAATTGAATGAAACTATTCAAATTGTTAAATGGAATGAGAATTACATGGAATAAAATTGAATAATGAAATATGTATACGATGTTTATTGTATATGGACCTTTTTGTATTTATAGGAATGGTCAGATTTGAGCTAGACTTGGATTCCTGAGGTAATTCCCTGAGCACTTAGAGTATTCCATCCTAATTCAAGGAGATGGTTTCCAAGGTATATAACCACTTTGGAATGTGGTACTTGTATATTATAGGATTCCTAATATGATGTGGTAGGATCCCTTCATTATCTCTCTTGAAATTATAATTCCTTAGATACACTACTTGGATTCAGCCTGATGTCTTCAGACACACTGCACCAAGGATTCACCCCATTGGGTCTAGTCATTATTATCCTGGGATTACCATGTATGTTCTCCATATACATGGTTAGACTCATTTATAGTTTAATTCTTTGGGTGAGAACCTTTGATTACACTCAGACCTCTTATTTCTAGACTGCATGAGTTACTACTATTTGTTGGCCAACCCCTAAGGATAAGGATGCCTTGGTTTCACCTTGGATCCAATTTTATTAATTTTATGTCCTATCAGGGTACTATTGAAACCATCATATGATTTATCTATATAAATTTAGTCATAATCAATTAAATGGTTACCTGATGATACACTAGAGGAGGATGCAGCATGTATGGATTGGTTATTTCTAATTCTATACTTTATCATATACCCACACACTGTAAAATTTATCTTCACAGACCATATTTTATAGATTTCATTGGTGGTGGCCTAAAAGGATTTATTTCACACCCTATCTGGGCTATTGTTGGTGCCTGATAAAATTAAATGATCACAGTTATGGAAAAGTGGAAGTATCATACCTTGGAAACCCGATTTGATTGATTTATTTATGATGGATCTTGGTAGCGGATGACCGAGACAAAGCTCGGGATGCTCATATATTTTTTGGCCTCTATATTATTTTTTACAACAAGTATTTTACTGATTTCATTCTCCCTTGTATTCCAACTTTTCCTTTTTTAGAGACATGTAATTACATTATATTTTTTATATTATACATTTTCAAGCTATTGAGATAGTTATATATTACGTGGATGATTATTTTTATATTCTTCTTCTAATAATAATGATTATCATGCTTATTCCTCTTTTTTATCCATATTTTATTATTTTCATTGTTATCCACTCTAATATGAGGGCATTGTATCCCCATGGACACACCCCAGGACCTCACTCCTAGTTAGAAGCCTATAGTGTATGGAGAAGTGCTCTTCAGGTCATGTGCCCCACCAGATTGGGGAACCATTGAGTGGAACCCATGCCAAGACTTCACATATATGATTCAATAATGATTATATAATGTTTATTTATTATTCACCTCTCTTTCATTCTATCTTTTAAAAAATTAAAATAGTGTTCATGCATATGTATGACTTACCATCTCTTTGAACGATGTAGTTCATTTTTCTATATCCACTTTTTTGAATGACTCTAAATATTTACATAATGAATATTTAAGATATTTATATACTGGAAATCATTCTGATGATGATAGAACCATAATAAAAAAACATGGACCAAGACTACCAAACCAAAACATATATGAAAAACGAAGCATATATCACCCGAAACAGTGATATTAATAACAAATTATTAACTAATGGGTGATAAAAGATTATAAGTAAACCATATATGTTATGATATATATGATTATTTTTAATATATTTATATCAAATATATATTTATTATATAGTATTTTCCAACATGTACTAAGGAAGTCAGACCTAAGGTAAGGAGAGTCTCCTTTTTATTTTTGGGAGACATATACCATATTCCCCCACTTTTTTTTTGTATTTTGTATATACTTCCCCTTATACATTGCATATCACGAATCTACCTATTTCATTGATATTTAATGTTTCATTTGATGATATTGTCTAATGGTTTTTATGATTCAATAGATTCCAAAGTGGTAAGGGTTTTTCATATCACTTTTATTTATGTGGGAAACATGTCTTATACAACACTTGTTTCTTTTTTACACTATATATATTGCAGATGAATGTATTTTGTGATGAATATTATGAATATTATGGGGTTTTAAATATCCATATAAATCTATTTATTTTAAGGTACTTATGATTCAAAATTTACCAAACTAGAAAGGGTTTTATGTTATAATCTCATTATTTATCAGGATTATTTAGGATTAAATTAGGATGATGAAATATTATTATCTAAATTTCAACAAAAATGTGAATTTTATTCTTATATACGTATTTATTTAAAATAAATTTTACATCATTTTCCTCATTTTATGTACTCATGAGACTGAAAATATGTTTCTAAGTAAAACAAACTTCATTTCTATCTTGGATTGAAAATACCTTTTCTTTCTTATCTATATTTATAAATACTATTTAACAAAATTTTTTACAATTCTAATATGATTGTATAAAATAATTTTATTCTGATTGTTTTTTTATTTTTTAAAAGGAATCTTTTTTTTTCATTATTTTAACATGGTATCTTTTGAATTTTTATAGAATTTTAAAAGGAATTTTTTAACTTATATGACAGAAATGACTTTTCCCACCTTCATGAATATTTTTTTCTTTGAATATTCCTTTATAAGTTTACATGATTTCTTTCAATGTAACCTTTTTTCCTTTATATTTTTATGGTTTTTTACAATAATTTATTTTGAAATGGAAGGGTTATATTCCTAAAGATGTTTTAAGAATATTTTATGGTATTTCTATTCAACAAATATAACAACCCTTGATTTCACTTATTCTTTACTGGGGATATAATCCGAGGATACCATAATTGTTTCTTTAATTGATGGATTATGAATATTTTGACATAATTTTTATGAAATAAATTTCTTTTCCAAGGGTTATACTATGACAAAATGTTGAAATATTTATTAAACACATTTCTTTTCCATGGGTTATATGATGATTAAAAGGTTTATAAAAACCATTTATTTTAATTTGTTTTGATATGATGAATAATTTATTATATTTTGGCACAAATATGTGTGATTTTAAATATGGGATGAGTAGGACCTATATCTCCCTCTAATATATTGGGTAAATAGTGATATCTTCTGAGATATACATGAATGAAATGGTGAGTGAACCGAGTTCAGTAAGGGACTTTGTCCACTATGATAGTATTGAGAGTGAATATTAACTACTACAATGTTTTTGGATGTGAACACATTCCACTATGATGGTCTTGGAAATAATCCTTTACTAGTCAGGAAATTATTTTATATTCTTATGTGTATGTCATAAACTGATGTATTATTACAATGTGATGCTCTCATGGATCATGTTCTTTGATACCATTATGATTCATGTCTTATGAGATTCCATGATATATTCCATGAAATAGGATTATTATATATTACATGAAAGGTATAATTTTTAAATGTTATGTTCATGTTATCATAGCCTTATATTCATGTTATGCTCATGTGATCATTAATATATCCATTATTCACCCTTATCAAGCTGCTAAAAACACCCTTTGTTATGTTTACTATCCCCAGGTTTTGAAGAAATGTACAAATTATGACATGTTCTAAGAAGTGTGGAAGTTATGAATAACTTAGTGTGAGATGATTTAGAACTATCATGAACAGATTTTTTTATGTTTCCATGTTTCTAATAATATTATTCATAAATGATTCTATCATGGATTGAAATTCTATGTAATGAATATTCATTCATTAAGATGTAATATCAATGTATGAAAATATGTGTCCCTATAGGTCGAACAGATGACACATGCTTATCAAACCCTTCCTACATGACAAGCAGTGGTCACCTTAGTGGAATACTCTAGAAAAATGTAGAGAATAGAATAAATTTACTCTCATTTATTTACAATACAATGGATAAAAATTATATTAATAACACTTTTTCTAACACTAATTCCATCTCCTCCCTTCATTACATATTTATATTAATACATCCATTTCAAAATCACATTCCATCAACCATTCAATTAATTAAGAAGTCTTAAAAAATGATTCAAAAATGAATTTAAAACATGATTTTTACATTATTTAAATATATATAAAACATTATTTAAACGTAATTATAAAGTAAAAATAGTAAATGAGTGTTTCCATGTGAATAATAAAACTTTTCCAATAAGGGAGTCAACTGTCAGTTCATATTGACCTATTTTCCATCAATCCTATACCGAGTTGTAAAGGATCATTCTTAGCATCCAAAGGGCTAAGGCTCAAATCCTATAAGCCCCATTAAGAGTATTTATGATTTAGTGATTATTCATGGATAATGCAAGAATTTTGTTATGTAATCATTATGTCAGTAGGGGTGAAGTCCCTAGACATACTCAGGCATCCTGGTCTTTAGGCCATCAGGGATTTCTGGTCACTGGGCCTCTAGGATATGGGATGAGATCAGACCACATGAGATCAGGATCCAAAAGAGGAATCAGATCAAGTATCACCCACTAGTAGTGCTAACCATATTGTAAGGATGAGTGGGTTTGGAAACATACATTGGTACCATGTACCATGAATCTCTGTACTGGGAAATACTAGTCGATCAACCATGTAAGGTGGGGAGTTAGGCACTATCAATGAAGTAGATGCTAGAGAGGGGTGGTTCTGGTGTATTTGGGTCTTTGGGACTTTAGGCCATATTCTGGGACTTGTGTCTATGGGCCTATTAGTAATTTAAAAGGGTTGAATCTCATCCTAGATAAAAAGCGGTATTATCCAAAAATAAATAAAAATATAAAGTCCTTCAGACCATTTAGAGTAATATTGACCTATTTTTTAACAACAAATTCACAAGAAACACTATTTATTTATTATTTATATTTTAATTAATATGAAACTCTAATTGATCCCAACTATAATGTAATAAATCAGAGAAAATCATATGAGATGAAATGAAATCCTTCCAGTTCTTACCTAATAACATCTAGTATAATTCAGGAGACTCAAAAACCTATGAAAACAAAAATAAGAGAAAAGAAGGGAAAATTAATTCTCAAACAAACCATAATAACTCAATATTCATCCTATTTTTCTATATAGGAATATTTATAGGTCAATTCCCAAGTCTCATTGGTATAATCTCTTAGATATTCTCAAATCCCATACATAAGATTCCTTATGATTGTCACTTGTACAATTTTTTAACAACCATGACTTGATTACCCAAATGATGTAATATCCTGAACCCTTATATCCCATCCATTTAATTTTTTATTGAGGAACATAGGCATATCAAGGGAGTTTAGTGTCATTATATAATATGAAATTTTTATTGGCCATATTGGATGTCACTAATACAAAGTAGCAGGCATGTTGCTACCAATTTTCTTACCTTGTAGTTGTGATCAAGAAAAAATTTCGTTTATGGTGGGGATTTTGAAGGGGTGAGTGTTTTTGAGTTTCTTGTTTGGGGTTAGGTGAACCATTGGAAATGAAATAGATAAAGAGGCTATTCAAAAATTCATTTTACCATGAGATCCCACCTATTTAAAATATTAAAGGGTAAATTCACAATGCATTAGGTGTATCAGTATGTGAGGGCATAGAGAGGCCGAGCATGCAAGTGAGAGAGGAAAAAAAGAGAAAGAGCTTGCCACACCATAACTATTAGTGTGGTAGAAAAAAAGAGTGAGGGAATTATCCCTACATAATAGTGGTGGTCAGGTGTAGTTTCTAAAGCTTCAAGAGAGTATAGTGGATTTATGTAAGGGTCGCTGGCTATTTCCATCGTCTATATATGGGTAAGTATGAAATTCCTTATTTTTTATAAGCGTATTGTGGGGATCCTAATTATTGGGAATGGATAATAATTTACATATGAATATTGTTAAATTAAACATAACCTTATGTACAGTATACAAGTTATGTGATGGTAGATTTTCTTATATAATTTTTTTTGTTTTACCTCTAAATTGTCCTATGACACTTTTAATGTGAATAAATGTAAATAATAATTGATAATCATGGATTTGAATATGTTTTCAAGAATATAAATGTAAAAATTGAAATTCTTTTTTATATTAGTTTTTAATTGGTTGCGTGAGGGAGAGAAATTAAAAATATTTTATCGTGAATTGATTTGGGAGAGTTGGGTGGAGACATTGGGGAGATCCAGTTGAAATAATATATGCAGTTTCTAAAAATCTATGTATTATTTCATTTTAGTTTCTTATTTTTCCCTCATTCTAAGAAATAAATTTTTTTCCATTCAAGCCTAGTGATTCACTATGATCATCCAAGAACCATTTTTTGATTTATTTTGAGGATATATTATTATTCTAAGGTTAAAATCATCTCATTTTATCTCCTTTTTCTTGTACAGTGTGTAATAGAGGTTATTCCAGGTGATGGATTCAATACATGCTCTCTTATTTGGTTTAAATTATGAGTTTATCATAATTTTTTATTCATTGGGTAATTAGTATCAATAAAATTCAATTATATAACATTCTATAAATTATAGAAATAAAGAGGAAAATACTCATTACATGAAATTTATAATTATTATTTCATGTGGGGAAATTAAAAGAATGAAATAAGAGTTTTACTGCATGGAATAATTTCTATTATATCACTATTATCTTCAAGATAGTGTGAATAATATTGTCCTATGATTATTAGTATGTCTTACCATAATTTATAAGATTGAAAATCATTAAACAACATACATCTAGGAATGTGTAGTGAATAATTAAAGTGAATTATGGCAGAAGAAGGAGATATGGAATTAACAATAATAAACTTGAATGAATTATTCTACCTCTATGATAATTTGATCTCCATTATTAGGATTTTTATGCCTGATTTTAACTTTTTGGATGATCCCCTTGGGTGCTATAAATTATTATAATTTAAGTACATAATTGAAATTGTTATTAAATGAAGATAACACTTCACATAATTAAATGATATTTAAATCTAGTACTTAAATGAGAATTATTAATTATTTATAATTCAATGATATTTATGTAGGACAACATAATATAGATGACTAGAAACATTTTTGTATGTTTATTTTTGTATGGTTGTGGGTATGATGAATAATGCGTTAGTTTTGTAGATGTATGGAAGTGAGAAATGAGGAAGGAATCATGCAATGCTGGGTAATTAATTTAAATTTGGTAAAGTGATGAGGGAGGGAATTGAATAGGTTTGGGGAGGAATTTAAAATATGGTAATTAATTTATAAATTGAATGATGATATAAATGGGAATATAAAATGTTTAGAGTAAATGTAGGTGATGGTTGAGAGTGACTTGTTAGTAAATATAAGGAATAAATAGAATAATGAATATAATTTTAGTTATCCATGGTAAGTATAGAATATGTTAAATTAATGTTTAAATGAAAATCTATGATTTTTGTATGGAATTTTCTTATGGTAATTACCAAGTTTGGGGTAAAAATGTAGCAATGGAAGTGGATGGGTAGTGACGATGAAATGATTTAACTAATGAGTTTCTGTAAGACTTGTTGTCTGCACACCTAGGCATGGATTCTTGTGAGACAATATATTAATATATTTTTATTATGATTTATAAACTCACCCCACCTGATTTGAGTATTTTATACCAATGCCTAAAGTTTTTTATCCAAGTGTTTTCCCCAAAATCCAGGTTGGTAAAGGAAGATAGCTGACTACCCCTTATTTCTCTCTCTCACTTTAGAATTAGATCAGATATGATTGTCCAAAGAGGTTATGACCATTTAAGGTGTGGTAGTGGTATGTGGTGAACTTGATGAAGTTTTGATGAAGGAATGATGGTTATTTGGTGGTGGTAAAGCATGGTAAGAGAAGACAATAAGATTGATGTCCTTCATGTTCAAAATATCCTACGACTAAGGTTTTGAGGTGATGGATGTGGCATGTGGTTGATAATGAGGTTATAGTACATGGTTTGAGTTTTTCACTAATGTTAATATGAAATGTTAGATCTTGTGAGACTTTTGGTCAGTAGGGTTATGACGCAACCCAAATTAGTAAAGAAGGGATGAGAGTACACAAAGTTTGAAATTTGGTTGTGAGAGAAGAAAACTAGTAGAGAAGTAGTTATGAAGTTCCTATGACTATATTATTAAAATTATTATCTTATTATACTTTGATGAAATTCTTTGTGAGTGATCCGTATTGTGGTAAGGAATGATTATTTAACCTAATGGGTTTATGTTGGTTCTACTCTTTACTCACTGAAGTGTTAGTATGCCTTAGTCACATTTTAATGAGAGGTTGTAAGGGTGATCCCACTAAGTATACATGATATTTTCACCCCTATATATCATTCAAGAGTTCAGGATGGGTTTTGATGACCTAGATTGACCAAGATAGCTTTGATTTGGACTTTCTTATTAGAGATACTATTTAGGATTTGTTTTTGAATTTTATTTTGAATATTAATTCAATATAACATGAACGTCCCATGTTTTTTGAGTGGTTTGAAATTCCCAACATTTTAAAATTTTTGAGTTTGGTGAGTAGTCCAACTTGAATTCTAGGATTCATAACCTAATTAATAGAGTTTTAGTGCTCAAAGGCATTTATTTTGGATGTGGTTTAAGGATAATCTTGTTCATTGAGAGTTTTAATGGATTTACATGCATTGGGCTCTAATAAATAGTTTTGGGAAGAGGAAGGCCAAGTCACATGGTCAGCACATGGTTTGTGTAACCATACAGCCTAAACCGTATGAATTTTTTCTAAGGGGTATGGTTGGTTTCAACTGTGCAGTCCCTTTTAGTCAATCATGATCTAGTGTGAAGGTTTCTAAAGTAACCTTCATGGTTGGTGCATGTTTTTTCAAACATTGTGGCCAAATCATGTGAGGTTTTAAGTTCTCTTGGATATTAATTTCCACACGGTTGTTGTATAGTTTTCCAAACCATGCGGTAACCATGAATCTTTTGGAAAAGTTCCATATTAATTACCCCCTATTATTTAATAGGACTCCTCCTATTTTCCTCCCCTACGTGTGGTGCTCCCCTTATTGTTGTGTGAAGATATCTCCTCAACCTCTCTTAGGCATTGAGCCTCTGACCTCATTTGAGATCCAATTGAAGCTTCATTGGTGGCTATGAATTCCTATAGATAATTTCTTCAATACATTATCTTTTATTCCATTTTTATCTCACCATATGTAATTATATTTCCATGCAATCTATTTTCCCCTATTTTACGAGTGTTTTTATGAAATCCAAATTTCTCTCATTTTTGACTTGAGTTAGAGGCCAATTTTTGATGAGAAAATGCCTTTGAGCATAAGGTAGGTGGTTCATAGCTTTATAATTAATTTTAATGGGTTTTTTGTGGTGTTTAATAATTACACACATGTGGGTTTACCAATTCATACCCCTAATTAACTCATTCATGCCTTTAATTTTAATAATGGATGTTATGGGGTATCGTTTGGTTTGCCCTAGCCTATATACATATGTTAATTCAAGTATGAGGATTAAGTTAGTTTGGAATATTGTTCCTTTTTTAAATTAATTAATTAAATGATTCATTAATTCTATAATTCCATGGGAACATAATGGCCATGGCCCAAGGCTTTTAGGGGATATTGATTATCATGACTTAGGAGACATGGTTTGTCATGTTGGGATCGACCAAGATACATAGGGTGATGATGATAACCAGTTTGTGGATATATAGTTCATCAAGATTAAGGTAAAGAGGTCATTAAGATGAGGGAATGAACAATGGGATTTGAGATAGTGTTAACCATTGGGACTTAGTGATGTCGTAACAAGGGAACAATGTGTCAGATGATGTGGTATAGGTATTGTTGCTGATTTCCACTCATTATTGTTGGACAACACACCATTGAAGTTATATGCACATAAATAGAAACCAGTTGAGGTGGTGTTGATCAATTATTATGGGTTTAGGTATTTATAAATATTACATCATAGGGTATGGTGTTGGCCATCCGTTTTGGAGGAGGTTCCCACCATAGAAAGACACATTTCATGGTGATGAACTATTGGGAGATGGTGTGGAGACCATCAGTTGAGGGATGAGTCTCACCATTATATTTGAGGTTGGTGGTCCATGATTATTTGAGGATGAATATCCACATGCCTTGGGACACATGATTTTGATATGATGATAAAATATTATATATTGGATAATGGACATCACCATTCCTCAGGATGTTAGGTTGTTAAGCCAATGGTAACTTTCTGAGTGGAGGTATGAGAGACCTAGGACATACATATGAGTGTACTATTAGGATAAAAAATACTTTCTTGGTGACACATGTGGCATGAAATGTAATGAGGTTCTGAGTGACCTGTTTATGGGTTGGACTTGAAGGTCCAACATATATTATATTCTTTAGGGGATTCCTAGTAATTAATCCATGAGTCCTCACCAATTTAAATATATATTTTCAGGCATGAATTTTATGAAAAATATATATTTGGGTTCACATATTTATTTATATACCAAGATTGGATTAAATAGTTAAATGCTCACTTTTGGATGTTAAGCACACGTGGTGCGGGTTAATTATTACATATGAGTGTGTTTCCATTTTAAGCTACTTTTTTTATATACTATATAATTATGGATGTGAGATAAGATCCTCTTGGTGGTGGACTAATAAGTTTATACTCACACCCTATATTTGACCCTCATGACAAGTGTAGTCCTTTTTTCTTGAAGATTTGGTAAGGGATCAGGCTTTGGAACTAAACCTTAGTGATCATGGGTGCACCACATTTTCATGGGTTGAATGAAAGTAAAGTAGGTGGTTCTTCTACATTGATCTAGAATTGTTTTGGGATTTATATATATGTACCTATATGGTTGGCCACTTGAGAATTTTATATCTGCCTTGTATAACATGTTGTGACTTGACTATTTACCAGCTCGTGGTATTATACCTTTGGGATTATTGATAATATTTTTCTTGTCTATTATGCTTCCACTATGTTTTATTATCGCTTATAATATTATGGTATTCATATTCTATGTTATATACCTATTAACCATTATTATTATCATTACTGGAGGGTATATTCTTCCCACTATCACCTACTCATACTGTCGTTATTAGTTAGCAACCTATGGTGTACACGGATTCACACTTATGTCCCAGTGGACAACCAGCCCTGAGTACCATTTTAAGTTGATTCCATGTCAGGGAACTAAAAATGTTATCAAAGGAGTTTCATTTCCTTTTGGTCTTACTATATAGGCATTAGTAGATTGGTTACTAGTATGTAGTTGGAACTTGGTAGATAAGTTGTGTCCAGGTTCCCGCATTAACATGCATGGGGGACATACCAAGTTTCTAGGGGTGGAAAATTGATGTTATTTGTTGTCATTTTATTTTTGATTTATTTCCACCTCAAGTGGTGCACTTGGGTTTCATGTTATTTGATTATATGGTTTGACCCTTGAATTAGTATCACAAGGGATATTATTTATGAATCATGGTATGCAGATATGGTGATATGATATATATATGTGTGTGTAAATAATTACTTGTAAACTGTAATACTCTAAGAGGGGTTAGGAAGTTTAAAATGTAAAAAAATATAAATAGTGTTTTCCTTCACAGAAATTTTGGTGGAATTATACTCAACCATCCTGAATATGGAGTTCTTAATGAGAATGATACGTGATATATGGTCCTGATCCTTTTATGAGTAGGTAAGGATGCATTATTTTAATGGGGATGATAAATTTAAAATGTCAACAAAAAGATAAATAATTTTTTCCTTCATATACTTTTGGTGGAATTATTCTCATCCACCTTAGATTAATGACTCTTGATTGTTGTGGTATGTGATGCATGACCTTGTTTAGGTAGGCAAGGGGCCATAAGTCTGGATGATATGTGATATTGATGCTGACATGGGTAGGTAATGTGCCATGAGGGAAATGACATGTGACATGGGTGCAGTAGGGGAGTGTAACGGTGGTTATATGCATTTCCTTTTATATATTTCCATTCTTGTGTGAAAAATATTTACTGTTATGTCTATATAACCTGGGTATTTTGCATTCAGCTTGATTCCACCTAGAATGATTCTGGATGAGTGTCAAGATGGTAGAGATGTGGTGTCGCATGAGTGTGAACAAGATTCACCCTTTGAGGGCCAGGATGAGTCCCTTGAGGCTCAGGATGATCATGATCCATGGGTATGGGCTCTGATATAGGTGGGGGAAACTATAGAAGATGGAGATTTTGGGGCATGGTTAGATGATCAGCTCAGTGCAAGCTTGGTGCGAGTCATACATGGCATTAATAGCGGATCTTAAAGAGTTGAGCCATGCATGTAGTAACTCACTCACGAGTTCAAGTTTTAAAACCCATAGTTATTTTTGGGTGATGGTTTACCACAAGAAGAGGATAATTGGATCGAATCAGTCCAAACTATCTTTGACCATCTTTCCAAATCCCTAGGTCGAAGGGTTAAGATTGCAACATATATGATCAGAGGATCGAAAATGTGCTAGTGAGATGTATAGGGATAGGATGGAAGAAATTAGTAACCGACTTGGAGGAATTTTTAGAAACATATCTTTGATCAAATCTTTATAGAGATTTTAATGGTAGACAGAGCCCATGATTTTCTGAATCTATAGTTGGAAAATATAACCGTTGATAATTATATAGAAAATTTCCCTAAACTGCCCCAATTTTTTCCAGCTATATTGGGTGATGACATCTCTCGGGTGAGAAAATTTGAGGATGGATTGTGGCATGCCAGAATGGTTTAAGTGAATATATTCAAGACAAATTCATTATAAAAGGTGGTGAATCATGAATTAATAGATGAGAGAAACCTGGTAGAATGATATCATTCAAGACGGGTGACAATGTTAGGTGAGCTTAGCGGTGATGCTTCTAGTATTTGGAACAGGGACCCTGAGGAGTTTTAGTAGGGAGGTTAGGACAGAGACCCGGGTAGGCCACCATGTAGTTGTTCTTAGATGGTTCCCTTCCATTTTGAGAAGTTTGTAAATGTTTGGACTTAGTTTGCGATGGCTCCAAAAGAGTGTCGGGCATGTGGTTATATTGGACATATGGAGAGGTTCTGCCAGAATTCTTCTCAGATAGCTGGGAGCTAGGGAATGGGTAAGACATAGGGATCTAAGGTGGGATTGGTAATGGTTACAAAATTTGGTATCCATGATTCTACTACACACATAGGTCATGGTATAGAAAGAGAGACCCAACAGTGGGGTTAGTGGCCGGTAGCTAGTCCATCTCTGCATGAGTGTCAAGCCTCTGTTAGATGGCCATCAAGTCAGGTGCATGTCATTGAGATTCTAGGTTCAATGAAGATTGGGGATACCATAAAAGTTATAGGAAATCCATGATTGTGGGAATGACCCTTTCGTTTTGGTACAGATGGTTTAGGTTCACTTGGTTCACTTGTACTATTTTTAGACTAACCGGCCACAAGTTAGTATGCAGGAATTAGTGTGATGCGGGATATATATGATGTGAGTAGGCATTAGGATTATGATGTGAATACAAATATATGTGTGTGTGTGTGAAAATGGTTTATTATGATCATTTTTGTGGTCCATGATTTATGGGCACCTATTGAGGTTCATGTTTTGTTGGGTGTCATGCATAACATGGGTACTAATGGGAATATGATGAGATATTAGTCTAGATGGGTTTCGTGTATGAACGTGTATGAATTTTGAGTCAGATGAAATTTATGAATTACAATATTTCATGGGAGTAATTTTATTTTTTGGCATGGTTTTTGGAACCATTAGATATTTAATGTTTTTGTGTGGAAATGACCAGGTAGATAATTCCTAAGGTGGGGAGCACCATAGGGGGAACTATCTTGTGACTAATGACCAGGGTAGACCGGATTGATGTAAATAATATATATATATATATATATATATATATGGTACCATCTCTGGGTAAATATTTATTGCTCAGGGATGGGATATAATAAGTTGGGGATATGGTTATATCATATGTTTTTGAGTGGGTTGGAATTCATAATTTTTGGAATTTTTGAGTTTGGTGAGGGGACCAACTTTAACTTTAGGAAACATAAACAAATTATGATATTTGAAGTGATCCAATTATTTTTTGGGATGTGTAATAAGGATTACTAGTGGATAAATAGTTTTAATGGGTTTTGGAGGTGTTGGGATCTAAAAACCCAGTTTTAGGAAGAGATAGACCAAGGCACATAGTGGGCACACAATTTGTCAAATCATGAGGCATAAACCAAGGGAACTATTTACTAAGGGTTATATTTGGATTTAAATATGAATACACTTTTAATTAATGTGTTTGATGTTGTGTAGGTGTTCAGATTCACCTAAACAGTTGGCACATAGTGTGTCAAATAGTGCAGAAAAATCCTATGAGGTGTCAGTCCCCTTGGATAGTGAGCACTGCACGATCGGTACACAGTTTTCCAAACCATGTTGTAACCATGATTATTTTTAAAAATATCTATATTATATTTCCACCACATTATTTTTTAATAGGAAACCCCATATTTTCATCCCCCCATGTGTGGCCCTCACCCTACAGCTGCCTGGAGCTATCTCCTCTCCCTCTCCTTGGCATTGAGCCCCCAAACTCATTTGAGCTTCGATTCAAGATTTGTTGGTGTCTATTGATTCCTATTAGTAAGGAATTGGGGTTTTTGAATTCTATTATTTATTTATCTCTCCATACTAAATACTAAATACTTCTTTCCTTTTTCCATGTTTTAGGGTGTTTGTCTAAAATATTGATTTCTCTCATTTTTGCTCGAGTCATAGGCCGATATTCGATGAGTGAGAACCTATGAGTATAAGGTAGGTGGTACCTAGATTCATACTTAGTTATTATGAGTGTTTAGGGTGTGTTATAAATAAAAACATGTGGTTTTATTGATTGAGTCCCCAAATATATTAATGATCACCTTTAATTTGATTAGTGTGTTTTGTGGGATGTCATTGGGTATACCCTAGCCTATATAAATATTATATGCTAGGTATGGGAATTTTTTTATTTATGAATGATTTTTATTTTTAATTTAATTAAATAATTCAATGTATCATGAATTCTTTGGTTCCATTTGAATGTGACAGGCATGTTCTGATGCTTTGAGGTGATGATAATTATCAGGACTGAGGTGATATGGTTCTTTGGGTTGGGCTTGTCTAGGGATACATGGAGTGATGTTGATCACCAGGTTGAGGTGACGTGTTTCATCAGTATTGAGGTGATGTTTTCATCAGTATGAGGGCATGAACCACTAGATTTGAGATGGTTTTTACCATCAGGGCATAGCGACGTGTCTATAAGGGAATGAGGTGACAAATGATGTGGCTTAGGTATTACTGGTGATTGATGCTCACCATTGTTGGAAAATGCACCATTGGAGTATTGTGAACAAGGATAGAAATCAGTTTAGATGGATATAACCACTCATTGTGGGTAGATGCCTTTGTAGATATTTTGTATTAGGGGATGATGTAGACCATTGGTTTTTGAGGAGTTTCCCACCATAGAAATTCATAATTTATGGCAATGGACCAACAAGATATGGTGTTGAGACCATCAGTTGGGGGACGAGGCTCACCATTATATATTAGACTGATGGGATGAGATTATTGGAGTATGGATATAACTATGCCTCCGGACATCAAGAAGTTGAGATGATAGTGTCATATTATATATTAGAGGATAGACATCGTCATGCCTTTGGATGTCAGGCTGTTGAGTCAAAGGTGAATTTTTGAGAGGAGGTATGGGTGACTTTTTAATTTTTGATGGGAATGACCTTAGGATGTGAGATACTTTCTTGGTGACACGTGAGGTGTTTTTTGGAATAAGGGGAAACATGACCTGTTTATGGGTGGAACCTAAGGGTTCACCATGTATAATATTCTTCAGGGGATGCCTATGAATTAATATATGGGTCCTCGCAACTTCAAATATATTTTTCTAGACATGCATTGTGTTCTGAATATATATTTGGGGGAATGTATACAATGATATACCTATGTTGGATGAAGCAGATAAACACTTAATTGTAGCTGTTGAGAACTAATGTAGTAGGTTAATTATTAAATGTGTGTGCATTGTCTTTTTAAATTATTTTTTTTACATTGTATAATTATGTATTTAAGATAGGTATACATTGGTTGTGGCATACTGAATTCATACTCATGCCCTATGAAGGCCCCTTAGGGAATATGTGGACTTTATGTCTCTGAGATCAAGTAATGGATTAGGATCGGGAATTGGACATTAGTGGTTTGTGGTGTACCTATTTTTCATGGGTTGGATCGAATTGAACCAGTTGGTTCCTATACATCAAGATGGAATTTATTTTGGGTTTTATATAAATTTAATTATTTCTTTAGACATGGGATAATTTACTTATATTTCTTTTATTAATTGATATGAATTTACTATTTATCTTGTCAAGATATTATTACCTTTGGCTGGATGAGAATATTGCTTTAACTTATTATTCTTCAACTAATTTTTAATGTTTCTTATGAAATTATCTTCTTTTTTCACTGTGTTATAAAACTGTGGACCATTATTATTTTCACAACCAAAGGGGATAGTCTACCCACTATCACTGAATTAGAAAATTACTACTATTTAGTAGACTTTGGTGTATTCAAAGGTTCTCTTATTTCCTAGTGGTTAACCGGCCCAGAGGACCATTTTAAGTGGCTTCTGGGTTGGGGTGCTGCACATGAGATGAATTTTTGTATTTATTTCAATGTGTATTGGTTTATCTTATATGATACGGTGTTGATTAATATTTATTCTATTATGTCTTTTCATTAACTTAAATTATGAGTGAAATTCCTCCCATCGTATTTTTTATACGCTAAGATACAATTTCAAACTAAGGACCTACTGGGGGAGGGCTTCCGGGGTCATTTGTAATGACCCAAACTTTATCAATGAAATTTCAGCCTTATTATTGTAAATTCATATAGTATAGATCAAACAAAATCACATATAGAGCACAAGATAAACATTATAAATGATGAATTAATGAAATAAGAGGTATTTCAAGAAATTAAAGAACCTATACCTATGGAATAGTAACTTGACCTTTGGAATAGTTACATGAACCTTAGAAATAGTAATTCCTCAAATAGAATAGTAACTTAATCATTGAAATTACAAATAAAATTTAGGTCTCTTATAAATTAAAATATGATATTTTTTTCATGACATAAGTAAATTAATGGGTTAAAAATGATAAATTAATTGTTGGTGTTTTTGAAAGTCCTAAATATTTAAATAAAATTTTATTATTAATTTAATAATTTAAATGAAAATATATTTTCATAAAAAATGTTGATAAATTAGTATTTTTATGTATTTTTATTTTTTGATACTTTTATGAGACCTTAAGTAAATTTTCAAAGGGTTATAACATCAATTCTAATTTTAAAATATGTATTTTACAAGTAAATGGTGATTTTAATTAAAAAATAATTTTCTCATATTTATTTTTTTTAAAAATTGGAGTTTATTTTTCTGGTTTATATTTTTAGAAATGTTTAGGGTGAATGTTTTGGGCATTTTATGAAATAATTGATTTTTGGTGAATAGTAAAATATGATAATTTAAGGTATATATATATATTATAAGTTAAATATCGTATTCCTTGATTCGTAGTTTATGTAAGAACCATAATCATGATATTATCTCAATTATTTTAATATTCTTAGTGATAATTCTCAAACTATTCATAGTCTTGAACCATAATAATAAACAAATGATTAAAATAATGAGAAAACACCCCTATCCTCCAATATAAATACCACCCCACCCACCTCCTCTCCTCACACCTTCCAGGATTTGAGACATGTCCAAATTTAAATCAAATATATTCACAAACATCTACCCTACATCCATGTGCTCATGGTCCCATCAATATTCAAAAACCTTTTCCCTACAGAGGTTCTCAAGGAGGATAAATTCAAGAGAGGATTCCTCGTTCTTTTCATTTAATTTCTTTAGAAGTTATTTTCTTTTTATATTATCTCCTAGTATCTCCTCATGAAAATATAATGATAACTATAGTAACTAAAATATAATATAATTATATCATGTTAATGTAATATCCATTATTAAAATCCCCCTCTCTCTTTTATTCTAAAAATGAAATTGTCGCTCATGATGTGTCAATTTACCAACATCGTGGGTGTTGCACTTTTATTTTCCTTTAATGCATTCAATGATTTTAATAAAACCATTATAATGGTTGAAACATATTAAAAAATTTATTTTATAACCCTATTTATGTTTTTGAACAAAAATATATACATAATTCAAAATAATAAAACAAAACGAGTTTGTTGTGATCGAAAAAGCACCGAAATTAACCTAAAACGATCATCATTAACATTTATCTAATTATTCATCCTCATAACATATAAAAAATTCATTACAAGATAATTTTGTATTCTATAATATAATTAATAATATATAATAATAATTATGAATATTTATCCACATTTTAGAAGAACATACATTCAAGTATACAAGTGAACTGACCATGAAAACCATGAAAATGAACTCTCCTAAATGATGAAACTAAACTCAACAAGTCATAGAAAATCCCATAAATGAAATCAATAAAACTATAATTAATAAAATATAAATATAATTGTTTCTTTATTTTTTAGTTAATCAATATAATATTGTTATACAAAATATTAAATTAAATATAGAATTCGGACATAAGGTAAGGGGAATTCTCGAACCCAACTCTATTTCTCTGGGGTTTCCCTCTTTCACCCCATTTTCAATATGTATAAACAATTAATGTTACTTAAATATAATTTATTAATAATTATACGATATTTTATTGGATATACATGTTTTCTAATTGAGTTTATGATAGACACAATTTTTTCCAAAAGAACTATTTTTAAAAAAAGACAAACTTTTTACTTCATGGGATTATTATATCTTCACTCAAGATAGATGATTTTTATATTAATTATGGGATTCCCTATTTAATTTTTGAATCCAATGTTTATGAATATATGATTTATAAAATAAAATACATTTCTTTCCATGTGTTATTTTATTTCCAAGGTTGACATATGTTCTATTTGGGTTGTATGATATTATAAATGTTATGATGTGATTGGTGCTCCTGAAATTATACATAAAAATGTAAATTTTATGATGTGACTAGTGTATTAGGAATTAAATAGTGATAAAATTAATGGGATAATGTGATGTTTCTCATAAGAAAAAGTGAAAAATTTATAAATATGATGTTGGATTTGATCACAGTTATGTGTGGTAGCTGACCACTAAGACATGTTGTATCATTTTTATACATTTCTGCATTCAACACATTTATCTAATGATTTCTCCCATGATTATGGTGATAATTATTCTCACCCCAGGCTATACTGATTCATTTTCTTATATATCCTATTTTTGGGATTTTAGCTCACCCATTTCTTTGATGTATATACCCAGGTGATTACTTTTACTAAGGAGATCTTGGGAGCCAATAATAATCTAGAGAAAAAGGAATTAAATTAATGTTTATGTTTTATTTTTAAAATGTTATGCTTGGTCCTAATTTCACCAAGACACTAAACCTTTGTATCCTAGTTTTGTAACATAATTATGTTTTTCATCATTAGAATGATGTAATAGTAATGTAAGAAAAAGTAGGGTTTCTATAGTTTATATCAGAGAACAATTTAGTTAATTTGGGAATTAGGATTATAGAACCAAAGAAAAAACCCTCATTATGAGATTAAGTATATGTAAATGCCCAAGAATATTTGTTTCTGAAAATTTTAAACATAGGGATACCAGAAGATATTCCCTTAGAGTTAATTTCACATAGAATAAATTATTTATTCATGACTTGTTGACTTTTGTTTTTTTATAACCTTTTCTATTTTAGTAAATGGTGGGAACCACGAGAATCTAGGAAAAAAACCTATGTAATGGACAAAGCTGTGATTGCCCAAATGATATCACCAATGCTTTGGGAGGTGGAGTTCAAAATATCATGGCGATGCCTACCTAAATGTCTCAGGCTATGAATAATAACATGAAAAATGTGGAACATACTCCTTAACCTAAGAGGGCGTAACTATCTATAAAATCATTTATGCTGAAAAAATGATAACGTTTAGTGGATCTTTCGATTCACTATTTGCAGAATAGTGGGTCAACTCAACAGAGAAGATATTTTTTTTCTTCTTTATTCTAAGTTAGAGAAGGTGGCTCTAGCCATTTATAATTTAGATGGAGAGTCCGATCAATGGTGGTATTTGATTAAGAACACCATGCTGAAGGATGAAATTAATGAAATAGAGTGGGAATACATTATGATAATGTTTCTTAGTAAGTATTTACTTCAAAATATTTATAAAAATATATAGAGATAGTTCATAGAGATGAAAGAATATGAAGGAGAATATATTGCGACCTATGGAGAAAATTTCACAGGGCTTTCACGGTATGCTTCGGGTTTTGTTATCAATAATGATAGAAAAATCGATCAATTTTATAGCGGTTTAAAAGAACATCATCGAAATGATCTTGAAATTAAAAATATTGGGAGTTATGAAAAATTTGTTCAATGTTCTCTCAAAGTGGAGATGGATTTTGGATAATCGTCCAATGTCTTTTGTTATATGAAATTAACGATGGAGTTTCAAACTATAGTATCTAATGAAAACGGTGGAAAGAAAAATCAACCTCCCACATACTAAATATATGGGAAGAAGAATCATGGAAAATGTCCCAAAGGTATGGGGAAAGTATTCAAGTGTGGGAGATAAGTAATCAACTATCATGAATTTCAAAAATACATGAGGAAGGTAGGAAATTTAGTGGAATAAAGGAAAGAACCACTCACAGTCCAATGCTACAACTGTAGGGAGAAAGGTCACAATGCAAGCTAGTACACTAAACCTCGAGTCCATGAGGGTAATTAATGTCATAATCCCTCAAATCTGAAGGAGAAAGGCATAGATTATTCCATTAATAATACTAATGTGGATAAAGAAAATGAATTCAAATAAGGTACACTTCCTATTCACACAATAATGGAAATAGTCTTATTTGATTCTGGTTCTACACATTCCTTTATATCATGAAATTTTGCAAGAACTATTGAATCTATGACCCGGAACCTTGAAGTTGAGATATATTTAAAAACACAAAATGGTGAAATCATTTCAACCCAAGTGTTGGACTCTCCTCATATTATAATATAATGGGAGATTATTCCAGTGAATCTCATGACACTTCCCTTGGTGGAATTTGATCCTATAACTGGAATAGATTGACTATCATTATATAGAACACATATCCACTATTGAGAAAATAAAATATATTTTCATATTACAAACCATGCTATAATCCTCTAAAAATGAAAGTAAAATCATGAATCTCCTTTGGAAAATCTGTAAATAGTGTGGGGGTTGATTCCCTAGGAAGAAGCATACTTATCTCAAATGGTTGAGTCAAAGGAATTTATCATCCTAGGGGAAACTCCTATCATAAAGGAATATATAGATTTATTTCTTAAATAGTTACCAAGACTTACCTCAGATTGTGAGGTAGAGTTCTCCATAGAACTCATACCTAGACTTACTCCTATCTCAAAGTGTCCCTATAGCCTAGATCTTATAGAATATGAGGAGTTAAAGAAGAAACTGCAAGATCATTTTGATAAAGGGTTCATATTACCTAGTGCATCACCTTGGGGTATGCTAGTTCTCTTTTTCTTGAATAAAGATAGATCAATGCAATTGTGTATAGATTATTGAAAAAAAAAAACAAGATCACCATAAGGAACAAGTATCCTCTTCCAAGGATTGATGACTTGTTCTATCAGTTATATGGAGCTCAATAATTATCAAAGGTGGATATCCATTATGGATATCATCAGCTAAAGGCGATGAAGGTTGACATTTATAAGACTACCTTTCGTAAAAGGTATGGGAAATTTGAGTTTTTGGTGATGCCCTTTAGACTTACTAATTCCCCTAAAATCATTATGGATTGATTAATATAGTCTTTAGACATTACCTCAATAAATTTCTACTAGTGTTTATCAATGATATTGTCATCTACTCCAAGACCAAGGAGGAAGATTAATAATATATAAGGATTGTGCTAGCAATCGTCAGGGAGTATAAATTGTATGCCAAGTTCAGTAAGTGTGACTTTTGGATGCAGCAAGTCACATTCTTGAGACATGTGATCACAAGTGAGGGATTTTATGTTAACCCTTAAAAACAAATGTGATTAAGGAATGACCTAGACCCTCTAGTGTCATAGAAATCCATAGTTTTCTTTCTGTATAAGGGTACCATCGATGTTTTGTGAGAAATTTATCATGATTCTCCAGCCATCAAACTAAGTTAACAATGAGAGTGGAAAAGTAAGTATGGACGGAGGAATGTGAAGAAAGACTCAAAGAGTTAAAGAGAATGCTGAACACTTCACAAGTCATCATATTACTGAAATTTGGATAATGTTTTGTGATATACAGTGATGATTTAATGAAAGGATGTGGTTTTTTACTCATGAAAAAATATAAAGTGATAGCATATTCTTTACAATAGTTCATGATCCATGATAATAACTACCTAACGCATGATTTGGATCCAAAAACTTTTAATTTTTCCTTGAAAATATGGTAGTACTACCTCTATGGTGAGAAGTGTGATTTATATACCAATAAAAATATGCTAAGGTATATATTCACATATAAGGAGATCAATATTCATCAAATGAGATGGTTGGAGATAATAAAGGACTATGATTTCTCTATTAACTATCATCCTGACAAGGCTAATAAGGGATATGGTGCTTTTAGAAGAAATGAACCTACTACTCTATCCCTGTTGAAAATAAGAAAGACCCTATCTTCATTGATATGAAATGATGAATTTTGAAATCAAAATGGTAGGGAATATATCCTACCTTTACCAAATGTTTTCACAACCATCAATATATGATACGATTATGGAGGCATAAAGGGATGATATGAAGTTACAACAAGAAGTACAAAGATGTGTCGTGATCTTCAAGAACACTTCTGGTGGGACAACAAGAAGAACAAAATTTTTGATTATATATCAAGGTGCTTGATATGTTAGCAAGTTATAGTAGAGATATAGAATTCCAAAGGGATGATGAAACCCTTTCCTATACCCATATGGAAATGGTATGGTGTCACCATGGAATATTTCATTGGTCTCCCAAATGCATCCAAGGGAAACAATGCGATATGGGTTGTGGTGGACCGACTCACAAAAACTGCTCAATTTATCACTATTTAGGAAGATATATCGGTTGAAAAACAGGATAAGATATATGTGAAGGATGTGGTGAGACCACATGGGGTTCCACTATAGATTTTCTCTGACCATGATCCTAGGTTCACATCTAAATTCTAGATGAGTCTTCAACATGGTTTGAGCAGTGAGTTAAATTTTATCATTACCTATCACCTCCAAATTGATATCCAATATTAAAGGACAATTCATATGCTCAAGGATATGATCAAATCTTGATCATTGGAATTCAAAGTTGGATGGGATCAGTATCTCCCATTTGGTGAGTTCTCATACAACAATATCTTCCACTTGTGTATTTAGATGGCTCCATTTTAAGCTCTATAGGGAAAGCGATGTAGAACTCATACCTATTGGTATAAAGGTGGTAAAAGAAATATACTTGGACCTGATCTAGTTAAAGATATGAAAAATAAGGTTTAATCCATCCAACCACATATAAAATATTATCATAGTAAAAAAATAACTACACAGACAACCATAGATTGGACATAGAGTTTGATGTTGGAGATAAATTCTTCCTTCGAATATCACCATGGAAGACAATCATATGGTTTGGAAAGAAATGGAAGATAAGACCAAGAAACTTTATCCCCTTTGAGATCATTGATATCATACGATCTATTGACTATCATATTTCACTTCAACTATATATGGATCATCTTCATGATGTGTTCCATGTATCACTCCTAAGGAAGTATATACCAGATCCCTCACATGTACTATACTCAATGGTGGTATAGCTAGAAGATGATCTCAATTATGAGGAGCATCCATTAATGATTTTGGACTAGAGAGGTGAGGTTCAATTAAATAATATAACCCATATTATCAATGTGTTGTGGAGGAATCATAAGTATGGAGAAGCAACTTGGGAACCATAGGAGGAGTTGAAGGATAAGTACCAACCCATTCTTATGTTAAATAAATTTTCAAGGGAAAAATATCAAAAGGGGGGAAGAATGTAATGACTCAAACTTTTATCAATATAATATCAAACTTCCTATAATAATATCATATATTATAGATCACATAAATTCAAATTGGGGACACAATACAAATTTATAAATGATGGATGAATTAAATTAGAGGTATTTCTAGAAATTAAGGAACCCATATCGATGGAATAGTAACATGACATTTGGAATAGTAACATGACAACTAGGAATAGTAATCCATCCATTAGAATAGTAACTAAAACTATGAAAGTAAAAAATATAATTTAGGTATTTTATAAATGAAAAAATGATATATTTATTTCATTGTATAAATAAATAAATATTTTAAAAATGATAAATTAAGTATTGGTTTTTTTAAATTCATAAATATTTAATTACTGGTTTATGATTAATTTAATAATTTAAAAGAACAATTATTTTCATAGTACTTACTGATAAGTTTATATTTTTATGTATTATGGTTTTTAGATAATTTTATGAGACCTTAAGTAATTTTTCAATGTGTTATAAAATCAGTTATAATTTTAAAATTTATATTTTCCAATAAATGATGATTTTATTTAAAAAATAAGTTTGTCATATTTAAAAAAAATATTTTCAAAAAATTTATTTCATTTTTGAATTAATGAAATTGAGAAATGGTTCGGGTGATTTTTTGGGATTTTTCTGAAATACATGATTTTTTTGTGAATAATAAATTATAATAATTTATTGTATATAAACATTATAAATTAAATACACTATTAATTGATTAATCACCGATTTAAAAACCATAATCTATATCATACGTTAATTATTTTAATATTTTTTGTTACAATTCCCAAACTATTCATTGTCTTGAACAAAAATAATAAGCTAATGTTAACAAGAATGAGAAAATTCCCATCTCATCCACTATAAATTCCACCCCTCACCACCTCTTCTCCTAACACCATCCAAGATTTGATTCATGTAGAAATATTTCTCAAATATCTTACCAAAACCCAAATACCACATTTAGGAGCTCTTGGTATCAACAAAATACCAAAACCTTTTCCCTAAGGAGGTTTTCAAGGAGGATAAATTCAAGAGGTGATTCTTATTTATTTTCTTTTAATTTATTTTAAAGTTATTTTCATTTATTATTATCCCATCACCTCCCCTAATCCAAATGGAATTATAATTCCAGTGAAATACATATACTACAATAATATCATGTTAATGTAATATCCATCATTAAAATCTTCCCTCTCTCTCTTTTATTGAAAAAATGCAATCATCGCCTTTGATGTGTCAATTTTCCAATAGCTTGGGGGATGCCCTTTTATTTTCATTTAACACCTTCAAAGATGTTAATAAAACCATTATAATGGTTGAAAAATATTTTGAAATTTAGGTCACAAACATATTTATCTTCTATAACTTACATATATTCATAATATTAAATGATAAAACAAAACAAATTTGTTGTGATCGAAAAACCGCCAAAATTAACCTAAAACAACCTTCATTAACAATTATCTAATGATCCATAATCATAAAATATAAAAAAAATTTCTTTATAATAACATTTAAACTTATATAATATTATTAATAACATATAATAACAATTCTAGGTATTTATCAAAATTTTACATGAACATCAATTCATGTACTCGAGTGAACCGATCATGAAAACCATGAAAATGAATGCTCTTGAACAATGAAATTAAACCACATAACACATAAAAAAGAACATAAATGAAATTAATAGAACCATAATGAATCAAATTATTGTATAAAATGATCTTTATTTCTTAATTAATTAATCTAAGGTGACTATACAAGATATTAAAGTGAATAAAGTATCAAGACACAAGGTAAGGGGAATTATCAAACCCAACTATTTTTCATTAGGTTTTCCCTCTTTCACCATATTTTCTATATGGATACTCCATTAATGGTATCTAAATATCATTTATTAATCATTATCTAATATTTTATGCAATACACATGTTTTCTAATTGAGTTTATGATAAACACAATGTTTTCCAAAAGAAGTATTCTTTAAAAAAGGTGTTTC
The DNA here is from genome assembly GCA_963277665.1 of Viscum album. Classification (NCBI taxonomy): domain Eukaryota; kingdom Viridiplantae; phylum Streptophyta; class Magnoliopsida; order Santalales; family Viscaceae; genus Viscum; species Viscum album. Next base: position 613,944,492 of record OY728119.1, on the reverse strand, counting down.
GGTGCGGATGTGCGTCGGGTTACGCTGTTCCGCCAGGATGCGTTCACGCGTGCACCCGTCAACCCGAGGGGATGGGCGCGCGGCTTGTGGTCCCGCAGTCCCGCTTTCCAAGGGCGGGCGGCATTCGTCCCTTATTCAGGGGCGTCTGCTCCTTGATCGAAACCGGGATGATGGGATGTCGGCTCCTCCTTCCGTGGACGTCTCCTCGGAACTCGTCGCCTAATCCGGGTCTCCCTCATAGATTTAAGAATGTTCGTGAATCTCGTTCCCGGCGCCATGTCTCCATGGACACCGGTTAATTACGCTGCTTCCGCCCGGACGCTCCAAGGAGTCTGGTCGGGGCAGCAACCTGCGGTGAGGAGACCTGGTGGCTCTGGGTGTCGGGGGCGTGCCTTAACACGGCGACTCTGCATGTCTGCCTTCCGTCCCTAATAGGGCTTCTCGAAGGCGTGATGGCCTGAGGCATCCCGTGCTGGGTACGGGGAACTGCGTTGCCTGAGGTTTTCCTCAGCTTCCCATGTTTAACACGAGGTATGCCGCGAGTTTAACGTCCAGCAGGGACGGCATCGGACTGATCAACACGAGGAGTGGATCAGATGTCAGAACCCCTTGCGGGGAACCTCCGACGCTGGGGCCAACACATGGGCGGCTTCCCGAGTGAAGTGGAGTGGGATGAAATGGCATGACCCCACCGGGATGTGGAGGCCCGGGTAAGGATCAGGATGGATGATGGAGTGAAGAGCTTGGACCCCGTAGGGGCTTCCTACGTACCGCGCGTTAGCGCGGATCAAAGTCAGCATAGTTCGGATATACAATTTAACGTCATGTTGGACGTCGGCAAGCCGACTCACAAAGAGATCGAGGCCGCCGGGCGGAGGATTGAACCGAACCACCTCGCACAGAGGGGGATGGAACGACCGGGTGGATCACAGTTTTACGTCATGCTGGACGTTGGCAAGCCGACTCACAAGGAGATCGAGGCGGTGGGGAAGCACAATGGAGATACACACGTGCAGTCCCCCACAGAGGCAGATTCATAGGTGAATCAACGCAAGTGTGAACCCGGGAGGGGTCCACTGATGGACGAACCGACGTAAATACGACCGGGACGACCAGGTGGCGGGCTTGAACCTCGGAGAGGCTTCCTACGTACCCTGTTTAGAAGACAGGGATCAAATTCCACGTAGTTCATTCTGTTTGCAACACTCTACCCCCGTGGGCGAAGGCCACTCCAATCCCGACATCCCTGCAGAAACGAGCGGGTGGGGGCCACATCCAAACCCGGGGGACCCTGCGTGCGAGACACGGGATCAGGTGATGCGGACGGTTTAACGTCTTGTCGGACGAAGTACAGTTTAACGTCGTGTGTTGAGGACGAAGCGGACGGTTTAGCGTCTTGCCGGATGAAGTACAGTTTAACGTCGTGTGTTGAGGACGAAGATGCTTGGCAGTTTAACGTCTTGCAGCGCGGACGATGGTGCAGTTTAACGTCGTGCGGGACGTAAACGCCTGGCAGTTTAACGTCTTGCAGCGCGGACGTGGCACAGTTTAACGTCATGTTGGACGTATGCAGTTTAACGTCGTGCAGGACGTTGAAGCCGCCGATAGGTCCGTGTCACTTCACGCGAGCCTAGGGGGGCCGCACGGGAAGACGACGCACGTTGCGGGCACCCGGGATGAAGGTCATCGGGCGCCACGCAGGCGGGTACCCTCAGGGGGTCAAAGGGGGCGACCCTGGCGGTTTGCGCGCAAAAGAGGAGCTTTGTGCGCAATACCGCGGGTCGGCGCGCAAATGGGCGGGCTGGCACCCAATTGGGCTAGCGCTTTGCGCGCGGATGATTGAGATTGCGTGCACCGGGCTTCGGATAGCGCACGGGGGAAACGGCTCATTCTTTAATGAATGACCACTTTGAAAATGGGGGGTGCGCGCAATCGGGATGGATTGCGCGCACCCGGGGGTAATTGCGCGCAAGAGGCTTCTTTTGCGCGCAAATGCCTTTGAGTGTGGGGTTATTCAAAGGAAAGGAGCCAAAGGGATTACGCGCGAAGGCGAACCCCGAGGCTTTTTTGCGCGAAAGAAAAGAGGTTACCTGAAGGTCGGCATTGCGCGCGGAAGGGGTTGGATTGCGTGCACGAGAGACCTTTCGAATTCTGGAAACCTTCAAAACGTCGGGGGTCGCCTTATATTTATAGGCCACCCCGGGCGTGGAATCCGGTTCGTGGGCGCGGAATTCCCTTCGCGGGCGCGGAATCGGGCCCGGCGGGCAAGGGAGTCGCGCGGGCCACGGGCGCGCAAAATTACGCGCCGGCTCAGCGCATTGCGCGCATCCCAGAAGGTTTGCGCGCGGCTCATCAACTTTGCGCGCAGGTCTCCAAAATTCCGCGCAAGGCCTCCGGGCCCTCCGAAACATGCTTCCGACTCCAAATATGACCTCGCTTCCCGCATCCGGAGCTTCGTTTGGGAACAACGGACTTTTCCGGCGTCTACAAAAGCCCCCCCTCGGAATCTGATCGGCGAGAGGTCGCAACGATCGGGTTCCGAGGGAGACGCCGGAATGCCGAAGTCCTGGGTGGCACGGGACTGTGGCGCGCAAAAAGGGGCGTCGGGCACGAAATTCGCCTGTGCGGTCGCGCAAAGCACTTTCCGCGCGGCGCGGACTCCCGGCCTTGCCTATAAATAGGGGCCCTGGGTCCCCCGCACCGTACACTGGCCTTCCGCGCGATAGGCATTCGAGCTCTCGTGTGCGAAATTGCCTTTTCCGGCGCGGAATTCGCCCGCTCGTCGCGCAAACCTATCCGGAATTCGGCCTGCTTTTGCGCGAACACCCGGGGTTTACGCGACGGACTTCCCGATTGCGCGCCATCCACTAGGATTGCGCGCCAACTCTCAAACTTCTCTACCAGCCTCGTCCACTCCCGCACGCTTCATCCCTTTACCCGCACGACTCCCGAAGCTTCTGAGATGGCCGCGAATCAAGGAAATGAGGGGGATGCCGCCACTCGCAGAGCTGAGATGGCGACGAACGAGGCGGTCTACGGAGCCAAGGAGATTGTTTTGAACAATAAATCCTTGTTCGACTTGCTGACGCTGGCCCAGAAGACATATCCACTGTCGGAAAACCTGCCGCTCTGGAACTTCGGCATCCTAGATGAGGTTCCGGTGCCAGGGTTCGAGGTTGATGCGCCACGGACCTGGGTGACTCGGGAGGACGAGCTTCCCCGCTATAACATCACCAACAATGGGCATCCTGCCAGGGAGACCAGACACTTAGATGTCTATGTCCTGAACCCGAGGACGCGAACCATCGTCGGAAGTGAGCCTACTGCGGAGAACTCTCCAGCCCTCTACTCGAGCATATATCGCCAGAGTGTCACCGACGACACCAAGGGCTGGCTGAAGGACTGGGACTTGAGATCTGGGGGCAATTTCACCAGTGAGTGGGCCTGGGCATTCTGGGTACGCCACACTTGCGATCACTTCGCGGAGGAGCTGCGGTACATAGGCCTGTTTGAGGCGGTGTGGACGTCGCAGTTCCACTTCTACCAGCAGTTCGAGCTCGGGCCGGAGCTGTTCACCCGCTGGTCCCCGGATACCAACACCTTCCATCTTCACCATGGGGAGGTCGGCATCGGTCTCTGGGACATCCACTGCATCGGAGGTATCCCGCTGGAGGGTTACCAGTACGATGAGTTCCTGCCTCCGAAGAACACCTGGGAAGACAGGTCACAGACTCCCATTCTGACCTGGAATCTGCTTGACCTGGCTACGCAGTGGCTCGGGATCAAGGAATTCCAGAAGGACATAGCCTACAAGGAGTGGTTCGGCCAGTTCTTGGAGCATGAACCGGCGGTCAAGATGCCAGGCAGGGGGAAGCGGTGCCCGACCGCGGCTCAGAGGAGCCGGAACGGGTCGTACTGGCGGGTCCTGGAGACGGGCGACTACCGCTCATGGGGGTACCGCGCCATCGAGGCCCGAGACCCAAATGTCCGGTACACGGTGTTCCTGGCCGCCTTTCTGAGTGGGTGGCTCCTGCCAGTGCGGGACGCGAGAATGGGCGTCCGCCCGGCGACACTGGCGATGGTGGGCGCTATGGCCGCCAACAAAAGATACAACCTCGGGGTCCCAGTACTGGCGAAGCTGTATGCCATCCTGGGACGCATCTCACGAGGGGGGTCGCCACGAAGGATCTGTGGGCCCTTCCAATTCTTCCACGGCTGGGTGGCTGCTCACCTTGGTGGGTACACGTTTCCGAACGCCATCATTCCTCCGGGCAACGGCCTGTGACCCTCCCTGCTGAACATTGCGGGGGTCGCTCCGATGACCCTAAGTGAGGAGGGCGTGAGGATTCGGATTGGCAATCACGCCAATTTCAACTTCAGCCCGTTCCCCACTCCCGTCGGCCAGATGATCGACAATGGGCAGGGTCCGCTGGAGCAGCATGAATACTTCCTGAACATGCGGGGCGGGGTGCTCGTGGCTCGGATCGACGGGAAGGTGATCTGCGAGCCTTACGTGCCAACCCGGTTCGCCAGGAAGTTTGGGTGCCTTCAACGGATGCCGAAGAGGGTATTCACTGCTGTTCGGGAGGAGATGAACCCCGGCGTCCTTCGCCAGATGTGGCTGATGTTCGTCGCCTTTGGCTCTGGCGACGTCATCACTCTCCCTCCTACCGGGGTCGACGCAGGCTTGGCAACAGAGTACGCCGAACACTGGGCCATCGCGTACCCCGAGGGGCTTCTACGGAAGCCAGTTCGGCGGCTCGAGGTCACCCGTGCGGAGACCGGGCGTCAAGGAAGGAGGCGAGGCGCCGTTACACGGGGGAGAACGGAGGCGCGCCAAGCAGCGGAGCCGGCGCGAGCAGGGACTTCGGCGGCGGGCACATCGCAGGCTGCCGCTACGACCTCGGCGCCCAGAGAGGGGGCACGTGCGGTGGTCGAAGAGCGGCCCGGGAAGCAGGTAAGGCGTCTGCTCGAACCCTCCCACGATGCAGTCTTCCCGGCGCTGTGGTCGGCCTGGATGACCCTGCGGCAGTCACTGGGGACCGACGCCATCTGGCGAAAGATACTCAGAGAAGGAATCCATCTGCCAGAGGTCGGGCGCCTCCATATCGCCGACAGGGTGGACTTCAACTGGCAGTATGCGTATCTGACGGCCATGGACGAGTATGCGCGCCAACGTGGTCAGCGTGCGGAGCCATCCCTTCTGGTGAAGGTGATGCTCGGTCTAGAACCCGCTCCAGAACAGATGCCGCCGGCGGAGGATGACAGTAGCAACGACTCCGAGTAAGAGGAGGAGATGGGGGAGGATGAAGGCTCCGAGGGAAGATCCCATCGGGGGAGCCCGCGGGAGAGCAGCGAGGTGGCCGGCTCTGACAATGTTGATGTCACTGAGCTCCTCGAGGTCCGCTTCTATCCCTACTCAACCTGCTTCATCCATTCTCTTATGCAGCTTCTAACACATTTCTCCACCTTTCTCAGGAGCGCACGGATGTTGGTCAGGCGTCCTCAGCGGGAGTAGGAGAGGCGCCAGCAGGACAAGGCGGGGGCCAAAAACCCATCATTGAACTGACAAGCGCTGAAGGGTCCCCTGCTGCAACTGTTCCTGCGGTGGCCGGGGCAGCGGAAGATGACGCTCTGAACTCCCGTAAGTCTCCTTACTTTACTGCTGGTGCTTGCCATTGACGATCCGTGACTAACCATGGCATGCCCCGTGCAGTGATCTCAACACTGGAGGCTCATCGGGTTGCCGAGCCCGGGCCGTCCATGAGTGGACCAGCGGCAGACATGCCGCCTGCTCCGGAACAGACTTCCCGCACCGAGCCGGCCCCACCAACTGCTGATCAAGGGGCTACGGACGTCGGCGGCGCTGACATCGGAGAGAGGTCGGAGGCTGACAAGGGTGTCAACGCCGCTGGGGAGAGAGAAGAAGGTCGCCCAGATGTTGGGGAACCTATCCCCCATGGGGACATCCCAGGGGCGGACCCTACAGCAGACCTGCTGGCTGCCTTCCCTGCCTACCGGCCTGCCGACCCCGAGGAGATGGACGACTCGGACGCGGAGGCGGTCGAGGAGAGCCGGATAGCGTGCCGAAGGGGGTGGAAGTGCATCCAGCGCTTCCTCAAGCGAGACCCATCGGAGTGGCTGGGGCGCATGGGATCACTTCAAACCTGGCTGCACTTCCTGTGTGCTGGGGGAGCTGATGCTCAATGCCTCCATCTGACGGTCCGTGATTTCATGGCCGAAAAGATGCGCGAGAGTTGCCAGCGTGCCGACGTCGCACAAAGTCGGGACATGTCGGACAGCACGCGGGCGCTCCTCGCGGCGGAGCAGGAAGTCCGGCGTCTCGAAGGGCAAGCGGCAGAGAAGGAGGCCTTCGTCGCAGCGTGTACTGAGCTTGTGGAGCAACTATCGGCCCAACTGATCGACGCCCAGGTACAGCTGACGGAGGCGGGCCAACAGATGGTCACACTCCAAGTCGAGCGGGAGCGTGCACAGGCCAGGATCGACGAACTGCGTGCTGCGACCGCCGATGAGGAGAGGGCACGCAGAGAGCGAGAAGCAGCCCTGGAGGCCGCCAGCCAAAGGGTAGCGGCGTTAGAAAGACTTATCCATCACGCTAATCCCTAGGGGCTTTGTTTTTTGCCATTCCCAGAATAGTTTGCTTCCGCTACTCAATATTTCGATCCATTTTGTATGAACCAATATATTTATCTGCATCTTTTGGCTTAACATGCTCGACCACAATTCATTGTCTTGCGGGAGCGTTAACCAAGCTTCAGACATCCACAATTGGGCCTGGATTTCTAGAGAAAAGAGGGAGATCATTCCTAGGAAAGGAGACCTAAGACCTAATCAATGTATCATCCCCCAACTCGTTCCAACACACGAGCGGGACAACGCTAGGGGCGTTGAGATTTTATCCGAACATAGGGAAATGAGAAAGGGTGAATCGCGCGTCCCGAATTCAGAAATCCACAACGGTTGGCCTTCCAGGAAATGCCCAAGACGGCAAGCGGACAATGGATCAATCGACCATACTACTGCGATAGACGGACCGAAGGTCATCATTCATATGGCAGGAGGCGGATCACATGTCATCATCAATGCCGCTTTGGGGGTTCCTTCAGGCACAAGGGTGGAAATCCAGATCAACAGGGCATGCGAAGCGTGGGGCGAAGTGACGATTTGTTCAGATAGAATCCAACGCTCTCAAAATTGCGCCACCGTGGGGAAAGCGTATTAGGCGGATGCACTAATCTGGCCGTGAATCGCCCCAATTCTCAGATAGAACCTCTTTGACGAGGAAACCGTCGCTTCCCATCATTGCGATGGGGCATCCCGAGCTAAATCGAGGAGAATATCACAACTGCACCACTCTACCCGAAGTCAGGCCAGACGGCCGGCGACGAGGAGGGGCGGGACTTAGCGATCCCTGAGGCTGGACCCGAGTCGAAATGCCCGGGCGTTCCTACGTACTCCATCAGGCTGGAGATCAAGCCATACGTAGTTCTGCGAGTGCAGTTTAACGTCATGCAGGACGTAGAATCCCATTTGGGGAGATCTTAGTTTAGGGTCGTAGAGCTCGGACCATAGGGGCATATCTTAGTTTAAGGTCTTAGAGCTCGGACCATAAGGGGAGATCTTAGTTTAAGGTCTTAGAGCTCGGACCATAAGAACCTCAAAGTACGCCGCATCGGGGTCCTATCCCCTGGATATGCGAAGACGCACTGGGGAATAGTGTCAAGAGTGTCGAGATTTTTCCTGGTCAGAATGGGAGGTGGAAAATGTGATGTGAATCATGCGGCCATTCACTCAAGGACTGGGGGCACCGGCGTAACGATATGGGAGTACTGCCAACCGTGGCGGAAGAGCAGCATCAACATCGCACTAACCGTTGATGGAATGAGGCAGCAAACGAGCATCGACTGCTCAATCACAGGATTCATATCGATTTGCTGCCCGAGGCCATTGGGGGCACCAGCCCGAGTCGGTGGGAGAGCACTGAGGCATTGTGTCCAAACCGTTCACGGGGGCTCCACCCAGGGCGTAGGCGATGGGTCCGAATGAAAGGGAGCACGAAGCCTGAAAATGGAAGGAACCTGACCAAGCTAAACCTGACCCTCCTGGCAATAAACCAGAGTACTCTTGACACCAGTGGACCACTGCAAGGGGTCGAGGGACACGCCTTGAGGGTGGACTAAAGGCGGCGGACTCCCCAGAGAAGGGGGGAATCTTTAAGAGGTGGGGGCTGGACCCGAAGTTTCAAACATCCGGGCGTTCCTACGTATCCCATGAGGATGGGAATCAAGCCACACGTAGTTCTTGAAGCGCGGCGAAACAAAATCGGGCACCAGCGCGGGGAAGGGTGCGGGTCTGACCCTCGCACACAGAAGAAGCGTCATTTGATATTTCTTGTTTGTCCTTAAAGATGGATGGTTTTTCGTGCAGCGACATGCCTGCGATTAAGGAATCCCTGGCGTCGCCACAATAATCAAGCCATGAAAGGCATTGATGAATGGCATGGTTATTAACCAGCGCCCAACGTGAGTGTCCCCTGAGGAGAACATCACGATGCAGTGCCGTTTCTCGTCGGGCGGCCAAGACGGTCACAGTTTACGGTCGTGTGGTAGGACCAGACAACACAGTTTAAGGTCGTGTGGTTCGGACCATGGAGGAATCCGCGTATTGCGATATGGCGGACTCAACGGAGGTGGGAACATACCCAGCCCTGCAGTCACGCACGATTCCAGGAGAAGGATCCTGGGATAGGGGTCGGCGTATGTCCATCACCCAAGGGGCAGAGATGCTAGCCTCCAGATATACTAGGCCCAAAACGCGATTGTTCGGGCGACTCCTTCCTCCTTATGGGGACGAGGGTCCAGCTACACATGGCCCTTAGGGAGGACATCAACATATATCCTTGGTGCTCAGATCGTGGGAGCCTCGACAGACACCATTACCCTGGTTGGCCTGCCTAACGTGTAAAGGTGTACTGAAGGTCAGTATGAAGAGAGTGTCGAGATTCCACTACAACGCACAAAGGCGGAGTGTAATGAGGACCGCGCAACCAATGTTCGGAGCCTAAAAGAGCCGACATGGCGATCAAGGATGTCGCTGACCATATTCGCAACACAACATCCGATCGCGTCAGCCTAGAACGGGGCAAGCAAACGAGCATCAACCGCTCAATCGCAGGATTCATATCGATTTGCGGCCCAGGACTCGCCGGTAAATCGACCCGGAGCGGTAAGAGAGCACTGAGGCATCGTACCCAAACCGCTTAACGAGGATCCCTTTGAGTGAAGGCTCGAACAAGAGGAAGCGCGTGGCCCGACAAGTAACACAGGACTTGCCGGGATTGCATCTGACACTACGGGTCATAGGCCAAAGTACCCAAAACATGTTAACAGATCACCGGGAAGGGTCGGAGGACTCACCCTGAGAGCAACCAAAAGACAGCAGATCCCTGTGATCAACCAAGAGACGGGGCTGGACCTGAAACACAAGCGTCCAGGCGGTCCTACGTATCCCATAAGGATGGGAATCAAGCCGTACGTAGTTCTTAAGGGGCAGTTTAACGTCATGCAGGACGATGAGGGGTGTGAGGTAGTCCTACACACGGGGGAGGCGTACGGCGCGGCCGGTAGACCGACGTGAATGAGGACATAATCTCCCGCTCACGTCATATGCCTCGCACAAAAAGGAGGGGAACTTGGGCCAGAGACCCAACGCGGGATAGGGATTCCCGGGAAATGGGGCTGGGCCTGAAACATGAATGTTCAGGCGGTCCTACGTATCCCATAAGGATGGGAATCAAGCCGCACGTAGTTCTTGAAGTGCAGTTTAACGTCGTGCAGGACGAAAAGAGAGAAAAAAGGGGAAGTAGAAGGCATCCCCAAGCGTGGGGGGGTCGTACAGCGTGACGAGCAAACCGACGTAAATGAGGGCATAGCCTCGCGCTCACACCATACGCCACACACCCGGGGGAAACTGGGCCGAAGGCCCGAGATAGGATGGAAATTCCCGAAGGATGGGGCTGGGCCTGAAACATGAATGTTCAGGCGGTCCTATGTATCCCATAAGGATGGGAATCAAGCCGCACGTAGTTCTTGAGAGGCAGTTTAACGTCATGCGGGACGAATGCTGAACAGTTTAACGTCTTGTAGCTCGGACGTGGTACAGTTTAACGTCGTGTTGGACGAATGCTAAACAGTTTAACATCTTGTAGCTTGGACGAGGTACAGTTTAACGTCATGTTGGACGAAACACTTGGCAGTTTAACGTCTTGCAGCGCGGACGATATGCTAGGCAGTTTAACGTCGTGCAGCTTGGACGTATGCAGTTTAACGTCGTGCAGGACGTCGGCACACTCAGACAAAGTACTGCTTGAGGAACCTAGCGTTGGTGGGAGGAGTGACACGCTCACCATCCATAGTCTCCAGGGAGTACGCGCCATTGGGATAGACCTTGTGGACGACAAAAGGTCCCTCCCACTTGGGCTCCAACTTGGATGGCTTCCTGCCGGGGATCATTGGCGCTCTTAGGGCTAGCACTAGGTCACCCTGCAGTAAGGAGCGGAGGCGAACCTTCTTATTGAAAGCTCGAGCCATTCTGCTTTGATGCCTCTCCAAGTTGTGCAAAGCGCGAAGTCTATTCTCATCCAGTGCTTCCAACTCGACTAGACGGGCTTCAGCAGCTCTGTCCGGCGCTTGCTGGTCGTAGACCGTAGTGCGCAAGGACGGTAACTGGATCTCAATGGGCAGGACGGCCTCAGCTCCATACACCAGGGAATAAGGGGTCATCTGGGTGGAATTGCGAGTCGTCGTCCGATAAGCCCAGAGGGCGTTGGGGAGCTTGTCCGGCCAACTCTTCTTATTCTGACCAACCATTTTTTGCAGAATGTTAGAGAGGGTTTTGTTAAACGCCTCGATCTGTCCATTCGCCTGCGCATGATAGCGCGATGTATGGTTCGAGCGAATGTTGTACTTGGCGTACAACTTCTTCAACTCGGCTGCTCGGAAATTGGCTCCGTTATCCGTGAGGATAGCGTGAGGCACTCCAAATCGATGAATGATGTTGGAGTTCACGAAGTCAGCGATCGAACCAGATTTGACCTCTTTGAGCGGAGTCACCTCTGCCCATTTGGAGAAGAAGTCCGTGGCGGTCAGAATGAACCGGCACTGGCGAGATGTCGCCGGCGGGTAGGGTCCCACAACGTCCATCCCCCAGACTACAAAGGGCCAAGAATACCTGGTGGTATGGAGAGGCTCCGGCGGCCGATGCACAAAGTTCGCATGAACCTGGCACGCATGGCACCTCCTGGCATACTCGATGCAGTCATGGATCATGGAGGGCCAGAAGTATCCCAACCTCCGAATCTGGTGGGACAGCTTCGGCCCAGTTTGATGGGCACCGCATGAACCAGCATGAACCTCTTGCATGACTCGCGGGATCTCAACTCCCTGAAGGCAACGGAGGAGAACACCATCAAATCCGCGTCTATAGAGGATCTGCTCCAGGCCGGGACTGCTCTGGAGGACAAACTGCGATGCGCGACGTCGAACTCGCTCGTGCTCGGCTCGATCCGGCGGGAGAATGCCATGTTGGAGGTACTCAACCAAAGGCGTCCTCCAATCAGGGGCTGGTTCGACTGCCATATCTGGGGTAATCGGGGCTCCGGGCGTAGGGGCAACTGCGGTGAGATTACTTACCGACGGGCCGCGATCTCCCTCCGGGATAACGGGAGTGATGAGCCTGCGGCGCGTCACGCGGACGGTCAGGTTATCCTGTTCAGGCTCTGCAAGTGACGCAGCAAGGCTGGCCAAAGCATCTGCTCGACCGTTCTGCGACCGGGGAATATGGACAATTTCTGGCCGAGAAGAGAACCGGGCCATCAGAAGGAGGGTGCACTCCAGCAATGGCACAAGTTCCGGCTTCCTGACAACATAGTCGCCATTGATCTGCTTAACAACTAGCTCGGAGTCCCCTTTCACGCACAGATGGGGCACGTCGATCTCGAGAGCTAACTCGAGGCCGGTGATGAGGGCATGGTATTCCGCCTCATTGTTGGTACAGCCCTCTGACAACAGGAAAGAGTATGGAAGCACGGCTTGCTCCGGGGTAATGAAGACGATACCCAAACCCACTCTGTTGAGCTTAGGATTATCAAGTCTTCTACCGGTGGGGCTCCGGGAGGCACCATCAAAGTGCATCTGCCAGCATGGACCGGCATGATCGACCGAGAGAATGGCCTCATCAGGAAAGCCTAGATCCAGCGGCTGATCCGCGGAGGTTGGGTGAGCATCCAGAAAGTCTGCCAATGCTTGCCCTTTGATGGCCTTCTGAGACACATACCTGATGTCGAACTGCTGGAGAATCACAGCCCACCGCGCTAGATGGCCAGTCAACATAGGCCGGCTCAGGATATATTTCAACGGGTCTACCCGAGAAACCAACTGTACCTCATGGTGCTGCAAGTAGTGCCGTAATTTCTGTACGGCAAATACGAGCGCCAGGCAGCTCTTCTCGATGGGGGAATACCTGACTTCCGCATCGAGGAGCATGCGACTGAGGTAATAGAGGCTATTATCTGTTCCCTCGTTGTTCTTATGGGCGGAAAGGGCACCCAGGGACCGTTCCAGGGCGGTCACATAGAGGACCAGCGGCTTCCCGGATACAGGCGGCATCAGAACCGGAGGTTGCAGCAGGTACTGCTTGATTTCCTCGAAAGCGGTCTGACACTCTTTATCCCATACATAGGTGACACCTTTCTTCATGAGCCGAGAAAAGGGCTTACACTTGCCGGCCAGATTCGCGATGAATCGGCGTATATAGGCTAAGTGGCCTTGGAACCCTTGCAGTTCCCGAATGTTACCTGGGGGAGGCATCTGGCTAATCGCCCTGATCTTCTCTGGGTCGATCTCAATACCCCGGTATCTTACCACAAATCCAAGGAACTTTCCGGAGGTGACCCCGAAGGCGCACTTCAACGGGTTCATCTTCAGGCAGCGAGAACGGAGGAATCTGAACACTTTCTCAAGATCTTTGAGATGGTCCTGACGCTGGCGCGATTTGACTACCAAGTCGTCGACGTAGCATTCCACCAGTGTGCCGAGGATTGGCTTGAATATGCGGTGCATCACCCGTTGATAGGTGGCACCTGCATTCTTCATGCCGAAAGGCATGACCCAGTAACAGAAGGTACCTTGGGGGGCCCTGAAGGCAGTGAACTCCTCATCCTCAGGGGCCATCCGAATTTGGTTGTATCTGGAGTATCCATCCATGAAGGAGAGGGCTTGGAACCCTGCCGTGGCGTCAATCAACAGCTCTGTCACTGGAAGGGGAAAATCATCCTTCGGACAGTGGCGGTTGAGATCGCGGAAGTCGATGCAGACTCTGATCTGCCCGTTCTTCTTCCGGACCTGCACAATGTTGGCCAGCCATTTGGGGTACTGAACTTCCCTCACGAAGTTGGCTTTGATAAGCTTGTCAACTTCGGCCTCAACCATGACACCATGGAATGGGTGCATCTTCCTGGGAGGCTGCTTGAACCCGCGATGGTTCGTCGGGAGACCAAGGCGGTGGACGGCTACCTGAGGATCTAGCCCCGACATCTCGTCATAGCCCCAAGCGAACACATCACGGTGCTGCCTGAGAAAGTCCACGTACTGCTGCCGCTCCTCAGAGGGCATGGCGGCACTGACCAATGTGGGTCTCGGATCTGCTTCGGTTCCAAGGTTCACTTGTACTAACTCATCGACCGTGGCAGAGACGCCCTCCTCAAAGGCTGGGGGTGCATCTTCCACGTCCTCTCCACTCGGGGAGGGATCGTCCACGGGAGAGGCTGCGTTGACAACTGCATTGGGGCTACCAGATCCTGCTGGGCCGCTGGTGCTGGCATGGGCGGTCGCGGTCATCTCATCAGGAGACTCACAAGCCGTCGAGACCATGGCTACGTCCAACCGTTGAATCGGGAGGACATAAGCGTCATCCAAACTTGCCCAGGGATCACTTGCAACAACGACAGGCTCGACCTCACCTGCCAGGATCTGCTTATCCTTGCTCTTGTAATAGTCCGCGTCCAGATAGCGGGCTTCACATGAGGCAAAAGGAGAGGCATCTCCCTGAAGCACGCCCACTCGACCATTAAGGGAGTATTTGAGGCATTGGTGGTATGATGAGGGAACCGCCGCATGAAGGTGGAGCCAGAGCCTGCCCATCAATGCGTTGTATGCAGTATCTTGAGAGACTACCATGAATTCGGTGTTGGCAACCAAATCACCGAACTGGGTCTTCAAACGTATCTTGCCGACCGGGGTTTGCTCGGTGCGGTCGTACCCCTGGATCCTGAGGTCGGAGGGAATCAAGTCATCCTCAGACAACCCCAATCTCCGGAGCGTCCGAGTGGGAATCAGGTTAATCCCGGACCCCGTGTCGAAAATACAGCGCCGGACTTCAAGGCCATTGAACTGGCCAGTAACATACAGCAGACGAATGTGCCCCTGTATAGGAGGGTCTTCATCCTTACCAGAGAACGAGATAACTGCCTGGCATTCGGCGTCCTCAATCGTTTCGGCGTGAAAGGCATCTGCAGCCGCAACCTCTGTCTCAAACTGGAGGGGGCTCTTCAGGGCTTCAGCGAGTGCCTCGCGCATCTCATATGACATGCGCAGAGCCTCAAGGATGGATAGTCTCGCTGGGATGTCGGCCAAGTGCTTCAGGACATCATACTTTTTGGCCAAGCGCGAGCCCCTGGTTGCAGGAGGTTGCTCTGCGGTTGGAAGCATGACGGGCCTTGCCGGTTGGGCCGGCGGCCGACTGGTGCTTGGCGCATCTCGCTATTCATTGGTTGAAGCCCGGGAAATGGTCACCGTACTGGGGTCAGGAGGCCGGGATGGACTCGTGGCAGGGCGGAGCTGATCGCGACGCGGCTGAGGCGGTTCTGCCTGATCCCATACCACAAACAGTGGCGGAGGCGAATCCGTCATCCCCGGATGGGGGGCTGCGCACGCTGAGCTCGGTTTTGGGCCTGCTGCCTGGTCTCAGTGGCGTGCACGGCCTGGCTGGAGGTACCAACTGCTGTGCCCCGGCGACTCCTGTTGTTGCGGCTCCTCCGACGGTGGCGACGACCGGGGACACTAGGGAGGTCCACCTAGTGTTCTTCAACGTCGGGAACCGAAAAGGGATTTACCAGCTCGACGGTATTAACCGAAGCGTACCCAATACTGTCATCGGACGAATCATTCACCACTGGGCGGATCCGAGGAGGGATCCCCATCTCCGGGGGCATGAAATCGCCGAGAGTGCGGGATAGTGGCGGAACTGGCGGGGTGCACTCTTCCTTCTTGCGCCGCCGCCGTTTGATCTTCTTGGAAGAGGCAGGCTGGGACGACGATGCCGAAGCAGCACCCGCAGATTCTGGGGGCTCAGGCTGATTCAAGCGCGCACGGATGATTCCATGGGCGCGAATGATCGTCTTGCGGGCCATCCAGTTTTTATACTTCTGGGATCCGCGGTCGGAGACCAGCTGCCATTCGTCCTCGTTGCCGCTATCGTCATCTGATCCCACGAACACGCCCGCCACTTGTGCCAGAGCTGGGCCCAACCTGATTACATTGTTGTTAATCTGGTCTTGGAGCCAATCCTTAAACACATAGCACCGCTGGATGGTGTGCCCCAGGGCCCGATGGTAGGGGCAGTAGCGGGGGTTATCCGTGAGATGTGCCTCCTCCGGCCTCCAACACTCAGGCAGCCGCACAATCCTCTGCTCTAGGGCGCTCCGGAAATAACCGGGGACCTGATCCTCGTGAAATGAGTAGGTCAGGTATCGCGGGCCCCTGGGAGCGTGGTCTTGACGAGGGGCTGGAGGGGCCTGCCGAGGAGGTGGACCCTGATTATCTCGCCTGGGTTGTGGCGGTACATTACGCGGAGGGGCCGACCGGTTCTGAGGCTGCCGCTGCTGGGCCGGGAACTGAGCCCGTGGAGGCGGATTCCTGTGAGGCTGTGGAGCTGGTCTCACCGGCAGCAGCTCCAACGGCCTGGGAGCCTCTATCTGGGCGACAGCAGCGGACTCAGCCCTGCTGGCTCTCCTTGCAGGAATCATAGGAGGCAGCGGGTGTGCCTGGCTGGCCAGTTGCAGAGCTTCCTCAAGACGTTGAGCTTTATCTGAGAAGTCCCTGAACCCTCCGGGGTAATTATGAGTGATCAGGGAAGGGACCAGCTCGGTCTTGACGTTCCCGACGCACATTGTCATCAACTGCTCCTGAGTCAATGGCATGTCAAGGGAATACGTGAGACCCTTCCATCGGGCGATGAAGTCCGCGACTCGCTCATCAGGCCTCTGCTTGCACTTGAAGAGGTCTGCGATACTCGTCTTCCGGGTCGTGGAACTGAACTGGTAGAGGAATTGTCTACGAAGGTCCTCCCAGCTAGTTATCGACCCGACAGGGAGCTGGCTGTACCAGACAAATGCTGGCCCTTCCAGTGTCTGGACAAAGCAGCGAAGCTTAGCGGCCTCTTGCTGCGCCGGAGTCCCCAACATAGGCCCGCACCTCGAGTTGAAATGGGCCAAATGCTGTGGCGGATCTCCAGTCCCGTTGAAGGGGGCAAAAGTGGGATTCCCGAATCCCGGAGGCGCCGGCATGTCATCCACCCATGCTGGGTATGGCTTGCCATCCGGTGGGATTGCCACTTGCCGAGTCTCCAAGGATTCCAAGCGGGCGATGAGTGCCGCCATCGGATCGTCCGGACATGGGTTCCAGTCCTGGAGAGGATCACTAACCACGAGCGCATTGCATGGCCCTTCAATCGAGTCGTCGACCGGGTCGTCGAACTCGGCAGCTCGTGGGATGGCGGGCGGAGCGGCCCTTGGGGCAGCGGGAGGAATCCGAGCGGGGTCTCTCAGGTAGTCACGCCGCTCAGGAGGGTGCGGTGAAACATACCGCGCCCTCTTGCCATAGGCGATGGCCTCTCTCCTGTCGGCGAACACGGAATAATCACGGTTGCCCGGGAGAGCCTCATCGAGGGGTGGTTGTTCCTGTCCCTGCTGTCCTGGCCTAGGATCACCGTAGTCAGGCCGCTGCTCTGCAGCGCGCTCGGCGAGGAGCTGGTCAACTAGCTTCTTCTGCTCGGCGAGCTGTTGACGTAGCATAGCCTTCTCGGGATCCTCATCCGCCCTCTGCGTGGAGGCGGATGGATCGGCGGGCTTTATAGCCTCGCCGTGCTCTTTACCTTTACTGACGTTTTGGCTCAACGTCAGTGCTTCAGTGGGTGCGGGGAGACCAAGGAGGCTCCTCTGGTGACGAGTAACTCTCGCCGATGGATCCAACAACGGCTTGTCTTTGGGGGGAGATCCCCCGTCGAGAAGTTCCAGACCGTTCCCCTCCCTCGACAGGTCAGCCATATTGACTGTTTCCGTCCCTGGGGATGTACCCTCAGGGCCACCCAGTGAATCGGGCTGTCGGCGAATCGCACTGAAGCGTAGGGCAGCGTACTGCCCCCATCCACGGATATACACGTGGGGAGTGGCTTCCTCGATAACCTTGAGGAGTACTTGAAAACACTCAACGCATCGTTGTTGGAGGGCCTCGTGGTGCCCAAATGACCCGGGGTGCCGAACCGCGGGGAGCGTGGCCAGGTCAATTTGACGGCACTGCTCACCAATATCCTCCATGTGTACTTGACTCCTGGGGTATGGCATTTGTAGGCGGTGAAGACGGGAGTGAGTCTCCCGGAGAGTTCGGTGGAAGCATTCGAACTCATCCAGGGTGAGCGATTTGGGTGCATCAAAGTCTGGTCCTGCGACTGGCCAAAACTTCTCAGGGAAGTGGCCCTCTGCAAGGACGGTCCAGAAGCTCCACGACTCAAACTCGGGACCCAGGTCTCCTTGGTCCTCTTCAACGACTGGGAATGGACGGGGAACCGACAGTGGTGCCGAGGCGGGCCGCCGGGCCGACGGGCTGGCCGGCGGTGAATACGGCGAGCAGGCCGATTGGCCTCCATATCCCGGGCCGCCCTCTGAGGGTGGCGGTGCCCTGGCTACCACATCACGATAGGACGGGCCGGCGAGCGAACATCCTGCCGTAGCGTCGGTGCTCGCCGAGGGTGCACTAGATCGTGGTTCGACCGTCGGTCCCCAGAAAAGGTCTCCGGCTTCCCCGATCGAGGCAGAAGGCGCTTCCAGAGGGGCCGGTACCAACCGCAAGCTTGATCCTTGGGGGTCTACCAGGCCCTCGCTACTCCGGATATACCTTCGGAGAGAAGCGGGGATCATATCGATCTCGCTCTCGGGGAGTACGAGGCTGACGTGCCGCATTCCTACCCCTGCCCCTGACTGGCGGGATTGGGGGAAGGGCTCTGTCACCGAATCATACTCCGCCTCTGAATCAGAGAAGCGAACCGGTCGGATCTCTGTCCGGAATTCCGTAACATTCTTCCCTCGGCGTCGACGCCTCGCCCTCCTGCCCCTGGGTGGTTCTTCGGGGCATGGCTGATCTCTGTCCTGGCGTCCTCCGGCCGCACTGGTGCTGGGGCCAAGAGGACTGGAAACCAAGGTGCGAGGGGCACCGGGACAGATATCAAAGGGGACGCGGGGAGAGATGATTCCGGGCAGGCCTCCGGGCCGGGATCGGAAGGTGGGATGACCCATGCCTCCTGGATCGGCCACACGGAGTAGACCCTGTTGGTGAATAGCGCTACCGCGAGGTGGTCCGCGGTGGCTATTGTCTGTACCAGCAACCAGGAGAGTCAACCCAACCTGCCTTTGGGGTGGTCGGGGCCTCGATCCGGGTCGGGCATAGAAGTGCCCCTGCTCAGGATGCGCAGGGGCCTGGTGACTGGAGCCGGCAGTGGCTTGAGACAACGCGGCCGCTGTTGCTAGGGCCCCAAGGTGGGAATCATCTTCCGCTTGGGCCCGACGTTGGCGTCGAGAAAGACGAGTCGGGATGAGCGGCGCGGGCAGGTGGAGAGCCCGCTCTTCGACTTGAGAGGCCTGGCGGCGATGTCGCCGTGGCCTGACAGGAGCCCTCATCGCGGATCCCTGGAGCGAATCCCGGATAGGGTGGTCTCGGGCATCTTCCACCTCATCCGCATAGGGGAAGGAACTGTCGGAGCGTTCCGGGGATAAAAACCCGAAACGGTTGGACGTCGAGGTAGGCAGCGGTGCCTCCCTGCGCGGCCCTCGGGGGCGGCGTTGGTGGCGAGGTGCAGCTCCCTCGAGGTCTAGGCGAGCCATGTCCTTGGTGGGAATGACTCCCTCTTCCTCATATCTCCGCACCAAGTTGTTGATCACCCTTCTTTGGATGACCTCCGAGGGGGAGAGAGGGCGTGGTTGCCCCACAGCTGCGGCTGCTGGCACGGCTGTGGAACGGGCGGGACCGCGCGGAGTAGCCGCGTCGGTGTTTCCTCTACCCCTGCGCCAGTGGGCGGGTGGCGATCGGGCACTGGATTGGGCGACCTGATTTCTGAAAGCAGGGAGAAGAACCCATTAACACTGACAGGAAAAGGAATCGACAACCAACCATTAGTGCCACGACGCCTTCCGTGGGGGGGGGGGACCCAGGCCCTCGACGTCGCGAGACGGAGTGCCCGAGTTCCCTTCCTCAGCCCCTGGCGGGTAAAACTGAATGCTCGGTCGAGCAGCATGCTGGTCTTCCAACACCTCTGAAAGCCATCGGTCTTCGTATTGAGGAGAAGAGATTCACGTCGGGTTCACCATTTTTCTGTTTCGGTGCGGATGTGCGTCGGGTTACGCTGTTCCGCCAGGACGCGTTCGCGCGTGCACCCGTCAACCCGAGGGGATGGGCGCACGGCTTGTGGTCCCGCAGTCCCGCTTTCCAAGGGCGGGCGGCATTCGTCCCTTATTCAGGGGCGTCTGCTCCTTGATCGAAACCGGGATGATGGGATGTCGGCTCCTCCTTCCGTGGACGTCTCCTCGGAACTCGTCGCCTAATCCGGGTCTCCCTCATAGATTTAAGAATGTTCGTGAATCTCGTTCCCGGCGCCATGTCTCCATGGACACCGGTTAATTACGCTGCTTCCGCCCGGACGCTCCAAGGAGTCTGGTCGGGGAAGCAACCTGCGGTGAGGAGACCTGGTGGATCTGGGTGTCAGGGGCGTGCCTTAACACGGCGACTCTGCATGTCTGCCTTCCGTCCCTAATAGGGCTTCTCGAAGGCGTGATGGCCTGAGGCATCTCGCGCTGGGTACGGGGAACTGCGTTGCCTGAGGTTTTCCTCAGCTTCCCATGTTTAACACGGGGTATGCCGCGAGTTTAACGTCCAGCGGGGACGGCATCGGACTGATCAACACGAGGAGTGGATCAGATGTCAGAACCCCTTGCGGGGAACCTCCGACGCTGGGGCCAGCACATGGGTGGCTTCCCGAGTGAAGTGGAGTGGGATGAAATGGCATGACCCCACCGGGATGTGGCGGCCCGGGTAAGGATCAGGATGGATGATGGAGTGAAGAGCTTGGACCCCGTAGGGGCTTCCTACGTACCGCGCGTTAGCGCGGATCAAAGTCAGCGTAGTTCGGATATACAGTTTAACGTCATGTTGGACGTCGGCAAGCAGACTCAAAAAGAGATCGAGGCCGCCGGGCGGAGGATTGAACCGAACCACCTCGCACAGAGGGGGATGGAACGGCCGGGTGGATCACAGTTTTACGTCATGCTGGACGTTGGCAAGCCGACTCACAAGGAGATCGAGGCGGTGGGGAAGCACAACGGAGATACACACGTGCAGTCCTCCACAGAGGCGGATTCATAGGTGAATCAACGCAAGTGTGAACCCGGGAGGGGTCCACTGATGGACGAACCGACGTAAATACGACCGGGACGACCAGGTGGCGGGCTTGAACCTCGGAGAGGCTTCCTACGTACCCTGTTTAGAAGACAGGGATCAAAGTCCACGTAGTTCATTCTGTTTGCAACACTCTACCCCCGTGGGCGAAGGCCACTCCAATCCCGACATCCCTGCAGAAACGAGCGGGTGGGGGCCACATCCAAACCGGGGGGACCCTGCGTGCGAGACACGGGATCAGGTGATGCGGACGGTTTAACGTCTTGCCGGACGAAGTACAGTTTAACGTCGTGTGTTGAGGACGAAGCAGACGGTTTAGCGTCTTGCCGGACGAAGTACAGTTTAACGTCGTGTGTTGAGGACGAAGATGCTTGGCAGTTTAACGTCTTGCAGCGCGGACGATGGTGCAGTTTAACGTCGTGTGGGACGTAAACGCCTGGCAGTTTAACGTCTTGCAGCGCGGACGTGGCACAGTTTAACGTCATGTTGGACGTATGCAGTTTAACGTCGTGCAGGACGTTGAAGCCGCCGATAGGTCCGTGTCACTTCACACGAGCCTAGGGGGGCCGCACGGGAAGACGACGCACGTTGCGGGCACCCGGGATGAAGGTCATCGGGCGCCACGCAGGCGGGTACCCTCAGGGGGTCAAAGGGGGCGACCCTGGCGGTTTGCGCGCAAAAGAGGAGCTTTGCGAGCAATACCGCGGGTCGGCGCGCAAATGGGCGGGCTGGCGCCCAATTGGGCCAGCGCTTTGCGCGCGGATGATTGAGATTGCGCGCACCGGGCTTCGGATAGCGCACGGGGGCAACGGCTCATTCTTTAATGAATGACCACTTTGAAAATGGGGGGTGCGCGCAATCGGGATGGATTGCGCGCACCCGGGGGCAATTGCGCGCAAGAGGCTTCTTTTGCGCGCAAATACCTTTGAGTGTGGGGTTATTCAAAGGAAAGGAGCCAAAGGGATTGCGCGTGAAGACGAACCCCGAGGCTTTCTTGCGCGAAAGAAAAGAGGTTACCTGAAGGTCGGCATTGCGCGCGGAAGGGGTTGGATTGCGCGCACGAGAGACCTTTCGAATTCTGGCAACCTTCAAAACGTCGGGGGTCGCCTTATATTTATAGGCAACCCCGGGCGCGGAATCTGGTTCGCGGGCGCGGAATTCCCTTCGCGGGCGCGGAATCGGGCCCGGCGCGCAAGGGAGTCGCGCGGGCCACGGGCGCGCAAAATTGCGCGCTGGCTCAGCGCATTGCGCGCATCCCGAAAGGTTTGCGCGCGGCTCATCAACTTTGCGCGCAGGTCTCCAAAATTCCGCGCAAGGCCTCCGGGCCCTCCGAAACATGCTTCCGACTCCAAATATGACCTCGCTTCCCGCATCCAGAGCTTCGTTTGGGAACAACGGACGTTTCCGGCGTCTACAAAAGGCACACCTTTTACTCATTGAGATTGTTTCTTATTCACTTAAGATTGATGATTATTATATCACATATATTATTACATATTAAATTTGTTAACCCAATGTTTATGAATGTAATATTTATGAAATGAAACCCATTCCTTTCCATGGGTTATTTTATGTCTAATATTGATATATATTCTATGTGGCATGCATGATAATTTAAGTGTTATGATGTGACGTCTGCAACCATATTTATATAGAGAAATGTAAATGTTATGATGTGATGGGTGAACCCAGAATTATATAGTTATCTAATAAATTGGGTATTTTGTTTCATATCATGATGAAAATTCAAATATATGTGAACATTATTCGATATTTGGTAAGAACTATGTGTTGTAGTTGACCAGTAAGTCATGATTTTTCATTTTTTATGCATTGCCACATTCTACGCCTATATGTAATGATTCCTCTCATTAATATGATGATGATTTTAGGATGATAATTATTCTCAAACCAATTTATAATGATTCATGTTTTTATCTATCCTATTAATGAGATCTTAGCTTATCTCTTTCTTCGATGTATATCCTCAGGTGATTACTTATACTATGGAGAACATGAGGGCCAATAAGAAGCTAATGAAGGAGTTAAATAAAATTTTATTTTTTATTTTGTAACTTATAATAGGGTAATAATTTTCCCAACATATTAAAACTTTTTATCCTTGTTTTTTATCACTATTTTTTTTGTTTAACATTAGAATTATGTAATAGTAATATAAGAAAAAGTTGTGTTTTATATGATTCCTCCCCATCATTTATGGCCTAGGAGGGGTACCTATGGAGGTGGAGAAATATTGATATCAAATATGAATATTATTATATAGGATGGATATTATAATTGGGAAATATGAAGATTTTATTAGTTGGAAGGTAAATTTTATCCATTTAACTTGGTCTGTGACATAGGACAAGGAGATCAACCATGACATAAGATTTTTGGGTACCTTATAGTCTGATGTAAGGTTTCAGAGTCTATCAAAAAATCATGTGAAGTGGTAATTATTATAGAGTATATACATAGTAAAGGAAATTATATAATATCTATTTATGATTGTTTTTGTATAGGTTGATCTTTGGAATTAGAAAAACATAATTAACTAAATTTAAATATATTCCATATTAACAGGATTAAATTTTTTCTTATGTTAATAACACTTATCATGGATTTAAGCAAATTAAGAGAGGGGACACATCCCCCATCCTCATGAATTATTTTCTTGATGTTTTTTAAATTTGTGTTGGTAAGTCAGGGAAACCCAAAGTATACAATATCATATGTTATTATAAATGGTAAATGAAAGTATTAAATATTTTTAGTATTTATTTGGAAGAATTCTTGTTAATTGTAGATTTTTTAAAAAGTTGGTAGTATATTTAAACTTAATATATATTATTTCTTTCAAATTATTATTTTGATATGCATGTTAAATGTTACTTTTAATTATATAGTTTTCAATTCATTCACGTTTATATTAACTTGAGAAAAAAATGATGTAAATTTTTTATTTTGTTGGTTAAAAAATTAGTAACTACTTCTTGAAATGATTTAAACTATGATGTTATTTGTTTTCGACTATTGATAGGTTTTATTTTGATAAAGGTTATAATTATTTCCAAAGTGATCATATAAATAGTTTATAGTGTAGTATAAAAAATCAATTTTTTATTGATTTAAAAAGATCATAGAAATGTTTCTATTTATAATGTTTTAAATAATGATTTAAAATTAACTCATTATGATTTTTTGGATTATTATAACGTTTTTAAAAGATGGGTGTCAATGAGGATTTTTTTTAAATAGATGTTTTTAAGGAGTTTTCAAGCTTCCCTTAAATTGATTAAAATTCTAAGGTTTCATAATTCATTGGCATAGGTTTATTTTAAATTAAAATATAATTTTTGATTATGTTGAATGTGTTTAGTGTAGTAATTATATTAATATTGAAATTATTTTTAATAAATTAATTAATGGTATTTAAAATATGATTTATTAAAAATCTAAAATATATTATGTTTGTTAGACCATTATTGATAGAAAATGCTAGTTTTAATTTAAGGATAAATAAATTTTTATTAATGAACTTGTAAAGTATATTTGAACAAAGGTGTTTTAAATTAATACAAGTAGCATGTAAATATGTTTTCCTTAGGCATATTTAAAATATTATATTTTTCAGGAATAATTTTTCTTATAATCCACTTGATTAAAGAATAATATTAATGATTAATTATTTATTGTGTTGAATGATTTTGGAAGAAATGTTTTAAGATGACTATTTCAGATTTTAACATTTACCAGCATGAAATATTACCTTGTTTGTAATAGATTATTAATTTTAGTTTTTGATAGAAATATGTTTGATTAAATAAGTTTAGAGTTTACTTCTAATAAGGGTGTGGGAATTTATTATTTGATTTAACATGGTTTCTTTAATTATTGGACTGAAGATAAGTCTATGGAAAATCACTAGAACATTTAATTTGAAAATAAATAATGGGATTTATGAGATGAGGTGCCATCATACTTTCACCTATATAAGGTGTTGAAGTTCATGGGAATAGAATCTGGTCCCAAATTTGATGAATTATCGAATGAGGATGAGGTTGATTCTGATTTGACAAGGTCCCAAGACTAGTTTCAGGTTTCCTTAGTGGTGGGTGGGCTTCGTGAGGTTTCTCAAGCATCGTGTAATATAGATCAAAGTCTTATGGAAGGATTATACAGGTAGGAATTATTTATCTATATTAAGTAGTTTATTCAATAGGATATGGAACATGTTTTTAAGGATAGGGGTATGGTTTCAAGCTGGGTGACTTACATCATGGGAACATAGGGAGCCAGGTGACCTCTTAGGACATGAGAACAACATAAATTTTTGGGTATTCCTTGCAAAAGGTGTTTCTTTATTGGTAAAGATAATGTGTTTTTTCTATGGTGTGATGGGGAACTAATGGTTCCAGTGCCCTATTTTTTTGAGTCCCAAGTCCTTAAGGATGTGGTTGGTTGGCCGCAAGGATGGTTGATTTTTATAGTGGTGGTTGTAATTAAATATCTATTTTTAAAATAATTTCTAAATTTTTATATTGTAATTTATTCTATGTTTTTTTGATTAATAGGTGAGATTTAGTCATTTCCTATATTTTTATGAATGAGCTTATCATTATTCAAACAGATTTCATGTTTCGATAGTGGAGCTACCTTTTTTTAAGAGGTATTTGTAGAGAAGAATTGAGATGATGTTTATATCAAAGGCTATTAGATCCTTATCCTTATTAGGTTGTTATATTGATTTTATTTTTATAATATCTATGAAATTTTTCTATGTGGTGGTGTTTTAGACCCTCCATACTCTTTTATTTTTGGTTAATTTATATTCTCAAGGATGAGAATAGTTTGACTCGTATCTAGTGTAATGTTATGGACCCTTATATCATATTACATTGAATTTTTCCCGAGTCTTGGAGGTATTTTGGGGGAGTTTAGAAGAATTTTGGAAGCTAGAGAAGAGTTTTTTCCATTTTGGGGGTCACCAAGAAATATAAGTATGCATGGGTTTAGATTTTTTGAGAGAGATAGATGTATTACCATGCATAAATTCAATTTAATTTTTTGTTATGAAGGGGGTGTGAGTGTTTTAAAGTTTTTTTGTGGTGTTGGGTGCACCACCAAGTGTGAAATGACTATAGATAATATTTTAGAAGGATTTTTACCTAGATATACCACATTTATAAAATGGAAAAAGGGACATGGATAAAACATTGTGTGTGTCCTTGTGTGAGGGATTAGTGAGGCTAGTTTCATGATAAAGAGAGGAAAACTAGGATTATGATGTAAAAATGCCAAATTTTTTGGCGTGTTATAAAAAACAAGAGGGATATATCTCTACATCACGTTGGTTGTTGTGGTAGTGATCAGGTGTATTTGCTAAAGTCCTGTGAGTTTAAAGTTGAGTGCTGTAAGGATCAGTGGTTATTTCCATCATTTTTGTATGGGTAAGTACAATATTTATTCTATTATATCAGGTTATAATGGGGATCCTAATTCTTATGTTTGGGTTATCATTTAAAGATACATAAGAGTATATTCTAATTACTCTTATATAGAGAATGTATATCACGTGAGGGTAGTGCTTTTCATATAGAATATTTAATTTTCCTTCATACTCAACCGAAAATAATTTAGATGAAAATAATTGGAAATAATGATTTAAAATTATAGATTTAAATACATTGTAAGGAATATGGATCTAAACTTTTATTTTCTTGTTTATATGAGTTTTAAATAGGTTATATGGTGTATTTACATAGAAAATAATTTACTATGAATTAAATTGGATGGTTTTGGTTGAGTCTTTTGGGATATACATGTAAAATTATGTTTGTAGTTTCTAAAAATCAGCTTCCTCCTTCTTTAAAGATTCATGTTTTCCCTTAATTCTAGGAAATTAAAACTTCTCCATTAAAGATCAGTGAGTCCCTATGAATCTCCAAGAACCCATTTTTGGTTAAACTCATGGATATTTCACAATTTTAGAGACATGGCCATCTCATTTTATCTCCCTATCTTGGTTAAGTGAGAAACTGAGTTTCTTTTATGTAGGTATTTCAAGAACAACTCACTTATTTTGTGTAAATTTTGAGTTTATCATTATTTTATATTCTTTGGATAATTATCATTAGTTATCTTAAATAATTTAACAATATAGAAATTATAGTAACAATGAGAAACAAAATTAGTGCATGAAATTGATAATTAGTTTTTCATGTATGGAAATTAAATGGATGAAGTGGGAGTTCTTTCAAATTTCATAGTTTATATTATTTCAAATTTATTTTATATATATTTATTAAACTAGTAGAATATTTTAATTTATTTTTCTTATTATGTTTTATATTCTTGAAAATATTTAAATAATGTAAATATAGTAATTTTCAGTGAATAAAAAAGGGAATTATGGACGTAGAAGGGGATAAATAATTAACCGTAATAAAGTTTTCATGATTTTTCCATCACTTTGATAATTAAATCCCCTTGATATTTATATTTTATGTTTTATTTCTTTACCTATTGTGATGAGGCCTATGATTGTTTTGAATTGTAACTTTTGAAGGAATTGATTCACATTTTTCTTGAATGTCGAGAAACGTTTGCTTAATTTAATAATAATTAATGATCGAATTAAATGTGTTTTTTGAAAAATCTATATATGAATGATGTTGGTGTTGGACCATGTCATATATAATCATCGGGAAATTTTTGTTTCTATTGATGCATATATATGGTTATAATACATTATGTGATATTGTTATAGATGTATGGTAGTATTGAATAATGCTTGAATCATATAATAGTGGGGAATTAATTAAATCTTGGTAAATGGATATAGTTTGGAAAAAAGGTGTGGGTTGTAATTTAATATGTGGTAATTTATTTAAATATTTAATGATTATATAAATTATATGGTAAAGGCTAGGATTAAATTTGGGTGATGGTTGGGAGTGGGTTTTCATTAAATATGAACAATATATTGTATAATGAATAAAATTATAGTTGGTAATGGTAAATATAGAATTTATTAAATTAACACTTACATGAGATTATGTGGTTGTTGTAAGACCATTTTTTATGGTTATTAGCTAGTTTCGGGTATAGAGGTAGAGACAATGGAGGATGGGTAGTGGTGATGAAATGGTAAGATATATGAGTTTCTTTAAGACTGGATGCATGAACCCATATGTTAGGATTTGTGTGGGAATATTTGTACATATATTTTCTTATGATTGAAAAAATAACCCCTCTTAATTTGAGTATTTTAAACTGATGCCATATGTTTTGGTTCCTGGAGTTTTCTTGTAAGGACCCAGCCTTAAAACATTAAAAAATCATGAATTAAATGAATAATTCACATATAGGATCTTTTCAGGTTTAGAGTTTTAGAGAATTAGGACATAACTTTTACATCTCAGAAGATTACAAAGTAGACACTTATACTATGTTTCCATAAAATAAAAACATTTAAAAAGAAATATGTGTAGTTATATGTTTTAGATAGCATGTCTTTCCTTGATCCCATCCTTGACACTATTCAACCTTAAGTCTTGTGGAAAACATTTCAAAAAAAACTTGGGATGAGAATAAAAATCCCAGTAAAGGATACACAAAGAAGGAAAACTGTTAGTTTTTCAAAACAACAAGTAAACCATGAATAATTTATCAAAGTAATACTTTTCACCTTTATGAAGTTGTAAATACTCTTCACTGAAATAAAATATCACTACTTACCCTTTGTAACCAAAAGATTACCATAAACCCATATAAGGAACACATAACATATAAAGGTAACTTGGGACATAAACATACTTAAATGGAATAACCATATGTCGACTTCTACACATATCACTACATGGAATAGCCATACGGACGACTTCCATACCCAATGCATTGGAGGTTATAACATAACCACCCATCCTGGTATTTACGGCACCACCCGTCATATGGTTTATCACGTAACCATCCGTCAAATTTCCAAGTACCATTATAACATCATAAAACAAATATAATGGAAAGAGAACATTTCCACATTTCAAACAAAATATATCACTTTAATATATTGACATAAAAAATCCATTATTAAAACCATTTTCAAAACCAAAATACATAAAAGAGTATATGGTATTTATTTTCTTTTAAAAACATTATGGCTTGTTAAGGAATCCAAAGATCAAGTAGTACTCGCGGCGGCGGAAAGGTCATTGTCACCATGTACGTTAAAAGAAACATTCATTTTTGTTGTTTAGTAAAACTATTCATAGAAAAAGATTCCATTTGAATGAAATAAAAATTCAAAGGTGTTTATACAGCCTATAAAAAAAGTCTTGTATTAAATCCAAATATGCCTCAATGAAAGGAGATTGAGACGAAGTCCCTTACAAAGACGGTATCCTTAGATTAAGGATAAATCAATGACATAATTATGTGTGACAAATATAAATACACCCAATATAAGTGGATATTAAGCGTAAAACAATCATATTAATTCACACATATTCATATAATGACATATTCAAGGAGTACAATTTTAACCCAAAGAATTGAAATTGAGTTAAGAAGTTCCCTTGCAAAAAATTCGACAGCCTAACGATGTCACTTTAAAATTAAGAAAATGAGTTGATGAGAGAGAAAATGGTATCTCATCCCTTGGAAATAAAATTTACATCAATAAGGATATAGGAGAAAATATCCCAACATAACAATATGTAAATTAAAAGACCCAGGAAAACGAAGTCTTTTAATAAGTGGATGGTGAAAGGTTCCCTTACCGATTTGGGTAACATTCGAAACGTACACCCCAAGAAAGAAGGGTCATACAATGAAAATGTAAATACCGATAAATTAAAGTATATTAAACAAATAATTAAATCATGGGAAATACATACACCACACAAAAGAAAATAGTGGCAAATGTAGCATGAATCTCACAGGAACAAAAAGTGAGATAAAACCCCTTACCCCATTGTGATCAATCGAGTCATATGACAAAAAGATAATAAACACCAAATGAATCACATAATACCATGAATATAAATAGAATCATGATAATATATATTAAAGGGCAGTACAAAATACACCACATGCAATAAATAAGTGGCGAACAATGGAAATCTCACAGAATTAAAAGTGAGATAAGAAATCCCTTACGAAAATTCGGCAGCCTGACAGCGCCACTTAAAACATCCAAAAATGGTTTCATGAGATCAAATATGGTCTCTCATCAAATTAACATTAAAATTACAGTAATAGGGATATAAAATAACATCTCCCAACATAAGAAATATGATCTTAAATGGAATGACATAAAAGAGAGTACTTAATAAGAAAGAGAGAGGTAGGACCCCTTACCTCAAGTCCGACTTGTCGGGTTCGTTTCTTTATATTCCTGAATAATAAACTTTGGTCAATTTATAATTTCTTAAGGACCTTATTTAAATATTATTATTCATCTCATAACACATATTATAACGTTATAAAAATTGGTTAATAATGTGAGTTCATATCAGACGTTTTTGTCGATGTTTGGCACATGAGTCAAAATTGAACATGTTTGAAAATAATTTTCCATGTAGTTATATGTAAATCATCTCCAGAATAGTATTAATGATTTAAATATCATATATATTCAGTATATATTCATTTTATACTATTCCATAACATTTTTAGATAAAAAATGAAATGCATCGTTCATGGAGACGGTAGGCCATACGTACACATGAACGCTACTTTCATTTCTTTGTCATATTAATTGTATTAAAAATAAATGAGAGATATTTATATTATAGTTCCAGAATTATATCCATCATTTATATGTAATATATGACATATATGTCCATTATATATATATATACTTATAATAGTACATAACATTTGGAGATAAGAAATGAAATGTATTGTTCATGGAGACGGTAAGCCGTATGTACGCAAGAACGCTACTTTCATTTATATTTCATAATTTAATGGAATGAAAAAAAATAATTATACATAGTTATATTATAATTAAAATATAATATAATATATAACTACATTAAATCCATCCTTTATACATCCCACATATGTTACTAACGATTCAAATCACTTTGAGGGGGCGGTAGTCCGCACTTCCTAAAATGAAATTATCACGTTTACCTATTATAGAAACCACAAAGGTATGGAATAAATGAAAAATACATAAGAATAAGGAATAAATAAAAATAATGTATATAT
Organism: Viscum album; assembly: GCA_963277665.1. Classification (NCBI taxonomy): domain Eukaryota; kingdom Viridiplantae; phylum Streptophyta; class Magnoliopsida; order Santalales; family Viscaceae; genus Viscum; species Viscum album. The sequence goes on along the minus strand of OY728119.1, from coordinate 613,913,476 downwards.
TAAATATAAATACAGTGACATCTTAATGGCCACCATGAGAGGTGTTGAAAGAAGATTGAACAATCATCATTTCGTGAGGCAGTAATTCCCCACCCACAGAAAACAGTATGTTCTTTAACCATTAGATGGAGGTGTGTATGAGTGTAGCTATAATATTAATCAAATAAGAATACTAGTATATTTAAGATACTGTTATTGTTAAAAAATAAATGAATAAAGTGAGTTTAGGGGGTTGGAGAAGAAAAATAAAACAAAAGAACACAAGTGAAGACATTACCTTTAAATCGGATAACTCTTTTTGATTTGAGCTCGAAGGCTTCCTTGGAAAGACTTCTTCCAAAAGTGAGGATTCTATGAGTAATAGAGGGATGTGAAGAGACAATATGAGCAGTGGTTGGACGATTCAAAGGATTGAGAGGTGTGGGTAAGGAGGTAGAGGTGAGGGCCTTTTATAAGAGGGAGGAGGGGAACTCTTGGAAAGTCTTGAAGAGTTACTTTATTATAAAATGATTTTTGGATATCAAAGGTCCCAAAATTTTATATTTATAGGATGAGGTGATAATGGTTTGAAATCCACCCATACAATAGGTTTTTGAAAAATGTATGTCTTATATTTTACATTATCTTTTCATTTTATTTAAATCGTTCATTAATGAGGGAATCACTGCATCATCATGGTTTCATAAATAAATTAGTTTATTTAATGTAAAAAATTATAAAAAAAATACTATGATGTATGAAATATTTTTAGACTTACAATGAATATTTATAGTTAAAAATATGACTTGTATAACCCCATGTTAAAATTGTTTTAGTAAAACAATACATGTCTGTGACATTTTTATTTTAACTTTAAATAAAAAGTTATTAATGTCATTTTCTTCCCCAAGTGGCTCCATGGGGTCCCCAAGTTTACCCATGTATTTTCATGGTTGGCCATGACTCATCCAATAAGGGTAGGACATGTGTCAAGGTCATTTCATATTATCATAACATTATCTTTACCTTAAATTACACTAATTACCTTTAATCGCGATTAATAAAACTTAAAAGTTACTATTCACCAAAAATTAGTTTCATCCCATTGAACCAAATTTTACATCCTAATAACAACCATGTATGTTGGATTTTTGAACTTCAAATCACAGAGGTGGTAAAATTTTATTTAAACAAAAAATCAGTTTTTTAACTACCACTTAGTGGTTTCACTATTCATCAAAAATTGATGTTTTTCAGAAAAATACCAAAAATTCACCATATGATATATTTGATATTCCGAATTAAAAAATGATTTCCATTTTAAAAAATTCAAAACATAAAAGTTTCATTAATTAATTTAATAATTAATTCCCGTTTTCAAAACAAATAGCGTGTTTTTAAGAAACAATATCTATTAAAAGATTGACACTAGTTTAAGTCCAATTTCATAGTGAAATTAATTCCAATGACCACCATTGGATTAAATGGTAAAAATATATTCTAATGTAACTTTAAAACCAATTCAAAATATGATCTAATCATATAAATATGTTAGATTAAAAAGAGGTTTTGAATTAAAATATAACATTTTTCACTTATTCATTAAAAATGAACTTTATCGGAAAAAATAACAAAAACATACAAAAAGTAAATTTTTATGTCCATATTCTAAAGAAGGATTTAATTTTGTCAAATAAAACATATAAAATAGTCAAAAGTATATTTAAAAAGGGTTTTTCATCAAAAGGCGGTTATTCGACCTTTTAAAGAATATTAGTTGATTTATACTTAAAATTGGATTCATTTCATTTTAACCCTCTAACATTTATTGGATAAAATTAAAAATATTTGACAAACATATATAATAATTTTGTAGTTGGTTTTTTTCATTCCCTCCATTACAATGGGTAGGTGTTAACTACCATTTAAAATAATATTTTAATATTATTAGTGTGCAACGTTAGATATCAAAGAAACCCGTTGTTGTGTATTGGGTACGCCATTGAGCATAGCGTTCCCTTTAAAGTAATATTAATATTTTATTCACAAATATTAATAAATATGAAAAAGTAATATTCTTTATTTACCTGGGATGTTACATCCTTCCCCCCTTTTGGGAATTGCATCCTCGCAATTTTAAAATCGGGCTTGGAAACTTCATTGAAAGCCCCACATCGGAAAAAGAGTAAATTAAACTATCACTTTAAAAGAAAGAAAGAAAAATACCAAGGTCACCCAAGACAACAGGTACTAGGATTCCATTAAAACATGGATATTGAAGAAAAAACAAAGGTTTATGTTTTGATGGAGAGTGATAAAAACATGTTTAGGAGAAAGTTAACCACCAGTAAATCACAAACTTATGATGGGTTAAACGGTATTTGATTCCCCAATAAGAAAAGTTAACAGAAAACATTTTAGTTTTAAGTTACTTTTAATTGAGGAATTTATTAATAAGCTTAACTAAATCATAAGGAAACATACTTTCTTGTCGTTTAAACTTTCATCTCTTACTATATTTCTTACACAAACTCATTTTTTTCCTCCAAAAGATGAGTATTTTGGATGACTTGTTCACATTAAGAGCACTATAATCAACTTCTAGAGAATCACCTAATCCACAAAAGAGAACTATATATTTACTATGTATTTAGACCTCAACCAAAACCAAAATTGTTAGAAAAATATCAGATAATCCACAAAAGTATAATTCTTTTTAAAAAGAAAATCTATTCTTAATCTCTAAAATTTATCCAACAAAACCCAAAGTTCAATGAAGACCATTCGATAAATAATTTGTACACAAAATTATTCAAAGTAAACCAAACTAATATTTAAACCCAAATATTTGAAGGATTTAATCACACAGACATCCAAGGTAAAAATTAACATTTATCTCCAAATAATATCAGTTTCTCTTAAAGTCTAATATTGAAAAGTAATTAACCTAATCATATATCCACCATTATAGGTCAATATTTTCTTAGATAACCCAAAATAAACTTATTATTGATTCATAAAACTATATAACTCAAAAGAATTTGTCATACTAACCAAGGACTTCAAGTAGTGCAGTGGTAGGTGATAAATACCAGTCGCACTTTGGTTGTGGGTTCGATTCCCACAACTTTGTCCGACGCGACGGGTTGTCACACGGTCTTCATTTTGTCCTTTTTACAAAACTATATAATTCTCAAAACATTCCCCCAAAAGAGACAAAATCATCAAAAATAACCATAACATAATTTAACCTCAATTTTATCTCATGCCTTTCATTTTCCATCATAACATATAGTAACCCATAATTACCTCAAAAGTAAGGATCATATAAATCCAAATGGTTCTTTATAACTATGTCCACAAAAAAACAGATAACTATTCTTTGAATAAAATTTTCATATATCAAGCATCAGGGTTACACATACTATAAAAAGTCTTCTAATGTAACCCCATCATAAAAATAGACTTAATACTTTTACAAATTTCACCATCTTAAAATCTAGCTTAAATCTTGAATCCATTATATGTTGACTTCTTACTCATTCAACATTCTTCATGATCCACCCATTCCTTTCCAACTTATTCTAAAATACTTATTTCCTACAAAAAAATTATGAATCATATCCTAAGATTCCAAAATAGGAAAATATATGTTAAGAAATAATCCATTCCTTTGATTGGTCATTTTCAGTTTCTTCATCCTCAATCAGAATGGAATTAGGTATTGGTAAACGAATATTTGTACGATCTTGGTGATCCCATTCCCCAAACTTCTTTATAGGACACGTGTTTTCATAATGACCATGAACATCACATTTAAAACATTCAATTGATCCATCAAAAAGAACTTCTTTCCCTTTCCTCAAGTCAACTGGATGCTTCCTTTCCCCATGGAAGGTTCTTGCTTTATGACTTTCATTTCCACATCTATAGCATCTTTCTATCCCTTTGAAACATTTTCCTAGGTGTTTCTTTCCACATCTTTGACACATAGGTTTTTGAACACACTTACCTTTATGATTATTACCTGAACATATGTAGGTATTTTTTTCTCACATATATGATGCCTTATGAAAATAACCAAGGTTTAGGTGGTCAATCACGACTATAGATAGTTGGTTGAGGATAAACACAAGAGTTCTCATTGCAGCTCCCATATCATTTAGTTGCTCGCTCAGAAAACTATCACAGTTTCCTTCACATCCACTGTTACTTTGGTGCCTGCTAGTTCCAGCCATTTACTAAAACTAAAAAGGTCAGTGTGAGCATATCAGTAAAATCATCATATAATAATGAGGAAGATAAACACTAAGATATAGTTATCCAAGTTATCTCAATCTAATTCTAACTTTCAAAAAAAAAAACAGACAAACAATGACTCCATCTAATATACTAACCATTGTGGTTATACAAAACTTGTCACTTATTATTAAACAACACTCTAACCTCTAAAGTTATCTAAAACAACGTTTGATACCAACTGTAAAGATCCAGCCTTAAAACATTTCATAATCCTGAATTAAATGAATAATTCACATAGAGGATCTTTTCAGGTTTAGAGTTTTATAGAATTAGGACATAACTATTACATCTCAAAAGATAACAAAGTAGACACTTCTACTAAGTTTCCATAAAATAAAAACTCTTAAAAAGAAACATGTATAGTTTCATGTTTTAGATAACATGTCTTTCCTTGATCCCATCCTTGACCCTATTCAACCTTAAGACCTATGGAAAAAATTTCAAAAATAACTTGGGATGAGCATAAAAATCCCAGTAAAGGATACACAATGAAGGAAAAGTGTTTGTTTTTCAAAACAACAAGTAAACCATGAATAATTTATCAAATAATAATTTTCACCTTTATAAAGTAGTAAATTCTCTTCAATGAAATAAAATATCACTACTTATCCTTTGTAACCATAATATTACCATAAAACCATATAAAGAACACATAACATATAAAGATAACTTGGGACATAAACATACTTAAATGGAATAATCTTATGTTGACTTCCACACATATCACTACATGGAATAGCCATACAGCCGAATTCCATACACAATGCATTGGTGATTATAACGTAACCACCCGTATGGGTATTCACGGCACCACCCGTCATATGGTTTATCATGTAACCACCCATCAAATGTCCAAGTGCCATTATAAAATCATAAAACAAATATAATGGAAAGAGAAAATTTCCACATTTCAAACACAATATATCACTTAAATATATTGACATAACAAATACATTATCAAAACCATTTTCAATACCAAAATACATAAAATAGTATATGGTATTTATTTTCTTTTAAAAACATTATGGCTTGTTAAGGAAGCCAAAGATCAAGTAGTAATCGCGGTGGCGGAAAGGTCATTGTCACCGTGTACCTTAAAAGAAACATTCCTTTTTGTCATTTAGTAAAATGCTTCACAGAAAAAGATTCCCTTTGAATGAAATGAGAAGTCAGAGGTGTTTATACAGTGTATAAAATAAATTCTTATATTAAAACCAAATATTCCTCAATGAAAGGAGATTGAGACTAAGTCCCTTACAAAGATGGTATCCTTAGATTAAGGATAAATCAATGACATAATTATGTGTGAAAAATATAAATAGACCCAATATAAGTAGATATTATGTGTAAAACAATCAGATTAATTCACACATATTCATAGAATGACATATTCAAGGAGTACAATTTTAACCCAATGAATTGAAATTGAGTTAAGAAGTTCCCTTGCAAAAAATTCGACAGCCTAACAGCGTCACTTTAAAATTCAGAAAATGAGTTGATGAGAGAGAAAATGGTATCTCATAACTTGGACATAAAATTTACATCAATAAGGATATAGGATAACATATCCCAACATAAAAATATGTAAATTAAAAGGCCCCAAAAAAATAAGTCTTTTAACAAGAGGATGGTGAAAGGTTCCCTTACCGATTTGGGTAACTTTCGAAACGTACACCCCATGAAAGAAGGGTGATAAAATGAAATGTAAATACCCATAAATTAAATTATATTACAAAAAGAATATAATCATGTGCAGTACATAAACCACACAAAATAAAATAGTGGCAAATGTAGCATGAATCTCACAGGAACAAAAAGTGAGATAAAAACCTCTTACCCTATTGTGATCAATCGAGTCGTATGACCAAAAGATAATAAACACCAAATGATTAAAATAATACCATGAATATAAATAGAATAATGATAACATATATATGAAAGGGCAGTACACAATACACCACATGAAATAAATAAGTGTCGAATAATGGAAATCTCACAAAATTAAAAGTGAGATAAGAAATCCCTTTCGAATATTCGGCAGCCTAACAACGCCACTTTAAACATCCACAAATGGATTGATGAGATCAAATAGGGTCTCTCATCAAATGAACATAAAAATTAAATTAATAGGGATATAAAATAACATCCCCAAACATAATAAATATGAGCTTAAAAGGAATCACATAAAAGAGAGTACTTAAAAAGAAAGAGAGAGGTAGGATCCCTTACCTCAAGTTAGACTTGTCTGGTTCGTTTCTTTATATTCCTATATAATAAAATTTGGTCAATTTATAATTGTTTAAGGACCTTCTTTAAATATTATTATTCAGTTCATAACACATATTATAATGTTATAATAATTGGTTAATAATGTGAGTTTATATCAGACGTTATTGTCGATGTTCGGTACATGAGTCAAAATTTAACTTGTTGTTAAAGAATTTTCCATGTAGTTATAGGTACATCATCTCAAGAATATAATTAATGATATAAATATCATATATATCTAGTATATATTAATTTTATACTATTCCATAACATTTGGAGATAAAAAATGAAATGCACCGTTCATGGAGACGATGGGCCGTATTTACGCATGAACACTACTTTCATTTATTTTTCATATTAATGGAATTAAAACTAAATGAGAGATATATATATATTATAATTACAGAATTATATCCATAATTTAGATGTAATATATGACATATATATCCATTATATATATTTACTTATAATAGTACATAACATTTGGAGATAAGAAATGAAATGTACCGTTTATGGAGACGGTAAGCCGTACATACACATGAACGCTACTTTCATTTCTATTTCATACTTTAATGGAATGTAAAAAAATAATTATACATAGGTATATTATAATTACAGTATAATATAATATATAAAATCCTTAAATCCATCCTTTATACATCCAACATATGGTACTAATGATTCAAATCACTTTGAGGAGGCGGTAGTCCGCACTTCCTAAAATGAAATTATCGCGTTTACCCATTATGGAAACCATAAAGGTATGGAATAAATGAAAAATATAGAAGAATAATAAATACATAAAAATTATTTATATATCATATATAATTACAGTGACATTTTAATGGCCACCATGAGAGGTGTTAAAAGAATATTGAACAATCATCGTTTCGTGAGGCAGTAATTCGCCACCCACAGAAACAGTATGTTCTTTAACCATTAGATGGATCTGTGTACGAGTGTAGCTAGAATCCTCCTCAAAATTGTATCCTAGTATATTTAGTATACTGGTGTTGTTACAAAATAAAGTAATAAAAATATTTTAGGGGGTTGGAGAAGCAAAGTAAAACAAAAGAACACAAGTGAAGACATTACCTTTAAATCAGATAATCTTTTTGATTTGAGCTCAAGGGCTTCCTTGGAAAGACTTCTGCCCAAAGTGAGGTTTCTAGGAGTACGATAGGGATATGTAGAGACAATATGAGTAGATGTTGGACGATCCAAGGGCTTGAGAGGTGTGGGTAAGGAGGTAGAGGTAGGGGCCTTTTATAAGAGGGAGGAGGGGCACTCTTGGAAAGTCTTGAAAAGTTACTTTATTATAAAATGATTTTAGAATATCAAAGGTCCCACAATTATAAATTTCTAGTATTAGGTGATAATTATTAGAAATACACCCATCAAATAGGTTTTTGAAAAGTGTATGTCTTAGATTTTACATTATCTTTTCATTTTATTTAAATCATTCATTAATGAGGTAATCGCTGCATCATCATGGTGTCATAAATAAATTAATTTATTTAATTTATAAAAATTATAAAAAAAATTCTATGATGTAGGAAATATTTTTATCTTTCTAATTAATATTTATAGTCAAAAATATGACTTGTATAACCCCATGTAAAAATTGTTTTAGTAAAACAATACATGTTTGTGACATTTTTATTTTAACTTTAAATAAAAAGTTATTAATGTCATTTTCTTACCCAAGTGACTCCATGGGGTCCCCAAGTTGACCCATGGATTTTATTGTTTAGCCATGACTCATCCAATAAGGGTAGGACATGTGTCAAGGTCATTTCATATTATTATAACATTATCTTTACCTTAAATTACACTAATTATCTTTAATCGTGATTAATAAAACCTAAAAGTTACTATTCACCAAAAAATATTTTCATCCCATTGAACCACATTTTACATAATAATTACTACCATGTATGTCGGATTTTTGAACTTCAAATCACAGATTTGGTAAAATTTCATGTAAACGAAAAATCAGTTTTTTAACTACCACTTAGTGGTTTAACTATTCATAAAAAATTGATGTTTTTCAAAAAAATACCAAAACTTCACCCTAATATATATTTGATATTCTGAATTCAAAAATTATTTCCATTTTAAAAAATTTAAAACATAAAAGTTTCATTAATTAATTTAATAATTAATTCCCGTTGTCAAAACAAATAGCGTGTTTTTATGAAACAATATCTATTAAAAGATTGACACTAGTTTAAGTCCAATTTCAAAGTAAAATTAATTCCAATGACCACCATTGGATTAAATGGTAAAAATATATTCTAATTGAACTTTAAAACAAATTATAAATATGATATAATCATATAAATAAATTAGATTAAAATGTGGTTTTGAATTAAAATAGAACATTTTTCACTTATTCATTAAAAATGAACTTTATCAGAAAAAAATATCAAAAACATACACAAAGTAAATTTTGATGTCCAAATTATAAAGAATGATTTTATTTTTTCAAATACCACATATAAAATTGTGAAAAGTATATTTGAAAAGGGTTTTCCATCAAAAGGCGGTTAATCGACCTTTTAAAGAATAGTAGAAGATTTATGCTTAAAATTGGATTCATTTGCATTTTAGGCCTCTAACATTTATTGGATAAAAGTAAAAATATTTGAAAAAATTATATAATCATTTTTTAGTTAGTTATGTTCATTCCCGCCATTACAATGGCTAGGAATTAACTACCATTTAAAATAATATTATAATATTATTAGTGTTCAATTTTAGATTTCAATGAAACTCGTTGTTGCGTATTGGGTACGCCATCGAGCATAGCATTCCCTTTAAAGTAATATTAATTTTTTATTCACAAATATTAATAAATATGAAAAATTAATATTCTTTATTTACCTGGGATGTTACATCCTTCCCCCCTTTTGGGAATTGCGTCCTCACAATTTTAAAATTGGGTTTGGAAACTTCATTGAAAGCCCCACATCGGAAAAGGAGTAAATTAAACTATCTCTTTAAAATAAAGAAATAAAAGTACCAAGGTCACCCGAGACAAAAAGTACCAGGATTCCATGAAAACATTGATATAGAAGAAAAAAAGGGTTAAGTTCTGATGGAGAGTGATAGAAACATGTTTAGGAAAAAGTTAACCACCAGAAAATCACAAACTTGTGATGGGTTGAACAGTATTTGATTCCCCAGTAGGAAAAGTTAACAGACAACATTTTAGTTTTAAGTTACATTTCATTGAGGAATGTGTTTACGAACTTAACTAAATCACAAGGAAACATACTTTCTTATCGTTTAGACTTTCATATCTTACTAGATTTCTTACACAAACTCATTTTTTTCATCCAAAAGACGAGTATTTAGGATGACGTGTTCACATTAAGAGCGATATAATCAACTTCTAGAGAATCACCTAATCCACAAAAGAGAACTATATATTTCCCATGTATTTATACCTTAAAAAAAACCAAAATTGTTAGAATAAGATCAGATAATCCACAAAAGGATAATTCCTTATAAAAATAAAATCTATTCTTAATCTCCAAAATTTGTCCAACAAAACCCAAAGTTCAACGAAGACCATTCGGTAAAAAATTTGTCCATAAAAATATTTAAATTAAACCAAACTAAGATTGAAACCCAAATATTTGAAGGATTTAATCACATAGTCTTCCAAGGTAAAAATTAACATTTATCTCCAATTAACATCAGTTGCTCTTAAAGTATCATATTGAAAAGTAATTAACCAAATCATATATGCTCCATGATACGTCAATATTTTCCTAGAAAACCAAAAATCAACTTATTCATGATTCATAAAATTATATAACTAAAAATAATTTGTTATACTAACTAGGGACTTCACGTAGTACAGTGGTAGGCAATAAATACCAGTTGCACTTTGGTTGTGGGTTCGATTCCCATAACTTTGTCCGACGCGACGGGTTTTCAAACTATCTGCGTGTTGTCCTTTTTCCAAAACTATATAATTCTCAAAACATTCCCCAAAAAGGGAAAAAATCATCAAAAATAACCATAACCTAATTTAACCTCAATTTTATCTCATGCCTTTCATTTTCCATCATAACATATAGTAACCCATAATTACCTCAAAAGTAAGGATCATATAAACCCAAATGGTTCTTTATAACTACGTCCACAAAAGAATAGATAACTATTACTTGAATAAAATTTTCATATATCAAACATCAGGGTTACACATACTATAAAAACACTTCTAATGTAACCCCATCATCAAAAGAGACTTAATACTTTTATGAATTTCACCATCCTAAAATCTACCAAAACTATTGAATCCCTTATATGTTGACTTCTTACTAATTCAACATTCTTCATGATCCATTAACCATTCCTTTCCAACTTATTCTGAAATAATTCTTTCATATAAACAAAATCATGAATCATATCCTAAGATTCCAAAATAGGAAAACACATGTTACGAAATAATCCATACCTTTGATTGGTCATTGTCAGTTTCTTCATCCCCAATCGGAATGGAATTAGGTATTGGTAAAAAAATATTTGTACGATCTTGGTGATCCCATTCCCAAAACATCTTTGTAGGACAAGTGTTTTCATAATGACCATGCACACCACATTTAATACATCCAATTGATCCCTCAGAAAGAACTTCTTTCCCTTTCCTCGAGTCAACTGGATGCTTCCTTTCTCCATGGCAGGTTCTTGCTTTATGACTTTCATTTCCACATATATAGCATCTTTCTGTCCCTTTGAAAAATTTTCCTAGGTGTTTCTTTCCACATCTTTGACACATAGGTTTTTGAACACACTTACCTTTATGATTATTACCTGAACATCCGTAGGGATTTTTTTCTCGCATATATGATGCCTTATAAAAATCACCAAGGTTTAGGTGGTCAATCATGACTATAGATAGTTGGTTGAGGATAAAAACAAGAGTTCTCAATGCAGCTCCCCTATCATTTAGTTGCTCGCTCAGAAAACTATCACAGTTTCCTTCACATCCACTGTTACTTTGGTGCCTGCTAGTTCCAACCATTTACTAAAACTAAAAAGGTCAGTGTGAGCATATCAGTAAAATCATCATATAATAATGAGGAAGATAAACACTAAGATATAGTTATCCAAGTTATCTCAATCTAATTCTAACTTTCAAAAAAAAACAGACAAACAATGACTCCATCTAATATACTAACCATTGTGGTTATACACAACTTGTCACTTATTATTAAACAATACTATAACCTCTAAAGTTATCTAAAACAACCTTTGATACCAACTGTAAGGACCCAGCCTTAAAAAATTTCATAATCCTGAATTAAATGAATAATTCACATAGAGGATCTTTTCAGGTTTAGAGTTTTAGAGAATTAGGACATAACTATTATATCTCAAAAGATAACAAAGTAGACACTTCTACTAAGTTTCCATAAAATAAAAACTCTTAAAAAGAAACATGTATAGTTTCATGTTTTAGATAGCATGTCTTTCCTTGATCCCATCATTGACCCTATTCAACCTTAAGACCTATGGAAAACATTTCAAAAATAACTTGGGATGAGGATAAACACAAGAGTTATCATTTTATCTCCCATATCATTCAGTTGCTCGCTTAGATAACTGTAACAGTTTCCTTCACATCCACTATTACTTTGGTGCCTGCTAGTTCCAGCCATTTACTAAAACCAAAAAGGTCAGTGTGAGAATATCAGTAAAATCATCATATAATAATGAGGAAGATAAAAAGTAAGATATAGTTATCCAAGTTATCTCAAACTAATTCTAACTTTCAAAAATCAAAACAAACAAACAATGACTCTATCTAATATACTAACCATTGTGGTTATACACAACTTTTCACTTATGCTTAAACAACACTCTAACATCTAAAGTTATCTAAACCGACCTTTGATACCAACAGTAAGGACCCGACCTTAAAACATTACATAATCATGAATTAGATGAATAATTCACATAGAGGATCTTTTCAGGTTTATCGTTTTAGAGAATTAGGACATAACTATTACATCTCAAAAGATTACAAAGTAGACACTTCTACTAATTTTCCTTAAAATAAAAACTCTTAAAAAGAAACATGTCTAGTTCTATGTTTTAGATAGAATGTATTTCCTTGATCCCATCCTTGACCGTATTCAACCTTTAGTACCGTGGAAAACATTTCAAAAAAAACTTGGGATGAGTATAAAAATCCTAGTAAAGGATACACAAAGAAGGAAAACTATTAGTTTCTCAAAACAACAAGTAAACCATAAATACTTTATCAAAGTAATACTTTTCACCATTATGAAGTGGTAAATACTCATCACTGAAATAAAATATCACTACTTACCCTTTGTAACCAAAATATAACCATAAACCCATATAAAGAACACATAACGTATAAAGGTAACATGGGACATAAACATACTTAAATGGAATAACCATATGTCGACTTCCACACATATCACTACAGGGAATATCCATACAGCCGACTTCCATACCCAATGCATTGGAGGTTATAACGTAACCACCCATCCTGGTATTCATGGCACCAACCATCATATGGTTTATCACGTAACCACCTGTCAAATGTCCAAGTACCATAATAAAATCATAAAACAAATATAATATAAAGAGAACATTTCCACATTTCAAACACAATATATCACATAAATATATTGACATAACAAATCCATTATCAAAACCATTTTCAATACCAAAATACATAAAAGAGTATATGGTATTTATTTTCTTTTAAAAACATTACATCTTTTAAAGGAAGCCAAAGATCAATTAGTACTCGTGGTGGCGGAAAGGTCATTGTCACCGCGTACGTTAAAAGAAACATTCCATTTTGTCATTTAGTAAAATGATTCATAGAAAAAGATTCCATTTGATTGAAATAAAAAGTAAAAGGTGTTTATACAGTGTATAAAATAAAGTCAAGTATTAAAACCAAATATGCCTCAATGAAAAGAGATTGAGACGAAGTCCCTTACAAAGATGGTATCCCTAGATTAAGGATAAATCAATGACATAATTATGTGTGAAAAATATAAATACCCCCAATATAAGTGGATATTAACTGTAAAACAATCAGATTAATTCAAACATATTCATAGAATGAAATATTCAAGGAGTACAATTTTAACCCAAAGAATTGAAATTGAGTTAAGAAGTTACCTCGCAAAAAATTCAGCAGCCTAACAACGTCACTTTAAAATTCAGAAAATGAGTTGATGAGAGAGAAAATGGTATCTCATCACTTGGACATAAAATTTACATCAATAAGGATATAGGATAACATATCCCAACATTAAAATATATAAATTAAAAGACCCAACAAAAATAAGTCTTTTAACTAGAGGATGGTGAAAGGTTCCCTTACCGATTTGGGTAACTTTCGAAACGTACACCCCATGAAAGAAGGGTCATACAATGAAAATGTAAATACCCATAAATTAAATTATATTACACAAATAATACAATCATGGTCAGTACAAACACCATACAAAAGAAAATAGTGGCAAATGTAGCATGAATCTCACAGGAACAAAAAGTGAGATAAAAACCCCTTACCTCGTTGTGATCAATCGAGTCGTATGACCAAAAGATAATAAACACCAAATTAATCACATAATACCATGAATATAAATAGAATAATGATAATATATATGAAATGAAAGTAAAAAATACACCCCATTAAATAAATAAGTGACGAATAGTGTAAATATCACAGAATTAATAGTGAGATAAGAAATCCCTTACGAAAATTCGGCAGCCTAACGACGCCACTTAAAACTTTAAAAAATGGTTTGATGAGATCAAATAGGGTCTCTCATAAAATGAAAATAAAAATTAAATTAATAAGGATATAAAATAATATCCCCCAACATAAGAAATATGAGATTAAAAGGAATGACATAAAAGAGAGTACTTAACAAGAAAGAGAGAGGTAGGATCCCTTACCTCAAGTCCGACTTGTCTTGTTCATTTATTTATATTCCTGAATAATAAAATTTGTTAAATTTATAATTGCTTAAGGAAATCGTTTAAATATTATTATTCAGTTCATAACACATATTATAATGTTATAATAATTGGTTAATAATGTGAGTTCATATCAGACGTTTTTGTTGATGTTCGGTACATGAGTCAAAATTGAACTTGTTGGAAAAGAATTTTACATGTAGTTATAGGTAGATATTATCTAGAATATTATTAATGATTTAAATATCATATATATACAGTATATATTTTCTTTATACTATTCCATAATTTTTGGAGATAAAAAATGAAATGCACCATTCATGGAGACGGTAGGCCGTATGTACACATGAATGCTACTTTCATTTATTTGTCATATTAATGGAATTAAAACTAAATGAGAGAGATATATATATTATAATTCCAGAATTATATCCATAATTTATATGTAATATATGACATATATATCCATTATATATATGTACTTATAATAGTACATAACATTTGGAAATAAGAAATGAAATGTACCGTTCATGGAGACGGTAAGCCGTACGTACGCATGAACGCTACTTTCATTTCTATTTCATACATTAATGGAATTAAGAAAATAATAATTATACATAGTTATATAATAAATAAAGTATAATATAATATATAAAATCATTAAATCAATCATTTATACATTCCACATATGGTACTAACGATTCAAATCACTTTGAGGGGGTGGTAGTCCGCACTTCCTAAAATGAAATTATCGTGTTTACCCATTATGGAAACCATAAAGGTATGGAATAAATGAAAAATTCAGAAGCGTAAGGAATAAATAAAAATAATTTATATATCATATATAAATACAGTGACATCTTAATGGCCACCATAAGAGGTGTTAAAAGAAGATTGAACAATCATCGTTTCGTGAGGAAGTAATTCGCCACCCATAGAAACAATATGTTATTTAACCATTAGATGGAGGTGTGTGTGAGTGTATATATAATACTCCTCAAAACATAATACTAGTATATTTAAGATACTGGTGTGTTTAAAAAATAAAGGAATAAAAAGAGTTTAGGGGGTTGGAGAAGCAAAATAAAACAAAATAACACAAGTGGAGACATTACCTTTAAATTGGATAACTCTTTTTTGATTTGAGCTCAAAGGCTTCCTTGGAAAGACTTATGCCCAAAGTGAGGCTTGTAGGAGTAATAAAGGGATGTGGAGAGATAGTATGAGCAGAGGTTGGATGATCCAAGGGCTTGAGAGGTGTGGGTAAGGAGGTAGAGGTGGGGGCCTTTTATAAGAGGGAGGAGGGGCACTCTTGGAAAGTCTTGAAAAGTTACATTATTATAAAATGATTTACGGATATCAAAGGTCACACAATTATAAATTTAGAGGATGAGGTGACAAGGGTTTGAAATATATGCATCAAATATGTTTTTTACAAGTGTATGTCTTAGATTTTACATTATCTTTTCATTTTATTTAAATCGTTCATTAATGAGGTAATCAATGCATCATCTTGGTGTCATAAATAAATTAATTAATTTAATGTCTAAAATTATAAAAAAAATACTATGATGTATTAAATATTTTTATATTTCCAATGAATATTTATAGTAAAAATTATGACTTGTATAACCCCATGTTAAAATTGTTTTAGTAAAATAATACATGTTTGTGACATTTTTATTTTAACTTTAAATAAAATGTTATTAATTTCATTTTCTTACCCAAGTGGCTCCATGGGGTCCACATGTTGACCCATGGATTTTCATGGTCGGACATGAATCACACAATAAGGTTAGGACATGTGTCAAGGTCATTTCATTTTATTATAACATTATCTTTACCTTAAATTACACTATATACCTTCAATCGTGATTAATAAAACTTAAAAGTTAATATTCACAAAAAATTATTTTTATCCCATTGAACCACATTTTAAATCCTAATTACAGCCATTTATGTTGTATTTTTGAACTTCAAATAACAGAGGTGGTAAAATTTCATTTAAACGAAAAATCAGTTTTTTAACTACCACTTAGTGGTTTCACTATTCATCAAAAATTGATGTTTTTCAGAAAAATACCAAAAATTCACCCTAAGCTATATTTGATATTCTGAATTCAAAAATGATTTCCATTATGACAAATTCAAAACATAAAAGTTTCATTAATTAATTTAATAATTAATTCCCGTTGTCAAAACAAATAGCGTGTTTTTAAGAAACAATATCTATTAAAAGATTGACACTAGTTTAAGTCCAATTTCAAAGTGAAATTAATTCCAATGACCACCATTGGATTAAACGGTAAAAATATATTCTAATTTAACTTTAAAACAAATTCATAATATGATCTAATCATACAAATAAATTAGATTAAAAATAAGTTTTGAATTAAAATACAACATTTTTCACTTATTCATTAAAAATGAACTTTATTGGAAAAAAATAACAAAAACATACACAAAGTAAATTTTGATGTCCAGATTCTAAATAAGGATTTAATTTTGTCAAATAAAACATATAAAATTGTCAAAAGTATATTTAAAAAGGGTTTTCCATCAAAAGGCAGTTAATCGACCTTTTAAAGAATATTAGAAGATTTATGCTTAAAATTGGATTCATTTACATTTTAAGCCTTTAAAATTTATTGGATAAAAGTAAAAATACTTGAGAAACATATATAATCATTTTGTAGTCAGTGTTGTTCATTATCTCCATTACAATGGCTAGGCGTTAACTACCATTTAAAATAATATTATAATATTATTAGTGTGCAACGTAAGATTTCAAAGAAACTCATTATTGGGTATTGGGTCGACCATCAATCATAGCGTTCCCATTAAAGTAATATTAATATTTTATTCACAAATATTAATAAATATGAAAAAGTAATATTTTTTATTTACCTGGGATGTTACATTTATCCAACATCCAAGTTAGCGAGGGTGAATGAATGACTACCCCTCTTCCCCACTATACCTTTATTAGTAACTGGATATGATAGAACAAGGTTGGTATGATCATGAAAGTTGTGGGAGTGGCATGTGGTGTAACCAATAAAGTGGTGATGATTAGATAATGGTTATGTGGTGGGGTTGTGCATGTTATAAATAGGGCACAAGGTTTATGTACTTTATGTTCATTAATAACCTGTTACTATGTTTCAAAGGTGGTGGATGTTTTATGTTTTTTAGGATGAGGTTATGGTACTTGATATTAGGTTTTACCTAATTCCAATGTCAGATGTTTGGCCTTTTTAGATATAGGGTAGGTAGGGTTGCAACTCTAAAAACATTAGGTAGAAAGGGATGGGAGCATGAGACATTCAACTTTGGGGTGTGAGAGCATACAAATAGTGTGGAAGTGGATATCAAGAACCAGTTATTATATTATTCTGATTATTATCTTATTATACATGGATTTGATACTTGGTGAGTGATCCTTGGTTAGCCTAGGAATGGGTATTTGACCTAATTGGTGTATGTTGGTTCTCCTCTTTAACCACTAAAGAATTAATTTGCTATTATAATATTTTCATAAGAGGTTTTAGGGAGGATCCCAGTGATTATACATGTTATTATTACCCCAATGTATATTTCAAGTGTTTAGTATGGGTTTTGGTGACCGAGTTGGGCTATTCTAGCTTGGAGATTAAGATTATCTTTGAAACTATTTCTTAAGAGTTGTTTTGGTGTTTTTTTGGAGATTCATCATGTATGTGACTTCATGATTTTTTTTATTAATTTATGTGGTTCATGGATTAGATTATACGATGCATTAATGATGGATGTTTATCATATTATCTATTTTCCTTAACTTATATTATAAGGTGAATACATCCAATCATATATTTTATACCTTTGATTCTAGTTGTTAACCTAGGTACCACTATATGTGGGATTTTGGGGTTATTAATTATCTTCATTACTAGTATAGAAATGGTAATAGTGTTTGTGTGTGTGAGTGGGGGGGGGGGCATGGAAAATGATATCAGGATGGGTCTCCACAATAGCTCGGGCACATCTCCTAATTTCCATAGGATGGTGCAAAATCAACAGTAGTGAAAAATTATGAGAAAATGAATTATAAATTGAATGGATCAACCAAACATAAACATAAGGGAAAAATATGGGACCTCTCATATAGAAACATCAAGGTAAAACACCTATGAAAAACAACATTTATCCTCTTTTTTCTCCCTGTAGAATGTTTCAAAAAAGTGGTGATCATGCTCTAAAATCTATAAGGTGCTAGCCCTTGTGGTAAAGTTATTTCCTATTACATAGATCATAGATAATGAGATTTACATGTTCTTTATAGGGGAATGCGAAGGGTTTGAGAATGGAAACATAGTAGGAGGCCACTACCCAACCTTAATTTCCAGTTATAAACTAATGTTCCTGAATAAAAAAAATTTATAGCTTGGACTAGAGTATAACATGTCATGAAACATGTTTCACATAATTTAGAGCATAAAGTTTATACAAAGAAATTAATCCCCTAGATTAGCAGGATCCTCACCTAAGATCACCTACTTCAGGAAATCCCATCATAAATATAAGGTTGGATGTATGGAAATATTAAATCCCATACCATCTATGTATAACACAACAAGAGTTTGGGAATAAACTTTTCCTATGGAAATGGGAAGGTGTATGAAAATTCGGGGCCTCAACCATCCTATGGGATGTGGGACGGGGTTTGTGAAGTCAAATCATTATGATCTTATCCCATAACCATTCTACATAATAAAGAGTACCTAATTAATAGTATATAATATAGAAAAATAACCTTTTAAAAAATTATAATTCATCAAGTTATATGTGGAAATTTCATAAAAACATAGAAAACTAGTATATAGAAGCATGTTTTCAAACATTTAATTAAATAAATATATAACATTATAAAAATTCCATTTTAATAAGTCAATACAATAAGGAAAATATTATATAATTCAATATTAGATGAAAAAATTAAGCTAACAGATATAACATACCAAGGAAGTGAACATAATATAGAAAAACACAATGATCACCTAATAGATGCATGTAATAATTATGAAATCAAATACAACCAAGTGACTATATTTTAATTTTACAGAAGTAATTTAAAATTCAAATTTCATATCTAAATAATTTTTAATGAATTTACTAACCCCAATTCTATGTTATCCCATCCCTTAGGTATTATGAGAGGAAAGATGGGTATTCCTACTAGAAGTATATGATGTAGCTTCCTTGGGGTATATGAGGTTGAATGATAAAACACACACTAAAATAAAATATTTAATGGAAATTTATATTTTGGGAAATAGAAATGAAATTTGGGGAAGGTGAATATGGAAAATGGAAGTTAGTCTTGACCTTATATTCACAATGATAATTATTTTTATATATATAGATTAAAATAAAACCATTGAATATTAATGGTTTTGAAAGGCATAAAATATAGAAAGGATGAGATACATTCACTTCCATAAGAAGAAAATATGAATATGGATGATTAAAGTTATAAGATACCATACCTAGATAAATTGGAGTTCCCATGTCGAATTCTAGCTACTCAAATCAAGAATGAAAAAGGATCCATATGGTAGGGATAATATGGGGTTTTAGAGCACAAGGGGGTATAAAAACTATAAATGAGAATGAATCTTGATCCCCACATAGTTTAGTTTTAGATATAGTGATTAAAGGAACAAAATAATATTTTATTATGGGTAATTTTAATATAAAAGTACTAGGGACCCACTATAAACAATCAGGTTCCTGGTGTCTCAAAATAAAACACATAGTGTCCAGGAACCCGATATGGTACTTGGCCTAGGGATATTGAGTACCTGATGGTTCCCAGACCCCAGGGGGCATCCACCTTTTCCTTGAACCTCATCTAGACTCCTCTATCCTCTCTATAATAGTTTTTCAACTTAAAATACACCTAAAAAAGAATTTCAATACTATAATTATATGGGAATTCCTATATAGAGATCTCAGTATCATAATTGTTGTTGAATATTGATTTCTTTTTTTATTTCACAAGTTATATGTTTTTTGTGCATAAGAATTCAAAGGGTTGTGATGGTGAATAAATTATGAACTTGGATAATAGTAGTATGGACCAACCCAATATATTTATACTATAAATCTTATTACAATGGTTAGGTCTATTGGGTTATATTGATTTGGTATTTCTTGTGTTATTTTTTTATAATTATTATAACTTGAATGTATCAAAATTGATAAAATAAATAAATGGGAAATCTTATGGTGGGGAGAAAGAAATTTATTAGACTATGGTATGAATAATATTTTGGTTCTTAATGTAGTGAGAGTCAAGGATGATGTATGTAAAAAAACATAGTTATTTGTTACTTATGATTTTCTTTGGATTCTAGAATGAAAATGATACGTTATAGAACGTTACCAAGAGAATATGATATTTTAGTGTCGGTCTATGACATTCAAATAAATATTATGTTCTCTAAATAAATATATATAATTTATTTCATTCATTTCATTTTATAAAGTCAAAAATTATTTAACACTACCTAAGTGGGAATGTGTTGGCATTACGAGTTCTATATAAATAAAGCATGTGTTAAATGGTATATGGTTTCCATTACATAAACAAAGAGTGGTTTTGAATTAAGGGGGATTTGACATAAAATTCATAGAGGATAGCTAATGAAACATCCAAAAGAGAATTTAAAATTCCATATGACCTAGGAATATCTTGAAGATAAAATTGCTAGTTTTGATCAACCTATACTCACTACCATTAAGTTTCATACTATAAGTTCAGATAAATTAGGGTAAAAAAGATTATTTTATGTATATTAAGAGGTGGAATAAAAAATATTTTGAAATAGTGTCCAAGGATGCCTGAAAAGATTTAAATGGAGTGAAACCCTAGATACTTGATAGTGGTTTTTTTTCACATATGACCGATAATAAGAATCTATTAAAGCTTATAAAAAGGAATGATGGATGATATATTACTTTTATAAATGATGGATCACTCAACACCAAAGGAGTCAAAATCAGCAGAATTAGTGAAAAGAAACTTGAATCCAATGACATTCTCTTTGTAGATGGGATGAATGAAAATAATTTGATTGTTTATTAGCATTGTGAAAATGTTAATGGATTGATATTTTATAAGGATGGGTTTTTTATTCAGATATTGAAGGATGACATAATAATAGAGAAGTATAGTGAACAAGAAATAGTGTATTTCAAATATTCGATGGTAAAGGAACTTATTGCAAGAGGATGAATAAGGAAAATAATCTTTGGTATACAAGACATAAACATTTGGTGACGAATAAAAAGTTCATATTAATCAAACATGACTCTGTAAGGAATCTATCAATGATACATAATATAAAAATCAACACCTGTGAGACATTTCATAGAGGAAATATATTGAACAAAATATATAAATTAGTGAATATGAAGATGAAGAAAACTCTTGATTTTGTACACTCATATATATGTGGTATAATTTGTTTTAAGTCAGCCAATGGTGGTAAGTACTTCATAAATGTTTATAATTATTTCACTCATATGTTGTATGTCAATATTATGTTTAGTAAATAATAATATTTTGAGATATTCAATAAATTTTAGAGGACCTCTGAAAATCAATTAAAATATGTTAGAAAAATATTTCAGACTAAAAACCATTATTGATATATGAATTAAGAGATTGAAACATATATTGTGAAGAAATGAATAAGGAATGAATAGATTTCTTTATACAAACCCTAATAAAAAAGAGTATCTGAGAAAATAAACCAAAATTTTCTGGATATGGGGCGAACAATTCTATTGAAGTATGAAACATAAAATTACTTTTATGGAGACAAGATACAATTATGTCTATCTATATTCTTACTCAGTACCAAATATGACTATATTTTATCAACTTGAATTATGAGTTATGGTTCTAAAGAAAATTCTGGATAAGTTTGAATGTATTTACCTACCCTTATTATATCAAGATAAAATAAAAACATCTAGGTAAGTTCAATGAGAGAGAGAATAAAGATATTTCTCTTATTTACACACGTAATAAAAGTAATTACTGATTTTATATAAAGAATCCAAGGAATGTAATTTATAACTGTGATGAAATTGTTTTAGAAAATCAAAATATTTTACCAAAAATATTACCAATTAATTGAAAAATTGATGAATATCTTGAAGAAAATTTTGAATAACATGGGAGTATTTCAAATTCAAAAGCATATTTTTGATGCTCACATGTTGAATTTAAAATATAAATAAATTGAAAAACCATAGGCAAGGGTAAAATATGTTTTTTATATATATAAATATTACATAAGATGATAAAATCTTTAGAGATAGTTGGTAATTAGTTTAAACCTTTAGTATCTAAATAAATTCTTATCATACTAGATTTATTTTTTAGGGTTAACCAAATAGTGTTAAATAATATTTGCAACATGATTATTGAATAACTAAAATTAATGTTTATCTAGATCATGTTTAGAAGAGAAATTATTTTGAATTTGTATCCAATCCCAATGATAATAATGTGATCATGATGAAGTGGATTTTTATGAATAAACTCAATGATAAATAAGAAGGTATGCAGAAAAATGTCATCTTTTTTAAAATTGGTACCCTCAAATTGAGGGGAATTATTTTAATGAGATTTTTTCTCTAATTTCAAGGATTGAAATAATTCCAATCTTCCTTGTAATATTTTCTCAAATATTTTTTTTCTTCAAATTGACACGATGTTAAGGTTTCTAAATGGGGAACCTGAGGAATAAATCTACATTGAACCACTGAAAGGGTTTATCTTTAATGATGACGGTTCTTGATTTTACTTGATAAATATTGAATTATATAGTCTCAAACATGTTCCATGAGCATGGAATTCAAATATAGATAATATTTCAAGGATTATTCAATTAATTAATGTAAATTGGATTCAAATCTATATATAAATGGATATTCTATAAACTATATTATAGTGACTATGTTTGTTGTTGATATATGTTTCATAAAAAAATGAATAAATGATTAATGGATTTTTCTACAAAAATAAGGAGACATTTAGAGATTAACGTGATAAGAGATATCATATTTTTCTTGTGTTTTTAGGTCACATGTACTATAGGATCAAAAAATTTATCCTAAGAAAAGTTAACTCATGAGTTACTCAAAATCATTTTTCAAGGAATAATCAAGAGGTCCCTACCCCTAAATTGATTTCAAATTAACATAAACCTTATAATTTCAAGCATAATTAATATTTATTATTTTTTCATTATTTAGTAAAAGAATAATATTTTCATAAAAAATGTTTCTCATTATTTACTTTAAGCTTATTATATAAATTGGTAGATTTTAAAATATATTTTCTCACCATACCAATTTATTTATTTAACTCAAAAGAATTCTGATTTTCAAAATTATAATCAGAATCAGAACACCCCAAATAAAAATCATAATCACTAAAGTTATTCAATAAATCCATGAAACATAAGTTAGAGATTTATTTTCCATTCCAAATTCATTTATAAAATAATATTATTCTATAAATATCCGAATTTTTATTAATATAGATTTTTCAATTTTTATTTTTCTTTTTCATTTAGTTTTGGGATGTCTGGCCTGATATTCCATTTATTTATTCACTCAAAAAAGCAACTTATAAAGTATTATAATTTGTATTTCCATTCTTATCTGACTTTATTTTTATTTTGGATGGTCTCTTCTAAATCCATTCTTGAATCCTTTATTTTTCATTCATTTATATACTCTTGTGATAATTTGAGCCACATATTATTTTTTCACTATCATATAGATTAAAATTAGAAGATACGGTAGAAAAAGAATGCATAGATTTAAAAGAAATTATTTTTTTGTCTCTTCTTTAGTGATGTTATTCAATTCCAATTCATACTAATGTAGTGATCCAAAAAATTCATCAATATTTTACTCTTTTACGTTATTTCTTTTGTTATGGTCACATTATTTGTAATGCATTTCATCCATAGTACTCATAGTATTCATTCCAAAATTATAAGGTTATATAAGTATTAACAAAGTTAATTTATTCAATTAACAATGTTTATGAATCATTGGATCATTTGGTTCATAGTTTCTTCTTCATCCATAATAAATTCTTTGTACTTAGCTCGACGTATTCCAAGCATGGTTCGAATAAAATTTTTTGTGAAAATGTGAGTAACTTATATAAATTTCCAAATATCATGAGTTATCTTGCAAGAAAACACATTAATAAACACACTTTTGATAATAACATAGCATAAAGTATTTATAACATTGTAATTTAAAAAATATCTAGTATCATAATTTATAGTAAGAGTATCCAAGTTAGCTTCTATTAATGTGTACTATTGGTCTATGATTTTATAATGTTTTATGATTAACTACTTCAGGTATGCCTCCATTATGGATCTCTAGTAGCCATAATCATTTCCATCAATGTGAGATTTCTTTTGAAGAATCCAAGGTTCATTGTATTCATTATTTCCATTATAAAGTTATTTTCCTTAGATTATGAAGTCTAGGAATAGGTTAGTGTAATAATATATGAACAAAAGACTCTATGTAAGGATTAAGTAAATTTTAAAAGGAAAATATTCTGATACAAATTTTTAGGTATCAGGAAAGGGAATTATAAATAAAAAATATTCATATGTAAGGCACCACTTTGATCCAAATTTTTAGGTCTGTTAGGTAATAACAATTGTTCTGAAGGGGGGGGGTGAATATACCAAATAAAAGTTTCAAAGAGATGGGTTAATTATTATCAAACAATATTATTATAGTTCATTAATAGTTGAATAAAATAAATAACACAATGATATTTTTATAGTATTTTACTCCAAAGTGGGCGTAGTCTACTCTTATAACAGTCTACTAAAAATGAAATATATTGTGTTCTAATATGATTTATTAATGGGACTCATAACTGATTACAAAATCATTTTCTAAAAAGTGGATGGATAAATAGTTACACGTTACCCTTTTTATGCGGAGTGACAACCCAAATAAAACACTAAATTTAGACTACTACAGTCACATAACAAATGGTCTTGACATTAGAACCCATGAGTTATAATCCAAAAATTATAAATGATTTTTTATATAAAAGGATAAAGAGAAAGTGAAATCATTTGTGAGATGGGAAGAATTATTATAGAATCATGCAACCTGAATGAAATTTATAGAAGAATAATTAAACACTCGTATTGGTTATTGAGTATTTTATTATATTGGTTATATCATAAATGTAGTATAAGAAGTCCTATATGTTTTTTCATCCTTTGAGATATCATACAACTATATGAGAAATGTTTAGCATAAGTATAATGTATAATATTTCACAGAAACACAAAACACTTTTCTCATTGTATCTCTTGAAAATATAAAAGATCTCTTTGAAAAGTATTTTATGAAAATTAATTCGTATGCTCACATTTTATAAAACAATAAATATCAATTCACTTTTAAAAAACAAAAATAATACAGTATTGTATTCATTAGATAATTTAAAATTCAAATTGAATAATACTATATTATCATAGAGAGATAAAGAGAAAATATTATTATCATTACAAAATAATCAGTAAACTAATGACCAAAATTTAAAACAATAAAGAATATTATTAAATAATTTTAAATTATCCATTAAATACTTGAAATTGTCTCTCAAATAATATTTCAATAAAATATTCCATGAAAATAAAATGTTTAAATTAGAAATATGAAGTGAAAAAAAATTATATTTAAAAAATCCATCAGTATGAAGAGAAATTCAAACATAATAAAAAAACATTAAAAATATTAAAAATTATTTTTTTAGTTTCAAGTTCTATGTTTCATGCGTGAAGATAGAACACCCCTTTATCATCATAAATATATGCTTAAAATAGAAAAAATATATTTCATATTGGTTATATATAATTAATATAAATGTATAATGTCATTAATAAATTAAATATATGAAATAATCTTATAGAAAATTGATAAATGAATCAAAATGAAAAATAGATTATAATTTCAGGTATGATTTCACATAACGACATAACAAATATTCAAAAAAGTGAATTTATCTTAAGTATTTTTCTTTACATAAGTGAACTGATCACGTAGGAAAATCCTTCACGGATTTTCACATAATAGAATCGATGCAGATGAATCTATATAGTGGATTCGTGTAGGGTAATTAATCATATAGTAAATTCATGTAAGGGATAAATATATAGGAATCATCATGTAAGCGATTCACGTATCTGAATTCTTGAATTTTGTAAATATATTGAATTCTTCAAGTTAAAATCTTAAACATACCTTGATAAATATAAAATTATATTTTAGTGAAATTAAATTATATTTATAAAAAATATTTATATTTTTAAATAATCAACAATCTCCTTAATCATATTTATGAAACTTAATTTATGATTAATAAAATTAATATTTTTTTAAAAAAAACTAGTAAAAATCAAACTTAAAATATACATTGATTTAAGTCCTAATTTCTGATAATATGTAGATAAGTTAAGAAAATTATATCTTCTAATGAAATATAGAAATTATTAATAAATATCTAACCTAAAATTAATCACTAAATTTGTATTTATTTAGCCCAATATATGATCGAAATATTAAGACTAAATGAATCTAGAAAATTAGCTATAGGGATTTAAAAATGGTTACATGAATAAAAAATCATCTATGTAGTGGATTAGGATTTACCTATATGGTTTAAAATGTATTTTATATATGTAAATAGTAAAAAACATGTATAAATTATATTTTGAGGCCCCAAATTAAATATTTGTCATAGTGACTCCCAATAAAACTTGTATAAAATGTTATGACTAGTAAAAATATGAAAAAAAATTTATGTAGTTAAATATTATGTCATGATAAAATTTAAACATACTTCAATCAACACACAATTCAAAGTATTATTTCATTTAAAGGTAATAAAAAATAAATATTTGTAATTTTGAAAATATAAAGTGGTTCATGGATCTACTCAACACACACTTGAAGGCTTCCAATTTCATAAACCACCCACACATTGGGGTATCCTTTTTCTTAACTCAAACCATTCAAAACTAATTTCACACATAAACAATAAAAAACTCTTATATCACACCAAAAAATTATTTAAAATCGATTTCAATTTTAAATATAAAATGGGATATCCATTTTTTTAAAGAATCCCAAAACATCACTTTTCAAGAGTCCTAAATCATGCTATTAAAAAATTTAGGGAATCCAATTTAAAATAAGAATGCAATAATTGTTTATAAGCAATATATTTTCATGAAAATACACACATCAAACACTTTTTTTCCAAAAAACTAATTGAATCTATACATGAAGAGAAATATAGTTCCTCATAAGAAAATGAGAGCCTTATACCATGAATATAATATTAAATAACTGAGATCCAATAAAATATAGGCTCATGAAGACATGAAAAAATACTTATCGAAACAATTCTCGATGCATAACAAAATGAATAAAATAAACTCGATCCCTTTCTTCCTCCCTCACAAAATATAAAGAATAATTATCATTGAATCATGAAAAAACACATATATATTGTCATAACACCCCCAATATATGTTTCCTTTCAAGATATATAGAGAATATATAGAACGATGAAAATGAACAATGAATAACAGACTCTTTCTATGAGTTTCTAATATCCAAAACTGAAAGATACATCAGTATTTCTCCATATAAGATTTTTTATCACAAAAATATCCAAGGGTAATCTTTACGATCTATATCCAAGGATTTAAAATGAATAATGAGACAAATGGGAGAAATATTAAGTAAAAAAATTATTTTTAGATTATTAAAATAATGTCTCATGGTTTTTCCACACTGTTTAATAAATCATGTGAAAATAGTGCTCCTTATTCTATCCATTAAATACGGTTTTGTGGCCGAGATACATGTTTTGTTTTACTATGTTCCAATTATGTTAAATTTTACTCTCCCTAATAACCAAAAGTCTCCATGTTTCCTATGAATTCTATACTATTTGGACTAAATATGTACCGATCATGAACATGTCCAAAAACCGCCAAAAAACCATAAGAAACACTTGGAACAAATAAATAATAGTTCAAGACATAATATGGTAAAAAAATTACATGTGCATTTAATTGAAATCTGTAGGTGAAAAATTTTCCCCACCATATCACTTTCTATCCCTAGAAACTAAAGGTTTGAAGAAGTCTGATCAAAGAAAAGATGATTCCATTTATCCCTCATAGTTAGTTCTCGTTCCCATGTCTCTTGAGATTCCATTCCATGCTATCCAAATACTCTACCCATATGAATTTATTTCCCGTACATAATTTTGTGTTGGGAATCAAGAATATGAATAGGTCATTTGATTACTAGCATATCCAATTCCAATTCATGCTCTTCCCAGTTAGAAATATTTTTGGGATTAGGATGATACTTCTTAAGTTAATACATATAAAAAACCTCATGGATAGAGGTGAAGTGATATGGAAAGACTAAATGGTAATATAAAATTCCAATACACTCCTCAACTTCCAAAGGTCTGACATATCTCACATCTAACATTCCTTGCTTCCCAAGATAATGGGGACCCAACTGGGGTGAAACAGTCAAGAACACTTGGTCACCTACCAAAAATTATAATTGAATTTGGTGATAACCCAAATAATATCAATTTAAATTTTGAGCCATCAACTATAATTGATGAATAATTTTAATTTTAATTTATGTCTCAAGATCATTTCTTGGTCCCATAAGAGAAGTTTCACCAAAAACAACAAAAAAAGAGGTGAATTACATTATTTTCCAAATTAATGATCAAAAGGATCCAATATGATAGAATATTGGTAACTATTTTTAATAGAGCCAAACCATTCCCAAATTTCTATCTTAAGAACCTCCAGATTACATGATGCAAGATCAGATCAAATATCCCCAAATATGAATAACTCACTCCATCATTACATCTATCTAAGAATGGTGATCCATACTAGACTTATCTTGAGGGTCAATAACCTCATAGATGTATTTCAAAAATAAAGAGGTAAAATAGGGATTCATATAAAAAATAATTGCATATGACACCCCATGAAACCTCAAAATTTTCTAAATATATAGCTTTCCAAAATCCTCAACCTTGGTAGTTTCTCAAATCAGAATGAAATGAGCCGACCTGGTTAGTTGATCAATCATTAACCATATGGAATTATTTCCTTGGAGAGTATATGATAACCCAATGATGAAATCCATAGATATCTCTTCTAATTTCTAGATATTAATTGAGAAGGGATGAAGTAAGGATGAATTATTTTTGTGATTTTCCTTAATCTGATGATCGGTATAACAACATAACATAAAATTTGTTATGTCTTGTTTAAAACATGAATACAAAAAATGATGTTTCTTATCATATTACATATTAATTGTATTGGGATGAAAAAACCACTAAGAACAATGGGAAAAAGATTCTATAATAACCTTTCTCCTAGAATAAATAATGAAAAGCTGATTATTGATACAAATAAATCCATATGGGGAGAAAACCCATTTGAAAATGGTCTCCCCACCATATAAGGAGTTACTGATGCGCCAAATACATTCATCCCATTATTTTTCAAGAAATACCAACTCAATAAGACAGTATTCCAACGGAAAACCATCTATAACAATAGATGTCACTTATTCTATCACATCTAGATACATTAGATTAAATATTTCCACCAGTTTCTATTCAACTTTTGATTCCATACCTACTTTAAAAGACATGTTTCTACTCAAATAATCCACAAAAACATTCACTTTTACTGAGTTCTAGTAAATTTCAAAGTTTAATTACTAAATATAATCCACCCTTCACCTATTCCCAAGGATCTGGTCCTTCTGAAAAAACTTATAACTCAAACTATCTTTTAATAATAAATAGAGAACCTTAACTCAAATTGGAAATGTCACTAACTATTTAGATAATGCATAAAAACTATCAGTTATAAATAATGGGAGAGATAATCCTTCTTGTGTGACCAAAGGTGATGATATCTATATGTGGCTATATGACCCACTTGAATTTAAATACACCATAATCCTACACCTAAAACATCACAAATCACTAAATTGTCATTTACTTATTTTCTTAAAATAATGATAGGTCCTAAGGTTATGCACTATTTTAATTAATTAGTAGATTTATAACACTTATAATCTTATATGAAATTTAACCATTTTCTACTAAGAGAAATCAAAGAAGATGAAATATTTGTGAAATCATAAAAAAAAATTATGATAATTTACTATAAAACCGAAGAAGCATCAAATCTCAAATACATTATGTGGATATTCCCATGTCAAGTCAACTTTCACCTTTTTAGGATCAAATGTGATGTCATTTTATGAAACCAAATGTCCCAAGAACATAACATTTTAATTATAAAAATTATATTTCAATAACTTACCATAAAGGTGGTGATCTCTCATGGTTGCCAAAATAGATATTAAGTGGTTCACCTAATATTTTTCATATTGTGAGTAAAACAAAATATCGTCAATGAATACCATGAAAAATGAATCAAGGAATTAGTGGAATATGTTACTCATCAAAGAATTTAAAATAGATAGAAAATTAGTCAGAACAAATGAAATCACAATATATTCAATGTCTTTATACCTACTCTTAATGGTGGAATTTTGAATATACAACTTCTTAATTCCAAGTTGATGATATCTAGACTAAAGAAAAATATTAGAGAACCCCATTTCCCATGTTAAATGGTCAAAGAAGTCATTAGTGAAGCAAAAAAGGGTACATATTCTTGATCATACTCGGATTAATATTATGACAGTTAAAAGAAAAATAAAGCACCTACTCAGTCTTTTTAGAGAAAATAATAATAAATGGCCATGGTGATATAGTAGTATTTATGAATCATTTTACTTATTAATCACCAAAAATTAAGATTAAATTCCTTGAATTACTCTAAAGACATATGGTATAATGGAATTGGTGTATTATGAGTTCCTAGCACCATATAGATTGATAAAATGACTTCCCTATGTGGAGTATGATTTTAGAAACTCATTGGGTACAAATTAAATAATTCCTTAACCACCAATGGAATATCACAAACTATGGGTTCTTCCCCAAGTTTAAGTGAAAAAAATAAACTTACCATATTTCAAAAAAAGAGGTTTTTCAGAAATATATATTGGATACCACTCTGCCAAAATAGTTGTGAGCTCCCATCAGAGTGTGTAAAAGACACTCACTAATAATAGAAATCAATATCTTATTTAAGGGAAATGAACCAATCCATCCCAAGTATACCATATAAAGGATCTACATAAAGAACTAGAAAATCTAAAATTATCGTGACTTTTGATTTCCAAAGAGAACATGAGGAACAATAAAAACCCTTATCCTCTTTCTTATCAAGAGGAATCATCAAATCCTTAAATGGTCATGATTTCATTTGGAAGTTTCAAAATATTCACAAAATGGGTTAATATAAAGGAATTAGAGGAACCATTATCACATAAAGTAGTCACTAAAGATGATTCAATAAATATAGTACCTCTCATATTCATTGGGACCACATCAACATCCACTAAAAAAACTTCCACCGTGTATATCTAATTTATTCTATGAACATATGTTTGAAACACTATATTATTCGAAGAATATAACTGTACAATAGATCCTTTAGGTTCCAATGAGCCAATACCATAATGTGGAGAAGAAAAATCATAATATATATTTTTTACAAGTGACCTATAAATCCTTAAAAGTTACAATTTTTAGGAGGCATGAGGAAATTATGCTTAATGCACCTAGTCTTACTACACTATTAGCAAATAATATATACACTTCTAATAATTGCTGAAGGTGTAGTATAAGTCTGTTGATGAGATTTACCATGACTAAATTTATAAACCTCATTCCATTTTTTATTCATTACATAAGATCTGTTGAAACTACTACTAGTTAGACGAGGAATCCCAACTGGCCTTCAGTTTCTTACCATATAAATATATTACATAATAACTATGTTAAAAAACTCAGTATAGGAGGTAATCTTCAATATATTGTCCTACAATTGAATATTGGGCCCCAAGACAAATTAAATATCTATTCAATTAAATTGACAATTAATATAATCATGGCTGAGAAATGAGCCATCTTCATGAAGCGATTAATAGACACTATTACAATTTGATCAAATTTTTGAATGGTTAAGAATACCATGTTTTTATCAATTATCAATGATTGAGGGAGAAATTATTAGAGAAATATAGATTTGAAGTCTTTACACAATAAACCTTTATGTTACCTTTCTTAGAACATTTTTTCCACCATATCTTAATAGAACCTTCATATTAAAGGTGGAACACTTCACCATTAATGAATCTAGGGTTTCTAGGTAGTCTAAAATCCACTCAATCTTATCCAACCGGTCCACTTCCTAAGGATCATTCATTACTTAAAAGAATAATGATTTTTAGAAGAGAATATCTTAAGATCAATATATATCTCTACAAGTCCCTAGTTTTCATTCCCCTACTTAAGTTGGGATGGGGACAACACCCTAGTCCATAGCAGGAACCACTCACACTACTACTTCAACAAGATCCTGATTAATATGAGGGTTTCTTTGTATAACATTAACTATGACACCCTCTTAAGGAACTCAAGGAAGCCTTCTAGGTGGAATGGTACCACATACAGAAAAGTTAAAAGACTATCATACATGTTATAAATATTTGTTTGAACCAAGATAACATAAGAAAAGAACTAAAATTAAATAAAAACTCAACATGAGAGACACAATCCACAACATCTTATGGAAACATAAATCTAATTACATTAATATCTATCTAAGAAATTAATCATAATCTACCCCTTATGTCCTGAAAATCCAATCTTCTATCTACAAAAACATTCCAAAACTTGGAGACCACATGCAATGAACCATTATTTAATACGATTTTTTTCATCAACATACCTAGTTTATCCTAAAACCAGACTCCCAAGTCCGCCCTCAACATGGCCTGAAGTTTGTTCATGATCTCCATGAGTTAGAAAAAAGTTCGTGGTAACAAATAAATCCCATTAGAAATGATTTATCCAACAATAAACCAAACAACTACTTCTTTTCATATATATATATAAGAAATAAAACATGCCAATAGCAATTCAGACAATTGAAGTGTTGGGACCAAGAAGTTTAGTGATTTTTTAAGAATAAGCAAAAGGAATAAGGGGTTTTCAATGTATTTTATAACATAATTCATCTTAATTTGTTTCACTTTCCCTCAAATTGGATCAGATAGAAATTATCGGCTCATGTGTATCCAACGAATTCCACTATCTCGAGTTCTTTGGATATACACTACCGTTTTCACGACCTGTCCCCTAGGGCCCATGTCGTGAATACCCCATTCCCTCCTTCTATAGGCCAGGGGATAGATACTATCACCAAATGCACAATTCCCTAAAACTGGGAAGACATTGCCTTTATAACCTTTAAACACACACACAAGAAAACACACAGCTGGATATGAAACACTAAGTAAACTGTGTAACAAATGAGTGTTGAAAGTAAAAGGGGATAGAATACATGCCCAACTAGAAAGTATAAGTACAAATGTGATACAATAAAACTAAAGGTAGGGAAAGTCATCAGATGGGTTGTTGATTCATGCTCAAATTTACCCAAAAGAAGAAGGTAGGATGGTCCTTGTAGTCTAGCTTGGGTTGTCGAATCCTCAGAGACCTAAGAAGTACCTACCGACACGTACATTCTATGGATTATTTTTTGATATGAAGTGACCAACTAGGGTTAATTTAAGATGGTGTTAAAGGATCACTATCATATTTAAGTTAATTCAAATTAAGGTAATGAGTTTATCCTAGGTTATCGCTCGGGGTTGATTGGATGAATTCCTTTTTAAATGATTTAAATTTCTTATAATTGAGATGGGTTCTTTTAAGAAGATCAAACATAATAATCACTTAATGGTTTAATGCCTAAATACCCTAATACTTATCACCTATAAACTTGAAGGATCAATGTTTTGATCACTCCAAGGTAAAGGTTCATATTAGCACTTGAAATGTATGACCGTAAATTAAATAAGGATGAAGATGTTTTAAAATCATCAAATAAAAATATTATTTAAAAGAAGTGATTATCCATTAATGGAGTGATAAATGAAATCCAATATAGACCCTTTCTACTCCCTTGGATCAACCCATTAAATATTTAGCCCTCCATTGATGACATGTCTTCAACGGAAGCGGGAAGTAGACTTACGTGAGTGGTATTGAAGATGTAAAAACAACAACAAAAATCAATCACTCCACCATTGTGTGATAAATATCACAATGTATGGTGTGAATAAATTCACACCTTGAAGCAATGGTATCAATGTGATATGTAAAAGAGCATAGTAAGAGTAAAGGAAGAAATTTTATTAATAAACTAAGGTGAATTAAACAACTTACATGAGAAAGAAATGTGATTACAAACACAAAGCGGCAACATAAGACTACAATGAAAACAAGCACCAAATATGAAAAACTACTCCATCAACACTTATTTAAATAGGCTTTTTGTGAGCCTTGGGTCGAGCCTCAAACAGTAAAAATCATCCCACTTGATTATGGTAGGCCTAAGGTGGTGGATAACTTGTGAAACATGGACTTTTCTACTCTTGACCCGAGGTGGAAGCCATCTTGCAACCACCGAACAGGCGTTCTTATAATACCTTTATGAGGGCCAAAATATAATGGTCATTAGAGGAAGAAAATGGAGCCCCAAATATTTCCTAACATCATGTAAAGTTTGGGTTCATTTGGAGTTGTGGATTCCGAGATATGATTAGATTGGTAGGATGTGTTCTGGGCCGTAGAATCTAGCCCAGAATTTTATCTCCAAATTGGGCTGCCTTAATAACCACCATGGAGGCTGAATTAGCACTGGCTCTTGGAGACTTATTTGTTACTCTACACGTATTCTATCATCCCATGAATGTTGGGATTCATTGGGCCTGTATGTTGGGCCCCATATTCTCATCAGTGGGCTGGTGTCCAATCTGACTTCTCCAGAATTGTTTGCATAAAATCCCATTTTGGTGGTCTTCCAATGTGGATATTCAAACAATCCAAAAATATGAATTGTTCCCAATATAATTAGAAAACTCAAAGTTAAATATTAAAATAAAATCAAGATCATTGGGTACTTTAAATGATGTGGAAATATGTACCACATAATAGTGCATTTTAAGAAGGAATTACAATCATAATGTGAAATGATGTTCAAAGTGTAAAATGCACTAAAATGGTGTTTATGAATAATAAAGAAAATGAATATTATATATATTAAAAATTAATATTAGCCTCATTTAGTGGCTAATCACACCCCCCAACTTGAGTTTTTCTACGACCAAAATATATCTCAACAATATGAAATTCGAATTCCCTTTTCCAAAAACATTTTAATACACAACGATCACCAAAAAACCTTATACCAAACAATTATAAAACCCATCAAAATATTTTAATAAAATATAGTTTCATAAGAAGACCCCAATCTCAATCCCATAATTTTGTTTAAATTCATTACCATATTTCATCCAATGTCAATTAAGTATGAGGATGTGTTGTGTATCACAATAGGCATGGGGGTTCATCTTTATTTAAGGGGGAAATAACAGAAGCGCTAGGTGGAATAACATTTCAATATTAAGATGAGTATTCAATTTTTTTATTGTATTATTTTTTTTGTTTTTGAAATTTTTCCATGGTAATTGAAATTGCACTCAAAAGAGTCAACCCCTGTAGCAAGACTTTGCCAATAACTCCCAGGCTCGAAGACCTTAGGGCACCAGGTGAAGCCCATATACTCGGGAATCATCTCTAGTTAACTAAATCAAAAACAATTTCGAATTAACAAAAATAGAGATGAAATTACTAACTATGTGCCAGAGAACTATGGAGTCATGATCCCCAAGTTCCGAAAGCCATTCATTAGGTCATTTCATTGTTCTACGTGCAAATTTATTGTTTTTTTAATTTTTATTGAATACTCATATTAAAAATAAAATGATCACCAAACCTATGATATTTATTTGGGGGACCCCATGAAATCAAACTAATACCCCACTATCCAAAGGACGTGCATTGTGATATTTTTTTATTTGGATGAAAATATAAACAATGAAATATCACATTGGACAGCCACACATTCCAAAATATATGCTCATGAAATTATACATGGACTAAAATAAGAATCAGGTCATGCTAAATTATTTGATATTTAGTTTCAAAGTGTGAAATGTGTATTACCATGTTCAATGTTAAAGGAATTTTCCTTCCATTTACAAACTTTTTTTTTCAAATCATTCATTTTTTTGACACAAAATCAACATTTATTTTATCTCCCCCCCAACATTAAATAACATTGTCCCCAGTGTTTGAAGAAATGAAAATTTAGAAGGAGTATAGGTAGGTAAGGATATTTCAAAAAGGAAATTGAAATATGAGGATCATGGAATGAAGTCACCTGGTGGTTGAAGTTGAAGTTCTTGTTGCTCCAATTTAGTCCTTTGATATCCATGTCACTTACACAGTTACCTAGTAGAAAAAGAATAAAAGAAAGAAAAAAAACAATATATATATATATATATATATTTATATAATAAATAATGTAAAATATAAGTATATATATATAAATTATAGAATAAGGAAGCAAAAAAAGTCATAGGTCAGTGGTAAACGCGTGCCCCTGTCTCCCTTCGGTCCTGGGTTTGATTCCCCACAGATTCGCTAGTTGTGACGGGGTTTGACCCACGACCTATAACGTGCCCTTTATTTATTTATTAATTTATTTATTAATTTTTTTTTATTTTTATTTTAACTTAAAAACACATTAAAATAAAATGAACTGATGATACATTGTCTTCTTTTTAAATTTCTGGGTAAGGTATTACTTAACGATCACACCACATGACATGGATGAATATGGTGCTCCCCTTTCATTCCCATCCATACTCATAATAGAAGAACATGTCAACAATATTTTTTTATATTAAAATTATTAATTAATCCCATTTAAAAAATAAAGTTGATTAAAACAATAAAAAGATAAAAAACTTGAAAACCATGGGTTTCCTCCCATGCAACACTTTGTTTAACGTCATTAGCCCGACATGGATCCTAAATCTATCAATTTTTTCCTGGTTAATAGGTTGGCTCAGTTAACTCAACCTCTGTTTCTTGTTTATTGAATGATTCAATTAATGGTTTTAACCTTTGACCATTGAACTTGAAAATGTGACCACTAGTGGGAACTTGAATCTCTACTTCCCCATGGGGGTACACATGATGCACTATAAAAGGACCTGACCATCTAGACCTTAACTTTCCAGGGAGTAAATGATGTTTTTAACTATACAAGAGAAAGTATTTTACTGGTTCAAATTTTTTTACTTTGATATTCCTTTATTGGTAGGCTTGAACTCTATCGTTATTGAACCTTGAATTTTGATAAGCCTCCATCCTTAGTTCCTCAAGTTCATTGAGATATAATTTCCTTTCTGTTCTGGCCAATGAGAGGTCATAATTTATTTTCTTAATTACCCAAAAATCCTTATGTTCAATCTCTACTGGAAAATTTCATGCATTACCATAAACCAATCTATATGTGGATATTCATAAAATGGTTTTATATGCGGTTTTATAGGCCCAAAGAGAAATTAAGATTTTTCTAGACCAATCTTTCCAAGATGGTTTAACAGTTTTCTCAATAATTTGTTTGATTTCTTGATTGGGTAACTCATATTGACCATTGGTCTATGGGTGGTGAGCAGTAGACACTTCATGAGAAATTCCATACTTTTCCATGAGTGATCAGAATGGACGACTGCAAAAATGAGTTCCATAATCACTAATGATAGCTCTTGGAATTCCAAATCTAGAGAAAATGTTTTATTTTAGGAATCTAATCACATTTTGATGATCATTGGATTTTGTGGGAATGTCCTCAACCCATTTTGAGACATAATCAACAGCTAAGAGGATGTAGAGGTATCCCTTAGAGTTTGTGAAGGGACCCATGAAATCGATTCCCCATTAGTAAAATATTTCAATCACTAAGATGGGATTGGGTGACATTTGATTACTTTTTATGATGGACCCTACTTATTGACACCTAGGACATCTTTGAAAAAATGTGTAAGAGTCCCTTGAGAGGGTGGGCCAGAAGAGACCACACTGAAGAATCTTAGAAGATGTTTTCTTAGAGTAGAAGTGACCTCCACATGCCTCACTTTGACTGAATTTAAGGATGGGATCTTGTTCAGATTCTGGGACACACCTCTTAATGACTTGGTCCAGACAGAAATTATAGAGGTATGGATCATCAAACACATAGTGTCTAACATCAGAAAGGAATTTCCTTAGAGCAAGAGTCAATAAGAATTTTGGAATGACACCTGTAACTATGAAATTGGCTACGTCGGCATACCAAGGGTAGTCACTCCCAGAGTATAGGTGTTCATCAGGAAATGAATCAGACACACAAAGGTGATTTGAGCTGTCTGTGAATTCCATCCTAGAGAGGTGATCAACTACAACATATTCAACACACTTTTTATCCTTGATTGTGAGGTCAAATTCTTGTTAGAGAAGGACCCACCTAATCATTCTAGACTTAGCATCTTGTTTTTGGAAGAGGTATTTTAGTGCATAATGGTCAGTGAACACAGGGATGGGGGGTCCTAAGAGGTAGGACCTAAACTTCTCTAAGGAAAACACAATAGCATGTAACTCCTTTTCAATAGTGGTGTAGTTGATTTGGGCATCATTTAAGGATTTGTTTTCATAAGCAATAACATAAGGAGTTTTATCATAATGTTGTCTTAACACAACTCCTACAACAAAGTCACTGTCATCACACATAAGTTTAAAAGGGAGGTTCCAATTTGGATATTTCATAATGGGAGGAGTGGCGAGAGATGATATGAGGGTTGAGAATGAACCCTCACAGCTTTCTGTCCAAAAATGGAGCATCCTTTTCTAGGAGAACCCAAATGGGACGGGATATTGAACTAAAGTACTTGATGAATCTTCTATAGAAACTAGCATGTCCTAAGAAAGATCTCACTTCATTGATAGTTTTTGGTGATGTAAGGTGACAGATGATGTCAACCATGGCTTTAAAAACTTCAATCCCACTACCTAAGACTAGATGGCCTAGAACTAGTCCCTCTTTAACCGTGAAATGGAATTTTTCCTAGTTTAGGACTAGATTCTTTCCTTCACATCTAGACAAGACTCTCTCCACATTCCTCAGACATTCCTCAAATGTATCCCCAAACACAGAGAATTCGTCCATGAAGACCTCAAGAAAATCACCTACCATGTATGAGAATATTCCCATCATGCACCGCTAGAAGGTTCCAGGGGAATTGCATAACCTGAAGGGAATGAATTTGAAGGCAAAGGTTCCTAATGGACAGATGAATGTAGTCTTCCCTTGACCCTCTAGGGATACCTCAATCTAATTTGACCCCAAGTACCCATCTAAGAAATAGTAGAATGAATGAACTACCACTCTCTCAAGGACGTATTCAATGAATGGTAAGGGGAAATGATCCTTCTTGGTGAATGAGTTTATCTTCCTATAGTCAATACAGACCCTCCATCCACTACTCACCAAGGTTGGAAGAAACTCTCCATCCTTATTGGTTATCACTATGATTCCTGCCTTCTTGGGAACCACTTGAATTGGGATCACCCACTCACTCTCGGATATGGGATATATGATACCATCTTTTAACAATTTCAGAAGTTCCTTCCTTACTACCTACATGAGATTAGGATTGAGTCACCATTGATGTTGATGACATGTCTTTGAATCAGATTCTAGAACAATCCTATGAGTCCCGATAAGTAGGATAATCCCAGGAATATCAGACGGGGCCCAACCAATGTCTTTCTTATGTTTCCTAAGGACTTCTAGAAGCATCCTCTCATGATTGGATTCAAGATAAGAATAAATGACAATATTATGTGCTTGATTGTCCCCTACGAAGGCATACTTGAGTGTGGTGGGAAGTTCCTTCAATTCAAGATCAGTTTGGTTCAGAATTTCAGCAGAAGATTAGAACATTGGATCAAGATCAATTTTGTTTCCTAGATTTTTAGATAGGATTGATTCCCCACATGTAGAAGGTTCAACTACTAGATTGGATTGATCAGATTTAGGGAAGGAAGTTGGAGTGGTCTCCATAAAATTGGTTTCCTGAATGGTTTCACTGACTGTTGGACCTAAGACTTCATCATAAGAGAAATTTGAAAATGATTCAAGACAAGGAGATAAACTTCATTCATGTGAACATAGGAAATCAATCTCATCCTCACTTAAGCATCCATCAAATATTTCTTGATGTTCTATGGATTCATTATCAATGCTTCCTATCCCCTTTACTTCACGAATGTCCTCGTCATCCCCTATTTGTGATCTTTCATTATAGATGTTTAAGTCTAGACTCATGTTTCCAAAGGTGAAGGTCATGTTCCTATTTCGGACTTAGATAACAAAGTTGATTGTTGCAAGGAAGGGATGAACAATGATGATTGGGGTTTGTTCCTTATTTCTAAAGTTTGGATGGTTGTTAAGGACAATAAAGTCAGTAGGGTAGATGAAGATTTCAACCTTTACTAGAACATACTTTAAAATCCCCTTTGGAACCCTAATGCTATGATCAGCAAGTTGAAGTGTGAAAAATGTGGGTTGGAGCTCTTCTAGGCCTAACTAGAAATACACAACATAAGGGATGAGATTGACACTAGCACCTATGTCACACAAGGCCTTGAAAACTTTTCTCCCTTCTAGTTCAATATTGATGTAAGGGCAACCGGGGTCTTTCAACATATGAAGAATGGTCTCTTGAATGGTGTTACTCACATTAGCAGCCGAAAGGACATGGTTTTTATGTGAAAATTTTCTTTTAATAGTGAACATGTCCTTAAGGTTCTTTGAGTAGGCAGGTATGGGTTGGATTGAATCGAGAAGGGGAATTTTCATCTTGACTTGTGAGAATATTTCCCTAAACGTTTCACTCAATTGAGGCTTGGTTTTCCCCCTCATGCATTGAGGAAATGGTGCAGGTTGTGGGGTTGTTTGTTGAAGAGTTGTTTCTTTCACATTGTTATCAGTTTCTTCAGTTTTATCTTGTAGTTCATTTAAATTTTCATCCAAGTTGGAATCTTCAGATGGGTTCTGAATTAGTTGTTTAGGTTTCTCAATTGGTTTCCCACTTCTTAAAATTGTCACAATATTTAGTTTTTCATGAGTTGTTTGAGTAAAAATTGACTCTCCCCTTGAAGTTGAGGATGGTACCGCCTTAGCAGGCATGGGTGCCTTTCCAGTTTTGATGGTTTGAAGTTCTTGTTTTAGGGAAGATACTTATGAGTTCATCCTCTCCATTTGTTTTTCACATTTTTTCTATTAGGCTTTGTGGAACAGTTTGGTTTGGTGCTTGATAAGATTGGTTTATCCCAGGGGGATATTTGGGAGGTTGGATGGTTTGTTGAAAATGGACTAGTGGCTGTTGGTATTGGATAGGTTGGGTTTGGAACAAGTTATGGGTTTGGTAGTTCTGATGGGGGTAAGGATTTTGTCCCTATGTTTGGCTAGGTTGTTGTTTATCTTTCCAGCGGAAGCCTGGGTGGTCATTATACCTTAGGTTGAAGTTGTCTTGGTATTGAGGCTTTTGAAAGTTCCAAGCATTTACTTCCACTGGGGGTCCTCCTAAAAGAACATCCTTGATGGTTGGAATGGTTGGGCAGTTGTTTGTCTTATGGTCATGTTTGTCACAAATTGTGCAAATAGGTTCAACAGTTTGGATTTCATGGACATTCCTAAGGTCTATCTCTTCAACCTTCCTAGAGAGTGCTGCGAGTTTAGCCCTAAGGATTTAATCTTCTCTAAGTGTATGAATTCCAGTAGTTATTTGTGGATTTTTAGAATAAGGTGAAGTTCCCTATGTTTAGTTTTGTTCAGAAAGTCTTTCTAGATACTCGTAAGCATCATTAGGGGATTTGTTTTTAAAGGTTCAATTACACATCATGTTAATGAATTATTTGTTTCCTAAACCCAACCCTTCATATAAAATTATCACTTTTTCAGGAATAGAAAAACCATGGTGTGGAACCATGTTTAGGGTGTCTTTGATCCTATTCCATGTTTCAGAGAATGACTCTCCCTCTTTTTCACAATTTTTTTGGATACTCTTTTTAAGTGCAATTATTTTGTGGTGGGGAATGTATTTTTTGAAGAATTTTAATTTTAGTTGGTCCCAAGAGTTTATGGATTATGGACTCAAATTTTTTAGCCAATTTTTAGCTCAATCCTTTAAAGAAAAAGTAAATTACATCATATTAGGCGATTCTAGTTGATGTGGGGGACACATGGTTTCTATAATGTCATTGAACTCTTTAATGTGAAGGTAGGGAATCTCAGACTCCATTCCCTGGAATGTGGGAAGGTGGTTTAGGACATGGGGTTTGAAGATGTAGTTTTAATATCCTAGGGAGTTGTGTCTAATTCATGAGGGGGAATTGTTCCAGGCAGGTGTGAGGTAGTCATTCATGGTTTGATCGATTTCATTCCCCAAGTTTGGGGCAGCCTCATTTGGGTTTCCATTTTGGTTCCCACCTGGGTTTTGAGTTGGTTTTTTTGAAGACCTTCCATTGAAAAGGGATCAATTTTTTAATCTAGAGTATAAGGAATATTAGGATCTAATGGAAACAATCCTCTAGGTTCACTTGACTCCCCAACCCCAGGACTATCCACCCTAACTAGACAGTTTGATCGATCGTGGGTGTTGGCGGACATGCGCCAAAAGAAAAAAAATGAGAAAGGGACAAGATAAGAGATCTTGGTTGAGAATAGAATAAATGGGGGAGAATAGAATGAGTATCTATATGACTTACTTGGGTCCCCGACAATGGCACCAAAATTTGATTCACGCTCAAATTTACCCAAAAGAAGAATACAGGATCGTCCTTGTAGTCTTTCTTGGTTTGTCGAATCCCCAGACACCTAAGAAGTACCTACAGACATGTACATTATATGGATTGTTTTTTGCTATGAAGTGGAAAACATGTGTTGATTTAAGATGGTTTTAAAGGATCACCAACAGATTTAAGTTAATTAAAATTAAGGTAATGAGTAGATCCTTGGTTATCGCTCGGGGTGGATTGGATGAATTAAATTTTTAATGATTTCAATTTTATATAATTGAGATGGGTTCATTTAAGAAGATCAAACATAATCAGAAATTACTAGTTTAATGCCTAAACAACCTAATAAAAATCACTTATACACTTGAAGGATCAAAGTTTTGAGCAATCCTAGGTAAATGTTCGTATTATCACTTGAAATGTGTGACCTTAAATTCAATAAGGATGAAGTGGTTTTAAAATCATCAAATAAAAATCTCATTTAAAAGAAGTGATTATCCATTAATGGAGTGAGAAATAACATCCAATCCCGCCCCTTGATTATAATGAATAATACATTACATACATTGTTATTACTTTATAATTGAAGCAAACTTATTACAAAATATAACAAAACCAGGAAAGGACCATATAGGTATAGTGTCCTTAGAAATTGGGAAACATAAAAAACTGGTTCATAAATCATCTACACTGTCTCCCTTTTATATTATCATATCTAGAGTCCCTTTTGGCATATCTTACTCAATATCATTCTTCTTGATCTGGGGAAAAGAAAACATACAAAAGGGTGAGATCAAATGCTCAGTAAGGGTAAATAAAAGAAATATCAATCACATCATATTCATAAGAACATATCATTTTGGAAATCTTAACCTACAAAAGAGATCATAATTTCATAACATGGGATAAATCATAGTAGTAAAATTTAATACCAATAATCATAACTTAAAATATGAAACTTTGTGGCATACACACATAATCATATAGAATCATTTCTTAGTAGTCAAAACTCATTTCCAAGACTATCGTAGAGGACAAAGTCCATTTCTGAACTGAGTTCACTCCTCGTTTCAGTCCTATTTCACTGAACCAGTTTAACCTTCCATTCCAGCCATGTCTATCTCATGAGATATAAATCTTTATCCAATGTATTGGAGGGATATATAGGTCTCACCCATCTCATAATGATACTATTCTTATGTGTTC
Organism: Viscum album; assembly: GCA_963277665.1. Lineage (NCBI taxonomy): Eukaryota > Viridiplantae > Streptophyta > Magnoliopsida > Santalales > Viscaceae > Viscum > Viscum album. Next base: position 613,868,649 of record OY728119.1, on the reverse strand, counting down.
CACAATATCATAAATCATACATCATAGAATAACCCATGTAATAAAAATGGGATTCTTAAACATCATGCCATCATAACATAATCCCTATAAGATAAAAGGACATCATAAAAATAATTCCATCCTAACATAATAAAATCAATGTAAAAATAGGGATAGAAATAGAACCCTATATTATCTTAGATGGAAAATAATTTTGATAAAATTCTTGAACTCCATTCTTGAGGAAAATATCCTTTCTACTTCAAAAATTTTTTTCCTTTATTAACATGTCATAAAATTTTAAATTAAAAGAATTTGATTAAAAATAAACTTCAAAAATTGTAAAGTAAGATTCATGGAAATAATGTTCTAAAAATCCATTCATGCTGTATAAGATAAAGAAAAACATTCTTCTCGTACTTTGGCCGGAAAAGTAAAAAAAGTACCTCGTACTAAAAACAACAAAAGATTCCTTTCATATCTTTTACTAAAAACTCACAAATGGGTAAAATTGGATTTAAAAAATTATAGGTGGATGGAAATAATATTACATATTGAGGAAACATGGATGTGGATGATAAATATTCCCCAGTAAATTATGAAGTATAAACAATCTCAGATAAAAATGAGATTGTGAGATTTTCCCTTACCTTAGGTCCGATTTGCTTCGTACGTGTCCGAACCTCCATGTATAATGATTTAAATAATTTTATTGACTTATTCCAGAATCTTAATCATTGTTATGATATCATATATGGTAATATTATTAGTTTCTTATTAGTAATATTTCATTGTTACTTGTTATTTGGGTGTTTATTGCTTTTTGTTATTATGCGTGTTTTGTCGAATAAATTCTTATTATTATTTTAGGTCATAGATACCACATTTACATAATGGTATTAGTGTAATATATATCATATTTATTCATTCAATTAATTTATATAATAATTATGCAATGAAGATCATATAGAACGAGTTGCATCACATAGTGGAGACGGTAGGTCGTGCGTACGCACGAGCGATGATATCGTTCCCATGATCGTGGAATTGTATTGAAGTGTATGTATACTATTTCAGAATCAATATCACTTTAAAATAATCATATATAGTTATTATTTACACCATTATACCTATCCAAGTAAGGTGGTGGTGGAAAATAGATTACACCACGGCGTGAAGACAGTATTCCGTACGTACGCACGCATGGTGATTTTGTTTTCCATAGGATGTATAGAAGACGAAATAGGTTTGTTTAATATTTATAATAAAATATAAGTATATGAGTGATACTAATGTTATTACTTAATAATGAAACAACTAAATAAGAAGAAGTAGAAGAAGAAATAATGTTGAAAGAATTGATAACAGACATTACCTCTTCTTTGAAGCGCCTCTTCTTAAACTTCTCTTAGGGCACTAAAGATGGTCTTTGAAGAAGACCAAGACCTCTAGGATATTTCTAGGGATGTGGAGAAGAGAAATTGGCAGGGTTTGGCTGATATTGAAGGCTAAAAGTTGTGTGAATAGGAGAGGGAGGAGGTTCCCTTTTATAAGGGAGGAGAGGGGAACCTTAGGAAAAACTTAAAATATTATTTTATTATAAAGTCATATTATGTTTTTAATAGCTCCAAATTGATTTATTTCGAAGATAAGGTGGGGATGGGTCGAAAGCCTCTCATCAAATAGATTCTATACAAGTTTAGGTTACTATTTTAACCCTATCATTTAGATTTAACTCTAAGTTAAATAATTTAACCTTTATCGTGTCTTCTTGTTTTCTTACACTATATGGTTAATAAACTTACTATAACAAGACAAACGAACCCCAAGTTGTTTATTATTAATATATATAATGTTATCTAAGTTATGTTGTTGAACCTTATATTTTTAGGAATAAAATAACAACTAATAATATAATATTTGTTTTAAATACTATTTTATGTCAATTTTGACACTATTTGGTAAATGATTTTTGTGAAAATAATAATAGCATGATTAGTTAGAAAAAAGTTAATTAAATCACTAATAAAATGTCATATTAACCTATATAAGTATTTTAATTCATAAAAAGTCTCAAATTACATTTATTTGGGTATTTATAACATCAATTATGTTAATATTTCATTAATAAGATAATTACTGCATCATCATTGTGTAATAAATAAATTAAATTATTTAATGTCTAAAAATTATAAATAAAATACCATTATTTGGGAAATATTTTTATATTTATAATGAATATTTATATTCGGATTTATCTTATGTATAACCCTATATTAAAAATGATTTAGTTATTAAACATGGATTTTAACTATTTTAACCCTTCTTTAAATAAATTAATAATAAATGTCCTAATCTAATCCAAGTGGACCTAAATGGTCATATTTTATTAATAAGGTTGTTTTTGGTTGAATTAAACTTATACAATAGAATTAAGACATGTGTTAGGGTAATAATAATATCATTTTTACCCTTAATTACCCTATTTACTTTTAACCGTGGTAAATAAAAGTAAAAAGTTACTATTCACCAAAAATTATTTTCATCTCATTGAACCACATTTTAGTCCTTGATATTAACCATGTCTCTCGGAGTTTCTAAATTTCACTCACAGAAGTGGTAAAATTAATTTTTATATAAATTTTCAAACTCTCCTAGGAGGTGGGTAAAAGACGGTGAAAAGTTCAATAAAATTTTATATATCTAAAATTATTATAAAATAACTCCAATGAATTACATTGAACTTATATAGGTATTATGTATCAATTTTGACCTAAAATAAATTTAAATAAAATACATAATTATTTAAATAAAAAGTCGGTTTTTGAATAGTAACCCAGTGTTTCCACTATTCATAAAAAATTGAAAGTTTTCAGAAAAATACCAAAATTTCACCCTAGGATAATTGCGATATTCCAAATCCTAAAATGAAGTCCATTTTGAAAGATAAATTTTAATAAATTTCAAAAAGTGTTTATTAATATTCATAACAGCTAGTTTTAATAAAATTTTAATAGCATATCACTGTTTAGTGAAACTCGGTATTGCGTACAACGCAAGCTATCAAGGAAGGTCGCGATTGCATGTAAAGAAATCCAAGATAGTGTTGTGTATAGTGAAAGATTCCTTTGATGATGTATATAACATAAAAAAAATATTTCTCCTAAAAATCTCAGGTGTTATATTCTACCCCCATTAAAAAGAATTTCGCCCTCAAAATTCGTCACTTTGTAACAAAAAAATGAGGATTCCTCTCCCTAATCATATCCTCAAGCTCCCATGTAGCTTCTTCTAATTGGTGGTTCCTCCATGAAACATTCACCAAGAGAGTGGTATTTTTCCGTAGGACTTTTTCGCTACGATCCAGAATCTCTATCGGCTGTTCTTCATAAGAAAGATCTTGCTCCAGCGGTACAACTTCTAAGCTGAGTACATGTGAAGGATCAGGTATATACTTTCTCATGAGAGATACATGGAACACATCGTGAACTTGAGAGAGATTCAGTGGAAGTGCCAATCGGTAAGCTACCTTCCCAACACGATCCAGTATTTCGAAAGGACCGATATACCTAGGGCTCAACTTTCCCTTCTTTCCAAATCTCATTACTCTCTTCTAAGGAGATATTCATAAGAACACTTTATCACCCACTTCAAACTCAAGGTATTTTCTTTGGTTATCGGCATAACTTTTTTGTCGGCTCTAAGATGCTCTTATGTGTTGTTGAATAGATCAGACCTTTTCTGCCATCTCATCAACAAGATCATCTCCTAATAGCTTTCTTTCCCCAACTTCATCCTAGCAAGCTGGAGTCCTGTATTTCTTTCTATAGAGAGCTTCATAAGGAGCCATCTGAATACTGCAGTGAAAGCTATTATTATATGAAAATTCCACCAAAGGTAGGTGTTGATCCCAACCACCTTTGAAATCTATAGAGTAGGCCCTTAACATATCTTCTAGAGTTTGAATTGTTCTCTCAGACTAACCGTCTGTATGAGGATTATAAGCACTTCTGAAACACAACTCTGTATCCAGAGTATACTGAAGACTTCGCCAGAACTTTGAGATAAACCTCAGATCCCGATCAAATATAATAGAAAGTGGTACTCCATGCAATCTTACCACTTCCTTCACATATATCCTGGCAAGCTGACCCAGAGAGAAATCCTCTCTAATAGAAATGAAGTGTGCAGACTTTGTAAGATGATCAACTATGACCCAGATAACATTATTGCCTTTGGATGTTATAGGAAGTCCGGTGACAAAGTCCATAGTGATGTTTTCCCATTTCCATTCGGGTATGGGTAATGGTTGTAACATCCCCTCAGACTTCTGTCTCTAAGCTTTAACTTGCTGAAAAACCAAGGATCGAGAGACATATTCAGCAACATCTCTTTTCATTCCATCTAACCAGAAGTACTCTTTCAGGTCCCTATACATCTTCGTGCTATCAGGATGAATAGAGAATGAAGAACTATGAGCCTCATCCAACAACTCCTTCTTTAATTCGGGGATTGGAGGAACACAAACCCGATTCCTGAACATTATTATCCCATCACAATCAAGGTTGAATTCAGGAACATTTATCACCTTCTTTTGTAACTCTACATCTTCTTTCCATGCCTCTTTAATCTTCACATGTATATATGGTTGAACATTCATTTGAGAAAGATAATATTTTTCCCCTTCCATTATAATTCCAAGGTCCATCGTTTGTAAATCCATAAATTTTGGATCTTTTGTGATCCTCATCATGGATAAGCTAACATGGTCTTGTCGACTTAATGCATCTGCCACCTTGTTTGCTTCCCCAGGGTGGTAATGAATTGAGCAGTCATAATCCTTAATCAACTCCAACCATCTTCTTTGGCGCATATTCAGCTCCTTTTGTGTGAAAATATACTTTAAACTTTTATGATCATAATAAATATCACACCTTTCACCATAAAGATAATGTCTCCAAATCTTTAATGCAAAGATTACTACAACTAACTCAAAATCATGAGTTGGGTAATTTTCTCATGGATTTTCAACTGTCGTGAGGCATAAGCTATCACCATATCATTTTGCATGAGAACACACCCTAGCGCCTTCTTGGATGCGTCACTGTAGATCACAAACCTTTCTCCACTTCAAGGAAGTGTGAGCACAGGTGTACTGGATAACCATATTTTCAACACGTTGAAGTTATCTTCACATTCCTTTGTCCAAACAAACTTAACTTCTTTCCAAGTCAACCTGGTGAGTGGATTAGATAATTGTGAAACATATTTCACAAAACGTCGATAATATCCAGCCAAACCAAGAAGACATCGGATCTCAGTTACTGTTGTTGGTCTCGAACATCTTTCGATAACCTCTGTTTTTGTTGGATTGACAGATATCCCCAATTTTGAGATTATGTGACCCAAAAATGAAACTTTTTGAAGCCAAAATTCACACTTGGTAAATTTGGAATAAAGCTTATCCTTTCTCAGGGTCTTCAATACAATTCTCAAGTGAACTTCATGTTCTTCCTTGCTCTTTGAATAGACAAGAATATCATCTATAAAGACTACCAAAAACTGATCAATATAGTCTCTAAAGACTCTATTCATCAGATCCTTGAAGATAGAAGGGGCATTAGTAAGACCAAATGGCATCACTATAAATTCATACTGTCCATAACTTGTACGGAAAGTAGTCTTTGGTATATCCTCCCTTTTGAACATTAATTTATGATACCCTAAACGAAGATCAATCTTGGAAAAGTATTGAGCTCCGTGTAGTTGGTCAAATAAGTCATCAATGTGTGGGAGAGGATATTTGTTCTTGACAGTGATCTTGTTAAGTTCTCGATAATCAATGCAGAGTCTCATTGATCCATCTTTCTTCTTAACAAAAAAAAAACAGGTGCTCCCCAAGGTGATGCACTATGGCGTATGAATCCCTTATAAATATTCTCTTGGAGTTGCTTCTTCAATTCCTGCAACTCAATTGGGGCTATTCTATAAGGTTTCTTTGAAATAGGCAAAGCACCCGGTACGAGTTCTATTGAAAATCAACTTCATGATTTGGTGGAAGACCCAAAAAATCCTCCATAAAGACATCATCAAACTCCCATACAATGGGCATATTCTTAATCGTGAGTTTCTCACAAACCATTTGTGATAAATAACCTTCATTTAGTGGAATCAAGACCCATAATATGGAAGAAATTTCCACTGGAAGGTTATGTTCATCCTTGCATCGATAGACAATCAAAGATTGATCTGGAATATGGAATGTGACTTCCCTTCTTTGGAAATTGATATGAGCTCCATATAAATAAAGCCAATCCATGCCAAGAATCACATCAAATTCCACTATAGGAAGGATCACAAGATTTGCAGGAAGAACTTTCCCATAAACTTCAATCATAGAAGAATTATAAACTTTTGATCCGACTGTTTTGCCATTAGGGGTTGTCATAGCTAACTAAACATCTAATTGTTGAGTTAATACGATGATACTCTTAGAAAATTATTTGGAAATAAAAGAGTGGGTGGATCCAGAATCAAATAAAACATTTCCTACTTTAGAGTGGATGGTAAGTGTACCTTTCACCACTTCGTTATCATAATCCACATCACTGATAGAAATTGCATGTGATTTTACTTTTTCTTTAGCCATAAGAGTTTGTTGACATCGATCATCATCAACAACCCTTGGATTAGGGAATTGATTAGCATAATTCCCCATTTCCTTACACTTATAAAATTGAAGTGTAGGAGGTGCACTCTGTGTATCCTTTTCTTTGTTCGTATCACTAGACATCTTCTTCCCATCATTGAGGAATTCAAATGCCCGATGAACTTGATTTCCACATTTGAAACATTTACTTGTCCCTTTAAGACAACTACCTCCATGTTTCTTTCCACAATTTTAGCATAAGGGAAAACTCATCTTCTTTTAAATGTGCTCTTTACATTTTCCTTTGAATTCCATTTTCCTCTTCTTATCAAACCCATATGACTGATGGGTTACACCAATCTCTATCTCACCCTTGAGAGCACATCAAACAATTTCCTCGTAGCTATTGAAGTCCCTTATGGCTAACGCCCATCAAAGACTTGGTTTTAAGACACTAAAGAATCGATCGATCTTAATCTCAGGTTGGATAATAATACCAGAAGCGTACCTTGAAAGTCTTGTAAAATTTTCTTCGTAGTTACCAACAGATTCATTATCCTTTTTATTTAGTTCAAGAAACTACTTCTCCATATTTTTTCAAAGAATACGAGGGATGTACTTATTGAAAAATAATTTCTTGAACTCGTCCCATTCCATGGACTCAATTTCATCTCTTGGCCTCATATTCTTTATAAGATTCCACCATTGATCAGTTTCACCTTCCAAACGATATACTGCTAAGATGACTTTATCATGTTCAGAACATTGAAGAACTGAAAATATCTTTTCAGTGGTACTGATCCATTGTTCAGCCACTAATGGATCAGTAGACCTGCTGAATGATGGTGGATGCTTCCTCATGAAGGATTCAACAGAATTTTTCTCCTTCCTTTGCTCGTTTGGAAGTCATGCATGATTCATAGCTTGAGAAATTTGTGTGATAATGGATACAATATTTTGAATTCCATCTCCCATAAATTTTTGTTTCTCAGGGGGACAATCATTTCATGGCCCGTCGCATTCCACATTAACACGGTTCATTCGGGTTCCAGCTATTGACTAAAACCAAGAAGAATAGTGTGAGTAACACTATTATAATAGGAAAACCACACAATCAAGAATAAATTTTCACACTTAAGGTCTTATCATAGGTTGTTCATGTCCATTTTTAAAACACTAATATTGTGTTCTATGCTTAGACTTATCCTTAGGGTTCTTACTAAGGCTTTCACATCCTAGTTTCCAAAGGTTGACTATACCTTTCATCTGATACCAACTATAACGACCCATACATTACATACATTGTTATTAATTCAGAATTGAAGCACACATATTACAAAATATAACAAAACCAGGAAAAGACCGTATAGGTATAGTGTCTTTAGAAACTGGGAAACATAAACAACTGGTTCATAAATCATCTACACTGTCTCCCTTTTATTTTATCAGATTTAGAGTCCCTTTTGGCATATCTTACTTAATATCCTTGTTCCTGACCTGGGGAAAAGAAAACATACAAAAGGGTAAGCTCAAATGCTTAGTAAGGATAAACATAAGAAATATCAATCACATCATATTCATAAGAACATATCATTTTGGAAATCTTAACCTGCAAAAGAGATCATAATTTCATAACATGGGATAAATCATAGTAGTGAAATGTAATCCCAATAATCATAACTTAAAACATGAAACTTTGTGGAATACACACATAATCATAGAGAATAATTTCTTAGTAGTCAAGACTCATTTCCAAGACTATCTTAGAGGACAAAATCCATTTCTGAACCGAGTTCACTCCTAATTTCAGTCCTGTTTCACTGAACCGGTTTAACCTGATGTTCCAACCATGTCTATCTCATGAGATATAAATCTTTACACAATGCATTGGAGGGATATATAGGTCCCACCCATCTCATAATAAAACCATTATTATGTGTGCCACAAGATCATAAATCATACATCATAGCATAACCCATGTAATAAAAATGGGATTCTTAAACATCATTCCATCATAACATAATCCATATAAGATAAAAGGAAATCATAAAAATAATTCCATCATAACATAATCAAATCAATCTAAAGATAGGGATAGAAACAGAACCCTATATTATCTTAGATGGAAAATAATTTTGATAAAATGCTTGAACTCCATTCTTGATGAAAATATCCTTTCTACTTCAAAAATATTTTTCCTTTCTTAACATGTCATAAAATTTTCAATTAAAAGAAGTTGATTAAAATAAACTTGAAAACATGTAAAGGAAGCTTCATGGAAACAATGTTCTAAAAATCAGTTCATGTCGTATATGTTAAAGAAAAACATTCTTCTCGTACTTTGGCTGGAAAAGTCAAAAAAGTACCTCGCACTAAAAACGACAAAAGATTCCTTTCATATCTTTTACTAAAAACTAACCAATGGGTAAAATTAGATTTAAACAATTTTAGTTGTATGGAAATAATATTACATAATGAGTAAACATGTATGTGGATGATAAATATTCCCCAGTAAATTATGAAGTATAAACAATCTCGGATAAAAATGAGATTGTGAGATTTTCCCTTACCTTAGGTCCGATTTGCTTCGTACGTGTCCAAACCTACTGTATAATGATTTAAATAATGTTATTGACTTATTCCAGAATCGTAATCATTGTTATGATATCATATATGGTCATATTACTAGATTCTTATTAGCAATATTTCATTGTTACTTGTTATTCAGGTGTTTATTGCTTTTTGTTCTTATGCGTGTTTTGTCGAATAAATTCTTATTGTTATTTTAGGTCATAGATACCACATTTCCATAATGATATTAGTGTAATATATATCATATTTATTCATTCAATTCATTTATATAATCATTATGCAATGAAGATCATGTAGAACGAGTCGCATCACATCGTGGAGACGGTAGGCCGTGAATACGCATGAGCGATGATATCGTTCCCATGATCGTGGAATTGTATTGAAGTGTATGTATACTATTTCAGAATCAATATCACTTTAAAATAATCATATATAGTTATTATTTACACCATTATACCCATCCAAGTAAGGTGGCGGTGGAAAACAGGTTACACCACGGCGTGGAGACGGTATTCTGTACGTACGCACGCGCGGTGATTTCGTTTTCCGTAGGATGGATAGAAGTTGAAATAGGGTTGTTTCATATTTATAATAACATATTCGTATATGAGTGATACTGATGTTATTACTTCATAATGAAACAACTAAAGGAAAATAAGTAGAAGAAGAAATAAAGCTGAAAGACTCGGTAACGGACATTACCTCTTCTTTGAAGCGCCTCTTCTTAACCTTCTCTTAGGGCACTAAATATGGTATTTGAAGAATACCAGGAACTATAGGATATTTCTAGGGAAGTGGAGAAGATAAATTGGCATCAGTTTTCCGAGCTCAAAGGCTCAAAGTGGTGTGAGGAGGAGAGGGAGGAGGTTCCCTTTTATAATCTAGGGGAGGGGCACCTTAGGAAAAACTTAACATATTATTTTATTATAGAGTCTTATTCGGGTTTTAATAGATCCAAATTGATTTATTTCGAATCTAAGGTGGGTATGGGTAGAAATACTCTCATCCAATAGATTTTATACAAGTTTAGGTTACTATTTTAACATTATCATTTAGATTTAACTCTAAGTTAAATAATTTAACCTTCACCGTGTCTTCTTGTTTTCTTACACTATATGGTTAATAAACATACTATAACAAGACAAACGAACCCCAAGTTATTTATTATTAATATATATAACCTTATCTAATTCATTTGGCCGAACCTTATATTTTTAGGAATAAAATAACAACTAATAATATAATATTTGTTTTAAAAACTATTTTATGTCAATTTTGACACTATTTGGTAATTGATTTTTTTAAAAATCTTAACAACATGATTAGTTCGAAAAAAGTTAATTAAAAAAATAATAAAATGTCATATTAACCTAGAAAATTATATTAATTCATAAAAAGTCTCAAATTACATTTATTTGGGTATTTAGAACATCAATTAGGTTAATATTTCATTAATAAGATAATTACTGCATCATCATTGTGTCATAAATAAATTAAATTATTTAATGTCTAAAAATTATAAATAAAATACCATTATGTAGAAAATCCTTTTATATTTCTAATTAATATTTATAGTTGAATTTATATTATGTATAAACCTATATTAAAATTGATTTAGTTATTAAACTATGATTTTAACTATTTTAACCCTTCTTTAAATAAATTAATAATAAATGTCCAAATCTAATCCAAGTGGACCTAAATGGTAATATTTTATTCCTAAGGTTGTTTTTGGTCAAATTAAACTTATCCAATAGAATTAGGACATGTGTTAGAGTAATAATAATATCATTTTTACCCTTAATTACCCTATTTACTTTTAACCGTGGTAAATAAAAGTAAAAAGTTACTATTCTCCAAAAAATATTTTCATCTCATTGAACCACATTTTAGTCCTTGATATTAACCGTGTCTCTCGGATTTTAGAAATTCCACTCACAGAAGCGGTAAAATTAATTTTTATATAAATTTTCAAACTCCCCTAGGAGGTGGGTAAAAGACGGTGAACAGTTCAATAAAATTTTATATATCTAAAATTATTATAAAATAACTCCAATGAATTAAATTGAACTTATATAGGTATTATGTATCAATTTTGGCCTAAAATAAATTTAAATAAAATAAATAATTATTTAAATAAAAAGTCGGGTTTTAAATAGTAACCCAGTGTTTTAACTATTCATCAAAAATTGAAAGTTTTCAGAAAAATACCAAAATTTCACCCTAGGCTAATTTCGATATTCCGAATCCAAAAATGAAGTCTATTTTGAAAGATAAAATTTATAAAATTTCAAAAAGTGGGTATTACTATTCATAACGACTAGTTTTAATAATATTTTAATATCATGTCGCTGTTTAGTGAAACTCGGTATTGCGTACAATGCAAGCTATCAAGGAAGGTCGCGATTGTGTGTAACGAAATCCAAGCTATTGTTGTGTGTAGTGAAATATTCATTTGATGATGTATATAACATAAAAACAAAATATTTCTCATAAAAATCTCATGTGTTGCATTGATACTCCCTTGGATCAACCCATAAAAGAGTTATCCCTCCATTGATGACATGTATTTAATGGAAGCGGGAAGTAGACTTACGAGAGTGGAATTGAAGAAGTAAAAACAACCACAAAAAATGATCACTTCACTATTGTGTGATAAATATCACAAAGTATGGTGTGAATCAATTCACAGCTTTAACCAACGGTATCAACGTGATATGTAGAAGAACAGAATAAGAGTAAAGGGAGAACTTTTATTAAGAAAATAAGGTGAATTAAACAACTTACATGAGAAGGAAATGTGATTACAAACACAAAGAGACAACATAACACTACAATGAAAACAAGCACCAAAGATGAAAAACTCCTCCATCACCATTACCTTAAATATGCATTTTTCGAACCTTGGGTCGAGCCTCAAACATTACAAATCATCCCACTTGATTATAGTAGGCCCAGGGTGGTGGAAAGCTTCTGGAACTTGGACTTTTCCACTCTTGACCCGATCTGGCATCCAGCTCGCATTTACCGAAGAGACGCGCTTGGAAGACCTTCTATATGGCCGTATTAGAGTGGGACAGAGAAGAAGGAAATGGATCCCTAGATGTCTTCTAACTTCCTGTAAAATTTGGTCCCATATGGAGTTGTGGATTCCGAGATATGATTAGATTGGTAGGATGTTTTCTGGGATGTAGAATCTGGCCCAAAATTTTATCTCCAAATTGGGCCACCTTAATAACCACTATAGAGGCTGACCTAGAACTATATTCTGAAGAAGTATTTTTTCCTCTACATTCCTTCTATCATCCCACGAAATTTGGGCTTCCTTGGGCCTGTATGTTGGGCCCCACATTCTCATCAGTGGGTTGGTGTCCAATCTGACTTCACTAGAATTATTTGCATGAAATACCATTTTGGTGGTCTTCCACTGTGGATCATCCAACACTAAACAATTATGAATTGTTCCCAATATAATTAGAAACCTGAAAATTAAATATGAAAAAAAATCATGATCATTTGGTACTTTAAATGATGTTAAAAAATGTACCACATAATAGTGCATTTTAATAAGGAATTACAATCATAATGTTAAATGATGTTCAAAGTGTAAAATGCACTAAAATTGTGTTTATGAATAATAAAGAACATGAATCTTATATATATTAACAATTAATGTTATCCTAATTTAGTGGATAATCATTTGTCCTTCTTAGTTCTTACCTGAAGGGTAGGTACAGATCACCTCCTCAGCACTCCTCATTCGTCCGTCTCCTCCGTGTACAAACTCGTCATAAGGTCCACCTCCGGGTACCCTCCAGACCTGGTACTCTCGTCCTCAGTCAGTGTTGCCCATCTTCTGAACCAAATACAATGAAGTGCTGGCATAGCCCATGCAGGGGAGAGTATAACGATACTCAATAGGGACCCCGAGACCCTCTATGTCTCAGAAAATCCATCAAGGATAAACACAAAGTATGAAATCCACAGATAACCTTACTTAGATATATGCCCATACATATACCTAAGTTATCGAGTAATCCATCTTAATCATGAGGAAAACACAGAGGAACCGACTGAGATCATACCATGATTTATTCTAGGGTAGTAGTAATAAGTAACATTATGAACCCTCGGCTACTGGAGAACTCATCCTCTATCGAGTACAGTGAGCCTGCCTCATCACACAGAGGCACTTCCCACTAACCATTGACTACTGAGGTACTCCTCCGGTCGAGTACCATGGGTCTGTTGCGTCACACAGTGGCGCTCCCCACCATGCATCTGCCGCGTCACACAGAGGTGCTCCCCCTCATGGCCTGCTGAGGTACTCCTCCCATCGAGTACCGTGGGTTTGCCGCATCACCAAGGCACTCCTCACTGTGGGTTTGCCTCATCACCAAGGCGCTCCCCACTAGGCTAGTTGATTCACTCCAAGTCGAAAAGGTTAGCAGTCGTCCCGTCTCATCCAGCAACTAGGTTCCCGCACATTGCTCACTCGTCTCTAGGAGGATCCACACCAAAAGCTACTGGTTGATACTCTAACTGCCACGAAGTCCCACAAAGACGTATCTAAAAGGTATGGAACATCATAGGGATCTCATCGTAATAGACGACGCCTCAATCGGATGCCCGATCTGTGAGTTATTATCCTTTTAGTACCAGGGGCATGGTTAGATTTGTGTTCGATCCAACCTGACTGTTTCCCATATCAATCCCAAACTATGTGGAATATAATCAAAGGGACCGTCTCTCTCCATGATTCCCAAAGATATTGACGGTTCTTCCAATGGATGTCCGGTTTCAATGATATGGCCAAAAGAAAGTAAAAGGGGACATAGTGGAGCCGGGTCCGGTCTGACCTGATCAGACCGACCCAACCCGACCCAGCCTGGACCGACCTGGCTCAGATTGACCCGGATTGACCCATTGGGTCTGGCCCGGCCCGCAGTGCATCCAGACCATTAGGGTCAGTCCGGCCCGACAGGCCGCGAGGGGCCACGGAGGGCCGCAGGTGGCCGCAGAGCGGATCGGTGGTCGGCGACAGCGCGAGTCGGGGCGACTCAGAAGGTTGATGGGAGGCGTGAGCTGGGGTGGCTCGGAGGGCCATGGTGAAGGCGGTTTGGCCTGGGCGTGGGGCTGGTTCGGCTAGAGCGCCGCAGGGGGGGTAGCGGGGTCAGTTCGTCCAGGAGGCCGGAGCGCCATGGGGGGCGCGAGGCCAGTTCATCCAGTTCAATCGGAGCCCCGTGGGGCGGATCAGCCAGTTCAGTCGGGAGGCAGGAGTGTTGCGGGGCAGCTCGGCCGGGGAGCAGAGCCGGGGCGCGCAACCAGTTTGGCCGGGAGACCAGAATGCCGTGGGGGCACCACGGGTCGTGGAGGCCGTAGGTGGCAGTGCCGTTTCCTTCGTCACCTTCATCATCGTTTTTTACTTCCTCCATTTCGAAGTACACATCAATGAAGAATAATAGAGGGGTCATGCCATGTTCATTTGGACCGCACCCTCCACGTTTAGAGTGGTAAAAATTTGTTAAATTACCCCTTGAATTTCAAATAATTACCAAGAATAGAAGAGAAGAATATCAATAAACTATCCTACAACTTCCTGAAAATAATCAAACACAATTAAAACCCTACCTCGTTCACTTGATGACGTTGGTGAAAGAAGGTAGTACGGTCGTCGATTCTCCATTGATGAGGATGTCGCATGTCGGGATAAGTCCTGAGGAAGATGGTTGAAGGAGTTGGCATTCTTAGTTGGAGGAGTGTTCTTCGTTGGAGAGATTTCTCCCAAGTTCTCCCAACCCTCCTTTGCCAATACTTTTCCAACAAATGAATAGCCAAACAAATAAAATATTTTTATCTATTTAATTTTATGGAAATCCGTTGGCTTAATTAATTGGAAACAATTAATGGGTTGCATTGGCATAATATTCAAAAAGGATGATACCAAGGGTTGGCACAATTAATTAAGGAGGTTTGGCATAATTAATGTAGGAGGAGTTGAAGAGGCTCTCCCTCATTAATTGTGGGAGTTGAGAGGTTTAGGCCTTGGGTGGTCCTTGCCACCGTAACCTCTCATGAGTGTTTTGGTTTGGGTGGTCCCCACCACCATAACCTCTCATGGGAGTTTAAGGTCTGGTGGTACCCACACCTAAACATCGACTTGGAGGTTTTAACAAACAAAATAAAATAAAACATGTGTTTATTTTATTTTATTATTTCCACGAAAAAACCCAAAAACTAACTTTCACCCTCGACCATCTTCTGTCAAGGTGAAAGTATCTTTAAGTGAATACTGCCACTGCGAGTTCAACGGTGCCCTCATATTTCAATTCCGATCACTGGTTCAAAATTTATAAAAACCCACATGCACGTTTACTGAACGTATCTGAAAAAAAGTTCATAAATTCATTTCGGGCACTCTGAGCCTCGGAATCACGCACCATCAATTATCGCGGAATTGTAAAATTCTTGTTTAATTAAAAAACATTTGCATGAAAATTCCAGGTCATTACATTCTCACCACCTCATGCTTTACATTTCCATAATCTACAACTCAAACTGAGAGATCATGTGGGGGTACTGAGCAGGAATCTAAGCCTCCTGCTTTCGTGTTCTCTCTTAGAGGTTCCTGTGCTACCTGCGAATATGCACCAGAGCTATCGACCATCCACGAAGGAACTGCTCCTATCGATCATCAATCTCTACTAGAACGTCCATAAAAGTCACTCCATCATTGATGTCTATCTTGTCATGGTCGATGATGTGAGAAGGGTCATGCACGTATCTCCTCAGCTGGGATATGTGGAAGACGCCATGTACCCGGTGCAACTGAGGTGGAAGAGCTAAGTGATATTACACCTCGCCAACTCTGCTGAGGACCTGAAAAGGTCTAATAAACCTCAAAGATTACTTTCCACCTTGGCCAAATCTCTGTAGCCCTCATCGTGGTGAGACCCATAAAACGAAATGGTCGCCATCATCGAACTCCAGTGGTCTCTGTCTCCTGTTAGCATACAACTTCTGCCCGCTATGTGCTGTCTTCATCTTCTCCTAGATGATCTGCACCTTCTCTGTGGTAGCTCGAACCATCTCGGGTCCCACAAGTGCTGACTCCCATGGGACAGTCCAGCACAAGGCTGATCTGAAAGGTCGCCCATACAACACCTTGAAAGGTGCCATCCCAATGGTGGAGTGATATCTTTTGTTGTATGAAAACTCCACCAAAGTCAAGTGATCCTCCCACTACAAAATATTTAACTTTTTCTAATATGGGTGTACCTATTGGTAAAAGTGATTTTTTTTGGTAAAATGTTTTACCAACATATATTTCCCTGTCACTAAATTGTTTGTAAAAAATCTATCACTAAATGTTTTTTAGGTTAGATAAAATAGTTCTGTTACAATTATAATAATACCAACTGATAATGTATATGTTGGTTAAAATGTTTAGCAACATGTTATAATGACAAATCTTTCTATTGGTAATAATATTTCCAACATATAATATTTTTTATAAATTACATTTAAATAAAAATAATAAATTTTTATTTCTAGTAAAATTTCATATAATATTTATTAATTTATCATATATAATATATAATAATTAAATAGAAGAATGATTTCACACTAATTCAAAATTATAAAAAAATTAATTATATTTATAATGAAATTTAATAAAAAAAAATGAATGATCCATCACAACACCCCATAAGACGACCCATACAGTGACCCATATAATGACCCACACAATGACCCATACAGTGACCCATTCCTAACTTCATCTATGCCAGCGACATCATCATCCCATGTCAGCGATAACACCAGCCATTCCAATGATAACACCAATCTATACCAACTCCAGCACCATCCATGTCAGCTCCAGCACCAACCATGTCAGCTCCAGCACCAGCCAATCTATGCTAGAAAGCTAGCTCCATCACTAGGGACAAGTGAGAACCAACGACCCATGACAATGACCAATGCCAGATAGTCAGCTCCAGCACTAGCCCATGCATTTATGTGAGCCAGGACTTGCGAGCCAACTCTAACTCCATCAATAAACCACAATTAGTTGTCATACCACAAATTTCATCTTCAAGATATCCACCACACACAGACAAAAATCATACCAAAAAAGCTATCTTTAGTACCGATAAGAAACAAATCGATCCGGCTTTAGTACCAGCGATAAACCTCAAGCCGCCGCTATGCCACACCCATCAGCTCTAATATCTACATCAATAAAAACCAAAGAGCAAACCCAAAAATCAATGAAAAATATCAATATGAATTGAAACCAAATTAAAAATAAATGGATGTATAATTTTTTTTACATAGTGAGCATTTTTCATCATCCCAATTGACATCTCTATAATCCGTAGTCTGAATGACTCAAATATAGGAATTGTTTGACTATTTGAAACACTTCATAAAAAGGGACTAGAAATTTTTACATAAAAGAATCATTTTTGAAAAAATATGTAGCTATGTTTCTTCTATTTATATTTAAACTGTGGTAAATGCTTTTTAAAATTGAGAGGGCCTTTGTTATTTTTGGGTACATGTGTTATTTTTGGTCCGATTGTCCTTATGTGAGTTCACCAACAATATCTGGAATTCACAGCTCCTATCAATGTGTGAGTTTATCCATATCGTCCCGAGAATTAAATGCTCCTTCCTCTTCCTGCATGCCAAGATTCCCACCAGAAGTGAAGTGTTCATTCAATGATGAATTAGTTATCTCACCTGCAAAATAAATCATCCTAAAATGCTGAAAAACTGGCACCCACACACAAAACCAGTTTAAATTTTAGGGGAAAATCATCCCAAACATTACAGGGGTGGTGGATTGAAATCTTGCTTCTTCGTCTTCCACCATGGGAATATTCCCACTAGAAGTGAAGTATTCATTCAATGATAAATCATTTATCTCACCTTAATAAAATAAAAAACTAGACCCACTCACAGAACAAGTTAAAAAATCAGGGGGAAATCAGCCTAAACATTGCATGGGTAGTGGATTAAAACCCCTCTCCTTCCACTTCCTACATGCGAATATTCCTACTAGAAGTGAAGTAATCATTTAGTGATGAATTAGTTATCTCATATAAAAATCACATCATTCCAAAAATTCTGAAAAACTAGCACCCACTCACAATTACAGTTAATAAATAAGGGGAAATTCTACCCAAACATTACAGGGGTAGTGGATTGAAACCGCACTGGATATAGTTTAGCATCTTGATCCACTCCCAATTCTTTACACTTGCACTGACTGCAAGTGGTGATACACGCTTCAACATTATAAAACTTAGGAATTATAAACTATTTGTTGAAATCATTGAATTAGGACTATAAGGGAACAAAAAATTATTACCAAATGGTTTCGATTTTATGATATTCCTTTGTGTTGCAAACACAAATTCATCACTCTATTAAAATAAAGAGATCAACATTTTTTATACCTTTTAAATAATATAAAAAATATTATAGAGGAAAATTTGATGCCTACTTGAATCTGAATATCTTTGAGGTCTAACAGAGTTTTTGATATGAATTGCAATACTTGTTTTCCAAAAAGTACAAAAATGATAAATCAACTATGACCACTTATTAAAAATTACACACTATATCTGGAGAAACATGAAACAAAATATCTATAATGTAAAATATATAATTAATTCAAATTTTTTTAATTGATATATATGTAAATCATCAAAAAAATTTATAAATCCATTCCTTAAAATGATCAATGATGGAGATGCATTACAATTTTTTACCCCAAATTATTTCATTGGAAGCGTTTCTTCCAAAAGGAAATGCATCATTCATATAATCTGTTATAGTTTTAATTTTCTTCATAGTTTCAAGGGGGTACATTTTGTAACCTACAATTGAAATAAAGTTAAAAATATATTTATTCTCAAGTGAAACTTTTGAATTAGTAAATATGTGGTTCAGTGATGAAAATAGATTGTTGTTGTAATTTACCTACATATAAATCCTAATTTCAAATAAACTCTTGTATAAAATGAAAGAACTGGTGTTCCAATCGAGCTATGTTTTATTATAGTCTTTTCTTATATGTGGGCTTGAATGTAGAGGGTTTGAGCTCAAACTGGTAAGAACAGACGTGCTTATGTGGATCTTAAAAGAATTAATATCAAATGTAATAGAGGAATTTAAGATGAACTAAAAATTATCATTGAGTTAATAAAATTTCAGATGAACATAAATAAACCACAACTACTGATGTAATTTCTGAATATAGTTGAGACATTATCAGAAAAACCCGATTCACTAGGAATAAAACTACATATATTCATGGGTATTGTTTATTAACCTAAAGCATGAGTGATGAAAAATAATAGTGGTATACATTCATAGAGAAACCAATCTTTTATACGACAAAATTTACTTCATCAGTAGTATTATGTTCATGGGATTAATAGTATAACTAAACCATTTAACACTAATTTGAAATATAATGAAGTTTATGATGTGAGGAACATATAATATGAAAGTAAAATACAATATATGTAATTGATTTTTTGTTGATGAATAAAATTATACCAAAATTACATGAAACCAATAAATTTAGACATGAATTATAAAATGGAAACATTTGAGGATAAAAAATAAATTATAATTTAAAAATCATTTTACTGGGTTTATGACTCCTTAAGAAATGGATAATGATATGAAATTATATTTAGGTTTCAATGTTTATTCATTATTAAAATCCTTACTTAAAATCATATAAATCATACAACCATTTAATAACATAGAGTTATTTACATTTCTAAAAAACCAAAGGTAATAAAAAAAATTAAAGAAAAATGAAATTTCCCGAATGTTTTTTCTCGATTTCACCTCTAGATATGTAAATCCCTCTGTATGTTGTGTGGACATTCCAAGTCACATGAATGAATTGTTTGTTACCTTCATTCAATGAATTCTAATACACCACCCTCTCAAATGATATCATCCTCCCCAAGCATGACATGCAGAAAAAAATTGAATGAATGTTAAACCCTATTAAAAATTAACTTCATCAGTTGAAAGAAATTTGGAAGTATAAGTGTTTTTCAAGATACATTATTAAATGAATTACTCATTAATTTTAAAGGTTAAAGGTTTGTATAGAAACTACTGGAATATCTATGGGAACTCATAGAAACGGATCTATATTCAATTTTCATCATAAATATTGTCATGTGTTGTGGTGTCGTCTCGGGAATGTCCAGCCTAGCCTGAAAATGTAAAACCACAAAAAAATTGTTTTCCCTGCCATAATAATGTAATATTAGTGTTTCCCACAAGTCATTTATCTTGAGGAATGTAATTTATTAACTCTTCTTATGTTTGTTCTATTTATGTATGGTTCTGAGAATGTAATTCATATATAAATGATATATTTAGAAGAACAAGTGAAATAAAACTAAACTAGAAAGAAACAATTATGATTCATCCACAAGGAATTGAAAATATGACTTCAAAAAATCTCCGATGATATATCAATCAATCCAAATAAAAATTATCAAATATAAAAGACCAAAATTACCTAATGTTATAGCTATAATCCAAAGATAGATAGATTCAACACACTTTTTCTAACTTAATTCAATAATATATCCTTAATTTGGAAAAACAATTTTAAATCAATTTCAATAATCCATGAAATAAATTAAATATTTCATGATTAAGATCAAAATACATGTAATTAATAGAAATCTACTGATTAATAATAATTCATGCATGAAATTTAGTATAGAATTTATACTAAACTATGAGGGAATTTAAGATGGCATCAGAAAAATATATGAATTAAATTAAGAGAACAGATTGTAGTTAACATTGGATGGAGGGTTTGAATGAAATAAGAGAACATATTATGCAGGATAGGGGATATTAATGAATAATTTTTCTACTAGAATAGAGAATGTGAACCTCGAAAACTACACTGAATCTTTATTTTATGCTTGTGAAAGATTTAGAGAGAACCAACTACATAAAAATGAGCACACTGCACAACATACTGCAACAAGGACTGAGAAATAAACAAGAATAAGAAAATCATTACGTTGTACTGCTATAGCCTACTAGAACATCACAACCATGATCACCACTACTGCAAGATGACTACTACATAATACATTTTTGAATTGAGAAAATGATGGGGGGAATGGACCTACTAATACCTTATCAAGAATCCATACAATTCTACTCTACTAGAGTGACCAAAACCAAACAGCATGCCTACTTCTCAACTCTTACTTATTTACATCGATGAAAATGATATCTATAGAATATTCTTTACCAGTAAATATATCGAACTCATTTTCCAGAGCCTTCTTTAATGATCACTGTAACAAAACAAATTACTTTAAAAAATGAGATGCTCTATCATCAAAATGAACTATTCATTGAATCTAGAAACCAAACCTACTTTACAGAGCTTTGTTCTTTAAGAACCATCCATCGTATGATTCCAACTAGAACTCATCATAATTTGATAAGAAATATTCAAATGTCATCCATCACTGTAGGTTGACTTCATGCATCACAGACTGAAATCCCTTTGAGCATTAGTCTATAGAATAATTTTAACCTAAAAAAATTCCAAATTGAGCCCTTTGAATAAATTTGGTGTGGGGGTGATGACGAAAATTGCGACGGACTGGGCATGTGGGGGAAAGAAGTGGATCTCCAGTGAAGCGACGAGCAACGTGGAGAAATGAGGAGGGCAAGCGATGGGAACATAGAACAGAGAAATGGGTGAATGTAATGTGAACAAGGGGTGATGAACTCAATGGGAAGGATGTGAAATTGCAATAACAAACATGGTGTTGATCAACAAGTTGTGGGAGAACCGATGTAGAAGAATAAGGGTGGAATTTTTGGGTTTTCAGTGTACCATCGATGGCGTAAGAACAATTTGGAACAAGGGGTGATGAATTGGGGTTTGTTATGTCGTTTTATGTAAATTAATAATTAAACATAGAAAAAATTGTTTATAGAAAATAATAATTTAAATAAAATATCATGATATATATATATATAACGTTTTAAATTTATATATTTTTTGTAATAAAAAATCTATTACATGCATATAACTAATTTACATGTGATTCGAGTCACCAAATATTTAGATCATTTATAGAAAATTTTATATCATAAATATATATATAAATTTTATTAGAATATGGGATATTATTGAATAATTTATTGAAGGAATTTTTTATAATTATAAAATGTTTTTTGTTATAAATAATTAACAATAACATTTACATTTTTTGATAAAACAATTGTTGGTAATACTATGATAATCCAACATAATAAAATGTTAGTAAAAGATTGTTGGTATTAAACTACTAATATAAACAGATATATTTGTTGGTCAAAAATTGCCATTACCTATAATTAATACCAACAGAATTTAAAATCTATTGTAATTACTCATTTTTACCAATAGATATGTTATCTGTTAGTAATTTTCTGTTGGTACAAGTCACTTTTTTTGTAGTGTCCTAGCTACGACCGAAATCGAGAACATAAGCATACAACATTTCTTTAAGGATCTGAATGGTCTACTTAGCCTGGCCATCCATCTGTGGATGGAAGGCAGTGCTCAAATAAAGCTACATCCCAAAATCCTCCTACAACCCCTTCCATAGCTGGGAAATATAACATACATCACGATCGGAGACAATCGTCGAAGGTAATCCATATATCCATACAATCTCCTGCACATAGACACATCCCGAGCTCTCAACTGAACCCTGCTCTCTGATCGGTAGGAAGTGGGCCGTCATGGTGAGTCGTTCGATGATCACCCAGATAGAGTCATGACCTCTGGATGTACGTGGATGTACTATCATGAAGTCCATGTATATCCCATCACACATCCAATCTGGGACCTCTAAGGGCTGAACCAAGTCTACTAGTACATGATGCTCCGCCTTCACTTGCAGACAAGTGAGGCACCGAGAAACAAACTCTGCTACTACTTTCTTAATTCCCGGACACTAGTACTATCATCAGAGATCCTGGTACATCTTCACAACTCATGGATTTAATTCTAGAGGGGATGTGTGGAACTCCCTCAACACTTCCTCCTAAAGTGACACTGGTACCATGATACGTCATATAAAGAGGATGACGTGCTCCCCACCTTCATAAAATCCATCAGGTGCTTGTCTTGTGGATATATGAGCACGTTGTATCTCGTAGTCAGTGTCCCCATGATGCACCTCCCTGACTCACTGAAGAAGTGGGGGAGTGACTGTAAGAGTCTGAAGAAAATCTTCTCCATCTATATCCATAAATGATATCTACAAAGCGGCCAGCTGCTCCGTCGCCTCACCTAGCAGTTGTATACCAGACCTCCAGCTGAGTGTATCTACTAAAACATTCCCCTTCTCAGTAGTATAGACGATCTCGAAGTCATAGTCCTAGAGGAACACAATCCAACGTCACTGTCTTAGGTTTAGGTTCTTCTGAGAGAAGATATACCTAAGACTTGTGATCAGAGTACACGGTAAAATGATCGCCCATCAAATAGTTTCGCAACATCTTCAAGGTGAAGACCACTTCTGCTTACTCCAGGTCCTAGCTAGCATAGTTCTTCTCATGTTGTTTCAACTGTCGAGAGCTATATGTAATTTCTACTCGCTCTTGCTTCAGGACACATCCGAGTCCGGTCCCTGATGCTTCGCAGTATACTATATACCCAACACCCACTTTTGGAAGCCTCAGGATGGGAGCACTAGTCAGCCTCTGCCTCATCTCATGAAAAACCTGCTGGCATCTCTCTGACCACACGAAGGGTTTCCCCATCTTCATCATGGATGATAGTGGTGCTGTAACTCTAGAGAAATCTGGTACAAATATTCGGAAGTATCCAGCCAAACCCAAGAGAGTCCGTACCTCCGTCACACTCTTGGGTGGCTCCCAAGAAAGTACCGCCTCAATCTTCACTGGATCTACTGCAACTCCAGCCTCTTATATGACATGTCCCAGAAAGTGAACCCCTCGGATTGAAAACTATCACTTTGAGAGTTTACCATAAAGTTGGTGCCCTCATAGTGTTTCCATTACTACCTGAAAATGATAGGCATGCTCCTCCTCAGTAGCCGAGTAGACCATAATGTCGTCGATAAATACCACTACAAAGCGATCAAGGTACGAATGAAATACAATGTTCATGAGTCCCATGAACACTTCTAGAGCGTTGGTTATGCCGAATGTTATAACCAAGAACTTGTAGTGGTCGTACCAACATATGAAAGTCATCTTCTGTACATCCTCGTCTCGAACTCTGAGCTGGTGATAGCCCAATTTCTGAGGTCTATCTTCAAGAACCACTGTGCTCCCTTCAGTTGATCAAAGAGGTCTTCAATCCTTGGGAGTGGGTACTTGTTCTTCACGGTCACTTGGTTTAGATACCGATATTCAACACAAAGACTCAAGCTCTGATCTGCCTTCTTGACGAACTGAATCGGGGCTGCCCAAGGTGAAACACTGGGCCGGATAAACCCCTTCCCTTGCAAGTTCTCTAGTTGTACCCGCAGCTCGTGAAGTTCCGCGAGATCTATCTGATACACTGGTGTAGATATCGGTGTCGTCCTAGGGTACAAGTCAATGTAAAAGTCAAACTCTCTATGAGGAGGTAGACTTGGGACATCATCAGAGAAAACATCTGCATACTGGTCCAACACTACAGGATATCTCAAACTCTTCACATCAACCGCTCTGAGGGTATGGCTAGACAACTGATGAGTAATTGGCTGCACCCTCCTCTACTAAATTCCATCCTACACTTCATAGGCTCCCTTCTAGCCAGTGAAGGTAAACCTGGTCCCATATGTGCGGACACACCCCACTTTGTGCCTAAAACAATCAATATGAACATGGATAGTAGATGACTAATCCATACCCAAGATGACATCATAAGGCATCGATGCTGCTACTAGGAGATCCCAGCCGAAGATCTCTCCTCCTAGAGTAAGATTTCACTGCCATAACCAGTGTGTAATCGTCGAATCTACTCACATAGGAGTCTCTATACATAATCATCGAGCCGACGGCTCCGTCAAAATCTCCACGCTCCAAACAAGGGTAGTGGAAATAAAAGAATGAATGGAACCTCTTCCTATAAGTACTTTAGATAAGGTGGTGTAGACACAGATCATACCTCATATCATCTATAGAGATCCATGATCATAAGCCTCAGTTTCCTGGAGCTGATCTCTCCCCTATCCACCTGCTCCCTACGGTCAGGGTGGACCTCCTGGTGGTGGTGGCGGTAATATCTCGAATCGTCGCCCACCACCAGCTGCACGGACAGCTCCTCTGCCACATCCACCTACTCTCATACGGACCTCTTCGGTCGAAACAATATCTCTGCCTAGGTGGTCCTTCGACTATATGCTGATAATCCGTACGATGGGTCGGACAGTCACGAGCCATGTGGCCATGCCCGCTGCATGCGTAACACTGCCCGCTCCTGGCATGGATATCTCAGATTTGGGTTCCCCGGAAAACCGATCCTAAGTCATGTAGTCGTCCACCTATATGTCTGGTCCTCTTGGACTTCTGTGACGTCTGTCTACTTCCAAATGCAGAAGACTCCGCTACGTGATGACTGGTAATGGGTCTCACAGCTAGTGACTACTCAACAAGTAAACTATTAAATAAGAGGGCTTTCTCTAACACCCCTACCTGCGTCGAGATACTGAGTGAGATCATCGAAGATCTAATCTCCCACCTAATCCACTTCTCGAAGGTTCAGATCCATAAGAATAGGTACCGCACCATATCTATGGAGTAGTGTGAGAGGTCTGTAAACCTCTCTAAATACTGAGCCACTGTCATGCTGCCCTGCTACAGATGAAGTAGCTCCTATATGCGCATTGCATGAAATTTTTCTAGGAAAAAATATGCATGAATCAGACTCTCAAAGTATTCCCAGAGAAGCTTCACCTTATCGTGAACCTAGAGCATCAAGCTCCACCATCTGCCAACTGCTTCCTATAGAAGGCTGGCGGCAAGGATTACCATGAGATCGACTGGTGTCCTTATCAGTCCAAAAACTCTCACCACAGCCTCCATCCAATCCTCAGTAACCTGTGGGTCCATCTCTCCCCTAAACTTGGGTGGCCTCTAGTGCTGGAACTCATGCAACACGCTCAAGTGGCGTGCACCATCTACTTTTGGGGCTGGTGCCATCAGTGCCCCAATGGAGAGTGGTACTGTTGGTACCTACGCTGGTGCCTCTACTGGAAAAGGCCCATGCACCAAGGCCTCCTCACTCAGTGGGATATCTGTGCATACATCTCGATGTACTATAGATGGCTATCTGCATGGAGGCATCCTAAAAAGAAACAGGTGTTCTACGGTCAAAATTTATACCTAGTGAGCTGACCTGGTGAGCTGATTCAAAGAGTTCACAACAAAAACTCTTGAAAACACACACAATCAGTTTTTTTGTGCAGTGAGTCAGAAATCAGAAGTCAGGGTCCAGGTGTATGGATACGTCGGCCTCCACACCAACATTAGACTCCCAAAATGGAAAACTGCACTCATTACCCTTAACTCTATTTCTTCACAAAAAATAATGATTAGAGTCCTATGTTCTGCAGTAGAACCGACGCTTTTGATACCAATTTTTCATGACCCGTCACTCGGGGCCCATGTCGTGACTACCCCAAGCCCGTCTTCCATAGGCCAGGGGCTGGCGACTAACACCAAAGGCATAATTCCCTAAAACTGGGATGGCATTGCCTTTATAACCTGTAAACACACACAAAAGTAGGCACACAGCTGGATACAAAACACTATGTAAACTATGTAACAAAAGATTACTGAAAGTGAAAGGGGCCAGAATACAAGCCCAACTAGAAAGTAGAAGTAAAAATGTGATATAATACAACTGAAGAAAGGGAAAGTCAGTGGTTGGGTCATCCTCTATGGTTCCTACCTGAAGGGTAGGTATAGATCGCCTCCTCAACACGCCTCGTCCGTCTGTCTCCTCCATGTACCGACTCGTCGTAAGGTCCACCTCCGGGTACCATCCAGACCTGGTACTCTCGTCCTCAATCAGCGTTGTCTGTCATCTACCACAAACACAATGATGTGTGGGCATAGCCTATGCCGGGGTGAGTATAACAATACTTAGTAGGGACCCCGAGACCCTCCAGGTCTCACAAAATCTATCAAGGATAAACAAAAAGTATGAAATCCACAGATAACCTTACATAGGTATATTCCCATACATATATCTAAGTTATCAAGTAATCCATCTCAATCATGAGTAAAATATAGAGGAACTGACTCAACTCATACCGGTATTTATTCTAGGGTAGTAGTAACAAGTAACATTATAAACCCTCAATTGTGGGAGAACTCATCCTCTATCTGATACAGTGGGTCTACCACGTCACAAAGATGCGCTTCCCACTAACCTTGGACTGCTGAGGTACTCCTCCTGTCGAGTACTGTCAGTCTGCCGCATCACATAGTGGTGCTCCCTACTATCGGTCTGCTGCATCACACAGTGGTGCTCCCCACCGTGGGTCTGCGACATCACACCAAGGCGCTCCCCCTCATGGCCTGCTGAGGTACTCCTCCTGTAGAGTACCATGGGCCTGCCGCGTCACCAAGGTGCTCCCCACTGGGGTCTGCTGCATCACCAAGGCACTCCCCACAGGGCCAGTTGAGTCAGTCTGAGTTGAAACGGTCAGCATTTGTCAAGTATCAGCAAGCTACTTGGTTCCGACATAATTCTTGCTCGTCTCTGGGAGGATCCACTCCACAAGCTACTGGTTGATACTCCAATAGCCAGGAAGTCCCACGAATAATTATTTCAGAGGTCCACCATGTCATAGAGATCTAAAAATAATAGACGGCGCGTCAATCAGATGCCTGGTCTGTGAGTTGTTATCCATTTAGTCATGAGGGCCTAGTTGGATTAATGCTCGATCCAACCTGAAAGTTTCCTATCTCAATCCAAAACTCTATGGAATATACTGAAAGGGACCGTCTCACACCAAGATTCCCAACGCCGCTGATGGTTCCTCAAACAAATTTCTGGTGCCAAAGATATAGCCAAAAGAATGTAAAAAGAGTCGTAGTGGGCATGGGTAGAGTTCGACTCAGTCGGACTGACCCGGCCTGACCCGCTGCATCTGTCCTAGCCCGTAGTGTGGCTCGGATCAGCCTGCAGTGTGGCCCGGCCCGTTGGGTCGGTCCGGCCTATTGAGTCTGGCCCGACAGGCCGCGGAGGGGCAGCGGAGGGTCACGGGTGGCCTCGAGGGCGTGAGGCCATGGGGCGGCTCTACCGGGGTGGCTTCGAGGACCAACGAGCAGTGTGATCTGGGGCTGCTCGAAGGGCTATATGCGGCGTGAGCCAGGGCGAATCTGAGGGCCGGTGGTAGCGCGAGACGGGGTAGCTCAGAAGACCAGGGGCAGTGCGAGCCAAGGCAACTCGGAGGGCCAAAGGCAGTGGGATCTAGGGCAGCTCGGAAGGCCAGTGGGTGTTGTGAGCCGGGTTGGCTCGAAGGGCCGCGGTGAGGGCGATTCGGCCAAGGCGCAGGGATGGTTCAGTGGGGAGGCTGGAGGGCCGCTGGGGGGGGGGGTCATTTGGGTGGCGAGAGTGTCACTAGGCCAGTTTGGCCAGGAGGCTAGAGCGTCGTGGGCGGCTCGACTGGTTCGGTCCGTAGGCCGGAGCGCCGTGGGCTAGCTAGGATGGGGCACGGAGCCAGGGTGCGCTGCTGGTTCGGCCGGGAGACTGGAACGCCGTGGGGGTGGCGTGGGTCATGGAGGCCATAGGTGGTGGCGTCATTGCCTTCATCACCTTTGTCACCTTTGTCTCCTTCCTCCATTTCGAAGTACACATCAAAGAAGAACGTTGGAGGGGTCATTCCATGTTCATTTAGCCCACACACTCCGCATTTAGAGTGGTAGCAAGCGGTTCAATTCCCTCTTGAATTTCAATGAAATATCAGAAATGGAAGAGAGAGGAATATCAAACAACCACCCTACAACTTCCCACAAATGACCAAACACAATTAGGTCCCTACCTCGTTCGCTTGATGACATTGGCGCAAGAAGGTAGTACAGTCGTTGATTCGCCGAAGATGAGGATGTCCCATGTTCGGAGAAGTCCCAATGAAGAAGGTCAAAGGAGGTTGACGTTCTTCATTGGCAGAGCATTTTTCATTGGAGATCTTTCTCCTAAGTTCCACCAATCCTCCATTGGGAATAATTTTCCAAAAAATGAATAGCCAAACAAATAAAATATGTTTATATGTTTAATTTTTTGGTAATTAGTTGGATTAATTAATTGGCTACAATTAATGGGTGGGGTTGGCATAAAATTCAAAAAGGAGGATACCAAGGGTTGGGACAATTAATTAAGGAGGGTTATCACACTTAATGTAGGAGGAGTTGAAGAGTCTCTCCCTCATTTACTATGGGATTTGAGAGGTTTAGGCCTCAGTTGGTCCCCACCACCATAACCTCTTAGGGGAGTAGGTTCGGGTGGTCCCCACCACCTTAACCTCTCATGGGAGGTTAAGGTCTGGTGGTCTCCACACCTCAACTTCCACTTGGAGGTTATAAAAAATAAATAAAATAAAACGTATGTTTATTTTATTTTATTATTTCCATGAAAACCCCAAAAAACTAACTTTCACCCTCGACCATCTGCCATCAAGGTAAAAATATCCTTATGCAAATACAGGCGCTGCGAGTTCAACAGTGCCCTTAGATTTCAATTCCGAGCACCAATTCAAAAGTTATAAAATATTGCTCACACATTTACTGAAAATACCCAAAAAATGTTCAGAAATTCATTCTGGGCACTCCGGGCCGCGAAATCACATGCGGTCAATTTTCGCGAACTCATAAAATTCCCATTTAATTAAAAAAAATTACTTGGAAATTCCGGGTCTTTACAATCATTCTAATGTGATTAAATATAGTTTTAGAATTGAATAGATATCATTGTTTTCTATTGAGCGTATCATCTAGATTGTTTGAAGAATTTTAAATATGTTGATTCTTTTCTATTCTTATTATTCCATACATAATTACAACTAAAATTATTCATGATCCCAATTTTCTTACAAATGGGGGTTTTAGGTGTGGATTTACAAAGATTTTGATATGAAATTTTGATGTTTATGGTGGTATGATGTTTCATCAGTAAGACGTTTATATAGTTTATCATTCTCAGGATGTTTGAATAAGTGTAAAACTATGGTTTCCATGAAATGTAAATAGATGAATAACATTAGTTGGACTTTTATAATGTCACCAAACATTGTTAAATAGTATTAATTTGGATTCAATCACTCTGGACAAGAATTGTTTATGAAGGATTAATGAATGGGAAAACTCAATGTCATCGGATTGAGTGATCCTTAAGTTACTTTTATAATGTCATAGTGAAAAAGATTGGTTTACTCTATAAAGTTAATACGTCTCAGAATGATCAAACATAAGTCTCCAAGTCGTCAAATAGAAATCAATATTTTTTGTGATCAGACATTGGTTACAGTATGAGGTTTATCGGTACATTTTTTGCTTTTAAGGGGAGTGATTAGAGGTTTCCAAGTGAAGTCATCTACCAAATGTAATCGTATGAGGTTCAGTAGTCAAAAAATACTATAAAATGTACCAGATGAATGGTTTGAGTATATTAAAAAAACATAAGAAACATGTTAATTTTAATTATGAAAATATTATAGTTCAACATTCCAAATATCATGGAAAAAAAATCTAGGATGATTTCCCATTTACAAGGATGTTTAATGAAGAATATTGACACCGACTCTTAATGAATACTCTTAATTTTTAGGAGGATAAAATGAATTCAATGGAAGGAATTTTCAAAGAGGGTTAGAAAAATATTAGAGTGGGATAATTTCATTTATTATCAATCTTTCATTCCTAATTCTAGAAGAAATTCCACTTATATAATAAACTGAAGTTGTAGTGAATTCTGTTTAGATTTTTAAAACGGTGGGTGAATTTCTACTGAAGTGAAGAGTTAACTAGTTTGAAATTTTAATGAAACATCATTCAGATAGATTCCAAACAAACTCCCTATATCAAGTGGTATTAGAAGAATGGTGTGAAATAGTGACTAGATGAATAGATGATCCGTCGGTAGCAAACAAACAATGTAACAAGGAAATCATATGAATATATTGAAGTGGCATTGGTTCTGTGAATATGAGAAATAGTCTTCTAATTAGATATTATAAGAAATATGGTGTGTATAAGATATTATACTAATTGATTGAAGTGGAAGTAGATAAATAGTATGAAGAGGTAATTATTCAAATAGACTTGATCATCTAGATGAAAGTAATTGGATGAATAGTGTACCAAACCGAGTCTCATCATACTTTTTATACTAAATGGAGAGAAAATATAATAGATAATTTCCTAAATTACTATAGGAAAAGGTTATTTCTCATTTTTCTGGAAGAATGTGATGAAGAACATATAATAAGGGAATGTCTAAAGAATGTTAAATCTTAATAATAGAAACCCACTAAAGCCTATTGGTGAAGCTTCGTATAGTTGTTACAAAATCATTATTTTGTTATTTATCTATGTGAGGGGAACATTCACTATAGGTTGACTATAGTTATACGTATGTGAAAGGATATTACCTTCTTGTTTTAACCACCCAAAGGATTATTTTCAAGTGGTTTATGTGGTCTTGTATTACATCCAAACCATTCCATGGACTCAATGCTCTTATTGGTCAGTGATCCTTGTAAATACCTATATTCCCATGGTTGTATATGTTTAATTATTTTTGTGTATATTCATAGCTCAATAATAGTAGGTGAATATTGTTTTTAAGTAGGAAAACAAAAAAAGATAATATATCTGATTTACCCCCTCCCATGTTAGTGATCACATCGATCCTGATTGGTGTTTTCAAGATATATCAGAAGGAAGGTTTACCTCATTTAATATTTTCAAAATTTTAAGAAAATTTAGGTTTCCATGGATATTCAGAACTATATTAATAGAAAGGGTATTCCTATTTTTAATATAAAGAACTATCGAATCAAGAAAGATAGAATGATGAATTATCTTATGTCCATTGACAATGAAGTTCTTGGATATGCTATAAATGGTTTCTATCCTCCCATTGAAGGTTTTCCTTCAACAATTTTCAATAAGAAGAGTATGTATAATGAAGGTGGAGCTAAAAATTATATGATTTCCTCACTCTCTAAAAGTGAATTTGTAAGGTTCATGGGTATTCTAATATCTAATGAAACATGGGAAATGTTTAATAACATCTATGAAGGAAATAAAAAATTAATGAAATTTCATTTTCAAATCTAGTGATTGAAGTACTAATATATTAAATTGGGTGAAGATGAAATAGTTTGGGACTTCTTTATAAAAGTAAATTACATTATAAGAACCATAAAATTTTTTAGTGAGAATTTGTTAAATTATACTATTGTACAATTGATTCTTATAATTATTCTAGATAAATTTGTATCCATGGTATCAAATTTAGAAAATAAATATCATCAAATAGTATACCAAGATAATCTGAATAACATTCTCATAAAATACAAAATGAGAAGATAAAAGTTTATGAAGAATAAGGAAAAAAATAATTTGCAAATTTATTTCAAATATTCCAATTATATAAAGTTTAAGATAGCTACAGAGGAGGAATCCAATGAATCTATCTCAAAATACAAGGTTATTAATTTTTTTTTGAATTTATCTTTTTTTTTGAAAGTTTCAAAAGAGTTAGTGTAAATTATAATGGAAATTTACCTCTAATGTTATTTGGATACAGATCTATTATTCTTTTTTTTTTAAATTTTCAAAAACATAAGGATGATGTATAATGATAAATGGGATTGAAAGATGATATGTTATCTGAAAAATAAGGTAGAAAAATCCAAGTCCCATTAAAAGAGAAAGGATAAGAAGGTCTCTAAATAAACAAAGGGAAACTTTTTTTCTATGTATAAAGAAGATGAGGTTAGTGATGAATAATTTGTAAACTCCAATGATGATGTTAGTGAAAAATTACTTATTTGAAATTTAAATGATGAAAATTGATCCAGTAAATAAATAAGTGTCTATGAATAATAATAATAAGAGACTAAATTGGTTTTTTTTTCTTAACATAGAGTTGACATAATCTCCTACACATATTGTTAGACATGAAAAAGAGAAAAATAAGTTGAAGAAATAAATATTTCATAAAATAACAAAAAAATTCTTGAAGAGAAATACACGTTTCTAAAAGTGATTTAAGATATGAATAATTTTCTTAATGAATATAATAACTTCAACATCAATCTTGAAGTAAAGATAGTGATGAATTATAAAGAACTTGATATTTCTCAATAAAAATTTGTTAAAGTTGAGTGATGAACTCAATCTTCCAAAACTCAATTTAATATGTTTTTAAAAGTTTTAAAAATATTAAACATTATTAGGATCAACAAAAATAACCATAAAAGTATAAAATAAGGTTTAATATGGTCATACGAAAAAAATAAGACTACATATGTTTCAATAATATGCATAGTTGAAAATCCAACAACTCTAAAGTTTCAAAGTCTGAACCAAGAGATGATACTGCTAGAGATATTGATAAGGTTATGAATAATTATATTAATAATAATAAGGTTTCAATATGTTACCAAAACATTATACACAAATAAATTTTCCATGGTGGATGGTTATAAAAATGATGGAATATAGGTTTTTAATTTTGGAGATCAATTGATCTATAATGGAAAATATGATTTCTAAGGATATGGATGGTATGTAAATTATTTGGGAATATGGAGATGATGTTTGGGTTGAATAACCAATTCTATAATGAATATAGGACAATGTGGTGATATATTTTTTAGGTGGATACAACCCACTCAATGAAGACAACATGAGAATGGAAATATGATGATTGAAAATATATTTCAACCCTTGGAAACTATTTGTGAAAGATATGATCAACATGAACATCTTACTAATGGATGTATTATCTTTTTACTAATAGGATAAATTTTATATAAAAAATATCAAATTGTAGATGAGAAGATAAGAAATGGAATGTAAAACATCTTTTTTGTTGAAACTGATCATTAAGATTAAAAATGGGATTGAATTTGACTATAGGATAGTGGTTGTTCTTCCCACATGATTTGGGATTTTAAGTTACTAAATAATGTGAAAGATTATAAGGAAGGTATATTGAATTTTATAAATGTAGAGTCCCTTAGAATTAAAGGCTATGGATCTACTACCATTAGGGAATAAAATTTAAAATCCAATAGAGCCTTGTTTGTTGATGGCATGAAAAAACATTTTGAGTGTTTCAGAACTTTTTGATGAAGATATAAATGTTTTTTTTCAGAATATGTGGTTTTTCTAAATTAATTTAATATGGGAGTGTTATTATGATAGGGAAACAAACCAAGGGAAACTTGTCTTAAGTTAATTATGCATAGAGTACATTCTATCTAATAATGATGGAAGAAAACTATGTGTGGAATAAAAGTTTGAGAATCATGTGTCAGAGGAATATACCCAATGAAAAAATAGCGATAATATTCATGATATTCCTACCATTACAAGAAGAGATTGGTGTTGTTTTATATTCAATAAAGGGATTATTATAGACTCAACACATAAGATGGTTGATATTTATTCAACTCATCCCTCAAAGTTGCTACACTTTGAAATATGTAGTCCAATTACAAAGAAATAAAGAAATGAAGATAATAAAATTATTAATTTTATTGATGAATTCTATCACAATACATGTAATATTTTTTTGAATATAAAATCATAGGCCTTGAAAATGTTTATGAATTTTAGGAGAAGTGTTGAAAATAATATAGATATAATGTGAAGAAGATATAAACTGATAATGGTGCTGAATAAACAAATGAAATGTTTAGATATATCTTAAAATTCATGTAATTATTGATGAGTTTAGTTCAATTTACACGCCACAATATAATGGTGTTTCTGAAAAAATAAATTTATGTTTTATTGAGATGGGACAAATTATATTTATTGAACATGAAACTTATAGATACTTTTTATTATAAGATATTAGAGAAATAATTTATATTCAAGATCAATTTTTATACAATAAAAACTTTGAGAATACTTATTATGATATTTTTTACAAAGAAACCCCATGTTTTAATTACTTAGTGCTATTTGGTAGTCCTTGCATATCAAGGTTAGAGGTGAAAATATAGGGAAGTTTGATTAGGTAAGTTTTGATGGAATATTCCTTGGATACCCGCCAAATGACAGAGGATACATATGTTATAATAAAAAATAGGAAATATTATTGAATCCATAGATGTTAAAATTCATGATAATTCTTATAAGGAAGCTTCACAATAAATTACCGATATTAGAGTAAGTGAAGATAAATTGGTTGCAGTTGAAAAACATGAAAAAATTCCTAATGATAATAATAATATTGAAGCTATACAAGATGAATATCTTGAATCAGCTATCCCATATGACGAGGAACAATTACATTCTTCTCATCTTAGGTTGAGGAATAATGAGGGGGGTATAAACGGACATTGGCGATCAAGGGAAATGGGTTCAAACCAAATAAACATCAAGTATTTTCTCACATACTCATTTATATTCATAAGTTGAACCAAAAGACATTGAAGAAACATTAATTCATCAAGAGTGGATTGATACTAGGAATATGGAGTTGGATCAGACCAAAAATAATGTTACTTGAGATCTTGTATCCAAAGTAAATAATAAAAAATGTGATTGGTATATACTGGGTGTTATAAAACAAGTTGAAGGAAAAGGGGAATGATAAGAAATAAGACACATACGGTTTGTAAAGTTGTATTCACAAATTGAACAAACTGATTTTGGTGAGAAATTTCCTCAGTATAAAGGCTTGAAACTATCATAATATTTTTTATTTTCATTGGTCAATGATGATATAAGATAATCCATATGGGGGTAAATTATTATTTTTATAGCTCGATGAAGAAGTTTATATTATAAAACCATGTAGATTCATGCTTTTAAAATAATAAAGAAATGTGTGAATGTTAAAGAAGGATTGGTATGAGTTGAATAATGAAATGAGATCTTGGTATAATAAATTAGATACATTCTTAAGAAATATTGAATTTAAGAGAGGAATAGTTGATAATAACCTCTACATAAAATAAAATAAATTCGGTTATATTATTGTGATAGTTTATGTTGAGGATATCATATTTATAATAACCCAAATCTTCCTTTAATGTATGTTTTTCCTTTCTATGTTGTTTTTGAGGAAAAGAGGAATTTCTGTGAATTTTAGGAGTACACACCGTGTACATATATGTACACGTCGTGAACTCAGTTGCCGCACATAGCCGTGTTCTGGCTATTTAACGACCGAGCACACAACCATGTGTGGTGACCTGGAGGCCGCCTTATACGAGGCCCAGTAAGGAAAAGTACATGCCATGTACTTCTAAATTACATGCTGTGTACTTTATTTTTTTTTCATTAAATGGATCGGGGTCGCATCTCATCAAAAAAACCCTATCCTTTTTCGTCTGTCTCATCCGAGAGCATTCGTATGACCACAGATCTTCTCTGAACCCCCAACTCACTGTCCGACCTCCAATTCAACTTTTGTCGATTACATTGTAATTAAATCGTTGAGTTCTCCCTTCTTCTTGAACATCATCTCCATATTTCTGTTCTCTCTCAAGTTATCCTCGTTTGAACATTTTTGACATTTTTGTATATCTATTGCATTCTAGGTCGATCCAAGGGCCAACACTAGAGTGTATCGATCTCACGATACCGATGTAGGTGGTTTGTACCTTTCTGTAGATATTCTTTGAGTTATATGTTGAAAATGTCCCAATACCCTTGTTCAGGGTATTGTGTGTTTATGGTTTTTATCCCTACTATTTACTACTATTCCTTGTTTGTTTTTATAGAGGTCAATTGTTTGTGAATAGGGTTAACTTTGATATTCATGGATGTTTTCCCAAGTTTCTTATTTTGACTGTTTGTTCTAGTGTGCCTGTTAGGCTGCTTTGTTTTTTCTAGTATTGTAGGATGGGATGATTATTTATCTGATATGCTGTGATATGTGGTAGACTATTTATCCAAGTAGTTCATGTGGTTTACTTTGGATGCTATATATCACTATGATCGATTGACTTACACAGGGCCGTGAGAAACTGGTGTAGTAGACCATAGGGAGAATATACATTGAGGGATTCTCCAGAGTGTTTGTTTGGCTATTACGTTGCAAGACCATAGGGGGGATGGAAATAAGTGCTCCCTCATAGTGTCAGTAGATCCTCGATAGGGTCCACTGGGGGAATTGGACGTTGAGTGCTTCCGCAAAGCACCTATTAGTTACTGATATTAGAATATATGGGGAATTGACGGTGATGGCTTCCTTAGAAAGTCTGTGCTAAACCTAAACCAGAGGGGTTAGACTGTGTGTAATTCCCAAAGGTTTACATCTGTTTGTTTGGTTGAACTAGAGGGTTTAGGCTGTGAGTACAACCCAGTGGGTTACCAACTTTTGATTAAATTCCTTCTTAATATATGAAACTGGATTCCTTGAAAATGCAGGATTGTTTACTTTTGAGTACTTCTTTATTTACTGCTTCATTTTGATTATTACCTACCATATATATTCACTGAGTGTTAGGCATAGATATTTGGGTGTTTTCCTACTATTATTAGTCTCAAACCCTTTTTGGGTCATGATTTTAGGCGCAAACATATTAAATTTCTGCAGTTATAGATAAGGGAAAGCACCATTCTACATCAGGTACTTGACTGCTTGGGAGCTGGAGAGCATGGGACCAAGCTGAGCCTTGCGATGCTGTGGAGATATTTACCTTATTTTCTTTTGGACATGGCTTGGAATTTTATTCTAGAATTGTGACATGTTTGGATGCTTTCATAGACATATGTATCATGCATCATTTATATATATGTGGGCTCGAGTTGTTTATTACTTATGCTATTTACTTACTACATGTTTTACTGCTTTCGCCATTATTATATGTTTTACTTCTGCTATGTTACTCTTCTAATGAGGGCATAGTTTCCCCACTATCACACCCAAGGCTCTCGCTGCTAGTCGGCTGCCTCTAGCAATTGGGGAAATGTGCTTGAGGCCATGTGACCAATCGGGTAAGGGTCACCTCTGGGTGGCTTCCAGAACTATGACGTTACAAAGTGGTATCAGAGGAGTTATTTTTTTCTTGAATTACTATTTGGAGCCTATAGATAGTGATAGGAAGTAATGGGTTCTTGGTGATAATATGTGCTTGAGCATAGCTAACACATGTACATGGAAAAGCCAATTTACCTTTTTATTGAATTTTTTTCTATTTTTGCAATTTTACAATTGATTTGATTTCACCATTGGGTGATTCACATGTTTTGTGCTGTTATTTTTTGATATTATTGATGTTCTATTTCTATTGAAACTAGATGAGATGAGGGTATTCCATCTCATGCATCATGTAGGTACTTTTTAGAAATCACATGTCATGCATTCATTCCATTCCATTTAGGGTGCATTATCGATTGCATGCTGTTGCAATAGAGGATGTGTTATATATTCATGCTATTGTGATAGATTCCTTGATAAAATACATGCTTCTGATATGGTATTGGTTTGTGTAGGTTTTGTTTGAATGAATTCCAAACTTTGGTTCTTGAGGCGTTATGGGCCCTCATGGATTAGAATTTGGTGGATCATTTCCTTTTTTTCTTGTATATAACATGTCTAAGTTGCAAAGATTTGATTCTTGGGGAGTATAGGCCCTCATGGATTGGAATTTGGCACTTTAATGTTTGTTTCCGTGTTTTTCTGGGTTCCAGAGTATTTTCTGAGGCTTACTATCAGGAAAACCCATAATACACAGCGTGTACTATTGAATATAAGCCACATGTCCTTCTGTTCCAGAAAGAATTGTTTTTCTTAAGTACACACTGTGTAGTCTCTAACCGTGTCATTGGATGTGTGGTCATAGACATGGGGTTGGGAATTCTTTCGTGGGAAACGTTGTGTACCAGTTTTACATGTAGTGTTGTTTATACCATGTTTGCACCCGTGTGACTAAGCAAACAGATGGATAAAACATAGGTTATACACGCTGTGTGAAGCTTGAACACGCCGTGTAGTATAACCCTTGTATCCGGCCTTGTAACGAGCAACACGGGTCGGTGAAATCCTTCTTGTACACACTATGTCTGGCATAAAAATTCCATGTATAGTGAGCCCTGTGTTCACCCGTGTGAGTAACAACATGGGAAGTTGAAACCTAAGCTGTACACACAGTGTCCATCTAGAACACGCCGTGTAGGGTGATCCACATAACTGGCCGTGTGACTAACAACACGGGTCGGTGAAGTTAGGCTAGTAAACGCTGTGTCTGGAACTAACACGCCATGTACTCTTGTTCTAGGAGAACTGTGTGGCTTATCCATGAAGAAAAACTCAGGCATGGGGAGAAAATTCAAGTACACGCCGTGTGTTAGGACAACATGCCATGTGTATGGTGTGTTACATGACCAGTTTAGTAGAAGTAAACACCCATGTAAATGATTAAGGGAACATGCCGCATAGTCATTTTACACGCTGTGTATCTATGTTTTGTAAAACATGAACGCTTTCTTTATCTTGTTCCCTTGTTATAATTATGAGTTTAAGTCCCTTTTAATCTTGATCTATGGTCTGCGCATGACCTTATAGAGTCATGTCACTGATATTTCCTTCGGTTGTATGCCAGTTACATGGAAGTGATTAGACACAAGACATGTCTGATCAGGGACTACCAGCAAATCCTCCAGTTGTGCTAGTCTTGGCACTAGCCATTATTATAGATATAGGTGCAGACACACACTTCTAAGAGGGATTTATAAGCTTCATGAAGACCCTCTAAGGAGCACCGCAGCCTTCCCCATCTATGGCAGAGTGGAAGCAGGATTTCCAGTAGCAGTATCCTTCCACCTTCACAAGAGAATGAGGTCCTCAGGCTACCAAGTCATGGTTAGAAGCCATACTGTCTATCTTCAAGCATCTAAGATGCCTCTAGATTGGAGGGTGAATCTTGATATGTATATGATTTGGGATTTGGACAACAGATGGTGGGATGTGATCTCACAGGCAGGATGCTAGCAAGTCATGTCTTGGGATGAGTTCCAGCGTGCCTTCTATGACTACTTCTATCTGGAAACTTTGAGGGCCGATCGAGCCCGAGAGTTCATGAGGCTCGAGCATGGTAATCTTTCTGTTTTGGAGTATTCTTCTCACTTCATAGAGATGAAATGATTCATGACTATTCCAGGAGGTGATGAGTTATTCCTGATAATGTTGTTTGAGGATGGTCTCAGGAACTACATCCATTATCAGGTGAACATCTTCAAGTTGACTTCCATCACTTCCATATTCAACCAGTAACTGATCACAGAGTGTAATATGAGAGATTATGGAGTTGTGGGCCATGGAATCTTGACATCCAGAGTTGGTATCCTTTTTACTGATAATAGGAAGCACCGCAGAGAGTCTACATGTAGAGATCCGTGGATACGAGAGACTTATTCTAGTAGCCAGGTGGTGTGCTACTAGTTATGGAAGGTTGGGAATAGAAGGAAACATTGCCCAAGAGACCCAGGGAGTGCCGATATTGCAGAAAGATGGGTCATATTCATCATTTCTATCAGATCTTTTCACTAGAAACTGGTGACATGGGTTCTTCTATGACTCCTTGTTCAGGAGATGCACCACCAGTCTTGCGCCATTTAGGAAACTGGAGTTCTTCCAGCCGTTCAAGCCGAGGTGGAGGTCGCGGGCATGGTAGTCAGTCACCAGGATTTCAGTGAAAGTAGGGTGGATCAACTCAGAGTGGTCAGGCAGGGTCATAGGGCCAAGGTATAGGCCAGGCTATTGCAGTGGAACAAACCCAATAGGATCAGGATCCCAGACCCTCTATAGTTTGAGGTATGATTCTAGTTTCCCCAGTTTTAGATTTTTCTCTTTTCAATACAGGGACTTCCCATAACTTTATATTTATTGCTATTGTGGATATCCTTGGGCTATGTATCTTTTCATCTATTGATTTCTTGACATTAGACACTCTATTGGGAAATAGAACGGTTAGTGTGTGTCAATGCAAGGAGTGCCCTCTAGAGGTTTGTGGTTGTCAATTCGCATGGGACCTCTAGGTGTTGGAGATTACATGCCATGACATCATTCTCGGAATGGATTTGTTAGTTCATTTCCGGGATGTTTGTTGAGTACTATCATCGTAGGGTGAGTTTCACATCACCAAAAGACATATAATTTCTTCATAAGGGTGAATGGGATGTCCAGGTGAGAAGAGTAGGACCCGAGAATCATGGGTTGGGAGGAATTACAACCCAGATCACAAGTCTATATCTGGATAACTAGGGGACTTCACAAATAGACATTCCTCCAGTGGTGGATCATTTTAGGGATGTCTTTCCAAAGGAAATTTTAGGTTTGACTCCAGAGCGTGAGGTATAATTTTATATTGAGCTTGTTCCAGGAGTATCACTGGTGTCCATTCCTCTTTATTGGATGGCTATACAAGATTTACAGGAGCTCAAGAATCAGTTGGAGGTGTTACAGGTTAAGGGTTTCATCTAACCTAGTACTTCTCCTTGGGGTTCGCTTGTCCTTTTTTGTGAAGAAAGTGGACAGTAACCTCATAAATTGTGTATATTATCAGAAGTTAAACCAGTTTACGGTCAAGAACTGATATACCTTGTCTAGGATTGATGATTTCTTTGATCAGTTTCAAGGATCCTGAGTATTCTCAAAGATTGACTTGAGATCTGGATACCATTAGTAAAGCGTTAGACCATCCGATATACCTCTTACAGACTTCTGGAGTAGGTATAGTCTATACGAGTATGTGGTTATGCCGTTTGGTCTCACAAACGTTCTTGCAGTATTCATGGCACTGATGAACCGAGTATTCCATCCATAATTCGATTATTTCCTGGTAGTCTTCATGGATGATATCTTTGTGTACTTTCACACTCGACAAGACCATGGTACCCATATTGAGATCATTTTGATTGCACTAAGAGAGCATTAGTTATAGGAAAATCTCTCAAAAATTACACTTTTGGATGGATCAAATTCACTTATTTGGTCATGTTATCTCAGATAAAGGAATATCAGTTCACCTAGAGAAAGTGAGAGTTGTAGTTTCCTGGGAGCAGCCAAAGAACTTCTTTTAGGTGGAGAGTTTTCTGAGGCTGCATGGATACTAAAGACTTTTCATACAAGACTTTTCACACTTAGAAGCACCCCTGAAGTGTCTGACTAAGAAGGGTGAGAAGTATTTGTGGTCAGATTATTGTAAGTCATCCTTACAGGAGATGAAAGAGAGGTTGACTTCAGCACCGATACTAGTATTTCCAGATCTGAGCAAGAGCTATACTATATAATGTGATGCATCATGTATGGGGCTATGAGCGGTGATTATTCATGGGGAAGGATTCATTGCGTGTGGGTCTCAGAAGTTGAGGCCACATGAGAAGAATAACCCAACACACGATATTGACTTGGTTGTAGTTGTTCATGCTTTACGCTGTTGGGGATATTATCTTCTGGGAGATCATTTTTTGGTTTTCACCAACCACAATAGTCTCAATTATATATTCACTTAGCGAGACTTGAATTTGAGACAACAAAGGTGGGTTCAATACCTTCGGTCCTTTGACTTTGATCTTGCCTATATGCCTAGGAATGGAAACACTATGGCTGATGCGTTGAGCATGAGGACTCAGTTCGAGGAAGTTCAGGAGGATTGAAGTGAGTGGATGCATATGG
Organism: Viscum album; assembly: GCA_963277665.1. NCBI lineage: Eukaryota > Viridiplantae > Streptophyta > Magnoliopsida > Santalales > Viscaceae > Viscum > Viscum album. Next base: position 613,825,522 of record OY728119.1, on the reverse strand, counting down.
ATCTGTCCTCTAAGATGAATTTGGAGGTGCACGACAGACAGGGGTAGACATTTCTTCCTTCTATAGGTATTATGTTTACTCTACTTGATCGAGTGTGAATGAGGCAGCTATCAGATTCAGAAGGCCTAGCCCTAAGGGAGAGTGTGTTAGGAGATGACCCTATTCCTTGTTTGACAATTGGGGAGGATGAGATCTTGCATTTTCATGGGTGCATGTGGGTGCCAGCAGACATACGTGAGGAGCTGATGCGGGATTATCATTCCTCAATTTGGGAAGTTCATATTGGCATCACCAATATGTATCAATATCTACACCGTCAATATTGCTATCGAGGTATGAAGAGAGATGTTGTGGGTTTTATTAGGAAATTTTCCATCTGTTAGTATGTGAAGGTAGAGAATCAATAACCATTAGGGCTTTTTCCATAGTTACCCATTACCGAGTGGAAGTGGAATGATATCGAAATGTATTTCGTGATAGTTTTACCGAGATCACCTCACGGAAATGATGCATTTTCCGTTGTCATTGACATACTCACGAAGGTTTCTCACTTATTTTCGATCAAGGAGACCTTCAGTATTGATGAGCTGGGAAGGTTGAAAATGTGACGGATTGAACATTTACATGGAGTTTCTTACTCCATTGTTTCACACATGGATGCATGTTTTACTTCTCGGGTCTGGCAGGGACTTCAGAGGGCTTTGGGTACATGAGTACTTTTGAGTACATCTTACCATCCCCAGACAGATGGACAATCCGACTGTATGATTCAGGTGTTAAGGACATGCTTCGTGCATGAATCCTGGATTTTGGAGGTTCATAGGAGAATAACATACCTCTTGTGGGGTTTTCCTATAATAATAGATTTCAAGAAACTATTCAGCTGGCACCTTTTGAGGATTTGTATGGTAGGCCATGCTGATCACCCTTATGTTGGCTAGAGGAAGGAGAGGCAGCTATTCTGGGACTTTGTCTTGTCTAGAAGACCATAGTGCAGATAGGGTTGATTCAGAAGAGGGTGGCTACTATAGAGTCACAACATAAGTCTTATGCTGATCGACGGAGATGACCTATGGAGTTCGAGGTCAGAGATCAAGTTTTCCTACGTGTCACAATGAGGTTGGGACACAAGAGGATTAGGAGATAGGGTAAGCTATCGTTGAGGTATGTCGGGCTGTTTGAGGTTTTGGAGAGAGTTGGGACGGTTTCCTATCAGTTGTTGTTACCTCAGTGGTACTAGGCTATGCATGACGTCTTCCATGTTTCTCAGCTTCAATGTTACTTTTCAGACCCATCTCATGTTTTTCAAACCAAGGAGGTTGAGCTCAAGTTGGACACCACATTCGAGGACATCCTATCCAGTTTGTTGATCGAAGTACGAGGGTTCCCCATGGCCGGTCTATTCCTCTGGTACGAGTGATATGGAAGCACGGGTGAGTATAGAACAAGACATGAGAGAGGGAGGCTGATATATGATCACAGTGGCCAGAGATTTGTTGAGTCAATAAGGTTTTCCTTATGACTTTTCCATTCCTTCTTGTTTTGAAAATCACAAACACCTTATCTTTAAGGAAAAATGATTTCTTAAGGAAAAATGCTTTTATAAGGAAAAATGCTTTCTTAAGGAAAATCGATTTTATAAGAAAAATTATCCTTATCATATTTTCATTCATATTTTTCTTAAGTATGAGTTTCGGATTCATTTTCTCGGAATCATTGAAACTTTGATATAAAGCATTCTGTTTTAGGGTTCAGATTCTGGACAAGAACTATAAGGAAGTTTCATTCCGAATTCCGGATATGAATTCTGACTAAGTTCTATTCCAGATTCAGGATACGAATTCTGAAGAAGAATTCTCATTACGAATTCTAATCCCATTCCGAATTCTCATTACGAATTCTGAAGAAGAATTCTCGTTACGAATTCTAATGAGGAAATCCCATTCCGAATTCTCATTACGAATTCTGAAGAAGAATTCTCATTACGAATTCTAATGATGAAATCTCATTCCGAATTCTCATTACGAATTCTGATGATGAATTCTCATTACGAATTCCAATGAAGAATTCCCATTACGAATTCCAATGAAGAATTCTCATTACGAATTCTAATGAAGAAATCTCATTCCGAATTCTCATTACGAATTCTGATGACGAATTCTCATTACGATTTCTGATGACGAATTCCTATTCCGAATTCCTACTCCGAATTCTCATTCCGAATTCTCCTATTAAACAGAATCTGATTATCATTGTTTTATACACTCTGAATTTATTCACTCCGAACCTTCACTCCGAAGTTTCTATTCCGAACCTTTATGTTAGAGTTTAAAACGATGTCGTACTTTCTGTTACACTCACTTTGTTATAAAACGATGTCGTCCATTTTGTTATAAACTAACCGTTGTCTAAGTGACACGTGTACAGGTCCCTCCGAACTTTAAGGAAAATATGACCGTTGGAGAGGAGCCGACCTTACCTATAAATAGGAGCTCATTTGAAAGAGCTCGGGGCTGAAAGGCTGACAGATCTTCTACTCATGTGATTACATGCTTGAAGTGATTTCTAGAGAGATAGGCTCTTATTAACTCTCAAAGCTTCGTGCGACTCCGAATGTTGGTGATTACATTCGAGGGCTTTCTTGCTGAGAAAGACAGAGGTGCCGACTACCTTAAAGATCGAGGGCTTTCTTGCTGAGAAAGACAGAGGTGCCGACTACCTTAAAGATCGAGGGCTTTCTTGCTGAGAAAGACAGAGGTTGCCAACTACCTTGAAGTTGAGGGCTTGCGGGGATAGCAAGACAGAGACACCAATCTTCGTATCGAGGGCTTACCCTGGTGTGGGTAAGACAGACTTGCTTGAAAGTATAAATCAAGGGACCTTTATCCAAGGTTGTTGGATACCCTTCTCTTTGGGTTAAAAGACTATTATCTTGTTACTAGTAGTTTTACTACTTGTTGTTATTCCGCTGCATTTTGTATCTTAAGGAAAGTATAACTTTCTTATACTTCCTTACTTACTCTGATTAGTTTAGATTCTATACGCTTTAAGGTAGAATCTCACATTGTAACTTTTGTTAAGTTTCAATTTCCGGAACCATATTTCCGGAACCTACTTTTGGAATCACTTTCCATGTTCAGTTCGGTGTTAGAGGTGTTGTGAATTTACTTACTTTAACTTTGTTAAACTTAGTCCTTTCCTTTTCTTAAGGAGACTTTAGTTTCTTAACTAACTTTAAAGGTTCCAAAGGAATTTTTTAAAGTATACAATTCACCCCCCCTCTTGTATATTGAGCATCTCATATTATATTTCGATCCTACAATTGGTATCAGAGGTTGGAAACCTCTTACTCTATACCATTCTTACATTTGGTATCAGAGCCAAGGTTACTGAAATACTTGTACTCACATACAAGTTTTTCTTGCTCACTTTTCTATTCCGAACTTTGTCATTCCGATTTATCCATTCCGAACTTTTCCCATTCCGAACCTTGTTGATTCGATTCTAAGCTACTAACAAGTTTGTGTGCAAAGTTTTTTTTTAGTATGGCAGGAATTAATGTTGGTTCTATTGACAATCTGAATCCTACAAGGCCACCAATATTCGATGGTAATGACTATGAATACTGGAGAGATCGTATGAAGACTTTTGTTATCAATACTGGAGTAGACAACTTTGTCATGCTTACTGGTGATTATAAAATTCCTGACAAGGAAGTCAGAACCTTTACTAATCAGGAAAAGCAAGAATATCAATTAAACTATAAGGTACGCAATACTTTATTATGTTCAATGACTAGAAATATATATAGCCAAATTTCTTCTTGTGAATCAGCTAATTGTATATGGAAGAAGTTAGAGGTTACACACTTTGGGACTTCTAAGGTGATTGAGACTAGAAGAGCTATGCTTAGAGCTGAATATCATGGCTTCAATTTTCCTTATGGAGAACCTATCTGTAAAGTTCAACAAAGATTTATGACCATAGTCAACAGTCTACAATCTATGGGAGAAAAAGGTTTAGATGATGAAGCTCTTGTGGACAAGATAATTGATATTATGCCCAATGAGTGGGAATCCAAGAGAACAGCTATAGATGAGAACAGGAAGGTTACTCAAATTACTCTTGATGAATTATTTGGAACTCTTCTACAACATGAGACCAGAATGAAGAGAGATGCTGACAACATCAAGAAGAAGAATGTAAATGGTACTGTTGATTTTACTACAACTTCGAATCAGATGAAAGCTAAGACTCCTGAGAGAGTAACCAGATCCAAATCTAAGAAAGTCATTTTCCAATCCGAATCTAGTGAGAGTGAAGTCTCAGAAAATGAATTAGCCAATCTTGCTCGAAGGATGAACAAGATAGCTGGACAGAGAATCTTTCAATCCAAGTATAAGAAGAAGGACAGGAAAGATAAGAAAGATGGAGAAGTTACATGTTATGAATGTAAAAGAGCTGGACATATTAGACCAGATTTCCCTATGCTCAAAAAGAAAGAAAGAAAGGAAAGGCATTCAGACAGAAACAGGAAGAAGTATTACAAAGCTAAAGCTAAGAAAGTTCTGAAAGCTAATGACACCTGGAGTGCCAGTGGTGGTGACTCTTCAGATGAATCTTCTGATTATGAATCTTCAGGACAGAAGAATCTTGGTCTTATAGCCAGATTACCTATTTATAATCATTGTCTTATGGCTAAGGTACGAAATGCTGAATCTTTGACCAATGTTTCCTTAAATCCTAATGATAGTAAATATTATAACTCTTCTGATGAAGAATAATCTTCTGATGAGGAAAATACTTTACCTACTTATGAAGAAGTCTCTAGATTTGCTGAACTTATTGAGATTGAGAATTCCAAACTCAACAAGAAACTTAATAAGGAAAACTCTAGGAATTCTATTCTTACTAAAGAGATATCAGATCTTTCTAAAGATCTTGATAAGAAAAATGCTGATTTTGAAAGTATTTCAAAAAATCTTGAGGAAGTAAGTTCTGAGAAGAATAAACTTTCTAAAGAATTAGAAAAAGTAATTTCTAAGAAAAATGTTTTCGAGCCTAACTCTAGTTCCAAAACTAATGATTTTGAGGATAAAAACTTGGTTGTAAAACTCAAGTCCGAAATTTTTTCCTTAAAGAAGTGTTTATCAAACATTACCCATGGTAAAGAAAATTTTGATAAGATGTATTCTCAAATACGACCATTAAGAAATAAATCCGGATTTGGTTATACCCATGCTAAACCCGTTTTCAGTAAAAATTATTTTGTTCCTCAAAGTGCCCCATTTTGAACTAAATGTCAATGTGGTGGTCACTGGGAAAAAAATTGTTCCTTAAACAAAACCCAATCCTTAGGTTTTCATAAATCTTACTTTTCTAAGAAAATGTGGATACCTAAAATTTTATTGTCTGGAAATCTCGGATCCAAACAAGTTTGGATTCCGAAAGTCTAACTTTGTTCTTAATTTCAGGAAAATAAAGGAAGTTCCAGTAACAATATTTGGTACATGGATAGTGGATGTTCCCGGCACATGACTGGTAACAAAAGCTTTTTTGAAAAGATTGTCAAAACGAAAGGAGGAAAGGTAACTTTCGGAGACAATGCTAAGGGAAAGATTATTGGTATTGGTAATATAGTTTTCCTTGGTAAAACTTTGATTTCAAATGTTCTGTTTGTTAAAGGTCTTAAGCACAACCTCATTAGCATAAGTCAGTTATGTGATGAAGGTTACCTTGTGAATTTTAGGAATGATAAATGCTTAGTTCACAATTCCAAGGAAGAATTTATTCTCTCAGCCAATAGGCAAGAGAATGTTTACACCTTAAACTTAGAAGAACTAAGAAGCCAAGATTTACCTTGCCTAAGTGCAATGGAAGATCATTCTTGGTTATGGCATAGAAGATTAGGACACTGTAATCTTAGAAACCTATGTAAACTCTCTAAGAAGAAACTTGTTAAGGATCTACCAGAGCTTAGATTTGATTCTTCTAAAGTTTGTGATCCTTGTCAATATGGAAAGAAACATAAATCTAGTTTTAAGTCAATCGGGGAAGTCTCAACAACCGATGCATTACAGTTAGTGCACATGGATCTTTTCGGTCCAACACAAACCGGAAGCATTGGAGGCAAATACTATGTGTTTGTTCTAGTTGACGATTACACTAGATTTACTTGGGTCTATTTTCTAGCAAGGAAATCTGAAGCTTTTTCTTATTTCAAAAATTTTAGAGCTCAAGTTAAAAATGAGAAAAATCTTCCATTGAAAACTATCCATAGTGATCATGGAGGAGAATTTCAAAATTCTGATTTTGAAACTTTTTGTAGTAAGAAAGGTATTACTCACAACTTTTCAGCACCTAGAACTCCTCAACAGAATGGTGTAGTTGAAAGAAGAAATAGAATTCTTCAAGAGATAACTAGAACCATGTTGAGTGAATATTCTATTGCTAGACATTTCTGGGCTGAAGCTGTAAGTATTGCTTGTTATACTATAAATCGAGTTTTGATTAGACCTTTTCTTAATAAAACTCCTTATGAGTTATGGAATGGTAGAAAACCAAGACTTTCCTACTTCAAGGTTTTTGGTTGCAAAGTATTCATTTTGAATACTAAAGATAACTTACATAAATTCGCACCAAAGTCTGATGAAGGAATTTTCTTAGGTTATTCCACAATCTCTAAGGCTTATAGAGTTTTTAATAAAAATACTTGCACTGTTGAGGAAACAGTACATGTAAAATTTGATGAATCAGACCCTTTTGTTTTTAAAACCTCCCAACCTACATCTTCGGATGTGTTTTCAAAAACGGATTGTCAACCTTTGATAGAAGAACCTTCTGATAAAGAAATTGTTCTAGAAGATACTTCTGAAACATTTACCCCAGAAGACTTTCTACCCTATGTTGATGAACAGGTTTTACAAAACCCAAATTAGGTGTTTCTTAAGAATCATCCCAGTGATAGTATCATTGGTGATGTAAATCAACCTGTAAGGACTAGAATTTCCTTAAGAAATGAAGTAGAACATCTAGCATTTCTTTCCCAATTAGAGCCTAAAAGCACTGATGAAGCTTTAGGTGATGATGATTGGATCAAAGCAATGCAAGATGAACTAAATGAATTCGAAAGGAATAAAGTCTGGACCTTGGTTGAAAGACCTAAGGAAACTTCTGTTATTGGAGTAAAATGGGTTTTCAGAAATAAATGTGATGAAAATGGAGTCATTGTTAGAAATAAAGCTAGACTTGTTGCTAAAGGCTATAATCAGCAAGAAGGAATAGACTATGAAGAAACCTATGCTCCAGTAGCTAGACTTGAATCTATCCGCATTCTACTTGCCTTTGCAGCATTCTTTAATTTCAAACTTTTCCAAATGGATGTGAAATGTGCTTTTCTTAACGGTTATGTTCAAGAGGAAGTTTTTGTTGAACAACCTCCTGGCTTTGAAGATACAAAACATCCAGATCATGTTTTTAGACTTACCAAAGCTTTGTATGGCCTTAAACAAGCCCCACGAGCATGGTATGATAGACTCACTGGATTTTTGCTTCAAAATAACTATGTTAAGGGAAATGCAGATCCAACCCTTTTTATAAAGAAAGATAAGAAAAATGTTTTGATTGTTCAAATTTATGTTGATGACATTATATTTGGTTCAACTCAGCAATCTTTGACTGACTCTTTTGCTAGTCTAATGAAATCTGAGTTTGAAATGAGTATGATGGGTGAGTTAACATTTTTCCTTGGTTTTCAAATTTCTCAAAAACCAGAAGGAACCTACATATCTCAACATAAGTATATTAAAGATCTTCTTAAAAAGTATGGTTATGACAACACTAAGAGTATAAGTACTCCTATTGGTACCTCAAACTCTTTAGATCTTGATGAAGCTGGGAAACCAGTAGATCAAACATCTTTTAGAGGTATGATTGGAAGTATACTTTACTTAACAGCTAGTCGACCAGACTTAATGTTTTCAGTATGCTTATGTGCAAGATATCAATCCAATCCTAAGGAATCTCACTTAAAGGCAGTAAAAAGAATTTTTCGCTACCTTAAGGGAACCATGGATCTAGGATTATTTTATACTTCTGGAAATGATTTTGTTCTAAAAAGCTTCTCTGATGCTGACTTTGGTGGATGTAGAATGGATAGGAAAAGTACATCCGGAACTTGTCATTTCTTAGGAGATTCATTAGTTTCTTGGTCATGCAAGAAGCAACATTCTGTTGCACTCTCCACTGCTGAAGCTGAATATGTAGCAGCTGGAAGTTGTTGTGCACAAGTGTTGTGGATGCAACACACACTCACACACTATGGCTTGAGTTTTACTAAAACTCAAATTTTGTGTGATAACACAAGTGCCATCGCCCTAAGTAAGAACCCTGCACATCACTCTCGTGCAAAACACATAGATATTAGGCATCACTTTCTTAGGGATCACACACTCAAAGGAGATATTATTCTTCAGTTTATCGGAACGCAAGATCAACTTGCTGATATTTTCACAAAATCCTTGCCTTCTGATAGATTTGAATATATTAAACAAAAGTTAGGAATGATAACCGTAAGGTAATCTTCCTTAATTAACTTTCTGTTGAAAAAATATCCTTACAGTAATAAACTCCTTTTCATAGGGGGAGTACATTTGATTGTTTATTTAACAAAGTTTTTCAAAATTTGTTTTCAAACTTTTCGGAACGAAAATTTCCGGAATGGAACTTCCGGAACTACAATTTTCCAGAAAGGATATTTTCGCACAGAATACTTCTGGAATGGAAGTATTTGTATTGAAAATTTCCGTAATGGAAAACTTTCGTACTGGTATTTTCATAACGGAACTTTCGTAATGAATCTTCCATAACAAGTTTTTATTTACTTTATCGTATTGAGTTTTTCGTATTTAGTTTTTCGTTTTGAGTTTTTCGTAGTCATGTTTATATTACCCATTACGAATAACTTTCCTAAGCTAATCCGAAAGGTATGATTTTCTTACCGAAGTTTTCGTAATCATTTTTTTACTTGCTGGCAGTTTCTTATATTTTGTTTTCGGTTTTTGGATTTCTTAATTCTTTACTTTAATAAAAACCTCAAAAAGATCAGATTCAAGCTTTCAACCGTTAGATGTGATCTCAGATAATTCTAAACCGTTAGATCAACCGAGGAAGTTGAACCGTCATCCCATTGCCTATATAAAGGGGACCCTATTTTCTCGTCCCACATCGATTTCAAGCTTTTGCGTGCTGAAGCTCTGACTCTCTGATTTAAGGCCATTCCGAACTTCAGTCTTCTTAGTTCCGAACTTCTTAGAGACTTCAGATCCGAATGTCTGTAGAGTTAGCTTCTCAAGAAATGTCTTCAACCAAGCCCATTTCTCAGTGGTTAGTCTACAGAGAGAGGTTAGTTCATCCGAATTTCTTCAGCAATTACGATTCTATTATTTCAAAGAATATCAAGCTGAATGGCTGGGAAGATGTTGCGGTATCAAAAACCGGCAACCAAGATGAAGTCTACTCTGACTTGCTTGTTGAGTTTTATGAGTCAGTTGCTTTCTTCAACGAAGATAATAGAGAAAAATTTTCTTTCAAATCGTATGGCAAGACATATAAGCTTTCTTACACCAAGGCTGCAAGATTGGTAGGGCTAAGTTATGAAGGTGAAGCCGAGTTTATTTCCCATGTATTGCCAGATTCTTTGGGTAGTTTCAACAAGGAAAAGGCATTAGAAATTCTCGGATTGGATGATGACAAGGCTCTGAAAATTGCAAGCCTATCTACAAACTTCCGGATTCTGGAGTTATGGGTGCAAGGGCTTATTGTACCGAGAAAAGGAGATAAGGACAGCCTGAAGAAAAGTGAGATATACATCTTAGATTTCTTGATAAATCTAAGAAAGTTCAACTTGATGAAGCATATTCTTCTTAATATTGAGAATTTGAAGAAGGGGAATCTGAGAGCTCAGATCGTGATGTACCCAGCAATATTGTCAAAGCTCATAGTTCGGTGCCTTGAGTCCTTCAAAGTAGCTTGTAGTTCCAAAACAAGGGTGTGCAAGATCATGCTGCTTAGTGATGCCACTCTTAAGAGAATGAATATAGCTTTTGACAAGGAGTCAGGGAAGTTTATTGATCTACCTCCACAAGTAGAAGTGACTCCGAAAGTGGCTGATCCGGAATCATCCAAGCCGGTAAGGAAGAGGAAACTGAAAGAAGTGGTTGTCGAAGCTGAGGAACCCAAGTCTAAGGAAGTCCACTCCGCACCTCCTAAGTCTAAGAAGAAGAAAACCTATACTGATGAGGTTGCAGCAAAGTGGAGAGCTGATAAAGAAACAAGGAAAGAAGGGGATCCAGAGTTCGGATTAGATCCTGTAGAGGCTAAAGCTCTGAAAGAGAAGGCTGCTGATGAGCTCGAGAAACAAGAAAAGGAGAATAAACTGAAGAAGAAAATGTCAGAAGCCGAGGCTGTGCAAGCATTGTTAAAATTCAACGAGATGGTTTTAGCAACCATTCCCGTTCCGAGATCTTTCTTTCTGGAATCTCTACCTGAGACTCCAGGAGGAAATCTTGATGATCCAGAAGAGAATGTTGCTAAGAATACTGAGGAAGAAGAGCAAGTGGAACAGGTTGAAGAAGCTGCTGAAGGAAGTGGTGAGACAGGAGATGTGCTCAAACAAGTAGATGAATACAAAGGAACTCCTTCGGAACACTTGTCGCTCCGAACTTCTGAAGCTCAATCTTCAAAGCTTGTTACTCCGACTATGGAAGAAGAGAAAGGTGAAGAAGAAGTTTCTTGTCTGAGAGAAGAAGAACATCTTTCACTTTCTGCTCAGAAGGAAAATGTAGAAGTTGCTGATGAGGAAGATTATATTGTTCAAGTCTCTGATAGTGAGAAGAAATCTCCAGAACAGGTTTCTATTTCGGAAAAAGATAAGGGGAAACAAATTCTTGCTGATACCCCGAGTTCAGAAAAGAAGATGAGGAAGGAAGCTGGTAGTTCTTCGAAGAGAAAGTTGAAGCTTATTGAGGAAGAAAATTCTCCTAGCAAGATTTCAGATTCGGAGTCATCTTCATTAGGGCATGATTTTGTTGTCCAATCTTTGAAGAAGTTGGTAGGAACCATTCCAACCTTCCCCAGTATTGACTATAGATGCCAGATGCTTCAACATGCGCTGAATCAGAAAACCGACTCCGTATCCATGGTTATGGATAAATGTGTTGAGATTGAAGCCCAATTCAAAAATTTCTTTATTGGTTACGAAGCACATAAAAGATCTTGCAAGAGGATGACAAGCTGGTCTAAGAAAACTGTGGAAGAGATGAGGTTGCTGGATGAGTTTCAGGATAATGTTAAGGATGCATTTGAAACCGAGGACAAGAAGATTAAAGAGCTGACTGCATCCTTCGAAGAGAAATTGACAGAGGAAAAGAACTTTCGGATTCAGGAAGTGAGAGATCTGAATGGAAAGCTCAATTCCATTAATCAATGTTGGAAATATTAAAGGGATTATCGGATCGAGTTTTAAGAAAGGATGAAAGCTCAGGAAGAGAAGATGAAAGCTCAGGAAGAAAAGTTGAAGGCTCAGGAATAAATCTTTGAAGCTCAGTCAGCAAGAATAGTCATCTTAGAGAAGCAAGCAGAGGAAGATCACAAAGACTTAAAGAAGATCAAGACGATTCTTAAGGGGCTAATGTCGAAGGAGAAAGAACCGAAATGACCAATCAGATCCTTTTGTTGTAATTATTTTGTTGCTGACATTTCAAATCTAATGAGAATCGTGCTTGTTGTTTCTATTGTTTTCATTACTAATTTTTCAGGTTCTTTGTTAAGTTTTTCCATTCCCTCCAATTCTTTTTGAAAATCACAAAGGGGGAGAAGGAAAAGATCCTTAAGAAAAAGAGGAAATCTAATAAGTGCTTATCAAAGGGGGAGAAAGAAAAAATACCCAAGGAAAAAGAACTCTAATAAGAGTTTGTTTAAGGGGGAGTTTTTCTTAAAGAAACATCACTCCGGAAATATGAATACGATCCTTAGAGTTTCAAAGCCTAAGGGGTAGTTAGTCGTATTCATCTATATTCTTAAACCAAGGGAGATAAGATTTAATGTGTTTCTTTCTTCTTAGAATAGCTTTTTCGTAAGGATGTTTGTGCTTTCCAAAAAGGGGGAGATTGTTGAGTCAATAAGGTTTTCCTTATGACTTTTCCATTCCTTCTTGTTTTGAAAATCACAAACACCTTATCTTTAAGGAAAAATGCTTTCTTAAGGAAAAATGCTTTCTTAAGGAAAATTGCTTTTATAAGGAAAATGCTTTCTTAAGGAAAATTGCTTTTATAAGGAAAATTGCTTTCTTAAGGAAAATCGCTTTTATAAGAAAAATTATCCTTATCATATTTTCATTCATATTTTTCTTAAGTATGAGTTTCGAATTCATTTTCTCGGAATCATTGAAACTTTGATATAAAGCATTCTGTTTTAGGGTTCAGATTCTGGACAAGAACTATAAGGAAGTTTCATTCCGAATTCCGGATATGAATTCTGACTAAGTTCTATTCCAGATTCAGGATACGAATTCTGAAGAAGAATTCTCATTACGAATTCTAATCCCATTCCGAATTCTCATTACGAATTCTGAAGAAGAATTCTCGTTATGAATTCTAATGAGGAAATCCCATTCCGAATTCTCATTACGAATTCTGAAGAAGAATTCTCGTTACGAATTCTAATGAAGAAATCTCATTCCGAATTCTCATTACGAATTCTAATGATGAATTCTCATTACGAATTCCAATGAAGAATTCCCATTACGAATTCCAATGAAGAATTCTCATTACGAATTCTAATGAAGAAATCTCATTCCGAAATCTCATTACGAATTCTGATGACGAATTCTCATTACGATTTCTGATGACGAATTCCTATTCCGAATTCCTACTCCGAATTCTCATTCCGAATTCTCCTATTAAACAGAATCTGATTATCATTGTTTTATACACTCTGAATTTATTCACTCCGAACCTTCACTCCGAAGTTTCTATTCCGAACCATTATGTTAGAGTTTAAAACGATGTCGTACTTTCTGTTACACTCACTTTGTTATAAAACGATGTCGTCCATTTTGTTATAAACTAACCATTGTCTAAGTGACACGTGTACAGGTCCCTCTGAACTTTAAGGAAAATATGACCGTTGGAGAGGAGCCGACCTTACCTATAAATAGGAGCTCATTTGAAAGAGCTCGGGGCTGAAAGGCTGACAGATCTTCTACTCATGTGATTACATGCTTGAAGTGATTTCTAGAGAGAGAGGCTCTTATTAACTCTCAAAGCTTCGTAAGACTCCGAATGTTGGTGATTACATTTGAGGGCTTTCTTGCTGAGAAAGACAGAGGTTCCGACTACCTTAAAGATCGAGGGCTTTCTTGCTGAGAAAGACAGAGGTGCCGACTACCTTAAAGATCGAGGGCTTTCTTGCTGAGAAAGACAGAGGTTTCCAACTACCTTGAAGTTGAGGGCTTGCGGGGATAGCAAGACAGAGACACCGATCTTCGTATCGAGGGCTTACCCTGGTGTGGGTAAGACAGACTTGCTTGAAAGTATAAATCAAGGGACCTTTATCCAAGGTTGTTGGATACCCTTCCATTTGGGTTAAAAGACTATTATCTTGTTACTAGTAGTTTTACTACTTGTTGTTATTCCGCTGCATTTTGTATCTTAAGGAAAGTATAACTTTCTTATACTTCCTTACTTACTCTGATTAGTTTATATTCTATACGCTTTAAGGTAGAATCTCATATTGTAACTTTTGTTAAGTTTCAATTTCCGGAACCATATTTCCGGAACCTACTTTTGGAATCACTTTCCAAGTTTAGTTCGGTGTTAGAGGTGTTGTGAATTTACTTACTTTAACTTTGTTAAACTTAGTCCTTTCCTTTTCTTAAGGAGACTTTAGTTTCTTAACTAACTTTAAAGGTTCCAAAGGAATTTTTTAAAGTATACAATTCACCCCCCCTCTTGTATATTGAGCATCTCATATTATATTTCGATCCTACAAGATTTTAGATGATTCTTCTTCTATGCCGCCTTAATAGGGGAATTCAAGGACAAATTTCTCTAAGTGGTGAAGTTTGTAAGAACATGGATATTCCTTTCAAGTTTTTTTCTTTTCTAAGTTGTTTTTTAGGAAAATAGGAGTTTCTAAAAATTCAAGGAGTACATGAAATGTACTTATATGTACACGCCGTGTACTCAGTTGCTGCACGTATATGTGTGCTAGCCATGTACCGGCTAAGCACACAGGTCTGTGTGGTTACCTGGTGGATGCCTAAAGCGTGGCCAAGTAAGGACAAGTACAAGTCATGTACTTCTAAATTACACGCCGTGAACTTTATTATTTTTCATTAAATGGAACATGGTCACATATAATCGGCATAACCCTATCCTTCTTTGTATGTCTCATCCGAGAGCATCCATACGGCCACAGATCTTCTCTGAACCCCCAACTTGTCGTCCGACCTCTGATTCGACTTCCGTCGATTGCGTTGGAATCCCATCGGTAAGTTCTACCTTATTCTTCAACATCATCTCTTGATTTCACTTCTCTCTATTTCCCTCATGTTATCCTCAGTTAAATGTTTTAGTAGTTTTTTTAGATTTACCATTTTCTATGTCAATTCAAGGACCGACACTGGAGTATATTGATCTCACAACACCGAGGTAGGTGGTTTGTACATTTTTGTAGATAGTCTTTGAGTTATATGTGCAAAAGTGCCAGATACACGTGTTTGGGGTATTGCGTGTCCATGGGGTTTAGCCCTGCAATATCCTGTTATGCCTTTTTTGTTTGGATATAGAATAATTCTTTGTGAAGAGGCTTAACTTTGATATACCATGGATGTTTTTCCCATGTTTTCTTGTTTTGATCATTTGGTCTAGTGTGCCTGTTAGGCTGCGTTGTTTTTCCCATGCTTAGTTAATGAAGCTCACATTTTCGTATATTTTATACTGTAAGACATTGTTTATAATCCCACCATAGTGTTATTGGATGAGTAATTTTTATGTTTTTAGGTTTTAGTGTTATTTTGAGCCTAAATGTTAAAAATGCATAATTCTGGATTTTAGACAAATTTTTACATCAAGGGTATTTTAGTCATTTCATGGAAAATATTTGTCCAATTTTGTGATTAAAAGTTTTTTATAATCCTTATTATATTTCCTTCACTTTTTTCTTCTGGACCATGAGCTCATTTTTCCATCTAAAGGGTCTAAAAATTTAATGAAGTTGGACATTTTTTCGGGCGGACAGCGTGGACCCCACAACTGTAACGGAACCCAAAATTGGCCTCCGCATATCAAAATGGGGTGCTTCCACCTGGGATAGAATGAGGACATCTAGGAACGATTCTAAAACAAATTTGGGGGAGTTTGGAAGTAATTAAGGTGGCCATTAAACGACATATGTTTGGAGGAACCCTCCAAGAAGCTTCGTCCAGAAAAAGAAACTGAGAATGAAAAATTCATAACTCCTTCATCTAGTTTCAGAATTAGCTTAAATGTGCCGAAGAAATGGAAAAGATATTTATGAACAACATTAATGAAGGTTGGAATGCATGAAGAGGTCATTTATAGGTTCTACAACACACACACTTTCGAGGGTCGAATTCTGCCTATAAAAGGAGGCCCTCATCTCCTTCCCAAAGCATCCCATTCTCCATCCATTCCTTCAAGGCACCAAAGAGGAGATCTCCACCGAGGGAGTCCGGAAACAAATATTCCCCATTTCATTTTTTTATTAATTTGTTTCTTTATCTTTGTTTTAGTTTTCAATTGTAATATATATTTCTAATAAAATTCATGCATTATTTTTATTTCTGTGTCCACACATCCACCTAGTTTTCTTCTTCATATTTTCTACTTCTTTTCTTCTTTTATTCTTCTCATATTATCCACTGTGACCTCTTACCCTAAAAAATATGGGGTTAACCCAAGACTTGGCCCGGGGGAGGTTTTTGGAAATTTCATTAATTCTGTGCTTAAACTCAGATGTTTTATTAATTTTGTGTTGAGCAAGAGAGATGTGCATTGGTGTGGCGATCGTCCACCATGACAATGATATCAAACTCATTACTATTCTTTTATTAGATATTTTACCTCCCTTCTACTGGATACAAGCTCTTCATAAGATAGAGTTGATCCATTCAGTGGTTAAAATGGCATACGATGGAGCAATGTCTTGGAAGATGTCACACTCTTGATCAAGGTGTGCTATCAACATTGATTATAAGAGGAGGTGAAGTTAATATTTCCAAATGCATTCAATATTTCACCCCAATAAATAAAAGAATAGTAATTAATGAATTATATATCATAATTGAATTATCAAACTTAATTTAAATACCAACAAGGAGAATGATGGAACCCAAAAACCAACCCATAAAGTCCAAGATCTTTCTCAATTAATGGCATTTTGTCATTGCATGTTAGTTTTTATCTTTTATTTTAATTAAATTGATTTCAATTCCTAGATAATATAAAAACAACAAAAATAATTAGTTTAGTTAAATTAGATTACGTAAGTAAATGATTGAGAAAGCTCCTAAAGTGAGATGACCATGGTCAGCTTCTATGCTGCACTAGGAAAAATAAAATTGCTTTTTCCACGCCCTATGACAGGCATGCGTCAAAACAGGCACCGTTTCCGGGGAGCTAATTGGTTGTTTACTTTACTTTTTTTTATTTTAACATTTTAGTTAGTAGTCATTATTTTTTAAAAAAAATCAAAAAAAATTATTTTTCCATGATGCATTCAAATTACAATTATTTTGCATGGAATAATTACACATAGGTGCCGGAAGAAGAAAATGACTACACTGAGGAGTCCCTCCAATGAAGGTCTGATGCTCTAATGATAAGGTTCAAATAGAAGGAAAGAGGACATGAAACATGGATCACACTTTAATATTTGATGGCCATGGATGATGAACTCAAAACTGACATTCAAAGATTCATGGATGAGAAGGAAGTGCCACAGGTCTCCCCAAATTTCACTGAAGAAATCCAAGAAGTTGAATCCAAACTAGAAATGGAGAAGCCTGACTACTTACCTCCATCATGTGATGAAGAACTCCAATAGGAACTTTTCAGCAAAAAAGATATTCACTCTAAACCAACTCAGGGAGATGATACATTCTTGAACTCAAATTATTTTAATTTTGTTGAAACAAATTTGATTATAACTCTAATTTTTTTTGAATTTTCAGAATCAGATGACTCCTATTATTCCATGGAGGATGAAGAGACAAAAACATATGCACCTATTATGGAACACTTGGAGCTCCCATAAGTCATGGAATATCTCCTAGAGGAGCCCAATCATAAAGAGTTCCAATTTGCTGAGCAGAAGGAAATCATACAAGAGGCTAAAGCCTCCTTAAAGCCAACACTAGAAGACAATATGGTTGCACAAGTAGCAATAAAATATGAGGAGGCTCTGTACTTCATCCTACCCCCACCATTCAAGCTATACCAAATTGTGAAGGGGTCGTATCTGGTATACAATGTCTATGGAGTCCTCTTCAACAAGAACAAAGAACCTCAAGCTGGAAAGAGCCACATGTGGTGGTTCAAATCAAAGAAGCTTCATCCACTGACAGATTATGGATAAAAACTAGTACTTCCCTCTGAAGGCAATAAAAGATTCCAGGGCCCACTTGGTGGATCATACAAAGATTTATCTTTACATGCTTACTAGTAATTTAAATTTCAAATTCAGTATTAGGAAATATCCTAGCATGTGGCCCCATCCATCTTTTCATTTTGAGCTTAAATGAAATTATCCTTGTGATTAATTGAGTAATTTATCTTTTTTAGGATCATTAAGGCAGAAGGAAGCCCCGAAAATTAGAGGAAGAGGACCGAATCATTATTTCAAAAGGGAGTTAACTTTTTACGATTATCATTTAAAATCCTCTCATTTTTTAGTCCAAAACATATTTTGAGATTTAATGAATATTCTTTTCACTTTTCACACATCAATTTATTTTGAAATAGTTGAAATGATTTTTGAAATAATGGATTTTAAATGATTGTTGATATGAATTCTTTTCCCTTGAAATTGATTTCAAGCATTTTAATGAGTTTGAATGATTTTTGAAATCCATGCCCATGAAACACTGACTCAAAATATTTTTCCAATCTTGTGAGGTATTCTAAACCATTTTTAAATATTCTTCCTAATACCCACACTTTCTTGAGGGAAACATGAATTTTGTGTGAGAACCATAATTTTTGAATAATTCTATTTATAATCTTTGGATTTCATGGAATGTATTTGAAATGATTGAGACATCTCTTTGGATAGCCACATTTTATGTTGATACCCACCTTTACATTTATCCTTCATAAGCCCTTAGATTCCATGAATTTCCTTATAGGTTTAAGCCACATTACAAGCCAATTTTTCCTTATCTACCCGCACTTTTAGTATTTTTGCATGGATATTTCAAGTTTGAGTGTGGGGGAAGGGCCTTTCGTGTGCGTTCATTGGGATGTGTATCATTTATGGGTAGTGCAAAGTGTGTGTCAATATTTTGGGCTGTGGATAATAAGATAATTGGGCATGTGTCGACATTTCATTGTGCTTTATTTGTTTCATCCATTTCTCCTTCAAGAAAAAGAAGAAAAAAATGGAGATGCGTTTGAATTCCTCATTGTACATTCTATTATTACTCATGTCCCTCTCAAAAATCAAGGGCATCAATTGTCACTCATTAATTGTATTCAATTTTCATCTCATCCTCCCTGAAAAAAAAAGAAAAAGAAAATAAAGTTGTGCCTTTTTAGAGCTTTGAAAAAAAGGGGGGAACATAGATGATATCATTAATTATAAGCACTTCTTGGCTCATGTACCATGTAATAAAAGGGGGTTTTGAAGTTTTTTCACATTTTTAAGTGGGATTGAGAGAATAATTACCTGTGTTTTCCCTTGATTTAATCATGCATTGTACGTAAAAGTCCATCCTACTCTTTCAAGCCTGAAACGTTTTCAATCATTTTTCACAAACACTAAGCCACAGAATCATTTGAAAATTTAATTAAAGCTCTCATAATTGAATTCATTTTCATGTTTCACGCTATAGAGAAATGAGAATTTTCACAAACCTATGGTGATACATGCAATTTTCAAGTATGAGTATAACTCTAGATTCAATTTCTCTTGAGTGAAGAGTGACATAAAATTCAATGCGAGGTAGGCTGTGATTGGTCCATGGATTGATTTATGAGGTGGAACAAATTTTAATGATTGAAATGAAAATAAGAGAGGCTTGTTTTTCATATATGATACATGATGGACTTCTATTTTGGATAAGATCATTGATATTTTCTCATTTTTGATTGTTGTGTGGAATTTGATTTGGATGTAAGATGATTGCCCAGGAGTGCAATGTTTGACTGTGGGGGAGTGATGAAGCTCACATTTTCATATATTTTATACTTTAAATCATTGTTTATAATCCCACCATAGTTTTATTGGATGGGTAATTGTCATTTTTTTAGGTTTTAGTGTTATTTTGAGCCTAAATGTGAAAAACACCTCATTCTGGATTTTAGACAGATTTTTACATCATGGGTATTTTAGTCATTTAATGGAAAATATTTGTCCAAATTTTGTGATTAAAATTTTTTTAGAATACTTATTTTATTTCCTTCACTTTTTTCTGCTGGACCAGGAGCTGATTCGGCCATCTAAAGGGTCTAAATATTCATTGAAGTTGGACATTTTTCCGGGCGGACAATGTGGACCCCACAACTGTAACAGAACCCAAAATTGGCTTACACATATCCAAATGAGGTGTTTCTACCTGGGATAGAATTAGTACATCTAGGACTGACTCGACAACAAATTTTGGGGAGTTTGGAAGTAATTAAGGCTGCCATTAAATGACATACTTTTGGAGGAACCCTCCTGGAAGCTTCGTCCAGAAATAGAAACTGAGAATGAAAAATTCATAAATCCTTAATCCGGTTTCCGAATTAGATGAAATGTGTAGGATAAATGTCCAAGAGAATTATGAACAACTTTCATGAAGGGTGGAATGCGTGAAGAGGTCAGTTATGGGGTCTACAATGCGAAAACATTCGAGGGTCTAATTCTTCCTATAAAAGGAGGCCCTCACCTCCTTCCCAAAGCATCCCATTCTCCATCCATTACTTCAAGGAACCAAGGAGGATATCTCCACCTCGGGAGTCTGGAAAAAAATATTCCCCTTTTCATTTATTTATTTATTTCTTTTCTGTATCTTTTTTTTTATTTTTCAATTGTAATTTAGATTTCTAATAAAATTCCTGCATTATTTTTATTTCCGTGTCCACCCATCCACCCTATTTTCTTCTTCATATTTTCTTATTCTTTTCTTATTTTATTCTTCTCATATTATTCACTGTGACCTCATACCCAAAAAAATGAGGGGTTAACCCGAGACTTGGATCGGGGGAGGTATGTGGAAATTTCATTAATTCTGTGCTTAAACTCCAATA
The DNA here is from genome assembly GCA_963277665.1 of Viscum album. Lineage (NCBI taxonomy): Eukaryota > Viridiplantae > Streptophyta > Magnoliopsida > Santalales > Viscaceae > Viscum > Viscum album. Next base: position 613,804,991 of record OY728119.1, on the reverse strand, counting down.
TTTTATTAAGTTTGTGATGAGCAAGAGTGATTTGCACGAGTGTGGCAATCGTCCACCACAACACTGATCTCAAACTCATTTCTATTATTTTATTAAATATTTTCCCTCCATTATACTTGATAAAAGCTCTTCATATGATGGAGTTGATCCATTTAGTGGTTGAAATGGAATACGATGGAGCCAGGTCTTGGAAGATGCCACACTCTCGATCGAGGTGTGCCATCAACCTTGAATATAGGAGGAGGTGAAGTTAAGATTGATAAATGCATTCAAGATTTCACACCAATAAATAAAGGAATAGTAATTCCTGAATGAGATATCATAATTGAATTATCAGACTTAATTTAAATACCAACAAGGAGAATGATGGAACCCACAAACAAAACCATAAAGGCCAAGTGCTTTCTCAATTAATTGCATTTTTTCATTGAATGTTAGTTTTTATATTTTATTTTAGTTAAATTGAATTCCATTACTAGATAATATAAAAACAAGAAAAATAAGTAGTTTAGTTAAATTATATTAAGTAAACGATTGAGAAATATCCTCAAGTGAGACGACCCTGGTCAAATTCTATGTTGCACTAGGGAAAATTAAATTACTTTTCCCACGCCCTACGACAGGCGTGCGTCACTAGTATTGTAGGATGAAGTGATTATTTATTTGAAATGTTGTGATATACTGTAAACTATTTATCCAAGTAGTTCTTTAGGTTTACTTTGAATACTATATATCAATGTGAGCAATTGAATTACACAGGGCCGTGAGAACCTGGTGTAGTAGACCATAGGGAGAATGGACGTTGATGGCTTCTCAAGAGTTTCTATTTTTCTATTATGTTGCGACACCTTAGGGGGATGGATGTAAGTGCTCAATAAGAGTGTTTTTAGTACTTCTATATAGGCCATAGGAGGAATTGGACGTTGAGTGCTTTCTCATAACACCTATTAGTTACCGATACGAGACTATAGGGGTAATTGACAGTGATTTCTTCCATAGAGAGTCTGTGCTAAAGCTGAACTAGAGGGGTTAGACTGTGTGTACTTCCCAAAAGGATTCTTATGTTTGTTTGGTTGAACCAAAGGGGTTAGGATGTGAGTACTTTCTAGAGGGTTACCTGCTTTTGATTAATAGATTTCTTGATATATTAAACTGAATTCCTTGAAACTGTAGGATTGTTTAGTTTTGTGTACTTATTTGTTTACTGCTTCTTTATTATTATTTCCTACCATATATATTCACTGACTATTAGGAATATATCTTTGGGAGGTTTCATACTGGGACTAGCCTCAAACCCTGTTTGGGTCATTATTTTGGGCCCAAACAGATTATATTGCTGCAAGTATAGATATGGTCAAGCAACCTTATACATCAAGTACTTTACTGCTTTGGAGCTAGAGAGCATGTGACCAAGTTAAGTCTTGAGATGCTGTAGAGCTATTTACTTTCCTTTATTTTGGACTTAGTTTAGTATTGTATTCTAGGATTGTGACTTGTTTGGATATTTTCTTGATAAATGTACCATGAATCATTTATATATATGTGGGCTCTAGTTTTTTATTACTTTCGATGTTTACTTACTACATGTTTTACTGCTTCCGCTATTACTATCTGTTTTACTTCCACTGTGTCACTCTGCCAATGATGGCATAGTTTTCCCACTATCACACTCAAGGCCCTCACTGCTAGTCAGCAGCCTCTAGCATTTGGGAAAATTCTCTTGACGCCATGTGACCAACCAGGTACGGGGCGCCTCTGGGTGGCTTCCAGAACTAGGACATTATAATATTCTCATAGAATGATGAAGAAACAAGTGAAATTTTTAATGAGAAAATGATGAAGTTGTTGGAAATGTAAATTCTATGATAAATGAAATAATTTCTTGACTTTTAAATATCACAAGAGATGAAATGCATTTTTCTATCTCAAGATATGTATATTAAAGAACTTTTGAAGAAATTTTCCTTAGAATATTCAAAACAAGTTTCCACACTTATTTTAGTGGGAACTATATTTTCAAAATATGGATAAGGTAAAGAGGATAATCCTAAATAGTTTAAGATTTGGGTTGGAATCTTGTTATATCTAATGGTATCATGTCAATAAATAGAGTATGTTGTCACATCGGGTGCCATTTGGCAATGTGCTTCAAACTAATCTCATATTATTTATGGAAAATTAATACTCATATGTATACAATAAATAATTGATTTTAGAATACAATATGTTTAATGGGGAAATATTGGTTTTTTTGGTTATACAAATCCTTTGAGAAGGTTGTGTTGATGAATGAAGGTCTACATATGGTGGAGTTTTTTTTGAGAGAGAGATATGTGAGTTGGAATAAAAAGAATAATTTTTTTGTATAATTGAACAATACAAAAGAACATTATGTTGTTTCCACTTAAGATACAATATAACTTATGTGAATTAAGAAACAGTTTGTAGATTTTGTAGTTGATGTGAAGTTACCCCTTGAATTAGGTTGGGATAATCAAAGTGCAGTAAATATTATTATGAATGTTGTGAAACATATTAGTTCCAAGAAATGTTTTATCAAATATCACCTCATCAGAGATAATGTAGGGAGTATTTATATTAAGATAGATATTATTCATATATATAATAAAGTGGATAAAATCTTTATTAAATCATTGTTAAGGGAAACATTTCATAATATGAGGCTAATAATGTGTGTTTAACCTCCCTCTACTCAAAGATGATGTATTTGAACTCATCTTATATCACATCTTTTCTTTAGATAGTACTGTCAAAGGGGGATAAAATTTGTTACATAAATATATCCATTGGTATGTGAATAACCTTTTTTAAGGAAGAACATATATTTATGGGGAGTTCTTAAAAGGGTTAATATGTTATTTTAGCGTGTTTGTGGACTATTTTAACAGTTTTTAAAGTGGATGTAGGAAACTTTTTAATTATAAGTTGAAATTCTTTGTTTATAAATTTTCGAAATAAAAGGAAAAGATAAAAATAATGGAAATGTTGGAGATGTTTCGATGAAATGTTTCTTAATTGGTGTGATGAAAGTTTCATAAGTCACTACTTATGAACAACAAAATAATTTTTCAATGATTCTTATTTCCTACATTATGTTCCCTCATATATGAATATTATTTTTAGATAAGGTTTCAATTTCTTGAGTTTCAATTTTTTAATGAATTTTGTTCCTTGGATGAATAAAATCAAAAGGGGGGATTGATAGAACTACCAATTTTGGAAATGTTTTATAATGATGTTGACTGAAGAAGGGTTCCTCAAAGTGTTTTATTTTTATGTATAAAATAAATCAAATTACATGAAATTTCCCTTACAGGTGATCAGGTGATGTTTATTTTCTCAAGTGTATCAGACAGATTCCATCACCTTGATTTTATCAGATGGATACGACATGTCCTGTGTCATCGGCTAGAGTTTTATACTTGAATGCTTTTCTATGTTCTCTATCAAGTGTAACACCCTAAATTTTTAGTGATGTTGAAATATGGAGATACATTACTTTTATTATTATTCCAAATATATTGACTACTAATTTTTTTTGATACAATAATTTACAAAAAGGCTAGTTTGAGGTTTGATTGTACAAATATTGTGTTGTGATGTTGTGCAATTTTACCAGAATATTTTTTCCAATAAATGGTGCACTAGTGAAAAGTAAAATTATTAAATTCATAAATTTGAAATATTATATGTTTTAGGGTTATGAATATTTCATTTTTTGTTGGTATGAAATTTCACTGGTCATATGTTTATAAATTTGATCTAGATTAAGATGTTTGAAGAAAAATGAAACATAAGTCTCTATGAAATTTCATTCGATAGAGAACATTATATAGACATTTACACAATCATAAAACAATATTCGCATAATTTAATTTTGTTGTAATCCCTATAAATAATAATTTTTTGAGAAGGATCCACATACAAGAAAACTCAACATCATTTGATCAAGTTAACCAGATCAACCTTTTGTAATGTCATTAATCTAAATATTTTTTAATGATGTGAACTGAACAAATATTTGAATAATTGAGCATAAGTCTCAGAGTTATCAAAATAAATATTCATTTTATTTTATTGGATTTAAGTTTATGTACTAGGTTTATAGTTCCAATATTTCCAAGTGAGGGAAGTAGTCAAAGGATTCCAAGGGAAGTCATTAATCAAATGTTACCATATAAGGTTCATCAGTCAAAATATTCATTAAAAATGCACTAGACAAAATGTTGGATGATTTTATAGAAAATTCATAAATATATTAATTTTTATGATGAAGAAATGATCATTAAATGTTCCAAATATAATGGAGGAAAGATCTATGATTATCACCATGTCATAAGAAAATTTATGATGAATATTGAGGTATGTTATTAACAAAATGTCCTAGTTTTTAAGAGTTTTGAATGTGGTCAATAGAAATAAGTTTTAAAAAACACCACATAATGTTTTGATCTGGATATTTGAATTTAATATATATACTACCTTCATAATTTATAGAAGAAGGCTGCCTAAATAAATGAGTGAAGTTGTAGTGAATTCCATGTGTATTTTTGAAAATATGACAGAAGTGAAGTCTTAATTAGATAAAAATTGCGAAGAAACATTATTCAGATATATAATTGATAAATTTTTTCTATTTAGTTGTATAAAAAAATAGGGTAAAAATGTGGTCACACGAACAATGCGTTAGTATGTATTGGAAAAAAAGTGTGCATAGGAGACCAATTGAACAGTTTGAAGTGGTATCGGTCTGAAAAATATCAGACAAATTCTTTCAATCAGTTATTATTAGAAGAAAAATGTACAGAAGTTACCAGACAAATGGGTTGAAGGGGAAGAATATGAACATTAAGAATAGGTGATCAGTCAAATAGAGGAAATACACTAGATGAAATTAATTGAAAAACATGGTACCTGATTGAGTCTCAATGGACCATATACAATGGTCAAAGGAAAATTCAGACAAATAGTTTCCTATAGAACTCTAGGAAAAGGTTCTTTTTTGTGATTGTTCAAGAAATTGAAGAAGAAATTGAATGAATGAGAAGTGTTAATAATGTTCATGTGGTATATCAACAACATATTGAAGCTTGTTGGTGAAGGTACGTACAATTGTTACAAAATAAATTTTTCATTATTTATCTATGTGAGGAGAACACGCACTGTCAATTGAATATAGTGCTACATAAGTGTAAGGATATTTGTTTTTGTCGTAGCCCCTGAATGGATTATTTTCTAGTTGTTTTTTGGCCTTGTATTACTTCTAATATATGCCAAGGAATATCTATTCTTATTGAGTAGTGAACATTTAAAATACTTGTGTTCCTATTATAACAACCCAGTCTTAACATACATGTACATTATTTTTTGGAATAGTTAAAACATTAAACAAACAAACGCCCACAGATCGTATTAGTCTATTGCCTTAGGAAAAATAGAAACATAAACATTGATAAATAATAAAGATTAACTATCTCCCACTAAATACATCATGTTTATAACCCTTCTTAGACACATTATACTTATTAAATATCTTCATATCCTAGATACGGAAACATAAAAATGGGTGAGATCAGATGCTCAGTAAGGGAAAAAAGTGAGTCATGTAAGCATACACATGATTATATGGGTATGAGAACATGATCATGAAATTAGAAGATAATAAACATAATATCATAGATCATAAACATGAATAATGGCATAAATATTGGTAGTTCAAAATACATGAATCATAAGTAAATAAAGAACATAATCCATGAAACCATATCATAGGAATAATACATAGAATTTTGGAAAATAAAAACATGTGATATCATTCCCTATAAGTCAAGACTAGTTGCTAGAACATATCAAGGAACTACATGGGAATCACAACATCTTGGAAGGACTCACCACTATCCCCAGTTTTAGTCCTTATAACAGATGGAGTTTCCCTATCTTCACATAGTAGATATGGTTTCCCTATATTTCAATTTTATAGTTACTACACCTATAGGGTGGGACACACCACCCTCCCCAATCACAGTCATTTCCTTGTAAGTAATCAAGTTTCTTTATATTCCCATTGTGGATGAATCCCATTAACTTGATTCAAATCATTATCTCATAAGATATAAATCTTTACCCATTTCATTGGAGGGAGATATATGTCCCACCCATATTCTAATAAAACTAATCAAATGTCATTAAAAGAGATGGGGTTTATAAACATCCTATCATAATCACATGAAAGGAAATGGGTTTCATAAACATGTAATTATATATTAACCTGTGGAAAAAGACCGGTTTCACAATCATTTTAACGAAGTATAACCTATAAAAAGAAGTAAGTTTCACAATATTAAAACCCATATAAGATAAATGAGCTTTATAAACATCATTCCATCAAGAACATAAACCATTAAATAAATAATATGAATCGATCCTTTGTTTAATTTCATATAAGGGTACGAGTTACATCAATGGACATAATCTTAGATGGAAAATAAATTGAAAATACATTTTGAAAAAATTTCTTGAAGAAAATATCCTTTCTTCTCTTCTAAAGTCTCTTTAAAACAGAACCCCTTGTGAATTTTTTTTCATGAAAACAAACATGAAATCATATAAATAAATCATTGAAAACCATTTTTAAACCTTTTTCTTTTAAAACATAAAAATATATTTTGAAAACATTTTGAGAACCATTTTCCTTGAAAACTTATAATTGAAGTTTGAAAATATTTTGAAAAACATTTTCAAAAATAATTTGAAATCTTCAAATGGATTTATGAAAACAATAAAAACTTTTAAAATAATATTTCCTTGAAAATGAGTATAAAATAGAATCTTTGAAAATATTTTTGAAAATATGGTTCCTGATGTTCATGGAATGTGTCTCAAAGAAATAAAATTGAGAAAAAACTACTTTTCTAATTTGGTAACTCATTAAATATAAATCTAATGGAATAAAGATAATAAAATGGATAGGATAATTCCCATAAAATTAAGGATAAAAATAATAGAATATATTCATGGTATGTATAATCACCACAGAAAATATATGAGTATTGATTAATGTATAAATCACACAGAATTAAAAGTGAGGCTAGAAATCCTCTTACCTTGTGTCTTGGATATCATCATACTTATTCAAACCTACTATCTAATAAATATAAGTTTTTTATACATCTATTATAGAACCATATTAATATATTTAATACCATATATTGTTATATTATGACTTTACATTCCCCTATTATTATCATTTCTATGTTAAGGTTTCACTTTGAGTAATATTCGCTTTGTTTTTCGCATGTGTCTTAATTTTTTGTATATTTGGTCCTTGTACTTATATCATGATTTACCAAAATGTAAAAAATTATATAAATATAATTTATATTAATTATATTTATATAATAATAATCAATATAATATAGAATTATTTAAATTTAATATATTGTTTATGGAGATGGTAGGTCGTACGTATGCATGAACGTTGTTTTCGTTTTATTGTCGTATAAATATAATTCAAAAAATGAAAAAAATGTATATTATATATAATAACATTAAATTAAAATTACATTTCCATATATATTATATAATTTCACCAAACACTCCCTTAATACATTTCATGTAGTGTGTGAATTAATCACATAGCATTAAGGGGGTGGTAGTCCACACTTCCTCAAACGAATTTATCGTATTTACACAAGATGGAAAGCATAAGAGTATGCTCTAAATAAAAATTACAAAAAAATAATGAAATTATAAATATTATATATATATATATATAATATAAATATATTTTCTATCATAATTTACCGTGGTGGGCCTGAAACCCTTCTCGTCCTTCGGTCATGGTTTCAAGACCCACAACCTTTTGGACTTGATTGGTTATCATCTGACATACATGATTTCATTTTCTAAAACCTCACTAATATAATATCCACAATAAATATTATGTACAAACTTGAAATAAGTTTAATCACTAAATATCATTTTTTCCAATGTTTGTAATAAAATATAAATAGTGAAATACTCCATCCAAAGTTTAACTTAAACTTTTCAGGAATGCTAAAACTTATAAGACTTATAAAAGTTGAAAATCTAAGACATTATAAATAAATTCATGAAATAATATTCACATTTTTTCAAGAAAAATCACAAATCTCCACTTGGTTTTCACAATCCAAATATGTGAATATGCTCATTGAATATTCCCTTGAAACTTGGTAATATCTTAAAGTACCACAAATCATTTTAGAAAAAATTCATTCTTCCTTATTTTAATGATTACTATATACATTACTTAAATAGAATATGTTGTAAATTTTATCCTTGATGACATTGACCATATTTTAAATAAACATTTCTAGGGTAATCAATACCTTCAAATTTACTTAGTTATATCCAACATATCTTTATCCAAACATCATTATCTCAACATAAGGAATTATTTAAGGGTTACCCTCCCCTAATCAAAATATAACTTTCTATGTCTTCATAACCATTCAAAATGTCTTTTCAATCCTTAATTAATACATAAATATAAAATACTTACATATTTCACGATTCATATAACATAATCATTTAATTCCAAAACATAAATGCTTTATTCATTTAGCATTATTAATAAACCAGTACTCATGCTTTATCAACATATTCCATAATACCTCTTTCCTAGAATATGAAATATGAATCATGTTTTAAGGTTCCTAAACATTAATGTATTCATGATTCTTTCGCTTAAATTAAATAATAAAGGAAAAGTATCACAAACCACTCATATATCTTTATCTTCAGAAGTATAACCAATACTCATACCACCTTCTTGATTCACTTTATGAGATTTATATAACGAAAATAGATTTTAATAATGCTCATAATTTCCACATTTGAAACATTCAATGTTAAAAAATTTCATTCTAGTTCACTTTATTGACTAAAACTATAAAGTTTAGGTTGAGAAACACGTATCATAGATGAAAACCGCAAAATCATGGAAAAATAATTACTTATAGGATGTATAAATCATTAAAAATACTTCATTAATCTATGAAACCTAAGGTTTATACTCGGTTATTCAAAGTTATCCTCTCTTTAAATACCTCATGATGGCTCATAAAGAGTTTATGAATTCCCAAATCATATCCCCAGGAGTGTCAAACCAAGTGTGTAGAAAGGATCATTGTCATATAATAGGTTATGCTGAGTCCGGCCCGACGCACCCTATCAGAGTAGTTACCCCTATGTACATATTTTCTAGAGATAAATCAACATGTATTATATGGATATGGATTTATTACTAGGAAACCACTCACTATATACTTTAACAAAATTATTCTACACTTTCCTAAACATTAACTCATACTTATACTTATCTTTTGATAAATTTTTAGAAATATCCTTGGAAATATACCTAGGGATCTCACTAAATATTTTTCATCCTAATTTCCAAAAGGTAACTAAAACTTTTCTCTAATACCAACTATAACAACCTAGTTTTAACACAAATATAATTTTCATTAATTTTACAGAATACTTAAAACATTAATCAAATAGATAACCAAAGACTGTATTAGTCTAGTGCCTTTGGAAACATGGAAAAATAAACACTGGTACATAAACAAGCTACAATATATCTTACTAGGTTATTCATGACTATAATACTTCTTAGACACATCATACTTAATTCATATATTCATAAAATGGGAAAGCAATCATAAAAAATGGGTGACCTAAGATGCTCAGTAAGGGTAAACAAGGGGTACAAATAAGCATAAACATGATCATAGGGGTTTGAGAATGTGATCATAACATTAAAATACCATACCCTACATATCAGATATCACAAACATGAATAATGGAATAAATCATAGCAGTTCATAAGACATGAATCATAAGGAAATAAATAACACATGCCATGAAATCGTATCACATGAATAAGACATGGAATTGTGGAATACATAGACCCATGATATCATTCCCTATAAGTCAAGACTCATTGATATAACTTATCAAGTCACTTCATGGGAACCAAACCAAATGGGAATGTCACACCACCACCCCTCATCAAGGTCCTTTCCTTTTATGTGACCAGGTTTCCCCATCTTCATATAGTGGACCAGGTTTCCCTATATTCTAAATTCATGGTGACTATACCTACTGGGCATGACACACCACTATCCTATGTCACAATCCTTTCCTTGTAAGGGATCAAGTTTTTCCATTTTCACATAGTGGATCTAGCTTGTCAACTTTATTCACATCATTATATCTTGATATATAAATATTTACGCAATACGTCGGAGGGATATATAGGTCCCACCCATCTTATAATAAAATCATTCATATGTGTGCCACAAGATAGTAAAAAATTCATCATATCATGAACCATTAAAAGAGATGTTTTTTATAAACATAATATCATAATTCACTAAATATAATTAGATTTCATAAAGTTGTAATTATATCTTAACCTATGAAAAATACAGGTTTCATAATCATTTCATAAAAGCATAACCCATGAAAAGAAACAGGTTTCATAAGAATAAAACCCATGGAAGAGGAAAGAGTTTCTTAAACATCGTGACATAAAAAATAAAAAATTAATGAAATAATATTAATATAACCTTAGTTTAATTTACTATAAGGTAATGATTAACATCAATGTATGTCTTCTTAGATGGAATATAACATGAAAATATATTTTGAAAACATTTTTTGAGGAAAATATACTTTCTCCATTAGAGAAGGCTCTTTAAAAAATCAAAACTATTGTAAATAATTTCATTGAAAATAAAAACGAAAACTTATAAATAAATCATTGAAATAATTTTGGAAATATTTTTCTTTGAAAATACATAATTAGATTTTGAAAACATTTTGAAAACCATTTTCCCTGAAAACTTACAAAAGAAGCTTAAATTTTTTTTGAAAACTTTTAAAGGAATCTTAAAACCCATAAAAACATTAAAATTTATTTTCCTTGAAATTGGTAACAATATATCATCTTTGAAAACATTTTTGAAAACATTGTTCTTGATGTTCATGGATTCTACCTCAAAGAAGGCTAATTGAGACCAAACTACTTTTATGATTTTTTAACTCTTGAAACATAAACCCCATGAAAGATAGATCATAAAATGGATATGTTAATACCCATAAAATTAATGGTAAAAATCATTTAATATATTCATGTGTAGTATAATCACCACAAAAATTATATAAGTTTGGATTAAGGCATAAATATCATAGAAATTAAAGCGATACTATAAATCCCCTTAACTTGTGTCATGAATCTCAGCATACTCGGTCATAAATCCTGTCTAATAATTATGATTTTATTATAAATCCAAAAAATAACCATATTCTTATATATAATACCACAAATGGTTTTATTATGACTTTATATTACATGGTTAATAACATTTATAGGTTATGGTTTCACTTTGGGTAATATTCACATTATTTTTCACACGTGTCTCAATTTGTTGTATCTTTACCACACATACTTATATAATGATTTCTAGAATTTATTAAATGATATAAATTTTATTTATATTAATTATATTTCTATTATAATAATCTATAGAGTATATAAGTATGAAAATGGAAAGCACCATTCATGGAGACGGTTTGTTATACGTACACATGAACATTGTTTTCAGTTTATTGTCGTATTGAAAGAAAAAATGAAAAAGAATTATTTGTATATATGTATATAATAAAATTAAAGGAGAATTATTATGTAATATATATCATATAATTTAACTAAACAAGTCCTTAATACATTACATGTTGTGTGTGTATAAATCACATCGCTTTGAGGGGGTGGTAGTCTACACTTCCTCAAACAAAATTAACATATTTATAAGAGATGGAAGGAATAAAGGTATGGTATAAATAAAAAAAATACAGAATTATAAATAAATTAAAAATATAATATATATAAAATATAAATATATTTTCCATCATAATGTCCACTATGAGAGGTGGTAATGGAAAATTGAAAAAAAAATTGCATCGTGAGGTGGTAGTTCTTCGCACAAGTAAATAATATATACATTGCCCATTAAATGGAAGTGTATAAGTGCAGGTAAAGAATAACATTAAAAACATGATTTCATATTTACTATAATTTTTTTGATACAAAATCATTAATTAAGAATATTTTAGAGAGTATATAATGGAAATTAAAAGAAAGGAGCTTGAGGATGGTCGTTACCTCTTTTTGGGGTAACTCCTTTTAGTTTTCACCAAAGGTTTTCCATAGATTGATTTATTCCAAAAGGGATAATTCAAGGATAAATGGAGGTATTATGGTAATTATATTTTCTAGATAATATCCAAACCTAGGAGTTTTGAGATGTGTGAAGAAGAGGGAGAGGTGGTGGCCTTTTATAGGGAAGGGAGGGGACACACTTTGCATTTTTTAAAATAAGTTAGGTGTACTCGTGTTTTTACCAAACAAAATTCCTTAAAAAACAAAATAATGGAAGGTTTAAGGACTAAATATGTCCAAAAAAAGAGTTTTTTACATGTGTGTAGTACATTTAGGGCCTTATGTTTAAGATTTAGTCCCTTGTTAAGCTTAATTTTTCCCCAATTAATGTAATTAATTTTAATTACATTCAATAATTTTTTTGGTAAGATCTAATTTTACCTTATCATGAATTATAAATTTTTATTATTATTCCAAATATGGAATCCATTTTTCCAAATTCCAATAACATAGTTGGTAAAAATTAATTTATATTTAATCTCACAGATGGGACGAAAAAAGAGGGTTATTAAAGTCGAAACCTTCGCAAGTTTGCTATGTTTTTGTAGTCAATTTCAAAGTGATATTGAGAAAAATTACCTTAATTGGATTAATATATAAAAATATTTTCTATTTAAACTTTTTAAAAAATTTAAAATTTATTTTATCCGTATAAATAAATTATATTGAAAAGAAAATTTGAATTAAATTTTAGTATTTTCACTATTCATTAAAAAATGTAACCTCCTAGAAAATTACCAAAAATTTTCACTAACCTAATTTTTATGTTGATATTTCAAATATTAAGTATTTTGTGACATATTTAATGCATAAAATTTCAAAAAATTTAATTTAATATAGGTTCTCCATTAAAAGGCAGTAAAAATGCCTTAATAAAAATATAATATTTTATGCATAAAAGTGGGTTTGTTTTTACCATAATACTATCAAATACATTGTATGAATGTCAAAATATTTTATTGAATATATAATATATATCACATTAATATCAGTCACTAATTATAATAAATCTATCTTATTACGTTAAAACTGCTTTGTGGGCATGAAAATAATAATATTTTCCCTTATATTCAATATGTATTCAAATTCATTTATATTTAATTTTTAACGAATGAACTCATTTTATATTTTTGTAAACCATATATTTTAATTTTTTAGTTAACCATTTTCATAACTATTAATTTAATGGATATGTTATATTAAATAATATTTTAATAATATATCGTGATCATTATTCGGTCTTGCGTGTTACACAGGCCATCGAGGAAATTCATAGTTTCATGTAATGAAATATATCCCAGGTATTTGACATAAAGAAATATAAAATTTATGTTATGTGCAGTGCATGATTAACTTGGTTTTTCATATAAAGCAATCCAAACATAGTGCTTTAAAATTATTTTCAGTTTTTTTGTGAAATGAATAATTCCCAAAAGATTAAATTAATTCAGAAAAAATAGTTCAAATAATATTAGGGTGTTACACCTATGGTTTTTCTAGTTTTTTTATTTTCTAGTATATTCATATCTCACTAATAGGAGGTGATAGTTGTTTCTAAAGTATAAAAAAAATATGAAGAAAATTCCATTGATTCATCCCTTCACCTCTTAGTGATCTTAAAGATCAGGATTGGTCCTTTAATGAAGTTAAAGAGTACACAATAAATAAAAATTCCAATCACAAACATATAAAACCACATACTAAAAATAAAATACATCACATATCTATGTGATATGTAGTTTAACATTCCTCTATGTTAACAAAAAATCCCACACCATTCTAACATGGATACCCACCTCCACCATATAGAACCTTTCCTTTACCTACATAGAACAAAACATGGTATACAAAAAATAGAAGATATATGCAGGGTATGAGAAAAGAATCCCAGTAGGATCCCACCAAGGGATCCAAAATTAGTCTTTATAAAACAAACAAATTATTCCCATTTCAATAAAGTCTAGGCATGAATTATAACTTTACACAGTTTTCAATAAATCATAGAGTTTAACCCTTTTTATAACTATTAATAAAACATTAATAAATAGACTATTTTAAAATTATTTACTATAGACCATTTATAAAAGAATTTATAAACAACGAATCCAAAGGAGGAACCATGGAACCTAGTCCTAGGGTAGGTTAGGTTTGGGTCATCTAGGATCCTCACACCACAATGATCAAATGACTAAGTGCACCATATCCCTTAGTTATGGGCCTATGGATGAGAGAAAACCATGATAATTGAATCCACTATCAAAAAATAATTTTATTTAGAGTTGTATCAAACATATATGGTAGGTTGTTAAAAACCATTCTAGTGTCATTTTCTTTATCTGAACCCCTCTTATGTACACCAAGTTCTCATGTTACTTAGATGGAATTTTAATTATTTAAATTTCACAAATTTCCCAAAATTTAATGATTTCATTTTCTTTTCTCAAATAATTAAAAATTAATTTTAGATATAAATCAGAAAACAACCCTTATATCACAAGAATACTTTTTTTAAAATATGTTTCCAATTTCAATAAAAAAGGTGATATCCATTTTATGAAATAATCCAAAAAAATTAAGAACCATATATCATTCCATCTAGTAATTTAAGAATACCACTATTAAATGATAAATCGAGAATGGTTTATAAAAAAAGGATTTTCTTGAAACCCCCATACTCAAATACTGGTTATTTCATACAATTGGAAAAAATCCATGTTCCAAGAGAAAGAGAGCTACTAGGAAGAGAAGAAGATACCAAAACCATTAATCCTGTATCAAGAAACCCATATTAAATCATCTTTTTCTCAAGTGAGACAAGACTAACCACTTATCGAAAAATTTCTTGATGAAGTACCTGATGAGTAACATATATTTGGCCTTTAACTTTTTTCCTCAAAAAATATCTACTAAAATTCTCAATATATAATTACATAACCTGTAGATCCAATCATAAAACCCTCAATTTATGGTTCCTTTCAAAAGAAAGAGAAAAGGTGAAGAAAGACAATGATGAACAATGAAAAACAAACACTTACGTTGAGTTTCCCAGATCCAACACCTAATTATTCATTATAATTTCTATATGGAAGTGTCCAGATCACCAAAATGTATAAGGTGAATCCCTAGGGTGATGAAAAAGGATTTAGATGAAAAAATTAGACCAATAAGAGAATTTTTAGGTTCAAAAAAATAATTCTTGGATTATTAAATTCATGTTTCATGATTTGGAAACATTTTTTTAACAAACCATACATAAACAATGCACTCTCTTAAATCTATTATAGAAGGCTCCATGGTTTGGTTGAAAAAATTTCTAACTATGAAAAATGGCACTATCCCAAACCACAACATGTTTTACAATTTCACAGGAATGATGTATTGTTTTTCCTAATCATGTGCTATCTATGATCATGTCTACCCCCCCAACACCAAACAATTACCTAGAACAACTCAAAAAAAAATTCATGACAAAATATGATCAAAATAAAATAATATAAGTACCTAAAAGTGACATCCGTATGTTAAAAATGAACTACCATATTTAGATATTGTATTATTATTCAACGAAACAATATTCTTTCTACACCACATAGAAATGAATGTGTATAAATGAATACATGCACACGAAAAAATAATTTATTTTATTCACCCTTATCTGGAATAGTCCATGGAACATATAAAGATATTGTGATCATGAACCAAATACAATGTAGTGCACCACTGTTACAATGTTTAGAGTAGACATACTATCCCTCCTAGTTCACTACTAATCATGAGTTTAGATTGAAATGATCTCTCTATATTAAAATGAATGAACTTATCCGTTATTAAATTATTATGTATTTATGAATTACATCAGATTTGGTTCAAATTTTTTTGAGTGTGTCATGAATCTCTTTTTTAATCTGATAGATGATACCCCCTTTCCATGTAGGATTTAGTCCACAAAAAACATTTCTATGAAATTTTATCCACCTTACAGGGATCATTGTTCACCCTAAGATGCCATTGTGTGTTGTCCACCATGTAATGTCCTCCACATGAACACACTGTGTGTTGTATTACACAAGCTTCCTCATATAATCCTACTTCATGATCTATCTTAAATGATTGGACTTTGCACATTTCCTTATGTGGTTTTTCTTCAAAAAATAATGCCATTCACTAAATGATCCCATGAAATCCCTAACACGACTGTTACTCACCATATAACACCTTCTGACCTACCTGAATTTCATATAAAAAAATTCCTTTCAATAATCGATGCTCAATATGAAAAAATTGATTATCAAGTCCTTATATATGACAGGGATTAAAAAATTACTATAATTAAAAATTACCATTCACTCATTTATTGAAAAATCCACCCATGAAATCCCTTGTAACTTTTGACCATGAATGGTGACCAACTCCCATGAATTTTCATGATCCTCCATTGGATAATCTCCCTTCATGTAGTCATACATGTGGTTGACTAAATCACTATCACTTCTTCACACATGATATAATTCTAAAACTATTGTGTGATCCTCATTTATGATCAATGAGAGTCATACACGGCTTTAAATATGCTTCCACATATCGACCATGAGTGACTGCCTTCTTACGTAGCCTATACAATGTTATTACACGATCCATGTGATAATCTTTCACATGATCTTCATTAAAATTACACATGAATATTATATGATTCGTATAACTCATATGTGTAAAACAAAAATTTTCTCCAGTTTTTAATTCCTAATAATTTGGAAAACATCAGGAAACGTTCCCACCATTAAAACCTTATTCTGGAAAACCACTAGACCTTTTTTGATCAAAATTTTTAAATAAACACAACAATAAATAATCTATAAGATACATATATGAGGGATTTTTTTCCAATAGAATTTGGAGTGCATCATCTACCTATGATTGATGATTTCTTGGTCAACAATAATAACTTTTTTACATTTGATATCATTTTGTTAATGGATAATCACCTAGATACCTTATGATGGTGATGCATCATTAGCATAGATTATATAATGATGATAACTCATTCACCTTGGATATTATATGAGGGGTGATATATTATTTATTCTTGAGTTTTGCGTTCAATACATGACTATATCATACCATTAAGGCACTGGACGAAGCATATATGGTCACCCATGGATTGGATGGAGAAATCCAATGGGTGAAATGTTATTTATTTATTTATTATTTAATTGAATTTCATTCTATATTGATCATGAACCCATATTTAATGGGCTTGTTAGGGAAAATGTTTTTTATATCATGGATAGTTGTACTCACACCCTTCATGATTTACTTAGTAACCAAGTAGACATTATGTTTCATGACCTAGGTTAGGGTAATAGACCTAAAAGTATGGATTGTTGAGCTGGTGGATCTCATTTGAAGATTGGTGCTGGGTCCAAATTTTAACTCAAGAGTAGTTGGTAGAGGACCCCTAACTTTTGTTTATTTTTGGACTATACTGTATTTTATCTTCCCACAATAGATCATTTTTATTCCTTCATGATTTGTATGAAATGAACTATTGTAATTTTTGATAAATAGTGATGTTGATATTTAATTTTTCTAGAATTTAGTTTTGGTGACTACTTTTATCCTGTTATTTTTTTGATGATCGGTTCTAGGGATTTATCATGTTGTGTTTATGGATTTTTATACCTAAGGGTATAGTCACCCCACTTTATATATGTTGATCCCCACCACCATTTAATTGCCTATAAAATTTATAGAGGTGTTTCTGAGGTATGTATATCTCTAGTTCAGTCACATTGGAGGTTCACTGAGATGAGGAAATTACAAATCTAATTTAGAAATAATTTCCCAAAAAATAAACCATTTAAAAAACTAGACTTTCTTAAAAATTCATAGACCATATAAAAACCATGGTCGTTTTCAAGTGATAAGGTTAGGTAATTATTAAAACCATTAGAATTTTTATGTTAAAACATTTCTTCTCACCTTGTGAACCCAACCACTACATAGCCACCAAAGAAGTATCTAACCATAAGATAAGTGTGGTTTTTTTACTTATATCTCCGTCAAGTTTTAAAGAGAATGGGTGAATCCAATTATATGATTTTTTAGGAGATAAAGAAGCACACCTTATTTGTATAATGACTACGTGGGATGGATTATGTAATGTAATGACCCTTAGCGCATTATCTGATAAGCTATTCAAAAGATGGCTTAAGACTATTGACTCTCTTAAGGGTTTTCTTTTTATCTCATACCTATCATAAAATAAAGATCCCTCAACTCTTAAAATATTAAGTTTAGAGACAATGGTCTAGAACATGTTACCCAACTCACATATCTAGAGGAATCCTATAACAATAATTAAGATTTTTAAGGAAACCACACCAACAAAAAAAGTTTCATAGAGTTTATATTGTAAAAGGGGGGGGGAACAAGTTTTCATTACACAATTACCAACAACCACAACTCAATCCATTTAACTCACCGTATTAAAATATTATTGAAAAAAATTGTTTACATTTTTAATAGATAAATAGACTTCTTTTAAAATTTTAAAAAACTGATGGTAGATATGTTGGAAACATTTCCCAAGAATCACTCGATGAGTCGAGATGACGTAGCATTATTTTAGGAAATATTTATGATTCTAATCCATCCCCAAGAATCTCTTAAAATTCATTAAACCGCAATCCATGAACAAAGAACTACACCAAAGTAGGCATTTAGTGGTGGTTGAAACCGTTGCAAAATCATTTCCAGATTGTTTTGAAAAACCTCCACTAATTCGTGCGTTGAAAATCATTTCTTAGAGGGTTTTAAAAATCGATGTAAAATGATTTAGCGATTTTTTTTAATTTTTTTAATTTTTAATTGTTTATTTTTATAAAATTTTCATAATTAAGTTTTGTTAATTAATTTATTATTTAATACTTTATTATTATTTATTTTATTATTTATTTTATTATTTTATTTTTTAATCTTATTTATTGTTATTAATTATTATTTTATGTATATTTATTTAATCTTATTATTTTTATGTATATTTATTTATTATGTATTTATTATTGAATAATATTTTTTACCATAAAGATGAATATGCAGAAATTCTATTTTGGGTGAGATTAGAACCCCTTACCTCTTAGTTATTTTGCAATGACCTTACCACTTCAACATGCTCCTCCCTTACCACTCCAACATGCCCTTCATGTGATGAGTAAACATAATTTAATATACCGATATATATTAATAAACAAAATTAGTTCAAAACAAATATATAAAAAAATTAATAGTTAATAATTAATAAATAGAATATAAATGGATAATATATATATATAATATAGAAATAAATGGTATATAATAAAAATCAAAAAACAAAAAACAAAAAACAAAAAACAAAAATATAAAATATAAAATATAAAATATAAAATATAAAATATAATATAAAATATATAATATACAATCTAAAAGTAATGTATAAATAATAGATAAATTAATATATTATAAACAAATAATAAATTAATAAACAATAGAGACTGAATAATAATTTATCAACTAATAAATAACAAATATATAATGAATATATAGAAAATAAGTAATAAATAATACATTGATAATAAATTTATAATAGATGAATAATAAATTAATAATATAGTAAAAAAACAAAAAAAAACAAATTAATAATTAATGCATCCATAATAGACAAGTAATAAATAAATAACAAATGATTAAAAAAAATTAAGAAATATATAATAAAATAAAAACAAAATATAAATAAATAATAAATAAGATATTAATAATAAATTAACAATACAATAATAATAAATTAAAAATTATGGAATAATTAATGTATAAATAATAACAAAATAATAACTAAACAATAACAAAATAATAACAAAATAATAAATAATAAATAATAATCAAATCAATAAAATATAAATAATAAAAAATAAATGAAATAAATAAATAAATGATAAATAATAAATAATTACTAATTAAATAATTAATAATTAAGTCATAAATAAGTAAATAAATAATAAATAATAAATAATAAATAATAAATAATAAATAATAAATAATAAATAATAAATAATAAATAATTAATAATCAATAATCAATATTAAATAATAAATAATAAATATTAAATATTAAATATTAAATAATTAACAATTAATAATAAATACTAAATATAAATTAATAAATAATAGATAATAATTAATAATTAATTTTGAATAAATAATAAATAATTGATAAATAAATAATTAATTACTACTAAATAAATAATAAATAACATGTTAATTATAAAATAATATGTAATAATATATAATATTTAATAAATAGTAACTAATAACTAATAACAAAAAACTGATAAATAACAAAAAATAATAAATAAATAATTAATAAATAACAAAAAAATAATAAATAAATAATATATATTTGTTTAAAAATAATTTAATAATAAAAATAAATCAATAAATAATAATATGGTAATAAATAAATAATAAATAATAAATAAAAACTAATAAATAAAAACTAAATAATAACAAATAACAAATAATAAATATCAAATAATAAATAATAAATAATAAATAATAAATAATAAATAAAAAAAATAATTGAATAAATAATAAATAATAATAATAATTAATTAAATATTAAATATTAAATATTAAATGGATGTAAATATCTATAAATATATTCACATGTAATGAGATTTACATATATAGACACACACACACACACATTTATGTTACTTGAATTTATAAACACACTCAGATATATAGTTGCCTGTTAATATATGTATATATATATATATATGAACACAAGAAAATATAAATATCTATATATAAAATGCTCTACTGAGAAAGTTGGGGGCAAACCCCTTTATTAAAAAAGAATAAACACACAACCCCTTTTGTGGAAAGAGGGGGAACCTCGTAGAAACAAAACTTCCAAGGCATATAAGCCTTAGAAAACAATGCCCAATGGCACAAAAACATTAAAAAAATGTCCAAGAGCTCTGTGAGACATATCTCATAGCAAAACCAGGTAGAAAATACCAATACAAAAGTGTCACCAAACCCTAATACATTAGCTACATTGGTCGATCCACCGCCCCGCACCCACGACCAGATTAAGACGACCAGCCCGAACACCTACCGTCGTTGCGATGAGACACACCATCCCATGCTACCTCTGCCTGGGAGGCTGAAACCCATCCTTCTCCAATCAATTGAAAAGGATGAGATCTGTTATGTTTCCAAGCTTTCCATTAAGGAGCCACCTCCTGTTCCACCTCATCAAGAGTAAAGATCCCCTCCCACGTGAGACGACCATATCCTAGAGATCTATCACGACTCTCAGATCTGTAACAAATCTATCCACAGATCCATCATCAAGCCAAATCCCATAAACATGTGGCCTGTACTGCGTCCCGCAGGTTCTGCCAACCGCCGGAAGCCACCCGAACCCCGTCAACTCACCCCACGAAGCACCACCGACTGCTTGAACCTGAACACTCTCCACATTAAGAGGACCTCCCCATCGCTCCAAACCGGATCTAAGCCGTTCCGCAAAAACGTCGCACACCCGCCGCTGCCAAGAGACCGCATCCGCCGAGGAAGAAAACATCACATAGGTCGAAACCCTACAGAGCGCGAGAGGTCTCCACCGAAGCAGAGAGCCCCACTTCTATAAATATCTCTATATATATTTACACATATATTATATACAAATATATAAACACAAACATGTATAAATAATTAAAAATTTATATAAATATTCACAAATATTCATAAATACATATAAAATGATATAGATATATAATTGGAAATGGATCACTAAAATAGGGGAAACCACAATAATTGAAATTACATCAAATCTATTAGAATGTGAATCAATGAAATAAAATCCTATGTAATACATGCGTGACGTAGGCTTGGTGACGCATGCAGGATGATGAAGGCATGCCGTTGCACTGGTCTTTTCAGCCATGTTATTAGCTTCATGCCCACTAGACCTACAGGCCATGTAAGAAATAAATAAGACTTGATGGGTGAGTTATCTTTTGGGGTGGGGGGATTTGGCTTGCCTTTTTGACCTACGTGTGCGGTATGTGTGTGTTTGAATGTAATTTTACCCCGAAACACTATATATATATATTCAAATAATTTTACTGTAAAATCATCAATATACTATATATAATGGTAATGATGTTTTTATATAAAATTCCTTTTCTATTTTATGTAAACACCCAATATTGATACACACAAACACAGACGTACACACATATTTAAACACAGAAGTACACATTTATATTTCTCAAATGAAAAAACACATATTTACACATATATGTATTTTTTTAAATATGATATTCATATAAATATATATTTTTTAATTGACACACACACATTTACATATAAACATATTTACATTTATAGGTATATATATGAAAATATTAATTCAATTTTATGTGTAAAATAAAATGGATAATTATTTATATTAAATGAAAGTAATAATGAAAAGTTGTTTTTATATTGTTTATATATTTCGAAATACAATTTTATGTAAATATGTATTTATTAAATTGATTTATTATACATAAATATAACAAAATGTTCAAATATTAAAATATATATTAAAATAAATTATGATAAATAATTAAACATAAATACAATATTATCAATATGAATGTATTCCCTGGGAATAAATTTTGTCTCTATAAAAATAGATAGTAAGACCCCATTAAACGGGGTTGAAATTTACCCGAATGATTAAAAATTAAGATACCACCACAAAAAACTCAGTTTTGGAGGCCTTATGGTCATTTTTTTGCCATAACAAACTGGCCATGGTTCCCATATGAAACCATGACGTATATCACTTTGTAGGATTCGATTTTATATGTGGAAGAGTAGAAAAAGAGACCCAAATCATATGTTAGTTCCTTTTGAAGTTGATGTTCGTATCCTAACTTTTTTTAAACTATATTAAATTTACCCGATTTTTGTAATTACAAAATTATTATCTAATGCTATTTTAGTTCATTTCATAATATTTAATTTGATTGGTTGTGGAGATAAAATATGCTCCCATATCAGGAGATATAATCATTTGATGTTGATGTCTAAATTTATATTTTTTATATTTTTTTGTTTAATTTGGAAATGATTGTTTAAAAAATACTATGAAATTGTGGGGAATTGTAGAAAACCGGCACAATTTTTTTAATTTTTTTTAAAAAATTTAAAACAATTTGAAAAAATCAAAACCACATTTAACATTGGCTTTTAGTAAATCACCACTATATTGTTTTCTGGAAAATATTTAGCATCCGTTATGAAAATCACCGCTAAAAACCACCATGAAATATGTTTTTTTCTATAGTGAAGGAACCAAACCATATAACCACTATAATAAGAGATCCATAAAACCTAAATGAAACCCCATATAATCATCTGTATAAACTCCCCCAAAATATATCATTTCCAATAACTAATTAATTTCAAGAAAAACATATCCATTTTACAACCATAAAATGTGAAAATCTATAACATAATTGTACCACAATCACTTTCAATTGAACCAATATTGAACATAAATAAATCAACCCACATGATCCACTTTGAAGAAAAAATAGAGGAAACCCCATGATATTGGGTAAATCCACCACACAGTAATGAATTTCTCTTAAATATTCCTAACCATTATAAGGGAAATCATAAAAGAAGAGAGAATTAAAAAGAGGATACATAAAGGAGAGACACACCCTTCCATTTGGCCTGGGAATAAAACATTAATATACCTTAATGTAAGGGTTAAAATATTGGTGAGAGGAGATCAATAGGGTTTTGGAGAGAGCTCCCTACAGTTGAAAGGATGTGAAAATTGATGGCAAATAAAGGGGAATAAATAGGTATGTATCGAAAAAGGCTATAATACCCCAACTAAAAACATGAAATTCAAATAATATTATGATTGGAAAATTGAAATTCCACATTTTTGACTTAATAAAACCTTAATAAATGTAATTGGGATAAAGTAAATTACAAAAACAAACAATTATAAACATAATTATAACCCATAGAATGATTTTTTTAATCAAATCCATCATCAGGAATGAATGAAAAATCACTTGATCAGATTTTATAATTCCCCATGCACTCTTATTGTGTAACAGTAATTTCATTCACATTGATGAATAAAATAAAAATAATTAAACTTATTTTCACATTATAGAATGAATTTGAATAATCATTCATCTAATTTCACTATTTTTATGAGTGCTAATTTATTTTTATTTTTAATAATTACCATATCATAAAAAAAAATTATTTATATTGATAATTTTCATTTAAATACTTTGGGTAGCATAATTAATTTCATAAAGTATTTTTGATTTTATATGTTATATGATTCCACCATTTTATATATTAACTGTATGAAAAATAACATCCATTTAATGGGATGCTATTAATTCAACAACATGATATTACATTGTTAATTTATATTGACATAATAAATAATATTTTTATTATTTCTGAAACTTTTATAGGAGGATAAGAAAATTAATTAATAAAAACTTTCTGCTTAATAATATCAAAATAAATTGTTTTCATATCATCATTTTGTGGCCTAAAATTTTAAAAATATTCATAAAATATATTTTGATACACAATTTTTGTAAACTAGTGACACTTCATCAATAATTATTTTATGATTCATTATTATTTTTTAATATTTATTTCAATCAAACCACTTTTTGGGTTTTTTTAGATTTTCTATATTTTTATTCTAAATATACAATCCATATAATTATAAAAAAAATTCATATTCACTGGAGACTTGATTTTAAGAATAATGTACATTAATACAATCTTTGAGGAATGAAATAAAATTATTTTAATAAATATTTTAATTCACATCAGAGAATGAAATAAAATTATTTCATCGGTTATTATAGCGTCTTCATGAGTAATAACATTAATATAAAATTAAATATTTTCATATACATTAGGGTAGGAACTTATATATTTTCTAAAATACTTTTTATCAACAACATTAAATTAAAATTATTATATATGTGTGATCTTCCATGGATGTTTGATTTCATTCTTATACATTCCCTATAGTTCGCATAGAATTATGATGAATCTTCATATTTAAAACTTATGTCGAATTATTTTTTCAATAAACTATTTGGGTAAAATCATTATAAAAATAGTTTACTTTTTTAGAAAAAAATTATAACTATGATCATAATTTTAATTTAATATTATATTATTTGTAAAAATTGATTTAGTTAAAGGGAAAAACTTATTTTAGAATAGACATGTCATTTTTTATCACCAAAAACAAAAATAAATGATTAATATCTCTATAGAGATTGTTAACCAAGATGATGAAAATATTATATTGTTGGCTGGACCATTATGCTTGATGAGGCATGAAAAATAAAATGTTTGGGGAATGTGATACTAATCGGTTCATGAGGGAAACATATTATATAAATTATAGTGATAGAGATAGTGTAACCAAGATGCTTAAAGAATAGAAGACAACTGGTGCAGATAACATGTTGAAAAATAAGATTGTAATTTTTATTAAAAATACACTATCAATCATAGATGGAATGTTAAATAGATTATATTAGAAAATCCATTTCCGATTAATGAAAAGTAAATATACAATTACAATCAATTAAAAAAGGAAGAAATATAAAAAAATTTAGAAAAGGATAATATAGGCCAAAAGTGTAATCATTTGATTACTATATGATTCCTTATTTATATATTAAAATAATTCTGTAGTCAAGGACTGAGATCGATCATTGTCTTTTATATCAAATCAAATGACATAGAATTATCATCTTTAGTAATGATAATTTCACTATATTTTTTTTACAATATAGAGACTATTTTAGAATTTTCTGGTGCTTTTAAAATTTAGAAACACTTTTTAAAATTTTCCAATAAATTTTTGAATCGGTTTAGAAAATTGATTCTAAATATTTTATTTTTTGTTATTATTTACCATTTAATAGTGATTTATTTAGCAAATGTTTTTTAATAGATATTTAAACTATAAATAATTATGATTTTTTAAATTTTATAAATATTTATTTAAATATATATATATAATCGAGTAATTATAATTTAATAAAAAATATTAATTCTATGTAATTAGTAATTAATATACAAATATTGTTTGGAAAAATCCATTATGATGGTGCTTTTGGGTTGATTGTGTTTGTTGAAAAGGTTTTAGGTTGTTGAAAATGGATGGTTTTCAAAGAATTTGTGAAGAGTTAGCTCATATACTAAACTTCTCTTGAGATTTTATCATTTATGACATTCATAGTTTTACTTGGAACTTTTTATGAGTCATGAAAAGCATTGGAAGGAAGAACATTGAAAATCAATAAATTGTGCATGATTGTATTTGAGTCTCACAATGAGATCTGCATAGCTCACATGATTGTCTTTGGATCTCACGGCGTAATCTTGAGCATCACTCATTATATTATTTGGATGTTTTGATGGGTCGTTAAAATCATAGGAAGACAAAAAAATTGAATATCACAAGATTTTGTGTGATTGACATTGAGTCTCGTAATGAGTTCTTGCATAGCACTCCTGGTTGTCTATGGATGTCACAAAGGGATCTCACACAAAAATAATGATTTTCTCTAGAGCTTATGCCCTGATCTTGAGAAAATAATGAATCACGCAAAGTGTGAATGTTGAAAGAGGACTCGCACTCAGATCTAATGTAAAGCACTAGCAGATCTCGCACCCAAATCACACGAAGCACATGATTCACAAGAGCTGGATGGTTGTCCATGATTTGTGGAGTTAAGTTGGTGCTCACTCCTATATAAATATCCCAATACATATACTTAAACATTGAAAAGATTTTTTCACAAATTATTGGCCTAATGATCATCTAGAGAAGAGACTTGCTGAAAGATCTCGCAACATGGGTTCGCAGTAAAGGCGTATACGCGATCAACATAATTTAAGTGTTGTGGATAATCTGAACAAGGTATTCCTCTAAGAGAAATCATTTCAAGGTGTTGTACATGAACTGGATATGTTCTTGTCAATATAGAGAAAGTGGAATCATATAAGGGACTCGTGAAAGAAGGCTCATGAAAAGGACATGAAAAGGCAGACTTGTGGAAGAGACTTGCCCATAGTGGGACTCACACAAAGTCTGAACTGGGGTTCGCACCAGGGGTTCTTGGAAAAGGAGGTTCGGTCCAAATTTTCATTGTGAAGGAGGTTCATGCAAGGAACCAGAGGTTTATCTCCAGGGGACCCGAACATGGTGGGACTCATGCTAGGCGCTAGGGGTTCCCGCTAGGGGACTTGCATAGAGTAGGACTCACACTAGGCATCATGGGTTCACACCAGGATATCGCGCAAGAGGATATGTGCCCGGATAATGTGAATGTGGTTATTTTCCAGGGTCTCACATAGGGGTATCACACTAGAAATTTGTTCTGGGATATATGCACATACATTTCCATATAAATAGTTTCATTTTCATATCATAATTCTAAAGGAGAAGATAAAGACAGAGGATATGCACCATTTGACAGTATGCACAGAAGGAGTTTATTCACTCATACATTCAAATTAGTGAAAGTGATACATGTCATCACTTTGAGATCTTTCTGAAGTTGAGGTAATTTTTGTTTCTTCTATAAAGAGAAGTTCATTCCAGTTTTTTGGAAAGTGGAAATTTTGTATCAAGGTGTTTTTACAATAGTGAAGAAGAAACCCAAAAAGAGGTTCAACAGAGAATACACATATAGTTGAGGATTTATTCATTAGAATTAATGAAGGGACCTATATTTCCATAAACAATGAGTGGATCATTTCTGGATTAGTGAGAAAATGAAGATAAAGAAGGTTATCCTTTCCACCGAGAGTGATCCAGAGAAAGAGATAGAGGGATTGGCCATTGGGAAAGTTGTGCATTGACTGTAAACACTATAAAGGTAGTGAGCATGGGTATATAAGTGATATAACATGAGAATTTTAATTTGGTAGTGAGCCTTATTGAATTTGGTACATTGACTCACTGTTGTTGTATGTTCATTCGATGTAGCCTACTAAGGGTGAATTAAGTAAAATTTTTGGTCCTGTGAATTATTTAAATTCTGTTCATACAATTAAATGAGAAAGAGAGAGGAGAGTGTTTTGTTTAATAGAGAAATAAGGATTGAAGGGAGATTTGTTTTAAACTTTCATTCCCAGATTCACCCACCCTCTCAGGGTATTTATGCTAATTGGGTTAAAAATTGGTATTAGAGGGAAATATTGAATGTTAGTGGTTTCATCTAAATATAAGAAATAGAAATTGTCAATAATAAATGGATTCTATTATTTGATGGAAAAAATTTAAATTATAGAAGAATCAGATGAAAAGCTACTTTCAATCTATAGGAATGTATGTCTTTATTAAAGTGATGTTTGAAATTTCATCCAACATCAATAGTGGTGATTTATTAGAAGAATACCGAATGTAATTAGATACTGATGCCAAAAAAATCAATGCTTTTGGGGGAAACCTATCTAATTATATATTTAAAAAGGTAATTTAATGTAATTAATAACATGATATGTGGTAGAAGATGATAAATATTTATGAGGGTGACTAAAAAGTCAGAGAGGAAAAGCTTTAGGTTTTAGGGGAAAAGGATGAGGATCTTTGAATACATCCTAATGAATTTGTTGATG
Organism: Viscum album; assembly: GCA_963277665.1. NCBI lineage: Eukaryota > Viridiplantae > Streptophyta > Magnoliopsida > Santalales > Viscaceae > Viscum > Viscum album. The sequence goes on along the minus strand of OY728119.1, from coordinate 613,775,966 downwards.
CATTCTTTCAATGGGTGAATGTTATTATACAATACACATGTTGTTTTGAGAAATCATTTAATAGGTAAATATTTTCATGTGTATCTTGGGAAGACTTCCACATTATTTCAATCTGATAGTTTCTCTATTAGAAGATAAATGTCAAAAGGAGTTTACATTAGATAGATTTCACAATAATACTATTTCATATGAGAAGATGAATGATGATAATAAGACTGTGGAAATGGGGAACCATGAATAATTGGAATTGAAGGCCATGAAGAATATCACTATTTAATATGGGAAGGAAGAAGAAGATATAAATGATGTTAGGTCATTCCATCCATCAAATTTATGAAGAGGAAAAGGAAAGATCAAAGAGAAACTCCCACTTGCATACTTTCGATGTAGAAAGTCTGGATATTTTATAGGCTTGTGCCATAAGATGTCTCAAGACAACGATAAGGATGAATTTGAAATTATCAGGAATAAATCTTCAGCCTATGTGAAAGGCAAGAAAAATTTTATGAAAAATATATTCAAAAATAAGAATCTTCTATCCCAATAAAATTATAGATTAGAATAATCTGAGGATGAAGAGTTGGGGGACTGCAAGGATGATGAAGGAGATGCTTTGGTGGCTGTTATTGGTAGCTCTTGGAATAGGGAAGAAAACAAAAACGATGAAGAGAAATTCAAAGGAAGAGTTGATATGCATGCTGAATTAGAAGTAACACTCGTTTAAATAGATGTTTGGAGAGAGAAAAAAAGAAATCCTACAAGGAGGTTCTTGATGCAAAACTTTATATAGAGTTGAAAAAAGAATAGAAGTCTGAGCTGAATTAGGAAATTGAAAAATTAAAGTCTTCAAATTGAGAGAGATTAGAAAATATTGGTGATTACAAGATCAAAATCGAAGAACAAAAATAAAAATCAATATTCTAACTAGCACTAGAAAATATCAAATCAAGTGTATCGAAGATATATAAGTGGAAGTTGTTAGTATGAGAAGGAAAGTGAAATACTAGGAGAAACTCTTGTTTCTTGCAAAGCAGGATACAAATGAGAAGGAAATGTTAAATTTAGAATTCAATGTTCTAGTAAAGAAGACAAAGGTGTGTCAAGAAAGTAAATGATTGATCAGAATGATACAGATGGTATGTGGATTGATCATAAATAGAAAGAAGTAATAATTAAAGTTTGACCACAATATCTCATTCTATGATTGAAGATTGATTTGAGTACAAATCAGAATCAAATGATTCAAAAAACCTAATGGAGAACTAGAAGTGTAATATTTCCACATAGGAATGCTCCCCAAATAAGGTATTATTGTTGTAAAAAATGGGACACTAAAAAAATGTATGTTCGATTTACATGACTTACCGAAGGGAACTAAATCAATAGAGGAATCCATATAGAGCTCAATATTCCAAGTCATCATTTTATGGTCAATGTTTCAGGTGTATAGGAATCTTAAACATGGAAAGATATTGTTCAACAACCATAAAAAAAGGAATTCTCAGAATCATAGTGAATTTTATCACAATAAGCAGCTAAATGTATCATCAAATGAGCTAAAAATGAAAATTCAATTTTTAGCTCTACAATATGATGTTTTTCCACCATACTTCAAGGAAATAATTATCATCAATCCATACCACGTATGAAGTAAAAAAAATGGATAAAAAACCATATAGATGAACATGTAGTGGTGGTAGAGATTTATATTAAATCAGAAAATCTCACTATAATATGGATCATTGATAGTGGGTACACCTCCCATATGATTAGAAATAAGGATCTGGTGAGAGAAATTAGGTATGGTAAGGAAATTATCATAAGATTTTGTAATGATGATTTCTTGAAGAATATTTGATCTGGAAAAGCCATGTTTGGGGTAAGAGACATGAGATGTGCTGATGTCTTAATTATTGGAGGCATGAGTCACAACATGCTTTGTGTCATTCAACTATGTGACTCAGGACATTCCATGTGTTTTTCCATGGAATTTTGTGTCATCAAGGAAAATGACGGTGCAATAGTTTTTTAAAGAAAGGGTTTGAAAGGGAATATCTAATTTGTGAGTGGAGAAGAAGATAAGTTATTTATGTCCATGGAGGAAGGAAACACATTATGATATATATATATATATATTGGTCACTTGAGACAAATATCCTTAGAAGATATAATGAAATATGATTATTCCCAAGACATCCATAGGTTATCACGTGATCATACTCATTAGTGTGATGCTTTTCAGCAACAAAAGATAATTTGAAATACATACAAGAAAAAAAGAGTAAAGGTCAACAAACATTCTTGAGTTGGTGCATATTGATGTGTGCAACCCTATTTCCCAAAGATCTATTGGTGGGAGGAGATATTATATTCTCTTCATGGGTGATTTTTTCAAAATGGCATGGGTTTCAATCATCACCCACAAATATGACGTGTTCATTTTCATAAGAACTAGTCGAAGGGACGTTGAAAGGATGTTGGGTCGAATAATACTAAAGACACAAATATATAATTGAATAGAATTCATAATTATCTAAGTGGAGGATTATCTTGAGAATGATGGGATAAGGCATCAAGTTTTAGTAGTTAGAAGTCCACAACAAATTGGAGTGGTTGAGTGAAAAAATCGTATAATCAACAACATGGATAGAACAATGCTCATTGAGAAAGATGTTCCAAAGAAGTTTTAGAAATAAGTAGTGATTATATCATTCTACATATAAAATAGAGATTTATTATGTCCAAAATAAGAGAATAATTTGTATGATCTATATTTTGGAAAGAATCCAACTTTGAAGTACTTTATAGTTTTTAAAAGTATGTGTTTCATTATTAATAAATATAAACACAAGATGTGTTAATCCCGTGGAGATGAGGAGATATTTATCGAATACTAAAAGAAAATCAAATCATATAATTGAATCAGTAAGTGGATGTAAATTGTAGTTGAAATCCATTGTGTAACTATTGTAGAGAATAAGAAGAATCTTCTGAAAAGGCATGATAAGTCTCAAGAGGATAATGATAAAGAGATAAACAGATCCTAGGATATTGTTGTTCTAGAGGTTGAATCGAAAAAAGATTCAGAAAATGAAAAAGATAAGCACAAACTAGTTTCTACACAAATATCAAATAGAATAGAAGAAACTGGTAAACAAAACATAATCAGTTATCAGACAATACTAGTACAAACATGGAGGAAGAAAACTCTACATCAAGCAGTGTTATTATCATAAGTGGAGCCTAAATGTTTTGAGGAAGCAGTTGGAGATGAAAAATACGTCCAAGTTCTAAAAGGAGAGCTTGACTAAATTGATAATAATCAGACATTGTAAGTTATTTTGAAGCCCAAAAATAAGAATATCATTATGACCAAATGGGGTTTTTTTCACTATAAGATGAATTAATATGGAACAGTAATTCTAAATAAAGCACAACTGGTGTGCAAAGGTTACTCCCATATAGAGGGTTTCGATGTTGATGAAAAAAAATCACCTGTTGAAAGGCTATAAAAGATCATATTATTATTTTCCTTAACACTGCAAAGAAAGTTCATTTTTTTCGAGATAGATTTCAAGTCCGCCTTTTTTAATGGGATTTTGGAAGAAGAAGATTATATTGAGATGACAGATGATTTTCTTATTCATGAGGATGAGAACAGAGTTTCTCAACTAAAGAAGGATCTATATGGGTTAAATCAAGCACCAAGAGCATGGTATTCAAGACTATATCAGTTTTTGAAGAATCTCAGTTTTCAGTGTGGTAGAGTTTAATACAATATATATGTCAACAACAAAATTAATCAAAGGATGATGGTGCTGGTATATGCCGATGACATAAAATTTTGTGGATCAGATGAATCTCAGTGCAATCATTTTACCGAATTCTTGAAAAGAAAATTTGAAATGTCTATGATTGGTGAATTTTTTTCCTTGGTTTATAGGTGACACAAGGATAGAATGGCACATTAATTTATCAATATAAATATTCCAAGGAAGTTTTGAGAAGATTTGGAATGGATAATTCCAAGGAGATGAAGAATCTAGTGGATACCAAGATGAAACTTTCATGGGATGATGAAGACAAATCGTTTAATGTCCAAAAATACAGAAAAATCATTGAAAGCCTATTGTAATTAAGTACGAAATGAATAAATATTATATTTTCCACATAACAAGAAGAACAATATCAATGTATTACCAAGGAAAATTTCATTATTGTAGTAAAAATAATATTTTTATATATCAAATTCATGGTGGATTTCAGTTTTTTGTATAATGACAAGTCTCAACAATGCACATAGTTATTTCATTGATCACCACAAAAGTTGAATACATTTCATCCACTCAACCATGCACATAGTTATTATAGAAAAACCATCAACTTGATGATATGAGAGTTAAAATGAAGTATACGATCAGAATCCATTTTTATAATTCATGTGTTTAAATCTGAGAAACAATCATGTCCATCACTTGAGAAAAATGATAATTAAAATTAAGTATCATTTTATCAAGGAGAATATAAATCAAGGGCTTGTAAAAATAGAGTATTTTCCTACTGAACTTCAAGTTGTATACATTCGGAAAAAGTCCTTACCCAAACAAGATTTTGAAATTCATCGACTGGATCTTGGAGTTTAGTAAACTCATCATATTTAAAAGTGTGGATGTGGGGCTGCCTCTCCTTGAGGAATGATGTGTTTTTCCTTAATATGAAGACACAATTTCTTCAATATATTACATAACAAAATGATGTAACCGTTGAGTTCATTGAAAAAGGGGGATAAATTATTCTAGAAATAGGAGAAAATTACTTAATCAATATAGGGGGAGAAGTTGATTGGGAGTGGGGTTGGGGGGAAGTGAACTAGGGGATGTTTGAAATCTGACGATGCTAAATATGGTTGAACAAAGATTTTATATCATGAATAATGAGGTTTTCCATGAAAAAAGTTGAGTGGTTTTAAAATGAAATGGTTCATTATGGATATTTTTATGCTAATATTGTTTCTCACACCATGCATGGATTATGTGGGCATAGAGTGGGAGTTTAGTAAATCTCATACCACTATTATAATCGCAAGAAGAATTTTTTTGGATGAAAATGGAGAATATTTAATGTGATATCGAAATTTTAAGTGTTTTCAACAAACACAAGGGGGAATTGTTAGTGGAAAATCAATCTTGATGGCTCTTTTCAGTAGATTGTGTTTGTTGAGAAGGTTTGGGGTTGTTGATAAAGGATAGTTGTCAAATAAAACATGAATATTTAGCATGTATGTAGAAATGATCCCATGAGGTGATCACATACAACATTCGTAGTTGTATTTATAAATCATGATGGGTCATTAAATGCATTGGTAGACAATAACTTTTAAAATCACAAGATTTTTTGTGATTGTATTTGAGTCTCATGGTGAGATCTCATGCATCACAGATGATTGTATTTGGATATCGTGGAGGGTTCTTACACAACACTCATGATTTTATTTAGAACATGGGATGGGTCACTAGTATTTTAAAACCACAACATTGAAAATAGAAATATTGCAGGTGATTAACGTTCAGTATCATAGTGATATCTTACATAACACTCATGATTTTCTTTGGATCTCATAGAGAGATTTTTCGCAGCACTAATGATTATCTTTGGATCTCACACCTAGATTGTAGAAAATGAATGAATAGTATTTGTGCAACATGAGAATGTTGAAAGGGGATTTGTGCCTGGATACAATGAAAAGCATGAGCACATCTTGCACCCAGATCTCATTGAGATTGTGATTCCCATGATGTTGATAGTTTTTCGTGATTTCTGGCGTTAAGGAAGTGGAAACTCGCCTATAAATTTACAAAGACACATCCTTAAACATTGATGAAGTTTTTCATAAAATATTGATATAAATATCATCCTGATATTATACTTGTGGATAGATCTCATGACAGAGCATCTCGAAAAAGGGGTATAGAAGATTGGAATCATGTAAGTGTTGCGTAAGATCTGAACAAGTTATCACCCAAAGAGAAATCGTGCCAAGGGTTTGTGCATGATCAGAACAGGTTATTTCACAAAGATAGAAAGGTGACTCATAAAATGGACTCACGAAATAGGTCTCTTGAAAGGGGAATTTTGAAAGAAGACATGTGAAATAGACTTTCATATATTGGGACTCGCGTAAAGTGCAAATAGGTTTTCACGCCAGGGGTTCATGGAGAAGGAGGTTCGCGTTAGGGGTTCATAGTGATGGAGGTTCCTGAAAGGAACTAGGGGTTCATTCTAGGGGAATTTCATTGATTGGGACTCGTTAAAGTTGCCATGAGTTCACACCAAGGGACTCATTCATAGTGGGACTCACTTAAGGTTCCATGTCTTCGCACTAGGATATCACTCAAGAGGATACATTCCAGGATCTCTCCCAAGTGGTTGACGTATAGGGGTATCACACTAGAATATTAGAAATGGAAATATTTGCCTACATTTTTAAGTGAAGAGTGTTATTTTCATATCTGAATTCTGAGGTAGAAGATGAAGACATCATATCTGCACCATTTGACAGTACTCGCAGAAGGAGGTTATTCACTAATACAATCAAAACTGTTGAAGTGAGACATGAAATCACATTAAGATCCTTCCAAAGTTGTAGTAATTGTTATATATATAGTAAAGAGAATTATGTTCCAGTTTTATGTGGAAGTATTTCATCTAGGTGTTTTCACAATAGTAAATGAGAAACCTAGAATGGGATTCAATAGAGCATATACATACAGTTGAGGATGCATTCATTAGTGATAATGAAGGGAACTAAAAGTCCATAAACTATGAGTGGATCCTTTATGGGGTAGTGAGGAAAGGAAGAGGAATAATGTGATCCTTTCCACCAGAAGTGAGATGCAGAAAGAGACAGAGGGAGTGACCCTAGGGAAAGTAGTAAACGGACCCTAAACATTGTAAAGGCAATGAGCCTGGGCGTAGAAGTGATCCAATCCAAACTTTTTAATTTGGCAGTGAGCCTTAGTGGATTTGATTCATCAGAACACCATCGTTGTATACTACATAGACGTAGCCCAAAAAGGTTTGACCTAGTAAAATTATTGTGTCTCATGCATGATTTAAATTCCATTGAAACATTGCAATGGGAAAGAGGGAGAATGGTGTCTTTTAATATGAAAACAAGATCTTAAGGGGAAATTGTTTTAATTTTTCATACCCTGATTCACCCCCTCTAAAGGTATTTCATCTAATGGGGATAAAAAATATATCAATATATATATAAAGGCACATATATACATATATGTATGTATATGAAAATTTCTATATATATAAAAATATATATAACTAGATATAAATACATAAATATATGTATATATAAATGTATAATTTTCATGGAGAGATAGACAGAGTGAAATTTATAAATATATACAAATATATATGTATAAATTTGTGTACACATGCACACACAGAACAAAGTAATGTTAACAAACCTATTAGTTTGGTTCCATCATAATAGGTAGGGGTGAGGGTATGAATTCCACCACCATTGACTTATTAAAAAATTTAAGGTGGAGAGCTTGTGAGAGGATTACAATGTGGGTAGTTTAGTGGGTGGGTAGTTGGTCCTACGAGAATCTCAATTTCAATGAAATAGTTTTTATTCTTAAAATAATATATTTTCTATATAATATAGAGTTATAATTAAAATTTAAACTTCTCATCTTGATATTTTTAATTTATTAAAATGTGTTCTATAGTAGGAATTAAAATATTAAAAATATTTAAGAGGATAAATACCATTTTTGGTGGGAATTAAGTTACTGTGGTGAATAATGAAAATACCACAGTAAAAATGAAAAATATGAAGTAATTGTAGAAAATGATTTATAAATTAATAAAAAAACATAAATCCTTATCATGAATCTTGTGAGAATGGGAAATTCATGACCCACCTTTGTTTTCTCAATATATGAGTAGCTTTTTATAAAAAATGACATTCCTTAAACATTATGGAATGAATTTCTTTTGAAAATATTTCTTAAATGATTTTTATAAAAGAGGTTCTAATGACTCGAACTAATTACCCAAAAACCTTTTCTTGAATTTGATCACCACATGGCCTTAATCATATCCCTGTATTAATAATATCTAGAAACTAGTGTTAAGGGATGGAAGGAAAACCTTGAGTAATAATTTTCCAAAAAATAAAATAAAAAAACTACATTAAGATTTTTTTTTTCAAAAAAAGATAAAAAATATATTTTAAAAAATCCATAAAAGAAATGGATTGTCAATAATGAAACAAAAATCAAAAGGACAAGCTAATAGTCCATAAAACAAATGTATAATACCAAAACCATTCCACCTTGGATATTCAAACTCCCCTAACATCTCATGACTAAACACTACCACAGTCCTCTAGATCATAGATTATATAACCCATCATTGATGAATATGGTAACATTATGTTATCCTACATGAGGGAAACAAATATATGAATTCCCACCAAGATACCATAATTCCATTATTTTGTATGATTTCATTAAATAAATCTCATACATTCCCATGTATGATCTATTTCAAACCATATAAGAAATTCCATTTAAAGAAAAATATTTTATTTAGAATAACTGTTTAATTTTTTTTTAGAAAATATCATACAAAAATCCGATATTATTTATACAAGATACCATTATTCCATAATTTAAGCATGAGGATTAATACTGAAAATAATGTACCTTGGAAACCAAGTATAAAATAAATAATTATGATCATAGGCCACCCACAGTGAAGCTCCATCCAACTAGATTTTCCTTATATGGTATTTTACACCTTCTATAAATATTTCTAACCATGAAACATCCACCTATATGTATCTAGAATGGTCCTTTTGTCACTTCCATGTATATTTCCAACCATACCATATGGTTTATTAAAACCATTCTCTATCCATCATATTCTTCCTGCGTGAGTACTTCACTTTTCTATTGTTGAGTATGAGTTTACTGTGGTGATGACTATGCTTAAAGGATTGTTATGGATTCAGGAAAAGGAATCAAAACTCATTACTGATAAAGAATACATATATGTATATAATATGTTATAATAAAATCCTTTATTTAAGAAAAATATATTAATGAGGATACATCATAAAAAACTAAAGTGGATTTTTTCTTGAAGGTATGGAAAGGTAATTATGATGATTTTTGTGCTGATCTTAGAAATAATTAATGATAAGTTTTAATGGACGAAGGAAAACATAACAAAAGAAATTTAGAAGTATTAAAGTGATTGAGAAATCCTAGAAGATTGATTAAGAGGAATTTATTTTTGTTCAAGTGAATTTTAGAATTTTTTATATTTACACAAGGAACATTAATAATGTATATAGATACACATATATTATTGTGTAATGTAGAATTTTTTCTAGCTACATGATTCTACAGTATAGACAAATCTTCAACATAATCGATTATTCATGTAAGAAATACAATGATGTAGGTGAATTTACACACCCAAATTATACTAGGTATGACAATTCAAAACTCATGCATGCATTTGAGCCAATATAATGAGATACTATAAAATAGCTTAACACTAATATGTAATTAAAGTGAACCATGTAAGTGTGAGTTGTTTTAGAGATAGAGTGAACTAGTAGGGAAGTTTAGGTCACATATGGGATTCATGAATGCATTTGAGAACAACATAATCAAATATATCCTTATGCATTGGAAGTGATTTTCAGAATCTGAAATTATAAAAAATGGAAAGATCAATATATCAGAGTGATTTGAACCTATTCATGTGGAGATGTCAAATGATTTTATTAATGTCTAATTTTGGTTTCTAATGAAATCGTCATGTTGCTCCATTTGTGGGGCCTATGAAGATGAAGTATAGAGTCCTAGGATTAAAATAAATGGATATTACAAAGTTTAAGATGAATATTTAATACATTACGAAAATACATTCCTGAGGACTATAGTAGTTTAGTGTATTTGGAAGATTGGAAACAAAATATTCTATCCTGATGAAACATTTTTGACATCTTCCATAAAGATCTTCACCTTTATTACTTCTACTTAAAACCCTTCTTTACAATCTGGGGAAAGGAGACATAACAAATGGGCGATCTCAGATGCTCATTAAGGGTATATAAAGTATATATACAAGAATAACATGAAAAAAAGGTATGAAAATTTATCATAACATTTGAAGATCAAACCCTACATATTAGATAACATAATAATGATTGGGATTTCATAAGACATGGAACAAAAGAGAATTAATAGCATAATAAATAATAACATTATAATAAGACATGAAATTTCTGGCATTCACATTGGTTTATAACATTGAGAACATGTATAAGTACAAATAGGTTCACTCATTGTGTTAAGGACATACAATCATGCCCCCACAACAACTTCTGAGCATGAAACCATGTCCATGCATAACATTGTGAACATGTAATCAGGTTCCCACATAACCTTATGGACATGGAACCAGGTCCAAGAATAATATTGTGAACATGTAATTATGTTCATGCATAACATTTTAAACATTTAATCAGGTTCATGCATAAACTTATGGAAATGAATCTAGGTCCATGAATAGCATTGTGAATACAAAATAAAGTTCACTCATAACATTGAGGACATGTAATCAGGTTCACTAATAAACTTGTGGAAATGAAACTAGGCCCATGCATAAAATTACGAACATGTAATCAGGTTCACAAATAACATTGTGAACATGAAATCAGTCTCACTCATGACATATATACTCATGAATCATCCATTTTTACCCAACACATTGATTATATATATAGATCCAAACAAAGATATAACAAAATCAAACATAAAAGTGCCACAAGATTATAAAAAAACAATCATATTGTAATTCATGAAATGAGATATTAATCATGAAAATATAATCATACAATTACCTATGGATAAGAGTTAGGTCTCATAATCACCACCTATGAAAAAAAGTAGATTTCAGAAGCATATAACCCATGAAAGGGAAACAAGTTTCATAAAAATCATGCCATAAAAATAGTAACCATTTTTATAAATAATATAAATGTATGAATTGAATAATGTCGGTCAGAGTAGATTACTCAAGAGGGGAGAGGTTAATTGAGTAACTATAAAAATTTCTGTTACAAAAATATTATTTTGAAAGAAATTGTTTTCCCCAAAAATAGATACATCCCAGTTAATCAAGGTTATACTGTTATAAGAGTTTGACTGTTTAAACAACTTCTTAGAAGATTGATTAATTCTCAGTAATTTTAATATGTATTATTAATATTATTTTTGAAGTTATCCTACTAAGAAAAATCAGTTATAACTTCTTTCCAAGACTAACAATCAAAGTGAAATTAGAGTTTTCTGGATTATGCAATAAAGTAGTAAAATAGAGAATATTGAATTTAAATAGAACATTGGACGTGAAACAAGTGGTTCGGTCTCAAGTCGATACCTAATTAACCCCACTTGGTGATCACCTACCACCAACCAGTTTATATAAATAAACTTTGATCCAGACCCTGGATCGGGGTTTACAACAGTACACAGACTGTCCAGGTCACATAGGGACCTCTTCCACAATTCTCGTGGGTAAAAGAAAATAATAACCAGGACACACAAGGATATATTCCACAGTTGTCATGGGTAAACACAAGTAAAATCAGTTTGTGTAAGGATTTAGAAATCCTTCAGTTTAGCACAGGTGTTAGTGTGTGTATAGAATATATAGAGTAAACACACTGCTCAAAAGTAATTAAAATAATCACTGAGAGAGAGAAAATATGAATGTAGAATGCACTAGTGATTTGAAGTGCAGCTATTGACTCCTTTGATTAAACAGAAATTCTTATGAGTCCTTATCTGGTTTTTGTCTTGAAAAATAGAGTGTCGTAATCCATCTTGTGTTATTCAATAGATTTGATAGTGTAAAGGTGTTCTATGGATTCCAATGTATTTTATATGTTCTTTAGTAGTGTCAGATTTCATGTATGAGACAATGCTTTCTTTGAAAATATTGCAGAGTGTTCTTCGCGGGCGTGCTCACAAGATTGTTTTTCATTCAGTATCGTGTGCTTTGGTTGTTTGGAACTCTCCACTCTTTATCTTCGAATGCATGTGGTTTAGTCCATAGGTTACATGTGTTTTGTACCTCGTACCTTGTACTATGAATACAAAGAAAAATTAATTATGTAAGTGCATTAAAGGCATCAAATACGAATGTTAAACATTAAATTGAAAGATGACAAGATAGTTTAGGAAACAGTGTCTCAGTATGTTATGAAAACAGTGTCTTTTTCACATGGTGTATGAGTGTCATGGTCTGAGTGTCACGGTCAGAGTGTCACGGTCTGAGTTTCATGGTGTCTTGTCTTCACTTTATCTTGTTCACAGTGTCTTGTCTTCAAGGTGTCTTGATCATGATGTCTTGTTCCAGGTTTCCTGCTTCACGATTTCTTTCTTCACGTTGTCTCGCTTACGGTGTCTGGCTTACTATGTCAGGCTTACTGTGTCAAGCTTCAAGATGTCTAGCTTACTGTGTCAAGCTTCAAGGTGTCTTGTACTTTGGAAAATAACAGTATTCAGTCTTAAACAGTAATATGCATGAAATTGATTGATCTTAACCATTATAAAGCATGAGTGAACTTGAAACATAAATACACATGATTTGATATAATTTATAGGATTTATGATAATTAATGTGATTTTTGATCTTTGATGAGATATGTGATCATTAAAACATGGTTAATACATGAAGAGTCCAACAATATCCCCCTTTATGATGATAAAAAATCATGCACTGTTAAAATGTAACATAGATGCAACTATAGAGAAAATAACATATAGAATCTTTTCCCCCTTTTGGGATTATAAAAAAGTCGAAAGAAAGAGAGGGAAAACAGTGCACATTCCATTAAGAGTAAACAGTTCAGTACAAAAAAAGAGAGATACAAAAATAATGACATCCCCATCAAAAAAGAGTAATCACTGGTCTTCTTTAGGGATTGGCCTTCTCTTTTCCTTTATCAGCAGAATAAGAGGAAGCCATAGGGGATGTGGTTGATGTAGAAGAAGGAATAGAGTTGGTAGATAGAGAGGGTAAAGTAAGTCCTTTGAAGACTGAGGGATCCAAGGTAGGAGTAGTAGAAGATCGAGGCAGTTGCTGATCAAGAATGACATGCCTGATCTGACTAAGATCTTGGCCAACAGACATGGTAGTTGAGGCTAAGGTAGAGGTGAATGTAGGTAGTCCATGTCTGAGAGGAGCAACCTCTGGAGAAACAATTGTTGTACTCTGGACATTAAGATAAGGTCTCATAAGTTTGATGAAGTCTGCAATAATCACTCTACCATACTGCATGGCCTTTTCAAAGTCATATTTGTTTTCCATGAACTTGTCCAACAATCTGGTAAACCCATTTAGCTTATGGACTTGGTTTTTGAAGGCTTGAGTTACATGAGAATTTCAAAGATTCTCTACAAGGTATTTGAAGGTGTTGGTCATATCAGTCATGGAGAAAATTCAGTTGAAATAGAAATCCACTTTCTTAGAAATCTTCTACTGGGCGTCATTTTAAATCTTGGAATGAATTTGCACAACGTCAAGAACTCTATCACTATTATTGACAACTTCAGAGAAAGAGGTTACATTGAAGACACTGAAAGCATTCTGAAGCTCTTCTTGGACAATATACCTGAGCAAAGTACTGTCCAAGGAAGGTGTAGAGGATTCAACAGAGGTATTAGAATCTTTGACGACTGTTGTCAGAGAATTGAGTTGATTCAATACCTTTTGAAGACAACTAGTGTTCTCATCATTGAGTTTATTCAGTTTCACCACAAGCTCTCTCATTTCCTTAAACTACTTTTTGTGCCTTTCCGAAATCTTTTCATCAAAGGATAATAGATAAGGGTGGATCTGAGATACAAAATCTTGAGAGATTTTGGAAACAGTGGGTTCTAGAGGAGGAGTAGCAGGCTCAGATCTCGAATGCAGCTCTTTCGGCATGTCTTCCACCATGCTTTTCTGGATTGTGACTTCATTACTGAGCAACTTATTTTCAACTTGAACTTTTTGAATCTCATGGAGAATTTTAGGTTGAATGTGCCAAATGATATTCTCCAAAAGTAGTGAGGCATCTCTCTCACTCGGATTTGTCACAGCATGAGGTTGGGAGTTCATAAGCTTCTTAATTACAGATAAGATATTATCTCCAAAATCCTTCAAATCATCCTTAATGACAAAGGGCAGTTGTTCAGGTAAAGGTTCAGGTGAAGGTTCAGGTGTAGGAATTGATACAGGGGTAGGTTCTGGTTCTGGTTCCTTCTTAGGGGCAAAGATAGAAACTGACTTCAACTAAAACAGGTAAGAGAGATCAAGCTTGGTTGTAGTAACCTGCTGAGACTCACTCACATCATAAAAACTAATATTTCTGTACTGAGTGTCCACAAGACTTGACTCAGTTGGATGTGAAGCTTCATCAGACTCAAGATTTTGGGATTCCTCCCCCTCAATAGGTGCTTCCTTTTCAGGATTCAGAGGATCAGGAGCTTGGTCTAAATCCACAAGTTCACCTCTAATTTCTTCATTCATCTCTTGTCTAGCCAGTTGAATGGATATCTCCATCCTCTCATCCACAGAGGGTATTATTTCAAAAAAAATTGTTCCTCAGGGAGTTTTTCTAGATTTGCTCCTTGCATAACATAGAGTTCTTCTATATTTACTTCTTCCATAACAGGGAGTTCTTCCCGAACAGGCTCTTCCATGACTTACTACTCATATTCTGTCACCACTAATTCTTTTTCAGCCTCGGGTTTGATTTCCAGATTGACATCTTCACTAGGGGTAGTAACTTCTTCTTCAAGAACTACATGAGGAACAATAATCATTTCTTCCTCAACAGTAACTTCTTCCCAATGAGGTACTTCAGCCTCTTCTTCTGCTTCTTCTAAATACTCACCAAGTTCGTCTGGTTCCAAAACAGGATCAAAAATGTCTCCTGGCCTTGATGGATAATCCAGAGGATTAAACATCTCATAAACCTTATCATTGTCTTCCACCCACTCCTTTTTTCACGGGTTCCAGTTTATCTTCATTCTCCTGATGGTGGATTTAGAGAGATAGTACTCACAGTCCATAAGCACTTCTTCATTAGGTCCAACTACACCTTTTGTAACAAGCATGGATAATATCATCCAAGATTAGAACAGAGAGGTGGACTTTGATGTAACCTTGATCAACTCACACATATGGTGAATGATGTACTTTCATAGGTTAATCTTGTATCCATTCTTCATAATATGAATTAAGAACACATCTTGATACTATAATACAACAGAGTCACCTTTCCTTGGACTAACCAGATTTTGAACAAACTTAAACAACAGCTTTTTTCCCCATCAAGCTCAGTAGCTATGACCCTTATCTTGGTTCTATTTTCAGTTAGAGTTTTCAAAGCATCTTCAAGGTCAAATAAATCAGTTGTAGGTGGAGGTTCTCTCTGATAATCATAACATATTCCTTCGTGAGGTATCGTAAGGAATAAACCCCATAACCTCTACGAGAAGGAGAATCTTTGGCCATTAATCCATCTCCTCACAACAAAGCGTTCATCAGAGTCAAATGAAAACTATTCATACAGGTAGAATTGAGCTACTAACCTTGGATATATGGGTTTGTTCTCTATTGAGAACCATTCTAAACAACCTTATTCTTTTAACACTTTCAAGACTAGATATTTTCTAGATAAAAGCCATTTGGGGAGAATTTCTTTATCAGGAACAACACTGTGATTTACCAGTTTCATATTTAGAGGCCCTTCAGGTGTCAGCTTGGGTACTATCTTCTTCTTCTTCTTCTGGCAGTGCTTCTCAGGTGTGGAAGATGAAGGACATTTCATTCTTGGAATCCACTAAGGGTTCGAGAGATAGAGAAAAAGATATAATGGGTTTCAAGGTTAAAAGGTTTCTAACTAGAGAGAGTCCGAGTGAAGAACCGAGTGAAACGTTTTTGTTTTATCATTTGTGAATGTCAAACGTCACAAAAATAAAAATGCGGGAAAGTAAAAGAGTTGGAATAAAAATTACCGCGGTACGAGTTTAAAGAAAATCATAAATAATTTTCACGGTGAGACCGTGAATGGTTGTTACGGTGAGAAAACAAGTGGTCGTCACGGTGAGACAGGGAGAGAATGTCACGGTGAGATAGTGATTGGTCGTCACAGTGATATAGTAAGTGAACTTTTCAGTGCACGTTACGGTGATACAGTAAATGTTAGACCGTGAATACAATGTGCTAACGGTGAGACCGTAAACATGGGAGACAGTAACTGAGAAACCGTTATCATGAAATAGTAAAGTAAAACATAGTAAAATATTGAACAAAAAGACAAGTAAGATATCTAATTGAGATTTATCATGCCAAGGTCATGTATGATGTAGTCCATTCTCTCAGAATTTAATGGTTTAGTGAATATATCAGCTAGTTGATATTCAGTACCAATGAATTCCAAGGTGATATCACCTTTCTGATAATGATCTCTAAAAAATTAATGTCTTACATCAATGTGTTTTGTCCTAGAACGTGAAACCAGATTTTTTGAGATGTTAATAGCACTTGTGTTGTCACAATTTATTGGTACATGTAAGAATTGATATCCATAATCTAGTAAAGTGTGTTTCATCCCCAAAATTTTTGCACAACAACTGCCAGAAACTATGTTTTCATCTTCTGCAGTAGATAATGCTATAGAATTTTGTTTCTTACTACACCATGATACTAGTGACTTGACTAAAAGATGACATGTTCCATAGGTTCTATTTCTATATAACTTACGACCACCGAAGTTAGCATCAGAATAACTGACTAGTTCAAATGATTGTCTTTTAGGGTAGAACATTCCTAGATTGGGTGTATGATTGAAGTATTTGAAAATTATCTTTACAACATTTAAATGAGATTTGTTAGGATTTTCTTGAAAATGATCACACATACACACACTAAAAATAATGTCCGGACGGCTAGCAGTTAAGTAGAGTAAACTTCCAATCATTCCTCTATAAGTGGTTTGATCAACAGATTTTCCATCTTCATCAAGATCCAACTTAAAGGTGGTACTCATGGGAGTGTCACTACTCTTAGTGCTATCCAATCCAAAGCATTTTATATGATCTCTACTGTATTTACTTTGATTTAAAACAATTCCAACATTATTTTGAAAGATTTGAAAACCAAGAAAGAATTTTAGTTCACCCATTAAACTCATTTCAAATTCATTTTGCATTATTTTAGAAAAATCAATACATAATGAATTTTTTTGAAGATCCAAAAATAATATCATCTATATAGATTTTAACAACTAAAACATCCTTAGAAATTCATTTCATAAAGTGGGTATGATCAACTATTCCTTTTGTAAAACCTTTGGAAATAAAAAAGCACCCAATCTGTCATACCAAGCTCTTGGAGCTTGTTTTAAACCATATAAAGATTTTGATATTTGAAAATATGATTGGGAAAATGGGGATTTGTAAATCCAGGGGGTTGTTCAAAAAAGACATCCTCAGTTATATACCCATTTAATAATTCACTCTTAACATCCATTTGATATAGTTTGAAATTCAAATGTGCAGCATATGAAAGCAGGATTTTGATGGCTTCAAGTCTGGACACCGGAGAAAAGGTCTCCTCATAGTCAATTCCTTATTCTTGACTATAGCCTTGTGAAACTAATCTATCCTTATTCCTGACTATATTTCTAGCTTCATCTACCTTATTTCTAAACACCCATTTAGTTCCTATGATGAAAGTGTCCTTGGGTCTTTCAGCATGTTTCCAAACATTGTTTCTTTTCAAAATGATTAAGTTCTTATTGCATATCCATTACCCAAAATGCATCATTGATGGAATCATCAATGTTTTTAGGTTCAAGTTGTGACAATAAGGCTTGATGTTCAACCTGATTTCTAAGAGAATCTCTATTTTTTGTTCCTTTCTCTAAGTCTCATACAATAGCATCTAAGGTATGTTTTAAGGGTTCTAACCTTTCTAGAAAAAGGGGGACTAGTGATTTTAGGTTCATCAACAGATTCAGGTTCATTATGAATCAATTGTAGAGAATTTACATAATTGTATGTTTTCACAGATTCTTTCACAGTGGAATTTTAGGATTTTGAGTTGATGTTCAGATTTGATACATCATCCTCCAGATTTTCTCGGATAGTCTAGGCTTATTTGGTTATGTTTCATCAAACTTTATATGAATAGATTCTTCCAGACTTTTAGTTCTATTATTGAATACTCTATAATCTTTACTAAATATTGAGTAACATAGGAAAATTCCTTCATCACTTTTGGATGAAAATTTGTCAAGATTATCCTTCGTGTTGAGAATAAAGACTTTTCAACCAAAAACTCTAAAGTAATTAACCTTAGGATTCCTATTGTTCTAGAGTTCATATGGGGTATTTTTGAGAATTGGTCTAATCAAGACTCTATTGATTATGTAGCATGTTGTATAAACATCTTCAGCCCAAATTTAAATAGGTAAGTCATTTTCACTATGCATTTTTCTAGAAATTTCTTACAAGGTTCTATTTCTTATTTCTACAACACCATTATGCTGAGGTGTTCTAGAGGAAGATAAATTGTGACTATAACCATTTTGAGAGAAAAAGGATTCAAATTCTTGATTTTCAAACTCACGACTTTGATCTCTTCTTAAAAATTTTATTTTAAGGACACTATGATTTTCTACAGACTTGGAATACTTAGTAAAATAAGAGCAGACTTCACTTTTGTGAGCCATGAAGAAGGTCCAGGTATTTCTAGAATAAGCATCTACCAAAACATAAACATAGTTCTTCCCATTAAAACTAGAAACTCTAGATGGTCTAAACAAATCCATGTGAACCAATTCAAGAGTTTGAGAAGTAGAAACTTATTTCTTTGATTTGAAAGAGATTTTTTGGTGTTTTCCCTTTTGACAAGGATTACACACTTTGTCATTTTGAAACTCAAGTTTGGGTCAGTCATTAACTAGTCCTTTTTTAGTTATCTTTCTAAGGGAGTGAACATTACAGTGTACTAGTCTCCTATTCCAGAGCCAAGAATCTTTATGAAATTCAATTAAGAATGAAACATTTTGAGAATCTAAAGAATCAAAATTAACAGAATAAACGTTCTCATTACTTGATGCAGAAAATACTAATTCATTTTTAGAATTAAATACATTACACGAATCATTTTCAAATTTATCATGATATCCATCATCACATAATTATTAGATACTAAGTAGATTATATTTTAATCCATTAACAAATAGTAATTTAGAAATTAAAATCGAATCTGGGTTACCAATCTGGCCTAATCCAATGATCTTCCCTTTGGCATTGTCACCAAATGTGACATGTCCTCCATCTACGTTTATGAGGTTCTTTATGAATGAGTTGTCTCCTATCATGTTCCTTGAACATCTACTTTCCAAGTACCATATATTCTTGTAGGAGCTTCTTAAGAAGCTTTCCTCAGATGTGTTTTTCGTAAAACACATTTTGGCTTTGTTATCCTGTTCATCATGTGATGTCTCTGAGTCGCTTGAACTATCCTCATAGGCACTCCAAGTTGCATTCATTGAATTTTTGTACTTCTTGTCCTTATTCTCAAACTTCTTCTTATAATTGAGCTTTGGACAGTCAGCCTTTATATGTCCTTTGTTATTACATTCATAGCATAAAATTTCATCAGTTTTTTCATTTCTTTTCCATCCCTTTTCCAGTTTCCTTTTAGATAATACTTCCCCTTGAAGTTAGGATTTCTGAAAAAGTTATTCATTTTGTAGAATCGTTTGAATCTTCTGGATAGTTGGGCCATCTCCACATCACTGTTAGGTGATGATTGTTCAGTGGTGGAACATTCTATAGAATCTTCCAGTTTACCTTTGTCTTTGTCTTTTGAGAAGGTGGTCTTGAATGCTACAGATTTCCTATTTGGTTCATCCTCCCCTTCTTTGTTGAATTTCAGCTCTTCCCCATACATCATTAGTTTCCCAATGAGTTATTTTATAGGTATCTTGTGAATGTCGCATGATTCTCTAATAGAGACAGAGGATCCCCTCCATCTGTCAGGTAGATATCTAAGGATTTTCATGATCTGTTCTTTGACAGTGACTTCTCCTCCAAGAGAAATCATTGTGTTGACAATCTCATTGAACCTGAGATACATGTCATAAATAGGCTCAACAGGTTTCATTTTAAAATTATTATGTTTTATAGTATAAGTATTAAGTCTCATTTCCTTTACACTGGATGTGCCTTCATGTGAGATAGACAAGGTATCCCAAATTTCATGGGCAGTTATACAAGAAGAAATCCTTTTAAATTCTTCATCTCCTAAGGAACAATATAATGAATTAATGGCATTGAAACTATTATTATAATCAATTTTTGTAGGTTAATCCCATGTAATTATATCAGTCATAGGAAGTTTGTATTCATCTATAATGGATGACTATATTTCAAAGCTCATACTCTCTAGAAGAATTTTCATTTTTATTTTTCATTGAGCATAGTTGGTTCCATTAAAGAATGGTGGTCTGTTTTTTGAAACACCTTCCAATATATTTTACATAATAAAAAAATACTTTAAAAGAGATAGAAATTTATAATTAATAGAAATTTATAGATCTTTAAAGTACAACTACAATCACAATTGAGTAAGAGTACACAGAGTCTTAATAAATCAATGTTTGATACCAAATGTTGGTCGGAGTAGATTACTCAAGAGGGGAGGGGTGAATTGAGTAACTATAAAACATTTTGCTACAAAAATATTGTTTTGAAAGAAATGGTTTTCCAAAAAAATAGATACAGCCCAGTTAATCAGGATTATATTATTATAAGAGTTTGACTACTTAAACAACTTCTTAGAAGATTGATTAATTCTTAGTAATCTTAATATGTATTATTAATATTACTTTTGGAGTTATCCTACCAAGAAAAATTAGGTATAACTTCTTTCCAGGACTAACTATCAAAGTGATGTTAGAGTTTTCTAGATTATGCAATAAAGCAGTAAAACAGAGAAGAATCAATTTAAATAGAACATCAGATATGAAACAAGTGGTTCAGTCTCAAGCTGAGACCTAATCCACTCCACTTGGTGATCACCTGCCACCAAGCAGTTTATATAAATAAACATTGATCTACACCCTGGATCGGAGTTAACAATATTACACAGACTATCCAGGTCACATAGGGACCTCTTTGACAATTTTTGTGGGTAAAAAAAAATAATAAACAGGACACACAAGGACCTCTTCCACATATGTTGTGGGTAAACACAAGTAAAAAGAGTTTGGTGTAAGGATTTAGAAATCCTTCAGTTTAGCACAGGATTCAGTGTGTGTATGGAATATATAGAGTACACACACTACTCAAAAGTAAGTAAAAGAATCACTAAGAGAGAGTAGTTATGAGTTTAGAATGCTCTAGTTATTTAAAGTGCAACCCTGGACTCTTTTGATTAAACAAAAATGCTTCTGAGTCATTCTCCGGTTTTTGTCTTGAAAAACAGTGTTTCATAATCCAGCTTGTGTTCTTCATGAGCTTTGATAATGTAACAGTATTTTCTGGATTCCAATGTATTTCATATGTTCTTCAGTATTGTCGGATTTCAAGTATGAGACAATGCTTTCTTTGAAAATATTGCAGTGTTTTCTTCACGGTCATGCTCACAGGCTTGTTTTTTCATTTAGTATTGTGCGCTTTGGTTGTTGGACACTCTCCACTCTTTATCTTCGAATTCATGTGTTTTAGCAGACAGGTTCCATGTGTTTTGTACCTCGTACCTCGTACCATGTCTACAAAAAAACATTAATTATGTCAATGCATTAAAGGCATCAAATATGACCGTTAAAAATTAAATTGAGAGACAACAAAATAGTTTAGGAAATGGTGTCACAGTATGTTTTGAAAATGGTTTCTCATTCACTTAGTGTCTGAGTGTCACGGTCTGAGTGTCACAGTCTGAGTGTCGCGGTCTGAGTGTCACGGTGTCTTGTCTTCACAGTGTCTTGCTCACGGTGTCTTGTCTTCACGGTGTCTTTCTCACGGTGTCTTGTTCACATTGTCTTGCTTCACAGTGTCTTGCTTCATGGTGTCTCGCTTACGATGTCTGGCTTACTGTGTCAGGATTACTGTGTCAGGCTTCAAAGTGTCTATCTTACTATGTCAGGCTTCACGGTGTCTGGCTTACTGTGTTAGGCTTCACGGTGTCTTGTACTTAGGTAAATAACAGTATTCAGACTTAAAAAGTAATATGCATGAAATTGATTGAGATTAACCATTATAAACCATGAGTGAACTTGAACCATAAATACACATGAGTGGATGCAATTTATACGATTTATGATTATTAATGAGATTTGTGATCATTGATGAGATTTGTGATCATTAAAACATGAATAATACATGAGGAGTCCAAAAAATAATTTACCTATAAAGTTATGAGTAACACAAAATAATGTCATATTAGATGGGAAATAATTTGGAATGATCTTTTAAGAACACTTTCTAATGAAAATATCCACTATTCTATGACAAAATCATTTTTAAAACATAAAACCTTTAGAAAAAAATCTATAAAGATAAATATGAGAACTCATAAATAAATATTTGAAATAATTTTAGAAACATTTTTTATTGGAAAAATTATAAATAATTATTGAAACTATTAATACATTTCTTAAACATAAAACATTCTTGAAAACCTTTTATATTGAAAACATTGTTGAAATATTTTAAAGGAATCTTAGAAATCCCATAAAATGTTTTTGAAAACCTTTTTCATTAAAACCCACATTAAAAAAACTTCAAGAATATTAAGATAATATTTTCCCTCAAAATTAAATATGTAAATGTACAATGTAATTTTCAAGGGAATAACAGTCACAAAGGTGGTAATTCCGTAGGTGACAAACATTAATTTTTTACCTAATTTTTTTTTGAAAAGTGATGTGATAAGAAAATGAAAAGAAGATACCATATAAGATCATAAAATGTAAACAAGGGTAAAAATTTACTTTACCACTATATCAAAAAATTAAAACATTTTTGAGATCATTTTAAGAAATCATGGTTTTGAAAGAACACCAATTTCCGACCGAAAGGATATATAAAGTCGTATTTTCACTAAAACGTTTTATTAATTATTATAAGTACAAAAGAGTGGAAATATAGTAACAATACATGAATATATCACGGAAAACTAGAGGAGAATATAATTTATGGGTTTTATTGAGAGTTGGATCAATATATTTCATCAATTGAAGCTAACTCATTATCAATATTGATAAATGATGAAATTATTTGAATAAACTATTACTACTTGATACCTTTGAATAATACTACCCATGTGAGAAAATGAAATTTCAAGAATATTATAAATAAATTTAATAAATAATATTTATTACATAAAATTTAAAATGTCATTGTATATACCAGAAAATAAAATTGAGTGGTGAATAAGACATATATCTCACGGTAATAAAGGTGAGATGAAATTCTCTTACCTTGTGTCTTCAATTTTTCATACTCATTAAAAAATATTGTATAACAAGTATAAGTTGAATATAAATCTATCTAAAAAACCATATCAATATATATAATACCATATATTATTCTCTTTAAGCTTTATGTTTCCCATTTGTCAATAAATTCAGGTTTCGGGTGATAAATGCCAAGTTAATCATACATTATTTGACTAGTTATTCTTAGTCTTCCCACTTAGATCACGATATATTTATTTCCAGAATATAATAAAAGATATAAATATATTATATATTCAGTATATAATTATTTAAAATAATCTTTAATGATAAACGAAATATAATATTCATAGAGATGGTAGTCCGTACGTACATATGAACGCTATTTTCATTTTCTTATCGCATTGAAAGAATTGAATTAAAAAAATACGTAAATAAATAAATATAATATAACATAATTAATGTCTAATTAATATGTCATGACTATATTATATTATTACTAAAAAAATCCTTAATACATTCCATGTATGGTGTGAATGAATCACTACATTTTGAGCTAGCGGTAGTCCACATATCCACAAACGAAGTTATCATATATACACAAAAATGAAAGCATGAATGTATGTTTTATTTAACAATTAAATAAGAATAATTAAATCATAAATATAATATATATTATGTAAAAATATATTTTCCATCATAATGACCACACAATAGATGTGGTAAAGGAAGAAAGAACAACTTTGTTTCGTGGGGTGGTATTTTACCATACACAAGAATGGTACGTTTGTCACCCACTAGATGGATGTGTGTGTAAGTGTAGGTAGAACCATTAATAAAAAACATATAACTATATTTAGGATACTATTTTTATTATATTAACATGGAATAATTAGATTTGAGGTTGTGTAGAAGTAAATGAAAGGCATGTGATTGTTGGAAAGCTTTACCTTTTAAATTGTGTAACTCCTTTTGGTTTGCACCAAAAGTCTTCCTTTGAAGGGTTTATGAAAAAATAATTCTTATAAATAAAATATATGGATTTCCAGGAGCTATTTTGGAATATATTTTTTGAGCCAAAGGTCTTGGAAGGTGTGAGGAGGTGGGAGGAAAGGGGACATTTTTATAGTGGATGAGAAGTGGTAATCTTGTAAATATTTGAAGAGAGAATTCCAACCACATTTTCACATTTAATGTAGATCTAATAATCTTCTAATTTTGATAAAATGAAGTATAGGGCCTATATATGTCTAGAATGTTTCTTTTGAACAAGTTTATAGGTCTTTTGGGTCTTATGTTTAGGGGTTAGTCATCTTTTAGCCTAAATTTTGACTTAAACACTATAAATAATTTTAGTGAATTTCACTATTTCTTTTTGTAAAAAATAATTTCACCTTATTTGACATTATAAATTTTTATTATTACAAATATGGAATCAATTTTTACAAATTCAAATCACATAAGTGGAAAAAATTATTTCAGAATTAATTCTCGCATACGTGTCCCGACAACGGGGTTTATTAGTGAAATATTGAAAATTTTGAAAGGGTTTTATATTCAATTTAATTATGATTTTTTTTAAATTGAAATAAAGTGTATTATTTTATGTATATATTATATAATTAAACTTTAAAAATAATTTAAAATCTAATTCATATATATAAATAAATTAGATGAAATATAATTTTTGAATTAAAATGCATCATTTTTCGTTATTCACCTAAAAATAAATTTTTTTAGAAAAGACTAAATAATAACCCTATCCTAATTTCTTTGTTTCTATTTCAAAAAATAACTTTATTTTGAAAAATTAAATCAATAATATTTTCAAAATTAAAATTTCAAATAAGTTCTCCATTAAAAGGTTGTAAATTGGCCGTTATAAAAATATTTTTTTTATGTGTGTAAATAGGTTTGTTCTTATCTTCTGACTGTCAAACATAATGGATAGATATCATAAATATTTCATTGAATATATAACATATATATTTCATTAACATCACTAAATAATTATAATTAATTTAGTTTATCAAGACAAAACTCTTTTGGAAGCATGAAAATAATAACAATTTTTTTATATTCACTTTGATCTTCATTTAATTTATAAATAATTGGTAACGAATGAAATAATTATCTATTTCGATAAACCAGAAAGTTTCAAAAGTTAGTTAATAATATTCATAAATACTAGTTAAATGGAAAGTTGATATCATATCATATTAAATAATAATGTATTAATAACATATCATTGTCGGGTAACATTCATTCTTGCATGTGTTGTAAGCTATTGAAGAAAGTTGATCTTATATTTAATGTAAGATAAGTAGGTGTGGATTTCATTACAATCCATATAATATATTATATTTATTTAATATGTTAAATTTATTTTAAATTATCAGGTTATTATATTCCCTTTTACACATCGTGTTTCGTGCAACAGACACCAAATCAGTGTTGCATGTAACGCAAGCTGTGTTGGTGTTCTTTAGTTCATTCCAAGTTGGTGTAATGTAAAAGGAAATTTTAAATTATTTTAATAATATAACTCAATGACAATTAATTTATTACAAAAAATAGTTTACAAAACTCAGGGTGTTACATTCTACCCCCCCTAAAATGAATTTCACCCTCGAAATTCATGTGGGTTATCAAATGTTTTATATTTGAAAGTTCCTTTCATAGAATACCACATTTTTCTGGAAGGAATTATAGTGATAAGGTCCTATCATACATGGATATTTAATCTTTTTATATGATTATTCATTACATTAAATAGAAAAATGCCTAATGAACGTAATATTTTTTTTCATATTTGGAAACACGGGACAAAAAATTTTATCTTATGAATGATATTCTATGTGTCCCTAAAAGATCATCCAATTTAGTACTCTTCATAGTAATTACCTAGTTAAAACCTTTCTTTATAACCTGGGGAAAATAAACATAAAAATGATGATCTCAAATACTCAGTTAGGTTAATCACAAGAGATATCAATATATGATGAATGAAAAAAATTATCATAAGGGTACATGATAATGGACATAACTTCTGAAGTTCATAAACAATGATTCATATATCATAAAAATGAGTCCTGGTAAAAATATTGGTAGTTTATAAGTCATGAATCCTAAAGGAATTACAAAACATGATCCCTGATATCATAACATTTTCATAAGACATAGAATTGTGACATACACATAAGTATGGAAATGAATTTACTTAGTAGTTAAGGATCATTTTGAAAAAAAATAAGGGAACTATATTGGTGAATAAACCTCCTCGGTGGGACACCAAACCATCCCTAGTTTCATCCATTTCCTCATAGTCGAATTATTTCACTCCCCAAACAATCATAGTAGTCAAGGTTTACTCACAAGAACATCATAATAGAGAAAATTCCTTACTGAACTGAGTTGACTCTCCATTCCATCCCTATCTTAATAAACCTGGTTTACTCTCCATTCAAGTCCTATCAAACTAAACTAGGTTCACTCCCCTTTCTAGTCATGTCCTACTAATTTGGGTTCACTCCCTATTCTAGTGTTATCTATCTCTTGAGATAGAAATCTATACCCAATTCATTTGATGGAGATATAGGTCCCACCCATATTATGTTATAATGAAACCAAAATAATTGGTTATAAATTAACCAACATAACATAATGAAAACCATACATATTTATGCCACAAGATCCTAAAATAGTCAATACATTATAACCCTTGAAATGAAATTGCTTTTATAAACATTTCATCGTACAAAAACATGTAGAAAAGATACAGGTTTCATTATCATCTCAAAATTTCATTAGGGCATAATCGATTAGAATAAGTTTGTTTTACATGAGTTATATCATGTTATAACACTTTTTAAAAACATTTTTTAAACTATTTTTATAAAACATGGTTTTGGAAGAAAAAATATTATTCGACTAAAAAGATGATTTTTATATAACATTTTTTAAAACTTTTGATCATATAAAGACAAGAAAATGAAGTAATAACATGTATTATTAGTAAGTTACCATATAGTATGAAAAATTATGAGTTTATTGAGAGATTAATAATAATATTTGATCATGAAAAACATAGTAATATACAATCTCAATAAATTATGACATTGTAACATAAAATCTTAGTAACTTTGTTAATATTGAAACTTACTCCACATGAATGAATATAATTAAATGAAACATAAAATATAATTATGAAAAATATATTCATGATATTAAATTTTAATTTTAATTTATATACACATCATAAAAGAAAATATGTTCATAACATAACCATATTTCTCAAAAAAGACAAATTGAGACCAAAATACCTTACCGATTTGATATATTTTGAACCAATAACCCCATGAAAGATAGATACAAAAATGGATATGAAAACACAAATAAATATAAGTATAAAAACAATAAAATATATTAATATTCATAATATTCACCACTAAAATAAATAGGTGGTGAATATGCCATATGTCTCGGAGAAGTAAAAAGTGAGACGAAAATCCCTTAGCTTAAGTCTTGACTTCCACCATATTCGTTGAAAACTCTATTATAATAAATATGAGATTATTAATAAATATATTAAATAAAAATATTCATATATATATATATATAATCATATATTATTTTCCTATGACCTTTTATTACTCTTTCATTACCAATTACATGTTAAAGTTACATTTCGATTAATAACTACTTTTTTATTTTTTGTATATGTTTTGATTTATTAAATTTATGGTCATATTACTTTAATCATGGTACCATAATCTTTGTAGTTATATCCATGATATAAATATAATATTTTTTCGTTATATATGTATTTATATTAATCCATAAAATTTAGTGATTGAAAATAAAATACACCGTTAATGGAGAAGGTAGGTCATATGTATGCAAGAACTCTGTGTCCGTTTTCATGTAAAATTTAAATAAAGAAAACTAAATTATTTATATTATCCTTATATAATAAT
This sequence comes from Viscum album, assembly GCA_963277665.1. NCBI lineage: Eukaryota > Viridiplantae > Streptophyta > Magnoliopsida > Santalales > Viscaceae > Viscum > Viscum album. Next base: position 613,747,418 of record OY728119.1, on the reverse strand, counting down.
TTTAATTTCACATATATTACATGTTTTTATTAAACACATCTTAAATAAATTTCATGTAAAGTATGAATGAATCCCCCCGTTTCACGAGGCTGTAGTCCGCCGTACACACGAACGATGTTATCATATTCCCACAAAATGAAAAACATAAATGTATATAGGATATATTAATTAAATATTCATAAAAAATAATATATATAACATATATCATATATAAACAATATATTCATCATTATGTCCATCCTCGATATTAGTTAGTGGAAAAAAAACAACATTGGTTCGTGAGGCGGTAATCTATCATACACATAAATGATTATTTCATAACCCATTTGATGTAAGTGGAGATGGTTGTAGCTAATTCACTTTATAAGAAAAAATATCAGTATATGGAATATAATGAGATTATTATATCATCATTTTATAATTGTAATTGAAGGAGTTGGAGGAAGAAATAAAAAAAATGACCATTGATGAATGTTACCTATTCTTTAGGTATCCTCCATAGGTTTTCACCAAATACCTAATAGGATAATTTTATTCTCAAAATAAGGAATATTGGATGAGAGTATGGATTCTAGGAATTTATTTCTATAGGTATTGTTCATTCCAATTTGGTTGAGATGTGTGAATAAGTGAGGATAGGTGGTGGCCTTTTAAAGTTGAGGGGTGCCATTTTTGTAAATACCAAATAGTATTCACTACTGGGAGGTAAAAATTACTTCAACTGACTCCAAAATTGATTATTAATGGGGTGTATGAATTATATGGTCTGTAAAAACCTCCAACACACTATAAAAATAGTTTTGAAACATTTTTCCCTTAACATATAAATTTTATTATTTTTACCATTTTTCTTTTCACTATGGTAACTAGTCTTTTTAACCAATGTAATTTAACCTTTTAAAGTAAATTAAAGTGAGGAATATTAGAAAATGTTTACAAATATATTTTAAAGAATAAATCCTATTTATAAAATAAAAATTTTATATGTGTTGAAAATTAATTTTAACAGAAGTTCATGTAACATGAATAAACATCGTTTTATCCTTAACCACACTGACAAAGTTTTCACTATTTTGCAGTTAAGTGATCATTGCGTGTTCTGGGTCGATTTCCCCCTATGGTGGAATTATTGTTTTGTTACCCTTTTCCGAGGATGGATTTTATAGTGTTGTTCATGAAGGTTTCATATTGATGGTGTGTGTGTTTGATGCGGTGATCTCGTTCTGTACTGGCCTTTTGGTTGTTCCGGGTTCACGGGGAAATTACATCCCAATGGTGATTTTTTTTCAATAGCTATGATATAATTTATATAGGATATGATTATTGGTGTGGTTCTTGTATGGTAACATCAAAAATAGTGATAGTATAGAGATTTCAAAAGTTGATTTCATGATGATGGTTATAGGGGGTGAGACCTTTGCTGACACGTAAGCTACTGGATCGTGATCTTTTTAGTTTCAATGGGATGTTTGAATTTCTAATTTTTTTATTGTATCTTATGTTTTTCGGTATCCTTCTAGTTACCATTCATACATAAATTTTTATTCTTTGAAAACAATTTAAAAATTAAATTTTTAGTTAATTAAAATTCAGAATTTTTCACTATTCTTCAAAAAATGACACTATTTGGAAAATTTACCAAAATCAAACATAAGATATTTTTTACATTATAATTAAAAAATTAGTTTTATCTTGTATAATTAAATTTCTATAAGTTTTAAAAATTAATTTTATCAACTTCCACAAAAACAAATAAAAAGAACTATTTTTTTTGAGATATTTTATCTTCCAAACATAAAATGACTTTATTGAAAAAAATATCTTTTCTCTAAATGTGTTTTATTTGTATAAAACCATTATAAATAATGATTAAAGTGTGGTTATTACTACTCATACCACTAGGTAAAACACATGGTTCTAGTGGTTGTGTTTAAATAACACTGTCAATATATCATGGTTTTCTTAAAACCAAACGTCATGTGTAATGAAATACAATCCAATGTTGTATGTAGACAAAGCATAACATGGTGTTAAGTGTAACAAAATATTTACTTGTTATTAGGTGTAACACAAGATAAACTTAGTATTGCATATAATTCAGTCTAAAATCGATATTGTGTGTAACAGAAAATATTGAAAAGATTAATTCATCTGAAAAATAGTTTTCTAAATCTAGGAGTGTTACATTCTACCCACATATAAAATTAATTTCTCCCTCAAAATTAATCTCATTAATTAATGTTTGAACATTTACAAAATTCCTTCTTAGAAATCCACATCATATAAATGAATAATAAAACTTATTTTAAAAATGGAATTTTGGAAGCATAATGATTACCCAAAGTAACTAATAAATAGGTTTCACATCATAGAACATAGGTATAAATTTAAAATTTATATATAGAATAAAAGTGTAAATAATTAAAGAGAGTATTAAAGACCACTGATTAAAAAAACTGGGTGATTTAGAAAATGTTAACAACCATAAAACTGTGGCCCAAATAGATCTGAAAACGTCATTGATATCATAAAAAACTATGATAACATGAAATTTTTTTATTTTAAGCTCTTTTTCAAAATGTTGAGAAATTTTTACAATATGATATACTTACATGATTTCATTCCATTTCATATACAAAATATCAACCTTTGGTTATCCCTTGTTCAAATTACACTTTATCTACTACTCTAAAAAATTAAGGGGAATTTTTATGCCTGAATAAATAACATATTATATAGTCCATAGATAGATTGATAATTCATTCAATCAATTTTTAGTTAAAAATGTTATCAGTGGTTATCCAATATCGATAAATATTCATATGGTAAAGTAATATGTTAATCCCTAAAGCCTCAACAAAATTTAAACATAAACCATTAAATAATTGGTTAACCTTATTACTCTTATGAAATTTAAAATTTATAAACAATGTCACTAAATTTATCAATATAACCATAACATTAATTCCTCAAACAACACGATGTATCTATCAATTGTCACATACCAAACATGTGAACACCTTTATCATGTATTCTCTTGAAACATGTTAATAACATGAATTATCATAAAAAGTTATTGAAAACATGAATGATACCTTATTCCTTAAAAAACCATTATTGGATATATTCCGTAATTCAAAAAATGTTTTAAACACTATCAATTATAGAATAAATAAATTTATCAAAAAAAAAATTATCAGTTATGAGTTAATCTATACTATCAAATTTAATTTATCCAAATCTATAACATCCCACCCCTCCTCATTGTCCTTAGTCGAGGAGAAATTACTACTAGGCCTCAGGTGATGTCACTAAGATTGCTCATGCTGGAAACAAATGCCAAGAGATTCAATAAAATTGATGGACGATTTTAGCTTTGAAGATAAAAATAACCACAACCAATCATACCATAACTAAAACAACTAAATGATGCATGATAACAATGTAATACAACTCAAAACAATATGAAAGACAACAATAAAAACTACACTAAAATATATCAAAGTACAAAGTGGAAGAAAAAACTAAAAAATCTAAATGACTCCAAGCTACAAACTTCACAACCCCAACATAACACAAGCTCTAAATTCACAATAAATTCCAAGGTGTAATGTAATATCACTAAATAAATGAGATACCTTTCCATTACCTATATTCAGATAAAAAATACTAGAAAAAGTACCAAAACACTAAAGAAGGGGTGTGTAATGAAACTCAATATGTTTTCCTAAAATGAGTTCCCTAATCACCCCACTAGGATAAAACAAGGTATAACATTTATATAAAATAGTATATATAAAAAATGATTTTTTTATTAGTTTACATCAAATATAATGAAATCCCAACCCAAAATAGTTTTCCAACCCAAAAAGTCTCAAAGGAATGATAACAAACAATTTTTAATACCATTTCACATTCCTTTTTGGAATACCCATTCCATGATTCGAACACACCCATACCTGCATGCATTAGTGAAACCTCCATACTCATGACCTATTTCTCATCCATCCACAAAGTTGTCACTAAGTGGAAAATCTTGTTGGGCCCCAAAGGCACACACCTCCTATCCCGGGTCACGAAACTTGTACCCCAAAGGAACACACCCCTTAATTATGGTCATGTTAAAAAGAATGAACTCTCTCTATCTCTCTCTCACACACACACGTATATTCCAAAACCATGTAAAACTAACCATTTGAAGCCAATTCAATAATCAATTTTCACAAATCCACAACCCATCACTAAATTGGGCTTCTACAATGTTTTCCACATCAATTTCACAATAAATTAAATCAACATAAAAAATTTGAAACTAATCATAAATGTTATAATAATAGAAGTTGAGAGCGAAGAAATCTGCCTCATTAATTATGGTGGAAATGAAGAATGAAACAATTTCTTGAATAAACTGGGTTGGATCTCTAAAAACACTCCTTAGATCTTGTTCCCTAATATCACTAAAACCACATATCATCATGACTAGAATCAACCAACCTCAATATATCCCAAAATGATATGATATATGAATCCAAGATAGGGAAGAAGAATATATCTAAGGGAAAAAACAAATAAGAGAGACTTACCGTGAAATATAGCCTTCAACACAAAAATATTTTCCAATGGATCACTACTATATTGATGGGGAGAGTCTCTACAACCTTTGGGAGGGGTCAAAACTGTTTTAGGCTCAAAATAAGTGAAAAATAGTTTTAGAAGTAAATCTGAGTGAGGTTTACTTTTTTAGGATCTAAAATATAATCATGATTGTTTTTCTCCCACAGTTAGGAAAATCATGCAAAAATTGTGAACTATCCACATCCTCCAAACACCCTTTGCATGGTTGGATTACATGGTTAGACAAACCATGATCCGAACATGTGTTTCCCAATATTACAACTTTCATGATTACTCTTGTGTGGACAGAAGGTCTAGTTATGCCATGAACCTAATCATGTGCCTACCTAATAGCCTATGTCTCACTTTTCATAGTATCCAGTAGGTGTTTCAGGGTTTATACTAACAGTTCACAAACTGTGCACCTCCATAAAATTCGAAAAAAAACATTCCAAAAGTCATTTGAACCCTCCCAAACTTCACCTAAACCAATTACCTACGTAAAATACATAAATAAAGTGTTAATAACTTGAAAATAGGGGTGAAGAAGTATTACCACAATTGATATTTTTGTTCTCAAAAAGATGAAAACCACAATTTTATTGAAATAGATCGGGCCATTTTAAAACTTTTAATTTATCCTATTTACTATGTTTCTTCTTGAGTTTGACCATGTTTTCACAAAAACCATAATATACTAACGCTTTTCCCCAAAAATATTTTCTTTTTTAGATCCACTATCTGCACTGGAACATGCACCAAAGAAGCATCTGACTCTAGGTCAAAATGATCCCATTAGATCACATGGCCAAGATCAAGCTGATATTTGTTCAACTGAGATACATAAAACACATTATGAAATGAACTAAACTATAGTGTAAATGCCAACTGATATCCCATCTCACCAACCTATTCTTGTATATCAAAAGAGCCTTTGTATCATGGAGATAAATTACCTTATTTTCTAAAATAATGGTTTTCCAGACTTGGATAGGTTCTCAAAGACACATGATCAAACACAACAAATGAAAATGGTCATAAAATCTGATCCACATATGATTTATGATGACTTCGATCCATCACCATTCTTTTCATGATCAGTTATATCTTATCCATTATCTCTTGGACAAGGTTCGATCCAACCAGTGAAGTCTCATCTATATCCACCCAACAAAGTGGAGAATAAAAATAACACCCATAAAATGATTCAAAAGGATCAATATGTATCAAGTATTGATAACTATTTTAATATTCGAACTCCACTAATGGTATGTGATCCTCCCACGAGCTACAAAAATCCATTAAAAATACCAAACCATGTCTTCCAAATATTGTATCATCTGTTATGATTATCCATCCATATGGGGATGATATGACATACTCATGGTCCATTGAGTCCCAAGAGATTACCGTAATGATTTATAGAAAGGTGAAATAAACCTTTGATCTCAGTCTGATACTATGAAAACAGATACACCATTCCTCTTTACCACTTCTTAAATATTGATTATAGAAAATTCCCCAACCGTATGAGATTCACAAATGCAACTAAAATGAATCCAATTTATAATTCAATCTACTATCACCCATATGACAGAATTTTTCTAAATTATTATTGGGGACCTATCACAAAGTCCATGGCTATCTACTCCCATTTCTATATAGGAATAGGTAAGGACTATAACATTCCAACTGTCCATTACTTATCTGAATTAACTTGTTGAAAAGTGAGGAATCTTGAAAAAAATAAACAACCATTTTTTCATACCAACCCAGCAAAACATTTCTTTTAGTTTCTTCTAAATCATCTATATTTTATGATGAACACCCCATCTTGAATGTTGGAAATCCTAAAGAATTTGTTCTTGAAAATACATAGGTACAACCATCTGATCTCGAAACAAAAAAACTTAACTCCCATGTATCTTCTATCCCTAAATGGTCTCCCCACCAATGAGTTTTAACCATATAGAAACACATTTTGAATCAGATTTATGTGCCTCTTTAAAAATCATCACCAAAATAGGAACAAAATAAACAAAGAATAAAATTGTTTCACTTCCTTAGTCTTCACAATCCAAATGAATGTCATCTATGACCTCATCAATTTCCACTAATATGAAGCTTCTTTTTCTAACTAAGAATATAAATTTATGCTTAATTAATCCACCACTAAATTTATTCTACCCATTATATACATTTAATAAAAATCAAAAAGTTTTATATACTTAATCCATCTTCTATGCCTCATATAAAAATCCCTTTTTGAGAAAACATGTGTCAATCACTTATGATTCGTAAACACTAGAAATTTATCACCAAATAGTTTATGATTCCATGTCTTCAAATAATTGACAATTAAAGGTTACTCCAAATCTTCTGTTGGGTAGTTGTTCTCATGAAACCATAACTACCATGACCCATAAGAAACAACATGATCACCATACATAAAAACACATCCCAACCCAAATCCCAAACCATAACAACACACCATGTACCCTTGTCATGATTCTGGAAAATTCAGGATTGGTGATAATGTAAGGAAAAAATTAATCCCTTGAAAGGACTTCTAAAATCCTTTATTACATTAAAATTAAACATTATTCCTTATCAAATAGATCACTGGTGAGGCTACCCATGATAAATCACGAACAAAGAATCATTAATTACCAATCGAACCATGGAAATTGCTTATTTCAAAGAAATTATTTGGGGTTCTGAAGAGATAAAAACTTCTATATTTTATAGATCCATAGAAAACCATATTTCCAAAATTACATGGCTAAGAAAACATACATCTTATACCCAAAAATCACAATTTGATAATTTGGAATACAGATGATGATCCCATAGAATTCCCAACACTATTTCCACGTGTTTCTCATTATCATCCCTTATCCTTGAATACACTAGTAAGTCATCTACAAACACCACCACAAAAGAATCTTGATACCTTGGAAATATCTAATTCATTAATTCTATTATTATTTTTGGTTGAATCATAATAATGCAAGGCATAACCACATACTCATAATGGATATATCTACACTTGAAATCTATCTTTGTAATATAATTTTCCTAACCCTCTACTCGTGATATCCATATCACTAGTCAATTTTGGAGAACCACTGGGATCCCACCAATTGAATGATCATGTCATCAGTACATGGATGTGGATACTAATTATTTATCATAACTTGGTTGATATTATGATAATCTATACACATATAAAGAGTTTCATACACCTTTTTGACAAACAATACCAGTGATGCCCACAGAGAGATGTTAGGCCCAATAAACCCTTTTATTTTTAACTCTTATAACTTGACATGGAATTCCATTAACTATATTGGTTCTATACATTAAGATGAAATTTAGATAGTACTGGTCTTTATATGTAGATAGATCATAAATTCCACTTCCCCTTTGGGTGGAAACACTAAAAAATTCCCAGGAAAAACATACTGAAACTGATCAACAACTACTTGAAAAATACAACTCTTGATCTTTTATATCGATGCTAAAGTCAAAACTGCAAACTAGTATGAGACTGTTCAAACTACTGGTGCTAGAAATCCCATTTGACATTCATTTAATTTCTAGTATCCTTTAATGATATTCTCGACGCCATCATCCGTCATAAAACTAACTCTTCAGGTATAACCATTGATGTGAGATTTGAACATATTATACCAATAAATACCCAAGATTATGTCATAGACATACATGTAAAGCATAGATAAATACCATATCAGGTTAGATCCATAAATATTTATAGAACATTCTCTACACATAAAGGATCGAAATTCTCTTTGACCAAGAAGAGTTCGACGTTTCAAAATAGAATGCATTATCTTAACATGAAAACCCATAAAATCAATTTCATGAGAAATATAAATGAATGAGATGCACCATTATCAATAAAATATAGCATAAGGGAAGAACTAAAAATAATCATACCTCTCACTATTGATGGTCTAGATTTATCAACACCAATAACTTTCTTTGCTCTATATAATTGCTTACTCACAGCACTTTTTTCTTTATTACCCTATTGATATTTGATTTGTTGAGGAGTCATGGTATTCCTAGAATCACTATAAAGAGATCAGTCCTTGTGATGAGAGGTATTCAGCCACCCTCATCATAATGAATAGAAGGATGTATGCAAAACATGAGAAGTGTCCCAATCACCTGTCCTTGGAGTACTATGAGAATAGAATTGAAGATTCCCCATGTGATTTTAATTGTGGAATGCTCTATGTGGTTACATACAATCCTCCTTCATGTGGTCGAAGTAACCACATTGAAAACATCTCACCTTTAAATTGGGTTTTGGAGGAATATTAACTGATCTAGTCATCTGATTATGCATCATTGCACTACACGGGATATAGGAGTCCCTCTACCACGTATTCTCATCATTAGAGTTCCAACCATTTCAAATAGGTATCAACATTATCTTCTCACCCGTATCTCCTAAGATGTCCCTTTCTTCCACCTTATCTCTATTGACTATCTTTATATAATCCATTATGCAAATAAAAATTAAATTTTAATGAATATCCTACCTTATAATCCACTAAAAAAATGCATGCATTCAAGGATGAAATAGGAGAATCTTCAGGTGAAAAGAGAAAAATATTCATAAATTTAGCCGTATACTCTTTCACATACATATTTTGATACATTAAGAAGATAAATTTATTCAATATTATAATCCTGAACATTTTTGTATGTAATTGTTTGTTTAAAAACACTTATAAATCTTATCTTTCAATTCCTTGGTATAATTCATCCCGATTTAAAAACATCCCACCATTGGTGTGCAAGATCCTATAGCATATACATTTCCAACTTGAAATTCAGTTCTACTTGTGTGCCTAGGAAATTTCAAATTCAAATCATTCTATTCTACCACACCTCTTCCTTCTCTAGTTCCAAATCACCCTAAAATATGGTTGGATGATTCTTATAGAACTGGACAAAATGATCATCCTTCCTTGGTTAATCCATTCAGTTCCCTCTATCCAAAAGTTAAAAATTCAGGACAATGCTTTAAACCAACTGTTGGTTCACCTGTTTCTTGGGTGAAACCAAATTTTCAAAAGCCTCCTATAATTGGTTTCTACATTTCCTATCAGGATCCATTTTCTATAACCACAAAAAAATTCCATAAGACTAAATCTATATCAAATGAATTCTTAACAATTTCATATTTACCACATCACAACTATCACAAAACTGGTTTAAAAAAATCATCACATTTTATTTTAAACCAATTTTTTAAAATTCTTCCATGATCTGAAAATCAAACCAATTTAAAAATACCACAACCATGCCCTTTTCAAAATCTCACATTTGAGAACAATCTCATATTTTTTCAAAATTCAACATGTTTTCAAAAAATCCTAAACATTACTAAAAATTAAATATACACTCCTAGTAGGAATTTATTTCTATCAATTCATGTCATGATCCTCTCATTGGAAAAACCCATGAAAATGAGAATTTAACTCCTGTAAGTGTCTCCAAAACACTCATGTAACCAACTCCATGGTAACTTGATGTTTAGCCTAAATATGGTAGACACCCTTTTTATGATCTACATTTAAAATTCTTACAATCCAACTCGTTTATAAAAACCGAACTCAAGGACTAAACAAAAATGAATTTTCAATCCCAAGACTGAAACAACTGATACCTAATGATCGAACAAACTGATACCACTTGTCTGAAATATTTTGTACTGACCGAGAATAATACTGTTTGTAACATCCTTTCATTTTTATTGGGTTGGGTTGAGGCAAAATTTATAGAAGGCCTTTGGATATAACCCCATGATTCCAAATGCCAGTAGAAAATTACAAGCTCTTCAATACAATTGAGGGATGATTTTATCTATGAACATAAAAACCACCCCAACCAATATATGATGCATGATAAAAATGTAATAAAACTCAATGAATTACCAAAAAAAATAACAACTACAACAAACTATATCATAGTACAATGCAAAAGAAAAAACCAAAAAATCTCAAAAACTCAAAGACACAAACATCATAACTCCCAAAATCTCTAAGATCAATATCCATAATCAATGCAAAAGAATCATGTAACATCAATAATGAAATGAGATACAATTTTTCACGACCCGACCAAACGGGGCTCGAGCCGCGACTCCCCAAGCCCGCCTCCAATAGGCCAGGGGCTGGCGACCAACGCCGAGTAGGCTATCACACACATGGGAGGCATTAGCCTAAGGTACCTGTACACACGCACCCACAAACACCTCCATGCAACAGTGCAGAGATAAGGAAACTGAAAAGTAAATGCATTCATACAATCTATCCCAAACCAGAGTGCAACAACAAAAGTACAAGGGAAAAACAGGGCCCACCAAAAGAAAAATACAAAGCGCGTCCAACCTGCTCTGAAGAAGGGAAACGCTGCCACAATCACCCGCCGGAAACCTCCCTCGGCACAGCTCCGGTAAACACCCAGGTCAACTTGCTCACTAAGCTCCGCCTGCTCCGGGTCCTCCTGGGACTCCGTCAAAAGGCCTGTGGTCTGCACAAGACACAAACATGTGCGGGCAAAGCCCGTGCAGGGGTGAGTATAAACATACTCAGTAGGCACCCCAAAAACCCAAAACCCAAGGGAGCAACTGAAAGGCAACAGTCCGCTCAACCCATCCAGAGGGAACCCAGACGAGAGAGAAACTCCATCTCGTGACCATCCTCGGCTAAACACATCAAGTCAGCTCAGCTCAGCTCAGGTGTATGCCCATACATACACCATGAACAATCCAGATATACACAGCTCACGCCACAAAGCCACAAGAGGTACCGACCTCATCACCAGCAACTGTCCACAACCAGGAGAGTACACCACGAACACTGTCATACCATATGACACTCATCCGAGAGATACACTCCATCGGGATACTCGCAAACATCACAGACGCTCACCCGAGAGACCACGCTCATCGGATAACATCACTGAGGAAACATCACTGAAACAACATAACCACCAAACTCCTCAGAGAGGGGATCGCCGCTAGGGTCTGCTAGGGGATACCAAGACCCACTCCGGTATATGTAACTCACAGATAGGGGATCACTCCCAGGGTCCGCTGGGGGATACCACGACCCGATCTGGCATACGTAGTTCTCAAAGATGGGGGATCACACCCAGGATCCGCTGGGGGATACCACAACCCGATCTGTACTCGACAGAAGCTTCACACTCAGATAGAGGATCATCGTCCATATAAAGATGGTCACGACGATACCGGAACCCTATCTGGAATAACTCGCGATGGAGGGGATCGAACCGATGATGCCACAACCCTACCGAAACCACGCGCTGAGTAGGGGATCACATAACCAACGATACCACAACCCTACCGACACCAAGCGCTGAGTAGGGGATCATATAACCAACGATGCCGCAACCCTACTATATACATCATGCTGAGTAGGGGATCGTAAACCCGATGATGCCACAACCCTACTATGCACGACCCACCGCGTAGGGGATCATATTCCCGATGATGACACAAACCCTACGGGGTTAACCTGCTAGATAGGGGATCGCTGCCCGTGAATAAGCGGTCACAGCGATACCAAGAACCCAATATAGGGTAAAGATGCTAGAGGATCCACTCCGGGCCCACCAGAGGGATACCACAACTCTAATAGTTTAAACATCCCATCGAGAGGATCACAAACCCATACGAAGGTTGTGATACCACACGAACCCTCGTAGGAACGAACCAAGGGAGAACCCTCAACCACTGCTGGTCCAAACGTCACTAACCCGAGCGACTCGCCCCAAAGCCACACTGCGCACCTCCGAAGCCAAAACCGAGGCCATCATCGCATTCCACGCGGAAAAACACGCAGGATAGGCTGTTTACTCGCCCGAAACGGAGCACCGGTGAAAACGACACTATTCATCGTAGCTAGCTCGTGCGGGGCCCACACAACGATCCCGAAACCCATCGGCCGGATCACACCACGGCAATCCCCTCGGAAAAACAAGCGGAATCGACTACTCGCTCGCCCAAAACGGACACCCGGTAAAAAAGGTATTATTCACCGAAGGCCGGCTCGGGTGGGGCCAACGCCTGGATTCCGAGACTCGTCGAACAGATCGCGCCATTGCGATCCTCTCAGAAAAACACACAGGATCGACTATTCATCCGCCAAAATCGGACTCCTGGTGTAAAAGCTGCGTTTCTCCTTAAACGCCAAAACCCGACCTCGTGGGGCCGGCACCCCGTTCTCAGTCCCAACACCCGGAAACCATCTCAAAAAGTCCGTCGTACCATCAGGGTCACAACGCCACTGATGGCACGTCAAATCGGACGCTCCGGGTAGAAGTTACAACGGCCCGAAGTCGTAAAATAATAAAATAATATTATTTTATACGACGTTTCTAGCTCCCGGGACACGATCCCGAACCTTTAAACCCTCAAAGTAAGTTCAAAAGGTCCGTCTCGATGCAAGGAGCGCGTCGCCACAAACGGCTCGCAAATCGGAGTTACGGTTTGCGAGTTACGGGGGTTTAAAGAACCCGGAGTTACGGTTTGCGAGTTACGGGGGTTTAAAGAACCCCCGGAAAATCCTGGCCGGACCACCGCCAGCCTCGCCGGAAACCACCACGCCGCCGCCCTGCCTCGCTGGATTCCGCCATGGCCGCCGCGGGTCTCGCCGGAAAACCGGTTTTTTCGCCGAAAAACTTCCGGGAGCCACCGGGAGCACCCCGGTGCTCCAAATTCAGATCCGAAACATGTTTCGGAAACCTCAGGACCCAAACTATACAAATCTTATAAAAATTTGAAGGAAAACAACACAAAAACGAGATCCGGGATTGTAAAACTCAAACCGCCTACCTCGCGGGCGAAACGCCGACGTTCTGCCTCAGATCCGCGCTCCCGAGCTTCCGCTGCGTGCTCCTGGAACGTCCGCCGTCGAATTATGAGCTCGTGGGCGCTCCGTTTGCTCGATTTGGCGGAGTGGCGGCGAAAAACGGCGAAAACGACGAAGAACGATTATAAGGGGGGGGGGTGATATTTATATCAGCCACCCGCTGGCGCCAAACTCGCCTCGGACCCGACGCCCGATGCGAACAAAAGTAAGGTCACCCCTAGGGTAAACCCACCGTTCTGAACGCAACGGCGGTCTCAGATTTTCCATCCGAGACTCCGTTCAGAAGTTATTTGAGCCGACGCTCGCACACAAACTTGCCACTTATTTACGGAAACGCCCCTGGTGGCGTTTCTCATAGCAGGCCCGTGCCCGCAAAGTTTACACCCCGCCTAGGGTAAACGGCACGTTCCGGACGCAACCGTGCCCTCAGATTCCCGTTCTGAGCTACCGTTTAGGAGCTATCACACCCCCTCCACGTGCATAGTATAAAAATACTTAATATTTTTATAAAATTAATTTTGGGCACACCGGGCCTCGGAATCGCACGTCGTCTTCGCGCCTAGCTCTGGAATTATTCGTAGAAATACTCCAAAGTCTGACAGGGGCAAAAACCCGAGTCGCTACATCCTCCCCCCCTTAGAACTTTTCGTCCCTGAAAAGCCCCAAGCACAAGGAAAGCGACTGAACTCTCAACTGGGTCTCACACACCAGCGAGCTCACCAACAACAACCACTCAGGGTCTTACCAACGCCCTGAACAAAACTCGAGCAAGCAACAAAAGGAAAGAGTACCGCTAAACAGTGTCTGACAAACTACTGCAGTAAGTAGAAAAGACACAAGGCGTACCTCTATCCATCCGCGGTGCCTCTGGGTCAACAGCCTCCAGGGCATGCAGCTGTCCTTGCCCTCGGCCACCAGCTCCCTGAGCTTGGCGTGGACCACCTGGGGGTGGGGGTGGTGGCAACTGGTACTGTCTACCACCGCCTCCCGCTGCACCAGCTCCGACGCCACGTCCGCCGCCCTGCGGACCTCCTTGCTCGAGACGCTGCCTCTGCCAAGGCGGTCCATCGACCGGCTCCCTCTCAGCAGCACGTCGGGTCGGACAATCTCTAGCAAGATGTCCCCGACCATCGCAAGCGTAACACCGCCTCTCCTGCAGCTGACCAAAACTGGCCTGCGATCTCTGTGAGCTCCGAGGCTCAGACCCTCCATCCTGGGTTCGCCTCCTGTATCGTCGGCCACGTCCAGACCCCTGAGTCTGACGTCGGCTACCAGATGCCGATCCGACCGACGAAGTCTCAGCTCTCGCGTGCCCAGCACCAACAGGAGAGATCTGCTCAGCCAGAAAGCTCTCCACCACCAGCGCTCGCTCCAGCACTCCAGCATAGGTGGGCAGGCACAAGGAAACCACACCTGCTCGGATGTCCCTGCGTAAGCCCTGCTCGAAGGTCCGAGCCCTAAAGAACGGGTCTCGAACCATATCCAGGGAGTACCGCGACAGGTCTGTAAACCTCGCTGAGTACTCCGACACAGTCAGGCTCTCCTGTCGAAGCTGTAGAAGCTCTTGGATCCGCACTGACCTCAGCGTCACCGGATGGAACTCCTCCCTGAAGAGCTGCTCAAACTCTACCCATGTGAGCGTCTCCTCGTCATGGGACTGCGTCACCAAACTCCACCATCGCCCGGCAGAACCATGTAGAAGGCTCGCCGCTAGGACCACCATCTGATCTGGAGGTGTCCTCACTAGGCGGAAAACTCGGGTGACTACCTCAAGCCAGTCATCAGCTGCCTGGGGGTCTGGATCACCCCGAAACCTCAGAGGTCGCTACCTCTGGAACTCGTGCAACGCACTCATCCTGCGTGAAACCTCGTCCTGCACCGCCGGCACAACCAGCTGCTCGACAGGTGGTGGCTCAACTGGCAGACCACCTGGAGGTGCAACCTCAGAACCTGCGCCCTGCTCCACGGCCACTACACGGGGCGGGTCATCAGCACAATCCTGCTGCGGAACCCTCGCTGGCTGTCGTCGTGGAGGCATCCTGAAATACATTCAAGACACACCATAGTCAAAGATTATATCTGGAGAGCTGACTCAAGAAGGACAAGGAAAAACCAAAAACCCAGTCCTATATGATGCATGTACCATTATGTCCCCACGACCAGTGTACGAATGTCCCGAGTCGAAAGGCAGGTTATCAGAGTCCTGGTGTATGGATACGTCGGCCGCCGCACCAACACTGGAGTCCCTGGCCTGAAAGCCGAACTCGAAACACTCTAACACTGCTGCTATGCAACCCAAACCAAACTCACATCTAGACCAGCTATGCTCTGAGATCCCAAAGGTGGAACCTCCTCTGATACCACTCTGTCACGACCCGACCCAACGGGGCTCGAGCCGTGACTCCCCAAGCCCGCCTCCAATAGGCCAGGGGCGGGCGACCATCGCCGAGTAGGCTATCACACACATGGGAGGCATTAGCCTAAGGTACCTGTACACACGCACCCACAAACACCTCCATGCAACAGTGCAGAGATAAGGAAACTGAAAAGTAAATGCATGCATACAATCTATCCCAAACCAGAGTGCAACAACAAAAGTACAAGGGAAAAACAAGGCCCACCAAAAGAAAACTACAAAGCGCGTCCAACCTGCTCTGAAGAAGGGAAACGCTGCCACAATCACCCGCCGGAAACCTCCCTCGGCACAGCTCCGGTAAACACCCAGGTCAACTCGCTCACTAAGCTCCGCCTGCTCCGGGTCCTCCTGGGACTCCGTCAAAAGGCCTGTGGTCTGCACAAGACACAAACATGTGCGGGAAAAGCCCGTGCAGGGGTGAGTATAAACATACTCAGTAGGCACCCCAAAAACCCAAAACCCAAGGGAGCAACTGAAAGGCAACAGTCCGCTCAACCCATCCAGAGGGAACCCAGACGAGAGAGAAACTCCATCTCGTGACCATCCTCAGCTAAACACATCATGTCAGCTCAGCTCAGCTCAGGTGTATGCCCATACATACACCTTGAACAATCCAGATATACACAGCTCACGCCACAAAGCCACAAGAGGTACCGACCTCATCACCAGCAACTGTCCACAACCAGGAGAGTACACCACGAACACTGTCATACCAGATGACACTCATCCGAGAGATACACTCCATCGGGATACTCGCAAACATCACAGACGCTCACCCGAGAGACCACGCTCATCGGATAGCATCACTGAGGAAACATCGCCGAAACAACATAACCACCAAACTCCTCGGAGAGGGGATCGCCGCTAGGGTCCGCTAGGGGATACCAAGACCCACTCCGGTATACGTAACTCACAGATAGGGGATCACTCCCAGGGTCCGCTGGGGGATACCACGACCCGATCTGGCATACGTAGTTCTCACAGATGGGGGATCACACCCAGGATCCGCTGGGGGATACCACAAACCGATCTACACTCGACAGAAGCTTCACACTCAGATAGAGGATCATCGTCCATATAAAGATGGTCACGACGATACCAGAACCCTATCTGGGATAACTCGCAATGGAGTGGATCGAACCGACGATGCCACAACCCTACCGAAACCACGCGCTGAGTAGGGGATCGCATAACCAACGATACTGCAACCCTACCGACACCAAGCGCTGAGTAGGGGATCGTATAACCAACGATGCCGCAACCCTACTATATACATCATGCTGAGTTGGAGATCGTAAACCCGACGATGCCACAACCCTACTATGCACGACCCACCGCGTAGGGGATCATATTCCCGATGATGCCACAAACCCTACGGGGTTAACCTGCTAGATAGGGGATCGCTGCCCGTGAATAAGCGGTCACAACGATACCAAGAACCCGATCTAGGGTAAAGATGCTAGAGGATCCACTCCGGGCCCACCGGAGGGATACCACAACTCTAATAGTTTAAACATCCCATCGAGAGGATCACAAACCCATACGAAGGTTGTGATACCACACGAACCCTCGTAGGAACGAACCAAGGGAGAACCCTCAACCACTGCTGGTCCAAACGTCGCTAACCCGAGCGACTCGCCCCAAAGCCACATTGCGCACCTCCGAAGCCAAAACCGATGCCATCATCGCGTTCCACGCGGAAAAACACGCAGGATAGGCAGTTTACTCGTCCGAAACGGAGCACCGGTGAAAACGACACTATTCACCGTAGCTAGCTCGTGCGGGGCCCACACAACGATCCCGAAACCCATCGGGCGGATCACACCACGACGATCCCCTCGGAAAAACAAGCGGAATCGACTACTCGCTCGCCCAAAACGGACACCCGGTGAAAAAGGTACTATTCACCGAAGGCCGGCTCGGGTGGGGCCCACGCCTGGATTCCGAGACTCGTCGAACGGATCGCGCCATTGCGATCCTCTCAGAAAAACACACAGGATCGACTATTCATCCGCCAAAATCGGACTCCTGGTGTAAAAGCTGCGTTTCTCCGCAAACGCCAAAACCCGACCTCGTGGGGCCGGCACCCCGTTCTCAGTCCCAACACCCGGAAACCATCTAAAAAAGTCCGTCGTACCATCAGGGTCACAACGCCACTGACGGCACGTCAATCGGAAGCTCCGGGTAGAAGTTACAACGGCCCGAAGTCGTAAAATAATAAAATAATATTATTTTATACGACGTTTCTATCTCCCGGGCCACGATCCCGAACCTTTAGACCCTCAAAGTAAGTTCAAAAGGTCCGTCTCGACGCAAGGAGCGCATCGCCACAAACGGCTCGAAAATCGGAGTTACGGTTTGCGAGTTACGGGGGTTTAAAGAACCCCCGGAAAATCCTGGCCGGACCACCGCCAGCCTCGCCGGAAACCACCACGCCGCCGCCGGATTCCGCCGCGCCGCCGCCGCCGTCGCCGGAAACCGCCGCGCCGCCGCCGCGCCGCCGCCCTGCCTCCCCGGATTCCGCCATGGCCGCCGCGGGTCTCGCCGGAAAACCGGTTTTTTCGCCGAAAAACTTCCGGGAGCCACCGGGAGCACCCCGGTGCTCCAAATTCAGATCCGAAACATGTTTCAGAAACCTCAGGACCCAAACTATACAAATCTTATGAAAATTTGAAGGAAAACAACACAAAAACGAGATCCGGGATTGTAAAACTCAAACCGCCTACCTCGCGGGCGAAACGCCGACGTTCTGCCTCAGATCCGCGCTCCCGAGCTTCCGCTGTGTGCTCCTGGAACGTCCGCCGTCGAATTCTGAGCTTGTGGGCGCTCCGTTTGCTCGATTTGGCGGAGTGGCGGCGAAAAACGGCGAAAACGACGAAGAACGATTATAAGGGGGGGGGGGGGGGGGCGCTGATATTTATATCAGCCACCCGCTGGCGCCAAACTTGCCTCGGACCCGACGCCCGATGCGAACAAAAGTAAGGTCACCCCTAGGGTAAACGCGCCGTTCTGAACGCAATGGCGGTCTCAGATTTTCCATCCGAGACTCCGTTCAGAAGTTATTTGAGCCGACGCTCGCACACAAACTTTCCACTTATTTACGGAAACGCCCCTGGTGGCGTTTCTCATAGCAGGCCCGCGCCCGCAAAGTTTACACCCCGCCTAGGGTAAACGGCACGTTCCGGACGCAACCGTGCCCTCAGATTCCCGTTCTGAGCTACCGTTTAGGAGATATCACACCCCCGCCACGTGCATAGTATAAAAATACTTAATATTTTTATAAAATTAATTTCGGGCACACCAGGCCTCGGAATCGCACGTCGTCTTCGCGCCTAGCTCTGGAATTATTCGTAGAAATATTCCAAAGTCTGACAGGGCCAAAACCCGAGTTGCTACACAATTCCTTTACTTCTAGCCTGATAAAAAATATCTAATGTGATAAAGTAGTGGGTGATTAAGAAAAATCAACAGTTTTTCCCCAAATGACTTCCCTATTCACACCACTAGTATAGAACAAGTTAAAAAATTTATATAAAAAAATATATAAAACCACTTAAATATAGTTCATTAGTTTATATCAAATCCAAATAAATTAAAACAAAAAATAGTTTTACAACAAAATAGTCTCTAAGGAAAGAAAAAAAAATTCATAAAACCATTTCACATTCCATTTTTAATATACCCATTCCATGATACACACACACACACACATGCACACTTCACTGATAGTTACATAATCATGAGATGTTTCTCATTAATCATATTGTCACTAAGTGTCCAATGTCCTTTTGACCAAAAGGAACACACCCCTTATAGAGGTTCAAATCCCTTATATCCAAATTATATATTTACCCATTTAAGGGTCAAATCAAAATCATTAACTCACACCAGTTTATTCTAAAACCATTTCAAGCCTAACATTTCAAGATAATTCAACAATCAATTTCCACAAATCCACAAATCATAACTAAAAAGTGTTTCTACCATTATTTTCACATTAATTTCACAATAAATTTTAACAAATTCAATCAAATTGAATTTAATAGTTGATATTATAATAAAAGGATTCAAGAGTGAAGCCATCTACCTTGGAAATTATGGTGGAAATGAAGAAAGTCATGAAATATTCAACAAAACCAAGTTGATTCTCCCAAAAACACCTTAAAACATTCCCCCTAAAATATCTACAACCATATATCATCATGATTGGAATAATCCAATATAGATATATCCCCAATGGATTTGATCTATGAATCCAAGATATATAATTCGAATAGATCAAAAGAAAACCACAAAGATTAGAGACTGATGAAGAAATCCAATCATTAATGCAACATAATTTTCCAAGAAATCGCTCTTGATTCAAAGGAAGATTCTATATATCCTTTGGGAGGAGATAAAACTGAGTTAGGGTGGAAATAAATGAAAAAAAATTCAGTAAATTTGAGTGTGATCAACCTTTTTAGGATATTAAGATTCACCGTTTATGGTTGGCGTGCATTTTTAGGCAAACTGTGCACCAACCAATGCCTCCAAATAAACTTTTCATGGTTGGATTGCATGGTATACATACCATGTGACAACCATTTCCCCCCTCTGTTCCAATTTCAAAGGTTACTCCTGGGTGGCCACATGGTTTGGCCAAACCGTTCACCTTACCATGCCCCTACCTAATAGCCTTTGTCTCACTTTTTACCGTTTTTGGTAGGAGTTTCATGATTTATACTATCCATGATCAAATCAAAACCCTCCATAAAATCCATAAATAACATTCCAAGATTTCTCAAAGACATCCCAATCTTTACCCAAACACTTTACATAGTTAAAATACATAAATAAAGGGTTACGTGGTTGAATCTAGAGGGTGCTAAAAAATAAATCATCTCATTATAACAACAATATTATTTAAATATCTGGTGTATATTAATGGTTATCTTTCCCTTAATCATTCATTTTCTATGAATATCACCTTTCCATTAAATAACATTTATAGGTCATCTGCATCAATCAATATATATTTTCAAATCCTAAAAGAAAAACTTATACTAAACAATCCTTATATATTTAAAAATTCATAATTACAAAAATAAAATTCATAAATACATCATTACATACAATTAAATTATTGGAATAGAATAGGTCCATACTTGGTCTAGAAGTTAGTTCTTGAGCCAGGACATTGAGTTGGGTAATGGCCATGTTCTCCACAGATAAGACATTGAAATCCTTGTTAATTTATCAGTTCAAGATCTTATTTTCCAAATAGATAACATCTACCCCTCCGTTTGAGATATTACTTCACTATTCTCTTCCCATTCTCTTGACATGTAAGAAGCCAGATCTTTTTTACTCTATGTTCATTACCACATGAGATTTCATAAAATTCCATCTTCCTATTGTTTGATGTGTTAATAATTTCACTGAATTTCACCTTGTCAATAATATATCATGACATCTAATTCGGAATAATCACAATATCTTTCTCTCCATTCATCATCCAATTTTGTTTCTCATAGTCTCTAAATTTTTCATTAGATTTAATGTTAACTTGATTCCTTCAGGAACTATCCATTGACTAAAACTAAAAACCATAGTGTTAGAAATAATAATCATTGTAGGGAACCTTGTAATTATGAATAATCACATATACAATGTTAAAATCATAAAAATTATTTAATTTATGATACCATAGGTTTATCCTAGGTAATTCATAATCATATTCTTTTTAAATACTTCATGATGGTTCTTAAAGAGTTTGTAAATTTTGAAATCATGTAGCCCTAGGTGTGTCAAACAAAATATGCAGTAAGGATCATTTTTGTGCACTAGTTCCAGATTGAGTATATATTAATATGATTTTTTCAGTGTTGTTACCCATAGGTTAAATTATGACAGAGTTGTATCTAATTGATATATCCAAACACGGATTTAATTTCATGGAAACCACTTTCTCTGTACTCTAAAAAAATTACAAGACATTTTTTTATACTTTGAGTAATACTTAGACATACCCACCGAGACACCCCTAGATATATCCTTATAAATATCCCGAGAGACCTCAATTTTTTTTTATTATCCACATTTGAAAATTTTAACATAACCATTCATTTGATACAAACTATAGCGTCCCAGGCTTCTCACACATGGATATTACAATTTTTGAAGAATATTCATTACATTTCACAATCACACACCTAAGGACCATAATATTTTAGCTTTTAAGGAGACATGGAACAAAATATTCTAACCTGGTGAAATATATTTGATGACTCCCACAAATATATTCAAATTTAGAACAATTTAAATACATAACCAACCTAAAAACATTCGTTATAACATGGGTAAAGTAAAAATAATAATAGGTGACATTAGATTCTCTATAGAGGTAAACACAAGAGATATGAATCTATGATCATATTAAATAATAAGAAAATAATAAGTTTATGTGGTATTGAACATTACCTATGAATTTCATACCCAACCTATCATAGATCATAATCTTGATTCATTACATAAATATTGGCAGTTCATAATACATGAATCATAAGTGAATCAAATAAAATGTGCTATAAGATCATAACATTTTCACAAGATGTATAATTGTGACATACAAAGAAGTATATAAAATAATTTCTTTATTAATTATGGCTCATTTTACAAACTTATAAGGGCACTCTATAGCTGGATATACCTCATGGGTTAAAAACACCACTGTCCACAGTGGAATACCTTTCCCCATATGGGAAAAGTTTCAATCCCAAAAACATTATATTATTCAAGGTTAACTACCTAGACCATAATATGGGATAATGTTCCTTACTAGTCCATGTTCACTTCATATTCTATCCCTTTTTTACTGAATAAGGTTTACTCATTTCTTCAGTCATGTCATACTAAACTGGGTTCACTCCCCATTCTAGTCATATCCCACTGAACCAGGTTCACCCCCCATTCTAGTACCGTCTATCTCATGATATATAAATATTTACACATTTCATATGAGGGAGATATATATCCCAAATTTCATTGGGTATAACCTAACCATGGTCCCTGGTTATAAAGTAACCATCATCCCACAATAAAAATCATACATCTGTGTTCCACCGGATTATAAAACATTCAACATATCAGAACCCATGAAATGAAATGGGTTTCATAAACTTTTTATTATATAATGACCTGTGGAAAAGAGATATTTTTTCCTAATCAGTTAAATATTTAATTAGATAATAACCTATGAAAAATTTTGGTTTACAAGATTTATATCATAGTATAATCCATTGATTAGAAATGATTTATACAAAAAAATTTCATCATAAACTTAAACAATTCAGAGAAATGATAAAAATGGTATATTTGGGTAAAATCCCAAATAAGGCATAAATTATATCCAAGTATTCCATATTTGTTGTGGAAGAGTTTTTATAGATCAATTTTAACTTTTCATAATGATATAACCTTTCATTGAAAATCACTTTTTAAAACGTAAAACATATTCAAAATAAATTTCATTGAAAATTACTTTTAAAAGTTATAAATGAATATTTAGATAAATAATTTATAAAATTTATTAATGAAAATATACTTTCAAATTTTGAAAACACATTTTAAATCTTTTTTTTGAAAACACGGATTAAAAAAAATTTGATTGAAAAGGATATTTTTCATAAAAAACTTATTTGGAAATATTGAGTATATACAGAGCATAAAATGAAGGGAAAATATGTATTCACATGAAATAAAAATATGAGAATAAAATTCACGAGTTTCTTGATATATATATCAAATTATTTGATCATCGAAAACATAGTCATAAACAATCTCAATAAATGATGAAATTGTAACAGAAAAGTTTTACCACTTTGGTAAATTTGAAACATAAACCACAATAATTAATATAATTTAAATATAATTAAAATACAGGCAATACAAGTAATATAAATAAATTCAATATATTATATTTTAAGGGTTTTTTATATTCCACATAATAAATAGGTGCATAACGTAACCATATGTATCCAAGAAGGAAAATTGAGACAAAAATCCCTTACTGGTTGATATATTTTTAACTATAATCCAAATGAAAGAGATATCCTCAAATTAATATAATAATACCAATAATTTTATGTATAAAAATCACCAAATAAATTCATGGGAATTATATACACCACATAAAAAATAGGTGGTGATTATAGAATGCATCTCATAGAAGAAAAAAAGTGAAACAAAATCCCTTATCTTAATTCTTGACCTCAATCATACTCACTCAAACATCTTATATAAAATAATATATGTTTATTATAATTATATTACATAAAAATAATAATATATATCTTATAATATATTATTTTCTTATTAACATTTATTTCCCTTTTCTTAACACTACCAAGTTAAAGCTATTTTTCGGGTAATAACCCCTTCGTTTTTCATATATGTTTTGATTTATTAATTTTTTTATCATCTTTTTTTAATCATGCATCTAAAATATCATGAATAATAATAATTATATAAATATAGTATATTTTCAGTATAAATGTATTTATAAGAATCCATTAAACTTAGTGATTGAAAAAGAAATACACTGTTCATGGAGATTGTAGACCGTATAAACACATGAACGCTATTTCCTTTATATTGTGAGATTGGAAAAAGAAAATTATATGATAAATATTTTCCATCCAGAATCATGTTTATTTCATATCTATAACATATTTATATTAAAACCAAATTTAATATCTTTAATGTTAAGTGTGAATAAACCACATCACTTCGTGAGGCGGCAGTGCTCCGTACACACGAACAATGTTATTATATTCCCAAAAATGGAAATTTTAAGGTATTTGTAATATCATAATTATAGAAACATAATAAAATAATAAATATAATAAATATCATATATAATCAACATATAAATCATTATTTTCTTCCTTGAGTGGTGGTAATGGAAAAATAAACGACATTGGTTTGCAAGGCTGTAGTCCGCCGTACACACAAATGATGATTTTATAACCCATTTGATTTAAGTGTGGATGGATATATGTCATCAAAATAACATAAAAATATCTATTTATATTTGATATATTTATTTTATTATATCATCATTTTATATTAATAATCAAAGAAGGCGGATGAAGAAAAAAAACAACACTCACTGATAAACATTACTTCTTATTCTAGTATCCTCCTTAGGTTTGAACCAAAACCTTCTTAGGTTAGATATATTCCACAAATAAGGATTATACGAAGATAGTTTGGAATATTTTACATTATTTAGTCAGGAATGTTTCAATCTAAATGGATTGAGATGTGTGGATAAGTGAGGAGAGAGGGCGACCTTTAATAATTGATGAGGATTGTCATTTTTGTAAATACCCAAATATATTCACTATCAGGAGGTAAATATTACCTCAAGTGGCACAAAAATTGATTATGAATGGGTTGGAGGTATTATATGGTCGATACACACCTCCAAAATTCAATAAAACATGCGTTTTAATCCTCTTGTTCCTTAATATCTAAACTTCTATATTTGTAGCATTTTGATTTTTGAATACGGTAACTTTTATTTGCAATGTAGGTAATTTAACTATTAAAAGTAAATTAATATTATCCTTATTAGATAAGTCACACCCAATTATTCTAAATATTAAATCCAATTTATCAAATAAAAATCCAAAGTGTCTTGAAAAAGATTTTTAACCCATGCACATGTAATATAAAAAAACATTGTTTTAACCTTAACCAAACTAACACAATTTTTACTATTTAGTAATCAATACAGTCACTATAAAATAAAAATTGGTCGATGAATAGAAAATATTTTATATTTATTAACATTTAAAAATCACTTATAATAATATAGGATTTTAATAAATTTCAAATCATTTAATAAAATATAATTTATTGGCTTTATTCATTTTAATTTAATTTAAAAAAAATATGAACAAAATGGTGGAATTAGAATATGTTATTTTCACACATGTGAAACATGATATATTAATCTATAAAAATAATGGAACAAAATAATTCATTCAATTTAAATAATTTTCAATATTTTTAGTATTTTTTATTTTCCTTATTTATTAACTATATGTTCAATGTACTGGAGTTTCTTATGTATTTAAAGTAATTATTTCACTTCCAAAAAAATTAAAATTAATTTTACTTTTAAAAAATCCATTATATTTCAAAATAATACTTATAATTGGAAATATTTTGTTTTCTCCAAATCCCAATTCTTTATATATTTTAAAATATAGGTAGGTTCATATTTTTCTTTTTTGACTCAACTTATTATATATGTCTAATTCAGGGAAAAGTGTCCTAAAATTTCATAACCAAATATACTGAGGTCATAGTAGTATATGTATGGCCATAAAATTGTTTTTTGGAAACTTTTTAAGTGATTTTAGTCATTAGATTCTTAATTTAACCCCCGATAAACACATTTTTACATTAATCATGATATATTTTTTGAATTCACTTTTAATTTGGAAAAATTGAGTTCAACTTATTAGATATAATGAATTATTATTCTACCAAATATGTTAACCATTTTTTCAAATTCAATTCAAAAAATTTTAAAAAGATAATTTAATATTAACCTTGTAAACATGGTGAGAATGCGAGTTTTTAAAGTGAAACTGATCAAAAGTTAAGAAAGTTTTTATATCCAATTCAAATATAAAAATGATTAAAATTACCTAAATTGGATAAATATATGTATAATTGAACTAATTATTACCTAAAATAAATTAATATATAATTTTACTTTGTAAATAATTTAGGTGAAATGAATTTTCCCAGTTAAAATTAGGTATTTTTCACTCTCCATTAAATAATAAAACTTGTCAAAAAATATCAAAAATTCACTATAAGATAATTTTAAAATTATTAACAAAAAATGAAAAACATTTTATCAAATTAATTTCCTAAAATTGAAAAAAACTAATTTTATTTATGTTTTTTAAAATAAAACAAATAGTTTTCTAGATAATAGTATTTTCAAAACATATAAAGGCTTTATTGAAAAAATTAAATACTTTTAGATAAATGTGTTTTTTATATGAAATAAATTTTACATATTATTTAAAATTAATAATTAATATTGATAATTCTATGTTTAAATGTTATATTATAATTGTTTCATTAAAATAATATTCATAATATATAATGGTTTTGTAAAAACATAGCATCTTTTCTAATACAAGATAACCCGTTGTTGTGTGTAGTGAAAGTATAAAATGGTATTGTGTGTAATGAAAGACTAACATGGTGCTGCATGTAATGAAATATAAAATTATTTTTTCATATATATTAGAATATAATCTTGATATTTCATGTAACAAAAAATATAAAAAATATTAAATTCATTTGAAAATTATTTTACAAAATGTCAAGGTGTTACAGGCATCGATGAAAATCCTATGATTATTGATTTATATCATATATAAGGAAGAGTAAATAACTAAATAGAATATTTGGTGGGCAATAGAGGATAATAAATAAAGGAAATCGATCCTTGAAAATGTGGGTAGAAAATATATACAGTCAAAGTAGATTTAAATATTTAGCAGAGGTTTATGGATGATGTGGACAAGTGGGTCACCTAGCTGATGAATGCATGAATAGAATATATAGATGGATTACATATTGTATATAGTGAATAATTATTGGAATATGAGTGAAATTAAAGAAAACCCATTAAAAGATGATGATTCTTAGAAGAAAATTGATAATACCATAAAATAATTCATGATTGTGTAGTTGATTATCCAGCCAAGTCAATTGAATTAGACAATAAGATGGGTATTGCTGGGGATAACAGAAATAAAGTGACAATAGAAGATGAGGTGAAATTATATAAGAATTATTATATAAGTTGTAACATAAATATTTATAAGTATAAGGTGGAAAAGTCTATTCCCAACAAAGAATATGATTTTGAGAAAAAAGAATACAATCATACTATTGATAATCAAAATAGAAATAAGTGAACAAATAAATTACCATGCAAAAATTGGAAGAAAATAATAGTCCATTTTGTGATGAAAATCTCAGTATAAATGTTTTCTCTAAGACACCAAGAGGACCCTCCCTATTCCTTATTATTTTATGTGTTTGGAACTAATTTACTAAGAATTGGAGGAGATGTTTTAGTGTCGATACCTTTGGACAACAAATAATATGAGTTCTCTCAAGGAGGAATTATAAAAAAATATTTATAATGAAAAAAAGTTTATACCATTAATGGGACAAAAACTAATAATGAATCTATAATTATATTGATTCCAGTAAATCTAGAATTTATGGATAGATTTGAAAATCTAATGGTTGATCCATCAAAATAACATTTAAACCCATTCATAATGACTCTATTAATTGCATTTATTAAGAGGAGTGTTGGATGATAAAATAATGAGAAAATGGGGGAGTTACATGAATTATACAACTATTTTTACAGTCTATTTAGAATATTATGAGCATTATATCACATACATGGTAGAGTGTGAACAAAATATGTATCCTTGGTTATATATCTCTTATTTCCAACACTAGAATATCCCACATAGGCTTATAGAATAATAATCAATGGTTCCTTGCTATGATAAACACATGGTGTTATCCATAAAAGTGATTTGAAAAAGGAAAAATGCAATGAGGGTTCTTTAAACGGGAAAATTATAGTTTAGAAGACATTTACATAAAAATTACATTAATTTTAAAAAATTTCGAGAAGTAATAATCCATCTAATAAAGAACATTGAAATTGAGTATAGAGACTAACTCCTTAAATACACTTTATTTCATAATTCTTAATATACATTTCCAATAAATACATTTTAGGATCTACAGGTCATGTGACATTATAAGATTAGAAAAATTGATACACCATCAACAAAATAAAAACATTATCTTTATTCAATACTCTACATAGTTATCCTAACTCCCATATAATTTTTAGAACTACATAGGATATCCTATAGAAAGTACATTAAAAAAATAGCCAAACTATTTTTTTTTGTATTTCCAAATAATGAAACTTTAAGGTTAAGTGATAACCATAGTAAAATAACCAAAAATATGACAATGTGTTCCTCAGAGAGATCTTCCATCGCAGGAGAGATCCCCTCTTGGGAAAACTCCACACACTGAACAAAGATTCACTGACATTCCCCATTCATCCACACGATGTGCCATCAAACCATGTCACATGTCATGCCTCAAGACACCCAACCATGTAGAACCATCAACACACCAGAATAAAAAACCCTGGATTCCAGTAAGGAACCAAATACTATCGCGACTTCCACTCAAATGACATGCCAACCCAGAAAACAATGAGATATAAATCCATATTTGAGAATAAACATGGAAAAATCATATCATGAGAGTCCATAGGCATAACATGATATCACGATGAGGATGATAATATTCATGGTGAAACGGCATAAAAAAATTCTCTCATAAGAAAATAATCTTGTGGAAACAACATTAAACATGATATCATAAATATAAGTCAAGGGACACTCTTAAATCCATCATCATGAAGTTGACAAAGTCCATTGGGGGATTAGGTTCAGTATCTAATCCATTACATAACATCTCATAATATATCAATCATTACTGAATGAAGTTTAAGGATATATATTTGTGGTCCAACCCACAATATAAATGAAAATCATACATATTTATTCCATATGAGGAAAATAAACCATAATGAAATCACAAGAAATATCAAACGCAAGAGAAGGAATCGAGCTACAAAATTATGATTGAACGCATAACCGAAGGGTAAATCTTAATAATTTATAAGATAATAAGGAATTATATAATTTGGATATTCATGTTTGAAAATGAAACATAGTTCCTGGTAATTTAGTTCTACTATAGATATTTCATGTGAATGAACTTAGATAAGAATGAATAAAAAACATTCCGCCTGGGTGAATATTTTGTTAAATTAATAAAAGATCATTTTGAAGAAGGATAGACCTTATTATTTTCTATAAATAATGAATTTAACCAAGGGGGTTCTCCATAAAATAATGAAGGAATTTTTATAACATATTCATTGTTTTTAAATATTTTATGAGTGTGATTCTCAATGTGAGATAGGAAATATGAATGTTCGATTGATCTAGGCCTACTTAAAAGTGGGAATTTTGAAGGGAACCAAAAACCTATGTAACCTAATAAATGAAAAACATATTTAAATATGTATATATTTAATGGATATATATATATATATATTTATTAAAATAAAATAATTTTATTATAATAATATTTCCCAAAATGATGAAAAATAAAGAGAATATGTAACTAAAAAGTCACGACGAAGTTACAAAAGATCCCCTTTTAAGTGTTAACACAACATTATTGAAATCCAAAATAAAATTAATGTTGAAATTTATTTGAAAATTTCATAATGTAAATATGAATACTATATGAGATATAACATAATTTGGATTCCAATTAAGAGGGATAAAACTGGAGGGAATGGAAATTATGGACATGGAGGTGAAACCGTCATTTAAAAGGATGAGAATTATTATTAACATTGTTTCATTATCAAAAGTTATTAGAACTAAAAAATATTATTTGAATCAAAATTTATCTCCCCATATATAAATAATTTATACCATATGAAATGAAAGATGAAACACAAGTAGACACATTTTAACTCAAGAAATAAAACTGTGTTATAAAAGACCGTTATATTCTGGGGGATACATCAATCATATCCCAATACAATAAAGAGTATTAATTTTATTGAATTTTAAATTTAATAAAATAATTTATAATATTAAAAATCATGGGAAATTAGTTACACCTCAAAAAATAATATTAGTGCAAAAAATCAAAGCATTCCTCAATGAAAGGTGATTAGGACAGAAACACTTACATTCTATTTAACGGCACTCAACAGTTGAAATTAATTACTTTAATAATTAAATTAATTAATTTGAAATCTATCCATGAACCATGTGCATCTATGTTTCTTTTTGTAAATTATATTTATAATCATGTGTCACAAATATCTTTACATCTTTTACACTTATGTTGGATACTTGAAGTTCTATAGTTAATTTTTGAGAAATATTCATGGTATCTTGACCATGGTCAAAGTATTATAAAATAGTTTTATAATATCAATAATATTATTTTATTTTCACCTTTATTCTTCCATTATCACACAATTTATATAGGTAAATATATTTTCTATGAATGGACTCCAATTAGAAAAGGTACATGGGTAATTCCTTTTTAGTGGTATAATTTAATATAACTGTTTATTATTAATGTCACTTATATAATAGATAATATTATCATTACAGAATTTTGATATTTTAGTAAATAAACGTTTTATACATCATATACTCGTTTTTTTCAACCCATGTTATTATGTATGGAAAATAAAAGATAAATATTATCACGTGGATGTGGTAGTCTGTAAATACACACATAATACACTCTAATTTTTGAAGAATAGAAGGATGTTAAAAAACATTTTTTTTATTTTAGAATAATTAAAATGTTATAAAAAATATATTATATTATTAAATATCCTTTTTTATCCTTCAATGAAAGGCGATGATTGATAATTTAACAATTCTCTCCTAGAGGTAGTAGTCTACACCCACACATGGATACAATTTCATTTTTCTAAAGTTTTTAGGGGAAGGTATAAAATGGTTGTTACATTGGTATAAAAATATACAAGAATATTAATACTTGTGTTGTCATACATTCATGGATATAATATTTTTATTAGGTTCTATATAATTAACTCTATTATGTACTTTTATTACCATTTAATACAAACAGGTACTGTAGTAGGTATTGTTTGGTAATATAGCAGAAAAAACTATTCATCCATCTAGGCCTTTGGGCCACCGGTTTGGCCTTTGGGCCACCGGTTTGGTCTTTAGGTCTTACAAGGATTTTGGGCCACCCAAGGCCTTCGATAGAGTTGTCTCTCAAGGACTTTGGGACACCTAAAAGCCTTCATGCCACCCCGATCCCTTTGAGACACTTGAATAATAAGATGTACTAGTTAGACTACAAGGGAGAAGGCTCCATATGAGGTTTCAGAGGAAGCGTATTCACTAGAGTAGAGCTAAATAGAATTGGAAGAATGAGAGGGTATGTAATTTCCTTTGGTACAGTGCATGTGCAGCTCTGCACAGGATAGCTATCTGACCAGCCTTGCAAAGGTGGAGTGCTGATATAATGACATGTGCTGGGGAGAAGTAGTTCCACGTTGTCTAGTCATGGTGATTCCCTATAATACCTATAGGTCATGTAATTGTATATATGCCTTTTGGCTTTGTATGGGTTTCACCACACCCCTTTAAAGGTTTATTATAAAAAATAATAAAAAATGAAGGCCTTAGGGCCATTCAGTTAGTCAGTCATTATATTACATTTTATATCATAAAGTTATAATAGGTCTCAGCTATAATGAGAACTTCACTATAGTATAATAGAAATATTAAATATTTATCCTATAGTCTAGATACATAATAAGATATGGTTATATATTAGTTATTACTACCATGTGATTGGGGATTATAAGCATTGAGAAGTATTCTTATGATGTTCACACTTGGTGAACTCGAGTAGATGAGATCATGATGACATACCCGCCAATAAAAACACCACATGTTCTGGCTTCATTGGTTGTTCATATCTATGAACATGTGTATTGATCTCTGATCATGATATCATTATCCATGTGTACCATTTGATCACGTACTTTGATGGAAGCAGAAAACTATGAAATTGAATTCATGGAATGGAATCTTGTATTTGGTGAGTCATTAGTGGTATGACATTTTTTGAATGATCAAAATAAAATTTGTCACTTCTGAGTTGAGGAAGAGATATATCAGGGGACCTATTTGACCAGGATGGTAGTAACTTTATTAAAAACATGGTATTATTATAGGAAGGTATGTGTGTCCAGTAAGGTCATGAAATATATAAAGAAACATAAGGATGATGACGTAAGTGAGCATCCTACTTTATGAGATATTATGAGTCAAAGATATTATATTAAACAGAGAGTGTTCATAAGAGGTAATCATTGTACTGAAATTATTTATATCATTAAGGGCGATGGTGAATTTATATAATCCACTCATGGTTTATAGGTTGAACTCACTGCTATCGAGATAAGGAACTAGAGGTCCACACACTAAGTGCATCCACATATTCCACCTATTTGGATGAATGAGAGTTTAAGATAAAGTGATCCCCACATTCATGGGCCAGTGAACATACAATTATGATTGATCGTAAGTGAAAATAATTCAATTATATTTTTCATGCTTATAATAAAGATGATTGAATTTATTTCTCAAGTTATTCTCATGGTTTTTACCCTAAATGTGAATATGAGAAAATATATTTTTTCAAACTAACATAAAATGTTCAATGTTTATTAAATTATTTGGGGAGATTACGAGATTAGATAATACTTATTTTTTTATCACATAATATTTCAATGTTTTAAAAGTGAGTGATAAATATTTTCGATATTTATGACAAGTTTATTAACTCATAAATGTGCAAAATGATCTATGATGGTTAGTACTTTACAGGGACCAAAGTGCAATTTTTTAAAATATAAACTAAGTATAAAAACTCATTTTAGCCTATTTTATAGTAATATAATCCATTTTAAATAGTTTAGAGAGATATTATATCCTATACTATCCACTCATGTTGTTAGACATATATTTTTAAGGAAGAACATGATCAGATTGATCCAATCTTCTTCATGGAGTCCACATTCTTCATATGATCAAAGGGATGTCATAAAACTATTTTAATTCCTATTATAAAACCTGGAAAACATGTATCCATGATCTATGAGCTTTTTTCACATGTGGAAGATCTAGAGGATTCTTATCTTGGCGCTGTTAAGCCATGAGACTTCGATAATGAGAAAATCAAACTGGAAACTTCAAACAGACAAGGTACCATTTTTGGTTTCATTGAATTTAATTTTTCTTTCTTAAATTTAATTATATGAAATAATTCATGATAACATGGAAATGGGTTTTATAGACTCATTGTTTTTTAACATGAATCCTAACCCATAATTTTATATTCCGTTTTTAATGCTTTTGATGTGCCCAGGTTCCTTCAATGAGTATTAGAAAAAATATGTAATTATTTATGCAGAAAACATTTAAATATAAATTAAATTATCTATTATTCATAAACTGGTTTTTATATGGTTCCAACAAAACTAATCCAATTTCAATCTGATTTCAAATCTCTAAGATAAGGCTGATTGACGATCAATGTGTTTTTTGTAAGAAGTTATGATGAAAATTAACATTTTTTTGTTGCTTCACTCTAAAGTCTCTTGGTGTGATAGATTTATAGTTTTATTGTTATTTAATTATGTTGCATGTTATCTAGATATACATGAAGATGGTTGGGGTAGTATGTTGGTAATACACACTTGCTGTGGAGGTTTATTTTAGTTTAAAAAAAAATCAATAAATAAAGAAAAAAATCCTCCCTTAGAGGATTTCTCAAAGCTTTACTTGGATTGTTTTTCATTTAAAAATAAAAACCATACATTAGAAGCTTTATTTTGTTTAAAAAAATGGGGATAAATAATCACTTAGAAAATTTTTCAAATCTTTCATTCGAATCTTGCTTATATATAAGGACCCATATCCCATTTTTTGTATTATTTTATATATATTATATATGTACTTTAAATAGATTCCCAACTAGACTTGGGAAAGACCGGTATAGTCTGTGTCTAACCATCACGGCCCATCACTAGCTCAATATTATTTTCTAGGGTTCTTATTTAGTAATAAAATAAAACAAAATATTATAAAAAAATTCAACAATTAAATTTAATTTTCTAGCATTTAATAAATATATTTCCGGTGTTGTGGTATGTATTTATAAATAATAAGAACTATTTTATTACAATTTATGACATTAAAAAATACGTTGAATTGAGTTTTTGAATATCTAATTTCTCTAATAAAAAATAATTTCATGTTTATTGATCATATGTCGAGACCGACAGATGCATGTTTGGTTTGTTATTAATTTAATTTAATTATTGTTTCTATGATTTTAAAAATTTCATAATTATTTTATTTTTAATGATATACACATCCTCTATCCATATTTAATTTGAATAGTTAATTTCATGTCCACATTTAACTGATAAAATGTACTTTCACACCCCATGTTCCCATCAATTGTGTGAGTATAAATTATAATGATCTAGAGGCATTCATAGAAAGGTGGTTCAAGTTGAGAGATAGTGTAGAAAATACAAGTGAAACACTTGGGATTTTTGGGTTCTATAAATCACGTTAGGTATTTACCTAATGAATCTCTTAGTGTCTTAGTGAATCCATTATACTCTCTATGGATTGAACAATATTTAACATCTCAAGATCATTTATTTTTTTTCTTATTTTTTCTTGTTCATGGATTTTTTTTGTAAATGTGTATTTATTACGTGTGATCACATAGTATAATAATAATCAAGCATGAAAGGATAAAATGAACCAGTTTGGTGAATGTTTCCTATTTAAAATATTGGATTCATTGTGTGTGTGATCACATCGAAAATATATGTTAAATAGAAAATTATTTCATTCACTAAGATTAAATTACCAATCCTTAAAGAATATATGTAATGTCCCGGATCCAGGTACCACACAAAAGTGCCTTGAACATGGTTGGTCACATAACCTCAAGTGTATTTACTTAAAAATAAGAGGCTATAGACTAGAATAAAGGGATAATTTAAGACACTAGGGAAACTATCCCCCCATTGGCAGAGTATACATAGTGGAATCTAAATATAAAACAAAAGCTAAAGAATTAATATCACAAAACATAAATAGTAGAAGACTGAACGTAAATCCAAAAATTCCACAATATAAATATATGTATATATATATATGATGCAAGGAATATGTATCAAATAAAACATCCAAACAAGTCACAATTCTAGAATGCAATAGAAAAACCCATATACAAAAGAAAAAAGTAAACTCTAGCAGCATCACAAGCCTCAACTTAGTCCCATGATCTCCAACTCTAAAAACAATCAATTACCTAATGAAGAAGGGTTCGTTCCCTTATCTATACCTTCAATCATATAATCTCTTTGGATCTAAAACATGACCAAAATAGTGCATGAGATGAATCCCAATAGGCAACCACTAAAAGATCGGTTCCTATCTGTTAGTGAATATATATAACATGTAATATGTAAGAATAATGTAATAATCTAGGAAGTACTCAAAAGTAAACAATCCTATAGTTTTCAATCACATACATTAAACATTTATTATTCATCCATTGAATCATGTAACCTTGGGATCTACCCTAAGCTCAGTATCCACCATATAAGTAACAAAACAGATGTCTTAGAAGTCCATCTAAACAACCATGTAAGACCAAATCAGACCTTGTTCTTTGGTTTTGTAGTCACGTCGCAATCATCCAACTATTCAAAAATGACCCTATGGGAAAGCTCTCATAGTCTAACCCCCTTGGTCCCACATAGAATCAATTGAATAAATAACAACCCTTTGGGAAATCTCTTATGGTCTAACCCATTTGGTCTCACATAGAATCAATTCAATAAATAATGATCCTATAGGAATTCTCTCGTGGTCTAACCCCTTTGGTAAAAGTTCTACACTAATTCTCTCACAATCCTGTGTAATTAATCAAGGATCCCCCTCAGTCATCCGGGTCTAAGGCTCTCATTGTCCTTTGGAAAAGAAATATTTCACATATCATATCAATGAAAATAATCTAGAAGCCCCATCATTCTTCCTGGTCCAAGGCTCTCATGGTCCTTTGGAAAAGAAATCGAACATATAGCACATCAAAGAAAATAATCCAGAATCCCCCTTAGTCTTCCTGGTCCAATGCTTTCACAGTCCTTTGTAAAATAAATAGTGCATAGAGCATATCAAAGAAAATAATCTTGAAGCCCCCTCAGTCTTCCTAGTCCAAGGCTCTCACGATCCTTTAGAAAAGTAATATCACATATAATATATCAAAGCATCCCATGTAATATAAAACTACTACGTGGATCAACATTCACATTGCATATCACATGAATTTCATATAATCAAGAAAACATAATCCTAATCAATTCAAGGCATGAAAAAAACAATTTACACCTCATAGGAAACCTAGACAAAATTACCACAAATAGTCAAACATGGGAAACACAACCATGGGGTGTCCCATAAACAATGTATCTAACGTTACTAACAAGTAACAAACCTTCATCAATTTGTCAAACCATAATAGGTAAAAACAAGGTTTAATTCCAAATCACGCAATACCCCGAATGTGGGTATGTAGAACTATTGGAATATATAATTCAAGAAAAAGAACTAAAGGCACAATATCACCCACCTTTATGTCGTACAATTGATATACTTGAACGTTGGACCTTGAATTGGATTAGAACAACATACATCTTCAAAAAGGTGAAAATTGATCAACTGATGATTACTGAATCGTTAAGATAAATCAGGAATAAATACTCAATTGGATTTGAGAACTCATCGGTGGGATTACAACGCAACTGACGGTGTCCGGATCGGATCTCATACGGAGAATCAAGGGTTCAATATTCATTCATCGTTCTAGAGTGCTCCTATGCGAAACACATGAAGAAGAATTTA
The DNA here is from genome assembly GCA_963277665.1 of Viscum album. Lineage (NCBI taxonomy): Eukaryota > Viridiplantae > Streptophyta > Magnoliopsida > Santalales > Viscaceae > Viscum > Viscum album. The sequence continues at coordinate 613,709,742 of OY728119.1, read as the reverse complement.
TTTTTGAACATGAGATGAAACCCTGATTTGATATATCAAATAAAAATAAAATTACACAGACTCTTCTTTAAAACTACCAACTATGTAGTAACCTTAACTAGCCCCCAACTTAAGTGGTTTTCTAGGTCACAACACGACCATGATTATGGCCATTACATGGCTAGCACACAACTGTATGCAACAAGATATGTACAAAACATGTACTCAGAAGTACAATAATTTCACTTAGAAAAAACCTCTTTTCTTCCTTTTTTTCCTTAGAAAACCAGAAAAACAAGATTCATACATGAAATTAGGATTCGGGTCCTTATAATATAGTAAGTCGAAAACACCTTCCTTCATTTTAATTTGAACAAAACTAGGTGTATGAGGTGCTTGAATAACCTAAGATGAGGGTGGCTCCCACTATTAGGTAGTTTTCATAAAAATTATGGGCCTATATAAAAAAATTTGAAAGAAAAGTGTATCCATATATTGATTTTTTCAACATTGGAGGCAAAGAGTTGAGCATTGAAAAGTAATTCTTTATAGGAGAGGGGACTTTACTCAACACATCAAGGAGTCAAAAGTTAATGTGATTGGGAAGTCAAACTCCTACCATGAATATCTATAAGTAGTGATGTAGCCATAGCTTGGAGACTATGAGGTATGGTTTCAAGTATCCATTCTACTAGAATACCCAAACGACAAATTATTTCGAATCTAGTGATTCAGATCTACTAGTATTTGATAAAACAGTGGGATACATTTAAAATTAATAATCTAAAAATTTCTACTATTAATAAAGATAATGTACTAATATAGTAATTATATTTGTTTTAGATTAAATGGAAACCACCACCAATTCAAAATCACTACGATTAAAATTATATAAATAGAATATCTTGATCAGCCATATCTTCAAGCAATATTATGGGAACCTACACATAATACCACACCAACATACGAATATTTATCTGTTGCAATCCCCACTTCCGGCCAACCCAACCTATGGAGTGAGGGAGGTAGATAACTATTAATATAAGAAGCATATGGAAGATGCCCTATATGTTTAGTGCTTTATATTGAAATCTTTGTCTAGTGGGTTATAGAAAGTTCATGATAACGATGATACTTTCCAAATGCTATTTTACCTACAAGATTTATACCACGAGAGATATTAGATAGAAATATATATGATATAATGAGAAATTTATAGATGTAGTATAATAAAATTAAATCAATCAGGACCTTATATACTATAGATGATCAGGTACACTGAGAGAATTGAGTCCCTTAGGTTCAAGATGAAAAAAGATCTATCAACTGATCTCTTTATTCCATATTTACCACATTCATTATCAAACTTCATTGATAATTTTAACATGAATAACATGAATAAGTAAATACAAGATTTATTGACATTAGTTAACCAAGAAGATAGGGATATGAATAATTGATGATCTTTAGTCATTATAGTGGAAAATAGGAGGAAAGAAAAGGTTAAAATGTTAAAGGAAATGACTATGTCAAAGACACCGATGCACCAACCATTCAAGAATCCAATGATACAGAAGGAGAGAAATTATTTGGAGGAAGTATTATATCCATGTGGAATTAAATTCCTCTAGAAGAATAATTCCACAACTATAAAGAATAATAAAGTTAAAATTTCCACTTTGTGTATATTTTTCATTGAATTCAATTTGTCTATTTCTACAGTTTACATATTGGATACTCTATATAACCCACACAAATCTATTAAAAAACTGGAACAATGTTGATTCAAGATAACTGAAAATGGTAAAGGTGATCTTGAATATATAAATTGTATGATTCTAGAAGTCCTGGCCGCGAGATAATATAATCAAACATTTCCTAGGGGTTGGTTCTTGTAATAAATTATTTTTATCATGTGAAATATTAACCGGGAAAATAATATTTGGGTAGAGTATGGAAACTATCTGATTTTATGTTAATTTTGGAATTTTGTTTCTCTTATAAGGATAACACATGTTATGATATGGAAAACAAAACAATGGTTTGTATATACCTGAACAAGAATATCAGGTGTTTGAAATCAATGAAAAATCCAATGAGAATGACTCATATCATACCGACCAATGGTACTCCAGGAATGGTCATATAAATAAGAAGTGTTTAGAAAAACTACATCAACTAGGGTATTTATAATCCTTGGAGTTTAAACACTTATAAGTATGAAATACTTGTTTACAAGGTAAAATGATAAAATAATCATTCAGTGGGAATGATGAAAGATCCAAAGAACTATTGGAATTTGTTTATACTGGTGCATGTGGTCCATTTCTAGTAGATGAAAAGCGTGGATATTCTAACATCATTAATCATACTTATTACTATAGTAGTTATGGATATATATCATTAATGAGTTATATGTCATATTCCTTTATCATGTTTAAGGAATATCATAATGAATTAGAGAATCAACTTTTTAATATTATTAAGAATCACTTCTTAAATTGTGGTGGTGAATATATTAACTAAGATTTAAGAGATAATTTAATGGAGTTTGGGATAATTTCCCAACTCACTCCTCCTTATATACCTCAGTGGAATGGTGTTATTGAAAGTAGGAATCAAACCTTTCTTGACTTAGTCAGATCGATAATGAGTCATCCAACTATACCATTATTTATTCAGTGATGTGTACTATATATTGTAGCATATATACTAAACTGAGTACTGACAAAATAAACATATGAGATTCAATATGGGTTTTTGTAGGAAAAGAAATCAGTTTATCACACATATGTGTATAGGGATGAAAGGATTTTCTAAGACTATACCTATTACTACATTTTCATCTCGAAGAATGAAGTGAATATTTATAGGTTATCATAAAGATACTAAAGTATATTACATATATTACCCTTTAGATAAAAAGGTGATTTTAGAAATACGTGCTATATTTCTATAAATGGAAAACATTTCCAATAGTAATAGTGGGAGAGAAATTAACTCTGATGAAGTTAATACTCTAGATGCACAACATTTGTTATTGGAATAATTTCTACAAGAGATAGTGGGAGATAATTATATTAACAAATCATAAGTACTATTTAGGATTATAAGGGTGGTTAGAAAACAAGATAGATATGGTTTTATTATCACTAAGTTTAGTGACACATTACTCATAGTTAATGATGAACTATTACCTATAATAAAATAGTACATGGAAAGGATTATAATAAATTAAAACAATCCATGCATTCTGAAAAGGTGTCCATGTACAAAAAATAATGTTTAGATTTTGGGAGACCCACCAACATATGTAAACATATTTGGTGTAAATTTTTTTTAAATAAAAACATGGACACGGATGGTCAAGTGGGAACTTATAAGGAAAGGCTAGTAGTAAAGGGTTTTAGGAAAATTCAATGTATCAACTATGATGAAACATTCTCACTAGTTTCTATTATAAAATCAATAAATATATTAATCAAAATAAAAACCTTCTATTATTATTTAATTTTGAAAATGGCTGTCCAAAATGATGTTATAAATAGGATTTTAGTTAAATATTTCTATATGACACATATTTAGGGTTTATTATGTCAAAGTGTTCCAATAAAGTGTCAAAACTACAGAGATCCATTTATAGATTAATGCAATCATCGAGATCATGGAATATTCATTTTGATTAGACCATAAGAGAATTAGTTTCATTAATAATTAAATAGATCCATGTTTCTGTAATAATGTTATTGGAGGTTCCATTGCATTCCTAGTATTATATGTTGATGACATATTATTAATGGGAAATGAAGTGATAGTCTTATTTTTAGTGATGATTTGTTTAAATGAATTATTCTCTATTAAGGATGTAAGTAAAGCAGCATATATTCTTTCCAGTAAGATCTATCAAGATATATCTCATAGTCTTCTTGGGACCAGTAAAATTACATATATTTAAAAGATAATCCAATGGTATGAAATGGAAGATCCAATGGAGGATTGTTACTAATGTCATGTGGAATTAATATCTGTAAGAAGATGTGGTTATAAACACATGAAAAGATTAAAATAATCAGTATAATTCATTATGCCCAAATTGTAGGATTTATTATGTATTGCATTATATATACTAGTTTTTATGTTTCCTTTTCATTAATCATGGTGGGTATAAATCAAGATAATATAGGAGAGCAACATTGGGTAGCTATAAGAACTAACATAAAGTAATTGATTCATACAATATATTCTTTTGGTGTATGGAGGAGATGAGGATCTTGTAATTAAGGTATACACTAATTCTTGCATCCAAACAGACCATGATGGTCTAAAATCATATTTATTCATTGTATTTTTCCTAAATAGTGGTGCATTGAACTAGAGGATCTCGAAGTAGTTCTTGGTTTCTAATTTTACACTGAGTCTGAGATTATAGAGTCTTCCGATACAGCCAAGGAAGTAGTTTGGATATGAATCATTATTTTAAATATCAACAGTGTGACTAGCAGTGAAGACCCCTTTAAAGTATAATATGATAATACCAAAATAGTGATGCTTTCCAAGGAGACTAGTCACACCATAGGGAAAATAATATACTTTTCACGTTTCAACTCTTGAGGGATTTCACTCAGAGAGTTGAAGTCACTGTTAGTAGTGTATCTATACTGGATAATATTGCTGAAATCCTAAAAAAATCCTTATATTTTTAGAATCATGATACTCATTTGAGATTTAGAGGGTAGTGAATTGTTATTAGTTGTAACTAGTAAAATTGTGAGTTTTGTGAGCGGGTTCCCAAGACCCAACTTCTTTATGTACATTAATTACAATTACATCTATACAATTTCATATATACATATGTTTATTCTTACCATAATAGTGTTGATACATTTCCAACCACAATATATATGGTGATGTCCTTATATTATGTATCATATCAAAATTTTATAGACATTCCTATATATAAAGGTGACCACGAGATACTACGATAGAAATCAAAAATATATATTATATGGTCTATACAGATAATACTGAAAGGTGAAAAATTATTTATGACTATTAGGTGTTATGGGTTCATAATCATTGAGAATTATTCTTTGGATTTTCAGAATTGGTGAACACTAATAGATGCGGTGATGAAGAAATACATTCCAGTAGGAACACCACATGTTTCAGGAGTCATTTGTTGTTTCTATATATAAACATGTATATTGGTCTCTAGACATGAGATCATTATCTATGTGTACCATTTGAAAACATACTTTTAAAAAAGTAAAAAACCATGACATAGAAGTCATGGATATGTAGCTTATGTTGGGTGTATCATAGGGGGTACGACATTGGATGAACGATGAATATATAATTTTTTACTTACGGGTTAGGAAGAGATATATCATGGGACCAGGTTGACCAGGATGATTGTACTTTCATTAGATCTATAGACATGGTAAAATAATTTAATTACCTCCTATAGGTCCCATAATATATAATGAAAAAAGGATGATAAAACTAGTGTGCACCCTACTTTATGTGATATTGCAAGACAAAGACATTATATTACACTAAGTGTGTTTGTAGGAGGGATTCGTAGCTATGAGACTCTTTATTTTCTTAGGAGAAATAATGAGTCGCTAGTCTCACCTCTTAGTCTATGTGTTAGACTCACTACTATTGATATATAGACCAAGAGGTTCACTCACTAAGTTCATCCATATGTTTCACATATTTAGATGAATTGGAGTTTAGGACAAAGTGCCCCCCACATATGGGGGATGATGAATGTATGAGTATGATCAATCACAAGTAAAAAATAATAAAATGTATTATTCATGTTTAGAATAATGATTATTGAATTTATTTCTAAATTCATTCACATGTTGATTGATCATAAAAATTAATATGAGAAAAAAATATTTTTTTAAACAAGCATATCATTTTGAAGTATTGTTAAATTATTTGGGGAGTATATCAGCCATGTTAATGATTCATATTTAATCACATAACATTTTAAAGTGTTCAAAGTTACTAATAAAATATTTGTGGAATTTATTGTATGTTTATTAAGTAATAATTTTTTTCATTAGTCTAAAATGATTTTCATTACTTTCTAAGGACCATAATGAAATTTTGGAAATAATAAGTTAGGTATAAATACTATTTTTATCCTATTGAACAGTAATATAAACCATTTAGAAGAATTTTCATTGATAAAATATCGTCCAATATCCTTTAATTTTCTCAGAGAGATATATCTAAATAATAACATGATCCAACCAATCATGTCTTCTCGATCGAGTCTATATTCTTCATATGATGAAAGGGATGTCTTAAAGCTCTTTAATTTCAAGCACTAGAACCTAGAAAACATAGATTAATGATATAGTAGCTATGGTTAATTTTTGGATGAACTATAGGATGCCTATATCGGTTCCTTTTGATCCAAGATATATCAACAATGATCGACATAAACCGTAGACTACAAACAAACAAGGTATCATTTACACTTTCATTCAATTTAAATTTTCACGATTAAATTGAATTAAATGTGATCCTTTACAAAATATAGGAAACACGTTATATTGATTTAGTGTTTTTGAACATGAATCCAAACCCAAAATATCAATGTTTCGTGTTTGTATAGAATCCTTTATGCAGCTCTTATAGAATAGTTTTGTGGTGGTAGAAGTATAAAATAATTCAGAAGGTAAGATGGAAAATATTACCTCTTAGTTTTTATGTTATTATTTGGTTACAACATTTAAGAACATTAGATTGTTCTTTTGGGAAGATAAAATATCCTAGGACATGAGGATAGGGTTAAGTAGATACTAGTTTAGAGTTTGGATATAGAGTAATGGTATTTTTAGTTGTGGAGGGGTAGAAGGGTGGTGGTTTCTTTTATAATTGAATAGAAGGGAATTTATAGAATATAGAACTATTTCATAATTATAGAGCTCATGTTCCACCTATACCATGGTGAAAATGTATATAATAATATAGAGTGTGTAGGTTTAGTGTCACACCCCAACCAACCCTTAATTTTAATTTAATTATTTTGGGTCTTGCTTTTGTGCTTCTGTTTGAACTGGGTTTTATTTCGAAAAAAGTAGTGGTTTTATACGGGCGCGTGGCCATGTGTGTGACAGTGCTCATTTTCCGTCCTTCATAAGAGAATGTTCTAGTATTAAATTTGTTATTATATGGGCCTATAACTATTCCGTGACCATGAACTTGTCTGTGCGCGATGTCCAGACTCAATAGTTAATGAAATTAATTCGCAAATGTTTTATTAATTTATTTTTATTACTACTATTATTATTTAAGTTAATGTTTCAATTAATTTATTTTTATTATTGTTGTTAATACTTTAATTTGGTCATTTTTATTATTTTGGTTTTATTATATTTAGTTTTATTATGAGTATTAAATTTTTTTATTATTGATTATAAAATTTTTTATTCCTTTACTTTATTTTTATTTTTATTTTCTATTATTTTCTATCTTCCTTTTTAATACCTTTATTATTTATTTTATTTTATTTTTTTATTAACTTTTTTTCTCTCCCTCTCTCTTGCTCTCTCCTATATCTCATGCGTACACCTCCCCACCATTCTCTTTTTACGCAGTGGTCCCCTCCTAACCCTACTCGCGCCCCAAACCCCCTACCCCTTGCTCTCCTTCTCCGATGTCATGGTTGACCAACATTTCTCCCCTATAGCTCACCTCGCACCAGACCTACTAGCTATGTCTATCCCTCCTTCTCGCTGAACATCCCTCCTTCCAGTACATCTTTCACAAATCCATTGCAAGACTGCAATCCATTATTCCCTCTAGATCCGGCATCGGCGTCCCTCCCTCTCCTCTTTTGTCCAACGACCATGCCCCAACCACTTTTTTCTCCAGCTGAAGCTCCGAAAACTTTTCCCTCCGACTCAACCACCAGGTGACCCCACTACCCTTGTACTGGATAGCCAAAAAATAAACCCTCATTACTGCCTTGCACCCAGCTACGACCCCCCCGTCCTTCTTTATTTCTCTCGCTGGACCATCCCTGAGCTGAATCTGACCCTGCTACATCACCCCACCCTCATCCTGATGAAACCTTCACGCGCAACTCCTTTTTTTTGTCCGAACAACCGGTGGACTCCCCCTTTATTTTTCAGGTGCCGCACAATCACCAAAAACCTCCATTGACCCTCGATCAACCTTTCGGACCCCTCACGGTAGGCAATGAGTACCTTGTTGTTTATCCTGTTATTTTTTGTGGTGTTTCAGTTAGGGTATAGATTCCGATTGGTGAATTTTTTATGAAATTATGTGTTGTTTTGTTGTAGGGGTATCTTTGGTATTCTGGTAGTGCAAGTATCATGCAATGGGAGCATTGTGTTGTATAGCAAGGTTTTTCCTACACCGAGGTAGGTGGTTCCATGTCCACTTATTATTTGATTAATTAATCCGAAATTTAAATTATTTTAGAGTGTTATTTAAGTAATTTGTGTGGCGTGAAGTTTATTTTTGTTGATGTTTGATATGAATTGAAATTGTTTAGTAGTGTTCCATAATAATATGTGTACTTTCTACTGAAATATCATCGTTGGTTAATTGTTAGTGATTTTTTTAAATTTTGTGGTTAACATACTAATTTGTTTGTCTGGTGTGAATTTAATTTCTTTTACATGAGTTTTAGTATGTTTTAATGTGTTTAATACTTTGTTTATATGATATGAGTATGTTGTTTCTATAGAAACCCATGTCGAACTATTTATTAGTGTTTTATAAATAATGCAGTTACTTTGTTAGGATGTGCAAAGGGTGAAATTGGTGTTTTGGTGTAGCATCTTTATGAGTTATATCTAATGTGAGTATTCAAGTGGATTTTTGGTGTTTAAATACATGCAATGTAAGTTGAAATAGTTTAATAAATTATTTTAATGGTTTGTTTGATCATGAAAGTGCATTCTTTGACCGCTCATTGGTTGTAACTGTTTGTGTAAGTAATAAAAATTTTGTTTTGAAATACATTTAATGTACAAAAGATTTTATTAATGGTTTAAGTGTGTTTAAATCCTCGTGACACTCTTTTGAAAATTATTTATAAACTTTTTAAATGGTTCATTAAATTACGTCAATAGTGTGAAACGTGTTTGGAGAGTGTTTTCTACGCGTATTATTTCAAATGTATTTTGGGTGTGAAAATGGTGTATTTGGTGTGTGTAGTGTCTTTTTTGGTTTGGGTATATGATTATGACATATGACATGTAATTTTAAACACTTGATCACAACGGGGAATCTTGAGTACAAGGTGGGTGGACTAGGACTGGTGTGCTAGTGATACAGAAGTGTTATCAGCCTGGTATCACTCAGCTGGATTGAAAACTACAAAAGTAACTAAATTTTTGGATGATGTTGGGAGACCACTGGGTTATGGATGAGTTTACCTAATAGTGTCTCATGCAAAAGAATATATTTTTTTGTGTTTCTATACCATTGTTCATCGAGACACGATGTTATAGGGTCCCACTTCTTTCTAGTAACTTTAGGGCATCTTCCTTGTATTCTACTCCTCTAATTTTCACTCACCATTGGCACACGATGTGACATTGGGGTTACCATGGAAACTAGAGTGTGTTTGTGTTTTAATTTAATTTGTTTTCTTTAAAATTGTTATCCTTGAAACTATTTTCATTAAAATTGTATGATAATTTGTTTTTTTTTCATCTGTCAAATTGAAAATATATTTATCATTTAATAATTATGTGTGGAAACATTTTCTCAGTGGCATATTACTGGATCTTGGATCACACTGTACATACACATTTAGTTGTACGTAGATTCTATTTCGTTTGTATTCTTAGTCAATGCATCGTGCATAACATTAGTGTTTTGGGTCGTTAGTGGCATCCTTGTGTTGGTTTTGTTGAGGTGGCTTGGGGATGTGACTCCTCATGTCACACAAAGGTTTGAGTTGGATTTTTGGTTTCCCATTATTGTAGTCTTTTTTGTTTTATGGTTCAAGTGGAAAACATTAATTTTATCCCTAGATTAAGGGCCTATTTTTTGTTTGATTTTATATTTTAATTTATTCATATTGCTGTTTAATTATATATTTATTAAATTGGTTAAATCGTTCAAAAGTTTTATTTTGGATACATGGGAACTTGTGCCAGCCCTTGGTGATCGGGAATGCCCCCGGGCCTTACCGCGAACCGGGTCAGGTGCCAGTTTGAGGGAAACCTGACTTTGTTCATGACAAAATGGTATCAGAGGAGGTTTTTTTCTTGTTATTTGGGATGTCAATTAGATTGGAGATACAACTGTCGGTACTCGAGTGGTTGGTGCGGGATGAGCATCATGAAATCTTACTCGTTCTGATCCTCATGTAACCAGGGGTAGTCCAAGATTTATGTTTTTGGATTTGGTCATTTTGGATGGGAGTGACAATAAGAGTAAACCGGTATTGCATGCGGTCTCACCTGGTGTAACGACCCATGTGATGCCTGAGAGTACGGTTCGTCACTCATAGTGGTTGGCGCTTACCTAGGGCATGGTCTACTAAACCATGTGGCTAAGTCTAGCATGAAAACTAGTTCTCCATCTAGGTTATATAGTGATTGTGATGTCATGGTTCAGTTTTCGGTAGGCACTAAGGGGTTTTTAAAAGGAAATAGGACATTGGGGTTTCTCTTTTTTTTTTCTCTTACTGTGAGTTTGGCAAGAGTTTTTGGGTGCATTTCTCTTGGACATTATTTTTTGAATTTGTAATTTTTTATGTTGAAGTATAATTTCTGAAAGAACATCTTGAGTTATTTGATATCAAAGAGGATTATTTTGTAAATGAGACAAATTTTGAAAATTTATGTTAAATTTTTGAAATGGTTTTGGAAAAAGGTATTTTCAGAATATTTGGAATGTTTTGTTTTGAAACTAGAACAACCTTGTTTTGTCCAGTGGTATTCCTATGGGTACTCGTGTGTGCATGTGGACGTGATTAATGGAATGTTGATGGATCATGTGTATGGGTGATTGAGATGCACAAAAATGAATATTTGTAAGGCATCATGGAATATCAGTGGTGAGGGATTGATTTCTAAGGCTGCTTCTTGTTTCTAGAAAATTGGGATTTTTTCTAAAAATGTGTTCCTGTGATTAAATGGTTTTAGAAATTAGAAAATGGTATTGAGTCTGGAGTGAAAACGATGTGTTAAAAAGAGGTTTTGGGATTTTTTGTACTATTCATGGTATTTCAAACAGGTGGTTTTGTTTGAAAAATAATTGATGTTTTAAATTGGAATTATTGGATTTGTGTCTAGAATGTGGATGTTGGTTTTGTGAAGTGTTTGGATTTGTGGAAGGCTGTTTTGTGTTTCTTGTTTGGTTAATTACACTAGAAATGTCCCATGGGTTTCCAGCTGGTCTATCGGTAATTGGCTCAGCCTAGACTCCCAGTGGAGTAAAGGAGTTAGATTATGCTCGGTTGTGTTGAATGTTTGTAGACGAAAAGGTCGGTTGGATATCGTTGAATGCTTTGGGAAAGTTAGGAGTTTCTTGAATAACTCCAAATGTTTTGTAGTCATAAGTTGTATCAAGTATGTTTGGAGGACCAAGACTACACCATGAAATAGTGATTGTTCCATTTTCATTGCGAATGGGGATATTGTGGGTGAGCCACAATACTAACTTAATCATGTGGTTGTACATAAGGAAGTGAAGTTGAGGGGAATTGGTGGAGCTCTTAGGTGCAAGACCTATCAATAGATGGTGAAGGAGGTGTGTTGAACTTTCTGACGAGATAGTTTAGTTCCCCAAGGTTTTTTGGAACAATTAGTTTAAAGTTTGTAATAGTTGTTGGTCTTGTTAATATTGTGGTAAGTGAAGGTTCCTCATCTGACGAGGAGTGTGAAATGATGTGACATATTCTTCAAATGATCCTTCCATCAGTTCATGTTGCGTGTCTGACAAACCACTCAATCACTTATCTCTTGAGTTGTCAGCCAGATAGTCTATGTCAATAATCTAAAATATTATATAGTAATGGAGTGGTCACTTGGAACAAGAGGAGAAGTTTGTAGGGTGATTTTCTAGTGGAAGAAATTTTAGTCAAATATAGTCATCTTATGACTGCAAGGCGGTATATGCTTCATACATCTGGGCCGTATCCATAGGTCATGGGGTGAATCTTTTTCACACTCAAAACTAGTTGGACATGGGATGATCATGGTTTAACATTAGTCCCTCAGTCACAGGTTGGGGATGAATTAAATTTCTCTATTTTGGGGTCATCTCTGAAGGCGTCATTATGTTGTTAGGGGCATGTAGCAATTGTCTCCTTATTATCCTCTTATTTTATGGGAGTCTCTCTTGAGTCTTAAAGTGTTTCAGAGAATCTGTATTCTTGTAAATCTAGCTGGCGTTCTCTATGAACCCTCATGTGGTCGGTTATGGATTGAAATTGTTATTGTTTCATATATTCTATTGTCTTGTAGAATTTACATGTGCCTATCCATTTTTTTTCTAGGTTAGGGGTTTCCACTATCAAAATCATCTCACGAAGGAGAGTGTTGTCCAATGTAGGAATAATCGGTGCATAATAGCCTTTGTTGGTGGGTTTTTGATGAAGAGTTTAGTCAGAATCTCTCAAAGTAACTTGGGAATGCCTGTACAGGTGTTGTGGTGTTTGGAAAATTATAAAATAGTGGGGAGACCTAGTACGGGTCTTGCCGACGTCTCCACTTGTGTTGGTTTGGTTATACTTAGGGAGCTTGGTGAGTCAATCCAGTGTTAGAGGTTGTCTAGAGAACCAATATTTGGAAAAAATCATAATATGGTGGGGAGACCACCATAGGACAAAGTTGAGGAAAACTCTGTTTCAAAGTGTGCTTTGTGGGGAAACACCTTACTTTTTCTCTTGACTACCCTGCCCATGGTAGTTTTTTGTCTTAGGAAGTTTCTCGCTTATCGAGTGTTCTTGTAGATCTTGAGTGGCCTTGGTGAACTCTATGTTAGGGGTCTGGTTGTTCAATTTTGTAGTTGTGTTTGGAGCTGAATTCCTTGAAGTTGGTTATTTTACCCGGTGATTCTGGTTTTGAGATCTATATAGTTTTAGATTATGGGTGTTTTGAATGCTCGACCTTCTAGTGATTGGGGTTTGGTTTTAAGTGTATTCGCATTCTGGATTTGACTCTTGGGTTGACCAAGTCTTCTAGGACTTTATGGGGACAGAAAGTGTCATGGTGGGGAGAATTGTCACACCCCAACTGAAACTTCATTTTAATTTAATTATTTTGGGTCTTTCTTTTGATATTCAGTTTGAACCGAGTTTTATTTAGAAAAAAATGGGTTTTTATATAGGTACATGTCCATCCGTGCGACCATTCTCAGTTCCCATCCTTAATAATAGAGTGTTCAAGTATTAATTTTTTTATTATATAAGCGTACGACTATGCTGCGACCATGCACACGTCTGTGCACGATGTCCAGACTCAATAGATAATGCAATTAATTCATAGCTTGTATTATTATTTTAGTTTTATTTATAGTATTATTATTATTTAAGTTAATGTTTCAATTAGGTCATTATTATTATTATTTCAATTAATACTTTAATTTGGTTGTTTTTTTTAATTTGGTTTAATCATTTTGAGTTTTAGTATGAGTATTAAAATTTGATATTATTGGTTAGAATTTTGTTTTATTCTTTTAATTTATTTTTATTTTTATTTTCTTTTATTTTCTCTATTTTCTCCCTTTATTATTTATTTTACTTTCTTTTTTTCTCTTTTTTTCTCTCACTCTCTCTTTCCATTCCCTCTCTCCCTTGAGGACACCTCTGACCCTTTCTGTTTTTACACAGCAGTCCCCTCCTAAACCTACCCGCATCGCAAACCCCCTAACCCTTTCTCTCTTTATTCGGCATCATGGCTGACCGATGCCTCTCCCCTCTGGCCAACCTCATGCCACCCCCTGCTAGCTACATCCTTCCCTCCCTCGCACCACACAACCCTCCTTCCAGTCCATCTCTCACTAGTACCTCACCAGACATTCCTCCCTTCTTCCCTCTAGATCCTATACTGGAGACCCTCCCCATCCTCTTATGTCCAGCAACCGTGTTCCACCCCATTTGTTCTCCGGATGAAGCTCTGGCGGCTCTACCCTCCCACTCTACTTTTCGGTGACCCCGCTACCTCACACCAACCACCCAACTCTCACCCAGAATCGCCCCCCCCCGTCCTCCTTCACTGCTTTTTATGGACTAGACTTGCACCGACGTTGACCCTGATACCTCTCCCCACCCTCATTGAGAAGAAACCCCCATGCGTACATCCCTTTGTTCTTCTGAATAATCGATGGCATCCCCCTTTTTTTCTGGTGCCACGCAAGCCCCAACAACCTCCATTGACCCCCAACTGACCTCTCGAACCCCTCACCGTAGGTGCAGAGTACCTCATTGTTTATCCTTTTATTTTTTTCAATGTTGAAGTTAGGGTATAGATTTCAATTGGTTCATTTTATTATGTAATTATGTGGTGTTTTGTTTTAGGGGTATCTTTGGTCTTCTTGTAGTGCAAGCATAATGTGACAAGATATTTGTGTTGTTTTGCAAGTTTTTTCCTACACTGAGGTATGTGGTTCAACGTCCAATTATTATTTGATTAATTAATTTTCAATTTTAATTAGGTTATAGTGTTATTTAATTAATTTTTGTATCACATAGTTTATTTTATTGAAGTTTGATAAGCATTGAAATTTTTTAGTAGTGTGTTGTCATAATATGTGTACTAAATGCTGAAATCTCATATCTGGTTAATTGTTAGTGATTTTTTTAAATTACATGGTTAACTTATTAATTAGTTTTTTTGGTGTGAATTTATTTTTTTTAACTTGAGGTTTAGTATGTTTTAATGTGTTTATTAGTCTGTTTAGATGATATGAATATGTTGTTGCTGTAAAAACCCATGTCGAACTGTTTACTATTGTTTTTTAAATTGTGTCATTACTTTGTTATGATGTACAGAGGGTGAAATTGGTGTTTTAGTATAGAATATGTATGTGTTCTATCTTAAGTGAGTATGTGAGTAAATTCTTGGTTTTTTAAAGATATGCAACCTGTGTTGAAATTGTTTAATAAATTATATTAATGATTTTTTTGATCATGAATGTGTTTCTTTGAACATGCATTGTTTTTAACTAATTGTGTAAGTAATAAAGATTTTTTTTGAAATACTTTTACTTTTTGTAATATTTTTTTAATGGTTTAAGTTTGTGTAAAGACTGGTGACACTATTTTGAAAATGTTTTATAAATTTTTTAAATTGTTCATCAAATTATGCCAATGGGGTGAAATATGTTTAGATAATTTTGTGTGTTTGTATTATTTTAAATGAATTTTGTGTCTAAAAATGGTGGTTTTGGAGTGCGTAGTGTCTTGTATGGTTTTATTATATTATTATGACATATGAAATGAACTCTGCACCCCTCGATTACAAACATGAAGCCTGGGTACTAGGTGGGCGGACTAGCACTAGTGTTCTAGTGATATGGAAGTGGCATTGTCCAGGTTTCACTTTGCTAGACTGATGACTAAAACACTAAATAAACATTTCTATGATGTTGGGAGACCAATAAGTTATGGATGTGATACCCTACTGGTAGATCATGCATGAGAATGTATGTTTCTATGTTTCTATACCATTGTTCACTGAGACACAATGTTATAGGGTCCCATTTCTTGCTAGTATCTTTAGGGCATCTCCCATGTATTGTTGTCCTCCTTTACTTTTCACTCACTATCGGCACACAATGTGACTTTGGGGTTACCATGAAAACTAGAGTGTGTGTGTGTTTTATTTAAGTTGTTTTCCTTAAAATAGTTTTCCTTGAAAATATTTTCATTAAAATTGATTGATAATTTTTTTATTTTTCATTTGTAAAATTGCACATGTATTCTTCATTTAATAATTAACTATGGAACATTTTTCTCAGTGTCATCCTACTGGCTCTTGACTCACACCCTACATACACCTTTGGGTGTTTTTAGATCATGTTTAATTTGTATTCCAGGTTGATTCATCGTGTATAAAATAGGTGTTTCAGGTTGTTATTATCATCCTCATGATGGTTTGGGGGAGACAGATTGGGGATGTGACTCCTCATGTTGCACGAAGGTTTGAGTTGGAGTTTTGGTTTTCCATTGTTGTAGTCTCTTTTGGTTTTTTTGGTTCAAGTTGTAAAAATTAATTTTGACCCTAGTTTAGGGGAAGGTTTGGTTGTATGATTTTATTTTTGAATTTATTCATCTTAGTATTTGTTTTTATATTAATTTATTCTGGTAAATCATTCCGATGTTTTATTTTTGATACCCAGGCACTTGTGCCAGCCCGTGGGGATTGGGAATACCCCTCCGACTTTGAAACGTATATGGACCTGACCCTACTACATTACATAATTTTTATTTTAGGCAAGAAATCACTTTCTTTTAAATTGAGAATCATTTCAAGTTAATAGATTTAAAGAATTGGGACATAATAAATTTATAACATTACATATTGTAACAGAGTGGATACAATAAAAATAGTTTCCAATTTTTCAAAATATAAAATATTAAAGACTAAAACA
The DNA here is from genome assembly GCA_963277665.1 of Viscum album. Taxonomy (NCBI): domain Eukaryota; kingdom Viridiplantae; phylum Streptophyta; class Magnoliopsida; order Santalales; family Viscaceae; genus Viscum; species Viscum album. Next base: position 613,693,158 of record OY728119.1, on the reverse strand, counting down.
CAATTTCTTTGACAATTCTTACAACATTTAACTAGCTTTATTATTTTTCAAACACATCCTTATGACCTGTGAAAATCATTTAAAAAAATATGTGGTGAGAAAAAAGCTCAGTAATGGATGTGAAAGGAGGAAATATCACATTAGTCCATGAATAATTCTAATGTATGAAAACCTTTTCAAAAGACATAATATTTACTCATATATACTTAATTTGTGAAACATGATATTTACACAAAATTTAAAATATATATAAGATCATTAATATTACAATAAAGGTATCTTGGGGCATTACTTACATAATATTGTAACCCTCTTGACAACCTAATAATTTTTAACCATCACAGCTACCATACCATTTTTGTAACCATCGCTGTTACACTTGGAGTAAACATAAGGCTGACCTCCACCATACACAGACCCAATACATTGGAGGGATATATAGGTCCCACCCTTAATCATAATAAATTCCCAAGAACTAGAAGAAAATCATACAACTTGAATGATGACATAGAAAATTGTTTTTGAATTTTGTAAAACAGAATTTTAAAATAGAATTTTAAAGGAAAAAACCCTCTTACATAAATCAAATAATTGAAGCGAGAATTATTATAGTGGATGGAATATATATATACATTGTAAATATACATAATAAAACAAAATATAAATAGAACCCATCACACAGACCAATTCTATTACCACATAAATAACGAATTAGAAGGCTAACCCAATGAATGGAAATGGGGTTAAGAATTCCCTTACCCTGGGCTTGTCTTACATAAAACTTATTTAAATATTTTGTATAATGTTCAAAAGAGTGTTATTAATATCTTAAAGAAACATATACCTCTTTATAATACATTATATGATCATTTTATTACATTATTTCACCCATTAATTGTTAGTATTTTGTTCCTTGCACTGTTTTTGGGTGAGTTCTTTACCCGATTTTCATGATTGGTTCACGATGGATTATTCTTGTCGATTGGAAGTGAAACTAAAGAATTACAATGGAGTAGAATTTACATATTTTCAGAACTTTAAAATTTAATAATTATCATTTTTAATTCATACATGAGTATGATTCTTAAGTTAAAACATTAATGATGTTCCTTTAGATCATTTTAGTGGTTCTTTGATAATAACGACCACATTTTGTTTTATAATTTAAAACCATGTGTAAAAAATAATTCCAAAACCATGTATGAGACATAATAAATATATTATATCCTGGTTTATCCATAAAAATTGTTTCATGACCAGTCTTGAAGTAATTTAAGAAAATTGAAATCACGTCGTCCACGATTTCGGTAAATCGACACATCATAGACGGTTTTGATTCCTTGAATAAGTGAGAGAGGAGAAGAATATTGATGAGGAATTTTCCATGAACATGATAAAATACATAATTTAGAAGATTCTGGATCTTTTGTTCCTCTTGGATAATATGAGGTCAGGAAAAAATGAGAAAATAAAGGAACTCGAAATAAAAAAAAGATAAATTCCTTACGAAAATTCGCCAGCCTAACGACATTGTTTAAATTTTCATAAAATAATTTCATGAGAGAAAATGGGAATCTTGTCATTATTACATAATATGTAAATTAAGGGGGATATTGAATGAAATATCCTTACATAAGCCAATGGGAATGAAAAATAATAACATAAAATGAAAGGAGATGAAGAAAATGAAAGAGGATGTCTACCTCTTGATCTATTCTCCTTGAGATCCCTCTTATGGCCTTTGATTTTGTTCTTTTGGTGAGACCAGCTACTAAAGTATGTGGGGAAGAGACTTGGGAGGAGTATTGGGTATAATTTAGGTATGTATTAAGGCTTGATAGGAGTGGGGGGAAGTGTAAAATCAGGGTGGTATTTATAGTATAGGAGAGGAGGTATTTAACCTTATTTTAATAATTATTATAAAATATTTTCTCAAGATTATGAATAATCTTAATTAATGTGACCCAAAATAATAATAATGGAATGTGAGTTAGAAAAAAGTTGGCTTACATCACTTATGTTGTCAGAAATAGTGTATTTTACAGATAATTTTAATATACTGTATTTTACCGTATTTCACTATTCATCGAAAATTCAAGAATTTCATAAAAATCCCAAAAATTTACCCTTACAATTTCTTGATGTGTAGAATTCAAAAATGAACTTCATTTATGTAAAATAATATTCAAAATATTATTAATTTAATTTTAAAATATAATCATTCTTAATTCAAAAATTAATAATTTAAAAACTACAACTTATTTTATATCACATTGAAAAATTAACCAATATGTCATTATATTAAATCCATATGAAAATAAAATAATAACATAATTTACTATTAATTAGGGTCATAATACTATTCATATACACTATTCATAAGGGTATGTTACTATTCACCCAAAAATCAAGCTGGTTCCATTAGACTCCAAATGACATACTGAACACAATTTTAGATGACTGTTTTTTAATTCGAAACATAGAAGTGGAAAAATTATTTTTAAAGGATAGATATAAATATCTAATTAAAACAAATTTTAATGCATTTCCATTTATTTTTAGAAAAGCATGGGGTGTTACATTATCCCTAGCTTCTGGAAATTGTGTCCTCGTAATTTTATTTACTTATTAAACAAGTGTGGGTACCTTTGACTCATAGCATTTTCAAAATTCGATGTTGCTTCTTCTACCATGTGGTTTCTCCAAAAAAACCTTTACTTCGTGGATTACCTTATTCTTCAATACATGTTCCCTTTGATCAAGGATCTGAACTAGTTTCTCTTCATAGGAATGGTTATCTTCCTGCTAAACTGATTTTGGGCCCAAGACATGTGATGAATCTGGCACATACTTTCTCAACATCAAAACATGAAAAGCATTGTGTTCCTGAGATAAAATCAGAATAAAAGCTACTCAGTTTGCAACTCGTCTAACTTTCACCAAGATTTGAAAAGGACTAATGAATCGTGCACTTAACTTCCCTTTATTATCGAAATGCATTACACTTTTCCAAGGAGAGATTTTAAGAAAAACATGGTCACCTACCTCCAAAGAGAGGTCTTTCCTTCTATTATCTTCATAACGTTTCTGCCTACTCTGAGCTGTCCTCATGTGATTCTAGATCTTCTTCACTATCTCAGTCGCTTCCTCTACTAATTCTAGAAACATACTCATTTTAACCAATTATACGCTTTTCTTTAGCTCACGGTCTTCTTTATGCACTTGCATAATTCTGTCTGATAACGATTATTTCAATGAAACTTGAGACAAACCAGAGGTATTTATTGCACAAAAAACTTCTAAGCCAAAATTCATCAAATCATTAATAAATGGATAATTTTCCAAAGGTAAAATTGTTAATGATGCATGATGTTTTTTACTAAATGCATCTGCTAATTTTTTTTTCTTTTCCAGGACTGTAATTGATCATGCAATCATAATCCTCTATTAGTTCAATCCATCTTCTCTGTCTCATGTTTAATTCCTTCTGAGTGAATATATACTTCAGAATTTTATGGTTAGTACATAATTGACATTTGGCTCCATATAAATGAGGCCTCAAAATTTTCAAAGCAAAAACCACTGCTGCCAATTCCAAATCATGTGGGGGATAATTTAACTCATGAGGTTTAAGTTGTCTTGAAGAATAAAAAATTACATGATCATTAGGCATCAAAACACAACCAAGTCACTTAAATGAAGAATTACTATAGATGAGAAACTCACTATTTCAGGAAGGAATGGAAAAAAATGGAGCATTCACCAATATATTCTTCAGTTCCTGATAAAAATTACAATATTCTCTCTAAATAAATTTAACCCACTTTCGTGTTAACTTAGTTATCTGTCCAGATAAACATGATAATTTTTTAACAAAACTTCTATAATAACCTTCTAATCCATTAAAACTACAAATATCTATAACATTTTTAGGTCTTGGACATTCGTCAACAATATTTTTAGAAGGATTAACTGTTATTCCATCCCTATTTACAATGTTCCCAAGAAAAGAAATATGTTGCTACTAAAAATCACACTTGCTGAATTTTCCATACTGTTTATTTTCCTTTAAGGTGTGTAAAAGTACCCTTATATGTTTTTCATGCTCCTCTTTATTTTTAAAAAATACTATAATGTCATCAATAAACACAACCACAAACATATCCAAGAACTCATGAAATATTCTATTAATAAGATCCATGAATACTGTAGGTGAATTAGTTAATCCAAATGGCATAACAGTAAATTCATAATTCCCATATCTAGTACAAAAGGCTATTTTCAGGATGTCATCCTCCTTCAACTTCAACTGATGGTATCCAGATCTCAAGTCAATCATGGAAAAGAACTGAGATCCCTAGAGCTAATCAAACAATCCATCGATGCGAGGCAAATGATACTTTTTTTAACAGTGATGTTATTAAATAAACTATAATTAATGTAAAGTATCCTGGAACAATATTTCTTTTTAACAAACAAAACAGGTTCTCCCCATGGTGAAGTTATAGGATGAATGAAGCCTTTATCAAGAAAATCCTGCAACTAATTTTTTAATTCAAGAAGTTCTATTTGATCCATACAATATGGGAGTTTTGAAATTGTCTTATCATAAGAAACTAATTCAATTGTGAACATGACTTATCGATCATGTATGACACTGGGTAACTCATCAAGAAAAACATCAAGGTGGTGGTACTCTGGCCCATTCACGAGGGGTCCTTTGGGGAAAAAAGGGGGATTTCAAGCCTTGTTTTCAGGCCACTTGGCCTTGGGCCTTCGGGCTATGTAACGGGTCTCCCTCTACCAAGTCTAAAAGAGGTATTTGGTTTAATAATAAATTGAGGATTCAGCCGCAATTTTTTTTAAAAAATATCATTAATTTCCTATCTAATATATCATAATATATCCTTAAGAATAACATAATTTATTAATACCATCCTTATATCTATCCTTGTATGGTAGTGATTGAAAATAAAGCACAGTGCATTGTGGTGGTGGTATTGTGGCCCATTCACGAAAAAATATTTTATTCTTCTTAATGGATGAGGTATATTAATAAAATTTGATAATAAAGATAACATAATAATATTAGTGTATAAAAAGGATACTAATATCATTATATTAGTGTGTCTATAATTTATTTTAATGAATATAATTAAGAGTAAAAGATAAGTAGTTGATAATAATAACGTTAGGGACTTGAATTTTCCTTGGAAATATTATTAGAAATGAATTTTATATGCTAAATAATGGTGACCAGAAGTTTTTAAATATAATAAAGTGTTCTAAGAGGATAAAAAGGTAATATTTTTAAAGATAAATTATTTTGATAGGTGAGATTTTAAGGGGATGGTGTGTTACCCATTTATAAGTGAAGGGAAATGTAGTTTTGAGAGTAACCCTTACATTTTTGATAATATAAGTTTACTATTCAAGGTTTGATGGGAAAAAAACAGAAAATAGTTGTGGGTATAGGGAGTGTGGTTTGAAAATTGCCTAAAAAACACCCTTTGAGACAACATTGAGTGTTTGAGGGAGTTTTTTAAATTTAAACTTTTACACTAATTTACTTTTACCTTGGTAATAAATTTATATCCTTAATAATTAATTTTCAATATTAAGATTTAACCGTTTACCAAATTTGGCTCTTATAATTTAAAATTTGAAAATAATTTCATCAACTTTTTTAAAGATGTGAAATGTCAATTTTAAAAGAAAACACACTTAATTATGTAAAAATAGTTTAAAAAAATTAATTATTTTCAACAGTAAATTTATATATAAAATAAAATAATAATGTACACAAATTTTAATGAAATTAATTAATGAATTATAAAAAATGGATTTGGGGTTTTCAAATCAATTATAAAAAATAATTTCGTTAGGAAATACTAGATTCATAGAAAATATTGAGCCTATTATTTTTATTAAAGTAACATTTTAATTATTTATAAAATTTTAGGACATATTATTTATAGGATCAAATTATATGTTAAAATTATACATTTTATTCCATTCATTAATATTTTATTACATTAAAGCTATTATTTAAACATCCATGTCATCCTTATATAATTAAAAAGTCATAAAATTTACAAGTTACATAAAAACCATAATTTTAGACTAAAAATTATCTTTTCAAAAAGATATAAAAAATCATACAATTCTAATTGGATGTAATGATGTCAAAAAATAAGTTATTTTGTTAAATTTCAAATTTTAAAATTAATCATATAAATAAATTCAGTAATAAATTCTATTTAATAGGTGAATTTCATGATATCTAAAAATATAGTGTTTACTTAATACAGTATAATATAGAGTATTAAAAGCATATACAGTTTTAGTGGATGTACTTCATTCATGGTTAGAAATAACCGATGGTGCACAATAATTACTTTTATGTGATTTTTTAATATCCCATTTATGAATGAATGTTGTGTATTTAGTTTCTTTCTTATATTATACAGAACATTTTATAATCTTGTTTCAATCCTTTTAATGTAATATTGAGTTGTTCAATAAATTATATACATAAATAATAATAATAATGGATCCTAAATGTTGGGGTGTTACATTATCCCCTTAAATAAATCACATCATTAATAATTTAAATTATTACTTATTAATGAACTAAGTTAAGGTTATATATAAAGGGACATGATATTGAATTTTATTTAGATGTAATAATCACATATATTTACTTAATAAAAGAATAATCAATATATTGTATTTCCTTCTAACCATTTGAGTTAAATACCTCTCATGGTTTGGTGTTAATAACTTTTATTCATTTTCCTTGATTTCATAGTCTTCATTAAGGTGAAAAATTATCATGAATTGGTATGAGGTATCAAATTTGATTCCCTATTATTTTAATAAATTCCCCATACACACCAATCTATCAAACCTCAAGTTTATTCAACTTTGCAGTGTTAAGGAAAGTTGAGGTTGGATGATAAATTCAATGAACAATGAAACTCCTCCTCATATGGATTATTGAAATCCATGTTTAGACCACTCTTTATAGTTTATACAGTAACATAATCTAACACATAATCACGTACTCTCTATGGATTATACCTTACCTACATCTCCAACCCGAATATAAAAACAGAAATTTTCTCAACCAAGGGTTTCACCAGTCCCAATGTTTCCTTATTTTGGAATCCCTTCCAGTTAAAGGTTGGAAGGTGTGATGCACTATACCAATACTCTCTGATCTGGTTTCATAAACATGTACTTTACATACTCACTTCATTTACAAATAAACAATCATTGATATTACCATAATCATTTACCAAATTAGTAATTATTATTGAATCTTTTATATCCCAAGTATATTTTTAAGTTTATAGGTTTAGATAATTGAGAAAAATCATAAACTAATAAATACTAAGTTCTTTGAATTAAATATACTTTTCCCTAAAAACTACTTAATCCATAACAATTATTCAATATCTCGTAAAAAATATCAACAAAATCTATCCAATTATAAATATAATTTTTAATCATTTTCTTCAGAACATTTTAAAATATATAAAAATATTGGGAATATAGAAATGATCAGTATGGGAAACAAGTAATCGAATTTTCCAAAACATAAATATGTTATAAATAATATGTAATGGGTAAATGATCTAGATAATTAAATTATAAACTATAACTGAGAACAATTTATATCCATGATAATAAATTAAAACATGTATATCAATAATTACTCATCTCATAATGTTGTAATTCATAATTATGGACAGCAAGAAAAAATTTTCAAGGACTTGTTCCAAGACACCATACTGGAATGGGGAGAGGTATACACCAAACACACAAATATTTTGGCTCATGATACCTATCAATGCATTGAGGGGATATATAATTCTAGGCCCCTATTTTCAATTATTTATTCCCAATTCATTCACTATAATATTGTACAATTCATTTCATATTGTTCCCTAAGTAACATCTAGATGAATAAAAAATGGATATTTGAACAATTAAGAATACTTAATTCCAATGCATACTCAACCTATGTTATAAATATATAATCATCAAGATTGTTAATAATTTTCCATGTTCTAATAAAATGGATAACATGATTATAACCCATATAAAAGAATCAGGTGGATTTTTAAACCCTACATATTTAGCTTACCCATAATCTTACATATTGGAATAACATTATACAAATGCCAACACTTTTACCCATGTCATTAATATGGCGAACACATGATCATAAACCATCCATAGAAATAACATGGATGGTTTAAATAGAAAATTTCCTACTAAAACAGAGGAAATATTTAATTGTTATGACATAAATGAGAAACACCCTTTCAAAAAAAACACTTCAATCAGTATCACCAACAAAGATGTCAAAAAGAAAATTGTCTGATACCTTGATTTCAATCCATTAACTGATAATATATATATATATATATATTAGGATAAATTGTGAAACATAAAACCCATTAAGGTAAATAATTTTGAAAATGGTTTGGGAAATGGATTTTGAAGCTTAAATGACCTTTTAGACAAAAATTTTAACATTAATGTAAAATAAATATTTACCTTCCACATTCTAAGGTGACATTTAAAAAGGTGATTTGAAAGATTATTAAAAACATTAATTTTATAAATAATCTCTAATAATGGATTATATAAAATTCATAATGTTTATATTGTAAAAAAGGAGTGGTTGAAGGAAAAACATATGAATTATAAAGGAAAAGACTTTGTTATTATTTTTCAAATGCCTTTGTTTCAAACTAACATTTTATGAAGAGTAAACAAAATTCATTTTCATTAAAACCTAATTTACTGAATGAATATTATAAAATTCCATATAAAAAAATATTAGGGTTTGATAACTCAATCATGGAAAATAAAACCTCAATATTAGTCAATATAACATAAATAAAGGAGATATGATTTATCAATATCCATTATAAGAAACATATCCCAAGAATAATAAAACATTTGAAAATAAATTTATGCCCTAAACATTAAAACAATTAGATAATAAAATATAATTCAATAAAAGGGAATAATGTACCAAAATTATGAGAAATAAGTTCATGATAAATATCATAACTCAATGAATCAAAATTGAGTTAAAAAAACTCTTACAACTAGGTTAACACTTGCGTCAAATAAATTTTTTTGAAAAGAAATTGATTTTGTATATTTTATTAGATGAATTACTTGTTAATTAATAATATAACATTCATCAAATAATAAATAAATATAATACTATAAATAAGGTAACATTTTTCTTAATATGTAACTTGTCTCAAAGAATTTTAATTGAGACGAGTAAAACTATTATAGCTTGAGTAAAAAGTTAATAAAACCCATCACAATAGAGTGAATGTAATTGATCTTAATTTAAAATGATTAAAAAAATAATACATTATACTTAACCTAAAATAGGAAGTATATAAACCAAATAAATAAAATTATGTTCATATTATTAAATATATCTCAAAGAGATGACTTTGAGATGAAAACACTTACCTTAGTTCTGATTTGCATTTCACTTGAACCAATCATTCTGGATAACTAAATTATGTTAATTAAAATATTAATCATGAATCATATTCATAACTAATTCCATATATTATTATCATTTATATTCATTCTATAAAAATATATATCTATAATTTTTTTATTATTTTCAACTTCGGGTGTAAGTAATCTTTATCTTTGTTAACTGGATTCACAACAATGGGGTTGATATATATTATTTTTCAGAAGTAAATAATTACCATATTATATAAGGTACTAGAATATATTTTTAAATATATTTTATAAAGCTATAATCACATTTCATGGATTTTTTGATTATAATTCATGAGGATGAAGTCAACGACTTGCATTTTTCAGAGATTTATAATGAAAAAAAGGTGTTTTCTTAATTAATGGGTTAAATATTGATATAATATTACCAAAATAAAAGAATTATTTACATATTTATACCATATTATAATGTAAAATATTTTTAATAGTATTCTATGATATACATGCATATCATTTTTCAGGTGGGTTGTCAAACAAACCCAGATATTATCCTACCATGATTAATGAATGATTACGTGGTAATTTGGTTGTAATATCATTTTATAAGAATCATAATAATCTTATTTAGTTTTTATTATTATAATATAATATAATTTTAAATAATTATAAATAAAATACAATTTATTTAAAGATTTTACTTAGAATGAAGATATCATTTTCTCCATAGTATCTCATTTTAAACGATTGAATAAATGATAAACGTTTACTGATCATATCATTAATATATCATCTTATTTTTAATACCATAACATTAATTATATAATAATAAAAATATTTATCCTGTAATCCCATCCTCAAATACATCCATGAAATGTGTTAATGAAAAATAGAACTTATTTTTCTATGGAGTCGTTAGTCTGCATGTATGCAGAGATGATGATTTCATTTTCATAGAAATCGATGAAGGAGTACTGTGAATTATTTTTTCAGAACAATAAAAATTATTTAAATATCATAATTATTTATTAAATTTTCATTTTATAACATCATTTTATGGTGTTTAAGGAAAATGAATCGTGTTAAAACATTATGGTGGTATTTCACACACAACATAAATGACACTTTCATTTTTATTAATAGAAAAGGGAAAAAGTGATTAATGATTATTCACATATAATAAAAAAAATTAACTATATACCCAAATATTATTTAATTTCATATATATTTGAAAACTATAATTATAAAGGAGAAACATAAAAGAAAAAATTTATGTAAAAATGATCACTCACGTTGAGAACATCTAGATTTCCTTAGACGATCCCTTGGAAATTGATAGAATAAGATAATCTCTTTTGACCAGAAGTTCTATAGTGTAAAATAGTATTATAGGGAAAGGAAAATAATGTAGGTTTTCAGTAATAAAATTAATTTTTAGAATTTCCTTAAAGGGGTGGTGAGATAGCCTTTTTATAATTTGTTAGAATGATGTTTTTGTAAATATTTCAAGTAAATTAAAAGGGATCACTTGTTAAACATGAAAAGTGTCTAAAAAACTGAGAAATGATATATTATAGAATATATATAAGGTAAAGTAAAACCTCATTCACTCAAATATATAATTTTTATCATTTTTTAAATCCATTTACCCCTTGAATGATTACTTCTACCATTTTATCTTTTACCACGTTAAATAGTTTTTACATAAGGAAACATAATATTTATTAACAAAAATAATGTGGTACTTATTAGATAATTTGGACCAAATGATTATAAATTTTAAATAAACTTAATTTGATTAAATGTATAAAAGTGATAAAAAAATTTAAAATAAAATATCTTTAATGTACTAAATTTGTTCTTTTTAGAAAATATTACTTATGTACTAAAATATCAAATATGGGTTTGTAAATTTCCAAAAAATTAACATTATAAATTAACATATAAAAAATTATTTGGTCACAGAGTTTTTTTTTCATAATATTCAATCCAAACATTTAAAGTAATATGTTTACAGAAGTCTTGTTATTTATAAAAAACATTTTCACCTAAAAATCATTTTTTTAGAGAAATGAAAAAAAATTCATATTAATAAAATATTACTATGATGAATCCAAAAATAGTGTTTATTTACTCAAATTAAAATTATAAAAATTATATATTTGATAAAAATAAAATTTTAAGAATATTAAAAATTCTCATTTATATTTACTATTATTTATTAATTAAATCAGTATCAACCAACTATTAAAATAAAATATATTTTATCACCAATAATCTCAAGTTTATTAAATTAGAAATCCATATCTCCTTGAAAGGAAATATTTTGAAAAATACATTTTTAAGTATAAAATGATCATATTAGTCATTTTAGAAATACCAAATAATTTTCCTTCATATTAAAAGTATAATTGATGTTGTTTCAATACATATTTCAAAAAGTTTTAAATCCAATTCATTCACTTTAATTATATGGAATAGATTTAGTAGTCATACTTAAATTTTGTTTATAACTATATCAGAGTTTAATTTTAGTTCAGTATTACATATAGATAAAGGTATCAAACACCCATGGATTATTTGAAGGATTTTATATATTAAAATATCAGTTTGTTAAATACTCCCTTCAATAAATTTATTTCTTCTAATTTGACACATAATGTCAAAATAATTTCTCTAGGGAACTCATTATTATCCATACATTACTAGATGATCATGGGAATATTGAGGATGTGGAAATAAAATTATAATAGATTTATGAAGGGAGATCATAGAAACCTATTTTCATATAAAATTATATAAAGGGAATAATCTTAATATATATGAAAATATCTTCCCAAATTTGTTGAAAATGATTATATGATAATAAAAACACAAGTGGTTTTTTATATTTAAAACTCAATATCTAGGAGTTTATTAAAACTTACATTACATAAGACATTAGAAAATCTAGAGTGAAAAGTCACTATCTAATTTATTAGTTGTAGTTCTTTAATATTTGCATTGTTTTCATGGTTCCTAGTGAAAATTTTCCTCATTGACCCTAGGATTGGGACATTATGTCTCTTAATTAAAAAATATATTATAATTCAAGAAACATGTTTTTATAATTCCTCTCTTTCACTAAAACTTGTGAGTCTGGTGACCTTCATATCCATACATATAGTACTTACCTTTCCCTTTAAAGTAATTCCACCATTCTTCTTCCCACATTTTATAAATTTAGGAAATTATATCTTATTTTCTTTTTTTTATTAGTCAACCAAATACATGTGAGATTACATCTATCTTTTATTTTGTATATTTGATATTTCATCTATGTTCACACTATTAATTAAAATATTCATAGTCAATTTGGAATAAACCCAATATTTCAAAATCTATCTGATATCCCATTATCTAGTTCATTTGGACAGTTTCTATGTTTTCATTAACATATATTTTTAAATTGGTTCCTTTGTGATTCAACCATTACTAAAACAAAAAGAGTTTTCATGAGTGATGAGTATTATATGGGAATTATCTTCAATTAACTTATTGAAATTTAACTTCGTGATGACTCACATTATAATAATATAACATTAGATTATAGTTTATAAAACTCAACATGTATCATATTTGGTTCAACCTGCATCACTCTCAGTTTATCATATATCATTATTGGTTAAAAAAAGTTAATTTATGCTCAATTCTCTCATACTTTATTACATAATCCTAAATTAATGACCCCAAATCACAATGTACTTCCCAAAAATAATTAAAATCTGTGATATCAAAATCTAACTTATCCATTTTCTAGGATCAAACATATCGATTAATACACTCCTTAACATAATAATCTATACATTTCAATCAATGTTTTCTATGGTCATTTTCTTATTATATTATCTAAGATAAATATATCCAAATACCTCATAATGGTTCACAAATAGTTTATGTGTAAAACAAAAAAGATCAACTGAGACTGTAAAACTTGGTTTGTTGGTAGGCCTCTTTATTGTGTATCATGTGATGGTCAAGTTAATACCTAATTAAACCTTTTTAGGTTTATTATGACTTCGTACATAAATTCCAGAGCTTTTATCTACTTGTATTGCCCATACATGGATGTAATTATTAGGAAAATCAAATAATATCTAATTTAACTAAACATCAAGATGTTATCTTATACTTATAATTTCTCCTTACAATTATCCATAGGGTTTTCAAAAAAAGTTCACTTATTCTAATCACTAAATAAAATGATAATTATTACCTTAACATTAAATCTCATTCTATCCCAAAGGGTTATCTATACCATTTCAATTATGAAGAATATTACCTTATAAACCCTTAAATTATCCTAAAACACCATTTTCCCCAAATTTATCTAAAAATTTCATTTGATATTGACTATGATGCATCAGAATTGTACTCATTGATTTGATTACATAAACACATATTTTATACTATAAAATTTATTCTAGATATAATATTTTTGAAATAAACATCCTTAATTACACAATCAATATTGATTAAATCATCTCTTATATCCCAAGGATCATTTCAGGTGAAGTGATTTATAAGATTACAACTAATCATAAAATAATGTCGAACATGTTCTACATAATGGAGATTTTTTTTCAAAACTACTTAATTGATAACAATTCCTCGACATCTCACAAACATTATCCACACATGATATCATGTTAGAAATATCATGTGTAATAATTTTCTTCATATTCTAGTTAAATTGATACAAAATAAGGGGTGAGATCAAATTCCCAGAAAGGGAAATATATAACTGATGTTTTCAAAACAAAAGATGGTATACATAATATGGTAGGGGTAAATGATATGAATAATTCCATAATATTACATAATTGAGATCATTAAATATCCAAAAAAATAAACTAAAACATTTATATGAATAATTATTGATATCATACAGATGTAATTTATAATTCTAGACACCAAAATCATATTGGAAATTCCATGTGCCAAGACAATATACTAATATAGGGAGAGGTATAAACCCAAACCCTAGTTATTTTGTCTCATGAGACCTATCCATACATCAAGGGGATATATAATTCTAGGCACTAACCATCACTTTTTTATGTCCAATTCATTCACTATAAGAGTCAATAAGAAAGTTTATACTCTCCCCTATGAAAAGTTCGGCGGAATAAAAACATAACTAACTGTATAATGAAGAATATGGAATGTCAATACATAATGAAACCATATCAAAAATGAATAATCCGTAATAATGTAAATAATTTCCCCATTTTAAATAAAAGGGATAAAATTATCATCATCCAACCATATTAATAAAGTGGATGGTTACACAATACATACTTTACTTTCCCATAATCATATGTATTGTAATAACATCATACTTAACACAAATACTTTTTTCCATGTCAATAAGATGGAAACATGATCATAACCCATCATGAGAAAGATAGAGGATAGTATCAAAAAAAATTAAACCCTATGAAAAATGATAATCTAGAAGGGTGTTGACTTAAATTAAAAACATCCCTTTAAAAATAAAGCTTTGATCTATACCACAAAATAAGGGATCAAGAATCGAATTTTTTGATATAACAAGTTCAATCCCCCAAATGAATATATATATATATATATATATATTTGAATAAATCATGAAACATTAACCCCATTAGTGTTAAAACTTTTTAAAATGATATGTTAAATAGAATAGAAAACATAAAATATTTTTTAAAAACTTTTTTGACAAAGGAAACATGCGGCATAAAATGTAACATGTCTCCAGGAAAAAATTGATACCAAGAAAACCCCTACGGCTTGGGTAACATTTTAATCCAACCCCTTGAAATAAAGGCCATGTAATTGAACATAGAATGATATTATTAATATATAAGTAATGACATGATATCTAAATATGTATTGTATACACCACATAAATGAAATTAGCTTCATAATACCAAACATGTATCAAAGAGAGGAGTTTTAGATGAAAAGTCTTACCCAAATCTTGATTCATTCTATAAATTCAACCAGAATCATGAATAATTAGACCAAGTTCATTAAATAAATATACAATACCATTATTCATAAAAATAACCATTAATACTCCTCATTTACAATCATTCTAAACATATATATAAGTTAGCTTTTACATATTTTCAACACCAGATTTAAGTAATCTGTGTCTCTTTAAACTAGTTTCACAATAGTGATGTTGTCATATATATTTTTTAAAAAGAAAATAATTCATATATCATATATGTAACTATAATATATTTTAAATGATAGTTTATAATGTTATAATCACATTTCATTGATGTTTTTATTACGATCCATGAGGATCAAATCAACGAAAAGCATCTTTTGGGGATTATTAATGTATGAAAGGTTTTCTCAATTAATGAGTAATTTTTTAAAATAAAATTATCATAAAAATTATTAATTATTTATATAATATTATTCCAGTAATGTCTTTTATTTTCATCTATGATATACATGCATCATATTGTTCAAGTAGGTCGTTAAACCGACCCAAACACGAACCTACTATGATTAATGGATGATTATGGGGGTTTCAATTGAAATATCATTATAATAGAATAGTAATTATAAAATATAATTTTTATTATAGTGTTCAATAATAATTTTCATGAATTATTAAGTGAATATAATTTATATAACGTTATTACTTTGAAATAATAGATCAATTTTCTCTTAGTATGCTCATTTTAAATGATTGATTAAACGATAATGATTTGTTAATCATATCATGAATTAATAATAAAATTTGAAATAATAATATGTAATGATATAAAAAAATAATATTTATCCTTCAATCTCATCCTTATATAAATCCATGAAAGTATGTACTCAACAATGGAATACACCGTTCGATGGAAGTGGTAGTCCGCACGTACAAATGAATGATTATTTCATTTTCATAGAAAGTGGGCAACGAGGACTGTTGTTTATTATTTCATAATAATAAAAATGATAAAAATATAATAATTATTTATAAAATTAGAATTTATTCTAACCTTGAAAGGTGGTTGCGGAAAACAAAACATGTTGATCGTGGAGGCAGTAATCCACACAACACACAAATTACAGTTTCATTTTTCATAATAGAAAAGGGAAATGAGATTATGGATTATTTACATAAAATAATAAAATTAATTATATATAAAATAATTATTTCATTTAAGAGTGACTTGAAAATTATAATTGGAAAATAAAAAACAGAAAATAAAGAAGTTAACCAAAAATGATTACTCATATTGAGTGCGTCACGATTCCCTTGGAATATCCCCTGTAAATGGATGGAATATGGTAAAATATTGTGACCAGAATCTCAAGACAGTAAGAGGTTATTTTGGGGTATATAAAAATATCAGGTTTTCTGGAGAAAACATAATTTTGGGGAGTTCCATGAAGGGGCTATGAGCATAAACTTCAATAATTGTTGAGAATGACAATTTTGTAAATATTTCAACATAATATAAATTGAGAACATGTTGAACAAGTAATGTGGCTACAAAATTAATAAATAATGGAATGGAAAAAAATATAAATTCTATTAAATCCATATCCCCTCAATTATTAAATTTTTTATAATATCTTCCAATCCCTTTACCCCTTTAGTGGGTACTTTTAATGTCTTATCTTTTACCATCCTAACAAGTTTTTATCTAAGGTAACATAATATTTTTGAATAAAAATAATGTTTTTACAATTAAATATTTTTGAAAAATATATTTTAAATTTAAAATAAATTTTGTTCGATTCATTTTATAAATTTCATAAAAACCAATTTTAAAATATAAATATATAATGTATTAAAAAAATATATGTGAATATATTACTTATTTTTTATAATATAAAATATGGGTTTTTAAAGTAGAAAAAATAATTTTAAAATTATAAATACAAATAAAATTACCTATTTGGCATTATAAAAATGTTTTAGGGATTTAAAATTCATAATAATATAGGAATAATGTCATAAAATTCATATTATCTGTAAAGATGAAATTTTCACCTAAAAATAATTCTTTGTAGAAAAATATCAATTATAAATATTTACAAAATATTACAATGATGAATTCAAAAATAATATTAATTTTGTTAAATTAAATTTACAAATTTTATATGTTTAACTTCTAAATAAAAATATGAGATAAAATAAAAAATAATTTTCATAGGAAAAAAGGTTTTTAATAATATTATCAATTATCATTCATATTTCCCATAATATACTAGTTAAATTAGTAGTAACAAACTATTAAAATAAAATATATTTTATCATCATTAAACAAACGTTTCATGAAATAGAAATTCTTATCTTATAGAAAATAATACATATAAAAATATATTTATAAGTATAAAATGACCATATTAGTCATTATATCTATACCAATTGAATATAGTCTATATGAAAATTATAATTTATTTTATTTATATGAATATTTAGAAAATATATTATTAATATAAATTCTTACTAATTCAATTGATAGGTTTTATGATCCGTACTTATTATTTTTATTTTTATCTAAATATATCTTGGTTTCCCTTTAGTTCCTTATTTCTTATGTAGCAAACTATCAATCATATTTGGATCTTTTTAAGGAGGTAATATATTAAAATATTTGGGTCACACACCTATGGATGAATTCCCATCAATGACTACTCTAGGTGAATCATCATGTTCCCAACCAAGGCCTTCCAAGTCTTGAACTATTTCTCACAGACTATATTGGCCCATGCGATATGGAGCCTCGAACCATAATTCTACGATGCTCTAAACCTCAAGGTCACATGGAGAACTCCCCATTTTCATGTAATCACTATGTGTTATTTCACTATAGAAGTGGTGTCAAAGAGTTTTATTTTAAATCCAACATTTTCCTAATGCATTCAACCACTGTAGAAACATTGAGGCCTATATTTGGAAGTTGTGAATTGATGGATAATGATAAATAAAATTCATTGTTATTATCTAATATTGTAGTGAAATTAATATTTTTTAGTGAAAGTTGTGGGTTTATGACTCTACCCCAATCGATTATTCCATTATGGATGACATTTTGGGTATTCTAACGGTGATATGTAGATAAAGATTCTATCTTTAAAATGTTAATCTATTAGTAGATTAACATTAAATACATCTCAAATACCCAAACTAAGATTTATGTTCCAATAAAAATAAATTTTAAAATTGAACCATCATACAACGTTGTGGTTTATTTGATAAATGATACATTAGGGTGGTATAAAAAAATAGTATTGAAAACATAGAGTTTAAAAAATGAAGATTGCACATTCATAATTATGATGTGAAAGATTTTGTTACCATAATCTCTCTCATCCACAAAATTAATAGATTCCATACGTTTCCCAGGGTTGTGGTGGCTATGCATAACTACCATTCTGATTATCCTCTATTTTATTACATTGACTGGATTAATTTTCATGTTTTACAACATCAATGAATTGGATCATTAGTGGTTATTTTTATGCATAATTTTCAATCCCATCATGTTAAATTTCATCTTTTTATTTCTATAGTAATTTTATTCTTGATTATAACCTCTTGCACATTTAATGAATTTTATATTACTCTTGAGGAAATTGATTTATTTCCACTTCTAGTATATATTACATATAGGTGTTGGAAATCACTTATTTCATTATGATAATTAAATAAATTAGCTTGAGCCTCATTCTTTATTGTTTTCTTCACTCTGATTTAAAACTATTGTTAAATTGATAATCATATATCTCGATAGTTGGTTTGGAATAATTGCAAAATTTCTTATTCCATAACCCATTCTAGTAGTATGATCATTGACATAATGATCACATTTTCCCTTAAACCCAACGTTAACATAGTTTATTTTGATTCTAGTCATCACTAAAACCAAATTGGTTTACATGAGTGATGCATATTTACCTCGATCCACTGTAGCGTCACCCTCTCTCTATCCCTAAGAAACAATTTATTCAACATATCCCTAACCCCCATATTTATAATCATTTTGTATGAAATGAGTCTAATTTGGGTTTGGATCCATTTTTGAACATGTTATTAATCTATCTAATTAGGATGTTCATAACATTTTTATTATTTAATGTGGATTGAAGAATTAATAAAATTGTAAATACACTATAGATTTAGAAAGGTGTTTTCAGTTATTTGTTAAATTTGTTTAGTTTAAAATTCCCAATTGATCTATTGATGTATCATAAATAGTGAATGTGTAACACCACTAAATTCTTAATTAAGAAAATCATATTTAATAGCATTTATGACCCGAAACACCAAGAGTAGAAATGAATATAATGTCCCAATGATTTACAATATATTTGATATTTTAAATAAATATATTATATAGCTTGTAATGCACGTAACA
The DNA here is from genome assembly GCA_963277665.1 of Viscum album. Lineage (NCBI taxonomy): Eukaryota > Viridiplantae > Streptophyta > Magnoliopsida > Santalales > Viscaceae > Viscum > Viscum album. Next base: position 613,673,242 of record OY728119.1, on the reverse strand, counting down.
CCAAGCTAGCTTGCGTTACATGCATGGACGACTCGTTCATTAGTTTTTTCATGACCCATTTCCCGGGGCCCAGCCCGTGACTACTCCAAGCCCGCTTTCCATAGGCCAGGGGTTGACAACTAGCACCAGAAAGGCATATATCTAAAACAAGAAGTTATTGCCTTTAAACATGTACAAACACAAAATACAAGAACACAATAAGATGCAACCATGAGGTAAAACTACAGTAGTAAAAGCGTGTATTGAATATAAAGGGACTGGAGTATAATCCCAACTGGAAGATAAATTACAATCTCCTGATGTCACCCCATGAAGTCGTACAATCTCTTGTACATAGAGGCATCCCAAGCTCTCTATTGATCCTTACAGTTAATTGTGTAGGAAGTGGGTCGACTTGGTGAGTCAGTAAATGATCCCCCAGATGGAATCACAACCCCTGGACGTACGTGGTAGACTAGTCATGAATTCCATAGAGATACCATCCCACTTCCAATATGGTACCTCAAGTGGCTGATCTAAGCCTGTTGTTACCTAATGACCGACCTTCATTTTATGAAAAATGAGGCATTGTGATATGAAATATTCCACTTCTTTTTTCATCCATGGACACTAGTGCTAACGCCGGAGGTCCTGGTACATCTTCACCACTCCAGGATATACCACCAAAGGGATGTGTGGAACTCCCTCAACACCTCCTCTTGTAGCTTCAATGGTTCCATGGTGCGTCCACTGAAGAAAATGATTTTCTCTCTAACTTCAAAAAATCTTTCAAGAGCATATCCTGTGGATATCTAAGCATGTCAGGACTTGTCGTATAAATCCCCATGATGTGCCTCCCAGACTCACTAATGGAGTGGGGGAGTAACTATCATAGACTGGATATAAGATGCTCCATCATTATCCACAAAGGATAACTGCAATGCAGCTAGCTTCTCTATCTTCTCACTTAGAAACTGTAGACCAGACCTCGTGATGAGTGCGCTGACTATTACATTCCTCTTCCCAAGAGTGTATACAATCTTAAAGTCATAGTTCTAGAGGAACTCTAGCCATCATTTCTATAGCAGGTTTAGGTCCTTCTATGATAAGATATACCTGAGACTCTTTTGATCAGAGTAAATAGTAAACCATTCACCCATCAAGTAGTGTCGCCACATCTTCAGTGAAAATACCACTGCTACTAACAACAAGTCATGGGTAGAATAGTTCTTCTCATGTTTTCTCCACTACCGTGAGTCATAGGTGATCACTGATCCCTCCTACAATTGGACACAACCTAGTCCAGTCCCTAATGTGTCACAGTAGACTACAAACCCAATGCCCTCTTCTTGTAGCCTGAAGATCGGGGAAATCATCAGCCTTGGTCTCAGCTCTTGAAAACTATGATGGTATCTCTCCATCCACAGAAAGGGTTGTCCTTTCTTTATCAAATATGAAAAGGGTTCCGGAACCTTGGATAGTCATGTACGAATCTCTGGTAGTACCCAGCCAATCCTAGGAAACTACGCACCTCTGTCACACTCCTGGGTGTCTCCCATGTAAGCACTGCCTCTATCTTTACTGAATCCACTACCACTCCAGACATCGAGATAAAATGCCATAGGAAGTGGAATTCTCATATCCAAGACATGCACTTTGAGAGTTTTCCATAAAGATAATTCTCTCGGAGTGTATCCAAAACTATTTGTATGTGCGTAGGGTGCGTAGCGTGGTCCTCCTCCGACATTGAGTATACCAAGATTTCGTCAATGAAGAAAACCACAAAGTGATCGATGTAAGGTTGGAAGATCCTATTCATGATCCCCATGAATACTTCCCAAGCATTGGTTATGCCAAAAGGGCATCATCAATAACTCATAGTGGCCATAACAACACCTGAAGGTCATCTTTAGTATGTCCTCATCCCGTACCCTGAGCTTGTGATAGCCTGATTTGAGGTCCATCTTTGAAAACTATCAAGCTCCTTTTAGCTAGTGAAAGAGATCATCATTCCTCGGGAGTGGATACTTGTTATTCATGGTCACCTGGTTCAGGATCCAATAATTCACACAAATCCTAAAACTCTCATATGCCTTCTTGGAAAACAAAACCGGGGATTCCCATGGAGAAACATTGGGCCTTATGAACCCCTTCACCAGCAAGTCCTCCAACTATAACCACAACTAATGAAGCTCCGCAGGGGCCATCCAATATGTTGGTGTAGATATTGGTGTCATCCCATGGTACAAGTCGATGTAGAATTATACCTCTCTATGAGGAGGTAGTCCAAGAACATCATCGGGAAAGACATCAACATACTGGTCCACCACTACAGGATAACTTTGACTCCTCACGTCAACTTCTCTGAGGGTAAGTCTAGCCAAGTGATATGTGATCGGCTACACCCTCCTCCATGTAAGTTCATCCTGTGATGAAAATCTTCCCTTATCCCTGGTAAAGGTAAAAATGATCCCATCCTCATATATACACCGCACATTGCACCTAAAATAGTTGATCTGAGCATGGAATGTGGATAGAATATCCATTCCCAAGATGATGTCGTAAGGCCATGATGCTTCTACTAGGATATCCCAGCCAAAGCTCTCCCCTCCTAGAGTGATCTCACACTGTCTAAAACAACGTGTAATCGTCGAAACCTCTCCCATAGGATTCTCAGATTATATGGATTGAGCCAACAATTCCATTAGAATCTCCAAGGTACGAATGAGTGTCGTGGAAATAAAATAGTGACTGGAACATGTGTCTATAAGAACTGTAGCTAGGGTGGAATAGGTAGAAATCATACCTATAATCATCTTTGGAGCATCATGGTCATAGGACTCTATCACCTGAAGCTATTTTCTCCCATGTACACCTGGTCCATGTGGTCGCGGTGGACTACCTAGGGGTGGTTGTGGTAGAACCTCAAACCGCCATCCACCACCTGCTGCATGACCTACTCCTCTACCACGTCTGCTGCCCTCTGGACCTCCTCGCTAGAACCTTGGCCACTGACTCGGCAGTCCCTCAACCAACTAATGATAATCGATTTGGTGGGTTGGTCAGTCGCGAGCCATGTGGCCCTGCCTGCCGCATGTGAAGAACAATCTACTCTCCTACTGGCCTACTCTACCTCATGTGATCTTCACCTCTAACCCTATATCTTGTGGTCGTCCCCCAGATGGTTTGGACCACTTGGACCTCTGTTTCATCTATCTACTGACCACTACAGATGACTCGACTACCTATCATCCGGTGGTGGCTCTTACCATTGGTGTCTGCTCATCTAGGAAGCTCTCCACCAATAACACTTGTTCGAGCACTCCATCCTAGCTCAGGATATTGAGAAATACCATTGACGATTTGATCTCCCACCAGAGACCCCACTCAAAGGTCTGGGCCCTGAAGAAAGGGTCATGTACCATATTAGTGGAGTAGCATGAGAGGACCATGAATCTCACCAAGTACTAGGCCACTGATAAGCTACCCTGCCGTAAGTGTACTAGCTCTTGGATACACACTGAGCGTAAAGTCATTGGTATGAACTCTGCCCTGAAGAGGGTCTCGAATACCAACCAAGAGTGTGTCACCTCAACGTGCATCTTGAGCTTCATATTCCACCATATCCCTGCTATACCCAAGAATAGGATACCAGTTAAAATCACCATATGATATGCTGGTGTATCAACTAGACGGAAAACCCATGTTTCAACCTCCATCCAGTCCTCAGATGCATGGGGATATATCTCACCTCGGAACCTCAGAGGCCACTGTATCTAGAACTCATCCAACATGGTTAGTTGGTGTGCACGGCTTTCCTATGGGGTTGGGGGAAACTACTGCCCTCTGAGTGGTGGTTCTTCTGGTATACCACCCGAAGGTTCCAACATAGTAAGAGGGCCCTGCACTGAAGCCCTATTGCTCGGTGGTCCATCATTGTGTACTCCCTCTGGAATCCAGGATGACTGTTTATGTGGGAACATCCTGAAAAGAAACAGGTGTGCCAAGGTCAAAAAGTTATACCTGTTGAGTTGGCTGAAAAGAGATCAAAAGTTAAACATTTCTAAAACCCACATAATCAGTGTTTTCGTGCACCGAGTCGGAAATCAGAATTCAGGGTCCTAGTGTATGGATACGTCGGCCGTTGCACCAACACTAGACTCCTCGAACTAAAAACCACACACAAAATACTTAACATTGTTGCTCCATTGGAAAGATCAGAGTCCTAGTTATTCGGTATAACCAAATCTTTTGATACCACTTTATCACAAACTGTCACCCGGGGCCCATTCCATGACTAACCGAGCCCACCTTCCATAGGCCAGGGGTTGGCGACTAGCACTAGAAAGGTGTATCCCTAAAACGAGATGGTATGTCCCTTAAACCTGTACAAACAAACAATCCAGGATCATAAAAAGATGCAACCAGGAGGTAAAACTATAGTATTAAAAGTGTGTACTGAAAGTAAAGGGGTCGGAATACAAGCCCAAATGAAAGAAAAAATAGAATAGAAAATAGAAAATAGCTCCTATGATCATCCACCATAGATCCCACCTGAAGGGTAGGTATAGATCATCTCTGCCGCTCTCGACGTCAACCGTCACTACCGTCCACCATCAAGTCCTTGCCTCCCCCCCCCGAGTCTCAGTTAAGGCTGCTCATTGTCTACAAAGGACACAACAATGTGAGGGATAAGCCCGTGCAAGGGTGAGTATAAAAATAACCAGTAGGGACCCCAACACCCTCGAAGGTCTCTCAGAATTCCAAAAAGAAAAAAATACAAAGCATGATCTCAATCACAAGGCGCAAAATAAAAGACTCATCTCAAACCAGGTATAACAAAATTTCATAAGTACAGATGATTGGTCGTAAGGCTAGATCATCTTATTCTATTAAGAGACACTATTTCTTACCCACATAGGATTGATAGGTACTAACCCCACTAAACCACACCGGATCTCACCAACCAAAGATCGATAGGTACTAACCCCTACTGAGCCACATAGATCTGACCCACATAAGATCGATATTTGTTAACCCACCAAGATCGCTGAGCACTGAACCCCACAGGATCTGTATGCACTGAACCACACTAGATCGCTGAGCACTGACACACAAAGGTACTGACCCACATAAGGTTGGTATGCGCTGACCCACACAGGATCCCTGAGTGCTAACCCCCACAGGATCTAACGCACACAAGATAGATAAGTGCTAATACACAAAGGATCTATAGGTGTGGATCCACATAAGATCTCTAGCTGCTGATCCACACAGTATTTCTTGTTGATGACCCACACAAGATCTCTAGGTACTCAACTCTACAAGATCTGCCTCCAATATCCACCTCACAACGAGCAACTAGATTCCCACACAAAGCATGCTTGATTCTGGGAGAATCTGATCCTAACGCCATTAGTTGTATTTCAACCAGAATGATTTCCCATGAATAAGTAACCAAAAGTTATATCATGTCATAAGGGTTCCAACGCAATAGACCACGGATCAATCAGATGCCCGATCAGAGGGTTATAGGCATTTTAGATCTGGGGGCTCGGTTGGATTTGTGTATGATCCAACTCAACCATACTTCAAACTTCCCCAAAACTCGAGTGGAGTATCTCTATAGAACCTTCCTGTTCCTTGGATTCCAGTGCCTTAGATGGTTCATCAATAAAATATATGGTTTTTGAGATATATCCTTTTAAGAGTATCTGGGCTGAACCGAGTGGGCTGGGCCGCAGGCTCGGGCCGCTTTGCCACAGACAGGCCTAGCCCACCTTGTCTAGGAACAGCCTGTCGGGAGGCCCGACCCAAATTCTGATGCAGTCCACCAACCAGTTGACCCATACAAAGTGGACCCCTCTCCTCTTCCCAAATGTCATAAAAGTCGTTCGTCTTTTATGAAACCGGCGACACCACGTAGCTCCGCCACGACTGGCAGCAGGACCCATGGGGCGCGGGTCCTCTTTGCCACAACATCAAAGATGCAGACAAATTCTCTACAACACCAAGAAGTTCAGCCCTATTCCGCGACTAGTGAGGGCTGACCATCACCTTCGCTTCCAGCACCCATCACTGGTGCCGCACCTGCGGGAATTCTGTGGGCCACCATGTGAGCACCTATGGTTCGTTTTTCTTTCTGAATGTGCCTACCGGCCTCCCGGGAAGTCACTGTCGCTTCATGCCTCTTGGTGTCAAGGTTTTGTCAAGTTAAAGAATCATCCCCCAAAGAAGGCAATGAAAAACAAGTCGCATAGGTTCTGGGCTTTGTTCGTTTGGCCTGTGCCCCCCCACGTTGTCATTATAACAAATGAGGTAATTAATTCAACATTGATAACTATATTTCTTCCACAATTCATAATTCTCTTCACAGACGAAGGAAAGATACATTTCACATGAATTTAATAGCAAAACCCCTACTTTGTAAATGTAGGTAACATCACAGTTGTGGAGGGAGAAGAGTCCTTTCTCGATGAAGCCGTTGGTGTTCGTCGATCCCGGATCGTTGTCTTCCAACCTTAAATTCATTGTCGGTGGAAGGTGTCATGGTACTTTGATAGAGGTTCCTTACTTGATGAAGTCGAGTCAAAAATCCTAACCCGAGCACCATTTAAATAGAGGGGGAGAGTGAGTAATGCAATGAGGAATTAATGAGGTTCAATAATGATTGAACCTCTTAATTCTCAACGGTGTGGTTACAAAATATGAGAGTCAAGACATTAAATGGCTCGATAACCCAACTATCCCACCACCGCTGCTCAACAAGAGATAACAGAAATAAAATAAAAATTTTATGTTATTTTATTGTTTCTTTAAAAGTCAAAAAACTAAATTTTTCACTCGACCATCTATGGTCGAATTCAATCCTCCCTTAAAAAAATCTAAGCTTTGTGGATTCAACGGTGCCCCTGAGATTTTAAATCTGATCATCGGTTCAAAAGATAGAAAACACCACCTGTACGTTTACTAAATGCACCTTATCAAAATTCAAAATTATGTTTCGGGAACACCGGGACTCGGAATCGAGGGCCATCATTTTTCACAAACTTGTAATAATCCCCAAAAAAATTAAAAAAAATATTATATGAAATTTCCCATTCATTACAAGTTTTCATACATGCTAGATTGAGTTTTATAAAACAAATAACATATTATTATGATATTAGTTATTTAATATAATAATATGTTAAATATATATTACATTATATGTTATGAATAAGATTATCCAATGCAAGAATAAATATGATTGAATTCACTGTATTCCAATTAATTAGAAATGAATATAATTACCAATTGAATATATAGGGGATGTTTTTTTTAAAAAAATATTATTATTCACCAATGGTGATTTATCATAATAAATTAAATTAATTACTATTAGTGAATTAAATTAGTAAAATACATATTTTATATATTCAATCAAATATTTTTTATATTAATACATCGGATTCGATGGGTATAAGATAAGAATAAATCCATTTTTATGCTTAAAAAATTTATTTTTCTAAAAAGGAAATGTTGTCACATTTTAATGGAGAACCTATATTAAAAAAATTTCTAGAAATTATAAAAAATTTCTATGAAAATATGGACATAATTTTTTAAATTTTAATATTAAAATTACATTAGAGTTAATTTTTTTGTATTTTTCTGTGAAGTTTCATTTATTGATGAATAATAAGAAATAATATATTTTAATTGAAAATTTATTTTTTCATATAAATAATTTATAGGGTTAAATTATATGTTCAATTGTTTTTAATTTTTAAATAGTTCAATTTTACATAAATTAATCTAATTTACTCCATTGGAATGAATTTCAAATTTAAATTTGATATAAAAACATAACAAACTTTTGAACATTTTTACTTTGAAAATACCCATTGTCATCCCTTATATGAGATTAATTTTAAATTAATTTATACCACTTATAGGGTTTCAATATGGAAATATGTATTCCTTATTTGGAATCATCATAATTTATAATGTTTAATAAGGTCAACTTATTTTTTAAAAATAAGATTAGTGAAATCGATTAAGAGAAAAATTAGCTTAACAAAGGACTAAACCTTAATCATAAGAGCCAAAAAGAACTATAAAATTTTCCATAAACCCTTAGAAGATGATATTTTGACTTAATACTCAATTTTATAGAATTTTTAATTTATTTGGGCAATAATAAATCTGAAAAAAGTGGGTGGAATTCCATTTCCAAAATTTACAAGAATGTCACTCCTCCACCAATATAAAAAGTTACTCACCCTACCACTAATTCACACCACTCAGGAAATCGAGATCACCTAAAAAAATAATCATATAACAATATCATTGGGAATAAATCTACTCATGGAAGCTGATTTGTGCAAACCAAGAGGAGTTACACAAAGAAGAGGTAATATATTTCCACAAGCTCATTTGTTTTTATTTTTCATTATCAACCCCCTAATATATTATTATTAAAAGATTATATAATAACCTCTGTATCCTAAATATATATATTTATCTATTCTAATGATTATACCTACACTTATAGACACTTCCATCTACTAGGTAACAAACTTGTCATTTGTGTGTACTGCGAACTATCATCTAACAAAACAATGACTGTTCATTTTTTCCTTTTACCACCTCTCATAGTAGGAATTATGATGGAATAACTGTTTTTATATGATATATATGATATATATGTTTATTTGTACTTTTTTAATTATTTTTTAACACATACGTGAATGCGTTCTATTTTTTGAAAATATGATAACATCGTTGGTGGAAGTCTGGAATACCGCCTCCTCAAAGTGATATGATTCATTCACACTATAATAGAATGTATAAATGGTGGTTTTGATAAAATAATGTGGAATATATGACATTGATGTGATACTTGAATTATTATATACTAATATATCATTTTTTCAATCTTTTAATAATAATAAGATATTAAATTAGTGTTTATGTGTACATACGACCTAACATCTCCCAAAATGGTGCATTTAATTTCCAATAAACAAACATTAGATATTATTATAAATATATATATATTGAATATATATGATATTAATCTCCTGTTTTACATTTTTTAGATGATTAAATCATTATTTAATTAATAGTAAAAACAAATAACAAGTTAGAACATACTTGAGAAACTAGGAAAATAACACTCGAAAATAGTAAAAATAATAAAAAATTACTAACAAGTAGATAGAAAATATTATAATAAGGTTATATAATATATAATAAATAATAGCATGGTTAGATTATAAGGTATTAAAATTTTTAAACCACTATACTAAAGGTTAAATAACTCTCAACAAAAATGAAGGATTAAGTAAGTTATTTTTATCACACTTTTTACATCTATGATATAAATGTCATATTCACCGCTTAACTCTTTGGTGGGGTGTATCTACAAATTTTTTTAACAGAATTTAGCTTGAATACATTTATATTAATGACTTTTAGTATTTTACATTTAATTCTCTCATTCAAGGGGTTTTTACTTGAAAATTACAAAGTTTAAAAGTTATCTTTTCAATATCACTTTATTTTGTGATTGCTAACTTTCTCTTGAAAAAATATCATCATTATGATAATTTAATATTAAATATACATATTTTAATGAAATATATAATATTATTTCCCAAAATATATACCATTTTTACTTTTTCTGTTTTCTTTGATAGTTATTTGATTAGTTGTGGAATTATTGATAAATTCATATCCTTTATTCAATATAGATATTTGAAATGGAACATTATTCATGGATAAAATGTATTATTAGATATATTAGGACTGATTTATAAAGGTAAGAAACATTTGGGTCATGGTTATATATTTTACTTTGATTCATATGTAGTCTCATTAGATTAATCAGTTTAACAAATCAAATTGTTTTTTACTAGATATTTTATAAAACGTCATCTGAAAGGTGGTAAATGTACCATGTACCTATCAAAAATGGAATACAATTATTAAGAATTTACCACATTCATATTTTTTATTATTAATCCATGAGATTATTAATTTGACATTATCTATGAATGTAGTTGATTCTTAGTTTATTGATTACAAAGAATGTGTTTCAATTACTTACCTAGTCATATTGATTTTTTTCTTATCTATTTATTTGAATGACATGTGTTCTCACTTATTTACCTTGGCATGCTAATTATGTTCACTGATTAATTATTTCTTTTCTTCTATACTTACCCTTACTGATCATTTGATCTCACCATAATTTTTTTCATTTCCCAAGGATATAAAGAAGATATATTTGTCTTATAGTTCAAGGATGCAGGTCATTTCAATTTATTATGTATCATATTCTATTCTATTTTATTTTTATATAATATGGGTATCATGTATATAATATTGTTTTCAAAAAATACTAAACTATTAGGTCCGTAGGGATTTTAAGCTCGTATCTATGCCAATGTAATAATGTAATGCCTTGGCTCTGGGCTTCTGGGTTCGGAGCATTACAGTTAGTATTAGAGAATGTTTATAATCTACGTTGGAATCCATATTTAGAAAAAATAAATTATGGATCATAACTCTAAGACACACATTAAGTATAAAAATTTAAGAACATTATAGAATTTTTTAATGGTAGATAAAATTTTTATAATATTAGAAATAATTCCCTTCTTGGATACTAGAAGCATATGTAGTTCAAACCTAGATGAACCAAGGGGTAACTATTCCCACATGGTGTGTTGGGCCTGACTCTAGAGTAACTCAGTACATGACAACAAGCCTTACTACGCACCTGGCTTGACACTCCTAGGGGATATGCTTAAGTTAATTTAAAATTTCATTATAAACCATTATGAAGGATAAAATGTAAATATATCCCCAAACAAAGCATGTTTATTATTATGATATCAGTTAAGTATAATCTTTTCATGTTTTGTTATGTGTTTCCCAATATTTTGAACTGTAAAAGTTCATAATTTTAGGATCTAATCTAGTATATGACATTTTTTAGTGATATCACCTAGAAGAAAGAGGGTTAGTAATAATCGTCATCAATTTAAGGGTTTCTCTGTTGGGAAAGAAAATTTAGTTTGTATTGGAACCAAGAAAGTTATGGATATATTACGGAAAAATAATAATTTTATGAAACAAAACCTTTTTTGAATGGAGAAACCTATTCCACAATAATATTTTTTGATGTTGGATCACTTTTTGTGATTTAGGACCCCATCATTTAGTAGGAATTCTTACCCAATGGTGAATAAGAAATGGATTGTGTTTTTAGAGATGATATTCATGGAATTGGGATGTGGTGAAAAGGAAAAGGATACAATTGTAGTGTATTTTATCAATATAGATAATGATCAATAGTGGTTGTTGATCCAGAATACAAATAAGGAAGAGGTAATAGAACTTCTCTATTGGAAATATTTTAAGGAGACATTTTAAAAAAATACTCCCCTCATAAAAAATGAGATGAAGATAAAGTTACCATGTTTAATGAAAAAGGAAGAAAAAATTGTTTCTGAGTATGAATATACCTTTACAAGGGAATCATGACATGATATAAATTTTATACACAACAAATAATGCATGCTTGTTCATTTCGTTGACGTAATTTAGCCATGTATGTAAAGGGTGATGTTGTATTAAATATTTTCTTCATATGATGAAGTAGTTTTATGTGTTATCAAGATAGATAAGTAATTTTAGAAGTCAATTGGATTAAAAGGGATGTAAGATAATAAGTTTGTGGAAGATAAAATAATAGATAAAGGAAAAGTAAATGAAGGATTTTTCAAAATGTAATAACTATGGAATGAAACACCATGGAAAATTCTTGAAAGTATTGTGGGGTTTTTATATGTTTAGAAAAGGGTCACTAAGAAAAATAATATAAAGAGAAGAAGGAAGAAACTACTATTTAGTTTTACAACTACAAGGATGTGGAGAACTATTCAAACTAATTCCCCATATTTCAAGAAAATATTCCCCATGAGAAGATAATGGATTATGGTCAAGCATATGTTATTGACACAATCAAAGTGGAAAAATTAATTTTCTTATATATTTGGATCTAAAAAATATGTTGTAAAATTATTCTACTTAGGATGTTATCATCATATGATTTATGAAATATATAAGTATATTAATGCACGAATTTTTCATTAAATATGTAATATCGTATGTTTAATGGTACCAAGAATATTTATTTTGTATCAAGTTCATGTTTTTGAAAACCCATGTTTGAGAATAAGATAAGATTTGATATATTTATGATGTTGTTATATTTATGTTTGGATACAAATATTAATGATATGGGAAAATTAAATTGGATCATACTTACTACAAAGTAAATTATTCTAATTTTTTGGAGCATAATATTTTGGAAAGGTTAATCATTAATGAAATGGCTTAATTTGATCTTTGGATGTGGTTTTAAAATATTGTTGACTTACTTCAAATTATGATGCAACTTGTGAAAAGAGGTGAATTATAAATATATAAAATAACAATAAAAGGGTAATATTGTTCTCTTCAATAAGAAAAATATTATGTAATTATATTTCCCTGAATTCTTATATACTAAAATAATTGCTCAATGCTAGGAAAAGGGTCTTGAAACCAAAATGTGTTCCTATTATAATCATTTTTGATGATATTGATGACCTTTATTCACACATATGGTTTATATTTTTGTGGTAAAATTCCACATGAATATGTTTTCTATCACTCTCCATCAAAACATGATGGTTGTATTTTTCATCAATTTCCATGTTTTCACTAATGTCATCTTATTTGAAATCCTAGTTTAGTGGTGATATTCACATTTCCCATGACATATTAATAAGAAGATGTGTTATTATCCCTATTTAAGATGTGTGTTTTTAAAATATAATATTTTAAAATATAAAACCATATATCACAGAGATCATGTTTAAATTACAATGAAACAATCTAATTAATGTGGGGAGAATGTAATACAACAAAATTCTGAATTAATAACATTATATTTAATAGTGTGTATGACACACAACACCAATTGTATAAAGGAATATAACATCTGAAGAGTTTATGATATATTATATATTTTATGAAAATCTATTATATAGATTTTAATTCACACAACACTAAGTTATCTTTTATTACACACAAGAACAACTTTATTGGGTAGTTTTCAGTACAAATAATACTAAGTTTTACTGAAAAAATAATATAATATTAAGATATTAATTATTTAATATAATAAAATTAAACCTAGAAATCAAATTATTAGTTATTAATAGAGATAAATAACTAATGAATATATATTATTTAATTCATTGGTTACCAAATAATTAGAAACTAATATAAGAACTAATTAAATTTAAAGGGGATGTTTGAATGAAAACTATTATTATGCGTGAATGGTGTTTTATCATAATTAGTAAAATTAATTAATATTAGTGAATAATATTAATGATATATATATATATTATTCTCAATTAAATATTTTTGATATTCACCAATTAGATCAAAGAGGGGTAAGATAAGAATAAATCTTTTTTATTCTTAAAAATTTTATTTTCCTAAAAATGATATTTTATAACCTTTTAAAGGTGAACCAATTCTAAATATGATTTTCATTAAAATTTTAAAAAATTTATTTGTAAAAATAAATGTAATTTTATAAATTGGGACATAAAAACCATCTTAGGATTATTTTTTAGTATTTTTATGTGAAGTTTCATATTTTGAGAAATAGTGAAAATACTAAATTTTAATTGAAAACTACTTTTTCATCAAAATAATATATATGGTTAAATAATATTTTGGATTGGTTTTAATATTTAATTAGATCAATTTTACATAAATTAATCCAATTTAGATAATTGGAATCAATTTCACATTGAAATTTGATATAAAAACATAACAATCCTTTGAGTATTTTGACTTTAAAACACAATATTATCGTCCCATCTATGGTATTAATTTTAAATTAAATTGTACCAATTATGATATTGTAATTTTGAAAAATGGATTCATTATTTTTATAATTATAAATTTCTAATTTATAATAATTTAAATGTATTTTTTGAAAAAAAAATATTCTGAATGCGATTAAAATTAATTACAGTGATTAAAAGAAAAAATAGTTTATCAAAGGACAAAAACTTAAACTTAAGACCTATAAAGTTTTAAAAAATACATTATATATCAATATTTAGACCTTATAATCAAATTTATCTATATTTTTTCCACAATTGGAGCCACTTGACATGGGAAAAACATCAGTGGAATTCATTTTTCAAAAATTTACAAGAATGTCATTTCTCATCAACTATAAAAAGGAACTCACCCCTTATATTTATTCAAAACTCTAAATCCCTTTGGATCTCTAATACTATACTAAAATAATATCCCATATTCCCTCAAATAATCCTATAATCCTAACCTTGGCCAAAAACCCAATCTAGGAAGCCCTTTGGTGTAAACTAGGAGGAGTTACCCAAGGAAGAGGTAACATCATTCCACAAACTACTTTATTTTATTTTATTTCTCCTCACCCTAGAATATTATTATTCAATGACTATAAAATTACCTCATTATCCTAAATATAATTATATTTTTTCCATACAAGGGTTTTACCTAAACAAACACACAATTCCATCCAATGGGTAATGAACTTATCGTTTGTGTGTACGGTGGACTACCGCCTCATGAAATGATGATTGTTTGTTTTTCCATTTACTACCTATCATGGTACGAATTATGATGGAAAAAATATTTTTATATGTTATATATGATATTTATGTTTCCCTAATAGTTCTTTATTTTTTATGTAACACATACCTTCATGATTTCCATATAATGGAAAAAATATAACATCATTTGTGGAAGTGTGGGCTATCACCTCCCCAAAGAGATGTGATTCATTCACACAATACATGGAATGTGTAAAGAATTTTTTTAAAAAATATTTTACATATATTTCATTTATATTATACTGTAATTATTTTATACATTTACATAATTTATATTTCATTCAATTAATATGAATAATAAAGGAAAGTAGCATTAATGCGTATCTACAACCTACCGTCTCCATGAACGACGTATTTCATTTCTTATCTCAAATTTTTTTCGATTATTATAAATACATATAAACTTAATATATATGATATTTAAATCACATTTTACGTTTTTTATATTAATAAATCATGACCTATATAATAAGGAAAATAAATAACAGGATAAAACATACTCAAGTAACTTGTCAATGAACACCTGAAATAGTGAAAATAATGAAAAAGTACTAAAAATGGATTAAAAAATTATAATAAGATCATATTTGATATAAAAAAAATTTATTTTGGTTATGCTATTAGTTATTTACTAGTTTAAAACATTATACAATAGGTTAAATACAACACAAAAAAGGATAGATACGGTAAGGGGGTCTTATTTCACTTTTTACATCTAGGAGATAAATGTCATATTCACCAAATACTTATTTTGTGTGACATATCTACAATCAATTTTGTTATAATATATCATGAATACTTTTATATTCATGGTATCTAAAGTTTTACTTTGAATTATCTAATCCAAGTGGTTTTTAATTTAAAATTACCAAGTGGGAAAATTTATCTTTACAACATCGCTAAATTTTGTGATTATTAAATTTATATTGAAACAATCACTTACTTATGATAATTTTATCATAAATTTACATATTATAATGAAATGGATATTATTATTTCCTAAACAGTATACAATTTTTATTTATGGAATTCAATTTGACATTTATTTTATTAACTAGGGAATTATAGATAAATAAGTATCCTTTATTCAATACAGATATACGATAAGGCACATTTTCTATGAATAAAATTTATTATTCAATATATGATGAATACTGAAGATAGGTACAACATGGGTGAGGACCGGTTAGATATATCCCCTCAATTCATCTATATTCTAAGGAGTTGAATTACTCGAAAAAATTAGATGGGTTTTTACCCCATATATTTTAAACCATCTTGTGAATGGTCTTAACTGTAAAGGTACCACCTACTTAAGAAACATGGAGTCCAATAATTAAGAATTTCTTTCATTTATACTAAGTTATTATTTAACTGTGATATTATTTCTTTTATGTTATATAAATATGTAGTTCATTCTCATTTTATTGGTTCATTGTCATGTGTTTTAGTTACTTACATTTCTATATTGATTTCCCCTTATCTAGTAATTTAAATTGAACATGTTCTCTACTATTTACCTTTACATTTTTATTATACTAAATAATTCATTATTTATTCTTCTTTATGTTCCCTTACTAATAATGTTTTCTCACACTTATTTTGTTTTCTTTAACTAGGATTTTAAGAAGAAATCTTTGAATGATATTTCAAGGATGTAGTTCTTTTACTTTTATTATATATAATGTTTTATATTATTTTACAAAATGAATTATGGGTATCATGTATATAATCTAGTTTTATGAAACTAAAAAATAGTTTAGTAACTTTTTTTTTGATAATTTTATCTATGACAATGTAATAAATTAATAATTCGGCTTCAGGCATCTGGGGATAGGGAATTACATAATGTGCATTTTTAAAAATATGGTTTAGACAAATTAAAGTTAATTGAAAAAATCAATCATTTTTCTTAGAGTTTTAACTGTTCAAATTTTCACTGAATGTATCCTTTGAAATTAATCTTAACTATATTTCATATAAATTGTTTTTATTATGGTTTCTTAAAAAATTGAGTGGGTGTCTTAAATGTGTCTTATAGAAAATAGTATTAAAATTTATTTTTTAAAATTTATATAGAGTGTACCTTTATATATGATGAATATTAATTTTGAAAATAGATTTGATTAATTTCATAAGAAGTGTATATTGTATTATTTTATAACATTAATCATTTTCTAAAAAACCCCATGAGTAAAAATTATTTTTTGATTTTATTTTTTTAAAAAGTTTTGGGAATGTAATTTGTGAATATTTTATTATTATATTTTTATAACATTGTATAAATTGATATATATACTTTATTTAAAAATGTATATCTTTAGTCGATATCACATGTTCTCCTCCATCAAAATCTTTTTCTTTGTGATAGTTTTCTCAATGGGATTCATTTTCCTCATACAAACATGATATGAAACCCCCATTACAAACTACTTTTTATAGTCTTGAAAATGACCTCATCAAGTTGGGATATCACTATGTTTTTTAAATTTTCACTCACTATATTTTCATCCCCTTGTTGGTCAATTAAAATTTATCCATGTCTTCTTACATTTTGTTTAAACCTCACTTATATTTTCCACTATTATATTTTTCTAGAGTTGATTATCTTTTTTGGTTTCACTAATGATGATTTTTTTTGTTATCCCAGGATGTTGTGCTTATACACTAAAAAAATTTTGAGATGAGACTTTACACTAATCCCACTGTGAAAAAGTTTCCATTTTTTTGATGTTGATTGTTTCATCATCAAATAAATGATCATAAAATTTTATTCCTAAGCACCATATTACCAAAATTCCACATTACCAACTACATAATTAGTAAATAATTGAATAAACTTAAACTCATCAAATTGAGAACTTAGAAAAATAACTGTATGTTTTCCCAAGGTTTTTCTTTTCATTTCACCCTTGAGTAAAATGATAACTATTTGGGAATCATCAAGAATAACATTCAAATATTGGATTTCTCTTATTGTAAGTATCGTTAACTTTATTCCTTTATTATAAATAACTTTTGTGTAATAATTTATTTCATTGTTGAAAATAAATATTTTATAAACCTAATCGAATGTATATGAATCAAAAATTAATGAGAACTAATCAATTGACAAACTATTATATGGATGGAGTTAAGGAGTTCACAAATTTTGTAGTGGGTCATGCATAAAAACCTCCTTAAATCACTTTTTAATGTTTATGTTGCTATTATTCAATAAAAATAGTCTAGAAGAGTTGGAAGAACAGTTGATTTGTCACAGAATAGACCATAACTATAAATGATAGACTAAAAATGGGGTTAAACTAAATGTACATACTTATTGGGATTATAAAATGATTTATGGAGTATTTGATATACATTTCAGTGTAAATGGTGATAAATATTGTATGTAAGAAATGAAAATCCTAATTGAAGAAGGCGTTCATGATTGTCCAAAGTTGTTTAAGAAGTTAAATAGTTATTCTAAGAGACCATTTTATATGAGTTGTACTAAATATAAAACATTTTCATCTATAATAAAGTTAGATAATTTCATATAGGAAACTAAATGGATTGGAACCATCTTAGCAACACTACAGGGTCTCTTGAATGATATGACTCTAAAAAAAACAAGCTTCCATTTCAATCATATAATAATAAAAAAATTCTAATCTGAATTAGAAAAATATCTAATAAATACATTCCTATCCAAATTGTTTCATATTTTTGGGGAAGGTCCATGAATCACTCCAAAACTTCCTTAAGTATAGAATGAATCGATACAAGAATGATGAATCGGGTCCTTCAAAACATGTATCATACATTCTAATCATTCCAAATTTTACATAACTATATGGATTTAAGGATACTTTTAAACAATTGACATGGCACGCAGATACATGAATTGAATATGGGAAACTACGTCACTGAGGAGACTCTCCTCGGTAGAAGAAAATTTATTATGAGTATCCTAAATTTTAAAATGATCCAAGAAACCTCCATACAAATTATCTAAAGATGGAATAAATCCTTATGGTGTATAAATTAACACTTATAGTACTTTACTAGTTATGTTGGTAAATTAAAAATTTTCATGAATCAAAAATACATTATGTTTCCTATTCTTGTATCTGGAATGAAACAACCCAATAATGATATTGAATTCTATTTGTATCCACTAATTTAAGATTTTAAATTAATGTGGGACACATATGATATATTTTTAATGATCATAGAAGTGATTAATTCACATTAAGATCCATGTTGTTTGGGATGATAAGTTAATTTAAATCTTATTGAAATAATTTATGAAAACAAAATTAAATTAATGTTGGTGTGTCCCACTTGAGAAGAATGAATACACCAAGTTTGGTTGAAAAATCCCTCTAAGACTGTGTTTTTTAACATAATTGTTTTTATCTCAATGGAATAAATACCGATCCTAGATGACTTCATTTGAAGGGAATAAAAAATAAGGTAAATCACCACCTCACCTAATGGATTATCAACTATTTGAGAAAGTAAAATATATTGATAGAATTTTTTATAAACCATTTTCAAAAAACCTTATGAAATCAATTTAGAAAAATAGATCAATTTTATTCAAATTATTGCGTTGGAATTGTTTTTACATATTCTATTTTCTTGATGAATTTCATATATAAAAATGTATTTTATAGTTTTATTTGTACATTAAAAAATATTCCATAAAAAAGGTCATTAAGGATAGTTTGGATATTATTAACATAGTTTTAAGAGAAGATTTTTCACTAGTTATGGGTGAATGTAATACATTGTTTCCTCTAACAATTTACACTATATCAATATAATTAAAATTGAAATCTTATAATTTCTGTAATGGTATAAAAGATCTAGTGGTTTATAAATAAAAAATAATAAATTTAATTTCAATGTAAAATTTTATATTGTATAGTCTAAAATTGCCGGACTATAATGTTTTGATTCAATATTTGATGCCCTTAACTTTAAATAGAAATCTTCCTAAAAATGTATAATATAAATTAATTAGACTATTCTTCTTTTTAAATTAAATTTTCATTAATGTTATATACCCAAAAAATTTCAAATCATTAATAAGGATATTGAATTAATTTGAATAGAATTAATGATGTTCTTACCACCATGATTATTTGACATAATGTTCCACCTAATGGTTCACTTAGTAAGAGATGTTCAAACAGGTAGTCATGTCCATTACGGATTGATGTAACCCATTGAAAGATATATTAAAATTTTGAATGGTTATATAAAGAATAAAATACAGCAAGAAGTCTTCATTATAGAATGATATATTGTTGAAGAATATATGGAATTAAATAATGATTACCTATTATATATTGATAGAATTGTTCTTACAAGGCCTTATTATAGAGGATTAATTATGGGAGGAGGGATTTCTGGAACGTAATTTGGTACAATTACAATCATTGAATAGGATAAAACATAATTTTTTATTTTACATAATTGTGTATAGGTTTACCAATATGTTGAAACCCAAATATTTATTATTAGACATTTGAATCCATCATGGGTTGAAGGATGGATATCAAATTTACATAATCAATATTTTGTTGGATGGTTCTGAGATCATGTCTTATAAGGAGTTATTTAATAATATAAATTTAATTTCCTAATGAATTTGATGACTAGCCTGGGGACCAAAATTAAATGTTATATCATATAAAGGTTTTGTAATTAGTGGTTATAAATCATATACATAGGAACAAAATTAATGTAGTATTTTAAATTAATTGGAGTTATGCTCTGTGAAAAATTTATGCACCCATCCGGTTTCAAGTATAGAAATCCAATTTATGGGAATATTTTATATTTAATCATAGTTGAACTGATATGTGAGTTTGTTTTTAAAAAATTTCAAGTGTTTTTTCCATTGAAAATGGGTTTATAAAAGGAATGTAGTGAATGTCGATGAATTGGGCTTCACAAAGATGAATTTCAGTATGGATTGGTATATAGATGAGCCAATAATAGTGGTATCACAAGAAGTATATGTATTTTATGTCTCAAATTCAAAAACGAAAATTTTTTCAACGATCCTATTAGCGAAAAAAACTAGTTGGGTGAGATGAAAATTCAATTGAGGATGAACCATTCATTGTTAGATCACAATAATTTCACAGTGGCCATAATAGACAATTCCTTATACATTTGTGGGGACCACAAAGAGGGTATTTGGATACTTGATAGGTGATCCAAATTACTTACTCCTTTAAAGGAAAAAAAGATATTTCAACAATCGGGTTAAAGGGATTTTTAATATACTATTATTTTCCCTATAATATTATGTGTTCTCTATTTCATTTAGATAATCAAATTTAAATGTCTAACTTCTTAGGAAGATAATGACTTCTACACATGACGATGTTACTAATCCTAGGGAATAAAATATACTTGATGTGGAAAGTAGGTAATTTTTAGGTGATCAAAAGAACATTGATGAAAAAAAACATGAATGACATAGCGCTACTTTGTTAAATAAAACTATCAATTCACAATCCAAGGGTTTGAAATTTGAGGTGGGTTGGAATTAACATGTTAACGCATTGATCCAAACAAGTAAATGTTTATCATTTTTTTGGGATCATAATGAGAATGTATGTCAAAATGGATATAGATATGTGGAACCGTATTCTTCCCACATTAATGGAAATCCTTTGGGAATATATTAGGTTAATTTTATGATATGCTTTCTTTATTTTTTTGAAAAATTATATATTGAAAAATTGATTTATTTTTCATTATCCATTATACAGTTTTCTTTATTTTATATTATTTCAATAAGAAATATTTATTAATGGACACTATAAAAGATTATATAGGATTCCAGAGACTTATTATAAAGCATTATCTCAGGGATGCTGAGGGGAAAGAAACCCCACCAACCGGTTATGTTTGCATACAATATAAAACTGAATAAATAGAAGACTTTCATTATTCTTTGTGATGGGAGTTAATATTAGGTTAAATTTAGTCTATAATATTTTATTTGACATTATTTATTTTATCCAATTTCATTCAAAATTGTTAATTTATGAACTAGAAAAGGGGTGCTGAAAATAAACAATTTTTTGAAAAACCAATTTACCCCTACTGTAAAGAAATGATGGGGTATACTTCAATTGAAAAGAAAATGGAATGTATTTTAAATCTAAAGAAATTTTTTTATTTTATATGAATCAAAATATGTTCCTTTTTTAATATGCATATTGATGAATCAAAATCAAAATCCACTTCTATCCCACAACATGTGCTATGTAAGGAAGCCTGTGAAAATAATGTGGGTAAACAAGTTGATGATAACACGTAATTAGTGTGAAATAATATGTATCTATGTCATAATATTGATTCTTTATTCTTTATAATATCATTAAATAAAAATATTTATTTATCAAAATATGTTTATTATATGGTTTAGACACAAGAATTAGCATCTACTGTATTTGATGAA
The DNA here is from genome assembly GCA_963277665.1 of Viscum album. Lineage (NCBI taxonomy): Eukaryota > Viridiplantae > Streptophyta > Magnoliopsida > Santalales > Viscaceae > Viscum > Viscum album. Next base: position 613,651,072 of record OY728119.1, on the reverse strand, counting down.
AAACAATGTTCATTCAAATTGAAGATTCCAGAACAATATGGACATGTTAGAGGTGTAGGTTTTGTAATGCCACCTGGAATATATTTTGAGAAGGAAAATATATAAGGATAACCTCATTTGATAATGAAAAGACTACATACATAAACAAAATCATTGAAAGATATTATTATTCTCTTTAGTTTTAAATAGAAATATATGTGAATAGATCAATATAAAAGAAAATTATAAAAAAATCTCTATATGAAGATCCAAATGATCCCACTATCTTTAAGTAAATAAATTCCAATCAACCCCATTCCTTACCAAAGGGAATAAATGTTTTTATCAATTTTTCTCCTAAATATGAACCAAAAAACATTACATAAATTTATATTACTATAATTATATAGGGTAAAGTTGCATGTAATTTATATCATTAATTAACAAGAAATCCCCTTATTGTGAGGGGTATGATGTAAACTATCCTATAAGACTTGTTTCACAACATAGAACTCACAAAATATCACAGGATAGTGGGGAATGAAGTATCTCATGGGATGAATGTTGAGTCGCATATTCCACTTGATGATTTCGATTTTACTATGTTTGAAAATTCTATTGGAACCTTCATATCATATCCATCTAATCATATAAAGATACAAAGAGTATGTATTTTCTTTTATTTTTTAAATGATAAACTTTTAATAGTTTATAAAAAATGGTCTGAAATGAGGTATGATATTATAGATGGATAAATCAATAGAAAAAACAATGGTCAGATCAAGAAAATCCTGTGAATAAATCAAAAAATAAAAATGGACATTTTGAGATTATCTTCCACCCACTAGTTCTACTACCACATATACTAATATTTAAAGTTAATTCATTCACAACATGCAAAGATAGAAATATTTTCAATATTTAATATGAAGATGAAATGTTTTCATATTTCATTACAAATGCAGTTAGAATGGAGTCTATAAATGGGATTATCAAGTTTGAATGGAAAAGATTCTCAGTTGTGAATACATACATGTGGTACATTTTCATAATTGTTCATTCAAAAAAATTCACTATTATGTTCATTATAGTTAATAACTATTCATATTTTTAAAAATCATATATATTACTACAATATAAATGTAAAAACCAGTGAATAATTCATTTGACTCATTAATACCTAGATCATTTATGTGGAACAAACATTTGTGGAATTAAAAGAAATTCACAAGAAAAATTATGTAAGAATCATGGAAATTTAAAAAATATTAATCAGTGATATACTCCCATTGATTCCTACAATACACGGGGAATAACTCTACAATATAATCATATAAAATATATATTTTTTAATTTAATATTTTTTTAAAATTTATAGCAAGAACTCGATACTCATCACAATCAATTTGGATTCACCAAATGTTTATTTCTTTGATCCAACACATGTATTTCCATAAAACCAACCACACATTATGTCAATTGTGAAATTTTAATGAACTATAATAAAAATTTTATATATAAACATTGAATTATATTTTTATTTTGTGTTTTATTGAAAATTATTTTCTGATAGCATGATATATAAATATAGGATAAATCATTTTATGATGTTGTTGACAGAACATACGAAACCTATGGATTTATTTACATGATTCTATAATTTAAAAATCAAAATAATTATAATGAATTTGGATTTTACATTTTAAAATTTATAATATATTTTACATTCCATCCAAATTATAGCATCCCCAAACATTTATGTTTTGAAAGTAATTTATATTTCATTAAAAATATTTGTGAATAAATTTTTTCTATATTTTCTAAGTACTAAAAATATTTCTAATAATATATATTTAAAAGAATAAGTAAATTATTTTAAGGATGTGTGGGAAGAATCCATGTTATTAGAATATTTTCTAACATCAAAATTAGGTGGTTACCTATTATTTTGTTGATCTTGAATGAAAAATGAACTTAAAGATAAAATTGGGATGTGAGTAATTATTATTGTAATTATTTTAGATTATTTTCGACCTATTTCTCTAGAAGAAGTATAATGGAGCGTAATGCTCTAAAATTTTTGTAAGAGATAATAACATGTCTGAAGAAACTCATGCTCATAAGATATTTGACATTGAGACAATAACTAAGATAATTGAGAAATTGAAATGGGTCAATGATCCTTTTACCCACAATTCTGATGATACATTACCAACTGTATAAGAAGGAACTATTTTTTTCAAAGATTCATCATTTTCATTTTTTATCTTCAATATAAAAGTGTCATTTTAGTTTTAAATGAATGTAACATAGCCAGAACCAATAAAAAGGCTTGGATAGTTTTCAAATGTTAAGAAAATGATACATAATTCATTAGACATTTCGGAATTTAATTCATTTCAATATGGAAAAGGATGTATCCATTGTGAATCAAAGTGTTTGTTTTAAATATAAAAGTGTAATTTTTGTTTAAAACAAACATCACCAGAAAAAATGAGAAAATGATCTCATATTATTTTCAAATATAAGGATAATGGTATGTAATTCATTTTTAATGTGTATGAATTTACCACACATAAATCTGATACATGTTGTGATATGTTTGACTTGAAATGTGTGTTTTTAGTTAAAAATTGGAATTTTAGTTCAAAACACATGTCACATATGCAAATAATATAAAAATATTCATTTTTTGATAATTTATAAAAATGATAAATACTTCAGTTGTGATGTATAAGAATTGACCACACTTAAATCTAACACCTGATGTGGCATGTATGACTCAAAGTGTATGTTCTCAATATATAAGGGTCATTTTAGTTTAAATAACATGTCATAAGAAAAAATCAGGAAAATGAGGTTGTATGTTTTTATAAAATCAATAAAACAATCTATAATTAATTCTTGATGTGTATTAATTTACTAGACTTCAATTTGAGACATGATAATTGTGAAATGAATCGAAGTGCATTTTTTTAATACAAAAGTATCATTTAAATTTAAAACATGCATCATTTATACAAAAATGATAAATTGAGATCAAATATTTTCAAAATATAGTAAAATGACACATAGTTCATTTTTGAAATTTTAGAATTGGCATTACATAAATTAGACATAGGATGTGATAAGTATTACTCAATGTGTGTGTTTTAAGTTTTAAATTGACATTATAGTAAAAAACACATGTCACATACTCAAATTTATTAAAATTTATTCTTATTGTTTGGATACTATAGTAAAATGAAACATACGTTTTTTTTTAATTTTAAGAATAAATCGCTCTTCAATCTGACATACGATGTGGCTAGTACGACTCAAAGTTCATTTTTTCAATACAAAAGTGCCATTTTAGATTAAAATGAATTTCACATATCCAAAACCTAGAAAATTACTTGGATTATTTTTAAAAATTAGTCAAATGGACCATTATTCATTTTTTATGTTTTGTAATCAACCACACAAGAACCTATTGAAAGATATGGATGTTATGGCTCAAAGTGTGTCTTTTCAATATGAAATTTTATTTTTGATTAAAACACCCAACACAAGACCAAAATGATAAAATTGGATTTAATTATATTCAATCATTTAAAAAAGGATCCAAAAAACATTTGTGATATGTAGAAATTGACCACATGTAGATTTCACACATGATGTGGTCAGTATGACTTGAATAATTTATTTTCAATATACTTGTTTCATTTTAGTATCATATGTGCATTACATAGCCAAAACCTAGAAAGTGGGATCATAATTTTTTTTTTCAAATATCAGGAATATGATCTACAATTACTTGTCGATATGTAGGAGTTTAACACACATTAATTTGATACAAATTGTAACCAAAAGGACTATAAATATGTGTTTTTTGTTTATAATTGAAATTTAAGTTCAGAAAACACATAAAATACTCTAATATAAAAAAAATCTTCATATTGATTTGATACATGAAGGAAAATTATCCATATGTGTTTTATGATGTGTAGAAATCAACAAGAATTCAATCTGATACTTGATGTGGTTTGTATGACTTGAAATGAATTTTTATACAAAAGTGTAATTTTACTTCAAAATGAACGTCACATAGCCAAAATTAAGGAAATGTGCTCTATTTGTTTTCAAACATTTGAATAATGATCCATACATCATTTTTAATGTGTAAGAATCAACTTCATATGAGTTTGATGCTTGATGTGGTCTGTTTGAATTTATGTGAGTGTTTTCAATATAAAGTGTCATTTTAGTTTAAAACACACATCTTAAGTAAAAAAATTAAAACGAGCTCAAATTATTTTGAAGCTATAATAAAATATTATATAACTAATTTTTTACATATTTTAATGGATTGAACAACAATTTAACACACAATGTGGCTGATATGGCTCGAAGAGCATGTTTTCAAGATAAAAGTTCCATTTTAGTTTATAATGGGCCTCACATAGAAAAAATCAAGAAAAGAATATTGAATTATTTTCAAAAAAATTACAATGATCCATAATTCATTTTTGATTTGTGGTGTTTGACCACAAGCCAACATGATGTGTGAAAGGACCTATATGACTTGAAGTATGTGTTTTAATATAATAATATCATTTTAGTTTAAAATTCTTTTCACTTTTCAAATATGATAAAAAAATATCATATAGTTTTATAACAACAGAAAAATTATCCATAACACATTTATGAACTCTTGGAATCTACCTCATGTCAATCCATCACACGATGTGGTTGGTATGACTAGAAGTGCATGTTTTAAATTTAAAAGTGCTAGTTTAGAAAAAAACAAATCAAACATAACCAAAACAATGTAAATGAGATCGCATTGTTTTCAAAATATATAAAAATTAATCATAATTAATTTGAGACATGTAGGAATTAACTAAACACCAATCTAATAGAATACGTGGTTGGTATGAATAGATGTGACTATTTTCTATATAAACTTTCCATTTTAGTTTTGAACGTGTATCACATGGAAAAAACTGAGTAAATTAGATCATATTTTTTAAAATTGTTTAGAACAATGATTCATAAATAATTTTTAACATGTAGGAATTGATGACATGTCAATCAGACATATGATTTTAGTACAATATCCTTATTAAATACAATAATTGATAATATAATATAATATATGTGGATTATGTAGCATTAAATTTATGAATTTATATTTTTATTATTACTGAAATAAATATTGGTTTTATTATAGGGATAATATTTTTAATGGAGGTGGATATTTGGATAAACATTTCTAAAGTTTTATGATTATTTATATTGGTTATATTTTTTTGATTAATTGTTAATATAAAATTAATGTAAATATTTTATATGTAAATTTTTAATTGAAATGTTAGTGAAATTTTATATTTATATTTTAATATGATTTTCTTTACATTTTAATTTTTATTTGTTTGGTTTTAGATTTAGTTAGTAATTATAATAGTTTTTTAGTATTGTAGCATCTAAATGGATTTTATTAGTGCTACCAAAAGTGATAATAAAGTTCCCCATTATTAGTGCAAGGAAAAAAGATCATAAAGGCCCCCTTTATCAGTGATATAAAAATTGTTGACAATGGACCACTTTATCAATGATTTATTTTAGAAATGATAAAGGGGTCCTTTATTATTTATTTCATTTATCACTGATAAAGGGGGCCTTTATAAACTCTTTTTTATAGAACTAAAAAAGGCTGTGTGCACTTAAAATCAATTTTTCATGATTTTTTTACCATGAAAAAATCCCTTTTCTAGTGCTGTTAGAGGAATATTATATAGTAAGGTGAACATATCCCCTCAATTTAACTATAAAATCAATCATTTTTAGTTGTCTGTAAAGATAATATGATTAACTAAATCATCTTCTATGGGTGTTCTATCTTGGTGTGTAGTTAGGCATCTTTGTCTTTCACCATGTCATGGTTGAGTTAATACCCAACATTCACTCTTTAGGGTTATTACACCTAGGTAAAACTATGATAGATCTTGAATCCACTTTTCAATATCTATATAGGAATGTTATCTTATGGAAAACCACATAATCTCTACTTTACCAAACCTTTAGGATGTTTTCATATACATAATATTATCTCATATACTTCTCCTTAGGGTTTTCATTATGTTTCTATGATCCCAATATTCAAAAATAACTATACCTTCCTATGATACTGAATATAGTGACCCATTCCTTAAAGAAAAATTATTTTATTATTATTATCATAATTTGATAATAAATACATGTCGAGGATCTAGAGTTCTAGTGTCGTTAAAAGAATTGGTTTACAGATACATCATCTTAAACATAAAAACATTATCTTTTTTTAAAACTCAATTTATTTAATCTAAATCCTATATATCTTCTAAAACATTATCATATATTCTAAGGAAAATACATAAAGGTAATGGCAAGCTAGAAATCCCAGTAAGGTAATAAACATGACAATAAATCATAACCTAAGAATCAAGATGCATAGAATGATATCATAAATAGGATGACAATAACAATAGAGACATAGATTAAATAAATTATTTCATTAGATCATAAAAATATATCAACATCATAAACCATGTAATTTTTAACATGACTCAAGGTCCAATCTCAAGACCATCATGATAAAGTGGAAAAAGGCCCATGGTGGGTTTGGTTCACTCCCTAATCTATCACATAACATCTCATGAAAAATAAATTGTTACCTAATGTATTTTAGGGATACAAGATTCCATTACCATCCATAAAATAAACAAAAATAAAACATATGTGTTCTATATGGGGAAAATTAACCAGAAAATAATCATAACCATGATCATTCCCAAGAAAAGAAACTGGGTTTTCACAATTTGATTCAAGGCATAACTGAAGGCTATGTCGCATAAACTCCCAAAATATATGGAATTAAATAATTTTTAGGTTCATTTTTTAAAAATAAATTTTGGTCTTGATCGTTGAGATTAAAAACAGAGATTTTATTAGAAGGGTATCAGAGAAGAAAGAATAAAAACATATCACAAGGGTAAAGATTTTACGAAATTACTAAGGAACTTTTGAAGAAGGAATGACCATATTATTTTCTATAAAACAATATTAGAACCAATAAAGTTATTCATAAAATAATTAGGTTTTTTAAAATCTATTAATGGTTTAAAACATTTTATGAAGGTGATGGTTGATATGGGATAAGAAATATGAATGTTCCCTTAAAATGAGTTTACTTAAAATTATTAATTTTAAAGGGATCTATAAACTTGTATAACCCATGGAATTAGAAGGATATTTAAATATGATCATATTTATGGGAAATAAAAGAAATATAAGTGGTAAATGATAATAATATTGCATAAAATAAAGAAAAGGAAAGAGAATGTGTAATTGGAAAGTCACGAAGGAGGTACAGAAGATCACTTTTTATGTTATAAAACACCATTGTTCAAATCCCATATCATAATAATAAAAATAATAATTTCTAAAAAATATGATATGATAAATATAAATTCACCATAAATAACACATACATAGTATTTCAATTACCAACAAGAACATTGGCATGAAGGGAAATTATATACAAGGAGTGGAAACCAACATTTAAGATGTTTCCAGTCATTCTTTACATTATTGAATTTTCAAGAAGGATTAGAAATATTATTTAAATAATATTTCAATAAAAATTGATCTAATATTATTGAAATAGTTAATTCTATATGAAATAAAAGATTAAACTCATGGATATACATTATAACTCAATAAATCAATTTGAGTTATAAAAGATCCATATATTCTGGGAAATACATCAATTGTAGACCATAGTTAGGAATAAAAATAATTGAAATGAATTTTCCCAGTTAAAAAAAATATGATTTCAAAAATCAATGTAATAGTAGTTACACCAAATAAATTATGATTGGTGCATAAAATTATCTCAGACCTCAATTAATGGTGATGGATACAAAAAACACTTACCTCATTTCAAAACTACTCTACACATGCACATAAAATTATAAATAATGAAAATAAGTTCATTAAAAGAATTACTAATATACATGTAAATATATATTTATTTTTATAATTTCTATTTATCATCATTTTGGGAAAGTTTATGACAGTTTTTCTTCTTATTTCGGTAAATTTTCATTCTTCAATCACTTTCTTAGAAACTTTCGTGGTATTTTGACCATGGTAAAATTGTTGTAAAATAGTTTCATAATCTCAAAAATTATATTATATTAAATAATTTTTTATTCCATTATCAAATAATTTATATAGGTAAATAAAATTCCATGAATGGACTCAAATTTGAAAAGGAAATATGATATATCCATTCTAGTGATTAAATTATCTATAACTGATTATTGTTAATATCACTTATAGAGTGTAAATTATAATAATTATAGAGTTTTAATGGTTTATTAGGTGACCTTTTTATACATTAAATATTTTTTTTATTCCAACTATTTTGTTCAGTTCATAAAATAAAATAGAAAAATCATTTCATGGAGGCGGTTGTCCACGTGTTCACACAGACGACACTCATTTTTACAGAACAGATGAAAGGATGAAAATAAAATATATTATCCTATTAGAGTCATTAAAATTTTATACATATAATATTATCTTTGTAAATAACCTTTTTTAGACATCCATTAAAGGTGGAGAAATATAATTGAACACATCCTTCGTGGAGATGGTAGTCTATACACACGAATGATCGAATTTTCATTTCTGAAATGGTTTTGTAGAAAGAAATAAAATGGATATTCCTTAGTAAAAACATCAAATTATATTAATAATACTGGTGTTATCATACTCTCTTATATATAATATATTTTCGGTGGTATGAATATAAAATAATTAAGAAAGTACTATGGAAAATATTACCTCTTTCTTTGGATGTTCTCCTGTGGTCACCCCCTTAGGACACCTTTCCTTGTAATTTTGGAAATAAAAAAAGACATTGGATGTGGGTAGAGGGTTTAAAATATACTAGGGTTGATATTAGGTCATGAATAATGGGATTTATAAGTTTGAGGAGGTGGAGGGAATGGGGCTCCTTTTATAATTGCAGATATGGGTATTTCTAGAACATATAAAAGTAAAGAAAAATATCCCAATGGCTTGGATCTGGTTCCTTATTTGGATAAATTGGAATATAAGTAAGGAATATAAATACCTATATACTAAGTAGTTTGTTATTATTGGAATCAAGATACATATAGAGTTCAAAATTACAACTTGAAATGAAAAACAATATAGAATCTCCTTAGGAAACTTCCACAACTCCAAGGTTAATTCATCATGTCATTCATAATAATATTATTCATGTCTTGAGAAAATGAAACATAAGAAATGGGTGATATATAATTCTCAGTAAATGTAGGAAATAAAATGGGAGATAACTTAAACATTAGACATGGTGAATAATTGAAAACACATTCTCTTAAAATAAACATGAACATAGTATGGAAAAAATATAAGTTGAATAAATATTTCCATAATATAACATAATCATGGGTTTTATACTATTCTAATAACCACACTAACCATAAATACTATATTCACAATGAGATAATTCATAATGTGGGATATCATAACCATATCGTTAAGGCCTCATGCCAAGACCATAAATAATCATTTTGTCAAGGCCTTATGCCATGACTGTAGTTTGTCTCATTAGAGCTACTGATGCACCAAGTGGATATATTGGTCCCCACATGAAACATACTATGTCCAATTCATCCCTTATATTAATAGGGATAAACATAAACAATATATTCATTCATATTGAAATTAATATATGAAATGAAAATTAATTTCCCTGAACATTAAGTATAAACACTAACAATTCAAAATAAATTGGGGAATGTATTTAAGATAGCACATCCACAGACAAAGTAATAATAAACCATTAAATTATATATAGAATATGATACATGTAATTATAATCCCAATAATACATAATAATCAACAACAGTGTTGAAATAGATGGAGATACTCTTATAAAATCTTTGAGTAAATCTTTGGATAAATTCTCGTTCACTTTGAAAAAGAGAGTTATTTTGGAAAAATATTTGTACAAAACCATAAGTGAATTAAAATATTATTTTCATAATAAAATGAGTTATTTTATAAATATAATGGTTTCCAAAATCATATTATAGAGTGCCCTTGAAAATAAGTAAGAATTAGAGAAATTCCCCTGGACCAGGCTTATATTTAGGAAACAATTTCTAAAGTTCCTTTTAAAACGTTTAACCATCTATAAAATAAGGAAATATTATGGTTGGTAAAATTATATATAACCCACACATAAATTTCTTTTTGAGTATTACTTAATAATACAAAAGGGTTTCATTGAGTTAATTAGACAATTAATGTAACCCGAATTAAAATGGATGTTCGTGTGAAAAAACCCTTAACATAAATCTGAATGTGTTCTACTCTTGAACACAAGATCCTGGAGTATGAAATTATACATATTATTAACCTATTTAAGTTCCTATTATACATGTATTTATTTTATCATAATTATTTCTAGTTCATTTATTCCTTATTGTTATGTTATTATTTTTAATTTCAACATTCCACAATGTTTGTTTTCTTTATTTTCATAGTTGATTCACTAGTTCTTATGTAATGGATTTCATGTGGAATGGATGTGAATCTCCAGAATACAATTTTCATATTATTTTGGATCATCCATAGTCATTAGTGGTCATTTATATAACTTGGTTACAATATATGAGGATGAATTATAATATAGAACATTAAAGATAACTGTTTCGGTTAATTTATGGGTTTTGATTACAACAATCTCATTTTTGTTTATAAGATAATACCATTTGTACAAAGGGATTACAAAACCTTAAATAGGGTATATTAAATATATAATAATCTGGTCTAACCATAAAATAATGGTTTCATGGAAATAATTGGGATTGATAATAGAAATCGAAATCCCCTCATCCTTGAATGTGGTAAATCGACACATCTGAGATGGTGTTCTAACTACTAGTATAAAATAATGTGAAAGGAAGAGATGATGATACATTACTCAACTATCCTGAAAACATTAAAATACATATATGGTGTTGGATTCATTACAATATTTGGATATGGAGATGTAACAATAGGAAAATAAAACAAATGAACTTGTAAGGAAAGACAAAGAATTAAAAAGAGGAATTTACTAATTGAACGAAACTTCCTTGAGAGCCTCCTTAAAGGAGAGGTTTAGGTATTATTTTGATACCAAGGATTTTTTTTCATGGTAAAGGAGGTTGGGAGGATATTTGGACAGAATTTGGATAAGGAACAAGGCTTGAGATGAGTGAAGAGAAGAGGGAGTGATGGGGGGTTTTTTATAGTGGATGGGTGAGGGGATTTTTCAATTTTATATTCATTAAATTATTATTTCTCCACAAGGCAAGGAATAGTGAGTATTACATGACCAAGAATAGTAATTTTATCATGTGAATCCGAATCAATTGGGATTACATCAGAATAACATCATACATGACTCTATAATTATGTTATTTAGATTATTTTGTAAATTATAGTATTTCACTATTCATCTGAAATTCAAGTAATTAAAAAAAATCACAAAAATTCACCCCAACCATTTTTCGATGTGTAGAATCCAAAAAGGAAGTCCATTTTTCAAAAATAATTTCATAAATTTGATTAATTTAATATTTAATTAAAATCATAATTTATTCACTAAAAAACAGTTTTAAAACATTTATTTACTTATTCCAAATCATAGGTATATCGTACTTCCACTTGAATATTATTTATATAATATCATATGTAAGGTTACTATTCATTAGTGTATATCTCTATTCATAAGGGTAGGTTACTATTCATAATGGTAGGTCACTGTTTACCAAAAAATTATGTTTTTCTTATCAGACTCCAAATAACTTACTGATCGCAACCGTGTATGTCAGATGTTTATAATGCACATAAAAAACGTGACCAACTTATGTTTAAGAGGTCACATAAAACTTAGTATTTTGTGATTTATTGTGAATATGAAATATTTATAATAAATTAATTTCCACTGAAAAATATTGGGTCGTTGCATTCTCCCCTCCTTACAAAAATTTCGTCCTTGAAATTCAAAAAATGTTACCTAAAAAGAGTCAACTATGTCTTCAACAAAATCTCCCAAGGATCCCATGTTGCCTCTTCTATCTTATGGTTCTTCTAAAGAACCTTTATAAGACGAGTCATTTAATTTGAAAATACATGTTCTATAGTATCATGAATCATGATAGGCTCTTCATAATAAGACAGATCAGGCTCAAGTTCTATTTCATCAAAGGTGAGTAAAAGTGTTGGTTCGTGCATGTATTTCCTTAACATTGACACATGGAACACATAGTGATATTTGGAGAGACTTGGAGGCATTTCCAAACGGTAGGCTACGACCCCTATTTGGTCCAAAATTTTAAAAGGTCCGATGTACCTGGGACTTAATTTTCCCTTCTTACCGAATCGTATAATACCCTTATATGGAGATACCATTAAGAAAAATTGATATCCGTCTTGAAATTGCAAATCCTTCCTTCATTTTTCATCGTATCTCTTTTGGCTAATTTGAGCTGTTTTGATATGGTCTTGAATAATCTTCACCTTTTCCATTTTCCCTCATCTTTTTCTGGGACTACGAGCTTCCTTTCACCAACATTATCCCAACAAGCTTGCGTACGACATATCTTTCAATACAACGCTTGATATGGTGACATATGAATACTTGAATGGAAGCTATTGTTATAGGAAAATTATATGAGAGACAAATAGTTATCCCACATGCCCTGGAATTCATGTTAACAAGACCTCAACGTGTCTTCCAAAGTCTGAATAGTCCATTCTGATTTTCCATCAGCTTGTGGGTGGTAGGTAGTGCTCAAATGAAGAGCAGTATCTTGGACATTATGAACACTCTTCTAGAACTGTGATGTAAAATAGAGATCACAATCAAAATCAATTGATAAGAATACACCATAAAGTCTTAAAACTTCATTAATATATATATTATTTATATGCATTCAAGTGGTAAATAATATCTTATAGAAAGAAAATATGAAAATTTTATAAGATGGTCAATAATGACCCATATCACATCATTCTATCTTGTAGTCTTTGGTAGTTTGGTGACAAAGTACATTGTAATATCATCCTATTTTCACATAGATATTGGAAGGGGTTGCATGAATCCTCCAGAATGTTGTCTTCTAACCTTCACTTGTTGACACACTAAACACCTCGAAACATAATTAGAAATATCCCTCTTCATGATTTCCCAAAAACATTGTTCCTTTAGATCTCTATACATCTTTATGCTCCCATGGTGTATAGAGTAATTATATCTGTGATCATCATCCAATAGTTCCATCTTTACATCAGGAATAGCGGGAAAAGAAATCCTCTTTCCGAATTTCAAAACTCCACTTTCATATATGAAGTCTATCAACTTCCCATCATTTATAGCTTAAATTTTCTTTTGAAACTCCTCATCATCAGCCTGAGAAAATTTTATCCTTTAAAATAAAGAAGGTTTGGAAACCATTTGAATAAGTTGTGATGTTTTACCTTCTTTGATAATTCATATATCAATCTTTAATAGATCGATGACCAAAGGATGCCTTTCAACTCTCATCTTGTTTTAAATTCCATGTTCCTTTCTACTGAAAGTGTCTGCTACCTTATTTTCCTTCCCTGAGTGGTAGTGTATTATGAAATCATAATATTCGATTATCTCAATCCATCTCCTTTGTCTCATGTTGAGTTATTTCTGTGATAATATATATTTCAAACTCGTATGATCTGTATATATCTCACTTTTTATCCATAGAGGTAATGTCTCCAAATATTCAAAGAAACGATTACCGCTTATAACTCAAGATCATGAGTATGATAGTTTTTTTCATGAATTTTTAGCTTCTTAGATGCATAGGAAATCACTCAATCATTCTTCATAAGGACATAACCAGAGTCATTTTTTTGATGCATCGCTATAGATAACAAACCCATCATTCGTCGATGGTAGGGTTAGGATTAGATCATTCACTAACCACCTCTTAAATTTTTCAAAGAATTTTTCACATTCCTTCTTCCATACAAACTTAACCCCTTTTCGTGTGAGCTTGGTCATTGTGTTGGATAAAAGGGTGAAGTTCTGAACAAAACACCAATAATAACCTACTAAACCAATAAAAATATGTACCTCAGTTACGTTCTATGGAGTAGGACATTCTTGAATTGCCTTTGTATTCATAGGATCTACTGATATTCAATCCTTAGAGACAATGTGGCCTAGAAAGCAAACTGATTATAGCCAAAAATCACACTTGTTAAACTTACCATATAATTTATTTCTTCTAAGTGTTTTTAGAATAGTGTGCAATTGATTTTCATGGTCTTTATAAATTTTATAGTAAACCAAGATATCATCAATAAACACCAATACAAAGTCATCATGATATTCCTTGAAAACTCTGTTCATTAGATACATGAAAACATATGGTGCATTGGTTATTCCAAAAGGCATTACTGTAAACTCAAAATGCCCGTAACTGGTTGGAAATTCTTTTTTTGGAATGTCTTCCTTTCTCACAAGAAACAGTTGATATTCATATTGATGATAAATCTTCGAAAAATTTAGGGATCCATGAATTTGATCAAATAAATAAGCAATTAGTTCCATAGGATACTTATTCATTGTTGTAATATCATTGATTTCCCTACAATCAATGCAAATCTTGATGGATCCATATTTCTTCTTGACAAAGAAGATAGGGGATCCCCATGGAGAATTATTGGGTTGAATAAATCCTTTATCACTCAACTCCCAGTACAAAAAAATGACTTATACCAACATATATTTATAGAAAGATAATATATTTGTTGGTAAAAATTAGAAATTCCAACAGATATGAAGTTCTACTGGTAATAATTTTATGTACCAACACTTGTTTGTAGTAATATTTATATATGTTGATATTGATCATTTAACACCAAAAAATATTTTACCAACAGTTAAATCTATTTCTTTATCATATTAATACTAACATTTTGATATATGTATATTATATTCTTTATATGATCTAAATTATAAGTATTTTAATAAAATAATATAATCATATGTTTTCATTGACAAATTGTATGTTTGTAATATATATGTATATATATATATGATATAAAAATAATGATAAATGATTATAATTTTAGAAAACTAGAATAAGATTAATTGTAAACTTGTAAAAACTAATTAATGAAATTTACTCATATATAATTTCATTATATGTATATAATATAATTTCTTAGTCATAATATTTATAATTTTAATCTTTTTTTATTTATATATAATTAATAAATAAATAAATATATTATATAGAATGATATTTCTTTCAGATTATATGAATAATACGACTCTTCCTTAAATTAATAGCATTTAACCACAATGATCACATTTTTGTTAGCATTTTTATTGTCACATTCTAATCCGATTAATTTACTTTTATACTACTAAATGGTGCGTGAGGCCTATAATGTTGTTTTTTATGATTATTATTATTATTGTTGTTGTTGTTTTATTTTATATCATTTTAACTTTTCCTCCCCAAAATCACCACACCCCATCCCCTCCATGTTCGAGTCATGTGCCATAACCAGGAGGATCTCCAACCACGTGCCTTCCTCCTCTTACAAAAATGTAATCTAGTCGTATTTACTTCCGATTTCGCTCGCAATTTCCCAAGGTTAGAATTCCTTATCCCCCACTATGTTATTTCTCTCTTTTCATTGTGCTTTTCCTTCTATTACTTGTGGTGTGCATGACCCATCCAAACCCAATCCCATTTTTTGATTGTTTTTTTCAATAATTAGGGTTTGTGAGCCATAATTGAGGATCATTTTAACTGCCTTTGTTGAAGGCGTTTTAGGAAAGTTCATAATATATTCGTTTTATGGTAGTTCAGAATCTGTTCAGTTTAGGGTAGTTCATAATCTGTTTATTTTACTCATGTTTGTGGAAGGTTTTGATTATTGTTAGTGCATAATATGTTTTATGGTAGTGAATTATCAATTCTTTTTAGCCTCATTTTAGCTGATTTTGTTGGTTCTTGTTCAGTGTTGAACTTGTCTAGTTGGGAAGCATTAACATCCATGTATCATAACATTGTGTTGATGACACTCCCATCATCCATAATAGTATAAACCTTCCTCCCACCAAACAATCAAACTCTTTGAACTTCTGAATCATTCCTATCCTATAACTTCACTAGTACAACACCATGTGCATGATTCTCACAAACCTTGATGGAGTTAACTGGACCATGATTTTCTAATTCATCTTTAGTGACTGATTCAAATTCTGAACATTGATTCATATCAGATCTCTTTTCAGCAGTAGTAAGCGTATGGAAAAAGATAACAGTAGTATGAATCAATATATAAGAATCATCAGAGCAAACACATTCAAGAATCTTCTGTTCAACCAGGATTATTTTTCCCCCTTTTCCACTTGTATGCTATGAACTTGTTACCTTTTTTCTAAAAGTTGGCTTGGGTCACTAACATGGGGGTATTGAAACCTATTAGAAGTGGTATTCCAACCATTATCTCTATATCCCAAGAAACTAATGGTTTTTTCAAATATCTAACAACTACATCACCTTTTTTCATCCTATTACATTATCAACATAGATCCACTCGGGTTGTTTTTTGTTTAGAGGTCCTCCTTTATTATCCTATATTAGGAAAACACCCCCACACCCTCATCAAAAGTAACATCATCTAGAAATCCATTAACATAAACAAGTGTGTTTAGATTTCACTCAAACCAACTATTAGGAGAGAATATGTTTTTAGTTATATTATTAAAATTTGAAATTCTTATTCAAGACTGTTTTTGTAACTCAATCCTTAATGCCTAAGTTTTTTTCGTTGCACTAAATGGTTTTTTGGATATTGAATTAGGTTTCATTATCAATTGAATTAGGTCTCATTCTAAATTGAAAGCATCTTTTCTTATAGTTGTCTAATTCCTTGGAAATGTAACATGCATTCATTAGTTTCTCTTTCATCCAAAGATGTTGATTACATAGCCTTCACCAAATTCATTAAGGAATCTATTTGTTTGAATAGTATTATTCATGAGTTTCCTTTATCTAAATATACAATTATTGTACATTGTGATAGTTGATCGTCTTTACATGTGTTTAAAAACAATGTTTTCCATGGTAGATCAAAGCATATAGACATTAGAATTCAATTTGTTTGGGATATTATTGATTCCTGGACTATGTGTGTCACTAAGATATACACTAAGGAGAATCAAACTAATTATTTGAATAAGTATATTCCCCATTCTAAATTTATCCACTTTTTAAATATTTTGAACGTTTTCCCATTTCAATAACAGTAATTGGGAGAACACAATCCCTGAACAAGAGCTATTTCAATAAAAATCACGGAATTCTTCCTATTTCTAACCATGAAATATGCATGTTTTTTAATTTAATATAAATAAATGCCTGCATAAAATAGTTTTGATCTTATAATATCCATGTTTTGATGAAATGAACCGATAAATACTTCTTATAATACATGTTTATTATATTTCATGAATCTTGATATAACATCTCATGATTTGGTTTTCATTTTATATCCATTCACATGGTAGAAACTGAGTTAACCACTTAATTTAAAGTATTCTACTAATTGATCAAGTCTTACAACAATAATATATTTTCTATTTCAAATTCATTCATGAAACGTGAGTCATATGTGTAAGTTATAAGATATGAGAGTTATATTCCACAAAGACTTATTCAGCCACAGTATTACAAGTGGAATTCTTTCATTTATCCCTTCAAATTATTATTTTATTTTTCATAAAGTCATATTTTAATCAATTTCTTATGTGCAACAAAGTATTGTAGCCACCAAGTCATTCAATATAGATTCTGACGTGATCAAAGATTTACGTGTATCCAAGATCATCCAATAAAATTATTTGTTCTTATTCTAGTGTTCTAACTGTGTATAAGAGCATCCAATTATCATGTATTAGTTCCTTATTATCTTATCTACTTCAATGGAGGGTCACATATTTATAAATATGTCACGATCATGTTATAAAGAACACTGAAAAAACTCTAGGTTGAATACGAAGATATAAAAGGAGTTCCTATTTATTTAAATGTCACATGTGTCTATATTTTTTAAGAATGAACAATGTACCACATTTGTGAGTATGAAATCAAAAAATATTTTGGCCCTCCATTGTTTAAAAAGATAGATTACTTTCTAATCCACTCGATAAAATATCATATGTGACTTTCCATACTAGTAGGTCACACATGTCACCCCATATGAGATCCTTTCTACCTTACGCATGGACATACCCGTATGGGTGATTTTCCTACTCTATGCCTCCCATGGTTGGTTTGATAGCCATTGAGGTTAGTCAGGTAGTCACTTAGGGTTAGGCTAGCTGCTCAGGTAATTTAGTGGTATTGAGATGGCTATATTTTTTCACTAAACTCTTTAATTTCCTTTGTCAAAATAAACACAACAATTCCAAAAATTCAAGTACAAGAATCCTTCTTTCCCATTTATTCTTATGATTAAATGGTTGAAGAAGCACTAGAGGTTAAAAAAACAGATTCCCAATACAATTATGATGAATTATAAGACACTAATAAAAATTCTAATGTGGATACTATGCTGGAAAGCATTTTAGGTTCATATAAATCTTTTGGTGATAAATATGTTACTATGAAAAATCCAATATTTCCAACAGTTAAACGGAAACCTCACGAAGTTGAAGCAAACAATTATTTTTCTACTAGGCAGTGCTAGTGGAACCAAGAAAATCTCACAACGCTTGAGCTGAAAAACTCTGATATTACACCATCTACCACTCCCAAGGTCCCTATTATTCTAAAAAGACTAGCCAAAATGAGTCAATATCCAATTATGTGGTTTGTGATGAAAACCCTAAGGAATGCATTGTTCCTCCCTTACAGAAATCCCCAACTCATTCTTTGGAGATTTATCAGTTTATCTGGCCCTTTACCTATAAAGAAATACATGAGTTTCTAAGAAAAACCGAGCTATAATCAGTTTCTAGATGAACCAAATTAAAACCCACTACTATGTAACATTTTCATCTGTAGAAACTTGAAATGTCATGTTCAATCTACAATGGCCTCCCAAGGTAGCTTCCACTTGGTAATCCAGCCCACCTCTCCCATGAGAATATGATCCTTCATTCTTGAAAGTGGATTTATTTTTCAAGACAACCAAAGCGCCACCTCACATATACTACTTTCCAATTTTTGAAGAGCATGTTGCTGCGAAAACAGCCACGCAGGCCCAAAACTCCAAGCCATAAAGGCTATATGTTTCATTTCCCTTATTTCATTCAAAAAAATTTCAATTGGACAACTTGTTATGCTTTAAGTCAATGTCTTGAGAAATTATCACATAATGTATCTTTTCTGGTTTTCAGGTTTTGGCTTGGGGATTAAGGATTGTTTGTTCAGTGCTTTGGAGATGCAATAGTGATTTGGAAGACCAACTATTTGAGGCGTATAGTGTGGTTTTTTGAGGGCTATGGTTGGGTTATAACTTTTTATATAAACCTTCCCCTTATACATTTTGAATTTTTTATGTGGGTGAATTTTATTGGAGAATCGTTTTTCTAGCAGATTTTTCTTTTGGAGACATTTTTAGGGAGACTATGGGGAGTTGATTTGCCTGCTTCCTCTTTGTTTTTGTGAAAATAAAATTGTTTTAGCTTATTTTTTTTCAAATACCTTCTTCACCGAGATGAATAAAACACCATTTAAGATTATGATTCAGTCATCACCACTTCAGATTGGGTTGTTTGAGCTTCCTTATGTTCAATGGTTTTGCCGATATCACCCTAGCATACTTGGGTGTCTAGGTTTGGAATAGTGACGAGATGATACAGAAATTCCGATTTTCTTGAAGATGCTGCAAATATTCTTTGTTTTAACTTCAAGCATGAGAAAAAGGAAACTTATATTAACCATTCGTCCTAAGATTTGATGAGGCTTATGCATCCAATCTATTTATCCCACTAACACCCATGCTTTCAATGTTATTGTCATTATTTATAATTTTAAATCTTTTTGATTTTGTTAGATTCCAAAACATGTTTAACACAAATATTTTATTATTTTGGTGTGAGCTTTTTTTCTTAAACAAGTTTAATCATTGTGATTTTTTTATTCTTGCTAGTGTGATATTATGGATGTACTAGCATTATCCAAAAGTGAACGAAAGGGACTTTCTTATGTTTGTGGGGATGATCAATTACTTCCAGCCCCATGAAATTGAAATTAGGGTTGATCTACTTCATTCTACCAATGTGGACATCTATAAGCGACCACTACCATTTTGGTCATTTTGTGACTAAGTGGGTAAATTTCATATGTGGTCCCCTTTAATGGTATTAAATTTAGCTCGATTTGTTTCTCAATGATACTGGAGAGAAATGCAGTTATTTTAGGATATTGGTGCACTAAAGGTTGCTACTAAGGCTACTATATGAGGTTTTTGGATAGATATAGATCATTGGTGGCATAGGGATGGGTGGTATTTTGGGGTGAATGATGGATCCTGTTGGTGTGGGGTTGGCATGAGGGATTCTATACGTGGGCTAGTCCTGCATTTTTCATATTATATTTCAATATTAATATAATTAATTTTTTCCTAGTTTGAACATTCTTGTAAATCATAATCGGTTTAATAATTAATAGAGATAATTTATATATTATAAATTAATAAATATAATATGGAGTTTGTGTAGAAATAAATTTATAATTTTTATTCAAATGTTATTTATTAATAGATATTATATGTTAGTAATATTATTACTAACAAAAAAATTGTTGTAATAATATGTTGCTAACTACTTTAACCAACATATATGTTATCTATTGGTATTATTATAATTGTAATAGAATTATTTTATCTGTCGCAAAAAAATTTAGAGACAAAGTTCTTACTAATAGTTTAGCGACAAGAAAATATGTATTGGTAAAATGTTTTACCAATAGAAAATACGCTTTTACCAAAAAATATATCCTTATTGGAAAAAATCACTTTTTTTAGTTTCCTCCGGTTGTTTATTTAGTTCCACTAACTCCAAATTGGACATTATATAAGGGGTATTTGATATGGGCCTTGAACCAGGAATTATGTCAATTGGAAACTCAATTTCCCACTCTGGAGGATGTCCAGGTAAATCCTTTGGAAAGACATCAATATATTCATGCACAATAGGTATGTCCTCTATCAGTACATTATTATCCTCACCCATATTTATTTCATTCCGTTCCTCCCCAATAATTGAATTCATTAGAGGTACTAGGCGGCAGATCTAGTTGAGAATCAAATAGTGAGGTTTCTTCTCTAAAAATAAAGGATTCTACACTATTCCCAAAAATTGTAACTTCCATTTCTTGTAATAGATATCTGTATAATAGTTTAATATCCAATTAATAGCGAGAAATATATCATAGTCAACCCTTGGTATGATGATAAGGTTAGCAACTGAAGCACGTTTATGTGTCATGAGGGGGAATAATCGACACTCATTTCCTGTAATGATACATCCACTTGGAGTTTTGACTGAGGAATCATTTATTATGTCAAATCAGACATGTCTAATTTTCATGGAAAACGGGGAAGGTATAACTTCATACAACGATCCTGAATCAAACAAAGAATTGTTTAAGTTTGATGAAGTGATCAATGTACCTACCACCACTTCGTTAGGAACTTAAACCTCTATAATTGTGACTGCATAAGCTTATACCTGCTCCCTTATCCTTCTTTGTGGAACATTTCCCTAACGCTTAGGACAATCTGTGCATAATGTCCAACCTACC
The DNA here is from genome assembly GCA_963277665.1 of Viscum album. Classification (NCBI taxonomy): domain Eukaryota; kingdom Viridiplantae; phylum Streptophyta; class Magnoliopsida; order Santalales; family Viscaceae; genus Viscum; species Viscum album. The sequence continues at coordinate 613,629,170 of OY728119.1, read as the reverse complement.
AGCAATTATAGCATAAAACATTAGTAGCTTCTTTCATCCCTTACAATCACGAGTTAGGTGGCCTTTTACTCCGCACATGTAACAGACTCCCATTCCCTTCAAGAAAGTGCCAGGGTGTTTCTTCCAACAATTGACATAGGGTGGAAATTCAACTCTTCCCTTTTTCCATGTTTCCTTATTCCCTTTCCCTGAGTTTTCAGAATCCCTCTTATTCTCTTGATTTCCCTTAAACTCATAAGACTTATATAATTCTTTTTCTGTCATGATAGCACATGAAACTATGTCTTCATATGATGAGAAAAGATGGGAGACTAGAGCCCTTCAGGGGAATGGTTTCAAGTAATAAAATAATCGATCAATTTGTCTTCTCGGATTTCATATGTTGTCCATATCATGCCTTGATATCCTTGTGAAGTTCATTTCATACTTATCAACATTATCATCATCCTTTTTCTTCAAATTCAGAAACATCCTTTCAATATCCACTTGTTGTTCATGAGGAAAATATTTCTCTAGGATGATTTCCTTAAAGTCCCTTTATTCCATCTATCCTATCTCTTCCTCCTCCTTTGTGTTTTGGATTAATCACCACCACAGATCTGCATTTCCCGAAAGATGATAAACTGTCACATGTTCCTTCTCTATTTAATTACATCCCAATGCAAGAAATATCATCTCTAGGAAACTTATCCATTTCTCAACTACAAATGTTTTTGTAGTCCCATTGAATGATGATGGTTTTTGTCACATAAAGTGATCTAACATAGATCCCCCACAAAGAGGATCCGTATTCTCCATACAAGTAAGGATATTATTCATAACCTGAGAATGTTGTCCTAGTATAGTTATGAGTTTCTCATCACCAATCACAACATCATTGACAACATCATTATCTTTCATTAGAGGGAAATACATACAGGGGACACGTGCGTTCATGCAATTTCCATTCCTTCCACTAGGCATCTTTTATAGATGATGACATGCACTAGATTTGGTTACAAATAATAATTTATGATATTAATATAAAAAGAATACTTAGTATAAATTGAGATCCAATGCATGACTAATCCCATAATCAGAAAAATGATTTCTTTAAAGAAATATTTACATTTAAATATTTCTAAATATATTTTAAGGAAAATGTGAATTATACTAAGAATATCCCTCTGGATGGTCGTAACCAAGAGTCCAGCAAAGCCCATTGTCATGTACCATGATACAACAGGTCAAGCCTAAAACTCCTTGTCAATGCTTTCACTCATAGGTACATTTCTTCCATAGCCGCCTCTACATGATCATATCCATAAAGGGATGTATTTATTGAAATATCCACATAATATATTCCTTACCAAAATACCTAGACGTTATTGTATGTTAATCTTTAAAGACTATCTTAGGGACTCTTCCCTAATCTATGTTTTCTAAATCTAGTTTCTATGTCTTCTACAAAAATTCCATTGATACCAACTGTAAGGACCCGATCCCAGTTGACTGGATCCAGTGCCTTATTTCGCTGTATTGGTATATAAACAAGGAATATGAACACCATAGGACCGATTAGTTTAGTATTATTGGAAAAAACTTTCATACATAAGTTCAACATTACAACTTGAAATGAAAAACAACTTAGAAACTCCTTAGGAAACTTCCATAAATCTAAGGTTAAATCATCAAGTTATTCATAATAAAATTCTTCATGTCCAGAGAACATAAACCATAAGAAATGGGTGAGTTCAAACATTGAGTAAGAGTAAGAAATAATGTGGAAGATAACATAAACATTATAAATGGTAAATAATTGAAAACATGTGCCTTTAAAAATAAACTCGATCATAATTTGGAAAAAATATATGTTGAGTAAATATTTCCATAATATAACACAATCAGGGGTATTATATTAGTCAAATAAACACATTAACCATCAATAATATATTCATAATGAGGTATTTTATAATTCAGGACAACATAACCATACCGTCAAGGCCTCATGCCACGACCAAAAATAATCATTTTTTCAAGGCCTTATGCCATGACCATAGTTTCTCTCATTAGACCTATGGATGCACCGAGGGGAAATAGTGGGCCCCACCAAACAGTTACTATGTCCAATGCATTACTCTTATGAATGATGATAAATATAAGTGACATATAAATTCATATGGAAATTAATATATGAAATGCAGATAACTTTCCCCAAACATTAAGCATAAACACTAACCATTCAGAGTAAATTGGGGAATGGATTTAAGATAGAACATTCACAACCAAAGTAATAATAAACCATTAAATTAAATATGGTAGTTTATAACATTGAATTATAATACCAATAATACATAATAATGAACAAGAGTGTTGAAATAGATAGAGATACTCTTATAAAATCTTCGAGTAAATCTTGGGAGAAATACTCTTTTACTTTGAAAAGGGAGTTATTTTGGAAAAATATTTTTACAAACCCAGAAGTGAAGTAAGAAAGTATTTTCATATTAAAATGAGTGATTTTATAAATATAATGGTTTCAAAAACCAGATTATTGATTTCCTTGGAAAATAGTTTAGAATTATAGAAATTCCCTTGGATTGGACTTGTATTTCTGAAACAATTTCGAAAGTTCCTTTTCAAATGTGTAACCATCCATAAAATAAGGAAGGATTATGGTTGGTAAACATATATTTAAACCACAAAGATAATGTTTTTTTAGTAGTACATAATAATACACAAGAGTTTCATTGAAGTAATTAGACAATAAAAGTAACCTGAATGAAAATGGATGTTCAGGTGGAAAAAACCATTAACTTAAATCCAAACGTGTTCCGCTCTTGGAATAAGCTCCTGGAATATGAAATTATAATTATTAATAAACTATATAAGAACCTATTAGGAATTTATTTAGTTTATCATAATTCTTTTTAGTTCATTTATTACTTATTGATATGTTATTATATTGAATTTCATCATTCTGCAGTGTTTATTTACATTATTTTCATAATTAGTTCACATGTTCGTAAGTAAAGGAGTTAATGTGTAATTGATGTAAATATCTAGAATTGAATTCGAATATTATTTATGATCATCCATATGTGTTAGTGGTCATTTATATAACATTTTTACATGGCATGAGGATAGATTATTGTATAGAACATAAATGTTAACTGTTTTGGTTAATTTGTAGGTTTTGATTAGAACGAACTCATTTTTCTTTATAACTTAATAAAATTTTTAAAAAAGGGATTAAAAAACATACATACTGTATATTAAATATATAATAATCTATTTCGACTATGAAAATAATGGTTTCATGACCGGAATTGAGAATGACAATAGAAATCGAAAGCCCATCATCCTTGAATGTGGTAAATTGACACATCTCGGATGGTGTTTTTGCTACTAGTATAAAAGAATTTAAAATGAAAAGATGATGAAAAATTATTCCACTATCATGAAAAAATTATAGTACATGTAAGTTAATGGAGTAATAAAAAAATTTGGATAAGTATAGGTAATAATAGAAAAAGTAATCAAATGAACTTGAATGAAAAGACAAAGAATTAAAAAGAGGAATTTACCTCTTGAACCAAACATCCTTGAGAGCCTCCTTAAGGGAGAGATTTTTGTCTTTTTATGAGACCAAGGATTTATGGATGTGGGAGAGGAATTTTGGAGTATATTTGGATAGAATTTCGTGAAGGAAATAGTCTTGAGAGAAGTGAAGGGAGAAGGGAGTGATGGGGGGTTTTATAGTGGATGGGAGAGGGGATTTCACAATTTTATAGTCATTACATTATTATCTCACCAAAAGAAAAGGAATAGTGAGTAATTTATGACCAAGAATAGTAATTTTATCATGTTAATCAGAATCAATTTATCTTACATCATTAGAACATCATACATGACTCTATAATTAAATTATTTATGTTTTTTTTTTGAAAATTATGGTATTTCACTGTTCATAAAAAATTCATATATTTCAAAAAAATCCCAAAATTTTACCCCAACCCTTTTTCGATGTGTAGAATCCAGAAATGAAGTCCATTTTTCAAAAATAATTTCCTAAATAAGATTAATTAAATTTTTAATTAAAATCACAATTTATTCTAAAAAAACTATTTTAAAACATTTATTTTATTATTCCAAAATAAAGGTATATCATACTTCAACATGAATATTATTTATATAATATCATAGGTAAAGTTACTATTCATTATGGTATATTACTATTCATAAGGGTATGTTACTATTCATAAGGGAATGTTACTATTCAAAAAAATATGTTTTTCTTATCAGACTCCAAATAACATACTGATCGCTACCGTGTTTGTCAGATTGTCAAAATTCACATCACAAAGTGACAAATGTATCTTTAAAGGGTTACATAAAACTTAGTCATTTGTGGTTTTATGTGATTCTGATATATTTATAAGAAAGGAATTTCCATTGAAAAATATTGGGTCGTTACAATAAATCTTTAACAAAAAGAGAGCACATGTTTCACATGGAATGAGAATAAAAAGTGGATACTAATATATATTTTTAGAAGGATTATGGTTAATAAATCCTCAAAAATACTCTTCCATAGATTGTTTAATTTTTTTGTCATTTTATAATATATTTTTTCTTTTGTTATTTTTTAGTTTTATCGAGGTAACTAATTTTTACCAAGGTAATTATTTTTTAGTACAGAAATATGAAATTATATTTATTGATAATTTAAAAATACTAATCAGAAATATGAAATTAAATTTATCAAATTAAATATATATTTTTGAGAAAAAATAATTTTAACATTAGCACTTGTTACATACCAAAAAACAGTTTTCAAAGAAAAGTATATTTTTAAGCATAAGACTTATGTTTAGGATAAAATTATAAATTTTATTGATTGTTATAAAATTAAAATTTAATTTTTAATAAAATGATATTTAATTTACATGAAAATAATTCACATAAACTAATTCCACCAAATGAATATTTTATTAATAGAAACAGAAGAGAAATTATTTTTGTTAAAAAATTGCATGAAATTTTTATAATATTAATAACATATTTTATATATCCAAATATTATTTTAAAATAATTAATTTAATGTTATAAAATATATGTATCTGTATACGAAAAGGGTTTCTAAAAATTCATGTAATTCTTGTATAATTACTTCATAAAAGTGAAAATATTTACAAAATCATTAATTTTCAATATTCACATAAAAAATAATTAATTTAAAATATATTTATAAAATTAATAAAAGTTTGTCAAGATGAATTCCAAAATTGTTCTCTTTTTATAGAATCCAAATTATATGATTTATAAATTTTGTGATTAAAATAATACTCAATATGTAAATAAAAATATCTTTTATTTATAAAGATGTTTTTTAAAAATTTACTATTCTTAATATTATTTTATATCAATTTATAATTTAAAAGTTTTTAATATAAAAATTCATATAAAAAATATTTTAAAATTATCAAATTTAATCCATTAGGATAAAATACCCAATGCTTAACAAAATGGTTTATTGAGAAAAGAAATATTACTTTTATAGTATATAGGCATTAACAATTTCAAAAAAAATTTAAAAATTTATATTCTAAAATTTAATATTACTATTCAATTTATATTAATATATTTAATTAATTTTTATATATACAATATATCATAATTTAATAATAAAATTTATATTTTTATATTACACACAGATATATATATATAATATTTTAATATCATACATTATTTCATTGCAACTCATGTTATTTAAAATTTACATCTTAACAAAATGCAAGTTTTATATACATATTAGATATATGACCAATGATTATATTTATAATAACCATATTAAAAAAAACATAATTAAGATAACCATATATTCAATGACTATGTTTATAAAAACAATATTTCATTATTATATAAAAATAATTACAAAATAATTTGTTCATTCCACTCTCACTGCACAAGGCATAATTGTTATTTCATATGATAGATTTTTCAAAATTCATTATCCTTTAATTGCGATCTTCTTCATTAATGGTTTTATTTGGATATTAGTGATCCTCATGGATGAAGATGATCTTGGATATTTTTTGAGTCATCAATATTTTAATCATTTATATCTATTATCCTCTATTGATTTATGCACTTCTAATGGATGTATTTCATATATGGTGATTAATAATCCATGGAGATTAATTATCCATGGTGTGAATTACATAGTTCAATGTCATTTTACTACAATATCCCTCTTATAAATGAATAATGTGTATTTATGGTTCATATAATATAGGGAACATTTTCTAATCATGTATCATTTATTTTGAATTATTTGAGAAACTTTCGTTAAAATTAGATAAATAAATAAATAAATAAATAATATTAATAACAGATAAAAAAATGGGGTATTTCATTGAGAAATTATTGTACTTCCAAAAAATAAAAGGTGTGTATTTATGGGCATATGTGATTATTTCATTATTTTTCGATGGTTCAATATGTGTTTTGTATGGTGATAATGATTCATGAGTATTATTATAGATTCATGATAAGGAAATGGATGTAATGTTTTATAAAGAATCCATGTAATAGTATATAATACATGAGGTGCATTCATGATTTATGTTAAAGAGGTCCATGAGGAAAAAATGTAATTAAATTGAGTGGAAAAGATCAAAAAATTGTGTAAATATAAAGATTTTTATTTATGGATTTATCTTTTAAATAATAAAAGAGAAGTGTTAATGGATGAAGGAACACTGTCTGAAATATTTTAGAGAAGTATTGAAGTTATTGAAAACACATAAGAGATGGATGAAGAGGAGTTGAGTTTGGTTGACTAAGTCCTTGTATTCTAATGATCCATATAAGTGACATCCCATCATGTATGTAGATCTATGTAGCCAATTCTGTAGTGCATACAAATTTCTTGTGTAACGGATTCTAAAGCATAGACAAATTTCCATCATAGTTGATTAGGGATGTAGGAAAATAAAGATAATTAGTATAATTATTAGAGTTGTATGTTTCTATTTATGAGAATTCAAATCTCATATAATAATTTGGGAAACATAATGGAATACTGTGATGTACTCAAATGTTATTTCATGGGTGAAGTGAACCATATAAGGGAATGCTACTATGTATCCAAAGTGAACTTCAAAGGATAATTGAGGACACATACGAGATTCATGATGTAATTTGAGAATAATTTAATTTAATATATCCTTATATCCTGGTTTATATTTTCGTAATATATAATTTTTAAAAAATATGAAGATCTATAAGTCTAAGATGCATGTACCGATGTACGTAGAGATATATATTAACTTTGAAGAAGAATGATTTGAGGATAAAATTTCACAATAAATCAAATGCTACATGGAGAATAACACATGAGTGAATGATTTCTTATGGAATTTAAAAGAAAATATATTTTAAAATTATGGATATCATTATATTTAATTTCATCGAATGATTGAATACGGAGTCTTCTAGAGGATTAAAATAACATTCTTATGATAATTCAAATGAGTAATAAATCATAAAATGTATTGATTGATTAAAATGGATGAATATGATGTCTTCTAATGATTATGGTGTTTCTAAATACAAATGAAAAAAATATATTCACATAATATCATTAAGTGATTACAAATTTTTATAGTTTTCAAAAGACTGAAATTGAGAATTAATGAGATAAATAATTGATAAATCATATATATAGTAAAATGTCATTTCAGATAGCCTAATACATCTAGTAACAAGGAGAGAAGAAATTAAGAAAAATAAAGGAGTTCCTAATAATGACAGAATAAAGTATTTATATAAGTTGAGGATAATCATGATCAACACGGGATCTAGAAGGAGTAATAGACTAATCCATATCATACAAGATCATGTAAGAGGATTATCTAATGATGGAGGTGTTATTTATACAAATGGATCAACAATAATAAGAGGATCTTTTTATTGGGCAGTCTAAGTAGTTTCTAAATAAGATCATAGCTGGGGTGTTTAAGTAGTCAGTGGAGAATAAGGATGCCTGAGGTGTCTAAACAATATAGGTAGAAGAGTTGGTGGTTTGGGTATATAACTAGGGTTAATAGGAGGATCGAATATTTATTGTCTAACAAGTTTTTTTTCCAACCAATATAATTGAAAAATAATTTTATAGTAGAGAATATTTTTTAGGGTTTCAAACCAACATGGAGAGAAGTAGGTTTTTTGAAGAACCTTGTATATAGAGTTTGTTAATCTCTCTTTACTATTAAACACAATGCGATGTTTTGATATACTATTGAGTGGATCAATAACTCTATCAATTTAAATAGGTCGAAATATTGAGAAGACTAATTCATAAAATGTGAGTACTCATAATTCACCACCCCCTCTTAGTGAAACCTAACTGGTCCTTAGGCCCTACACATGGTTATTTACAGTCATACCCTATTTTTATTTCCATTTATGAATCTTCAATGCCTATGTATTTTAACCAAATTCTCTTTAAAATGATTTCCCATATAAAATTTATAAATTCAATATATAGTAATAATTTAAATATAACATAAGATACAAATACTTCTGTATGAATCTATTATTTTGAATAAAATATCAGGATTTTTAAATCCTGATATTCATGATTTTCATGAAAAATTGACAAATTTATCATGTATCACAAATTTTTATAGAAAACAATTTTATCAAATAAATTTTACATTAACTTTTGAAAAAATAAATTTGAAATAAATTATATTAAAATAAAATCTATCACAAGTTATGTAATCCTGATCAATTAGTGTTGGAATATGAGCCATCGACCTTAGATACATTATTTTAAATCTATAAAAGTTTCCAAAATAATTATCCATTCAATATAGACCATTGATACATTTTATAAAAATTAATCTATAAACCATAATTTTTAAACCAAATAAATAAATTTTTTAAATAAATGTGATCTGTTCAACACATTCAAATTTGATATAACCCCATGATATTTTGGAATTGTCCTCATGTAACTATCAATATAAGGTTAAGAAGGATAAGGGTTAGAGGAGAAAAATCCAGGAAGTTAAACACACCCAAGCCCAAAGTCATAAATACCAAAGATATTCCTTTTAGAAAAATAAATATGAAAATATGATATTGATAATATAATAACAAATTATATAAAAAATTAATCATATAATTAATAATCCAGAATAATTATAAATCATACATCAATAATTTATTGATCATCCATACAATCCACCAATATCTAATGAAATTTATTCAAAATATACCCTACCACAAAAAATAGGGATATCTCAATTGATTAAAAAATATATGAGAGATATACTACACTCTCACTATTCATAACATATCCATCTATTCTCAGACATAAATATTCTAAGTGAATCTTCAAAAAAAAATTGAAATCTCTCTCTATAAATTAACTGCATCATAACTCCATTCTCTATTATAAATAATTTTTCAAATATTTAATATATTCTCTATTCACTTCATAATAATAACCATTGTGTCAATATATCAATAAATCCTCCAAATGACCATAATAAATTACAAATCAAAATTTAACATTTCAAAATCCACTAATTTATTTTGGGGGTACCATTGCAACCACACTTGTATACTTGAACGATTTATTTCCAATGACATCATTTTCCGTTTAGAGACACTCGAGTGATAGTTTTTAAAAAAATTCATTTTTTATTAAATGAAGATAAATTTGGTGAATTAAGTTTAAAATATCACACTTTTGATCAGTGAAACTTATCTTTTGGGTAATTTCATTCAAAAAATAAATAAAATTCAATTTAAATTTCATAGTAATGATTTGGGACATATAAAATAAATTTTATTGTAATCATTTAAACATTCAAAAAACATCACTTTTTGAAATTCATTTCATATAATTTTGGAATAATTACTTTATTAATTTTAGAGTTACACATGTGGTTTGTATTCGATATTAATGCCATAAGCATTGTGAGCTTCTCTAAATTTAAAAGTGATTTTTAATTTTAAAAAATTTGGGTATTGAAAAATAAATTCATAAATTACAGTATCTCACATGAAGAGAAATTTGGGATAAAAAAAGTTTGTCCCAAAATGATGAATAATCATCTTAGCACCTCATTTTTTATATTGAAATTGGTTACATGAGAAATAAAAGTAATAACCCACCATTTGAATTTTATAGTACAATTGTCTTGTTTTATTGAATTTATGGGAGAATAGATATTGAGGAGAAGTGTTATTTTCAAATTAATATAGTGAATCTATTCCAAATTTAACAATATTTTATTGAAGGAATTTATAATGAAATTTCATGAATAGACTCAGATAGTTCACCTTTGGATGAGAGAGTTTTAGATATTGTGTGTTTCTTTTTAACAAAATTTAAATAATTTCCTTATGAGATTAATTAATCTTATGATGATGATCTAGATTTAATTTATGTGATTTCATAGAGGAAATTATTTTCTTATTTTTCTTAAAAAATAAAAATTTACTATGAATGGTGGAGTTTAATAAACCAATTTTTTTTTAATTACTTTGGTGTGTTTTAATAAGTAAATAATTATATAATATTGGGAATATGTTTTTATTCAATTATAATGAATCATTTTATTTTATTGGTAATATTTTTGGTTTTCATGGTCAAATAAAAAATAATGTCTCACGTAATCATTATATAGCAACATTTCATGTAACTAATTTACAAATTCTATGTATGATCACAGACACATTAAATTATCATTTAGTGTACACAACCATTTTTTCACTTGAGAAGTAAAATAAACATTGAATATAGTGTGAAATACCTAAAAAAGTGGATATTTATCATAGTTAAGTGTATAGACCACGAATTACCACACATATATCATGTATCTCCATCAAAGATAGCTAAAACAAAAAATTCAAAGGTTGGTATTGCAGTTCAACTACTCAGAAAGAGAATTCCAAGAAGGTATGGTTGACTTTAATATAAGTCATGTACTAATAAAATCATCATGTCAATATAAATTCTTATAAATAAGATGTGACATATGGGGCCCGAGTCCCACTCATAGATGCAAAGATCTGGGTTATCCACATGGACTCAATAATGCCTCCTCAAATGCCAGAGGCTACTGACTTGAAGCAATGGAGAATGGTTTTACATGGGGATACTACACCCTCAAAACCAGAGTATAGAATAATAAATAAGTAATAAATGAAGAAATAATAGAATTATATGTAAATATAAGGAAGGGTGGAAATACACACTATAAAAAATTCACTAGTAACCTTCCATAGATGAAACAAGATATAAATGGATAAGTATTAGAAATATATAAAAACATACAAGATGAATATAAAAACCAGAAGCTGGAAACTAAACCACATACAAAATTATCATAATTTATGTCATGTATCTATAAAATTTGAAAACATGGTTACAAGATAGTAGTAAAATACATGCTATAGAATAGAATAAAAAGGAATCCAAAACTATACCATAATTTAAAGTATTTTCATTTTCATCTACTACCAAGATCCATCCTAGTGTAAAAAATCAAGATCAGGTGTCCGAATTGGGATGCTTCCCATTATCAAAACATGCATACATATAATCTTCTCAGGCACCCTCAGTGTTCTGGATAGGGTGTGAGATAATTCCTAGAATTCCAACACCAATGATGTCTATATCATCCAGTATGTGAATATAAACTGAAATAGTGTGCTATTATATATAAATGTAAATCAATTCTATAATGATAATTAGTACATGATTTATCCTCAGCTAGTAATGACTGTAAACATGTAAATATTTCATTAATTTAATTATGTTTAGTTTATATAGATGAGTCACATGAGGGATAAACAACACTTGAATTGTATCATGATAATAATAATAAAGGACCCAACATTAAACAGTAGTCCTATAAGGATGGTAATAATGAATATTTTTGAAGAAAATAACCAAGGAATCTGTGACCCTAGGGGTCCATCCAACTCGATAATAACATGAAACATCTGTATAAGGGTTCTGATTTTAATAAAATGGTCATTTCCAAAGGTATTCCACTGTAGACGATACTAACTGATTCCAAGTATCTTATCTAAGATAATATGGGTTTGGAATGAAAAGTAACAATGGTGTGTATCCATAGAAATACATTTTTGAATGTGTAAAGATGGATATAATTATTTTATCCAAGTGATCTTCATATCTGTAAGATAGTGAAGGGATCATACGGTGTCATGTCTTTCATCCTCCAGTAGAAAATGAAATGTTCCATGGTGGGTATCTAAATTAGAAATTAGAACCTTGAATCATAATGGCATCCTCTGAGTTGTCAAGGCATTCCCTCGGGAATCCAAGGCTGTCTCATGTCTTACCACTCTTATAAAGATGAAAAGTTATACATGCAATATTCACCTTCTTCCTATATCATTATTTAATTAGGCTATGTAATACCGATTCCTTTCAATAAGAAAATTGGTTTATTTAATTACATTATATACTCATTGGAAAGTCTAAATAGTGCATGAATCCATTTATTACATTCATTCCTTGTTAATTGTCAGGTTCATTCCTTTACCTTTCATAAGCATGAAAAGGCAGTCTCAGGTCATGCAACCATATGATATTAAATTAGTCAACTAGGCCAAGTGATATCTAAAATATACTTTTCATTTATAATTAAGATTAATTTATTAATTATGAAATTACCCTAGAAGCTTTAATTGATATCCATTAACAATTCATTAATTTACTTAAAAACACATTCCTTTTTAAAGGGAAATTAAGTGTAAACTCAAATGATGGAACAAATAGTCATAACAAGACACTAAAATCATAACTAAGGAAACATCATACTTGGGGTGTCCTTTTTGAGGTCACAAACAACAAATAATGTGAGGAACATATATAAAAAGGTTCTTATAATATGATTCTAATTACTATAAGTAAGGCGGGTGAATTAAATAAGAAACACCCTATTAATTCATTATGCACACAACAATGAATGTTTATAAAATGATGAGACTTGGGGGATGAGTCATAGAACACATACCATAGGAATTTAGTACAATCCTAATCTATTATAAGACCTTATTTTAGACTATATCATAATAAAAATGAAAAACAGACCAATTCCATAAAAATAGGGCATATGAGCCTGCATTATAATTGCATTTCTGATAGGAAGAAGAACAAAAAAGTAGCTAATGGACCAAAACATTTAATGGTGCACTTGAAACATGAAAAATGAATCAGTAATAATAGTCTGGATAGTGAATCAAGATTATGTATAAGTTTTAGGCTCAAATGGTGGATCCTACATGAGAAGAAGGGAGGGGTGAGTTTTTTTCCAAGAAAAAGAAAGCCCTGACTCTTATTTTAAAATCTGAAGTCGATCATTTAAATGTAATTTATATTCATTACATGTTTTGTAATTATCAGGGTTTCCCCCTGGGAGAACCCATATACATGACTTGAAAAAGGATTTCTCCAGAATGTTACAGGTCATGTAATTGATACACATCGTGTATTCTATTTACATAGTGTGTAATTAGCATGCAACCAACCCACAACCCTCCAACATCTTCCTTTCCAAAAAATACCCAGCTGTCCCATGGCCGAACATAGGGTCTAATCTAAAAGAAATTTAATCAAGAGTTAAATTTGAAAAAAAAAATTAATTTTACCTGATAAGAATATTTGGGTTCTTATAGTATTCCCCCTTAAAGGAACAAATCCCCATGTTTACCTTCCAAGGTGGTGAAACACTGTCTAACTGTAACATTGGCCACTAGGCATGTACATAAGCCTCTTACTCCTAGGTCTCATCTGTTACACACTCATGCTTCCATAGAACCTATACTAATGGGATATACCGACCTCATAGAGTTTTTGTTTGCCTATCAGTGAAGTGTATGAGATACTCCTCAAATGAAGAAACAACATCTAAATCAACCTCTTTATGGTAAATATTATGAGATGGGTCGGCATGATGATGATGAGGTTGAGAAATATGGAGAATGGAATGCATTCCAAGGTACCTCTAAGGTAATATAAACTGATATACTACATTCATGAATCTATCCATAATCTAATAAGGGATGATAATTCAAGGTGACATCTTTTGTGGCCTGCATATCCGTTTATGGCCAAGTCTAGCTAGTTCCAGTAAGAAAACATGATCCCAGAACTCAAACCCTAGAGTTTTTCGATGGTGATTGAAATAAGAGTTCTATTTAGACTAAATAGTGGAAATGAAATTTCTGATTATCTAAAACTAACCTGATGTCTCCAACATGATACAAGTACACAATAGCACTTCATCTCCTGTCTCTAACCAGTATAGGGTGGAATGACCCGTCTTGCCATAAAATGCCTCATAAGGAGCCATCTGAATCATCTCATGATAGCTATAATTGTAAGATAAGTCGATTAGAGGGATACTATTCTTATAATAACTTCTAAAATTAAGGACACATGCCTAAATAATTTTCTCAAAAACCTGTATCATTCATTCTAACTTTCCATCGGTCTGAGGATGAAACATTGTTCTCAGAAGCACTTATAAACCTATAGCTCTATTTAATACCAATCAGAAATGTGACATGAAACAGGAATATCTATCTAAAATAATATAATGATGGACCCAATGTAGTTATATAATCTCATAGACATACAGTCTAACTATCTCATCAATTGAGAATGTCGACCGAATATGAAAGAAGTGGGGGTACTTTTATCAGTTGATCCACAACTACCCAAACTATGTGAATACCTTGAGGAAACCTTGGTAAGATGATTAAAAATTCTATATAAATATGTTCCCATTTCAAATCCTTGTTTGGTAATATATATTACAAGATTGTAGGTCTTCAGTGTTTTGTATTCATCTGCTAAAAAGTGGAACACCTATTGATAAAGTCTTCTATCTAACATTTCATCCTTCGACACCAATACTGGTGTCATGTATCTCGGTACAACTTGGATATTCCTGGATGAAATACCCACGGATAAGAGTGATATTCTATCATCATTTCCTCTATCATATCTATAGGAACCCATACATGTGCGTGTATACATAGGATGTCATCTCTATCAGCATACCAATCTGATGGTGGGTCAACTCCAGTAATACTCTCCTGGAGAACCAAGACTTTAGGGTCTGAAAAATTTATTCTCTTAACTCTATCAATGAGAGATGAAGCAATTTTTTTTGGCTTAGATATCAAACAACCTTTAACTATCATTAAACTCTAGATAAATCTTAGAAAATGTGGCCAACAATTTCCTTTCATTACTGGTTTCCTATATGGATTGCGCCTGAGTCTTCTAGCTTAGTGCATCCACTAAAGCATTTTCCATTGGAGGCATATAGGTAAACTAAAAATAAATGGAATGAAGGTATTTGACCCATATTTACTATATGTGATTTTCTTCATGATGAATAAAGATATATTAGAGGCTCTTGTGGACTGTTTACACCACAAAGTGCTCAACTGTCAGATAGTGTATCAAAAAACATTAAGCACAAATAATTACTGTCAGATCGACATTGTGTGTCAGGTAATTATGATCATGAGGTTTTATTTGGAGAGACCCGTATGAGAAAAACTCAATCCTCATGCATCATTACTACACCCAATATGATTCATAATTCCTTAGAGAACACTATATGGCCTCTTCCAGGATATGGACGAATTAGAATAGCTGTCGAGGTAATCCTTCCTTTCATCTAATGAATGGATTTCTCACACACTTATCACATCATGAACTTGACATCCTTCTTTGCAATACTAGTAATAGGTTAAGGGGGACATGAAAATTATGGTCAAAATGGATTATAATATCCAACCATCTCCAAGAATATCTTTATATCAAACATGTTCTTACACTACTCCCATGAAACCACATCTACCACCACATATGGGTCCACTAATACTCCTTATTCTAAGATAATATGAACCAAGATTTAAACTTTATCAATCAAGAAGTGGAACTTACCATGCCAAGATTAATGTTTTTTCCTTGTTAGTGTATTCAAAATGATTTCATGGTGTTTAGAATGGTCTCTACGAGTGTGACAATACACTACATAACTTCCAAAAATACTAAAAAATGAATAATGATAGAGGTGGAAGAAACTATTCATAAAGTTCATGAAAACAGAAGGTATGTTCGTAAGACCGAATGATACAATGAGACTCTCATAAAGACCATACCTACAATGAAAAGATATATGTGGTATGTCTGATGTATTGAATCACATATGAAGATATCCCGATATCTGGTTAATATTAGAGAACACCCTAGCTACTACGAGTTGGTCAATGTGATCATCTATTAAAGGTATTAGATACTGGTTCTTAACCATAAGCTAGTTCAACCATTGGTAATCCACAAATAGAAAAAAGGTCTCATCCGCCTTCTTGGGGAAAAGCATGGGTGAACCCCATGAAGAAGTACTGGTCCAGATATAACCTTTTGACTCTAGATCCTCCAAATACCACTTGAACTCTTAGATCTTAGTAGATTCCATCATTTATAGAGGAATGAACATTATATATTCTCCTAGAACAAGATCAATAAGGAACTCTACCTCTATTTCAAGAGGTAAGCTCTAAAATTCATCAAGAAAAACATCCATGAAATGATCTTATATGGGAGGAAAATATACTAGGTGTATACCCTACTTCTCAATGAAAAGACTAGTAATTTTTTTAGTCACACTACCCAGACCATGATTATATAGTCCAACTCTACCGCACTCGACATTCTAATCAACCTTGTAAAGATAAATACATCCCTCTTGTGACGTTAAAACACCCTATGATGCTACCAGTCTACAAAGGAGTGATATGGAACAATATAATTATTCACAAGAGTAAAATAAAAGATAGTTATCTTGAGTAAAATGAAGTTCCACAAAAAGGTATAATGCCCTAACATAAGTGGGAAGTCTCTTCATTGGTGCATTCCCTAAAATCGTACACCCAACAGTGAATCCAGGGTCATTATACCACAATATTACTGAATTTAAAACCCAATACATTCCACAATTTGTTAAAGATATAAGGATTTTGAATCACCTGTATTGAATAAAGGAGATAAACTTATAGAGGCTACTATAATAGTACCTATTAATATAGATAGTCCTTCACTCTGATCCACGAGTATCAATTGCAATGATTGAAATTGACCTGATCTATATCCCTGTGTTATAGTTGGACTACCCTGAGAAGCTCCTCAATTTTAGTAATGATAATCATAATTCCATATACCGTGACCATGACCATCCCATTGGATAGTCCAACCAATGATACTCCAACTCCCTACCTAACTTAGGGAAAAATATCATTCCATTGAAGGTGGAGCGAGTTTGGAGCCTCTTCAACTAGAATCAAATGGATAGATCTGACTATATTATTGATGATGAACTATACAACCAAACACATGGCATCAAGTGGGTCTCAATGAAATTAAGGCTTCAGATACCCCTTCTTTAAACATTCATGGAATATAATATAGATTCATGTGTTGATACTCTATCACCAATTACTGAAAATAAGCCTAAAGACTAGGATTTCTATTACCAGCATAACTATTTCCCTACCTTAGCATAGAAACTTTATTCCTTGTACCATCACCTTATCTCATGTTGTTCTTAGTGATAAGATCTTAATTAATGATCTCACAAAATTAGGATGGAGAAATACATTCACATGAATACAAATCAAATACCCGATCCCATTCTTGAATCGTCTAGTGTGTGATAGATAATAACCATATAGAAGCGGTGAAAAGTTATTAAAGTTGTAAAACACACTAAATAGTCCAAAACAAGAATAACACCCTACTCTCGATTTATAAATCTCTAGATTATTCAACAATCATCATCCGAGGAATGGATTAATCATAAAAATAATAATGAATATCAACCCATACCATGCCCTAATGAAGACCAACCTAGGTAATCACATCCCACCCATGCATGGATGAATTACACAACATTTAGATTGTAATATTGATCCTTTTTCTAGGGGAACCTCAAGTTTCTTAAGGGTAGAAATCATTTCCTCTAGCCAGGACTCGATATCTTGTAACGAACCAATGTGTTATCAATGGAAATCCCCCCTTATAATTATTCCCTATAGTATAATCACATTAGGAAGAACAATGAAATATCATGATACAAAATACTATGTGACCAGTAAACATAATTTTACCACTTATATGGTTTGAATTTCGAAAATAAGATATACATGGTTGCGATCTGTAAGATGTTTGGAGTCCGAAAAGAAGAACATAATTTTTGGTGAATAGTAACCTACCCTAATGGATAGTAACCTACCCTTAGGAATATTAATATTACCCTTATTAATAGTAATTATTCCAAGATAATATTTACCATTCCCATGAATGATTAAATACACTTTAGCCATCTTATAATTGATAATATGACCTTAGTAAAAAATTCATATTTTTGTAAGTCAAAAACAATTAATTATAATTAATTTATAATTAAAAATAAAATTTATTTTCTTAAAATGTGTTCATAAATTAACAATTATTTGTCTTCAAGTGTTAATATAATTTTATAAGACCTTCCACAATTTTTGAAAGCATTATAAAATCAGCTTTAATTTCAAAAAATGTATTTTTCAAGTAAATTATAATTTTAATTAAACATTAAATTAATCATAAATAGAAAAATATTTTTGAAAAATGGACTTCAATTTAGGAATCTACACATAGAAAAATTTTTGGGTTGAATTTTTGGGATTTTTTTTGAAATACTTGAGTTTTTTATGAATAGTAAAATACCATAATTTACAAAATAAGATAAATAAACCAATTATAGAGTGACAAATGATGTTATAAATATATAATAACAATTGGTTTGGATTAAAATGATAAAATTACTATTATTTTTCAATGAAGACTCACTATTCCTTGTCTTGTGGAGAAATAATAATTTAATGAATATTATATTGAGAAAATCACTCCCCCTTCCACTATAAATACCACCCTTCACACCCTCATTTTCTCATGCCTTTCAAACATCAAGACTTGCCTAAAATCTATCCAAACATCTTACCTAGCCCCTTCCCCACGTCCAATGGCTTCTGGTCTCATCAAAAGTCCAATAAAAGCATCCGTAAAGAGGAGCTCCTAGGAGGATTCAAGAGGCAATTCCTCTCTCTTTTCCATTAGTTTCCTTTTAATTTCAATATCATTTCTTATTATCTACCCACCTATATTTATACACATGGTATGGTACCTCTGGTATCATACATATATTGTAATTTTATGATACTAATGGGATATTATACCGCCCAAACCCTTTCTCCTCTCCATTATATTTTATAAAAGAAAATGTTGTTTGTAAGGTGTTAATCTATCACTGTCCAGAATGGAATGTTTTCTTTTTCCCATTTCTACCTTAAGATACAGTCATGAAAATTATATTCTGGTTCAAGAAGAATATTATATAAGTATTATGTCATATTTAAGGTTATGTAACTAAATTATGTACATATTACTAAATGATTAAACAAAACAAGTTCGTTGTGGTTGAAAAACCGCCCAAATTAACCCAAACAATCATCATTTAATTCTTATCTAATGATTCATCCAAGTGGTATATAATATAATTCATTATAAGATAATTTGAAATTCTATAATATCATTAATAACATGAAATACCAGTTTTTTGTGTTTATCCATGTTCTACATGAACATTCATTTATGAATACAAGTGAACCACTCAAGAAAACCATAAAAACGAACAATCCTGAACAATGTTTTTTAAAATCTATAACTCATCCAAAAGACCATAAAACAACTTAATGAAAACATAATGAACCATATTAATTTACAAAATGTTCTTTATTTAATAATAAATTAATATAATGTTGTTATACATGAAATTTAAGCAAATAAAGTGTTCAGATACAATGTAAGGGGAAAATCTAGAACCCAACTTTCCTTTTTCAGGTACTCCCTCTTTCACTCCATTTTTGGTATAGTCACTCCTTGAGTATCATTTTTTCATCATTATATTACCTTTTATGGGATATAAATGTTTTATAATGATTTTTATGTCAAAAAAAATGTTTTCTAAAAGAACCCTTCTTTCAAAAACACACCTTTTACTTCTCACTCAAGGTTGATGGTTATCGTATCAAGTATGTTGTTCCCACTTTATTTTGGGAACCCAGAGTTTATGAATGAGTTATTATGAGATGAAACCCATTCCTTTCCATAGGTTATTTATGATCATTTTTTTATATATGTTCATTGTGTAATGCATGATAATGATAATTTTAGGATGTGACGGGTGTGCCCAGAATTATATAGCGCAATATAAATGTTTCAATGTCACGGGTGCACCAGAATTATACAGTGCTCCAATGCAATGGGTTAAGTAAGTAATCTCAAAATTTTATGTTAAATTAAGTGTGAACAATATTCTATCTTTGTTCAAAAGTATGTGTGGTAGTTTACCACTAAGACATGATGTTTCATTTTTTATGCATTACCACATTTCAAGTCTTTTATTAATGATTCCCCTCATGTTCATGACATGTTTACTATGTTATGATTATGCTTATCCTATAATATATTGTTCTTATCTAACATATTAGTAGGCTTTTAGCTCACCCATTTTGATGTATATACTCAGGTGACTACGTGTACTACGGAGAGGTCAAGTTCTAATAAGAATCTAGAGAAGAAGGAATTAAATAAATGTTTACGCTTGATGTTGTTATTTTTATGTATGGTACAAGTTTTTCCAAGACAATAAACTATTGGATCCTCTATGGGTAAAATTATTATGTTTTTTATCTTTAAAATGATGTAATAGTAAGGTATGAAAATGATGAGACACTATAGTTGGTATCAGAGGAAAGGTTTAGTTAATTTTATAATTTGGATTAGTGAACCCTAGAGAAAACCTATAACATTAGACTAAGTTCAACTATGCACACAAGAAGCTTTACATAGGGATCCCGTATGTTATTCTTTTAGTGAAAATTGTACAAATAAATAAGTAATATATTCATGACTTGTTGACTTATTTTCTGTTCTAACCTTTTCTATTTTAGAAAATGGTGGAAACCCAAACAGACCAGGCCAACAAATCGTGTGAGGGCTAATAGAACGATTGCTCGAATAGCATTTCTAATGATTTGGGAGGTGGAGTTCAAAACTTCATAGTGATTCTTTACCAAATATCTTCGGTTATGAACAATAACCATCATAATGGGGAACATCCTCCTTAAACAAAGAGGGAGAAATTGGTTATAGAGGGTTTTATGAGGAAACAACCACCGAAATTTAGTGGATCTACCGATCCAATAGTTGTGGAAAAGTGGGTCAAATTCATGGAGAAGATATTTTTTATACTTCACTGTTCTAAGAAAGAGAAGGTGACAGTATCCGTTTATTATCTAGATGGAGAGGCCGATCAATGGTGGGATTTGAGTAGGAACACCAAGCCACGTGATGAAATTGAACATATGGAATGGTAAAAAATGAAGATAATGTATCTTAACAAGTATTTCCCAAGAACTCTTTTCACAAAGATGGAGAGAGAATTCCTATTGCTCAAGAAAAAAGAAGAAGAATTTTTCACAACCTATTAAGATAATTTCACATGTCTTGTAAGGTATGCTTCGGGTTTTGGTATCAAAAATGATAACAAAATTGATAGACTCTTTAGTGGATTAAAACATTTCCTTAAAAAGTATCATTAAATTAAAGACTTTATGAGTTTTCAAGAAGTTATCATATGTTATCTAAAAGTGGAGATGGAGTTTGGAGAATGGTCCCATGGCTATGGTGATAATAAATGAAAGACTGAGTTTCAATACGTTGGATCTAAGGATAAATGTAGGATGAGAACTCAATGACCCACATGCCAAAAACGTGGGAATTTACATCATGGGAAATTCTTCAAAGGGATAGGGAAGTGCTTCAAGTGTGGGAAATAATGACACCATGCTCAAGAGTGTTGAAAGGACATTAAATAGAAGGAAAATGTGGTGGAAGAAAGGAGAGAACCACCCATGGTTTAATTCTACAACTATAGGGAGAAAGGGATCTATGAAAGACAATGCAGTAAACCTTGAGTTCCTGAGGGTAATCAGCATCAGTAGCCACTAAATCCTAAAAAAACAATGGAAGGATTATGTTGTCACTGCTGTAGAAGTGGGGAAAGATAATGTAGTCGTACAAGGTACACTTCTTATTCAATCAAGAATGGATAATGTCTTATTTGATTCTAGTTCTATGTATTCCTTTATTTCTTGAAAGTTTGATAGAAGTATAGAATTAAAGCCCTGAAACCTTGAATTAGAGATATCTATAAAAACACCAAGTGGTGAAATCATTGCAACCCATGTGTTTTAATCTTCTCATATGGCGTGTGTGGGTATATTCTTCCAGCGAATCTCATAATACTACCTTTGGTGGAATTTAACACTATAATGGGAATGGATTGGCTCTCATTATATAGAGCACATATCAATTGTCGGGAAAAGGAAATATCTTTTAATACTCAGAACCACCAATCATTCTATACAAATTCATGTATAATCATGAATATCCTTTAAAAAATACTTCAATGGTGTGGGTGTTGATTCCCTATAAAGAAGCAGAACATGACCAAATGGCTGAGTCAAAGGATAGTACCAACCTTTTGGGAATTCTCATTGTGAGTGAATACAATGATATATTTCATGAAGAGTTACCCAGAATTCCCCCAGATCGTGAGGTAGAGTTATCAATAGAACTCATACATGGAGCAACTTTTATCTCAATGTGTCCCTATAGGATGGATCCTACGTAACTGAAGGAGTTAAAGAAGCAGCTGCAAGAGCATTTGGAATAAGGGTTCATAAGCCCTAGTGCATCACCTTGGGGCGTGACAGTGCTCTTTATGAAGAAAAAGGATTGAACAATGCAGCTTTGTATCGATTATCTAGAACTCAAAAAGATCACAATAAAGAAAAGGTATCCTCATAAAAGGATTGACGATTTGTTCAATCAGTTAATAAGAGCTCAATAATTCTCAAAGGCGGATCTTTGTTCTGGATATCATCAGTTAAAGGTGAAGAAATAATATATTCAAAATACTGCCTTTCGTACAAGTTATGGGAACTATGTGTTTCTGGTGATGCCCTTCGGACTTACTCATTCCCCTCCAATATTCATAGATTTGATGAACATAGTCTTTAGACATTACCTCAAAAAAATTGTGGTAGTGTTTATTGAGGATATTCTAATCTACTCCAACAGCAAGGAGGAACATGAAGAACATCTAATACTTGTGTTGGATACATTGAGAAAGGATTAGTTGTATGCCAACTTCCGTAAGTGTGACTTTTTGATGAAGAAAGTAAAGTTATTAAGACATGTGATCAAAATTGAGGGAATTTCTGTTGATCATTAAAAAAAAAGGCTATTGAGTAATGGCCCAGGCCCTCTAGTGTCATAAAAATCCATAGTTTTCATGGATTAGCTGGGTACTACTGATGTTTTGGGTGAAATTTCTCATGATTTTCAAACCTACTAACTAAGTTAACAAGGAAAGGGGTAAAGTATTCCTGGATGGAATAATGTGATGGAAGCTTCAAGGAGCTAAAAAGATGGCTGATCACTACACCTATACACACATTACCAAAAAGTGGTGAAATTTTTGTGATATATAGTGATTCTTCAAATAAAGGCTTGGGTTACATACTCATGAAAAATGATAACGTGATAGCCGAAACCTCATTGTAGTTGATGATCCATGAGTAAAACTACACGACACAGGTTCTAGAGATAGAAACCGTAATTTTTTTCTTGAAAATCTGGAGGCACTACCTTTTATGGATAGAATTGTGACATATATTCAATCCAAAAGAGCCTAAAGTATATATGCACACAAAAGGAGATCAACATGAATCAAAGGAGATGGTTAGAGATAATCATGGATTTCGATTTATCTCTTCACTATCATCCTGGAAAGGTGAACAAGGTACCCGATGCCCTAAGATGAAAAGAACCTGCTACTCTATCCATGTTAGGGATTTAGAAAGACCCTATCTTTGTGGATATGAAAAGGATGGATTTAGAAATCATAAGGGCAGGGGATACATCCTACCTTGAACAAAATATTTTATAACCATCCATCCAAGAGAAGATTAAAGAAGAAAAAGGGGATGGGGTAGAGTTACAATAGAGGGTGAATGCAGTAAAGGAAGGGAATTCGAAAGAGTTCCATATCGCGGATGATAGTGTGATCATATTTGGAACATGGATTTGTGTGCCTTAATCACACGGGATAAAGAAGGACATATTAGACAATGCACATATCTCAACATTATATATCCATCATGGGAGTACCAATATGTACTGTGATCTCTGAGAACACTTCCGATGGGATAACATGAAGAAGGAGATTATAGAATATATATCAAGGTGCTTGGTATGTTAGAAAGTTAAAGAAGAGCGACGAAAGTCATAAGGGATGATGCAAAGATGGACTATACCCATGTGTTAATGGGATAAAGTTACTATAGAATTTGTCATGGGTCTCCTGAAGACATCGAAGGTAAATAATGTGATATGGGTTGTGGTTGACCGACTCACCAAGACCACCCATTTTATCGCTATTCGAGAAGACCTCTCACTTGAAAAACTTGCAAAGACATATGTGAACGATGTGGTGAGATTGCATTGTGTTCCACTCTCGATTGTCTCTGACAATGATCTGAGGTTCACATCTAAATTACAGAGGAGTCTTAAACATTCTTTGAGTACATAAATACATTTTAGAATGACCTATCACCCCCAAACTGATGGTCGAAATCCATTTTTTTCATTTTCTAAAAAGATGGTTTATGGGTTATCGGTAACCATACAAACATAGATCCAACATCATCAACGGCGGTCATGGAACCCACATACCGGAGACCAATTCACAACATCATCAATGAAAGTCATGTAACTCGCATACTAGATACCAATCCACAACATCAGCTCAATTCAAAATTCAAAATACCAAAAAACCCATCACCACACAATGATCGATGAGTCACAATCAACGAGCATTCTCTCAGACACTCTTCAGACACTTGAATATATGCTAAGATCCTAATCTTTAGAATTCAATGATGGATTAGATCATCATCTCACATTGGTTGAGTTATCATACAATAATAATTTCCACACGAGTATTCAGATGGCTCCACATGAAGCTATGCATAGAATGTGATGTAGAACTCCAACCTCTTAGGATGAAGTTGGAGAAAGAAATCTACTTGAACCCGATCTTGTGTAAGATATGATAGAGAAGGTTAAGTCATCTAGAAACACATCCAAACTCCTCAAGATTATAAAAAGAGCTATGATGGAAACCGTTGAAGGGACTTGGAGTTCGACGTTGGAGATAAAGTCTTCCTTCAAATATCACCAAGGAAGAGATTCAGGTGACATGGAAATAAAGGGAAGCTTAGCCCAAGGTATGTTGGCCCGTTTGAGATCCTTGACTGCATAGGACCCGTGGCCTATTGGCTTTCATTTACAATGAGTATGGCTGAAGTTCACGATGTGTTTCATGTATCACTCCTGAAAAAGTACATACCATATCCCTCACATGTACTGAACTCATAGGTGATAAAACTGGAAATTGATCTCTATTATGAGAAGCAGCCAGTGAAGATCCCGGAGAGGAGAGATAAAGTTGTACGCAACAAGACAACCCACCTTGAAAATGTGTTGTGGAGGAACCATAAGTTTTAAGAAGCTACTTGGGAAACAGAGTAGGCGATGAAGGAGAAGTACCCTCACCTTTTGGTGTAAAATGAAATTTTGAGGGAAAAATTTCATAAGGGGGGAACAATGTAATGACCCAATGTCTTATCAATGGAAATCTCTCATTATAATTATTCGCTATTATATAATCACATTAGGAAGAAAAATGAAATACCATGATACTAAATAATATGTGACCATTAAACATAATTTTTTCACTTCTATGGTTTGAATTTTGAAAATCTTATATACACGGTTGTGATCAGTAATATGTATGGAGTCTGATAGGAAAACGCAATTTTTAGTGAATAGTAACCTACCTTTATGAATAGTAATATGACCCTTATGAATAGTAATATGAACCATATGAATAGTAAATATTCCAAGATAATAGTAACCTTACCCATGAATTATTAAATAAACTTTAGGCATCTTATAGGTTACTATTTGACATTAGTAAAAATATTAGAATTTTTTGTAAGTCATAAATAATTAACTATTTTTAATTAATTAATTTAAAAGAAAATTTATTTTAATAAAAATTGTTAATAAATTAACAATTCTATATCTTATAGTGTTATGATAATTTTTTAATACCTTACGTATTTTTTTTGAAAGAATTATAAAATCAGTTTTAATTTTAAAAAATGTATTTTTCTAGAAAATTATGATTTTAATTAAATATTAAATAAAAAAATTTACAATTTTTTTTTAAAATATAATTCATTTTTGGATTCAAAATAAAAAAAATGGTGGGGTTAAAGTTTTGGTATTTTTCTCAAATACTTGAATTTTTTATGAAGAGTGAAATACAATAATTTCCAAAATAAGATAAATAAGCTAATTTTAGATTCATGAATGATGTTCTGCTGATGTAAGAACAAATATTTTGAATTCACATGATACAATTACTATAATTGGTCATGGAATACTCAAAATTCCTTATCTTGTAGAGAAATAATAAATTAATGAATATTATATTTAGAAAACCCATCTCCCTTCCACTATAAATACCACCCTTCACGCCCTCATTTCCTCAAACCACTCAAGATTCAAGACTTGTATAAAATCTTCCTTATACCCTTACCCACGTCCAAGAGCTTATTTTCTCATCAAAAGACCAATCCTAGCTTCCTTAAGTAGGATCTCAAGAAAAGGATTCAAGAGGTAATTCCCCCCTCTCTCTTCCTTTTGTTTCCTTTCAATTTCCAGTTATTTTCTTATTATATCCCAACATATCTTCATCTACATGGTATGGTAACTCTAGTATAATAATTATACTATAATTTTATGATACTAATGGGATATTATACCATCCAACCCCCTTCTCCTCTTCATTTTATTTTATTAAAGAAAATGTTGTTCGTGAGGTGTTAATCTATAACCTTCAATACCGAAATGTTTTCTTTTTTCCATTTATACCTTCAGATCTGCTCATGAATCCATTTTTATAGTTGAAAAAAAAATATTTTATATGTATTATTTCCTTTTTAATGTTCTGGAACTAAATTATCTACATATTATTAAATTATTAAACAAAAACAGATCGTTGTGGTCGAAAAACCGCCCAAATTAACTCAAACAATCATCATTTAATTTTTATCTACAGATTCATCCACATGGTATATAATATAATGAATTATAAGATCATTTAAACATATTTAATATCATTAATAACATGAAATATCAGTTCTGGATGTTTATCCAAGTTTTACACAAACTTTCATTTATGAATACAAGTGAACCACTCAAGAAAACCATAAAAAAACATTCTCGGACAATGTTTTTTAATATCTATAACTCTTCCAAGGGCCCATAAAATTACCTAATGAAACCATAATGAGCCATATTAATGAAAACAAGGTTCTGGAATTATAATTAATAAATCTAATGTGGTTATATAGGACATTAAAGTGAAGAAAACGTTCAGATACAAGGTAATGGGAAAATATCGAACCCAACATTCATTCTTTAGGTTCTCCCTCTTTCACTACATTTTTGGTATGGTCACTCCATAAAAATCATATTTTCATCATTATAATAACTTTTCTGGGATATAAGTGTTTTCTAATGATGTTTATTTCAAATAAATGTTTTCCCAAAGAACCCTTCTTTTAAAAAAACACCTTTTACTTCTCACTCAAGGTTGATGATTATCATATCAAGTATGTTATTCCCACTTTATTTTTGGAACCCACAGTTTATGAATGCATTCTTATGAGAAAAAACACATTCATTTCCATGGGTTAGTTATGTTAATTTTTGATATATGTTCATTGTGGCATGCATGATAATGACAATTTTATGATGTGATGGGTGCACCCGAAATTATGGAGCGCAATATGAATGTTGCAATGTGATGGGTGCACCTGAAATTATACAGCTCTACAATGAATTAGGTAAACTTATGAATGAAATTATTTTAAGTTAAATGATGTTTGAAAAATATTCTAGCTTTTTTCACTGGTATATCTGTTAGTTAACCACTATGACATGATGTTTCATTTTTTATGCACTGACACATTTCAAGTATTTTATTAATTATTCCTCTCATGTTCGTGAACTTTTTCATATGTTATGATTATGCTCACCCCATACAATATTGCTGTTATCTCACCTCTTATTTATAATTTATCTTACCACTTTTGATGTATATCATCAGGTGACTACATGTACTAAGGAGAGGTCATGTTCCAATAAGAATCTAGAGAAAAAGAAAATAAATAAATGTTTATGCTTGATGTTGTAATTTTTATGTATGGTACTAGTTTTCCCATGACACTAAACCTTTTTATCCTCTATGTGTAATACTATTATGTTTTTTATCTTTAAAATAATGTAATAGTAATTTAATAAAATGTTGGGTCACTATATAGCCTATGGACCGCCATCCCTAAAAAGGATGGGAGGATACTGCTATTGGAACTCAAAAAGTGAGATAATCTATATTAGTTTCATGTCACGGAGTGACCTTAATAGACAGAATTAGATTTATAAAACTCTCACAAAGCTAAGAATTTGTTCCTAGGTAAAATAGAATAGGTATTTCTTCATTTGGAACTCCTTGCGGTAATATTGGTGACTCAGGTCCTACCGTATCTAGAGAATGGTCATCACCACCCCCTTTCACATGACACATGGGAATCATGGTGTGATAGATTTATAAATTCTAAGAACACAGGTCAGAACAAGATATGAAGTAGATAAAATCACTAGAGTATAAAGATAATATAAAAATGGCCCACTTACCAAGGTATACTACCCCAAATACCCTCTTATAAGTCTAGGTAATGGTAATCATTAACGTTTAATTTATAGGGGTTCTAGTAGGTGAAGGGTCAACTACACTTGGCCTCATCATTTATTGGAAATGATTTCATTTTATTAGTCAAGATTTAAATTTTATTCTTCATTTTCATATATAAATATATCATAGTTAAATTTAAAATGGATCTCCATTATTTGTGAATAAGGGCACATACACCTTATCCCTGAAGTAAAACCACATATAATTTTATTCAACCCACATATACATTCAGCCTCAGAATGTGACGGGTGATATACGATGGCCAAACTCGGTAAATTACCACTTCCAATTCATGAGTACCCCTACACCACAGGAGTTTAAATTATCAATCACCCAATCAAAACCTAATAACTTCCCTTATAACTTGAGGTACATAGCTAATATGGGTTGAAACTAGTGATTTAAGATTCCACAATCAACTTATACCGGAAAAATCAATTTAGATTGATGTTTTCACTTTGAATAACCAACTCCTTACCCTGTAGAATATGTAAGAATAAAAATCATATATTAAAAATATGTCTCACTCAACAATAACTTAATCATAAGAAAATGCAAGTAGTGAAATGGACCTATATCGAATGGAATGTGCAAGGAATGTGAAATCTAGGTACATTTAATATGGCATGATTGATGCTTCCTAGCCCTCATATCATCAGTCTAAGGATAAAATGAAATAATCAACCATATTAATTATAATAACTATCAGAAAACCTGTGTTTCATCCAACGGTGAATAAATATCAATAGTAATAAGGAAAGAGAAGAAAAATAATTCATATTTTAGGATACTCGGTATTTACCCTAAACGTGGGTCACCTACTCCCAATCATGGATTTTAACCATTTTACAAATCATTCCTAATATCATATTTATTATCTCAAAATAGTAATGTAATAATATAAATGCTCTGATATAAATTTATGATGTTCGAGTCCCAACTTCCACTCAAAGGTACTCGGGGATCGGTTGTCCACATAGTATCAAGTGCTCTTCCCCATATGTTAGAGGCTCCCAACTAGCAATGAGGTCCAACAGTGTGTCTATGAGAAAGAGTATTCCTTTATAACTAGACTTTATCATAGTGTATAAGTAATGAAATATGAAATAGATGAATTATTCATAAACAGATGGAACTATGGAAACAGAATCTATAATAACTCAACCAATAACCCGCCATAAGGGAAACATCAAATCAATGATTATGTGAAAGAAATATTGATAAACAACCAAGAATATTATAATAACAACAAATAGAAACTGAATCATATAAAAAATATTGATACTATATTTCATGCATCTATAAATCAAGAAAACCTGGATACATGGATGTAGACATGTACATGTTATATAAAAGAGAAAAAAAGAATCCAAAAAATGTCCAAGCATTTTGATCACTGTATGGGTCATCTTCTACCAAGCTCCATTCTAATGTAAGAAATCAATATTAGTTTTTCAATGTGGGACACTTCCCCTTTTCAAGACTTGCATATATATAATCTTTCTCGGTACTATCATAGGCCAAGATAGGGTATGAGATAAATATCAGTAGGCCACCACCAATGATGTATATACAATCCAATCTATGAATATAAACTAAAATAGTTTTTAGGTTTAAATAAAATTAAAGATATTGTATAATGATAATCAACACATGTTTTATCCTCAGATGGAAATGTCTCTAAACAAGTAAACATTTAATTAATTTATTTATGTTCATTTTTTATAGATGAGTCATGTGAGGTGTAAATATCCCTTACAAGATACAATGATAATAACATGATGAACCCAATATAAAAACAACACAGCTTATAATGATGATAATAATGAAGTGAATCCAAGGAAATAACCAAGACATGCTTTACCTCAGGGTTCAAGCTAACTCAATAATAGCATACATCCTAGTTATAAGGGGTCTAAGTGTTACACAAGGGGAATCACCCAATGCATTACACTGTAAATGATTCTAACCGAGTCTATGGATATTATCAAAGTTAAAAAGAGCTAATCAGGTCTAGTCCTAATGTGGTGTTTTCATTGAACCATGTGTCATATGTTTCCATTCTAGATCCATAGAGTGTATCAAAGGCATCCTAATATCAATAATATAGTTAAGGGATACTAATAATTATTTCTAGACATCTTCTAATAGTCACGGACCAAGTTCCAAGGTGGGTATCTCCCATGAAAATTAGATCTTTGAATCAGAATGGTGTCTTATTAATTATCAAGGCATTCCCCCAGGAATCCATGGATGGAAGAAGTATGACCACTCCTATAATGATGAAAATTTACATATACAATAGGAACCAAATACTTATATCATTATTAACTAGTCCTTGTAATACTCATTCCTTTAGATATGATACTGGGTTCATTCCATTACCTTTCATACAAAGAAGAAAGTCTAAATTGGACATGCATCCATTAATTACTTTCATTCCTTATTTAATTATTAGGTTCATGCCTGTACCTTTCATATGCATGACAAGGCAGGCTAGGGTCATCGAACCATTTTCAATTCAATTAGTAAACTAGGACACGTGATATCTAAAAAATAATTTCCATTTAAAATTATGATTCATTTATTAATTGATCACTCAACTTATAAGGTTAAAGTGATATATATATTTGATATCCATTAAAAATTCATTCATTTGATTCAAAACACTTACCTTAATTAAGGTCAAGTTACAGCACACCCGAACGATGGTGAAGATAGTCCTAACAATACACAAAAAGAAAAACTAAGGGAAACACTCTACATGGGGTGGTCAAAATTGAGTTAATAAACTCCAATGAATGTAATTAAAATATATAACAAGGACCTTATAATAAGATTCTAACAACTATATCAAATTTATTTGAATTAAATAGGCAATGCTTGAGGAATTAAATGTGTTAACAATAATAAATGTATATAAAATGGAAAGACTTGAGGGATGGATTATATAACACCTACCTTAGGAATTTATTACTCTCCTAGTACAAAATAAGCCCTTAGTTAGGCTTATATTAGAGGGAGAATAATGAACATATAAACCCCATAAAAATTGGTAACGTGAGCCTACATCAAAATAACACTGTTAATAGGAAAAACAATGACAAAAGGATCTAATCAACTGATGCACTTACAAAGACACTTCCAACATGATATAGGGATACAAAATCAGAGTCTGGATAGTTAATCAAGATCAAATCGTAGATTTAGGCTCAAAATGGGGCTCCTACATTAGGTTAATAAAGGAGTGACGTTCTGTCCTTGAAAAATGAAACCCTTTATGTTATTTTAAAAACAGAAGTCACAAATTTACATGGATTGTAAATGCTTTACACATCATGTAATGGTCGAGGCCAAACCTTAGAAAAAACACATTACATAGTTTGAAAAGGATATGGACAGACCATTATATATAGTGTAATTGACACACATCATGTATTCCATTGAAAAAGTCCATAATTGACCCGCAACCAACCTACAACCCTCCTACATCTTATTTTACAAAAACTACCAAACTAGCCCATGACCAAACATAGGGTCCAAGATGAAAGGAAGACAAGTAAGAGTTAAAATATATATTAAAAAGGATATGTAACAGATAGTAAAAAATGGGTTCTTATATACAGGCCTCGTGCATTTAAATGAGGTTCTATTGACACTAGGGAGGGAAGAGTGAGGTTGGTTCTTCTTATACTCTAATGAATCGACCCCTCAATTTCATTATAATTTTTTTTTTCAATTGTTTTATTTTCCCCCCAAATTTTACTTCTCCTCTTTTTGTATTATTGTATCCATGGGTGGGGTTGAGTTTATGAATAATCATTAATCCTTCCCATGGTCATGTGATGCTAAAAAGAGGAGGTTTGGGTTTTAACATGATTATAAGTAGGTTTAAAAAAACAGACATTGTCAGTTTCATTTTGACATGTTTTTTATAATGTAATTTCCAAAATAAATCCCAAATTCACTTGTTATTTTATATAAATCCCATAATATCATAGTCTAGGAAAAATAATAAGATTAACATGGGAATCCCCATGACTATTGGGTGATCCCATTACAATAATTTATGTTTTTTTTGTAAAAATTTATTTTTTAAATTAATTATTTTCTTGAACAATGGATAAACCATTTAAAGAACACAGTTTCATTTTAATAGAGAAATAAAAAATAAAACAATTTAATACACATAATGAATAAATTTCATGAATATTTTAAACTCATAAATAAGAATTCCTATGACATGATCTAAAAAATTGTTACTTCTACACAATTTCATATCAAGTTTTGTTTTCATGTTTTAATTTTGTTCTTTTGTTGTGTCAATTTTATTAAAATTTATTGGTATTTTTTATCACACCAAAATATCCACCTGAATAATTAATTGATACATTACTGAATCAGGACTACATATTCACTTCCCTAGGATCAACCTGGATAACCCATTAGTAAATATTAGGGTTATTGAAAACAATTTCTGCATCCTGAAATGGATGTTTCAAATTATGTCACTGTTGATGATGAGCGTAATAGTTTTTGTAACCTGAGTTTTGAGTGAAAAAAGTTATTTCAAGATCCCCATTTTTTTCCATCTTTTATTCTTCATGGGAACCTCACTTTCATATAAACATTTAATAATGTACCATTAGAAGCTGGTATGAATCGGTAGGAGATGGATTTTACCCTTATGATCTTGTAACATCGTACTTATATTGAGTGGATTACCACACAAATATGAATGATGATTTTTAAAGTGGAGATTATCCATGTACACTCTATAACAAAACCTATTATATACAATATTATTATATATATTTTAATGATATTTATTAACAATGATGGATTATTTTATTGAACACTGAATGAAAAAAACCAAACATTTGGAAAGACTTGAAACTTATCTAAAAAATATATCTAAAAGGATAACCAATATAGATGATATAGTTAAAAATAATGTTGGGTCTCCTATTCCTACTTTAGTTGTGGAAGCATGATATGATATAGACTATAACATTATTGTCACGACCCGTCCTCGGGGCACGTGCCGTGACTACCCCAAGCCCGCCTTCCATAGGCCAGGGGCTGGCGACTAGCACCAAGGCATAAATCCCAGAAAAATGGAAGGCATTGCCTTTGAAAAGTAAACAAGCACCACAGAGTAAGCAAGCGGAAAAGTAAACACTAAGTAAAAACTGTAACAATCTATGTTGAAAGTAAAAGAGGCCGGAAATACAAGCCCAACTGTAAAGTACAACTGAAAGGGGAAAACAACAACTGAAAGGAAAAGCCGCAGCGTCGAGCCGTCCTCTGAAGGTCCCACCTGAAGGGTGGGTACAGATAGCCTCCACAGCTCCTCGGTCCAGCCGTCCGCTCCGAGTACGTCCCACCCAGTGGTCCACCTCCAGGTACCGTCCTGCCCCGCACGCCTCCACCTCGATCAGCGCTGCCCGTCGTCTGCAACCAACACCATGAAGTGCGGGCATAGCCCGTGCAGGGGTGAGTATAAGCTACTCAGTAGGGACTCCAAGACCCCTGAAGGTCTCCCAGAATCCACAAAGGATAATCCACAAAGGAAAGATACAATCACGAAGTAACATCTGACACGGCTTAGGTATATGCCCATACATATACCTAAGTTATCAATTTCCGTTCGACTCCAACAACCGAGCCCAAGCACAACCCAGTCCACACAGGAAAGGAAAAGTAATCCACATAGGATAGCTCAACACAATCCACAAAGGAGAGTAAACAGTAAATCCACATAGGATAGCTCAACACAATCCACAAAGAGAGGTAACACAAGATTCATCTCACACAGGTATACTTCTTCGAATGACGATAAAGATGATCACTGATCCATCTAATTCATCGGACCCACAAAGGATCGATAGGTAACTAACCCCCGCAAATACCTACACAGGATCAATCAGTAAGTTGAACCCAAAGCTATTGGGAAACTCCTTTTCCATCAAGTGCAGTGGTTATGCTGCTACAGCCAAGCACTTCCTTATTACCTTGGACTGCTGTAGTTCTCCACCTATCGGGTACTGTGGGCCTGCTGGTACCACCAAGCGCTCCCCCGTGCCGTTACAACCAAGTGCTCCTCCGTCGTGGGTCTGCCGCTACAACCAAGCGCTCCCCTGTGCCGCTACAACCAAGCGCACCTCTGTCGTGGGTCTACCGCTACAAACAAGTGCTCCCCTGTGCCGCTACAACCAAGCGCACCTCTGTCCTGGGTCTGCCGCTACAACCAAGCGCTCCCCTGTGCCGCTACAACCAAGCGCACCTCTGTCGTGGGTCTGCCGCTACAACCAAGCGCTCCCCTGTGCCGCTACAACCAAGCGCACCTCTGTCGTGGGTCTGCCCCTACAACCAAGAGAACCTCTGTCGTGGGTCTGCCACTACAACCAAGTGCTCCCCTGTGCTGCTACAACTAAGTGCACCTCTGCCGAGCTATCCGTAACACACCGAGTCGTTCGATCAGCAGTCGTCAATTCTCAACCGGCTCTAGGGTTTCCGCACACAGCATGCTCGTTTCGGGAGGGTCCACTCCACGACCTAAGAGGTCGATGCATCAACTGACATGTAGTCCAGAGTTGATGTATCCCAAGATGTACCGTAGTGGTCACTACCGAAAACACGGAGGTTTCCCATACGGTTTTCATCATCGTCGCAGTCGAATCCACTGAGGATCTCTGTACAGTCATCGCCGTCACAGCAGCAGTCACAACCAGCTCTAGGGTTCCTACACACAGCAAGCTCGTTCGGAAGGGTCCGCTCCACGAGACGAGAGGCTGATACATCAACTGACACAAAGTACTAACTTGATGTATCCAAAAGTTCCGTATCGTCAACAGGAACTCAATGTCGCAGACGGCGCGTCAATCGGACGCCCGGTCTGAGAGTTATTGGCTTTTTCGTCCCAGGGGCCCGGTTGGTTTTTAAGGAAAAACCAACCCGACCGTACTCCACCTGCATCCAAACCTCAGGCGGAGTGAGCCAAAAGATCCGTCTCACTTATAGGAATTCAACAGAGCTGACGGCACGTCAATCGGACGTCCGTAGCTCAAGATATGAGCGTTTCCGCTCTGAGGGCCCGGTTGGTTTCGTGTACGAACGAACCCGGCCGAACCCAAAGTATTCTGAAACCTTGAGTATGATATACCGAAACGACCGTCTCTATCCAAGGATCGTGTTTCCGCTGAGGGCGCGTCGTTCGGAGACTCGTAGCTCACGTTACGGGTGAAAGACCGAAAATAGTCCGAAGACGGGGGGTCCGCCCGACCCCCCCCCTTTGGTCGGCCGAACCGGGTCGACCCGACCCGGTCCGACGCGACCGGACCCGGTCTGGCCTGGCCAGGGTGCGGCCCGGCCGGTCGGACCGGCCTGGCTCGGCTCGGCCGAGCGGCCGAGCAGCTGGACGCCGCGGGGCGCCGTCCCCGCGGCTTGGAGGTGCCGCGGCCCTCGAAGGGGCCGCGCTGGACAAACGGACGCGGCTTCAGCCGCGGTGGACCCGTCCGGCGGCGCACCGGGGCGCCGCCGGAGTTGCTCTGGTGGTCCGTTTTCCTTCCCGTCTACGCCGTTGTTCCTCCCGAGTTCCGTTTTTCACTGCGGGATCATCAAAACGCCCTTACACCACGTTTTGCCATCACTCGCCAAATTTGCACAACAACGAAGAACGGTGGAGGGCTGTCGGGCCGTGTTCGTTTGGCCCGCACCCTCCGCGTTAGATAAAAACAACGAGAGAATTATATTCAACACATGAACCAACAATTTTAATAAAATAAAATTGTTCATATGAATCCGGTTCTTTAATTTAAAGAAATGTTCATGGGAATAAGGGAACTTCCAAAACAAAATCCCTACCTCGTCAAGTCGTTGCCGCGAGCTCTTCGCGGATTTGAGGATCGTCACGTCGTTGCGGTATCCGGCATCGCGTCGTCGCGGAAGGGTGTCGCGTCGACGAACTCCGAGGTTCAAGAACAAAAAGATTTAATTAATAATAATTAAATCCTTCTGAATTAAAAACCACAAAGGAAAAATTAAAAGAAAACTGAAACCCTCACCTCAATGGATGATCGAAGGTTTTTGTCGTGGAGGAAGGAACGTCGCAGAAGAACGTCGCGGGAGAGGAAACTTCGGCGTTGCGGCACACGGCGTCGCGTCGTCGATTTCCGCGGGTTCGGCATTCTTCGTCGAAGGCCAGCGTTCTTCGCGTTCTTCGCGTTCTTCGCGTTCTTTGTGAAGAAGGGTGAAGGCACAAGAACCTCTGTCAAAAACCTCTCAACGAGTAATCCTCCAAATGTCGTGTTGGTCTTATTTTATTATTACGCCAACAAACAAAAAAGAGGTAAGTAACGACCCATTAATTCGTAGAATTAATTCAATGAAAGAAACCGCCCATTTAATTCACGAATAAAACCGCCCAATTAAATGGTGCGTTAAGAATTTAAGAAAACGTGTCAGTTGACTTTCATAATGACGGGTTTTTCAGGTGCGTTACTTAGCGGAAAAGAAATGGCGGGGCTCGTGTGGGACCCACCTCGCAAATATCCTACCAAGAGGGTATGATATTTTTGGATAGTACCCTATCCGTTTCAACTCAGATTAAGCCGCTTTAAGTGGCTTCAAGTGTCTTCCAAGTGGCTTAAGTGAAATAAAATAATGTTCGTCGTACAATTATTTTATTTCTTAACTTTAAGCCCGAAAATTAAAAACCACACCCGTGCAAACGCAACTCCGGAAGAGGCGTTTCTAAGCAATTACCGACGCTGCGATTCCATCGGTGCCCTCGGAATTTGATTCCGAGCACCGGTTCAAAAGTTAGAAAAACCCGCTCGTCCGTTCACTGAACGTACCCGAGCCAAACTTCGGAAAATGATTCCGGGCACACCGGGCCTCGGAATCAGGCGCCGTCAGAAACTGCGTTCCTGAAAAATTCCAAAGAAAATTAAGAAATTTTTTTTTGCTTGAAATTTCTGGGTCTTTACAATTCTGGGATTTAGTTTTTTCTAAAAATTATTTTCCTTATGTTTAAATTGAAAATTATAATTCATCATGTCATTATTATATTGAATTTTAATGATATTTTCACTTTAATAACACAATTTACAATTTTCTTTATCTAGAGTGATTTTTATATTGTTTTTATATTTTAATGAAGGGGAATGAATAAATAAAGAAGGAACTATACATATTATACCTACCAAACATGAACCAATAAGGGTTCATACTATGTTTTCAAAGGGTGGTGGATGATAATAAGACAATTGAAGAAAAAATTGTCTGCCTCTGGTGATTTATACCCTCAAAATATAGATAATATAAGATGCATCCACACCGTACTAATGAATATGAAATTTCATTATAATATGATGGTTTTGAGATCATTTGGTTGTTAACTAAGAGGAAACCAAATCCTCCTTCAAACTGGGGTTATCTTTTCATTATGAGGTCATGCTAATGACCTTAAACGACGATTTTTTTGGGAGGAAACATATAGATTATTATTTTACCTATTATTTTTCATTTTTAATAACTAAATGTCATTTTTATACCTTAAATATCATTTAATTATCATGTTATTTAATTTCCATTAATATTTATATACATATATTTATCTGGGTACACGTCGTGTTTTCTTATACACAACGTGTGTTTTTATATGTATATCATGTGAGTTATTTATTGTATTATATATTGTGTCATGTGTGATATATATATATATATTAATTATTTATCATATAATATCATATTATATTTATAATAAATACAATATAATTTATAATAGAAATAAATAAAATCGAGTAAAAATATAGGAATGAGGTTTGTGTAGATGGGATGGTCACTCAAGGGTATTCGAGTTATCATTAGTTCAAATCCCTCTGTAACAGCCATAAATTAATGGTTCACTATTGTATTAAAATTTTTCCTAAAAAGAATATTGATATATCTAAAATATTAAAAATTTTAAAGTATAAATATAAATCCTATTATAGAATTTGATATCATAGTATGTTGTCCATTCAGTTATAAAATAACCTAGGTTTGAGTCCTCTAGGATAGCCTAATTCCATTTTTTACTAAAAAAACTCACACATCATGTGAAGTTGTTTACACCATGATTATATATTCATATTAATTAGAAACAATTATACTTAATACATATATAAATATAAATATAATATTAATAATAATAATAATAATTAAAAAAATATAAAAAATAAAAAATAAAAAAATTAGTATGTAAAATGTGTTCTAACTATACATGTTCTGTGTGTTCACTTTTTAAACCCCATATAATTTATTTTTCCCATAAATCATGTGAGATACCCCTCCCCACTCCAATCCCACTATGTTGTCTCGTGGAATACACTAGTTAATCGGAGCTCTAGGGAGCCCTAATGCTTCCAATATTTGTATTTTGTTCCCAAGTTAATGTTAATACCCCTAGAAAAATCATTTGATTAATTATACTAAATTTTAGGAAATTTAAGGGACTTGGTAGAATTCAGGAAGAAAAGAAATTGTACACATGAACAAATAAAGAACACATGGAATGAAATATTTTTCCTTAAGAATACAATCCACCTATTCTATACCTGAAATGTACAATAAGTATACATTGTGTACCCTATATGTCATCATGAGTTGCCACGGAATGTGTACATCCAATACATGAAATGGGTACAAAAAAAAATACTGACATGTATTTGAGTCCACACATATTATAGTGCATGATTTAAATTACACAATACAATTGTTTCATGTATTTGGGGTACACTAGATGGATCACAATATTCAATACACAATATCTTCTTCGTAGTGCTCGTTGAGTACTTTCAGAAAAACACATTTTCCAATTTTATTTCATTTTTTTCGTTTCCCTATTCATTTTCTAAGTTACAAGTTAGATTTGGAGGTATATACTTTAATATAGAATCACCTTGAGTCTTTAACTACTGACGAGTATGAAACCCCATGTAGAGTTTGTGTGAAGGCACAACATTAGAAAATATCTTCAAAATTGCTAATATTATATCCAATATCACAGGAGGTGGTCCCTCCTAATGTTCCATTCTTATATCATCCACCAAAATCTTATTCCAGAACACTATAAATAACAAAACCTCCTTTACTTGGTTTTGTGACACAATGACCATTCTTATCAGAATTTGGATCATATGCCATAGTGCCTCTTTAATTCATGACCCTCATCAATACCCATTCCTTAAATTATATTCTCATAGGCTAGTCAATTCCAAACTGCAAGGATTTTTATGATGCACTATAGAAATAAGAATCTAGGTTGTTGATGTGATAATCGTAGAATGACATAGTCTTCTAGATTATATAACATACTTACTAGCCCAAAAAATCATTTTAAAGATATAATATTTTAAAAATCATACATTTCATGATTTATTTTGAATTTGTTTCAATCTTCATGATTGGTAAGATATCCCGTCAAGAATATATTTTAAATACAAAACATTATACCCAATTATATATAGGAGGTGAACACTTCTCACTCACTAAGGGTTATTTTGGCTAAGGGAGTAATATTTATTCTCATCCCAACCCCATCTTATAAGCCCCCATTACCCACCTAGACCAATAGGGAATCATTAAGTTGTGTTAGAATCATAGTCGAACCAATGTTTGGTATGATCCCACATAATGGAGTTTATGCCAATCTCATTCCCATCCATTCACCTCATCCACAATTGCTTCATCACTATCAACATTCCATGCCATGAGTATGGGGAAGTCATCTTCATGATCAATATAGAGATCCCCATATGATTTTTCTACAAATAGTACTGTAAAATCCCATATTTCACTATATCTTATTTCAATTCTATGTACATTATCCATCATGGAAACATTAAGTGTGGCATATATCCCACCAAGTTGAAAAATCAATTGGGATTTGTTCATCCCTTTTCACCTCATGATCTCATAATGTACTCCACTATAAATAAAATATATTATGATTATTCACATGGGAATTTTCTAGAAGTAAGGTCACCCATGCATACTCATACTGGGGAACTCCACACCTTCGGTGAAGGAAAAAGGACCCCACCCTATTAGAGGTACAATTGATCTGGTACCTCCACCAACTAAAACATTTGTGTATCCTCCCCCAAAAATCCCATATATTTTGGTTGCATCCTCTTCAACCACTCTGCAATCCACCAATGATCCTCCCACTACTAAGATATCCATATTCCCTCAGCCAACCATAACCATGTAAAAGTATTGGGTTTTATCTCAACTAGATCACATGTTTAGTTCTCCAATACGATGAATCAGTGGTGTGATAATATTAAGTGGGTGATTCTTTAGTTTTAGATTTCCTTAAGACACATTTTACAGCAACATAGATTCCCTTTTATAACTTCCATAGCTCTTCTGATCAACTCAAAACTGTTAGATATTATAGGAACCTATTTTGAGATGTAGGATGAGCACATCACTATCATGTTTGATTAATTATACATAAACATATATCATCATAAACCAGATGTATCCACCCGACCAAATTTTCATATTGATGATCCTACCACTATATATCAATTGAACATACACAGTTATTGATCAAGGATCCTATTGCTACATCTCCCGATGATGTTTCCCTTTAGGTACTAAAGATGATAGTTATATATATTTCTTATCTTGAGGCCACTTTGGGAGTAATTCTAGAATATTTTCGGCATATATATAGTGATTCAATATGATGATGTAGTTTCATGAAAATTTATTTCCATTCATATAAATTATTAATTGTTTTCTTGGGATGTAATCCATGCCTTTAACATTCTATTCTAGATTGGGTTATCTCCCATGTGAATTATCCAGCATTTTTATATATTCTCCACCTAGGGGATTATTGTTTTGAAATTATATTGTCACCTTTTTTTAATTCAATTATATTATTTCTCCTCTAATCCCATTCCATGTGATAATAAACTTTCTCTTTCTTGATTTTGAAGATGGGATACTTTGTTTAGTCTTAAGTGTGGGGAGGGTACCCTTTCTATAATATTTTATTATTTATCTCCATACTATCCAGGGATAATATTTTTATTTTATATCCCACTTGGGTTTTATATATCATATATTTAAAAAATATTTACTAAATGAAATGATATTATGTGAATAAACTTGAGAATTTCAAACATTTTACAAGTAAAACTTTTCAAATAGGTAATTTATATTTAAATTTATGTAAAAAAGTAAGAAAACATTATATTAATGATTTTATAATTATAGAATTCATTTCATAATAAATATTTTGAAATTAACAACCTTCGTAATTTTTAATCTATTTATTTTATTTGGGAAGATTTAATTCAAAAATTTTGGAACATCACACACAGTTCACATGTGATCATAATTTAATGAAATTGTGTATTATTTTCAATTTATTTTAATTATATTTTAATTTTTTTATGAATTCAAAAATTATTATATCTCACCAAAATAAAAATTTCATATAGATATATTTTGGGCCAAAATGAAAAATAATCTTATTAGTACCTCATTTTGATTACTCGGATTGGTTGGGAGGCCTAAATTTTTTCATCCCCCATTTTCCATTGTAGTGATCTGTGATTTTATTTTTCTTAATAAATGAAAGAATTGATATTATATAAGGGATGTTTTTAAATAATGAAATGTAATTTATTAATTATTTATCATGATTTAAATAAAACACTTTTGAATGAAATTACTCAAATGGACCGTGATAGTTCACCTTTGGATAAGTAAATCATGGATATTGTGTGTTTCTTTTTAACTAAATTCATGTAATTTCATTATTCCCTTAATGGATAATGTGATGATGACCAAGATTTCAATATTTTGTTTTTAAGACATTTTTTCTATTATTTCCTTTGAATATAATAAAATGACTAAGTATGGGTGATTTTGTTGCACCTTGTTTATGTATATCATTTTGATGTGTCATAACGAGTAAATAGTCAGATAATACAAAGATATGTTTTTATGAAATTATACTACATGATTTTAATTATCGGAAATATTTTTAGTTTCATTATTGAATTTGGAACTTGAGAAGGATTTTTATATCATTACCCATATATATGTCAGGTTATTTAGTTTCACACGCCATGTACATTTGAAGAAACATGACTCAGTTGTTTAGGTTGCATGCCCAATTTCCCACTCGATATATACATGCCATGTGGATGATAGTTCACACCATACACCTTATTTGTAAGGTTTTTTCATTAGTATTAAATTCTAAATTACTTTTATACGTTCAACAGACTCCATGTATCCCCTAACTAATATATGGAATATCAAATTAAATAGTTGGCACAACAAATCGACCACTTGGTAAGAAAATTCCAAAAAGGTGTAGTTGACTAGACTACATTCCATACACTAATGTACATGTCATGTAATTAAAAAATCCCCATAAATAGATCCCTTGGTTATATAGATTAGAGTTTGTTTATATGCGGGTAAAGACTATGACTCTTCTGAATTGACCCCCCTAGATCCATTACTAGATTTTTATTTATTTTCTTTCTTTTTCCTATCATTTTCTATCATCTCCTCCCATATTATATAATCTATTTTGTCTTGAGGTAAGTTTTTTGGGAGTGAAAAAATGTCATGATAGATAAAAAATAATTTTTTACTGTTATAGATAGTTTAACGTCAGTTTCACCATTTTTTTGACCAGATTCACATCATGACCCTTTTTGGTGGGAGAAATGTTTACACCAAGACTCGGTACTTTTTGCTTCCTGTTTCCTTAACAAGGTTCCACAATTGAGTGCTCCCGAATGGTAAAGAGAAGGGGGTTTCGTTTTTATGAAATTATCACATATTAGGTATGATTTCCTTAGATGGTGTCCATCTAGTTTTTTCATAGAGGTAGAAACACCCAACGACCCTTTTATCCATGATTCATGGACCTTATTTCTAATGGTATGTGTTGCTTGGATGATTTTTCCAATGTTACTTAAGGACTCCATTAGTCGAGATGATGGTTGCTCAGGCTCATCACACCCTTTTTTGGGGGATTATTTCCAATTTTGGGACTCTTTTATAGATTTAAGTAATGTTCATATGTTTATAAATCCTTGGTTTATTTTCAAGTATGTGTCTACGGATTACCCTTAGGTATCATCATAGATCAGAAATATGCATGGGTTCTGAATCACCAGTATGTTTTATAGGTTATTCATCAATGTTACCCTATTACATAAATATTAAATGTTCTCTTGAATTTTAATGATACAATAATGATTTAATCCATGTGATGATGTTCTCTAGAGTTTATCATCATCTAGGGGTACGAGGATTGTTTCGATATAGGGATCAAACCCAAAAGGTTCACTTCCTATGT
This sequence comes from Viscum album, assembly GCA_963277665.1. Taxonomy (NCBI): domain Eukaryota; kingdom Viridiplantae; phylum Streptophyta; class Magnoliopsida; order Santalales; family Viscaceae; genus Viscum; species Viscum album. The sequence continues at coordinate 613,584,674 of OY728119.1, read as the reverse complement.
ATCCCCATGAGAGGAATCATATTCCACATAGTTTGGTGTCACATTACTGGAGACATCACCATTTAATGTCATGTGACAAGGACCCATCTACACATTTTAATGTCATGCGGCAAGGAAGTCTAGGCAGATGATGCCTAGTCAATTTTTTTGTGGGGCATACATCTAGGAGACCTAATAAGCTAAAAAGATGCATAATCTCTTGGGTGCATATTACTCTACTCGTAAAATGGACAAAAGAAAAATATGGTGATATCTGTAATGAGTTTGGACCTCATGGAGGCTTCCTATGTATCCTAATTGAATGGGAATCAAATTCCTCATAGTCTGGCCTAGGTTCAAACCTAAAACCTTGATGCATCCCATTTGTTGCATCATGATGGGGATTATAGATGGGAGCTACCCAATAAGTTAGGGATCACTCCTGAAAAGTATTCCCTAGAGAGTTTAAGTGAATTTTATTTGGACGGAATTATAAGGATAATATCTCTTGAGTTCAGGCCTTAGGCACGTGTCCTACGTATCTTGATTAGTGACGACATCAAAGTTCTCATAGTTAATTATGTTTGGGACATAAGAATTGGTGTTATGAAGATTCCATGACCACCTTTATCCTCTAAGTCCATGTGAGTCATGATCAGTGTGATAAAAAAGAGGTGTTAGTGGATCTGAAGATCACATGACCCACGTCATCTACTGATAGACGGAACTGGAGCCTAAAGGGGGAGGGGAGAGGGGTGATTTTAATGTGCCAATACCCCTCTTTTTTCATCATACTCTGGATATTTATATTATCATATCCATGTACGCCTTGGGAAGAGGTAGAGAGGAGCACTGATACAACCCCTGTAAGAAAATCTATATGGCTTACCATAGTGGGACTCCCCTGAAATTTGCTCTGTGAAAGGGGATGGATTTTTTTTCTTGTCAAAGGTAATAATAATCATGATTTCCCTCTTATATCATTGAAACTCATCAAAGTAAAATTCTTATGATCACTCTTAATACCTAGAATGTGGAATTTCACTTTAGTATCTCATGGTTGAACCCTGGGTTATCATGGGAATGTAATCTAATGGACATTCTGAGGGTCCTCACCTTTGAGGTGATTACCAAAATGACTCCTCTTAGCATGGGTACGTAAAATCAAAAGAGAACACTGATGAACCAAGTGGTTTTATTATATGGTTCTACGTGATTTGGAATGGGATTTGGCAAAATTATAATAGACTGGATCATGGAGGGACTGCGAGTGAGGTGGTGGAAATAGAAGGAGATGATCAAAGCTGAAGACTGGAACATCTCAGGGTACCCAATTTTGTGTATCGTTTCTTCATGTGGGATGGGGACCTCCCTATGTAGTTTTTTTATACATGGGTGGAGGGACCTTATGCATACCATTATGATACATGGAACTTTATGAGGCCCACATAGTGTTTTTCTATGTGGGACCTGGTTCTGGCCGCATTGAATGTTGCTATGTGGCACCAAGTTTCACCAACGTAGTGTGTTGCTATGTGGTGTATGGTTCCACCCGTGGATCCTCGTTCTATATTAGGTGCTAGAGTGAATAATGGGAATTCGTTTAGCACCTTCTGGTAATTTTATATGCGAAGGATATATGGTTCATAGTCTTCCAGTTATTATGTGTCCATAATTATTAATTTTTCTATAGTACTATTTTTTACCCCTGGGAATTTATTAGAAGAGGTCTGAACCTCATCAATCATTATCTTCATAAATAAATCTCAAAAGTTTTTCCAATCCTAATCTACCTATCCAACTCATATTCGAACTAGGTCCTTTTATAGAGTGTTGGGGAAGCTTGATCTATGGATCTCTCGGCACCTTTTATGGAAGACCATAGGGAGATCACCCAAACCACAGATGACTCAGTAAACAGACACCAATGGGGTTATGGTTCATGGTGGAAAAAAATCAATGAATCAATATTATTAAAAAATCCATCCCATTAATGGGGTGATACTGGATTTACCTCATCCACACACCATTGTGTTCGTGGGGACGGCACGTGGGGGTTAGTTTCTCTACCACCATTTCTATAGTGGCGTGGTTTGTGAAAATTTATGTGGGTGAAAAATTATCTACCTCTATTTCTCCAATGATGCAGTTCATGACAATGATACATGGGTGGAGGAATTATTTGCACTTATTTCTCAAATGATTCACTATTTAGTGAAGGTGAATGACTATATTCATTCCTCATACTAATCTTTTCACAGGAAATGCCTTCTATAAACCTTTAATGGGATACAATACACATGTGGATTATTTTCCTTTACCAAACCTAGATTCATAAAAAAAACTCCAAATCCTTCATCAAATTTGATTTCATCCCTTATCCAAAATTATGGGAGAATTTAATTTTCTTTTTCATTGATTTTAGGACCCTACAAATTCCCCCCATCAGAATGGATTACGTTCAAGATGAAGAGGAGACAATTCTGATGTAAAAAACAGTCCTGACTTGTACTGTTTTCTGGTAGAAAGGTGAATCCATAGGGGGTCATTACTACTATTGACCTCACCTATTTTGATAATCGAAATTATGTTTTCGTATACTTTGATGATCGCAATTCATGTTTATATATATATTAATTCATTCAATATATGATATTTTGTGATCAATATGTTAATAATATTAAAATAGTCTCTAAAATATGTTAATCACTATTTATCTATTTTTATACAAGATATGAAGTAATTATAGCCCAATAAGCTGTGTTTTTCATTAAAACAGACAAGTGTTAAAGTCACTGATCTGTGTATAGCTACTGATAAAGAGCTACCGGTAATCAGTCTACTGATAGACAGAGTCACCGATACACTAAGCTCACCGATATGTATAGAATTACCGATGTGCATGTCTACCAGATAGTTACCGATACAATTACAGTCACTAATACATCGAGCTACCGATAGAAGTCTGCTGATAGTGAAAGTCTACCGATACAAGGAGCTACCGATAATCAGAAATGATGATGCAAGGAGATACCGATGGAGTAACAGCTACTGATGGACCAAGAGATACCGATGGAACGAAGTCACCGGTTTATAGAGATACCAATGCAAGTTCAAAATAGCTACTGATTTAAGGCCCTACGACACAAGTCCACTGGACACATCTACCAATAAAAGGATACTAATGATTGACCAACCAGTCAAACCCTATACTCTTCATACTATTTATTTATTAATATAATGGTTACATTTGATGTTTTTAATGCAGTTAATGTTATTTAATGAATTATGTTTCCATGTCAGGGAACTGTACCTAGTACCCATGCAAAAGGTGATCATTCCTTTTTCTGGATCAAAAAGATATAAAGGGAAGGAAAGAGAACACTGGATGCACGGCGTGATACATAGAAAAGTGAACACTGGACATATATGAAAAATATAAGATCTCAACATAGAGTGTGCATACAACAAGAATTGAGTAACCAAGAAGGCACACTAAGGGTGAAAGGGACAAGATCTTAACACTACATCCAAACTCCAAGATCACTGAACATTCATCAAGAAATTGATTGAGGAGAACACAAGATGTAAACTGAGTGATGAACTTCAATAGAAACACTGCATACACTCAGGCTGATAAGCTGAACCTAAACCTAGAACCAAGTAAGAAAACGATAATCTGTTTCTGAATAGAAACCAGAAAAGGGACTAAGAAGCTTTTTTGACAAACCAAACGAGTCCAGATCTGTACTTCTAATCACTAAATCATTTCTAAACTCAGTAATACTTATTTTTAGTTATTATTTCATTTACATTTCGAGCAGTGTGTGTACCCTATTTATCTTACACACACTGTCTCCTGTGCTAAGATGGGGGATTCTCAAATCCTCATTCAAACTCTTTAACTCTTTTTTTCCACTGAGTATAGTGGTAGAGGTCGAGTAAGGCTTGGATAGTTGTGAGTTGTTGTCTATTTTCCCACATAGAATTGTGGTAGAGGTCTTTGTACCTCTACAATGTGCTCACTGTTTTTAACCCCGATCCCGAGTGTGGATCAATTTATATAAATTGTTGAGAGGAATAAGTCTCGGCTTGAGACTAATCCTCTTGGTTACATTTGATGTGCATTTTAGTTTTTGTCTATAAGTAATATATTTATTTCATATTTTCCTATTGTTACTTTGCAATAAAAAATTATTTTAAAGCTAGTTTGATAGTTAAATTAGCAAGTGTTTATACTTATTATAAATCAGTAAGATAGTTTAAAAAGTTAATTTAATCTTCAGATTAAGTTAACTGAGACCTAATCAATCTTTGAGAAACAGATTGAACATTTATACTCTGTATAAATTTACTATAGTTTAACATTGATTTTGAATTGGGGGATTCTAAGAGAAATATTTCTAACAGAAATTTTAATTGGAACTCAATTCACCCACCCTCTTGAGTGTCCACTTCGACCAACATTTGGTATCAGAGGTTGTTTTTATTAATTCAAATATTCAAAACATTCTGTTTTTCAACTGTGATTTTAGTTGCATCTTTAAAGATCTATAATTTATATTAATTCTAAATTTTAGATCTTTCAAACTATTTTCTAAAATCTAGTTATGGACAATAGAGTAGAGGGTGATTCTAATAATAGGACACCTTTCTTTAATGGCACAAAGTATGCTCAGTTGAAGCTTAAAATTAAAATTCATTTAGAGAGTATGAGTTTTGATATCTGGACTGCTATAGAGTCCCAATATAAAATTCCAGAAACTGAAAGAACAAATTGGGATGAATCTAAAAAGACTACTTAAAATAATAATTATAAAGATATGAATGCCCTGTATTGTGCTTTAGGAGATGAAGAGTTCAATATAATTTCTTCTCGCAAAACTGCTTATGAAATATGGGATAATCTAGGTGTTTCTCATGAAGGAACAACTAATGTTAAAGAAATGCGATTGAATACTTATACTATTAAATATGATAATTTTAAAATGAAAACTAATGAACCTATTTATGATATGTATCTCAGGTTTAATGAGATACTCAATACAATGAGTTCACTTGGAAAGGCTATTCCAGTAAAGGAACAAATTATGAGGATCTTGAGATGTCTGCCAGACCAATGGAGGGGCACATCTGTTTCAATCAGAGAGTCATGTGACATTGGAGCTTTACCTGTCAAAGAACTTATTGGTAAACTAATCATGGATGAGGAAGAACTCAAGGTTAATAAGGAGGAATATGATGAACCTAAAACAAAATCTTTATCTTTCAAGTCTACTGGTTCAAAGAGAAAATACAAGGAGAAAATGAAAATACAAACTGAATGTTCGAAAAGTGAAGATTCAGACTCTGACAGTGATGCTGAGATGGCTCAAATAGCCATGAGATTCAATATGTTCTGTAGGAAGAAGAAGTTCCTTAGAAAATCTAACCACAAAGGAAAATATGACAACAAAGGTCATTGGAAGAAGGAGTGTAAGAAAGCTGATAAGAATGATGAAGTCGTTTTCTATGAATATAAAAGGAAAGGACACATCAAGGAATATTATACAAAATTATTATTCAAGAAGAAATATGATTATAAGGAGAAGAACTACAAGAAATCTATGAAAGCTACTTGGAGAGCTTCAGAGGACAACACCAGTGAATCTGATGTTTCTGATTCTAAAATAAATCATGCCAACATGTGCTTCATAACCAAAACATCCGAGGTACCTGTTTCCCCTATGCTGAATGATTATTATTCTGGAAATAGCGGCGATTTAGACAATGATGAAAATATGTATAAGGATGAATTGTTTGAATATTGTAATATGCTGGAAGAAACATGTAATGAACTCAAGGAAAAGTATAAGTCACTAAATAAACATCATGCTCTCACTGTCAATGTTAAATCTGCCCTTGATGTAGAAAAAAAATAATGCTCAACTGTTAAAAGAAAATACAGAACTGAAAATTTTTAATGAGAAACTTAGAAAGTACTTAGAAACGTTCAAAAATGGAAAAGATACACTTACTCAAATGATAGGTAAACAAGTTTCACCTAAATACACTAAAGGTTTGGGACACCAACCTTGACATAGATAGTTCACTAAAACATGATTTATTCCTAAGTCTGGACAGAATTCTGCTTATTCTAGTTCTATAAATTACTATTCTTTAACTAGTTATTCATGTGGTTATAGATCAAATTAAATTTATATTTAAAAATCTATTGATTCTGTAAATTATATGAGACCCATAAGAAAAATATGGGTACCTAATGTTTTGATTGCTAACCTTTCTGGACCCAAGAAGATCTGCGTACGAAAATCATTTTCTTTTTAAATCTGTTTTGTAGGAAACCTGTTTAAAGAGTTCTCAGAAAAAGGTATAGTACATGGACAGTGGATGTTCAAGGCATATGTCTGGAGATTATTCATGCTTCAAGATCTTAATAAAGGTTGATGGAGGTCATGTCACCTTTGGTGATAACTCTAAAGAAAAAATCATCGTCCTAGGCCAGATTGTTTACACTGATTTAGTTTTAATTTCTAAAGTCTTATTTGTTGATGGACTTAAGTATAACCTATTAAGTATTTCTCAATTATGTGATGATGGTTTTAATGTTAAGTTTGAAAATGATTCTTGTAATGTTTTTAACTCTAAGAATGTTTTATTATTCTCTTCTTTAGGAAATGAAAATTTTTATGTTGTTGATCTAAATTATTTAGCTAAGGAAAATGTTACTTGTTTAAATGATTTTCATAAAGAATCTTGGATTTGGCATAGAAGATTAGGACACTGAAACATATATTCACTTAGAAAACTGACTAGGAAGGACTTAGTTAGAGACTTACCCAAACATGAGTTTCCAAATGCCAAAGTTTGTAATCCCTGTCAAAAGGGAAAGCAACAAAAAGTTTTTTTTAAATCAATGAAATATGTCTCAACTTCTCAACCTCTCAAGTTGGTTCACATGGACTTGTTTGGACCATCAAGAGTTTCTAGTTTAAATGGGAAGCACTATGTATATGTCTTAGTAGATGACGTTTCTAGATATACTTGGGTATACTTCTTAGATCTCAAAAGTGAAGCTTGTTCTTACTTTACTAAATATTCCAAATCTGTAGAAAACCTTAGTGGACATAATATTAAAACTCTAAGAAGTGATCATGGCCATGAGTTCGAAAATCCTGACTTTGAATCTTATTTCTCACACAATGGATATAGTCATAACTTTTCTACTCCTAGGACACCTCAGTAGAATGGGGTAGTAGAAAGAAGGAATAGAACCCTTCAAGAAATAGCAAGAACCGTGCTTAATGAGTATGATCTGCCAATTTACTTTTGGCCTGAAGCTGTGAATAAAGCTTGTTATATTATTAATAGAGTCTTAGTTAGACCTGTTCTTAAGAAGAACCCATATGAGTTATGGAATAATAGAAAACCCAAAGTTATTTACTTTAGTGTCTTTGGCTGCAAAGTTTTTATTCTTAATACAAAGAATAATCTGGACAAATTTGCTTCTAAAAGTGATGAAGAAATTTTCCTTGGTTATTCTTTAACATGAAAAGCCTATAGAGTCTTTAATAAAAGAACCAAATGTGTGGAATAATCTTTTCACATCAAGTTTGATGAAACTGATCCACATGAGCCTAAAACCTCTCTTGAAAATCATGAAGAAGACTTGAGTGTTCTGAACCTTAATGATAAAACTAAGGAACCTGCTATAAAAACATCTAGTTCTGGACATATTCCAGAATCTGCTTCTCTTGAACCCGAACCTATAGATGAAATTGAAATTTCAAGTCCTACCTTTAATAGATCGACAAGTATTCTAAAGAATCATCCTTTATATTCTGTTGTTGGTAATCTTGATAGAGGGACACATACTAGATCTTCTCTAAGAAACCAGGTTGAACATCAAGTCTTTCTTTGATAGCTAGAACCTAAAAATGTCAATGATGCAATCAATGGTAAATTTTGGGTAATGGCTATGCAAGAACAGTTAAATCAATTTGAAAGAAACAAAGTCTTGGAATTAGTTGACATACCCATGGACACTTTGACAATAGACACTAAATGGGTTTTTAGAAACAAAGTGGATGAGTCAGGAAACATAGTTAGAAACAAATCTAGACTAGTTGCACAAGGATATTGTCAAGAGGAAGGTATAGACTATGAGGAAACCTTTTCCACTATATCCAGATTAGAAGCTATTATAATTTTACTTGCCTATGATGCTCATCTGAGTTTCAAGTTATATAAAATGGATGTCAAAAGTGTTTTTTTAAATGGTTTTACTGTTGAAGATGTTTTTGTTGAACAACCACCTGGATTTACTAATCATCATTTTCCAAATCAAGTTTTTAAATATTCTAAAGATTTATATGGTTTAAAACAATCTCTAAGAGCTTGGTAAGATAGACATAGTAATTTTATTATTTCAAAAAGTTTTACTAAAGGGATTGCTGATCCAACTCTTTTTATTAAAAGAATTTCTAAAGATGTTTTAATAGTTCAAATCTATGTTGATGATATTATTTTTGGATCTTCCAAACACTTTTAATGTACTGATTTTTCAAAGAGTATGCAAAATGAATTTCAAATGAGTTTAATGGGAGAACTTAAATTTTTTCTTGGATTTCAAATTTTTCAAAATGAAAATAGTATTATTCTGAATCAATGTAAATACACAAAGGATATTTTAAAACATTTTGGTTTGGATTGTATTAAGGGAAGTGAAACTCCTATTAGTACAGTCTGTAAATTGGATGAAGATGAAACTGGGAAACCAGTGGATCAAACCAATTACAGAGGTATGATTGGAATCTTACTTTACCTTACTTCTAGTCGACCAGATATTATGTTTAGTGTGTGTATGTGTACAAGAATTCAAGCCAACCTGAATGAATCTCATTTACTTGCTGTTAAAAGAATTTTAAAGTGACTTAAACACACTGTAAACATAGGTTTATTTTACCCAAAAGGACAATCCTTTGAGTTAATGAGTTATTCAGATGATGACTTTACTGGTTGCAAGTTGGATAGAAAAAGCACATCAGGAACATGTCATTTTTTTGGGAAAATCCTTAGTATCTTGGTGTAGTAAGACACAGAATTTTGTAGCTTTGTCCACTACCGAAGCAGAGTATATAGCTACTGGTAGTTGCTGTGCAGAAATTATGTGGATGAAACACACTCATTTGGACTATGGATATGACTTTAAGCATGTTTCTATCAACTGTGACAACACTAGGGTAATATATATCTCGAAGAACCCTGTGTCTCACTATAGGACCAAACACATTGATGTAAGGAACCATTTCTTGAGAGATCATTATCAAAAATGTGATATTACTCTAGAGTTTATAGGTGCTGAACATCAATTAGTAGACATTTTCACTAAACCTTTGAGTTCGGATGGGTTAAGTTACATTAGACACGAGTTAGGAATGTTTAACCTCAATCAGTAGCTATTCTCACTGATGTAAAATTCTCACCGATGTGAAATTCTCACCGATGTAAAATTCCCACCGATGTGAAATTCTCACCGATGTAAATTTCTCACCAACATAACCTCACTGATAGGAGTTCTCACCGATGAGTGCACTGTTTTAAAACTTTTGTCTGCCGCCAGAATCTGAATCATTTTTACTTTATTTCATTCTGTTTAATTTATTTTACGATTCCTAAATGATAAAATCTAAGTCCTAGATACTTCTCAATCCACCTATCTTCAAACCTTAACCCTCAAACTTTGTCTCCCGAATCTTTTTAGATCCCTAAATCCTTCAAACCAGTGATGGAAAAAACCAAACTTCCTATCGTCAGAGATGACACTGTTGAGCCTAAAGCAAAGAAGTATAAGTCAGAGAAAGAAACAAGTGGTAGTGTTATTAGAACTAGGTCGGGGAGGCGACCAGTGAATCCTCATCTGCAGAATACATTCATCGTGATTGAAAAGGAGATGTGCGTAGAATGGTTTCTACTTAGCAAGTCCTTAGTGGTCGAAGTTCTTGAAGATAAAAAGTGGGTGGAGTGTTTTTTGAACAAAAATGGTCCCTAGTTTCCAATGTTAGTGAAACCGTTTTACAAGTTTGTAACCTTTAAGAAATATGAGAATGAAAATTGAGTAACCTCTTTTTTGAATGTAAAGAAGATGTCGTTTTCATCTGTGGAGTGGGCTGAGTGCTTGAAAGTTCTACATGAAGGTGTATCTCTATATGTCTCGAGAGCTATGCAACCTAATAGTGATATTTTCGATTATGATACTGCTTTGGAAGAGCTAACTGGTGATGGGAGTCAAAGACAAGTAGTTGCTGCAGAAATGGATGGAGATAAAAAATTGATGTTCAAATTTGTTCAACATGTCTTGATACCGAGGAGAGGATACTTTCCCAATTTGAGATATCATGATATCTATCTCTTGAACCTCCTAAGACATTGTGTAAAGGTGAATTTGTGCAGATTTATATTGATCCAAATAGAAGATATGACAAGGCCGAAATCAAAGACAAATTCCCTATTCTTTGTTAAGTTTATCTCTGTGATGATCAATGTAAAAGGGGTTTCTGAGTCTCAAGATGAGACAGTGGTAGTGAAGAATAAATTTTGTATTACATCCACAGTTTTCAAATACATGAGAATAAATTGGAACCCTTGGAGAGGAGAATGGGTCACTAATGACCAGAGGGTGTATGATAAGTTCAATCCTGTGGATCACCCTTCAAGTCCAAAGGATGTGAGGGATCCAGGTCTGGGACCTGATGAAGAGGAGCCAGAATACAGTGATGATTTAGAAGAGGAAGAGTACTCTGCTGATGAAGGAGTAGACCCTGACGTACCTCCTATCCCAGCTCCTGAAAATCTAGATCAACATAAATCAGATAAGGAAGAAGCTTCTTTAGAGGCTATTGAAGTGGCTACTGTAGAAAATGAAGAAGATTTTCATGAAAGTGAAGAATCTATATCATCTGATTTGAGCCTCAATCCAGTGATTGGACAATATTTAGTACCTTCTAAAAATGAAAGTGAAGTTGACATACACTTGCCTATTTTGGAAGACCTTCCTGCTGTTGTAGATAATGAATTGAAAGTAGAAGATTCTTCTGAGAAAGGAAGACCTGCTGAGAATGCTGCTGAAAATGCTGTTGTTATTCTTGAGGATGCACCCATTGAAGGGGAGAATGAAACCAGGTTTGGAAGTGTTACAGTGGCTTTTGATATTGAAGATTGGGCAGAAGACCCAGGTTTTGTAGTCTGTGGTTTATACTATCCTGATTCTAGTAATAAAGCAACTCTAAATAGACCAAAAATCGTTTATGATGTTGAGACTGAGTGGATACCTGAAGATGTGGTCAGAATGCATACCTAGATACATTAAAGAAAAAGCTTAAGGATAGTTTTGTAGAAGAAGTAAAGAATATGGATTTTTCTCTCATATCTTCAGTTCAATCGATCATGACTGACTCAGTTGTCAGTTTAGCATCTGAAAGAGTACCCACTGCAGTTGCTCCTGCTGATTTGATTACCAAATCTGATCTGTAATCCTTAAAGGATGAGCTGAAAGAGTTTTTCAGTTCCTCAGTTTCTGAGATGAAACAAAGTTTTGTTGAAGAAATGAATTTTTTGGAAAGATCTTTCGATCTTTCTCTTGGTTGTAATTTATCAACCATTATGGGCGAAATAGTGGAAGAAGTTAAAGACTACCAGACTCAAATTTATAGACTAGACGCAGATCTTGATGCTCTAAAGGAATATGTTGTTTCTTTATACTCTTACATGAGCTCAAAATCCCAAGCAGATAAGAACTTGGATTATGTGAATAGTGTTGTAAGCCAGATGGTTTTAGTATTCAAAGGTTTCAAAACTTCTATGAAAGATCATGTTAAAACCCAAGATTCTCAAGTTAAAAATCTTATTAGTGGGTTAACCAAGAACTTAAAAGAGACTTTATCTTTCTCTATTGGTTCTCTTTCTTCCAAACCCTCAGTGGATTTGAATCAATTTCAAGCTGTGATGAAAGTGTATCTTGGTTCAGCTTCAACTAGTGGCTCTGTGGACTCATCTGAGCTGAGCAAAGTTGTGATTTCTACTAGAGATTTAGTTAGAGAAATAATGAAGATAGTCCAAGAATATATGAGCGAAGCTTCTTCCTCTCAGAAAGAAGTGAAAGATAATACGGACTCCTATTTCCAAAATATTTACACAAAGTCCCAAATTACCAACCATTTCAAGCTTCTGATAGAGAATATGAAACTACCTCCTGTTAATCAAGCCTTCAGAGAACAAGTTAGCAAGCTAAGATAATTGACTCCAGCGTTGGACAAGTTTATGGAGAACAATGATGAATTCATATCTTCCATGGAGAGAGGAGGAGGAATAATTATGGATTTCAGAAATCAATTGCTACCTTTCCTGCATGTTGATGCTAGACCGGTAATTGTACCTCCTGCTTTTCCTGCCTCTGCCTCTGCCGCTTCTCCAGTTCAAATGGCCCATGCTCAAGTTATTTGAATCCTCACTCCTATGATCACTCAATGGACTACTCAATACAGGCCAGTCACAGTATCAGTTGCTCAGCCTCCTGTGGTCATTTCCGGAATTCCTAAGCCTTCACCAGCATCGTCACCACCTGAATCCACTTCTGATCCAAAAGACAAATCTCACATTGAGGACGTGGATTGATCAAGTGGCTAAGATGTTTGATGGGAATCTTTGTATTTTATGTTCTTTCACTGTACCTTTTTATGAAATTTATTACAGTTGACTCTCTTTTAATTCTTATTCTCTTTGTTATTTCCCACTTTTTGATTATCACAAAGGGGGAGAAATGTTCTAAAGGGATATTAAGGGGGAGAAATATTTTAGAACGTTTTTATAAAGGGGGAGAATATATAATGGGGAGAAAGTATCAAAGAAGGAGAAATTTTATCTAAGAGCTATCATGATTTTCCCCTTTGATACCATTGAATTTCATCCTCTGATACCAGTGCTTTTTAAAAGGATAATATCATAAGTCGTGATTATCAAAAAGGGGGATATTGTTGACCTCACCTGTTTTCATAATCCCAATTATGTTTTAGTATACTTTGATAATCCCAATTCATGTTTATCTATATAAAAACTCTTTCAATCTATGATATTTTATGATCAAGATGTTAATAATATTAAAATAGTCTCTGAAATATGTTAATAACTATTTATATATGTTTATAAAAGTTATGAAGTAATTATAGCCCAATCAGATGTGTTTTGAATAAAAACAGACAGGTGTTAAAGTCACTGATCTGTGTATAGCTACTGATAAAGATCTACCAGTACTCAATCTACCGATAGACTTAGTCTATCGATAGACAGAGTCACCGATACACTATGGTCACTGATATGTATAGAATTACGGATGTTCATGTCTATCAGATAGTTATCGATACAAGTATAGTCGTCAATACATCGAGCTACCGATAGAAGTATGATGATAGTGAAAGTCTACCGACACAAGGAGCTACCAATAATCAGAAATGATTATGGAAGGAGCTACCGATGGAGCAACATATATTGATGTACATAGAGCTACCGATGGAACGAAGTCACTGGTATATAGAGCTACCGATGCAAGTTCAAAAGAGATACCGATGGAAGGCCCTCCGACACAATTCCACCGGACACATCTACCAATAAAAGGTGACTAATGATTGACCAACCAGTCAAAAAAATATAATCTTCATACTATTTATTTATTAAGTTAATGATTACATTTGATGTTTCTAATGCAGTTTATGTTATTTAATGAATTCTGTTTCCATATCAGGGAACCATACCTAGTACCCATGCAAAAGGTGATTATTCCTTTTTCCGGATCAAAAAGATATAAAGGGGAGGAAAGAGAACATTGGACGCGTGGCGTGATACACAGAAAAGAGAACAATGGACATATACGAAAAATAGAAGAGCTCAACATAGAGTGTGCATACAACAAGAATTGAGGAACCGAGAAGGCACACTAAGGGTGAAAGGGACAAGATCTTAACACTACATCGAGACTCCAAGATCAATTAACATACATTAAGAAATTGATTGAGGAGAACAAAATCTGAAAACTGAGTGAAGAACTTCAACATAAACACTTATTACACTCGGTCTAATAAGCTGAACCTGAACCTAGAACCAAGGAAGAAAACTATACACTATTTTCTGAACAGAAACGAGAAAAGGGACTCAGAAGCTTTTCTGAAAAACCAAACAAGTCCAGAGCTACACTGTTAATCACTAAAGAATTTTTAAACTTAGTCATACATATTTTTAGTGATTCTTTCCTTTACATTTCGAGCAGTGTGTGTACCCTGTTTATCATACACACACAATGTCTCCTGTGCTAAGCTGGGGGATTCTCAAATCCTCATTCAAACTCTTTAACTCTTTTGTTTCCCACTGAGGATAGTGGTATAGGTCGAGTAAGTCCTGGAAAGCTGTGATCTGTTGTCTGTTTTCCCACATAGAACTGTGGTATATGTCTTTGTACCTAGACAGTGTTCTCACTGTTGTTAACCCCGATCCAGGGTGTGGATCAATTTATATAAATTGTTGAGAAGACTATGTCTCAGCTTGAGACTGAACCTCTTGGTTACATATGCTGTGCATTTTAGTTTAATTCTATAAGTAATATATTTATTTCATATTTCTCTTCTGTTACTTGGAAATACAAAATTATTTAAAAGCTACTGTGATAGTTAAATTAGAAAGTGTTTATACTTATTGTAAATCAGTATGTTTGTCTAAAAAGTTAATTTAATCCTCAGATTAGGTTAACTGAGACCTAATAAATCTTTGAGAAGCTTATTGAACATTTATACTTTGTATGAATGCACTACAGTTTAGCTTTGATTTTAAATTGGGGGATTCTAAGAGAAATATTTCTAACAGAAATTTTAATTGGAACTCAATTCACCCCTGTCTTGAGTGTCCACTCCGACCAACACCTATATATTGGGGGGACCCAAGTAATTTTTCTTTTATTAGGATTATCAATGAAAAGTGATACAAAATCTAATTTCAGTTCTCCTTACATCCTCATAACAAAGATACTTTGATAAATCCTTCATACGCAAATTGTTCTTTTCATTCCTCGAACTATATAACCCTTCACGGTCTCCCTCATCCATGAACTAATTTTTTAAATTTTTGAATAGGAATTTTATTTTCAAACTAAAGTAAAACCCTTCACACTTTAATTTTTGGATAACCACATAGCACATATCTATTTTTGGATCACCCAATCTAAAAACTATTTAGGTCACTAGCCAACGATTCGCGTTCCAGCACCTCGTAGGTCGTCCCTCTAACTATCAGTTAGTGGGGAATGCCTTCCGTGAGCTGTTTCCAATGTTTAGTACATGGACTGCTCTGTTATGAAGACCTCTTTTAGTCTATTTCCATTTTTTTTGTTCATTTACCATAAGATCTTATTGGAAAGACCTTATGTGTGGTGTTTTTGTGCAGAAAAGAGATGACATTCCACTTATCTCAATGGAAGTAAATTGGAAGAGGGTGGATATATTTGAGAATAGAAAAATCAACCTTCATTCCTACAACGTTCCTCAATAGGTTATCCTTGGAGATATCCTCTGACTAGATCTTATGGATTATCCACTATCTTTCCAGTTACCTCATAATAACTTTATCCCTCATGATGATGTGTCTCTACAATTGGTTGAATGGAGCAGGATCGCTATTCATCTTAAGTAAAATTGAGAGTATGAATGGATGAATACTATTCTCACGGGGAGATCATGACTACTTTGAGCTAATACTACATATTATTTCTTAATAGCTCTATATGGATGCAGAGTAATAAATGTTTTCATACTACATATTCTGAATAAGTCAATCAGGACTACACCACTATCATTATTTTCTCACGAATCAATCTCAATAGAGGGTGGAGCACAAAATGGGATCTCTGACATGGATGATACTTTTCTAAAAAGTGGGCCTACATGTTCTGGGTTAATCATAACTTCTTAAAAGCCTCTATACAGCAAGAAGCCATCAACCTAAACCAATCGGTGTGGATCTCAAAATTCGTTATCTATTTTCCAGGTGAGATACTTCCCGAGCCGCTCTGTCACTGGTGTTAGAGATCCAACACCTTTCACTTTTCCCACAGTGAAGTGGGTATCCATTTATAGGATCTCTACCAGATAGTGGGACTTCCAATACTTGAAAATATGTACGACTAATATTTACAAATGGTCATTTTATAAAGGAAAATTGAGAAAGTATCCCCATTGGTGGGGGAATTTATAACCATAATAGAGAGGCTAATTGTTTATCCTCTTAATTCTCTCTTAATTATTTCATTAGAGGATTGGAATAGACTATTCTAGAAGGCGAACGGGACTAGGATGATAGTT
Source organism: Viscum album (assembly GCA_963277665.1). Taxonomy (NCBI): domain Eukaryota; kingdom Viridiplantae; phylum Streptophyta; class Magnoliopsida; order Santalales; family Viscaceae; genus Viscum; species Viscum album. The sequence continues at coordinate 613,568,298 of OY728119.1, read as the reverse complement.
CTCCGTAGTGAAACCCATCCAACCCAACAACCACAACTCATTCTTAGCTCTTACTATGCTACCCTTGAGGTGGGTCACTACACCACCTAGGGTTATGAGGTCAAAATAGATGTATCTCACGAACTCATACTATCATTTTTCTTTACCATGTTTTTGAGCGGGAGGAAATTTCCTTCCAATGACATTTATACTGGCATCCATTTTTTCACCCTAATGATGGCTGCGGGCACCCTATCCATTAAGGCAACCCTAACCTCACCCATATTACTGATTTATTGGGGAAAATAAAGGAATAGGGGCCTCCAAATAAACTCAATGAGACATTTTAATTTTTTATGGTTTGATAGTAGGGAATTTCCCTTAATACATGTATGAGCACACCAGGATGGTCCCCCAATCTGTCTTCCATCCGGCATTATGTAACATTTTCATTGTTCTTACTGAGTCCTTTAGTATTTAAAATCTCATTGAAATTTTATATGAGAATTCAAATTTAACTGTTACGCCTTTCCTTATTTCATATGGAATAATTTCAGATGATGGGCGGGGCTCATTGGGAGAACGTTCATACCTCATCACACATTGATATGGAATCATAACTACCCATATAGTCAGGATGACCGTATACAAATGCTATGCACCCTATCTGTTTTCATGGTAATTTGGATGTCTTTAGTTAGTCTCAGTCCTCCTAGTTACCCTGGTTAAGAGTGAATCTCACCTCGCAACCATTCATTAACTATGGTTTATGATGATGTGGGAGGACTATGTCATACATCCCTTTATTCCTCCCGTATCAGCCTTTACTTATTTGTCATTGAAGTATTCTCAACAATTCATTTCATGATATTGTAATGATATATTTTCTAGGAAAATATGATGGGTGCGATGAACCTTGACTACTTCTAGTCCCATTTTACATGGGCTAGTTGTTACATTTTTCTCCATTCTTATTGGCCAAATGTGATCCATCTATTTTCATGTGCATTCAGAGGGGAATTATTCTACATAACCTATATCAGTGGAGAGTGAATCAGACCCTCTCTCTCTGGGTGATATTGTCTATGGTCCTACCAAATACATCCCACATGGAACATCATTGAGTACCCCTGATGTCGCAGTCAACCCACCTGAGCTTGGTTCCAGATATTGAACCACATACAGAGTGGGAAGGATCGCCCCCTTTTATTACATAGCCTTGGGTGGATCTGATTTTCGTGTTTCCATTTCCTGAATACAAACCATTTGTGACAAATGAATAGATTCAGTGTTACACCATTTTCTCGAGACATCGAACCATGTAGAGATGGGTGTGCCTTAAAATCTATAATATTGTTGCTGAAATTCTTCTTCTAGAGAATACTGATAAAGAGGACACCCTTCGATGGTTATTTATCAATATGGGTACTAGTAGATTTCACTACCGACATATACACCAAATCAGAAACCATATTTTCATAGTTTGATTGGATCTAGAAACTTTTGAATATATCCTTACTTAGTTCAATACTTCACACCACTAAACAAATACCTTTCATGATCTTAACAAAGAGCTGCACCACCTAACATCTAAGGAGGTAAATGTTCATTGCCACATGATTATCCAAACAAAAGATCCACATGAGGGAAAATATCTTATAACCAAGATTAATTGACAACTGGTGTAAAAAATTACCAATTTGGAAGATATTATGAATAAGGGGAGATATCTCAAAGTAGTTATGAAACAAGAACATCTAGCGGTTGAAGGTGAAGCTTCCCAAATCACCACTTTAGAATAGGCACTTTATGGACCTTTTAGTACAATTATTAATATTCTATAAAGAGATTATTAGTCTTCATTGTAATAATTTTTGTTGTCTTAATTATATTGTTTAATTTTCGTTGACATCAGTGAGAGACTTTGGGTTGTGGATGTCCTTACCTTAATATAATGAAATGGGTATTTTTTTCTCTGCAATGATTGTCCTTTATTTTATTCCTACAGTGTCATTCAATCATGATCAACTATATTTTAAATCATAATATCAATTGGATTTCAATCTAAATTACAATCTATGATGAATAAATAAACCAATCATGCTCTATCTATTTTCTGGATCTAAGGGGCTAAGCGAGCTTAGTTCAACTATTTATACGGTTTCAGGGAAAACCATATGAACGTTGTATCCTATATATTATTACCCTAATTTTTTCCTAATCCCATTATAGTGTGGGATTAGCGTTTATAACTTGAATTTTTTATAGGCCTCTTTTTTTTGGTTTTTGATCAAACATGATTTGTGTCTCTTTGTTGTTTTGGGTGGTTAACATTTATTCCAAAACTGTATGTGACGTAGGATTAACGAGCCTGCACTTGATTTTTTTCTAGGATTCCCTTTGTATATTTTCACTATGATGAGTGTTCACTTTTTCATGGTTAGTTTAATTCATATAAACCATACTATCATTACAAATGTTTTAGATTGAATAGATTTTACCAAGATTGGTGCTTTATGCCGAACAACTTTGACCATGATTTGCAGGGTGAGGGACCCAATTTAGGACTCATCAACTGAGACTAACACAGAAACATTCAAACCTGGATAAGATATTTTTCATGACCCTGAATTTGTGGTTCTTAAATAGGGAACATGATATGGTGCGTGAAATCCATTGGGTGTTCCAATGTAGGGAAAGACTCTCTTAAGGAAAATTTTTCCTTGGGTCAACATGCCATTTTTTAGGTAATGTATACAGAGAAACCAGGGAATTGTGCACATTAGTCAAACAAATGCATCCTTAAGACATTTGTCTCCCATTTCTGATTCTAAGGATAATTTATGGACCTTTTTATATGTTTTTTTGAAGACCCCAGTTAGTGGCCTATTGAGGGAATGATGTTTGAATGTATGAGAGAATTTGTATTGTCCTTCTTCGAGAAACCACTCCCACAATAATATGGAATGTGAAAAGGATTTCTGGTGCATGATGTAGTTTAACATCATACAAAGATGAAATTTTAGACTTATTATCGGAATTATTTTATTCTAATCATTGGATAAAGAATCTACCTTTCTCAGGTTGGGCTGACAAAAAATGTTCAATCACCTTAAGGCATAATATGGTAAAGAAGATATAAATCGTAATCTAGGGGGTTTCCAAAACTGAAGAATGAGGTGATATTTAATCTTCATAGGGTCATATAGAGGTAGAAAAATCCAATATAGAGGATGAATTAGCTTTTGGCTGATATTCCATTTTGTGGGCACTTTATGAAAAGTTGTCGGGGCATTGTGTGCATAGTGAAACAAAGGTGTCCACAGAACACTTTCCATCCATCTCCAATGGAAATGGATGGATATAGGGATTTAGAACTTTCTATAAATAGAGTATGGGTTGTGAAAAGGGGTGCCTATAAATGAAAAGGGTGAATTTTAGGTTGAAATATACTAGGAATACTGGGAATAAGAGGAGGAATTTTATCCTATATATTAGAGTTGTTTTCTTACATAGGTATGACCCTTGCATAAGCAGGGATGGGAAAATTAATTTTCATGGATGGACTCAAAATATATGGTTTATATGTCACAATGTATCCTATGATGATTGGAATCAAGTCGGATGTAGTTCTTTTAAGGTTCATCCATATGTGAATCTTATTGATGCCTATGAATGTGAAAACATTTTTTTTCTTGCGTAAGGGATTACCAATAAAGTGGGACCCACATTGAACATTCTTATACAAATTATTTTCGTGCACAGAAACATGGTGGAGAACAATCATTAGCATGTCAGGGCCCATGAATAAACATTTATTTTCAAGAATCAGGTCGTTTTAATGTCATGAAATTCAGACATTGATATAGAAGCCCTGATTAATGAGAAAGTGGTCATGCCAAGGTGTCCCAACATGTTCAAGATATAGATATATAGGAGAGTGTATGTCGTGGTTTCAAGGGATACTAGATCAAGAGATATGATACGTGGTTTAGAATATATTGAGTGTACATAAATAGGAAAAGCCTCTCCTGGGGACTAACCTTCCTTTGGTTGACATGACTGTTTTTGGAAAGCATATGCAGATCCACCGATCCATTAAATACATAGTCAAACAAAGGTGTCTATAGGACACTAGCCTCTATATCCGATGTCCGGGGTGGTTTATGATGATTTGAAATACCTCAAAGCATGGAATTTGATAGTTGGAATTTATTTGTCTGGATATGTTATATATTTTTGGTCTGTGATCATCCATAGAGTTGGAATCCCTCCTATATAGATATAGCTCACACATAGGGTGAGTCATTTTGGATCCCTTACTGGAGCCCATTTCTGAAGATTCAAGTGTCCCAAAAAAATTTCTCCCTACATAGGTTTGTCCCATGCACAGGGAGTAGTTAATTTTATCTATATTTGCGTCATGTTGCGGATTAATGTCATACAGTTTGTACTTTAGGTTTCCCAACACGGAGGGGAAACTCTAATATACTTTTTGAAGTTGTAATAGTTGGATCAGTCATTGTGGATTTATTCTCATTGGCTCTTTGGGGAATCCCCTACAAAAATTCCTAAGACCACTTGAGATGTACTCTATGTGAGAAACAAGGAGTGACATGGACGTGGGTGAATCAATGTGAACTAGAGAGTTTTTGTGGGTAACTCAAAATGAATGAGATAACTGTTGTTGGTTTATACAGTTTCAATTCTTGTAAAAAATAAATTGACAATACAGTTTACCACCATGTTGTAGTGTTGAAATATCAAAGGAATCATGCATAAATATGGGCTAATTAGGCTGGGATATCCCTGATATGCCACAGACATGAGTAGGGGAAGAAACTATAAACCATGATTCCGAGAGACCTTGAATCATGAGGGATGATCTATGTCCTAAGAGGCAATGGGTGTACAAGAGTAAGAAAATCATCTCTATAGGATGAATTTTCAATTGGATTATAGACCATTTTATAGGAAACATATGAAGAGATTCTAAGGCATTGTGTGCATAGTCAAACAATGGTGTCCACATGACACTATCAATCCATTTCCAATATCCATGGGTGATTATGGGGATTAGATATTTCCCAAGGTATGAAGTTTGATGTATGAAAAAAGGGATATATGGGTACTTTATAAATATCTCTACATTAATTAATTATGATGTATGAGATATTATATATATATATGATTCGTATGTAAGGGGCATGATCTTTTTACTAATCCTTATTGTTGTGATCAAGGTTTGGAATCTTCCACACAAATGAACATTATCATATAGGGAATAGAGGCATTTTCCATTCCTTATGGCTAGACATAGGAAGTCCCAAGTTTCACTACATATGTCTTCATACTGAGAATCAAGACACACATAGTTCTTGAGATACCGGAGAGTTTAATGTCGTGTGATTAGGAATTATTTGGCCATGCAGTTTAATTTCATGCAATTAGAGCTCATGAATTTCCATGAACAAGTCGGAACTATATGATATGGGTGGTATTTTTTCCATGATGGATGCACCAAGATATGGGATTGGGGCTTCATTTCATATCTATGATGATAGGAATCAATACACACATAGTTCTGGTATCCCATATAGTTTAACGTCATATGGTGAGGATGAGAGTGAGCTTATGTGAAAAGTATGAGGTAGCTAAAGTGTTAGTATTGAACCTCAGGGAGTTTTCCTACATATCCTAGTTAGTTTTGAATCAAAGTCCTCGTAGTTATAACACCATTTTTCCTCAAATATAATGACCTATGTAGAGGGAATGTCATCTTTTAATGGTGTTTGGATTTGGAAGACGAATCTAGGCATCACTTCGTATCTTGTGAGGGAAAGAATAAATCCATATATTTTTCTTGAGGTACCTTAAAATTTAACATCATACAGTTAGGACATTACATGGATTCCCCTACACAAGTATGACCTATAATCTTGGAAAATGGGCATTGTTGACTTTGGATGGTTTCCGGACCAAGAAGTAGGATTCGTGATTCTCTACGTATCCCATTGATGAATGGGAATCACGACATAAGGAGTTCAATAAACATATCTCACCATATAAGCTCAGGCCATATACAAGGAGGGGTGAATTCTTTTGGGTGGTGGTGTCTAAGGAGATGAGATCCGGGCATTACTACATATCCTGAAAAGAATGGAATCAAGGCACACTTATTTCTAAGATACACTCCCTATTTCAGTCTGACACATACTTAGTAAGGGGGATTTTTTATCTTTCCCTTTCATGAATTTGACTGACGTTTAATGAATCACTACATTTTTACATTTAATGTTATGTGGTTAGGACAGTTTGGACATTAATTTTAATTTCGTGTGGTTTGGACAAAGCTGACAAGAAGTATAACATCAAGTAGCATGGACGTAGGTTGTCCTATCTAGTTTAATGTCCTACAGCTAAGAATTGGGTGTTGAGCAATTTAACGTCATGTAGCATGGACATAGCTGGATCAATGTAGTTTAACTTCATGTAGCTAAGTCTGTCATTTTATAATTACACTAAGTATTTCTTCATGAACCTTGAATTAGTGAGAGTTGTGGTGGGCTATCCATCCATTTAATTTATGGAATATGCTCTGTTGGAATAGGCCCTATTTATGAAATATGGTACTTCACATTTTGGATCCTATTTTTAGAGGTTTCTTCTTTATTATCATCGGAGTTCTATGAACCAACACCATCTATCCTTCAAAGAAAGATCAAAGGTGAAAATTTTTGTTGAAGGCTCATGAGATCCTACTATGGTAAACATCCAAATGGAGTAAAGTGTGGAATATTTTCTCATCTAAATACTCCAGGTCATCAAACTATTTATGAGACTATTCATTTGTAGATGGATGATCATAGATGGCTATATAGATCTATGGTAACTGAACTCCGATGGGTAGAACTATCTCCATCCCGTATACTAATGAGTTTTTGGATTCTTGAGTGGTGGTGAGGGTCTTGGTATAGTAATCCCATGGAGAATGGTGGATCTTATTTGGAAATGATTTCTCATCCCAGTCTACCATCATCTAGAGTATATTGGACAAGCTCTTTTTAAAGTCCTCTATCTTCTGATTGGCTATTTCATGCTATCTAGATGAATGGTTGGATTTGATTCCATATTACTGATATATATTATCCAATTCCATAGAGTAGAAATTTATTCCATTATCCATCTATATTATATGAGGACAAAAAATCTAGTGATGAAGTGGGCTTTCACAAAGAAAAAAATGCTTCTTTCCCCATCATCTTTTTGGGGTATAACTTCTACATATTCGGAAAAGAATTTGGTTGTTGTGAGAATATATTCCAATTGTCTAGCCATGGTAGAAGGGAATTATCCCATGACTCCCATTAACCATATGTATAATGGATTGGAATACATGGCTGTAAAAAGAAACTCTAGGGGCTGGTGGATGAAATTTTCATTAACTTGGTATGAATGGATATTCTTGGTCAATGTGGCGCAATCCTGCATCCTGGTGGGCCAGTAGTATCCAAGCCTTCAAATCTACTGTGAGAGCTTCGAAGATGATTGATGTGATCGGCAAGTTCTATCATGCATTTCATTCATGAAGACAACAATATATTCTCCATCAATTCACCTATAATGGAATCCATCAAGACCTCTCTTGTAGGGATCCTTTAGACAGTTCGCAACATCATACATAAGGAAGTTTATTTCCCGTATTTGGATATATTCCCTTCCATCCTTATTTGGTGGGAACTCTACTCTTTGAATGTTATCTACAATGGGGGTCATCTAGCCAATGTTAGGACCATATATCTTGGAGATGAGACTAATTTCATTGATTTCATCAATGTTGGCATGAATTAATGGTAAGACCATGCATCGGTGGTTAATACTGATGACTGTTTCATTTAGATATGTGTTGACCAAAGTTGTGGCTATATTTTCCAATGCATCAGCTTGTGCATTTTTCAACTGGGGGACATAAGTCATTGTTGGCTCTGATGGAAATTTTTCCATCAATTCTCGTATACGGTTCTTCAATGTAATCATCTCCTATTTCATGAAAGATTACTCATCATTGAATTTCTTGATGACTAATTATGAATTTCATTTTATATTTAGGTTTTCCACTTGATCTCAGTGTGCTAGCTTTAAGCTTATGATAGGAGGATGATATTCCGATTTATTGTTTGTTCCACCTTCTGGAAGTAGGAAGGAGTAAGGTAGGAAATCTGTTTTCATAGATATGATGGTCACGAGCTCGCTCCCGCACTCCCCTTCCTCTCGGCATGGTCTAGATGGCGATGGCCGTCGGTCCGGTCCCTCCCCTCTCGGCTGGGGAGGTACCCCCTCGACCTTATAAGGGGCCTCGTTTGCGTTCCTTCTCCCCATTCTCTAAACCTATGTCTTTCCCCCCTTTTCCTCCGATAGCTCTCTGCCCCAAAGTTTCGATTTTGTTTGATGGATACCCGCAACTCTCGATTTCATCTTCCTAGTTCATAGAGGCTTCATCATTACTGGATCTGACGCTGATTTCCTGCTTCAAACTCCGGCATCCTTCGGTGGATCAGTTTGACAGGTTCTTTTTTGATGCTTGGAATCTTCAAAACTGAGCTATAGTCGGGCTCTTGGATAATAAGAATATCATGGTTCTTTTGCTTCGGAGAGTGATTTGATCACTGCCTAGTCCAAAGCCCCCCAAGTCTGCAAAGGATGTCGTTTCTTCCTCTTCTGGTGGTCATATGATTTCCACATGAAGCGCGACTCTCCTTCTACGGCGATTTGGGTTCGTCTACCGGAGATTCCCCTTCCGTTTCAGAATCTGTCGATAATCAGAATGGTAAGTAATTTAATTGGACATTATCTTTGATCGGATGAAATAGCCAGTGTAATTTTTCACCCTGTTTTTCCCCACATTTGTGTTGAAGTCGATTTTTCTTGGAAGTCGGTTGATTTCATTTGGATTGAAGTAGGAGAAGAGTTTCATTATAAACAGCCAGTTGTTTTGGAATGGTGGGTCAATTTCTGTTCTCAATGTAAGAGGTTGGGTCATCTGCCGTCAATGTGTCACCGAGGGTCCGATCGGAGGAGGGTCTTGCTCCCAGAATCAGGCCCTGGTGAGTCCACAATTGACGTTCCGAAGGTCCAGGTCCAGGTGGATGATTCGAGGGACCACTGTATTGTGGTTCCGCATTCCACTCCCTCGGAGGTACCTGCTCAGCCGAGATGTGTTGAAGCTTGCGGGAAGGTTTTCATTCCGACCATGAACCCATCAGTTGCAGATGTTTTTGACAGACTACATCATGATCTGGCTAGGAAGAAATTAGAGGGGAAAACCCCGCTTGTTTCAGGATATATTGAAGTGATGGTGATCTAGAATGAGAAGACTTCACCAACAGTGTTGGAGAGCTGTAGGAAGGATAGAAACATGCTTAAGAAATGGTTAGAGACTGATGGTAGCAGACCCCCCTCTTATGCAGAATCTGTGCATTCTGATGGTGTAGCTGCTCAATCCCATAAGCCTTCCGAGGGTATCCCACCTACACGTACTCAAGGGAAGCATGTGCAGGATTGTATCCAGGGGGACAAACTGAATCCAATGAGCAGGCCTAGTTCTTTAAAAAGCGTTTCCAGCATTGAAACTGGGAACCAGTTTGATGGATTGGATGAAGACTCTGCTTAAAAAACATGGTCTTCTATGTCAATGGAAATGGAACTGCCGAAGGATTATCTTCGGTTCTCTTCAAAGAAAGGTAATAATTCTATTTTGGATGCTGATTGGTTTATCCAGCATGTGCGGAAGCCACATAGGCGAAAGGATTACTCCAATTTACCTAGTCCTCTGGATACAAGATCATTAAGTAAAGGCAGGCCCCCTCAAAAGGGGTCGTCTGATGTAGTATACTCTCCTAAGAGAAAGTCAAAGTGTCCTTCTAAGTATGAGATGACATCCTCCTCTTGTGGGAAGACTACTGAATCTTAGATTGTGGAATCTCCCATCATTGACCTAACAAATGCTGATATGGAGGATGTGCAGCTCCTCATGCACTCTAATGAAGAAATGCTTGAAGAGTCTTTCTTGATCAACATCTCAAAGGAGGATTCTCATAGAATGTATGAAAGACCGGTGTAGGTCGATACGAGTGATGAAAAAGGCTCTTGGATTGATAAAGAGAATTAGATTTTGATCCGAGGCTTCAATGAGGGAAAACCAGTCTGGAGGAACATGTGAAAACTTGGGATAAGATGGCTCTTTGCTTTGAGGATCTCATTAAGGACAACCCAGAAATGACGGTCACCTCCATTGAATGGAAAGTCTTCATGGTAAAAAAGTCAAAAATTTTCAAATTTATTTGGAATGGAGTGATGATTTCATATGAGGTTTGATTCTTATGTACCTAGAACTTTGATGGTTTCCCACTTTTCTGTAAAAGTGCTTTCGAATAAAACAATAATGAGTAGTTATGGGAAAAAAATAGATATGATTATGTAACCTAGACCCACATTGTTGAGTATGGGGACTTCCATTATTGTTCCTCTTAGGCTTCTAAAGGCACCATCAGAGTACATACCCCACATCTTGTAGTTCTATTGAATAGAGAAAACTTCCTCATCAGGTAACTCAATATCTAATAGGAACACCTTCATTGGGGGATGATCTACCAGGAAATCTGCTAATGCATGGACTTTGATGAATTTATTGGGTATGAACCCTATATCGAACTGTTGCAGGATGACTCCCCATCGTGATAGGAATCTAATTAACATTGGACAGCTGAGAATATACATGAGTGTGTTTCTATATGAGGCCAAATGGACCTCATGGTGATGTAGGTAATGCATCAAATTCTGTACCACAAATATTAATGAATGTAATCTCTTTTAGATTTTTGAGTAATGATTCTCAACATCGATCATGGTTCAGCTAAGGTAATAGAGATTATTCTCTCTATCGACATCATTCTTCTATTTGAGGAAGGCACCCAGAGATAACTCCAAGGTGGTCATATATAGAATAAGTGGCCTTCATTTGATAGGTGGAATTATCACTGGTAGACTTAAGAGATATCTCTGGATATTTTCGAATTCTTCCTAAAAATCATCAGTACATTGATATTCTACCCATTTTTCATCAACCTGGTTAAGGGAAAGCATTTTCCTATGAGTTTGGCTATAAAGAACCAAATATAGTTCATGTGTCCACAGATTCCTCTAAACTCAGTGAGGTGGTGAGGAGGTGAAATGCTAAGGATATCATTTTTCTTATCAGAGATGAATTCAATGCCATGGTGGTGTAATATGAAACTGATGAATTTTCCTAAGGTTATAACAAAAGAACAGTTCAACATGTTCATATTCAATCTTTTCTATCATAGTTTTTTGAAAACTATTTCATGATCTGATAGGTGATCCAAATGATATAATGAATTAACCACTAAATCATCAACATATCATTCGATGTAATTTCCAATGAAGGGTTTGAAAATGTGATGCATGGAACACTAATATGTGGTGCCAAAATTTTTCAAAAAAAGGCATTAATTTGTAGAAAAATACGCCCCAGGAATCCTTAAAGATGATGCATTATTCATCTTCTAAGGAAATTCTGATTTGATTATATCCTGAATATCGATCCATGAAAGAGAGTGCCTCATATCCATTAGTTACATCGATCAACAATTCTGTGATTGGGACTAGGAAATTTTCATTCAGGAAATACCGATTGAGATAACAGAAATCGATGAAAACTCTGATCTTCCAATTTTCCTTTTTGATGGGGAAAATAGTATCTCACCAGATGGGGTATTGGACGTCCCAAATGAAATTAAAATTGATGATATTGTCAACTTCATCCTTTATTTTGGAATCATGTGTTGGGTGCATGCTTTTGGTGGATTTCTTGTAACTACAATGGTTTTCTAGAAGGCCTTGATGGTGAGTAGCCACATTTCGATAGAGGCATGAAATTTCTATAAAATTCAGGTTGAAACTTATCAATTCTATTTCAGGAAAGAGGTATATACCACTAGATATTCAGAAGGCATGGCCACACTAATCCTAGAGGGTCGGGAGTCTTCTTTCGTACCCAAATTGATTTTCTTTGAGTTCATCAATGATGGAAGAGAAACCTTCCTCAAATTATGGAGCGACATTCCCTTGGTATTATTCTTCCTGATATACATCCTACCCCTCTTCCTCTTTGTCTAATAAAGGGGAAAAAATTCTTGGGAAGATGTATTAGTAGTTGAGGGAATAGTTTCAATTTCATTGTCTAAGAGGTGAGGCCACCTCTTCTGTCTCAGTCATCGGTGGGGGATTATCTGGAGAAGATTCATTGAGGGGTAAAAGTGTTTTCTCTTCATTTGTTAGTGACAAGACACTTCCTCCTCCCTAAGTGGGAGATGAAGGGATTTTGTGAATTTTTTTATGATGGGTTGGGGTAATTATAATCGGAACACCAACCAATATATTTAGAGTCAGTAACCTTTTCAACCTTATTAGTCTTGATGGAAATGAATGAAACCATAAGTAATGCTTAATAGACATTCGAATTTGAAATTTTCACTCAATTTTATTGGTTGACAGAGCATATCCTTAAATAATCTTCTTGAGGGGATCGACATGATCCAATTCCAAATAGTTTGGTGTGGTATTCAAATAAACACTATTGATTGAAAGTCTCTTCCACTTCTGGCCATTGAAGCATGAATCAATATTTTGTGATCTGTAGAGGTCGAATGGGGCCTTATTGGCATGTAGTGTTCCACTTTGTCCATTTGTGCTATATTTTAGGCATTGATGGTAAAAGGAGGGGATTTTTTTGTGTTGGTTCATCTAGAGCCTTCCTTGAAGGGAATTGAGAACTATATTATTTTAGACCACAAGAAATTTTGAATGAGCTCTGAGGTCCCTGAATTGGGTTATGGTCATTGTTTTTTCTAACATATTCTTCTCACTTTTGTTATACCCAACAGATTCATGGTGTAGGGAATCATATCAACCTCATGGCATCCTGTCCAACAATGTCTCCATAGTTGGAGGAGATTAACTCAAGATCCATTTTTAATGAATACCATTCATATATCTACACCATTTATCCTTCCAAACACATATAAGGGTTTGATGGTTCCTTTCATGATGGAATCCTCATCTCGATCCATGAATAGATATTATTGTGTCGTATTCTACATGATTGGTCTATTCCCGGTAGACATCATCAACTTATACTTCAGCTTCAAACTCTTTGGAACATAGAAAGGTTTCGATGAGTGATTCCCTGAGATCTGTTGATAGATTTAGTTAATCCAATATTGATAGTTTCGCTGGTACCAAATATAACTACTTCAAAATTTCATATTATTGATCTAATGGGTTGTGTATCCTAGACCATGGATTTACATTCACAGGTTCTTTAGGGGCTTGATCATTTGATGATGACAGTTCATCCCTAGGGATATGTTTTGGAGGAAATTCCATCTTTTGGGGATTGGGATGGGAAGGTATGCTCACCATCCAAGGGAAAATAGTCCCTTGTTCTTCATATGACATATATTCTAGAAATATAGGGTCAGGGTGGCTTCTTGTGAAGGTAGGATACATTTCTTATCCCTATTGGATCCACAAGAGGGTAATTCCACGAGTTTCTACAACACTAAAAATTTGAGCAGGGGTGTGGCCATATTCTTGATTTTTACCACAGCTACGTCTCCCTTGATATCCCTGGAATTTGTGAATTCTCCCTCCATCCCCCAATTGGGTGTGGGGAATTCCAGTTTAAAACCATTTTCATTGTTGAATAAGGGATCCATTAACTTTATGGCATTGACCGAGCGATAAATCATCTCCTGTTCTGATGAAGATTTTGCCTCGTCATCTACCCCCAATGGTGCCTTTAGTGGGGTAGTTCCCATAATATTAGATTCGTTGGCCTGAAATATAATACGATCAATTCCAACTTTGTCTTTTTTGAATGTTCATCTTCCGACACATGATTTTCACCCTTCTGATTAGTTTGGTTTTTGGGTGGTTGGCCTAGGGAGGAGTGTGGGGCTGAGGATGTCGGTTGTGTCGCATCACAAGTTATTATAGGCACAATTGGTTACTTTAATTGTGCTTGAAGTATATTATGGGCTCGGTTTAATGTTTTCTATGTCATCAAAATATATAACTTTTTATCCTTTTTGTTAGGAAATTATTTCCACTCCCCTCTTTCATCCGCGTCTATGGTGGAAACATATGCCACTTGCACTGGTGGTGGCCCCAGCTTGACTTGTCTAGAATCTATCATATTTTAAAGGATGTACTTGAAGAAAAAAAAACTAATGAATTTTGTTTCCCAATATCTAATTTAAGATTTAATAATCGGGAAGATCATCAATACCTACTTCATCATACCTCTTTAGCTTCGAAAGCCAGAGAAAGTTGCAATTCATGACTGCTGCGAAGTAGCTGTAGACTTGATCATCCCAGAATGAATTAAATTTATTTATTCATTCATTTAGTTGATTTATCTTATCCCCATTCTCTCATCTTGTTAAGGTGGGGGTGGATGCTGACATCTAGTGGGGCCACATGATTTGGTGCAGGCCTGGGTTCTCGAACTAACGCAGGGGGTGTCTTAAGCATGACAAAATCTACTTCATCTCTCCCCACCCATTTTAATGAGGATGATGGTTCTTACTAAGACTTGAGATTAGAATATTGAAAAGAATATTCTATCCTTTGAGTTATGGAAGGGAATTATTTAAACCCACATGTTTATTTCACGAGAATAAGTGGTGTTCGAAGCTCATCACAGAGTTTGTCAATGCACATGTCCAATATCTCATCTTGGGGGAGTGGCTAGTTCAATGTGTATGTCAGACCCCTCAATATGGATTTAAAGTCTAAAACACTTTTATTATCCCACTATTTGTAGTTCAAGAGGTCACTGACAATTTATTTTAGCAACATTGAACTGAACTGGAATAGAAACTAGCATTAGAGTTCCTCCTATCCTGTTATTGAGTTAGCAGGAAAACTAGAGTACCACACAAGGGATGATCCTGGCAGAGTCTTTATAATGAATCTAAACATCGAATTTTTTTTACTACTTTTGGTTTCCATCATGGGATCATATAAATATGTTTAGGTCATATTGTCTTTCTCTGGGTCACCAAAGCTATTGAACCCATGGAACATGGGGTTCCTGAAATTTGGTGGTAGTGGAATACTTCTTACCTAGTCAGGGTAAGGATTCCGTTCGAGATTTATTGGATTAAACTAAACTTTCATTTCATGTAATAAATTCTTAAATAAATCTATGGTATTCATGATCCCTTGATGTATGTATTGTTGAACTATAGAATTAGCGGTTTTAGTAGGGTGTAGGATTTGACGTGTCGACACTGTGGAAGCTTGAAGCGGACACCCAGCTGAGGGAATCCTCTATTTATTTTCCTGAATCTATTCTGTTTTCTTCCCCAATGGATGGAAATATTGATACTTTTCTAGGATTGGGTTTAGGTGAAGTGATGGTCTTGGAATTTCCTTAAATGATCTTTCCAGCCTTACTTCATCTATCGTGATGAGTCTGTGGGGCATAGGTACATCTAATAGAAGTGTTTGTTTACACTCTACCTAGGGAACATTCCTAGAAGGATGACTTTCTCGTAGTATCTCACTGTTGATTCAATATAGATCCTTCATTTCATCCTCCTCTTGAGATAATAAATCCTGAATATTTACTGAAGTGTTCACTTTAGGAGGATGAGGTGGGTTGTAGGAAACCTTTTTCTTATTCTTCTCTTTATTGGAGATTATAAAAGGTGGCAATGATTGATTTGATAAGGAAATTCCCTACATATGATGGACCATTGGTTATGAGTATGCCCACCTA
Source organism: Viscum album (assembly GCA_963277665.1). Taxonomy (NCBI): domain Eukaryota; kingdom Viridiplantae; phylum Streptophyta; class Magnoliopsida; order Santalales; family Viscaceae; genus Viscum; species Viscum album. The sequence goes on along the minus strand of OY728119.1, from coordinate 613,552,454 downwards.
ATGCTCGGTGTGGGCCTCCTCTAGAAGGGGACCATCTTCTATGTTACCCTCCTCATTTGGATTTTATTTAGTAAGGTCTATGGGATTGACATCGCTCATGTTCATCGATGAATACTAATTGGGGGTAGCGTACTAGGTGCAAAATAGTAAGAGGGTGTCTATCATCCCTTGTCTGATTATCTCCATCCATTATAGGACCCTCTATGATTTTTTTCTGATGAGTGACTCGAATGAAGCCTTGACATAACATGGTTGTATGCCTCTGCTCGGGGTGACATGAGTCATGAGGCGGGATAAAATGAGTAACCTATTTATTTTTTCCTCCACAGGAAGAAAAACATTGACTTTCGTTGGGCGGGTGGGTGAGGTAAAAATGAAAACATCCCTATGGGATGGGGTTACTCATGCTCTCCCATTAATTTGTCTCAGCACAGATTTATTGTTCTTACAGGGGAACATTGTGTTAAAAATTCCCCAACCCTGTGAGTTGGGGTTGCTCCCGTACTGTGGATGTCGCTATTGCTAACACTGCCTTCAGGATTTCACACATTCTAATGTGGGCATCAGCCGAATATATTGAAGGATATCCATGTGAATTATTTGATTCTGAAGACATGATTAGTGTTTGTTCATTGGAATCTATTGGGTGAGAATCCTACTTACTATTATCAGTGGAATTTTTTTAGATCTTCTTGATGGATTACTCTTATCATTCCTAACACTTTTGAGACTTACCCAAGGTCTGTTCCTATTGAGAGGGCCACTTTTCCGGAATATGTACTTCATTTGGCTCCCATCTTGGAATGATGAAATTGTAAGATTCAATTTCTAGTGGGTTCTACTTGACGAGATGTGTGGTGATGGGTAGAACTCTATGTTCTCCCCACCCTCGAATGTGAACACAAGACATGGAATCATCGATGAGGCAATGAAATTTTTACAACGCATGGACGAAATCCATCTCAATTTTTTTCTTTTACCTTTCTAATTGCTGCTGTCATGTAGCCATATGGTCTTCTAGGTCAATTTATCATTGAATCTCCCCAAATATACTAAAATGGTCTCCATACCCATCATAGGGTATAAATTTTATTTTCTACTGAAAGAGAGTTGTCCATATATTGAGGTGAATGTTATGCATGCATTCTTCCAACATTGTTGTTGGAATGTTGAAATGAGAAGTGGATGTGGGCCAAAATATACTGAGTAAGTCATCCCTGAATAGTTGTCTTCTCATGAGAAACATATTATATCGCTCTTCTTCCAAGTATCCCTTTACTTATTGTTCCCTAATTAGATTCTTTGTGGATATTTCATCCTGAGTAGTGGGGCTAGTAGTGATTTCATTAATACATGAATAGTGAGGGGGTGTCTCAGAGGATGAGCATGCCCCAGGCCATCTCCTGGCTAGGAAAGGATGTCACTAGTCATTGATAGAGTTTCTAGAGTATCCTAAAATTCCCTTATAAGTTCCTTAGAATATGAATCATTTCTTGTATTTGGTATGGAGGGGGGACAACCTTCGTATTGGTGTGAATTTGGTCTACAAGGATAAACGTGACAGCTGAGGGTGTGGTGGAGAGGACTACCATTCCATCTTAGAATCCGACTATAGGGATATTTTCCATGACTTATACACTAGGGAGGATCTTTAGGGAAGACCACATCCTGGGAATGACTTTTAGAGAATACGAAAGAAAGGGGGAGGACCTTCTTTCTATTTTTTATCATAGTAGGGATGATCTTTTCAACAAATGCCATCATGGAGAGGGTCACCATTATGAATTGATGTCTGGATGTAGGTAGAATACCTTCAATGTAAATTATGTTGAGGACCATCAAGATGTATTGTAATGAGTTGAGGGAATTCTCGTTGCTTTATGTCACTACAGGGAGGGTATTCGCATCCACTACCATCATGGAGAGGACTACCATCATAGATTCACGTCTGTCTATATGGAGAATAATATCTATAGCATATACCCTAGGGAGGACAATAAAGATGAAGATAGTAAGGGTAGGACCTTCTAAATATTCGATTTAATTTTCAAGGGGAGGGCTACCCTGACATGCCTAAGGAGATATGCTCTCACGATAGATCATTTCAGTCCCATGGAGTAATCCCTCATGGGTGCTCTAAGGAGGACGTTCAGAGATGTAGGTAGAAACATTAAAGGGATGACCTTCGCAACTACTACTACTGCATACATAATTTGGAAATGAATCGACAGGATCTTAAGACTCTATTGATATATGTTTAATTACACCAAGAAATCTATCTTCTAGCATTACAGGATCATGAGTGTGCTCTTAATTTTTCAGCTTCCTTGGGAGCCTTTCATTTTTGTGTTCTCTCACGCTGGAAACTGAGGATGCATGCTGTTGATAATGTCCTTCAAATATGGGTCCCTATTTGGTTGATCCCATGATGTTATTGGGATATACCGATGAGCATCATGAGTTTTGGTAGGGATATATGCCTGCCCTGAAGCGACCACCATGTTGGATTGGTGTCCCCCATTTGGAACATGTGTTTGATCCTGATCCGGTAGTCCTTGTATCCCAGAATATAGATGTCGGCCATTTTGTAATGTAGTATGGATGAAAGTATTCTCTAGAGTGACCATATTATTTTTTAGATGAATCACCCCACACATGGGAGATGGGTTTGTGAGCACAAATCCTCAATTTTTCTGCAGACGTGATAACATATTGAAAGGTTTTTAGGATATGGTCTGGAATCCATGTTTGATCATCCATCATTTCTAGGATGTACTGAGATACGAATTTGGATGGAATGGTTATAAATTCCCATTATGGTGTCGGAGAAAGAGTTTATTCTTGCTCTGGTCCACTATGTGTTTTCATAGGGTACTAGCAGTTCTCATATATCAGGGAAAAGGAACGAGTATGCCCCCGAATTTATGATGGGATATGATGACTACATTCTCCAGCTGCCAATATATTCGACTGGTGGGCTTCATATTTTCTTTCATGAATTTTCATCTTCTCATTTTTATCTATATTTTTCTCAAAATATTTTAAGTGAATTCACATGAATTTGAATCTACTTACATTTACTTTCTTCTATATTTGACTGGTGGGATTTATATTGGAAGGTATGAGTTAGCATCTGCCTATTGATTGCCACCATATTTTACTGGTGGGATTCATATGTATTGGTAGTGTTGTATGACTGCCCATAGTTTTCACCCTATTTATATGTAAAGTTTCTCATTCATCATCAGGTATTTGTCTTTGCTAGTAGCCAATTTCCACCCCGTTTGGATGAAGGGCGTCTTCCACATTGGTGGGGATTTGCATGTCCCTAAACATTGCTTCCCTATCTGCATGGTGGGACTATCGAACGTTGGTGGAAATTTTTTCCCGGTCATATTGTTCCACCGTATATCTATGGTGGGATTCAGAAGATGAAGAATAATTTTATTTCTACCCATGGTATGCCTCAGTGTTTGTACGACGGATCTCCTCCTCAAGAACTACGGTAATGAACTTCTCTTGATTATGTGTTTACCTCTGTCGGCGGGCAGCTTGAGGGCCCCATGTGTGTTGGAAATTAGTATATGACCTCAGTATGAGATCCTCTACAGAGTAAGGTTATTGGGATGGACACCGATGGTGGTGACACCTTCTAGAAGGATAATGAAAGAAGGGTTCATGTGCAGCTATAATGAAGTCATTGGTGTCAAATTCATCTTCCTCCCACAGATAAGGGAGGAACTCATTGTCCTATTCTGTGGATTGACACCCAACACAATTTTAGAGGGCTATTAGGGTCATCCTATGATGGATTTTCAGACATGGATGAAGAAGTGGTTCATGAGATTTCACTAATTGGAGGGCCTACATTATTGTCTCAACTATGGGGAGATTACCATTTTGGTGTTACTATTTTATCAACATGTTTGAATCCCAGGGTAGAAGACATTGGGTTGTTGAGGGAGTCATATTATTCTTTGCGGGCCCATCCGATTGTGTGGTCTCTAGGACATGTGTCTTACAAAACTATTGGGATGCCATTTGATTGAAGGTAGCTCTTCATAATTCCTAAAATAAATATAACACACATTGACAACAGAAACCACATAAAAGTATCATCTCATTATCAAATGTGTAATTAATGATCTTTCTTGGACCTCTTCCTTTTTAATGTGTAAGGTTATTGAGGTGGGGTTCCCTTCCACGATGGTTAAGGATTCACGTTGGGTTCACCATTTTTGTTTCATCCAAGGTGCATTGTGTGGGAGTGAACAAAATGTCCCTATAGATAACAACTAATTACCTACATTTATAGAGAGTTTCATGTTAGGATCACCATTTTGTGTCAAATAGATTCACATTGTGACCCTTTTGATGGGTGTAATGGTCACATCGGGACTCATTAGTATATCATTGAGTTATGAAAGGGGTGATAGAGATGAATGGTATTTTCAGGTGATTACAGGGGGTTCAATGTTTTTACAATCAGCCCACACAAAGTACGATGTCTTTAGATGGTGTCCAACTTCTTTATTCATGGATCCAAAAACACTCAATGATCTTTTTTCCATAATTCAAATACTATCTTTCCAAAGGAAAGTTCTCATTAGACTATTTTTCCAATTTCACTTAATGATTCCATTGGTCGAGAGGATGGTATGTTGGGATCATCATAACCTTTTTGGTGGAATTATTGTCTATTCTAGGACACTTTTATAGATTTATTCAATATTCATATATTCATGAATCCTTCATTAATTTCCAAGAACGTTTATTTGGAATACCCCTTGGTCGCAACATCGATGAGAAATATGTATGGGTTCAGAATCATTTGTATGTATCTATGGTTCTTCATCAATGATACCCTCTTCTGGACACGTTAACGATTCACTTGTCTTTTATCAATACAATGATGATTTAATCTATTGGATAAGGCTCTATGGAGTATATCATCATCTAGGGGGATGTAGATCATTTCAATATCAGTATCAAACAAACAAGGTGGTATTCCTAAATATCCCCCTGAGAAGAATCAGATACCACGTAGTTTGGTGTTGCTTTTCTGGACACATAACATTTTCAAGTTGTGTGAGAAAGACCCATCCCTGTGTTTAATGTCATGTGTTGAGGATTTCTAGGTAGAAACTACCTATTCAAGATTTTTTGTGGGACATTCATTGAGGCAACCCAAGATACTCATAAGAGGCATAATCTCCTAGGTGGATATAGCCCTACTTGGGACATGACTTAAATAACAGTAGGTTGGTATGGGAAATAAGGTTATACCTTAGTGAGGATTCCTATGTATTCAAATTTTCTATGAATCAAATCCATTGTAGTTCGACCTAGGTTGGGACTTACACACTTATGGTGGACTATTTCAGGGGGGCGAGATTGGGCCATACAAGTGGGAGATTCCAAACATGTCATGAATTAATCTTGATTATGATTTCATAGAAAGTTTCAAGGAATTTTATTTGTAATAACTTCTAAGAATAATGTCACCTCTTCTTGGGCCTTCGGTTGGCATTCTATGTATACTAATCAGTGTAGGAATCGGAGTTGTCATAGTTCATTGTGTTTGGAGCTTACACCTTCTAGGAGGCCCAGATTTTGGTGATATGTAAATCTCATGACTGCCCCAGCCTCTAAGCCTACATGAGTCACACTAAGTGTGATAAATAAGAGGAGGTAACGGATTTTATGATCACACGTCCCACAAAATTTGTCGATAAATAGTACTAGAGACCAATGTGAGAGAGATATTGCTTTGAATGTGACAATACCTATCTATTTTCTTCATACCCTAGATAGTCATATTATCTTATCCAGGTACGCACTAGGTGGAGGAAGATAGAAGTACTGATGAAACCTCATGTAAGAAAAGCTAGATGGACTACCTTAGTGGGAGTTCCCAAAAAAAAACGTAAAGGAAAGGAATGTTGCTTCTTGTTAAAGGGATGAGAAAATGTGATTTCCCTATGACAACATTGACCCTCATCAAAGGGAAATACTAGAGATCAACCTTAATCCCTAGAATGGGGATTTTCATGTTAGTATTCCAATGTTGTATTTCGTGTTACCATGAGAATATAAACCTATGGACATTCTAGGGGTCTTCACCATTGTGGGAATTTCCTATGAAACTCCACTTACCATGTGTATATAAACTCAAAAAGGTGTGCTGATGTGTCTGGAGGTTTTATCATATGGGTCAGGTGACTCTGGAATGGGATTTGGTCTAATTCCAATGGACTGAATTGTGGAGGGACTATGGATGTTGTGGTGGAAATAGAAGGAGACGATTAAAGCAAGGGAGTAGAACATCTGAGGGCACCCCATTCTGCATACTATTTAGTCATGCGGGATGGAGACCTCCCCACGTAGTGTGTTTCTAAGTAGGTGGGGGCACCGTCTATGTACCATGAAGGTATGTGAAATTGTATGCAGTCTGTATAGTGTTTTGCTACACAGGACAAGGTTCTACCAGTGTAGAATGTGGCTACTCAGTGCCAGGTTCTGCCCACGTAGCGTGTTTCTATGTGACACATGGGTCCACCTTCATAGCATCATGCTACGCGGGGTGCTAGAGTGAAGAAGGTAAATTCTAAGGACTTGTGGGAATTTCATCAATAAAGGATATATAGATCATAATTTATGAGTTATTATGTTTCCTTCTTTATTTATCCTATATGCAGATAGTTTATATCCGCATGAATTCATCAAAAGAGGTCTTCACCTCATCAATCAATCTCATTAGAAATCCCTCTAAAAATTATTTCCAATCCATTGAAATCAACTCTCCCATCTCCTCTCCCATCAGGGTATTTTTATAGAGTTTTGGGAAAGCAGTATCTATGGATCTCACAACACCTTTTATGGAAGCCCATGGGGAGGTCACTCGGCCCGTGGATGACTCAGTCAATAGAGCCATGCAGGGTTATGGTTCGTGGTAGCAAAAATCACCACCTCCATCTTACGAAATACTTCCTCTCATTATTGGTGTTCTATTGGATTTGACTCATCTACACACTGTTGAGTTCATAGGGGCTGTACATGGGGGTGAATCTGTCTATCTCCATTTCCCTAGTGATGCAGTTCGTAGTGACGATGCATAGGGGTAAAATTATCCACCTCTATTTATCCAATAATGTGGTTTGCCGAAATGGTATATTAGGGTGGAATTATCTACCTCTATTTCACCAATAATACTTTTCATGGAGACAGTATGGAGTTTTCTTCATTCTTCATATTACTCAGTTTGTGGGTGATGCCTTCCACAAACAGTCTGTGGGATTCCATATGTGGATGGATTATTTTCCACTACCAAATTGTGCTTGTTCAACAATTTTCTCTAAATCCTTCATCAATTTTTTTTCTTTCCTTTTCCAAATTGATGGGTGTATTTACTTTCCCCTTTCAAAATTTTCAGGACCCTACAGTATCCACAGGTGGAGTCGAGTTCATACTCAATCCTCCATCCTTACAACACATATGAGAGGCTAAAAGGAGGAGCGTTTGGGATGCATTACAGTTTTGGGTATGTTGTAATGAAGGTCCCTTTTTAGTTTATTTTTTCTTAAGATTTTTGTTTATAATCTATTTGTGGAAGTGAATTCCAAATTCATTTGATATTTTTTTCATAACAGGAATACCATACATTGGAAAACAAAGATAAATTACTATGGGGAACCCCATGAACAATGAATGAACCTATTTTCACTAATTGGTATTTTTAATAAAAAATAGTATTAAAATAATTAATCACCTGAAAAAGGGATAAATTAATTAAAGAATGAAATTGAATATTTTTGGATCAAGAAATACCATAAAAATTGAATCACCAAAATGACTAAATTTTAGGATTAATTTTAAGAGATAAAGGGTAATGTTTATTATATAATCAAATAAAAACTAAAAGTGAACCAAAATTTATTTTCATTTTTTGGTTTTGTGTTTTGTTACATTGTTATGTTATGTCAATTTCATATAAAATATTATGTATTTTTTTTCACACTAAATCACTAAATGGATAATAAATCAATATATTTTTGGCTCCGAACCCCACCTTTGTTTCCCGGTAGATTGACCTCGACACACCATTTCTATATATTAGAGTGAGGTAATAAGATTTTGGAATTACATGACATACATTAGATATAATTATTAAATAATAAAAAAATTAAACGGATAATTAAAATATCCCAAGGTACAAATAATTGATTAAATGAAATCATGAAAAATTTCTATCTATTAAATCTATTCAAAAAAAGATGAATGGTACAATTATACCCACTATAAGACTATTCATCCATAAAAACCATTGTGACAACCCTCAATCAAAATGATTTCCCCATTGTTGTTGTATGTGATATTTTATTTCTTGGTTTCCTCTTAGAAATAACCATGTTTCCATAAGTTTAAAAATAATAGAATGATTTAATCTATTGAAACCTCATTATCTCAATCAATGATTCACACATTCTTCTTGATAATCATCATATCTAAATCCAAATCAATATATTCTCATTAAATAACATGATATAGGTTCGGTTGGTACTTCCTCAATTGTGAAACATAAAATAAATAATACACTAAAAAATAATTTTATGATAACTCTAAATGATACATCATATCACCAATTCAATTAATACTTTAAAACAGACCCACACATTAATCTCCCAAACAATAAATACTCCATTGTTTGAAAATTATTTTTACAAGAAAATTAGACAAAAGGAATATGGTCCAATCATGATCTCCAAAAAGAAATTTTATAACCATGAAGAATATCCTCCAAAGTCTATGTGGTCCATTCCTATTACCAATATATTCAAGTATGATATGTCATAATTATCAAAAACCAAGTTCCCATAACTATCTACAATCCACCCCAAAACACCTAAGTAATCTTGGGATCCCAAATTTTTACAAATAATAAGGAACACAATGTTACTTTACTATTTCATTCACACAAATATTAACAAAGTATTATATTAAATATATATTTTTTAAGGTTGAAATGTGTAACTATTTTATAAGTTAGTCCATACAAACCTAGATAGTGTCATATTTCCATGGTAACTTCAACAAAACAACTCAAAATAAATTAAAATTCTCTCTAATATTTTTATCATTCTAAGAAATGGACAAAAAAGTATCACTGGTCATTGATTCCCAACCATAACATATTGAGAAATCAAACATTGATATATAAACATTTTTATCTCTTTTTTTATTCATGTCCACCAAAATTTTTCTTCGATGTCATTATATATCTTTATGACTCCATGATGTACCATCTAAATTATGTAATGAAACACGGTAAAGACCTTGTATTTCATATTCAAGTGAATCACCATCACATCCTTATAATATGGCCTGAAATATGATATTTGATACACCCATTAATGGTTCACCCACCATTTTGTGTGTCACTAATCTTCATATATTTATGGTAAAATGTTTTTCATATTTTCAACCAATCATAAAATGCATAATTGATGTAAATCAAATATAATTTTATATAATTTCTCTAACAATAAGAATCTAGATATATGTAATCCATCAAACATGTTATATACCACTGATTTTATGATTCTTTTACCATATTAAATTCATAAAAAATAAACTATTTGAACATTTTTTTCTGGGTTTATAAGATAAAAAATATCAAAATTCTAATTATATTTAACCCATATTCTTGGTATCATGTTTAAAATTTATTAGAACAAAACATATTTTGTACTTTTATGATAATGATACAACCCCACATCCTCCTCATAGAATATAAAAATACACCTAATCATAAACCCAATAACAACAACTACATGATCTATGTCATGCATTAGATAATGGTTCTCATATGGTCATAATTATATAAATCCATACACCACAAAATTCACCCCTTATATAACCACATAACCTGAAATATAACCTGATGCATTAAAATATTCTAAATAATTTATTTCAAATATAATAAAGATAAATACTAGAGCATAAATCAACCTTATCTATAATTAAAAAAATATTTAAAATAATTATTATATAACTCAAATTTAAAATTGTTCTATGCCAATGCCTCCATCAATGATTCTAGTGCTAAGAACTAATTAAAAACGAATTTATAATATACCATCAATATGAATAAACTATGCATATTAAAAATATTCCTATAGATCTAGAAATACATTATCTCTCAAAATTTATCCTAGAAAAGATAAACACCTTTCACAATGATGAAATACCTTAAGAATTTAAAAACCTTCATCCAAGAATTGATAGTTATATAGATTTTTATACATCAATAATTTCCATAATATTTATAGAGTGATCCTTAAATTCATATCTTGTACTTTTTCTATCTTATGTAAATCAAGATATCATCCTCAAACAACATAGAAAAGAGTTATGATATTTCTGAAATATATGATTCAACAAGGGTATAAAAATGGTAGGATTAAGCATTACACCAAATGATATGAACAAAAACTCATAATGTATGTGTTTTCATTTTGGTGGATATATACATAATTTTCTATTTATTTACCTAGTAAATGTGATATATCCTACTTAATTTAACATTTAAAAACCACATAACTATTTCCAATTGAACAAATAGATCCTCAATGAGATTTAAATGTTACTTATTTTCAATTGTTACATAATTAAACATTTTATAGTCAATACACAATCACAATATACCATAAAACTTATTTTTAAACAAACTCACTATTTCTTAATGTGACAAACATGGTGGAATAAATACCCTCCCTCCAAATCGTCATATTGTGTATTCAATTATCATGTCCCTATAGTCACTGTGTGGTACAAATAAAAGTATATCAGATTTATTATAAGAAATAATTCAATTTATAACACTATATCCTTCTTTTTGGTTATCTAGATAAGTCCTTATAATATTCACCAAAGAAACCTTCCATTGTTTTTGGCAATAAATGTTGATCTCTTAGTTCCAATGATAAAAGAAAAAACAATATAACTTGAATTTTAAAGCTATATAGTCTTAAATAATAGGTACTACCAGACTCAAGTCAATATCCCACTCATCATGAATGGTAAATTCATTTATATTAGGTGGATTAAAATAAAATATATACCTATAACATTCAATACGAGCCTTAAACATTACCTCCAAATTTATTCAAAATATGAAAAAGTATATCATAATCTCTTAAAATAAGAAATAACATAATTTTTTCCCATTACTACTAATAATGGGAAATAATATTTGAATCTATAATCCACTTTCCCCCTAAGTGTTATCTCAATCTTTTTAGAATAAGTAATCAAATCCCCAAAAAATTAAAATAGTCCACTACTCATGAAACTAAAATTCAAAATCTATTTCCTACCACTTAAAAGTTACATTATATAGAATTTATATAAATAATTACACCATTGAAAAATTATAGGATCAAATAAATAGGAATACCTTGTTAAATATCTATAAAAAATGTCCTGTTTCGTATACTACACCACCTTATCTAAACATAGGAGGATTCATATAATGAAACTCAAATGGTTAATTCACTTTTTTAAGACACTCTTGATATGTTCCTCTCCTAGGAACCTAAATTACTAAAAATAAAAAACCTAAAATTTTTATCACCCTCTATATTTTCCAAGATCTTAGCTCATGAACTATCATTCAATGCTAAATTTTTTTACAATTACACAATACCACAAACTAAAAGTTATACTCCAGAGAAATCCCATTTAAACATTTCACAAGAGCACTAGAAACTCAAATAGTGAAATTACATCAAATTTTATTGGTTTTATTCACCTTCCCATGGTTTATTTCTTTCATAGTTCATGTTTACACAAACCAATCATAAAATAATTTCAAAAAATCATTTAAAAATTAAAACAAATATAAAACCACTTTCAAAAAAATATTAAGTGATAATTTTTTTTAGAATTTCAATAAACTTGTATAATGTCTTTATACTGTTGAAAATATACACTAAATCATAAACCATGATGCAATGAGATCCACCACACTATAGTTTTTTATTTTAGGGTTCTTTATTATATGTCATGAGGAATATATATAATGATATTATATATCACTCAAAAAAATTGAATGTATTGATTATTAATTTCTATTCACCTTATTAACATATAATCTAATAATTTTGATGTCAATTAATTAATTTAAAATGAGTTAAAAAAATCGCATAAATTATTTAATGACCATTTTAAATTTTTGTAGTGATGGATCCAATGGTTGGCTAATTTATAACAAATAACAAATCATACTCTAATAAACATTTTCACTGAATAAACGAATTTTATAAAAATTGTTTTTTATACCTCATCCAAGTACACATGATTTTATTATAAAATACAAATATGTCTCAAATATATTCTTTTCATTCAATTCTGTATAGAAGGTGTTGGTACTAATTTGAATGAGAAGGTGTCCTAAAAATTCATTTAGTGACTTAGATGGTTTTTGATACATTTGGGGGTAGTAACCGATTGGTTTCTACTAAGGTAATTTGGTAAAAATAATTTTCACAAAGGATTTCATATATAATTTATAGTATGTTTTATTTTATAGTTTTATATTTTATATTATTGATTCCTATCCATGTTTATATTGAATATAGGTTTTTTTATTCTACTGCGTATGGATATAGAGATGTCAAACATACATAATTTGTGGCATCAAAGACTACACTAGTGAAGAATTGATAAGTTGAAAGAAAACAATATTTTATTATATTTTTTCAAGTTAAAATTTATAAATTATTCATTTATCTGTGAAATTACTATTTATTTGTATAAATTGAATGATTAAGTTTAGACTATTTAAACCACTTCTAGCAATTTTCATACCATTAATTTATGATTTTCATGCTACTTACAATATAAAAGATATAGTTTCCATTCAACTAACTTTAAGAATATTATTTTATTTTTGATTTCCAAAATAAAATTGGATTATGATTTATACATATTAGGTATTATAATATCATTGAATGTGATCTCCCTCTAGATTATTATTCTATGAATAGTGGAATATTAGGTTAGACCTCTCACAAGCCTGGGGAATTATGCTTTGTCAACGGAAAGTATAAGTTGTTTACCTATTTACCCACGCTTTCTCTTATATAGATTTTGGATTTATATGATTATAAGCCTTTACAAGAAATTTTTTCATATAGATTATACATGAGGGTTTTTAGGATACATGTACATATAATTGAATTTTATTATTATGAATGTCATATAGGTTATGAATTGTATATTAATGTATTTAGAAAATATTATTTCGGTAGAATGATTGGGATTTCAAAAAATTAAATATTTGGAAGCATGAAAACATATAAGGATTTTATGACACGTAGAAATTTAATGGGATGAAATGGTTAAATAAATTATGTATAGGATACACATGGGAATTTTAAGTCTAAGAAACCATTGTAAATAATAAGTGTGTAATTATTTTAAATGTAGACAAATCTCAAAACCTCAATCTTCCATCTAGGTTGTTCAGGATATTGTTATGTTACCATGGATCATCTTGTCTAAGGAATGTTGGGTACGAATGAACCTAATAGGTTTATGTTCCAAAATTAAATTTAAAGATTTGGTAAATGTTATCATGGTGACAATAATAGGAATATGTTCCCAAATTAATTAATTCATTATAATTAATCTGATAAATTGGATAAGGATTTGTCCAAATTTTCATATAAGAGACATATATGATATGATTGTCATGTTATACTACCTAAATTGGTAAATGATGTGATAATTTATAGAGAGAATAAATATGTATAGAAATATAGACTTTGTTCCATGAAATGCTTATGTTATATATTATCCTAATTTTTATTGTGATAACAAGGATTAAAATATATTTTTTGAATTGATATAATACATGATAATACACTATATATATATATATAATGTTATAGACAAAGGAATATATCATGCATAATATTTTTATATCTATATTAGATTAGGACTATATCATAATAAATTGTTATCTAATATTTAATCATATAGATGTAAATAGAATAGAAAGGTTTTTTAAATTTGGAGGTATGGGTATAAGATATCAGGTATGTGTTATACATTTTATCTAATAAACATTGACTAAAAAAATGATCAAATTTATAAAAGGATATATAAATATATATATTAATGTGTTTAAAATGGGGAAATATGATCCACATTAGATGTTGTTATATATGATATACACCTACCTTTTGTTTCTTTATAGTGTTTGAAAGATATTACTATAATTTATCCATAGATTGAATTTTATTTATATATATTGTTTTGATAAGAAAGAATTTACTTCTAATTACAAGAGTTTTTCCATATATAAATGGTGTAATTTTTAAGGAATTAGGAATATAGTTAACGGTTTATACATAATTTTTAAAGACAATTGGGTTTATAACATTCATGACAAGACGTCCAATGTTAATTTTAACACTACTTTTTCTTGGTATTTGTGATATGGGATGATAAATGAATAATGTATCCAGAGTGTCCATAGAAATGTATTTTCTATCTCATTCATTTGTATTTTTTTTGGAAATTGTGGATCTTACTTACTGGGTAAAATAATAAAATAAAATTTTAGGGGAAAATTTTAAAGGGATGGTAAACTATTGAATATTATATGCAGTAATATATATTGACTAATGGGAACTAATGTAGGTGGTGGGTATAAGTACTTTGTAACCTTTACTAATGAATTATATTGATTTGGTTATGTGGTTATAATAAGACTCAAGTACAAACCTCTGAAAGTATCAATGAAATTAGAAATAATTTATATAATCAACTTGGTAAAAGTATTAATAGAATCTTATTAGATTGGTTTGGTGAATATGAGATCCAAGAATTCATTGATAATTTTAGATATTTTGGAATTATGAAAAAACTAACACCTCCTAGAACACCACAATGGAATGGTGAATTTATAAGGAGGAATCATACCTTATTAGACATGGATAAATTAATGGCGAGTCAGTGTGACCTTAAAATATGATTATAGACATATACTTTGGAAATTGAAACATTCCTACTTAACCATCTTCTATCATAACAAATCAAAATTTAACCATATAATATATGGAATGGGAGGCATCCAAACATGTATTTTATAAGGACTATGGGTTTTGAAGCATACCTACAATATTTATTATGAGATAAATGTAATACTAAAAACAAATTCTTATCTATTGGTTTTCTTAAGTAAACTAGAGATTTTATTTCTTTCATCCTATTGAACATAATGGGTTTGTTGAATAAACACATATATTTATTGAGTAGGGATATATCAGTTGAGGTGTTACTTAGAAGAAAATTAATCTTATAGAAGTCTATGACCAAGAACCCTAAATTTGTTGTTAGATTAATCAGTTGTCAAAAAGATATGTATTTATTTTAAAAAATAATGATAAATAATGTTCATAGATGGTAAAACTATTACTTATAGGGAGTCTATTGAGATTTATAATTCTAAGAAATAGTTAGATTTCATGAGATTTTAGGTGGAGTCTATATATAATAATAATTTTCTAACTTGGAGGATGCACATGAAAGGTTGACATTCTGACATTGGAAGTAGGTTTTCTATAAGAAGACATACATAGATGATAAAGAGTCTACATATAAATATAACTTAGTGGAAAAGAGATATAAATAAAAATCATGGTATTTATTATAAAGATTCATTTTCCCCGACATCGATGAAAAATTTCATTACGATATTTATTTCCAAAACAACTCCGTATGACTATGAGATATATAAAATGGATATTAAAACCTAATTCCATAATAGGAATTTATTTGATGATTTTTATATGATAAAACCCATAGGTTTTAACTTTTAAATTATATTTTTAATGTTTTTATGTTTAAATGGTCTATTTATGGTTTCAGTACAGATTCTTGTATTTTAAATATATAGTTTGATGATCCAATCAAATAATTTGATTTTTTTGAGATTCAATATGATTATTTTATATATAAAAATGTTAGTGAGGATTCTATGGAAATGTTATTATTACATGGGGATGATATAACATCATCATAAATGAAATCCTAAAATTAAATTTTATAAAGATATGGATTTAAAAGTGCTTATTGATGAAACAACATGGGAACCTAACAATATACATGGTATAAATATCTATAGAGATATATTTAATATATTACCTTGTTTTTGAAAAAATAGATATATTGGTAATGTGATAGAGCAGTTTAGTGGGGATAACTCCATGAAAGAGTCTTTACTAGTTTATGATGGTATGAGTCTGTTGAATATCAAATTTCTTTCTAATGCGTTTTTAAAAATAAACACGTATTGGATCATTATGTATCCAACATATGATCTATACTTTTTTAATGTTTTATACTCGACCCAATGTATCATATTTATTGATCATAACAAGTATATATAAATACAATCATTGATAGACTTGTTGTCTTTCATGGAATAAGTTCTTAAGATGAAGTAAGGATTTGTTCTTGCTCTTTATAGGTTAGAGAGAGCTCATTGAAAGAGGTTGCAATGGTTTTAGTTACTAAATTGAGAATTATTATATGATATCTTAAACTATTTTTATGATTAAACTCAATGGTGAATATATTGGTTAGAATATTTTCCTGAAATCAACCATGGTGGACTTGACAAGAAAGGCAGAATAGATTTTTACATCAAATAATATAAAGGAACTATTTTGATCCACAATTTCATTAACAAATATGATGTAATTTCTAAAATTTAAAGATTAATTATGAATCACTTTGATAATATTAGATTCATTTATTCAGTCGTGGAATTAATGTCTCACAAAAGTACTAATAACAAATCTTTTACTAAAACCATCTCATTAAGTAAATCATTGATAAGGGATATATTAATATTGTTTTGGGTTGATATAGATTACAATATAATAGATCCACTAAAAAATCAATAAAAAACAATATTATAAGGTTAATGTAGTGTCTCTGAGTATTGATACATGAGAGATATGAAGTGATTGATATTTTCAATGTAAATGTATCATGGTTTTATAATAACATAAATCTCCATCTATCATTTCTTCATGTGTGCTACATATATTTAAAGAATAGTGTAGTGATAAAATATTCCCGAATTATGAATTTGAGTTATACCAAATTGATGATCATCATGAAAAATTATAGTTTTTGATGTTATGTAAACATTAAGATTAGCGGAATATTATATATGATATAGAGTTATTATTATGGTATAAGGTGAGACTTATTATATAAACTGGAAAATAAACTTATATCACATGGAATATCAAACACTCTTTGATATACTAAGAGGTGTGTTAATCATATGAATCCCCACTACCCAAGGTTTATGAAATAAATATCATATAAACCTATATACTTTAATACCTTTCTAGATCTATTCTTATGGTAGATACAATCAGGTTTTTTTTGTAATATTGTTGATCATGTTATTGTTTGAGCTTAAATAATATGGGATATTCTATTTTATTTGAAAAGTATATATTTTTTTCCATAAATCAAATTTTATTGAGTAAATTCAAATCCATTATAAGTTGAATTAATTACTATGTTCTCAAATATTTTCATGAATGAAATTTGATGTATTCATTCAATTAATCTAGTCTATTTTATATAATCCTAAACCTGTTTGTTTTTATATACTAGATTAAAATGTTCTATGTTTAGTGGTCACCAGATGATTTGGAAAAAATATTATATAAGAAAATATATGGTGTATAAAGATAAATTATATGGAATCCATATTATTATAGAGATATGAGTATGTTTGATCAAGAATAAACTATATGCATTTTAGGTTAAATAACATTAATGGTTTTAATGAGGAACCAATTTACTTAAAATTATGTTCCATCAAATTGATAATTGTTTTATTTCTACAAATACTACATGGTCACATAGTAGGTCATGGAATTAGGTTTTCTTATTGGTACAATGTGTTTTTACAAAATTGGATTGAGTCTCATGATAATAATGAACAAATGAGTTCAGATAGATTCATAGAGTTATAATGTTTTTAAATAAATTGAACAATAAATTAGATTAATATGGAAATTTTTAGAAATATTCACTAAATTAAAAACCATGAATTGGTGAGATTCATTATTTAATGGCTTATGATAGGTCATGGTTCTTGATTGTATAGTATGGTACATATATTTTGTGATTATAGATATCATTATGACTACTATTGTATACTAATTATCATGTTTTAATCATGTTACTGAAGAATTATATGATGATGTGTATATATATCATTTATTGGTAATAGATTTTAAAAATTGAATACATTAATGACGGTAAATTTTAAATTGTTACAATGGTGGAGACAATGGTTGATTAGTTCATAATATATAAAATGATATCCATATATAAAATCCCTCATTCAATGAAGATGTTTTATAAATTAGTGTTTTTGGACCTAATCTCAATACAATAGATATTATCATCAAAGATGAGACTCACTTCGATGTATTATATTCATTTACTTGTAAATCCCTAGGCTGGATGAACCACTACGATGTGGGGTGAATAAATTATCTTATTTTTTTTGAATTCATTACCTTTTAAATCAAAATATTGAAGATTTTTATGGTTCTCGAAACACTTAATAATTTATCACATTATTCACATAATGTGCAATAAACAAATTAAATATGTAAGTACATGATATTTACAAAGTTCATACCCAAAGCCTACTACTTTCCTTGTCTATTATATCCCCCAATATTTATTCTCCACTATGTTTAATAATTTCTTATTACCAAGGATAGTTTATTAAATCAATGTTAAGGTCCAATATGTTACCTTTACACAATTATACCCCAACACATAATACACTATATTGCCAAAACATCTAGAAACCACAAGATGACTATTAACTTTTTCAATGATGATTCCACAAAGAAATATTTTTCTTACTTTACTTCATTGTTTCTTCACCACATGGAAATATGATCTTACACCATGATAAATGGGATTAAATGGTCTATAGGTGTACCTACATAAGGAATTGAGAAGAACTATAGGTATTGAGACTTCCTCCACATCGAAATAGATTAGGATCATCATTTTCTTCTTTAATATATTGGATATTTGATACCCAACTTCATCTCACCTACCATGTCGATAATGGAAATTATCAAGCTCTCAAAATTATCAGGAATAATAAATGATATTTCTATATAATTTTCATTACCTTATTAGAAAACTAAATTTATCTTAAGTAGAGGAATGATAGGATAAAAATTATTTTTCATTCTAATTATTTTTAATTAATTAGATTTTCAGTATGTAAAAATCCGTAATGATCCCTAGATTTAAAATACATTTAAATAATCATAAAAACTTAGTTATGTTTTATAATTTTAAATTTATATAACATCTACTTAAAAAAATTTCTAAAGACTCTATTATTTCAATATTTCAACATAGTATTTAGATATCAACGTTATTGACTTTAAAAACATGAAATTATTATGTCTGTCTATCCTTCAACATTAAACAATTTACGAAGAATGTATGATTTTGAATGAAATAATTATAGATGTGGATTGAGGTATTCATCATTCATTCATGTATACTTGGAAGATTCTTCTATGCTTGAATCTCAAATTCATCCACTCAAGCTTCTCAAGAATTCACATAACATGGTTTAAGTTGTAGTACCATTTTCTTCTTCATGTGATAGAGAATAAAAAATTCCATTGTATACTTTAAATTATTGAGTCTCTATTATATAGTGCAATATAATGTTCATGGGAACTCCATATTTCCATAAATTAAAAATCTAAGGGTTAATTACATGTATGTATTAAAATCGTAGACGCATTATTTATTTTTTCAATCACTTATTTATTTTATGGTGACCACACAAGATTGATCTTAAAACCTCATTAGATTAATTGCCACACTCTCAGTACTATAAATAAGTCAATGTCACATTCACTAATTAGGGTAGCTCTGTGAACATCATATAATTTTATATACCATCTTAAGATCTCATTTGTTCAAGCTTCTTTATTTAGTAACTCATAAATCACACCCAATAGATTTTTATTCATATGATTGGTTTCAATCATGAAGAATTTTAGGTCTATGTTTTTTATATATTTTTAATGTTTATATTCATAGAATATTTTTTTTGAAAAATATTCACATTAATGAAAGATCAATTCATATTTATTCTCTTAATTATGGAACATCTATACTGACGAAAGATCCTTCTTCTTGTGTCCATTTAAGTGATCATATGACCCTTCTTCATGTAGTTTGTCTGATAACCTTTATACAACCAGATTATTTTAATATTGATGTATCTTGAGATTATATTCATATAGAATCATGATTTTACTCAGATGGATACACCTTATTGAGGATCTATGATCCTCATCTGGTCGATCCACATTAACCAAGGAAGACCCATCCACTTCATGCGATCATTTTCACTTGTCTTATTCAAAACATTCAACACTTTAACTTCATTAATTATTAATTATTATAAACAATGTTAAAATTTGAATATTATCATAAGCCTTGGTCTTTATGAAATAATAAACAATTGTCAAATATTAATTCCACTATGTCTTGAACTTATCCACTCAATTTATCCAAGCTGTGGCTATATGAACCATTTCCATTAATAATGGAATAACATTAATCATATTATATACTTGTATGGATGATTTATTAATCCATAAATATAATTAATTATAATAAATCCATAACAATAATCCAAGAAACATCAACACCATACTAAACACATATTAAAAATTAACTAAAATGTAATACTCACTTGGGAAAAAATATCCCAATTTGAATAAATTGGTAATACCTTAACTCATAAATGTATATATGTTTTATTGGATGGTTTATTTATTCAACCCATTATTACTAATAATTTCAAAGGTAGATATAATGATCTTCTTGAACCTTCTTTTTTCTTATCAAGGTACTCAAATCCTCCCGCATTTTCTTATCTCAAAGAAGGATTACACCCAATTATTCTTCTAAGAAAATATCGTTTAGTTTTTCTTCTCTAAATATACATAAGATATACTAATATTTAAAAAAATAGTGACATAACACGTTTTTTATATTATTTCCCTAATCCCACCAACATGTGATACAATTATCAAATAATTCCAACTTTAAGGCCTCTACAAAAGATATCCTCTTAAAATAAACATGTAACCTGAACATATCTCAAGAAACCCAAAAAAATTCATATACATGTTATATAAATCCCCCTTTGACATATTTTAGGATAAATAAACACCCCCCATAAAAGAATAATTAATAAAATAATACATTATTTTATGTGTGATTTTCAAACCTCATTTTTTAGTATTTCCATATCATTATATAATTATAGACTTAATGGAGGTGAAAATATGATAACTTATTTCCATGATTTTATTCCCCTATAAGGTTGAAATATTATAATTCATCATGTATTGTTATTTGGATAAATAATATATGAAAATGTCACCTTACTTATTTTATAGTTTTTATATACCTCAAACGTTATCCTTTAATTATTTTCGAGTTAACATAATTAAACAACCAGAATATGGAATAATGACACACCTATTAATACCTCACATAAACCATTCAAGATTAGATATTAATTTCATCATAGAATACTATTTCCTTATAATACAGTTGTGGTAATATTTTTTAGAATATTCTTTTTGTTTTCAATCTCAATTTTTTTCTTTTCTTCACATGATATTTTTCTTGATGTGGATTATTTTTCTCCTCCTCAGTTTTCAAGGTATATTAATTTCATTGTTCCTGAAGAAACTTATTTGTTATATCACATTTAATAGATTATATATTCATGAAATTATTTGGGATATTACCGTTTTTATAATATATCTCACATTTCATTTGAATTTTTTGGTCACCACCTATGGATTGTTCCTTATGTACTTTGGACTCACCATCTAGGACCTTGTGTTCCCCACCTTCCACAACATGTTTTTTTAGATTCCATTAGTTGTTAGCTAATTTAAATTGATTTTTATTAAAAAAAATAAGAACTATTTCTTAACATTTTAATCCCTTTTAAATTTTACACTTGACATACCAATGTTAGTCTTTTGAAATATCTATACTTTAATATTATAAGGAACTTCTCCTTTTAACCTTATCACGCATACTGTTACAATTCATGTTTTTAGAATTTATTTTTAAAAAATTAAATTTATCTAATATGTTGAATTAAAAAACACAAAGTTTTGATTGTTATACATGAAAAAAATATATTGGGTTACATGAAACACCATGTTAATCTTATGTTACATGAAACCCTAGGATAAATTTCATTACAGACGACATTCTGTTCAAACAAAACCTTGATATATTATTAATAAAGTTATTCAAACACATCCATTATAAACTATCCATTAAAAAAAGTGATATGAATATAAATAAATAAATTTTAAATACTATTTTTAATGGTTTTAAATAATTAAATCATATTTATAAATATTCATATCATTTTTGGAAAATTCATTATAAGTTTTGAAAATATTATTTTATTAAAAAATAAATTTTGTTTATTTCTTGAAACATTAATAAAATTAATTTTTGGAACTTTTAGAAAATTAATTTTAAAAAATAAAATTTATTTTATAAATATTCATGTCAAAATAATCTGAGGGTGAATTTTTGGTTTTTTTTGAAAAGTTACATTTTTTGATGAATAATGGAAAATAAAGAATTTTAATTGAAAGCCTGCTTTTATTTTAATTTATTTAGAAAGTTAAATTATACATAAAATTTAGTTCAAAGTAATATTTTTTAAAATATAAATACATAAATACAATTTATAACATCATAAATAATCTCATATTTATATTTTATATAAAAACGTTGTAAATGTTTGAACATTTCTCTTTAAAAACTGTTTTCTCGTCGCGTGTGAAGGAATAATTTTAAATAAAAAATTTCCACTAATAGGAATGGAATTTGAAAAAAATGTTTAAATTTTTGGAATATGTATAATATATATTATATAATAATTTAAACTTGATATTTTCTAAAATGAATGGTGAAAATAGAAAAAATTAATTACCACAGTTAAGAAAAAATGATTTTAGCAAGGGCTAAACATATGATATAAGGGTTAAAATTACCTATAGACTTTTTCAAAAACTATTTTATGGAAAACATTAGACCCTATATATTCGAGTTTCTATAATTATCTATTATTGGATCCTAGTAACATGAAAATATTGTGGGTGGAGTTATTTATTTCAATGAATTACAGGTGTTCCACAAACCTCACTGATAAAATGCCATACATTATCATTTATTTTTAAAATTTTAAAACGATTTAGGATCATCCAATAACAACAAAAATAAATTCCAAACATACATAGTCTCGTCATATAATCCTTTTTGTATAGAAATCCACCCTAGGAAGGCTTTTGGTGCAAACCTAAGGAGGACACCCGAAGAAGAGGTCATGTTCATCAACCAGAATTTTTGATTCATTTCTTCATCCACATCATTAAATTATTATTATGACATAATGATATAATAAAATAAGTATATTAAATATAATTATTTTTTTATATTAAGTCCATTTCCTACAATCATATCCACTTCCATCGAAAGGGTTTCAAAATCAATATTCGTGTGTAAGACGAACTACCTCCTCCTGAACTGATGTCATTCGTTTCTCCATTACCACCTCTTGAGGATAGAAATGATAATTTATTTATTGTTAATTTATGGTAATTATGAAAATTTTAAGCTTCATTAATTTTTATATCACACATACTTTCATAATTTCTCTTCTATGGGAATACCATAACATTAATCATGTGTACTACGAACCACCACCTCACGAAGCAATGTAATTTGTTGATGCTTTACATAGAGGGTATTAATGATGGTTTTACGAAAATATGTGGTATATTTTAAATAAATATTATTATTTAATTATAATAGAAATCATTTATTTTTACTTCTTTTAATATGACATGAAAATGGAATCAACGTTCATGTGTACGTACGACCTACCGTCTCAAGGAATGATGTATTTAATTTTCTATCCCTTAATTTTTGGATTACTATATATATATATATATATGTATTATAAATATATATGATATTTATATAATTATTTAAATTCTAGATATTTTAAAAATGATATGTAAGTTATAAGACTAAAAATAAAAAGGCAAAACATATACAAAAAACACAGTAGTAATTGCTCAAAACATGACATTGACATAGTATAATAAATAAATGAGTAATAAAACGTCTTAAGAAAATTATATATAGTGTGATATATATGCATATTTCTCTATAATATATTTATACTAAACTTATAATTATTATACATGAATTTGAATGAGTAATATGGAAGTAAATACTTAAGGTAAGTGATTTTCACTCAATTTTCCTTCTTCGAAGCATATATTATGTTATAAACTTATATTATTTCAAAAGAAGTATATATATATCATTTGAAAAGTAATATCACGAATATTTTCATCCTCATGTTATTTTAATAGTGACTTTATTTTATTCATTCACGATTCTTACGATTCATGGTAACAAATGTGGTAAATATTTTATATTAAAATCTCATCATTTATCGACGTTGTTTATGATTATGTTTCTTAAAATAAATTCTTAAGATCCATATCTCAATAAACTAATTAGTTTTATTACTATATTTTTATTCAGTATTTTTATAATTAATTGTAAAATTTACAACTATTTGTTAATTAAAATAATTGATGAAATGTTTTAAAGAAAATATTAAATTATTTACCTCTTCAATTAAACAACGAGTTTCTTCCAATGAAATGTTTTATAAAATTATTTAAATTTTTAATTATCCTATGTTTATTAAAAGAAATATTTACCCATGTTATACATTTTTATAAAATTGTTTTGGAATGGGTCTTCAAGTCATTTTCCAAGCAATGAAAATTTTTATTTTTCTGAAAATGTGAAAGGAATCGTTATTTTAACGTGTACAACATGAATGAAATTTATACTATAATGAAAATAATTTTATTTAATGATTAATTTATAATTATTCATTTTTTATTTCAAATAAACAAATTCA
This sequence comes from Viscum album, assembly GCA_963277665.1. Taxonomy (NCBI): domain Eukaryota; kingdom Viridiplantae; phylum Streptophyta; class Magnoliopsida; order Santalales; family Viscaceae; genus Viscum; species Viscum album. The sequence goes on along the minus strand of OY728119.1, from coordinate 613,527,301 downwards.
AAATAGTTTATGTTTAAAAAAATCCATATAGGAATGGTTATTTTCTATAATAAATGTTTTAAATGATCGATCAAAATAATTTTACATCTAAGCTGACACACATGGGTGTCATCTATGACTTAATGGGGTGAAAATGCAAGGATATATTTCTTATTCATTATGATAATGGTTTTTGCTTATAATGGATAAATTTTTATGAAATGTAGTTATATTCAATGGTTTATTACAGGAAAAAACTCTTATGAAATCTACAGTGTTTTTCAGGGGTATGCTATGATAAAAAGATTAAATGATTGTTTATGATATGATGAAATGTTTATCTAACCAATTTCATTTTATGGGTAATGATATAATGAATTTTTTATGATATTATGTCTCAAATAAATATTTTTATAATTATGGGATGGGAGGAACCTATAACTCCCTCCAATTAATTTGGTAATGATTTATATATCATAAGAAATACAGGACTGGAATGAGGAGTGAACCCGGTTTAACAAGGAACTTAATCTGCTATGATGTTCTTAGAAGTGAACCGTGATTACTATAATTGTTTGGAGAGTGAAACCATTTCACTGTGATTTTATTGGAAATGATCCTTCACTGATATGGAAATTATTTTTACTCTTTTGTGTATGTGAAAAATCAATATCTTATACCAATTTTATTCTCTAATGGATCATGTTAGTTGATTCCCCTATGATTCTTGTGTTATGAAATAAAAATATTTATTCCAAGACTCAAGATTATAATCTTATATATGTATGTTATGGCTTTAAAATATATTTCTCATGTTCTTATACCCTTATATTCGTTTTATTCTTACATATCTACCTTATTTACCCTAATTGAGAATTTGAGTTCACCCTTTAATATGTTTTATTTCAATAGTTTATGAAGATATCATTACGTATGATATTTATAAGAAGGGTAATAGTTATGAAGATTATAGTGGGAGATTATGAAGTTTACCTATGTATTAGTTTTTTGTGATTCTGTGTTTCAAAATATAGTAAACGTTTATATTCCATAGGCGCATGTTTGTGTAATGGAATGAATACTCATAAAAAATTATGTTATATCTATATATGATTATATTGGGTCTCTATACCAACCTCGTACTTATGAACTTCCAAGTATAATATTCTATATTATTTTTCCAAGACATGAAATCAATTTTATAAAAGTATTATTGGTGTCGATATTTCCACAAGTTGCCTCCTTTGATATTTTTTCCTTAAATTCTCATCAGAACACCCCCTTGGTTCTTTCCTCTTTCTATACATAATTATTTAATGAATCTCCCATGATATCAATTTATTTGATATATACCTAACTTTCTTTTCTCATATTATGTTTAATGGTTGGGAATATAGCCCATGTCTTAAATAGTTATTCTTTCTTTGTTGAAATTTTATCATTAAGATCACATACCAATTTTCCTTGTTCAACTATCATTAATTTTTTATCTTCATATCATCAACATAGGATTATTCCTTTTATCCAACTCATTTTATCTTTAATGAAATTAATTTTCTTAAACTCATTCTTTTTAGTGGTTATATTCTTATTCTAATTATCTCAATTTTTATTTTTATTCCTGCGCTATGTAATCTTCTCAATAAAAAATTCCACCTCACATTTTACATAACACTAAATCTTAGTACTTTCTCCTCCACCAATATCATTTCTTAATGAATCAAATACTTTTTCATCTTGTGAAAAGATGTAGATATTATTATCTGATGCCTGAATTGACATGTCTTTTTTCTTATTTCACATTAAATTTATTATTATTTTTATGAAATGCTCCTTATTTTTATTCTTCTTATTTTTTTTTATTTTTTTTCCTACTAGTCTACTTCATATTCTATAACCTTCTTTTCTGGAATATTTCAATATGAATGATACCATCACAAATATAGCACCTCAAAAATTTCTTAACATTCAATTTATATTTTACCATCTTAAATCTATTTAATAAAAGAGCCTTTATATAGTTGATATCTTCATCAACATTCCCATAATATGAATTATTTTATTCAAGATTCTCTTCTTCTTTGACTTTCCCATTTAACAAGGCTTCAGAGGATATTTAAAATTTGGATTTATTTTGGAATGTTGAAGATATCATCATTTTATAGGCTATAAGGATGTTGGGAAGATTATATTGGGTAAACTCATCCTTAAGCTATAAATATGAAAAAATGGTATCAAATCTATCTGAAACATTTCTCAAAAACATCTTCATATTGATTGAATCCTCTGTAATCTCACTAAATCCTAAAATTTTGTAAACTATTTCATTAATCATGGTGAAATAATCATCTATATTCCCAACTTCATCCATTTTTATATCTTCAAATATGCTCATCCATACTTTTAATTTGACTTTATTGACATTGATATTTCCCTCACTGATATATGTCAAATTTTCTAAAAATTATTTTTAATTTTTAAGAAATCTTAAATTGTTATAGAATTTTTTCGATTGAGACAATGGGATTTTCACGAACCCACCTAGGTCAAAACTGAACTGTTCACCCGAGTCGGCCAGAGAGAAGGCTCGAGAGTGTTCCAGATAGGCATGGGCTTGAAACTCGTGATGGGTCATCATTAGAGAAATAAAGGTAATATTTTTCCCAATAAAATAAACATAAAAATTAAAAATAAATAGAACATCCAAAAGTAAATACAACTACCAAACTAAGCTTCATTTATACAAAAAATAAAAATACAACAAAATGGACAACAAACCACAAACAGAACTTGATTAACACAATGTATCCATGTGAAACTGAGATTCACTCAATAATATGAACACCAAAAACCACAGACGGTAATAAAAACCATTATGAAACCTACACCAAAATATAAAAACAAGAAATAACAATAGGAATGTGTATTAAAACACAATATTCATGACTAGAAAATCTATTCCAAATGCATTCCCTTTAAATAAATAAATAAAAAATTAGGTCTGAAATAAAAAATACAACAATATGTGTTTCACATATTTCCCCTTTAAATCAAAATGTAACCTATTTCCCTTTTTCCATTCATATCTATATTCTTCACCAAGGAATAGATATTATCGTTTTACATGATAATGGTGGATTTATCGTCTAAAAATATGGAAAGTGAGTATAAAACATTTTCTCAAAAATTTTCATAAAACTTATTAAAATATCACATAAATTTTCATAAAAATACACCCTGAAATATATCATTATAAATAATCACATAATAATGTGAAATTAAAAAAATAGGATGAATAAGTAACCAACAAATAATGAATCTTAATTATCCACTAGAGATAAGTAATTTCCAAAAACATGGTAAAAACAAGGATCTTAGAGGAATAATCGATAACATACTTACATATAACCCATCGTAAAGGAATTACTCACCCAATGAAATAAAATATTTCACATGACTGACTGCACCCTATCTTGTTCGACCGAGGGGAACTATCTCAAAGTGATGAAATTTCTACACTAAGGGCCATTAGAAAATGTTAAATCCTATGATAGTAAAAAATCATTTAACAAAAATTTGCAAGCTATTACAGGTTCCCATGTAATGACTAAAGTGTCAGATCAAAAAATGATACACAAGTATCCTATCACATTCACATAAATCATACACAAGTAACACACACAACAAGTCACCCCTGAGTCACCCCAAGACCTAACTCTTTCCTTCCAACCATTTAATCTCAAGAGAGCATATCAGTGTGGGACACCCAAATCATTCAATATAACAAATTCAAGATAATCATTTAAGGAGAGTTTTCAAGAAAACCACTTTCACAAAAGTTCCAAATGAGCCTTAAAGACCCTTGAATAAATCACCAATTTACAAAAGGTAACGAACACATTTTTGTCACATGTAAAACCATTTTTGAAGAACCAAACACACACTAATTTTGAATCCAAATCCATTTATAAATCCACAATAGTAATCCAAACCACCATTTTAGTTTTCACAATAATATTTGTAAAGATACAACATGCTTTAAAAACCACCAATCATAAAAAAATCCAATGAGGTATTTTATCAAACACTTGGTCTGTATATCATACCAAAACAATGCCATATACTTCATAACGATGAATATAAAAAAATAATTTCATATCAAAAATGTATTATAAAAATCATAAATTACTATTCAATATCACATAAAGGTTAAAAAATAATTAAATCAATGATTCATATATTGAAAAGGGAATGTGCAAGGGGAAACCTATCTCAAACCACAAGCTTTTCAACAACGAAAACCTGAAAAAACTCCATGAGGACTCAATGAAGAAATAATATCCAAGAGAAACCTTACCCAAAAAAACCCTTAATTAAAACCCATAGAATTAGGAAAAATATATTCAAATGACCAATAAATAAGAATACCTCATATGAAAATGGATAAAGTATGAAGATAAATAATATAAGAGAAGATTAACTTGTGAAATCACCTTGAAACCATGATGAAATATCTAGATCCAACCATAAAGATATGATAGGAGTCCTAGATAGGTAGGTAGGGGCTCCCTTTGGTCCTTAAAAGCTAGAATATGGAGAAATGGGGAATTTTGGGGTACAAATATAAGAGGTTTGAAATCCAATTTGACAATTTTAGTACACAAATGCATTGTGCCTGGTTAGGATTCATGATTTCCCAAATGGTGTGCCAACTGTGACCTCATTATTGGAAAACCTAGGCACCCTCATGGTTTAGTTGTACGGTTAGGTAAACTATATGTCAACTACATAACATTGTTCTATAAAAAATAGAATAATCACATGCATGCATCCCACATAATTTGTCTAATAGTTATTAGCATGTGTGCCCCTGACCAGAGACATCCCAAGGCTCGCACATTTTCTTATAACTATTCTTTAACCGTGATCCACCTCCTATGAAGATGAAAATCCTAAATTTTCACAAGAAATAAAAGGGTAACCTAAAGAATAATAATTAGACCAAAAATAAACCAATGAACACCTAAAAATAAAATCAATTATGGGACCATTGTCCCCAAAATAATTCTTTTAGCCCCAGAAAGGCACACTGTCTCCAGTTGATCGACTCAAAGTTGAAGTTTCACATGCTCAAAGGATTCCACTCTTCACTTTAATGAACATCACAACCACTACCAAATGGAACATACACATTTTTTCCCAGATGATCCATCAATCCAAAACTACTTTCTAAAAAATGATAAAGAACTTGAACTATGACTTCTATAACATTTCCTCAAAAAAGACAATTGAGAGTACTCTAAAAGCCCAACTTTTACTCAAATGGAAATAATTGAAACCGAAACCCCAAAAAAACTACCAATTGTCACGCTACATAAAATAATAAACCAGATTACCAACATGGGTGGTTAGACTAGGATCCCCACCATTAGAAACCAACTAGCACCAACCAACATCGGAAACCCAACATTAAAGAAACCAAAAAATCCCTAAATAGACCAAATGATGAAATAATCTCCAAATCAAGTGGAAAACCATTCTATGTTTCATCATCTCCACAAGATTCAATCATCTCCATATGAGCACTAACCCCAACCAAACCCAATTTAAAAAGTATAACCGCTCATGGACAACAAATCAAGGATTCCCATAAAAAAGAAAAACTACTAGAATTTCAAGAAGAATAGACCACCAAGACTTCTTACATCCAAATAAGGATATTCAAACTAGTTGGACTGCTATGAGGAATTGAGGCCCATATTCCTTTTACCAAAAAATGAGACCATCCAGGACCAAGAAGCAACAACATAAAATCTTAAAATATCCTCATTACATCACTGAATACAAAATCTATACCAAGGTCCTGCACACCGCTATGATTCCTGACTGCAAAAAATCATCAGTCTTGGGCTTGTGGATGGAGCCCCGAAATATTGAAACATACACTGCCTTGTTTTCAACAAATGATAATCCCAGATTAGAACTCCTTCTTTGGGTGTTATGTGTGGCCACACAACATAAAAGGACCTGACCATATTACATTACATAATATCGAATTTAGCTAAGAAATCACTTCCTTTTACATTGAGGATCTTTTCAAGTTCAGTTCTTTAGGGAATTGGGACATAATAAATTCATATCAATAAATATTAATAGAGATTTTATTCCATAAAAATAATATTCATTACTTCCCAAATATAAAACTTTTCAAATAAAAATTATTTCTTTGATAATTATTAAAACATTTAACATGGATTCATTTTTTTCCTTGCACATACTTATAACCTATTAAAATCATTTAAAAACATTGGATGGGCACACAAATCTTAGTAAGGGAATTAAAAGGAAGGAACTAACACATTAGTTCATGAATACTATTAATGTATGACATCATTTTCAAAAGACATACATGTCACCCATATATACATAATTTTAGAAACATGCAAATTCAACAAAATTCTCACAAAATTTAAAAATATAAATAAAACCATAAAGGTATCTTGGGGAATTAATTACATAATCTTGTAACCCTATCGGCTACATTATAATTTGTAACCATCATAGGTACTATACAATTTGTGTAACCATCTCAGTTACACTTGGAGTAACCTTACAACTGACTTAAAATAAACACATAACCAATTATTTTGAGGGAAATATAAGTCCCAAAATTCGTCATAAATAATTTCCAACAACCAGAACATAATCATACAACCTGAATAATATTATAAAAACATTTCATTTGAATTTTGTAAAATAGAATTTTAAAAGGGGATTTTAAAAGAAAAATACCCTTAAAAATATCATATATTTCAGGTGGGCATTATTAGAGTGGATAGAATATGAATATATAGTGTAAATAGATATAATTAAATGTAATATAAACAAAAAAATCACAAAACAAAATTTAATACCACATAAATAATGAAGTAGAATGTTAACCCAAGTAATTGAAATCTGGTGAAGAATTCCCTTACCTTAGGTTTGTGTTACATAAAACACATTTAATAATCCAGTATAATGGTTAAAATAGTGTTATTAATATCTTAAAGAAATGTATTGGTCGTTATAATACCTTATATGATTATTTCATTACATCCTTTCACCCTTTAATTGTTAGTATTTGGTTGCTTGTAATGTTTTCGATGTGTTCTTTACAAGATTTCCATGATATGTTCCTGAGGGATATTCTTGTCGATTGGAAGGGAAAATATAGAATTGGAATAGAGTGGAATTTAAATATTACAAGAACCATAAAGTATACTCTTTATCATTTTGAATTATTACATGAGAATGATTCATAATTTAATACATTATTGATATTTTTATATCACTTTGGAGATTCTTTGATCGTAATGAACTCATTTTATTTTTATAAATTAATATCATGTGTAAAAAATGATTATAGAAACCTAATATAAGTTATAATACATAAATTATAATCTATTTCAACAATAAAAATGGTTTGATGACCACTCATGAAGGATATAATATAAATTGAAATAATAGAATCCATGATGTCGGTAAATCGACACATCACAGAGGATGTTTTAATTTATTGAATAAGTGGAAGGGGAAAAAATATAACGGTTATAATTCCCAAAAAATGATGGTTTTTTTTAATATACAGTCTCATTCGTTCCTCTTGGATATGTTTTGGTGAGGAAATAAAAAACAAAGTAAATGAATCTCGAAATCAAAGAAAAGTTGAGTAATCCATTACAAATATTTCACAGCTTAACGATGTTAGTAAAATTTTCACAAAATATTTTGACTAGAGAAAAGGGGACTCTAATAATTATTACATAATATGGTCAGTAATAAGGATATTTAACGACATATCCCAACATAAGAAAATGAAAATTAAAAAGAATAACCTAAAACGAACGCTTGAAAAAGAGAAGGGTAGTGGATTCCCTTACCTTGTAGAGTAACACCTAAAACATGATGGATGGAGAATTGGGGACATGAGGGAAACTAGGGAGGACTAGTAGGGAGGTAATAAGACCAAATATTAGTTTATAAAGAATTTTTAGTGAATGGAATGAAGGAATGGATTGGTATTTACAGTAAAAGTGAGGGAATATTTTATTAATTTCCAAGAGACACCTCATTAGTGGTTTTTGAAAAACCATGGGATTTCCCAAGGAATTTTCCCATGGTATTGGCCATGTGGTAAAAATCATAACATTTTTTACTAAAAACAAGTTGACCCAAATTATGAAATCATATTACATCATTAATGTTGTCATTAAACAAACTGAAACTCGAACATTATTTTTACTATTCACTGAAAATTCATTTGATTCCGAAAAATCCCAAACATTTACCCTTAACATTTTTCAATGTATACAATTCCAAAATGAACACCATTATTGAAAAAAAAATTCCTAAAAATTATTAATTTAATTTTTAAATAAAAACATAATCTATTCGAAAATAACAGTTTTAACTCTATAACACTTATTTTTAACACCTTGAAAAATTAACCGACATCTCATTATTTTATATCCTTAAGAAAATAAACTAATAATATGATTGACGATTCATAAGGGTTATATTACTATTCATAAGTATATGTTACTATTCACCGAAAAAACAAGTTTGTTCTTTTAAACTCAAAATAACTTACTGATCACAATTGTAGATGCCTGTTTCTTGAAATTCAAAACATAAAAGTGGATAAATAATGTTTAAAGGCTAGTGATAAATATTACATAAAACAAAGAATCATGCATTTCAATTTATTTTTAGAAAACCTTGGGGTGTTACATTATCCTCACCTACTGGAAAATGTTTCCTTGCAATTTTATTTACTTATTAAACAAGTGAGGGTACCATTCCTCATAACATTTTAAAAATACCATGTTACTTCTTCAACCATGAGGTTTCTCCAAAAAATCTTTAACTAGTAGATTACATTATTCTGTAATACATGTTCCCTTCGATCAAGAATTTGAACTAGTTTCTCTTCATAAGAAAGATTCTCTTCTAACTAAACTACTTCTAGGCTGAAGACATGAGTTGAATCTGGAACATACTTTCACAAAATTGAAACATTCATAACACTATGTACTAAAGACAAACATGGTGTAAAAGATACTCAGTATTCAATTGATCTAACTTTCTCCAAGATTTCAAAAGGTCTAATGAACTACAGATGTAGCTTTTCTTTCTTACAAAATCTCATAACAATTTACCAATGAGAGATTTTAAGGAAAAAATGGTCACATACCTCGAAAGACAATTCCTTCCTTCAATTATCAGCATAACTATTCTGCCTTCTCTGAAAATTCTTCATGTGTTTCTAGATCATAGTCACCTTCATAGCCACTCCCTATAGTCATTCTAGCACTATTAACATCCTTTCCCTTAAATCATCCCAAAAATCTGGAGTTCGACACTGCTTTCCATAAAATGTCTGAAAAGGTTCCATCTATATACTAGAATGAAAACAATTATTATATGAAAACTCAACTAAATAAATATGTTGATCCCAACTTCCCTCGTAGTCCCTTGAAAAATCTCAAATCATATCCTCTCAATTCTATATCATTCATTCTGACTGCCCAACTGATTGAGGATGAGAAGTTGTACTGAACTTTTATTCTATACCCAACAACTTCTGAACGACCCTAAAAAAGTTAGAAGTAAACTTGGGATCCTGATCAAATAAAATGGAAATAGTAAATCTATGTAATCTGACAATCTATTTCTGGTACAATGGATAAAGATGATCCAAATACATTGTATCTCGAATATAAATAAAATGTGCCGATTTTTTAGTCAATCAACAATAAACCAAATCACATTTTTACCTTGAGAATTCTTTGGTTGTCCCACCACAAATTCCATGAATACATTCTCCCATTTCCATTTTGTCACTATAAAAGGTTGAAGCATCCCCTTTAGTAATTTCCACTTTTATTTAACCTATTTACATGTAAAACATTTCATGGTAAAATCAGCAATATCTCGTTTCATTCCATCCCACCAGTAATACTCTTGAAGGACTCTATACATCTTAGTACTTCTAGGATGAACTGAAAATGGATAACATCGAGATTCACACACCAATTATTTCTTCAATTTGGAATCAGAAGACACACAACCTTTTAGCAAATTGTAAAACAAAATCTATATCAAAGATTAATTCTAGAAACATAATCATTTGAAAAAATTATACTTTTTTGTAGCTCACGGTCTTCTTTCTACACTTTAGAAATTATGTCTAAAAACATTGACTTCACTGAAACTTGAAACAAAACAGGGGTAGTTTCTACACCAATAACTTCTAAGACAAAATTAATCAAATCATTAATCAATGGATCATGTTCCAAATGTATCATTTTTAATGATTCATTTTTTTGACTGAAGGCATATGCTACTTTTTTTTATTTTCCCAGATGGTAATTGATCGAGCAATCATAATCCTTTATCAATTCAAGACATCTTATCTGCCTCATGTTTAATTAACTATACTTCAAACTTTTATGTTATGTTTATATTTGACATTTGGATTCACATAAATGATGCATCCAAATATTCAACACAAAATCCAAAGCTTCCATTTAAAAATACTATATAAGAGAATTTATCTCATGAGGTTTTAGTTGTCTTGCATAATTAGAAATTACCTGATTATTCTACATCAGAACACAACTAAGTCCTTTTCCTGAGGCATCACTATAGATTAAAAACTCACCATTTTGTGAAGGCAAGGGAAAAACTGGAGCATTCGCCAATCTCTTATTAGGTCCTAAATAACAAACATCACATTTTCTATCGAAATAAATTTAACCTATTTTCTTATTAACGTAGTTTGTGGGCTAGATAATTGTGAAATTGTTTTAACCAACCGTAGGTAATAACCTACTAATAAAATAAAACTATGAATTTCTGTAACATTTGTCGGCCTTGTCCATTCATCAATCACTTTTGTTTTATAAGGATCAACTGTTATTACATCCATATTTTCAATGTTCCAAAGAAAATAAATCTTGTGAAACCAATAATCACATTTTATGAATTTTCCATATGGTTTCATTTCCATTATGGTTTTGAAAACAACCCTTAGATGTTTTTTATGATCTTATTTACTCTTGGAAAATCCCCGAATGTCAGTAATAAACACAACCATAAACTTATTTAAGAACTCATTAAATGTTATATTCATATGACCAATGAATAAAACATGTGGATTAGTTAACCCAAATAGAATAACAACAAATTATTAATGCCCATATCTAGTACAAAAAGTTATTTTCTGGATTTCATCCTCCTTCACCTTTAGCTGGTGGTATCTGGATCTCAAGTCTATATTGGAAAGGTACTGAGCTCCGTAGATATAATAAAACAAGTCATCGATTTGGGGAAAAGGATACTTGTTTTTAATAGTGATGTTATTCAAAGCTCTATAATCGATGAAACGTCTCATATAAACATATTTATTTTTAACCAAAAAAATAGAAGCACCCCATAGAGATGTTCTAGGAAGAATGAATCCTATATCAAATAAATCCTACAACTGATTTTTCAATTCAAGATGTTCCATTAGAGCCATAAGATATGGGGGTTTTGAAATTGTCTTAACATTATGAACAATCCATTGTGAATTCAACTTCCCAATCAGGTATGGAACTGGGTAGCTCAGTAGAAAAAATGTCAAGGTATTAATTTAACACTAGAACATCATTAATCTGAATAGTTCCCTTGTTTTCAATAATATGAGAAGTATAAATTTCATTTCCATGTTTCAATAGTTTCTCAGCTTCCTGATATTTTATCAATTATATGGGTTTATTTTTGTATACAAATTGAAACTCTTATAAAAAACAACCTCTTTAGCTCTACAATCAATCTTTTCATGAAAAATAAAAAGACAATCTATTCCTAGAATGACATTATACTCTACTAAAGAAAAAAAATAAGGTTATTAGGTAATTTCTTTCCACAGACCATAATATAATGATTATTTTAATTAATCATTACTAAAATGTTCCCCCCTGGTGTTTTAACAATGAGTTATAGTTTCATTTGTTGGGGTGACATTTCAAATTTTCCAGAAAATGTCTCAAAAATAAAGGAATTTGTATACCACGTATCAAACAAAACATTAGAAAAATACGAGTAAACAATATAAGTACTTGATAAAACGTCATTGGATGGCCTGGAATCTTTTAATGTAGTCACAAAGGATCTCAATAAACCTTTTTGCTTATTTTCTGTCTTATTTGAATCATTCAGATCTCTCTTTGGGTAGACATTTTCATAATGACCCATCTCGCCACATTTAAAACACATAACAGTTTTCTTGTTATGATCTATCTTATGATCATTTTCATTACAATCTCGGGCCACCTGTCCAAGCATTCCACATCGAAAACACTTCGTAGTTTGGGTAAGGGATTCCCCAGGGTGCTTCTTGCCACACATTTCACAATATGGAAACTGAATTTTTTTACTATCATATTTATTTAGTTGATTCATATCATAACTTGCAATCTATACATCTTCTTTTCCTTGTTTTCCAATTGAATATGATCATCAACAAACTCCATATCTACCCTCTGATCACATTAGACAATTTTCTCATAAATTTTATATTCACAGAAGCCGAACACCCTTCAATACCTTGGCTTTAGTCATGAGTAATTTTTTTTATTTTTCTATCAAGATCTATAATAAAATTTGGAGCATACCTCACTTTTCAAGTGGAGTTCTCTCCATAAACGACCACTAAATGATAATCCTTTTTCTTTAATTCACAGAATTCGTTCTCCATCGTAAGTAAAAGTATGTTAGGAAAATATTTTCAAGGAAAATACATTGAAAATCATACCACTCAATGGCATAAACATCCTATATATCCTTGATATTATTCACAATTGAACACCTTCTAATCAGATTCACCTTCAAAATGACAAATGGAAAGACTTACCTTTTGATTTTCTTCACATCCCATAACATAAAATAACTTTTCATGGGATTTAATCCATTATTTTTCCGCTACTAGGTCCGAAGATCCATTGAAATAAAGTGGGTGTTGTCTAATAAAATGTTCCACTATAATCATGTTCCATTGTGGTACCTTTGGTAGTTCTATTATATAGATACAAACACTATTCATTTCCTATGTTAGTTGAGTCATTACTGTCACAAACTACTCGGTTCCAATCCCTACCATTCCGTGATGCAGATTCAGAAGGATATCATTCTGTCGATGCCTCACCTCTTCAGCTTCACTGTTTCTTCTACAGACAACCATTATGAAAAAAATATCTTAGTCGAAGAAACATGGTAATATTTAAATTCTATAACATTTCCAATTAATGATAGAGTAAAAATCATTTTTGGTATCCTATTAACATCACCCTAACCCCTAATGTCATCTAAACCATCCTATGATACCAACTATAAGGACCTGACCTTATTACATTACATAATCATGAATTTTTACAGGAAATAAATTCTTTTCACACTTAGGATATTTTCATGTTTACTGATTTTGAGAATTGGGACATAATACATTCAAAACAATACACATTAACATAGAGTGAATTCCATAAAAATAGTAGTCATTACTTCTAAAATATAAAACGTTTCAAATAAAAGACGATTTCTTCGAAAATTCATCAAACATTTAACATAGATTCCTTCTTAGTCTTACACATATTTATAACCTATGAAATTAATTTAAAAACATGGGATGAGCACAAAAATCTCAGTAAGGGATATAAAAATAAGGTAATAACACATTAGTCCATGAATACTTGTAACATATGAAATCATTTTAAAAAGACATACATGTCACCCATATATACATACTTTTTGAAACATGAGATATCTACAAGATTCCCCCAAAACGCAAGATCATAAAAATAAACATAAGGGTATCTTGGGGCAGTAATTACATAATCTTGTAACCCTCTCAGCTACCTTATAATTTTTAACCCTCACAGCTACCTTACAATTTGTGTAACCATCGCAGTTACACATAAAGTGACCATACGACCGACCTCCAACTTACACACACCCAATGAATTGAAGTTAAATACAAGTCCCACCATTTATCATATACAATTACCATGAACTATATAATAATCATAAAACCTGAATAATTTCATAAAAACGTTTCCTTTGAATTATGTAAAATAGAATTATAAAAGAGGATTTTAAAAGAAAAATCCCCTTGAAAATATCATATAATTAAAGTGAGACTCATTAGAGTGTATAGAATATTTATATACACTATAAATAAAAATAATTAAATTTAATATAAACAAAACCAATCACATAATGAATTTTAATATGACATAAATAATGATGTAGAATGTTAACCCAAATAATGGAAATCAGGTTAAGAATTCCTTTACCTCTTGTTGTTGTTACTTAAAACTCATATAAAACTCATGTATAATAGTCAAAAGAGTGTTATTAATATCTTAATTAAAGGAATTAATATTTATAATACCTTATATGATCATTTCATTACATTATTTTACTCATTAATTGTTAGTATTTGGTTCCTTATAATGTTTTGGGGGTGTTCCTTACATGATTTCCATGATCAGTTCATGAGTGATATTCTTGTAAAATGGAAGTGAAACTATAAAATTGTAATGGAGTGGTATTTAAATATTAATATAACCATAAATTATAAAATTTATCATTTTTAATTCTGACATGATGATGATTCATAGGTTAAATAAAAATTGATGTTTGTTTAGGTCACTTCGGTGATTCTTCGATCATAAAGAACTCATTTTGTTTTATAAATTATTATCATGTGAAAAAATTTATTACAAGACCTTATATAAGTTATTATACATATATTATAATCTGGTTCAGCCATAAAAATGGTTTCATGACTAGTCTTGAAGAATTAAAAGAAATTGAAATAACATCATCCACGATGCCGGTAAATCGACACATCAAAGGCAGTGTTTTAATTTCATAAATAAGTGGAAGAAGAGAAGGAATAGAATGGTGAGTCATCCATAAACAAGATAAAATCAAGAATATGTAAGATAACAGAACATTGATTCATATTGGAAAAGGGAAGGTGAAAAAATAAAAAGAAAATAAAGGAATCTAAAAATTAAAAGAAAAGTTGAGAAATACTTTAAGAAAATTCGGCAGCCTAATGATGTTGCTTATAATTTCATAAAATATTTGGATGACAGAAAAAGGGTATCTCATAATTCTTACATAATATGGGTAGTAAGGGGGATATGGAATGAAATATCCCAACATAATCCAATGGAAATTAAAAAGAATAACATTAAATGAATGCTTGAAAAAGAGAAGGGTGGTGGATTCACTTACCTTGTCGAGTAACTCATAAAACGTGAAGGTTGGGACCTTGGGGGATTGGGGAATCCTTTTGGGGACTAATAGAGAGGTAATAAGACTATATCATCACTGATGGGAATTTATATTTAATGTAATGAAGGAATGGGTTGGTATTTTATTTCAAAAGTGAGGGAATATTTTATTAATTTCCAAGGGACACTTCATTAGTGGTATTTGAAAAACCATGGGCTTCCCCATGGTATTTTCCCATGGTATTGTCAAATTGGGATAACTCATATCATTTTATACTATAAAAAAGTTGACCAGAATTATTGCATTATTATTATAGCATTAATGATGTCATTAAACACACCAAAACTCAAACTGTATTTTTACTATTCGCAAAAAAGTCAACTATGTCCGAAAAATATGAGAAATTAACCCTAACCGTTTTCAGCGTTTAGAATTAAAAAATGAAAATTATTTTTTTTGAAAACAATTCCCTAAATATTATTAATAAAATTATTAAATAAAATCATAATTTATTCAAATATAAAAGTTTTAAAATCTATAAAACATTTTTTAAATACCTTGAAAATTTAATCGACATGTCATTATCTTATATCCGTAAGAGAATAAAATAATAATATGATTTAAAATTCATAAGGGTCATATTAATACTCTTATTACTCTTCATAAGTTATGTTACTATTCACCAAGAAAACAATTCAGTTATTTTAGACTCAAAATAACTTACTGATAACAATCGTAGATTACCGTTTCTTGAAATTCAGAACATTGAAGTGGAAAAATTTTGTTTAAAGGCTAGTTATAAATATCAACATAAAATAAAGCTTCATGAATTTAAATTTATTTTTATATATCCTTGGCATGTAACA
The DNA here is from genome assembly GCA_963277665.1 of Viscum album. Classification (NCBI taxonomy): domain Eukaryota; kingdom Viridiplantae; phylum Streptophyta; class Magnoliopsida; order Santalales; family Viscaceae; genus Viscum; species Viscum album. The sequence continues at coordinate 613,511,129 of OY728119.1, read as the reverse complement.
CAACATCCCAATTAGAAATAAAGGAACACGACACACCATGAGACTGTATTTCCTACAACTAGGAAGTTTCACCAAGAAATGGATTTTGAAGATACAATATCATCATCTTCCAGCCCAAATGAGAGGCACAAAAAACCAAAAACACAACAGAATACATGTCCACTCGATATGGAAAATATTCAGAATTTTGAAAAGACATATATTCATTAAAACAATAATTTATGAAATATACCCAACATCCTTCTTTATTAAAAAAAGGAAAAACACAATATAACACAACCTCTATAAATTAAGGAACACTCAAATGGAAGGTGTCTTTAAACTAAACCAAAACCCGAACCATACTCATACAAATAGACTGGGGTGTTTTTTGAAGGGGGGATTTGGAACCACATTGCTTCTTATAACACTCCAAAAGAACTTTTGGAAGTGACATAATCATCCATTGGTATGACAGGTCTTTAGGGAATTCAAACACAATAGCTTCATATGATTATGATTACCACATTGATGACGCATCATGATCTCATGCAAAGAGGAATCTAAAAAAAGCACTAAATACATTTTAATTCTGTGACAAGAACTAAGAGGTTTGGGTCAGTTCCCCACCCATTTCATGTAATTACCTTCATGGATTCCCAAGAATAGAGAAAGATTTACTATGTCAATCACTTCTACTAACAGAAATTCAACTAGAATTGCTTGCGTCACCACCTCATCAAAGAGGCTAGACATAACTCTAACACCTTGAACCCCAGATCAATACAAAGCATGTTATGAAAATGTTGAGACTTCAAGTAAGCATCCACAACCCACTATAGATTGTAAATAACTAGATACACCAAATTAAAAAATAATTCAAATACTAATCCATCACCTTTTTATAGATAATGTATCTTCATCCACATCCTTACCTTCACTACCTTATAATCAAACTTCTCGATAAATGAAGCCTTGAATAAATCCCATGTAAGAACATCCAGAGGATTGGTTAAAGGGTTATACTTCGACTACTTCAAGGATATAACATCAAATGTAATGATAGAGAGCATCACCTTTAATGAATTTGAAAACTTGATGAAACTAAATATCCTTTCTGTTTTCTACATCCACACTAATTCTTCAGAAGGATCCACTTGAATATAAAATATATAAGGATTCAACTTTCAAAACTCATGGATAACATCCTAAGGTTAATCAACTATAGGGTATAATAATATTGAACCACCCATAGTTTCACCTCGAATATACATTTAATATTTTTGGGGGTATACAATAAATAACAAGAAAAAAAAGAGCTCAATTAAAAAAAAACTCACTAGTAAGATCTCAAACTCAAAACCCCACTCAAAAAATAGTTCCCAAATCACATGAAAACGTGCTACAAAACAATATATTCTCAAAGAATTATAATTTCACTCCCTTGAAAACAATTTTTATAAGAAAAAACCAAAATGATAAGATTCACATTCACAAATGGTATTCTATAGAGCCTCATAAATAATCATTCTTAAGCCAATTTGGGCACCCATCCTCTCATGAAATAAATCATCCACTCACACACACACATCCTTACATGCGAGCACTCATAATAATTCCAAAGGTCAAAAAAATACTTTCCCATTTTGAAAAAAATATTCAATACATGTTTCAAATTATTATTCCAATTCCCATTTCAAATTTCAAAAAAAACTTTTTTCAAAAAATCAATAATAGTCGAGGCAAAATCCATCTTCAAAATCTACACTTCAATACATTTTATTTTCCTCAAAAATAAAAATCTCACGAATTCCATATAAAAACCCATTTTTTCATTTCAATCTATTTTAATGAAAAGTTTATTTAATCAAAAATATATTATTAAGAACTTATTTAACCAAAAGTTTCTTCTCATTTAAAGAAGATTCTAAAACCCCTTTTTAAAATAAATATGAAAACTCATTTTTTTATTTCCTAAAACCCAACCACTACCACATTAAATTAATTTTTCACAATTCCAAAATTAGTGTTTCAATACAATTTCAAAATCAAAAGGTACTAAAACAAATCACAAAGAGAAATTAGTGGAAATGGGTGACTTAGAAATATAGTTTGAGGCAATATTCTAATAATTCCACCATCAAAGAGTGTCTTTTAGGACCATGTACCTATATCCACATGGCTTTACAAGCCCTAAAAGATTACTGAGACCTTTATCCCAACTCCATTTTTATCAAACGCAAGAGAAACCATAAGATCCAACGAAATAAAAGAAAACCTCACATCCCATGGATACCCATGGTTCAACATTAAATGTGTTGGCCACAAACTCCCTCATACCATAAACCATGTTCCGAAAATACTACTCCATCTATCTTGATAACCAACAAAGGGAACCATAAATGTTAGGTCCTCTAAAGAAAATAACATGATCTGATAGCTTTTTGTTACAAAACAACATAGGTCAACCCCAAACCGATCACCCGATTTGGTTCAAGATAAGGATCCATATGTGTTTATGATATTTTGAGGCTGACAACTATTGTCAGGGAATACACATTGAAAAAAATGGAATGATTTCTACCAATCCAATTAACATAATAGTGGAAATTAAAAAAATCATCCCTGTATAAATAAAATTACCAAACTAAACATCATTTATATAAATAATAAAAAAACAATAAATTGATCAAAAAAACACAAACTAAAACTAATGACCACAATATCACCATATGATCTATGAGTTACTCTCTAATGCAAACACAAACCATTTATAATAGTGATCAAAACCAAGCCACTGCAAGTACCAAAATCTAAAAAAAAGAATGAACTATAGTCATGAGTTTTAAAAATCCATAGGTGTGTCTGAACAATATATTCTCAAAGAATTCCCTTTAAACAAAGATTTATAAATTTAATGTTTTAAAGACAATATAAAAAAAGTATATTTTTTAAAAATTTCCTATTTAAAACATGAAATGTTCTATTTAACTATTTTCATTCAAATCTAGAATCTTTATCAAGGAAGATACTTTATTATTTTAATGGAGAATCATGGATTTTCCATTTAAAAAGAAGGAAAGTGAGTATAATTTTTTTAAACACTTCTCATAAACCTTTTAAAACCATCAAGTAAATTTTTAAAAAATACACCATAAAAGGGAGTAGTAGAAATAATCAAATAATAAGGGAAGTAGAAAAAAACTATACACACAAGTAACCAACCAACAATGCATCTCAATAATCCACCACATATAAATATGTGATGAAAGAAATAGGAGAACCTAGGATCTTAGGGGAATAATCATGAAAAAACATACATCTAAATCATCTTAAAGGCATTCCTCACCTATTGAAATCCACTCACCCACATGCTCGATCGCACCCTGCCTCGTCTGATCGAGGGTCACTATCCTAAAGAGAAGAAATGTCCATGCTAAGGTACACTAGAAAGAGATAAATCCTAAGACAGTGTATCAAACATTCACCAAAACCCACTAGCTATACTAAGTTCTCATGTCATGATTAATGTTTAGGTGAGACAACAGTGCCAAAAAAATCATTCAATCGCATGTACATACATCATACACAAGAAACACACACAACATGTCACCCCTTGAGTCAACCCAATGAACTCTCACTCACATTTAAAGAATTTAATCATAAGGGTGCCTCTCACCATGGTCCTCACACAAAATGGAACATAAAAAATATAATAGATTCATCCAACTAGGGTTGTCCAGACAACAAGTTTCACAGATGTTCCAAACATGACTAAAACACCATTAGAGAAATCTCCCATTTCCAAAATAAAACCAACACATTTCCATAACATGTCAAACCATTTTAAAATAACCAACCACACACAACTTATGAATCCAAAACCATTAATAAAACCATTTTATAAATCCAAAACACTATTTTATATTCCAGAATCACATTTAAAAATCCAAATCATGCTTTAAAAACCACCAATCACATAAAAAAACTAACCAGGAATTTTGTCAAACACTTAGTGTGCATAGATTAACAAAAAAATTCTATATACAACAAAATAATCAAGAAACCCCACTCATTTCATATCAAAGAATTATTATAAAAATCATAGCTCACTATTAAATATCACTTCAAGGTGAAAAATCAATAAATCAATGATTATTAAATTTAATGGGCATATACAAGGGTAAACCTACCTCAAACCACAATAGCTTCAAAAATTCCAACATGAAACAACTAAAAGAGGGCTCATCGAAGCAAGAATATCCGAGAGAAACCATAAAAAAACCAAAAACCCTAATTAAAACCCAAATTAAACATGAACCTTAGATCCAAACGAACATGAAAGAAGAAGAACTCAAGAGAAAATGGAAGGATGAATATGAAGAAGAGAAGAGAATATTACAAAAATAATCACCCCAAAACACTGAAGCAGTCAATAGATCCAAACCATGGGATAATAGAGGAAGGTTGTAGAAGAAGAGAGGGGCTCCATTTGGGCCACACGATCTAGAAGAAGGATAAGTGGGTTGTTTTGTGGTTATAATTCCAAGAGGGTAGAAAGTTAATTTCCGAATTTTAATATATATAGGAACTGTGGATGGTTTGGTCACACGATTCCCCAAACCGTGCACTCCTTACTGGAAAACCTGGTCACCCACATAGTTTTGTGAACTATATTCCAACCATATGAAATGGTTGTATCCAAAACATTACAACCATGCACATGAATCTTTCACTTTTTTTCTCACTTTTTTAGGGTAACCCCCCCCCCCCCGACCGGAGACATTTCAAGGGTCATATGGTTTCTTGAGGGAGTTCGTGTAGTTTTTTTTATAACTATTCACCACCTACTGTCCGAAAAAGCATCCTCACTTTTCACAAAAAACTCACAGAGAAAATAAATAATAATCATGGGACACAAAATAAACTAAGGAACACCTCAAAATAAAATCATGGATGTGACGTGAATGAAAATTTGTGCCTTTCCATCCTTCTTCATATTCTTCTTGTCAGTATGACTAACGAGATCATCTATATTAATATGTGGAAAACCAATTAGTAGAATCCCTAACATATATGTAGATTAAAATGATATAGGTAAACATCTTATGCCTGAAGGCATGGTAGTTTATACTATAAAAATCTTGTACTCCTTGGCTACTCATAGAATTTTAATTCACCATTTTCATAGAATAAATTTTCATAGATCTATAGAAGGAACATATCTACGATTCAACATGAATTTATCTAATATGGATGGACCACTTGGGGGGTTGAATTAGTAGTTTTTTTACGAATCCTTTACTTATTTTTTTATCCTTTCAAACATTTTAATGTTCTCGATCCGTATAATAATTTTTCCTAGTCCTCACCTCAATTATAATAAATTAATGAAATATTTCAACACATGATATTCATAATGTTCAACATGGAACCATAATCCTTCCATTTTGGTTATACCCCCGAATATGGATTATACATTATATTCAAAAAAAATTTACAACTAAGGAAATTCGATTCATTTAAAAAAAAGTTCACAATGTTTCTTTAACATAATTTATCAAAAAAAAAGAGAATCTAACACTTTCCCATGAGGTACAAGATCCACAGGAAATATATTTACTTCTTCAATGTTGATCTAAAAAGAATGAATTATTTCCATGACTTGGTTACTTCTGTATCACATGAAAATATGATCTTCCCCCACAAGCAGATGGATCTATATTCCTATATGGGTATCTCAACAAGAACATCAGTATTAATGTATGTACTAAGATATTCTCAAGATATTGAGATATTTAGATCGTACTCATCTTCTTGAATTTTCAATTACAAAGATACCTAGCTTCTACTAACCACATTATTTTATAATAGAAATTTTTGATTCCAAGAAATGTTTTTAACTATATAGATGAGTTCTCTATAATTCACACATTATGCTATGCCTGCATTAAACTTAAATAGTGGAATTGGATATTCAAAATTATTTTACATTATAATTATATAAAATTAACCCAATTTTTTGGTAATTCAAAATACATTTGGGATTATTATTATTCAAATCCATTTAACTCCTCATCAAAAGACTTAATCATCTCATGTGAATATGATGTAATATATCTTTCAGAAACATCCTAAAGAGTTGACTATTTAAATATTTTTTGTGTGTTACTAATATATAAAAATTCTCAACATTAAATATAATAATGACTTGGGTCTCACTACCCTTCAACTATAAACACTATATGGGGACTTCAAGAATTTTCATACCTAAATTATGGATGTTAGTTGAGCTATTAATCATTCATCCACTTATACATGGAATACTGTAGAATTAATGAATCTCATATTTTTCTTCCAAATATTCTCATGGTTTCTCATATCAAGGTTTATGTGAGGTACCCTCATTTTTTTTGTGTGATAGAGACATCAGATTCCCAATATATAATATATATTTTAAAGTCTCTATTTTTTAGTGATATTCAAAGAAAAAGAAAATCACATTTGAGGGGTCAAATCAATCCCTTTCCTGGGTAGTGATGTTATTGTCTTCGTCCTTCCATCCTATGAAGACGCTAGTTGTGATTCAGTATCATCCGGTGTGCTACCCCAATAGGTTTTTAGTTCTAGTTGAGGCATTGATGATGGAAGAAATTCACATTTCTATAGACCTAAAAGTTGGAAAGAAGGAGGAAATCATAACTCCCTATTCTGATGGAGGTCTTCTTACCAAGGCTAATGAAGGAGGTTATTCTTTCAACAATTTACAAATCATGTCACGTTTTTCACCTAGCCATAAAGACTCTATTTCTATTATTTAATAATTTCTTATCTCATCTGTAATTTCCTACCTCTATGTGACAAGAAAAAGAAGTCCTTTATTCATAATGAATTGAATATGTTTATATATATATATGTGGACTTTTAACATAAAAATCATGATAATTTTTTGACTTTTTAGGATAGAGATATGGAGTTCTCAAATTTCTTGCATGATAGCCTAGAAAAAATCCATATAGTCTTTTTTTGGAAAGTCAGTTTTTGGGGATTCTTATTAAGGCTTCCCCTAAACACATAACTGTAAATGTTATGTCAACTAGATCTATTTTCTTATTATATTTCGTCCATGATAGATGTTGTGCTATAAAAAGAGTGTAGTTATGAAATCAAATTTCTACATTTGAACCATGGATTCACCCATGGTTCATTGGGGATACTTCAACACCATAGCAAAGGCATTTGAAAAGAGTAGTGGTGAAAATTTCCCCAGCACTGCTACTAATAATTTCATGAACTTTTTGGCATCCATGGGTCTATTGAACCTAGTATTTTCATGGAATAGGTACACATGGTGGAACGACATGAAGGGTTTGACGAGAATATGAAGAATATTGGAAAACTTCTTAGTTAATATTCAGGGTGCTGAGGATTTTTCATAGTTTTACATAGTTCACCTAACTCAAACTCTCACTTACCTCTCTCCAGTTATAGTGATTTAAAAAATGGCAGTGTTCAATGTAAGTTTTTTTTCTATTCTAGGAACTTGCAAAATTTAGAAGGTTGGATGAAGATAGTTGAAATATCCTATTGAAATCTAGAGTTGAGTGTTTCTTTGGAAGGGTTAACACATTATCTGCAGTGCATTAAGATGTAAATACAAAGGAGGATGGTGAGAATAACTTGAATTGACAATAGTTTGGAGGGGTACAAATGGGATATTGATAGGCTATAGGATCAACTCCAATTGAATTGTGATGATGAAATCTTTGCATCTTTGATCGAGAAATAATATTTACTATTATTGAAAACTCCTAAAACTGAAACAGTGTGAATGAGAAAATTCAAGAATCATTTGTCAAATTAGGGAGATAAGAACACATCTTTCATTCAAGAATACATGAAAGAGAGGAACATGTTCTGGAAAATGAACATTAAATTGGTAGATTTTTATTACCTAGAGGATATTGAGCTGGCCAACAATGTGGCTCTGGAAAACATCATGTCGATAATGGTAGGTGAAAATATCCACAATGGTGGAAGATATTATATAGAATAAATTGTAAAATCCTTTATAAATTACATATCAAAATTAGATGAAGACTCTGACAATGACCTGTTGGAGGCACTATCAGATAACAAAGAGGTCAAATTGGTAGTGTGCAACATGAATATGGAAAGTGTTTCTATGATGGATAGTTTTCCTAGTTCATTTTATATGGATTCTTGGGAGATTATTAAAAAATAAGTGTTTTATGCATTACTAGACTACTTAAAATGTGGTATTCTTAATATAGGAGTGTGTACATCTAAGGTGTTTCTCATTACAAAAGTCAAAGAACACAATTCTATCAACAAGTACAGGCTCATCTATCCTTGAAATGTTTCATAAAAAATCCTTTCTTTCCTTATCAACTGATGGATTAATCCTGTAATTTTAATTCTTTTATTAGGGGAGGAACATGAATTTGTTAAAGGGTATAACATACAAGGAAAAATTGAGATATCTAAGGAGATGATCGGTGATGTAAATTGAAATTATTCTGGATCAGACATTATGGTCAATGTGGATATGGATAAAGAATACAACTAACTAAAATGGAGCATTATTATTCTAGTTATGATAATGTTCATATTTATGAAGTGTGTTTGTGAACTATTATTTAGATGTTTTTCTTCCCCGTTGCTAACAATATCAAAAATGGGGAGAGGCTTAGGTTTCTTCAACATTGTTAGAGGTTTAAGATAAGGTGATCCCGTATCCCCCAACATTTTCATCCTTAATCATGATGCCCTCTCTCAAAGAACATCAAGTATGACATGAATGATGGAATGATAACTCTTTTTAGAAGCATTTCGTGGTGTGGTTCCATCTCTTATCTCATTTTTTCGGATGATCTGATTTTCTCATTAATGGTTGTCTAAAATATCTTATGGGATTCAACAAGGTTATTTTAGCCTTTTACAAATAGGGTCGTCAAAGTTCCAACAAATAGATATGTAATGTATTTATTTCTCATAGGTTCTCAAACAGGAACATCAGTATCATTTAATAAAAAATATATAAAAAGAGGACCCCCTAAAAATATTGTTCCTAAGAGAACATATCTCAAATTTTGTAATTTAGAAAATTGTTTGAAGTCTTCATAGGTCTGATTTTATCGAGAATTTGAAAATGGAAAAATTATTCCCTATCCTTTGGATGCATAATCATGCCGGTGAACTCTTTTTATCTTCCATTATAATGAACATCCTAATGATAATCAATGACCTGAAGGTAACTATTTAGAGGATTGAAGAAAAATTGAATTCTTTCATATAGGATTCAATCCATGTTGGGTGGTGTTATTGGGAATCTTGGATGAGAATGACCTGGGCAATTATAAAAGGTAGAGCTAGTTTCTGATGTGTTTTAGATACCATGAACTCTATTCTGGAAAAGTTGACATGGGAAATTATAGAGGGGAAAAATTATGGGATAGGTTTATTAAGATCAAGTACAAATGTAATTGGAACAACTCGGCGGAAAGTAATATGGAAATCTCTAGCCTTGAGAAATGTGTGAAAAGTAATTTGGAGGTTCTGAAAAAAGATGTCAGATGGGAAGTGGGATGCAGATAGATTAGCTAATGTGAGGATAATTGGGAAGTAAAATCTATCTATTTTTTAGGAGCCTCTGTTTCAGGAATATCATTAAGTGAAGTAAGATAATTACCAGATTTCATCAGTGTCACCCCCAATCAACTGAAAAATAGCCACCATGATTGTATTAGCTTCATTGAATAAACTGATGTGTTTTCCCTTTCAAGACCAATAGACGACCACTTCCACATACAATATTTGGAAGTGATGAGATGTAGAAACCATGTTCTCTATGAATGGGTGGAAAAAACATGGTGTAAAGAGATATCATTGAATAATACTTTTTTGGTGTGTTAGATGAAGAATTAGGTGATCTTTACTAATGATAATGTGAAAAGAAAAGAAGTCTCTCGGGCCTCTCATTGCAGAGGCCTCTATAATCTATGCTAGGAAACGTTTGGCACTTGTTCATTAATAATTAATAGCCAACTGGGATCTGGAACTCCATAAGGTAGGATTCAGGATTAAGAGAAGTTGGGGATTCAATTTCACAATTTATGGATATCTGGTTTCAATGGGAGGAAAACTAGGTAGTGGATAGAAAATCTCGAGTAATGTTTTTGTGGTATGACTTGTTATATAGGAGGTGAGGAACAATTTTTCTGATGTATAATACTTCTCGTATCATTTTTTTATGTTTTGGGTGGAGTCCTATGTGGACGAAATAGGTCCTCTCATGAATGATGAAGAATATTTGGCATTTCTTAGAAAATTTATTCCAAGAACTCGTTATGATATGAGTTTTAGGTGAAGGAGGAACCTAGGAAGATGGGTTAAATGGATTCCACACGGAATAGTTTTAAAGTATAATATTTTAATCTATTTCTTTTTTGGGAATATGAATGGAGTTAGGCTCATTAGAGACAACAATGTTTATATAATAACAAGTTTCAATGTTTATTATAGTCTTGGAAATTACTTGGGAGTTTATGTGAGATCCATGAAAAAAAGTCTCTCTCTTTGCAGTTATAATATCATCACACTAGTTGAGGTGGAATCAGATTCTAGTATTTTTATTGGGCTCCTCCAAGTCATGGTTAACTATCAATGAGATCTGACTTATTTAGTTAGAAGTTGTTGAATTCTCATCATGCCATTTATCAATGCTAATAATACATGAATGTAAGGGAATTATGATGCAGATCCCATGTATAGAAAAGGAATTCCAAGTGATATTATCATTTTGTATCATGATCTTGGTACATTACATATTTAATGATGCATTTTTATTAGGGGTATGCACTTGGACTGCATCAGTTCTAGACCTCTTAACTCTATGATACTTGTACGAACTTTGAATAACAGTACAAAACTTATTTTGATTGAGTGACTCTTCCTCTATTTTATCAAAACCTTATTTTCTTAAAAATTACAACTATAGGTTGATCATCCAACGTTGTGATATTAGTCATCGATCTCACAATAGTATGAATAACGGATGGTCGCTTACACTACATCATGTATCTTGGTGAACATGTGGTCAGTTTATTTACCATTATAAGCTCATGGTAGGTTATGAATCATCATGTGATATCTCATAAAACACTAAATGTATCTTCTTCTCGTTGTAGTTAATTACAAATATTCCACATAGTAGGTCCATCATTGTTTATAAATGTTCTGGATGATACACACAAGATGTATGTCCAGATAGTTTTAATACATATGGAAGATATATTTAAGATGACTCCCATGAGTATGGAATTACTATACTCATATAATATTTTTCTTCATGTGGTTAGTTAAGTGATCATTTGTCCATCCTACATGTGGTAGGTATGATACCCTTCACATTATAGGTTTATTTAATGATTTCAACATCCTAAATTATTCTTCCTACTGATGAAATGATTTATTCTTGTTGATTAACCTCATTTAAGATATATTCTCCTCATAGAGTTGATCCACATTACCCATGGAAGGTTTTTCCACTTCATGGTGTCAGTTCCACTTATCTTCTTCGACACTCTGAACCCTATAAATTCTCCACTTCTTCCTTACTATAAAAAGTGTAAACTATTCAATATTGTCACATTGTTTAAACCATTTAAATTGATAAAATCCATCAAGTATTAATTCCACTATTTATGGAACTTTTCCCCTCAATATTTTTAATATATATCCTCCTGAACCATTTAGATTAATCATAGAAGCACCTTAAACATCATATAGACTTAGAAAGATAATTTATTAAGAATTAATTTCAATTCCTTATCGTGAATCTATAAAAATATGCCAAGAATCATCATCACTATACAAGAAAATATATTAAACCATTGGATGTAAATGTAATACTCACTTAGGTGTAACGATTGGTATCAAAGGGGAGAATATTTCTACCAGTGCTACAACTACAATATTATTCTTTTTTGGGAAGAAACCTATAATTTTTTTTCATTATTTGGGTTCCCAAACCATTTTGATAAGGCATAATCATTTGGATGAATTCCAACATGGGTTATTATCCACATCAAAAATATCCCCTCTCCCCATATGTGACTCATGTCTCACTAGTAGATCACACCCCTAGTATCTGATCAATTAGTCATATCAGGAATCAAAGGGACTTTCTACAATAGATGAAACAAACTCCAACTCAACACAACCCATTAGATTCTAATCTACCCCCAAGATATAATACTAGTTCAGTTAACTGGGTAATCAACCCACTAGTTTTAAAACCATGATATTGATCTCTTTTAGATATAACCCCCATTCCCTATTCTTTCATTTATCCCCCACCCATATTGACAAAGGCACCATTAATAGTACAATTATAACCTAGTTTATTAAATAAATACAAGCTACCCCGTCTCCCCATTTAAGAATCTCATCTCCCTAGAAGATTTCATCCCATGTTATAGGGTGGTGAGTCCTTATAAAAAATTTAAGGGATGTGTTATATTGGACGTAACATCTAATTTATGGATAAGGTTTAAATAGATCATTGAATGAGAATATGTCCTATAAATGTTTTTGGTGATTCTTGGGGATGATTGATACCTTTTGTGTTAAGAACCCATTTGATTCTTTTTCTATAACTTGATCGAACTCACTATTGGAAGATATTTGACATGGAAAGTGTGGTGAACTTTTTTTTATAGTTCTTTATTTATTCCTATTTATTCAAATTATAATTGTTCATATGTATAAAAAAATTTATTTCTTCTATTTCTAATAGGCATAGTGGTGTCCCATAAAACCATTCTTTTATATGACAATAATGATGAATACATAAAAATAATATCTTTACTCATGTTAATTCAAGACACCTATAAAGCACAACATCTAATAATGGATATATCAATCACTTATCATTATATAACTCTTAGAAACACATATTTCACTATAAATTGGTTAGATATTCATTTTATGGGAACATCCTGTATTTTTACCATTATAATATCCATTTATACTAAACTTCCAAAGACTCTAATTTAAAATAATTATGGATACTATTTTAGGATGACTTGACTGAATAATAAAAAACAATGATATGAACCTAAACTCCACATGGCCTAATGTATGTTTTTCAATTGTTAAATACTTGAAAATTATGTCAAAGGAAAATATTTTTAATAATATTTTCCCTCAAATAAAATAAATACAAATATAAAAATTAAAATGTAATTTTTATCAAAAACTAAAAAAATCTCATTATTGAAAACTTAAAAAGAAACAATGTTTCAAAAATAAATCAAAATTAAAAAAAAAATCCATGATTCTATGTAAATTATGTGAAAAAAAATCCATATTGGATATCCAAACTCTATCAATAATGAATAATATAAAAACATCTCATACATCTATTACAAAATACTTTATAATCCATCACTAAAAAATAAGGTAGATTTACCTTTTTCTATCAAGATAAATGATATCCACGTGTACACTAAGATTCATGAATTAGGGTGAGTAATAGTTTAATCAGTATGATTTCTCAAAAACAATCCCTTAAATTCCCATGTATAGCCTATTAAAAATAGTATAACCAATAACATTTTGAAAAGAAATAATTAATCTATAAAATAATACTCTATAAAAACCATTTAGAATAAAATACCAATATCCAATATTCTATAACAAATAATCTAAATTTTAATAATTTGTTTTTAACTAGAAATACCAAAAAGTTTTCATCCACGTAACTAAATTTAAACTAGAAAATTATGCTCATAGTTCACTTGAATTGAATTTTCATCCATCCATATGATTTTCAAGAGGTTTTTCCATATGACTTTGCAAATTTCCCACAATTAACCTTGGTTATTTTCATTTCCCATTAATGATTATTTACAATCATACATGTATAGTTCTTTCTAACTGTAACACCCTAATGTAAATGTTTTTTAGCAAATTTATTTGAAACAAAATTTCCTATTAAATTTTCACTAAAATCAATAATCCTTAAATTAAAATCCATTTTAAGATGAAAATCCAAATTTTCAATATCTAAAATTTAAAATAAAATTCAATTATTTTTTAATAATTTTATTGAATATTTTCATAAAAACTAAAAATTTACATTAATCATAAAGTTAGATACACCATCATCTTATCAAATCAATTTCCCTTTATTTAATAATATACATTTTAATTCATAAAATATAAATCACATCAATTACTAGTTAAATAATCAGAATCACTAGGGGAAGGAAGAGAATCCACCCACCTTAGATATGTTATTCAAAATCCTTACATATTATTAATCCAATGATCCTTTAAATATTAAAAACAACGACTTTTAATTAAAATTTACTTATAAACCACATTTCATAAACTTAATGGATACAGATTTTAATTAAATTATAAAAACACAATAACTGAAATTTTTTTATTACTCCCTTTCCAATTTAGCATTGCCTTTTCTATTTTAGCATGCCCACATGAAAATAGTTTTCGTGATGTTAAAAATAACAAGGGTCATATGAGAGGACCCTAGTAAGTGAAATAAACTATTTACCAAAAGTCTTAAATCCAATATTAATACCTTTTAAAAAGGTAAAAATGAAAATATGTGTTTTAAAATAAATGTATTGATAATTTCAAAAATTAATCACATCTTTAATAATACAATATTGTTCTAGAACATTCACCAGTAAGTTTTAAATAATCCTTCCAACCTACCAGCACACAATCACCATAATTTAAAACATCAACCCAAAATAATCTAGAGAGATATTAATGTATAGAAAAATTGATATGAGATATTAGAAACTCATTATCTTAATAACTTTTGCTTTTATTATATGACATAAATAAACCATATAGTAATACCATAATAAATTACTCAAACCTCTCCCGTTATTTTAATTCTTACACAATTCAGTTATCTACCATAAATCCCGAATAAAATATTTATTATATTTTCAATTCCATATATAATAATATATTTGTTGTCAACATATCAGTAAATCCTCAAAATAAATACAAAAAATTCCATGTTGTCATTTACCGTTTCAAAATCCCTTAATTAATCCCATATGGAATGATACAATAAATATCACATAATGAAATAATGAAATAATAAAATAATTATAAGGATAATTCAATTTTTCTATGACAAATAATATTTAATGAATAAAATTAATAATATGTATACATCCATTACATACACTCAAAAATCAAGGTGGTTATAGTGTTCATAATCTATCTTATCCAATCCAATCATAAAGTATGATTTTACCATCTAAATATACACAAATTCCTTCACCTCCTGTAGTCATAGGATGGAGTCCAAAAGCCTTCATTATAAAGATGTTCCTTAAGGGAATATAATTTTTTTTTTCAAAGTAGGCAACACATTTTCAGTTATATATTCATAAAATACCCTCATTCATTTGTTTCTTATATATATTAAATTATTTTTAGAAAGTATAATTAAAATCATTATAATTATATAATAACGATATAATATATACATATTGATTGATAGATAATCAGTTTTCCTTCTAGTGTATTCATTTAGGGGTTAGTTCAAACCCCAACATGATGATGGTACTCTATTTTGAACTTTATAATCATGGAGGGTTATAAAAAAATAAATTATATATATATATATATATTATTTTATATTCATAAATTTATTTTTATAGTTGTATAAAGATAATACCTAAATGAATTTTCATTATTTAGTTCTACATGGTTGAAAAAATTTAGACAAATTAAAAAATTATAAAATGATTCCTTTCCAATTATATCCATACATTATTTAAAATTAAAATAAAACGTTATAATTCAATATAAAATTATGATTTTAATACATTGAATATTCCATATTTGATTCACTCATAATAATGAATGATGATCAATACTGTCATGATATAGCTGGCAGAGAGGAATCAGTGTTTCTAACATTAAATTATCAAAATATATTATATATAACTAATACATAAGTAATAAATAAATATATTTGATTTATATTGAATTAAATAATTTTAAATATGGTTTTGATGTAGATAGTTAATAAAATAATGTTTATTATTCACAAATTTATAGTATCTATGGGTAATTTGAGAGTTAATGAGGAACCATCCTCTTGATCACACTTTTTAATAGAGTTTTCTCTTCCATATCTATAATCATTATCATTTATTTATATATATTTTGTTGGAATATTATTTTAATTTCTCTGACATCAATATATTTTATTTCTCACTTCCTTATATTCTATTCTTTTATTCATTGATATATTATATAATATGAAATGGAAAAATTATTTATTATAATATTTATACCATTCATTCGCTTTATTTTCATGATTACTTGTAATTTAATGTATTAATTTTATATATAATCGTCACTTGTTATATTTAAAAGATAATATTCTTATGGGAAATTTTTAATATTTATATTATCTATTGAAAATGATGTTTAATCTACTTTTTTGTTATCGATGAATATTTCAACATTATGTAGAAACATAGGAATTTATTTTAAAATAGTATATAACATTTTATAATACTAAGAAATAATGTTTCATCTATGTTAATATCATATCACATTCCACCTGCTGAGAACATTTTATGTTTATTTTTATCTCTTTCTAAAATGATTTATAATCTTTGTATTTATCAATCACATTCTATTGATGATTTTTATTTCTCAAAATGTTGTCATGTAATGTAATTTTTTTAGGTGATAAGAATTATATTATTATTATTACTTTTAATTTTAATTTATATTTGGAACACATATGAAGAATGTTATAATGAGATAGGTGGTCCTTAAATCACATATCCCTCCAATGAATCTGATAAACGCTTTATATTATGTTTATGTATAAGACATGGATAATAATCCTTGCCAACTAAGTTGTGACTTTCAGGGTAGTAGAACTGGATTTATGTTTATAATATCCTATGATTATGTATATGTGATATTACTACATTATGTTTATCATTTGATTGTTTACGACCATTAAGTAATGATTTCTATTTTTTATATCAAGTATCATGATTTTGTTTTATGTTATAGTTTATTTGATATTATAATTCTACTATGTAATAATTTATGATCATTAATGTATTTCTTAATGGAATTCCATATATTTTCCCCCTTTCTGAGATATTATTTCACCACATTACTTAATTTATTTATATCCTATAGATCAACTATATAGTGATATTCCTAATAGGGATTCATATATGAAGATTATTTGGAAGAAATATAAGATGTTTTTGCAACAAGATAAAATTGGAATCAAATCTAAAAATAAACTAATAATATTGGTTATGAGTGTGTTATAATATTGAGTGCTTATCTATACTAATGTAAAATTTAATAAAATTTAGGTATTTGTTGTATAGGTTGTTATAAGTATGTTTAGGATGAATTAATTTTTGAATAAATTTATAGAAAAATATATATTATTTTTTGTGACCAGATAAAAAATGTAACTAATCTCTAAATTTAATAAATCATTATATTCAGGGAATATATTATAATCATGGGTTATTATATATATATATTTTTAAATTAACTAAAATACATTTGTGTACATTATCAACTGTTATAGTTGGAATAATAATGGGGTTTGGTTAGTTTTTTGGATTACACCATGAACAATAAGAGTATAAAACTTAAATTGACTTATATTTAACCCATGATTTATAGATTAAAATATGTTAAGAAATATTTTTAATTTGAATAGTATTATTTACACAATTCTCATTGGATATTTTTTATTAATATTTACGCTCATCATTTTGGTTCTAGTAAATGATTGGAAATAATAGAAACTAGGTTACAAAAATGAGATATTTAATGTAAAAATTTTAACAATAATAACCAAATATTTTAGGATAAAGTGTCGAAAATGTTATTTTTGTTCTTACCCAGCTACCATAGGATATGAAAAATAACCCAAATCATGTGGAGTAGTAAAATAAAACTAATAATTAATAACCCATTATTGATTCCTTTATGTGAAAACAATCACCATCTTATAATGGATTTCCTGACTAATTAAATCAATAACAATGGATCAATATGAATGAAGAAGAAATTTTTTTTCTTAATTATTCTAAACAAGAATTTTAATTCTGTGAATTTACCATTTAGACAGTGAGGTAGATTAGGGGTGGAAACTAATCGAGAATAAAAGGTGAAGGGGAGAAATTAATTCCATTGAGTGGGTTTTTTTTAAAGAAATAGTTTTCATCATTTTTTCATAATATTTACATAAAATATTTTAGGTAATTATTTGAGTTAAATAGAAATGTTGATGAATCTATTAGTTCTTATATGAAAACATTTACAATAATTGAAAGGTATACCTAAGGGTTTTTCATTTATACTGAAATAAAAGTTATCATTTCTTTATTGGGGTTAAACCAAGCATCCAAAAATAACTATTGATTAGTGACTTTGATAGTAATCAATATTTTATTTTATTTTATTTTAAGGTGAATATGGAAATTGGAAACTCTCAATAAACCCATGGATTTAGGAATAAGAATGAAAAAATGGAGTTTCATGGAATGCCATTTGATAAATATCATGGATAAAATAATATCTAATTTCTTATATTCCAAATATATTAGAAGATGTTCCCAGGGAATCCACTCAAAGAAAAAAAATATTTAAAATGCGGTAAAGGAGGTTATTAAGAAACATTTTCTAAATAGTTATGATGAATATGAAGAACATGATAGAGGAAAATAATGTTCTTTATAATACACCATTAATAGTTCAATGTTTCAGCTATAATAAATTTAGGAATTAAGAAAATTAAAGAACTAAAAAAAGAAATAATAAATAAAATCAATGTCAACAACCACTAAATCGAGAGAGAAATAATGATCTAATGTAATATCTATCGTTGAAGTGAACCATGAAAACAAATTGGTTATAGGTAAAATTATTATCCATTGATGAACTTTGATATTATTATTTGAATATCGTTCTATGCATTCATTCATAAATTTAATGTTATTTATGACTAATAATTCACCACCTAAAATATATCATATTTATTTATCTAGGAAAACACATTTTGGTGTGATTATTTTATCTAAAGTATATAACTCTTATCTAATTAATATATGTGATAAGATATTTTGTGAAAATTGATTCATTATACACTTTTTAGAATTTGATTAAATATTAGGAATGTATTTTCTCTCTTTATATAAATATAATTTTGATTATAGGGACATGTATATCTCATTTCCAGTCATAAATCCTCCCATTACCCTATATAAATGTAAATAAGATTCTCAAATTTTAATGGAAACTACTTCTTAAATATGGTGTATAATTCCCCATATGAATGACATTTAGAAATAATTATTGGTGAAAATCAATATTGAATATATTCCAACTATTTCACAATATTTTGATGTATTTCCTAATTATTTTCCTGCTCATCCCACAAAATATACGATATAGTTTTTAATTATACTCATGTTTTGTGTTGTACCAATACCAAAGAAACTTTATAGAATATCCCCAATAGAATTATATAAACTAAGGATTCTTATAAGAGAAATTTTATATGGAATCCCACAATTTTTAATACATAAAATTTTCATTACATTGTAAAAAAACATGGTATCTTTTAAAGTTTAGTTTTTTTGGAAACATGCTACATTCTACCTGAAAACAGAAAAAATTATTATATTTCAATTGAAATGATTCATCAAAGATTCATCCTAATTAAAATTACTTAATCTCTTAAAATAGGTACATATATCAAATAAAATGGTTCCCATAAGGTCGAGTAAGGGAATGTAAGGGAAACAGTTTACATGTGATCTTGAGGAAATTCAATAAGCACATGAAGAATATCATTATGGAATGAAAAATAGAAAAAGAGAAATATAATAAATTAAATTATCTGAATAATAAATTGTAAATTTGGATAAAACATTTATTTTTTTAATTAATAAGCATATCACTAAGGTTTGACACCGAGGTGCCATAAAAATTATCAAGGCTATTCACCAAGGTATTGTAAGACATGTCATCTGAAGAGATTAAATTATTTACCCAATGAATTGGAGAACTATAATTGAGAAACAATAATATTTATTAATTAATTTTAACCAAATAGATCATAGAAAAAAATATAATAAATAACCTATAAATAATAGAACAAATGGGTTTCATATTAAAATCATGGTGTTTTATAAAGAAGTGGTTAAAGGAATAATATTTATGTCATTATTAACCCACTAAAAATGATGGTGGGTTTTGTGTATGTTAACCACATAATAAAGATATACCATTTTAAAATATAGTTGAATACCCTAGAAAATAAATAGTATTGGGTATTTACAAAAGAAAATATGATAAATTCTTAAAAAAGAGATAAATTTTTAGAAGAACATTCGACAACATAATGTGAACTAAAAATTGTTTTAAAAAACATTAAAAATATATGGGAGAAGGGTATCCCATTAATAAAATAATATTAATACAAAAATGGTATATAATAAAATGTACATTATAACCTAGTATGTAAATTTTAAGGACATACCACATAAAAAAGGGACCTTGAAAAGAAAAGGGATTATGAGATTTCCATCTCCTTGAAGAGCATTCCTAAAACATGATGATCAAAAACATGGGGGATTGAGGAAATATTGGGAGGTAAAAATATCATATTTTTATGGTGGATTAATTATAATTTAATGGAAATGATTAAATGGATGGGTAATTTTAGAAAAAGGGGAGGACTTGGTTAATAATTTTTTAGGACACCTAGGTAATGGAAAATTCATAACCACTAGCTTTATCATTGTATTTTCCAATGGTATTATCCACTTGGGACATGCATTATGTAATTATAATCTACCAAGGTCAAAAATAATTTTATATTACATAATGAATCATTATGATTTCATTAATCATACTGAAAAACTAAAATTGTATTGTTACTATTCACCGAAAAACAAAATATTTCCAAAAACACTCAAAATTAAACCTTACCTAATTTCAAAGTGATTATTTCAAAAATGATTTGTATTTTATCATAATAATTCTCTAAGTATATAAAATTAAGCTTTTAAATGTAAAAAATTTTATTTATTAAAAATAATTGTGAATAAAAAATGCATAGAAAAAAGCACGGTAAAATTTTTAACACTTGCAAAAAAATTATTTTATCATTTATTTTAAATAATAGAGTTTTAATATTATTATTTAATTAAAATAATAATTATTCAAAATATCTATGTTTATTATATATATTTATATATTTTCTTAAAAGTACAATTTCTCTATGAAAAAATCATTTTATCAAATTCATCATATTTTTAGGAAAAACTATTCTCAAAATAGAATTTATGGAATAATTTTTTTATAAAACAAGATTACACATTATAATACTATTGCCTTAAAACATAACCCTTTATAACACCTGTATACAACCTAAGGGTGATGTCTGGGATGCTGATAGATTCTTGGGGTGGATCTGATAACATTATCTGAGTGGTAATTTCCACAAACCTGAACTTATCCAATAAGTGATTTCACTGAAGATTAACATGATGAATCTCGTCTTGAGATTGGTCAGGAGTGAAGCCTAGTGACACTATCTCAATCCCAATTTTTGAAAAATCGTACTCATACTGAATAACTCTAGAGGATGATACCATCGAGTCTACTTTCTACATTAATTTTCCTTTGTCATTTCTACATAGAACAAAAACTTATAATGCTATAAATAATTATTAAGAGTATTATTTACGATGGTAATATTTAAAAATGATAATAATTCACCTAAGGTCATCACATTTCAAATTATACTCACTTAATTATTAAAAAGATATATATTTTTTTTACTACAAAATAATATATCACACATTTTCATGAAACAAATATTATTAAAAAAAGTTTGAGTTGTTACATTCTCCCCCATACCTTATGAAATTTCATCCCTAAAATTTAAACTCATTCCCTCAATTGAGAAAAGGTATGGAAATTTTTCCTCATCTTCTCCTTCATTTACCACATGGATTCTATATATTTATGGTTCCTCCACAATAATTTAACGAGGTGGGTAGTCTTGTTGCGTAAAACATTGTCTCCACTGTGCCTGATCTCCACCGGATGCTTCTCACAAGAGTGGTCATATTTTAGTTTTAGGACATCATGATTCATTACTTGTGAAGGGTCAGGTATGTACTTCCTCAAGAGAGATAAATGGAATACATCATGAACATGAGCTATATTTGGAGTAAGTGAAAGCAGATAGGCCACTACTCCGATGAAATCAAGGATTTCATAGGAGCTAATGTACATGGGGACAAGCTACCCTTTATTTTCAAAACTACATGACTCTCTTCCAAGGTGAAATTTGTAGAAAGACTTTATCACCAACATCAAACTACACGTACCTTCAATGGTTTTAAGTATTTTTGTTCTACTGAATCTGAGAACCCTTTTAGTGTTTTTGTATGGCATAAACATTTTATATCATCTCTTGCCCAATATCAGGCCCACGAAGTATTCTCTCCCCAACTTCATCACAACAAGTTATATTTTTTTAAATATATTCCCAAATACAGAATCATAGGTGTGGAATTTTAACACTCAAATGGAAGTTTTTGTTATTTGAGAAATCAACTAATGGTAGATGTTGATCACATCCACCATTAAATTCCATTGATCATATTATCTACATGAACTTGATTGTTCGAATAGTTTTTTCAAATTGGACACCAGTTTGAGGTTGATAGGCCGGAAAAAAATTCAATTCAGTATTAAAATCATGTTGAATTGTTTTCCATAATTTTGATGTGAACCTTGGATCATGATTAAAAATGATAAAATGTGGAACTCTATGCATATTAAGACTTCCTGTACATAAATCTTGGAATGTTTTTAAACAGATAAATTATCCCAAATAGAAATAAAATTGGTACTCTTGGTGATACGGTATACTATAACCCATATCATTTTTTTTCCTTTATATGGTTTTGGGAGACCAATGATAAAGTCCATAGTGATATTCTCTCACTTACATGAT
The DNA here is from genome assembly GCA_963277665.1 of Viscum album. Taxonomy (NCBI): domain Eukaryota; kingdom Viridiplantae; phylum Streptophyta; class Magnoliopsida; order Santalales; family Viscaceae; genus Viscum; species Viscum album. Next base: position 613,488,037 of record OY728119.1, on the reverse strand, counting down.
GGTTTGTGTAGTGGTTATAATACCCCTTTAATATGTAATCACTCTTACTTCACTTTTAGACACACTAAGAAAATTTTAGTATAGTTTTCAATTTCCTTTTTCATGATATCCAAATAATAATGACCATGAAGGTACCTATACATTTTAGTGATTCTAGGATGTATAGATAATTTAGAGGTATGAGTTTTATCCATTATCTCCTTCTTTGTTTCTGGAATAGACAGAACTTATAGCCTTGTATGAAATTTTATTACACTTTCTTGATCAATATTGACCTCAAAAAACATCCCATTATTCACATACTCTAACTTATTCTGTAATAAAGTATATTCTCTTTGAAATTTCATGATCTTATATAGTAATGATGGTTGATAAATAATTTGGGATTGGTTTTATGATGTCCATTTCATTATGACTTCCATGTACAATTTTAATAGGTCTTTGATCAATGGATTCCTTAAGTCCTCGTCATTTCTGACCCATTAGGGTCCTTCATACATAATGCTTCAACAACTTTCACTAGTCATCTAGGGTGATAATGAATTGAAATTTCATAGTCTTTAAGAAGTTCCTAACATCTACTATGTCTCATGTAAAATTATTTTATTTTGTGAAAATATACTTTGAAATTTCATGGTATGAATATATATTACATTTATCCCCATATTGATAATACCACCCTATCTTTAGAGAAAAAAAAACCATATCTAGCTTCAGTTCACGCGTAGAATATTTCTGATCACGAGGCTTCAAATTTCAGTATGCATAAACAATCACCTTTAAATTTTTCATTAGGATTCCCCAAAGCCCTTTTAGAGATGGATCACTAAAAATAAGAAATCCTTCTCTGATAAAGGATAGAGTTTACATTGGTGAGGTAACCAATCTCATCTTCATCTCCTGGAATCTTTATTCACACATCTCTTTCCAGATAAAATTTTCCCCTTTTTGAGTTAAATTTTTTATTCTATTAAAAAGTCATGAAATTGTATTAAAAAAACTCTTATAATATACTACTAATCCAAGGAAAATATGAATCTTATTTACTGTTTTAGGATGAGGTCATTCCTCTACAACCTTTTTCATAGCAGGATCAACTGATATTCCTTCATTAGTTAAAATTTTCATCGAGAAAGAAATTTTTTGTATAAAAAATTTACATTTTTCAATCTTTTTAAATATCCTATTATTTCTTAATTTTTTCTATATAACCCTTATATGATCCTCATACTCCTCAAGACTTTTGGAATATATTAAAATATCATAAAAAACTACCACAATGATATCAAGGTAGTCCATAAAAACTCTATTAATAAAATCGACAAAAATTTCTTGATCATTAATTAAGACAAAGGGAATAACAACAGACTCATAATGCCCATATCTTGATCAGAAGGTGTTCGTTGGAAGTCTTCTTTATTAACTTTCAATTGTTCATAACTAGATCAAATATCATTCTTAGAGGTGAATTGAGCCCCATGAATTTGGACAAATAAATATTCAATTCTTGGAAGAGGGTATATGTTCTTCACTACAACCCCATTACGTTCTCTTTAATCAATTGACAACCACATTGATCAAGCCTTTTTATTTACAAAGAGAACAATTTCTCCCCATGGTGGTACACTTAGCTGGAAAATCATCTTCTCTAAATGATCTTGGAGTTGTTTATTTATGTCCTCAATATCTACATTTTCTATTCTATATGATGTCTTTGATATCATATTAGATCCAGGCATGAGTTCAATGGAGAACTCGACCTCTCTTTATGAGGTAACTCTTCATGAAATTCATCAATGTATTCTTAAAAGATGAAGAAATTATCTATTAGTATACTTTCATTTAATTCTTCATCTTTACAAATCGTATCCATAAAGAAAGATATCGGTGATACTTCTAGAAAAATATCTGTTCAATATATCCCTCCATTGAAAACAACTGTAGGTTTTCAATTTAAGGCTAATGAGATTTCCTTTATTATAAAACTGATCTTAGTATTATGCATTGAGAGAAAATCTATCCCTAGTGTAATAATAATTCCAAAATGGGAATGAATACATTATTTGTGATGATATATTTCGTTCCAATGTGAATACTAGAGTTTTTATAAATACATGATGCTGGGATAATCCCTTCAAGAGTCTTGATAGATTACTCTACATATAGCAGTTTAGGGATTCATTCTATATTCTATGAAAACATGGAGGAAATAATGGAACGATTTGAACCATAAAAATATTTGTCTTTGAGATGAAAATGAAATTAGTTGCCACCACACCATAGGTATATTCAACTTTAGTCATCGTGAGAGAAAAATAACGATCTTTGACCATTGTATTATGCTGATGATTATTGGGATTCCCCTCTATTAACATCACATTTGGATAGTGATTGGAAAATTTCCCCAAGTTTTACATATTTTAAGCATTGTACTTCAGGTAGGTTCTACACCATATTAAATTTTTCATTAGTGTTGATAATTTTAGGATTCACCTTAGTATGAATGTTCCAAGAAATATGGCCATCTATTTTAAACATGTAACATTTCCTTCTCTTATGAAATTTTTTCACTGAATGATTCTTCCATAATTTATTCGACATGAAATGTTTCACTTTCTTTGCTCCTCTTCTGTGAACAAATATCCTCCCCAAGTATGGCTCCAAATATCTCCTATTTTCATTCATTCTATGGGACCACATCAACTCTCTGAAATTAATTCCAACTTTCAAAGCACTCCCTATGATCTCGTCATAGTTTACATACTCTCAATTGGATATATTATTCCGTTTATGGGTTTTTAATCAACTAAATAATCAATAAAAATTATAATTAGGATCCATGAAAAAGTTATAGGTGTAATAATAACATCTAGTGATGTTTATCTCATAGATTCCCACATATTCATTTTCCTTTTTCCTTAGATCATTGAATTCTTTCTCCATTTTCGTTCTTATTGAACATGGGAATTGATTTTAAGAAGGTTCCTCTAAACTCCTTCCAATCAATAGATTCAATATCCCCACTTGGATTATTGTTTTAACTAGTGTCATCCACTAATAAAACTCCAATGTAACAGTACACATCGAGGGTGAATCAAGGCCTTCACTGACACTTAAAGAACTCAATGGGAAGTTTTTTCCTTTTGAGTTGAATTCGGTCTATCAGCTTGATTGATGTTATTTATAAAAAAACAATTCATTTGATTCATCATTCTCATGAGGTTATACATTCAGACTTCCATCGGAACACTGTCAGTGCCTGGTCCATTGCACTCACCATTTACATGGTTTCTCCTATTTCCCGACATTTTCTAAAATAAGGAAACCTATGTTAGAAACATGAATCATTTAATAAATATATAATTCTAAAAGAATATCAAATATTAACACACTGTGATTAGATTTGTTATTCTTTAACAACCAATACATTTTCTATAAATCCTTCATAATGGTCCATGAAAATCATGTGATTAATCAAACATATCCCTTAGAAGTGTCAAACTGGGAGTGTAACAAGGATGTTATTATGTACCAGGTTATTCTAAGTGAAGATCAATTCACCTTGTTTGAGTGGTTACCCCTAGGTACATATTTTCCAGAGCCATATCCACATTATCGTATCGAGATAATAATTTCTTTGTTTTGAAACAAATTACTTAATGATTCTCTAAAATAAAAGGAATTTTATTCTATATTTATAAGTTTCTATTGGGTGATTCCAAAAAATTTTAAATCCTAATTTCTCTAAATAATTAAATCATCCTTTGACACCAACTATGGAATCCTATCTTTTTAATTCATAACCATTTCATTACATTGAATAAAACATATGATATTTTAAGGTTTAGTTTACTTGGAAAAAAGGGTACACAATACAAGAAATCATAAAGAAATCGTCTATTCCACTTGAAAAAATTCATCAAATTTTCATCCAAAGTAATATTAGTATATATCATAACCTAGTGAATAACATAAAATGAATGGTTTTGCATAAGGACTAATAATGGAAAGGAAGGGAATCAATTTTATGTGATCTTGAGGATATTCAATAAGAACATGAATAATGTCATTAGGCATGAAAAAGAGAAAACAAGGCATATCATAAAAAAATAACATGAATCATAACATGTAATAGTGGATAAAACATTTATTTTATAAATTGATAAGTATATCACCATGGTTTTTCACCGAGGTTCCTTAAAACATTACCTAGGTATCGTAAAACATGTCATCTCTAAAGATTAAATTATTTACCCAATGAATTAGAGTGATATCATGGTGTATCATGAATATGTATTAATTAATTTGATCCATATATATATATTAATATATAATTTCATAAATAACTTATGGAAAATAAAAGGAATGGGTTTCATATAAAAATCATGGTGTTTTAAAAATAAAGGCTTCAAGATAATATCTTTATGACATACATAACCCACTAAAAAGGGAGGTGGGTTTTATATTTGTTAATACATGAATAATAATATTTCATTTTGAAATCTAGGTTAACACCCTTATAAAATAATAATGTTTAGTTTTTACCCAAAATAAAAAAAATATAATTTCATCAGAAAAAAGTGAAAAAATTTAGAAGAAAATCAAGCAGCATAACAGGTATTATACACAGAATATGAAAAAATTATAAAGAAAGGGAAAAGGGGTATCAAGTTAATAAAATAAAATTAATATATAAAAGGTAAAGAATAAAATGGATATAATAACATAGTATGAAAATTTGAAGGACATACCACATAATAAAGTGAACTTGAAAGGAAAAGAGAAGTTGGGATTTCCCTTACCATAATGAGTGTTCCTAAAACATGAGGATAGGGACCTTGGAAGATTTAGTAAACCTTTATAGATCTTAATTGGGGGTAAAAATATCATATATTATTGTATGATTAATTTTATGTTAATTTAAATGGGGAAATGGGTGGGCATTTGCACCAAAAGATGATGACTTTTTTGATAATTTCCTTGCACACCTAAGTAGTGGTAAATTCAAATCCCTGGGATTGACCATGGTATTTTCACATGGTATTTGAAAATGTGGAAACTATTATGTTATTATAATCCATAAGAGTCTACCATAATTTTATATTGCATATTACATCAATATGATTTCATTAAACATACCGAACAACTGAAACTGTATTTTTACTATTCATAGAAAACAAAATATTTTTAAAAATTATCATTAATTCACCCTATCTTAATTTCAACATGATGGTTTCAAAAATGGAGTTTATATTATCATAATAATTATATAATTATGAAATAGTGATCTTTAAATTATACAAAAAAATTATTTATTAAGAATAACATCTGATAGAAAATGCATAGTAAAATAACTTACACGTGAAAGAAACAATTATCATTTAATATTAAATAAGAGTGTTTTAATAATAAACTATATGTAAAATAATTATTATTCACAATACCTTATTTTATTATAAATATTTATAACTTTTCTTTAGAGTTCAATATCATTACGGAAAATAAATTTATCAAATTCATCATATTTATATGAAAAACTATTCTCAAAATAGAATTGATTCAATAATAATTTCATTTACCAAAAGGGATTACATATTAATTAATTAAATGATCTACACATAACCCCTTATAAAATTATCATACAACCTAAGGGTGAAGTTTGTGATGGTGATAGATTCTTGGGGAACCTCGGATAACATTACTCAAGTGGTAATTTCCACTAAATTGAACTTCCCGCATAGGTAATTTTGTTCAATATTAACATGATGAATCTTGTCTTGGACTTGGTAAAGATTGAAGCCCGGTGAACTACCTCCCTCCCATGTTCTGAAAAATGGGATTCGTATTACATGACTCTACTATATGAGGCCATTAAATCTTCTTTCTATGTTAAATTTCCCTTTTCATTTCTACTTATAAACAATAATTATAATGTTAAAATAATTATTTAGAGTATAATGTAGTCAGATCATATTGAATAATGGTCATAGTTGAATAATAGTCCTATAAAATTCGCAACCCTATGGTATAATTTCAAATTAAACTCACTTCATTATTGAATATATATATTTATGTTGAGTAGAAAATATTATAACACACATTTTCAGGAAACAAATATTATTCAAAAAGTTTTGGTCTTCACATTTTACTATAGTTTTACATCCCCGAGTGACTCAATAAGGTTTTTAACAATCATATTTGGTAAAAATAATTATAGATCAATTTTCATTTTAATTATCATGTTCTTGAAATGACTGAGATGAAAAAAAGTATCATATACCCCATATTTATATCATGTTTGATCAGATTTATGGGGATAAATAATTTTTAGAAATGTATATTTGATGAAAATATCATTATGTAAAGGTAAAAATGAAGAATATACATAAAAAATTTTTATATAGATATAGAAACAATAAATTCATACTAGATCCTTTCGGAATAAAAAAATTACCCATCAATATTATTAGATTTAATGAATATATATTCATTGAAGACAACTTTTTGTTATACATTAATTAATTTATTCTCATATATTCCATGATGAAGGAAAAACATGAGTAGTTATAAAAGCCCAACACTTGAACTCTTGGATCTAATGTTTAAATCCTAAACATTACAATAATGGATTTGATGTGGATAATTATGACCCATTTTTTACCATCCAAACCTTACAACATGAAAAGGGAAAATTGGATCACATAAATTTGTGAGGCCATTTTTAGATTATAGTTTTATAGAATTATGACATAATCTTAAATAAACAATACATGTGTTTTCAAATATGAATTTCTCCCACATAATCGTACTTTTATTATTTCATATTAAGTCATCATGATCATACATATGAAATACCATATAGACATAACTCATTAGACCTCAATATTTATAACATGGGGAAAAGGAAACATAAGGGTGATATCAAAATATTATCTAGGTTAAACATAAGAAATATTAATTGAATGTCACTAATGATTATACGAAGTGCATAATTTTATGACGACATAATCAGAGTGAATGTGAAAATCATAAAAGAAATCCTACCCATTATTACCTAGATCATTAAATATGGATATGTGTAAAAATAAAGAGTCATAATAATAAATAATTTTTATCCATTTTCTATCAATATTGTTCATAAGAAACATTATAATTCCCCAAAATACATAACAATAATGTGTTGGTATCATGGAGCATTTTTCTTCATGAATCATTTTAAACCCATTCTAGAAAAAACTATATCCAATTTAAATCCATCCGAAAACTCGTTAGGTAACTCCCTCCTTATTTACTCCTAATAAAAGATACATTAACCAATGCATTGGATCTCTATATGGGAACATCCATCATTTAAGCTATAATGGGCTCACCTGGAGCTATTTGGCCCACACTATCCTATATGATGTAACAGACTCACCTGATTCTATCTCGAACACCCCATAATATAAGTAATTATGCAATAAAAATAACATGAATAAATTAAAAATAGAATTAATTTCATCATAAAACTCATAAAAATATTATTTATTCATTCATAACATAATTAACCCATGGAAAACAAACGGGTTCCATAACAATTTCATTGAAACAATCTTAATACATATAGAGAAACATAGAGGTTGGTATCATTAAAAATATCACCATTTTTTAGTATTTTAAAAAAGTTTTGTTGATTTTTATTGATTAAAATACCATTAAAATATCATTAAAGACATTTTGAGGGATATATGATTTTAATTTTCAAAAATAACTTTTTAAAACAAAAAACATTTTGAAAATCCATTTGATTGAAAATATAATTGAATGATTATAAAATATGAATTTAAAAACAATATGAACCATTTCTTGAGAAAAATATCTTTCTAGGTTTAAAAAACACTTTTTAAAACATTTTTAATACATTTAAAAAAAATATGGTTTTGGAAGAAAAAATGTTACTGACCAAAAAAGTGATTTTTCATTAAATTTTTTTTTAACTTATATGTACATAAAGAGAGAAAAATAAAGGGAAAAATATATTATAATGACAAAAAAATATTAGAATAAAATTAATTAGAATTATTTAGATTTAGATCACAATTTTTTAACATTGGGGATTTAATCATGAACAATCTCAATATACAATGAGAATTTAACATAAAACTCTTACAAATTTAGTAAAAAAGAATCACAATCTCCATGATTGTATTAAAATAAATTAAAAATTAATATCATTACAATAATTAGATTCATGGTAAAACATGTCAAATGGTCTATATATACACCTCATAAAGTAATATTGGTGTTTAACATAACATACTCCTCAATGGAGGAAAATTGAGACAAAAATCTCTTACCTCTTTGAAAACATTAGGACCATAAAATCTAGGAAAATGATTTGTAAAAATGGATATGTAAATAAAATTAAATTTAATTATAATAATAAAAAAATAAATTCATGTTCAGTATATACACCACACAATAAAAATATGTTGTGAATATGGCATATATCTAATAGGAATAAAAGAGAGATGAGAAAACCCTTAACTTGAGTCTAACTTGTCATGTGTGTCCTTATCATCCTAAAAATAATAATAATTTAATTGATTTATGAATCTTTTTAATTTTATATGTAATTTTATTCCACTTAATAAGATTTTATATACAATTACTTAATCGATTAAAAATAAATCAGATGTTTTGACCATATTCGGCTTGTATTTTAAAAACAGATTAGGTGGGTTGACTATGGTCAAGGAGGCCACTATTTAAAAATATATAGAATAATAATCATGAAATTATTATAATATTTATACAAAAATAATATTTTTTAACCTAATTACACATGGTTATGAAAAATGAACTAATATTACGATCATGGAGATGGTAGGCCATACGTACGGAAGAGTAACATTTCCATTTTTCGATGATCTTTATAGAAATAAGTTACATAATATTTTATCTTTAAATAATTATCATAATATCATATATACCATATTATATTATTATAAATACTTATGTATTGAACTATTGTAATGTGTTTGGGAAAAAAGGAATCAGATCACTTTGAGGAGGCGGTTGTCCACACGTCCATGAAAAACATTATCATTTTTTCAGTGAGTGAAAAGGTAAAAATAAAATGATATTTTATATTTATAGAATGAAAAATATTTAACTAATATAATAAAAATTTCATTTATATCACATATATTTATTATATTTACCCTTATTACCTTCCATGTATCATGTTATTGTAAAACAAATCACATCACTTTGTAAGGCAGTTGTCCACCGTACATAGGAGTGACGTTTTTCCATTCCTTGTAGAATAGAACATATATGGTTATTTATGATATAATTAATCTATAGGTATAATTATTCTATATATATATATCATATATAACATTTATATCAATCATCATACCACACCGTGATAGTTGGTAATGTAAAAATGAATGACATTATTTCGGGAGGTGGTATTCTACTGTATACACAAATAATAATTTCATAACCAAGTAGATAGAAATTTGTGTGGATGAAGATACTATACTTAAAAAAACAACATATAAGAATATTTAATATACTCATGTTATTATATCATCATGTAATAAAAATAATTTAATGCGTTAGGAAAAGAAATAATATAAAAGCACTCGTTGATGAACTTTACTTCTTATATGGATGTCCTCCTTAGGTTTCCACCAATAGACTTCCTAGCCTTACTTTTTTCACAAAATAAGGTTTATAAGATGATGGGAGGGAATTCAATAAGTAATTTTATCTATTATTTTTTGACCCGATAGATTTGAATGTGTGGATAAGGGAGGAGATGGGGTGGCCTTTTATAAGTGGGATGAGTTGCACACATGTAATTTTTTTAAAAGAGTGAATTCCACACCATATTTTTCATGGGAGACCACCCTAAATTATAAAGTCTTTAAAATAGAAGGTATATGGTCGAAATATGTCCATAGAATTGGTTTTGGACATGTTTTCGGTCATTTTGACACCTTATATTCTAAGTTCAACCGCTATGTAAAACCGTTTTTACCATAATCCTTGCAATTAATTTTAAATACTTTCACTAATCACTATGGTAAAAAATAATTTTACCTTATTATATAATCTATATTATTTGAATTAAAAATAATGAATCCATTTTTCCAAAATTAAACTCACAGAAGTGTCATACTTTAATTTTAAATTAATCTCATAGACGTGGTGAGCTGACAGGTTGTTTAAAGAGAGTATTATTTTTGAAAAAGAATATTTTATAATAAATAAATGAATAATAATAATATTCATATGAAAATATATTATGATTTAATTATATATAATCTATATATATAGTTTAAAACGTTCTCAATTAGGTATTATTTAAATTAAATCAAAATGGTGAAACATTTTGGATTTTAAAATAGATTAAAAAACATATGTTTAAATCCAAGAATAAATTAAAATAAAACAGAAATAAATTTTATTAAAATCCATTATCTGGATCAGAAATAATAATTAAGTTAATTTAAAATATTTTAAAAACAAACTGGTGATTTAAATTATTTAATTTTGTTAAAATATAAGAATGTTTATAAAAATTGGGTTTTTTCACTATTCACTGAAAACTCAATGTTTTCTAAAATCTACAAATTTTTTTCCCATGTTAAATTTTTAGTCTCAAATTAAATAAATTAATTACATTTTATCAAATAAATTTAATTAATTTTCAAAAAATGTATTATAAATTTTTTTCATGAAAATCAATTAAAAACATTTTTGGGAAAATAATATTTTTAATGAGTAAAACATGTTTACTAAAAATTAATTGAATATTTATTAAAAAATTATAAATAATTTATATTGAATAATAAATTTATACATATATATTTAATAACATGGTTAATATTACTTATACCATCTGATTTAATGGTTTGGTTAGAAAGGTAACATATATCATGGGCCGTTTAAGTTTAGTGATGCTTGTTGAATACGCTATCAAAAATAAAACTAATAGAGTTGTATATAACACAACATAAACTATGTTTTGTGTGAAATACAAGGTAAAAATTGTTTTGTGAATATTTAAATATAAACACATTTTTTATTCTCTTTTACATTGTCGAATATAATTTTCTTCTTTTAAAATATTTGTGTGCAACATCCTCCTCCTTTAATAAATTCCTTCCTTAAAATTTGAACTATATCTCGGAAATCAAAGATTATACATTTGAAAATACTAATTTTGTAAGACTATATCGTAAAAAGGGTTAATAAAACACTTAGTTAATAAGAGAGAAATGGAATTACAGTGGTCATTTGGAATAACACATAACTAGGTTTCCCAATGTTTGAACATTGGTGGGAATAGAGAAAAATCATTGAGTGATTGCGGTCATTGATCATAGGAAAGTAAATAATCAATGAAATGATAAGGTGCTAAAAAATAAAAATTTATAGTGATAAAAAATAGCATAGGTTCCTCATAATTCAAGGTAATAGGATAATAACATTTTTCAATAACCTTTTTCATAGAGTTGAGGAATTATCTTAATATCTAATCTAAGAGAATTTGAAATATAGTCACATAACTAGTAGAATTTCATAATTTAGTCAATTTACACCACAATAAAATATATTTCTCTAACTATATGTACTTAGGATTAATTTTCCATACATAAAGAACCAAAATAAAATTTTGAATTTCACATAACTATAAAAGGGATAATATGCTATTCATCCTACCTTTAAACATTTACCAAAACCATAATGGTTATCACATGGTTAGATAAATACCAAAATGGATAATCCATTATACATTAATCTCCAAATTTAATTAGTAATATCAATATTTCAAACCAAATCCTTTCGTAAATTAATATCCTCAAAATTCCTCAATCTTTTTATAAAAAAGTTAAAACCCCCAAGATTAGAAGGTTTTGATCATATATTATTCAAAGATAAATCAATGGTTATTACTTAAATAAAAAACCATATTTTTCTAAAATAAAATTAATATTACCTTTAAAAAAATTCACACTTACTGGGATATTATTTCAACCAGTGGTAGACGTGAAACCTTAATTATCCTCCGGTCATGGGTTCAAGACCCACTACCTATATGGATGAGACTAGTTTTCATTTATCATATAATTTGTGATATTTTAAAACATTAGAAATAGTTCCTAGATAAATAAAACATTATTTTTATCCTTGAGTTTAAATTTCACTCTACCCAAAATATAATATCTAAAAATTTCATTATTAACCACAAATGTTTTACTAATTAAAACCCTCAAATGAGGTATCAAATACATTGAACTTATGATCTACCTTAATCTGATATAACTATGATAGTATCTATAACACTTAATATATCCTAAAATGAAAATATTCAAATATCTAATGTTACCTAAAACATCATTTGATAACAAATATATCAACCTAGATTTCAAAGTCCCTGATCCAGTGCAGAAATTGAAAAACAATACATTTCAGGATTTTATGCCATAATTATGACACATTTTCCCATCCAAACCATACAAAATCAAAAGGAAAATTTTTATCACTTTCATTATCAGGGAATTTTAGGTTTAGGGTTTTAGAGAGTTTGGAAAATCTCATATATAAACAATACACTTGTCAGTAAATAAGCATTTCTTCCACTTAACCCACCTTATTTTAATTGACATAAAGTTATCGTCATCATCTATATGAGATCCCTTTTGTACATAATTAGTTCAACCTCATTGTTTATAACAAGTGGAAAATGAAACATAAGAAGGGTGATATTAAATTATTAGTAAGTTTAAACATAAGAATCAGAAATCTAATGTCATCAATGTGCAAAATAGGTGCACACATGTATGATGACATATTTTGAGTGCATGATCGAATCATAAAATAAATCATACCAATCAAAACATGGATAATAAAATATGAAAAAAATAAATATTCTAGGGAATCAATAATTATAAGCTTTGTGATATGAATATTGATCATAATAAAAATTATATATAAATAAAAATTATAATAAATTCATGTCGTAATTTTGGAAAATTTCATTTTATAACTCATGTAAAACCCATGTTAGAAATAAGTGGTGAAATTTTAAATCCATAAGAGAAAACCTAAAGAAACTCCCTCATTATTTACTCTCAATACAAGCTATATTACCCTTTTAATTATAGTTCTATCTAGTATAGTTCATCATTTAATCTATAATGGGCCCACCCGACACTATTTGGGCCACCCCATCGTATAAGGTTCAATGGGATCACTCAAAACTATCTGGGTCATCCCATCATATTAGATGTAATGGGATCACTCAGTGATATCTAAGAATCCCTATTGTATATTTAATGTCTATGAACCAAAACATGACTAAAGTACAATAATATTTCATTTTTTCAAAAAACATATAAAAAAACGATATTCATTCATAACCAAATTAACCCACAAAAAAAAAGTGGGTTCAATAAAAATCTATTTGAAACAATATTTATCCATCCATAGAAATAATGTGTATGATATCATAAGAAATTATCCCCATTATATAATAAGTAAAACATGGTTTGTTTATGTTTATGAATTGAAATACCATTAAACTATCATTAAATACATTTTGAGTAAAATTCCCTTTTCTTTTTGAAAATCTATTTTAGAAATTAAAACATATTAAAAATTATTTTATATAAAAATAACCAATAAATATAATAAATGAAGGCTTTAAAACCCATTTAAAAAATTTATTTAGTAAAATACTGTTTTTTTATTTGAAAAAAATATTTTAAAACAGTTTTGAAAATATTTTTAGAAAACATGGTTCGGTAAGAAAAATATTTTTCGATCGAAAGTATTATTTTTCATAAAAGAGTTATTTTTACCTATTGAGTGTATAAATTGTGTAAAATTACAGTAACACATGTAATATCATGACATAACCAAATTAGAATAAAATTGTTGTTAATTATTTATGTTTAGATCAGAAGATTTCAACATTGATGACAAGATCACAAAGAATCCCGATAAACGATGAGATTATAATATGGAACTCTTATAATTTTGGTAACATTAAATCATAATCCAAATATAAGGATTTAATTAAATAAGACTAATAATATCATTAAAAGAAGGATATTCATGATATAAAATTCCAATGGAGTATATACACCTCATAGAATAATATAAGTGTATAACATAACATACTTCTAAATGAAGGCAAATTTAGACAGAAAACCCTTAACACTTTGGTGACATTAAGTCCATAAACCCAATAAAAGTGATATACTCAAATATATTTGTAAATATCCCTATATTTAATTATAATAAATATAAAATACATTCATTGGTATTATATACACCACATAACAAATTTTAGTGGTGAATATGGAATATATCTGACAAAAATAAATGTGAGGCGAGAAAACCATTACTTTGAGTCCGACTTATAAAATGTGTCTTTATATTCCAGAATAATAAACTTATTTTAATTATATTATTTTTTTATATTAGATTTTAGTTATTAAAACATATATTTCACTTAATAAAATGTCATATACAATTCTATAATTTATTATGTTAACATTAGATGTTTTTTACCATATTCTTCTTGTGTGTCGAAAATGAAAAAGGTGGGTGGTCATTATTTAAACATATACATAATAATAATGAAGAAATTATTATCATACTTATATATTAAAAAAATATTTTAATCCCATCAATATATATTGTTACGAAAAAGGAATTCATGTTATGATCATGGATACAGTTGGTCGTAAGTACGCGTGAGTAACGTTTCCATTTTTCTTTGATCATTATGGAAAAAAGGTAAATATTATTTTATAATTACATAATAAAAATGTTATCAAAGATAAAATATTATTTAATAACATATATTTATATCATTAATGTTATATGGGTCTGAAATAATGAATCACATCGCTTTGAGGAGGTGGTAGTCCACATGTCGACTAATGGTGATATCATTTTATTTTCAGTGAGTGAAAGTGTAAAAATATAATTTATTATAATATTTATAAAATGTTAAATATGTCATTAATATAATTAATTTTTCATTTCTGTTATAAATTTACTAAATTTACCCTTATTTGCATCCGTGTAATTCCTTAGTGAAACACATATCCTATCGATTGGCGAGGTGGTAGCCCACTGTACACCTAAGTGACATTATCGCATCTCTTACGAGATAGAATGTAAAAGGGTATATATATGATATAATGAATCAATAGGAATAATTAATATATATTATATATACAATTTATATCTATCACCATAGAAAACTGTGAGAGAAGGTTCAGAAAAAAAGAATGACAACATTTCGTGAGGCGGTAGTCCGCTGTACAGATGAATGATGATTTTGTAAACTATTTGATGGATTTTTTTGTGGTTTTAGATCATAAAAATAATAAAAAAACATATAATTATATTTAATATAAATATTTTTTATATCATCATGTTATAATATGAATTTATAGATGTGGGTAAATAAATTATTTAAAAACACTCATTGAAGAGCATTACCTCTTATTCGAGTATCAACTTTAGGTTTCCAATAAATGTATTCATAGGTTGAATTTACATCTAAAATAAGGATTCTAGAATGATTTTAGGTTTTTTGGAGTTATGTGTTCCTGTATTTTCCAAATCCATGAGGTTTGAATGTGTGAAGAAGGGAGTAGAGGGGGTAGCCTTTTATAAGTTGGGTGAGTGGAATACTTGAAATATTTTTGAAAGTGTGAGATACAACCATGTTATTTTTATATAAAAAGGCCCCCACTAAACCTAATGTCTTGACGATATAAGTTATATTGTATATATATGTCCATAAATGGGGATTTTTAAAAGTTTTGGGCCATTTTTACACATTATATTCTAAGATTAACCAATAAGTAAACTTGTTTTACCCTATTTGATGTAATTAATTTTAATTTTTTCCCAAGAAATTTTGGTAAAAAATTAACTGTACCTTATCATATAATTTAAATTATTTTTATTTCAAATATGGAATCCATATATTCAAATTTAACTCATATAATTGGAATAATTAAATTTAAAAATAATCCTATAGACGTGGCATGACAATAGGTTTTTAAGAAGTGTATTTTTTTTAAGAAAAAGATGATTCAATTATTACTAAATTACTACTAATAATAATTTTATAAATTTAAATTAATATTTAATGATTTATAATCTATATATTTAATTATAAACAATCCCCATTAGGTATTATTTAAAATATAGAAAATGGAGAAACGTTATTCAATTTTAAACAGTTTTTAAAATACCCTAAACTTAAACAAAAAAAAGTTATACAATAAAAAAATATAAAATTTATCGAAGATAATTAATTGGATGAAGTATTATAAATAATTTTAATTTTGATTACATTTTTAAATCATATTTTTACATTTAAATTATTAATTTCTTTGAAAATAAAAATCAATTTTTTAAATGAGTATGTTTTTCCCTATTGGCTGAAAAATGAACATTTTATGAAAAGTGAAAACATTTCACTCAATGTACATTTTGATATCCTAATTTAAAAACATAATTTTATTTTATCGAATACATTTTATAAAAGTTCCAAAAATAGACTATAATATTTTATGAGGAAAATAAATAATAATCATTTTTGAAAGAAAAAAATTAAAGGGTAAAACCACTTTAATAAAAATTGATTGATTATTTATTAACCATTTATAATTAATTTATAATTATTAATACATTTATATACATATTTATTTAATAAATATATAAAAACTTTATATACCCACTAATTTAAGATCAAGGTTATTAAGGTAATATATATCATTGGTTTTTTAAGATTGGTGTTGCCTGTTGAATATGTTTTCGAACATAAAAATATTAGTGTTGCTTATAAAAAAAGTTAAATTGATTATTTCCTTTAACTCAAGATAGACATATTGTTTCATTTTATTGAATACAAACTCATTATTGTGTGTCCTTTACACTATCTAATGTAATTTTCTTTGTTTAAAATATTGGGGTGTTACAAAAGTAGTTATGTATTGTGATAAAGAACATATAAAAGAATAAATTGTTTTCCAAATTTACAAAGTGGCAGTATTTGTTTGTGAAAGTATCATTTTTATGTTATATAATCACAATTGAGGAAATATTGGTAGATCATTCCATGAAAGGGGAGATTATAGAATGAACTAGAGAAAACATAGTAATATAGACCCATAGTTTTCCTCGATTAGATGAGTACTGCTAATGTCTTATGGGATATTTAAAATTAATTTCTAACCCAATGAGAATGTAAACTTAGATATAAATAAAGTAACTCTAGATATAAGAATATTGGGGGAGATTTAACGATCCTTAAAAGAGGTTTGTCAATGCACCTATACATACACTAAACTCAAGTGTAAAAGGGTTTCTGATGTTGAATGATTCTTTAAATAAGTGACTTATTTGTGTACTCATTCAAAATGATAAGGTGATATAATACATTTATGTTTGATTAAAAATACATGATAAATTTTACTTGATACAAAATTTGTTGTTTATAATAAATATGTTTTCATTAAATATCTAAATGTGTTTTTTTATAAATAGTCATTAATGCCCAAAAAACCTGACATGATATAATATCCATTTTGGGGTTGGTGTTGGTGTAAACCTTGATGTAATGAGGTTCGTTACACCAAGGTTTAGTGCATGAAAGTAAATAAATTGTGGTTAAAATGTCTTTATCCTAATATATTATATTTTAATTGGATTGATCAATATGTGATGGTGATTTTCAGAACATGAACATCTATGTATAGGTTTAAAACATTAAAAATTAGTTTTGTTGATTTAATTGTTAGTTTAAATGAGTTGTAACATTTGAGAATTTATTAAATGTTTTATTAATAATTTTAAAATTAATGAGCTCCATGGAGAGTCCCTAGATTAATATATAAACATGTTCAATCCTATCATAATGTATTGTATCTAAATTATATATGATAGTGTTGTAAACTCCTCAAAACAAAATCATTATCTAGTTCTCACCTACTTAATGTATTTAGATAATTTTTTTTGAAAACCATGGATTGAAGTAAATCCTTACAAATCATTGGGTTACTCACATTTCCAATGAAATTCGTAAGAGGAGGGAGTTCATTGGTTACTTTTAAGCTCATCTGATAGAGTTTGGATGAACCATATTAACAAAGAAAGGGCATGAACTCTTAATTTATTTCATTTAATATAATTAAATTTAAATATATGTTAGCCCAAATGGGTTTTATTAATTATTTAAAATATATTTAAACATTTTTTCCCTTTTGAAACCAATAATTTTATTAGAGTAGCTATTATTACATTTATATTATTTTTTTAAATATATAATGAAATAAAATAAAATTCAAATTTCCAAAACCACTAAGTGTTTCATACAAAATGGTAGTGGTTCATTATGTTTTCTGGATTAAACTATATTTTTAGAAAAATCATGTGATTTTATTAAACTTATAAAACCACATTAGGTTTTCTAAAATCGACAACGCAATGGTTTTATGATAAACAGTGAATCATAAATATGATAATTCCATATAATGGTCTAATGGAAAAATTATTTTTATTTCTATAAAAATATAATTTCATTTGGACCACCATGATGTATCAATTATAGACACATCATTATTTTATAAGCATGAATTATGAAGTATCTTCTTGAAAAAGGATTTGACTAATGAAAATGGTTATTATTTCCCTTGGATATAGTTTTCATATGTTATAAACCAGGGTGTATAGTTTTATAAAAATGGATGTGGTTTTTCATTTTCAAATAAAATTTGATATTTTATTCATACAAAACATTACTGGATCAATCTGAAAGGGAGTATTTAAATCATACTAAAAACAATATGGTATGTGTGATAAAGGTTTATAATTTATTTATGATGGATAAACTATAAAATTTTTCTAAATTATAAAAAAATTAAAGTGTTTATATTGATAATATGAAATTTCCATATTAAAATACATATTTAGAAAATAATTTAAACCATTCCAACAAGTGTTTTGATAAATTTTATCAAGATTTAAATAAATTAAATTATGTGATACTTATTTTATGTTAAATGTTTATATAAAATATGAAATATTTATATGATTAAAAAATTCATCAAAAATATCATATATTTGGGGTATGATTGTGTTGATATTAAAATAAATGTAAATAAGGAATATTAAAGAGTTTATATTAAAATAAATATGATATTTTCATGTATATTTATTCTATATAATGTCCATAAATCATGTTTAATTATAAAGAGTTCATAAATTATTTATTTATGAAATGTTCATAAATTTATATCACATGTATAATTTTATAAAATGTAATTCATATAGTCTATTTTTTATATTATACATGAATATATAATTAAACACATCATATAAATGTCATTCCATGTATATATGGAGTTATATTCATGGTACTATAAAAAATAGATTTGGTGGAACTATGACACTAATGTTTTATGGTTTGTAAACATTAAATTAAAAAATGATTATGATTTATAAATATTTTGTGATAGAATTATATTATAAATAATTTTCCTCATGAGTAGTGATCAATGGAAATTGATACTTTTGACTAAACTCTCACAGGATTGTGGGATTATGTTCCATCTAGAAAATTAAGGGTTGGTTACTTCTTGAACCTTGATTTCTTCTATGGGGATTTTGATTTCATAAGATCCTAGTATTTTACATTAATGGGATAATTGATTCTTATTTATGGGATATAATTGGATGTATATGAATATATTAGGAATTTATTTTTAGGTAAGTATTGAAAATAATTATTTATATAATGGTTTATTCATTAATATTCTTAGAATATTGTAATTTCATTTAAAATATAGGATATTAAAAAAAATATTTATAACCATGAATACATGAATGTAATATAGGAGATTTGATCATGAAAAATAAAACTCCTTAAAATGAAATGTATGTTATTGCTTCCATTGAAAGCACGTGGAAAGACATTGGTCATCATGCCAAGGATAGCTGAGTATAAAATATATTATATAAAATATAGTCAAAATTCTTAAAAGATAATTACTTGATTTTATGTGTATTGAACCATCTATTTGATTATAAAATTATCGGGTATATTAGATGGTTGTTTTTAAAGTTTTTTCGTACTTTTTAGGATGTTTCTGGTCCTGTAAACAATTTTCACATGGTTTAGCATGATTCAAAAAAGCATGAAACCTAGATAGTAGGGGGTCACATGGATATCACAATGTTTTACAAAGTGTGCAACCAAACCATGAAAAAATTCTAGTGAATCTATTTTGGGCACACGGTTAGAAACATAGTTAAAATTAAATGAGAAAATGAACCTATGAAATAATGAAAACATTAATTAAAGTTACAAAAAAATTATTTAAAAACCGTAAACCAATATAATAATCTACAAACATCTCCCACTTAATCATAATTGGATTCTTAGGGTTTTGGGATCCATTTTGAGCTATTTTGGATTCCCAAACTCATCTCTAGGTGGGTTAATGTGCCAATTGATGTTTTTATCATCTTTTAGTGAGATAATTTTATCTAGATAATTGATCTCCCTGGTACTCAAATTCATTCTTCCAAAAGGTTGTGAAATCCTTGAATTTTATTGGATCTTGATTGATTAATGTGCAATTTCAGATCTAGGATCTCTACTCTTTTCATTATTGATCAATATTCATTGATTTAGTGATCTCCATAAAAAAAACACATCTCAGATTTATTATTTTTGGATTCCAAAAATTCCATGTAAATGTTTCTATGTTTTTTCATCGTTTTTAATTCATAGTTTCTTGATAAATTGATGGATATCTTCTTCCAAATTTCTAACACACGTTCTATGATTATTTTTTATTTAATTCCTTATAATGTTTTATTAGACCCCATCATCCTTGAATTGAATATTATATGAATTAAATGGATTTTAATTTGACTTCTCTCCCCTATTTGTGAGTTAATAAATTCTAGATTTTGTTTTATTTATTATCGAAGAAAATTTAAAGGGTGTTTTGGTGAAATTTTGGAATTTTACTTGGCTATTTATTTATAAAATGAATGTCCATGATTTGAATTAATTGAATTGAAATATTTGAGGGTTCCTAAATAGTTTATTATGATTTAATTTATTAAATGACCAGAACCCTCTTTTAATGATTTTCACCAACCTTTGGAATTATTGTTCTACAGTTATTTTAAAAAAATGATTTATTTTCATGGAATGAGGGTGTAAAACAAGGTTGTGATTTTTTCCAATACTTTTAAAATTGTAATACTTTCTTTACATTATTTAGTGTGATTTTAAATAAATGAAATTTTAATGACATATTTTTAATTTTAATGACGACTTGTGAAAGGAAGCAGGAATTATTACCCATTTAAATATTGAAAAGTTTAAAATAATTTTAAAAGAATTAATTATTGTTTTAATGGCCCATTTGGCATTTTAATGATGAATTTTTAAATGAAGCAATTATGGTTTCCCTTTTTGAATGTTGAAATTCATTAAATGGTTTTGAATTGAAATTTGATGGAAAATTTCAACAAATACCAATTCCATTGAATTGGGGTTTTGTTATGAAATTGATGGAATTTATTTTAAAATTAAATTACTAAATTTAATTGAGAAATTGGATTGAAAAATTGAAGTGTTAATTGATTTTAAATCCAAATTTATGAAAATAGCATAACATAGTTTTGATTGAAATATTAGGGTTTTATCTTGGTGAAAAGGCATGTGTTTTATTCGAACCCCATTTTATTTATAAAAATGAAAATTAGAATATTTGAAATGAAGAATTCTATTAATTTCATTTTTTTAATAAAATGATTCTCCAGTCATTAATTTTTTACTAGAGCACATTAAAGCCTATGGTAGTTAGTGAGCTATTTGGATGAAACCTTATGAATTACAATGTTAAAAAACCTAATATCATCACATCACACCCCTTAGGTGATGGTGATGATTCCTCTTTGAATTGAGGTCAAGGGATTTATATATATAATACCATTACCTGAGTGTGGGGTCTCTATAGACCGAAACTATCATACCTCATTAGACATATGACTATTTTGTTCTCGTGTATTTATTTTAACTTCACATGTTACATTGTGGTAAATTTATTATATTCCTTGTGAATTTATATAGACTATGTAATATAAAATGTTTTATTAAGCCATTTTTTAGAATTATTCCATAATTTGAAATTAAATCAAGATTTGATTAAATATTCTTTTGAAATGAAAAATCTGTTTATATAAAATGGAAATATATTTACTTGATTGTTAAACCATATTTCACAAGAGTTTACTTTCTCAATTCATCTATTGTTATTATGAAAATTGAATATATTGTATTTATTCTTATTCATCTTTACATATCGGATTCATATTATTATCTTTTATTCATTCCCCTTCTTTAGCTTATGAAATGGTTTTTAAATCATTTTAAGAAACTATTTTGTTTTCGAAAGTTGAAATAGAAATTTCTAAATTTTTATTTTAATAAATTATTTTTAAATGTTGAAAACATTGTTTTTAAACTAATATTAATAGTCTCTCATTGTTACATCTCTTTTAGAATATTTGAATTTCCCCAGGAAATAATTGCATATAATATTTTGTGGAATCCTACTGGGCACTTTACCTAACACCATGATTGTAACTTTTGGTGTTTTCACCCATTTATTATCTTATAGCTGGTCTTCATTCTCTCACCTTCTATTGTCGGTCCATACTTGAGTGACCAAGGGTGGGTGACTTGGGTCATGGTGGGTGGTCATGTACCACCAGGAGAGAGGTTTTTGTGGTTATGTTCTATTTTCATCCTTCTTAGTGTCTCCCTATACTTGTCAAGTATTTATTGATCGATATATATATAATGAAATTTCAATATTTTTCGCTAATATTATATGAAATTGACATAGAAATCATCCCCAATAGTTATTTTTCGATGCCCAGCTTCTTGTCGCTAGGGTATAGTGATCAGGAACACTCTTCGAGTTAGTAGAAAATTAGTTCGGGTAACAATTAAGTTGGTATTATAGGTTGGTTCATTATAAATGGTATCAAAGAAGATTTTTCATTATAGGGAAATACATTAATTTTAAATCATTTTTTTATTTGGTTTGATTCAGGGTAGAAAGTATATTAAAAATGTTATGGGACTGAAGAGGTATACCATGAGCGGGTGAATGATCACCACCCCTTCAGAGTGAGGCTTGAGTTACCCAGGATCTTGGTACTTGAGTCATTGTTTTGAGTAATTAGTTTTCTAATGATAAATAATATTTAGATTCCCACTGAGTCTATAATTTATTTAGGGAATCTCCCATTAGTTTTTAAACCTGAATGGAAGGATGAACATAGTGGCCCTATGTTTTCACGATATGGTAAATTGGGAGGAGTCAGTATGGCTGACTTGGAAATCCAACCACGAACATTTGTGAGGTTGAATTATGGATTACAATCACATATGACCAATCCTATTTTAGTACTAACTTGGTTCTAAACATAAACCATATCCACTTTCTTATAAGTGATATCACTTATGTAAGGTTTTTTATGTGGGTTATGGATGTGGTTCGTTTCATGATATTTTTTATTTATATAAAATTTAATTCCTTTTTGATACATTTAAATCCTTTTTGAAAAAATGTGTCCTAAAATATGTTTTAGTTTAGTGCATTTAGAAACTTTTCCATCTACTAGAAATGAGTATTGTGAAATTTCCAGTTTAGAAAACTAATTATTAAAGACTCTAATATGATATCATAAAACAATGTTCTAAAAAGGAATTTGGGTTTGTAATGTATTTAAAATAGTAGATTATTTAATAATTATAAAAAGGTCTTAATTATTTTGAAACCATGGAATAATTTAAAACTTTTTCTAATGTGTTTTTTAAGCCATGACTTATTTATAACAAGATTTATCATTTTGAAAGGAATGAGTAGTGTTTTATATAAGGTAAAATATTTTCCATTTTGAAATCAATAATTTTTTGATTAAAATAGGTTATGAATTTATTTGAAATAATTAGTGATCTTTTTGAGTGTTCTTCAATTCCGGAGTTGATATGCCTGTGTATGGTGATGTTTTTAAATGTCTCCTATAAATTCTTTAAAGAAATATTGAATGTTAGACCTATGGTTTAGTCCTCAGGGTAATTCTTTATGTTTTCTAAAAGTTAAATCACATGTCAAAGAATCTACCCAGACTTCATATCAAATTTTGGAGCTAGAGAATTTCCAACCTTTGAACCCCATCCTTGAATTCCTGTATTGGAATCCACCTTCTTATAAAGGTGAACGAAGTTCTCTTGAGGAAGTGTGGTGGCATGAAGAAGTTGAAGTGATATTTGATAATCTCGATACTCCTAAATATATTACGGTCAAGTCTATACACTAATTATTTAAGGGACCTAGATATAGTGGTGGGAAATTTTTATTACCTCTTTTATGTATGAAATAGTGTCTTGGAAATTATTCAAGTCATTTGTCATTCAGTGATAGTATTCTGAGGAAGTGAAGAAAGAGAAAGTTTCTGAGTTCTTGAGTTTTGGTCAAGATGATATATTTGTTGAAAAGTATTCCAAGAAGTCATTTTTTTGGTATATTTAAAACCTATTATTATTGTAACATAAATCAATAAGGATAACTCTTATAGAAAAGGTATTCACCAAGACCATGTAACCACCATACTTGTGAAATGGTTGATCACTTATCCATAGATTCTTGAAATGGACTTTTCATCTATTATTTAGATTGAAAATCACCATTAATTGTAAATTCCACATTACAAACTGAGGATGTCCAGTATCCTTTAGAAAAGAAGAGGACTACAATGTATTTCTGGTGTGTATAATATTTTCCTTCTATGAATTTGTGTTTGAAAGCTCTAAGCATTTGTAAACGGTGTTTCCATTTGGTTCACCTTAAAAGGTTTTATATTTTTTTAGGTCATAAAAGTATGTTTTAGTCCCGGATATTCTCTCCTTACTATGAGGCAATATATAATTCATGATTATAGGGCTCCATCCATTGGAATTAGGGTAAATCTTTTAATGTAATGGACGATCTTATACTTTATAGATTTTTTTCCGATTTCAGATTTGAAACTATTTGAGTTTCCTATCTTGTGGCCTGTATATTTTTGAAAATATTTTGTTTTGGGAATTTTTTGAATTTATATTCTGAAATATTTTTTGGATCATTTGTGAATTGGTGATGTAATAATGTTATCCTATCTTTATATCTTGTTTCTTGTTCCTTGGTTCCCTCTTATTATTACTTTATGGTTCGATCTAAATTTTGACATATTGGATTATCTGCCTTATTAGAGTGCAGTGACCTATTGTTAATTAACCTAGATAATTCATCTATTTACTATTGGACATGGATATACATTGGAAATGTACTTGGGTAACTAGGACGATGCTGATTTTTTGATAGACCATTTACACAATGGTGGTGGAGTTTGTTTAAATGAGATCATTTGGTATGAGGCTCAGTTTCAAAAAAAAATCCTAAGTTACCATTGAGAACTTACCCATGGTAGAAATAATTATTAGTTATTTACTTATTTTGGGGTTATTATCATTAAGGTTTCTCCATACAGAAAATCTATAGTCCCTTCTTTGGATTTAGGGGACTATATTTTATTATGTCACACCATATTTTTGAATCGTTAAATGGCGGGGAGTCCTATGATAGGTCTCCAGTATTTCTCTATTTTGAGGATGTGTTATGATCATGGTGTATTGATATTTTAGTTTGGTGTGTTGTTAACTTTTTGGTGATTCTCACTTATGGAATAGGGGATGATCACCTCATAAGAAAAATAATGAAGTTCTTATTATGTCATCATGTACTATCTTTCGGACTAGATGTTTTTTGGGGATAGAAATTCCCTTGGTGTGAAGGTTGTAACTTTCCATTAATTTTATTAGGTGTTTTGACAAATTTATTTGATTACCAAATTATTGGGTTTCATCTTGGGTAGTTTTTGGAGTTTTCCATACTTTTTTGGAGGTTTCTGGGCCGTTACACTATTTTTGCATGGGTTGATCACAATTTAAAAATTTCTGAAACCTTGATAGTAGGTGGTTCATGGATGGATCACATTTGGAAAAATTATATAGCCAAACTTTGCAACAACTTCAGTGGATTTGTTTGGGGTTCATGGTTAGGCGCACAGTTAGTACAAATCATGTTACTTTACCAAGGAATCAATGAATGAAATAATTTAAGTTTTGAAAATTTTAGTTAAATTCTTGAAAGCCCATAATAAACCCCAAAGAAATCACTCACAATCATAGACTGATTCTTCAGTTTTTGGGATCCATTTTGGATTCCCAAACCTCATATCTTGGACGATCGATGTGCTGATTGAAGTAGTGGTCATCTTCTAGTGATTAATTTTATTCTTCATCTTGGATCTCCCTTATCCACTTGATTACTTCTACCTAATGGTTGTGAAATCATTTATTTTGTTCGATATTTATTGATTTTTGTGGAATTTTAGGTCTAGGATCTCCTCTCATTACTTTAAAGATCAATGTTCTTAGATAGGGGGATCACCATTGAAGGCTTCACATCTCAGATTCATTTAAATTGGATTACTAATATTATAAGTTGGGATTTATATGATTTTAATTCATTTTTTAATTCACCATTTCATGATAAATTCTTGGATATGTGTTTCAAAAATTTCAAACACATGTTCTATTATTTTTGTTCATTTAATTTTTCATAAAATCTTCATTGGACCTATTCTTTTTAAATTTAATAATAGACGAATTAAGTGGATTTGACTTTTATTTATCTCTCCTTTTATTGTATTAATAAATTCTATGTTTTCTTATATATATTGTCAAAAATATTTTAAAGGGTTTTTGGGTGAAATTTAGGGCATTGGCCCTAGTTTTGTTCAATAGAATTAACTTTCATGATTTGAATTAAGTAAAATGAAAAAAATTATTTTTTCTAAATAGTTTAAAATGATTTAGTATATTAAATGAACAAGAACCCTCTTTGAATAATTTTTTACATTATTTCGAATTTTTTTCATGGTTTATTTTAAATAACTAATTTATCTTCATGGAAACAGGGTGTAAACCCATTTTAATAAATGTATTTAATACTTTTTAAATTTTAATACTATTTTTAAATGATTTATGGATTATTTGAAATAAATTATTATTTTTAAGACCCATTCGTAATTTTAGTTATGATTGGTAAAAGGAAGGGGTATTATTAAAATCTTAAATATTCAATTGTTTAAAAGTATTTGGAATGAATTTATGATTTCATTAATGGCCAGTTTGGAGTTTTAATGATGAATTCTGAAAGGAAGTGGGATTAGTTACCCTTTTTGAATGATGAAATTAAATAAGATGTTTTAAATTAAAATTTGATGGAAAATTATTAAATACCCGAATTCCATTTAACTGGGGTTTTGTTATTAAATTGATGATTTTTTTTGAAAATTAAAAATTTTGAATTTAACTGTGAAAATGGACTGTGAAATTGAATGGTGAATTTATTTGAAATCTATATTTGTGAAAATGTCTTTAAACGTTTTTGACAGAAACATTAGGGTTTTATATTGGTGAAAAGTCATGTTTTTTTATTAAAAACCAATGTCAGGTTTTAAATGGAAACTTTGTATATTTAAATAGAGAATCAGATGAATTTTAATTTTATTATAAAATGAATTTCCCATTATTGATTTTTTACTAGAGAACATAAAATCATTTTGTAGGTAGTGAGCTATTTAGATGAAACTTTATGACTTAAAATATTATAAAAGCTACTATTATAACTTCACATCACTTAAGTGATTATGATGAGTCCTCTTTCACTAGAGTTCAATGGACTTATGTACATACTATCCTAACTTGAGTGTGGGTTCCCAATAGGTTAGAACTATCGTACCTTGTTAGGTATATGACGATGTTTCTCGCTTGTTTGAATTTTAAATGTATATATTCCACTATTTCAACAATTTTACATGACTTTTCAATTTATATAATATGTTTTATTAATCCACATTTTTAGAAATATTCTATCATTTGAAATATATAGCATCATTTGATTAAATATTCATTAATAAATGAAATACCTATTTATTTAAAATGGAATGATATTTACTTGGTTGTTAAACAATTTACAACCAGAGATTCCTTATTTGCGTTATCTGTTATTATTATTCACTATAAATATATTGTATTGATTATTATTCATCTTTACAAATCAGGTGAACATTCTCATCTTTTCTTGATTACCTTTCATTATATATTCAAACGGGTTTGAATGCTTTTCAAAAAAATGTTTGGTTTTTAAAAGGTTAAATGGAATGGTTTACAAGTATAGTTTATTATATTTTTTAAAATGTTCAAAACCCTATTTGAAAAAACTAATACTAATACTCTCTCATTTTTAATTATTTTTAACATAGTTGAATTGACTTATGATGTAATTTCATAGAATATTTGGTGGAATCGTACTAGGATATTTAGCTCACAGACTTCTTATACCTTTTGGTGTTTGCATCCATTTAATATCTTATTACAGGTATTTGTGCTATCACATTCCTTTGTGGTTCTGTTATTGGGTGACCAAGGTTGGGTGAATTGGGACATAGTGGGTGGTTGTGTACCACTAGGAGATAATTTTTTGTGGATTTGTTATTCTTTCAGTTTTCTTAGAGTCTCCTTATAATTGATAAGTATGTATTGATTGATATATATATATATATATATTTATATATAATGATGTTTCTGTATTTTTCTATTTAATTTTTATAATTTTAGTGATAAATCATTCACAATGGTCATTTTTAATGCCCAAGTGACTCTCTATACCTCTTGGAGATCACGAATTCTCTTAACGTTAGTGTCAAATCAGTTTGGGTACTTGTTTAGATTGTATTCTGGGTTGGTTCATTAAAAAAGGGATAACCATGATATTTTTTTAACCAAATTACGTTGAATTATTTTGGGTCACACTTACCTTGGAGACCCTAAGATTTATAATAAAAGATAAATAGAGTTTGTATTATCTATTTGATGGATTGGGCAAGGAGGTTTTCAATCTACAATCAGAGAGTAATATATGACTATATATATATGATCAACTAGATAGATAGATATGTTTTATGAGGAACACTAAATTTGAAACAAGTATTATTGAAATATAATTATTTAAACGCTAATAGATATTATGTAATTTAAAAAGGGTTCGTCATTTTTTGTGAGAAAAAATTTAATAAAATTAGTCATTTTAAGAATATAAAATATGAAACACATATTATAAAAGCTTTTTTGTAGATAATATGAAATCATCTTCATCATAATTATATTTCAGATCAATTTTGGAGAGAAAAAATATTAATAGAAGTAAAATTCTAGATTTTCATACAATCATTAAAATCATTTATAGGAGAGAAATAAAAATCTATGTTATAATGAATCCCCATACTAAGTATCCAGTTATTGAATTTATTCATTAAGGTGGTTCAAATGCATATGAAGAGAAAAAAAATTCAACAGATGGTTTTAAATATCAGTGAGGAAATTTTATTATCAACTCATATAATTAATTTGATTAGTTACATTAATGAATTTGAGAGGCTAAAGGTCTCCTATAAGGCTTACATTGTCTAAGGAATTTATTTATCAATTATTATCTGAAATGTTCTATCAATATACATATGTTTTATAAAAGTTTACACTATATCCTATATATGTTGAAGATAGATAAGTAGAATAAGAGATATCACGGCTCTATTTATATGATGATATTATATAAAGGTAAAATTTTAATCCATAAGAAGAAAATTAGATAACAAAATAGATAGTATAGCTTAGTGAAACCTAATGAGGGTGTTAAGAATGAGGAGACTATTTTTATTGGAGATATAATTATTCAGAACACCTTAGGGGTTTCAAGAAACATCATAGAGAGTCCATATGTGGTAATAATGTTATATAAAGAAATTATATTATTTTGAAGCATATGTGGTACCAAACGTATGTTTTATTATTTTTTTAAATATACAAAAGTTCAATATTATGGAATAGATTAATGAATTATGTAGTTTTCCTGAAAATAAAGTTCTACAGGTTGTTACTATGGATATTAGGAATTTTTAAGGAATAAATGAGGTAGTATTGATCTAAATAATAGGTGTGTATTTGATATTATTTTCTCTTATATAATAAGATAATTTATTTGTAAACAAATAGTCATTATGAACAATTTTAGATGACAAACTAGATACACATGATTTATAATTAAACATATTAAACAATATTTTCAAAGGGAATACAAGGAAATAAATATTTTATCCATGATAAAATAATTTATCCAATATATTTTTTCGATTATCAGGGATATGATCCCTTTACAAATTAGTGTCATATTTTAAATAACAACATCTTTGTTTCAAATTATTTCTCTATATATATAGAAACCATATAAGATATAGCCATTAATAGATTATTTATTAAATATTACCCTAAATTAAATAAATTTCATTTTTTACATAATAGACTTTGTGTCATAGAAATATATTTTGAATGAAATATAATTTCTAAGAGTCTATTGGAAGAATTTTTTAACTTCGAGAAGTAAAAAAGTTTTCAAATAAAATAATATGCCTGTCAATTAAAAGTGAATTTCACTTTAAATCATAACATATTTTAGATTATAGTAGTAAATAATGGTCTTAATTTAAAAATTTATATTAAAATTCTTTACCAAAATAATTATAAAGAAATTTTTAATGGAAACGATACATGATGATTATGAAGAACTTATAAAAATTTAAATTAGAAAATAAAATTTATCAACATTGTAGAATTGTATATTCTAAAGAAAATAAGTTTTAGTACCATGTTCAAAGTATTGAATATGTGGACTTCGAATCCTAATCCACCCTTTATTAAAATTGGTCTTCCTCAGAGACATTACTCATTAAATGGGTTCATTTGGAATATTTATCAAATAGTCGCATAGTAATGTGGCATGAATTATAATGAGAAATAATGTGTTTAACGAAATATTAAAAATTAAAAAATATAAGCAATCATATGTAATCTATCTTATTGGAAATAATTAGATAATATATTATGTATAGTTTTTTAGAATTCGTAAATTTTTTATGAATATAAAATTTATCAAGTTATATAGAAGAAAATATCAAATTTACGATTCTTTCATATTGGTTTCATATATATTAATGAAGTAAAATTATAATAAACCTCTCAATATATGACTTTGAGTTATCTCTAATAGATGTCCATTATGGATTGAAATAGGCTATGATGAAAATTAATGATTATCATGGTTTGGGTTCATATATAGAAATATAATTTTATCATGATGAATTAAAGGAATTTTTTGTATTAGATAAACCACAATGTATGCCACATAAATTTTCAAACACAATGTCATTATTATAATTGGGGTACATGATTCATATCGAATGCATATATATAGGTTGAAACGATATCATACATGATAATGTTCATATTTTGATTGATATCTTACATTATCCTGAAGGATAATCTATCTATGGGTGGTTTTTTGAACATGTGACTATTTTAGGATTAACTAAGATTCGATTGTTTCTATCATATAGTGAGTACCATATTTCTGAACATTATAGAGGTATTCTGAGAATGTTTATGGATAAACATGGAAAAGTGATATGTATTATTTTTATTTATTGGGTGACGATAATGTCATTTGGACATCTACATATGTTAATAACATGTGATGTGTTCATCACCCTAGTCATTCTACACTCAAAATAATGAAAATGTACGATGAGGTTATTTAGGTTTGACATACTCCATGTACAATGTTTTACATTATGATTTAGAAAAAGGTATTATATTGTTAAGAATACATGTATATAATTCAACTAATGGAATATTTTTTAGAGATATATGCGTTTAATAGTGATCATGTCTGATCTATTTGTGGTTTTAGTAGAATTTTTGTTTATATAGGGTCCAATATTTACATATAATTAAATACCTTTTCAAGATTATAATGGATTTTGGATTATTTATCTGTGGTTTTGTGATTGAGGATGAAATATTGTAAAAAATTGTTTGTAAAATAAAGTGATATCTATGAATTTTTTGAAGGATATCAAAAATAATTTTGGAATTAATTTTCATTATCTATCACAAATGATATATTATGTATTTTTAATTAGTGGTATATTTTATAAATGTAACATCCCCAAAAAATAAAGAACCTGAAAATTTTCATATTTATTAGTATTAGTGATTTAAATATTAATTCTACTTTAAAGGGTATGCTATGTTCAAAGGCGTACCTGATAAAAAACATTGTATTTCTTTGTAATCTTACGATTCACACAAATAATATAATATTATTTTTTAAATGGAAATTAACTCCAAGCTGTTGTATTGGTGGGAATGAACAAAACGAACTACAATATGATTTTACATGATTTTTAAATGTATTTACTTTTATCCAATAAAAGTTAGAGGCTTAAAATGTGAATGAATCTAATTTTAAGCATAATTTAAATTAAAAGGTTGATTTACCACCTTTTAATGGAGAAACCTGTTTAAATATTGTTTTTGTCACTTTTATACATTCTATTTCAAAAACCAAAATCCTTTTTTATAATGGGGACATCAACATTTACTTTGTAGAATTTTGTTTAGAATTTTTCCAATAAAGATCATTTTTAATGAATAGTGAAAAACACTGTATTATAATTCAAAACTTTATTTTAATCTAATTTATTTATATGGATAGATTATCTATTTAGTTGGTTTTAAAGTGTTAGTAGAATATATTTTTACCATTTAATCCAATATTGGTCATTGGGATTAATTTTACATTGAATTTGGACATAAACCAGTGTCAATCTTTTGATAGTTATTATATCTTAAAAACACGCTATTTGTTTTAACAACAAAAAGTAATTATCAAATTAATTACTACAACTTCTAGGTTTTGAATTTGGTAAAATAGAAATCATTTTTGAATTCATAATATCAAATATTTCATAGGGTGAATTTTTGGTATTTTTCTGGCAAACATCAATTTTTGATGTATAGTGAAACCACTTAGTAGTAATTAAAAAAACTTAATTTTTCATTCAAATGAAATTTTACCACTTCGGTTAATTGAATTTAGAAAATCCTACATACATGGATATTATTAGTATGTAAAATTTGGTACAATAAGATGAAAACAATTTTTGGTGAATAGTATCTTTTGACTTTTATTTACCACGGTTAAAGGTAAATAGGGTAATTGAAGATAAAAAGGATATTATAATTATTAAAAAATAACTTAAAATTTTTCTTAACCTTATTGGATGAGTCATGGCCGACCATTGGAATCCATGGGTTGATTTTGAGACCCCATGGATCCACGTATTAATGATAATCACACTTTAGATTAATTAATATAAAGTAAAGGCCAAAATGACCTAAACAAAATCTTTTAGTAAATTAATTTTTATATGGTGTTATATAAGTAATATTTTAGGATTGAAATATTCATTGGAAATATAAAACGATTTTCCACATCATGGTATTTTTTTTTAAATTTTTTGGATATCGAATAAATTAAATTATTTATGACACAATAATGTTGCAGTGTTTACCTCATTAATAAATCATATAAATAAATAAAATTATAAATATTAAAATAACATCCAAAACCTGTCCAATTATTATTCTATGTTTTTATTTCTACCATGAGTTATATTATCTTCGACTCTAATGATTTTTTGACCATTGAAAACCGAATATCATTATATAATAAAATTCTATTTTCACACATTTCTAAAGATCCCCTCCTCCCCCTTATATATGACGACAATTTCTAACTAATTCCTCACACCACTCAAGCCATTTTGATAGTCCAAACACGGTGTAATTAAGCTCCCTACATCCCTCTCTTCCACCTAGAAGCCTTACCTTTGGAAGAAGGCACTTCAACAGACAATTTTGGTTCAAACAAATGGTAGTTACCCAAATTAAAGGTAATGGTTTCTCTTAACTTCTTTTCATTTATTTTACTTATCCAACCCCTAAACTCTTTTTATTCCCTTATTTTATAACAACACCAGTATCCTCAATATACTATGTTTTTATTAGGAGAAGTATTCGAACTACACTTATAGACACCTCCATCTAATGGATGAAGAACATAATGTTTCTGTGGATGGAAAACTAACACCTCACGAAATGATGATTGTTCAATTACCTCCTACCGCCTCTCATGCTGGCCATTATGATTGAACTGTATTTATATATGATATATATTATGTTTATTTTTTCTTTATGCTTCTTTATTTTACATTTATATAATACCTTTATGGTTTCCATTATGGGTAAATGGGATAATTTCATTTGAGGAAGTGCGGACTAACACCCCCTCAAAGTGATATGACACATTAATGCCTTATGTGTGATGTATAAAGGATGGAGTTAATGATATTATATATGATATAATACTGTAATTATAATATAATTATGTATCATTATTTTTTAGTTCCATTAAAATAAGAAATAGAATTGAAAGTAGCATTCATGCGTACGTACGACTTACCGTCTTCATGAACGGTGCATTTCATTTCTTACCTCTAAATGATATGTACTGTTATAAATATATATATATATACAATATATATATGATATATATGATATCTAAATAATTAATATCATTGTGGATGTAATGTACTGTTGAAAACATGGACAACTAGTAAATATAAGGAGTTCATTTTTGACTCAAGTACCAAATATCAACAAAACAACATTATTAACTAAAATGATTAAAAAATGTTTATAACATGGTAATAAGTGATATAAAAGGAATAATAAACTTGTAAAAGGATATTAATCAAGTAGAAATTAACTTTAGTTTATTATTCAAGAGATTAAAGAACGAATGGGTCAAGTCGGACAACAAGGTAAGGAGATTTCTTATCCCATTTTCAATTCCGTGAGATTTCCATTGCTCGCCACTTATTCATTGAATGTGGTGTATTTTTTACTTCCATTTGAAATATATTATCATTATTCTCTTTATATTCATGGTATTTTGTGATTCATTTGGTGTTTATTAACTTTTTGTCATATGACTCGATTGATTACATTGAAATAAGGGGTTTTAACCTCACTTTTTATTCCTATGAGATTCATGTTATATTTGAAAATTTATTTTTGTGTTGTGTAAGTACTTCCCATGATTGTTTTAAGAACCCAGACCTTCTTTTCAGGTATTTTTTTTATTTATGGAGTTTTTGAGAAAAGAAGAGATTCTGGAAATTTTTGAACTACACGCCATGTACTTTATAAGTGCACGTTGTGTACATTGTTGCCGCTCAAGGCCGTGTGCTGGCCGTGTCATGGTCATACCCATGGATATGTAGGGGTGACATGGAGGCCACCTAATGCAGAGTATGGAAATAGAAAATACACACCATGTACTCCAAAATTACAAATCATGTACTTTGTTTTTTTCATTAAATGCACCGAGGTCGCCTCTGACGGACAGAACCATCTTCTTCTAGGTGTTCTTCATCTGAGAGCGCCGCGCAGCTGTGGATATTTGACAAGCCACCCACCCTCTGTCCGTCCTATGATTCGAACATCAGTTAGTGCGTTGGAGCTGTAGCTGTAAGCTCTTCCTTCTCCTAGAGCTTCGTTTCCCAATTCCTCCTCTTTTTCAGGTTATCATGGGTTGAACGTTTAAGAATTTTTTGTAGATATTCAAAATTATAAGGAGATTCAAGCCCCGTGGTTCAAGTATAGTGATCTCGTAATGTCGAGGTAGGTAGTTTGTGCCTTTCTTTAGCAATTCTTTGAGTATTTTGGGGAAATTCCACCAATACCCTTGGACGGTGTATTGTGTGTTTCCTGTTTTTCCCTTTTTGTTTTCTTGCATTGCTTATATGCCTGTGTAGAGGACATTTCTAGTGAATAGGGTAAATTTACTGTGCTTTGGATGTTTTCTCCATGCATTTTTTTCCTATTTATGGCTGTTTGGTCTAGTTTTTCCTATTAGGCCATTTCCAGTTCCATGCCTAGTTTGTAGGATGGTGTGACTGTTCTTCCATGCTGAGATTCTGTAGAATGCTAGCCAAGTAGTTCTTTAGTATACTTTGTCCATTACGCGGTGCGATACATGCTGAATTTACATAGGGCTGAGAGAACCTAGTGTAGCAGACCATAGTGAGAATGGATGTAAGGGCTTCTCCAGAGTGTCTAATTTATGATGCGAGACCACAGGGGGAATTGACATTGAGTGCTTCCTCAGAGGGTCTGTAGTTCCTCGACGCAGGCCACAGGGGGAATGAGACATTGAGTGCTTCCCCAGAGAGCCTTTAGTATGATATGAGACTATAGGTGGAATTGACAATGAGTGCTTCCCCAGAGAGTCTATTCTTTTTGTAGTTGAACCTGAGGGGCGAGACTATGTGTGACTCCCAGAGGGTTTCTAGTACTTGTTGGTTGAACCATAGGGGTTAGGCTGTGAGAACTACCCAGAGGGTTGCCTGTTTTTTCTTCTTGCATGATTGGCTGTTTCTTGTTTGTAAATTATATGCTAGAAACTGTGGATTTTTACTGCCGTGTATTATCCTATTTAATGATTACTGTTTACTACTTACTATACTTTACCTGCCATATATTCACTGATTTTTAGGCATAAATATTTGGGTGGTTTCCAACTGGGACATAGTCTCACACCCTATTTGGGTCACGCTTTTGGGCCCAACCAGATTATATTATTGCAGGTATAGATAAGGGTAAGCACCCTTCTACTTCAGGTTCTTGATTGCACTAGAGCTGGAGAGCATGTGACCAAGATGAGGCTTGTGATGCTGAGGAGTTTCTCATCTGTTTTTCTTTTGTACTTTGGTTTAGTACTGTATTCAGCATTGTGACTTGTTTGGTTTTATTCAAAGACATATATGTATAATGCATCATTTACATATATTTCTGCTCCAGTTGTTTATTATCAGTCTTCTATTATTGTTGTTGTTGGATATTTACTGCTTCCACTGTTGTACCTGTTGTTACTTCCACTGTGTACTCTTCCAATGAGGGCATAGTTTCCCCACTATCACACCCAAGTCCCACACTGGTAGTTTTTAGCCTCGGGCGTTTGGGGAAATGTGCATGAGGCCATTTGACCAACCGGTTACGGGGAGCCTCTAGGTGGCTTCCGGAACCAGGGTGTTACAAAGTGGTATTAGAGGTTTTATTTTCTCTTGACTTACTGTTTGGAGCCTTTATCCAGGGATTGGATGGAATAGGTACTTGGTAATGATCTATACCCAGGAGTAGCTAACCCATGTATAGTGAAAAACCATACTACCTCGTTTATTTCCATTTTAATTGGTTTCCAAATTTTACTGTTGATTTCATTTCACCGTTGGGTGACTCACATGTTTTGTTTTGTTACCATTGCTGTTATTGTGGTTCTACTTCTGTCACAACCCGATGAGATGAGGGTATGCCTTCTCATGAATCATATAGGCACCTGTTAGAAATCACATGCCATGCATTCTTTCTATGCCATCTAGGATGAATTAGAGATTGCATGATGTTGTGATAGATGTAGTGTACATTATTCATGTTGCTGTGATAGATGATTTGATTGAATCCCTATTATTTGATATAAAATTTCTTTGTATAGTGCCTTGCTTATATGGACCCCAAAATTTGGTTATTGTGGTGTTATGGGCTCTCATAGACCAGAATTTGGTGGATCATTGTTTGTTTGCTTTGTCAAAACTTGTATAAGATTCCATGCTTTGATTCCCAGGGAGTATGGGCCCTCAAGGATCGGAATTTGGCTCGTTAATGCTGGTTTTCTGTGTTTTCGGGGCTCCAGAACAGTTTCCGAAGATACTGTCTGTAAAAACCAAAAATACACAGCGTGTACTTTATATATATGCATTGTGTAGTCTATATCCATGTCATTGACGTTGTGAGCAGGGACACGGGGTTGTGAAAAATCATGTGGTAACACGTCGTGTAGCAGTTTTACACATCGTGTAGTGTAACCCTAGGAACCCGTCCGTGTAGCTAACAACACGGGTCGAGGGAGTCTCTTCTTATACACGATGTGTCCAACTTGAACACACCGTGTAGTCTGGCCTGCGTACCCGGCCGTGTCACGAAAAATAGGGGTTGGGGAATTCTTTCAAGTGCACGTCGTGTTCCCGTGGAACATGCTGTGTATAGTCATATATGAAACCGGCCATGTAACTAACAATACGGGTCGTCGAAACCATGTCTACTACACGCCATTTCCTTCCAGAACACATCGTGTAGTATAGGGTTTAAGAGAACCATATGGTTTAGCCGTGCAAGGAGGCTCGGGCAGGAAAATAGAGATCAAGTACATGCTGTGGGTGGGTACAACACGCCATGTGTTCGGGGTGTTACATGACCAGTTGGGGCAGAAGTACACGCCCATGTGAATGGATTAAAACAAAACGTCGTGTAGTTTTTATACACGCCATGTGGTCATGTTTTGTAAAACTTGATTGTTTATTTTTCATGTTCCCCTCTTGTACTATTGAGTTCTGTGTCCCTGACAATCCTAATCAATGGTGTGATTTTGACCTTTCATAACTATGGCACCAAGACGTCCTCTAGTTGTTCGTCAGTTGAAGGGAAGTGATCAGATGCCAGGTATGGATAATAAGGGACCTCCATCAGTTCCTCCTACTATGCCAGCCATGGCACCAGCAGTTATTCCAATTGCAGGCGCCAATGTGCAGTTTATGGAAGGATTTATGAGGATGATGTAGACCATCCAGGGAACACTGCCTCCTGCCTCTTTTATGGCAGACTTGACACGGGTTTTCCAGCAACAACATCCTCCCACCTTCTCAGGGGAATGAGGACCTCAGGGGGTAGAGTCATGGCTAGAATCCATGATGACTATCTTCAAGCATATCGACACGCCTCTAGAAAGACGGGTCAAGCTCGCTACCTTCATACTACGAGACTCCTCCAAGAGGTGGTGGGACGTGATCTCATAGGAGGTTCATCAGCAGGTTATGGCGTGGGAGGAGTTTCAGCACATCTTTTACGACTACTTCTATCCGAAGACCCTGAGGGATGATCGAGTCCGGGAGTTCATGAGCCTAGAGAATGGTACTCTTTCTGTCATGGAGTATTCCTCTCATTTCACTGAGCTTCAGCGTTTCACACCCCTCCAGGGCGGAGATGGGTTGTTCTTGGCAAGGAAGCTCGAGGATGGTCTCAGGAAGGAGATCCAATCACAGGCGAATATCATCAGGCTGAATTCCATCGCTTCCATCGTCAACCAGAAACTGATTTCATAGCACAATCTGAGAGATTCCGAAGCTGAGATCCAGGGAGGTTCCGCTTCCATAGTAAGTGCTTCACCAACTGACAGCAGGAAGCGCTGTATAGAGTCTACGCACGGTGATCCGAGGCACAAAGACACATCTTAAGGTATCCAGTTGGTATGATACCAATGTGGAAGAGCTAGGCATACAAGGCTACAGTTCCAGAGAGACCTAGTGGAGTGTCGATCATGCAGTAAGATGGGTCTCCTCCAATGATTTTGTTAGGTTCTCTCACCAGTAGCTGATGACATAGGTTCATCCATGACTCCTCGTTCAAGAGCAGTGCCACCGGTTTCTCACAAGTTTGGGAACTGGAGTTCTTCTGGCCGTTCGGGCCGAGGTGGAAGTCGAGGCTAGGGTGGTCAATCACCGGCCTTCTCGTGATAGTATGGTGGATCAACTCAGAGTGGTCAGGCAAGCTCACAAGGTTGTGGTACAGGTCAGGCTTTTGCAGTGGAGCAGACCCAGCAGGAGCAGGATCTCAGACCCTCTATAGTTCAAGGTACAATATTAGTAGCCTCATTTTTATCTTCATCTCTTTTCGATACTTGTGATACTCATAGCTTTATATCTTTTGTAGTTATGGAGATCCTTGGGCTCGGTATAATTTCTTCTTCTGGAATGTTGACACTAGACACACCGTTGGGGACTAGGACGACTAGTGTACATCAATGCAAGAAGTGCCCTCTTGAGGTGGTTGGGTATCACTTTCTATGGGGACTCTATGTCCTAGAGATGACAGGATATAATGTCATTCTCAGAATGGACTGTCTTGTTCTCTTCTGGGGAGTTGTCGACTATTATCGACGTAGGGTGAGTTTCATTTCACTAGAGGGAGAATCTTTGTTTCATAAGGGCGAGTGGGAAGTCCAAGAGATTAGAGTGGGTCCAGAGCATCATGGGATTAGATCAGTTACAACACATATTTCTAGTCTTTATCTGGATGACCAGTGGACTTCACTGTTAGACTTTCTTCCAGTGGTGGATCATTTCAGGGATGTCTTTCTAGAGGACTTTTCAGGTTTTCCTCCGGAGAGTGAGGTAGAATTTTCTATTGAGCTCATGCCACGAGTAGTACCAGTGTTTACTCCTCCTTATAGGATGTATAAACCAGAGTTTCAGGAGATCAAGAAGCAGTTGGAGGAGTTTCAGGCAAAGGGTTTCATCTGACCCAGTACTTCTCCTTGGGGTTCACCTGTCCTGTTTGTGAAGAAGGCAGACAAAACCCTTAGGCTTTTGTGGATTATCGAAAGCTGAACCAGTTGACAGTCAAGAACTGATATCCCTTGTAGAGGATTGATGACCTCTTTGACCAGTTTCATGGAGCCCGGGTGTTCATTAGATCTATTTGAGGACTTTTTATCATCATTTACACGTTAGACCATCTGATATACCTATTACAGCTCCCCAAAGCATGTATGGTCTATACGAGTATATGGTTATGCCGTTCGGCCTCACAAATGCGCCTGCATTTTTCATGGCACTGAGGAACCAAGTATTCCATCCATACTTGAAATCTTTTGTGGTGGTCTTCTTGGACGATATCTTGGTATACTCTAACACTCGACACGACCATGATAACCATCTTGAGATCTTTTTGAGTACACTAAGGGAGTATCAGTTATACGCTAAGCTCTCGAAGTGTCACTTTTGGATGGATCATATTCACTTTTTGGGTCACGTAATCTCAGAGATAGGAGTTTCAGTGGACCCAGATAAAGTGAGAGAAATAGTTTCCTAGGAGCAGCCAAAAAACCTCTTTGAGGTGCGGAGTTTTCTAGGGCTGGATGGATACTACAGAAACATCGTACAAGACTTTTCATCCATAGCAGCACCACTGACAGGTCTGACCAAGAAGGGTGAAATGTTCTAATGGATATATTCTTGTGAGTCATCCTTTCAAGAGAAGAAAGGGATGTTGACTTCAGCACTGAAACTAGTCTTTCCAGAGCTGGGCAGGAGCTACACCGTTTACTATGATGCCTCAGGTATCGGTCTTGGAGCTGTGCTTATGCAGGGAGATGGAGTCATTGCATACGGTTCTCGACAGTTGAGGCGACATGAGCGGAACTACCCAACACATGATCTACAGTTGGCATTTGTTGTTCATTCCATACACTGTTAGAGAAATTATATTCTTGGAGATAACTTTGTGGAGTTTGTTGACCACAAGAGTCTTAAATACATCTTCACTCAGTATGATCTGAATCTGAGAAAATACAGGTGGGTCGAGTATCTTCAGTCTATTGACTTTGAGCTTGCTTATACACCGGGGAAAGGTAACGCAGTGGCTGATGCATTGAGCAGGAGGACTCAGATACAAGCAGTTCAGGAGGCCAGTAGTGAGTGGCATCTTATGACACTGTTCTCTGAGATGCATTTGGATGTGCACGACAGATAGGGGTACAATTTCCTATATTTTGTACCTGTTACCACTACACTTCTTGATTGGGTACGAATGAGGCTGCTATCAGATTCTGAAGGCCTTGTTCTACGGGAAAGCGTGTCAGGAGAAGACCCTATTCCTGGATGGACAGTGGTCGAGGATGAGATCTT
Source organism: Viscum album (assembly GCA_963277665.1). Lineage (NCBI taxonomy): Eukaryota > Viridiplantae > Streptophyta > Magnoliopsida > Santalales > Viscaceae > Viscum > Viscum album. Next base: position 613,446,052 of record OY728119.1, on the reverse strand, counting down.
GCGTTTCTAGGGACGCGTATGGGTGCCAACAGACATACGTGAGGATCTGATTAGGGATTTCGATTCCTCAGTTTGGGAAGTTCATCCTGGCGTCACCAAGATGTATCATGATCTACATCGCCAGTATTGGTGGCCAGGTATGAAGAGAGATGTTGTGGGTTTTTTGTTAGGTGTTCTACTTGTCAGTAGGTGAAATCACAGCATCAGCGACCAGCGGGTCTTTTACAACAGTTACCCATTCCCGAGTGGAAGTGTAATGATGTCATGATTGACTTTGTCACTATTTTTCAAAGGTATCCTTGAGGGAATGATCCTATTTGGGTTGTCATCAACATGCTTACGAAGGTTTATCACTTTTTGTCAATCAAGGAGACCTTTAGTGTCAATGAGTTGGGACGGTTGTACATCTGAGAGATTGTATGTCTACATGACGTTCCTCACTCCATTGTTTCAGACCGAGATGTGTGTTTTACCTCTCGGTTCTGGAAGGGGCTTCAGAAGGCTTTGGGTACACAGGTAATTTTGAGTACAGCATACCATCCTCAGACAGACGGCTAGTCAGAGCGCACGATTCAGGTGCTTGAGGATATGCTCCGAGATTGCATTCTAGACTTTGGAGGTTCTTGGGAGATGCATTTACCTCTTGTGGAGTTTTCCTACAACAATAGTTTTCAAGAAACTATTCACATGGCACCTAATGAGGCTTTTTACGGTAGGCCATACCGATCAACCTTATGTTGGCTGGAGGCAAGAGAGGCAGCTTTCATGGGACCTCTTCTAGTTCAGGAAACCTCAGAGCAGATAGAGTTGATTTGGAAGAGAATGGCTATGGCACAATCTCAACAGAAGTCTTATGCTGATCAGTAGAGATGACCTCTGGAGTTTGAGGTCGGTGATCAGGTGTTCTTGCGTGTCGCATCAAGGTTAAGACACAAGAGGATTAGGAGACAGGGTAAGATTTCACCGAGGTATGTCGGGCCGTTTGAGGTATTTGAGAGAGGGGGGCCAGTTGCCAATCGGTTGCAGTTACCTCAGAGGTACCAGGCTGTGCATGAAATCTTCCACATTTCTCAGCTCCGATGTTACTTTTCAGACCCTTATCAGGTCTTTCAACCTAAGGAGGTTGAGCTCGAAGCGGATGGATCTTGTTAGGAACATCCTATCCAGAGTGTTGATCGCAGTACAAAGTTTCACCGTCGCCAGTCTGTTCCTCCGGTACGGGTGCTTTGGCAGCACGAGAAAGTAAGGGACGAGACTTGGTAGAGGGAGGCTGATATACAATCATAGTGGCCAGAGATGTTTAGGGTTTCTTCTTCTACGCCTTGCTTAGAAAATTCAGGGATGAATTTCTTTAAGGGGGGAATTTTTTAAGAACCTGGACCTTCTTTTCAGGTATGTTTTTCCTCTTTTTGGAGTTTTTGAGAGAAGAGGAGATTCTGGAAATTTTTGAAGTACACACCATGTACTTGATAAGTACATGCCGTGTACTTTGTGGCCGCTCAAGTCTGTGTGCTGGCTGTGTCATGGCCACACACACAACCATGTAGGGTTGACTTTGAGGTCGCCTAATGCGGAGTACGGAAACAACAAGTACACACAGTGTTCTCCAAAAGCACACACTGTGTACATTGTTTTTTTCATTAATCGCACCAGGGTCGCTTCTGACGGACCAAACCGTCTTCTTCTAGGTGTTCTTCATCCGAGAGCACCGAGAAACTGCATATATTCAACGAGCCACCCACCCTCTATCCGTCCTCCAATTCGAACACTGGTGAGTGCGTTGGAACATCAGCGGTAAGATCGTCCTTCTCCTAGAGCTTCGTTTCCCAATTCATTCTTTTTTCCAGGTTATTATGGGTTAATAATTTTATACTTTTTCATAGATGTTCGACGTTCTAAGGCGATAAAATCCCTGTGGTTCAAGTATAGTGATCTCTTAACGTCAAGGTAGGTGTTTTGTGCCTTTCTGTAGCAAGTCAATGAGTATTTTGTGAAAATACCACCAATACCCCTGAACGGGGTATTGCGTGTTTCCTGTTTTTCCCTTTTTGTTTTTCTTCTTTACTTATATGCCTGTGTAGAGGACATTTCTAGTGAATTGTTTGAATTTATTATTCTTTGGATGTTTGGTCCATGCATGTTTTTCCTGTTTACGACCATTTGGTCTAGTTTTGCCGGTAAGGCCATTGCCAGTTCCATGCATAGTTTGTATGATGGTGTGACTGTTCTTCCATGTTGAGATGCTGTAGAATGCTATCCAAGTAGTTCTTGAAGATAATTTGGTCGTTATGCAATGTGATACTTGCTGACATTACATAGAGCATAGAGAACTTAGTGTAGTAGACCATAGAAAGAATGGACGTAAGGGTCTCTCCAGTGTTTCTATAATTTTTGAAGTGAGACCACAGAGGGAATTGATGTTGAGTGATTCCTCAGAGTGTTTGTAGTTCCTCAACATGGGCCACAAGTGTATTGAGATGTTGAGTGCTTCCCCATAGAGCCTTTAGTATGATAGGAGACTATAGGGGGGAATTGACAGTGAGTGCTTCCCAAGAGAGTCTATTCATTATGTAGTTGAACCAAAGGGGTGAGACTATGTGTGCCTCTTGGAGGGTTGCTAGTACTTGTTGGTTGAACCATAGGGGTTAGGAAGTGAGAACTACCCAGAGGGTTGCCTGTTTTTTCTTCTTTCTTGAGTGGTTGTTTCTTGTTTGTAGATTATATGCTAGAAACTGTGGATTGTTACTACTGTGTATTATCCTTTTTACTGCTTATTGTTTACTACTTATTATACTTTACCTTCCATATATTCACTTACTATAAGGAAAATATCTTTGGGTGGTTTCCCACTAGGAATTTTTCTCACACCCTGTTTGGGTCATGCTCTTTGGCCAAAACAGATTATATTGTTACAGGTATAGATAATGGAAAGCGCCCTTCTACTTCCGGATCTTGATTGCACTGGAGCTGGAGAGCATGGTACCAAGTCGAGGCTTGCGATGCTGAGGATTTTCTCATTTGTTTTTCTGATGTACTTTGGTTTAGTACTGTATTAAGCATTTCGACTTGTTTGTATGTTTTTCTAGACATATATGTATCATGCATCATTTACATATATTTCTACTCCAGTTGTTTATTATTAGTATTCTATTGTTATTGTTGTTGGATATTTACTGCTTCTGTAGTTGTATGTGTCGTTACTTCCGGTGTGTACTCTGCCAATGAGGGCATAGTTTCCCCACTATCACACCCAAGGCCTTCGATTCTAGTCAGTAGCCTCTGGCGTTTGGGGAAATGCGCTTGAGGCCATGTGACCGACCAGTTACGGGGCACCTCTAGGTGGCTTCTGGAACCGAGGCGTTACAATTGTACTCTTTGTGTAATATAATTTCATTTATGAGTATTTACATCTTCATTGTACGATCCTTCTTTCAAGTGGTGTATGTTTTGTAAGTTACCAAATCGGAAAGGGAACCATTCACCCTCCTTTTTTTTAAAAAATACTTCTTTTGGTTATGTCTTCTAATTTACATATTATTATGTTGGGATATGTTTTCATATATCCTTATTGAGGTAAATTTTATGTCCAATTGATGAGATACCCTTTTTATCTCATCAACTCATTTTCTAAATTTTAATGTGATGTCGTTAGGCTTTCGAATTTTTTCAAGGGAACTTCTTAACCTAATTTCAATTATTTGGGTAAAACTTGTACTTCTTGAATATGTCGTCCTATGAATATATTTGAATGAATTCTGATTGTTTTAAACTTAATATCCACATATATTGGGTGTATTTATATTTTTCACACATAATTATGTGATTGAATTATCCTTAATTTAAGGATACCGTCTTTATAAGGGATTTCATCTCAATATACATTTCCATTGAGTCTTCATTGTTGTTATGCACCAATTCACTCTTATATAGTTTATATACCATACTTTGTCATATTATATCATTAATACCTTTTTTCTCAGGATATTATAAAGTTTTGATTAAATGTTATTCCTCAATTCTTTGTGTATAAGAGTCTCTCATTTTGTTAAAAAACTCTTTAACAAAAATATAATTTTAAATGTTTTAAAGATTTATTATTCTAAATCTTATCTTTCATTTTCATGTTTTAAAAATGGGGTTGAGTATTTATTTATATATACATTAATGATTTAAAATTATAATTCCACAAACAGCGTCAAAGTGGTATGGGACACTTTGATTCAAAAATATCTTTTAAAATGGTTTATGAAAATTGGTTGATTATTTCAATATCTTGAAATTAGTTCTTGTGAATTCAAATGAAATTTTATTAGTGAAATGTTTATATTTGAAATAATTTATGTTTTATGATGGTACGTGGACATTTTACAGGTGGTTATGAGATAAACCATATGACAGGTGGTGCCGTGAAAACCTGGACGGGTGGTTACTTTATAACCTCTAATGCATTGTGTATGGAAGTCAGCTGTATGGATATTTATGTGCGGAAGTTGACCGTATGGTTATACCATTTAAGTATGTTGATGTACCATGTTACCAATATATGGTATGTGTTCTTTTTATGGGTTTTATGGTAATCTTTTTGTTACAAAATGGAAATTATTGATATTTTATTCAATGAAGAGTATTTACTACTTCTTAATGGAGAAAAGTATTACTTATGATAATGTATTCATGGTTTACCTGTTGTTTTGAAAAACTAATAGATTTCCTTCTTTGTGTAATCCTTATTAAGATTTTTATGATCATCCCATGTTTTGAAATGTTTTTCGTAGGACATAAAGAAGAAAAGTGTCAAGGATGGGATCAAGGAAAGGTAATGATATCTTAAACATGAAACTTGACATGAATCATTTTTAAGAGATTTTGTTTTTTGAAAATAAATGGAAACTGTGTAGAAGTTTCTACTTTGTAATTTTTGAAAAGAAATGTAATAGTTATGACCTAATTCTCTAAAGCTATAAACCCAAAAAGATACTCAATGTGAATTATTCATTTAATTTAGTATTATGAAATGTTTAAGGTTAGGTCCTTACAGTTGGTATCAAAGGTCATTTTAGATAACTTTAGAGGTTAGGGTGTTCGTTAAGCATAAGTGACATTACCATAATGGTTAGGATTTTAGAATGAGACAAAGTTATTTTAGATAAAGTGAATGAGTATAAGAAAACATGAATAAATATATATTAGTGTTTACCCTCCTCTTAAGATATTATATGATGATTTTACTGACATACTCACACTAAGTTATTTGGTTTTAGTAAATGGCAGGATCTTGAAGGCACCAAAGAAACAGGGGATATAAAGAAAACTGTGATAGTTTTCTGAATGAGAAACTGAATGAAAAGGGAGTTGAAATGAGTACACTTGTGGTTCTTCTGAACCAACTATATAGAGTCATGATTGACCACATGAACTTTGGTGATTTTTATAAGGAATCATATAAACAAGAAAAAAATCCCTACAGATGTTCATGTAATAATAATAAAGGTAAGTATGTTCAAAAACCTATGTGTCAAGGATGTGGAATGAAACACCTAGGAAAATGCTTCAAAGGGATGGGAAGATGCTTTAGATGTGGGAATGAAGGTCTTAAAGTAAGAACATTCCATGGAAAAAGGAAGCATCCTGTTGACTCTAGGAAAGGGAAAGAAGATCCTTCTGAGGGATCAATTGAATGTTTTAAATGTGGTGTGCATTGTGATTATACAATAATATGTCCTATGAAGATGTTTTAAGAATGGGATCACTAGGATCATACAAATATTGGTTTACCAATACCTAATGCCATTCCAATTGAGGATGAAGAAACCAACAATGACCAATGCAAGGTATGAATTATTTCTTAACATATGTTTTGACATTATTAAATCTAATGATACGATTAATGATTTTTTTGTTGGAAAGAAGTATTTCAGAATAAGTTAGAAAGTAATGGTTAATGGACCATGATGATTGTTGAATGATTAAGAAGTCAACATATAAGGGATTCAAGTTTTATGGTATATTTTATGATGATGAAATACTTAAAATTATTAATTATCTTTTGATGATGGGATTATATTGGAATACTTTTTATTGTATGTGTAACCCAGAAGTTTGATATATGAAAATTTTATTCAAGGAATAATTATCTTTTATTTTGATGAGTAATGGTGGATTTTTTTTTTGGGAGAATATATGTTTTTATTATAGGCATAATGTTATTTGGTTTTTTATGGAAATGATTAACCTATCCTAGAGAATATGTGATTTGGTTAATTACACATTAGTATGAGACTTTAAGAGTAGTTGATTTTTTTATTTGGAGATAAATGATATGATATAGAGTAGAACACTATGTGACTAAATCCTTCTGAGTTTTTTTGTTACAATCTTAGTTTGGGTTAGTTTGAATAATTTTAAGGACAATGGTATATTGAATTGTAATTATTAAACTTGGGGTACTTTTTGTTGAATTTTGGAGATTAAGAGTAGAATTTAATTTTATAATGGATTATCATTTTTAGGGAATATATGATATCATACTAACAATTTTTGGTTATGGTTAATGTCTAAAGACAATGGAAATATATAGCTTTTTTTGGATTATGTGATTCACTAGAAGTTGATTCATGTGCTTTTGATGTGACCAAGTCAGTTTGAATACTCATCGTTGGGAGAAAAGATGTGTTTGTGGGTGAAATTTAGTAAAGGATGAAAGTCTACATGATAAGTAAGTATGTTTCCTTATGTTTTTAGTTAAGATCATAAATAAATTTCTCAACCATATGAAATGTAACTTAAAACAAAAACTTTGTCTGTTAACGTTTCCTACCGGGGAATCAAAGACAGTTTAACCCATCACATGTTTGAAATTTTCTGGTGGTTAACTTTATCATAATCATGTTTTCTATCACTCTTCATATGAAATTAACCACTTGTTCATTATTACATATCCATTTTTTCCTAAATGTAATCCTAGTATGGGTTATCTCGGGTGACCTTTGTACTTCTATTTCTTTCTTTGTAAGTGATAGTTTTACTGACTCTTTTCTGATGTTGGACTTTTAATGAAGTTTCCAAACCCTGTTCTAAAATTGATAGGACACTATTCCCAAAAGGGGGGAAGTATGTAACATCCCAGGTAAATAAAGAACATGAAATTTTTCATATTTATTAATATTTTTGAATTAAAGGTTACTTCCACTTTAAAAGGGATGCTATGTTCAATGGCGTACCCGATACACAACAATGGGTTTCTTTGAAATCAGACATTGCACACTATTAATATAATATTATTATTTTAAATGGAAATTAACTCATATCCATTGTATTGGTGGGAATGAAAAAAACTCTACAATATCATTATACATATTTGTCAAATATATTTACTTTTATCAAATAAAAGTTATAGGCTTAATATGTGAATGAATCTAATTTTAAGCATAATTTACATTAAAAAAAAGATTTACCGCCATTTAATGGAGAAATATCATTAAATATAGTTTTGGACACTTTAATACATTCTATTTTACCAAAAAATATCCTTCTTTAGAATGGGGACATCAAAATTTACTTTGTGTAAATTTTTGGAATTTTTTCGATAAAGTTCATTTTTTGATAAATAGTGAAAAATATTGTATTTTAATTCAAAACTGCGTTTTAATCTAATTTATTTATATGGTTAGATTATATTTTTAGTTGGTTTCAATGTTTAATTAGAATATATTTTAACCATTTAATCCAATTTTGGTCATTGGGATTAATTTCTCTTTGTATATGGACATAAACAAGTGTCAATATTTTGATAGTTATTGTTTCTTAAAAACATGCTATTTGTTTTAATAATGGGAATTAATTATAAAATTAATTAATACAACTTATATATTTTTAATTTGGTAAAATATACATCATTTTTGGAATTTGGAATATCAAATTTAGCTTAGTGTGAATGTTTTGTATTTTTCTAAAAAACATCAATTTTTGAGGAATAGTGGAACCACTTAGTTGTAATTAAAAAAAACTGACTTTTTCATTTAAATGAAATTTTACCACTTCTGTGAATTAAATTTCCAAAATTTGACATACATGGTTATTATTAGTATGGAAAATTTTGTTTAATAAGATGAAAATAATTTTTGGTGAATATTAATTTTTGACTTTTATTTACCACAGTTAAATGTAAATAGGGTAATTCAAGGTAAAAAGGATATTATAATTATTCAAAATTACCTTAACACGTGTCCTAACCTCATTGGATGAGTCATGGACGACCATGGGCATCCTTGGGTCGATTGGGGGACCCCATTGAGCCAATTATGAATGATAATCACACTTTAGATTAATTAATTTAATGTAAAGGCCAAAATAACATAAACAAAAATCTTTTAGTAAATGAATTTTTATATAGTGTTATATAAGTAATATTTTTGAATATAAATATTTATTAGAAATATATAAATATTTCATACATCCTGGTATTATTTTATAATTTTTAGACATTGAATAAATTAAATTATTTATGACACAATAATGATGTAGTGTTTACCTCATTAATAAATCATATAAATAAATAAGATTATAAATATTAAAATAACATCCAAAACCTGTCCAAATATTATTGGATGACTTTATTTAGACCATAAGTCATCCTATTTTCTATTCTAATGATTTTTGGACCTTTAGAAACCGAATATCATTATATAATAAAATAATATTTTCACACATTCCTAAAGAGCCCCTCCCCCCTTATAAAAGGATACAATTTATAACCAATTCCTCACACCTCTAAAGACTTTTGGTTCGTCCAAACTCTTCCCAATTACACTCCCTACATCCCTCCCTTACACCTTGAAGCCTTACCTTAGGCATAAGGCACTACAACAAACCATTTTGGTTCAAACCAAAGGGAGTTACCCAAATTAAATGTAATGGTTTCTCTTGACTTCTTTTCTTTTATTTTAATTCTCCAACCCCTAAACTATTTTTATTCCCTTATTTTATAACAACACTGATATCCTAAAAATACTAGTAAGTTTTTATGATATGTATTCGATGTAAACATTCCCACACCTCCTTCTATTGGGTGAAGAACATAATTTTTCTGTGGATGGAAAACTAACGCCTCATGAAATGATGATTGTTCAATTACCTCCTACCGCCTCTCATGGTGGCCATTATGATGGAACATTATTTATATATGATATATATTATTTTTATGTTTTTTTAAGCTTCTGTATTTTCCATTTATATCATAACATTATGGTTTCCATTATGGGTAAACACGATAATTTCATTTGAGAAAATGTGGACTACCGCCCCATCAAAGTGATATGACTCGTTAATGCCTTATGTGGGATGTATAACGGATGAAGTTAATGATTTTTTATATGATATTATACTGGAATTATAATATACCTATGTATAATTATGTTTTAATTCCATTAAAATAATAAATAGAAATGAAAGCAGCGTTCATGCGTACATACGACTTACGGTCTCCATGAACGGTGCATTTCATTTCTTACCTCCAAATTATATGTACTATTATAAATATATATATAATAGATATATATGATATATATGATATCTAAATAATTAATATCATTGTAGATATAATGGACTATTTAGAACATGGACAACGTGTAAATATGGGGTGTTTATTTTTTACTCAAGTACCAAATATCGACGAAATGAACGTTATTAACTTAAATGATTACATAATGTTTATAACATGGTAATAAGTTATATTAAAGTAATAATAAACTTGAAAAAGTATCTTAAGAAAGTAGAAATTATCTTTAGTTTATTATTCAGTAGATTAAATAATGAACGGGTCAAGTTGGACAACGAGGTAAGGAGATTTCTTATCTCATTTTCAATTCCATGAGATTTCCATTGCTCACCACTTATTCATTGGATGTGGTATATTTTTATGGCCATTTGATATATATTATCATTATTATCTTTATATTCATGGTATTTTGTGATTCATTTGGTGTTTATTAACATTTCTTTATACGACTCGATTGATTACAAAGAAGTAAGGGTTTTTCATCGCACTTTTTATTCTCGTGAGATTCAAGCCATATTTGCCCCTATTTCATTTTGTGTGGTGTATGTACTACCCATGATTGTACTATTTATGTAATATAATTTCATTTATGAGTATTTAAATATTCATTTTATGATCCTTCTTTCATGGGGTGTATGTTTTGTAAGTTACCAAATTGGTAAGGGAACCTTTCACCCTCCTCTTTTTTTTTAAAAAGACTTATTTTTGTTATGTCTTTTAATTTACATCATATTATGTTAGGGATATGTTATTCAGTATCCTTATTGATGTAAATTTTATGTCCAAGTGATTAGAAACCCTTTTTATCTCATCAACTCATTTTATGAATTTTAAAGTGACGCTGTTAGGCTTTCGAATTACTGCAAGGGAAGTTCTTAACCCAATTTCAATTCTTTGGGTGAAACATGCACTTCTTGAATATGTTATATTATAAATATGTGTGAATGAAATCTGATTGTTTTGCACTTAATATCCACTTATGTTGGTTTTATTTATATTTTTCACACATAATTATGTGATTGATTTATCCTTAATTTAAGGATACACTCTTTATAAGGGATTTCATCTCAATCAACATTTCCATTGAGACTTCATTATTGTTATGCACTAATTCACTATTATATGGTGTATATTATATCCTTTGTCATATTATATCATGAATCCATTTATTCTTATGATATTATAATGTTATTATTAAATTTTATTCCCCAATTATTTTTATTCAAGAGTCTCTCATTTTGTTAAGAAAACTATTTAACTAAAATATTATTTTAAATGTTTTAATGATTTCTTATTATAAATATTTTTCTTTAATGTTCATGTTTTAAAAATGGTTTTTAGTATTTATTTACATGGACATTAATGTTTTAAAATTATAATTCCATTAAAAGCATCAATGTTGTAGGGGACACTTCGATTCAAAAATGTTTTTTAAAATGGTTTATGAAAATGGATTGATTATTTCAATATCATGAAATTACTTCTTGTGATTTAAAATTAAATGTTATTAGTGGATTTTTTATATTTTCAATATTTTATGTGCTATGATGGTACTTGGACATTTTACGGGTGGTTACGTGATAAACCATATGATGGTTGGTGCTGTGAAAACTAGGACGGGTGGTTACGTTATAACCCCCCATGCATTGGGTATAGAAGTCGGCCGTATGGCTATTCCATTTAGTGATATGTGTGGAAGTCGACCGTATGGTTATTTCATTTAAGTATGTTTATGTCCCAAGTTACCTTTATATTTTATGTGTTCTTTATATGGGGTTTATGGTAATAGTTTGGTTACAAAATGGTAAGTATTGATCTTTTATTCAATGAAGAGTATTTACTACTTCTTAAAGGTGTAAATTATTACTTATGATAAAGTATTCATGGTTTAATTGTTGTTTGGATAAACTAAAAGTTTTCCATCATTGTGTATCCCATACAGAGTTTTTTTGCTCATCCAATGTTTTAAAATGTTTTTCACAGGACTTAACATAGAATAGGGTCAAGGATGGGATTAAGAAAAAGTAATGTTATCTTAAACATGGAACTAAACATGAATGTTTTTTTAAATGTTTTTTTGAAATAAAATGGAAACTTAGTAGAAGTTTCTACTTTGTAATTTTTTAAACGAAATGTAATATTTATGACCTAATTCTCTAAAACTCTAAACCTAAAAATATCCTCAAGGTGAATTATTCATTTAATTCAATATTATGCAATGTTTAAGGTCGGGTCCTTACAATAAATGTTATTTTGGATATAGTTTTATATGTTATTATATATGATGTGAAATAAAGTGAAAGTGAACTTAGAATATTAGGATTTAAAGAAAGTGAGAGATAATAAAAAAATATACACTAATTCCAAAACCCACATCATCATAGAATAATCAATGGTATGATTTATATTAGTGTAAGTCATATTTTAGTGAAGGAAACTACATTATATTTTAGTGTATTATAGAAAATATATTATTTTATAACTTTTCCTCCACCTATTATATCATTTAATATTTATTTTCATCATCACATGATGATGGTTTTATGAGTTTGAATTTCTATACTGATTAATTAATTGTTTAAAAATCATTATGTGGATTCAATAATGAGTTATAAAGATCTATATAATTTTCTTTCTTTGTGAAAAATTTCATCAAAGATGGTTGAGAATTAAAATTCAAGGAGAATACTTTTATGGATATATAAACAAGTTTATCCTTATTATAGTATATTACATTTGAATGTTGTTTGAAAGTATCAAAAAATCCACAAAACTGATGCTATCCTGATCTCTTATATTCTCCATGTATTTAAATAAAGGTTATATCTAGTCATGGATTAAAGGAAATACTTCCCTTGTAATGAGATATTAAAGTAGACCATGGATTCCACATGATCCATGAGTTTATTTGATTCTTCTTAGTGATCTGTATGATTTTTTATTGGATCATGGAAAATTAGAGAAACATAGAAAAATATACATTATTTTTTAGTCTATATTAATGGAATGATTCTATGAAATAAATTGTGTAGGTTAATTTCCTAAAACATGTTTTGATAAGTGTTACATGATATAAACATATGTTTTAACTTGTTCATAGATTTTTTAAATAAATGTGTATGAAAGGTGGCATGGGGATTACAACCTTTCAAGACCTTGATACTTTTTACATAGATCAGTGACATGTAAAAGGCTGTGAGGGGGTTATATTCCTTTTTCCTAATGATAAGGAAAAAAGGTGGAGGGGGTGCATTTTTTCTAACATACAAGCAAATAGAGGCCCTACTGCCATTCTCTTTAGTACCTATAATAGGTCACCCCATCCTATTCACTTGATAATTCACCATTCTATCTACATTCAAACCTAAATATCTCTAGAATAAATCTTCTTAATGAATAGGGAATCTGGTGGACTAAAAGAAGTCCAAGTTTTTTGAGAACCTCATTTAGAGGTATTTTTTAATTTAATTTAATGTTATTTATTTATTTAACTGAATTATTTTTAGTTAGTTTGAATTATGTTATTTATTAAGTACTTTAGTTAGTTATATCTAGTTTATATATACTATTTATTATTTATAATAATTAAGTACATATTAACTAATGGATAACATAGGATTAAAAAAATGTTTACATATGACGATTATAAAACTATAATTTACTAATGAATATCAAATGATTAAATTATTATTAAGGAATAATAAATTAAGGATTATGCAATGTTTAACTAATGATTATATAATTTTTAAATAATCATTTATTAATAATTAGAGGATGATTAAGTATAAATTAAATTATGATTAAATTATGTTAATATAATGATTAAATATTGATTAAGGAATGAATAAAGATGTAATGATTCACTATTGATTAAGTAATGATTAACTATTCATTAATTAATTATTAACTATTGATTAATTAATGATTAAATAATAATTAATTAATGATTATAGAATGTTTAAGGGATGAATAAATAATAATTAAGGGATGATTAATGTGTGACTAGGGGATCATTAAATAATGATTAAGGAGTAACTAAATAATGATTAAGTAATTATTATCCAATGTTTAACTAATGGTTAAACAATGTTTAACAAATTGTTAAGAAATTATTATATAATTGGTAATTAATGATAAAATAGTACTTAATTAAAGATTAGAGTCATCTTTTAGGATATAATAAATGTTATGAAATCAGGGTCAAATAACGATTATTTGGTTATATACGCATAAAAATCTATATTTGGATACAAAAATTGGATTTGGCTCTAGCAAAGATGAGCCTGGGAGTAAGAACTCTAAAAATGTGTCCTCGGGCTAGCTCGGTGTAACCTGGTACATGAAAACATGCCATGATTCACACATGGTTTGACACTCTTGGGAGATATGCTTTAGATAATTTTTATTTTCTTTATTAATGAATGGAATACCTTTATGTTGATTAAATATTGTAAAAAGAAAAATTAGTATCATAGTTTAGGATATAAGATGACGTTCTAAAATTTTAGTTCCATGAATATTATATGGTCAATCATCATTTTCAACAGTATTTATAAAATGTTTTAGAAACAGTGGTAAAAATAAGAGAAACACAAAATCTGTTTATTTAGCATTAATAAAAAGAAAATTATGATCATAAAAAGTTATATGGAGAAGAAAAAACACTTTAAATAACACATGAATGATTTACAAAATAAAATAATATCTTGACAACTTTCAATAGAAAATGTTTTGGATGAGATGAGCCTCTCTTTGGAAGTGAGGTAAATTCCAGATTTGTTTTCAATTGGTAGCTTAATGACATATTCTATATGTATGTACATTACTTATGAATTTTCAAAATATTTCGGCCTTCTAATGAAATATAATATTAAATAAATTATATTTCATTAAATTGTTGAAATCTTTTGAAAATTAATATGTTAAGTAAACACATTGGAAATATCTTATTAAGCTAGAAATTGAGAATAAGATAGACTTTGCCTCACTTTCAAAGTCAGAACAATATCATCCAAACAATATTCTATTAAAAATGTAAAGGTATGTTTTGTATTTTGTAATGAATTCATGTGTTATTTTATTTTTTTTCTTCTCCATTTCTCTTTATATGATCATAATTTTTATTTAATCAATGAGAAATAAAATGATTCGGTGTTTTCTATTATTTTTTTACATGGTTTCTAAAACATTCTGTGAATTATATTATAATAATATTTCATATAATGAAACATTAGTATCATATTTTATGTTATAAAAATACATTCTAAAATATCAGTATAATAAATATTGTATGGTCAACTATCATTGTCAATATTAGTTACACTATCATAATCTTGACCAAAAAAACATTTTTGGCATATAGAGTAATGTTTTCCATGTGTGCTGCTATATAGAGGATATTAAAACTAAGAAAGGAGATTCATATAGTACAGAAACAACAATAGTGGCTAGTAAAAATGATTTTATAACTCTAAATGAACTTCAAGACATAATTCATGTTTCCTTAAATTGGGGACATGATCATGAGATCCGGTCTATAAGCTATAGACATTTTCATTTCCAAGATACACTTTGGAATCTAGATTTTCCATTGGTTGTTGATGTGTAGTGGGTCCAAACAATAAATTTATTTCCACAGTGTCAGGTGATACCATGATGGAGTTATATGTTTATGTTTCAACTGTACAACAAAAACATACAATTTTGTGAAGATATATACATACAGGAGTGTTTAAAGAAGGTCCTCCCCAAGAAATTGAGGCCATTCCATATGATTCAGAAGAAGAAAGACTTGAAGTACTTCTAGATATACATGTCATTCCAGATTTTGATAAATATTTTTTTAATAATGGAAAAAATAGGGAAAATAGTGTTATTGGGGAGGGTGTAGTATATGTTGAGGATGAAGTTTCTAGAAATCCATTAGTTATATTGTATCCTCGACCCACAACAAATCATCCCCCACTCTTCACTTCATGGATAGAAGAAACAAAATTTGTTCTTGAATTCGACTGCAATGTTCTCACACCCACAACATAGTTTCCCAAATTTTTACCATATTGGTTTAGTGATATGGAAAAAATTTATACATTTGAAGGTATTTTACAAGTAAATATTCATTAAAATCATGCCAATGATATTTCAAATTGAGAGGCACTAAAGAAATATAGTTCATGAATCATTCCATAAAAATACCTCATACGGTGTGAGAAGTATGGGGATGATTGTAGATTATTCTTAAGGGATATTTTGGACATTACATTTTGATGTTGGAGAATCTCAAAGACTGAGGCACCTCATACTTGAGTTCAGCCATACGTGGCACAAGATCATTCCTCATTTCATGAGGAATTTGTGACAACCATTACCGTGGATATGAATAGTACATGCCACGATTTTCCTATACCCATCATGAAATATAGGATACAACCAACATTTGACTATGAAATTTCCTATAATATGTCAAGGATGGAGAAACAAAAGTAAATTGTGAAGGTATATGGTGATTGGGATGACTAGTGTCGAGTGTGGCTATAATTTCTAGCCATAATGAGACTCAAAAACGATGTTTTCAACCATATTCATTTGAAAAAAATGTGTCCCAAGATAACCGACATGATTCATCTAATTTTCAATTTCATCTGTTCTTCGAGGAATTCCTACCCTATATTTTTGCATTTCTTTTCATCAAATAGTTCATACAAATTGATGGACCATTTATATATGGAATATATAAGAGTGTATTTTTGGTTTGGAAAACCCAATATGGAAACCATTCACCAATTCCTCTTTCCTTTTCCATTTTGGAGAAGAAAAACTATGAATCATGAAGTTTGTTTTTGGCACATATCAAAAACCATTTCACCAGAATTTTGGGTGTATGTTAGATATATGATCATAATTGAGCGATCAATGATGAAATTAATGCAGAACTTGATACATGGACACCCCCAACTTCACATCATCAGTACCACATCAGACACATTTCAAGAAACATGTGGAAAAAACTCTATAATGAACCTATGAGGAAAGAAATACACCGCTTGGTATGAGATGTCTTTGTTATATTTTACTATTTCATTGTAAAGATAAAATCAATTTATATGAAATATGATAGTTTTATTCCACCATAGGATCCATATTAACAGAGGTTTGAAAATTGTTTTGAAAAAATCTGTAAGGCTAATCAATAAGTGTATGATTATATGACGTGGATTCCCAAAGAAAAATGGACATTAGAATATGATGGGGAGAATATTTATGTACACATGACCAAAAAACATTTTGGAGTCCATCAATGGTGTCTTCAAGGGTCTTCGCAATTTACATTTAACATCTCTAGTTCCGGAGGCATTTTATTGAAGTGTAAAGTACTTTTTTGATAAAAAAACTATCCTCATATAGGATTTTGGTATGGGAGAAGTTATGAAAGCCACTTTCAACATGATATTGAAAAAAAATTGAAGAATCATATTACTATCATTCCTTTTCCATCGAGAAGAATCTCTATTTGATGTTAAATAGAATTCAGACCCCATTATAAATAGCATCGATTATACAATGGTGGTATTAATAGAAGTGAGGAAATGCCAATTTGTAAAATTCTAGGCCTTATAGTTTCCATGTGCTCATACAGTCGTAGCATGTGCTACTATGAAATAACATGGGAAACATATGTTGATCCAATGTACCAACTATACACTATTTCTAACTATTATGATGCACCATGGGTGCTTATTGGGGAGTATTGATATTTCACAATGCCTGAAGGCTAGCAGATAGTGATACCTAACATCAACAAGATTCATAAAATAGGGAGACCAAAGTTCAGTAGGATGCATAATTAGATAGACTGGCCTGAAGAACAAGTTCAATGTTTGAGATGCACCATATGTCATCAAGAAGGTCATAACCCAAAAAAATTCCACAAAATTGATGGATCGAGTTCACACTCTCACCAATAATGATGTATTCAATCTTCTTTGGTCCTCTAATATTATTAATTATACAGTGTTAATATAAGATCCTTCATTTTTAAAATTGTCTAACATCTACAAATACTTTTTTATCAAATAATAATTATCCTTTACTATTCAAATTAAAAGGAATATGAAAAATGTATATGTAGTGACATTAATTGACAATCAATCATTCATTTATATACCCTAAAGAAAGCATGTGATAAAATAATAATGAAATATAAAATCCTATGGGAAATCATATATATGTTACAAATCAGACAATTTTCCAATAAAAATTAAGATTAAAAAAACATAATGTTTATATATATGTATGCATATATAAAACCATATCTTACAGAACACCCTTCGCTAGGTAAAACCATATCCCAAAAACACTCTAGAAATATTCTTTGAGAAACATGAAGACAAGACATTTTCTTCTGGTAAAAAATAAATTCATAAATAAATGAATATAAAAATAACATGTCTTAAGTTATAAATGGAATAACATTATGATGTCCATCACATTATATTTACATTTTACACTTATATATTATTTCAATTTTTACATTCATATAGAGGATACTAGACTACTCACTATATAGGATATGCATGTTTCCTTGTTTGTGCTATTGGGTTTGGAGGTTCGAAAAATCAGGGTGCGTCTAGTGCACCATTTTCATCACACATTGCCTCCACATGCCATTATACCATACTAACACTGTGCTGGATTCTACTACATTTCATTATCATATTTCACATTTTTGATAATCAAATAATAAATGACCTCCTAGAGTGGGGGAGACCAAAGACACACACCTTTAACCTACTGAAGGGAGAGATTACGATCAACCTAATGGATGTGGTAGTCCTTATAAGTCATTCTATCTAGGGGAACCCGTTATTGGACCCACCTATGCATACTATCCTAACCTTGTTCAGAGATTTTTAGGCATTAACATTTTGGTCGATGATAGGGCAACAGATGGAGGGTCGATATCGATGGGATGGATTTATGGGAACTTTTATAATTTACCAGATAATTTTGAAAAACAGTCTATCATGCATCATGCACACACATGTATATTATGGATCATTGGAGGAACCCTCTGCACTGATCAATCGGGTATGCCTGTGCACATGATGTCTTCAGGGATTCTGGAGGATTTTGACCTGGTCGAGATGTACAGATAGGGATATTCCATCTTATCTTACAAATCCATATCATTATGCATGACATGTCGTGCATGATATACAGATCTTTGGGGACGTGTCATCCTTCTTTACATTGGGCATGAGAGCATATCCCCTCAATCTGTCCCCCAGCTTTCTAGTAAGTCGTTTTCTATATTGGTGATGCATGACACTACATGTGGATGCTGGTATGGTGATTCGTCGCTATTGGTTTTGATGATATTAGGATTTATTGAATTTAATTTATTATTATATATCAATTTCAATTTTGAATTTTATAGGGTGACTTAGAAAAATGACTTTATTAGCAATCTGACACACTGTTTGGGTGCATATTTTCTCTAGTTTGAATGTATCCTACCCAATGAGGTAAGAATATACAATCTATCATTGTCTAAAAAATTTAATAATAGCTTAACTTCTAGTTTCTAGTAAGGAATTCGTTTTCAAAAATCTCACAATGTGAATTTAGATTTCATATATTCCATAATGAGCTTTATTAGACTAGTTTTCAGCATACTGCACTATTGGGCTTCATGATACTGTGGTTGTAGTGTCACTCATTCAATTTTATATTATTGAGTGGTAACAACCTGATATAGTCATTCACCAGTTTCGATAATTTTATCCCATTCCATTTTCAGCTTTACACCCAAATAACCTTCATGGCTTGAAGTTGATAGGGAGTCAGGATGAGGACAACACCAAACTACATACCGAGTTTCTCAACCTATAGGGAAGACGAGAAGCACTTTGCATCCAGGGTGTACCTATGATGCAATTCCATCATTCATAGTAGGTTGAGTATGATCCATGGTGCATACGGAATACTATACTATGTATTACCAGACACAATAGAGGGATTCATGATTTGGTAAGTCAATAAATTTCAATTAGTTTATTTACTATACTATTTTATAATTCATTTTGATTCTATTTAAAATATACACAATCAGAGAAACTTTTTTGTATGAGTGATCTAGAGAAAGTGGAGGTTGCTATCTTAGCAGCAACCCACACTACATCACTAACACTGAGGCAAGATTATCATCTGATTCATGAGATAATATTCGATAATCCACCATAGATAGTGCAAGTTTCTTCCTAGGGAGTGGTGGTTTATTCTGAGGAACCCCCTCCAACTGTTTCTGATTGAGAGGATCCCTAATGATGACAATGTAGACCACATCACCATGAATATTAGGTCTCACCTATTCCACAGGCATAGGTCAGTCCTCTAGCAGTCAATCCATAGGTGACTGTGGATGTACATCAGGCAGTATGGGATCCATCATTCTTGATAGGATATCTACCATTTTCTTGAACATGGGGTCCAAATCCTTCGCAGCCTATATGGTTCCCATAGGTGATTATGGAGGGTCCTTATATAACATAAGTGGGAGAAGGACCGAGTGAAAACTATGACATCTAGTTGAAACCTCCACCCACTGACACACAAGAGGAGCATGCGACAGATTACATTCTAGTCCCCAAGGGTCATCCCTCTCAAGGTCATCAAACTCTACCCCAACATTGAACTCAGATATCTCAATACAAGTGTGCCATTTATAGACCACCATGTGGGACTGAGTCTCCCTATATACAATGATTGCACACATTCATGAAAATTTAAGTGTTGGTTTAGGTACATCATAACCTTTATTAAAGATTTTAGTTAGTAATTTTATGTGTTTATGATGAGGCACAAGTATGAATCTTATGAAATGTTCCCCACATTTCAAAATGAATTTCATAATAAATTAGGAAATGTTACCAAGATTAATTGACCAATTCGATGTGTTGAATACATGATCTAGAAATTCACTGATCATATGAGAGATTGTGGAATTTTTTCACAACTCACTCCTCATGGAAAACCATAGTTGAATAACAAGTCTGAGATAATGAATCATTCCGTATTGGACTTGGTTCAATCAATGATGAGTTAGTGTGATCTTATTCTTTCATTAGGGGGGTATAATATGTAAGTTGCTTCATTCCTACATAATTATGTTCTATCTAGCGTGGTCATAAATAAATTCTATGATATATTCACTAGTAAATGTACCAAAATATATTTTATTTTTATTTGTGTTTTTGAATCACTCGTATTAAAATTGGGGTCAAATAAACATAAACCTAAATTAGGGAAATGATTCTTTTCTATCTATATCAATGAAATATGGGTTATTATTTCTATATTCTAATAGAAAACAATGATTTTTGGTTTAAACTATTATATTCCTTGAAAATGAATATATTGATTGAGTATCCAGTGGGATAAATGTTGATATTTGAGAAGTTGAGGACCAACAAAATGGATGTTCTCATGGTATGGAAGTCGTGTCTGTCCCATAAAAAATTATAGAAGAATAACAAACTCAATTTACATAATGACCCCAATTCTCTAGTAGGATTCATGAGAATCCGGATATATATGAATTTTTTATGGAAAATGATGATGAATAATGATCATAGATGAGAAATCTACTACATATTGAGAGTACATTACAAATTATAATCCTATTAAATGGTTGAAAGCCATAGAATCTAAAAAGGACTCCAGGCATATAAACCAATTTTGGAACATGGTGGATTGACATGAAGGTGTGAGACCTACAATGTTTAAGAGGGGGTTTAACATGAAAAATAATATATATAGTAGGCTATCTGCCTATAAATAACAACCAGTGTAAAATGTTACTAACAATTAATGGTATTGATTATAAAGAAATATTTTCATCTATTGTGATTATAAAGTCTATTAAATTATATCTTATAATGACCTAGATCTCATATCCATATTAATACATAATATTTATCATAAACATCTATATATAACTACAAAAAAATATGTGGTCCCACATCTTTTGGAATTAGGTACATGATAAAAACAATAACATAGTCTTTTATTCCCATCTACACACCTTCTCTTAGACCACACCTTACTCTTACTACATAGAATATATTGAATACATACATAAAATAATTTGTGTTCCATAAATCCCATTAATGTTGTTATAGGATAAAAGTGGATAATATATCATTAGAGTCAATAATAATAGAACAGAAACCAAAAGGGAATTATTATAAAATATCACTTAAAAACATGGCATAAGAGTCAAATATCATAAGTCCATGGTAAAAATAAGAGAGTGTAAAGAGTGGCACAATCATAGGACATGTGATCATACTTTATACATTTAGTTATCTAATAATGACAAAATAAGTGGTATTTGACAAAATAAAATGAAGAATAAAACCAAGTATAAGTTATTTCTATCAATTTAAATATAAATAATAATATAAAAACCCATATATTTGTAAATAATAAAACATGTATAAAGATTTTTTTTATTGAAGGGCATCAGGAACCATGTTTCCTTTCGGTTAATTTGAATGTTTGTAGGGGGGTTCCATTTTTCTTACACATTTTTATAGAAGAATTTACCTACCCATTTAAAAAAATAAGAAATCACATAAAAAAAGATGACAAAACCTACATCATAATCTATATAGATATATGTATTATATATTTTTTATAATAAGAAAATATTAAAGTATATATTAAAAAAATGAGTAAAAATGTGTCAAGGGATGTGGTTATAGTTTATTAAATATTATTATTTCGTAATAAATTAATTTTTTGGTAGTTGATGATATTAATATAAATTATCCTTCTATAATATACATGATAATGATTGAAAGAAATCTAATAATATTTGATGTGTTAATAATGAATATGGAAATCATAAGGGAAGGGATGAAATAATACCTTTCCAAAATACTTTCTCAACCCTCTATCTATGTTAATAATAAGGAGATAGAAAAGGTTGAAATATAGTCAAACTATGTTGGAAATATTATAGAGTTTGACCATGATATAGATTAATTAATAATATTTATACAATAATATGAATCTCATCCTTGTCAAAATTGAAGGAGTTTCTAGATACAAAACTTTCTTTCTAATGAAAACTAAATATCTGGAGGGTATGGATGAATTATATTATACTTATTTCTTTATATAACCCTTACTATGGATCTTGTTCAACAATTAGTCTGAAAAAATCAATCAATAAAAATATATTTGATCTGACAAATAAAATAAAGAGGGAAATAAGTAATTTTTACTTGGTTTATCAGAACTAATCTATTTTATGGAGTATACAACGATGATGTGCTGATGTACCAAAATCACAAATCATGCTACTTGTACATAGTGTTCAGAGTGGAATAATTGAACACCTTGTTACAACCACTCACATTTTGAGAAATTAATTCTCTCTTGACTGAATTTTACTCACTTTTACTTCATAATATTCTTTAGATACTCTAGATCAACTTAGTTTTCTCCATAAATGGTGTTCCATGATGTTTTTCTTTTATTTAAATGATAAATTCCACATTAACACCAAAATTCTAGGTGGTCTACTAAAGAATTGTTTTAAAACCTCTTGTTTATAAATGATGTTCATGAAAAAAATATTCTCACCAAATTAGTTCACATCAATTCAAATCTATATGAATCAATTGGTGACACAAAATCCTTTTCACAAGGAATAAATTCACACGAGCCTTACCTGAAAACAAATCACATAACCATTTTATATTCTGTCTTCAATCCATTATCGTAATGATAATTAGTTCCCTTTTTATTATAAAAATGGATATGTAAAAAAAATTTGAAAAACAAATCTTAATTTGAAAAATAAAATTACTTAATGTCATTATGTATGCATAAACAATTCTATGAGACCACATGTTTCCAAAGAATTTATGGCTCATTTGTGCAAGAATCCCTAGTTTTGTTTAATTATTTATACAATAAACCTAAATAGACTTCAAAATCCTTCATATCGCTTCATTTTAGAATAAACCATGATATTTACTTCTCTAGAAAGTAATCAATATTATTTTCAATAAAAAAAATAAAAAAATACATTTAAATCAACATGAGGTGTTTTTACCAATAATACATACCTTTGGGTTGGTTTAAAACACTTAAAAATACTTAAAAACCTACTGAAATTTATTTCAAACTTTCCCTTAAAACACTATTATCTCTTTGAAACTATATATATTGATCACATACTAAGATAACATTTACTATAAACCTGCATAAGTCAAAAACAATGTAAGAAACAAGAGTATCCTGAAAATCAGGTCGATGAATTGCTCTATTAAGATCAATCACCATTGGTTATTTTTAAATCATTCTCACCCCTTCTTTGGTTCTTTCCATACATTATCTATCCACATAATAAAACATAAAATTTATCTCCCCATTTACATAACTTTTGTAAGATAATATCCCCTCTATAAGGTTGTGAGAAATATTTTATCCCCCTTTATTATCAAATTAAAAGGTCAATCCTATGTTGTGTTCCTAGGTAAGGAATTTCTCATGATATATTTGAAATGTAGCTGGGTAGGAACATGATAAAATATCACTAACTAATTATAAATTCTCTCATTTATGAAGTGATAAGTGATTTTAATGGTCTTTATCATTACGTGATGAATGATATTTTTGATATGAGTTATGACACTTGAATTTTCACATATGATCCTAATATATGACTTTAATTAAGCTTCGATATCAATAAGTTGTTGTTTTATACATAATAGTTGAAAACAATATTGAGTATTAAAAATAAACATCAAATATATACAGATCAATGAAATATAATCTTGTTTTTTTGAAACATTATAATAGATGATATTTTAAGATAAATTGGACTTCCTAATGTGAAATTAAATCATATATTAAATATTCTTAATCGATATTTGTATATCACTATAATGTAAATCCAAATTAATTGATTATTTGATAAAAAATATTATTCTCTTCACTAATATAACATTACAATCATTATGATTACTTTTGTATAACCTGAAATGAAAAAAATATAATACAATGTTAGGTATTGTCATTTTTATGTGTTAAAATCTCTAGATTATATTCCTACTCTACATGATACAAATCTTTATATCTTTATCATCCCTTAATATCCTCATCCTGATAAAAATTAATGTTTTCATTACCATATAATTCACTATTCAAAAGCATTTTATAACCTCCATAGAATATTAGGATTGTGATATGAATGCCCTATTCTATTCTTGTATCAACTAAAAAAGGAAATATTTTACATCTACATTAATTGACATTTCTACCTCACATCTCATAAATTCTAAAAATTACATGCATTTTTCCATGTTCGATCCTCCAAATATTACATCTTCAACACATATGAGCACTAACATCCTTTGATCACTCTTCTTTTTAATAGAGATATTATTACTAATTTCAATACATTGAAAACCAAACATCTTCTTGTAAACATCTAGTCTATAATATTATGCACTTAATGATTGATTAAACCCATAAAGGGAGTTTTTCATCCAAGTAGATTTTGTCTCATCATTATTTATATAAAAACATTTTGGTTGTTTTATGTATACCTCCTCTTTAAGTGATAAATTAAAGGGTGTTGATTTAACTTCCATATGGAAATACTAGAATATATTTTACACTATTAGGTATCAGAATAATAAAAGTATTTTAAACCTACTCATAATAATTGTTTCATCTATATGGACACCCTCAGTTTGGGAGTATCCCACAAACATTAGTACTTTCTTATTTCAAATCATTATTACGTATTCATTTATCTTGTTATAGAAACCCCATTTAGTCTTCATGAAATTATTATCTACTAGCCTTTATGTAATCTCCCATAACTATTTCTTCTCTATTTGGTCATGCTCTCCACACATTGTCTAAACCCAATTCCCATATTTACAAACATACTCAACACTATTGTGCTTTACATGCACTAAGAGTGAAGTTGTATTTATAGATTTCATTGTCCTCAATTTTATTTTTGCTTTATGGCCATAAATATTATTATTATAATCAATTCAATATATGTTTCTGGTATTTTAAATACTTTTTGATATGAATTTATTGTTCCAACAATCAAAATCTTTGTTAGAGTCATCCTCAACCCCTTATTTTCCTTTAATGATAATCAAATCATGGTTACTATTATCCTTAATATTCTCATAATAATGACATAAATTATGCTAATTTTATACTACAATAATTTATTGGATTTAAAAAATCGTTGTAATCCATTTTTTATAACACTAATATGAATTTAACTTAGGTATGTATATAAGAAAAAAACTTAATCTACACAAGACTCAAACATAATATTTTTTTACTTATTGAGAATAATGCACTCACTTTTGAAGATTATAAAGTATTTCGGCATTGGATTCCACCTACACCACATCTCATATGGAGTCTTTTATTATTTTTTAAAAAATAAATCTTTTATCAAATTTAGAACTATTTTAGGAATATTTTTTTCAAAGCATCTCTCATTGGTCTTTAACTATAAGAATCTTTTTATCTGTATTCTTTATGATTTTGTTTCCCCTAAAAAAACAATTTCATTTAGGAGTCCTCAATGATGATATTTCTTCCATATCCTATTATTCTCAAGATATTACTCTTCCTAAAGACTGGTAAATTTTGTTCCATTATCATTCAAAAAAATTATAATTTTATACCTATACATATTTTTAGACTTCCTATAATAATAGAAAATTAAACTAAATACATTAAAACTATAGTAGATAACCATTAACCATTCCATTTTTATTTAGTAATCAATAAATAACGCATAATATTTGTTCCCATTAAGGGACCTTGGGGGTATTGGCTCACACATATCAACATTCACCAATTTATTAAAAAAAATTATTTTCATGTCTTTCGTATTAAATATATTCCAAATAAAATTCCATTTGTTATAAACACTGCTTGTGTATGTAGGATCATGAGATAATATTGGGATTCCATGAGCTCCATTACTCTTTACTAGATATTCTTGGATTTTTTGGCACAAGTGACCAATTATTCAATTCAATATTTTTTTCTTGGAAATGACGAATATATCCTATTTTCTAATAATAAGGTATAGACACCCCATTGCAACCTTCCATTACATTACAATGAAATTCTCATTCCCATTAAGGACAAATTTCTTATCATTTAAATTCACTGCATATTTGGAGCCATACAATTGACTAACAAATAGATAGTTGTGACCAATACCTTCAACAATCATGACATCTTGAGGTCTCACATCAATACCCCAAATTTATATTTTCATTATCCAATAATTTTTAAACCTTTTTCATTTACAAATCATATGACACATTATTTATCATGTGATACACCCCAAAAAATTATTTTCAAATAATACTATTCAATATGGATTACTTAACATGTAACATCGATCTTGAAGATAACTGTAACATACTATAAAAATATTATTTTAATACGAACATTATAATCTATAAATTAAATCTTGAGTATTAATAGGAATAATAAAAATATGAAAAATATGCATATTTTTTTATATAATGAAATTGTATTGATTAATTCATGCAAAATATTTACTCAGTTTATAGTATAGTAATTTTATTAATATGTTATATTCAAGAATGGTTTTTATTATATTTTTTATGTAGAAATTATAATTGATTTATTAAATTTTTTTAGAAATTTTATTTGGTTAAATGAATATACTTTTTTAAATCAAGATGTGAATATTATTTTTGGGTGATGTTTTGAAATTTTTCTTGAAAGAATGATTTTTGATTGAATATTGAAAATATCATTTTTGTAAAACTATTATTTAATTTAATTAAATAATATAATTTTAATGTACCATTATATATTTAATTAGATGTTAAATTAACTTATATATAATTTTATTATATATAATCATATTAATTATATAGGAATAATAATTACACTTTATTTTGGTATAAGTTAATTTTGGGTTTAAAAATAAATTTCTCTAAATACTATTTTTCTTTGTGTTTTAAGCATTTACACTAAAATTTATTTCTGATGTTCTATAAATTTAATTTTGAGAAATAGATTCATATTTTGAGTCATGAAATTCAAATATTACAAGTAGGACCCTTTTATTTTTTGTCATTATGAATAGTTACTTTTCTAAAGATTTGTCACCTTAGTCAGGGAAAAACAAGTATGACAGGGTTAAGACTATGATATATAGCATTAAAATTTCTCTTAGACATTCCTTTATCCTATAGGATAAGTTTTTTTCAATAAAATACATACTAGATAAAAATATATAGATATTTATTAATAGTTTCCATTGATTATAACATTAATTTTATTTTACGAAAAGTATAAATACAAAATGACACTCTCTTGATTTTAAATAATCATATATATAGTTTCATAGGAATAAAAACGTATAAAATAATATAAAGGCTTAATTTTAACATAAAAATTTATTATGGAAATTTATTTATAATTTTTTATTATGGAATAATTACTTTAAATGCTTACATAATGTTGAAAAAATGTTTTCCCAAATAGTGGAAAACATAAGGTAGAGGATTAAAAAACAATACTATTAATATCTTTTTGATGAATTTCGTTATTACTAGAATTTAATAAAAAATTATAAAGTATAATTAATTTTAAATTTGATGAGATTAAAATTATATTGATTTACTGATGTCTTCGAAGCCAAATTAAATTAATAGTCCAAGAAATGACATTAATGATATTTCAAGTTAAGAAATATTTTATTAAATGGTTAAAAAATAAAAAAAAAATACTGAAAGAGGAAACTTTTCCGAAAAATGGTCTAAAATATTACCCATGGAATTTTTTTGTGGCACTTATAAACTTATAAGTAAATTTAGAAACCTTAATGGAAAAAAGGTGTGTTATAGTTAAGGTTAAAAAGGTTCAATGAAGGGGTTAAAAAAATATAATGTTTAAAATGACAGCAAAACCTATATAAATTTTATTTGACAATGATATTTTAACCTCATACTATTTTTCATTGAATTAATTTCCATTTTATATCATATTAATTTATAAATACAGTACTTATATTAAAATATTTTATGTAATTATTTGTGCCTTATCTCTTCACTTATAAAAGGGAACCTTCTATCCTTATTTAAAATTTTGGAGCTATATAGATCAGAAAATAATTACTATAAAAAAATTTATATTTATTATATTTATTATTTATCTTCTTATCTTCTTATAATGCCAGTATACGAAGGCTTAATTTATATGCCAATGGAGGTCTCTCAATGAATAAGTAATTTTCATACTCGACTATTTCCAAGATTATTTTTCCGTCTCTTAATGATAAATATGTCATATCAATCCAAAAATAAATATTATAGTATCATAAATATACTGAATTTTTTTATTTTTATTATTATTATAGTAAAACCATTCAACGCTTCCTTTACATTAACTTGGGAAAGAATGAAACACTCATGTTTATGTGTAGACTACCACCTCTACATAGGTGTGCAATTAATTTTCAATAATTTCTACACAAATATATTGATAATTGTGGATCTACTTAATATATCTTATAGTTATGATGTAATAATGAACATTTAATAATTTCAAATTATTGACTTTCTTTTATGTTTTCTCATTATAAAGTGGAAGTATCATAAATGTGTATATATAGACTACCATGTACATTAGCGATATATGTCATTTTCAATATAAACCATTTTGGGGTGGTCTTAAAAGTATATATAATGAAAATATGTAATTCCTATGATAATAATAATCTTATTTAAATATAATATTAATATTATATCTTGGAATTATCATACTAATTAAATCATTATAACACACTTTTATTAAGGTATATTTTACCACTAACATGAGTTACATTTTACTATTAGTGAAATTATAGATTAAAGAATTTTTAATTATATTGATATTATTTAATAATATGACATTCCTGACATGTTTTATATTATTGAGATTATGTAACCATGATCGAATTATAAGGACCAGAACATAAAAAACAAAAAAACCCTAAAAAAGAAATAGTTAACAAATAGAATCATTTATTTTCATACATAATTAATAATAAATTGATGTTCAAATGTTAATATTGGGTCATATATGATATTATAATTATGTAAATTATTGTGGTATATAATTACAATAAATATAGATTTATTATATATGTAGTTAGAGTTCTTGAAATTCAATTAAAACTTAAGGTAAGGGTTTTTAATCATAATTTGTTTCTATGAGATGTATTCTATATTCACCACTTATTTATTTTATGTGTTAACATAATTACTGTTTGATATGTTATTTAACTAATCTATTTATATTAATGGTATTTAAGATTCATTTTATTTTTTTCAAACATGGGGTTTATGTTTGAAATTATCCAAAATGGTAAGGGTTTTATTCCACAATCTCGTTATTTTCTAAGATTATTTACACATAAATTTATAATGTGGAAGTTATGTTATCTATATACAATAAATATTATGTAATTTACTCAATTATTTTTATTTCTGAGAATAGAATGTTTTATTTTTCATTTTCATCTCTCTAAGTACACAAATGTCTGGAATAATTAATTTTTATGAAAAAACAACTTTGATTTCTTTTCTATTGAGATTATTTTATTCCACGTGAATAAGGGTACCAAAACATGATAATTTAATTTTAAAACCATATCATAGGTTATAGACATGAGTCATATAAAAAATATATATTATTCACAAGACATGAATCAAAATGGAATAATATAACATGAAACATGAGAACATAAAATTAGCACAAGGCCTAGATTTATGGAAAACACTTAAACATAGAAAATAATTTTTTAATAGTTCAAGGATCATTTACAGGACTAAAATAATTGAGTAGGTTCATCTCCCAAACCATATTAGTAGTCAATATTCACTTCCAATACTATTATACTGGATATAGTCCCTTACCAAATAGGGTTAACTCCCCATTCCAGTCCCATTTATCTCATGAGATATCAATCTTTACCCAATGCATTAGAGGGGGATATGGGTCACACCAAAATTTGGTTATAATGTTACCACCATCCTTGGTTATAACATAACCACTGCCACATAATGATAACCATACATATGTTTTACACAAGTTCATAAAACATTCAATATATTCAGGCCCAGGAAAATAAATGGGTTTTATATGAATTATATTATAGCATAACCGTTGAAAATGAAATGGGATTCACATATATTTATCCTTTCATCTGAGCATTGCCTGTGAAAAAAGAAGTGGACGTCATAAATTTTTTATCATGGTATAAACCATGGAAAAGAAACAATATTCATAGATATATTTTTTATTATAAACAAAAATCATCTAGAGAAAGAAAAAGAATTGTATACTTGGATAATATCCCCACTAAATCATAAGTAACATTAAATGTTGTTATTTTTTTTATTGAAAATGATTTGTAATGAACACTTGTAAAATTTATTGAGGAAAATAACATTTCTTCGAAAATAATATTTTTAAAACTACAAATTCATAAAATATTTTAGAAATAAATTTAATTGAAATAACTATAAAAAACATAAACTATTCTTTAAAAACTTTATAAGATAATTTATTAAGGAAAATTTAATTTCTTCTTTTAAACCCCGCTCTTTAAACCATAAAACAATTTGAAAATACTTTTATTTTCATGTAACCTTTTAAAAATTATGTTAATAAAATATTATTGAAATCCATTTCATAAGAAAACCTATAAAATATATAAATTAATTCTTAAAAATTATTCATCCATGATTGTTGTAAATTTCATACATGTCATACACATTAAAACAAACATTCGTTTCACATTTTTTGTAAAATGTAAATTGGAATTGTTTAGAAAATGACATGAATATTCCTTTCCAAACATTTTTTAAAAAAGTTTAACATTGGAAAAAATTTATTTAATAAATCATTTTTATATTTGTAATAACATTATTGAATTCTTTTAGAGAACATGGTTTTAGAAGAAAAAGGGATTTCGATCGAAGATAGAAATAAAGATTATTTTAAAAAAAAATTAATTTTAAGTGTTGAGTACATAAAGAGTGTAAATGAAGGGAAAACTTATATTTTAATAACAAAACCTTAGGAGAAGAACAATCGTGAGTTTATTAAGATGGGTCATAATATTTTATCATCAGAAACATAATCATAAACAATCCAGATAAATGATGACATTATATCATAAAACCCTTACCAAATTGGTAAAATTGAATTATAAGCCCCATGAAAGAATAGAATTCAATGAATATTAAAATATCATGAGTTTTGTAACATCCTAATACATTGATCAGATAATTTTACAAATTTTATTAGATGGTTTTTTTTAAAATCCATAAATGTTATTATTATGGGTTTACTACAGACAGAATAACAGTTACATGTTGGGTACCTAAAGTACACATCATGTACATGGTGATGGTTTCAGAAAGTGGATTGGGATATCACATAGTGAATGGGGAGATCATGTCGTGATCTGGTAAACACCATGTACCTGAGGTACAAGTCATGTAGGGGATAAATAGTGCGTTTTAACCAGAGGAAACATGTCTTTCAGTATAACTTATCCAACATGGACTACAGAACATGACCTAGGGGTATATGTCATGACCTAGTCTGTGTTGAGTTTTAAATCCCATACTTGGATGTTTTTCTCGGTCCTATTCATTATATACCTCTTTTTTCTCAACCCTATACCCTTCATAGGAATTTTTATGAGGCTCCCCTTTTTCCAGTTTGATTAGAACAGTAGTGGATCATTACTTAACTTTCAGTGTGATTTATGGGTATGAGTTCTCTATAGTTTTCTCTCATTCTTCGAGTTTCCCCCTTATTTAATCATGGCTGTTCAGTGGATCATCTATGGATTTATGGATCTGTGTCATTTGGTGTTCTAGCTTGCTACTAGGTACATTTTTGGGGACTCCTTCACCTTTTTTCTTATTGGTGGGTATCATTGCGAGTGTCATTATTCAAGAAAGAGGTAGGTTGTTCCGTCCTGATTTTCCATGTCTATTACCATCGTATTTCATGGTTTATTTCATTTACTCATTTGAATTAAAATTCTCAATATTTATTTAAATTTAATTTATAAAAACCAATTTTGGTGAATTTGGTGATTATGAAATGGTTTTGGCATGGGAATTTTGAAAACCCACAATTCTATTGAATTGGGGTGGGTTTATGGATATTTTTTGATTTAAATTATTAAATTTAAATTTTGGATTTGATGGAAATGCTTTCAATAGAATGGTTGAATTTAATTAGGAAAACGAATGGTGAAAATGAAGGAATTGGTTTTGAATGAATTTCAAACATGCGAATATTTAAAATGAATTGATAGAAACCCAGTGGTTTTATCTAGTGAGAAAGGCAAGTTTTTGAATAAAACATGTTTTTTTTAAATGGAAAGAAATTTGTATTTTTTAAATGGATGGATGGGATTTTTTAAATTTTAAGAATTCAAAAAATATTTCTCCCATCATGTAAGAGATCGTGTTAGCTTTAGGTATTTAGAGTTATTTGGATACACTCTACGCTACGACAACATTCTAAAACATATATGTAGTGTGTCACATCCCCAGCAGATTGGGGATGATTCTCCTTTGGCTAGTGTCATAGGGATGTGGGTATACACATTTTAATGAGTTCATAGAGAGAGTGAAGAATCCAATAATTGTTTAATACTATCATATCATTTGGAAAATGACCATGTTTCTCTCTTTTATATTTATATTTGAGATATAAATGTATGCCTATGTTTGTTTTAAATTCATTACATGGATTCAGAATTTATATATACTGCTTTATATATATGTTTTACCTTAACCTATTTTTAGGAATATTCCATCACTTGAAATTTAAATCATTGTCTTTGAATGAATTTTACATCATTTTGAAAATGTAGATAATGTTTTGTTTAAATATGATTTTAAATTGAGAAACCTATTTATTGTGAAAAAACTGAAATCTATTATTTGGATAATTAATTTTTGACATCTGTTATGGAATCTCTGGTGGTATCCTACATGGATTATGTTAACACCCTAAATTTGTTTCAGGTGTGTGTATACATTCTTCTTCCATTCATGATCAAAGGGAAGGGATCTCTTAGAGGTGGATCCAAATGTTGAGCTTCAGACATGGTGAGTTGTGTCCTTAGTGAACTTGGGTATATTTTATATTTTAGTACCTTCAGTAGTAGTACTTTGGCTTTTATGCCTCTTTTTATTCTGGTACTTTTACACCCCATGGAGTTTTCCTATTGATATTCAAACTTTATTTTAGCTTTTATTATGTGTTCTTGTGGATAAAATGATTCCCACTTATATGTTTCCTGATGCTTGGTGCTTGTCACGAACCGACCCTACCCGGGCTCGAGCCGCAACTACCCCAAGCCTGCTTTTATAGGCTAGGGGTTAGCGACTAGCGCTGAAGGCATAATAACTCGGGGAGGACTTTTCCTAAGTACCTGTACACACACACACACAAAACACTCAATGAAAAAGTGAAGAGTAAAAGAAAAGACAAGTAAAGAAAAGTACCAACTGCTATAATTAACCACAAGAGTGCATCGACCTCTAAACAATACAAAGTAAAAGATGAAAAGAAAAGTAGCAAAACACATGCCCAACCATAAATGTGCCACAACCTAGCAACAGGTAAAAGAACAACAAACAGCTAGGAGGGTCCCATACCTAGAACCCGACAATGACTGTCGCACGCGGTCCAAGCTCCCGACTCCTAAGCTCCTATGACGTCACGACCAACCAGTCCGTCGTCTACAAGGGGACACCAAGTGCGGGAAAATCCCAAGCAGGGGTGAGTATAAAAATACTCAATAGGATACCCCAAAGGCTCGAGATAGCAACAAAGGAGGTACTTAAGGGTGACCAGTAGAGCGAACAAGAAAAGTAAACGAGTACAAAAGAAAGTGCAGTAAAGAGTCTAGCACAACCCAACAAGATAAATGAAGTAGACTTGTCCAAACACAAGGAGCAGGAAATAGTGATAAGATGAAATTCCAGTCGAGTCTTCACTACCTACAGCAGGAGAGTAGACTGTTCCAACCACGAGAAGCTAGACATGGAAATAATGTGGCATACCCCTCACGTCTGCACCTCACCTGGAAGGAGTGTAACCAAACCCTAGAAGTGGGTATCGGGACAAGGTATATACAAATTCATATGCTCAACAAGAAGCCCGAAACAAGGCCGTAAGGGGATATCCATCCCGTATATCAGCCTAGGAAAAGAGTGTCGCCAACAGTCCCAGGAGTAAACACCATCGATGCCCAGCATCCCGCACATCTGCCCCGAACTACAAGTCGAAGGGCTCAAATCACCACACCTCGATACTATCCACTTTGGGCGGCACTAACTCGCCCACATGGTTTTAGGTCACATCACAAGGACGCATCTCGGTGGGGAAAGCGCTCCTCGTACTTGAGAGTTCTGGGGGAATGTCAAACCACACCACGTCACTGCATCACAGTCGAAAGTTCTGCTCAAAGTCGACAGGTGACCCCCTGCCCAGCCCCGCTGGAGGATCCCTGGAAGTTAATAGGTTCCCACTACAGGGAGACCCGACAAGAGTTGACGGGTGCCACACTTCACAGTCCCGTAACAGGGTAATCCACTAGAGGGCGACCCGCCTAACGTCGGCGACGGGACCACTGTCCAGCCCAGTTGGAGGTAACCCGGCATCGGGGACCACTGCCCATCCCAGTTGGAGGTAAGCCCGGCATCGGGGACCACTGCCCAGCCCAGCTGGAGGTAAGCCCATCATCAGGGACCACTGACCAGCCCCACTAGAGGTAATCCTGGCATCGGGTACCACTACCTATCCCCGCTAGAGGTAAACCAGAAACTACTCTGGCCATCCCTGTTGGATGGTACTGCTCGGTGAACACCGCTATACTGGCCATCCCTACTGGATGGCAACCCACTAGCACCCTGCTCGAAACAACCCCAGCCCTGCTGGTAACAACCTCATCCCTACTGGAATCAACCTTAGCCCTGCTGGAAACAACCTCATCCCTGCTGGTAACAACCTCCTGGGTAGAGGATCGGTGCCCGCGTAAAGTGTTGGTCACACCGAATCCACAAGAACTCTAGCAGGGGTCACGAAAGAATGGGAGAAACTCCCTAGGCCTCTCAAGGCGATCACGCTCCAATCCGCTGAGTCACTGTCGAAGCGGACTGAGACAAATCATCCCAGAAAGTGGGAAAACACCCACGCAATATGAGCACACGTAGTTGCAAACGGTGCCGCAGTCCGGTGAAAGGGCACGGTACTGAACCCCCTCACAGCTGAAGAAACAGAGGAAACGAACCATCTCTGTCAGCCAAAACATCAAGAACGAAACCAGGGGAAGACCACTCAACCCTGTTGGTCAATCAAAAGATCACCGGGCCAGGGGAAACTCCACCCTACTAGTCAAACAAACAAGTAGAGAGGGACCCTCTACGTCGTGAGAGGTCAAAGTCCATAAAGCAGAACATGGAACGTACATGGTTCCTACACGACGTGTGGAAACAAGTCAACCCCAACTGAGTGATCAAACGTCCTCAGGTACAAACAACCACATGTACCTATAAGCATTCCTGTATACTCCTAGAGTATACCACATTCCAGCCCAAAGTCTATCGTGCACACGACACCCAACATCAACGCGAAGGCGTGACGTAACAACGCAAACCTACAACCTCAACGGCTGAGGCACAGTCAACCATATCTCTTTAAACACCAACCTCACTCTCCCAAGAGTGCACACAATCACACGCCAAAGGCCCGCTACAAACATGGTAGAAGAACCGTCACCGGGGAACCTTTCACATTTCCATATTTAATAATATCGCGCAAGAGGCTCCGCACAACCAAATAGATCTCACCGTTGTAATCATCGTGAAAAAACACGCGAGTTAGACTACTTACTCGCCTCAAACGGATATCCGATGGAAACTCACCAACAATGTCTCACACCAGAACGTCCTCCCATGATCCCGAGCCTCAGCCCCGAAAATAGTCTTGTGCATCACACCAATGTGATCCCCTCAGGAAAACACGTCAAAAAGACTACTCACATGAGCGCAATGGTTATCCGGAGAAAAAGATGCATTCCAGCGCACCGCACATGAGTGGTTCATTGTGGGACTCCCATCCTGGTCCCGAAATACAACGAACGGATCTCACTGTTGCAATACCCTAAAAAAAACACCAAAAAACGACTACTCGCATGCCCCGAACAGACGCCCTCTGAAAAAGTCATGAAACTCTGCATGAAGCTCGAAATACAGGCCATTTGGCCCACGCCTCAACTCCGACTTCGACGCCTAAAACCACCCTGGAAAGCTTCACCCCAGCACCAGGGTCCCAACACCACTGACGGCGCTCAAAACGGACGTCAGACGCGTCCGCGCCGTCCAAAACAAGATTCCCGGATAAACGCATGTCCACATAACGGTCATGCCGTGGACCCAAGACCCTCATTTTGGGAATTAAAATTCCCCAATACCAACTCAAAATATTCCTCCCATTATAAGGCACGCACCGCCGCAGACAGCTCGCAAAACCGACTCCCGGTTCATGATTTATTAAAATATAAATCATTTTATAATAATAATAATAATAATATATTATTATTATTATTATTATTATAACCTTATTCTTTTTTTATTATTTTATTTTCTGTTTTTTTATATGAAACCAGGACGGCTGAAAGGCCAGTCTTCTTCTCTCAACAGGACCTGCAAAAGGAAGGTTCTGGTCATCCAGCTGGGGTCCGTAGACCCTGGTCTTCTCTCAGGCACACCGACCAGCAAGGGCCGGTCGGCCCTGGTCTCCGCCTGCTGGCGCCACGGCCGCCTGCTGCCACTCGACCACACCGGGCTGCCGCACTCCACTGCTCAACGACACCCGGCCGCCGCTCGACCACACCGGGTTGCCGCGCTCCGCCGCTCAACAAAACCAGACAGCCGCGCTCCGCGTGGCAGCTCCGCGCCGCGCCACCGTCCTGAAGCTGACACTGCCCCATGCTCCCCCGATCGTGCTGACGCCCGCCGCCATCGCTAGGTCTCACCGAAGAACCCAGAACCGTCGGAAAAACCAAATACTCGCGTACTTCGCCAGAACGTTGTGGGCAGCCCGGGACTCGGAATTGAAATCCGAAAGATGCGTCGGAAAGAGTATAAAATATAATACAATATTATGGGCTTTTTTCGAGGATCAATCAACAAATTGATGAATTGAATCGAACTCAAAGTAGGTGCGGGAATAAAATTGAAACCGGAACAAATCCTACCTTGATGGGCTTCGCCCGAAGCTTCGCTGTGATCCGTCGGATCCATGCCTTGCCGGAGCTGTCTCGCCGGAGTGGAGAAGGAAAGGGAGAAGCTCCTTGAGCCAGAGAAGAACAAGGGAGGGAGGAAGGTGGGATGTTTAGATTAAATAGAGAATTAAATTAATAAAAATTTAATTAATTTAATCCTTAATTTTATCCCGCATCCGAAACTCTCAACGAGGTCGAGGTTAAGCCTCCCCTAGGGTAAAAACCACCTCCTGAGCACAACGGCGGTCTCGGAATTTAAATGTGAGACCCCGTTCAAAAGTTCTAAAACTGAACGCCCGAGGCCGCCAAATCACGAAAATGCCCCTAGGGAAATTTTTCACCGACGGCCCGCGCCTGCAAAACATACACCCCTCCTAGGGTAAAAGACATGCTCCAAACTCAACGGTGCCCTCAGTTTTCCAATCTGAGCCACTGTTTAAGAGATACTTGCATTTCAACATTCAATGAATAAATTAATTAATCTAATTATCCATTTAATGTTCTGATAGTGGGCGAGGGATCCAAACGTCCCGCGCCGACATGTTTTATGTCGTTCCTAGGGTAAACACTCCATTCCGGACCCATCCGTACACTCAGATCTCTGATCTGAAACACCGTTTAGGAGTTATCACATTTGTTTGGCATTTCTAGTGTGAACGCATTGAAAATTTAATTCTGGCCACTCCGGGGCTCGGAACCGCACGCCTTCTAAAGGCGCTGCTCTAGAATATCATCAAGAACATTCCACAGTCTTTCACAGCAAGAACCGGGTTCTTACATCATTCCCTCCTTCACGATTTTCGTCCCCGAAAAGCAAATCCAGGGAACAAATCGGGGTACAAATCCAACACCTGGCCCTCCTTCACCCAGAAGAACTCTTGCACAGCTCTGCGCCACTGCACATAGACCAAAGGACTGATCCATTAATGTGATTTCTACCCTCACCAATGTCATGCATAGGAGCACGCGGACCTCTTCTCGGGTGAGTCTCGTGGGAGACATCATGCACCCAAAACTGCCTGTGGGGTTAAGGTAAGGCGGTAGGGAACCTCTCCATCCCTTCGCACGGTCTCAATCAGCCCGAAGGCTCTCTGGGGTATCTCAACTCCCCGACCGAACCTCCACGTCGCACGCCGCGATAGGAATCTCCGCCCACACCTAGAATAAGGCCCGGTGATTCCCTCTTTCAGAATATCAATATGATGAAACACCCAAGGATATCTGGTCACTCAAGATTTCACAGTCGATGTCTCGCAACCAAGACTCTCTTACACGCTCGAAAAGCGATGGAGTCGACACCATCGACTAAAGAAAAAGGTCCTACACCTTTTTTCTCATACCAACACAGGGTTACACCGATGCCCCACGCCACCCTAGTAACACCTCAAGCAAGGAGTAGGGACGAAAGTATTACACACACAAAGTCTATAAATTCTACTTCAAGAAGTAGAAGAGCTGTAGAGCATACCTCTTATCACCTCATGCTCTGTAGGATCGTAGACATCCAAAGCTCGCGGCTGTCCGCGATCCCAACTGTCAGCTCCCAGAGCCTGACATGGACCACCTAGTGGTGATGGGAAGATCTCTTAAATTCATCCCCCTCTACCAGATCCCCCATCTCCTCTGCTAGAACCACCTCTCTGGGTACTAATCCGATCACGGAGCTACCTCTATCGTGGTGGTGAACCTATTTCCTGGACGAAGTTCTCCGCATGCCTGGTCGGGCAGTCCCGTGCCAGGTGACCTCGCCCATCGCAAGAATAGCACCGACTCTCTCTGGGCTTCATTGGTGCCCTCTGGTGCCACTTTGGTGTATGAACACACCCCTGAGTCTTGTTGTCAGAAAGCCACTTGCATCGAGGTTCTTCTTGCCGATGCCCACTAGCTGCGGCAGACGTCTCGGCTCCAACGTACCTACTGCCACCACCAACTCCAAAACGTGACAGGAAGCTCTCTGTCACCAGAACCTACTCTATCACCCCGAAAAATGTGGAAATTCCCAATGTTACTATGGCAGCATGAATCACTTGACGGATACACTGCTCAAACTTCCACCCTTGGATGTTGTCGTCATGGACCAAGTTCGGGTAAAAGCGTGCACGGTCTGCAAAACTAGCCGTGTATTCGGCCACCATCATTCCTCCCTGCAAAAACTGCA
Organism: Viscum album; assembly: GCA_963277665.1. Taxonomy (NCBI): domain Eukaryota; kingdom Viridiplantae; phylum Streptophyta; class Magnoliopsida; order Santalales; family Viscaceae; genus Viscum; species Viscum album. The sequence continues at coordinate 613,405,924 of OY728119.1, read as the reverse complement.
GGACCTCCTGAATCCTAATAGAGCATAAGCAGGAGGGGAAAAACTCCTCATGAAAAAACAATTGAAATTCGTCCCACGAAAGTGACGAATCATCAAGAAACTGAGTCACCAGACTCCACCAATGCCAAGCTGCTCCACGAAAAAGGTTGGCTTCCAAAGCCACTCTCTGATCTGCCAGGATCTGTACAAGCCTGAAAAGGTCAATCACTACCTCTAGCCAATCCTCTGCTACCTGAGGGTCTGGCTCACCACTGAACCTCAGCGGTCTCTACCACTGGAACTCACAGAGCGCGCTCAACCTGCGCTCAAGATCAACCTACACTGCTAAAACTGCCTGCTGCTCAACAGGTAGGGGTGCTGCTACCGGCCCAATTGGAGAAAGGGGCTCGCATGATGGGTCCTGGACTGTGGCCTCGTATCTCACAAGGTCGTCGTCCCGAACCAAAGCTGGTATCCTGGCTGGCTGTCTTCGCGGAGACATCCTGAAAATTATCAAGGAGTGTCGCGGTCAGATGAGCATATATGTATATACCAATAACAACAACGATGGGGATCTGACTCAAGAATTATAGTCAAGGTCGCAATCCTATATGATTCACAAACCAATTTCTTTAAACAAGTGTCTCATCATGCCGAGTCGACAAACGGGTTATCAAGGTCTTGGTGAATGGATACATCGGCCGCCGCACCATCACTGGACTCCCTGGCAAGAGATCCGCTCTCGAGACACATCAACATTGTTGCCCTATATCCCAACCAATTCCTTTTATTTTAGGGACGTTCGAACAACATCCCAAGGAACGAACCTCCCTTTGATACCACTTTGTCATGACCCGACCCTACCTGGGCTCTAGCCTCAACTACCCCAAGCCCGCCTCTATAGGCCAGGGGCTAGCGACCAGTGCCGAAGGCACAATAACTTGGGGAGGCCATTGCATATATACCTGTACACTCACACACAACACCACTCAATGAAAAAGTGCAGAGTAAAATAAAAGACGAGTAATGAAAAGTACCAACTGCTATAATTAACCACAAGAGTGCATCGACCTCTAAACAGTACAAAGTAAAAGCTGAAAAGAAAAGGGAAAAAACACGCGCCCAACCAGAAAAGTGCCACAACCCGGTAACAGGTAAAACAACAACAAACAGCTGGGAGGGTCCGACACCTGGAACCCGACAACGACCACCACACGTGGTCCAAGCGCCCTGCTCCTAAGCTCCTTTGACGTCACATCCAACATGTCCGTCGTCTGCAAGGTCACACCAATTTCAGGAAAATCCCAAGTAGGGGTGAGTATAAAAATATTGATTAGGATACCCCGAAGGCTTGAGGGAGAAACAAAGGAGGTACCGAAGTGTGATTAGTAGAGTGAACTGGAAAAGTAAAGGAGTACAATAGAAAGTGTTGTAAAGAGTCCAGCTAAACCCAACAAGAGAAAGGAAGTAGACTCGTCCAAACACAAGGAGATGGAAATGGTGAGAAGATGAAATTCCTATCGAGTCTTCGCTACCTATTTAAGGAGAGTAGACTCATCCAACCACGATAATCTAGACACGGAAAGCATGTGGCATACCACGCGCGTCTTTGCCTCAACTAGAAGGAGAGTAACCAAACCCTAGAAGTGGGTACCAGGACAAGGTATATACAAATTCAAATGCTCAACAAGAAGCCCGAAACAAGGTCATAAGGGGATCTCCATCTCGTAGCTCATCCTAGGAAAAGAGTGTCCCCAACAGTCCCAGGAGTAATCACCATCGATGCCCATCATCACACACGTCTAACCCGAACTACAAGTCGAAGGGCTCAAATCACCGCACCTCGACACTATCTGCTTTGGGTAGCACTGACTCACCCACACGGGTTTAGGTCGCGTCACAAGGACGCATCTCAGTGGGGAAAGCGCTCCACGTACTTGAGAGTTCTGGGGGAACATCAAACCACACCACGTCACTAACCCGCGGACGAGAGGTTTGCTCAAAGTCGACGGGCGACCCCCCTGCCCAGCCCCGCTGGAGGATCCCTGGAAGTCAACGGTTTCCCACTACAGGGAGACCCAACAAGAGTTGAAGGGTGCTACACTACCCAATCCCTTAATAGGGTAATCCACTGGAGGGAGACCCGGCTAAAGTTGGCGACGAGACCACTGCCCAGCCCAGCTAGACGTAACCCAGCATCGGGGACCACTGCCCAGCCCAGCTGGAGGTAAGCCCGACATCGGGGACCACTGCCCAGCCCAGCTGGAGGTAATCCCGGCATTGGGGACCACTGCCCGGCCCTGCTGGAGGTAATCCCGACATCGGGGACCACTGCCCAGCCTTGCTGGAGGTAAACCCAGAACTGATCTGGCCATCCATGCTGGACGGTGCTGCTCAGTGAACACCACTGTACTGGTCACCCCTACTAGATGGTAACCCACTGGCGCCCTGATCGAAAGAACCCCAGCCCTACTGCTAACAACCTTAGTCCGGCTAGAAACAACCTCAGCCTTGCTGGAAACAACCTCTGCCCTGCTGGTAACAACCTCCAGGGTAGAGGATCAGTGCCCGGGTAAAGTGTTGGTCACACTAAATCCACAAGAACTCTACATGGGGTCATGAAAGAATGGGAGAAACTCCCCAGGCCTCTCAAGGTGATCACACTCCAATCTGCTGATTCACTATCGAAGCAGACTGAGAAAACTCATCCCAGAAAGTGGGAAAACACCCACACAGTACGAGCACACGTAGTCGCAAACGGTGCCGCAGTCCAGTGAAAGGGAACGGTACAGAAAACCATCACAGTTGGAGAAACAGAGGAAACAAACCATCTCTATCGGCCAAACCATCGAGAACGAAACCAGGGGGAGACCACTCAACCCTGCTGGTCACACAAAAGGGCACCAGGCCAGGGTAAACTCCACCCTGATGGTCAAACAAACGAGCACATAGGGACCCTCTACGTCGTGATATGTCAAAGTCCGTAAAGAAGAACACGACACACACATGGGGCCCACATGACATGTGGCCCCAAGTCAACCCCAACTGAGCGCACAAATGTTCTCAGGTACAAACAACCAAATTTACCTCTAAGCGTTCCTGTATACACCCAGAGTATACCATGTTCCAGTCCAAAGGATATCGTACACACGACACCCAACGTCAACGCGAAGGAATGACGTAACAACTCCAACCTACCACCTCAACGACTGAGGCACAGTCAACCATATCTATTTAAACACCAACCTCACTCTCCCAGGAGTGCACGCGATCACACACCAAAGGCCTGCTACAAACACGGTAGAAGAACCACCACCGCGGCACCTTTCACATTTCCACATTTAATAAGATCATGCAAGAGGCTCTGCACAACCAAAGGTATTGCACCATTGTAATACTTGCGAAAAAACACACGAGTTAGACTACTTACTCGCCTCAAACGGATATCTGACGGAAAAGTCACAAACATCGTCTCACGCCTGAACGGCGTCCTGTGATCCCGAGCCTCGGCACCGAAAACAGTCGGGTGCATCGCACCATTGCGATCCCCTTGGGGAAACACGTCAAAAATACTGCTCACATGAGCGCAGCGAATATCTATAGAAAAAGATGCATTCCAGCGCACCGGACACGAGCGACGCTTCATGGGACCCGCATCCCGGTCCCGAAACACAATGAACGGATCGCACCGTTGCGATCCCCGTGGAAAAACACCCAAAAATGACTGTTCACACGCCCTGAACAGACGTCCAATGAAAAAGTCGTGAAACGCTGCATGCAGATCGAAAGACGGGCCGCGGGGCCCACACCTCAACTCCGGCTTCAATGCCTATAACCACCCTAGAAAGCTTCACCTCGACTCCAGGGTCCCAACACCGCTGATGGTGCTCAAAACGGATGTCAGACGCGTTCGCGCCGTCCAAAACAAGATTCCCGGATAAACGCCCGTCCACTTAATGGTCATGCTGCACCCCCCGAGCCCCTCATTTCAGGAATTAAAATTCCCCGGAAACCATGTCAAAATATTCCTCCCATTATGAGGCACGCGCCGCCGCAGACGGATCGCGAAACAGACCTTCGGTTCATGATTTATTAAAATATAAATCATTTTACAATAATAATAATAATAATAATAATAATAATAATAATATATTATTATTATTATTATTATTATTATAACCTTATACTTTTTTTTTATTTTTTTTCTGTTTTTTTATATGAAACCAGACCGGCCGAAATCCTGGTCTTCTTCTCTCAACAGGACTCGCAAAAGGCGAGTCCTGGTCGGCCAGCCGGGGTCCATAGACCCCAGTCTTCTCTCTGGCACACCGACCGGAAAGGGCCGGTCGACCCTGGTCTCCACCTGCAGGTGTCGCGGCCGCCTGCCGTGCTCCATCGTCGGCCGCTGCTCGACCTCACCGGGCCACCACGCTCCGCCGCTCGACAACACCTGGCCACCGCGCTTTGCCTGGCGGCTCTGTGTCGTGCCCCCCGTCCCGAAGCCGACATCGCCTCGAGCTCTTCTGATCACGCCGCCGCCCGCCGTCGTCGCTAGGTCTCGTCGAAGAACCCAGAACAGCCGGAAAAACCAAATACCAGCGAACTTTGCCGGAACGCTGCGGGCAGCTTGGGACTCGGAATTGAAATCCGAAAGATGCGTCAGAAAGAGTATAAAATCTGCTACAAGATTATGGGATTTTTTCGAGGATCAATCAACAAATTGATGTATAGAATCGAAATAAATGTAGGTGGGGGAATAAAATCGAAACCTGAACAAATCCTACCTTGATGCGCTTCGCCCGAAGCATCGCCGCGATCCGTCAGAGCCGCGCCTCGCCGGAGCTGTCTCGCCGGAGTGGAGAAGGAGAGGGAGAAGCTCCTTGAGCCAGAGAAGAACAAGGGAGGGAGGAAGGGGAGGTGTTTAGATTAAATAGGGAATTAAATTAATAAAAATTTAATTAATTTAATACATAAATTTAACCTGCATCCGAAACTCTCGGCGGGGTCAAGGTTAAGCCCCCCCTAGGGTAAAAAACACCTCCTGAGCACAACGACTGTCTTATAATTTTAATCCGAGACCCCATTCAAATGTTATAAAACTTAACGTCTGAGGCCCCCAAATTACGAAAACGCCCCTGGGGCCATTTTTCACTAACGGCCCGCGCCCGAAAAACATACACCCCTCATAGGGTAAACAACACACTCCGAACTCAACGGTGCCCTCGGTTTTCCAATCCGAGCCACCATTTAATACATACTTGCTTTTCAACATTAAACGAATAAATTAATTAATTTAATTATCTGTTTAACGTTCTGATAGCAGGTGAGGGGTCCAAACGTCCTGCGCCGACACGTTTTACATCGTTCCTAGGGTAAAAACCCCATTCCGGACCCATAAGTACACTCAGATATTTGATCTGAAACACCGTTTATGAGTTATCACATTTATTTGGCGTTTCTAGTGTGAACGCACTGAAAATTTAATTCCGGTCACACCAGGGCTCAGAATCGCACGCCGTCTGAAAGCGCTGCTCTAGAATATCATCAAGAATATTCCAAAGTCTTTCACAGCAAAAACCGGGTTCTTACAGTACTAGTCACCGGCCTATGGGGATCGGGAACACCCTTCAGGTTACGTTAGGACAAGATTGGTTATTGGGTTAACAAAGTACCTGGGCTGGTTCGTGACAAATTAGTATTAGAGGATCCTATTAATCTTTCTTTTTTTCTTGAAGTCAGTATTAATTTTTTTAAATCATGTTTGGACTGAAGAGCTATTTTAAATTTAATTTCTGGTTAGCTCTCACCGTAATGAATCTTTTTTCTCCAGGGGTGGTTATGAAAAGATGTCTTTTGGATTAATTCTAGTATTTTCCAGGTAGAGATTTTGATTGGTTGAAATCAAAATCGTGTTTTTCCCTTATATTGAGAATTATTTATCTTGTTACATAGTTTTACTATTAATCCAATATTCTTCTTTTACATACTGATGATGTGTAGAATCCTGCCTCTAGGAAGACATGCGAATCAGATATGTAAAAAGGCTATTTCTAAACATCAGTAAGAAAAGATTATTGTTGATCCGAATCTAGTTGAGGTGATTTTGTGCACTATCCATGCTCTAGTATAGGCACCACCTCTAGTTCCTACTCAGGCTCCAGTTGTGGATCCTTATGGGGATTTTTTTTCAGAGTCGTTCCCAATAGTTCCTTTTCCAAAAGACACCAGTCTTCAAAGGATCCACTGATCCTCAATATGCTCCAAAATTTTTGGGTATAAAAGAACATCTTTTTGAGTTATTAGAGACTTTGGACCTAATCAGGGTGAAGTGTTCCACCTTATTTCTAGAGGGACCGAGTAGGAGATGGTGGGACACAATGGTGACAACATGGAAACGTAACAGCTTACTATGGAAATAATTCATGGTGATTTTCTCTAATCAGTTCTATCAAGAGTTGATGGTGTTTTCTAAAGCTGTAGATTTTTTCATGATTGAGTAGGCTGAAAAAACGATGATTGAGTAGTAAAATCTCTTTTCTATGATGGTGTAGTTATCTCTTGATATTATATCTATGGTAGGATGAATTATTGAATGTTTGAGTCGGGACTTCAATTAGATATGAATTATAAGGTTTTCTTTCTAAAGCTTCCCACTTATGCTAACATGCTGGATATGGAAATGATGGTTTAGATGGACTAGTCTGGAAATTCAGGTTTGATGGGAGTTCCTTTTTATCCCAGTGGAAGCAATGGTTCTATCAAAGGAAAACAGATGCATGATTATCTTCATGGAATTTCTCGACGACATATTCCTTCCAGATCTCCTACAGCTCCAGAAGGAAGCTCTTTGACTTGATACTAATGTGGAAAGCCAGAACATTATAGGAGGGTTTACACTGAGTCACCCAAGAACTGTATCTCCTATAGAATTTTAGGATACTTACATAGGTTCTTCGATCACTTCTCTACTCCACGTAGTGGGAAAAGATCACCATCTCCTATTAACACTTCACAGAAATAAAATGCTTCACATTAAAAAGGGTTCCAGGCTTAGGCATCTGGAACGAAGCTTCTTCAGATAGTGGAAGGGTCTTTAGAAGAAGAATTCATAGGTCCAATGACTGTGAGAGGTACCATTGCCATTTTTTCATCATTATTGAATTAACCTTTTTGATACTAGTGCATCTCACTTTGTTATTTCAAACTGTATTGATGACCTGAGTAATATTTATATGGAGAAACTACCTTGTGTAATGGATATTACTACACCCCTTATTAAGAAGAGATATTGAGTCCTTCATAGTCTTACATGTGTCTTTTCTATATATAACTTCGAGCTATCTTGGAGTTTTCAGGTTCATGATATGAAATCTCTTGACATTATATTCAGGATGGATTGGATCATTTCCAACAAATCCTGAATTTATTGTTGTCTACAATGGGTCTAATTTACTACACCCAGTGGTTTTCCTCTTGTTTTTCAAGGAGAATAGGACCCAAGGCTGAGAAGAGCTGGACCATATTATCTAGATTTGGGGAAAGTGATGTCAGTGTTTTTTGACCTAGATCAAGATTCAACAGGTTGCGATCTTCATCCAACTGTCACTGAGTTTTATGATGTGTTCCCATCCATTTTATCTTGTTTTCAACTAGTGATAGAGGTTGAGTTTTCTATTGAATTAATTCATGGTACTCAACTGGTATCTATCCCTTATTACCGCATGACACTAGGTGAGATGAAAGAGATTAAGTTTTATTTGTATGATATTATTGATAAAGTATTTATTCTCCCATATGTGTCACCTTGGGTAGTACAGGTTCTCTTTTATAAGAAGGCCGATTGTTCTCTTCGCCTATGTGTTGATTATCGAAAGCTCAATCATGTTATGAAAAATAAAAAATCTTATTTTCCCCAGATTGATGATATATATGATCATATGAAAGGGGAGATGTGGTTTTCAAAGATCAAACTATGAACTGGTTACCATGAGTTTAGGATAAAAGAATATGAAATTTAGAAGATCAGATTTTGGAGAAAGTATAGGCACGTTGAGTACCTTGTTATGCCCTTTGTCCTGAAAAATGCTTCATGCAGTTTTCATGGCTATAATAAAAAAAATCCATGAGTATCTTAATACCTTTAAGGTAGTTTTTTTTGGATGACATTCTTATTTACTTCACGTCCAAGGAGAATCATGTGCAACATCTGAGAATAGTTCTAAAGCTAATAAGAAATCACCACCTTTATGCCAAGATTTCAAAGTATGCTTTTCGGTTTTTGCAAGTGATGTTCTTAGGGCACGTGGGGTCTGAATAAGGTGTATTAGTTTATCCTGAGAAGGTGAAGTCCATTATGAATTGGGAGAAACAAAAAAATGCCTTTGAGATCCGGAACCTCTTGGGTTTAGCTAGATATTACCTCAGGTGAGTAAAGGACTTCTCGAAGTTGGATTCACCGGATACTACTCTATCTTGGATGGGGTTGAAGTTTGTGTGGGATGATAAATTTCATAGTTATTTTTTGGATCTGAAACATCTGTTGACTTCTACATTGGCGTTGACTCTTTTAGATGTTGGGAAGGCCTATTTATTCTTCTGTGATGCATCATGTTTAGTCTTGGGTTGTGTTCTTATTCAGGGTGATCATGTAGTAGCATTTGGATTTCATTATCTTATTCCACATGATAATAATTATACTACCCACAATCTGGAACTTACATATATGATGCACAAACTTAATAGTTGGTCGTACTACCTTTTTTGGAGAACGGTTTGTGGTGTATTCAGACCAAAAAAGACGAAGTTATATCTTCTCTCAAAAAGATTTAAATATTTGGAAGAGGCATTGGGTGGATTACCTAGAGTCTTTTGAATTTGACATCACATAAACCCTAGGTAAAGGGAATGTTGTTGATGATGTTTTGAGTAGGAAACTTCAAAATCAGGTAGTGAAAGAATCTTCTAAAGAGAGGAACTTCATGGCTCTTTTTTCACAGTTGTATATTGGAGTTCAGGAGGAAGGGTATGTTGTTTCTTTAGCCAGTGTGCAGCTAATATCTTCTTTTCTTGATATAATTCATCAATATGAAGAGCTTGATGACGTTTTCCATTGAATTAGATAATCCCTTTATGGAGGGGAGACTATTTCCTAGTTGTCATTCTCTAAAGAGGGTGTTCTATGTTATTGGAACCACTTCACTATGTCGTTAATGGAAACAAAGGTAGTGAGGAGGATTTCCTTAATTATAAGTGGTCTATGCTCCCAAAAACCACTAAGATGTTAAATGAAATGAGGTGGTAGTTATGGTGTTCAGTAATGAGAAGAGACATTTCTGAGTTTGTCTCTCATTTCTAAATATTCCAATATGTGAAATCTGAGCACCAGAAAGCTTCGGGTTTACATCATCCACTTCCAGTCCCTGAGCACCAGATTATTAGTTTTCATGGACTTCCATATTCTATAGTCTCGAATAGGGATACTCAGTTCACTTCTCTTTTTTGGAGAGGCCTTCAGAAGGAAATGGGATCTCTGGTTCATTTGAGCATGACTTACCATCCGCAGTCAGATGGCCTGGCAGAAATAGATATACATATTCTTGAGGATATTCTTCACTCCGATCTCTTTGACTATGGGGAGTATTGGGGTGATCACTTGGGATTATTTGAGTTCTATTGTAATAATAGTTTCTACCCCGGGATCAGAATGATACCTTTCTAGAACTTTTATGGACAACCTTGTAAATCTATGTTGTGTTGGTTAGAGGTTGGTGAAAGTTCTTTAGTTAGACCAAGCATGGTGCAGGAGATGACAAAAAAGATTCAGCTGATACATCAGAGGATTTTGACAGCCCAAATATGATATAAGTCTTATGGTTATCAATGTCATAGACCTTTGGAGTTTTCAGTTGGTGACCTGGTGTTCTTGAATGTTTCTCCTAGATTGGGTCATAGATGTCTTAGGAATCATAGTATGTTTCCTCCTAACTTTGTGGGACCTTGTGAGGTTTTTAGAAGGTGGGGAAACGTTCTTACTGTTTATCACTTACACCATAGTTGATATCGATACATAACGTGTTCCATGTATCACAGGTAGGAAATTATCCATCTGATCAATATCATGTTTTGAGTTGGAGTGATCTAGAGATCAAGCCTGATTTATCTTTGACTAAGTGACCAGTCATGATAGTTAATTTCGATACCAAGGTACATCATGGGAAAAAAATACCTTTGGATCATGTGATATGAAAAAAATGGATTTTATAGTCATGAGATGTGTGAATGCGAGGAACTAATGAGATTATAGTGGCATTAAATCTTTGTCATGGAATATTCTTCATAGGCTTTTTGTGGGTAGAATGTTTTTATGGCGGGGAGGTTGTAACATCTCGTTACCTTGATCAGGTAATTTTCCACCTTTTCTAAGTTCTCATTCGGTTAAAATTATTTTAATGTGATTTTTCTGGGTTTACACCAGAATGTAGAAAAAGTACACAGTGAGTACCTAAAGTACAAGTCATATACTTGGTGCTGGTTTCATGTCACAGATTTGGAGATCGTGCCAGGAATTGGAAGATCACACCATGAGATGGTAAATGTCGGTTAACTGAGGTACATGTTGTGTACCTAAGTTACATCTCAGGTAGGGGATCAATAAAGCATTTTTATCCTATGTTAATGGGTATTTTAGCATATATTATCCATCTTGGACTACATTTCGTGACCTAGGGTTACACATCATGACCCGACCTACGTTTAGTTTTGAAACACACGATCAACTATTTTTCTATGTATATTTCATTCAACACTTCATGGATCCCTACCCTACATCCTTCATAGGCATTTTTTAGAGAATATTCTTCTTTCAGTTTGATCAGAATAGATTTGAATTGTTGCTTCTCTTGCGGTACAATTCCCGGGTAAGGGTTCTCTCTAGTTTTCACTCATTCTTAGAGTTTTGATCCTTCTGTTCTCTTGGTTTTTCAATACATCATCTAGGGATTGATGGATCTATGTACTATGGTGTTGGATCTTGGTACTAGGTAGAGTTTCAAGGACTAATTCACCTTAGTTCTCATTGGCAGGTTCCATTGTGAGTATCATTCACCAGGAAAGAGGTAGGTGGTTCTGTTCCAATTTTTCGAATTGATTACCATCAAATTTCATGATTTATTTCAATTTCCAATTTCAATTAAAATGATCAATATTAATTTAAATTACTTTGAAAAAACCAAAATATAGGGAATTTTGATATTTGAAATGGTATTGGCACAAAAATTTGGAAAACCCCCATTTCCATTGAATTGGGGTGAGTTTATGAAAATTGTTTGATTTTAATTGTTCATTTCATACTATGGATTTGATGGAATTTTTTTCAATATAATGGTTGAATGTTATTGGGAAAACGAATAGTGAAAAGGATATAATTTTTTTAATGTATTTCAAACGTCCAAATGGTTCAAAATTATTTGATAGAAACCCAATGGGTTTATCTTCTGAGAAAGACATGGTTTTGAATAAAACCTATTTTGGGTTTAAATGGAATGAAATTAGAATTTTTAAAATGGAAGAATGGGATCGATCATATTTTAAACTGTCCTAAAATTTTTCTCCCATAATGTAAGATCACATGCAACATTAGGTACTTAGTGAGTCATTTGGATATACTATACACTACAACGACATTTTAAAAAATACATGATGCAGGTCACATACCTGATTGGTTGGTGATGAATTTCCTTTGGCTAATTTCATAGGGAAATGTGTACACACATTTTTCTGATTTCACAAAGAGAGTGAATAATCCTATAACTTGTTAATACTATCGTATCTTTTGTCATATGACCATGTTTCGTGCTTGTTTATTTATATTTGGGATATAAATGTATGCTAATGTTTTCTAGATCTGCTTTACATGCCTACTAAATTTAAATAAACTATTTTATATAATATTTCTACTAATGAAATTGTTTTAGAAATATTCCATATCTTATAATGTAAATCCAATGCTTTGAATGTATTTTCCATCATTTTGAAAATTTATATCATGTTTTGATTAAGTATGATTTTAAATTACCAATCATGTTTGTTTTGAAAAACCGGATGCTTTTATTTTGATAATCTATATTGGTAATATGTGTTAGAATCTGTGGTGGAATCCTATTGGGATTAGGCACACATCGTATTTTTCCCTTTAGTTTTTTGATGACATTATTAATCGAGGATCAAGAAAAGGGATGGAATCTCTTGGAGGTTGATCCAGATTTTGAGATTTGGATGTTGTGTGTTGTGTCAGTTGGGGCCTTGGTGGTATTTTATTATTTAGTACATCATGTCGTAGTAATTTCACTTTTATGCCTCATTGAATTCTGGTAATTTTAGTCCAGTGAAGTTTTATTATTGATATGCATACTATATTTTAGATTTTATTCATTGTTCTTGTGGCATAAATCATTCCCACATGTATTTTATATGATACCTAGTGCTTGTCGTTGTCCCATGGGGATCATAAATTTCGTTTGGGTTATATTAGGACCAACTCGGTTATCGAGTTACCATGGTTCCTGGGATGGTTCACAACAAGTTTAAATAAATTTATGATATTACCTGTCCAAGGGGATGAGTATATATCTCATAAAATAACATTGTTCGTAACACAACTAATGTCACAATAAAAGAAAAATTTAGAGAAAAAACTTTTACCATTTATTAACTTTTGAGCTGTAAGATGCATGAAAGATAGATAATAAAATTTATAAGTAAAACTTTTGAATTTTTAGGGGAAGAATCAAAACATATATTCATGTTATGTATATAAATTACATAAAATAAATAGGTGATAAATATGTCTTTTGTTTCATATAAGTAAAAAGTGAGGCAAAAGTCTCTTACCTTAAGTCATGACTTCTTTATTACATGTTAGATCCTAATGTATAATAAATATAAGTTTATTATACATAAGTTATTGAAAATAAATAAATATATATATATTTCATTATATATATGTTTTATTTATGGTCTTTTATAACCAGTTTTTGACATTTCCTTGTTAAAATCAGTTTTTAGGTAATAACCGCTTTTCTTTTCATATTTATTTTGTCCTCTAACACTCATCATTGTTCCATAATATGAAAACATATAAATATAATATAAATATATAATTCATATATTTCATATTAATTCAATATATATGTAATTACATCAATACATAAAATCTAGAGATAGAAAATGAAATACACCGTTCATGGAGATGGTAAGTTGTACGTATGCATGAAAGTTTTTTCCATTTTAGAGAAAAATTGAAAAAGAGAATGGTAAATAATATATTACCATTAAATAATATTTTTTATGAAATATATATCATAGTTCTTTATTTAAACCTATCTTTATTACAGTTTATCTAATGATTACTTAATGAACAAATCACATTACTTCATGAGGCGGTAGTCCCCCACACACATGAACAGCGTTATCATATTCCATCGGAATGGAAAGTAAGAGTGTATATGTGATATTCTAATTTCAAAAATATAATAATATCATAAATATAATATATAAAATGTAAATCCATCATTATATCCATCCATGAGTGGTGGTGGTGGAAAATGAATAACATCGGTTTGCGAGGTGGATGTTTGTCGTACAAATGATCAATGGTTTCATTTCCCATTTTATGATGGTGGATAAAGATATAGGTTTTTTAAAAAATAATAACATATAATTATAAGTTAGATACTATTTTTATAACATTTTAATTATTAATACTTGGATTAAGGTTTTAGGAAAGGGATTAAAATGAAAGATCTTAGTGGATACAATTACCTTATCTTAGAACAACCTCCATTTGTTATCTTATTAAGGACTCTTGTGATGGTATTTTTGAAAAAATATAATCTCTAGAAAATTTATATGTATATTGGGGATATATTTTGGTGGGTTTTTTTCGAGCCAAATGGTTTAGGTGGTGTAGACAAGGGAGGGGAATATGTGGTCTTTTATAATTAAGGAGGAGTGTAATTTTTATAAATTCTGATACATATTCAATAATGGGATGTAAATATCACATAATGTGGCTAAAAAATTGATAATTAATGTTTTGGATGAAATATATAGTCTATGAACACCACCATCACACAAAAAATACATGTTTTATACAGATTTTTCATTAATTTCAATTTTCCTTATTTTACATTTTAGTCACTATGGTAACTAGTTATTTTATCAAGGTAATTTATAATTTAAAATTAGAGATTGATGAAACAAATTATATAATATTTAAACAATGGTTCTAATTCTTAATTTTTTAAACATAAAAATATAATGTGTGTGGGAAATTAATTTTAACACATGCACATGTATTCCTCAAAACTCAGTTGTAACCTTTACCATAATAATAGAGTTTTTACAATTTTGGAGTGAATCAAATTATTATAAAAGAAAAATTTGTCCATGATTAGACAACAGTTTAAATTTTTTGTCATTTATAGATCACTTATTAGAATATTTATTTAATTTATTTGAAATTTTTTAGTCAAATAATATTTATTAAAGAATAATATTAATGTCAATTATGACAGTATTCATTTAATTTGACATTAATATTATCACTAAAATTGTAGAATTAGAATATATTATTTTAAAAACTACCTACCATTTCATATATATCTAAGAAATCATGGAATACAATAATTCATTTCATTTATATACCATATTATATTTTCAGTGTTATTTATTATAATTTCCTATTTTTTAAATAATTACTACATTGGAATTTCATAATCCCATAAATTAATTATATAATTACAAAAAATTTGAAAACAAACTACCCACATAAAAATAATTTCATTATTATCATTATTATCATTAACATTTTTTGACATAATTTTTTCCTTAATTGAACACATTATTGACTTTTAAAAGTAATTGGGTGACATTTTGTCCTTTTCTTTAATTAAATTATTATATTACTAACTTTCTGGGAGAAATGTCCCAAAAGAAAATTAAAATATAAAAAACGGAATAAAGGACAAAATATTTCCTTCCAATATCAATTTAACAAGTTTTTAAGTCATTTTAAAGCTTATCATTTTTGTTTTACCCCTAGAAAACCCTTTGCCTACAGTGATTAATCTTTACTTTTTTCACTATTTATTTTGACAAAAAAATTTTGTCAAACTTTTTATATAATATAAAATATTATGATTTATAATATTGAATCAATTTTTTAAAAATCCATTCATATAATTGGATATTTTTAATTTAAAATTATAACTGCAGACCCATCGAGAAAGCTGTTTTACAAAAAAAAAATTATCAGACGTTTAAAAACATTTATAAGAAAATTCAATATGAAATTTTTTCTAACGACCTTAATTGGATTAATAAATATATAATTTCACTATTTTTAATTTGAAAATCAGTATTTTTCACTATTCATTTACAAATTAATATTTTCAAAAAAATCACAAAAGTAAAACCTGATACATTTTGACATATGTATTTTGAAAATGATCTTTATTTTGTAAAATATTTTTTTAATGGTTTTAAAAATTAACTGAATTAATTAATTTTTTTTTTCAAAAAATGAAATTTTCAAAACATAAAATAACTTTATCAAAAAATAAGTAGTTTTTTATTAATATGTTTAATTTATATAAAAAAAATAATTAATATTTTTTATTTTTTATTCTTATTCATTCAACCATTTTTATGGCTATGTAGTAATGGTTGTAATTAAATAATAATATTAGTAGTTTATCACGGTTCATTAAAACTCTATGTTTCATGTAACACAAGCTATGAAAAAAATAAATTTATTTGAAAAAAATACTCAATAAAATAATAGGGTGTCACATTCTACCACGCTTAAAATGAATATCACACTTTAAATTTATCTTTTTGATAAAAATAAATGATAATATGCCTTCCTCATTAAATCCTCAGGTTACCTCATGGATTCATTAAACTGGTGGTTTTGCAAAAAAAACATTAACTGTGTGAGTGTTCTTTTTTTGTTTCACTTTATCTACATGATTTATAATATAAAACTGTTATTCTATATAAAATATATCATTATCCAGTAGTACGTCCTCTGAATTTAATAAATATGAAAGATCAGGTCTATACTTTTTCAGGGGAAACTCATGGAACACATCATGGACTTGAGAGAGGTTCAATGGAAGAAAAAATCGATATTATACCATCCAGATACTAGCAATAAATTCAAATAAACTAATATATTTAAGGCTTATAGTTCCTTTAAATTTTAATCCCAATTTAATCATTTTTTTGTCCATTGATCAATTTATTCTTAACCACTATCTCCAAGAAATGAGGATGAATTTTTTTATTCTCAAAGAACTAACAAATCACAATATCTATAATAGAATAATACTTCATTATTATATAACATCAAGAATTTTTATCACATAAACTTTCATTACATTATACAAAATTGAGGATCTTTAAGGTTTAGTGTGTGGGAAACCCGGAACTTAATACATGAAAAGATAAAACATTCTTCCTAAACACTTGAAAGGATTCTTCATTTGTTCATCCTATGTTCATTACAGCATCACATAACCCGGGGACATACATCAAAAGAAAGGGTGAGTAGAAGGCCCAGTAAGGGAAACAATGGAAACATTTTACATGTGAACTTGAGATACATCAAAAGTTCTGAAAAATAACATTAAGGCATAAGAAAGAGATCATGAGGCATATCATAATAAAAATAACATGTTTCATAACTTGAAGATGTGGATACAACATTTTAATTAGAAAATCATGAACATATCACCAAGGTAAACCCCAAGGTGTCATTAAAAATTACCAAGGTAAACCCCAAGTTATCGTTAAAAATTACCAAGGTAAACCCCAAGGTATCGTTAAAATTGTAATCAATAGAGATTACATCATTACCCAATGCATTGGAGCGCTATCAGGGCGCACCTTTAATTTTCCCTTTATTATCATGTGAGCCACATATATCATCATATAAAATTTCATAAATAACCCATATGTCAAAAAATAAATGGGTTTAATTTCAAAATCATAACGTTTTAAAAACTGCTTTAAAGACAGATCTTTATGTCACTTTAAACCCACAGAAAAGGAAAGCAAGTCTCATGTATGTAAATCCCTAAATTTAAAATAGACCATTTATATATATATGTGAATACCCTTATAGAAGAAATATATTTGAGTATTCACTAAATAAAACAAAAGAATTTTAGAAAGAGAGAGAGACATTTTGAGACGGAAATTCGGCACCATAACGGCTATATTGTAGGGTTTTAGAAAACATTGAAAAGAGAGGGGACATGGGTCACTCACTCATAAATGACCCATAAAATATTATAGAGACATAATATAAAAGATATATGAATATTGTAATGAAATTTTAAAGACATACCATTTGGAATGAAAAACATGGAAGGAAAACAAAAATAATACTTCTCTTATGAAAATTTGGCAGCCTAACTGCGTCACTTAAAACGTAAAAAACATGAATTGACGAGGTCAAATAGAGTCTCTCATAATATGAACAAAAATGATCAGTATGATAGATATAGAGATCAAACCCCAAAATAATTAAAATGAACTTGAAAGACTTGACATGAAAATAGAACTTGAAAGTCAGAAGGGTGAAAGAATCCGTTACAAAAATTTCGGCAGCCTAACGACGCCACTTAAACATTCATAAAACTAATCAATGAGAGTAACATTGGATCTATCATCATATTAACATTAAAAGGTCAGTAATAGGAATATAAAAGAACATCCTCTAACATAATAATATGGAGCATAAAAGAAATGACTTAAAAGAGTGTATTGGAAAAGAAAGAGAGAGGTTGGATCCCTTACCTTGAAACGTAATTCTAAAAACAAGATGGTTGGGACCTTGTGTAACACCCCAGGTAAATAAAGAATATTACATTTTCATATTTATCCATATTTTTGAATAAAATATTAACATTACTTTAAAGGGGACGCTATGCTCGATGGCGTACCCAATACGCAAGAACGAGTTTCTTGGGAATCTTACATTCCACTCTAATTATAAAATAATATTATTTTAAATGGTAGTTAATTCATAACCGTTGTAATGGAGGGAATTAACGGAACTAACTAAAAAATGATTATATATGTTTGTCAAATATTTTTACATTTATCCAATAAAAGTTAGAGGCATAAAATGTGAATGAATCCAATTTTAAAACGTATATATTCTAATATTCTTTAAAAGATTGCTTGACCACCTTTTGATGGAGAACGCTTTTTTAAATCCACTTTTTGAAAATTTCATATGTTATATTGGACCAAATAAAATTCTTCTTTAGAATCGGGACATCATAATTTACATTGTGTAAATTTTTGGTATTTTTTCGATAAAGTTCATTTTTTAATGAATAGTGAAAATGTTGTATTTTAATTCAAAACCTCTTTTTAATATAATTTATTTATATTATTAGATTATCTTTTTGAATTGGTTTTAAAGTAAAATTATAATATATTTTTACCATTTAATCCAATAGTGGTCATTGGAATTAATTTCACATTGAAATTGGACTTAAACTAGTGTCCATCTTTTAATAGATTTTGTTTCTTAAAAACATGCTATTTGTTTTGACAGTGGGAATTGATTGTTAAATTAATTAATGAAACTTATATGTTTTTAATTTTTTAAAATGGATATCATTTTTGAATTTGGAATATCAAATATAGCTTAGGGTGAATTTTTGGAAATTTTCTGAAAAACTTCAATTTTGATGAATAGTTAAACCACTAAGTGGTAGTTAAAGAAACTGATGTGTCATTTGAATGAAACTTTACCACTTCTGTGATTTGAATTTCAAAAATCCGACATACATGGTTGTCATTAAGATGTAAAATGTGGATCAATGGGATTAAATTTTTTTGGGTGAATAGTAACTTTTATGTTTTATTAATCACGATTAAAGGTAATTAGTGCAATTTAAGGTAAAAAATAATGTTTTAATAATATGAAATGTCCTTGAAAAAAGTCCAACCCTCATTTTATGAGTAATGGAAGACTATGAAAATCCATGGGTAAACTTGGGGACCCCATGGATCCACTTTTCTTGGAAAATGACATTAATACCTTTTTATTTAATGTTAAAATTAAAATGTCACAAACATGTGTTATTTTAATAAAACAATTTTTATATGGGGTTATAAAAGTCATATTTTTTACTAAAAATATTCATTAGAAAGCTAAAAATATTTCCTACATCATGCTATTTCTTTTATAATTTTTAGATATTAAATAAATAAATTTATTTATGACACCGTGATGATCCAGTGATTACATCATAAATGAACGATTTAAATAAAATGAGAAGATAGGGTGAAATATAAGTCTTACACTTGTCACAAACCTATTGGATGTGTGGATTTCGAAACTTTATCACTTTATCCTTGAAATATATCCTTTTGGGAAATTTTAAATCCGAAAATCATTTTATAATAAAGTAATATTTTATAACATTCCAAGAGTGCCCCTCCTCTCCTCTTATAAAAGGCCCTCACCTCTACCACCTTACACACACCTCTCAAGACTTTGGCTCGGCCAAACCATTCCCATTTCATCTCCCCACATCCCTTTATACATCATTGAAGCCTCACATTGGGCAGAATCCTTTCCAAGGAAGCCTTTGAGCTCAAATCAAAGAGAGTTATCCGATTTAAAGGTAATGTCTTCCCTTGTGTTCTTTTGTTTTATTTTACTTCTCCACACCCCTAAAATCTTCTTATTTATTTCTTTTGTAACAAAACCAGTATTTTAAATATACTAGGTTGTTGTTATAAGGAGGATTATAGCTACAGTAACACACACCTCCGTCTAATGGTTAAAGAACATACTGTTTCTGTGGATGGCGAATTACTGCCTCACGAAACGATGATTGTTCTATCTTCTCATACCACCTCTCATGGTGGCCATTATGATGGAAGTATATTTATTTATGATATATATTATATTTATTTCTTCTCTATGATTCTGTATTTGATATTTAATACATAACTTTATGCTTTGCATGTTGTGAAAATGCAATAATTTCTTTTGAGGAAGTGTGGACTACCGCCCCCTCAAGTGATGTGACTCGTTCATGAAATACATAGAATGTATAAAGAATGAAATTGGTGAAATTATGTGATCTATATAACATATATATTATACTGGAATTATAATATATATATTTATATCTCATATATTTTAATTCCATTAATGCTACAAAGAAATGAAAGTAGCGTTCATGCGTACGTACGGCGTACCGTCTACATGAACGGTACATTTCATTTCTTATCTCCAAATGTTATGTACTATTATAAGTACATATATATAATGGATATATATGTAATATATTACATCTAAATGGAGGATATAATTATGGAATTATAATATATATATCTCTCATTTTGTTATTAATTCCATAAATATGACAAAAAAATGAAAGTAGCATTCATGCGTACGTACGACCTACGGTCTCCATGAACGGTACTTTTAATTTTTTATCTCCAAATGATATGAAATAGTATAAAATGAATATATACTGGATATATATGATATTTAAAACATCAATAATATTCTGGATATGATGTACCTATAATTACAGGGAAAATTCTTTTCGAACAAGTTTGATTTTTACTCATGTACCGAACATCGACAAAAACATCTGATATGAACTCTCATTATTAACCAATTATTATAACATTATAATATGTGATATTAACTGAAAAATAATCTTTAAAGTAGGTCCTTATGAAATTATAAATTGACCAAATTTTATTATTCAGGAGATTAAAGAACGATCGAGTCATGTCGGACACGAGGTAAGGGATCCTACCCCTCTCATTCTTTTTAAGTACACTCTTTTATGTCATTCCTTTTAAACTCATCTTTCTTATTATTGGGATGTTATTTTATATTACTCATACTTTAATTTTTATGTTCATATGATTATAGAACCTATTTTCTCTCATCAATCCATTTTGGATGTTTTGAGTGGTGCCGTTAGGCTGCCGAATTTTCGTAAGAGATCTAACCTCTCTCTTTCTTTTTAAGTACTATCCTTTATGTCACTTCTTTTAAGATCCTCTTTGTTATTATGGGGGATGTTCTTTTATATTCCTTTTTATATAAATTTTTATTGTAATATGATGAGGGACCCTATTTGATCTCATCAATCCATTTTTGGAAGTTTTAAGTGGCGTCGTTAGGCTGCTGAGTTTTCGAAAGGGATTTTTTCTCCCACTTTTAGTCCCGTGAGATTTATGATACATTTTTCACCATTTCCTTTGAGTGGTGTATTTAATTCCCATTATTATACTATTTGTGTAATATAATTTCATTTATGGGTATTTACATATTCATTGTATGACCTTTCTTCAATGGGGTGTACATTTCGAAAGTAACCCAAGTCGGTAAGGGAACCTTTCACCCTCCTCTTTTTAAAAGACTTCTTTTGTTATTTCTTTTAATTTTCATCTTATTATGTGGGAATATGTTATTATATATCCTTATTTCTGTAAATTTTATGTCCAAGTGAAGAGATACCCTTAATCTCTCTCATCAACTCTTTTTCTAAAATTTTATGTGACACCATTAGTCTGTCAAATTTTACATAGGGAACTTCTTAACCAAATTTCGATTTCTTTGGGTTCAACATGTAGTTATTGAATATTTCATCCTTTGAATATGTGTGAATTATCTCAGATTGTTTTACACTAAAAATCCACTTATATTTGGTGTATTTATATATGTCACACAAAATTATGAGATTGATTTATCCTTAATTTAAGGATACCTTCTTTATAATGGATTTCATCTCATTTTACATTTCTATTGAGACTTAATTGTTGTTATGCACCAGTTCACTCTTATATGGTGTATATACTGTCCTTTGGAATATTATATCATGAATCCCTCTATTCTCATAATATTAAAAAGTTCTAATTAAATGTTATTCCTCAATTATTTTATTCATGTGTCTCTCATTTTGTTAAAAACACTTTAACTAGAATATCATTTGAAATGTTTTAAAGATTTATTCTTATAAATATTTCCCATTAATATCAATTTTTTCAAAATATTTTTAAAGATTTATTTATATGGATATTAATGGTTTAAAATGTTAAAAGCTTCAAATTGGTATGGGACACTTTGATTCAAAAATCTATTTATTAAATATTTTAAATGGTTTTGAAGATGGTTTTTAGAATGGATTCATTATTTTAATATCTTAAAATGTTATATTTTTATTAAAATGTGGGAATTTTATCTTTCTTTTGTGCTTAATTTATGTTCTATGATTATTTTATGGTTCTTGGGTATTGTTTATGAATACAGGTGGTTCCGTGATAAACTAAGGGTGGGTTAGCCCAATATATCTCTCCAATGCATTGGGTAATGCGAAGGGGTTAAACGTTAAGGTTTCTCCGAAGAGATTTAGGGAATATACTGTGATGGGTATTCCAAACGTAACCAAGAGGGTTACTCCATATGTAAGAATGTTATGAATGCCCCAAGTTACCTTTATGTCTTATGAATTCTATGAGTTATTCATAAATCTTATAATTTCATGAGGTATGTTAATGTGCTTATGTTTTATGAGTAATGTATGATTTCATTGATTCTTTTGTATACATAGACTAATGTTTTCTTTCCGTATTGTTATAACCCTTACTGAGCTTTTTATGCTCATCCCAAGTTTTTTTGAAATGTTTTTCACAAGACATAAAGTTGAATAATGTCAAGGATGGGATCAAGGAAATTTCAGGCTTTCTAAACCAAGGAAGTAGACATGACTCTTTTGTTAAAGAGTTTTTTTTGTAAAAAAATGGAAGCTGAGTAGATGTGTCTACTTTTTAATCTTTGAGATGTAATAGTTATGTCCTAATTCTCTAAAACTCTAAACCTGAAAAGATCCCCAATGTGAATTATTCATTTAATTCAATAATAAGTAATGTTTAAGCCCAGGTCATTATAGTTGGTATCAAAGGTCGGTTTAGATAACTTTAGAGGTTAGGGTATTCTTTAAGCATAAGTGACATTACCATAATGGTTAGGATTTCAGAAAGAGTCATAGTTTTTAGATAAAGTGAATGATTAAGTATATCTTAGTGATTATCTTCCTCATTAGTACATGATTATTTTGTTGATATACTCACACTGAAATTTTTGGTTTTAGTAAATGGATGGATCTAGCAGGAACCAAAGTGACAATGGGTTTGAAGGAAACTGTGGTGGTTCTCTGATTAAGAGACTGGATGAAATGGGGGATTCAATGAGAAATCTCATGGTTATTGTAAACCAACTATCAGGAGTCATGATCAACCACTTGAACCCTGGTGAGTTCTCTAATGCATCATGTACGAGAGAATCAACTCGACGTGTAAGTTCAGGTAATAATTATAAAGGTAACCATTAGGGTTTATATGATCCTTACTTTTGAGGTAATTCGGGGTTATTATATGTTATGATGGAATATGAATGACATGAGATAAAATTTAGGTTAAATTATGTTATGGTTATTTTTTATGATTTTATCACTTTTTGGGGGAATGTTATAAGAATTATATTGTTTTGGAAAAATGACAACACGTAGACCATGTGAGAACTTGTCGCGTCTGACGAAGATACGAGAATTGAACCCATATCCATAGTGCGACTGGTATTTATCACCTACCACTGGACTACATGAAGTCCCTGGTTAGATTGACTAATTATTTTAGTTAGATTATCTTATGAATCTAGAATAAGTTGATTTTGGGTTATCTATGGAAATTATTAACATATCATGGAGGATATGCGATTTGGTTATTTACTTTTCAGTATGAGACTTTAAGAGTAATTGATGTTATTAGGAGATAAATGTTAGGTTTATCTTGGAAGACTATGTGATTAAATCCTTCAGAGATTTGGGTTTCAGTCTTAGATTTTATTACTTTGAGGAATTTTATGGATATATGTTTATTGAATGGTCTTTGTTGAACTTTGGGTATGGTTTGACAAATTTTGGAGTTTAAGAATAGTTTTTTATAAAGGATTATCCTTTTTAGTTATTATCTGATCTCATACAAACCTTTTTTGTTTTAGTTTTGGTTAAGACATGGGAAGTATATAGTTCTCTTTTTTGGATTTGGTGATTCTCTAGAAGTTGATTATAGCTCTCTTAATGCGAACAAGTCATCCAAAATACTTGTCTTTTGGAGAAAATATGAGTTCGTGTAAGAAATCTAGTTAAAGTTGAAATTCAACATGACAAGTAAATATGTTTCCTTATGTTTTAGTTAAGCTCATAAATAAATTCCTCAATGAAAAGTAACTTAAAACAAAAATGTTGTCTGTTAATTTTTCCTATTGGGGAATCAAATACCGTTTAACACATCACAAGTGTATGATTTTCTTGTGGTTAACTTTCTCCTAGACATGTTTACTATCACTCTCCATCAGAACATGACCCTTTGTTTTCTCCTCCATATCCATATTTTCATACTTGGAATCCTAGTATGGGTTAACTCGGGTGACCGTTGTACTTCTCTTTCTTTATTTTAAAGTGATAGTTTTACTGACTCTTGTTTCCCAAAAGGGGGGAAGGATGTAAAACCCTAGGTAAATAATGAATATGAAATTTTCATATTTATCCATATTTGTGAATAAAATACTAATATTACTTTAAAGGGGATGCTATGCTCGATGGCGTACCCAATACGCAACAACGAGTTTCTTGGGAATCTTACATTGCACTCTAATTATAAAATAATATTATTTTAAATGGTAGTTAATGCATAACCGTTGTAATGGCGGGAATGAACGGAACTAACTACAAAATGATTATATATGTTTGTCAAATATTTTTAATTTTATCCAATAAATGTTAGAGGCTTAAAATGTGAGTGAATCCAATTTTAAAACGTAAATATTCTAATATTCTTTAAAAGGTCGATTAACCACCTTTTGATGGCGAATGATTTTTAAATCCACCTTTTGAAAATCTCATATGTTATATTGGACCAAATAAAATTCTTCTTTAGAATAGGGACATCAGAATTTACATTGTGTAAATTTTTGGTATTTTTTTTGATAAAGATCATTTTTAATGAATAGTGAAAAATGTTGTATTTTAATTCAAAACATCTTTTTAATATAATTTATTTATATGATTAGATTATATTTTGAATTGGTTTTAAAGTCCAATTATAAAATATTTTTACCATTTAATCCAATAGTGGTCATTGGAATTAATTTTACTTTGAAATTGGACTTAAACTAGTGTTCATCTTTTAATATATTTTGTTTCTTAAAAACACGCTATTTGTTTTGACAGCGGGAATTGATTGTTAAATTAACTAATTCAAATTATATGTTTTGAATTTTGTAAAATGGACATCATTTTGGAATTCGAAATATCAAATATATCTTAGGGTGAAGTTTTGGTAATTTTCTGAAAAACTTCAATTTTTGATGAATAGTGAAACAACTAAGTGGTAGTTAAAGAAACTGATTTTTCGTTTAAATGAAACTTTACCACATCTGTGACTTGAATTTCGAAAATCCGACAGACATGGTTGTCATTAGGATGTAAAATGTGGTTCAATGGGAGTAAAATATTTTTTGGGTGAATAGTAACTTTTAAGTTTTATTAATCGCGATTAAAGGTAATTAGTACAATTTAAGGTAAAAATAATGTTTTAATAATATTAAATGACCTTGAAACATTTCCTACCCTCATTGGATGAGTCATGGTCTACCAATACAATCCATGTGTCTACTTGGGGACCCCATGGAGCCACTTTTCTTGGAAAATGACATTAATACTATTTTATTTAAAGTTAAAATTAAAATGTCACAAACATGTGTTGTTTTACTAAAACAATTTTTATATGGGGTTATACAAGTCATATTTTTTACTATAAATATTAATTAGAAAGATAAAACGATTTCCTACATCATGATATTTTTTTATAATTTTTAGATATTAAATAAATTAATTTATTTATGACACCGTGATGATGCAGTGATTACCTCATAAATGAACGATTTAAATAAAATGAGAAGATAGGGTGAAATCTAAGTCGTACACTTGTCACAAACCTATTGGATGTGTGGATTTCAAAGCCTTATCACCTTATCCTCTAAATATATCCTTTTTGGACCTTTTAAATAGGAAAATAATTTTATAATAAAGTAATATTTTATAACTTTCCAAGAGTGCCCCTCCTCTCCTCTTATAAAAGGCCCCCACCTCTACCACCTTACACACACCTCTGAAGCCTTTGGATAGGCCAAACCCTGAAAATTTCATCTCTCCACATCCCTCTCTTCATCATTAAAGCCTCACTTTGGGCAGAATACTTTCCAAGGAAGCCTTTGAGCTCAAATCAAACAGAGTAACCCGATTTAAAGGTAATGTCTTCCCTTGTGTTCTTTTGTTTTATTTTTCTTCTCCAAACCCCTAAACTCTTTTTATCTATTTATTTTGTAACAAAAAAAGTATATTCAATGTACTAGGATGTTGTTATGAGGATGATTCGAGCTACACTATCACACACCTCCGTTTAATGGTTAAAGAACATACTGTTTCCGTGGATGGCGAATTACTGCCTCACGAAACAATGGTTGTTCTATCTTCTCATACCACCTCTCATGGTGGCCATTATCATGACACTATATTTATTTATGATATATATTATATTTATTTCTTCTCTATGATTCTGTATTTTATATTTAATACATACCTTTATGCTTTGCATGTTGTGCGAATGTGATAATTTCATTTGAAGAAGTGTGGACTACCGCCCCCTCAAGTGATGTGGGTCGTTCATGCAATACATGGAATGTATAAAGATAGAAATTGGTGAACTTATGTGATATATACAACATATATATTATAATTGAATTATAATATATATATTTATTTATATCTCATCTATTTTAATTCCATTAATGTGCCAAAAAAATGAAATTAGCGTTCATGCGTACGTACGGCTTACCATCTCCATGAACGGTACATTTCATTTCTTATCTCCAAATGTTATGTACTATTATAAGTACATTTATATAATGGATATATATGTAATATATTAAATCTAAATGAAGGATATCATTCTGGAATTATAATATATATATCTCTCATTTTGTTATTAATTCCATTAATATGACAAAAAAATGAAAGTAGCGTTCATGCGTACATACGGCCTACCGTCTCCATGAACGGTGCTTTTAATTTTTTATCTCCAAATGCTATGTAATAGTATAAAATTAATATATACTGGATATATATTAAATTTAAAAAATCAATACTGTTCTGGATATGATGTACCTATAACTACATGGAAAATTCTTTTCCAACAAGTTTGATTTTTACTCATGTACCGAACATCGACAAAAATGTCTGATATGAACTCACTTTATTAACAAATTATTATAACATTATAATATGTGATATTAACTGAATAATAATCTTTAAATTAGGTACTTATGAAATTATAAATTGACCAAATTTTATTATTCATGAGATTAAAGAATGATCGAGTCATGTCAGACACAAGGTAAGAGATCCTACCCCTCTCTTTCTTTTTAAGTACACTCTCTTATGTCATTCATTTTAAGCTCATATTTCTTATGATTGGGATGTTATTTTATATTAATCCTACTGTACTTTTTATGTTCATATGATGAGAGACCATATTTCCTCTCATCAATCCATTTTGAATGTTTTGAGTGGCACCGTTAGACTGTCGAATTTTCGTAAGAGATCTGACCTCTCTCTTTCTTTTTAAATACTCTCATTTATGTCACTTCTTTTAAGCTCCTCTTTTTTATGATGGGGGATGTTATTTTATATTCCTATTTCTGTACGTTTTATTTTAATATGATGAGAGACCCTTTTTGATCTCATCAATCCTTTTTTGGATGTTTTAAGTGGCGCCGTTAGGCTGCCGAGTTTTCGAAAAGGATTTTTCATCTCACTTTTAGTCCCGTGTGATTTATGCTACATTTTCCACCATTTCCTTTGAGTGGTGTATGTAATTCCCATTATTATACTCTTATTGTAATATAATTTTATTTATGGGTATTTACATATTCATTTTATGACCCTTCTTCAATGGGGTGTACGTTTCGAAAGTAACCCAAGTCGGTAAGAGAACCTTTCACCCTCCTCTTTTTAAAAGACTTATTTTGTTATGTCTTTTAATTTAAATCTTATTATGTTGGGATATGTTATTATATATCCTGATTGCCGTAAATTTGATGTCCAATTGATGAGATACCCTTAATCTCTCTCATCAACTCTTTTTCTAAAATTTTATGTGACGCCGTTAGGCTGTCGAATTTTACCAAGGGAACTTCTTAACCCAATTTCGATTTCTTTGGGTTCAACATGTAGTTATTGAAGATGTCATCCTTTGAATGTGTGTGAATGACATTTTATTGTTTTACACTTAATATCAACTTATATTGGGTGTATTTATATTTGTCACACATAATTATGAGATTGATTTATCCTTAATTTAAGGATACCTTCTTTATAATGGATTTCTTCTCATTTTACATTTCTATTGAGACTTAATTTTTGTTATGCACCAGTTCGCTATTATATGGTTTATATATTATCCTTTTTAATATTTTATCATGAATTCCTCTGTTATCATAATATTATAAAGTTCTAATTAAATGTTATTCCTCAATTATTGTATTCAAGTGTCTCTCATTTTGTTAAAAACACTTTAACTAGAATATCTTTTTAAATGTTTTAATGATTTATTCTTATAATTATATCTCATTAATATCCATGTTTTCAAAATGGTTTTAAGGATTTATTTATATGGATATTAATGGTTTAAAATTTTAAAAGCTTCAATGTGGTATGGTACACTTTTATTCAAAAATCGCTTTATTAAATGTTTTAAATGGTTTTGAAAATGGTTTTTAGAATGGATTCATTATTTCAATATCTTAAAATGTTATGTTGTTATTACAATGTGGGAATGTTATCTTTCTTTTGTGCTTAAGTTATGTTCTATGATAATGTTATGGTTCTTATGAATACGGGTGGTTCTGTGATAAAATAAGGGCGGGTGAGCCTGATATAACACTCTAATGCATTGGGTAACGCGAAGTGGTTAAACGTTAAGATTTATCCGAAGAGATTTAGGGAATATACTGTGATGGGTATTCCAAACGTAACCAAGAGGGTTACTCCCTACGTAAGAATGTAATGAACGCCTCAAGTTACCTTTATATATTATGATTTCTATGATTTATTCATAAATCTTATGATTTAATGAGGTATGTTAATGTGCTTATGTTTTATGAGTAATGTATGATTTCATTGATTCTTATGTATAGATGGAATAATGTTTTCTTTTCATATTTTTATAACCCTTATTATGTTTTTTTGAAATGTTTTTCACAGGACATAAAGTTGAATAGTTTCAAGGATGGGATCAAGGGAATGTCAGGCTATCTAAAACAAGGAACTAGACATGACTTTTTTGTTAAAGAGTTTTTTTTGTGAAAAAAATGGAGGCTGAGTAGATGTGTCTACTTTGTAATCTTTGAGATGTAATAGTTATGTACAAATTCTATAAAACTCTAAACCTGAAAAGATCCTCAATGTGAGTTATTCATTTAACTCAACAATAAGTAATGTTTAAGGTCGGGTCCTTATACCTTGAGGTCTTGGCAGCACCTTGGGAGGACTATTTTGGAGGTAATGAGACCAGAGCATCATTGGGGGAGAGCTGGGAGTGAAAAATAATGGAGTAAAGGGTGGGTATTTATAGGGAAAGGGAGGTGATACTTTAATAATTTCAAGGGACACGAAACTAGTGGTTTTGGAAAAGCCATGGGCTTTCCCATGGTATTTGCCCTTGTTTTTGGCCACATGGGACCCCTCATAAAATAATTAATCCCCTTTAGTCAACCAACACTTAAAATATCTCATGAAATCATCATGATGCAGTCATGATGTCATTAATCATACTGAAACCCTAAAAGTGTATTTTTAATATTCACTGAAAAGTCAACTTTTTCTGAAAACTCCAAAAAATTTATCTTAACATAACATAAATGATCTAAATTCAAAAATAAACTCCATTTTATAAGAATAATTTTCTAAATATTTTTAATTTAATTTTTAGATAAAAACACTATTAACCGAAAATTCATTTTTTTCAGAAAAAACCCCAAAAATTACCCTAACATAATATCGATTCTATAAGTTCAAAAATAAAGTCCATTTTATAAAAATAATTTTCTAAATTTTTTTAATTTAATTTTTAATTAAAAAACACTATTCACCCAAAAAAAACTAATACTTGACTAATTAATTAATGAAACAGTTATTTACCTATTTTATTGAATAACACTAATTAATCAAGGTGCCTAAATTATATTAATACTTTCTTTAAGTGAGATTACTAAACCATTTGGTCACATTACTAATCCTAAGCATAAAATCACTATTCATAATTTACTATTCATCAAAAAATATGTTGATCTTATTTAACTCTAAAATTATTACTGAACACAGTTGTAGAATACCATTTTTTTGAAAATCATTACACATAATTAATTATTTAGGATTTACATAAATATTTTAAAATATCCTTTTAAAAAAATACATCAATAAAATACATCCTATATTCATTCTAACATTTGAAAACACAAAAACTTCACCATAAGAAGAAAACATAATTATATTTATAATAAAGGATTATGGTGTCCTTACATAGCCCCTTATAAACCCAGCATAGGACCTAAGTGTAAGGTGTGCTAAGGTGAGAGAATCTGAGGGCGACTCGAACAACATCGCACATGTAGTAATTTCTATCAGTTTGATCTTCTCACGAACGCGATTCCATTCTAGCATCACACGATGATGTTCGGCTTGGTTTTGGTCCAGATCAAAGCCCAGTGGTGCTACCTCCTTCCCACGTTCAGTTAGATGGGCTGTGATCAACCCAAGACTACTGGATGAGGCCATAGAATTTTCTTTCTATATTAATTAACCAAGATCACTTGTATTTAGATACAATAGTCGCAAAATTCAGTTTCCAATGGTATTACTAACTAAGGATCATATAATAGTCAAAACCCAAAAATCTCATTTTAATTATACTCATGTTATCAAATGAAACAGTTTTGTTGAGTATAAAAAATAAAATAACACACAAAATTAGGAAACAAGATTTATTCAAAATTTTGGGTCGTTACATTCTTCCCCCCTTAAGAAATTGCATCCTTGCAATTTTAAAAATTAGACATGGAAATTTCATTGAATGTCCCACATCGAAAAAAGAGTTAGTAAC
This sequence comes from Viscum album, assembly GCA_963277665.1. Lineage (NCBI taxonomy): Eukaryota > Viridiplantae > Streptophyta > Magnoliopsida > Santalales > Viscaceae > Viscum > Viscum album. The sequence goes on along the minus strand of OY728119.1, from coordinate 613,374,610 downwards.
ACTATTACTTTAAAAGAAAGAAAAGGAAGTACAAAGGCCACCCGAGTTAACCCATACTAGGATTCCATGTAGGAAAACATGTACATGGAAGATAAAACAAAGGGTCATGTTCTGAGGGAGAGTGATAGAAAACATGATTAGGAGAAAGTTAACAGCAAGAAAGTCACAAACATATGATGGGTTAAATGGTATTTGATTTCCTAGTAGGAAACGTTAACAGACAATGTTTATGTTTTACGTTCATTTTCATAGTTTTGAGGAATTCATTTACTACATAGTATAAAAACAAAAGGAAATATATTTACCTTCAAGTAGAGTTTCATCCCTTAATAAGTTTCTACCAAAACTAATCTTTTCTCTAAACGATGAGCATTAAAGAACACTTGGTCTCATCAAAAGAACAAGAATCATCTTCTAGAAATCACATAATCCACCAAATATTAACTATCTATCTCTTCTATCTTTAAACATTATCCCAAAAATAGAAAGGGTAAGATAAAACAACTCTTCCAAAATAAAGAACCCCATAGGAAGGGAAACTACTTTTATATCTTCAAAATTCCATGGTACTACCCAAAGTTCATCATAGACCATTCCATATATAACCGCCCTCAAAATTCCTCAAAATGAACCAAACTAATATTGAAACCCAAATACAAGAAGTATTTGATAACACAGTCTTCCAAAATAAACTTCATCATTCATCTCCAAACAACATCAATCAATCCTAACATATTATAAAAAAATTATCTAACCAAAACATATTTTCCCCAATATATGTTAATCATTTCCATAAGTAACCTATATTACCATAGGTTCGCCTTTAATTCGTCAATTCTTTAAAATATAAGTGAAACTTTATTCCTCAAAGAAAATACCAAAGTAATCTATTTACCTCGATCATATAGGGTTCCCAAAATAGTGAACGTCTTCCAAAATAATAATCATCTTTTAATCCCCTAATCATCCATTTTTTTCAAGAAGAACAGCTTCACAACATCAACATGTGGTACATAACAATAGATGTTTTACTTAATGATATAAAACCATCTTAGGTAGTGACTTGATGTTCTTAGAGAACATTAAAGATATTCTCATAGAGAATGAACTAAAAAAACAACATGACATAGAAAATTATTGTGATAAAGTTACATGTAATTTAGTCATCACGATCCATCTCAGCATAGGACTTGCATTGTTCCCTTGTGCTTGAAGATTGTTGATGCTCATCATTCTTTTCATCCCTTCCAAGAGAGCATTGCCTTGGATAATGTCTAACGTCTCCACATTTACGACATTGAAATGTATAAGGTACATTAGATCGAACCTTATCTCTATTCATCACATTATCCATTTATTAAAGCAATTGGCTACTTTATGCCCTATCAACCCACACTTAAAACATCTCCCAGTTCATTTGTGACATTCTCTTTGGTGCCTCTTCCCACACTTTTTTCACAAAGGAAATTGGGTCTTCTTTCCCTTATCAACTTTATCAGATGAACATCCATGAGACTTCGTCTTATTCTTGATGAATTTAGGCATTCATCTAGGAACCAATTGTTAAATGTGATTTTTGATAGCTGGTTTGGCATAATCACAATATGTTCAACTTGATCTCTCGTCATCTCTGTCATATTAAGAGGTAAATCATCACATTTCCTATCACATTGGTTGTTGGGACATGTTCTTCTATTTCCTGTCATTTACTATGAAAAGAAAGTATAATTAGGGGGCTTAAATACTTATCCAATAATCATGAAAAGGAAACTTAAGGCATAGAAGGATAATCTTGAAGAAGAAATGTATACCCTAACTTGTGATCCCCTTGGTTCCAATCTAGGTTATCTATGATAATATATTCTTATGTGAATCTTTATTTTATTTTATCTTTGTTCCTTTAATAATGGTTCATACTAAGCTTATGAATTTACCAAAGCATATCCCCTGGGTGTGTCGTAACCAGGAGTGCAGCAAGGCCCGTTGTCGTGTACCAGTTTTCGTTAGAGTCTAGCTCAATGTGGTGTTTTCTGGTTTTAAACCTATGCACATCTATTCCAAAGCCAACTCTACCTGCTCATATCCAGATAGGAATGTATTTTCTTGATAAACCACTTTCTCAATACTCACCAAAATACTAGGAATATTTCTTATATTTAAACTTTTCTATAGGCTTCTTCCTAAAGTTTTCATATCCTAATTTCCACAAATAACTAAACCATCCTTTGATACCAACTATAACATACCGCCTTTTTATCACATAAAATTTAATTACATTATACAAAACTGAGGATCTTTATGTTTTTGTGTCTTGGAAACCAGGAACTTAATACATGAAAATATAAAACAATCATCTTAAACACTTGAAAGGATTCTTCATTTGTTAATCCTAAGTTCATTTCAGCATCACATAACCTGCGGACATACATCAAAATAAATGGTGAGAAGAAATCCTAGTAATTTAAACAAGGGAAACATTTTACATGTGAACTTGAGATACATCAAAAGTCATGAAAAATGACTTTAAGGCATGAGAAAGAGATTATAAGGCATATCATAATAAAAATAACGTGTTTCATAACTTGAAGATGTGGATAAAACATTTAACTTAGACAATCATGAACATTTCACCAAGGTAAACCCCAAGGTGTCATTAACAATTTCCAAGGTATACCCCAATGTATCGTTAAAAATTACCAAGGTAAACCCCAAGGTATCACTAAAATTGTAATCGTTAGAGATTACATCATTACCCAATGCATTGGAGCGCTATCAGGATGCACACCTAAATTTTCCTTTATTATCATGTGAGACACATATATCATCATAAAAAATTTCATAAATAACCCATATGGCATAAAATAAATGGGTTTAATTTCATAATCATAACATTATAAAAATTTCTTTAAAGACATGATCTTTATGTCACTTTAAAACCATGAAAAAGGAAAGCGAGTTTCATGTATGTAAATCCCAGAATTTAAAATAGAACATTTTTATATACATGTGAATACCCTTATAGAAGAAATATATTTTAGTATTAACTAAATAAATCAAAAGAATTTGAGAAAAAGAGAGACACATTTTGGGAAGGAAATTCGGTAGCAGAACGACTATGTTGTAGGGTTTTAGAAAACATTGAAAAGAGAGGGGACATGGATCACCCTCTCATAATTGACCCATAAATTAGTATAAGGACAGAATATAAAGGATATATTAACATGGTAACGAAATTTTTAGGAAATACCATTTGAAATGAAAAACATGGAAAGAAGACAAAAATAAGATTTCTCTTATGAAAATTCGGCAGCCTAACAGCATCACATAAAACTTTAAAAAAAATGAATTAACGTGGTCAAATAGGGTCTCCAATCATATGAAAATAAAAGATAATTATGATAGATATAGATATAATACCCCAAAATAATAAAAAGTAACTTGAAAGACATGACATGAAAATAGAACTTGAAAATGAGAATGGTGAAATAATCTGTTATAAAAATTTCAGCAGCCTAACCGCACCACTTAAACATTCATAAAACGAAATGATGAGAGTAAGAGGGGATATCTCATCATATGAACATTAAAAGGGCAGTAATAGGAATATAAAAGAACATCCTCCAACATAATAACACGGAGCATAAAAGAAATGACTTAAAAGAGAGTATTTGAAAAGAAAGAGAGAGGTTGGATCCCTTATCTTAAAATGAAATTCTTAAAAATCGATGGTTGGGACCTTGAGGGATTTGGGGGCACCTTGGGAGGACTCTATGGGAGGTAATTATACCAGATCTTCGTTGGGGAGAGTTGGGAGTGAAAAATAAAGGAGGAAAGGGTGGATATTTATAGGGAAAGGGAGGTGATACTATAATAATTTCAAGGGACACCTCACTAGTGGTTTTGGCAAAACCATGGGCTTACCCGTGGTATTTGCACATGTTTTTGGCCACATGGGACCCCTAATACAATAATTCATCCCCTTTATTAGACCATCCCTTAAAATATCTCATTACATCATCATGATGTAGTCATGATGTCATTAAACATACCGAAACCCTAAAACTGTATTTTCACTATTCACTAAAAATTCAACTTTTTCCGAAAACTCCCAAAAACTTATCTTAACATAATATTGATGCTCTGGATTTAAAAATAAAATCAGTTTTATAAAAAAATTCTATTTATTTTTAATTTAATTTTTAAATAAAAACACTATTCACCAAAAATTCATTTTTTTCAGAAAAACCCCAAAAATTACCTTAACATAATATCGACGCTATAAGTTCAAAAATAAATTCCATTTTATAAAAATAACTTTCTAAATATTTTTAATTTAATTTTTAATTAAAGAAAACTATTCTCCCGAAAACACTAATACTTGACTAATTAATTAATGAACCAGTTATTTACCTATTTTATTGAATCACACTACTTAATCAAGGTTCCTAAATTATATTAATACATTATTTAACTGTGATTACTAATCCATTTGGTCACATTACTAATCCTAAGAAAACAATCACTATTCATAATTTACTATTCATAAAAAATTATGTTAATCTTATTAGACTCTAAATTTCTTACTGAACACATTTGCAGAATACCATTTTTTGAAAATCATTACACATCATTAATTATTTAAGGTTTAAATAAATAATTTAAAATATCTTTTTCTTTCAAAATACATCAATAAAATACATCCTATATTCATTATAACATTTGAAAACTCACAAACTTCACCATAAGAAGAAAACACAATTTTATTTATAACAAAGGATTATGCTCTCCTTTTATAGCCCCTTATAACCCCAGCGTAGGACCTAAGTTTAAGGTGTTCAGAGGTGAGAGAATCTGAGGGCGGCTCGGCCAACATCGAACGAGTAGTAATTTCTATTAGTTTGATCTTCTCACGAAGGAGATTCCATTCTAGCTTCACACGATGATGTTCGGCTTGGGTTTGGTCCACAGCAAAGCCTAGTGGTGCTAACTCCTTCCCATGTTCTGTTAGATGAGCTTCGATCGGTCTAATACTACTGGATGAGGCCATCGAATAATCTTTCTATATTAATTAACCAAGATCAGTTGTATTTAGAGACAATAGTCGCAACATTCAGTTTCTAACGGTCTTACTGACTAACGATCATATAATAGTCGAAACCCAATAGTCTCATTTTAATTATACTCATGTTATCAAATGAAATAGTTTTGTTGAGTATACAAAATAAAATAACACAAAAAATTAGGAAACAAGATTTATTCAAAATTTCGGGTGGTTACAACTTATATCTTTATTTATCAACCTAAAAAATTGTTAAAAATGATATATATATATATATTACACAAATTCTAACATAATCCATTTCATGAATATTTATCCTCAAGGCTTCTCTATGTTTAACCAACATTAAAATCAAAAAATTTAGAAAGAAGGTAACCAATTTACCAAAATCAACTTATCGTCAATACACAAAAACAAAACAAAGTAGATATTAATTTCATATATCAAATAATTGAATTAATTAATCATATATTCTTCTAAAACATGTTAATATCTAGAATTACCATAATACCATAATGAAAACATACATTCTTTAAAAAATTCATCATTTCCTCAATCACTTAATAAAATCGTAGATTATTGAATATATTATATAAATTCAAAATTTTATAAACTCAATCAATGATAACATACACCACATTCTAATTAAATATGTAATTAGTTCCAAGGTAATAAATATTATCAAATTTACTTTATTCATATAAATATTCTCCTCATCCCATCATCATGATCTCAACATTAGGAACATATTACGGGTTATCTTACCATAATCACGTGTTTTAAATAAAATACCACCTTGATATTATGTCAATTTTCTAGTTCATCAGTACCATTCATGATATTCCTATGAACGCTTAATTAAAAACATTTACAAAAAAAAATCATTCCATATTTCATGATTCATATATATAAAATTATTAATTCCCATTAAAACACAGTTCAAGAATTTCATGTCACTATTATATTATTGACTATGCTTAATAATCTTATTCCTTAACACATCTTTCTAAGAATATATAATATTATCCAAGTATTAATATTTATAAACCTCAATTTAATCATGGTTATCTATTTTAACATAAATAATAAAATTAAAATAACTCATACCTTTCATATGAAATTTTTGGTCTCTTTATCATTATAATTATAACCATTAATTGAACCAATTTATAATTCTCTATATGATCATTACCCCTAGGACATAAAATTGTATAATTCCAATAATTTTGACATTTATAACATTAAATCATTTATGATCCCTTAGGTAAACTATTATTTTTATCCATTTCATTAAAACAACATTTCATTTTTCCTCTCTAATTACATACTTTGTGTCATTCTTATGAACACTCAAAAAATTACTATTTCCCCTTTGGGACATTCTCTTCAATGATTATTTCCACATTATTTATATATATAAAACTTATTCTTATTTATTTATTAGTCTCCACCACATAAGCTATCAGTTAACACATTCTTTCTTTTCTTTGTCGAGTCTGTGAGTTTTTTGAGGTGTAAGTTGTTAATCATATATCATAATAACTAATTAGAGAGAATCATAGTATCCTTCACTCTTTTCATCACCATTTAGGTTGATCGTAGAAAAATAATATTTTATATTCAACATTAACCATGTTCATTCTCATTCCAACCATTGATTAAAACTATGAAAAAAAACTCTGAGAAAAAAACTATCATATTTATAAACCACTTAATCAAGAAAAATCACTTATAAGTTTTAGAACTGATGACACCTTATTTTCAATCTATGAAACCTTAGTATTAACAAAGTCCATTCATGGATATTATATTAATACTTTATTATGATTCATAAAGATTCTATGACTTTCCTATGAAAATATCCTAAGATTGTAAAATTAGGTGTTTAAAGAGACCAATTATCAAGTATGAGGTGATGATCGAGACTAGCACATTGATCTCTTTTTATAGTGTTTACACCTAGGTACCTTTATTCCAGATCCACATCCAATTTTAGTATCAATAAAGGGATTCACTTTCATGGAAACCACTTATTCTATCCCTTACCAAAATTCCATGAAATTTTCCAATAATTTGAATCATTCATATACTTATAAAAATATATGTATATATCACTAAATATTTATCATCATACTTTTTAATTGTTATGTACACCTTTTAATGATACCAACTATAATGATCCAATCATCTCATAAATAAAAATTACAACTTAGTAGATAAATATTAATTATATAAAAAAATGTTCCATGACAGAATAATTTGTTTATTGTGCCTTTGGAAACATAGAAACATTAACAACTATTCCATATGTGAGCTATTCCATCTCCCACTATGTTATTTATAACTAACATGTTTCCTATACATATCATTTACTCTACATTTCATCACACCATATGGGATCGAAACATAAGAATCGTTGATATAAAATTCTTAGTAAGGTTAAATAAGTGATATATAAACCTATCAGGAGAATAAGTTTATAAGAACACAAGAATAACAGTTTAAAACCACAGACTTCATGTAATTGACAATAAAAATGTTTTGTGGAATTAATCATAGTGGTTTTAAAGACCTGAATCATATTGTAATCAAAGAACATGAACTATGAGAACATAATATTGGTATAAGACATATATTCATGTCATACACATAAACATCGAAAATAATTTCCATATAATTTTAAGGATCATTTATAAGACAATCATATTAGAATATATTTGCTCCCCAAATAATCATCCTAGTTAAGGTTCACTCCCAAGAGTGTCATAGTGGACAGATTCCCTTATTGAACTACGTTCACTCCCCATTCCATTCATATTTATCTCATAAAATATCAATATTTACATAATTAATTATTTGGATATATAGGTCTCATCCATTTATGGTTATAACTTAACCATAGTACTTAGTTATAACGTAGCCTCTATCACAAAATGAAAAAAAAATAAGTGCACCAGAAGATCCTAAAAACATTTAACTTATCAAAACCCATCATAATTAATGGGTTTTATAAGAATTATATCATAGCAGAACCCATGAAAATAAAAAGGTTTTTCATATACATTTCATAATTCTAGATTATCATAATGTATTGAAACCAAAGCTGGTTTCATAATCATTTTATAATCGTATAACCCATGGAATAGAAACTAGTTTCATATTTTTCATCATAAAAATAAACCATTAATAAAAAGAATAATGTTGATATCCTTTGATCATATCCATAGTAAAGATTAAATATTTTGTTGAAGAATTTCAACTTTGATAAAAAATTAAATTGAAATATCACTTATAACATTTCTTGATGAAAAATAGAATTTCATTTAAAATCACATATTTTAAAATAGCAACTGATAAAATATTGTAGAAATCCTATTATTCCCAAACAAAGTTTCAAACTTGTGAAGGAATATTTAAACATAATTTAAACTATTTATTGATTAAATTAAATTTTTTTCTATGAAAAAAACCTTTTTAAAATATTAATTTTTTTAAAAATATGCTACTTTTAAAATAATCTTTTTAAAACATGAAATTAATAAAATAGTGTGTGAATTATTTTCTTGGAAGATAAACATTAAAATCATAAGGAAATATTTAAATCATTGTGTGGTGATGATGGTGGGAAATTTTGTACATGTCAAACACATGAAAAAAAATATTCCTTTCATATTTTTAGTGAAATCCAAACATGCCTTGTTTGGATAATGAATTAGTGTTTCCCTTTAAAAAATTTTTTAAAAAAAAACACGGGTAAAGATATTTTGAAGAAATATGAATTTTGTTTATAAAACATGGTTTTGGGAGAAAATATATTTTTCAATGAAGGGATATGTAAAGACAATTTTTCATAAAAATATTATTTTCAACTCTTGAGTACATAAAGAGAGTAAAATTATAAGAAAAACATATTTTCACAAGAAAACAATAGGAAAAGAAATGTTATGATTTCTTTAGATATAGACCACATTATTTAATCCTCGGATTTATAATTACAAATTATCCAAATAAATGATGAGATTGCATCATAAAACTATCACAAGTTTCATAACATTGAATCGTAATCCCCCTAAAATAATAACATTCAATGAAATATAAAATATAAAGAGTAAATAAATTCAGGATATTACATATCAATGTGGATGTATATACACATAAAAAAATAATACAGGTTCATAAAATTGATGGGGAGGGATTTTGGAAAGGTGTTTTCAAGAAAAGTGTCTTAGGAGTTTTGAATAAGTTTTGGGGAAGAAGTGGACTATTATAATTGAGGAGGTGTTGTATTTTTGTGAATTAACAAAGTTATCCCATAATGGGTAATAACTCTCATCAGAATATCAGTAAAAATTTATAATTAAAATAGGGTTTTCATTATATGGTTGATCCACACCACCAACTCAGAAAAAAAACATGTTTTAAACATTTGTTCTTAAATTCTACATTTCCATACTTTTACCAATCTAATTTTCACAATACAAATGAGTCGTTTTACCTGGCTAATTTACTATTTAAGATTAGATATAACTAGAAAAAATTAGATAATTTATAACAAACTAGTTCTTAATATGAAATACTATTAAAAAAACTAAAATCATATGTGAGTTGGAAATTAATTTTAACACAAGCGTATATGACGTGAAAAAATTTGTTTTACCCTTTATAATGATATCAAATTTTTTACTATTTAGAGTTCAATATAATTATTATAAAAGAAAAATTAGCACATTATTGGACCTTATATGATTATTTTAGCCATTTATAAACCACATGGAGGAATATATGGTTTTTTCTCATTTTTAAATCATTTAATCAAAAAATATTTAATTTAAAATAATATTAATGTCAATTTTGACACTATTAATTTAATTTGACATTAATATTATCATCATAATGATGGAATTTGAATATAATTATTTGTAAACCATCCAATAATGTCAAATTTATCTAAAATATTCATGGAATATAATAATTATTTTAATTTATATTACTTTATATTTTTTTAGGATCATTTATTTTAATATTATATTAATTCAAAAATAACTACATTGGAATTTATTAAGCTTTTAATGTAATTATATATTTACTAAAAATATAAAATAAATCACCATCTTGAAATTAATTTCATTATTCTCATATTGATCATCAAAATTCATTCACATCTTGTTTTTTCCACATCAGAGCACATAATTGAAATTTGAAAGTATGTGAGATATATATTGTCAATTTCATTACATAAATAATTATATCTGTCACTTTCATGGAAAAGTGTCCCACATAAACATAAAAAATACCAAGTTAAAAGGATAAAAATAAATCCATAAAATTATAATTTGTATAGTTTTTAGGTATCATTAAAACTTATATTTTTAGTTTAACCCCATGTAAACCTGTTTTAACTATAACCGATGTATTTAATTTTTTCTATATTTATCTTTAATTTTGAACAAAAATCTAGTTAAACTTGATATATAATATAAATTATTATGGTTCCAAATATGGAACCTATTTTTCTAAATTCCATTAAAATAATTTTAATTAATTAATATAAAATTAGATCCATAAATGTGATTAGATAGTTGTTTTCTTAGGAGAAAATGTTCCAAAATTATAAAAGTATTTATATGAAAATTCTAAATGAAATTTATTAAAATACATCAATTGGAATAATGAATATATAATTGAATTTTTTTTCTTTTAAACCCATTTTAAAATAAAAATAACCTTATACATTCATTAAATGTAAAGGCTATTTTTAGTTAAAATAAGTATTGTTTACTATTCATCAAAAAATTAATATTTTTAGAAAAATATTACAAAATTCACCCAAAAATAATTTTGACATGTATATTTAAAATATAATTATTACTTTTTTAAATAATGTTTTATAAAATTAATTATATTATTTGATCAAAAAATTAAGTAAAAAACATTTTCTGTTAAAAATAGTGTTTTCAAAATATATAAAGTATTTATCGAAAATTAAGTTCTTTTTATGAATATTTTTTTTGCATAAAAAATTATTATAGTTAATATTTAAATAATTCACATTCCTATTGATGCCTATAATTTAAATGGATAAGTAATAATGGTCATTTTTAAATAAAAATACTATTAGTTTTTTCATGGTTTGTTGAAACATATTATTGCATAAAACATAAGCTATTAATGAAATTATTTTTTTTTCAAAAAATAATTTCAAAAAATCCCTATGTGTTACAAATAATATCTACACATTAGTTATATACAATTCTTCAAGTACTACATGGCTCAAACCTCATGCCTCTGGGGTGAAACAGATATACGTAGTGGAAGAATATCCATAAGAACTTAATGTGGTCCCAAATATAGTGAGAGGTACTATATTTATTTATTTTTATATAATTGCTAATGTATTTGATATTGGATTTTACCATTATTTTAATATATTTATAGTTTTAGATATTTTGAAACTTCAAATGAAACTCATGATGTAAATTATGGAGTTGAAGACTACTCTTGGAACGAAAAAAGAGTATGGGATTTGATGTCCTTCGTGTTCTCCTTTTATATCTGATGCTATGTTGATTTTGAATTTTCATGTTCTTGATATGCATATATTTGATGTTATTCATATGATTTATGATTGGTTTCTCAATGGTATCAGTTTGAATGCTATCATCGGTTTGTGTCTTTCTTTGTTTCTGATAAGAGCTCTCGGGGGTTTCAAGGAGAGCCAATTATGAGGTCTAGTCATTTAGAACCATATAATCTGGATCATTGGAAATTGTTTTCTTCCCAATAATTCAAGCACAAAATTATATTTTATAGATCGAATATTCCATTGATGGTTCAATAATTTCCTAATATTTTCCCGGATGACTTATTTGGTTTTCCTCTAGAATATATGGTATAATTTTCTATTAATTTGGTGTCTGGTACACATCAAATATTTATAACTTATTGTCATTTGGAATAAAATAAATATAATTATATCAAGGATCAACTGGATGATCTATCAGATAGAGGTTTCATCTATCACAGTGTATCACCTTGGGCATTCCCTATTCGCTTTTCCAAGAAGGCTGATCCATCCCATTTCTGTGTATTTATTATCTAAAGCTTATTACAGTGATGTTCTGTAATATATATCATTTTATTCATATTCAAGATTGGATTGATCAGTTAATGTGGGAAATATGGTATTTAAAAAATAACCTTTTTTCTGATTATCATCAACATAGATTTAAGGATTTAAATATTTTTTTAATATCGCATACATGATAAAGTATGGTAACATTTAATATCTTATGACATCATTGGGATTAACTAATTATCCTATAGTATTTATGTCCATAACGAACCTACTAATCCACCAATACATAATTACTTTATTATTTTATTTTGGATGATATGTTGGATTAATCAATATCTGATGAAGATAATAATAATCATCGAAGATTTGTTTTGGGAATCTTTATGAATCACCACCATTATTCTATATTATTGAAGTGTGATTTCTGGGTTCAGGATGTGATATTTTTAGTACGTGTTGTTTACTAATTTGTAATCTCATTTGATACCAAATCGGTTCAGGTTTTCATTTCATAGAAAAATCCACATAATGTATTTGACAAATGGATTATTTAGGTCATGTTATATAATATCTATGGTTTTTGAAAGAATTACCAATGATTTCACCTCCATTGAAAGTACATCGTAAGAAAGGGTTGATGTTCTTATGTGATGAAACACGTCACTATTAGTTTGATGAATCAAAATAACTTAGGACATCTACACCTATCTTGATCTGTCCAAAAGCAGGTCAGGGATATATGGGTTACTGTGATGCTTCATGTGCATGTCTGGGATTTATGATTTTTATGGTGATCATGTAGTGGTTTATGTATCTCTTCAGCTTTATCCATGTGAGAATAATTTTTCCACTTATGACTTAGAACATTGAACTATTATGAATTCTATTACGTGTTTGGGACACTAACTTTTTGCGGAGAAGTTCACTATCTATTCAGATCATATGTTTTTAAGCTATAATTTCTTTTATAATGTTCTGAACCCCAATCATAGGTCATGTATAGAGTATCTTCCATTTTTTGGTTTTTAAATTTCCAACACCATTGGGGTGTGGAATGTTTTTTCTTAGTCTCTTAAGAGGAAATTTCATTCTCAAATTGTTTTGGAATCAGATGACTGGAACCTTAGGGAGATATTTTCACATCTTCACCGAGATAATATAGAGGATGACTCCAGTATAATTTTTTATTGTTTTTTATTGATATCATGCCTCTTTAATTTGATTATGTAGGAAAAATTTTCGGATAATGATTTCAAGGGGATTATAGACTCTTTATATTGTAGGGTGACCATTTCTAGGTGTTCAAACTTTTATTATGGGGTTTTATAATTTAGAGATCAGTTTTTTGTCCCTCTATCCATTCTAATTTAAGGGATGTGGAATTTTCATAGTTATTTTTGGTCTATTAACCCTAGAACCATGAACATTTATTATGAAATGAGACACTATTTTTTTGGTTACGTATGAAGTGTGACATCATTAATTGTTTCTCATTTTTATACCTACCAATAGATTAATTTTGGTAAAAAAAGTATTTTAATTCATCCTGTTCCAGTTTCATTGTGGAATTGGATTGGGGTTTCCATGGATTTATTTATATTATTTCCACATACACCCTAAGGGATGAATTCTATTAATGTTTCGATTGATCAACTGACTAAAATTGATCTATTCATCTTAAATGGTGATAATATCAAAGATAAGTATTTGGGGAAGATACATATGAATTAAATTATGAGATTTTATGGGGTGTCATCTATTATCATCTCAGATAAGTACAAAATATTTACTTCCCTATTCTAGAATAATCTTTATGAGGCGATGGGGACTCAGTTCATTTTGAGTTAAACTTAAGACCCATATAGAGATAGTGTGATTAATCATTGCATAATTTTTTTGAATAATAGTATTCAGAACAATGTCATGGGATTTATAGGATCGTTGGATAGTAATCCGAGGTTGGTAAACTTTTCTGATAACAATAGTTATCGGTCTTCTATCCGAATGGATTCTTTCCAGTATTTGTATGGTCATATTTGTAAAACACCTCTTTCAGGTTATAAGTGATATAATCCTCTCTTATGGTGATGAATATTTTCTAGGAGATATTGAAAAATATTTATGTTATATTTTCTATGTTTTGGTGATATAAGATTATATAGAATTATTATGTAGATTATTGACATTGTTCTTTTTAATTCACTCTTAGTGAGTAGGATTTCTGGAAAATATCATCTCAATTAGGTCACCATCATCTTATAAGGTAGGGTAATTTAAATATGAGATAATTATTACTATTTATAATCATTTAGGGGATTGTAATTGGGTCTTATCTATTATAAATTTAATCATAGTTGAAAGAAATCCTTGATTTATTCCACAGATCGACCTAAAAACCCACCTTGATCCCTCCAATATCTTGAATTTTGAGTAAGATATTTTGGAGATAGATTTGATACTAGTTAATGAGATATTTTAGACTGTTGAATCTTAAATAATGTTTCTACATGATAAATCTCTTTTGTTGGTTAATATTTTAATGGGAATATAGAATAAATTCTTACAATAACTAATTGCATGAAATGTCAGTTACAGAGTAGTGTCCTCATATATATTCATATCATTCATCCTCTTCATGATATTCTAGGTATATAAATTATTATGGTAGGATGAATTATCACATTATGTTTTAGGTACTTCTCTTTTTTCAGGGGGGGTCATATTTCATATTTGGGAAGTAGTGAAGATGGTTCGGTGTTTGTTGGGGGTGGATTAACTTTGGCGGTGACTATAAAAGGCTCTTATCCATCCAATAGGAAGCCACCAACTGGAAAGTGGTTTCATACAAAATTATCCTAGGATCATAGAGGCCACCAAATATATAATTGGGAAACCAATATACAAACATTCTATTTGTAGGCATAAACCAACTTGGGGCATTATGTTGAGCGTGTTAATGAAGGCCAGTTTTTTAATTTCACTAAATCTTCATTGTAACCTATTAATCATAATTGTATGACACCAATTCAACATGGGATCTTTGAGAGTCTTCCATTTATCATTCATTACCCCTAAATCATCTTTTATTGGTGCATTTATCCCAAATCAATTTGTTGTATTAAAATTAGTATGGTTGATCATTTTCTTTTTGTTCACCTTCTCTTAGATTGGTAGTGGATATATGATTTTCTTATCATATATATCACTCATTTGATATTTCATTTCATGTTTATTACATATCCATATTTCATTTTTTCACCATAGGTTGGATTTTATTTTTTCAGGGTGTGGAGATCATGTTTGTTGAGGTATATGTTCTTTTTTTTCTCTTATTCAACCATGTGATCACAAAATCTGATTTTTATGATTTGGGACATTATTTATAGATCATGTTAATTTCTTCTCTTATGATCCCTTTACAATTGGTGCACCTATCTCGTTGTTTCAATTATGTGAACCAAGTATTGAGGTATATGGTTTTGTATTAATTATTTTCCTAAACAATTTGATCTGTTTATTAGTGGCTAAACTTTATTTCTAAATGGTTATTAGTAAGATCTATTATTTGAGAAATTCATGTGTAATATATTTTGATATAAAAAGGTTCTCCCCTAGAAAATTTATAAATAAAATATAACATCAAGGAACCAATTTTTTCTTCATAAAGATTTATTTTCATGTTATGGTTTTGATATCATTGAAAAATTTATAGATTCTATTGTTGAATCATGGAAGGAAATATATGAATTTTTTGATATATAAAACGAATGAGATCATTGGGTACATAAGTAGGGGTTTGACCATTGGACATTTCCATTATTTTTTAGATGGGCTCACATAAAAGGATATTCCTATTCTCTCTACGTTAGTGAAATATGGAATATATTACATAAAACCCTCAGTAGGAATTACACAGTAGTGAATTCCTCTTATCATAAACCAAAATGGATAACTTCATAAAATGGTATAGGAATCAATAATTAGATTGAGTGATGGGTGTTATCGATCCTAATGGGATTGGGGCTAGTTCTTAGGTATCAAAAATAATTAAAAGGGAAAAATCCATTATAATAGATAAACAATAAAAAAATATGGATAGTAATCAATTAGTAGTCAATATGCCAAAATACTCATCACAAGAAAAGTACCAAAAGTAGAAAAGTAAAATCCCAAAAAATGGTATATTATCCAAAATTATTACATTAACCATGAATTACCTAAACTTAAGATATGCCTATAATAAGGGATTACATATTGCACTGGTCACCACCATCTCCAAAGGTCCTGATAACAAAGAGAATCCCCCGCCATGCACCAGAGATTTTAATTTTTATAGATATGGAATTAGAAAGTCTAAAAATCCCGAAATTAAATAATAGCATTCATGAAATAATAGAAAAATAGGATATCAAAAAGAATTCCATAAAATTTACATATTAAATAAACCATGTATGATTCATTTTTGAAAAAACATGGCATGATATTATATTTACTATTACAAAAATACTTTTCAAATAATATAATTATAATTTATAAAAAAGGTAAAAAATGATTTCAATAAAAAGAGTCATGAATTGTTATTTTAAAAAAATTTGGAATTAATATCATATCTTAAACATGCATATGTGTAAACCATTCTCAATCACAATATCATGGTTAAGAGTCTCAAAGTTAGTTTAGTATAAATATAATCACACATCTTGGTGAAATATGACTCATGGTGTGCTCCCATTCCTATATCTAAATCCCAGCGAGAATAAGAGAAAACCCCAAGTAATTAACTCCCTTACCTTATCAACATTTAGTTAGAATTATCATCAATAATCCATTTCTAGGTAGGGATTATACAATCATAACTTGTTCTCTTCCTACCTAATAACTCAGGAACCCATGTGATTCCAGGAAACATATAATACAAGTATATTATCGTTCATTTAATTCAATCTAAAATAATTACAATAAATCATTCTATATTGTCCCCATGTTCATGATTCAAAACATTCCATTTCATTTCAGAAACTAACAATAAATGGTTTTCTTCAAAACTAATACTTTTCAACAAACAATTTCATTTTAAACCATAGATTATTGCATTCCATCGTTTCTAAATTAATCATCATTAAATTCATACATATAATAATTATTTCATTTAAAATAAATTTTATGGAAATCATTAATATATCTCATAATCGAAAAACCAATTTGATAAAAAAAAACTATTTTATTTTGAAGACATCTTTTGGGGATTATAATTCATGCTTCTAATACTATTTATAAATTCATTTCAAATCAATTAGTCAAAACCATTTTCAATTTATTGGTATTGTATTATGAAATCACCTTCCTCAAATAAGGTATCTTCAATCACCAAAAAATAATCCTCAATCAAAAATTCTAAAGAGCCATAAATAATTAAGTAATGATCCTAGAACAAAAAACCAAATCAATATCTAGATCCATCAGAAACACAAGAATCCACCACTCTCAAATAAGGAAAGACATAAGAAAAAAATAATTCATGATCAAATTGAGATTACACTTAATATAAGATGATCAATACTTCCAATGAAAATTTGATCCATGAATAACCAAAGGTTTAAGAAACAAAACCACCCCCATGGAGTCTACATGTTGAAAATGTCGAATGGGGTTTGGTAGAGGAGGTTTTAGAATTATAATAGATGCTTTGGCAGATGGAGTTATGATAATACATGATATTTAGTCACACAAAATGACATTTTTTTCTATCTAATAGTTCAGATTGACTAGAAAGTGGCACAAGATAGAATCCTTATTGGATAGGGAACCCCACGGTCTAGGTGGTTGTTCCAAGAAGAATTTGGGCACCAAAATGCATCATAACGGTTGACTTGTGGCCCCCACCGACTATCTAGTGGACATATTTTGACCCTTTTGGCTACATGACCATTTCTACCCAATTTTTTAAACCCCCATACACTTCATAGTCTCTCAAAAAAGAAAAAAGACTCAATAATAACCCCATAAAAGGATCAAATATGTAAAAAAATCTAGGACTAAATATGAAATAATAGAGACCAAGAGGAAAAAATAAAATCTCAAATATAAACCTAGGATTTTAAATGTAATTAGGTTTCAAAAGGTTATAATTCCCCCCACTATTTATGTAGCGAGACCAAGGGGTGTTGAGATGATTTTTGTGAAAAGTGAGGTTTAATAATTAGTGAAGAAGATATGATTGAGTGTGTAGTATTTTTTCAATACAGAAATCATATTATATGTTTAAAATTAGTGGATTAAATGTGAAATAATCTTTATATTTTTAAATATTATGATTGGATCAACATGATTTTGGAATTTCGTGAATTATTAAAGGATAACCAAGGTTAATCCCATGGTGGAGGGAGTTTTGTGAAGGAACAACCCAAAATGGACTAGGCCACACCCTATTAGTGGTCATGGTGAAGTTGGAGAAGAGTCCACGAAGTCCACACCCATTGAAGAGGGTGTTTTGTTAGGTGTGGTGCAATGGTGATGTGTCTAAACTAAACGAATAAGGAAAAAATGTACATGGTCAATCCTATGGTTTAATTCCATTATACCTATGAATAATGGAAAACATTCTATTCTTGTGTTGTTTATAGAAGTAGGACATGGTCTATTGGTGTATCTATAGTTAAAAATAACCAACAAAAGAGTCTACACCCTTAGTAGAAGAATTTGTGGCCATCAGGTAGGGTAGGAGATCAGAATGACAAGATGTAAAAAGACTATGCCCATGGTGGAAGGAATTTTGAATTAATACAATCATGAATTCAATATTATGTCATAGTTCAAGCCATTTGAGGAATTTTGATTCATTTACAAGACTTTTTGATGGTTTGGGTCTTTTTAGGACTCAAGGGCTCTTTGAATTGATCAATGAGTATAACACCATATGACTTTGTGCAATTATTTTTTTAAAAATAAATTTTAGAATTACCATTTATTTTTTAGATCAAAACACTGATACTAAGTTTGTGAAAAGTATCACTAATTTTAGTTTTTGTTACACGTAGCACTATGTTTGGTGTGTGTTACACACAATATCAAGTTTAGCATGCGTTACATGTGACACAAATTTTAAAACAAACATGAAAAATATAAAAATTTAATTATATAATAGTTATAACCTATAAACTAGAATATATAGTATGATTAAGATTAACTAAATTATTAAAATATATGGTTTAAACACATAATGAAAAAAAAATTCAAAATAAAGGAAATCATTTTACGAAAAAACTATTTATATGCGCATAAAAGTGTGTTACCCGAAAAAATTAAACGAAACACATTTTGTAAATGATTTAAATGAAATTTATAAATTCTATATCAAATAAAATGTTTTTTATTCCTCTTATATTTTTTCTATACATGATATAATAACAAATCCAATTTTATGCTTACAATTGTATTTTCTGAAAACTAATTTGTTACGCCTTTGGAACACTTAATTTAAAATTAATTTTTACCAGTTTTATAAAGTAATTTTGAAAATTTAAAATTTATTTTTGAATCAAAATATAAAAATTATAATATGTTGATGTTTTGTTATTTTTTTGAAAATTTATTTTTTTCAATGAATAATAATGAATACTGAATTTTAATTGAAAACTACATTATCGTTAAATTTATTTATAAAGATAAATAATAATTTAAATTGGTTTTAATGTGACGTTTGTTCTGTTATACATCCTTTAATAAAATTTATGTCATGATAATAAATTTAATATTTAATTTATATATAAATACTTCGTAAAAAATTGAACATTTTATCATTAAAAACAAGTTTTCTCATCAGATCTGTGTGATTAATTTTAAATTACAATATATTAAAATCATTGATTTTAATATAGAAAAATGGATTAATGTTTTGAAATCATAATAATTTACATTATATAATATGATAAAAATAATTATTTTCCAAATTTGATAGTGAATTTAATAAAAATTAATTACTACAATTATAATAAAAATGGGTTTATCCGGGTTTAAATAAAATGATTAGGGTAAAAGTGACCAACATACCAGTCAAAAAATAAATTAATATCCCTATTTTGACCATAAAAACAATAATGTTTGATAATATAACATTTTTGACCCTTTCTATATATTTAAAACGTGGGGGAACTCATTTATTTTAAAAAATACCACGTGTGTCCTCTACCCCACATATAAAAGGAAAGACACTATTGAATCCTCTTCACACCTAAAAACCATTTTATTTTTGAAAATACATACCCTATTGACTTCCCAAATTCATTAAACCCATCCTACAATCCTTTATTTTTACATAAATCCAATCGAGAAAGTATTTTTTTAGTAGGCCTAAGGAATATACCTGAAGAAGAGGTAACATGTTTCAATACAAGTTTCTATGTTATTTCTTCTTGCACCTCATTAAATTATCATTATAAATTTTTTAGAATAAAATAAATATATTAACTATACTATTATTTTTATTATTATTTTATGCCCTACAACCATCTCCTTTTCAATCCAATTGGTTACGAGATCATTGTTCTTGTGTACGACAGACTACGACCTCGGGAATCGATGTTGTTTTTTCCATTAGAACCTCTCACAGTTGGAAATAATGATAGATTTGTTATTTATATATTCTATTTGGCATATTATTTTTATTCTATAATTATTATATCACACATAACATCATTAATTCCATTGATAAAATGATAACATCTCTTTTATGTACGGTAGACTACCGCATCCTGAAGTGATGGGATTCAGTCAATATTTTCAGGGATGGTATTATGTATTTTTTTAATTAAAATATGTGATATATATGACATTAAAATTATTATGTATTAATGATATATAATTTATTTTCCCTTTTATCCATGAAATAAGAAAATAGAATCAATTTTCATGCATACGTACGACCAATCATCTCCATAAACAGTTTGTTTCATTTTCTATCACTAAATTTTATGGATTACTAAAAACACATATATATGGAATATATATGTTATTTATATAATGATTATAATTATATATCATATGGATCCATTATCAAAATAATGGGACCAAAAATTTAATAAATCAAAACATATATGAAAAATAAAGAGGTTATTACCCGAAACGCAACTTTAACATGGAATTGTTAATAAATGGGTAATAATAGGTCATAAGAAAATAAAATATGGTATGAAATATATATATATATATATATATTCTGTAATAGATGTGTAATAAAATTATATTTATTATATATAATCTTTGAACCTAAATGATGTAAGTCAATACTTAAGGTAAGGGATTTCTGTTTCACTTTTTACTTCAGTGAGACACATGCCATGATCACCACATATTTCTTTTATGTGGTGTGTTTATTTCCAATGAATTCAATTAATTATTATTATAATTATTATTATTTGGATTTAAATATAAATTTAAGGAACATTCATTCATGGGGTTTATAGTTAAAACATTACAAACACAGTAAGGGATTTTTGTATCATCATTCAATCTTTGAGACATATGTTATGTTAAAAAACTATCTTTTTTATGAGTTTTATAAACATGATATTTGAAATTTAATAACATGAATTTATTTAAAAAATTTTTATTTTAAGTTTCATTTAATGTTATTATTTCTTGGGTCACATGATTCAATGTTACAAAAGTTGTTAATATTTTATTTCATAATGTCACAGTTTATCAGGATTGTTTATGATTATATTTCTAATGATAAACTCTTCTGATCTATCTCTCAAGAAACTAATTAAATTTATTGTCTTATTTTTATTCATGATATTTTAAATTAAAATTACAAAGTTTCTACTCCTTATTTTTTAAAATAATTGAGAATGTGTTTTGTATAAAATCTAACATTATTTCACTCTTCGATGAGAAATTGGTTTTCTGCCAAAACCATGTTTTCTAAAAAAGTTTTAATTTATTAATACTCTCCAATTATATGAAAATAAATTTTTTTACCTATGAATGAATTTTTTTTTAATTTTTTTAAAATTAACCTTACTTTAATTTTAAAAAATAATATATGTTTTCATTTTACTGAAAATTTGAAAAGAATATTCATTTTAATATGTACAGTATAAATTGAATTTTCTAACATCCTAAACAATAATTGCTTTAAATAATCCTTTATAAATATTAAATTTCACTTCCAAATATAAATTTGATTTAAATGTTTTCTGTTTTAAAATGTGATCTTATAAGTGGAAATACTATTTTCCAAAAGAAATGTTTTAAATTATTATTTTTAAATATTCCATAACAACTTATTAATTTTATATTTAATGAAAAGTATTTTAAATTGTTTGTTTTTAATGTGATTTTCTTAAAGAAATGTTCCATGTTATCTTTAAAAATCATTCCCCAACTAAGATTAAATCCTATGTTATAATTTATGATTTACAAGGGTTATGAACCAAGGAAAACATTCTTATTTTTTTAATTGAATGTTTTATGTTTATGTTGACGAGATGTTTATGAAATCCATTTTTCATCTACGGGTTACAACAGGATATAACTGATACGAAACCCACATCTTTTCACAAGTTATTATATGATGATATGATTAAATGATTATGAAACCTTACTATTTTCCACATGTTATGGAATGTTGAAATGTTTATGAACCCCTTTTCATTTCATAGGTTATGATATGATAAATATTTTAATATCTTGAGGCACACATATGTATGATTTTCATTATGGGATTGTGGTTATGTAATAACCAAGGACAGTGGTTAATTTATAACCAAAAAAAGTTAGGACCTATATATACCACTAATGGATTTGGTAAATATTTATATATCATGAGATTGATAAAATAAAAACATAGATTGAACTCGGTTTAGTGAGGGACTTTTTATAAAGACCCTACCATAAAACATTACATAATCCTGAGTTTGGGTAAAAAAATTCTTTCTCTCACATTTAATATCTTTTCCAATTAATATAATTATATAATTAAGACATAATACATACTTAACATACCATATTTTTATAGAGTGGTTACTGAAAAAACAATATCCATTTCTTCCCAAATATAAAATATTAAAAAAAATAAAACATGTTTTCTTTGACAAATCTTCATAACATTTAACCAGAATTCCTTATTTCTCTTACACATCCTTATAACCTATGAAAACATTTAAGAAGTTAGAATGAGCACAAAAAGATCAGTAATAGATTTACAGAATAAATCATTAATCAAGTGATAACATAAAAAAAATTAAAACCTATTTCATAAACACTCATTAGTATGCATAGACACATCATAAAGTTTCATTGTGACATATTTAGTACATAACTCTTACATTCACCATTAAAAATGGAATAACATTTTGGATGAATTCTATCTCCAATGTATATAATGAATTGAAGATCTATAATGGTGCTAAACCATCATATCTAGAGCTATAATGGGCTCAACCCAATATAACTTGAGCTAAAACGCGGCTCAACCCATCATATATTGAGCTATAATGGGAACAACTCAACATATAATGAGTTATAATGGGCTCAAACCAACATAAAAAACGTCCATGTAATATATTAGTAATATAACTCTTGATAACTCATTTAAACCCATGACCAAACACATTCACATATCAAAATATCCTTTTTTTCATAAAAATCACTATTTAAAATAAAACAATGATGCACCTTATAATGAAATCATACGATTCAAAAACAACTAAAAAATAGGATTGAAAAATTATAGTAATAAATAAAAATTAATTCATTAGAAACGACTCATTCCATATATAAAAAGAACAATTTTTTTTGAATTTTTTAAAAGACGCATTTAAATGGATTTTAAAAGTAATGTCCCATACAAATACCATATCAATTAAGAAAATGTTATTCAAATGATTATAATATGAATAATCAGTATAAATTGACATAATTCAAAATAATATTATAATTTTTTTTACAAATAACCATATCATGACAAAATCAATGAAGTAGAAGGTTAATCCAAAGAATGGAAATTGGGTTAAGAATTCTCTTACATTGGGCTTTTCTTACTTTAAATGTGTCCAAAACATAAATATTATGGTTAACATATAGTTATTAAAATATTAAAAAACCATATTAATATTTATTATTCATTTTATGATATTTTATAACGTATTTACACCCATTTATTATTAATATTTTATTATTTCCATTGTTTCAGGAGTGTACTTTAAATTGTTTCGAGGGTTAGTTCATTATGGAATTTCATGTCAAAAGGATGAGAAACTTTAGAAGTGGAATGAAATTGTATTTATATGTTTCTATAATATTAAATTATACTATATAAACTTTTTTTCACATATGAGGATGATTCATTAGATAAAACATTGATGATATTTTTTTAAATCATTTTAGGGGTTCTTTGATCATCATAAATGGGTTTCTTTATATAATTAAATATTATTAACATTTAACAATAATAGAATATAAAATAGATTATATAATACAATTTAATTCTTTTTTAAAACATTAAAATGGTTTTATTACAATCCATGAAGGAAGTAATTAAAATTGAGTACACATTTTCCACAATGATAGTAAATTGACACATCACGAACAATATATTTATTTTTGGAATAAAAGGGATAGGAGAAGAAGTATGAGGATGAATATTTCCCTAAACATGACCACATTACATTATATATAAGATAATTTATTTTCCATTCATCCTGGATATGTTTAGTAGAATATATTATAAGAAAATAAAAATAATAGAATTGAAAATAAAATATAAATGAAAGATGATTTTTACCTCTTGATTAAAATTCCTTGAGAACCTCCTTAAGGCCCTCAGTATTACTGTTTTTGTGATTCTAGAAGGTCTTGGACATGGTTAAGGGGCTTGGGAAGAATCATTTATATATATTGGACAATGAACAAATCTTGAGAGGTGTGAGGAGAATAGGAGGTGAGAGTGGTATTTAATATGGAGGGGAGGTGGGTTTTCCATTATTTTAACCATTATTTTATTAGTTTTCTAAAGACAAGAAATAGTGTTTGGTTATTATGAAAAAAACAATAATTATTGAATTATTTTTTACAAAGAAGGGTGTTTAACTGATCAAAACATAATCCAAGACTCAATAATTCATGTATTTAGCTTATTTGGTAAATTATCATATTTCACTATTAAAAAAAATCACATATTTCATAAAAATATAAAAAATTCACCATAACGAATTTTTGGATGTTTATAATTGAAATAGGAAATCCATTTTCTGAAAATATCTTTCTAAATTTCATAAATTTTAATTTTATTTATAATCATAATTTATTTGAAAAATACGATTTTGAAAAATATAACTAATTTTAAAACACATTGAAAAACTAATTTTGGCCTCAGGAAATTATACTACAATAATAAAATAATAAAATATTAAATCAATAATATATTTTATATAAATATATATTTTTTGAAATCATCAAATTATTTATAAAATTTTAAATAACTATTTATGCTTTTCAAAAAACCATACACTTAATCTATCAATTTCAAAACATTTATTTACTAATTCCAGGATATAAGTATATCATATTTTCACATACAAGATACATAAAATTTATTTATACTTTAATGGGAATGGTTATTATTATATTGGAAGATTTACCATTTCTATGGATCATACAACTATTCCTAAGGTCAAGTAACTATTTCATGAGAAATTATTCTTTAAAATTACACATATTTCTTTAGGCATTTATAATGAAATTAAAATTTTCATTTCAAGAAGAAAACAATTTATTTTATAAGTGCCTTATTTATTACACTTTTTTATCTTTAATGATATTGATATTGAACCTTGAATACCCTGATGGTTTATGGAGTGAATCCATTACACTATGAGGAGATGAATTACACTAGAGATGGTGGTGTGTCCGGACTAGGAGGTGTATCCGCCTATATAGTTCCTATATATGTATTGAAAATGAGTTATTATGACTAAGGAAATTATTTTTTATTCTTATGTGTATTTAAAAATTTTGTGTCATATTCCAATGTTATTCTCTCATATCTCATGCTCTTTGATTATATTATGAATCATGTCTAATGAAGTCCCAACCTTTATTCCATGACTCAGGATTATGATCATTGATTTGTAGGTCATGGTTTTAAAATTTTATGCTCATGTCCTCATACACTTATGTACGTGATATGGTTATGTATCATCTTTTTTTACAGTTGATGACCATATGAGCTCCCCCTTTCTTATGTTTCCTTTACATAGGTTATGAATCAAGGTTTTAAGTATGATTAATAAAGGTGAAGGCCTTGAATAAAGGGAATGATCTTTATGGTTGGGAATGAAAATCTTTCATGTATTAAGAATATTGTGTTACATGATTCCAAAGGAAGAATACTATTAAAGTCATATGTAGTGTATTTGTATAATATGATAAAGTCCCATATTGAATGCCACTAAAACCAATTCCCCGATCTGAAGTGCCACATAACCTTAGCCATGCCACCCCACATGCTAGAGGATACCGACTAGCTGCACAGGCCCAAAGAAAGACATGGGGAGACTATACCCTCTTATCAGAGTAAAGACACAAGTGAAGTAATATTAACAGATGTAATAAACAACATAAATAATAAAAGGATAATATATAACAATATCCATAATGTAACCAAGTAAAACATGTAGTAATAATGATATGAAAAATCCACATATCAAGCAGTATTACAAGAAAAATATTCAATCCCAAAATAATAAAAAGTTCCCAAACATGTTATCGATTCCCAACCTAGTCTAGAAATTACATTCTCCAACTCATCATCCCATGTATAAACCAAATTTGGGTCCCTATCATGAAACCATACCTAGAAAAAGTATTGTATACTAGGGTAACAATGTGCCATGGTAACCCAATAATGCTGTTAGTATAACACTGTAGGTCACCACCACCGGTGTATAAATTAATAAAATGTCTGAGAGACTATGTGTGTGGATAAAAATGGGTGTAATAAATAGATAACGTAGAAAAAGAAACATTCTTCTCAATCATAAGTTTGTAAAAAAGAGATATACCATAGGGGTTAACTATTTTAATTCACAAGTATAATTAATTTATCACTTACGTAATTATTCATACTGTGGAGTATCAGTCTAGGTACCCATTTCTTACATCATAGAGGTCATAGTTAAAAAAAGGAGCATCAATCCAAGAATCCAACTGAGATTTCTAAGACAATGTCCAACCATCCCAATGACTTATTATAGTGGTCACATGTTATAAAACACGAAGCATCAATCAAAGTACCTAATCAGGATTATTAATTACATGTATAACCTTCCAAACCATGATATGGAACACCATGTTCATACCATTGGAGTTAGGAGATTCAATCCATCCTTCAAAAACAATAGTGCACTAGGGAACCTAGAGAACAAGTCTGGTCCACCCTAACTGGGGAGGGGAGGATGTTTCCAACATCCTAAAAACCATTAGTCACATGTTAGAAAACATGGAGCATTAGCCCATGAATGAAACTGGGATTTGGCATATCATGTCTGACCATCCCTAACCGTTCCATTATCAATCTTTAGTATGGGTCATTACAACCATCACATATAACCAACCTTCACATATAAACCATTTAATCCTTTATACATATAAAATCTTTTTTAAATGTTCTTAAAACCCATTAAACACTTGAACATTCCCTTTTAACCATTTTATTTTTATATATTTAATGCAACATTTATCATGGTCCCAATGGAACATTAAATACACACATGCCTCAAAAAATATTTCTCCCATTAACATTTCTTAAGATTCCAAAATAGGATATCATTTTCAAACCAATGGAATCCACCCTTAAAATCGTGGTCTTTTGTGAAAAACCAAAGAAGGTCCATGAATCCCATTTCCTAGAAAAACCATAAAAACTATTATTAAACCATTTTCATAAAATGGTCCACCAAATAATGTCTTATTGTTTAGAGTTTGTAAAATCTAGTTACCTGCTTTAAGATAATTCCACTCCATTTCTTTGTTTTCCATATTTAATTGGCTGTGTCTTGGGACTCGTGATGATGGAGAGAATGTTTCATGGAAAATTGACCTATAGTCTAGGAATGTGTGTTGGATTGAATTAATGTAATCCAAGTATAAATGTTTTAATATATTTTTAGGGTTATTCATGATCATGAAGAACACATAATGTGTTTTTGAGTTTTTTTGTAAAAACCAATAGTTTTCTAAAGTGTTCTTGTGAATTACCTAGTGTGTAATGGAGCTACATGACATGTAATATTTATAGGTTGGTTTTTAATAAAACGGTAATGGTTTTTAATGTATGTGATCCTCTTGGGGAACATAATGTGTAACGTTATCACATTATATCTAATTTTACAATAATTAATTTTTAGGGTGTTGTTTGAATGATATTTCAATGTGTTCTATCACATCTCTCTTGGATTGTGACCTAGAGGGACATTCCATTGGTTTTGTTACTGTCTATTTGATTTGAATTGATCTATTCAATGTTGGATCAGTGTAGTAGTTAGTTTCCATATCTCTTGGTGAGTAGTCCTTTATGAATAATTTCTTGTATTGTGGTAGGACCATTTCATTGCATTATCAGATCTATTGATCAGTAGTGAAGATTCTTATTGTTCATATTATAGATCTACAGTGTGCTCTTTTTCAGGGGGTTGATTAATTTTTTGTTTGTGGTGTGGTAGGTTTGGGTTCTTGAGGTATATATTTTTTCTTCTTCTCCATCAAACCTTTTATTGAATAGAATAAATTACAAGATGTGTAGAATTTTTATATAGCCTCTATTATTGTGGTTGCATCTTCTTGTTGGTGTACTCTCCATGGGTTTGTGTGACCCCAGGTTTTG
Organism: Viscum album; assembly: GCA_963277665.1. NCBI lineage: Eukaryota > Viridiplantae > Streptophyta > Magnoliopsida > Santalales > Viscaceae > Viscum > Viscum album. Next base: position 613,345,594 of record OY728119.1, on the reverse strand, counting down.
AGGTAGTTGGTTCCATATCTAGCTTGTGTTTGATAAACTGTCTTTCTCTTATTTCCATAAATTGATTTATAAATAAATTTGGAAGGGTTTTTTTTGTGAAAATGGATTTTTGATAAAAAAATTGGTTTTCAATGGTTTTTTGTAAAATGGAAAAAGGGTTATTTTAAACTAATTTAAATGATTTATGAAATTTAACTCATGGTAAGCCTTGGTTATGTAGGTTGAAGGTTTATCTTAGGTCCATATTAAATTTTACCATTTGGGGATTTTCTTTTCGCATGTTTCTTTGCTTTCTAGGCCTTTTGTTCTGAGGAATTGTTTGACAATTTTAGGAGATTCACTCATGGGGTGAAATTTTCTCCATTGGCCTATGTTCTAGGGATTTTTGTTGCACTAGTCATTTTTGGTTATGTAAGAAGTCTACTAGAATAACCTATTGAGTTCCATTTCATGATTTCCCTATGATTTGGATTTGTACTACTTTGGTTTTTGATATGCATTCTTTGAATTTGAAATTGATATAATTTCTTTTATTGGAGTTGTTAAAAAAGGGAAATTGTTTACCATGATTTTGAAAAAAAAAACTAATTTACTACGTGACATGCTATGTTTTATTTGAAATGAGCATACATTGAATTTTTCGTATAGATAATTTTTATAGGAGACCTAGGTGCGACAATACTGAACATGTTATCTTACACCCTGTACACTACTTTGGTGCCACATATAACTTTTCATTTCTTTCAATGTAGGGAAAGAAAAGGTTTCATGGTGAGGAAATGAGGTTTTGGTCAAATGAGTATGGGTAGCTTGATGGTGTGATGGTGCTTATTTTCACACAATATCTCTTATATTAGTTTTGTTTCCTATTTTTTAGTCCCTTTTGGTTGTACTTGTTCTAGGAGATTGTCCTACACTTTTCTCAATAGTTTCTTCTATCTTCTTTTACTTATGGCACATATATTTCATTAATTTTTGTATCTTTATGTATATATGTTCCATGTCACATCTTTAGGTTTAGATAAACTGTTTACTCTAGTTTTTTGTTGATGCCCATGTGCTAGTTGTGAGCCTATGGGGATCGGGAAAACCCTTCATTTATGTGGCGTATCGAGTTAGGTACCAATTTTAGAGGGTATTCGAGTCCATTCAATGAATTTTATCTCAAATATCTAAAATTTTTACTAATAGATAAAACATTCTAATATGGAATCAAATATTTTAGAAGTGATGGATCATTGTATATTAAAGAGAAATTAATGTTACATAAAGAATCCAATGAATTGAATAAGTATTTTGTTATAAAAAATTATTATATAATATGTATTGAATTTGGATTTAAGTAAAAAACTAAGGATTTTTAAAACTTATAAACAAATTATGAATATAAAAAAAGAAACTTAAATTTTTTTGTTGAATTTTGAGAACAGTATTCGTGGAGTTTGGGAATGATCAACTAATGATTAGGATCATGGACATTAATAATGTTTAGTCACAAATGAATAAAAAAATTATAGAATTTTTAAAATGTGAAACATGATGGAATTTTAATATAATAACTTTATTTTTTATAGTGTATTCGACACACAACACCAATATTAAACAACCATTGAAATTTATTTCTTTAAATTTAATATCTTTGATAGCTTGTGGAACAAGCAACCCCATGATTAAATAAACCATTATATAGTTTACCATTATAACATAACCATTAAATTAGAGGGTATGAATAGTAATAAATAAATTATAAAAATTATGGTTATACATTGATTAGAAATAAAATAAGAATCATTTGAAATAAAAATAAATGTTTTCTAAAATACAATATTTTTTCTACAAGCTTATTTAGCCGCATTTTGCACACATAATTAAAAATTAAATTATACATGTTTAGAAAAAATATTTCAGAAAATTCACTTCATTTTTTAAATGTTCATATCAAAATTATATAATGATAAATTTATCAATTTTTTTAAAATCATTCATTTTTTGATGAATAGTGAAAATAGTAAAAAAAATAATTACCAAGATTAAGTTAAAGTGGGTTTACTGGTGGGTTAAAATAAAATAATGAATTAAAAAGATTTAAATAATTTTATAGAATATATTTTATATCCATATTTAGACCTAATAATTTTTAATTATTGATAATACTCAATTTCTGACAATTTTTCATTTGAAAAATCCATTTAGACCTTTTTTATTTAAAAAATATACAATTGTGCCACTCACCTTAGTTATAAAAGGTCACCCCTCTCCACTCATATTAACACATTTAAAACATTTTATTTCCAAAAATAACAACCCAAATAACTTTAAAACTTCCACCCTATCAACCTATTATAATTATTTTTCATTAATACAACGTCAACATTCATTTCATGAAATCATAAGGGGGTTACTCAAAGAAGTGGTAATGTTCTTCAACAAGTATTTTATTTTATTTATTCCTCCAAATACGTAAATAATTATTAGACCATGATGATATTATAACATAATTATATGAAATATAATGATATATTTTTTATATAATGTAAATTGCCTACGACCATATCAACTTCCACCATATGGGTTATTAAATCCTCATATGTCTGTAGGACTGTCTACCGTCTCAAGAACTAATATCATTTATTCTTCCATTACCACATATAACTGTTGGGTATGATGATGGATACAAATTAAATATAATATTTTATTAACATAATTATACCTCTTTAGTCATTATATCATATATACCTTTTTACTTTTAATTCTACACAGGATATGATAACGTCTCTTGTGTTTATGAAAGACTACCTCCTCACGAAGGGATGTGATTCTTATTTCACTAAAACATTACATGGATGGTGATAAGGATAAATTTAATGAATATATGTGATATACACGATGTAATAATGATATTATTTATATACATATCATTCATAAAATATAATACGTCATTTTATTTTTTATCTTTGTACTAAATGAAAGATGATAACGTCATTCGTGTACTAGTGGACCACCACCTTCACGAAACAATGTGAATCTATTTTCATCATAACATGGACGAAATATATAATTAATTTTAATTAAATAATATTTTATTTATTAAATTATTGTTTTTATTTAATGTTAAATTATTTATTTCCTATTTTCCATTATGATCGTTGAAAAATGGAAATGTTACACATGTGTACGTATGACCTACTGTCTCCATGATTGTAACATAATTAATTTTTCACAAAATTGGTCTATTATTAGTTTTAGAAGTATAATTTATACATAAATTTCATAATTATTTCATAATTATTTTTTAGAGATGATAGAACTATATAATATTAACAAGAACTATAACTTTCATGACCAACACAAATGAGGAAACTCGTCAATTAACTCCCAAAAAATGAAAAAACAAATTATTATCAACTAATCAGTGATAATATTTAATGAAAGTATCCTATATGATATTATAAAGTTAAATATGGTTATTTTATAAATTAATATTATGATTAAAACCATTATACATAAGTTTATACAGTGTTCAACCAAAACCAAGCATGAGCTATTAGACTTCATCTCAATATCCCTTCCTTAAGGTATATTGTAATGTTATGAACCTAATTTATTTTATATGGTTTATATATATATCCCATTTTAAATTTAATTTCATTATTTCAAAATAATTCAATTTATTTTAAGTATAAATTTTAACTATTCAATTGAAGGTTATTTGACATGAAACTTACAAAGTGGAAAATAATTTCATAATACAATTTGTTTTCCATTGTGATATATTACTCCTATATTGTTCCAGATATTTTATGATTATCAATGAATTTAATTTTGAATATATTATGTTTTATATCTAATTATTTAATGTGTATTTATATTTAACACACATAATTGATTCATTGGTTAATTCTCACTTTAATTTTATATTCTTTGCATGGGTTTACTTCACAATATTATTTGAATTAGTATTAATTATAATTAAATTTACATTAAAGGGAATTTTTTTATCAATACATTATAAACCCCTTTAATTTTCCCCCTATATCTATTAATTATTTTATCAAGTAAAATTTCTATTTTCTAGTATTTGGTACTTAAATTAATTGATATTGTATTAGAAAATATAACTTCATTTATATCTTTGGTTGAAAATATATTTTATACTAAAACCAAGTTTTCTAAAAATGTTTTCAAATTTTTTTTGAAACTTTTCCAAATAATTTATTAAAGACTATTTTAACCATTTTTTTATTACAAACATTGTTTTATTGGAATCACCATGTCTCTTTTAAAACATGGCCTAGTTGGATTTTATCAAAAAATTTGAAAGGAATATTTTTTTAACATAATTTCTATGTATAGAATTACCTACCATCAAGAACACTAAAAAGATAATATATTACTTTATTATATTCAAAAATTATTTTCAAAAAAATGGTTTTTCAAATAAAACATTAAAAATTATATTTTTTAAAGTAGTTTTTTAAATAAAAAGGATATTTTCCTCAACAATGTAATTAAATATATTTTTATTATATTTCTATTCATCAAGGAAAAAAACGCCTTTATTCCTAATCCACAATGAATATGTTGTATTTATATCATCCTTGTTATTTCTCTAGATGGTTTATGGATATCTTGACCAAGGAGAGTGTTGACATTCACTTCCTGTTTCATTTTTGTATTCATTAACATCCCCTTGAATTGTTAAATTGCTTATGATCATTAAACATAAAATTTACAATAAATATATATATTATTTATCATTGATATTTCTATGGATTAAACTACATATCATTTCTAAATATGTATCTCAACATTGAACGTTATTTATTTATCTAGAGAAATGATGATAAATTTGTTTCCTTTTCTCAATATAGATATTTTATAATAAGAAAAATTGTTTATAAATTAAATCAATTATTTGATATATGAGGAATTATTTTGACATTTATGGATGATTGCGGCATGCATTTATATAGTCTCTAAATAAATCAGTAGGTCTCATTAGAAAAATCAGTTAATGGTCCTTAAATGTTGTTTTATCTATAGTTTTAAACTCTATTGTGAATAGTATTGATGGTAGTAGTATCATGATTCCCAAGATCATTCCATTTAATATTACAATTTCTTTCATTATGTATTTAATTATTATTATCGATGATATTTTTGAAATTATATAACCTATTTATGAATATAATTATAATTTTATTGACTAAATGGCATGTGTTTTCAGTTATTTATTTTTCCATTTTAATTATTCCTTAACCAGTTGTTTAAATGGAACAAGATGTATGTTTTTTTTCATTTCCAAGTTGATTTTTTTTATTTATTCCTAATAACTTATACTATATATATCCCTTATTGAGAATTTGTTCTCACACTTATTTTCTCCTTTCCCTAAGATTCCTTTAAGTGTAGAATGATTGACTTCAAAAGATATTATATAGAGAATAATATTAGTCTAGAAAAAAGGAAAAATATATTATGTAATTTTTGTTTTTTTATGTAATCAAACACTCAGGTATATATCCCGTTTAATAAGACTACTGATCTACTCAGTCCATCATGATGTGATTCCTTTTATCTTATGCCAGTGTAATAAAGAAGACAGTAACTCTGAGCTAATATAGTCTGGGCCACTACAGTTGGAATTATAGGAAGTTTGTTAATATCCTTCGGAACTAGATTTAGTAAAACATGTATTAGGGGAAATAACAATATAATAAACATTAAATGTTTCTATAGAATAAAAACCAAATGATTTATTAATGAATATATTACATTGTTTTCATAGAAATATGTCACTTTATAGATAGTAATAGAGGATTTGGTTATACCATTGACATACCTAGGGGTAAAAATTCTAAAAAGGGTTCCTTGGGATTGACCCAATCATCACTCAATGCATTAGAATGGGACTAACTACACACCTGTTTTGACACTCCTATGGGATATGTTTTGTATAAAAAGCAATTTTTTAAAAAAAATAATATAACTGATTTGAATATATGATGATAATTAATTAGCTTGGTTAAACCTAATATGTATTATATTTTAAATAACGTGATATGTTTTAAATATATTATATCTGATTATATGGTTTTTCTACATTGATTATTGTCGCTTACACTGTGATTTTTGGTTTTTGTCAATGGATGGAACCTGATGGAATCATATTAATGTTGACCATGCATGAATATTTGGTCACTATGATTAATCAAATGAGACGATGATGGGAGTAAATGGTACGATGATTATGCCTAATTAGTTATATTGTACTATTATTAAAAACTTTTACCTTAACTAACTCTTAGACTCACCAAATAAAAGAAGGGTGGGGTTTTCTAAGTGTTCTATTTGTAGAGACCATGGAGGAATTAATGGTCAATTTCCATCATGTGGGAAATGTGGAAAGTGTCACCCAGGAAAGTGTATCAATGGAATATGAATATTTTTTATTTATAGATGATTAGGAAATAAATCAATGAATTTCTAAGGGAAAATGAAGAGTATGATCAAAGGAAATAATTCTAATCCTAGGGATCTATTTATAGTTTTCTATATTAATTATGGGAAACCTTGTAATTATACATGTCAATGAACTCTTATAAATGTTAAACCCTATACCATGGAAATAACAATGAGTAAATAAAAGAGATGAAGTATTTATTTATTGAGATACAAGATTTGGATTATAGAATTATTTTTACCAATGATATTTTGGTTATAAGAATCAATAAACATCTATGGATAGTCTAAAATTTCGGAATCATATATGTCTAAATTAACATAAAAGTTATCGATACCACTATGGTTTTAGGATTTTAAGGTTGATCAAAAGTTCCAAGTATTAAATGAAACTTTTCATTATTTTTTCTATATGTATATAATAAGATTAATGGTATTTTTAGAAAACATTTATAGGAATATATCTTAGTAGCTAAGTATATAGAATATTTATTTGAATAATAATAACTTTAAATTTTTTGGACATAAGATTAAGGGTAATGTTAACCTTTATGTTTTATCTTATCTCTGAGGTTTTAGTAATTATGGGTCATCGCTTTTTGAGAAATATATTTGGAATTATATTAATTTGGTTTTATAAAAAGGACAACATGAATGTTGGGTGAAAACCCATTATATCTGACAAGGTTAGGGCTTGAACCCCTGAACGAAGGTAGATAAGGTTTTATCAACTACCAGTGGCCTTTATGATGACCTATTTAATTTTTCATTGTTTTCAGTTAATCAATTTAAAAATTTAATATTAATGATGAACCAGTGCTATTACTTTTATGGTTTACAGGTTAATTTATTATACTAGATAACCTATGCAAACCATATTAGTTTTTATAAATAGTTATAGATATATAGATAGACATGTCAATATTTTATTAATCATACAATCCATTAATATTGAGTTTTAATTCTTTAGGGATAAAAAAATCATTTTTGGATATTCATTTCTTGGAGTATAGGATGTATTGGAAATTGATTGAATTATAAAAATAGGATTATATTATGATTATAAAATAATAATATATGAATTAATTATATTTAGTTTTATTATTTAGATATAATAGAATTCCTAATATTTTGAAAAAAGACCTTGAAATACAAATCTTATCCAATTACATTAATATCCAATGAATCATACAGTATTTTAAATGATCATATATTTTTTCTTTTGATGTCCTTAAAATTTCATTTATCATGCACATTTAAGTAATTAATGACCTATATCACTCTCTATAATTATTTATGATTTTATTCCATGTCCAAATATTTAATTTTCACTAATTTTATATTACATAGAAACCTAGTTATGTGTTATTCAATATGGAATTTTTATTACCATTTTCTATTATAAAGAGAATATTTTGGGAACCCATTTACAATGTGGGTTTTTCAAAAACTATATTTCCAATTGAAATGTAGAAGATTATTGGGAAAAATGTTAAATTATGAGGATGAAATTTATTTAATTTGGGTGGAATGTAACACATAGATATTTTTAAGTAAGAACATTGTTGTTACATAATATGTCACACAAAACAACAGGCTCAAAACTACCCATGAAATGTATTTAATTAAATTTAATCTCTTCAATAGCTTGTAGAACACGTAACCCCAAGTGAAAATATACCATAAAATAGTATAAAATTTCAACCAATCTATTAAATTAGTGGGTATAAATAGTAATAACTTAATTGTAAATACTATGGTTATCAATTTATTATAAAAAAAATAAAAATCATTAGAAGGAAAAATAAATGATTTCTGAAAAATTGTGTTTTTTAGGACAGTTTAATAGTGTTTTGAGCACATAATTTAAAATTAATTTTTACTAATTTTATAAAATTTATTTGTTAAAATATAATTCATTTTTTAAATCATCATGTATTAATTATCTTCAAGTGATGTATTTTTATCTTTCTAAAAAGTATAATTTTTTGATAAAAAGATAAAAATACTGATTTTTAATTGGAAACTAGTTTTGAAATTATTAATAAAGAAAAATTTTATTTTTCATTAGTATTAATGTAAAATTAGTTCAATTATATTAAAATTTAACAAATATAGATCATTTAAATCATTTTTATTTTGAATTTTGATATAAAAATGTTGAAATCTTTTTGAACATTTTCTATTGGAATGCCCCGTATCTCATCGTCTATACTGGTGTATTTCTAAATTAAAATTTTCAAATTCTATGAGTTTAATATGGTTAAATGGAATCCATATTTATAACAAAAATAATATATATTTTATAATTTGTTGAAATTAATTTATGACCAAAATGAATTGTAAAACAGTAAAAAGTAATTACCACGATTAGCGAGGGGTAAATCTAAAAGTATAATGGTTAAAGTCAAATAAAACTGGTAAAAAATATATTGGATGGAAATATTAGATATTATAATGTATAATTATTGATAATAAATTGTTTTGAAACTAATGTCATCTGAACAATATGTTTACACCTTTTTCTTTTCAAAATTTACAAGTGTTCTCATCACCTCCCTTATAAAAGGCCACCCCTCCACTATCCTATTCACACATTCAAATCCATTTGGTTTAGATAATACTTGAGAAATTAACTTCCAAACATACATACTATAACCATGGGAAACTGATTTTGGGAATAAATTTTACCTAGGAATGCTTTTCCAGCAATCCTATAGAGGTTACCCAAAGAAGAGGTAACATTCTTCAACGAGAATTTTTTTATTTCTTCTTATATCCCCATAAATAATTATTAAATAATTATGATATAATAAAATTGATATCATAAATATAATAAGACGTTTTTATGTTAATATAATGACCTATAACCATCCCCACATTTATCAATGGTGTTAGGAAATCAACATTTGTGTGTACGATGGACTACCACCTCACAAACTTATGTCATTCATTTTTCCATTAAAACCTCTAACAGATCAGTATTATGATGCATATAAAGTTTATATATGTGATAATAGTAACATAATTTAACCATTGTGGTAATTATATCAAATATAAATTTTTAATTTCTATTCCATAGTAGATATAATAACATCGCTCGTGTGTACGACGAACTATCACCTCCCAATGTGATTCGATTTAGCATTCACTAAAACATTACATGAAAGGTGGTAAGGATGAATTTAATTAATATATGTTATATAAATGAAATACTTATGATACTAATTAAATATTTATCATTATAAAATGATAATACATCATTTTCATTTTTTTACCTTCTCACTCACTGAAGATGATTATGTTGTTAGTATATGTGTGGAAAATAGCCTTCACAAAGTAGTGTGAATCTATTTTCATCACCAGAAGGATGATATATATTTATATTCAACATAATAGTTGTTTAATTATGATATTATGAAAATTATTTAATGATAAAATATCAAAAATTCCCTTTCTTTAATGATCATATAAAAATGAAAATATTACTCAAGCTTACATACGACCTACCATCTCTATGATAGTAGCATAATTCATTTCTCATAACAATCATTCATGATTAGTATTAAAAGTATAATTTATGTATAAATTTTATAATTATTTCATGATTATTATTTTTTAGTCGTTGGAACTATATAATATGAATAAGAATAAAAAATTTCATGAAAAAACATGAATGAGAAAACAAGTCGATTAACTCCTCAAACAATGAAACAATGAAATATTTTTTACAAATGGGTGATAAGAATATATAAAATAACATATATGATATTATAAATATTAATATTGTTCCATTATAAGTTAACAATATTTTTATAACTACTATAAAGGAGGAAAATCATGTTCAACCAAAAGGTAGCGTGAGGTAAGGGACTTTGTCTCAATTTCCTTTAATTGATGCATATTGTAATGTTATGCACCTAACTTATTTATTTTGGTGTATATAATACCCATTATAAATTTAATACCACTGTTTATTATTAATTCTTGGTATTTTTAGTTTCAATTTGAGTTATTACATTCTAGGGTATTTTATATGAAAATATCAAGTTCTAAATAATTTCATAACTCAATTTCTTTTTCGTTCAGTTATATTACATTGTAAATTTATTTTATATTCTATGATTTTGTGTGTATTTAATTTTTTACAATATTATTTTTTATAAATTATAATTTTATTTTTATTTAAATCTCAAACACATAATTTATTCATTGGTTATTTTTTGCTTCATTGTTATGATCTTTATAAGGGTTTATTTCATAATCTCATTTTAATCCATATCATTTATCCATGATTTTTTAATGAAGGAAAATATTATATCAATGGATAATAAATCCCATTAATTTTATACTCATATGGTTATAAATGATGTTTTCAAGTAATAGTACCAATTTTTACTCTTTGGTAATAAAAATAATTGAGAAAATGATTTGATCGAATTCGAACCACATATCTCTATTCAATGAGAAATATGTTTCATTCTAAAATAATATATAAAAAAAGTAAAATTGTTTTTATCACCTTTTTAAAGGATTTAAGTTCCCATTTTATTTTTTTCCCAAATTATATGAATGTAATATTCATTTATTTTTTTAAAAAAATACTATTTGGATTTTACCAAAAATGTGAAAGGAATATTTTCTTTAACAAACTTGATATATACAGAATCTCTGGCCATCATGTCCGTGTTTGAAAAATTATTTTCAATGAAAATTAGTTTAAATATTTTTTATGGAAAATTAGTTTTAAAAAATTATTTTCAAAATGAAAAGTGTTTTCCTCAATTTTTTTACATATATTCTTATGGACTTTCTGTTCATCAGTGACAAAAACCATTTATTATATCTTCACATGGAATATTTTGCATTCATAAAATCATAATCTTTCCTATTGATGGTTTATAATTATTCAGAAAAAATGATCATATTGAAATTCACTTCCTTGTTTCATTTTTGTTTTCATTAAATTCCCCATTAATTATTCATTTTCTTATGATCATTGAATATTTAATTTCCCATAATATCCAGATTTTTAATCATGGATATATTTATTTCTTAAATCATATATCATTTCCACATATGGTGTTCTAAAATAACTGTTATTTTTTATATCGTTAAATATTTATAAATATGTGTTCTTTACTCAACGTGTGTATTTTTGGATGAGACACATTATTTGTGAATTAAATTGATTATTCTATAAATGAATAATTCTCTGACATGTAGTGATAGATGGGGTGATGAATAATTTATCCCCTTGATGGAAAATTATATCTCATTAAAAATTTAGTAATCAACCATTTAAAAGTTTTCTAAGTATAGTTTTGAACGATTTCATGAAAGGAATTCACAGTAGAGGTATCATGATTCCTATTATCATGACATCCAATAATTTATAATTTCATTCATTTAAAATTATATTATTATTATCCATGAAATTTTAGCAATGAAATAATCTCAAGATGAATTTAATTCAAAGTTCATTGATAAAATTGAATGTTTTCTCAAAACTTTATATGTCTATATTGATTATAAATTATACATTTATTTAAAGAGAATTCGGGTTCGTTTATTAACCTTTTTATGTTGATTATTCTTATTGATCCATGATAACTTTCGAAGTACATAACCCATGTTGGGCATTTGAGCTCAACATTATTTTTTTCCAGTAGATTCCATAATGTGTAGTATAATTTAAGTGAATTTTTTTTCTGGAGGGAATAATTTTTTTATTAAAAAAATATTTTTTGTTTTATGATTTCGAATGTAAATAAAGACTCAAGTATGTTTCTAGTTTACCAACACTACTAAACTATTCGGTCAATCATGTTGAAGTTACTTTTATCTTATCCCAATGTAATAAATAAGAAATTAAGTCCGTCATAATGGATTCAGGGTCGCTAAAGTATGAGAAAGAAGATGTACAAAATTAATAAGTCCATGTTTTATGCAAAACCAATTGATTTTATTGATTCTGTAAATTCAAGGTGTATCAAATTTAATTTAAAAAATGGTACAACTGGTGAAAAAAAATGAATAAATGAATATAGATGTCAAGAATAAAGTGTCATGTGTTAAAAAAATATTTTGGTTTAGAAAATGGATCCAATATTAATTTTGTGAAGAAAAATGAAAGAAAAGTTTTCATTTCAAGGAAAAGGGTTGAATTCAAACTCGATGGGGGCTCTCAATGATTATATTCTTCTAGGGTTTCTGCGCTAAAGGTTTTCCTTCCCTATTAGGAGATATCCCTTCATCGAAGCTCTTATTTGGGGGTTCTTCTTATCCTGGGATTTTCTCATTGGTTTTTGTCTTCCTTCATTTATAGGGATCTGAACTAATAGGTTATGTAATATATTTTCATAGTAGTAGGGTTCATGTTTTTCTCTAGTTTTCACATTGCGGTGTCTCATTCAATATTAATTTTCAAATCCCCTAACCCTGTGCTTGTTGGGAGAATCACTATTTAGGAAATGTTTTTTGCATTGCTTTTGGAGAGTCCCATTATATATTTAGGTTCTCTCGAGTGCAGATGATTCATAGTTTTTGTTGGTTTTTTTCTCCTTCATCCTTATGGATTGTCCGATGTTGGTTCATTTCAATTTAGGGTGGTGATGTTTCCATGGAGAGGGGTGATATATGTCTTTATTATTGGAGTTTTATTATGGTTTATATCTACTATTATTTCATTATTAAGATGATTTTTAATGTTTGAGTTTCGATGGGTAGTGGTATTCGACAGTGAACTTGTTTTTCTTCTCTCAACGATGATGTTGTCATCCAGTTATGGTTGAATAGTTAAATCATTGGTGTCTGTTTCTTAGTGAGAAATATTTCTATCTAGATGGTGTCTTCTATGAAATCCTTCCTATGGTTTACAGAGGATGTGATGTTTACTGTTTTAGTTTCTTGTGGTGGTTCTTTTTAACGATAATGTTGATCTCCTTGTGAGGGTCATGGTTGGATATTGATATCTTTATATAATATATACTCTTTTCATGAATCATGATTTTACTTCTCAACCATGTCAGTGTGGTGCGGTGGTCTTCTACAAGGTGTTGGATTGTGACGTTTTGGTGGACGTTAGAGGCATGGGGGTCGTGGTTCATTTTTTAGATCCTTTTCTACTATAAAATCTTCCCTTTCTTCATGATTCTACTACTCACCCTCATCAGTGTGGTTTTGTGGTCTTCTACGAGGTTTAGGGATGTTTTTTTGTGCGGATGATGGTTTTCATAGTGGTGTGACCTGAGAAGTCTACATCCCATAAGGAACTCTATGGATTTTCTTATTGTTCATCGTATTCTAACAAGTTCAAAAATGTGTCCATATAATCTTCATCAACGATAAGATGTGTGTTTCAAATTTTTTTCCTTTTGTCCAACTAGTGATTGGTGATGTTTTATGATGACATTTAATGTAGTTCCTTTGATGTTTCTTAAATAATTGATTATTGAGTATGAAAAATCATGGTAATTAGTTGTTTATAGATCATGGGTTGATGGTGATACAATGTTGTTCTTGAGTGAATCCAGTGGACAAGTGTCTTGTCTGGAAACAGAAACATAGTGGCGTTGGGATTGAGGGAGATTTGGTGTGGTTTTTCATTATTTCTTTATTGTTGGAAGTATTTGGATATATATTTCTATGGGTTCTCACTTAACCCTAAAAGTGAATTTTAATAAATATTGAAAATGGATATTATATTAAGATCAAGGAAACTTGATGGGTTTAATGGAAACTATGATTTCTATGGTAATTTCTAGAACTGTTGAGGTTTTTGGAGGATTAAAAGGGTGTGATAGTGTAATTTCTATTTCAATGATGAGTTTATATATTTTAAAAAATATTAGTTTAGGGGAGAGTCATCACATTAAAATAAAAACAATGTAAATACATCAAAATAAATATGGATTGAAAATTGAAAATAGTTTTGATCAACCAGAAGATGTTTGTGAAAAATGTGAGAAAATAGATCATATTAAAAAAGGATGCCTGATAATAATACTAGCCAAAATATTCTCATCATATATTGCTGCAAAGACTCATAAAATAAAAGATAAAGAAAATAAAATTCTATGGTTTTATAAGTTACCTACAAAGAATCCCAAGGAAAGTTTCCATGGATCTTGGAAAATAGTTATTCCTAAAATATAAAAGGGGGTATAAATATAATAATTGATTTTAAAAAATGTAATGAAGCCTCTGTGTCCTTTTTTAATTAAGGGTTACTCAAAATTAAAATTATTGGATAAAAAATGACTGGTAATGATCAATTTGAAGATAAGATCACATTCTGTGTTGAAGGATGGAAACAAAATATTATTAGTTTGTCTCAGTTATATGTTGGAGGAAATTAAGTGATTTTTCAAAAAGATGGATTTTTTATGATGACCATGAAATATGGGTGTATATTGAATGTAATAAATTGGAAAATAATATTTTTTTTAATTTTTAGATGTTGAAAATTCTTGTTATTTGAGAATGAATGAAGAAATTCAAATGCAGAATCGAATACTTGGCCTTCTTGGATAAAAGAGTATGTGTAAGATGATCAGTGGAAAAAATTTCTGTGATATTATTATCTTTAAAATAAAAATGAATTGTATGTCATATACTATTCAATATAGAAATATTTCTGAGCACTCCACAAAAGATGGTATAAAAAATTCAATACATCCATTGGAGCTAACTAACCTATCAATTTGTGGGCCTATTGGGATGAAATTAATAAATGGAGATGAGTATATTACTTCCATTATTGATAAATTTACTCACATAACATATGTTATGTTTCTAAATAATAAATTACAGGGTGTAAAGGGTTCAAGTGTTTTAGGAGAAATGCAGAAGAGCTTGGTCACTCATTTCAATGATATTTGAACAGATAATAGTATTAATTATACCAATGGGAGATTTTATGTATATCATGAATTTAATGGTTTACTTTATGAGAATAGTGCATCATAAACACCTCAATTTTTTTATAAATTAAATAATATAAATATTCTGTATATGGAATGAACTATGTTGTGAGAGCATGACACATCTCATTATTTCTGAGGACAAGATATTAGAGTAGCGGTTCAAATCCAAAACCTTAGAGTTTATATGAAAAACACTTATATGTTATTATATAAGATTTTTTAAAATAAATATATATGATTTATGTATATAATAGTTTTTGTATACCCTTTCATTATAAATGTTAAAGGTGAACATATTTGAGAATATAAAATAAGATTCATTAATGATATCTTCCTAGGTTTTCAACCAAATGGAAGAAGATATTTTTGTTAATTAAAGAAACAATTATTATTTTTTGATTATATTGATGTGAATGTGATGGAAAAAATAAATAAAGTGAACTCTCATGGAGAAGAAAACCCTATATGTTATAATGATGAATATATTTTTCTGAAACTAAAAGGTGATGTTTTAGAAATGATGAAATGGTGTAGATGTTCGATTATATGATGTTTATTCAACAAATTCAAGTGATTTAAAATAGTATTGTTCACATCATAAATGGTTTAGAAGTCATGTTAATGTTAAAAATATCATTAAAAATCATGGAAAATATATTCAAACTGGAATAAAATCGAATAAATATTTCAATTTCTAATTTTTTTCTCTCCTGATAAACCAAGAGATATGGAATAAGTAATGAACCATCGAGAGTTGATTAGAGAAATAAATGATGATATGGATCAAATAGATTATAGTGAGACATATGAGTTGTAACCCAATCCCAAATAGGATAACATTATCATAACCAAGTAGGTTCCATAAAACATTATTAATCAAAATGGTATTCTCCTGAGAAATAAATAAATAATGGTGTGTGATGGTTATTTACATTTTAAAGGATTTTAAATTATTGATACCATTGCAGTAGTATTAAGACTGAAACCTTAAGAATAATGATTCTCATTTTAACATAAAGTAAATGAAAAACATTTCAAATGGATGTCAATTTATCCTTCCTAAAAGGTGAATTGGAAGTGGAAGTGTATATTGAATAACCATCTGGTTTCTTTTTTGGTGAAGATTCGAATTGTTCAGGTTAAAAATAATTTATATGGGTTAGAAAAATACCCAATATCTTATATTCCACTCATTACAAATAATTGAAGAAATTTAAATTAATGAATGAAATAGTTGGAAACAATAACTATATTAAGAATTATAATAATTTATTTATCATAGTTATCATTTATGTTGATGATATTAATTTTTATTTAAACGATGAAGTGGTTTGTGGAGAGTTTGATAACAAAATGAAGAATGATTTTGAAATGTCTATTCTCAGCGAGATGAGATATTTTATTAGATTACGAAATTTTAAAGGAAAAGATAACATGTTTCTAAAATAATTGAATTATAACAATTAAATTTTTATGAAGTTAGTAATTGAGGATTAAAATTCATTCTAAATACCAATTCCTGTATGAACTAAATTTTCCATGTATTAACACATAAATGATTTATATCGAAGGTAATTTTGGAATGTTGTTGGTAGTATACAATACTTGAATTCTTCAATATGAGATATATTATGTATTTTTCTATAGTTTTTTCTTTATATCAATGATTGATAAAGTTTAGAATTTATTGGATATAAAGAGACTAATCAAATACATCCAAGGAAGATAAAACTATGGACTAAAATATAACAATAAAGGGAAGCATGATTTGATTGCTTATCCAAATGTAGATTGAGAAGGTAGTGTTGATGATATGAATTTTAAAACTACTGGGGCTTTATTTATTTTATAATGATTTTTTTTGTTATCATTCAAAGAAGAATAATTTAATCACCTTGAGAATTTTTAATAATGAATTTTGGGCTACCACCAATGCCTCAATACAAAATATGTGGAAAAAAATAATATAGAATATATAAAAGATGAAGTGATGTTACAATTACTTTTGTTACATGAGAATCAAATATTTATTAATATATCAAAGAATCCATTTCAGTATTCATGGTCCAATACCTTTCAAAATAAATTTCACTTAAATAAAGATATAGTTATGGAAAATGTGTAAAAAGTTGGATTTTTTACATGGGATAATATTTTAGATGATATTACCAAGATACTCTCAAAAAAATAATTTAAAAATCTATGCCTAAACATAGGTGTTCAACCTAAATCATTAAAAGGTTATCGTAAGGTATGGTTTTCACGTCTCTCATATATTATTTTCATATTATTGTCAATGGGGGAGATATTTTTACAACATAAATATTTCCATTATATTTATCTTTAGTATTTTTTTCAAAGTGATAATTTAAATTGTAAGTATAATATTTTTGGAGAGTATACATTGATATGTGTTAACTTTGGGGGGGGGGAATTATCACTTGAAATGAAGCAAATATTTAGAGAGATTTAACAAAATTGGTATGATATAATTATAACATTTTATAAATGTTTTATCAAATAAATGTTATTGGTTTTAAAACATTTTTCTTTAGACCTAGTAATGAGTTTCTAGTTGATGTTTTTCAATTTTTTCTTAAGGTATATATATATATATATCACTATAATATGTAAAATACGCCACTATTTATACCATTTTCATGAGTTTCACATAGATTTTACACACATAGGAATAGAATTATTTGATGATGATCCATTATAATGGATTTGGAAACATATATAGATTTATGCTCCCTGGTTGAAAAAAATCAAAAGGGGTATATTATTTATCCAAAGTGTTGCTGAGATGATTTCTATCATATATGAGGTTACGAAATTTATAATGAGAATATGGATGAGTGTTTTGAAATTATTTTTCAATATATAAATCATAATCTATGTTTTAAATTAGTCAATTCCATGTGAAATGATCTTCATGTTTACAAACATCATTATTTTATCATCATTATTTTTTTTTTATTTTATAAAGTTTCGAATTATCTCAGAATATTAGCGAATCTATCCAAGGCCCTGACCATGGCATAAAGAATAATTTTTGCGTAATTTACCAACATGGGAAAAAAATTCCCAATTAGTGGTCACATTGAATATGAAGAAGATTCTAGGAATGAATCACACATAAATGAGGGTGTTTTATGGTTATGGTGGATTAGTGATGCGAATATGTAAAATGAGCAATTCAAAAATGGATTTGTTTGTTCTCATTTTAACACACAAAAGTTTTAAAAATAAATTGATATTAATGAAACACTAATTATATACATAATGCTATTTTTTACAAACAGTCTTTAAAACATAATTGTTTTGGCTTTTATGATTTCGATTTCAAAAAATGGACATCTACGGTTGTGATCAGTAAGTTATTTAGAGTCTTATTGAACAAACATGTTTTTTAGTGAATAGTAAAATACCATTATTAATATTAATAAGAATAGTAATATAACCCTTATGAATAGTAAATGTTATTATTTTTTTTATCTTAATGTTATTAGATAATGAGATCTTAATTAATTTTTCATGGTGATATAAAACGAGCAATAGTTTTAAAATTTTTAAATCCCGAATAAAACATGATATTATTTAAAAAATAAATTAATCATATTTAGAAAATTGACTTCATGAAATTGATTTAATTTTTTAAATATACACATCAAAAAATGGTTCGGGTCTTTTTTTGTAATTTTTTTGAGATAGTTGAATTTTCAGTGAATAATACAACTATAGTTTTAAAGTTTCAGGTGTTCAATGACATCATAATGATGTAATGATTATGAAAAACTCTTGAGGAATAAAATATGATATTAGGTGTCTCAAGTGGCCAATACCATGGTAAAAAACCATGGACATGCCCATGCATTTGCAAATCGAACTAATGAGGTTTCCTATGAAATTAATTAAAAAATCCCCCAGTTTTACTATAAATATCACCCTCACCCCTCTTCCTACCACACATATCATGCTTTTATAATTAACTAAATTTATCCCAATACCCTTCCCAAGGATCTTCCCCATGTCTAAGAACTTCTGGTCTCATCAAAAGGCCAAAACCAAAGGCTTTAAGGAGGATCTCAAGGAGAAGAGATCAAGTGGTAAAAATCCTCATTCATTTTCTCGTGTTTTCTTTTCAATTATTTTCTTTTTAAATAATCTCTTCACATAACCTTATCCAAGAGAAATTAAAGATCTATTATTATATATATAATATATTTTTATATTTTTTATGGAAAATTCATCACCATTCTTCCCCTCATATTCCTCTAATTCTAAAAATAAAAACATTGTCTTTGATGTGTTGGTTTACCGACATCGTCGATGATGTATCAAAAGTTTCATTTAATTCCTTAACAGATCATTGTAAGACCATTTTTATGGGTGAAAATTTTTTAATGTATTTTTTATGGAATCTATTTTGTTCTGGAATTATCTTATACACATAATATTAAAGGTGTATGATGAAACATGTTTTTCATTATTGAAGCACCACCAAAATGATCTAAATGAAAATCACTAATGATTTATGTAATGATTAATCCTCATACCTTATAACAAAAATTATTTATCGAATAATTTAATATTATGGGAAAGTTTTAATAACATCTAATTACACTTCTGGAGTTTTCTTCCTTTTGATAAGAAAATCTGTTACGAACCAACCATGAAAAACATTTAAAGAAGGCACATGAAACAATGCAAATACCAAATTATTTTTGACAAATGGGTTGAATGATGTTACTAAATGATCATATAAGAATTTATAAAAATGAATATGTTTCTATAAAATATTTATAACAACATTTTAACCCTTATACAGAAGTTTTATGAATGTTTTAAGTAAGAAGAACCTGGGGTAAGGGAATTCTTAACCGAGTTTCCATTCTTTGGGTTAACATTATATTTCTTTAATTACGTGGTACTAGGATTATTTGTGTAAATATTTTAATGCATATTATATCATTTTATGTTTATTTATAGTGTTTACAAATATTATTTTCATTCTAAAAATTCTCACTACAATTATATGATATTTTTACTGGACATTTCTTTAAAAATTATCTTTCAAAATTTTAGTTTAAAAATTTCAAAATCAAAGTTTTTTTGAAATTTATCATGTTTTATGATTACATTCTGATTCTTGGTAATTTTTTATACTTATGTTTGGAATATATATCTCCCTACCATTCATTGGGTAAGTTTATATTGGAGGTCGGCCATATGGTTTCTCCAAGTTTAACTGTGATGGTAACACAATAAGGTAGTCGTGACGGTTACATTGTAAGGTAGTGGTTAGGTTTATAAATCATAAGGTAGACAAGAGGTTTATAAAATATCATGTTTATAATATGGTTTCCCCAAGATACATTTATGGATTTATATATATTTTCCTTAATGTTATATACAAATATCATGTTTCACAAAGTGAGTATATATGGGTGAGAAGTAATTCTTTGTGAAATGATTTCATATGATTATATGTATTGATGAGATAATGGTTTATTTCCTTCTTTTTATATCACATACTAATATTTTTATGCTCATCCCATGTTTTTAATTTTATAAATACGTTATGAGGATTTGTTAGAGAAATAAGTAACTCTATTTAATTTTTATGATGTTTTTTCAAAGAAATCATGTTGTTGTTTTGTTTTAAATTTTTTATGTTTTGGAAAAATGGAAATTGTTTTAGTTGTACCTAATTTTTATTTTGTGGGTTTATATGATTGAGTTATGTCATATCTTTCTAAAAATGTAAACAAAAAAGATATTTGGTAGTGTAATGAAGTGAAATATAATTTTAATAGGTGGATTATGATAGGTTTAAGGCCATGTCCTAATAGTTGGCACCAGAGCACAGTTTAGATAACCTTAAGGGTTAGAATTATGTTAAAAGAATCACATAAATTATTTTAATGTTTTTGTTGAAATCTAATTGAATTTAAATACTATCATTTTTCTCCATCTATGATATGTGTGTTCAGAATGGTTTTCCATAGGAAAAATAAGGAAGTTGAAGATTGAAGGAACCAAGATGATAATATTTTTCTGAACCCGCAACTAGGAATAGTAGGAACTGGAAATGGTTTGTTTGTGGTGATAATGGCTCAGCTGACACTGTACGAAATGGTGGTTCCATCCATTCAATAGAACAACCAGAGCTACCAAAAATGAATATAATGGTGGTGGAACATTTTATGAGGCAACACCCTCCTACTTTCTGTGGACCTTCTGACCTATTAGCGGTTTAAAGATGGATTAAATCACTTGAAATGATATTTGATGTTATAGGATTTTTAGATAATAAAAAGATTATACTTTCCATTTATTTTTTTAAAGGTGAAGTTGTACAGTTGTGGTCAATGGTCAAGAATATCAGGGATAAATATGAGATTGAAGCCCTAGTGTTTTAAGAATTTAAATTTATTTCCCTTGAAAAATATTTTCTTAAGGTGGTTCAACATTGGATGGAGAAGAAATTACATGAATTAAGGGAAAATGATAAAGATTCAGTGGCCGTTTAGAAACAAAAAATTACCTGACTAGCAAGGTATGCATCAAATCTTATTTGGGACCTTGATAGAAAAATCAATAGCTTTTACATATGATTGAATCCAATATACTAAAGGTAATTGTCTTGCCAACAAATAAAAAATTATTATAATATATTCTGATGTAATCAGAGGGTAGAAATGGAGTTCACTTATGATCAAATGTACTTTGAGAACAAAGAGAATAATAGGTCCAGATGGAGAGTGATGTGTAAGAATCAATCAATGAAATCTCATAAAAAGAATGTTCAGTTTCTAGTTTGTGAAAAGTGTGGTAAAAAGAACCTTTGGTAATTTCTTACCAAAACTAGGAAGGGTTTCTCATGTGGTATTCTTGGACATATGGTCTTAGATTATAATAAGAAGATCTCAATATAAATTTTGATAAGAAAAAAATTAAGTGTTTCAAATGGGGTAAGATGGTTCATTATAAAAATTCCTTCCCAAAAAAAGATATAAGTAATGGAAAGCAACCAAACTATAAGCATAAAGCTATAGTGAGATCCCTTCTGACTACGTCAGTTGATTTTGGGAATTCCAAAGAAGTGGTATCAACTACATTGTTTATTTACTCATATTTTTATAAATTCTTATTTGATATGGGGTCTACAAATTCCTTTATTTCTGAGAAAGATTCTAGTAAATTAAAATTACCCCCCCCCCAAAAAATGATACTGGAACTTATGGTTAAAACACCAGGGCGAAATGTTACAGAAAAAAGAGATTTAAGAATTTTATTATTGTTATCTGTGGAATGAAATTACCTACAATACTTTTTGTTTTTCTTTAGTAGAGTTTGATTTCATTTTAGGTATATATTGGATTTTTGTTTATCATGATATGATTTATTGTAGAGATAAAGAGGATGTTTTTTAAAAATAATTTCTATTTGTATACAATAATGAACCCGTGAAAGTTATAATATATTATGGATCTATGTAAAAATAGAAATATAAAAATTAAATTTATCATGATCATATTTTTAAAACTAATGGAACTATTATGATTAATTATATCATAGTGGTAAATGAATACCTAGATGTTTTTCTTGATGATTTACCTAGTTTTATACCTGATAGAGAAGTTGAATTAAAAATTGAATTAGTTTTTGATGCTAATCCAATTTCAAATCCCCCTTATATATTGTCTAAAATGGAACTTCTTTAATTGAGAAATAAGGTGTAGGAGTTTCTTAATCAGGGGTTTCATTCATCCTAGCACTTCACTATGGAGAGATCATATTTTATTTGTTAAAAAGAATTATTGTACCATGAGACTTTCTATTTATTATAGAGCATTGGATTACATTACTAATAATAATAAGTATTATTTTCCTCACATCAAAGAATTGTTTGATATTATATAGGGAGGTAATTATTTTTATAAGATTGGCTTGAGATTTTGGTACTATCAGCCAAAGGTTAATGATGATGAAATTCCAAAAAACATCTTTTTGAACTAGATATGGTCATTATGAATGTGTTGTTTTGTTGATTGGGTTAACTAATGCATCGGTTGTATTCATGGATCTTATGAATAGAATATTTCATGAGTTCATGGATATGTTTTTATTTTTTTATCAATGAGATTCAAGTATATTCTATATTTAAATATGGTAATGAAAACCTATGTCCTCCCGCCTTTTTAATACAAAACTTTCCTGTACGTTTTACAAAAAAAGGATTTTTAGAGTCCAGTGTCTTGGAAATCAGGAAATAAATACCTGAAAAAAACATAAAAAATATATTCAAATCCAAACTTAATGTTTCATCATAAGTTTATCCTAAGTAAAATTACTTCATATCATAACATGGAGACATACATCAAAGGAAATGGTGAGCATAGCGCCATGTAAGTAATGCAAGGGAATCAGTTTACATGTGATATCAATAAGAACCTGATGAAAAACATAAAGACATGAAAAATGGAAGTATTGGCATATCATAATTAAAGGAACATGGATCATAAATTTAATACGTGGCTACAACATTTAATTTAGACATTCGT
Source organism: Viscum album (assembly GCA_963277665.1). NCBI lineage: Eukaryota > Viridiplantae > Streptophyta > Magnoliopsida > Santalales > Viscaceae > Viscum > Viscum album. The sequence continues at coordinate 613,321,635 of OY728119.1, read as the reverse complement.
GAATATATCACCAAGGTTTATCCCCAAGGTGTCATAAAAATTACCAAGGTTATCCACCAAGGTATCTGGAAACATGTCATCTCTAGATATTAAATTCGTTACCAAATTCATTGGGGAGATATCAGGTCACACCATTAATATGTATTTATTTTCATTTGAACAACATAGATAATAATTATACATTTCATAAATAACCCAAATATAGTAAAATAAATGGGGTTCACTTCAAAATAGTGATGTTTTAAAATTGATTAAAAATAAGATCATTGTGTCATTAATATCCCATTGAATGGTAGTAAGGGTTATATGTATGTCAATTAGAAAATAAAATAGATCTATTATATTTCTTGATGAATATACATGGTAATGAAAATAGGTTTGGGTATTCACATAAATAAAATAAGAAAATTTCGTGAGAAAAAGAGAGAGATTTTGAGACGAAAATTCTACAGCATAACCGCTACATAACATGTTTTTAAAAAACATCAAAATAGAGACTAAAAGGATAAAACACTCATAAATAACTCATAATAATATATAGGTACATTTTATAATATAAATAATTACATGGAATGGATATTTTAATGACATACCACCTGAAAAGGATACTTGAAAGAAAAGAGAATATGCAATTTCTTTTACAAAAATTTGGAAGCCTAAGAGCGTCACTTAAAAATCCAGAAAATCATTTGATGAGAGTGAAAAGGGACTCACATCATTTTTACATAAAATGTAATGAAATAATGATATTTAATAACATACCCCCACATAATAAAAATGGAACTAGAAGACATAACATAAAGGAAGTCATGACTTCAAAGAGAAGGGTGAAAGGTTCCCTTACCATGAAGAGTAACTTTGAAAGATCAAAGGTTGGGACCTTGGAGGATTTAGGGAACCTTGGGAGGACTCATTGGGAGGTAAAAGAACCATATATTCGTTTATGATGAATTTTTAATGAAATTAATGAATGAATGGGTTGGTATTTAATGAAAAAGCGAGGTAATATTTAATTAATTTCCAAGGGACACCTCATCAGTGGTATTTGGAAAACCATGGGCTTTCCCATGATATTTTCCCATGGTATTCGACAATGGGGACACCTCATAACATATTTTACTATTCGCAAGTCTATCAGAATTATGACATCATTATTACATTATTAATGATGTCATTAATCACATTGAAACTCAAAACAGTATTTTTACTATTCACTGAAAAGCAAAACATTTTATAAAAATATGATAAATTCATCCTAACTTAATGTCAATGCTCTTAATTCAAAACTAAACTCCATTTTATGAAAATAATTTTATAATAATGATATATTTAAATTTTAATTAAAAATACTATTTACCCAAAAAAATACTAATACATAACTAATAATTTCTGAAAAAGTTAATTTCATATGCTATTATACCACTTCACCATTCAAGATACCTGAAATATATTTATACTTTTTTAAGTGAGGTTACTGTTCCATTTGGTCATAATACTATTCATAAGGGTAATATTACTATTCATACTTTAATATTCACTAAAAATTATGTTGATCTTATTAGTCTATAAATTTCTTACTAGTCACACCTATAGAAAGAAATTTTTTGAAAATCATTTTATATTATTAATTATTTAAATTATAAAAAAATGTTTTAAAATACCCTATTTCCAAAATTCATCAATAATTTGGAACTTTTTTAAATTCATCCTGCATTTATCCAGATATTTGAAATTAAAAAACCAAATTTAATAAGAAATAATAATTTATTTATACAAAAGGATTACACAACATAACTAAGGTATCGTTACATAGCTCTTTATAACACCTTGAAAGGACCTAAGTGTAAGATGTGCTATGGTGATAGAATCTTGGGGCGGCTCGGATAACATTTTCTGAGTGTTGATTTCTTTCAGCATGAACTTCAACTGTAGGTTATTCCGTTCAAGCTTCACATGTTGGATTTCATCTTGGGATTGGTCCAGAGAAAAACTGAGTGAGGAAAACACCTTCCCTAGCTCTGATAGATGGGCTTCGTATGGCCTGAGTCTAACAGACGAGGCAATCGAATCCACTTTCTGTATTAATTAAACATGATCACTTATATTTTTAAACAATAATCATAATGTTAAGAATATAGTTTCCAATGATAATAATGACCAAAAATCATATAACAGTAAAAAACAAGTGGTATTATTTCAATTTTACTCACTTCATTAAATAAAGGACATAGTTTGTTAATTATAAAACAAAATAATACACCAATTGAAGAAACAAATATTATTTAAATGCTTGGGTTGTTACATCTTTCCCCTTAATAAATTTCATCCATGAAATTTCAACTCGTACCGTCAGAAAATAAAATGTGTGGGTACTTCTTCCTCATAGATTTCTCTAGTTCCCACATGGCTCCTTCACATTTTTGGTTTATCCAAAACACCTTAACAGGGTGGCTAGTCTTGTTGCGTATAACATTTTCCCTACGATACAAGATCTCCACCAACTTATCTTTATAAGAGAGATCTTATTCTAGCTATACCATCTTGGATTTATTACTAGTCAAGGGACAGGTATGTACTTCCTCAAGAGGCACCCATAGAAGACATCGTGATCTTGTGCCTGATTTGGAGCAAGTGCAAGATGATAGGCCACTGCTCTTATGCGATCAAGGATTTTATAGGGGCCAATGTACCTAGGGCTGAGCATCCCTTTCTTCCAAAACCTCAAGACTCTCTTCCAAGGTGATATTTGGGGAAATACCTTATAACCAACATCAAAATCAAGATACCTTCGACGGTTGTTGGAAAATCACTTTTGCTGACTCTAAGCAGCCTTCATGTGTTTCTAGATGGCATAGACCTTTTCTGTCATCTCTTGCACCAGATCCGGCCCAAGAAGATTTATCTCACCACCTTCATTCCAAAAAGTATGAGTTCTATAGCTCTTACCATATAGAGCTTCATAGAGATCCATTTGAATGCTCAAGTGGAAGCTTTTGTTGTAAGAGAACTCAACCAAAGGGATATGTTGATCCCATCCACCTTTAAATTCCATTGAGCATGTTCTCAGAATATCCTCAATTTTTGGAATAGTTCTTTCTGATTAGCCCTCAGTTTGGGGGTGATATGCCGTATTAAAATTCAATTCATTGATTAGATCATATTGGAGACTTCTCTAGAATTTTAATGTGAACCCTACATCACAATCAGATGCGATATAATGTGGAACTCCATACAGCCTTACCACATCATTTATGTAAATCCTCACAAGTTGATCAAAAGAGAAATCTTCCCGAATGGAGATAAAATGGATTGTCTTGGTGAAATGATCCACAATTACTCATAGCACATTGTTTCCTTTGGATGTTCTCGGGAGACCAGTGATGAAGTACATAGTGATATTGTCCCACTTTCATGTTGGCATGCATAGTGGTTGCAATATCCCTTGATGAATTTTTCATTCTGCCTTCCCTTATTGACATACTAGGCACCTTGAAGTGCATCCATCAATCTCCCTTTTCATATAATCCCACCAATAATGATCAAAAATGTCTTTATATATTTTTGTGCTTCTTGGATGTATAGATAAATTAGATCTTTGAGCTTCATCCATCAACTAATTATTTATTCTCAGAATAGATGGAGCATATAGTCTTGTACGAAATTTCAATACACCTTCTTGATTAATATCGAACGTATGAAACATCCCATCCTTCACAGCCACAAAATTATTCTGTAACATGGGATCTTCACTTTGATGTTTCTTGATCTTCTCTAGTAATAACGGTTGAGAAATCATTTGGGATAGGGTTGACGATGTCCCTTCCCTTATAATTCTCATGTCCATCATTACTAGTTCATTGATCAACAGAACTCTTTGAATCCTAATCATGTAAAGAACAACTCAGTCTTTTTTTCTTAATGCATCAGAGACTTTTTCTCTCTCCCAAGATGATAATGAATTGAACAATAATAGTCTTTAATAAGTTTCAACTGTCTCCGTTGTCTCATGTTCAATTCCTTTTATGTGAAAATATACTTCAAACTTTGATGGTCTGTGTATATATCACATATATCTCCATAAAGATAGTTACTGCATATCTTCCCTCCAAAAACAACCGTAGCTAGCTCCAGATCATGCATAGAATAATTGTTCTCATGAGTCTTCAACTGTCGACATGCATAAGTAATCACTTTTTAATTTCTCATGAGGACGCACCCAAGCCCTTTTATAGATGCATCACTAAAAATTATGAATCCTTCCTCTCTCGAGGGTAGAGTTAACACAGTTGTAGTAACCAATCTCTTATTCAGCTCTTGGAAACATTCCTCACACTCCTTTTTCTATACGGTCTTGACCCCTTTTCAAGTAAACATGGTTAATGGATTAGAATGTCCTGAACAGTTTTTCACAAACCTCATATAATATCCCACTATTCCAAGGAAACTACGAATCTCAGTTATTGTTTTAGGCTGAGGCCACTATAATAAAACTTTTGTCTTTTCAGGGTGAACTGTGATTCCTTCATTGGTAACAATGTTCCTGAAGAATGATACTTTTTTTAGCTGAAATTCATATTTGCTGAAATTTCCAAAAATCCTCTCCTTCCATAGAGTTTTCAAAATAACACTTATACGATCATCATTCTCCTCAAAAATTTTGGAATATATCAGAATATCATCAATAAAAACTACTAAAAAGTTATCAAGGTAGTCCATAAAGACTCCATTCATCAAATCCATAAAAATAGAAGGTGCATTAGTTTGTTTGAAGGGAATAACAACAAACTCATAATGCTCATATCTTGTTCAGAAGGTATTTCTTGAAATATCTTCTTTTTTAACCCTCAATTGATGATAACCAGATCAAAGATCAATCATAGAGAAGAATTGAGACCCACGAAGTTGGTAAAATAAGTCATCAATTCTTTTGGGAGGGTATTAGTTCTTCACTGTGATCTCGTTCAGTTCTCTATAATCAATGCATAGCTTCATTGATCCATCCTTTTTCTTCACAAAGAGAATAGGTTCTCCCCATGGAGACACACTTATATGGATAAACCCCTTCTCCAAAAGATATTGGAGTTTATTCTTTAATTTAACCAGATCCATATTTCCCATCCTATATGGGGACTTTGATATCAGATGAGATCCATGTACGAGTTCAATGGATAACTCTTCCTCTCTATCTAGGGGAGTTCTAGGTAACTTCTCAAGAAATACATCAACTTATTCCTAGAAAATTGAGAAATTTCCTATCCTTAAACTCTCGTTTCATTCTTTTTCATCCCCAATCAACTCTATAATGATAGATATAGGATGTTCTTATAGACAAAGATCATGTTGAGATATCTCTCTTTGGAAGATAATTGTAGGTTTTACATTCATGACTACTGAGATTTACTTTCTTCTGTATTTCATATTAGTAATATACATTGATAGACAACCTGTCTTGAGTATAATGTATAATTCCATCACAAAAATGATTACTAGATTTGTGATAATATTTTGCTCACTAAACTAAATACTAGAGTTTCTAAATGCTGAATATTTTGGGATAATACCACCAGGAGTATTGATTGATAACTCTACTTTCATCAATTCAGGAGTGGATTCCAAATTCTTGAAAACATGGAGGAAATAATAGAATAATTAGAACCAGAATAAAATAGAGTAATTGCTATCTTTGAGAGAAGAAAAAGGGTACCTTCCAACAAATCATTTGGCACTTCAACTTCAGCTATACTAATTTAAAAAGTATGACCTCGTTCCCTTGGCCGATGTTGTGGGTGATAAGGATTCACATCCACAACCCTAGGATGTGGATAGTGATTAGAAAGGTTCTCAAGTTTTCCAAACTTATTGCATTGGATATCAGGTAGGGAAAATACCATCTTCACTTTTTCATTAGGGTTTCTGAGTTGAGGATTTACCTCACTATGACAATTCCGTGCGATATGGCCATCTTTTCCACACTTGTAGCACTTACCGCACCCGAGCATGAAGTTTACTGAATTCTTTTTCCAACATTTATTACACATGGGGAGTTACACTTTCTTTCCTATTCTTCCGTAATAAACATTCCACCATAATATTGGCTCCATCGATATTTTCTAGTCATTGGATTTATGAGACTAGTGCATTTTACCAAACTCCAGTTCGACTTTCATCATATTCCACACTGTCTCTTTATAGCTATCATCATCTCAGTTGGTAAGTTTCTTCTACAGATGAGGTCTCAATCCATAGAAGAATCTATCAACATTACCATTTGGATCCATGAAAATGCTATAGGTATAACATGAAAGCCTTGTGAATTTCATCTCGTAGCTTCCCACATATTCGTTCTCCTTCTACTACATATCGAGAAACTCCTTCTCCATTCTTGTTCTCATGGAATGAGTGAAATACTTACTAAAGAAGATCCCTATGAAATATTACCACTCCATAGATTCAACCTCCACTCTTGGGCTCATGTTTTTAATCATCTCCCACCACTAATCAGCTTCTCAATCTATGTGGTGAACAACCAGGGTGACCTTCTCTTGCGCTGAACAATAGATCATAGAAAAGATCTTCTCTATAGAGCTGATCCACTGTTCAACAATCATTGGGCCAGTAGATCCACTCAGGGTTGGTGGTCGTTGATGCATAATGGACTCAACAGAATTTTGTTCCCATAGAGGTGATATCCTTCTCTCATCTTTATTCAATTTATTTCCCATAACTTGAGTCAGTTGGTTCATCATTATAATGAATGTTTCCATTTTGGCTTCCACCAGAGAGTCGTCTACACATGGTCCATTGCGGTCACCATTTTCACAATTACTCCTATTTACCACCCTATTATTAAAATAATAAAACCTTAGTTATAAGGTTATTTGGTTTAAAAATATTTTAACTATAAGGGATTTTATGTCTTTAAACTTCATGATTAAATAATTACATTTCTCTATAAATCCTTCATAACGATTCATAAAGATTTTGTGATGGACCAAACATATCCCCCAGGAGTGTCAAGCCAGGAGTGTATCAAGGCACATTGTTATGTACCAAGATACCTTGGGTAATGCCCAAAACTACTTCTTAGTGTTTTCACTCCTAGGTACATCTTTGCCGGATCCACATCAACTTGTTCATATTCAGATAGAGATTTATTTGTTTACATACCACTTACATAATATTTCATAAAATTACCAGGAATTTTTCTTATAGTTAGACTTTTCTGTAGGGTTATTTATAATGTTTTCATACAATAATTTCAATAAATAACTAAGAAATATTTTTATACGAACTATGGAATCCCACCTTTTTATACATAACATTTCATTACATTTTACCAACTGAGGATCTTTAAAGTCTACTATCTTGGAAATCAAGAAAAATTACATGAAAACAACATAAAACATTCATCCAATCCACTTCTAAGGCTTCATCATAAGTTCATCCTAAGTAAATTTACTACATCTACTAACTTTGAGACATACATAGAAGGAATGGGTGAGTAGAAGGCCCTGTAAAGAAAGAAAGGGAATAAATTTACTTGTGATATCAATAAGAACATAGTGAAAAACATAAATACATGAAAAATAGAAGTAGATTAATATCAGAAGGAAAAGAACCTAAATCCTAACTTGAATATGTGTTTAAAAAATTTAATTTATTCATTCATAAAAATATCACTATGGTTCATCCACATGGTTAAATAAAAATTACCAAGGTTATTCACGAATGTATCATGAAAATTTTCTTCTCTAAAGATTAAATTCTTTATCCAATGCATTTGAGTGATATCAGGTCACACCCCTAATATGTATTTATTTTCATTTGATCCACATAGATCGTAATAATAAAATTCATAAATAACCCAATGAGAGTAAAAGAAATGGGTTTCACTTCAAAATCATGACGTTTTAAAAGGGCTTAAAAATAAGATCATTATGTCATTTATAACCCTTGGAAAGATTTTGAGGGTTATATGTATGTAAATTATAGAATAAAATTGTTAAATATTATGTCTTGATTAATAACCCTAGAAATGAAAATATATTAGTCTATTCACATAAGTAAAACAAGATATTATTTTGAGAAAAAGAGAGATATTTTGAGACGAAAATTATGCAGCATAACGACTACAAAACATGTTTTTAGAAAACATTAAAAGAGAGGTGAAAAAGATCAAACACTCCGAAATAACTCATCATACAATATAGTAATATAATAAAATATAATTAAGAACATGGTTTGGATATTTGAATGACATACCACATGAAAAGGAAACTTGAAAGAAAGGAGACGATGTGATTTCTTTTACGAAAATTCGGAAGCCTAACGATGACACATAAAAATACTGAAAATATGTTGATTAGAGAGGAAATGATATCTCATCATTAGGACCTCAAATTGGAAGTAATAATGATAATGAATAACATACACCGATAGAATAGAAATGCAACTAGATTACGTAACATAAAGGAAGTCATGGCTTAAAAGAGAATGGGGAAAGGTTCCCTTACCTTGAAGAGTAACATAAAATTCTTGAAGGTTGGGACCTTGGGGGACTTGAGGGAACCTTGGGGGGACTCCATGGGATGTAAAATACCATATATTCGTTGATGATGAATTTGGAATGAAATTAATGATTGAATGGGTTGGTATTTATAGCCAAACTGAGGGAATATTTAATTAATTTTGAAGGGACACCTCATCGGTGGTATTTGAAAAACCATGGGATTCCACATGGTATTTGACCATTTTATTGGCCACATGGGACTCCTAATAACATATCCTACTATTTACAAATGGACCAGAATTATTACATCATTATTACATCATTAATGATGTCATTAATCACACAGAAACTGAAAACTATATTTTTACTATTCACTGAAAAACAAAACATTTTATAAAAATATAATAAATTCAACCTAACCAAATATTGATGCATTGAATTAAAAAATGAACTCCATTTTATGAAAATAATTTTATAATAATTATAGTTTTAATTTTTAAGTAAAAAAAATTTTTACATAAAAAATACTAATACTTAACTAATAATTTCTGAAACAGTTATTTACCTATGCTATTGTTTCACTTCAACATTCAAGATGCCTAAAAATATATTTATACTTTTTAAGTGAGGTTACTATTCTATTTTCCATATTACTATACATAAGGGAAATATTACTATTCATATTTAACTATTCACAAAAATTAAGTTTATCTTATTAGACAATAAATTTATTACTGGTCACAAATGTAGAAGACTATTTTTTGAAAATAATTTTACATTAATAATAATTTAATGTGTACAAAAAATATTTACAGATAACCTTTTTCCAAAATTCATCAACAATACAGATCTTCTATAAATTCCTCCTTCATTTATCTAGAAATTTGAAATGCAAAAATTTAATGTAATAAGAAATAACAATTATATATATATATATATAAAAGAATTACACAACATAATTATGGTCTCGTTACACAGCCCCTTAAAACACCTTCATAATAATTAAATGTAATATGTGCTATAGTGATATAATCTTACGGAAACTCAAACATAATTGACCAAGTCATGATTTCTATCAGCTTAAACTTATCCCATAGGTGATTCCATTCAAGCTTCACATGTTGGAGTTCATCTTGGGCTTAGTCCAGAGAAAAGCCCAGTGATGCAACCTCCTTCCCAAGATCTGACTAATGGTCTTTATATGACCTGAGTATTCATGATGGGGCCATCGAATCATCTTTCTGTATTAAATATCCATGATTATATGTATTTAAAAACAATAATCATAATGTTAAAAATTTAGTTTCTAATGGTCATATTGACCAATGTTCATGTAACAGTAAAAACCCGGTAGTATTATTTTAATTATACTCACCTAATTAATTAAGTGATATTGTTTTTTTGAGTATAAATTAAAATAATCAAAAAATTCAAGAAATAAGTATTATTCAAAATTTTGGGTCATTACAAAAACATATAAGGATTTTTTTTGAAAACCTTAAATGAAAAGAAATGGAATGGAAAATTTAGAACTTGAAACTTTTGGGTGCAATAATTTTTTTTCATTTTCACATTGTTTTTAAAGATGTAATAATTGTTTATCTTTTTAATATTATTGTTTTTGAAGAATGTAAAGGAACCAAAAATATTACCGTGATTCTTATTTTTCTTGGTTTGGTACGATATTAAAGAAGTTTTGTTGAAATCATTGCACCATTCTCTAGTAAAATAACTAGTTAACTCTAAAAGGAGTTAAATTCATATAGAAAAAATAATTTGATGATTGTTTTTAAGAATTGAAAATAAAATTGGTGAATTATCTAGTTCTAACCCTACATTCCAGAAATAATGAGTTTTTTAGCTACAGTTATGCTTTATTAAAGGGGATTGGTTGTGTTTTAATGCAGAATGATCATGTAATTTCGTATGTTTCAAGACAACTAAAACCAAATGAGTTAAGTTATCCCACACATGATCTGGAATTAGAAGTTGTGGTTTTTTAGTTTATAATTTAGGAGGCATAATTTATACGATGACAAATGTGAATTATATACTGACCAAAAAAGTAGAAATTATATATTCACAAAAAATGACTTGAAAATGAGACAAAGAATATGACTTTAATTGATAAAATATTAGGATTTAATGATCAATTACCATCTTAGAAAAGAAAATAGAGTGGAAGATTCCTTGAGTCAAAAATTTCATACATCATCAACTAGACCCTTTGATTAATGATTTGATGAATTTTATCTTGGATGTTGTTGGTGTAGAAAATTCCAATGTTTTGTGTTAGGTTTCTGTGTAGTAAAATTTTTTAAACATAACTAAGAACGCTCATAAGGCGAACATGGAGTTACAAAAAATGATGAATTGGTTAAAAAGGTCAACTTATTAGAATTTTACATTGATAATGATTGTGTTTTGAGATTTGGAAAGAGTCTCTGTGTGACTTGTGATTCTATGCTGAAGAAATAATTTTTATGAGAAGCTCATCGTTATCAATTTTTTTATCCTAGTAGAACAAATATGTATAGAGACCTTCAGGGGTATTACTGGTGAGATGGAATGAAAATAAATATTTCATATTTTACTATGAATTGTTTAACTTGTCAACAGGTTAAAGAAGATCAGACATTACCGAATGGTATAATTCAGTCTCTACAAGTTCCAAAGTTGAAATTAGACAATATTTTATTGGAATTTGTTTTGGGACTACCAAAGATATCTTGAGGTTTCAATGAAATATGGGTTATTGTGGACCGATTGACTAAATCTGCCCATTTTCATTCTTATTCGAGACACTATGTATTTGGATCATATTTCTCGAATGTACATCAAAGAGATTGTCAGGTTACATGGAGTTCATCTTTCCATCGTATCTGGTCATGATCCCAGGATCACCTCTATCATTTGGAAAGGACTTCAGATGTAATTGGTAATAGAATTAAATTTCAGTGCATCTTTTCATCCTTAATCAGATGGGTAGTCATAACTGGTGATTCAAAATTTGGAGGATATTCTTAGATCTTGTTAAATAGATTACCAGGGAATATGGGAATATTATATATATTTAGTAGAGATTTCATATGATAAAATTTTTCATTACAATATACAGATAGAACCTTTTGAGTCATTATATGGGAAGTGGTTTCGAACTCCATGTTTTTTGGATAAAGTCATGGAAAGGATGTTGATGGGACCAGAATTAGTAGAGGATGTGGCTGAGAAAGTGAAGATGATCCAGAAACACCTGAGGATAGCTCATAGTAGGTTGAAATGTCATCCAGATAATAGGAGGAAATACTTTTCTTTTGTGGTAGGTGATCATGTTTTTCATAGAATGTCACCATGAATAGTTTAATACATTTTGGAAGGAATGTGAAGCTAAGTACATTTCTCATTGAACCTTATCAAATATTGGATAAAGTTTAAGTAGAATTCTACAACGAATCATTACCTTTGAGTTTGTATCAGGTTCACATTGTTTTTCATGTTTCGATGTTGAAAAAGTATGTTCCTAATTCATCTCATGTTTTGAGCCCAGAAGCAGTTCAATTGGAAGTGAATATTTCTTATGAAGACAAACCTGTTCAGATTCTAAATTGAAGAGAAGAAATATTTCAGAATAAGACAATCCACTATGTAATGGTTTTGTGTAGAAACCTGAAGAATCAATATGGTAACCTGAAAATTCTCTGAGAGAAACGTACCCTCATTTTTTTAATAAGTAAATAAAATTATGAGGGCACAATTTCTAAAAAGTTGGGAGAATGTAACACCCCAATGTATTAAAATAATTGGAATTCATGAATCAATATGTATATACATAATGAGATTATTTTTATAAACTATCTGTTAAACAAAAAATTTCCACTTTTATGATTTGAATTTCAAAAAATGAACATATACAGATTTGATCCGTAAGTTATTTGGAGTCTAATACAACCAACTTCTTTTTTAGTGAATATTAACATACCATTTTGAATAGTAATATGAATAGTAATATGACCCTTATTAATAGAAAATCTTATTATTATTTTATTATCCTATGGTTATAAGATAAGGAGATTTTGATTATGTTTTCAAGGTGATATAAAATGAGTTATAGTTTTAAAATTTTTATTTTTTGAATAAAATATGACTTTATTTAAAAATTAAAATAACCATATTTAGAAACATATTTTCAAAAAATGGAGTTCAAGTTTGAAATTTACAAATTGAAAAAATGGTTAGTGTTTCTTTTGTATTTTTCCTAAGATAATTGAATTTTCAATGAATAGTAAAAATACAGTTTTATGTTTTTGGTTGTTTATTGACATCATAATGATGTAATAATTCTTGTCAACTCTTGAGGAATAAAATATGATATTAGGTGTCCCAAGTGGCCAATAACATGGAAAAAACCATCGTTAGGACAATTGGTTTTCAAATACAACTAATTAACTGTCTTTTGAAATTAATTAAAAACTCCCCCGCATTCAATATAAATATCACTCTCACCCCCCGTCTTCCTATCACACCTCTCAAGATTTTATTATTGTCTAAATTCTTTAAAATACCATTTTAAAGGCTCTCCCACTCATCTAGGATGTACTTTATTCACCAAAATGCTAAAAACAAAGGCCTTATGGAGGATCTCGAGGAGAAGAGATCAAGATGTAAATATCCTCTTTCATTTTCATGTGTTTTCTTCTAATTTATTTTCATTTATTATACTATCACCACATACCCCTATCCAAGAGGAATTAATTCTCAAGTATTATTTGTATTATGGGTTTTTAAAATATTTATGGAAAATTCGTCATTATTCTTCCTCTCCTATTCCTCTAATTCTAAAAATAAAAACATTGTCTATCATGTGTCGATTTACCATCACTGTGGACGATGTGTCTTAAATTTGCATTACATTCATCAAATATGGTTGTAAAACCATTTTAATTGTTGAAAATGTTTTTAATGTTTATTATATGACAACTATTATATTCTGTAATTATGTTATATTCATAATATTAATGGTGTATGATGAAACATGTTTCATATTATCGAAGAACCGCCAAAATGATCTAAACAAAAATTATTAATGATTTATCTAAAGACTCATCCTTATACCATATAACCAAAATTATTTATGGATAATTTAATATTCTCGAAACAGATTAAAAAAATCATTCTACTTATATAGTTTTTCTTCCTTTATATATGAAAATCCTTTGCGGACCAACCATGGAAACCATGTAAAAGAACACACCCAAAACAATGTAAATAACAAAATATTTTTGAAAAATGGGTGAAATGATGTTACTAAATGATCATATAAGGTATTATAAAAGTTAATATATTTCTTTAAAATATTAATATCATTATTTTAACCATTATATAGGAGAATTAAATATGTTTTAAGTAAGAAGAACCTAAGGTAATGGAATTCTTAACCCATATTTCGTTCTTTAGGTTAACCATGTATTTCATTAATTATGTGGTACTACGATTATTTGTGTAATGAATTTAATTCATATTATTTTTTATTATGTTTATTTATAGTGTATGAAAATATTAATTTCATTATATCAATTCCCTCTTCAATTATATGATATTTTTAATCGACATTTTATTAAAAAATTTATTTTACAAAATTTAAAAAAAAATGGTTTTATGAAATTATTCATGTTTTATTATTATGTAATTGTTTTTTGGAATTTTTATTTAAGAGGGGTGTGACCTATATCTCCCTCCAATTCATTTCATATGTGTAAGTTAGTGGTTACTCATTTGGTTACCCCAATTGTAACTACAATGGTTACATAATATGGTAGGCATGATGGTCACATTATAGGGAATCAGCGAGGGATACAAATCATAAGGTATCCACGAAGGTTACAATATTAGGTAATTAATCCCCCAAGATACCTTTATGTATATATATATATATATGTTCCTTAATGTTTTATATAAATCCCTTTGTCTCATAAAGTGAGTATATATGGTTGAGATGTAAGTCTTTGTGAAATGATTTTATATGTTTATTAGTATTCACGAACTAATGGTTTATTTCCCTACTTTTGTATCCCTTAAAATTATTTTAATACTCATCCCATTTTTTTTAATTCTCATATTTTATAAGGACGTGTAATAGAAAAAATTAAGTCAAGTTAAATGTTATGACGAATTTCCAATGAAATTATCTTGTTCTTTTGTTTTAAATGTTTTATTTTTTGGTAAAAAGGAAATGTTTTATGTTTTACCTAATTGGTATGTTGTGGGTTAATATGTATAAGTTACATCCTAAATTTATAAAAATATTAACTAAAAATATCTTTGGGAATGTAACTAACTAAAACCTAGTTGAAATATCTATATTATGATAAGTTTATGGATAGGTCCTTATACTCATGGTGGACTTATGTTTTACCTCTGTGAAACAAGAAAGCCACTATGAACCTAGTGGTGGTCAAATTAGGTTTTGGTCAACTGGGGTATCTTTAGTTCAAAATTACAAACATAATACATAACACATGTTGTAGAATAATTCATAATTTATAGGTAACATAGAATATCAAAATGAAAATATCCAGAATTAGTATTCTTCTGGTCGAAGGTGTTTGGATGGAATAAATTACAATTATTATATATAATTCCATAGTGGAATAAATGTTGGGGGATTTTATTATGTTTCGAGTGGATTTAATGATATTACATCCTGGATAACTCAAGGTAACTCTAGCATGATCTATAATTTTTAGAAAAATCAATAATAACTACAATATCCTACAATATATAATGGACAAAAATTAATTGAGAGTATTTGTGGTTGTTGAAAGAATTTGCTGGTTTTAATTATAAGTTGAAAAATATTAATTGGCCTATATTATTTTCTATTGATAATATTAAAAGGATGGGATGTGTGTATGAAGAATAAATTCAGAGATAAGAATAAGAAAATAATAGTTAAGGAAAATAAATGATGACTGAAGAAGAAGAAAAGAAGGGAGAGGAAGAAGAGAAGTAAATAGTAGAGGAACAAGTAATGTTATAGAAGAATGGTATTAAAAATTAGCATACATTGGAGAAACCATACCTAAGATTCTATAGTTTTAGAAATAATAGAGAAATAAACACTACATAAAAAAATAAAGTCTATTCCTAGAAGTGTTTCATCTTGTTGATACCTAGTTCTTTATCATTATAATATTTTAGGAAGCACTATCATAGACAGGTGACTTTTTAAACATGATTTAAAGGATTAACCCTAATCACTGTACCTACAATTTGAAAATAGTGGGTATGAAAATCTCGATGAAATCTAGTCCATGCAAATGACTAGCCTTCATGTTTTGTGGTAAGAATCCTTTATATATTATTTTCCCTTTATGTGTCCATGTTGGATATATATCAATATTAAAATTAAATGGTAAAGGGGTTTCTTTTTATAAAGTAATATTAAAAATAAATTGGATCAGTAATTCACCCATATTGAATATTATTTAAGGATCCGAAAGGTTCTATTTCAAAATTATGTTCCCCCATACCTCATTTCATGAAGTCACCATAGAAATGTGATGTGGATAATGTTCCATCCTAAACACCTCATGATACTATATCTCAAGATAGTCAAAAAAATTATACCATAGATACCAAACCAATGTTTTATCCATTTCATTGTGAACATTCATTTGATATTCGACAATAAAAACTAGTTTCCCAGTCGTAGGAATATCCAGTTCCACATCAAGGTCCTCCTAATTTATAAAATGAGGCTATTATAAAGGATATTTTCTAAGATGATACACATAAAACATATCATGGATTGATATAATCAGATGTGGAAAATCCAAACAGTAAGCTACCTTCACAATATATACAACAACCTCAAACTATCAAACATATCTTAGTGATATCTTTTTTTAAGACTTAGGTTACCCAAATGAGTCAAGACTCTGAAAAACATCTGGTCTCCAACTGAGAATTCCATATGACATTTATGTTGATCCATATAATATATATACCTTTTTGGAATTGTCACTGACCTCAATCAAATTCTATGAATTTTCACCATCATATCTTAAAACAAATTATGTCCCTCAATGGAAGATTCACCTTTCTGCAACCAGCAAAGCCGATAATTAAAATTCCACCCATACAAGGCCTCAAATAGGTCCATTTTAATGGATGACTAGTGGATATTCTTATAATAATAATCAATTAGTACCAAATGAAAATCAAAGGATCCTATAATGTTAATGATGAAAAATTGAATCATTTATTATAGAAATTTTATTGCCTATGCCATCTGATAATTTCATTGAGTATGGTAAATCATGCTTAACTTTACCTGAGATCTCCTCACATCATGGTGGATTCACTAAAAATGAGATGTGGAAAAACGATCTTTATAAAATAAATATGGAAGAAAAATAGTATTCTAACTGATGATCACCTGCACATATAGATTATAAATGTCGTCAACTTTAGTGGTATCAAAAATAGGGAAAAGTAATATGATTTGGTCAATCAGTCTATCACCAACCAAATCAAATTAATTCCATGATGAGTATAGGTAAACCCAAAAACCAGGTCTATCAATACCTTATCCCACTTAAAAGACAACATAATAAGGGGATGAATCTAACCTAGAGGTTTCTAATGTTTGGCCTTCATATCATGATAAGTGTAATAATGAGAAACAAAATATGAAATGTCTTATTTTATACCTATACACCATAGTTGATTCCTAATGTCATAAAAAATCTTCATCATGAATTGGTGTACCTACAACTAGGAATGATGGAAAACCCATAAAAACTTTCCTCATAGGTGACAGAATAATATTTCCATTCTAGAAGAAATGGATAACTTTTGAAGATATAGACCATTCATCGATTATCCCCACCATATAATGAACTAGTAATGCATCATAACACAACATCAATATATATCTCAAAGAGGATCATCGTAAAAAGATAGGGTATCAAGTGAATGATAGCCAAAATAACTTCGGTTTCATCCTCATGGACTCACAAATTTATTTGAGAATAGATTACTGTAATATTCAATAGTTATTTTATATAATGAGATGATACATTCTTACATAGATCATCAATAAAAAATCCCCATTTCCAAGGGTAAAGGTGGCATAAATATGAAATTATTTCTGGACTTATATCCATCACCTATGCTAGAGAAATAATCCTTTTACTTGAATAAAAAAAAGATATATTGATTAGAGTAAAAAATAAACCATTCCCAAAAAAGGTAGTTCCACCAAATCCTAAGATCATACATCAAATATGTGAGTTCATGATTTTTTGGGATAGTTATTTTAATGAGGATGAAGTTGAAAAGAACCATGAGTTAGCACATGATCACTGTACATGGGAACACAATCCATGACTAAACATGATGCATCACAAAGGACTGCATAGCTCTTTCCTACCCCTAGAAGAGTAAAAAATAGAGATAAATTGAAATTATCCTTCCACTCATCCATGGAATGATTCCATTTTTAATCACCAAAAAATATCACTCACTTACGAGTAAGAGCAGTAAAAAGAGAAACCAATATATCGATATGTTTTACAAACCGGTAGTAATAACCTACCAAACCCTAAATGATCCATATCACGATGAAATTCCATGGTTCCTCCAATGAAACAAAAACTCCCGCATTTTCAAGATAAAATGAGACACCATGTTTTGAAATTAAATTTCCTAAGAACATTACCTCTTGAATTCATAATTGGAGGTTTGAAAGCATGAAACAATATTTTTTATTATGCGAATATACATAACTGCTCTCATGTTAAAAACATGATCATCCTCAATTTTAGATCAAACCAAAATTTCAACCATGAATTCAAAAGTTAAACAATGGACATAATGGTGGAAAATTTTATTCAACTATGACACAAATATAGTAGTATCATTGGTCATACCAAATGGCATAATAAGATACTCATGTTGGCTTTAACTACTCCTAGAAGAAGTATAGGGATGTCAGACTCTTTGATACTATAAAGGGGATATGTAGAATAAATATCAATATTAAATAACCACTTCTCCGATTTCAAATATCCAAATACTTCATTGACATGGTGAAACTTATACATGTTATTGACTATAAACTGGTTGATCTTTTGGGAATAAACACATAAAAAAGGGTTATATCTTCCTTTATAGAGAAAAGAACCATTACTTCCTAATGTGACACCTTGTAATTAAAGAATCCTTTAGACATATAATTATCAAACTAATACATTAACTCATTTAATTCAATTGGTTCCATATGGTAAGAGGGAATAGATATGGATTGAGTAACTAACACCATGTTAATGAAGAACTCTTCCCCCCTAATCGGTGGATAAATAGAAAAGTCTAATAAAAAACATCTTAAACCTCAAATTCTACTAGAATAAGATCATAATGTGACGATTACTTCTCTTGTTCAATAGTAATAAAGTTTTTCCTTCAAATTAGATTCATATGAGGAGGTCCAAATTGGATAGATCTTGGGTCCCATTCTACCTAAAAAACACGACGCTTGCCACAGAGGGAAGTAAAGGTGTCCCATAGAAGATAATTATTAATATAGGCTTTGTGGTCCACTAACCAGTTCATCTTGAGCGGAACATATAAAAGTTTCATATCAATAACCAAAAATAACTTGATGAGTATGACTTATGATAAATTAAATGCACAATATTGGAATCAAAGACCCTTCTCTATCTCAGTATTGTGAGGCTAATAATCTTTTATAACATAATGAATGAGCTCCATTGGATCATTTTAAAAATCTATATTATTTTTTGATATAAAATAATGTGAGGAATTATAATCAAATAAAATAGTTTTTAAAGATGAAGCAATAGTAATGGAACCTATAATTTCCATAATACCATCATCAATTCCCAATACATATTCCACTACTATGTGATGAATATTTGTTCCTAATGTTTTTGTCTATAACCCCAAAATTCTTAAAGATTCTGACTACACTACAGATCATCTCATTATTGAAGATGCAGTTCCACTACATAGAGAAATAATTACATGGTAAGACTAGTTTAAGTGGTCTAAATGTCTACATAGGACACAAATCTTTAGGGACTCTATGGAATCAAGCTTTGAATACCCAACCTTTTCATTTGAAAAACAAGTGATTGGTCTTTTACTAGATATTGTAGATGATTTAATGAAAGTATTATATTGAAAAAATACACCATTTGTTACATGATTATATTCAGATAATTTTTTATTCCCTTTAAAGGGACCACTGAAACTATCATTGGGTGAATGAGAAAGGCCTTTAAACTATGAATTACTAGCCAGATCTATTTCTACCATCAAATCTCTATCCAAAACATTATTATATAAGGTAATATTTAGTATAAATACCTTAGGATTGATATCTAATTGAATACCCTTATGAATCATTCGATTCTTAAACTTCTCATTCGACACAACCTTAGGTGGAAACTTAGTAATCTTAGAAAAATTAATTTCATACTAACTCATTATCAAGTCACCTGGACTATGGTTGAGAAACTCAATGGAATTTTCCATGACCATCAACTTTGGATAATGTTACTCAATAAAAATAGACTTGAAGTCTTTTAACTAAAATTTAGAATTATGATTTTCAAAAATAATAACATCACACCACATCATTATAGTACCCAAAAACATGATGATGTTACATTTATAATTAATTGAATGTGGTGTCTCTAAGAACACATAATGTCTCTCAATATTTTCTAAACAATAATATAGATCATTGAGATTATTGTTTCCATAGGAAGATATTTTTTCTAATTAAAAAACTGTTAGGAACAATCAATACTATCATCCCACTGAGGTATAACCTTTTCATCTTGAATGGGAGTAGGATCAGTTCCTTGGCCTAGACCATAGACCACACACACCACTACCTGCATGATATTTAGATACACTAGAGGTTTATTTTACTAATGTTTTTCTGCAGCTCCCTCCTAAATATTTTTCAAATGCCTTATTTGGGGCATCATACTACACAAAATTAATAGATAACTAGGGAAAATCATCCAAAATATAAGGCAACACCAATTCTCTTAATTATAATTCATCTCGATAACGGAAAAGTCAGATCAAATATTTTAATAAGTCTAGAATCAGATCAATGAAACCACAGAGAAACATTTCCTAAACTCTCATGGTAACTTAAGGCTCATTATGATGAGACCTAGTGAGGTACACACTCATAACATGCCCCTTATGTCTTAAAAATCATATCTCTTACGTACCAAGACATACCAAACTTCATATCGATATTCAAGAAGAAACTTGACTTCATTTAATACCAATTTTTCATGAAACATACAATATAACTAACAAAAATGTATCCCAAATCAATCCCATCATAGTCAAAAGGACATTCCCGGTACATATGGGTTGGATACTAGAACCTAGGTGTCAAAACAAATAATGAGGGAATGAACGCACCATAAGAATAACTCAAAAGGGAAAATTTAATGGCTAAGAATAAATAAAGAGTTATTATTCCCAAACACTCCTCAAGAGAATAGTACCCAAAGTAGAGAAGTACAAGCCCTAAAATTTTTACATAAATCCACGTCATTACATAGACCATAAAATAAATTAACACAAGATCTCCTAATAAAAAGTAGTTCATATACTCCACTTGTCACCGCCAACTCCCAAGGTCCCACTAATCATGTTCACCCACCACCTCTAAGTAGTGATTTCCATTTTTCATGTTCTATCATTAGAATGTCTTCAAATGACCAATGGTAATTTTTGGGTTTGAGACACACTAGCCCAATGGGATCTCAACAAGCATTCCATAAGAAATCCATAACAAATAATCCAAATAAGTTTAATTTTAAATAAAAAATGAAATTTTATTCTTTTAAAAATTGAAAAAAATCATGTTATTTCATTGCAAAGTATGACGTGGTTATTATAGTATTTCTATCAAATAAATATTAATAAGAATTTATATCAAAACATGAATGAAAATAATTTCATAAAATTTGGAATTTGTAAATATTTAAAAATCATATGATCATGATTAATAGTCTTGGGATTAGGTTAGAATAAGTATTCTCACGCATCTTATTGAAATATGGATCTATATATGCACATGTACACTGATCTCACACCATAGGAGAATAGAAGATCCCCCCATATAATGAAGTCCTTTCCCTCGTAATAATTTTAGATTTATTTTCATTATCAATATTTTTCTAGGAAGAGATAATACATTCCTAGCTTGTGTTCTTCCCATCCTACTACACAAGCTACCATGTTCTACATGAAAATTAAAACTAAAATGGGGAAATATTCCATTTTAATTGATATAAAATCATTTCATTCACTCATTTCAAATTGGACCCATGTTCATGTTTCAAAACATTCCATTTCATTCCAAAAAACATCAAATGGGTTTCATAAAAACATGTACATTACCATTTCATTTTAAACCATAGATCATTTCATAACATATTTTCTCAAGTAATAATATTCAAATTATTTCATGAAATCGTTCATTCATTTCAAATACATTTTCTATAAATCATTATATTATTTGAAAAATCCATAGACCAAGAGGTTCAAATCAAACATTACATTTTGAAAAAAAAAACTCTCAAGGATAATAATTCATTATTCTAAAACCATTTATAAATACATTTCAAATAAAACCCGAAACAATGGTTTCAATTGATTTAAATTATTTTAAAAACCCGTCTACCGAAAATAAGCTATCATCAATCAATGAAACTGAATTCTCAATCTGAGAGTCAAAAGAAAAATAATCAATCAAGGGACAATACTAGAGAAAAAATAACTAAATCAATATCTAGATCCATAAATTAGACAAGGACCCACCAATATTAAAGAAGAGAGATATTTCAAGGGGATTTAATGATTAAATAAATATTACACCTACCATAATAAATTTAATACTTCAAATGAAAATTTGATCCATGAAGAAAATAGATTATAAGGGCCAAAACCTCCCAATGGTAGTCTATAATTTGAAAAGGATGAATGGGGTTATAGGGATGAGGATATAGAATAAAAAAACATTTTGATGGATGAAATTATTATAATGATTTCAATTTACACACCCAAAACTATGTCATCTTCTAATCAGTGGAACTAAGAAGAATTCATGTAGGCACGAGAACCAAACCAGTTGGTCATTAGGATTATTATTGGAATTCCCTATGAAGAAACTATCACTAGGTATCTATTTGGACTAACTGGATATATGATGGACCTCCTGTAACATTTTTTGGCTACAAAAAAATGTCCAATCATATTCTGAATCTCATGAACACCTATTGGCCTCCAAAAGATGAAATAAAACTCACTCCTCACCACTCAAAAGTCTCATATATATAATAAACAACCAAAATTTAACATTAATGACTGGTAACCAAAATAAAAAATCCATTTTAGGTTTCTAGGTTTATGGTAAATCTGGATGGGTTTGTTAAAAAGGTTATTTTCCAAAAAAATATACCAGTGATCTATTAAAATTATTTTCATCTATGAGAAAATTTATTCATGTTTTTTGTTAATCACTAGGTATATGATCCAATAATACAATATTTATCTATTATATGGATGGTTTATGATTATAATGATAATATATTGAGGAAACACATTTTATCTTCAATAGGATAAGCTATGAACAAATTATTCATATTTTATAGATATTACAGAATACAAATGAATAGATTATGATTATGTGTAAGGGTGTGTCAATTATATACCTCCAATTCATTGGGTAATTATTCTTATTTATAACATCAAAGTATATATGAGAGGTTATCCGAATCCCAAAATAGGTTATATGGAAATTTATCCCATTTTTGAAGAAGGTACACTTGGGTTAGTCTACTCTTAACATGTGATTAATATCTTAGTAGAAATTTTGATAAAATATTTCTATTACTATGTACCACACGATTTATGACACCATTTTATGACATGATCATATACTAATATTACTATATTGTGAATAATGTTCATGTCTTCCATTATGATTCATTTCTTTGGAACTTTATTGCATTATAGAATTAATAGAGATAATATCATATGAATTATAGGGTAAGATTATCAATTGTCAAAATCATGTTCTAACACCCTTATGATCAATATATTCTATCATATGATAATTAATAAATATATCTCTTGTTTACCCTAACTAACCCTCTAAGCTCACCCTTTCTTATGTTTCCTTTAGCTTGGTTATAATAAAATTATTTATATATGGTGTGTATAAGAAGTTTAATATGTGAGAAGTTATTTTGGGGTGAATTTGATGACCTTTCATGGAATTAGATGAATATATATCTATCCATTAAATACACTAATACTTTATAGTTTTGGTGTTGATGGTAATGAAATATTATACACATTCATAAAATAAGATTTAATATTTATGTATGAAATGATTGGGTTACCTCATCATATCTGATGTCTACGACATGATTCTTTTTTCTTGTAATATGGTATGTGTTACAACTATTAAAAAAGTATACACCACAATGATCTGATTCTCTTAGTGTATCATATATTAAAACTCCCATCTATCAATTATATTCTTTATCAATGTCATTAGAATCATACCCTGTGATGATTGGTATGTTTTATCGTCTAAATATGATAGATATAATTCATCTATAAACAATAAAAATAATTATTTTATTTTATTCCCACTTTTTGATATGTTAAACTACTGTGTTTGACTAGTTAATGTATCCCTAGAAAAATTTCTCTATATTTACAATAAGTAATACATAACAATATATCAATATCCACTAGCATAGAATTAATATACATTAAAAAAGAGAACATGGAATGTTGATAATTTCTTGGTCCACTTTATTTCTCTTATTTCCTAATATACCTCTTGGATATGAAACACAAACTTTATGTATGCACAATATTCTCACAATAATAACATTTTATTGGAGGTTTACTCTTGTGTTTCTTCTCTTCAGATTAAATACCTAATTAAGTATTTTGAGTGATCTGGTTCTGAGTCACACCCAAATTAACCAATAACATTGGAGTTGGTGATGTTATATGGCATGAACCAATACTTCCCTCCTTTTTTTATCAATATTCATAAAATATTATTCAATATGAATTTCCTTTTTCTTCAATATAAGATCATGTAACTATTCTTAGACCTCACAATATCTCCTACAAATTTTCTATGGGATATCTGATATGATTTTTTTTATTATGATAGTAAAGAGACTCACAAAATATTTTGTATTTTACCAAATATTTAAAGCATTCAACTCAAGTGATTTAATATGTTTGAAATGATATTTTACTATATTAGTCAAATAATAAATAATTTGGGTCTACTCTTTGGTCCTGATCTTGTAATAAATAATATTCATTCACATTTATAGATTTTTATATATGATATTTTCAATTTTAACCTTCAACGTGGACATATCTTCTTCTTATTAATATATGTAGGGTTTTATATCTTAAATCTATCAATTGTATTTCCTAGTTTTTCCTCTCTATAAATCTTCTTCATCAGGTCTATCCTCTAACTATTATTTTAGATCAACTCTCCCTTATACATTTGTTTCATCATCATCACTATATTCCATTTCTATAAAGTATCTAGAATATCCTCAAGAAAATATTCTTTTAGGTCATTTTATTACACCATTTCATCTTCTTCTATATCAACTGAGAAATTACCCCATCTATAAAGTATGTTATTATTCTTAATAAATTTTTTAACCCTATTAGCTTTCACATTATTTTAATTTTTCATTAGGGGAACTTGATCCATATATTCATCATATTGAAACATATTGGGACAATTTTCTACAATGTAAACAACATTTAGACACTAAAATAATGAATTTTGGGGATTGAATTTATATTTTATTTTTTAATTTCTTTTATTTTAGGAAAGTATTGACATTACCACATCATCCTCCAATTATTCCAAATCATTATCCATGGAAAGATTCATCAATTCCTTGAATTTCACATAATAGGAATTCTCTTATTAAACATCCTTATTATACTTATTCCTCATCAAATATGAAATATTGTTACCATGAAGATAATCAAATTTCAAATCCTTTTGATCTTTATCCTTGACCCTATATACTTTTGGATAAATCCTAGGTGAAAATAGAATCAAGATGAACTTCATGATCTTCACATCATAGAAAGGTAACTTTGAGTATATTCATATCATACACAATCACATTTATCTAATCGATGAATGCATCAAAATACCCATTCAAGTGATTCTTCATGTCCTCATATTTTTTCCAAAGAACCTATAATTTATATCCTCATACCTTTGATACAACTTTATATATATTAATTATCTTTTCTCACATGGTGTGAATAAATTTACATGAAATAACCTACATGTACATTATGTTATTCAATGATCCCTACACTTCATTAATTCTATTTGAAATGATATAAAACTATTTGTGATACATTTAGGATAAGGGTCTACAATCCATACTAGTTATGATCCCATGAATAATTTTTTTGTAACAATTTATGCCTAAATATTATAAGTAGTGTTGTGTCTAATTATTACATAGTTGAAAATTACTTCCTTTTAAGATTAGAATCGTTAAGTGATTTACTATTACAATGAATTATAATTATATAATAAATAAAATAGCTTGAGAATTTTGATTTTATACCACTAATGGACCCAATAAAGGTAAATACCATGAGGGTGGATGGTGAATTATGGTATGCAAATTTCATCAATTGAACTTTAACAATGTTCTAATTCCACCATTAGTAGGAACACCTCTCTCCCTAATAACATATTTGAAGTATTAAATAAAACAATGACGGGCATGATCAATTTTTTACTTTCTTTAGTCACACACTATTAATTCAAGGAACATACAATAGTGATGTGTTTATGAACTAGTATCACTTATCATATTACTAATTTAAAATGTTCATAGAAGAATAATTTTCCCCTAGTTTAAAAAATATCATGTATTGATAACTCACTACTCTCTCTACTATAGCACACTCAATATTACTTTTATGTGTTGGATCATCATTCTTTACACCACAATGTTATTTCATGAACCACTTCTGTAATGATCCTTGTTTAATTAATGATATTTTTTTATGGAGTAATTATATGTTATGTTATATTGTATAGTATTACACACAGACAGTACATAGAGAAATAAAAAAACTTTATTAATAGATATCATTACATTAGTCAATAACTAAATCCATGATAATTAAATATAATGCAATGGTTAAAAATATAGAAAATATACAAGAAAAAACTGGATAAATTTGAACATATTAATCTTCTAGAATACTCACCCCATGAATAACACTCTAGAAAAAAAATAATAGTAAAATAATAGACATTTTATAAATAAATAAAATATAGAAAATTGAGAGTAATTAAGTTGAATTATGAATGAATGAATGAATAGGTATCTATAAAAGGTAATATTACCATTGTAATAGTAATGAGACTATTTAGAATATTAACATGACCACTAGAAATAGTATCATCTCCACTAGGAATAATAACGTGATCGTTGGAATAGTAATTTGTCCCCAAAAAAATTATTTAAATAATATTAATATTGGAAAATTTATGAAAATATAAATATTATTATTTTATAAAATAAAAATTAATTTTAAAATGACAATGAAACTATAAGAAGGTTTTCAATAATCTTTTTTTAAGGTATTTCATAAAAATAATATTTTCTTATATCAAAACATAAAATTACCTATGTCTAAAAATTATTATGATAAAATTAATTATTTTTAAGAATGAGAATTTATTAATTTTCTAGGGTATATTTTTTGGTAATTTTCAGAAAAACTACTATTTTAAATGAATAGTAAAAATATAGTTTTTTTATAACTAGTGTGTTTTAAATTAAATCATTCATCATTTAGTAATAGCCCTATCAATTCTAAAATTTATAAATCTAGAAAAAATATATTCAATGAGATAAATGATCCATTTAAATATAATAAACTTTTTCCCAAACCCAAAGTGATATTTTCCAAAGTCTAAATTCTAATGTATTCCATTAAATTATCAATTTGACAAATTTTCCACATTATTTTCTAATAAAATAATGAATTCAGTTTTGAAAACAATTAAATTTTATAAAAATAAATTTATTTTATTCAAATATGACTTATATTTTTAAAAAATCACTATTACTATGTTTTTTTCTTGGAAATGGTATTTTATCCAATAATATTTCCAAAAAATAAACATCTCCTAAAGTATAAACAACCATTCACCCCTTCCATGGTAAACCACATACCAAATCCATATATCTAACCAAATTAAATTACTTATGCCCTTATTAATCCTTATATATATTCTTGTTTCAGAAAACTCTACGTATTCAAGGATTTTAGTGTCATAGAAAATATGTAACACTACGAAGAGGGTATGAATTCATCCAATCATTCTCTCTTTTTCATATTATATTCTTTCTTTTCTATATCCCTTGAAAACCCAAATCATATAAGATTAATTTAATACAATGTTATATTTATATTAATGATTTTAACCTATTATAATTATTAAATTTATGACATATCAATATTTTATACTTTTCATTCTGCAAAATTACACAATGTGTCGTCAACGGTCGGTTAGCCACCCACGAGGACCTTTCCAACTCTATGATTATCACAACTGTTATTGATGATTTTAATAAATTATATAACATACAAAAACGTATAAATATAATTATTTATATTCTTCTTTGTTTAATCATAATAATTGGTTTATAATTATAAATCATGAACATTAATTTAAAATAAAATGAGATATTTCAAAATAAATATGATATCAAAACATTTCCCGTTAAATGAAGGAAATTAAGGCTTATTATCCAATGATTATAATTGATCATGATTTGTAAAAATAATCTTAATTTAATTCTAGTTCCATGTTATAATGAACATATATTTATTATTCATGAGGTGAAAAATTGATGAAGAAAATTAGGATTTCATGTAAGGGGATTATTGTACCCAAATCCTTATTTTGGGTTATCATATATTTCATATTGATTTTGGTATGGATATTCCTCTAATATCATTAAAATTTATGTTAAAAATTATTTTCCTTCAATTTTTTTGATATAAATTTCATCACTCTATCATAATAATTTCCAATCCAAATATAAATATTTTTTAAAGAGAATTTAGTTTCCAAAACATGGAATTAAATAATCTTTAGTTATTTCACTTATACTCAATATTGATTACGTTTCATGAAAAATTATGATTTCTATTATTTATTTGTGAAACTCAGAGTATATTCATAAGAATATTTATTACCAATCCTTTTTGGAAACCATTCATTTCTATTGGTTAATTTCATTACTATTAATATTATATTGTACCTTTCCATGTAGTAGTAATGGTATTGGAAATTTTTGATGCGATGGGAGGGATTGAATTTCTGTAACCATGTAATGTATTATGTAATGTGATATATCTCGTTATATTATTTTTATTATATGTCGACATAGTTCTAGATTTTTAACAATTATTGTGTTATGATGTACAGACATATGTTATGCATGAACATGATTGTAGATTCATTCCCAACTATGTGTGGTATTTTTTAACTATGTTATGATGTTTCATTATTATGAATATGACAATTCCCATTAAATTATAAATTTTTTCCCCAATTATTATTGTTGTTATCCAATTCTTATGATATGATGATGTTGATTATGTTCACCCAAGTATTATGAATTCATGTCCCTTAGTCCTACCCTAATAATGATTTAAGCTCAGACCTGTCAATGATTTATATGATAATGTGTTTACATATAATAAGAAGAATGTGATACATTTTAGGAGGAAAAATAATAAATATTTAAATAATGTTTATATTTTATTATTTAAAAATTATGTGTAAGCCTAGTATTCTTAATATATTAATCATTTGGATCACAAAATGTATCAATATTATGTTATTTATTTTAATAATGGTATGATAGTCATGTATAAAAAAGATAGGGGCCATAGTTTATATCAAAATAAAATTTATTTAAATTCAATTATGACAAAAAACATTGGTGAAAACCCTTAGGATAAGATTAAGTATTATAGAAAATATCGTATCATTTGGAAATATATAATACTAAATGGTTTTAGAAGCCATTTAATCCTTTTTCTGGATACTAAAAGGGGATATGAATCTTCCATAGATGTACATAGGGGTAATAATCCCTAAAAGGCTATATTGGGTATTAACATGATCATCACCTATTGCATGACAAATAGGCATTTCTACATAATTATTTTGACACTCTTGGGGTATATTATTTGGTTAATAAAAACTCTATAAAAACCATTATGAAGGCTATAAAGATAACAAAATTCATTATTTTTTCTTTATAAATTGATTTGATTAACGGATCCAAGATGTATCACTTGAGAAAAGAGATAAACATAGGGATCTATTAATATACATATTTATTAAAAAATTGTATGAAAATAAAATTATCTATTCATCATTAATTGAATTATATTTTTCTCAATCCATTTCTATTTTATTAAATAGTGAGATCTTATTGAAACGTGACCGATAAACCATGTGGGGAGGAATGCATGATTCCATGAATTACATTCCCAATATAATTAGTAGTGGATCTCAAAACATCCTAGAGATTCTCACCTAGATTTCCTAGGCTATTAGAAATTATATAAACTATTTAGAGAACCATCAATTACCAAATAAATAGAAATTAAACATATATTATTTTATATGGAACCCACTGATATTTAGTGGGTCTTTTGATCCACTAGTCACAGAATAGTGGGTGAACTCAAGGGAAAATATCCTTTCTATCATCAGTTTTATAGATGAAGAAGGTGAATCTATCCATTTATTACATATATGGATAAGTTGATCAATTATGTGTGTTGATAAAGAATAATAATTCAAATGATGAAATGGAATAAATGGAGTGAAATATTATTAAAACACTATATACCAATGCACCTATACCAACTGATTTTACAAACCGTTGGTATAGGCTAGTTTAGAGGATGGTTTCCCAATGGTTCCAGAAAAACATTGGGATAGAACCAACATTTCTCAATGGTTTGAGTAAACCGTTGGGAGAGGGTCCTTTCTAGAGAGCTATCCCAATGGTTTTTAAAACTGATGAGAAATTTTTCTCTAAATACATAGCTGGCCTCCAAGTTCCTCCTCTAACAATGTGTTTCCCTAAACTAGAGATCCCCTCTTCCCCAAACTGTAGACCTTCATACCACCAGTAGATATATCTTGATTCAAGCAATTTTTTGTTATAAAACTTCAAATATGTATGTGATAACTTAATTTTAATGTTCTGTATCTATTTATTTTTTGTTGTGTGTTTTAATTTTCCATAAATTACAACTCCCTTATTCTACCTAGTGTGTGAACCATTCTTCACAAATTGGGGATTCATATTCAAGTCATTTTTTCATCCACATCAAATAGGTAATCTCTATCTATGTTATATGTTTTTCCTCCATTAATTTTTTCTTTTTTCTTTGTTATTTACTTTAATACACTGTCATATTTTGTTTTGTGTTTTGATTAGGAATCAATTATAAAATCTATCTTTTGTAAGATAAATATTTCAATTCTATAAATTTAATTTGAAAAGAAAAGAAAAGAGAGGTGCTAAAAATAAAGGGGAAGACAACTTTTATAGGATTCACCACACAACCGAGGTTCAAATTAATGATAATGAACTATTTAATGAAATAATTACAAAATATTACCAGTATTTGTTTGAAGGATATGAACTATGGTATAAGGATATATTAAATTGTTTTGTAACCTCTCATGTTCTATAAAATCAAATCCAAAAACAGTTTTTTATACTAAATATTGTATAATAG
Organism: Viscum album; assembly: GCA_963277665.1. Lineage (NCBI taxonomy): Eukaryota > Viridiplantae > Streptophyta > Magnoliopsida > Santalales > Viscaceae > Viscum > Viscum album. The sequence continues at coordinate 613,290,179 of OY728119.1, read as the reverse complement.
TTTTATTTTATGAAATATCTATATATTTAGAAGATTTATAATGATAAAATGATCATTATATGTCTCCCAAAAATTGTGGTATGATATGTGTTATAATATTATCATAATTTATATTGAGGATGTTACTTAAAACCTTAATGAAAATTCTCGAAACATCATTAAATATATAATATAATATCCCAAACATTATAAGTATGCTTTTGAGTTTTATAGGAAAAATAAGACATGAAAATTCAGTAGTAATATATCTAAGAGATAATAAACACTTCAATGTCCAATGAATTTTTTTTGAAATATTCGATGTATGGGGTGTAGAAATTATAAAACCATTTCAATAGATTTTTGGATATTCAAACATATTTTTATTTGTTAAATATGATTGAAAATTTTTGGAATCCAAGGCCAAATAAATTAAAGATTCCACTATTGTTTTTACTTTTTTGAGTAATACTATATTTTCTAATTTATAATCATAAAAAAATATTTTCATGATTGATGAACCCAAATTTTTTATAGGTTATTTGAATCCCTAATGAGGAAGTATAGAGTGCACCATGATACATCAACACCTTACAATCCACAATCCAATAAATATGTTAAATTTTTTAAAAGTGATATAAAATGAATCTCGATAAAGATAGTAGATTCAAATAGAAAATATAAGAGAAAATGGTTTTAAGACACGTGGTGGGTTTATACAACATATTACAAACCCCAAATGGAATGAGCACATACTAATATATCAAATATTATATTTATCATATGCATGTAATGATAGAAGATAAATCTTAGTAGGATGTTAAAGAGATGAATATAGATATAAAAAATCCTAGATATGAAAGAAGACTATATATTCAAGAACATAATGAAATAAAGATATTAAAATTTTTAAATTCTAGAACTTACATGGAGTGAATATGAGTAGCACATAACTTTTTTATTCAATAAAGAAACTTTAAACTGAGAGAAAATATATTTCACTAAAACTCAAGACTGAGATTAATGTCTGATGAAATTTATTCCATAGGGGAAGTTCCATTTACCATCACTAATGGGTATCTATTTATTGTTGTTTTGAATGTCAATAAAGGATAAATGTATGATTTTTTTATCAATGGATTTAGGCTGAAGAATTATCTCAATAATATGATAATATTACTAGTGGAAAATATCACACTACTCCTACCCTCATACTAATAAACTCTTAGGCTATACCAAACCAATTGAATTGAATTGAAATGATATTATTTGACCCAATTATACTTGAGTAGACTCAAAAAACACTAAATTTCAACAAAATAAACTAAAATAAATACAATTGAACTTATGTGAACCTAACTAAAAATAAATAATGTAGTAATGATAAAAAATGAGATGAGTGGAACAATTCTCATTTACCTAACAAAACTTATCTATAAGGGATTTTTTGGTCTTTTATATTATAATTTTCATATAGAGTAGTTTTTCAGTTGTGGTTTTATATAAATTGAAAAATTCTCATTTACTTGAATATATTTTTTATTAAACTTCATTCTTATTTAATTGATTTCACGAAATGACTTAATAGAATTTTTTTACAGAATGGATATAATTTGGATATATCTAACCGATCGAATCTCAAGAAATGTTTTTAAAAATGGAGAGGTTTTAATGTTTTTCTTTTAAAAATAATTCAGATAGTTGTCACATACACTTCCCATGTTATAATTGTTTTTGAAGAACTTGGTTGATCCGTGATGAGTTTATCTACCATATAACCAAATATGGTTTTCAAAAATCAATTCTATTTGGTATCATGATGGGGTGAAAATGGCGTCTCATAATTCTGTTGATCTAAATTAGATTACTGGATTTGAGAATTTGTTATATGATCAGTTTCTGTTAATTCTTCATCCTGAGAAGGAATGGTTTTCAACCCAACATGTCTTCGATACGAGCACACATTATAAATAGAATGAAAATGATGATGTTAATAGGGTGAAAATATTGAATGATTCTACCAAAACTCCAATATATTGGAAATTTAGTAAAATGAAAAATATTTAATTTTTAATCTGATGGTTTCCTAGGAAAACAATGTATGAGAATTATAATACCAATATTGATTACATTTTTATGTTTTTAAAGGACTTACTTCCAAATGATGCATACATTCCCTCAAACCACTATATGGAATGGATATTAGTTGAGGTAATTGTATTTAAAAAAAATTCTTATCCAAAATATTGTAGCTTATTCTGGGAGGAAACTACTAAAAGAAATGATTGTATAAAATTTTGAACATCCCAATGAAATAAAAAAGATGATGAAACTCTATCCCACGTTCCCTAGAATGTAATATGGAACATTCCATTATTCCATAGACTCCAAAATAGTTTCATGCCTCATTAAATATCAATAAAAATGTGATGGAACGATACCAAGAGAAAAAAGAATAATGAAGAGTGGGTTCACCCTGCAGGTAGATTTTCATGGCAGAGATTGGGTAATCGATAAACTAATTTTATGGCTGACATGCGTAATGTAGGGTTGGATAATTCATTTGACGGGATTAATCCATTTGGGTAGATGATTACTTAACATAGTATATGGTCGATTTTCATACACATTTATAACGTTCTACCGCAGTTGTGTATGAAAAAACCTATCACTTTAATGAGTATACTCATACTTGGCCCTTATGATCTTGGTAATGATATATAAGTATACATGAAACCTTTAATAAAATAATTGAAATTTATTTGGGATGTGGGTGTGTCTACATATGATGCATGTTAGAAAGATATATTTAATATGTGTGCATCCCTTCTGTGGATGATTAATGATTTTCCTTCTTATGCAATGAGGTCTGGATGGAGCAAAAGGGAAATCAATCACATCCTACTTGTATAAGGAATACTAGATCTAGGTGACTGAAATATCATCATAGTTTTAGTTTTATGGGACATTAACAATTATTTCCAATGGACCATCCATACAGAAAGAATCATTGAATATTTTAAAATACCAGGGATACCGATGATCTACCTCAATGTATGTCTAGAACTGATGTGCCTAATGTATTGTAATATTTCAATTTTCAATTTTCGATGGGTCAAATGAAATATAGAATTAGGAAGAATGTTTCCAATGAAACCAGTTATAATTGGAAGAAGAAGATTATCTTCATTGACTTTCTTTATTGGTCAACCAATTTGTTACGTCATTTCTTAGATGTAATGAACATTGAGAAAAATATAGGTGAAATTTTTTTGTACATTCATCTGAATTTCAATATAAAGACAAAAGATGATTTATGATCTCGGCATGACTTCGTCAATTGGGGTATCCGAATATAATTTCATTCGGTGTGTATTAGTGAAAATAAATGGTAAGTTCCATTTTCTCTTTATGTAATAACACATGTAGAAAAAAACAATTTCTTAAAGTACTATATACTATTAATGTTCATAATGGATAGTAAAGAAAAATATAAAAATAGGTTAACTAAAGAGAGTTGGAGATGAAATCTTTGAAGACTCGCTATTATCACGTCTTTCTCTATGAGTTCATTCTAATAGTAATCCATCAGATTTTTTCCTATAATGTATTGTTTTAAATTAGTTCTTTGTTATCTATTATAGATATTTCTGCTAAGTGGTTTTCCAATTCATTCATGAAATTTGTTTTGGCAGACTTAACATTAATTTCGTGTGAGTTAGATAAAATATTTATTCCCCTATTTTTCACATGCATGATGTATTTGACTATGCTTCTTCCAACCAAAATACTTCTCAGAGGACATGTTTCATTTTTTTAGATGTATCCAAATGAAATAAATATGTACCCATTGAAATCTTATGAACGGAACAAAAATAATCATGAAGTTTCTATCAAGAATGGTTACATGTCTCAAGAATGTATTGATTCTTTCTTAATTTATTTGTTTGATCAAACTATGAGAATGAATAAACAAATGAGAAATGAAGAATAAAAGTATGATAAAATTTAACCTTTTCCCATCAATTTCTCAAATGAGATTAATTCCAAGACCATAAACATTGAATACATTAAGCCTTGAAGAGGAGGATATGGAATATCACCCAGTGTTTCTCAAATGTGACTTGTTCGATGGATATATCTAGTAAGTAAATGGAACATGCATATCTTATCTCATCTCTTGTATGTTCACATATCTGTTAAATAATTAATATGTTTATCTAAAGGGAATATAAATACCTGATAAATAGAGAGCATAATTCTTTATCTTTGAGAAAAAGAGAGGCTTTTCATATCAATGAGTTTCCTACATGATTGAAATTTAAGGTAGAAATATTTTTGTAACAGATAAATGAATTCCGTATTTAATTAAGTTTAGTATTCTTTTATATTTCACATATCAATTTGAAAAAATTATGTATACCAATGGTTATTATAAAAAAATTGGTAAAACACTACACCAATACTTTATAAACTATTTGAATTGTTTGAATGCTCTATATATACCTATGGTAAAAACCCATTGGTATATATCTATTCCAATAGTTATCATTAAACCTTTAGGGTATTGTAATTTCCATTTTGATATTCCAACAGTTACACCATACCCATTGGTATAGGGCTATCCTTATGCCTCAACATCCAATAATTAAAAAAATCAATGTAATACTATATACGAGTGTTTTTTCCATATGATACCAATGATTTAAAACCATTAGTATAGGCTAGGATTCTATTAGTTGTGGAAAATATTTAGGATTTTATTTATTAACTAATACTTCAATCAAATTTTTTTTAAAAATATAAAGATAGAATTCATAGATAATATGTCAAATTTTATTAAATCTTTCATTTATTATATGGAAAATTTCATAGGGTTTTCATGATAACCTATTTGTATTTTTAAAAAACAATATAAAGAAATATATTTGATAATTTATTAGTTTAAAACTAAATCTCTAAAAGGAACTAGCTATATGAAATGTTGTGATTTATGAACAAGTAGTTTAATGTTCTTTCAATGTAGAAATTTAGTTTGGAGAATATCTCCATGTACATAATGACTGGATGAAAAGAATGAAATCTTAATATTGATGATCAAATGAATAAGGAATAAATAAGATTAACCCAACCACTTGTTAAAAATGTGGGAGGAATCATCATCAGAATTACCTCAAAGGGATATGAAAATTCAATATGTGTGTGAGAGAAGGAAACTAAACTCATGAGTGTCAAAGAGAGATGAATACGTTAATCCACATGATGTTGGATACGAAGGAGCCTCCCAATGAACCTCTCACAGTTCAATACCTCAAATATAGTGAGAAAAATATTATTAAAGTCAATGAACTAAACCATTGGCCATCAAGGGTAATCAACATTAGAAAACACCAAATATGAACAAGAAATGGAAATATTTTTCCATCAATATTGATGCGGTGAAAAATGAAAATGAAGTAACACAAGGTAGACAAATCATTCACTCAATAATAGAAGAAAGATTTATTTTATTTGGGTTCAAAAAGATCTGTTATATCATATGTGTTTTCTAAAACATTTGAATCACATCCCTAATACCATGATATAGAGTTATCTATAAAAACGTAAAGTAGTGAGATCAATGAACCCCATATTTTGGACTCTTCTCATATTAACAAATGTTAAAAGATTCATATGGAGAATCTTGTAATCATTATATTTGGGTAATTTTATTCTATATTGGACATGAATTGGATATTTTTATATTGATATCATATTATATATTAAGAAAATGAAATATATTTCAATATTAATAACCATCTCATGCTCCTGTAAAAATGAATAATGATCCAAAATCTACTTTGGAAAATCCATCAATGGTGCAGGTGTTGATGCCCAGTAAAGAATAATACCTTCCCCAAATGGTTTAGTCAAAGTAAAGTATAATCCTTAAATAAATTCCCAATTTAAGGGAATATAATGATGTATTTACCCAATTATTTCCTGACCTTCCTTTGGATCACGAGGTATAGTTCTCAATAGATCTTATACTCGGAAACACTCTTATCTCCACATACCCTAATAGGAAGGCCCCAATCATATAGAAGGAGTGAAAGAATAAGTTGTAAGAGAATTTGTTCAAAGGGTTCATCTTCCCTCGTGCAACACCTTCAGGTGTGTCATTGTTCATATTCATGAAAAAGGATTGATCAATGAATATGTGTACCGATTAATAAGATCAAAATAAGTTCACTATAAAGAACAAGTATCCACAGAAAAGGATTGTTGACCTATTACATCAAATTTGAGGAGATCAGTATTTGTAATAGGTGGATCTTCTATATGGATATCATCAGATGAAGGTGAATATATATTATATTCCGAACACATCCTTCTATATAAGATATAGAAACTATGAGTTCCTAGTTATTCCTCTAGGACTTACTAATTACCCTAAAATATTTATGGATTTGATGAATAGTTTCTCCAAATAATTTAAAGGAAATTTCAAGGTATTCTTTATTGAAAATATTCTTATTTACTCTAAGTGGAAGGTGGAGCATGAAGAACATCTAATAATTGTGTTAGATACATTAAGAGAGAAGAAAATATATGATATGTTCAACAAGAGTGAATTTTGGATGTAGTAAGTCAAATTTAAAAGAAAAGTGATCCCATGTAAGAGAATTTGTATTGATCCTTTAAAGAAAAATGAAATTTATTAATGTAATAAAACCATAATGTTTCATAAAAATCGATAATATTATTATCTTATATGGTAAATAAAAGAGATTTATGAGAATATTTTCAATATTTTCAATCCCACTAACTATGTTAACATCTAAAGGGGTAAATTATTTTTAATGGAAGATTGTGAGGATATATTTAAAGATTTTATGAAGAGGCTAATCACTACACATGTACTCAAACTACCTTCATGTAGAAAGGGGTTGGTGATATATAGTGATGCTTGAAAGAAAGTCTTGGATTTTGTACTCATGGAAAATGACAAAATAATATCCTATGACACATGACATTTGAAGATCAATGATAAAGACTAAACATAATAATATATTGAATTAGTTGTTGTGATATTCGGTTTTATGATTTAGAAACACTATCTGTATAGTTAGAAGTGTGACACACACACACACACACATATATCCAAATATTATAAGTAATTATTTATACAGAATGAGATTAACATGCATTAGTGAATATGGTTATATTTGATCATGGTCTGTAATTTCTCAATTCTCTACTACCTAGAACAAAAAATAATAAAGATGATTCACTTAGAATAAAATAACCTTAAACTCAATCACTGATACTGATTGAGAAAGGACTTATATTCGTATATATGCAATGGATGCATCTAGATATCAAAATTTCATGGAATACATTCTACCTATCAAAAATTATTTCCCAAATATCAATATAATTTATGATCAATGAGAAACAAATGGATGATTTAGAGCATAAAAAGAAGTTGAAATTTGTAATGGAATCTAATATTCATGAATTACTTAATGATGAAGAAGGTTTCATTCGGGTTGGTACTAGGCATTTTTTTCCTTCAATAACTGAGAAAAAGAAATATATATTGGATAATTAACATTACACTTCTTTCTCCATGAATCCTAGAAGTACCAAGATATATTGTAATATTTTAGTGCACTTTTGATGGAAAAAATTAATAAATAGATCATTGAGTGTAAATAAAATTGTTCGATATGTAAGAAACATATACAATAGTGATAGAAGTTCCAGGGGGTTATGAAATAATTTACCATACCTATATAGAAATGGGGATAATCCCTATGGACATTTTCACTGGTCTCTTTAAGACATCTAAAAAAATAAAAAGAAGCGTTGAGGCTTTATTAGGTACCAATTTCAACCATCTACGATCATGATAAAAGCATCACCTCTATATTTTGGATAATTCTTTAACATTCTTTGAATTCTTAAGGAACTTTTATTATGGAATATCACCCTCAAAATGATGTCTAATTAGGAAGGAACATTTAAACACCCAAGAACATAATAAAGTATTTTTAAATGGAACTTACATAATAATTCTATCATCATATCCCATTCATGGTGTTCTTATAAAATAAAAAACTTTCACTTGAGTATTCAGATTTCCCCATATGAAGCTGTATATGGGTATAAATGTGAAAATCGTGCATATTAGGATTTTGATGGTGAAATTTTTTTCTTCGACCTGATATTTCTAAAAAAATCAAATTCATATTTATCTCTATGTAAATGGGACCCTTTTAAATCCTTGATCTCATAGGAGCATTGACCCATCGTCGAGAACATCCACCAAACAGGGATCATGTTAATGATGTGTTCCAAAAATATCTCTGGATGAATTTCAATCCAAATCCATCACATGTACTGAATTAAGAGATGGTACCACTAGGTCAAGTCCAATATTATGAGGAGAACCTTGTGAAGATATTAGTATTTAGAGATAATGTTCTACGGAATATGAAAACTCACCTTGTAAAAGTGTTGTGGAGGTACAATAATTACGAAGTAGTGACATGAGAACCTATGGGAAAAGTGAAGAATATGTATCCTAATCTATTCTAAACTGATATTATGACATGAAAATTTAGGGTTGAAATATCTAGAATGGGGGAAATGTAATAACCCATATTTTATTAAGGATATTTTTCTCAAATAAATATTAGTTATGTTATATTTAATAGTATTATAAACATATTGTACATAGAAATACGAATAAATCATTATTAATAGAGATAATTATATTAGTAAATTACTAAACCAATGAAAATTTCATATATTACAATAGGACTAAAAACATAAAATAGAAAAACTTGAATGTAAAAATTTGTTTAGTTGCAATATGTTATAATAATCACCCCAAAGAACAACAATACATAAAAGAAACAAAATACTGGTAAACTAATTAAAATTTAGAAATGAAACAAATATGGATGATAATTTTTAATTGAGTTGAATGATGAATGAATGAATTAAGGGGTATTTAGAGAAAGTAATATTACCATTGGAATATTAATATGACCATTTATATTAGTAACATGGCCAATAAGAATTGTAACATGACCATTGGGAATAATAACCTGATCATTAGAATAATAATATGACCTCAAAATAATAAAATGTAACTACCCAAAGAATGGTATAATAAATAATTTTTTATATTTATTAGTACTTTCGAGATAAATATTTATATTAATTATAAATTTTAAAATCAAAAGGGAAATAGTTTTGTTAAACTCATTTATTATATGGTTTTATTTAAAAAATTTATTTTAAAATTATAGAGTCTGAATTTTTAAAAACTAATTCCTTTTTTAAATTCACCATGTAAAAATTATATTATGATAATTTTTTGATAATTTTTTTCAATGTTTATTTTTTCAATGAATACTGAAAAATACTGCTTTTTATAGGAAATAGTATTTTATTTTAATGTATATAAAAAGTAAAATTAAAAAATAGATTAATTTAAAATTTTAATTATTTAAAATTTATTTAATATAATCTAGTTATGGGTATTTTGAATGAAAATTATACTATAATTTAGTATAAAAATATTTTATACTTGAAATAGGCATTTAAAATAAATATTTTTTATCATGTTTTAAAAGATTAATTTTATATTAAATTCTTCAACTTCTATGTTTTTAATTTTGAAAAATGGATTAAATATTTGAAATAAATTGGTTATTATTTGATAAATTATCCCACTTTATTTCTGATCAATATTAGTAGTAACCTTTTTAATTATTGTTACCATAATTAAGGGTAAATGGATTAATTAATGTTTAAAATAAAATGTTAAGGAATAGAAAATTACCCTATAAATTGAATTATTCTTTTTATATGAATCCATTTCATAAACATTCTTCCAATATCTAGTCATATGGAATTCTTTGTCCATTTTTAGGTGATTATAACCTTTATAATATTTTATTTGAGGGAAAGAAAAAACATGTCACATTCTTGTTTCAAATAACTACAATATTTTTAACATTGGAATATAAAGACAAAATATTCACTTATAAATGTTAAATTGAAATATAAATAGTTTATTTTCAACATATTTATTTTTTTTTAATTTTTTTTTGAATAAATAAATACATTAAATTCATACATAACGTCGATGTAGTAGTTATTCAATTAATGGAAATATAAAATAAATGATATTAAAATTATTAAACAAAGAATAATTTGAAACAAATAATTAATAAAGAAAATTTTATCGATAAATTTGACATATTATAGAGTTTTATATGAATTATATTATAGTTATTTTATTTTCTTATAGTTATTAAAATCAAACTAAATGAATAGTTCTAAAATTGAAATTAATGATTTTTATAATAAAATATATTTTATTAAATGATTTAAAATTCATAAAATTATTTTATTCATATAAATTTATTTTATGTGGTTAATTAAATCATCCTTTAATAATTTATAGGTATTTTACCATTTTATATCAACATTATTGAACCAAAAATCTTATAAAACATTAATATTATGATAATTTTCCAAAGGTCAAATGACGTGTTAAAAACCAAAGATAAGTGTAAAATGTGATCCATACTTGTCCAACGTAAATTTTATTAGATTATTTTCACTCATACTCATATGATATTATACTATTATAATCTTGGAACCATTTGGACATCAAAATTAATTTATATTAATTTAATAATTTTTGAATTCTGAAAGTGCACCTCCCCTCCCTTAGAAATTAGAAATATTTATTCCCATTTACTCACACTTAAAACCTCATTTAAATTGTAAATGACCAACCAAAACCACTTTAAATAATCCATAAACTAATTATATTGATATTTTTAGGCATAATACCCAAAAAAATATCGATTAAAAGGTCAATTTAAGGAGACATTTCAAAGAAGAGGTATTGTTTTAACCGCATATTTTAGTTTTATTTCTTATCTCAGTTCATTAAAATATTACATAACACTAATTATATAATAAAAATAAATATTCCATATACTTATATGTTTTTATGTTAATGAAAAAACCTATATCCATCACCTCTTCCATCAAATGGGAAATGACTCAATCATTTGTTTGTACATTAGACTACTACCTCACGAACTGATGTAATTCATTTTCCATCTGTATATCTAATAGATGATTATAATTATGGAATTAATGTTAAAATTTGATATTAATTAAATATATTCAATTTTTAAAATATAATATATAATTTACTTTCATACATTTCCATACACTAAAAATGATAATGGTGTTCCTATATACGTGTGGACTACCACCTCCATGAATAGATTTGATTCTTCTTTCATCACCAAATCACATATATGATATATATAAGTATAAAAATAAAAATAATATTATATTTAAAATATGGTTATAATTATGGAAATATAAAATTATACTTAAATTCTTTCCATAATGATCACTGAATAATTGAAATGTTATTAATATGTACGAATAATCTACCATCTCTTTGATTTTTACAGTGTTTATTTTTTCATAAAAATCATTCATGATAGGTACTAAAAGTAATATTGATTTATCAAAATGAAAATTATGTAATTTTTACTTTTTTATATAATTGAATATTTAAAACATTGACCATAGTTAACATGTTGATCCCATTTTAATCGTTAGAATGAATATTGTCAAAACATCTGACATTAATTTAATTTAAAAAATAATTAAATATATATTGGAAAGAGATAAAAAATAAAATGAATAACAAATATGAAAATTTTTCTTAAGAAATTAAATAACTAAACTATATTTATTATTTATACATATAAATAATGTATGTAATGATTCTAACAAAATATAAGAGACTTCTTTCAAAAATAATTTTTTAAAGTATATATTAAAACACTCCTTTTCTTCCATATCAAGTTTTTTAAAATTATTTTATTAATTTAATCATATATATATTTATTTAAATTATAAAATATCACTTTATGTTTCTTTTGACTTTAATTTAATTTTTTTTCAAATATATCTTTTACGATGTTTTTTAATTTCCTTTACAAAATGACAAAGGGATTGTTTTATTCTTATGTATATAGTGACAATGAAATTTTCCCCACCATATACATTATTTTAATTTTGGATTCCCCTATAATAATTCATGATATATTTAATTAAATATCATATTTTCTTATTTTTGTTTTATTTTAAAAAAAATATAAAATTTAATGAATATTTCAATTTTCGAAAATGTTTTTCATCAGTAAAAATTATGTTTTTTCATGAAACATTTTATGTATTGTGTTATGGTTAATGGGAATTTATTATGATGAAGTTTGGTTCCATTATAAATCAAAGTATGGGGATATCGTTGTAGATCTCCAATGCTTTGGGTAAAGGGACATATCTAACTGATTAACTTTGTAACGTCCCGGTTCCGGGTTCCACTCAATGGGTTCCCCAAACCCAGTTCGCCACATGACGTCAAGCGCATTTCCCCAAATGCCAGAGGATGCCGATTAGCAACAAGGTCCCAAGCCTGATATTGGGGAAACTATGCCCTCATTTTTCAAAGTGTGTAGTAGCGGAATAAAATAAAAAGAATACAACAACAGTTGAAGCAATAAACCATAAACATTTTATATAACAACTGCAGTAAAAGATAACCAACCAGTTATATAGATATGATTCAACATGTCTCATGTTTTAAGAAAATAGTCAAGAACATGTTACATAGCGGTATGATATGATGCAGAGTACAATAAAGAAAAACAAAACAGCTGGTAGCATCGCGAGCCTAATCTCGGTCCCATGCTCCCCAACTCCTCAGCAGAAATCAAGTACCTGTATAAGGACCCTTGACCTTATCAACACCTGCAGAATCGTAATCTATTCGGGCCAAAAAGCATGACCCAAACAGGGTGTGAGAAATAAATCACAGTATGCAACCACCAAATTCCCAAGCCCAACTCTGTAAAAATATGAAACAATAGTGTGCAGTATAACAAATGCAATAAAGTAAGTAGTACAGAAAAGTGACTAACTTAACCAGTTATATTGCCATTTTAATATACAATTAATCATTTCATTTAAAAATATCACCACAGTGAGTATTCTAAGTAAATAGCCAATTTCCTCAGACACGTAAACCCCTACCCTCATGTAAAGAGAATCCAAACACAAAAATCTGCCCATAGGCATACGGATATTGCCCATGTGCGTAAGAAGTGTCGGCCACAGGTACAGAATCAACTACCCGTAGTCACAGAAGATATTTCCCACATGATAAATAGTACAGTGCCCATAGGCTAATCACAACACTGCCCTCAGGATAAATAGAAAACCGGGGCATTCCTAACATGTAAATAAGTAGTACACAAGAAATTCCTCTCAAGAAAATTCTACAATCTGTACATTAAAGGTATACCCTCGGGTATCCTGGCCAAATGGGTAAACAGAGGAACACAACCTCGGGGTGGTCCTAGATCCAAGAAAAGATCCCAAATAACAGTTTATTATCACAATTAATTACCTATTCAATTCTAGGTATTTAAAATAGCCACGACCTCAGCCACATGACACCTCAACACGGGTTCGTGGAACAATAGTACATAAAATGCACAATAGTTGAAATATAAACACCAGGACACCTACCTTAAACACTCCTGATCAATATACTCTAACGACAATCCACAAGTCATCCTAGAATGAGGTAGATCTGAGGTGAAAGAAAACTCACATAAATTCAAATAACTTTATTATGGAAAAGAGTTGGTAAGAACTACTCCAGAAGAAGGGAGAACTCACCCGTGCGGTTCCACGAAGATCGACGGTGCACAAAACAGATTCCCGACGTGCACTCAGAGGATCTCCAAAGATCCGACCTCCTCTCACACTCCTTCTTATGGTTCTAAGCCTTCACTATAAAAAGGGGAGGCTACTGCCCATTTTATGTGAAAAAACAAAGTACACTGCCTGTATTTCCAAGTACACAACGTGTACTTCCCATTTTTAACTGTTCCTCTGGAGGTTTCCCACCAGCGTGGCACTGTTCATCTGCCGACATGACTACAGAACATGTCTTCTTGAGTACACAGCGTGTTCTATCACACAGCTGGCCACCGCCTTACTATTCTCTTGCTGACTGGCTACACTGCATGTAAAGGACTACTACACGACGTGTAGTCAGTTTTATACACCCTTCATCACCGACATGGATACACACCCTCTATACTCATCCCACACAGCCAAAAATACACTGTATGTGGAAAAGTACATGCCATGTACTTCAAAAATTTGGGATTTTTCCCCATTTTCCTTACTTTTTGAAAAACACTTAAGGAAAAGAGAAAAGAAGAAACCCGAACCTCAAAAATAAAAACAGGGTTTTTACAAACTTCCCCCCTTAATGAAATTCATCCCCGAATTTCCCTTCCATGGGTGGGGAAGATAATGCTCAGAAAAGCTCTGGCCACTGAGCACATACGTCAGTTTCCCGCTCCCAGGTTTCGTCCTGCACTCGGCCATGCTGCCAGAGCACCCGTACGAGAGGAACTGACCAGCCTTGGAGAACCTTTGTGCTCATATCAACGATACGAATTGGATGCTCCTAAAAGGACACATCAACCTAAAGATCATCCTCATATGTCTAAAATATGTGAGATGGGTATGAATGATAGCGGCGCAACTGAGATACATGGAAGACGTCGTGCATGGCACGATACCGCTATGGTAACTAAAACCGATAGGCAACCATCCAGACTCTCTCTAGAATCTCAAATGGACCCACATACCTCGGTGAAAGTTTTCCCTATATCCTAATCCTCTTGTGTCCAATCCTCAGAAAAAAACGCAAGAAACTTGATCCCCGACCACAAACTCCAAGGGTCATCTATGGCAATCAGCATAAGACTTCTGATGATACTGCATGGTAGCCATCCGCTTCTGAATCAACTGGACATGCTGAGAAGTCTCTTGCACGATACGTGGTCCCATTAAAGCTTCCTCACCTGCCTCTATCCAGCACAAGGGTGGTCGGCATGGCCCACCATATAAAGCCATGTATGGTTCCATCTTGATAGTTTCCTGAAAACTATTGTTATAGGACAACTCGACTAGGGGTATGTGATTCTCCCAAGAGCCCCCAAAATCCATGATGCATGCTCACAGCATGTCCTCAAGCACCTGTATCGTACGCTCTGACTGGCCGTCTGTCTGAGGGTGGTAAGCCGTGCTTAGAAGCACATGTGTACCCAGTTCCCTCTAAAATCTCAGCCGGAAATGAGATGTAAAACGGGCGACCCTATATGAAACTATAGAACGAGGAACCTCATGAAGAAGTACGACCTCTCGGATTTACAACTTCCCGAGATCTTCAACACCGAAGGTCTCCTTGATCAGAAAAAAGTGAGTAACCTTCGTGAGTCTGTCCACAACAACCCACACGACATCATTGCCTCTGGGTGACCCCGGTAACCCAGTCACGAAATCTATCGCGACATCATCCCATTTCCACTCCGGGATGGGTAACTGTTGTAACGGTCTGGCTGGCCTCTGATGCTCAGCCTTTACCTACTGAGAGGTGGAACACCTCGTAACAAAACCATCTACATCTCTCTACATACCCGGCCACCAGTACTGATGTCCCATGTCTTTGTACATCTTAGTATCTCCCGGATGAACTACCCAAGATGAAGCATGAAACTACCGCATCAGCTACTCGCGTATATCCCCAAGAACCCATACTCGTCTATGGAAACGCAGAATCTCGTCATCTCCTATCTCCCAAACAAGAGGAGGGTCCTCAATTGCCACCATCTCTCATAGAACTAGGCCTTCTGAATCAGATAGCTGTTGCATCCTCACTCTATCCAGGAGGGTAGAAGTCACTACTAAAGATGAAAGATAAGTTTTCCCCTGACTTTCGTGCACCTCCAAATTCATCTCAGAGAACAAAGCCATAAGCTTCCACTCACCACTAGCCTCCTGCACAGCCTGTATCTGAGTCCTCCTGCTTCGTGCATCAGCTACTGCATTACCTTTACTAGGTGTGTAGGCAAGATCAAAATCAAAGGACTGTAAGTATTCGACCCACCTTCGCTGCATCATATTCAAGTCACACTGAGTAAAGATATACTTGAGACTTTGTGGTTGGTGAAAACCACAAAACGTTCTCCCAAAATATAATCTCTCCAACAGCGCAATGCATCCACAACTGCAGCCAACTCGTGATCATGCGTCGGGCAATTCATCTCATGTGGCCTCAACTGCCGAGAATAGTACGCAACAACTCGATCGCCCTGCATTAACCCTGCTCCCAGCCCAATACCTGATGCATCACAGTAAACTGTATAGATTTTCCCTTGCTCTGGGAGTATCAGGACTTGTGCTGATGTCAACATTTCCATCAGGTCCTGAATGGATGTCTCGCAAGCTTCCGGACAAATGAACATCACACCCTTCATAGTCAAACTCGTCAACGACACTGCTAAGCAGGAGAAGTCCTGTATGAAGCGTATGTAGTAACCGTCCATCCCTAAGAAACTCTGTATCTCAAACACGTTCTTAGGCTTCTACCAAGAAACTACTGCTCTCAGCTTCTCTAGGTCTACTGCAACTCCTACCTCTGAGATGATATGACCTAGGAAGTGAATCTGGTCCATCCAAAAGATGCCCTTTTAGAGCTTAGCATATAGCTTATGATCTCTCATTGTAGTCAATATGATCTCAAGATGGGTGGCATGGTCGTGTCGAGTGTGAGAGTACACAAAGATGTCATCCATGAATACTACCACAAAATAATACAGATAAGGATGGAACACATGATTCATCAGATCCATGAAACTGCTGGCACGTTCGTGAGTCCAAAGGGCATAACGAAGTACTCGTACAGACCATATCTGCTCTAAAAAGTTGTAAGCAGTATATCCGATGGTCTCACACACATCTGATGATATCCTGATCTCAATTCAATATTCAAGAACACTTGTTCTCCATGAAGTTGATTAAAAATATCATAAATCCTTGGCAAGGTATATTGGTTCTTGGCCGTCAACTGGTTCAGCTTTCGATAATCCACACAGAGTCTAAGGGTACCGTCTGTCTTCTTCACAAAAAGGACCAGAGAACCCCAAGGGGAAGTACTGGGTCAGATGAAACCCTTTTCCTGTAACTCCACTAACTGCCTCTTGAGCTCCTGCAACTCTGGTGTAGCCATCCTATAAGGAGGAATGGACATCGGTGCTGCCCTTGGAATAAGCTCAATAGATAAATCCACCTCTCGCTCCGGAGGTAGAAATGAAAAGTCATCAAGGAAGACATCCCTCAAACGATCAACCACAGGAGGGAAATCCGTCTGAAAAGTCCCCTGATCATCTAGGTATAAGCTAGAAATCTGGGCTATGACTCCACCTCGCCCACGATGCTCTGGTCCAGCTCGACTCGCCTGAACATCCCATTCACCTTTGTATAGAAACTCTCCACCCTCTAGTGACGTGAAACTCACCCGGCGACGATTGCAATCTATAAAGGCTCAAAACGGAACCAACCAGTCCATCCTAAGAATGAAGTCATAAGATGTCATCTATAAGACATAGAGGTCCCAAAGAAAGTGACACCCACCAACCTCAAGGGGGAACTCCTTGCACTGATTCACACATGTTCTTCTAGTCCCCAACGGAGTGTCTAGGATCATAATAGTAGAATAAGAAGAAACACAGAGCCCAAGGATCTCCACAACAGGTACATATATGAAACTATGTGTAGCACCAGTATCGAAAAGTGTTGAAGATAAGACAGAAGCTACAAGAATATTACCTTGACTATAGAAGGTTCGGGATCCTGCTCCTGTTGGGTCTGTTGCACTGCATATGCATACCCAGTGTCGCAGACCTATGATACAGCCTGGCTACCCTGAGCTATCCGGCCCTACTACCTCTGTGATCCAGGTGTCTGGCTACCACGGCCATGAACACCATCTCTGCCTGCACACCCCGACGTATTCCAATTTCCTGACTAGTAAGAAGCAGCTGGTCCAGCTCCCGCACATGGAGTCTGCACAGACCCCCTCTCACTAAACACTGGTGGAAACGCCATGCCAAAGCACTGTAGATGTCCCATACATCCGCTAGATCGGTAATCCACTGGGTCTCGTGGACCCTTTGGCCTCTTGTGCCCCTCTCTACCACACTGGTATCACACGACCTGGCCACCTGAAGCATTTTTCTTGCGGGTACTACCACCCTGAGAGAAGTACATCTGTCACTTCCTCTTACCAGTATAAATAGTACCATAAACTGGTGCTGAACTTCCATGTCTGACACCATTATCATCCCATAGGTTCCTCTCTATAATCAGCGCCTGGTTCACAATAGCATGTACTGAAGGCAACCTGAAAACATTCACTAGTGCTCAGATGTCATACCGAAGACCATCCTCAAATTGTCTGGCCCTCATCATCTCATCACCCACCAGAA
Organism: Viscum album; assembly: GCA_963277665.1. Lineage (NCBI taxonomy): Eukaryota > Viridiplantae > Streptophyta > Magnoliopsida > Santalales > Viscaceae > Viscum > Viscum album. Next base: position 613,271,751 of record OY728119.1, on the reverse strand, counting down.
TGGGTGAAAGACACTGAAGCTCGATCGGACGATCAGAATAATCCATCATCGACATAGCGCCCTGCTGTAGAATCATGAAATATCGAGCCCTATCTTCCCTGAGCGTCTCTGGAAAGAATAATTTATAGAAGACTTCTTGAAAATCCTCCCACTCCATGTCCCTGTGATGCTCTGACTAGGTGGTAACATCCCACCACCACTTGGATGAATCATGCATCATATACATCGCGAGCATGACCCTCCGCCCTGGAGGCATATCAAGATGCTCTAAAATAGTCTACATCGATCCTATCCAATACTCCACAGCCTGTGGTCCTCCATCCCCAGAAAACATAGGCGGATGCTTCTGATGGAAGGTAAGTGTCAGCTCAACCATAGATGTGGCAGCTTGTAGTGCTTCCTGAATGGTATGTATGAACCACATAAAGCCTTCACGGAACTACGCCTCCGCACCTGTGTCTGTTATAACAGCTGGCGCCACATCTCGCTCACCTGGAGGATCCATTGGTATCCCTTGGCCTAGTATCTCTGGCGTGTAATCATATCCGCTCTCCTGGAAAACAACGCGTGAACATCTAGGCAGCATGACACTACAAGGTCCAAACACGCCTTAGATTCAAGATTATTAAGACTGAAAGAGAAGTAACCACAAAGGGAACATGAGGATGAAGGCATTGAAAGATTCAAAAAACAAGACTACATAGCGTGTATACTGACTACACGGCATGTACCTGACTTCTCTTCCCCTGCCTGGGTCCTTCTACACAGCTAATCCACATGGATCCTATTTGACCAAAACTACAAGGCGTGTATATTGACTACATGGCGTGTATGGTGTAAATTTCAAACTCCCTGTGTCGTTTGTGACACGACCGACTACTCAGATTGATACTACACGACTTGTTACACCCACACACGGCATGCATACCACCCTGTTTCCCTAGCCACATGGCTAAAAACACACGGTCTGTCCTCGGACAAGACTACATGGCGTTTCCCTCGGGCACACGATGTGTGCTAGATGAGCTCCACCGACCCGTGTGGTTAGTTACACGGCCGGATACACGACTCAAAACTACACGGTGTGTGCTATATACACACTCCATGTATACGAAAGGATTACACTAACCCGTGTTGTTAGTTACATGGTCGGGTCCCCAGGTCAGGCTTCACAGCGTCTTCCATAGTGGACACAGAGTGTATGTCTTAAGTTCTCCCTCATATGTGTTGTTAGTTACACATGCGGACTCAGGGTCAACACTACATGGAATGTATAGCATCAATACAACGTGTTTGCACCAAGATCTTCCCTTCCCCATGTCACTCCCCATAGGGTTTGTGACACAGAAAGAGATTACACGGCGTGTACTCAGGGTACACAGTGTGTACTCAAAAAGTTTATTTTTCTTCTCGAACAGAAGACCATACACAGCGTGTTTAAGGTACTATACGGCATGTAAACTGGGTTTTCCAAACAGTATTCCTCCGAAACATCCCCAGAACCCAGAAAATACCAGAAAACAACACCTAAGTTTCATATTCCAACCAGTGAGGGCCCATACTCCCCATGAATCAAAATTTTACATCTTATCTGTGTTATAACAAAATAAACAGCTAATGATCCACCAAATTCTGGTCAATGAGGGACCATACTCCCCAAAAACCAATGTTTGGCATCCATTATTTCAACAAGATTATACAAAAATACCCTATCACATAACAGGTATTTATCAAATCATCTATCACAACAGCATGCTTTTCTAGCACAACAACTATCACAACATCATGCAATTCGTAATGCACCTACATGGCATGGAAACTATGCATGGCATGTGATTCCTAGCATGTGCCTAAATGATGCATGAGATGAAATACTCTCATCTCATCGAGTTGCAACTAAAATAGAACGCATGGATAAAATATAAACAACATAGTCACAAGTGTGTCAGTAAATGGTGAAATCAAATCAACCGTAAAATTTTCCAAATCAAAAAATTGAAAAAATACGAGGTATAGTGGGTTTTCCCTGTACATGGGTTACCTACACCCAGGCACAGCTTATTACCAACAACCATTACCATCCAATCCCTGAATAAGGATCCAAATAGTAAGTCAAAGAAAAGAACGCCTTTGATACAACATTGTAACGTCCCAGTTCTGGGTGCCACTCAATGGGTGCCCCGAACTCTGTTCACCACATGACCTCCAGCGCATTTCCCCAAACGCCAGAGGTTGTCGAATAGTAGCGAGGGTCCAGGTCTGAGAGTGGGGAAACTATACACTCATTTTTCAAAGTGTAGCGTAGTAGAATAAAATAAAAAAATAGAACAAAAGCGGAATAAATAAACCATACACATTTTATATAACAACTGCAGTAAAAGATAACCACCAGTTATATAGAAATGATGAAACTTGTCTTAAGTTCTATGAAAACAGTCAGAACATGTTACATAGAAGTATGATATAATTCAGAGTATAACAAAGCAAAAAAAATACTTGGTAGGATTACAAGCATAAGCATGGTCCCATGCTCCCCTCCTCCTCGGTAGAAATCAAGTACCTGTATAAGGACTGTTTCCCTTATCTACACCTACAGAAACGTAATCTGTTTGGGTCAAAAAGCATGTCCCAAATAGAGTGTGAGAAATAAATCCCAGTAGGCACCCACCAAAAGCTCGTGCACAACTGTGTGAAAATATGAAACAATAGTGTACAGTATTAAAAATGAAATAAAGTAAGAAGTGATGAAAAGTAACTAACATAACCAGTTATATTTCCATTTTAATATCCATTTAATCATTTAATTTAAAAATATCACCACAGTGACTATTTTAATTAAACAGCCAATGTCCTCAGACACGTAAACCCCTACCCTCAGGTATAGAGAATCCAAACACAAAAATCTTCCCACAAGAATATGGATATTGCCCACGGGCATAAGAAGTGTCGCCCATAGGCATAGAATCAACTGCCGACAGGCACGGAAGAAGTTTCCCACACGCTTAATAGAATAGGGCCCACATGCTACTCACAACACTACCCTCAGGATAAACAGGTAACTGGGCCATGCCCAACATGTAAATAAGCAGTACACAAGCCATTCCTCTCAAGGAAACTCTAAAATCCTTACTTTGAAGGCATAACCTCTGGTATCCTGGCCAAACAGATAAACAGAGGAACACACCCCCAGAGTGGTCCTGGATCCATGAAATGATCCCAAACAGCAGTTTATTATCACAATTAATTATCTATTCAATTCTAGGTATTTAAAATTGCAACGGACTCATCCACATGACACCCCAACATGGGTCCGTGGAACAACGGTACACAAAACGTAGAACAGTTTGAATATAGAAACCTATCCGCCTACCTTAAATGCCCTTGATCGTTATGCATCAATGACGTTCAATGAATCTTCCTAGATCGAGCTAGATCTAAGGTGAAAGAAAACTCACTTATATACAAATAACTTCCTAATGGAAAAGAATTGGTATGAACTACTCCAGGAGAAGGGAGAACACCCGTGCGGTTCCAGGGATATCGACGGTGCATAAAATGGATTCCCGACATGCGCTCGGCGGATCTCCAAATATCCGGCCTTCTATCCTGCTCCTTCCTCTGGTTATAATCCTTTCCTATGAATAGGGGATGAAACTGCCCATTTTAAGCAAAAAAACCATGTACACGACATGTATTTTGAAGTACACGACATGTACTTACAATTTTTTAACTGTTCCTCTGGCGGTTTCCCGCCAATGTGGCCCTGTTCATCTGCCAACCTGACTACACGGTGTGTCTTCTTGAGTACACGGTGTGTTCTGTCACATAGCTGGCCACCACCTTACTATTAAAATTCTGACTAACTACACGGCGTATAAAGGACCACTACACGACATGTATTCAGTTTTTTACACTATTCGTCGCAGACATGGCTACACACCCTGTGTACTCATCCCACACAACCAACAGTACACGACATGTTGAAAAGTACATGGTGTGTACTTCCAAAATTTGGTATTTTCCCCCATTTTCCTTACTTTCTCAAAAACACATAAGCAAAAGAGAAAAGAAGAAACCCGTACCTCAAAAATAAGAATCGGGTTCTTACAAACTTTCTCTTAATAGATTATGGGAATACACTAGGATGGTTATTCCATTTATAATTGTTATTATTATATTCAAATGTAAGTATAATGGTTGGACCAAGTATAACATTTATTTTTATTACATTTTTTTTAATAGAAATACTAAAATGATGCCTCAAGTTGCATAAAATATTTATCTATTCATAATTTTAGTTATAATGGAAAAATTACCATTTCATAAGGTAAAGGACATTATAAGATAATTTGTAAGATTGAAAATTATAACATTTTGAAATTTTTTTTATGAGTTGTAAATGATTTCAAAGAATCATTATGACTTTTATTTTTTCATTTATATTTCTTAGGAGTTTTTTATTATATATATTTTGGTATATAATTTTATTTCTTGGTATGAAAATATTTATTTTGATCCCAGAGATTTTTTTCTGAAGAACTGTAATTTTTAAAAGTATTCATAGAATAACAAAATCATTTTTTCTTTTTGGATACCTTAGTGAGATTATTTTTTCATACAACATTAAAAAAATTATATTGATTAAGGACATATAAGGTAATGGATAAATTCAAGTTCAATGTCTAGAATATTTTTCATGAAAATTAATCCAGTTTTACATTAATGGTTTTATATTGTAAAAAAATGGATAATCTATTGATGTTTCACCTTTTTAATATATGAGATCTTTATATAGTATTTGTGAACTAATTATGTGAAACTATAAACCTAAATATTTTTTGGCAATGACGGGAAAATAAATTAAGTTAAATAGAAATAGAATAAGTAATGTATAATTATGGGTCCTTAGAGTTGGTATTAGAGAATGGTTTAGATAACATTAGGGTTATAATAATGTTAATATAAGAAAATTAAAATATTTTAGTTTATTTTTAAGTTACAATTATATATTAATTGAATATTAGCATGTTTCTTCATCAAAACAATGTTTATTCAGAATGGTTTCCCTTAGAGGGAGCATGAAAGCTGATTTATAAATGCACTAGGGGGAGATGTCCTTCCGAATCCGCAATTTGTTTTTTGTAATGGATAGGTTGACGCATGATATAAATGGTGGTGATATAAATTCTATAGATTATCCATATCAAACATAATGGAATATGTCAATATTAAAAGGTTTATGGCACCAATATCTTACATTTAGTGGATATTTTGATGCAGCGATGACTAAAAAATGTATTAATGACCTAGAGAATATATTATATTTGATGGAATGTTTTGAACATCAAAAGGTTATCTGTTATATTTACCTTTTTTAAATTGAAACCAATCAATGGTAGGAAATGGTTAATACCAAAAAAGAATGTGAAGAGATTGATTTCATGTAATGAGATGATTTTAAGAATATAATCATTGAAAAATATTTTCATAAAGATATTTAATATAGTTTTGAAAGAAAATTATTGAAATTATGACAAAATGAAGAAGAATCAGTGGATGTGTATGAAGAAAACATCAACGGATTTTTAAGGTACAAACCAAATTTTATTTGTGATCTTCGTAGTAATATATATGAGATTTACTCGTGATTAAATCCAGGATATAAAATATAATTAGCTTCCTGTGAATTCAATAGTTATGATAAACATATGTTTTGTTTAAATAAGGAATAAATGAAGTTCATAGATGGTTATGTTTACTTAGAAAACTAGAAAAAAAGTCTAAGGTGAAAGGAAAAAGGGAATAATGGATCAAATAATTCTGATGTTAATAAAATTAATCTTTTATTTTACTAGAGTTATGGTTAAAAGAAAAGTTGGTAATTCCAAAAAATTTATGGTAAGAGTTTATGATGTGGTAATATGGGGCATATGGATCTTAATTTCAATGAAAACATCATGGTATTGGAAAGAAAGATTCTTTAAAATAGATAGAAATTTTTTTTAAATGTAATCAAGTAGGTCATTATACACATGAGTTTCTAAATAAATCCCTAATGATGGGATGAAGTGAGACTATTAACAAAAGGGTGTATCAAAGTCCTTTATAACCACTTTAGTAGACGTTAGGTCATCGAACAATGTGGTATCAGGTACGTTTATGGTTTATTAATATCATGATAATGTTTTGGTTGATTTGAGTTCTATAAATTCCTTTATTTATAAGAATATTTTAGTTAAATTGGAAATTTCTCCTCATAAAATTAATGAAGAACTTATTGTAAAAAACATATGAGAAATATTAAGAAAAAAATTATAAGAATCTTCCTATCATTCTCTACAAAAAGAAATTACATGAAATCCTTGTTGTTATTCCCCTTGTAAAGTTTTATGTTATTCTATGTTGGGATGGGATTTTATTTTATTGTGATAAGCTAGAGTATAGGGATAAATAAGTTTTTTTTCAAAAAAAAATCTGTTTTTATATAATAATGAACCCAGACCATTGATAACCAATCTTGAAGCTGATAAACCAGTAATATATAAAAACAAAATTTATCATACCTATATTTCCTAGAATAATAGTACTGTAAATATTTTTTATTTTCCAATAGTAATAGAATAATTGTATGATTTTATTGATGATTTTACCGGTGTTATATCTTATCTTGAAGATGAATTTATTTTTTATTTTTTTCTAAATGATATGGTAATTTCAAAACCGCTAACGAATGGCTAAAGTCGAACTAAATATAATTAAAAAAGGTTATCATAGGAGTTTTTGAGAAAAGGATTCATTCTCTCCAACAAATCATCATGACGTAATCCTATGTTTTGTTAAAAAGGGGGAGGTTCAATGATAATTTTCATTGATTATAAATCTTTCAATAACATCACTCTTATGTACAACTATCCGTTTCCACACGTTGATGATTATTTTGATCAGATCCTGGGATATCTATATTTTAAAAAGTCTCACCTAATGTATATATCATATTAGGTAAATGTGAAGGAGGAAATAATTCCAAAACAAATTCTAGACTGGATATGAGAAATAAGAGTTTTTTTGTTATCCCCTTTTGGTTAATAAATTCCCTAACTTTATATATTGATCATTTGAAAAGATTCTTCTATAAATATTTTGAAAAGTGTGTGGAATTTTTTATATATGATATATTATGTTATTTAAAAATTTATGAGGATCATTAAAAACATTTAGGGATTGTACTTCACACCCTAAAATAAAATAATTTATATAGAAAATTTATAAAATGTGATTTTTAGTTAAAACAAAATTTTATTTTCATGGACACATCATTAATCAATATGGAATAATAGTTATTCCTGTTTAAAAAATGTAGGTTTTTAATGGAGTAGGACAAAAAATATTACTAAGATTCATAGTTTTCTAAGTTTTTCAAGATATTACAGTTAGGTTTTTTAAAACATTACATGTTTAGTAAGACTATTAACTATGTTAACTCCAAAAGGATATAAATTCATTATGAAAAAATAATGTGATGACTATTTTCATGAAAATAAATATTATTTAATACTATGGTTTTGGATATTCTTTATAGAAATCGATAATTTATTATATAAGATGATGAATCATTAAAAGGACTATGTTTTTTTCACGATGGAAAATGTCATGTTAATTGATTATTCATCATTTTAACTGAACCAACTAAAGTTAAATTATCCTACACATGATCTGGAATTATATTTTACATTTTTTTCTTTAAAAATTGCATGACATCATTTATTTGGATGCAAGTGTGAAATATATAGTGATCATTAAAGTTTGAGGTATTTTTACACAAAAATTGTTGAAAATGATAAATAAGATATGGGTGGAATTGATAATGGATTATTACATCACAATTTATTACCAACATGGAAATAAACCAAAGTAGTTAGTGTTATGATTTAGTGAAATAATAATTCATTAACAATGTTATGTTTGGAACATAATCATTTAGTTAATTATTTGATGAATTTTAGCCAATAATTTTTGGATGAAGGAACATCAACTATTTTGTTTCAGGTTCCAATTATATCAAATTTCACATAAATAATTATGAAATCTCATAACGAAAAACAAAAGGTATTATTAAAGGTTGAATTGGTTAACAAGGGTAGGTTTTTTGAATCTAATGTTGAAAAATAAAGAGTTTTGAGATTTAGAATGATATTATGTGTTCCTTGTGTTTCCCAATTGAAGATAGAATTATTATATGAAGCTTATAGTTTCCCATTTTTTATTCATCCAAGATGTACTAAGATGTAAAAAATACCTTCAAGAGTATTACCGGTGGGATGGAATGAAAAGAGATATTACAGATTTTACTATGAAATATTTTCTATTTAAAAAGCTTATTGAAGAATGAAAATTACCAATGGGGATGCTTCCGCCATTTCCATTTCCAAACTGGAAATGGGAAAATATATCTATGGATTTCATTGGTATATTATGAAAGACTACAGAAGTTAATATTGTGATTTGTGTTATTGTTGATCGATTAACTAAATATGTCTATTTCCATTCTATTCAAGATATTTTGTCTTTACATCAATAATATTGACTATATCTTTAGGAGACTATCAAGAAACATGGAGTTCCTCTCTATATTGTATATGACCATAACCCCAGGTTTAAAAAAATTTAGGAAAGGACTTCATAAGTCATTATGTACTAAATTAAATTTTAGTACATTTTTTCATCCTCAATATGATGGAAAATATGAATGAATGATTCATACATGGGAATACATGATTCATTTTTTAATGGATTACCAAGTAATTTGGGATCAAAATATTTCTGCAGTTGAGTTTTCATATAATAATATTTTTTATATGTGTATACATATGAATCTTTTTGAGGAATTTTATAGAAAGTGATGTAGGAATCAATATTTAAAGGATAAATTAGGTGAAAGTATGTTTAGGGGAAAAATTGATAAAGTAAATGGTCAAGAAGGTGAATTTAATTCAGAAATATATGAGGACTGCTCATAGCTAGAAGAAACGTTATGTAGATACTTGAAGGAATGAGATATCTTTAAATATTGGTGATCATATATTTTTAGGTATATCAATAGAAAAAATGTGATAAATATTTCTAAAACGGGGAGGCTATGTCCATGGTTTATTAGACCATATGAAATATTAGGTAAATTTCGAACAGTTAATTTTTCAGTAGCCTTTCCTTCAATTTTATCCCAAGAATACAATATTTCTCATGTTTCAATGCTAAGAAAGTATGGTATAGATTAATATCATGTACTTGACCCTAGGGTACATCATTTGGAAGACAAAATTTCTTATGAGGAAAACCCAAGTTCATATTATTGGAAATAGTGATAAAGTATTGCAAAATATGGTAATTCAAAAGGATATGGTTTTGTGGATAAACTATATGGTTAAAAGGGAAATATGGGACATTTAAAAAGAAATGAGGAAAATATATCCCCTCTTATTAGATAATTGAATAAAATTTTGAGGATAAAATTTAAATAGGGGGAATAATTTAAAAACCTAGGTAATGATATAATAAATAATTTTTATATTTATTAGTATTAATAAGATAGATATTTATATTCATTATAAATTTTATATAAAAATGAATTAGTTTTATTAAACATTTTTATTAAATAGTTTTATTTAAATCTTTAATTTTAAGTTTATATAATTTTAATTTTTTAAAAAATTATTTCATTTTTTACTTCTTCGGGTGAAAATTATCTTAGAATAATTATTTTATATTTTTCTGAAAAGTTTTATTTTTCAGTCAGTAGTGAAAAACAATGAATTTTATTGAAAACAACATTACTTTAATGTATTTTTAATTTAAATATATATTTTGTTTTAGTTTTATAATTTAATTTGATCATTTTGCTTCAATACAATAAAATTATGGTTTTTAAAATGTTCTTAATTATTTTATTTAGTATAAATAAGATTTATTCTTAAAATACTCATATTTATGAAAAAATTATTTTCTCCTTAATTTTCCAGTTCAATTTTAAATAGAATTCTTCCAGATAATTTTTTAACCTTAAACATCGATTATATATTTTTAATTAGTGGGTATAAATTTATAAATAAGTCCATTTTATTTTTGGTCAATATAAATTGTATCCTTGGAAATTTTTTTTTCCATGATTCAATGAAAATATGACAATTAAAGTAAAACAAATAAAATGATATGGACAAACAAATGATGATAAAATTTGTCTTAATCTTATTTTGTTATTAAATATCATTTCTTAACATAAAATATTCATTTACATTGATTTATTTATATTTTTATGTGATCACAACCATTATAATATTTTATATAAGAAAGGTTAAAAATTTCACAAACATGTTTCAAATAAATATAATATTTTGAACATGGGGATTACAAGAGGGTATTTTCATTTATAAATAATAATTTTAAATATAAATGATTTATATTAATCATTGTAATTTATATTAATATTTTTGACTAAATAACTTCATCAAATGCTCGCACAATGCTAACGCATTAATAATTCAATTAATGGAAAAATAAAATATATGATACTAAACTTATTAGAATTATTATATTTTGAAATCATTAATGTGACCTCTGAATTTTCAGAAAAAATTAAATATTATATAGGGTTATATTTTTCTATTCAAGTTAATATTTAGATTTGATATAATTAAATTAACTATAAATTAATTTTTCTAAAATAGACATTAATGATATTTTATAATAGAAAATATTTTTTAAAAAGAATTAAAATTAATAAAAATTTTATATTTATATAATTTAATGGTATATGATTAATAAAACCAATTTTTGGGCATTTATGAGTATTTTTATTTTAAGGTAATATTATTAACCATTAAAAGATAGATAAAAATATTATTATTATAATTTTCAAATGGGTTAACAATGTTTTAAAAATGATATGGGTAAAAAACATATCCAAACATATAAATATTTTATTTTATAAGATATGTTTGATTCATAATCATATTATATTCTAAGACTATAAGTTTTTATCCATTTTGGAATCAAATCAAATTTATATTAATTTAATAATTTAGAATTCTAAAAATGCCCCACCCCTCTCTTATAAGAGGGAACAACTTATTCTCAATTATTAACACTTAAAAAACATTTTTTCTCTTATAATTCTTACAAAAAATACTTTATTATAATTATGTAAAGTTATAATATTACTTACCATATTTTTATAATGATAATTGAAAAATAGAGATGTTACTCATTTTTATATATGGCCTACCATCTCTATGACTATAATGTGGTTCAATTTTCATAACCATATTTTAGTATTGGTTTAAAATTTATAATTTCAATATATAAATGATTATTTTTCTTAGTATTATGTAATAATCGACACATTGACAATATTCGACTTATCAATGAAATTTCATACTTATGAAATAGAAATTGTAAAAACATCTAATGTGAATTTAATAAATTAAATTATTATGTATAAAATTAATAGAGACAAAACAAATAGAATGATAAACAGGAAAAATGTTCTTAATAAATTAACAAATTAACCAACATTTAATATCTATGATGATAGAAACTGTATGTGAAGAGTTAGACAAAAGTTAAGGAACTTTTTTTGAAAAAGCCTATTTTAAAGTGTCCCTTAAAAATCTCTTTTCCATACATATCAATATTTTTAAAATTATTTTATAAATGTATATTTATATATATAAGTACAATATATTGGAAACATTATGTTTCTTTGGAATTTATTTTAATTTTTTTAATATGTAATCATTTATGGAAATTTTTAACATTCCTTAAAAAAAGATAAAAGGAAATGTTCTATTTTAACACATAAAGAGACAATGACCTTTCCTTTCCCCATAACAATTATTTGGTTTTTTGTATTCCTCTATAGTCATTCATGTTTTTATAAAATAAAATACCCTCTTTCAATATGTTATGGTTATTTTCATAATGTTTTTAAAAAAGAAATTTATATTTCAATATTCATAAATGTTTTCTTATAAGTATAAAGAATGCTTTTATTATGTAAGATTATATGATGGTTTTACTGTTCTTGGGATTTTTTTATGATGATGGGTGGTTCTATTATAATCAAAGTATGGGTGAGCCTACTATATCTCTCCAATTAATTGGTTAAAAGGATGGACTTAACAAATTATGTTTCTCTTAAGAGATTATAGGAATATACTGTGATATTTTTTCTATGTATAACCGTGATGGTTATTTAAAGTGTAATTGTCATGTTTAATCAATGTATTACCATGATGGTTATTATATGTGTAATTGTGAGTTATATAATTTGATTCCTTAAGTTACCTACAAGATTTGTCATTTTTCCTAATGGGGTGTCATGTTAATCGTATGATTTCACAAGGAAAAGGATAAAATATTCGACTTTGTATTGTTGACTAGTATAACATTTTGAAAAAAGTTATTATGAGTTTTTTCATGATTTCAATGAAACCTTATGAGTTTTATTTTTCATTTTATAGATCTATTGATATATTTTATTAAAATATATTCGTGTAGAAGTTGATTTCTTGGGAAATAAAATATTTATTTTGAGCCCATGTTTTATTTTTTTAAAGGAAGAGTTTCTAAAGTATTCATAGATGAACAATTTATATCATTTGTTTTATGTCTCTTTCTAAGGCTTGGTGTACATACCACACTTTTAACATATGTTTTTCATTGGGATTAATTATGGGTAAGGTAAAGGAAAAAATTAATGTTGAAATTTGTGAACATTTATCATGACATGTAATCATTCTTTACTTTAAATGTTTAATACTATGAACAAATGGATACCGAGTAGAAGTTTCTTATTTGTATAATATGGTATAATTAGGTAATATTTATGATATAAATCACTAAAAATTTAAAACTAAAAGATCATTTGGAAATAAATAAAATGAAACTTAGTCTAAATACGTTACAATATGTAATGTATAAGGCCAGGTCCGTATATAAAATTTCATGTAAAATATACTAATCTTGGTTAATTTAATAAAAATAAATTTTATAATTCTATAAAATAAATATCAAGATTAAAAACACAAATAAATGATAAGAACATTTTGAATAAACTTTATTTTAATATATTTCATTAAAATCATAAATTTTTCATTTTGAAATTTATAATTAACTATGATAGAAATATAATTCTATTTAATTAATTTATTTTTTAGAATAGTATTTTTAATATTTTAAAATGGTAATTTTTTTAATTTAATAAATTATTTCAATTTTTATTCGAATAGATAAAATATAGTTTTCTCATAACTAGTGTGTTTTAAATTATTTAATTCATATTGGAATAATGATATAATAAAATCAATAACAGTTAGATCTATAAAAAATATATTTAATTTGACAAATGAGTCATTTAAATATAATGAACTTGTTTTCCAAACCTAAAAAGTATTTTCTATTGATTTTTTTAATGTATTCCATTAAAATAATTTTTTTTCATTTTTACAGATTTTAATTTTAATAAAACAATGAATTTGGTTGTTTAAATCCTTTAAATTACTAAAATAATTTTATTATATTTTTATTTGACTTAAAATTTAATGTATTTACGTATTTCTATGTTTAGCTGTGAAATTGAATTTTATTCAATTTTTACACTAAACATACCCCACTCTCCAACTCTAAATAACCCCCACCCTCCCTTATAAAACCATGTACCTTCAACATAATAAATCAAAATATATACCCTAATGAACTATCTTATTCCCCTTATAATATTTAAGGATGTTATGGTTTCACTCAACTCCAATCATTCAAGGAATTTAGTGCCTTATAAAACAAGAAACAACAAGAAGATTGTAAGTTTTCATCAACTATTTCTCTCATTTTTCACTTCTATTCCTCAATTTTTCTATACCTAAAAACCCAAATCATCTATCATTAATTAAATATTATGTTAAAATTATTTTAATGATGATAACCTACTATAATTATTATATGTACAACATATTTATATGTCATTCTTCTTTATCCCCCTATTTTAACAATGTCCCACCAATGGTTTGTTTACCACCCTTGATGAAATTACCAAATCTATAATTATCTATTCCATTATGGATGACTATAATAAGTTATTTATAATAAAAAAATTTAATATGTGTATTTATATTCTTTTTGAGTTAATCTTAATAGTGTAAAAATAAAAAATAATATGGATCATTAAATCAAATAATGTTGGGATATTTTAAAGAAAACATGATATAAAAACATTTAACCTTTAAAAAAGAAATTAAGGAATAGAATATAATGCTAATAATCGATAAATATTGAAAAAACATAAATTAATTCTATTTAAATATTATAAAACCTAATTTTGTTCTCCTAGAGGTGTAAAATTTATTAAATAATGTGGTATTTAAAGTAATGGAATTCTCGAATGAAACTCATCATTTTGGGTTATTTTTAATTTTTCATTATTTTTAATATATTTATTCCTATAATATCTTTAAATTTCCATTCAATATTCATTCCCTAATATTTTTGGGGATATAAAAGTTTTCATAATGTCAATATGATTTCCTAGACAAATATAATTATTTTGCGAAGATACTTTATCTTCCAAATAATCAAATTGAATCCTCTTGAGCTATTTTTCCTCTAATAAAGAATGATAATGATTTATTCCAAAGTTTTATTTCCCATTATCTTCAGGGAACAACAATTTTTACTGATGAGTGTATTTTTTGGAATAAATTATGAAACCCATTTTTTCATGGGTTTTTTATGACTATTATTGTTAAATGTTTCTTTTACTTATCGAATGAATTATTATGAATATTTAATTACATAACTTGTGGGATCAAAATTATATAACACTTTAATTTTTTGGGTAATGAGATATATCTCAGGTGGTTATGTTTTGTATTCATGAACATGATGCTTTTTTCAATTATGTTATTATGATTTATGTACAAATGTTATTCATGAACAAGAAGCATCCTTTATTCAAAATATGTCATGGATTTCACCACTATCTGATAATTTTTCATTTTTATAAATATACCATATTCTATGAAATTATTAAATGTTTCCTCCAAGAATGTAAATATGATCCAATGCTTATGATATGATTATGTGGATTATTCTCACCCATGTACTCTTGATTGATGTCCCTTATTCCTCCCATTACAAGGATATTACCTCACTCCATTCATTGATGTATATCTAAATGTGATTACTTCTACTAATAACAATATGAGATATTTTATGATGATAAAGTAGACTGATTTGAATAAAGATTATGTTTTATTATATATACGTGATGTATGATAATAGTTTTCCTAAGACACTAAACTCTTGGATCTTGGATTGTATCCATATTATGGTATTTATATTAAGAAATTTTTATCATAATACAAATAAAAACTAAAAAGGAATCGAAATACTATGATATGTAATATTTGTCATATAAAACCTAGAAGTCAGTGAAGGGATGAATCTTATATGAATATTTAATTTATGTTTTGTTGTTGTTGACACTAAAACTCAACTAATCCTATAACCTTATTCTTATGCATAATATATTTTGCGTAAATGTATGTTATTTTTGGAATCTCAATTATTTTTTTGAAAAAATCTAGAATCTTAAGTGGTATGTAATATATATAAGATACTTTCAGTATTATATGTAATTTTTTTGAAATCTCGTGTATGTTTTCACACTTATTAAAAAATGATAGATTTATATATAATGAAATAAATAGTATTTATAGAAAAAATAATTATTTAAATTAAACCAATTAATGTTGGATATATTCTCACGTTAATTAAAAATAAAAAAAACATTTTTGATTCAAGTTGAATCATAAAGAAGATGATATTTACCCTCATGAAAAGAAGATAATACTATGATAAAGACTATAAATGAAATTCAAGACAAATCTTGTTCTTTTTTTTCAAATAAAATTATTCTAAAATAGGAAGTTCCAGGATGAAATGGAATACATAATATATATTTTTATAAAAGTATTGAGATTAAATATTTTATGGGGTTTTTAGAAATAATTGGTGAGTAATTAATCTCATATTTTTATAGATAATCACAAGTTTTTTATTGTATAAAATAGAGATTTATTTTGGTGGAATTAAATTAGTCCAAATAAGAAAAATTTTATTATCAGAATACCAATGGAGTCAAGAATATATTAGAGGAATGAAACATTCTAATATCATGGGATCACACTGGCATAATCCAATTATGGGAATATTTTATGTATCGCATATAGAACCCCATCCTAGATCCCTTGAATGACATCTGAACAGGGGTTATCACAAAAACATGGGCACACCGCCATATATTATAGAGGATTTTGACTAGTGGATAGGGTTTAACATAGTCATGGGTAGAATATTCCCTATAAAATAATGCATAAGGGTGATGAATGGATATATAGAGATTTCCATATGAACCATTTGTATGTCAAACGTCCCAAAAACTAGTAGACATAAAACAAAGATTCAAGAGTGCCACATAATCTAGAATAGAAATAAGGAAAACTATTTTTATGATGAAAAAAATACATTAGAGTTGAGTAAATAGTATAAAAACATACAACATTCATCATATAAATAAATGAAACACTAGATAGTACATGATCATTAATAACTAAAAAATGGCCTCTGACTGAACTCTCATAATCCAAACTACATATTCCTCAACCCCAATGGACAATTAAATATATACCATGTATCCAACTCTAAGAGATACATGTTTCATTATAGAAAACATGATGTTCAACCCACTTACATCGAAACCCATGTCGTGTATATAGGTAGGGGTGATTCTACAGACCCTTTTGGAATCCTCAATGCCTCAACCATATAGAATGTTACTATGATAAAGATGATGTTCTTGAAATATAGATAATAAGTGAATTCATCCTCATATATGATACCCACCTAGATCATAATACACCCACTAGAATACAATTTAGTTTAACATGTGCTAATCAGGCCACCACGACACTTGACCATACCCGCTTCAACTCTAAACTAGAAGGAAGAGAGCCTCATTGATCCACATATGATGGCCCTTACCTGAAGTGCATGGTAAGGTGTAATTATAAATCTTGAACACCACTTGAATGTTTATTGTAGGGTTTCCTCAAGTATTGAACCACCCTTTCACACTCAATGTATGTCTTAGGCCATGTATAATGGTTATCACTTATCTGTTAAGAGATATCACACATGATTAACTTTATCCAACCCTTCATACTAAACAGAGTCCCCAAATCATATCTAAATACACAAAACATCTCCCATGGTTGGAATATACAACACACATGTCAGCTGGAGTAATTATCATAGGAAGGGGTGAATTGAGTACCAGAAAACATTTCTATTAACAAAAGTTTTAATTAAACATCCCCAAATAATTAAAACAGCTAAGTTAATAAAAATAGTTGATCAATATAAGTTCGGAAAATTTAAATGATTTCTCAAAGAGTGAATAATAATCCCATAAAATAATATGAAAACTATTTTAACTTTTTAAATCAATTTATAGAATCCAACTCTTATATAAACACTAATTAAGATTAAATATCAATGTAAATTTGATTCTTTAAATATTAAAAAAATTAGTTTTATAAAATGAAACAAAAAAACAAAAAACCTAGAAGAATAAATATGATATGATCAATATAAAAACATAATCCAATACACTTGAAAATAACCTACTACCAAGAAGATTATATATTATAATCTTGATCCGCAACCCGTATTATGTATACACAACAACTAACCATATTTTCAAGACACTCAGCACCTATTCAAAAAAACCAATGGAAATAAAATAATAACATGATACATGTGAACATATTCCATAATACTGTGGGTAAAACAAAATTTAATGTGTTAATAAGATATCTTGAATCTTCCATTTAAATTGGAGGAGATTGTGGTCATTTAATAGATAGAGTAAATCAAAAATTGCTCAAAGTGTGAGGCAACAACCAAAATAAGAATATAAAAAGATAAATAAAGGACGGTGTTTCTCGGTCTATTATACTTTAAATCTTGAGACTCTTATAATATATATTAGATAGGTGATCAAGTCAGGATTCTAAAATATATTTTTAAAACAGAGCTTCATAAGATATCTTGTTTGTTTTTTGGAAGGGATCTAAATGTTCCTTATGATCCACCATCTCATAGTCATGTCTAGGTAATATGCCACATGTAATATCTGTAGGAAATATCACACATCACAACACTCTTCTCGTTACTGAAATATGGTTCTAGCTCACATTACAATCACATGTTAATATTTTTGTGCATGCTCGATGGAGTATTATTCTTAATTTAATAGCGTCATATAGAAGTATATATTTGAAGAACAATCATCTGGATATTCTTTTCCCTATACTGAACTCTAAAACAAACATTAATGAATCACTACAAGATTTTAATAATAATCATTAAAATAATCCTTAACATTAAATTTGATAATATAGATGTTAGAATAAATTAATTTAAATATCTCGGAAACAATAACGGTGAATCTTATGGGGGTGGGTCAACCTAGCGGAAACTTAGGCCAGTAGTGAGTTGGGAAAACAATGACTCATGCTGATGACAATTCATTTAAACACTTTTCCAAATTTATATCCAGATGGTAGGTAATGTATGATATAGGATCATATAGTTAGAGGTATTTTCCATAAATAACCAAATTTTTCATCATTGGACAATGTGTGATGGAGAATCATCCTCAATGGTGAATCCTTTGTATCGGTGTGTCATCAATGATGGTCATTCTTTCCTATACATAGCCAAAATTCTATTTTAATAGTGACTCATCTCTGGCAGCAGGTCTTTCTAGTACTTAGATAAAATTTCATTATAGCGGTGACTCATCTCTAATGATGGGTCTTTCCAGTAATTATCTAAAATTCCATTATAATGGTGAATCATCTTTAACAGTTAGTCTTTCCCATACTTTTCCAAAACTCCACCAATTTTTTTATAGTATAAAAATATATTTTAAAACATAAAACTCATTAATATCATAATAAAAATGATTTTTGGATTATTATAATAGGGGTGATAACAATATCATCTTTTTTTATTTTCTCAAGTCATGGCATTTTATTATGATATTATCAAAATATTAAACAAAAAAGTAGAGTATTGAAGTTTGAAATTTAAATAAAAATGGTATTAAAGATATTATGTATCAAAAAGTATTGGAGGTAGTTAATAAAGAAGTTGTCAAGGATATAAACTAATTGAATACAATATCAAAAGTGTGATATCAATAAGAAATATGAATGATGGTATCAAATTAAAGTGATAATTTTTAAAGGAAAACATCTAATCACATTGAATTCCTTATTAATTCAACCAATTTTTTCATTATAAAAAATTAAAAATAAAATATGGAATGAAAAAAAATATAATATCAAAAAAAGATAATTTCAATTAAAAAATAATTATTGTGCAATCAAAAGGAGATAAAATACATATGAAAATTACCTTTAGAAAAAAATCCTAATGTCAATTATTTATAGGATGGGTATTTTGAACAATTGGTGTGTTTCCCTTTTCCTTGTTGGAGGAATACATCATGGTGGTAGAAGAGAAAATAATTGTAGTGATAAATGTAAGTAAAGTAGTAAAATAAGGAAGATATCTTACAATAATGGGCCCCATATTTTGGATAGATTCTCTTAGAGTAAGGAAAAAAGGATGAAACCAAAAAATTAAAGGTTCATTAGGATATTGGGTAACACCTTGTCTGAAAAACATTGGATTAGAGGCTAGAAGAGTGAATTGAACAACTACTGAAATGGAATCCTGATACACTACTATGGTACTTGAAATGTGAAGAAAGGGCTTCATCATATTGATGATGTCTATTAGGATACTTACTCTTCTTTCTATGGCATTGAAAAAGGAATTTTTCTTTACCATAAAAAATTAACACTAGGGTCATCACATTTAGCTTATTAACTTTTTGTTTGAATGATTGAGTCACTACAGGCATCTCAGGGTTCATAGAATGGAACTTTAAAATAGAGTTTAGCTCATGTTTAGTATAAATTCAATACATGTAATACATTATAACCATTGTAATTGTCTCTCTATCTCATCTTTATATCCTTCATACTTTTTATAACTATCATATGAACATGATCATTATAAATACGAATTTTTCTCAAAATTTGTTGTGGGATATCATGAACATCACCTAATATAGCTTGATGCTTATCTCTAACCACTGACATGATCAAATCACCATCCATGAACGGACGTGGAGCACACAAAGTATATGTTTTTGAATTCATAATCTACAAACTCTCGAAAAAACCATCCATACTTGTAGAAAAGGAAATCTAAATCCCCTCTATCATTGATCACATAGACTCTAGATCACTGGAAAGTAAAATGTTTAATATTTCCTCTTCATGAATGTGATGCACCATTTTTGGATTTATGTGATGTATAAAAAAACTCAAATAAATATCTATCATCAATTTCAAAAATTATAGGGACAAGGGTTTCCTTATTTCTAATTATCTTACTCAAATCAGAGAGAGGCCTCTCTCTAAATGATTTTATGTCAGCTATAGAGAAACAATCAATTAAAAAATATGAAATGGAAGATTTATAAAAGGGTACAGAAACTATCTCAGTGGAAATAGCCTATACAAAGCACATATCTGGGAGAAATATCATAAGAAAATTGTTGTATCTCCCCTGCGACATCTATCTATCCAACTATTGATCTCATTGGATCAATATCTACTTTAATAGTAGGGATATCATCATCTGAGTCAGTGTGGTCCAAACCAACCCTCATTAAACTAGGATACATTACTCATTCCTCAAATGATGTGACATCTAACCGTGATTAAGATATAATTGATGTCCCAATAGAAATATCATCAACTACAATAGGCACAACAATGGTATGAATTTTTTTTTCTCAATTAAAGAAGGCCCACTAGAGTCACTTTTGGCATGGTCAACATGAAGACTATCAAATCTTGTCGAGTTATCCCCCTCAATAGATTTTTTTATTTGCAGTAGCTCTATCTACACAAGGAACTATGCCCGGTCTATCTTCATATCTAGAAACAAATGATAATACTGGTGAAGAAATATGTTCTTGAGCCATCTCAACATCCTCAAAACCAATGTGGTTATCAGGACTATCATGGGTAGAACCTCCACCATCAATATCATCTTCATCACCATATCCATATTCCATAACTTTTATATCACCATTTTGTTCTTCTTGTTCTTCTTTTTATTCTTCTCCATTATCATTATCACGAAAACATCCATTAATATTTTATTTAGAATATTTAGATGTTATATGAAACCATTTCACTCTAGAAAACATAGTTTCTTCTTCTTGAATTCATTTTTTTAATAGAGTATCTCTAATAAGGAGATATCAATGGGAGATATGAACACTCTAATAAAAAGTAGCACGACTCTTGGGAAAATTTGGGTAATTACCCTTGTTAACTAAAAACTCTTCCTCAAAGTGTCTTAATTTAGAAGTTACCTCTTATTCCTCATTTGGGTACTCAACTACGTGATTTGGATCCCAGACATGATCCATAATTTTTTTTCCATTATGGGTGATAAAAAAGAATGAAATATTTATCAATCCTATCATTATAATCAACACATTTCCTTTTCCAGGGGTTCCAACTTATCTTCATTTGTTAAAAATAAATCAAGCAATGAAAACACCTCTCTTTTTACTATAGTTTCTTCTTCACCATCAATCTGTCCCTTGCCATAAATAATGGTCAATGTAAAAATAAGATAAATAGGTGATTTTGATCTAGAAGATGAGTTTTACATCTCCATTATATGAGTCATTAGGAATTCTCAAAAATTAAATGGTTATCTTCTTTTCTTAAGACATAATAGGTATACATCTTGATACATCATATTGTTGAAGTATCCTTTCATTAGACAGAATATATGATGAATAAACTTGAAAACGAAATGAAATTCCCCATCAAGCACATTTGCAGATAATATTCCCATAATTCCATCCTAAGTCAACTCAGATAAGGAATTCTCATATACAATGTTTTCACTGTCACATAAAATAGATCCTTAGTAGTCATTCAGGACATATTTCCAGGTATTGTAGCAGTACTATAGTAGATACTATAGAAGGAAATATAGAATGTACTATTAGGTACTATAGTAGCTGGGAGTATTCATCTATTTAGGATTTTAGGCCACCGGTTTGGTCCTCGGGTCCTTCAAGGCCTTCATGCGACCCAAGGAATTCAGGACAGTAAGGATTTCATGCCACCTCAAGGCCTTTGATCCACCTCAACACCTTCGGGCCCACTCAAGGCTTTCGGGCCACATGAAATTATGCTTAAATGGACCAGGTAGACTCTACATGGATCAAGACTCTAGATGAGGATTCACAACACGTCTATTCACCAAATAAGAATATAAATGGAAGTGGAAGCAAGATAGTGTATGGAATTTCCATTGGGACCAGCCTATGCAAGCACAAGAAGCCTAACTGAACATCCAGGTGAAGGTGGAGAGATGATATCACGATCAAGATGATGGGGATGAGCAGTTCCATGCTGTTATAGTCTGGATATTTTATCTATGACCTATGGGTCATGTAATCTCTAAGCCTATGGGCCATGTAATGTTCCCCCTCATTCCTTGAAATGAGGGTAATCAAAAATAAATAAAAAAGATAAGGTTGTCGGGCCATTTGAGCGGGCCCATTTTAATGAAGAGAAAAAAAAATCTTCTTCCAATTATTATTCTTATAATCCATTCATTGTTTTCCTCAAATCTAAACTCAACATACTGATAGAACTGGTTCAATAGACTACAATAGAAGGAAATATTGTTATAAGAGGCCCAATCTACCCATAAATGGTCTTGTATAACTTTAAGAAACAATGACATGTTAGAAAGAAAGAAATCGGAATAAACTAAATTTTTGGGTACTAATATATGATTTGTGATACGTGGGTTCACTGGATCGAGATCTGAAAGGCTCAACTATGATTTTGGCTTCTGTGAAGGATGTAACTCTTCTATAGAAAATTTTATGGATCGCTTCACACTAACCATGAGTAATGATTCTGAAGGCACGAATGAGGTTGATGGAAGGATAAAAATTTGGAGAGTAATGTTTTAATGAAGTTCTATGGAAAAGGTGAAAAGGACTACACATGTGAAGAATATAGAAATGTCCCTAATTTTTGTCATCTAGGGATTCATAAATTGAAAAATTAAATACCATTTGAAACAAATGAAATAAATACGTAAAATATAAATAATAATTTGCAATGAATGATGAAAAACTAATAGTGGGTTCTTCCAATGGTGGGTAAAACTCCAAAAGGGGGTAACAATACAATGATGGATAAAACACCATGAGCTGGTAAAACACCAACTTGGGTAAAACACCAAAGAGGTGTAAAACAACAACGGTGGATGAAATGCCAACATAGGTTGAAACACCAATGATGGATGAAACACCAATTGTTGTTAAAACACCAACAGTGGGTGAAACTCCAATGGTGGTTGAAACTACAATGGTGAGTCAGACACCAATGGTGGGTTAAACACCAATGGTGGGTAAAACACCAATTATGGGTAAAATACCAGTGGTGGGAAAAACACCAAATGTGGGTAAAAAAATGGTGGGTAAAACACCAACGATGGGTAAAACACCAAAAGTGTCTAAGACTACAATAGTTGGTAAAACACTAATGGTGGATAAATATCTAATGGTGAATCCTAGAAAAATTATTTTATCAAATCTAATCATAAATATTTAATGGATGATGTATGTTTTTCTATCATAATTCAGTGGCTAAGTATAAATATCAATAAGATGATGTTCCAAACTAATGTATTCAAGAGTTATATCATCTTTTTGAAAATGATCATTCAATAAGTAATGTATTACATCCATTTGTTTTGTTCTATAGTGATGTATAGGATTTATAGAAATTTTTATTGCACTTTTATTGTCTCAATTTATAAGTAAATGTTGGAATTGATATCCATATTCTAGTAAAGTGTGTTTCAGACACAAAATTTGATCACAATAGCTACATACATCTAGGTATTCACCTTAAGAAGTAGATTGTGCAACAAAATTTTGTTTCTTACTACAGTAAGAAACTAGTGACCTACCAAAAATATGACAAGTTAAAGATGTGTTTTCTATATTTAACTTTCAACCACTAAAATCTACATCTGAATAACTAACAAATTCAAATTATTTTCCTCTAGGGTAAAACAATAATAAATTGTTTTTATATTATAGGTATTTGAAAATACTTTATATAAAATTAAATGTGAATATTTTTGGTTTTCCTGAAAATGAGCAAACATGCACACTCTAAACATAATGTTAGATCAGATAGTAGTTAAGTAGAGAAGGCATCCAATTATCCCTCTGTAAATGATTTGATCCGCTGATTTCCTAGCTTCATAAATATCCATCTTATTGGTGGCACTCAAATTAGTGTCACGAGACTTAGTTTTATTAAAACCAAAATATTTTAAAGTGTATTTAATATATTTACATTTATTTAAAATAATTTTGTATTTTTTTGAATAATCTGAAAACAAAGAACGAAGTTCAGTACACCTATTAAACTCATTTCAAATTCATTTTTCCATATATTTGAAAATTCAAAAAATAAAGAATTTTCAAAAGACAGAATGGTAATATCACCAATGTATATTTTAAAGACTAAAAATTTTTTTGAAGTTATTTTCCACTAAAGTTTTGGATCAGTTATAAATGTTTGCAAATCCGTCAGAAATAAGAATAGAGTTGAGCTTATCATACCAATATCTAATATCATATTGTAAACCATATAACAGTATTGTTAATTTAAAAAATATATTTGAAAAATGGTATTTTTGAAATATAGTGGGTTGTTTAACAAAAACAACCACAACTATATACCCATCCAAGAATGCACTTTTTAAATAGAACTGGAATAGTTTTAAATAAATATGTGATACATAGGAAAGAATTATTCTAATGGATTGAAGTATGTCAACATGTTCAAATGTTTCCTCATAGTCTATACCTTCTTCATGACTATAATATTGTGAAACGAATCTATCCTTATTTCATACTAATGTGATAGATTCATAAACCATGTTTCAAAACACCGTATAATTACTATAGTCAAGGTTTCATTAGGTATATAAAAAATTTATCAGACATTATTTCTTTAAAATTTATTAAGTTATTTTTATATATCTTTTACCCATAATTTATCATTAATTGTATCACTAATATTCTTAGGTTCATGTTGTGACATTAAAGCTTGATGTTCAACCTGGTTTCTTAGAGAAGATCTAGTTTGTGTAGCTATATCTAAATCTACAACAAAATAATCTAAAGGATGGTATTTAAGAGTCCCAATAAATCTATAAAATTAATGGATTGTCACCTCATGGACTTCTATATGTTCTGGTTTATATTCTGGAAGTTCCCTAGAACATGATGATTTTTTCGCATGTTATATAGCATAATTAAAATGTTTGGAATTTATAATAAATGTAGATAAATTATCCTCATGGTTTTATAAATGAGTATTAGGCTTATGCGGATCTATCTCATCATATGTGACATATATATACACTTCCATAGTCATTTTCCTTTTGTTAAAAACTCTATAGTATTTATTAGAAGATGAATAAAAAAGGATAATTCCATCAACACTTTTGGTAGAAAAATTGATAATATAATCCTTAGTTTTATGAATAAAAACATTAGAATGAAAAATTCTAAAGTAAATTATCTTAGGCTTCATTTCATTCTATAGTTCATAAGGGGTATTTTTCAATATAGGGATAATAAAAACATTTTTAATTATATAGAAGGATGTGTTTAAAGACTCTTCCCAAAAGTAGACAAGTAATTATTATTAATTAAGAGTTGTCTGATATGTCTATTGTGAACTATAATATTTATTTTTTCTATAAATTCGTTTTATTGTGGGTTATAGGATCAGATCAGATATGTTTATGGCCATTTTTTGAGAAAAATAATTCAATTTTTTTATATTAAAACTCACGGACATGGACACTTCTTGAGGATATAATGATAATTCCACTTAGGTTTTATATTGATCTAGAATACTTGGTCAAATAAAAGAAATATTCAATCTTTTTAGATAAAATAAAACCAATGTATACCTAGAAATTTAATCTAAAGGTATATATATATATAGTTCTTCCCAATTAAACTAGAAACTCAAAATGTTGCAATACATTCCATGTGGAAAAACTCATGAGGTAAAAAATTTTAAACATCTTTGTATAATTTAAAATAAATGTATGGATGTTTATCTTTTTGATAGGGGTTACATACATTTCCATTTTGGTATTTAGGTTTGGGTATATCCCTAACTAACCCTTATCTAGTAATCATTCAAAGAGAGTAGATTTTACATTGACCTAGCCTCATATTCCAAATCCATGATTCTATATAAAAGTCACTTAATAAAGAAACATTTTTTGAAATTTGAGAATCAATATTAACAACATACACATTTTCAATTCTCAAAAAATAAATACTAAATAATTTTTATATTTAAAAACATTAAAATAATTGTTTTCAAACTTCACGTGAAAACCATCATCACATAGTGGTGACATGCTAAGTAGATTATATATTAATCCATAAAAAAGTACTTTATAAATTAAAAACAAATTTAAGTTGATGATTTGGCCAAGGACAATGATTTTTCCATTATAAATTTCACAAATGTTGACATGACCGCCATTAACCTTTAAAAAGATATTGAATCTCAAATAATATACTATCATGTTTCTAGAACAAATGTTTTCAATGAACCATATATTTATATAGGTTATCTTTATGTAATTATCCTATAAAACAATGTTTATAGAATGAAAGAATTCAGTACCTATATTTTCTTGGGTCCAGATATGTTAATTATTAGGTATATTAGGAACAAATATTTTCTAAATATGTTTTCTATAATAATATTATAATCATTTCAAAATAAAAATGTTATTCGGTCCACTTGGATCAAAAATAGATTTAGAATTTATATAAATGGATTTAGGAAGAAAAGTTATCTTAATAATTCTTATTTTTCTTGGTTGGTAACAAGGAATAGTAATATACATAGGGGCAAGTTGTTTCCTAATATTTGGGTGAAATTTTCTCTTCTATCAGGGAATCTCTATAAGTCTTTCTTTAACCGGTCATTTTAAAATATTAGTTCAATATTTTTATTTAAAAATTGAGAATTATTCTCATTATCTATAGAAAAATCAGAAAAAAATTTAGAAGATAGATCATATTTTTTTTTAGAATTTGGTATTTTTATTTAATCTCATTATTGTAATCTTCAGTTATACTTTAATATTAAAAAATTATACTTTTGGCATATCATCATATTTTTTTCATTTCCATAATGATCATACTTATTCTCAAGATATATTGTTCGTACCTCAGAAACTTTTTTCATGGATCACATATTTGCTATGTCAGGATTATCTGAATGAGTTGAGTCTGATTCATTAGAGCTACCCTTAGAGGAAATCCGTGAAAATTTCATGGATTTATTGTTCATTATATCCTTATAATAATTCTTATTTTTTGTACTTTAACTTGATATTTTCATCCTTAACAAGTACATTTCTCTTCCACTCATAAAAACCAATCTCATTTGAATTTTCATCTCTTTTCCATTCCATATTCCAACTTCCTATATTATTATACTTTCTCGTACTACTCAGTTTCTTTATGAATGTATTCTTATTTTAGAATTTTTTAGACCTTCTAGTTAAATGATCCATATCCCCATCACCATCAGCAAGTTATTCCTCATTAATGGGACATTCATCTTGCACTTTTTCCTTTTATTTC
Organism: Viscum album; assembly: GCA_963277665.1. Lineage (NCBI taxonomy): Eukaryota > Viridiplantae > Streptophyta > Magnoliopsida > Santalales > Viscaceae > Viscum > Viscum album. Next base: position 613,243,805 of record OY728119.1, on the reverse strand, counting down.
TATTTTACTACAGTATTCTTAAAAGCTACAGACTTCCTCTTTGGTTTATCATCCAATTTATGATTAACCATGAAATCTTAATCATACATTAGTAACTTCCCAATCAATTACTAGACACGTAGTTCATTGATGTCATGGTATTCCTATATTGAAATTGATCTCCGTCTCCATCCCTCTGGAAGACATCTCAGTAGTCACATGATATTATCTTTTTATGACATTTAATTCCCCAATGTGCTCATTGTGTTTACTTTTTCATTGAACCTGATATACATATCACAAATGAACTCATCAAGTTTCATCTTTAATTTATCATCTTTAATTTTATAAGTATTCAATCTTATTTCTTTAACATTAGTAGTTCCTTAAAAAATAGCTCTTATATCCATAATTTAATAAGTAGTTATACTAGAAGATATCCTATTAAATTATTTTTTAGGTAGGACACAGTAATGATCATTTATGGATTTTCCATTTTGTTGTATGTAAGCGTAGTATCAGTATCCCTTGTATTCCAAATAGACTTAGGTAATTCATATTTATTATTTACAACGACCATATTTCAAAACCCATGGTTTCAATATGAATTTTCTTTTTTTTCCATTGGTAATACTTATTGACATTAAATGAAGGAGGTATATTCGTAAAAAAATCTTATTTTCTATTATCCATTAAAATAATAAAATTTATAATTGATATAAATTGAAGATATTTAAATAACAACTAAAAGCACAGTTGGAAATATTTTTACAATCCTGTTATAACGAATGTTTGGTAGAGTGAGTCTATCAAGGTAGGGGTGAATTGAGTTCCCAATAATTTTTTTGGTTAAAACATATTTAAATAAAATCCCCCAAATAATTAAAATTACCCAGTAAATCAAAAGAACACATCGATATAAGTTATAATCCTTAAAATTATTTATCAAAGAGTGATTAAGTCTCAATTAAAATAATAAAAAAACTATTTTAAATTTTGAAATTAATTTACATAATAAAAAACATATATAAACACTAATTAAGATTAACTTTCTAAGTACTGGATTTGTTTAAATTTTGAGACAAATTATTTTCAATTCATTAAAATGAAACAAAAAACACTTATAAGAGTAAATATAATAGGTCCGGTCTCAAACTGAGACCTAATCCTATCAACATGAAAATCTCATATTTCTAATAAGATTATATAAAATAATTCAGAACCATTATGGAGGTGGGTTATACAAAAAAAACTAACCAGTTTACATACGATTTTGTGAACACTTCCACAAAACCCTTATGAATAAAATAAGCACAGGACATGCAGGGACCTCTTCTAAAACATTGTGGATAAAAAAATAATGATTATGATGATGATATATTATATCTTCTAGTTAAAGTGTAGGAGATGGTGTGCATTTAATAAATATAGTAAATCACACACTAATTGAAATTTATGGGAAGAAATATAATGATAATGTAAAATAGATAATCAATGTATGGTGTCATTCTATTTTTTTTATCTTAAGATTGCGACTCCTTGAATACAACATTGAGAAGAGATCAAGTTTAGTTTTTAAAAATTTTCGTAAAACAGATCATCATAAGCTCTCTCTTTCTTCTTGTATGAAAGGTTATGAATGTTATTTATGCTCCATCGTCTCATAGTCATGAATAGGTATGATGTAATATGTAATCTATCCAACAAATCTGACACTTTACAACACTCTTCTAGTTCTTCCAATGTGGTTTAAGCTCACTTCACAAAAACATATTTCTATCTTTGTGTATGAAAGGGGGAGTCTTCTTTTTTCTTTATTAGTATCATGGAAGTGTATCCATTTGAAGAAAAATCATCCATATCTTCTTCCCCTTGTACTAAAATATGACACAAACATTAATTCATCACTACAATAGTTCATTAATAATTATTAAAATAACCATTAGGATTAAATTTTATAATAAATCATTTAGAGTCAATTAAATTGAAAATCCTAGAAATAGAAATGGTGACATGTCTAGATATGATTCATCCTTTTAGTGACATAGGCTGGCAGTGAGTCCAACCAATGGTGAACCAGGATGATGATAGGTCATTTAAAAACATTATAAAATTTCCATCTTGATAGTCGTTAATGTTTGCGGGTGGATCATCTGGCATTATGTCTTTTACAAAATTTTCCAAGTTTCTCATTGGTAGATAATGTGTGATGGTAATTCATCCTTAGTGGTGACTCATTTATGGGGATGAGACTTCTCTGAGGGTGGTTCATTACAATACTTGTCCAAAATTCCATTCTGATGGTGACTTATCTTTGACATCATGTATATCCAGTACTTATCGAAATTTTTATTCAAATGCTGACTCGTCTCTTACGAAAGGGCCTTCCAGTAATTAGCCAAATTTACATTATGATGTTGACTTTTCTCTAATGTTATGTCTTTCTTATACATATTTAAAACCTCAATAAAATCGTTATATTATAAGAATCTATCATAAAGAAAAAAACCCCTTCAATATTATAATAAACATGGTTTTGTGATTACTAAAACTAGAGTTCCAACAACACACATCTAGGACACCATCATTCATATGATAGTTTTATCAGTGGAAGGGCCATGTATATGGATGCACACTCCCACACAAGATGTAATGTCCTAACCCTAGTTCCACACACTGGTTCCCCAAGCAGGCTGGTTAAATGAACTCAGGCGCCCCTCCTTGTTTGCTAGAGTCTTCTCACTAGATGTTATGGTCTAATATATATAACGTGTGGAGACTATACCATCTTTATCAAGTTGAAAAATAGAAACAATAACTACGAAATAACCAAAATACCATAATCAACAATGAAAATAATACATAAATGGAACATAATAGTATCACATGATGAACCAAAACTTATTACAATATCCATAACTAAATTGTAGATATGTCATGCCAAAAATCTATCGATTGTCAAAATTAAAACACCAAATATAGACATGGAGAACTCCCCAAAGTGGTTACTATCACTATGTTAAGTTCCCACATCCATTATCCATCCCAACATAGCGATCTAACATATGTATATTACCCTTATCATATCTTGTAAACATGAATGTCTTTTCAGGTACCGATTAGGAACCTCGAGTAGTGTGTGAGTTCAACTAAATTGGACACCACCAGTGGCGTATAAAACAATATCCAATCAACATAATTGAATAAATTTTTATATGGTATAATATAAAATGAGTAATGTAAATAGTTTTCAGATATCCTTATACTTTAATTAACCACATAAATTGAACACGTTCACTATGATACCCAACCCATAAATAACTTCTTTTCCCCATGATGGAGTGAAAACTATCCCAATGGGCTATCACATATCACAATATCATGGTTATCATTTTTCAATTCAATTCAATTCATATCATAGAAATTTTGAACCACAAACGGATGCCAATCTCATGGGAATAGAACATTGTGTCTAACACCCTGTGGGAATTTAAAGGCCATGCCCCTTTCTAACACCTAAATGTAACCCGATTATTTTGAGCTATAGTTCATATCCCACACACTTTATTAAATATTGGTATTTGGAGCCTCACTCTATATCCCACACCTCAATTTCATATAGTTATTTTGAACCTTTGACTTTTTCCCACACTTCAACATCACATATCAGTTTTTAGTACCTCAGTACCTATCCCACACATACTAATACAAATGGATATTTCGTGCCTTATTCCATGTAACACCCCAAATTGTCACATATACCACAAATATAAAAATATCACACAAATAACAATTTCATATAGATCAATTTTATGCATCATTAACCTTCTTTTAAATTATTCTCATTAAAATCTACCTTTATAGTTTATCACAGGAATCATAATTCTTTATATCAACCACAAGGAATAAAATGAAAAAGTCATTATTAAACTATTTGTGAACATTTAATCAAAAAAGATGTTAACCCTTTAATGTTAGTCAAATAAACTATTTAGTTCCATTATCAATTAAATCCATATCTCAAAAATTAACCCATTACAAAATCCCATTTAATTAACCAATTTCACAATCCCAATATCCCATAAATTCTATAATAATAAAATTCCATTAATTAATTAACCAATTAATATGTCCAATTAAACCAATTAGAATTTCCCTAAATTCAACCCATTCAATTATCAAAAGGGGATTATATTTAATAAAATTAAATTGCATATGGAATTTCCAAATCATCGAAATTTATATTGCACAATTACATATATGTAATTTAAATCAGGACTATGGGATTTTCAATTTTGACCATCTACCTTAAGAACATTGATGAATTCCCGCCAATGGAAATCCCCAAAGTGAATTGGAAAGTTTAATTTCCCCACAAAGAATGATATATAATTCCAAAACCTAGATCCATGATCAAACAGATTAGATACATGAAAACCAATATCTAATCCATTACCAATGAAGGAAATCATTCCATTAAAATATGAAATAACAACATGACATAGGGGGAAACCAATTGTGATGAGAATACCATACTAGTAGAAGTGTAGATTACTCAATAAAACTTTTTCTTCAATAAAATAGTTTGGATTCCATTGGAATCCAACCAGGAGGAACCAAAATCATAGGAAATCATCTTAGGTCAAATAGGGGATAATGATGGTGAGAGTCAGGGGGTTCAAAATTCTTAAAACAAACATTCTAAATAAATAATCTTGTGAGAACCGTTTAATGGTCAGGGGCGAACAGTTTTTCCTAAATATGTACCTAACAATGCACCTCATCTCAATGGGTCACACTATTACTAAAAAGTGGCTATATGATTTGAAAACAAATGTTCTAACCATGAAATCCCCCATTATCTAGGGTTGCACAGTTTTTTAGGATAGGGTGCATGATTTGGAAAAACTGTGCATTAACCATGCACTTCCCAAAACACCTAAAAAATCTTCAATTTCACCCAAAAATAACCCAAGGTAAAATGAAAAAAAATATATAATAAAAATAAGGAAAAAAATAAATAAAAATGATCTTGATACATATACAAAAATGGTTTGTATAATATAATCTCTCCAACATATAAGTGGTCATCCTAGAGTTGTACTCCCAACCATCTCTAGGATTTTGAGGAAAAAATAATGGGGCACTAATCCCAAATATCATATTCTCTCTCCCATGCTTCCTCATAAACATGCACATGTTTCCACAATACATGAACTATCCACACATTATTTGTCTAAAACACTTTCTTGTTGTGATCCACAATACTAATTGTATTCTACTCAAAAGGCACATTGGTCTCAAGCACTACATTTTCCACATCAATCACATTAGAAGGGTTGGGGTGATACCACTGAAGTTGTAACACATGAAAATGATTATTTATAGCACTATAAATATATGGAATAACCAATTGGTATTCCACCATCCTAATTCTCTCCACAACCTTAAATAGTCCAAAAATATAGGCTCCAACTTTTCCTTCCACAAAATCATATGGTTACCCAATCTTGGAGACACCCAATAGAACACATGATCACCCACTATAAACATAAGGGGTCATAGAATTTTATCATCATAAAATTTTTTACCACTTTGAACTATATCCATATGCTTCCAAATCATTTGAACCTTATTTCAATCTTCCTGAATGAGACACGGTCCCAATAGTTCTAAATCACCTTCCTCTATACAACGTAGAGTTGATCTACATGAGAAACCATAAAGACCCTCATATGGTTTCATCTGTATAGCTTCTTGATAACTATTGTAATAAGATAAATCCACCAATGTTATGTTATTCAAGTAATAACCACCAAATTCTTGGAAATTATCTTGAATCATATCCTCCAAAACGTATATAGTGCACTACAGTTTCCCATGTATCTATATGTGGAATTTGGTACTCAAAAAACCTATGTACCCAACACCTTCTACAAGCCCTATTAAAAGCATGAATTGCAACACCAGTCATAGTCTAAACCTATACATGGTGGTACACTATGTAGATAGACTATCTTCTGAACTTACATGTCTCACAAATGATCTATTTAGAAAGTCTCCCATATAAGAAATAATTTTTTTTCTATCATCAGTTTTTCCACTACCACCCAAATTGCGTCATTATTTTCAAACATCCATGGGAGAACCCCCACAAAAATCCAAGGTAATGTTGTCCCACATAAATTTTGGAATGTGTAATGACTATAGTGATCCACCTGGTCAGTGATGTTCATTCTTCACATATTTATAGGTTTAGTATCATGTCACAAACCCTACTATTTCTTTTTTTATGCCTTACCACCAATACTGTCATCAAAGGTTATGGTACATTTTGGTCAAACATAGATTTATTACCATCTTTGAGGTGTGAAATTCATGCATAATCTCATCTTGTATACTCATAGGGACAATAAAATTATTGCTAACATAGATAATCTCATCCTCATCTATGGTATAATCGGAAGGTGACTCCTAACCATCATGGTTTTCCCTCAAGACTAAACATTCCTGATCCACATACAGCTTATCTCTAATCTGGATCAATAGTGTAGAATCCATTGAAACTAATATGAGATTCATATACTCCTGGTCCTCCTAAACCACAAAATGCATCTTAGTCACTAAATTCAACATCTTATACTCAGATTTCTACTTCTATGTTTTCTTAGCCTATGTCTTCCAACATAGAGGAAATACAACATTGTTTCCCTTGTCAGGTGTATATTCTTGCTCAAAATCAAAGGACATCATATACTCAAACAACCTCTTCAACTAAATATCTACATCCTATTTTGAAAAGATATAATTTTATCTATTTTGATCAATATTCATAGTAAAAGTTTTCCCTTATAGACAGTGCCACCGACCCTTTAAGGAATAAACCATTGTAGATAACTTTGACATAGTGTGCAGAGTAGCTCTATTAATATGGACTCAATGTTTTTGATCCATATGCCGAAAATAAATCTCACTACATTAACACTGCTCCAAGTCCAATCCCATTAGCATCATAAAACACCATATAATTCTAACATGGCTCAGGTAGGATCTAGTTTTATGTTGTTGTAATGCACTTCTTCAACTATGGGAAGGTATTCTTACATTCTCTTGACCCTTAAAACCGTATCCTCTTATTATTCCTTCCCAAAATTGGTGCTATCAAATGGGATAATTTAGGGAAAACATCTGTAAATAGCTCGCTAATCCTAGAAAACCACGGTATCAAATACATTGAGGGGTTGATCCTAAAAAACAACTACTAGTACAATCTATGGGTCTACTGACATACCATCTTATGAAATGATGTGACATAAGAAATATACAAGATCAATCAAAAAATGATACTTAGATAGCTTGGAATGTATCAGATGCTATATCATCATACTCAGGATGATGTTAAGATATTGGTAATTATCATCATGAGTCCTCGAGTACACAAATATGTCATCTAAAAACACTAAAATAAACTGATCTATTTATATGTAGAAGATTTTATTCATCAATTCCATATACATAGAATTAAAATTTGTCAGCTCGGACAACATCATAATGATCTCATAAAGGCCATTCCTACTTTTGAAATCATTCTATGTTATGTCAGAAGGTTGAAATCTCAAATGACGGTACCCCAATCAAAAGTTGATCATAGAGAACAGACAAGGAACTCTTAACTTTTTAGATAGATCATTGATATGCAGATATGAATAATAGTTCTTTGCTATAATCCAGTTCACCTTCCAATAATCAAAACATAATCAAAACATCCCATTATCTTTCTTTTCAAACAAAATTGGAGAACACCACTGTGACCTACTCAGATGAATAAATCACATATCCATCAACTCTTATAGTTTATTCTTAATATCTTGAACCTATCTTTCTGCCATTATATATGGTGTAATAGAGACTGACTCAACACCAGGAATGATCTCAATTGAAGATTCCACATCCCTCTTAGGCAGCATCCTTGAGTAGTCCTCAGGAAACACAATCTGGAATTGGTGTACTATGGGTGGAAATACATCATATTTCAAACCCGCATCATTCGGAAATATGCGTTAAACATGGTCAGTGATCTCCTGTGGTTGTTGAAGAATTTTCCTTGCATGACCCACCCTGATATCCTAATCTCTATGGTGTACATAATTATTACACTCATGATATATAAAGGTTACTCTCCTGTGGTAAAAATCAATTTGGAATCAGTATTCTACTAACCACTTGATACAAATAATCAGTTAAAAATAAGAAATTTGGTGGTTGTCAATATCCCATAAAAATGACACTCCCTATCCTTGAGATAACACCCCTTACATAAATAGGTGGACCTTGACTATACTCCCAATAGTGTATCGATCGTCATCACCCCACACACAAAATCCACTGTCATGCTCAACCCATTCAAAATTTGTGTAGATATAAAATATTGAGAGGAATTAGTATCAAATAATTAACTATATTTCATTGAACCTAAATGAATAGTAACTCTAATTGTCTTTGGTCATGCTTCACTATCCAAAGGTGTGTACTGAAATTCAAACAAATGTCCAACCCCTCTTCTATGGGCTTCCATCTGAGTCCCTATAGATGCACCACATTGCTGATATGGGTTCTCTTTCCAAAAATCACCTCATACACTACCTCGTCCACCATGGCTGGTATACCTATAACTACTAGAGTGACATGGGGTAGAATACCATATTACATCACTCGAGTTCTGTCTATATGCCCCCATCACTACCCATCTATTATGGGTTCCTGCAGAACTGTTATAGGAGTCCTATCAAATTTAGGACTCGACATTCTACAAGTGGTTAGGTAAAATTCCTACGAAAGTAACATGGCCTACCACACCAGTGGAAAATCACCCAGGCAAGATCATGAATAATCGATTCTCTCCCTAACCACACTTCTTTTGATGACTTTAGAAAACATTATCATTACGATGTAATCTACTCTCTGAAGATGTACCACTTAATCATCTATAAGAAACCACAGATCATCACCTAGAATCCTCCTTTTGGTTCCCAAAAGATATGATCGAATGATCTACTACCTCATCAAAAATATTAACAAATAGATGTTAACTTGGGACATAATTTCATATTAAATTCCACCCTACAAACACCTTATCGTATCTATTTCTACCCAACTAGAACATGAAAAAAGTGATGTAATTCAGTAAAGTGACGGTCATAGTCCATCATGGAAATAGTCCCATGGGAAAACCTTAAAAACACTGATTCCCTCTCCTATATAAGAGTATTTGGATATGATTACTCTAGGAACTTCTCCAAAAAAATCCTTCTATAATATAGCATATGCCATCTAAATCTAATACTAAACAAATCACCAATGCTTCACTAATCCTCATTATATATAAACATCTAACATGACTCAATTCATAGAAGGGGTCCCTAAATGATCAAGTATATTCTATATGAACTCAATCCAGAACACAACTACCCCATGTTCACTCTCTATGGGGAATGTCAAAGGGTGTTATAACTGAAACTCCCACGGCTGGTCAAACATAATCTTACCAAGACATTATGGGGCTCTCTCTATAAACTCCATGAATTGAGAAATGTTATCATAGAACTTATCTTCGACTCCTTTAACTTGACCGATCGGTGCCTCAGGATCCAATAATGGATGATCATTTACATCCATATCCTATTATAACTCTCTCTACATGTGTCTTCATGGTGTCATATCTCAAAAATTTAGAACACACATCTCAAGACATATAACAAAAAAATCACAGTTATGTAAGAGGTATTTACAATAATCCATAACAATTCATTCCCCAAAACCACACCAGATAGTCAAAACCGACGCACTATCACTATGCATAAACATTCCTCATCAACACCATGGTTAACAAAAAGGGTAAACATATTTTAATATTCAAGTTTCTATTCATATGAAAATTTATCTATTTTCCACATATTTCATAATTTTATAATTTTAAATTTCAAATTCGGAACCATTTTTAGTTGAAATTCACACAATAAAGAAGAGCACAATAATTTAAACAAGTAACCATAAAACCTAATTTTATGTGCGTTCATAAAATGATCTATGTAACTATATATCCTAAGTGCCAAAAATGACGCATGTATACAAAACCCTAATGTATTTCTAGACGACGATACAAATCTCAAAAAAATCACTGAAAAAATAATCACATCACACATCATGTTTATCACCTATAATGATAAAACATCCAACTATAACAAGAAACGTTAATAACAGTAAGACAAGGATGAGTGAATGTGTTTTCCCCGTACATGGGATAGATACTCCATTATATGAGATAATGACCAAGGCATGCCTCTTCTAAGTCTCCTCTATACCTTTACCACATAGTAAGAGAATGTAAAGAAAATAAACACCCCTTTTACACCACTTGGAAATGTCCCAACCTTGGTTCCACATATAGGTTACCCGAGTCGGTCAATTTGATGACCTTATGGATCACCACCCCATATGATAGAGGATGTGATCTAGTAGAGAGGGCCTAATATATATAACATGGGGAGACTATACTATCATTATTAAGTGTCATAACAGTTGATATAACCAAACAGTAACCAAAAAAACATAACCAATAACCATAATAATATATAACCAGAACAAACCAATATCACTTGATGAACCAAAATTGAATACAATATATATAAATAAATAGTAGATACTTCAATCAAAATAAGTTTCATTTGTAAAAATGAGATCTCAAAATAAATTCACTAGCAACTCCCCCAAGTGGGTCCTGACACCAAGTTGGGTTTCCCTAATCCATGATTTATCCCAACTCATCCATCTAACATATGGATCTTTCCCTCATATTATCCTAAAGACATTAATTCTATTTAGGTACCGATCAGGTAGCCCTTGTAGGGTATGAGTAAACTTAGTAGGCCACCACCAATGGTTTTTATAATAATATCTAATCGGAAATAGTGTATATCAATGTATAAATAATAAATTACAACACAAAAAATAAAAATTTATCACATTTCAATATTCTTTAATTAAGAACATAAATTCTATCCATTCATAGTGACACCTAGACGATCAATGCATACATCCAACAAAGATTGAGTTTAATCACTCCCCAATTGATATCATATATCACAATACAATGGTTATCAATTATCATTTCAATATAGACGATATCATGATCATTTGGAACCATAGTCTGATGCCAATCTCATGGGTGTAGAACAACAGCTTTAACACCCCATGGTTATTTGGATCCCTTATCGCTTTCCTACACCTCAATCTCAAATAGGTATTTGGATCCCCTGTCCTTGTCCAACACTCACCATAACAGATGGGTATTTGGAACAGTTGTCCCTACAACATACCTTAATGTCAGATATGTATTCCGAGCCTCAGTCCTTGTACCACACCTCAATGTCACATATGTGTATTTGGATCCTTAGTCCATATCACACAATTATTAAAAAAAATATGTATATTGATCCTTATTCCATGTCCTTCACCTCATCTTCACATATATCACATATATCACAATATCAAAAAATCACAATTTCATATACATCATGTTTATGCATCATTAATCTTTTTATCTTGAATTCTCATTAATGTTTACGTTATCATTTTATCAAAATAATAATAAAAATTTACTTCAATCACAAGGAATAAAATGATAAATTCATCATTAAATGTTTTTCTAAAATTTAATCAAATAAACCATTTTCTCTTGATTGTTAAAACAATCATCCCTTTATTTACATTATCAATTAAATCTATATGTTAATAATTATCCAATTAAACAATACCATTTAATTGTAAAATTCCACAATCCGTATATACCTTCCATTCAATAATCACATCATTCCATTATTTAATTAACAAATTAATTTAACTAATTCAAAAAATTATAATTTCCCTAAATTCAACAAATTCAATTGTCACATGGCAATTCAATTTTATCAAATTTTGTCCCAAATGAAATTTATCAATAATAAAATTTCAACTGAACAATTACATAAATGTAATTTAAATACAGATTATGGTATTTTCAGTTTAGAACACCTACATCATGATTATTTATAGATCTTCACCAACTAAATCCCAAAAATTAAAGTGTAATGTTTAATTGGACAACCAAGAATGAGATCTAGTCACAAAACCCAAATCTATGATCAAAAATTTTATATTCATGATAACCTATATCTAAACCATCACCAATAGAGTAAATAAACCATTTAAAATATAAGAGAAATAAATGAGAGATGGTGGAAAATAATCATGATTAGAATCACCTACCTTGAGAGGTAAAAATTCATCAATTATACTAATGATTTGTTAATAAATGAGTTCTAAAACCCTTGGAATCTGTCTAAGAGGCACCAAAATAATAAGAAATCATACTATCATGAATAGGGGTGAATGAGAGTAAGATTGAAGGGGTTTGGGAATTTTAAAACAATTTGTTAGAAAAATTTAACCCCCATTCAAGGATTCCGGTCCAGGGGCACATAGTTTTACCTAACCATGTAATTCTTCTTGATCCGGGGTTCGCATAGTTAATAATAAGAGGGAACATATTTTGAAAATTTTCTTCCAACTATCCAATCTCACATTGTCCTAAGTTTCACAGTTTCTTGGGGTAGGCAACATGGTATGGGAAAACCATGAGTCAACTTTGTAGTTCCTAAAACCCCTCCAAAAATCTCAAATTTTACCCAAAAGCTACCCAAGGTAAAACCCAAACAAAATATACACAAAACAAGAAAAAAGAGTACATAAATACGAGATTGATATATCTCCAAAAAACGTTTTGGTTTTACACTGTGATTTATCTCGTATCAAAAGGATATCATCACAAAATGCAAAAAAAACCATTAATCATGGAATGATACAGATATAACAAGTTCAAAAACGCATCACCCTTCAATACATACATGCTAAAATCACCTTACCATAACCCTCGCAATAAAATTTATGTATTCCCTTGAAAATATCAACCCACCCATAATGGAATCTTCTAGGGTACATTAGAACTATCTCTACATGCTAAGCATCAAGCACATCACCTCAACCCTACACAGTCTTTGATACCAAAATACGACATCACCAGCTAACACACATAGGTATGCACTGTCAAGAATCAATACAATCTTTATGTAGTCACAAACATGGAGCACATAAAAGTAATAACACTTATAAAATAGGGAATTTACTTTAGAAAGTCAAAATGACCCAAACAACTCAATCATTACCTTTTAGATTATTTTTAGAATCCTAGACAAAAAAATAATTTTAAAACCATTTAATAAATTTTTAAAATGTATTATTATTCATTTTAATATTTTGAGGAAAATTCATTTAGAATTGTATTTATAAAATACCACACCCATTTTGAAATACCATTTCAAATCCCATTTACCAAATCATGAATTTTCCTTTAAAATTAATTTTGAGACAAAATCCTTTTTATAGAACAATTTTATAAAAGAAACCTTTTACTCATTGGAACAAACTCACTCCACCAATAAAAGTAAAATGTGGTCCACCAACACTCCTTCCTCAAAGGTTTCATTTAAAAAAAATATATGAGGTTTATGTTTTCTTTTAATATAGTATGATCCCACACTAGATTATGGGTGAAATCAAAAAAAAACTTACAAAAAATACATGAAATACTAATAATAATGGAATACAAACAAAAACAACCAAAATAATAAGAGGCTCAAAAAAGGTCCAGGACAACTACCTCAAATGATGATCCACAAATCATCACAATATCATACCAAAAGTATTAATGTCTATGAGCACTTATATCATCGATAAATTCTAGGAAACTAATATAATGATCATCTGAAACAAAAATCTCAAAATTTCATAATTGAGTCTAAAATGACTTAGAAAATCCATGAAAAAACAAAAAATGAGAAACAGGGTGTGGTCCCCTCCTAGAACACACACAGACCATACCACCCAAAATCACTAAATTAAATAAATTATTTATCATCCATATTCACCTGAAATCACAAAAAAACATAAATAAAATAGGGGGAAACATGCCTCAAATAAAATAGTGAATGGTATATTTAACTTATAATGCTATTTTGGATAGTTGAATGTACCAAAGTTTTTTATTGCTCAGTTTTTTAATAGTTTGGAAATTTTTTATTCAAAAAACAATAAAAATTTCATAAAAATAATATTTATACATTAAAAATAATATCGTGACCATATACTTGAGGAGGTAAAGAAATGAAAAATTAAAATCAACCGTTCTATAGAGATGTATATCCACGCGTACACATGAGCGATGATTTTGTTTTCTATAGAAGGGGAAAAATTATTTTATTTTTTTCATTCAATAATATCAAATATTGTATTAATATAATAATTAATTATTAAATAAATCATTAGTACCATCCATGTATGGTGGTCATGGAAAACAAAACCTGATTCTTCATAGAGGCATTAATCCACACACATGAATGAATGCCATTTTATTCCTTAAGCGTAAAGGGGAAAGGTAGATAACCATTTTTAAATTAGAATTAGAAAACTAATTATAAAAAATATTAAATTATATAGCGATGATACAAATAGTATTATAAAATTAATATAGAAAAGAAAATAAAATAAAGAAAATTAGCACTCATGTCGAAGAATTTGGGTTTCTATTGGAGGACACCATGTAAAGGGAGGGATTGGGATATTCTATTGCGACCAGAACATTAATATGGTGAAATAGGATTCTAGGGGAATAAATAACGGTATATTTTAAAGAGTAAACTTATTTTTCATTGGTATTTAATGGGTTGGGTGAGGTACCTATTATAAGTGGTGAAAATTACATTTTTCTAAATATTTCAACAAAATATAAATAAGGAACAAGTCTCACAGGCCACGTGGATCAAATAATGGATAATAAATTTTTTTGAAATGATAAAAGGTTTATAATATCTAAAAAATAAATTATATTTTTAAAAATAATTTATTAATCTCTCTAATCATGTATATATTACTTCTACTTTTTTCAGTTTTGTCTTGGTAACCTATTTTAAAAACTGTAATTTTTTTATGTTTAAAATAAAATTGATCTTATTAAATTAATTTTAAATAATTATTCCAAATACAAAATCCATTTTATCAAATTAAATTTATATAATTTTGAAAAAAAATTATAATATTAGCACATGTAACATGTAAAAATCGTTTTTATATGAAAAAGTGTATTTTTAAGGATTAAAAATATATTTTGGGTAAAATTAATAATGTCTTTTGTTTTCATGATATAAATTAAGTTTTTTTAAATAATTAATTGGAATTTAAATAAATCAAATAATCAAATTTACCAAAAAATTATTTAATTTAAGGAAGATCCTAAAACAATGTTTTTAATGGAAAATATTTCTAAAGATTTTAAAATGTTAATCATTGGTTTTATAAATAAAAAAATAAATTCCTAAAATGTATGTTTTTTATGTTAAATAAATACTTTTCTAATTAAGATATTTTATACCCTTCTTGGTCTTGTTTCTATAATGAATGTCAAAAGATTTATTGTTTTTCCAAAAAAACATGTTTTTCATTATTCATCTAAAAACAAAAAATTTAGAGAAATTAACAAAATAATCCCAAGATAATTTTTATTAAAAATAAAGAAATTATTTCAATTTTTTAAAATAATAATTCTATAAATTAATATATTAAAATTTAAATAAAAATTTAAATATATATAAAAACGAAATTTCATCAATTTTTTTTATTTGTTAAAAATTATAATTTTTATTTCCTATCAATAACTAATCAAATATGGTGTAAAAATATTAATCATATCAATAAAATATTTTATCTAAAATATAATTAATTTCCTAAAATTAAGTGTGTAAAAAAATTTATAACGGTTTAATTTTAAATCATAAATCATTATTATTAGTTATTTAGTTGTAGTAATTAAATTTTAATCAACAAATTATCATTGTTAGTGAAATTTATTTTTAGTTATACATATATTTGATTATTATATTAGCTATATTTTTACCCAAAAATTCTGTAGCTACATTTTAATGGTTATATAACATACTGTGAATCATTTTTGTGTGTGTAAAACTATAAATTAAGAAATGAGTTTTTGAAGGAAAATATATAAATTAAATTATAAAGTTTTTACAGTCTTCTCCATTAAATAAATTGTTCCCCTGTAATTTTAAATAACACTCCAAAACATTGGTTATGATTATTTATAAGATAAACATTGGAACACCCTAAGATCTTACAAAGTATTTATTTTAAATAATTATAATCTCTTTTATATCATGTATAATATCAACCCTCGGTAATTTAAAATAATTATAATGTGTTACATATCATATGTGATACAGAACAATGAGATTAAACGCCCCCAAAAAATATTTTATTTAAATATGGATGTTATAACCTAGCTATTGAATTAATGGTTATGAATTGGATTAAATACACTATAAAATATATATGAAGGTCCTAAAAATATAAATTTGTTGATAAATTCTAAATGAATAAGAACTCAATTTCTAATAAAGCACTACTGGAAATATAATATTTCCCAACGGTTCACAACCGTTGGGAAAGCCCCTCTAACCATTAGTATATGATATACCAACGGTTCTGATAACCATAGAGAAGTAAGCCGTTGGGAAAGGTTTTCCCAACGGTTTACTGAAAACCGTTGGTATAGGCTCACAAAAGCCACCATATCCCAACAGTTCTTCCAAACCGTTGGGATAGTTTTTCCCAACGGTTTGGGAGAAACTTTGGGAAATATCAATATCCCTTAACTATCCCAACGGTTTTGGGATAGTTTTCCCAACGGTTCTCCCTAAACCGTTGGGATATCCCCATGGATGAACTCTTTCCCAACAGTTTAGAACCATTGGGAAAAGAGATATTTACCAACGGTTCAATGAACCGTTGGTAAAAACTTCTTTAGGATTATATGCCAACGGTTTTAAACCATTGGCATACCCTATGCTACAAATTGCAGCAGCTTGCAATTTGCACAGCCCCTGTCCATCATGCCCCTCTCCATCAGGCCTCATTTTGACCTCATTTTCAATCCAATTATTGTACCTGCAATAAAATAAAACATACATATACAATTACGAACAAATTCATACACAGTTAACATATAATAGATCCTGAAACTATACACATCCATAATTAAATTAGAATTCATAACGTAATTATAAACGTACATAATTCATATAGAATTCAATTTAAAATTTAGATGACAATTATATTTGGAATCCGAAATTCAATTCATAATATGATCAGTTTTTTCTATACCATATATTTTTACCTCAAATGATGTCCATTTTAAACAAAATAAATACACTTGAACTGATACCGGCCACACTGCACCTCACAATGAGGCGGGGTTGACTCGTACACGTCACATTTGACCGATGGATCGTTGTGCTAAAGTATCGACACAATCCGAATGCTTTTGGTCGGTTTTCCGTATGCCAGTTGATGTTTTTCACTTAAAATGACGTCCTTTTGAAACAAAAGACGGACACTATGAGTGGTGCCGACCACACCGCATCTCCAATTGAGGCGGGGTTGATTCATACACGTCACATATGACCCATGGATCGTTCTCATAAAGTTTAAATGGAAACCGAATGCGTTTGGTTGTTTTTCCGTATGTACTTAAAATGTTGTCCATTTTAAACAAAAGAGTGACACTTAGACTAATCCTGACCACACCGCGACTCAGATTCATCCCGAGTTGGCTCGTACATGTCACATATGACCCATGGATCTTTTTGATAAATTATCAAAAGATTCCGAATGCGTTTGGTCGGTTTTGCGTATGCCAGTTCTTCTTTTCATTTATAATCATGTCCATTTTAAACAAAAGAGACAGAGTTAGAGCGGTGTCGGCCACACCGCATCTCGGATTAAGACGAGGTTGACTTGTACACGTCACATATGACCCATGGATCATTGTGCTAAAGTATCGATAGAATCCGATTGCGTTTGGTCGTTCTTCCGTATGTCAGTTGATGCCTTTCACTTAAAATGACGTCCTTTTGAAACAAAGGACGGACACTTTGAGTGGTGTCAGCCACACCACATGTCGTATTGAGGCGGGGATGATTCGTGCACGTCACATAGGACCCATGGATCGTTCTCCTAAAGTTACAATGGAAACCGAATGTGTTTGGTCAGTTTTCCGTATGTACTTAAAATGGTGTCCATTTTAAACAAAAGAGAGCCATTTAGACTGATCCCGGCCACACCGCGACTCGGATTGACCCGGGTTGGCTCGTACACGTCACATATGACCCATGGATCGTTGTGATAAATTATCAAAAGATTCTGAATGCGTTTGGTCGGTTTTGCGTATGCCAGTTGTTCTTTTCACTTATAATCCTGTCCATTTTAAACAAAACAGACACAGTTAGAGATGTGTCGGCCACACCGCGCCTCGGATTGAGGTGGGGATGATTCTTACACGTCACATATGACCCATGGATCGTTCTTCTAAAGTTTCAATGGAAACCGAATGTGTTTGGTCAGTTTTCCGTATGTACTTAAAATGGTGTCCATTTTAAACAAAAGAGGGCCACTTAGACTGATCCCGGCCACACCGCGACTCGGATTGAACCCGGGTTGCCTCGTACAGGTCACATATGACCCATGGATCGTTGTGATAAATGATCAAAAGATTATGAATGCGTTTGGTCAGTTTTGCGTATTCCAGTTGTTCTTTTTCACTTATAATCATGTCCATTTTAAACAGAAGAGACATAGTTAGAGCGGTGTCGGCCACACCATGTCTCGGATTGTGACTGGGATGATTTGTACATGTCACATATGACCCATGGATATTTCTCCTAAAGTTTAAATGGAAACCGAATGCGTTTGGTCGGTTTTGCATATGCCAGTTCTTTTCACTTATAATCCTATCCATTTTAAACAAAACAGACATAGTTAGAGCGGTGTCGGCCACACCGCACCTCAGATTGAGGCGGGGATGATTTTTACACATCACATATGACCCATGGATCGTTCTCCTAAAGTTTCAATGGAAACCGAATGCGTTTGGTCGGTTTTCCGTATGTACTTAAGATGCTATCCATTTTAAACAAAAAAGAGCCACTTAGACTGATATCGGCCACACCGCGACTCAGATTGAGCCCGGGTTGGCTCGTACAGGTCACATATGACTGATGGATCGTTGTGATAAAATATCAACAGATTCGGAATGCGTTTGGTCGGTTTTGCGTATGCCAGTTGTTCTTTTCACTTATAATCCAGTCCATTTTAAACAAAAGAGACACAGTTAGAACGGTTTCGGCCACACCGCTCCTCAGATTGAGGCGGGATTGACTCGTACACGTCACATACGACCCATGGATCCTTGTGCTAAAGTATCGACACAGTCCGAATGCCTTTGTTCAGTTTTTCGTATGTCACTTGATGCTTTTCAGTTAAAATGACGTCTTTTTGAAACAAAAGACAGACAATTTGAGTGGTTCCGGCCACACCGCATCTCCGATTGAGGCGGGGTTGATTCGTACACGTCACATATGACCCATGGATCGTTCTCCTAAAGTTTCAATGGAAACCGAATCCGTTTGGTCGTTTTCCGTATGTACTTAAAATGGTGTCCATTTTAAACAAAAGAGAGCCACTTAGACTTATCCCGGCCACACCGCGACTCAGATTCATCCCGGGTTGGATCGTACACGTCATATATGACCCATGGATTGTTGGGATAAATTATCAACAGATCCAGAATGCGTTTGGTTGGTTTTCCGTATGCTAGTTGATGCTTTTCACTTAAAATGACGTCCTTTTGAAACAAAAGACGGACACTTTGAGTGGTGCCGGCCACACCACGTCTCCAGATTGAGCTTAATCCACCGTGCAACATTCTAATTATTATTCGTGACTTGTACGCACCGACAGCACGTCAATCGGACGTGCGGTTTGCGCGGTACGGCTCAATATTCGTGTTTTAAGTGATGCGCGCGCTTCGTAAACGCGCGTGAGGGGGGTCCAAATGGGATGAATGAAGTCGACATGGCCTGAAATCAGACGACATATACGGGAGAGTGATTTATGAAGTGGTCGAGCAGACGGCACGTCAATCGGACGTGTCGTGTGCCCGCGGTGACCGACAACACAGTTCTGGTGTCATAAACGGCCAAAACGGGCGTCCAACGGTCAAATTCATAGCGAACGACCTAGGATTGAGCTGAAAACACCGTGAAACATTCTAATTATTATTCGTGAAGTGTACACGCAGACGGAACGTCAATCGGACGTGCGGTTTGCGTGGTACGGCTCAATATTCGTATTTTAAGTGATGTGCGCGCTTCGTAAACGCGCGTGAGGGTGGTCCAAACAGGCCGAACGAAGTCGGAATTGCCTGAAATCAGACAAAAAATATGGGTGAGTGATTTCTGAAGTGGTCGAGCATAAGGCACATCAATTGGACGTGCCCTGTGCCCGCGGTGACTGACAACGCAGTTCTGGTGTCATAAACGGCCAAAACGGGCGTCAAACGGTCAAATTTATAGCGGACGACCTCGGATTGCGCTGAAACCACCGTGAAACATTCTAATTATTATTCGTGACGTTTACGCGCAGACAACACGTCAATCGGACGTGCGGTTTGCGCGGTACGACTCAATATTCGTGTTTTAAGTGATGCGTGGGCTTCGTAAACGCGCGTGAGGGTGGTCCAAACGGGCCGAACGATTTCTGAATGGCCTGAAATCAGAAGAAAAATACGGGTGAGTGCTTTATAAAGTGGTCGAGCAGACGACACGTCAATTGGATGTGCCGTGTGCCTGCGGTGACCGACAGCGCAGTTCTGGTGTCAAAAACGGCCAAAACGGGTGTCAAACGGTAAAATTCATAGCGGACAACCTCGGATTGAGCTGAAATCACCGTCCAACATTCTAATTATTATTCTTGACGTGTACGCGCAGACTTCACATCAATCGGACGTGCGGATTGCGCGGTACGGCTCAATATTCATGTTTTAAGTGATGCGTGCGCTTCGTAAACGCGCGTGAGGGGGGTCCAAATGGGCCGAACGAAGTCGGAATGGCCTGAAATCAGACGAAAAATACGAGTGAGTGATTGATGAAGTGGTCGAGCAGACAGCATGTCAATCGGACTTGCCGTGTGCCCGTGGTGACCGACAACGCAGTTTTGGTGTCATAAACGGCCAAAACGGGCGTCCAACGGTCAAATTCATAGAGGACGACCTCAGATTGAGCTGAAACCACCTTGAAACATTCTAATTATTATTCTTGTCATGTACGCGCAGACGGCACATCAATCGGACGTGCGGTTTGCGCGGTACGGCTCAATATTCGTGTTTTAAGTGATGTGCGCGCTTCGTAAACGCGCGTGAGGGGGTCCAAATGGGCCGAACGATATCGGAATGGCTTGAAATCAGACGAAAAATACGGGTGAGTGATTTATGAAGTGGTCGAGCAGACGGCACGTCAATCGGACGTGCCGTGTGCCCGCGGTGACTGACAACGCAGTTCTGGTGTCAAAAACGGCCAAAACGGGCGTCCAACGGTCAAATTCATAGAGGACGACCTCGGATTGAGCTCAAACCACCGTGAAACATTCAAATTATTATTCGTGATGTGTACGTACAAACGGAACGTCTATCGGATGTGCGGTTTGCGCGGTACGGCTCAATATTTGTGTTTTAAGTGATGTGCGCGCTTCGTAAACGCGCGTGAAGGTGGTCCAAACGGGCCGAACAATTTCGGAATGCCCTGAAATCAGACGAAAAATACGGGTGAGTGATTTATGAAGTGGTCGAGTAGACAGATTGTCAATCGGACGTGCCTTGTGCCCGCGGTGACCGACAACGCAGTTCTGGTGTCACAAACAGCCAAAACGGGCGTCAAACGGTCAAATTCATAGCGGCCGACCTCGGATTGAGCTGAAACCACTGTGGAACATTCTAATCATTATTTGTGACGTGCACGCGCAGAAGGCACGTCAATCGGATGTGCGGTTTGCGCGATACGGCTCAATATTCGTGTTTTAAGTGATGCGCGCGCTTCGTAAACGCACGTTAGGGGGGTCCAAAGGGGCCGAACGAAGTCGGAATGTCCTGAAATCAGACTAAAAATACGGGTGAGTGATTTATGATGTGGTCGAGTAGACGGAACGTCAATCGGACTTTTCGTGTGCCCGCGGTGACTGACAACGCAGTTCTGGTGTCACAAACGGCCAAAACGGGCGTCCAATGGTCAAATTCATAGCGGACGACCTCGGATTGAGCTGAAACCACCATGAAACATTCTAATTATTATTCGCGATGTGTACGCGTAGACGGTACGTCAATCGGACGTGCGGTTTGTGCGGTATGGCTCAATATGCGTGTTTTAAGTGATGTGCGCGCTTCGTAAACGCGCGTGAGGGGGGTCCAAACGGGCCAAATGAAGTCGGAATGACCTGAAATCAGACGAAAAATACAGGTGAGTGATTTCTGAAGTGGTCGAGCAGACGACATGTCAATCGGATGTGCCGTGTGCCCACGGTGACCGACAACGCAGTTCTGGTGTCATAAACGGCCAAAACGGGCGTCCAACGGTCAAATTCATAGTGGACGACCTCGGATTGAGCTGAAACCACCCTGAAACATTCTAATTATTATTCGTGACGTGTATGCGCAAACAACACGTCAATCGGATGTGCGGTTTGCGCGGTACGGCTCAATATGCGTGTTTTATGTGATGTGCCCGCTTCGTAAACGCGCGTGGGGGGGGGGGGGGTCCAAACGGGGCGAACGAAGTCGGAATGACCTGAAATCAGACGACAAATACGGCTGAGTGATGTTTGAAGTGGTCGAGTAGACATCACATCAATCGGACGTGCCGTGTGCCCGCTGTGACCGACAACGCAGTTCTGGTGTCATAAACGGCCAAAACGGGCGTCAAACAGTCAAATTCATAGCGGACGACCTCGGATTGAGCTGAAACCATCGTGAAACATTCTAATTATTATTCGTGATGTGTACGCGCAGACGGCACATCAATCGGATGTGCGGTTTGCGCGGTACGGCTCAATATTCGTGTTTTAAGTGTTGCGCGCGCTTCGTAAACGCGCGTGAGGGTGGTCCAAACGGACCGAACGATTTCGGAATGGCATGAAATCAGAAGAAAAATACGGGTGAGTGATTTATGAAGTGGTCGAGCAGACAGCACATCAATCGGACGTACCGTGTGCCCGCGGTGACCGACAACGCAGTTCCGGTGTCATAAACGGCCAAAACGGGCGTCAAATGGTCAAATTCATAGCGGACGACCTCGGATTGAGCTGAAATCACCGTGAAACATTCTAATTATTATTTGTGACGTGTACGCGCAGACGGCATGTCAATCAGACGTGCGGTTTGCGCGGTATGGCTCAATATTCATGTTTTAAGTGATGCGCGCGCTTCGTAAACGCGCGTGAGGGGGGTCCAAACGGGCCGAACGAAGTTGGAATGGCCTGAAATCAGACGAAAAATATGGGTGAGTGATTTATGAAGTGGTTGAGCAGACGGCACGTCAATCGGACTTGCCGTGTGCCCGCGGTGACCGACAACGCAGTTCTGGTGTCATAAACGGCCAAAACGGGCGTCCAACGGTCAAATTCATAGAGGACGACCACAGATTGAGCTGAAACCACCGTGAAACATTCTAATTATTATTCTTAACGTGTACGCGTAGACGGCATGTCAATCGGACGTGCGGTTTGCGCGGTACGGCTCAATATTCGTGTCTTAAGTGATTCGCGCGCTTCGTAAACGCGCATGAGGGGGGGGGGGGGGGGGTCCAAACAGGTCGAACGAAGTCCGAATGACCTGAAATCAGACGACAAATATGGGTGAGTGATTTATGAAGTGTTAGAGCAGACGACACGTCAATCAGACGTGCCGTGTGCCCGCAGTGACCGACAACGCAGTTCTGGTGTCATAAACGGCCAAAACAGGCGTCCAACGGTCAAATTCATAGCGGACGACCTCAGATTTAGCTGAAACCACCGTGGAACATTCTAATTATTATTTGAGACGTGTACGCGTAGACGGCATGTCAATCGGACATGCGGTTTGCGTGGTACGGCTCAATATTTGTGTTTTAAGTGATGCGCGCGCTTCGTAAACGCGCGTGAGGGTGGTCCAAACGGGCCGAACGATTTCAGAATGGCCTGAAATCAGACGAAAAATACGGGTGAGTGATTTATGAAGTGGTCGAGCAGACGACACATCAATCGGACGTGCCGTGTGCCGCGGTGACCGACAACGCAGTTCTCATGTCATAAACGGCCAAAACGGGCATCAAACGGTCAAATTCATAGCGAACGACCTCTTATTGAGCTGAAACCACCGTGAAACATTATAATTATTATTCGTGATGTGTACGCGCAGACGGCACGTCAATCGGACGTGCGGTTTGCGTGGTATGACTTAATATTCATGTAAGTGATGCACGCGTTTCGTAAACGCGCGTGAGGGGGGTCCAAATGGGCCGAACGAAGTCAGAATGGCCTGAAATCAGACGACAAATACGGGTGAGTGATTTATGAAGTGGTCCAGAAGACGGCACGTCAATCGGACTTGCCATGTGCCCGCGGTGATTGACAACGCAGTTCTGGTGTCATAAACGGCCAAAACGGGCGTCCAACGGTCAAATTCATAGCGGACGACCTCAGATTGAGCTTAAACCACCGTGCAGCATTCTAATTATTATTCGTGATGTGTACGCGTAGATGGAACGTCAATCGGACGTGCGGTTTGCGCGGTACGGCTCAATATGCGTGTTTTAAGTGATGTGCGCGCTTCGTAAACGCGCATGGGGGGGGGGGGGGGGGGTCCAAACAGGCCGAACGAAGTCGGAATGACCTGAAATCAGACGACAAATACGGGTGAGTGATTTCTGCATTGGTCAAGCAGACAACATGTCAATCGGACCTGCCGTGTGCCCGCGGTGACCGACAACGCAGTTCTGGTTTCATAAACGGCCAAAACGAGCATCCAACGGTCAAATTCATAGCGGACGACCTCAGATTGAGCTGAAGCCACCGTGAAACATTCTAATTATTATTCATGACGTGTACGCGCAAACAGAACGTCAATCGGATGTGCGGTTTCCGCGGTACGACTCAATATGTGTCTTTTATGTGATGCGCACGCTTCGTAAACGCGCGCGAGGGGGGTCCAAACGGGCCGAACGAAGTCGGAATGACCTGAAATCAGATAAAAAATATGGGTGAGTGATTTCTGAAGTGTTCGAGCAGACGGCACGTCAATCGGACGTGCCGTTTGCCTCGCGGTGACCGACAACGCAGTTCTGGTGTCATAAACGGCCAAAACGGGCGTCAAATGGTCAAATTCATAGCGGACGACCTCGGATTGAGCTGAAACCACCGAGAAACATTCTATTTATTATTCGTGACGTGTATGCGCAGACGACATGTCAATCAGACAAGCGGTTTGCGCGGTACGGCTCAATATTCATGTTTTAAGTGATGCGCGCGCTTCGTAAACGTGCGTGAGGGTGGTCCAAATGGGCCGAACGATTTCAGAATGGCCTGAAATCAGACGACAAATACAGGTGAGTGATTTATGAAGTGTTCGAGTAGACAGCACGTCAATCGGACGTGCCGTGTGCCCGCGGTGACCGACAACGCAGTTCTGGTGTCATAAATAGCCAAAACGGTCGTCAAACGGTCAAATTCATAGCGGACGACCTCGGATTGAGCTGAAATCACCGTGCAATATTTTAATTATTATTCGTGACGTGTACGCGTAGACGACACATCAATCGGATGTGCGGTTTGCGCGGTACGACTCAATATTCATGTTTTAAGTGATGCTCGCGCTTCGTAAACACGCGTGAGGGGGTCCAAACGGGCCGAACGAAGTCGGAATGGCCTGAAATCAGACGACAAATAAGGGTGAGTGATTTATGAAGTGGTCGAGCAGACGGCATGTCAATCGGACTTTCCATGCGCCCGCGGTGACCGACAACACAGTTCTGGTGTCATAAACGGCCAAAACGGGCGTCCAATGGTCAAATTCATAGCGGACGACCTCGGATTGAGCTGAAACCACCGTCCAACATTCTAATTATTATTCGTGATGTGTACGCGTAGACGACATGTCAATCGGATGTGCGGTTTGCGCGGTACGGCTCAATATTCGTGTTTTAAGTGATGCGCGCATTTCGTAAACGCGTGTGAGGGGGGTCCAAACGGGCCGAACGAAGTCGGAATGGCCTGAAATCAGACGACAAATATGGGTGTGTGATTTATGAAGTGGTCGAGCAGAATTCACGTCAATCGGACGTGCCATGTGCCCACGGTGAAATACTGGAGTCGTGGCAGCATCATTCAATTTTTTCACCTATCAATATCATCATTTTCACTAGATGCATCAGCTGTCCTCATATCGAAGTCTTCTTGAGTCGAAATCCTTTCTTTTTCATGATGACGAATAAACAGAAATCAATCATCTAACAAATTCTCCATTCCAGTCCTTTCATTTCGATCATCACCAATTTGAGATTTCGTTTTCTCCCCATTGTGATACCACACAATGTAGTTTGCTTGAAACCCATTTTTGGTTATGTGGTAGCTGACTTCTTCACGGATCAACCAAGGTCTACCAACACAATTGGACCATGGGCAGTGTATGCGACCACTATCTGAAGCATTGTGAAATGCAAAATCTATAAAGCTCTCCAAATTGTTTTGAAAATCGTCTGAGATCCGATCGGTTTCATACATCCAACTTCTGTCCTTTCTATAAAAAGAATTTATATAAGTCATTTTGTCATAAACAATTCAATAGGCATTAACTTTAATAGAAAATACATTTAAGTAAAAGATAAAGGAATAAAATAATCAAGGTATCAACTACACATGTGAAAAAATCATACAAATGTGTTATTGAAAAAATGTAAAACCAACAAGAACTTAATGTGTTATATCACATAACAGCATGCCTCATCCCATAACCATATTAGTAGGGTATCATGAACATGAATAACATCAACCTTGTTCCATCCTCCTACCCTACATGAACCCAACCACATGCCACATCTTATTATAGCCTTATCACATCACACCTCACCGGAAAACACTAGGGAAATCATAGTACATCTCACCTGAAGACACATGGACAATCACATCGCATCTTGCCTAAAAACACATGTTCAATCACTTTTGAAGGAAGAGTAGGGAAGACATGGTATCTATCCAAACATATAACCATCATCCTAGATATTAGAAAAAATACCCATAACTCAAAACCTCTGATCGTTGGTAATTTTATCCAACTCTGGTTGGGAATGTGTAGAAATAACATAAAAATACACGATATATAGATAGAACAAAATACTCAACCAATGGTTTCACATTAACTACATAATCACACACTTCACTACTACCATAAAACACATAAACCACACCACCACCACACAAGACGCATAGCATTTCTCACATTCATTTATAAGCCACTTCATTCACACTTACATTGTCCATTCATTTAAGGTTAAATTAATTAAATCCATTTACCACACATCATACACCACAACTTCATCACACAACACCTCCACACGACACAACACCACCACACATCATCACTATCAAACAACTTCACATGTCACCTCCATGCCCACTAACCATCACATTACAACCCCACATATCACAAAGTCCAACTGGTCACCTCAATCCCCATAAAACACCCTACAACATAAAATGAAACAGAACAAAAAACCTCTCATAGAGGAAACATACTCCAACTTCCACAATGTATTTATTCATGGACTTTTATTACATTACCCCTTTATTTATCATTGGCATTATAACACAACTGATATTCTAGGGGAAACTAATTAATTAACAACATATTCATTCATTTCCCTATTTTTCACGGTGAAATCACATCAAAACCCTAACTTAAAACAAAAATATTAGATCAATAACAATAAAAACAAGGTACCATATATGTATAAAGAATAATGTACCTGATTTGAGATGATTCAGCTGGGTTTTCACCTATTCGGATGGGGAGTTCAAGATTATCAGAGAGTTGGAGCTCGATTGATAAATTAAAACTCAAATATGAGATCAATAACAATAAAAATAAGATTGTATATGTGTATAAAGGAAAAAATACCTGATTTCAGATGAGTTTTCACCTGTTCGGATGTTCGGATGGAGGGAGTTCACGAGAGGAGGGAGAGCAGCCCCGCTGGATAAGAAATTTAGGGTTCTGTACGAATGGGGGGAGAGCAGGCCCGCGCCTGTATTTGGGGGAATTCTTTCCCAACGGTTTTTAAAAACCGTTGGGAAATGACCCTTTTCTCAACGGTTCAGGGGAACTATTGGCAAAGGGGTTCTCTAGGGGGACTTTTCCCAATGGTTCACTAGAACCGTTGGCTAAAGTGTCTCCAAGACACCCCTTTACCAACAGTTTGGAGAAACCGTTGGCAAAGGGGCGTCCTTTCCCAACGGTTTTACTAAACTGTTGGGAAATCCTTCCCTGGACATTCCTTTGCCAACGGTTCTGTATAACTGTTGGTAAATATGTCCTAATCCCATCAACCCCAACAGTTTATGCCTACCGTTGGTAAACATCCGTTGGGAAAAATCCTATTTCCAGTAGTGAAGGTATTTTATTTTAAAAAGTAGATGTTTCCATCAAAAGAATTATTAATTTTTGTCAAAAAAATATTATTATTAATTATTAGTTATTTATAAATGGTATTTTATAAAATGAAGATAATTTATTAAATCATCATGTCAAAATTATCTTTGACAGAAGTTTTTAGAATTTTATGAAAATATTAATTTTTCAATTAATAGTGAAATGTTTTGGATTTTATTGAAAATTTCCTTTTCATTTCATGTATTCAAAGGTTCTATTCTAAATTTAAATTACATTAAAAATTTTATTAGTCAAATTATATTATAATAAATATAATTTTGGTCAATTTAAAAATTTTCATATTTAATTTTGATATAAAAACTTTCTATATTTATGATAGTTTCCTCTTTGGAAAACTCTTATTTCATCACATCCGCCTGTTTAATTTTAAATTAACCTTTTCCACATATCTAAAAATAATTTTGAAAATTTTATTCTATATTTGTAATAATAATAATTAACAATATACAATATTTTCAAATTAATTATTTGTCTTAATAAACAATAAAATAGAAAAATTTAATTACCACATTAAAGGTTAAAACTAGTTTACCATGGGGTTAAACTAAAAATATAAGTGTTTAAAATGATATAAAACATTTATGATTACTATTGTTTAGCCACATTTAGACCCATATTACATTAGGATGTATTGTTTTATGTTTTTGGGGAACATCCCTATGAATGTGAGCTGTATAATAATTTATGAATATAAAATGTCAAAATGACACCCTCTTGCTTTTATATTAAAATTATATGGTCACATAGGGACAAAATAATGTTTTCAATGAATATTGATGATCATTTTGAGCATAATGAAATTATTTTTCATGAGAGTAATGTTTTTCAAAATTCTAATAATTATATAATTATCTTAAATTCTTATGAAATGCTGACAAATTAATTATTTAATTTATAGAAATAAAAATAAATGATTCGAAATATATTAAAATTTAAATAATTTGAATGAATAATTTTGTGCCATGAATTTTGTGTAACATTCCAAATTTTCCATTATGTACAGATACGTTTTATTTTTATTAAAACCTCTTGGTTTATACTTGGATTGTTCCTAAGGGTCCAAAGAGCTGTTCAAGTGTGTCTTAGGATCATTCAGTGCTCGAAGCTCTAAAATTTGCAAAGTCATACTAAGATTAACAATTTGGGAAATATTAGTGCTAACCATGTGGGGTGTTGCGTTTAACTATTGATGGGAACTTGTTTTGTTTAAAACATTCCCCTTAATCGATAAAATCATTTTTGATGTTACAGTGGACTGAAGGGGGTTGCATGATTTTCCCAAACCGTGCGCACAAGGCCATATTTTTAATGCCACTTAACTAGTATAGGAGAATGGTTATGCACATAGTTTGGAAAAAAATGTGTCGAAATTATGAACCCCATTTAATGATGGGTGGATTGACCATTTTCCCTTATCTCCACTTAAACAAAAGTCACCTCTTCTCCTCCCCTTTGCACATCAGACCTCGTGGATGGAGCTCCTAAATTCTCTCTACATAGGCATTGATTCATATCCTTCATTGGGAATCTGATTCTTCTTTTATTGGTTAGGTCGGATGTGTATGGATATGTTATTTTTTCACTTTCATTATATTCATCGTTTCCCTCATCATATGCAATGTTACATCCATGTTTGCTAACATGACATATTTTTAGATATTTTTTCAGTTTTCATCAATTTCTTCAATTTCAATATGAATTAATGAAAAACAACAGATGATGAGAGAACCTCCAGGTTATGGTGAGTGGTTAGTACCTTTTCCCTAAATAAAATTCATTTTTTATCATGTGTCATTGTGTTTCACATTAGAATTATCAAACATTTCTATAAAATTATTAATTTCCATAATCTAAATTATTAGTCTTATTAGGAACACCTTTATATACTTCTTTCCTCAAAAGAGGATGAACCCTTCATCTATTTCCACATCTTGAGGTGTGACTATTAAATTTTTCTAGGATTATTTAATGTCTATAGGGATAAACCACCTTCAATGTGTTCTTGGATTTGTTCCTAATTGAAATAAATACATTGAATTTAATATATGTGAGTGGCATGGTCACATCTTATGATTCATGTGTAATTAGTGGATATTTCCATTGATTAATAAAAAATTAATAGTGTGTAGATCATCCTCTACATTTATTAATGAAAAAAGATCTTGTAATATAAATGTTATATTTATGCATGGTGACCCATAGGATTTATGATACATGGTAATGGTGTACCATATACTTGTGACACTTGGGAATAGAATACCATGTACCTATGATAATAAGGCATGAAAATCCATATATTTGTGATACCCAGGCATGGTATCCCTTTTAGGTATTATACTCTTGAAACGTTTCCCATTTAAATGTGATACATGGGCATGGAGACCCATATGATTTGTGATACATGGGAATGAAATCCCATATACTTGTGATTCTCAAGTATGGATACCCATATGATTTTTTATTCTTGGGCTTGACATCCCACATAATTGTGATACTCAGGCATGAAAATGAATATGATTTATGATAATTTTCATCAAGTCCCATAAAATTTTAATATTCAGGCATGGTGACCTATATGATTCATGATTCCTTTGCATGGTGTACCTTACCCTCTTTAAGACTCTTAGGAATTTCCATGTATGTGTGAGTTACACCTCAGGTCCTAGATAATATTAATATATATATATATGAATATATATAGCACTAAATATATAGACCATATATATACTTTAATATCTACATTTATAGATATAGTATCATGTTTCGAGATATCTCGGCTTATGCTAAAGCAGGTAGTGTCAACTTGGTGTCCCTTAGGAACCAAATTCGACACATTAATAGTTTTTTTTTCTGGTTTCATTGGTATAGATGCACACTACTCATTTTATATAAATTGACTTGATTATAGAAGACACTTATTGTGGTGGCCTACTAAGTATATCTTACACCCTGTTTGAGATGCTAATTGGTACCCGAACATATCATATTGATAAAATTAGAGACATGATAATGTTTCTAGCTATTGATTCTTAGTATTCTATGCTAGACCAGAGAATTGGATCATGTGAACAATCCTATGATAATTAATATAGAGAATATATTTTTGGGAATTTTTTCACTTTGTTTAGTGTGTATTATATGCATGTTCCATTATATTAAATGTACCTACAATTTTGTATCGCATCTTGATGTGATCACTATTTTTTTATGATATTGACTTTACTTTTACATTTTTATTACATTTATATAGTTTATGATTTTTAAATTCATTCATTATATTCTTTCAAATGTTTAATATCATTGGATATCATTATGATACTCTGTAATTTTGAGGGTGTAGTCTCTCTACCATACTGTCATAGATCCTTGCTACAAGTCGAAATCATCTAGCATATAGAGAGACACGGTTGAATACATTTGGTCATCCAATTTTGGTTACATATGAGCTAACTGGTAATTCAAAGTAAAAAATTAGTATCAAGCATATTTTCCTTTCATCTTACTATTTGGGTTGGTAAGCATGCTACTAGGAATCTGTTGGGATATTTTCTTGAGAATATGCCTGAGAGTAGCTACCACACATATAGGGAAAATCCAAATTACCTGGGATGGGATATTTTTTTTCATTGTGCTTATTACAATTGTATTGATTTCACTATTTAGTGATGCACATGATTTTTGGTTTCATTTTTATTTTTATTATTGAGATTATAATTTTACTTGTCCTGGTATAAAAAAGATGTATCATTTCATAAATCATAATAAGAAGTTATGGATTCACTTTTCATGTATTATCTCATGTTTTTTAGGATAGTCTCATTGTTTTCATTGCTTATATCTCATGTGATTATTTCTAATGCCATGATAGTTATATTTGGAAATGTTATAATGTTTCTTACATGAAAAGAATTATTTTATTAATTAATGTGTTTGCATCAAGATAGATGTTTTTTTGTTTATATCTTTATAAAGGAAACCTTAATTATCCAATTATACAATTTTCAGAAATGAACCACTGGTCACATGGGTTAAATATAACACCCCGAGATTTTATGAAAAATATTATTTTTAATTTCATTAATGTATTGTGTTATACGCTACACAAAAATGAGCTTGCACAAAACACATCCCTGACTTGGCTTGCATTACCCGGAATCATGACCTTCCACGATAACGTGTGTTGTACGCAATACCGAGTTTCACTAAACAACGATATGTTATATAAACTAGCCGTTATGAATAGTGATACCCACTTTTTTGAAATTTTGTCTTTAAAAATGGACTTCAATTTCGGATTTAGAATATCAAAATTAGCCTAGGGTGAATATTTTGTATTTTTTTGAAAACTTTCAATTTTTGATGAATAGTGAAAACACTGGGTTACTATTCAAAAACCGACTTTTTATTTAAATTATTATTTATTTTATTTAAATTTATTTTAGGTCAAAATTGATACATAATACCTATATAAGTTCAATTTATGTCATTAGAGTCATTTTATAATAATTTTAGATATATAAAAATTTTATTGAAGTTTTCACCGCCTTTTACCCACCTCCTAGGAGAATTTTTAAATTCACATATAACTTAATTTTACCGCTTCTGTGAGTGAAATTTCGAAAGTCCGAGAGAAACGGTTAATATCAAGGACTAAAATGTGGTTCAATGAGATGAAAATAATTTTTGGCGAATAGTAACTTTTTAATTTTTTTACCACGGTTAAAAGTAAATAGGGTAATTAAGGGTAAAAATGATATTATTATTACCCTAACACATGTCCTAATTCTATTGGATAAGTTTAATTCGACCAAAAACATCCTTAGGAATAAAATATGACCATTTAGGACCAATTGGATTAGATTAGGACATTTATTATTAATTTATTTAAAGAAGGGTTAAAATAGATAAAATCAATGTTTAATAACTAAATCATTTTCAATATAGGGTTATACATAACATAATTTATACTATAAATATTCATTAGAAATATAAAAGGATTTCCTACATAATGGTATTTTATTTATAATTTTTATACTTTAAATAATTTAATTTATTTGTGACACAATGATGATGCAGTAATTATATTATTAATGAAATATTGACATAATCGATGTTATAAATATCCAAATAAATGTAATTTGAGACTTTTTATGAATTCCAATAATTTTCTAGGTTAATGAGACATGTTATTATTGATTTAGTTAACGTTTTTCTAACTAATAATTCTGTTATGAGTTTCACAAAAATCAATTACCAAATAGTGTCAAAATTGACATAAAATAGTTTTTAAAAAAAATATTATATTATTAATTGTTATTTTATTCCAAAAAATCTAAGGTTTGGCCAAATGACTAATATAAAGTTATATATATTATTAATAAACAACTTTGGGTTCGTTTGGCTTGTTATAGTAAGTTTATTAGCCTTATTGTGTAAGAAAAAAAGAAGACACGGTAAAAGAAAATTTATTTTACTTAAAGTTAAATCTACGTTAAAATAGAAACCTAAACTTGTATAAATTCTATTGGATGAGAGGATTTCGACCCATCCCCACCTTAACTTTGAAATAACTCAATTTGGAGCTATTAGAAACCGAATATGACGTTATAATAAAATAATATTTTTAGTCATTCCAAAGGTTCCTCTCTCCTTCCTTATAAATGGGCACCTCCTCCCTATCTTCCTCACACCACTTTGAGCCTTCATGCTCGGCCAACCCCTGCCATATTCTATTATAAACTCCCATAGAAACATCCTAGAGGTTCTGGTCTTCTTCATAGACCAATTTTAGTGCCCTAAGAGGAGGTCTCAAAGAGGCACTTCAAAGAAGAGGTAATGTCCGTTACTGATTCTTTCAACTTTATTTCTTCTTCCACTTCTTCTTATTTAGTTGTTTCATTATGAATTAATAACATCAGTATAACTCATATTTTTATATGTTATTATATGTATGAAACAACCCTATTTCATCATTTATCCATCCTACGGAAAATGAAATCACCACGCGTGCATACGTACGGAATATCGTCTCCACGCCGTGGTGAAATCTGTTTTCCACCAACACCTTACTTGGATGGGTATAATGGTGTAAAGAATAACTATATATGGTTTTTAAAACATCATACTGATTCTGGTATATTATACCATCCCCTCCAATTCTATTCAATAATTATGGGAACGATATCATCGCTCGTGCGTACGTACGGACTACCGTCTCCACAACGCGATGAGATTAGTTCTCCATGTTAACCATACATGAATGATCATAAAGTTTATATAATGAATGAAATATATGAAATAATAATTCTACTGGATTTATTTATATATATATGTATGTCATCTATTTAGTTTCATTCAATTCAATAAGGAAACGAAAATAGCGCTCATGCGTACGTACGGCCTATCGTCTCCATGAACGGTGTATTTCATTCCATTTATCATTCTATAATATATATTTGTATATGATGAATATATATTATATATAAATCATGTTTTACATTTTGGAATTATTTAAATCTTGATATAAGTAATAATATCAAGAACGACAAGTCGAAACACATATGATAAATGAAATGATTTTACCCAAAACGCTGCTATAACATGGAATTTACAAATGATCGGGTAATATAAAGTCATAAGTGAAACATATATGATATCATAACAATGAATATGATTATGTAATAAGTCAATGTCATTATTTAAATCATTATACAGGATTTTCGGATATGTACGAAGCATATCAGACCTAAGGTAAGGGACAATTTATCAATCTCATTTTTATCCGAGATTGTTTATTCGTAAGTATTTACTGGGGTTATCTTTATCATCCAAGACCATGTTTTCTAAAAATGGATTCATGTATGTTTAAAGTCCTTTTTACCCATTTTTGACTTTTACTATATGGTATGTAAGGAATCCTTCTTTTGTTTACATTACGAGGTACTTTTTTACTTTTCCGGCAAAAGTACGAGAAGAATGTTTTTTTAACTTATACTGCGTGAACAGATTTTTACGGTTTTATAATGACTTATTTTCATGAATCTTCCTCAAAAAGATTTTATGACTATTTTCAACAAAATAATTTTATTTTAAAATTTCATGGCATTTTTTGAAAAGAAAATGATTTTGACGAAGAATGGATATTTTCCTGAAGAATTCATTTCAAATGTTTTATCAAAACCATTTTCCATCTAAGATGATATTATTTAATATGTGTATGTTTCAAGTTTAATGTCTCTATGATTTACATGTTTCACTTTTCTTATGATGAAATGTCCATTTTTTGTATGGATTATGAGTTGATGGGATGATGTTTATGAAACACATTTTATTCTTTGGGTTATGATGAATGTTTTAAGTTTATTTTGTGGCACACGTAAGAATGATTTCATTATGAGATGGGTGGGACCTATATCTCCCTCCAATGCATTGGGTAAAGATTTATATCTCATGAGATAGACATGGTTGGAATGGAATGTTAAACCGGTTCAGTAATACAGGACTAGTACGAGGAGTGAACTCGATTCTGAAAGAGACTTTGTCCACTAAGATGGTCTTGGCAGCAACGCCTTGGCTACTATGCAAATAATATCATGTGCTTAATGGTTTTCCACAATTACATGTTTAATTCACATGCTATTTTATCATGATTAATGTCTCTTCATGATCTATTCCTTATGTACTTCCATGATTTATATCATTGCTCAAGATTCTGATGTTTAAATATAATATTCATGTTTTGAAGTTCAAATGTATATGATTTGTTTTATTTTATCCATGCTTACCCTTACTGAGCATTTGAACTCACCCCTTTTATGTTTTAATTTCCCCAGGATATAAAGAAAGGTTTTAGGTAAGAGGAAAAGGGGAAAATCTTTATGGGAGATGTTGAAGATCTTTCACCACGATAAGAAGATTATATTCGGAGTTTCCAAAGACACTAAACTATTACGGTCCTTGTGTGTTGATTTTTGTTATGTACTAAGTATTCCGCAAAAGTAATGTAATGTCCATGTATGTCAAGCTTCGGGTCTCTACAGTTGGTATCAGAGGAAAGGTTTAGTCAACCTTTGGAAACTAGGATGCGATAACTTTTTGGAGATCCCTAGAGATATTTCTAAGGAATGTCTAGGGATGTCCCTAAGGTTAAGTATAAGTATAGGTTATAGTCCTAGAATTACGGTAATTATCTTATAACTAAACCTAAGATGTTAGATATTGAAGGTACTCCCCCTTTATTATGTTGTTTTCCCTAGCATGATTTGTGCCTCTCACACTATTCTTTTTGGGTTTTAAGAAGATGGATGGAACCCGAAGGAACCGTGTTGATCAATGCAATGGACAATGCAATGATTTTCCTCCTGAACAAACAAATGTTATGGGAGATAGAGTGAAAAATCTTATTGTTATACTTACAAAATCTATGAATCATTCTTGACTTCCAAATGAGCAGAGAAGGGAACAATATTCTATTTGAGTACTTCATGAGGCAACATCCACCTTCTTTCAGTGGGTCTTCTGATCCACATGTTGCTGAACAATGGATCAGTACCACAGAAAAGATATTTTCTATTCTTCAATGTTCTTAACATGATAAAGTCATCTTAGCAGTATATCGTTAGGAAGGTGAAGTTGATCAATGGTGGAATCTTATCAAGAATATGAGGCCAAGAGATGAAATTGAGTCCATGGAATGGGACGAGTTCAAGAACTTATTTTTCAATAATTACTTCCCTCATATTCTTCGAACAAAGTTGGAGAAGGAGTTTATTGAACTAAAGAAAAAGGATGATGAATCTATGTGTGTATACGAAGTGAATTTTACAAGGCTTGCAAGGTATGAATCTGGCTTTATCATCCAACCTGAAAGTAAAGTTGATCGATTCTTCAGTAGCTTAAAACAAAATCTTTGAAGGGCATTAGCTATAAGATACTTCAGTAGCTATGAAGAAATTGTGCATTGTGATATCAAGGTATAAATGGAAGTTTTTGTTACATATCCATCTCATGGTTTTGACAAGAAACAAAATATGTAGTTCAAGGATAAATCTCAGAATAATGGTGAAAAGAAGATGAATGTTTCCTTATGCCCAATGTGTGGAAAGAAGCATGGTAGAGATTGACTTAAAGGAACTAGAAAATGTTTTAAGTGTGGAAAAGAAGTTCATCGAGTAGCTGAGTGTCGAAGTAATGGAAAAAGGGTTGCTAATGATGTGAATAGAGAAAAGACTACAGAGAACTCTCCACCAACACTTCAATGCTTCAAGTGCGATGAAATGGGGCATTATGCTAATAAATTACCTAATCCACAGGTTAATGATGATCAACGTGAGAAACCTCTTAAAGCAAAGGATAAAGTGAAGTCTCATGCGATCACTATTTGTGATGTTGAGTATGAAAATGATGATGTGTAATGATTAAGTGTTTATGTAATGGGATTTCAAAATAGTATCCTGGAATCTCATTTATGGTATTGTGGAATTTTGGAATATCTATGTATTGGTTTTCAATTATTATATGGTACTGGTAACCATGAAAAAGTAATTGAAATATTTTTGGAAAAAAGATGAAATCCGAATATTGAAGGGATAAGGAGAATATAATATGATAGTAATCAGGAGCTCATGACTAAAATAAGGAAAAAGTGATATTATGGTTTGAGTATATATAAATTTTGGGATTTTGGTATGTGGAAAGAGTTAACTTTTGATAGCACTCATATTTTCACAAAGATTCAATGGGTATTCAATTTTCAAGAGAATACATGATTAAGGCCTTCGAATGTTTGGAATGTGACCAACAAGACATATCTTATGATATATGGGGATCAACGATGGTATTGACATGCTTGTTATATGAAATCTCTTGTAATCATTTTTACTATAATATGAGAATGGATAGCAATATTATGGATAATCCTTAAGATTGGAATGAATTATGTTGGACATAAGTTAGTATTGTATTTTTAGAAAAAAAGAGGACAACCTGTAGAATGGGCGACAACCTGTCACGTCAGACAAGGCTGTGGGAATCAAACCCACAACCAAAGTGCGACTGGACTTTATCACATACCACTGGCCTACAGGAAGTCCCTGGTTAGTAGAAACTAGTTTTATTTTATTACGCGGTATGATATATGAAGTATATGTTCAATTTTGGAATCATATGCGATTAACCTCACCGTAGATGGACTTATGTATATTTGATAACTTTTACTAACCTTTTTTTTGAAATAGATAAAATGACCCATCATTCTATCACATGATCTATTAACACTTCACGAATAACAAATTCAACTTCATTTCGTTATGAGATGAAGTGGAAATTATTCAATGCATGAACAACAATGAGATTATACCAAAATCAAGCAAGTATTTCTTCTAAATCAAAATTTTCAACTTTAGGGAAATGATATTGAAACCCAAAAATGTTTTCCTAGTGCTCTTATATCCGATGAATCAGATGGTACCTTATATCATCACAAATTTATGGCTTTGTGATTGATGGATTTTTCATATCCATGTTCTCTACCACACTCCATCAGAACATGATGGTTATATTTCTCTTCCACATCCATATTTTCACCTATGTTCTCCTATGTGGAAACCGAGTGATTAGTTAAATTGGGTAACCGTTACGTTTAATACTTTAGTTTTTAAAGCCATGTTTTGGTATTCCTTTTTACGATGTGGGTTTCTATTAAAGAAACTTCCGAGTAGTAAACCATTTATAACCCTGACGAATTTCGATGGAGAAATTCATTTTAAGGGGGGTAGAATGAAACACCCCGAGATTTTATGAAAAATATTATTTTTAATTTTATTAATGTCTTGTGTTGTACTCTACACCAAATGAAGCTTGCACAACACACATCCCTGACTTGTCTTGCATTACACGCAATCGCGACCTTCCACGATAGCGTGTGTTGTACGCAATACCGAGTTTCGCTAAACAATGATATGTTATATAAACTAGCCGTTATGAATAGTAATACCCACTTTTTGAAATTTTATCTTTCAAAATGGACGTCATTTTTGGATTCAGAATATCGAAATTACCCTAGGGTGAGTTTTTGGTATTTTTCTGAAAACTTTCAATTTTTGATGAATAGTGAAAACACTAGGTTACTATTCAAAAACCAACTTTTTATTTAAATAATTATTTATTTTCTTTAAATTTAATTTATGTCAAAATTGATACATAATACCTATTTGTGTTCAATTTAAGTCATTGGAGTCATTTTATAATAATTTTAGATATATAAATTTTTTGAACTATTCACCGTCTTTTACCCATCTTCTAGGAGAATTTGCAAATTCACATAAAACGTAATTTTACCACTTCTGTGAGTGGAATTTAGAAAATCCAAAATACACGGTTAATATCAAGGACTAAAATTTGGTTCAATGAGATGAAAATAATTTTTGATGAATAGTAACTTTTTACATTTTTTACCGTGGTTAAAAGTAAATAGGGTAATTAAGGGTAAAAATGATATTATTATTACCCTAAAAAATGTCATAATTCTATTGGATAAGTGTAATTAGACCAAAAACAGCCTTAGGAATAAAATATGACCATTTAGGCCCACTTGGATTAGATTAGGACATTTATTATTAATTTATTTATAGAAGGGTTAAAATAGTTAAAATCAATGTTTAATAACTAAATAATTTATAATATAGGGTTATACATAAAATAAATTCTACTATAAATATTAATTACAAAGATAAAAGGATTTCTTACATAAGGGAGGATTATTTATAATTTTTATACTTTAAATAATTTAATTTATTTATGACACAATAATGATGCAATAATTATCTTATTAATGAAATATTGACATAATTGATGTTATAAATACCCAAATAAATGTAATTTGATATTTTTTATGAATTACACTAATTTTCTAGGTTCATATGACATGTTATTATAGATTTAGTTATCTTTTTTCGAACTAATCATTCTGTTATGAGTTTACAAAAATAAATTACCAAATAGTGTCAAAATTGACATAAAAAAGTTATTAAAACAAATATTATATTATTAATTGTTATTTTATTCCTAAAAATCTAAGGCTCGGCCAAATGACTTATATAAGGTTATATATATTAATAATAAACAACTTTGGGTTCGTTTGTCTTGTTATAGTATGTTTATTAACCTTATAGTTTAAGAACAAAAGAAGACACGGTAAAAGAAAAATTATTTAACTTAAAGTTAAATCTAAATGATAAGGTTAAAATAGAAACAAAAACTTGTATAAATTCTATTTTATGAGAGTATTTCGACCCATCCCCACCTTATATTCGAAATAACTCAATTTGGAGCTATTAAAAACCGAATATGACTTTATAATAAAATAATACTTTTAGTTATTCCAAAGGAGCCCCTCTCCTCCCTTTTAAATGGGTACCTCCTACCTCTCTTCCCCACACAACATTGTGCCTTCAAGCTCGGCCAACCCCTACCAAATTCTCTTCTCCACTTCCCTAGAAACATCCTAGAGGTTCTGGTATTCTTGAAAGACCAATTTTAGCGCCCTAAGAGGAGGTCTCAAAGAGGCGCTTCAAAGAAGAGGTAATGTCTGTTACCAATTCATTCAACTTTATTTCTTCTTCCACTTCTTCTTATTTTGTTTTTTCATTATTAAGTAATAAAATCAGTATAACTCATATACTGATATGTTATTATAATTATTTAACAACCCAACATCACCATCTATCCATCCTATGAAAAATGAAATCTCCACGCGTGCGTACATACGGAATACCGTCTCCACGCCGTGGTGAAATCTGTTTTTCCACCAACACCTTACATGGATGGGTATAATGGTGTAAAAAGTAACTATATATTATTATTATAACATAATACTGATTATGATATATTATACCATCCCCTCCAATTCTATTCAATAATTAGGGGAATGATATCATCATTCGTGCATACGTACGGACTACCGTCTCCACGACGCGATGAGATTCATTCTCCATGTTAACCATACAAGAATGATCATAAAGTTTATATAATGAATGAAATATATTAAATAATAATGCTACTGGATTTATGTATATATATATGTATTTCATCTATTTAGTTTCATTCAATTCAACAAGGAAACGAAAACAGCGTTCATGCGTACGTACGGCCTACCGTCTGCATGAACGGTGTATTTTATTCCTTCTATCGATCTATAATATATATATGTATATGATGAATATATATTATATATAAATCATGTTTTACATTATAGAATTATTTAAATCATGATATAAGTAATAATATCAAGAACAAAAAGTCGAAACACATACGATATATGAAATGATTTTACCCAAAACACTGCTTTAACATGGAATTTACAAAAAAACAGGTAATATAAAGTCATAAGTGAAACATATATGATATCATACCAATGAATATAATTCTTTAATAAGTCAATGTAATTATTTAAATCTTTATACAGGAGGTTCAGATATGTATGAAGCATATCGGGCCTAAGGTAAGGGATAATTTATCAATCTCATTTTTATCTGAGATTGTTTGTTCGTAAGTATTTACTGGGGTTATCTTTATCATCCAAGCCCATGTTTTATAAAAATAGTTTCATGTATGTTTAAAGTCCTTTTTACACATTTTTTACTTTTACTACATGGTATGTAAGGAATCATTCTTTTGTTTATGTTACGAGGTACTTTTTGACTTTTCTGGCACAAGTACG
Source organism: Viscum album (assembly GCA_963277665.1). Taxonomy (NCBI): domain Eukaryota; kingdom Viridiplantae; phylum Streptophyta; class Magnoliopsida; order Santalales; family Viscaceae; genus Viscum; species Viscum album. The sequence goes on along the minus strand of OY728119.1, from coordinate 613,201,365 downwards.
AGAAGAATGTTTTTTTAACATATAAGGCGTGAACGGATTTTTACGGTATTATAAAGCCTTATTTTCATGAAGATTCCTCCAAAAGATTTTATGACTATTTTCAACAAAATTCTTTTATTTTAAAATTTCATGGAATTTTTTTAAAAGAAAATGATTTTGACGAAGAAAGGATATTTTCCTCAAGAATTCATTTCAAATGTTTTATCAAAACCTTTTTCCATATAAGATGATATTATTTAATATGTGTATGTTTCAAGTTTAATGTCTCTATGATTTACATGGTTTACTTTTCTTATGATGAAATTTCCATTTGTTTTGTATGGATTATGAATTGATGGGATAATGTTTATGAAACACATTATATTCTTTGGGTTATGATGAATGTTTTAAGTTTATTTTGTGGCACAAGTAAGAATGATTTCATTATGAGATGGGTGGGACCTATATCTCCCTACAATGCATTGGGTAAATATTTATATCTCATGAGATAGACATGGCTGGAATGGCAAGTTAAACCGGTTTAGTAATACAGGACTGGAATGATGAGTGAACTCGATTCAGAAAGGGACTTTGTCCACTAAGATGGTCTTGGCAGCTATGCCTTGGCTACTATGGATATCATATCATGTGCTTAATAGTTTTCCGAAATTACATGTATAATTCCCATGCTATTTTATCATGATTAATGTTTCTTTATGATCTATTCTTTACGTACATCCATGATTTATGTCATTGCTCAAGATTCTGATGTTAAAATATTATGTACATGTTTTGAAGTTCAAATGTATATGATTTGTTTTATTTTATCCGTGCTTACCCTTACAGAGAATTTGAGCTCACCCCTTTTATGTTTTCTTTTCCCCAGGATATAATGAAAGGTTTTAGGTAAGAAAAAAAGGGGAAGATCTTTATGTGAGATGTTGAAGATCTTTCACCACGATTAGAAGATTATATTCTGAGTTTCCAAAGACACTAAACTATTAAAGTCCTTGTGTGTCTGTTTCTGTTATGTAATAAGTATTCTGCAAAATTAATGTAATGTCCATGTACGTCACACTTCGGGTCTCTACATTAAACCAATAAATTATTTTTATTAAATGAATTCTAATAGAAATTTATGAATAATTTACTTTTATTAATTATGATTAGTAATTTATGAGATGAAATAATTTTATATGACCTATTAATTAATGATATCAGATTTAATGGGTCTAGTGTATATTACATGACTTGCGAATGTTAAATTATAAAGCTTGTATCTTTATAAATTTGGAATGGTGACTCGTATAACTAGTCTAAGATATATTTATATATTTATATTAATGAAAACAAACCCAATTGAAATTTAATTATTAAATTAATGCTTATCATTAAATGGGATTCTAATTTAAACATAAAGAGTTATTTCCTCTATAAATTGTAATCAAAACTCCATATAACAATACATCTATAGTGTGATTTGAGACCTCGATCATGATTTATCCTTAGTAGTGGGTAGTATGAAGTGTCTCATGTGATCTTTATTATCTTCTTCATCACCTAGATATGAATTTTGGAGCTAGAAGAGAGGTGTCAATTTTATATAAGATTGTTATGTACCTATCATATTTTGTTACCTTTGATCCAATATGTTTTTGAATTATATAAGAGGTGTGTGATTTTCAATTTTAGAGCCATTCCACCATGACACCCTCGAGTACTGTGTAAGGAGGGTGGAAATGAATATGCTCTAGAGGTGGTGGGTTTATAGCTAGCAGTATTTCCTCCTTTTGTTTCCACTAGATGCACCTCCTTTTATTCATAATCTGGGTTCTAATTCTTAGTTCCAGGATATCTTCATACAATTTATGATGTATGTATAGGTAGAATTTTATCCTAACCCTTATATGGTAGAGTTGATAAGATAATTTTAGTATAAACAACCTACAATCTTATATGGGGATGGTGACCCCCATTTTTCTAAATCAAGGATAGAGGTCATGCATTCCATCTTTATGCATCTAGAGATTTCTCTAGAGAGAAGGGTCAAGATTGTGACTTATATGATTTTTTATTCTACCAAATATTGGTGGGATGTGATTGTTCAAGATGAACATCATCAGGGTATGGCTTGAGTTGACATCTAAACATCCTTATATGATTCTTTAGTCCTAAATATTCTAAAATAAACCGACACTAGGGATTGTATTCACCTTTTTTGCGGTATTATTCCTATAATGTAATATTTTGATTGTTTCAAAAAGCTTCAACATTTTAAACCAACACTATATGGGGAATATTTTATGAAAATGAGTTTTTTTAGGATGAGTTTGTATATGCCATCTGATCATAGATGAATATATTTTTGGTTGACCAAAATTTCTAAGATATTAAATCAGTCATCATAACTTATAGAAGATTATGGGAAGCTAATGGTGAGGGATAGGTCTCTTCACTGATGAAATAGATAAGTGGTTCTTTGAGGTGTAGGAAGAGTCACATTGAGTCTGTGCGTATGGGAAGCATCATCTAGATGACACCTAGTGATGGTTACATGTTGCATCACCTATGTATAAAACTAAGAGAAATGAATCCCTAGTGTCCTAGATATCTCATAGAATGTCAAGGATGTAATAGGTTATGGAATCTAAACAATTTTTGTTAGACATTTCCATCTATTCCCAGTGGGAGATGATGCATACCCACCTTTAGGATATGGATCATTAGTGCCTCTTTGGGAAAGTATCTAGATCACTACATACTGATAAGGAAGTAGAGGTGGACATGGCCATGGTAATAAGGATAAAGATATACCATTCCACTATAGTGGGCTTTCCCGGGGTAGTCAGGTTGTATATTAGGTCTACAGATCTGGCCATATGTCTGGAGTGCAGCCTAATCCCAAGAGTGTATTCTTTAACCTTCCACATTTTAGGTACTATTCTAGTATCCTATAATTTTTTATATACCTTATCTGATATTGATGCTTCAAAATCTGATATATATGTTGAAATTATGGAATGTTCGGTCTTAATGATAGGATACATTGGTGGTGTAATGACTCCAAACACACCATTGGGGATCCTATCCATGAGTGTATTATAATTTAAGTAATTTCCCCTTCAGATAGATTGTTCTATATTCATGAGTAAAATTTTGATCATTGAGATTATAGTTTTTAACATCATACATAGGATGGACTGGTTAGAATATTTTCATGCTCATTTTTATATCAATTACTATAGGGTGTGTTTCATATCACTAGAGGATGGTATTTAAATTCCCATGGGTGAATGGTATTTTAGGTGAGCGAACTAGACCTTGGAATCATGGGCAGGGAAAAGTGACATCCCATATTTCTATAATTTTTATAAGTAATCAAGGAACACAATGTATTTATCTCCCTACCATAGTACATTGTTCTGGGGAGATCTTCCCCAAAATATTTTTTATATTATCTCTTATAATAGATGTGGATTTTACTATTGATCTAGTTTGAGAATTTTGACTAGTATCCATTCCTCCTTAATAAATGAGGTATACAGAGATCTACGAAATCAAGAAGTAGCTGGATGATTTGGAAGCTAAAGGTTTCATAAGACCTAGTACATCACTATTGGGTTCACTTGTCCTTTTCACCAATAATGAATATGATACCCTCAATATTTTTATGGATTGAATTCAGTTAAACTAAATTATGGTTAAGAATTGATATCCACTATCATCTATAAAATACCTCTTCGACCATCTCCTTAGATCTTCTTTTTCTCAAAGGTTGATTTGGGGTCAAGGTATCACCATGTAGATTTCAAACCATTTGGTATACCACATACTTCATTCCCTAGTATATATGTCGTGTATGGGTATTGAGACATGTTGTTTGGTCTCACAAATATACCTCTAGTCTACATGGATCTAATGAATTTGGTTTTCCACCCATATATTGATTCATTTGTGCTAGTATTCTTGGAATACAAATTTGTTTATTCTCAAACTATTCATGAACATGAGAAAAATCTTGAGATTATGATAAATACCCTAGGATATAACCATATGTATGGTAATCTCATAAAATTTCACTTCTAGTCAATGAAGTTCACTTACTAGTTCAAATAATCACAGAGGATGGAGTCTCCTATGACCTTGAGAAGGTGAGAGATGTGGTTTCCCGGGAGAGGTCCATGAAATTATTTGATATAGATATTTCCTTGGGGATGTTCAACTATTAAAATTATCTCATTTAGGATTTTTCTTGTATAAAAGCACCCCATAAAATCTTTGCACAAAAATTCTGTGAAGTTTACATGGCCGAAAACATGGGACCGATCCTCTCAGGGGGAAAAAAGAAGACTGAATTCAATATTGATCCTAATTATACCATATGTAGGTAGATATAATAAAGTTTATTGTGTAAAATCAGTTATTGGTAATATAGTATTTATAACAGTGGTATATCTAGTCATGAAATATGGGTCTCAGTAGTTGATTCCACCTGAGTGTAACTACTGAACACATGATCTCGAGTTTCCATCTATGGTACATGCCTTGTGGTGTTGGAGGAACTATTTGGTATGAGTAATGTTGTGATGTATACCAACCACAAAAGCCTCAAATTAATCTTTACACAACATGATTTAATTCTCAGATACTGAATTTGTGTTTAATACATACATTCATTTGAATCTATTATTTCTAATACATATGGTAAAGGTAATAAGATTGTTGATGTTATGAGTAGGAATACTTAAAAAATGCAGTTCAGGAGGCCAGTAGTGGGTGTTAGATGATGTTTTTATTTTCTGAGATGCATCTGGAGGTTTGGGAACATCACATGTATCCATATTTAATAGCCTTAGTAGTGATGTATTCTATTCTATAATGATTATAAATGAGACTTATTTATGATCATGTGGACATAGTCATGCGGGAGACTATATAAGTTAAGGACCCACCATTTGATTGGGTTATTGAGGAGTATGAGAGTCTGTTTATTCATGGGCACGTTTGGGTGCCTATAGACAAACATGAGAAATTAATGTAGGAGTCCCACTCTTATGTTTGGGAAGTACTCATTGGTATCACTAAGATGTATTGTTACATAAGCCCCTAGTAATGGTGATGCTATATGAAGAGGAAGATTGCAAGCTTTGTCCCATAGTGTTCCACCTATCAGAAGGTGAATGTAGAGTATCAGGGAACTGCTATAATTTTATTGACTATACTCATTCAAGAATGGAAATTTAATTATGTCACCATAGATTCTATGACTTAATTGTTGATATCCACTCAACGAAGTGATGAAGTATGGGTGATTGTCAATTGGTTGACCAAGGTTTCTCCCATTTTTCCAATAAAGGTGACATTTTCTAGTGAAAATATAGGGCATCTAAGAACATCCTAACACCCTCAAATAGATAGGAAGACTGAGTGTACTATATAGGCGATGGATGACATGATTTGGGAATGTGTCCTTGATTTTAGGGGTTTTGGGAGAAATGAATGATACTTACTGAATTTTATTACAATAACAATGATAAGAATTATATATAGATGGATCATTATGAGTAATTATATGGAATAATTTACTATTAACTCCTAAGATAGTTAGAGGAAAGGGTGGTAGTGTTATAGATAACTCATTTTATCCTGGATTCATTATAGTAGGTATAGGTTATTCATAAGTGTATTACTATAGCCTAGTCTACGAAAAAATTGCATTCCATCCATCAGCCAAGACCCCTTGAGTTTGAGTTTGGGTACCTGGTTTTCTTACTGGTTTCTCCATGGTTAGGGAATATATGAATTATGAGTCAAGGGAAGACTACTCATATATTCATCAGAACCATCGAGATCATTGAGAGGGTTATATATATAGAATATCTTATATTACTACCTGAGAGATATTGATCTATGCATATTATATTTCATGTTTCTCAGTTACATCACAATTATTCTAATCTGTCACATATTCTCTAACCAAAATGAATAGAATTATCTATTGATTTTTATTTTGTGGAGTATCCTATCTATATCATTGATTGGATCATAAAGGTACATTATATCCTGACATTTCCTCTAGTGTGGGTATTATGGAAGCACGACCGGGTACATTAAAAAACATGGCAGATAGAGGATAGAGTACATGCTCACTGAGAGGGATTTTTCTCAGAGGATGGTATACCTCCCTTAGAAGGGAAAATCATGGATGAGTTGTTTTAAAGAGAGGATTTTTTTATGATCCTAGAATTCCCAAGGGGTTTAGATAATTTTAATATCAATTCAAACCTCGTGTTTTTTCATAGAGTTTTCTTACGAGGACATGTAGTAGTTTGGGAGTTTCTGAGGCTCATTCAGGGCCCAAAGCATCAAAATTTGTAAATATAGAGAGTGAGGAATAGTGGGAACTCGATTAGTGATAACCATGTGACTAAAACATATGATCTACTGTAGTGAACTTATAACAACCCTACTTTTTATTACACACTTAAACATGATTTATTACATAAAAACTTTACGTGATACAACATAAAATCTTGGCATGTCTAGTGTCTTTAGTGCTTAGGAACATTACATAATGACCTAAAACGTGAAACACAATATCATTATTGAATGATTCCTTTACATGACCACTACATTCCTTCGTACTTATCATTTCATGGGATATCTTCAGGACATGCATAAGAAAAGTGAGAGATATAAAGCCCAGTAAGGGAGTAAACAAGGAATAACATGATAAATACAATACATGTTAGCAAGTAGGCATGTCAATGGATCATAAAATAAATTTGAACATAAAGGAAAGATATAACATGATTATCCTAACAAGGAAATGTGGAAACAACCCTTAAAATGGTATTATCATGAGCCAATGATCATTGCACATGGAGAATGTCTAAACACTCATTTCAACTGAATAAGAATGAGTAAACCCTCATTGCACTTGACGTATCATGATACTAATCTTTACCCAATGCATTGAAGCGCTATTAGGGGAACCCTTCTTAAACATTTCATTTCATGCATAAGTGTGCCACACAGATCATACAACAGGGATTCATTAAACATAATCATTTATTACATGATAAAATAAGGTGTAATTCATACATGAAAATCTATAATAAATAATTAAATGTTCATAAAGTTGAATACCCTTGTTAAAAAAATGGTCATGGTATTCACTCCCCAAAGACTTTGGATTGAGTAAAATCGCGGTGCAATTTCGGCAGCATAACGGGGTGACATATGATTTCAGAAAAATGGTTGATGATAAAGAAAGGGGTGTCTCGACATATGTACATGAAATGGATAGTAAGGGGGTCATTTATATACATGTACCAACAAATTTAATCAAATTTAGATTCATAAAACAAAACAATTTCTTGAATGTGAATGAGAAGAGAGAAATTCCTTATGGAATTTAGGCATGGTAACAGGTGTACATGGGAGGCAATAATGAGATTGAAAGAGGTCTCTAATCATTTAAAACATATGGAGAGTAATATAAGGGAGGTAATAAATCCTACCTATGAATTTTTAATTGAATGTAAAATGGTATTACAACATAATGAAACTTGGATAAAAATAATAATGAAATTAATCCCTTACATGGAAGTGTGATACCAAAGGATTGTGATTGGATTGAGAGAGGATTTGTGGCATCTTGAGGCACCTTGGGTGGATTCTAAAGAGAGGAGGGAAGATTTTGTTCGAGATCCAAGGGCTTGTAGTGAAGAGAAGTGGGATATTGGGTGGGTATATATATGAAAAGAGAGGGATTTATTTATTATTTAGGTTTTGGACCCTATACATTAAACTAATCAAAACCATAGATTATATCATGGTTTTTTCTGATTATTTTTTCCAAAGGGGATTGGAAAAAAATATTTTAAAATTCCAATGTCAAAATATCTTAAAATATTAGGCTTGTTTATGTGTAGGTTAGTCACACTCTCAAGGAAACCATTTTAAAAATATAAAATCTTTTATATATCTTGGAGGGTCCACTAAGGCTTTGTAAAATAAATCAAATAAAATGAAAATCACATTATTTTAATGGTAATACATATATTGACCGAAACTCCCACTAATAATATTTTATAACATCACTATTGTGTCATTATGATGTCATAAAACGCATTATTTAATTAAAAGGTATTTAATTGTTTACCCAAAAATTCAAGTGTTTCTGAAAATTAGGTAAAATTCACTATTAGATAATTTCGAAGTTATGATTCAGAAAATAATATTCATTTTATCTAAATAATTTTCTAAATATGTGAATTTTTACTATTAAAATGAAGATCAAAATTTATTGAAAATTTATGTGTTTTTCCAAAAGCGGCATTCAAACCTTAATAAAAATAACAATTGCTTTCCTAAAAATATACGATCATTTATATTTAATAAAAAATAATTTTTTAATAATAATTTGTTAAAATATTATTTAATTCAAAAATCCATTAATTCGGAAAAATATATTTCATAAATGAATATTAACTAAAAATATTATTTGTGTTTTAAAAACTATTTACAACGTAACAATAATAAAATGAATATATATTCTTTATTATATACAAAAATCATGAATATAATCATAGTGATAAGGTATTTTTACAAAACCCCTTATAACACCAGCATTGGACCAAAGGGTAAGGTGTGCGATGGTGATAGACTCTTGGGGTGTCTCAGATAACATCGCTTGGGTGGTAGTCTATATCAATATCAACTTCTCCCATGTGCGGTTCTGTTTGAGGTTAACGTGTTGAATCTCGGCATGGGAGTGGTCATGAGTGAATCCCAATGATGCCACATCCTTTCCGAGCTCTAAAAATGTGGCTTCTTAGGGTTAAAGTCTACTATATGAGGCCATCGCTTCCTCTTTATGAGTAAATTGGATTTGTTAAAGCCCTATATTTATAGTAATCATGTGATCACTATTCAATGGCTATATTTTTAGTGGTAACAATTCTTAATAGAATTTTGAAATCCAAAAACATAAAACCAATGAAGTGCATATTTTGTATAACCATTTTACATAATGAGACATTTAATTAGATCAAGATGAATTTTAATTAAAAAAAGTTTGGGGTGTTACAATCATCCCCCCTTAAGAAATTTCGACATCGAAATTTCTTTTTACCACACTAAAATAGATGTGGGTAACTCTAATTCATCACTCCCTCTGATTCCCACGTTGCATCTTCAATCTTTTGGTTTCACCACAACATCTTGATGAGGGGAAGTGTCTTATTCTATAGAATTATTTCTCTATGATCTACGATCATCCCCAGCTTCTCTTCATATGAGAGGTAATTCTCCAATGGTACCACCTCTGGATTGAGTACATGTGAAGGGTTAGGTATGTACTTCCTTAAGAGTGATACATGAAATACATCATGTACATGAGATAGGTTCGGTGGGAGTGCTTGTCGATAGGCCACTGCTACAATGTGACCAAGGTTCTCAAAAGGGCTGATATACCTTGTACAAAGCGCTCCCTTCATCCAAAATATCATAACTCTATTCCATGGTGATATATAGGGGAATAATATTTCTCTAACATCAAACTCTAGGTCTCATCAACAATTATAATCATAGATCTTTTTTTAACTCTGAGTTGCTTTAATGTGATACTAGATGATCTTGACCTTCTCCAACATTTCTCTGACCATTTCTAGACCTAAGGGTTTTTTCTCCCCAACATCATCCCAACATGCTGGTGTTCAACACATCTTCCCATACATGGCTTCATAATGATCCATTTGTATTATTGAGTGTAAACTATTATTGTATGTGAACTCAATAAGAGGGATATGTTGATCCCATCCTTCTTTGAAGTCCATTGAGAATTCTCTCAACAAGTCCTCAAGTGATTGGATAATCTACTTTTACTGGCCATCAGTTTGAGAATGATAAGTCGTACTGGAGTTCAGCATAGTATGTAAATCATTTTGAAGACTCATCCAAAACTTAGAGGTGAATCTTGGATCTTGATCAGATATAATCTATACTAGTACTCCATGAAGCCTTACCACATATCTAATTTATATTTGTGCTAGTTGATCTGGTGAGAAATCCTCATGAATTTTAATGATGTGTGTAGTCTTTATATGATGGTCCACATCGATCCAGATAGTATTGTTTCATTTGGAAGTATTTGGAAGTTTGGTGATAAAGCTCATGGTTATGTTCTCCAATTTCTATGTTGGTATGGGTAATGGTTTCATCATCCCTTTAGACTTCTTCCTCTCATCTTTCACTCGCTGACATACAAGGAACGTTGATGTATACTAAGAAATATCCTTCTTTATTTTATCCCACCAATAATGCTCTCATAGATCTCAATATATCTTTGTGTTTCCTAGATGAATGGATAAATTGTAACTATTTGCATCATCCAAAAGATCATTCTTTAACTCCAGATTTTATGGAACACATAGTCTTGACCCCAATCCCACAATTCCATCTTCATTTACATTGAACTCTTTGGATTTCCCTTTTCATATAGTTTCAACATTCTTCTGAATTCCCACATCCTCCTTTTGATCGTTATTTTTCCTTTCCAAAAAAGACAGTTGATAAATAATTTTTCAAAGGATTGATTATGTTCCCTTCTTTATAATTCCCATGTCCATTGTCATAAAATCTAAGAATATTGTATCCTTTTCAATTCTCAACAATGATAGAATCATTGGGTCCTTTCTACTTATAGCATATTCCTTCTTGTTCACTTTCCCAGGGGGTAATAGATTGATCAGTCATAGTCTTTGATCGGCTCTAACCATCTTTATTGGTGCTTGATCATCTCTTTTTGTGTGAATATATACATGAGGATTTTGGGGTCTATATATATTTCAACCCTCTACCCAAAGAATTAATAAAACCAAACTTTTAAAGAGAATATCACTATATCCAACTACAGATCATGTGTTGGATAGTTTTTCTCATGAAATTTAAATTGGCTTGAACCATTAGAAATGACTTTGTCATTTTTCATCGACACACAGCCCAAGCCCTTCTTCTAAGAATCACTCAATACCACAAACAGTTCTCCACTTCTGGGTAAATTGTGCACGTTCATAGTGATAAGCCTCATTTTCAACTCCATGAAGATCTCTTCGCATTCATCACTCCATGAAAACATGACTCCCTTCCATGTTATCATGGTATGATGGTTTGAAAATAATGATAAATTTCTCGCAAATCGGAGATAAAATCCAGCTAACCCAAGGAAGCTAGGAATTTTCGTTACTGATGTTGTCCTCAGCCATCCCTCAATTGCATCTATCTTGGAGGGATCCATATATATCACATTTCTTATGATGATATGATCAAATAATGAGATCTCCTTCAACTATATCTCAAACTTTCATTCTTTTTGATAGAGATTCTCATTTCACAAGGTCTTTAGTACTTTTGTGAGATACTCCCCATGATCCTCCTAGGTTTCAGAATATAATAGTATATCTTCTATAAAGACTATAAACAATTTGTTGAGGTAATATCTAAAGAATCTGTTCATCATGTCCATGAAGATTATTGGAGCATTAGTGAGTCTGAATGGAATTACAATGAATTCAATGTGCCCATACCTTGTACGAAAAGCAGTCCTGGGGATATCCTTTTTCATCACCCTTACTTGATAATATATTTACTGCAAATCTACCTTGGAGAATTATTGTGCCCTATGTAGTTGACTGAATAAGTTATCAATTTGGTAAATAAGATACATTTTCTTTATCTGGATTTTGTTGTGCCCATGATAATCAATGCAATGGTGCATTGACCCAACCTTTTTTTGATGAAGAGGACTAGTTCACCCCATCGTGAAGCACTTGGGCCTATAAACCCTTTATCTAGATTCTTCTATAGTTGTTTCTTCCACTCCTCAAGCTCTGCAACATCCATTCTATATTGAGTCTTGGATATTTGCAATGCCCTGGTATAAGGATAATTGAGAATTCAACATATCTTCTAAAAGGAATACCAGAAAATTCACTGGGAAGTACTTCAGTGAATTCCCTCACAATAGTAATGTCTTCAAGGATGATTTCTTCATTAGACTCAATTATCTAAGCCAGATATATGTTACCATAGGTCAGTAATATCCATGATTCAGATGATGGTGAAAAAGAAGATTCATCTTCATCCTTAAACATGTATAGAATTAGGGGTTGATTCTCCATATGGAGAGTGATTTCCCATTCATGGAAATTTATGTTGTATCTATATAGGGAAATCCAATACATTCCATGAATTGCATAAAATTACACCAAAGATAGTATGATGAGGTTCACTAAAAATTTCAGTCCACAGATTATGACAAGGGAGGAGTTATATTCATGGGATGCAGTGATTTCCCCATTTTTCGTTCTCACCGTCATCTTTACTTCCATGACTTGTGGTGGTGTTGGGATTGTTCTACTAAACTTTTGAGATATAAAAGAATGAGTAGAACCAGAATCAAAATGTACATTCACTATTATTGAATGAATAACTAGAGTACATAACACCACTTTGTTTTTAGGGATCACTTTGGTGTTAGTGATAGAAAACGCTCTTCCTTACTACCTTGGAGGTTGTTGGTTTCCTCCAAGAACCCTTGGATTGGGGAACTAATTTGAAAGGTAACCTGGTTATTTTCATTATAAGTAATGAACAACGCATTAAGGGTCGAATAGAGCATTCCTCTCATATTTCATAGCCACAGGTTTTTATTGTCGGCAGTTAACAGCTAGATGCCCTTCTCTTCCACACCTAAAGCGTATCCTCATCCCCTTCAAGAAATTTCCAGGGTACTTCTTTCTGCATCTTTCGATAGTGGGGTGCTATATTTTCTTAGCATCATTGGATTTATCCATCGGACCACCATAATCAAAGTCAACCTTAATCTTCTTATCCCCATTATATGTTTGATATTCAATACTCTCTCTATCATCCTTGAGGGCACATTAGACTATTTTATCATAGCTCTCGAAGTAACATATCACTATAGCTTTTCATAGGCTAGGTTTCATCCCACAAAATAAGTGGTCAACCTTGCATTCAAGGGTAACAAAAATTCCGGAGGCATATCATTAAAGCATGCTGACGTTTTCCTCATATTCTCCAATGGATTGATCACCTTTTTTCTTGAGGGAAAGGAAGTCCCTTTCCATCTGATGATGGAGGGTGGATGGAAAATATTTTTTGAAAAACATTTTTGAAAAATCCTTCCATTCCAATGCCTCGATCTCCTCCTCAGGCTTCATATTTTTGATCAATGTACACCATTAATAAGCTTTATCCTACATACTATAAGAAGCCATAATTACCGTATCTTTTTCAGAACATTGAAGGATAGAGAAGACCTTTTCAATGGAGTTGATCCATTGTTCGACTATTGAGGGATCATATTATCCATTAAAAATAGGAGGCCTTTGTTTCATGAATATATTGATTACGACTTGTTATTTCTTGGGGGGGGGGGGGTTGATTGTTCTTCTTGACCCATGTTTCTATTCAAATATTGAGTTAACTGAAAGAGTATCAAGACAAAGTTCATGATTCCATCTCCCATTGGATTGGGCATCTCATTAAAACCGTCATCACGTCGATCTTCACATCGGTCCTTAGAAAGATTCCACTTATTACCGGAGATTGACTGGAATAAAAGAAAAGTAAGGGGTTACACATAAATAGAAATACAAGGAAAAAATGGATGAATTATACATAACTTTTATTTCCTTATCTTATGGATCTATAGGCTTCAATCTATGTTATGCACGATCTAGTTCCAAACATATATTCTTAGGGGAATTTTTTATTCCATTAAAAATGGATCATACTAAGCCTATGATTTTACCAAATAATATCCCCTAGGAGTGTCGTAACCAATATTGAAGCAAGTCCCATTGTCGTGTACCACTTCTTGTTTGAGTGTAGTTCAAAGCGGTGTTTTTGGGTTTTTCCCCTAGATACATCTGTACTAGATCTATCACTATCTCCTCATATCCATAGAGGGACGTATTTTCTTGATAAACCATTTACTCAATACTCACCAAAATATAGGGATGTTTTAATTATACTTGGTATTATCTCTAAGGATTTTACTATGGTTTTATAATCCTAATTCAAAAAAATAACTAAAAATATACTTTGATACCAACTATAATAACCCTAGTTTTATTACACAATTAAAAATGATTAATTACATAAAACCTTTACTTGATACAACATAAAAGATTAAGAGTTCTAGTTTATTTGGATATTATGAACATAACATAACAAACATAAAACATAAAACACAACATCTTTATTGAAAATGTCCTTTACATGACCACTACATTCCCTCATACTTTGCATTGCATGGAATAACCTGAGGACATGCATAAGAAAAGGGGTGAGCTAGAAAGCCTAGTAAGGGAGTAAAAAAGGAATAACATTAATAATAAAATACAAGTTAGTCAGTAGTCACATCAATGAAGCATAAGATAAACATGAACATAACCATAAGATATAGCATGTTTATCATAACATAGAGATGTGGCAACAACACTTAACATTGTATTAGAATGAACCAAGTCTCATTTCAAATGGAGCATGAGTAAACCCACATTGAACATGAATTATCATGAGTAAACCCTCTCTACAGTTGACGTATCTAGATACAAATCTTTACCCAATTCATTGGAGTGCTACCAAGGCACACCCTTCTTAATCATTTCATTTCATTCATAAGTTTTCCACATATATCATACAACATTGATTCATTAAACATCATAATTTATTAAAATATAAATGAATGTAAAATTATTACATTAAACTCAATAATAAATAAGTAAATGTGTATAATGTTGAATACCCTTGATAGAGAAATGGGCGTGGTATTCACTACACAAAGACTTTGGCTTGAGAAAATTTATGGTGCAATTTCGGCCGCATAATGGCATGACATAAGAATTAATAAAAATGGTTTATGAGAGAGAAAGGGGTGTCTTGTAATATGTACATAAAATGGACCATAAGGAGTTCATATAGAAACATTTCCCAACAAATTTAATGGAATTTAGATTCATAATACAAAAAAAATATTGAATGTGAATGAGAAGAGAGAAACTTCTTACGGAACTTCGGCATGGTAATGGGTATACATGTGAGGAATTAATGAGAGAGAAAGAAGTATATAATCATTTAAAACATTGGAATAGGAATATAAGGGTGGTTTTAAATCATACCCCAGTATTTTTAATTGAAATTAAAATGGTATTACAACATAAAGAAACTTGGATAAAGATAAGAAAGTATGGAATCCATTACTTGGAAGTGTGATGCCAAAGGCTTGAGAGGGGATTCAGAGAGGCTTATTAGGATCTTGAGGATCCATGGGAGGATTATAGAGAGATGAGGTCTGATATTGGTCGATCTCCAAGGTCATTGAGTGAAGAGGAAGTGGGATATTGTGTGGATTTATATAGGAAAAGAGAGGGAATTGTTTATTATGTTGGTTTTGGACCCTATACATTAAACTAATCAAAAACACAAACCATACCAAATTTTTTTACCATTTTTTTTTCCTAAGATTAGTGAAAAACATTATTATATATGTCTAATGGCCAAAAGTCTTAAAATATTAGTCTTTCTTATGTGGAGGTGAGTTACACTCTAATCATTTTAAAAATATAAAATGTTTTATATGTCTTGGAGGGTCAACTAAATCTTTGTAAAATAAATAAAATAAGCACAAAATTACATTATTTTAATATAAAAGAATATATTAGCCGAATATATCACTTATAGTATTTTATTACATCACTATTGTGTCATTATGACGTCACAAAACACATTATATAATTAAATAGTATTTATTTTTTTACCCAAAAATTCAACTATCTCAAAAAATTATGAAAAATTCACCGTCGGATAATTTTGACATCATGATTCCAAAAATAATATTCATTTTATAAAAATAATTATACAAATAAAAGAATTTTTTACTTTAAAATAAAAACCTACAAATATAAAAAATTCATTGGTTTTCACAGAAACATATTTCCAACCTTAATAAAAATTATAATTGTATTGCTATAAATTATATGATCATTTATATTTAAAAAAATATAATTTAGTTAATTTTTTTTATTAAAACATTATTTAATTTAAAAAACCATTAATTCATCAAAATATATTTAATAATTTAATATTAACTGAAAATACTATTTGTGCATTATAAACTATTTACAACGTAACAATAATAAAATGAATGTATATTCTTTATTATGTACAAAAATAATGCACATAATCATAGTGATAAGGTCTTATTAAATAAACCTTTATCAAAACTCATATAGGACCTAATGTTAAGGTGTGATATGGTGAAAGACTCTTAGGTGGCTCAGATAATATCGCTTAGGTTGTAATATCTATCAACATCCACTTCTCCCATAAGTGGTTTCGTTCGAGCTTAACGTGTTGAAGCTCAGCTTGGGCTTAGTCAAGAGTTAATCCCAATGATGCCAACTCCTTTCCGAGCTCTGAAAAATGGGCTTCGTGTAGGTAAAGTCTGCTAAATGAGGTCATCACTTCCATTGTCTGAGTAATTTGGTTTTTTAAAGCCCTATATTTATACTAATATTGTGATCACTGTTCAACAACTATATTAGAAATGGTAAAAATTATTAATTGTATTTTGAAATTCAATAACATAAAACCAAGGAAGCGTATATTTTATATAACCATTTTACATAATGATACTTTTAATTACATCAAGAGGAGTTTTAATTAACAAAAGTTTGGATAGTTATAGAATTATTAAGGGGAACACAATTTCATTAACTTGTGATCCTTAGGTTATAGGGTTCTGTGGTTAGTTATAATGGACTGAATGGGGTCTCATAGTATTCCCAAAACATGCACCCATATCCATACCATTAGTTCCATTTTAAAAATATAGGCACAAGACTGGGAACAAATTTTGGAAATCTATATAAAAATATATATCTCCATTTAAATGATGGTTAAATTGAATTTCCCCTTTCCTCTTCTTAAACTCAAATCCACACTTCTCCTCCCATTTTCTCTTTAGACCACACACTTATAGCTCCCAAATTCCCTCAACCTAGGCTTTTATCCATATTCTTTATCTAGACTTTGATTCTTCCAACATCTATTGTGATGGATGCGTATTAGTATTCTCTTAATTAAACTTTATTATTTTATTTTTTTCATTTATATATAGAATTATAAATTTATGCAAAATAATATTCCCTATTTTTTTTATCAAATTATCTATTTTCATTGATTTCTTCCATTTAAACATAAATTAAATGATGAAAATGGATGGGATATAAACACCAATCTAATTTAGGTGGTCCAAGACTTTTTCCCTAAAGATTATTCATTTTATGTCATGCACCATTGTGCCACAATATGGACTTTCCATGTGTTTACTTAAAACTATACTTTTCTTTAATCTAATGTTTATTATTATTATCAGAAATGTCACTATATACATCTTTCTGGGATGGTGGATGATATCTCTAAGTATTAACAATTATTTAGGGGTATTCTAAAAATGACCCTCTACTTAATGAATGTTTGTATGTAAAAAAACTTCTAATTGGACATTTATTATTGACTACATGAGAAAAATACATTGAATTAAATGGATGTTTCTGGTGTGACCTTGTGAGTGATTAACATGAGATTAATATATATCTATCTTGATTAATAAAATGTTAATTATTTTTAAAACATTCTTTAGCTTATATTAAATCCTGACAATCCAATAATCTATATGTGGTAATTTGGAATGGAAACCCGTATAATTTATGATACCCAGACATGACTTATCATATACTTGTGATACATTGGAATGGAATCACATGTACCTATGATACTCAGACATGGAATCCCATATACATGTGATACTTTGAATTGTGGTCCCATGAACTTTTGATACTGGGGAATGGAGACCAATATACATATGATACTTAGTCATGGGACCCATATGATTTTTGATACTTGGGAATGGAATCCAATATACTTGTGCTACTCACGCATGGAGACCCATATGATTTATGATACTTTTGATTGACTTACCATAAACTTGTGATATTCTTTCAAGTCTACATATATTATACACGATATCCAAGCATGGTATCCCTTGGCGCACTACGAGACTCTTACGACAATCCATAGACACATGAGTTACACCTAGGTGCTAGTTGGTATTACTATATGTTTGTGTCTATATATCTCACTACGTAGAAAATACCATATATATATTAATATCAACATATATAGACAAATATTTAGAGATGTCCCATGTTAGGATGATGTAGGTAGTGCCGGCATGGTGTCCCATAAGAACCAGAGTCGACTCATTGAAAGCTATTTTCTTCTTTCATTTTTATTGATTCACACTTCTAATTTTGTAAAAACTGGATGGATTATACTCAATACCATTGGTGGTGGCCAACTGAGTAGATCTCACACCAAATTTAGTCACCGATAAGTATTTGAACAGATCATATTGAATCATGTTGGGATATGGGAATGTTTCCAGTAATTGATGTGATATATTCTATATTAGGATAGAGTATGGGAGTGGAGTACTAATCCCATGCTCTTAGTGCAATAGATGATAGTTTTTTCTTTTTTTTCAGCATGTTTTATATGCACTTACCTCTATATTTAGTGTACCTAACCTTTTGTATAGCATCACCAAATGATAAAAAAATTATAACATTGATTTTGTTTCATCCTATTTATTATATCTGGAGGTTTTATGATTATGTGGTTCATTTTGAATACTATTTCATTTTTTACTATTATTGTATACCATCACATTTCACTATTGTTATGAGCGTACAGTCTCCCCACTATACCATCACAGACCCTCGCTACTAGTGAGAAACCTTTGGCATATGGGTAGGAGAGCATGGGTATATGTATTCAACAGTGTTCAGTAACATATGAGTGAACCAATCTCAAGACATTGCATTTTTTAGATAAATATATAATTTTATACATGTGTTAAAGGAAAATATCTTAATTTCATCATTTTTCTTGTAATTTTTAATGTTAAATAAAATAAATAGTCTAAAAATTATCATTAATATTATTTTATGATATCTAATATTTTTTAAAATTATTTATAATTACTAAAAATACGAATTTATTGGTATATTTTTAAAAATATCAATTATATTCCATTCATTGATCAAATTTGTTTTAATAGTGACTATATTTTCCCATAAATACTACAAAAAATTATTACTGTGGTTGAGGATAAAATGAGGTTTTGTGCATTATATATTCTTGTCTTATTATTAATGTTCCTCATACATATAATTTTTATATGATAAATTTTATTTCATACAGATAATTATTAGGTCCATATCTAATAATTGTTTTTTTATTTTAGGAAACTAGTTAAATTACCTATATAGAAAAAAACTAATTACCATGGTGAAAACTAAAATGGTAAAATTGAGTAAATATAAAGGCTATGCAATAAAATTTTTAGAACATAAATTTTTTCTATTTGGGTGATGGTGGATCAAACATAAACTCCCTCTAATTCATTGTTTATTAATTTTTGGCGTATATTGGTTGAGAGTGAGTTTCTATTATTGAATTATTTTGGGTTCTCAGAAAAATTCAACTCCTCAATTATAAAAGGGAAATCATTCCCCACACATATTCAAACACCTAATGTAATTTGGATTGAAAAACCCCTAAAAATTATAAAAATTATTTAGTTGTTGGTATTCCAAAAAGAAAATCCTCATGGTTATTAAGAAGTGATCAAATGGTGGTTTTTCTAAGATAATTTAATTGTTATGATGAAGTTATTTATTTTTCTTCGTCATTTTAATACAATAAATTATATACTAAATTAAAATATAATAACTCCAATGTATACCATATAATTATATTTTGTTATATTAATGTAATAACTTATACCTATATCCACCTCCAACAAATTGGAAACAAAACCAACAATCAGGTGTACGACAGACTACCACCTCTGGAACTGATGTAACTTGTTTTCCATAAAAAGTTTTCATGCATGGGAATAATTATATATTTACTATATATATAATATTAATTATATAATTATACATTAGGATATATAATATCACATGTACCTTCTTAATTTCTATTCCATTTTAAAATATGAAAGCATCACTCATTTGTACGGAAGACTATCGTATCACGAAACAATGTGATTCGTTTTTCACTTTATCATTACAAGTATGGTAATAAAGATAAATTTAATGAATATATATGATATATATAAATTGATAGTGGATATTAAAAATTAATATATCCCTCAATTTCTTACATTTCCACCAATTAAGAAATGATAATGTCGCTCGTGCATATGTATGACTTACCATCTCCATGAAGAAATGTGATTCATTTTCTTTGCTCAATTTTAAAGAATGGTTCTAAATATGTATCTAGTTGAAAATTAATATTTATAAATTTAATATCATTATAGGTATTATTTGACAATATAATAGAATCATTAATCATAACCTTCATGTTAAAACATGTAGGAGAAACATGGCAGTTAACACCTAAAACAATAGTAACAGTAAAAGATTATTAATAAAAATGTAATACGGTAATAAAAAAATATCATATATGACGTTATAAATATTGAAATGTTTATTTAATAAGTTAATTAAATATTTAAAACCACTATTCATTATGTGACATCTTTTTCAACCAAAATAGAGCGTGAGGTAAATGATTTCCTTTCAATTTCAATTCATTAACCCATATTGTAATGTTATGCACATGATTTCTTTTAAATAGTGAATATTTTTCCAATTTTACATATAATATCATGATTTTTTCATAATTCATGCTATTTTATGTTTAAATTGTAATTAATTCCTTCAATAAGATTTGACATGAAAATTACCTAGTGCTAAATAATTTCAAAAATTAATTTATTTTCATTTGGATAAATTACATCTTCGCTGACTTTGATATTCATAGATTATGTGTGTGTTGAATTTTAATTTCTTTACGGTGTATTTTCATTTTTTCTATGGATTTAAATTTAATCCAAATAGTTTATTCATTGATTAAATCACACATAAATTTTATGATCACTGTATTGGTTGCTCATATCAAAAAATTTTCTTTTGGAAATATTTCATGTTGTTAACCAATATTCAATTAGGAGGTGTAACTAATGCCCCAATGATATTTTATATCATGAATATATTTAAACTAATGGTATTTAATTCATTATTATATGATATTCTTTTCATTTGTTTATAATTCAATAGTTACAATAGTGGTAATATATAAATGATTTAATCCCATTTTAATATAGAGTTTTTGTACTTGATTTTTTATTAAAACAAATTATTTTATCATTTTCTAATAAAAACCTATAAATTAGTTATCCTCTAGTTATACATGAACTTTTCATGTAATATTACCTTTTTACACTCTTTGGTGCATAAAATGATTGAGAATTGTTTTAATAAAATCCTACTTCATTTATCTCTTCGGCCAAAAATCCTTTTTCATTCAAATATATGTTTTATAAAAAATATTACAATTATTTATTAAAGTCATTTATACACATAATTGAATTTAAAAAAATTAAATAGGTTCTTCCTATTGTTTTCTGAAAAATTAACTTTTTTATATTCCTTACAAAAAAATGTGAATTGAATATTTATTTTTAAAAAACACACCGTGAATGAAACCTTCTACTATCATTACCAATCATTTATTTGAATCTTAATTTACATGTTTAAAAGGATATTTTTAAATAATGTAGTTTTCTTAATATTCTATTTTTTTTATTTTGTAATAGTGCTTTTCCAAGTGAGAGGTTTTTTTCTCAAAAATGTTTTTAGATATATTTTTTTGGCATTTCATTACATTAATAACAAAAAACCCTTCATTTTAAATATAATACAAATGATATATGTTGTAATGATACCATGAATAGTATTTATTTATATGGTTTTTGATTAGTTTTACTAGGGGATGTATTGAAATTCTCTTTCTTGATTAATTTTATTATTCATTTACTTTATATTGAAATATTCAATTTCTTATGATCATTAGACATTAAATTTCCCCCCAATATCGATATTATTTATCATGGATATTCTTATTACTTAAACTATATATCATTTATTCATACAATGTTTTATTATGACATTTATATCATTGAATGTGGAAATATTAATATTTCATATTATTTTTTCAACATGGACATTTATTGATATGAAATACTCTTCATGAAATATATAAATCATTTGATATGTGAGGAATGTATTGCACATGATTTTACTGGTGGGGATTAGTTATAAATAGACCCTCAATGCGTTGAAAGTCTCATAAGATTAATCAATTAGATACCCTTATTTTAATGGATTTCTAGTGTATACATACCCATTAGTTAAACAAACATATCATATGTCCTTGATGGTAAATGAATCATTATTCTTAAGATAATGATGTCCAATAATTAAGAATCTACATAATTAATAATTCAGTTGTTAATATCCCTAATATTATTTCATTGATATTACCCATGGATGAATTTTGTTCTCACATTATTGGTTAAATGGAATGTGTGTTCATTTATTTACCTTTCATATTGAATAAGTATTATCTAATAATTATAGATTAGTTGTTGATTAAATGAAATGTTCATTCAAATATTCATCATTCCCTATTAATTATTCCTGGTTGATCATTCTTCATTTACTCATGATAGATTCCACTCTACATAACCTTTACCGAGTATTTTAAATCACTATTATTTTTTCCTTTTACTATGACTATGTGATGTTTTATATGAATGATATAAAAGGATATTCTAGAGAGAATAATTATATTATCAAAAAACATTATGAATTAATTTTCGTGATGAATTGTAATATGGGAATCGTGTGTGTATTTAGTTTACGAATAGTACTAAACTATTTAAAATTTTGGGACATGATCCCTTGTATCTATCACAAATATAACAATGTAGCCACTAAATTTATGATATTAGTGTTAGGGTATTTATAGTTGGTATCAGATATTTGTTTAGTAGAAACCTTTGGAATTAGATCCCGTAAAACCTAGATTTGGGAACTTAACCCTATGATGGACATGGGGGATGCGTATATAAGAACATTATAATGTTTTAGTAAGGTATAGATTACATGGTTTACCTAGAAATACATCACAGTATGGATACTACAAGTGTATGTGTCTCTAGAACAGATGTGCATAGGGAAAATAACTCTACTAATGAAACACTGGTCTTGAGTCAAGATATACCTAGTATATGACAAAGAGTCTTACTATGCACATGCTTTGACACTCTAGGTGTATATGCTTAGGATAATTCAAATTTGAATTATAAACCATTATAAAGGATTGAATAAATGATGAAAATTAATTATTTTGGTTAAACATAAAGTGTTTTGGGATGGTATGTATAATGTTGATCATATGTTTAAATGAATGTATATAATTTTTTAAAATTTAGGTGATGTAACAATATTAACTAAATTTTTGGAAAAAATTTATTAGAATAGAACCCTTTTTTTAATATATGATTTAGTAAAAAGGTTATTTGATGAAAAATACATTAATATTTTATTTTTATAGGTGTATAGGTATTTATAACCTTTAAGATTAATATTATCATTGATGTTAAAGTATTAATAGTCTATTCTGTTTATTTTATTTCATAAAAAAAAGTCATATAAAAAACCCTTAAGGTCAAAAAAATGATTTTATGATTAATGTTATTTTTTAAAATGTTCATCATAAATTTGGAAAAGTTATATTAATTATATATATATATATATATAGTTTTTTAAAAAGTAAAACTAGTATACATGTTGACAACCTATCACATTGAGCAAGGTCGTGGTGCTTTAACCCTTAACTGGAGAGCAATAAGGTTGTGACTCATACCACTGGACTACATGATGTCCTATTTAATATGAAATTGTTTTTACATTAAAAATATTAGGGATAAATATTAAGGTGATTTTTTTAATGTTTAGGCTTAGATATTAATTTATTATAATAACTCGTTCTAGCAATTTTGTTTTTTGTAATTATCTAAAAACAGATATAAACACTTTCCAATAGTTAATTTATATTATGATCAACTAATAGAAATATTTTGTGATTTATAAAAAAACTAATTATGTTAATTTATTAGAATAAGAGATGATGTTTAATTTGATCAAAACAAAACTAAAGAATAAAATTGTTCATATAAAACAAAAATATATCATTTAATTATATTTCTTTATATTTATAGAATAAAACAATTCCTCAACATATGGAAAAGGATAATGGAACAAAAAATTTATTCAATTTCATTCATATCAGATAAATATATGTTCATTTAACTCATCATATATTTATTATTTTTTGGTTGTTAACTTTCTCTTTACCAATCTCTTTCTAATGATCAATTATCTCCATCACTCTCTATAAGTATTTATGTTTTTCTTTCTGGTGTATATCATCACATCCCGCCAATGTTCTCTTACAAGGAAACCTTGTTATTTTTTATAGTTTATGAACATGTTATTTCCCATTCTATATATTTTTAAGTATTTTATTCAATCCATTTAAAAATGTGGGTTTTCAATAAGGGAATTTGGAAATATCAAACCCCTGATTTACACGTTCAAGTTCATATTACAAGGATGATATTTATTGTAGATGGGGAAAATGTAAAACACAAAGAATATATTGAATAATTATTTTAAATAAATTTAACTTCTTTTATATCTTGTATTAAATTCAAAAATAATAATTTAAAATAATAACATTGTGTTCGATAGTGTATACAACATGGAGCACTGAGCTTAAACGACCTGAAATACAAATTATTTAAAAATGTTTGTTATGACCTACCTATTAAATTGTAAGGTATAAATAGGATTAACTAATTTAAAAAAATATATATTAAGTTATTACACAATTAAAATTTATAAATAAATTGTTCATAATTAATCACTCAACCTTTTATAAATATACATTATTTTATAAATAATATGTTTTCTTAAAAAAAATTGTTTATTTTTGTGAGAAATTATTATAAATAATTATTTAAAAATATAGAATTGGTATTTAGTAATTTTAACTAAATTATTGATAAAATCATTTAAAAATATTCTAAGAATGATTTTTTTGTACTTTTTTGAAACAATTAATTTTTCATCAAATAGTGAAAAATACTAGATTGTTTTGAAGATTTATTTTTTATTAAGAGAATTTGAAGGTTAAATTTTGTTATAAATTTATTTTAAAATGAAAATTAGTTATATAATATTAAATTTAATAAAACTTATGTTAATTGGGAAAATCTCATGTTTTATTTTTATATTAAAACATTTTATACTTATGAGATTTTTTTTGGAAAATCACATTTTCATCACATCTACAAGTTACTTTTTAAAATAAATTATTTGAAAACATATTAATGGAATTTATAAAAATGTATTATATATTTTTAAAAAGATTAATTTATATTACATAATAAGTTCCAACTATTTTTTGGACTTAATAAATAGTTAAAACACTAAAAATTAATTACCACGATTAAGGTTAAAATCAATTTACAAAGGGGTTGAACTAAAATAAAAAGTGTTAAAAATGACTTAAAACCTTTATAATTTTTATTTTATAGTAATATTTTTACCCATATAACCTTATTACCAATTTTCAGAAATTTTGGGACACATGTCCATGAAATTGAGCAATATAATAATTTCAGTAATGAAAAATACTAAATGTAACCCTCTTGCTTTTAAATTTTAATAAGTGATTATATATGTAAAAAATAAAGTTATCTATTAATTTTTATGGTAATTATATGATTAATGAAATCATGTTCATTTGAGTAATTTATTTAATATTTTAAATAATTATATAATTATCTTAAATTCTTATGAAACATTGACATAGTAATTATTTAAGTAATAGAAAAATAATAGAACTGATTATAAAAATTAAAAAATTAAAAAAAGAGAATTATTTTTTCTACATGATTTTTTTAGATATTTATATAAATTTATACTGGATCAGAAAGAATAAATTCAAATTCCATCACTATCTTGATATTTATAAAAGTTGAATTAAATAAGTAGTGTCAAAATTGACATTAATATAATTTTTATAAAAAAAATATTTTAATAAATGATTTTAAATTCATAGAAAACCAATAGTATGCCAAGTGATTGGTATATATTTAAAAATATCTACCATATTCCAATCATGGAAAAATTTTCCTTTTTGACAAGCTATATTTACCCCTAATTATTAGAAAACATAATAACCACAATTAAGTTTAAAATGAGGGTTTTCTTGTTACATGAGATTGTGTTAAAACTAATTTTCTACCAAAATATAATTTTTATTTTATTAATAGAGATTTATATTTATAAAATTTCAGTAAAAATTATCTATTACATATTATTTTATTTTTAGCTCAATGGGAAAATTACTAAGTTAGAAAAAAATACTATTTACCATTATCAAAACTAAAATGGTAAAAGTGAGTAAAAGAAATTATAATGAATAACAGGTTTAAAATTTTTTTTTGTTAAAGATGTTTCCCAACAATATATTGACCAAAAAAATTATTTATAGGTTTTTTGAGGGACTTGGTGTGAGAGTGACATCCAATTATTGAATAGTTTTATGAAAATGTGACTCCTCCTCAATCATAAAAGGGATCTCCATCCGCTCACTTACTCACACATGTCAAGACATTTGGTTTGAAAAAACCTACCATAATCTCTCCCCAAAATCCTCATCCAAATTCTAGAGGATTGTTTCTTCCCAAATGACCAACCCTAGGGTCTTTAAGAATAGATCCAAAGGAGGTTTCTCTTGGGGAAGGTAATCATCTTAACAAAGCTATTTCGTTTTTCTTTATTCATTTACAACCTTCAATTATGTACTAAAAATTTCAATATAACAAAACGAATTTCTATCATATAATTATATGTAATAATGTTTAGGGAATAACCTATATCAATCATTACTTCAATTAAATTGGATACAAAAACATAAATCATGTATATGGTAGGCTACAACCTCACAAACCAACGTAACTCATTTTCCATAATAAACATTCATGGTTGTATATAATAATGGATTTAGTGTATATATATAATTTTTATTATATAATTTTTATTATTTAATTATAATATATTTTATCGCTCTGACGTTCCACTCTTAAATATATGATAACTTCGGTCATGCATTTGGTGGATTCCCACCCAATGAACTGATGTGATTCATTTTCCACATATGATTTAATTGGTTGGTAATAAGGAAAATTTAATAAATATATACTATATATATGAAACGATATTTATTTTATAAAATTAATCTATCAAAAACTTTCTTACCCTTCCACCCATTAAGAAATGATATTGTCGATCGTGAATATGTACAACTTACCATATCCATGAAGTGATACGATACATTTTCTATGTAAAATTTTCAAAGATAGTTTTAAATATGTTTCTAGGAATAAAAATAATAATTATAAAATTAATATAATTTTTATATTATGAAATATATAATATTCTCATGGATTGGAACTTTCATATTAAAACGTGCAAGACAAAACAAGGTAGTAAACACACACAAAAATAGTAATAATGTATGATTATTAAAAAACGAGTTATAAGATGTTATAAAATGATATTATATGAGATTATAAATACTAAACTTGGTTTTTATGTTAATAACTTGTTTAAGACCACTATACATAAGGTTAAAATGTGCTCAACAAAAAGAAAGTGTTGGGTAAGGGATTTTGTCTAAATTTTCTTTCATTGAGGCATATTATAATTTTATGCCCCGAATTTATTTTATATAGTTTATCTACAAAACCATATAAATTTAATATCATGAATTTTTCATACATCATGTTATATTATGTTTAAATTATAATTAGTTCATCTAAGGGGATTTCACTTGATAAATACAATGTTGAAAAGAATTTCATTACTCAATTTCATTTCATTGGGTTATATAAATTCTTAGTTGGGTTTGATATTATTAGATTATTTATGTAATGATTTACTATTAAATTTTATTGTATTTAATATTTTTTATATGTATATAAATTTTATAAAAATATTAAATTCATTGGTTAATTCTCACTTCACCATTTTGATCATTGTAAGGATTGTTGGTCTCAAATTGTCTTCCTTGGAACATATTTCATGTTTTAAACCTATCTTTATTTACGAGGTGTATCTATTGAACCTTTTATATGTTATATAAATAATATAATTATTTTTATTATATTTAATGTTTGATTTTATATTATTCCTTTCATGATATTTGTGATTCAAAAGTTACCAAAGTGGTAAGAAATTTATCATTCAATTTAATTTTAATCAGGATTGTTTATAATTCAATTTCCATTAAAAGAAAGTATTTTATAATTGTATAATAAACACCATTAATTTTATTCTCCTATATATATTCATTAAGTGTTCATGTAGTGGTAACATTTAACATTATTTTTTTACATTAAATTATTGATAAAATATTTCTAATAAACTTCAGTTCTATGTTTGGTCAGAAATACTACATCTTCCAAATCTATTATTTTTAAAAACGTATTATTTCTTTACTATGATTTTTAATTTCATTTCTATATAATGTTTTTTACTAAATGTTTTAAATGTAATTGTTAGGTCCCAAAAGGTTTCAAGATACCCTACGAGGTGGGGGGGGGGATTAGGGTATGGATAGAATTTCGTAAATTCTTCAAGACCCAATAGATCATGACCTCTTTTTTGTGATGGTCAATTTTTTTTCACTTAAATGTTAATGTTGATCTTTTTATTTCTTTGTTTATCTCATGATTATTCTCTGAATGTTGTTTAGGAAGGCAATCACAAGGTTGCATCAATGTTTACTTGGTTCACCCTCATCGAGCTACATCCAAGGAGAATACAATTGTGATATGTCGATTATACCAAATTAACTAAGTCTTACTACCAATAATGATAGTCAGGCTAGATCAAATCTCTGCCCAAGATCACTAACTTTACATTGTTTACGGTTTTCTCACTACATTCCCAAGGGTCAATCCCTATGTCTCTTCCTCTGGCTCACTACTAGTGTGAAGGATCACTATCTTCCTATTCATTCACTCACTACTCTTAGAAGGGACCCACTCATAGTTTATAGACATGTAGGTCGGACACATTTTATGGATATTTAGGTCCCTTAATTGTCTCTAATTAATATATTTACTGTTTTATATGGATTCTTTTTTGAAGTTCCACTTTAATCCAATAGATGAATTCATCATTTCCATAGAAGTACTGGGAAATTATTTCTGAAGCACTTTGGAAATACTTACTGCCTTAATGAAGCTCATCTTTCTCAAATCTCAAACTGCCTTGTAAAACTCATGCCTTTCACGAAGCTCACTCCTCATTTATAAAGTACACCTCTTTTTCAAATCATAACAAGTATTCGTGAAGCTCTTTCTTTTCATGAATATTACACAGCCTTTGTGAATTCCATTACATTAATGATGCTCAGAATATTCGATTTGCATTTATAGCCTTTATAAACAGTTTTACATGAAACTCCATCGTTAACCACTTTCACGATGCTCAGAAAATATGGTTACCTTATATACTTCACGAATGTCTTCAAATAACACCTTTACGAACCACTTATGGGACCCACCTTCATGATGCCAAAGACTTAAAATTATTCTTTAATCTCTCTCTTTCTTCTGAAGGGGGTAGAGGCCTATTTATAGGTGTTCCACCTATTCTAGAGCCTTCTAGGCCACGTCAGCAACATTTATAAAAGCTATTTAACTTCAATCATGGCCCTCCTCTTTTTTGAAAAGATATACATAAATTCCCTATTCGTGATTCTTGTCATAAACGTGGAGTGTTCCGTCAAAAACATATGTTGTGTCAAAACCCTTCACTGTTCTATGATTCTCCATTCATGATGGTCATCTACATTATTATTCATGATTCTCATCTCTATTCAAAGAGATCACCACCAGGAATTCTTTAATTCTTTGTGAAAAAATCTTTATGAAGCACATATTTTCAAAATCAATACTGTTACTATATTTTAATATGGCCTTTAAGAAAATTCACTATTCACAATGAAATCCAAACTCTAAATTTTAGACCCAAAAAAACTGGGAAACACTGGGAAATTGTGAAACCATAAACATATTCATTCAGAAAACACCATCCATACCGATTCTTGGTCATACAACTTTTTCAATAAACAAAATCACACCCAAAACATGCCAAGAGGGAAACTTGAGGGATTTTTTCCCAAAAATATCCCCCTTTGGGTTTTTGACAGCACTTTCATAATTTTATATTAAAGATTCTTCCAACTTCTACCATCATTCTCCTATTTCGATTAATATATTGATCAAGGATTTACTCAATACATACTCTAATAATATATGAGCCATCTACTGCGTGAGAAACAAAATTATAATGAAAAGTTCATCAATGAATCCCTTCATTCCATTCCAACACCACTCTTCTTATTTCAACACTAACCTCTACTATCTTGATATGTATCCTTTGATCGATCATGTATAACATTGTTAAATTTAGTACTTTCCATACATCACTACTCCCCCTAACAACTTAAAATCCCCCTATATCGTTGCCCCCCTAGTATCATCTAAACATGTCTTGACTAATACATTTTCTCCCTATTAATAGAATTAATTATCCCCCTTTTTAAATGATCCAGAAAGCCATTAATTTAGGTCTTTAATAGTCTAAAGAACACATATTATCACATTTTGGAAAACACACCACACCTCAGGGAGAAGGGGTGGTCCCATATCAACACTTTTTCATGTTAAGGGAGTCAAATAAACTCCTAGTTCTAGTCAATTCATCTCAAATGCTTCTTTGGGTAAGGCCTTTTTCAGAATGTCTAAAACATATTGTTCTATAGGAACATAATCCTACTTCACAATCCCTTTCAACATTTTTTCTTTGATAAAATGATACTTGATTTTAATCTGAATTTTCATTGAGTGAGGGAATATATAGTTTATAAGATTTATAACACTTGATTTATCATAATTGGTTCTGATCAGATAATTTACATCAACACCCATATCATCAATCTTCTGCTTCGTCCAAAGTAATTGTGTGCATGCTTGAGTGGCCAATATATACTCTACTTTTTTGGTGCTCAATGAAATTATATATTTTTTTATTAGATAAGAAATACAAAATCCACCAATATAAAAAGAACCACCTAATGTTGATTTCATGTCATCTGTTGAACCAGCCATATATGCATCTGTATATCCCACTAACTCTGACTGAGATTTATCATTATACCTTAAAGTAAAATCTATAGATCCCTTGATATAACACATTATTCTTTTCACTATAATCATTTGTATTTCCTAGGTATTACATTGATACTATGATACTTGACATGTTGAAAAAACAATATTTGGTCATGTCATTGTTAAGTGCAATAGACATCCAATGATCTAAATGTATTCTGTGACATTGACCGTTTTGGCTTCATCATGTCGAGATTGTTTCATCTTGGTAGATACTAGATTCCTCATCTCAATGGAATTATCCATTTCAAACCATCTCAAAACTTACATGGAATATTTACACTGAGAAATGAATGTGCCCTTATTTCGTTGTGTCTTCTATAAACCAAAGAAAAACATTTGTTTAACAATCATTGACATTTCAAACTCACATTTCATGAATTCGGAAAACTGTCTTCATGTGCTTCATATGATACAAAAAATATTATTTCATCAATATATATCATCAACAAAAACCATTTATTACTATCTTATATATATATATACTAATCAACTCCACCCTGCTGAAAATCATGATTTTTCAAAAACTGATCTAGCCATGAATACCATGCTCTTAGTGCCAGATAGTATAAATCCTTCTTCATTTGAAAAACTCAATCCTAATATTCATAAATAAGAAACCCATATGGATACACAATGTAAAATTATTATTCCCAAACCCAATTCGTAAATGCTGACTTGATGTCCATCTAAAAAACCTTGAACTTTCATTTCACTTCTATGGCCAAGAACGATCCAATTGTCTCTATCCTTTCAACAGGTGAAAATGTTTCATCAACATAAACACCATGTACCCAGGTGTACCCTTTGAACACTAGTCATTATTTATTTCAAATCCCAACACCATCCTCATTCATTTTTTTGTGAAAGACCCATTTTTTAAGGATGAAATTCTTTTATGTAAGTCTTGAAACAATATCCTATGTTTGATTCATCACAACATGATCAAGATATTCATTCATATCCTGAAGCGAATTAATCTCTAGTTTATTCCTCCTCTTCCTTTTCAGTATCTTCTTATGAAATGATTTTTTCCACATCAACTCCCACTATGTTTCTTTCCTCCTTAACATTATCATCAGGAAACTGTATACTATGGTTTTTAATATTCTGATCACTCTCTGCTATACTGAAATCATTTCATTCAACTACTTTCCCAAAATCTTGTTAAACCATTTCAAATATTCTCTCATAGCTTTTTGGTATCATGAAAATAGTCATCAAATACCATTTTGTTATAACAAATTATTTAATTTTGAAATGAATGAGTTTTTTAGATTCTCCACCAATAGGTCTTCTTGATGTGAGAAATCATAAATTTTCAGCATTTTATCCGATTGAGAACATGCATTTGATTAGAAGAAAAAATTATACCACAATGATATGAAATTCTTCTAGTTGTTAGGAAAACTGTTTAGAACCAACACATTCTTCTTCTCCTGTATCATTTCTTCACAAGTTACACATTTCAATGAGCCTTAAACAAAACCCCTAATCCTAATAAGTTGAAACTAAGTGTAGGAAACAAGATATAATGTTAATAAAACAATCACTATCCATTACACTAAACTAATTTCACATATCTCATCCAATAATATGATATAAAGTCCATTCATGAAATTATTCTAGATTTCTTCCTTAACTATGGTAATTTATTTAAATCAGATGGCATTCTAGAGCACATCACATTACCATTTTGCATCTATTGATGTCACATACCCTTAGATCGTATATCATGTTGTACCTAAAATAGTTGAGCATCTATAAATATAATATATACAAATTGGGATAGGAGTTTCTATAGAATCCTCAAGAATGTGATTGTGGTTGATCCTGATGTATCAATCCTTTGATACTTTCTTGCAAATAATTTTACTATTTATGTTCTTTTTTCAGCAGCCCATCCCACCTTAACTATTCTGGACATATGACTAAAAATTATTTACCATTATTTTTAGCCTTCTTCAGATGAGTAGATTCTATAGACTTTTACCTTTTCACAATTTGGGGTCCAAACCCACTAGTACTAATTTCCTCCATTGATTTTCCTCTAAACTTCCATTTATCATAATTTTTTTAGTGAGAGTAAATCTTTCCACTGACCATCTTCTATTAATTATTCCCCTATTTGAGGTTCCTTTCTCCTTTATTCAATTCTATCCTTGTGAATCATGACAGATTGGGAGAAAATCGTTATTAATTTTTCTTTTTTCTTTTATTCATGTCTCGATACTATTTGTTGAAGCTGGTGGGTTCTTCACTAAACGTACATTCTTCTTACTCACAACTAGAGTAGCTCCTCTATATTTCTTTTAGGTTTTTAAGCATTATTTCCCAAAGAGTTTTTTTGAGTGTAGAAGAGGGGGTTTTTGATAAATGTTTCATTCAAATATTTGTTATTTCCATGTGGCTGTAAAACAATTTTTTAACTTATAATTATATCATACTATATATTATTTTTTTATACATTTCCAGACTTTGGGATCTTCTCTCATGTTCTATTTTCTTCCCTTATTTCTTCCTACTATAATATATTTCCAAATACTGGTGATAAAAACATATATAACATCTCCCAATAAAAACATACCTCATGTTATCATTTTATGATTGATATGTTGATGCATTCATATTTCTTCTTCTTCTTCTTCCGACATTGATTTCTTGGGAATCATAACACGAACTCATTGTGTGTCCCATTTTTCCAAAATAATATCATATAATGGTTTCTTTCTTCTAAGATTTGTTCTTTTCATAATTTTCAAGAGGCTTCTATTTATTCTCAGATATTTAAATACTTCTTCCTTCATAGTATGAAATATATTCCAATGACTCATAATAAAAGCTTCAAGTATGACCATGTGTTCCTCGAAAATTTAATATGTTATCAATTACTTCTATAAAAACATTTTTAGGTCTCTCTCTAACACATATTGGGTTTTTTCTTACCAAATGAACTTTTCTCATCTCTCTCCCTATCATGCATTAGAGGGGGATCATCATATCCAATAGTAGATTTAACGAACCTGTATGGTCTATGAAATGAGAATATATGTTCTTGTTTTTCATTAGAAATAGAAAATTTTCTTTTTACTTAAACATAACATGCCAAAGGATAGTCAAATAGTATGTGAAAGACATCCTACCTTTTAATATTTCTTTTGGGAATGGATTTCTCCACATCTTTCATCACTGATTATAGATCTTCTCCCAACTATTGAATCATCATATCCCTTGATTCATGATGAGAATTATGTTCCATATTTAGATTCTTCCCTCTAATCATCTCATCTTCCAATTCACGGGTGATCTTATCCACCATCTCACAAGGCTCTTTTTTTATGTATTTCTTGAGAAAAAAGATCAGAACAACATGTATTCTCTTGTTATAGCCGTTTTTTGTTCTCAATTAGTTAAAAAAAATGTGTTGTAAAATCCTCATTTCATGATTTTAGATTCTTTATTTTATCTAACATCACATTTTCAACATATTATCATCATTTGGTTTTTCTATCTTTACAGATCTCTTTTGAGGTTATTCAGCTCAGTAATCATTATTCTCCTTCAGGTCAGTGCCCACATCAATAAGACTTTGATTTAAGCGTCTTAGCTTGTAGACCTCAATTTCTAGTGCTTGGATATCTTTAAATGTAATCTGTTCATACAATTTTTGATCCAATTCCATTGTTTCATAGATAGATTCCACTTTTAGCCTTACTAAAATTTTATCACCATAGGTTGTTTCAACATAACTTTGAATGTCAATTTCATTACTCATTCTTATAACATCATTGAGTTATTTTGTATTTTCTCTATATGATTCATCCAAACCATTATTTAGTAAAATATTTTATTCCTTAAATTAATTCAATATTTTTATTTAAAAAATTAAACACTACATAATACCACCTAACTTCGGCTTATTCTTTTAAGATCTTTGCTTTACCATGGAAGACCAGGAAAAGATCATACTGAATCATTGACCTCAAAAAGAGAATGAACCAAGTCATAGAATAGAAATCTAATAAAAGGAACCTTCTCTTGGATACTAATTGTTATTTCCAAAAAGGATCTTAGATAGACTAGGATGGGGGTGGATTAGTGTATAAATAATATTTCCTAAATTCTACATTCCCCAACAGATCATGACCTATTTATTATATGGGTTACTTTTTTCAATTAAATTATAAATATGATCTCATTATGTCCTTCTTTATCAGATTATTATGCTCTAAATTTTGTGTAAAAATGAAATCATAAGGACACATTGTTTTTTACTTGGTTCCCCCTAACTGGGCTACATACAAGGAGCATACAATGGTGATGTGCTGATTGTACCAAATTCACTAAGGCTTGCTTCCAATAACGATGTTCATGCTAGATCACTTCTATGCTTAAGCTCATTACTATTATAGGGTTTAGGGTTTTCTCACTATTTTACCATGTTCACTCCCTATGTATCATCCTCTGGCTCACTTCCGGTAGGAAGGATAATTGTCTTCCTCTTCCTTCCCTCAATGCTCTTGGAGGGGATCCACACATAGTTTATGGACATGTAGATCGAACATAGTTTATGGAGTTGGAGGTACCTTAATTACCTCTAATAAATACATAGTTAGTTGTAAATGGATTCTATGTTGAAGTTAAACATTCATCTGATAGATGTATACCATTTTACCACAGAAGTATTTGTCAGTTCCTTCCAAACCATTTCACAATGCTTACTACCTCCACAATGCTCCACATTCACAAAGCTCAAAATATCGTCACTAAGCTCTTGGATTTCATGAATATCACTCATCCTTCGTTAAGAACACCTCTTTTGTGAATCTCAACTAGCCTTCATGAATATTATTACTTTTAAGAAGCTTACTTAGCCTTTGAAAATTCCATTACATTCATGATGCCCAAAATATTAAGTTGGCATTTACAACCTTCACGAACTTCTTCATATGGAACTACTTCATGAACATCTTTCACGATGCTCAGAACATTTGGTTGGCGTATAGCCCTTGAAAATTTATTTACAAAACACCTTTGAAAACCACCTTATTGACCCACCATTTTGAACCCAGAGACTTATAATTCTCTTTTTGTCTCACTATTGCTTATAAAGGGGGTAGAGGCCTATTTGTAGGCATTCTATCGATTCCAGAACCTTATGAGCCAAATGAACACCATTTCACGAATCACCTTCATTTCCTTCATAGGGATACCCTTTTTGTGAATCTCCATAGAAAATTCCCATTTTTGATGATTATTGTAATCATGGAGCATTCTATCAAAACACTCTAAAGTGTCAGAAACCTTTGTAGCGTCGTGATGCTCCATTCAAAATTTTCCTGTCCTTTTCCATTTATGATGCTTGTCTCTATTCGTGGAGATCACGGCCAAAATTATTTGATCCTTCACGAAAAACTCTTCATGAAGTCCATCTTCATGAAATTCATGTTTTCACCATATTTTTATATGGAATTCAAGAAAATCAACTTTTCTTGATGATATCGGAACTCCAAATTTTGGACCCCAAATATTTTTAAAACAATGGGAAACTACTATCACGACCCAATCATGGGAGTCTTGTCCCACACCAGCAAGAACATAAAAGCTGCGGTTTATCTGGTTAGTCCCTATCTAAGAGATGGGAGTCACCCCGACAAAGAGGAGGATGGTGCGTGTCATCCTTGACACCACTGGTTGGGAGTTGGGGCCACTCTCATGATGAGTCCATGGCAGGACGAAACCGGTGAACCTCACATATGAAGAGTTGGACGACTGAACCCCACCCCCCTTGATGGGGGCTGGGGTGCCGCACAGGCGAACTGTTGTGTTGAGACGCTCAGTCTGTGACAAGTGGTATCAGAGGGAATGTGCCTCGTGGTGTTGCGGAATGCTTCCAGACGGACCTGGGTGGTGGGAGCGGAGTCCCGGGGTGTCATGTGGAGGTGACACAACATAGACGGTCGTGCTTGCGAGATGTCCGATGCAGAGATGCCACTATGAAAGGTCGGTCTCGTGGAGGTAGTTTTCGAACCTGAGAGAGAGGGTGGACCACAGTGGTTTGTGACCCAGAGAGTGGGTGGGCCATTGATGCCAACGACAAGGAAGGAGTGTCCCCTGAGGCCATGCTTGGTAACTGGTTAGTTGGAAGCAGTCGCAGACACACAGAAGGCCACGATCCTGCATTAACAAGGGTGTGCTTGGAATGGTGGTGGGAGAATGTCACGACCCAATCATGGGGGTCCTGTCCCACACAAGCAAGAACATCAAAGCAGCGTTTTATCTGGTTAGTCCCTATCTAAGAGATGGGAGTCGACCCGACAAAGAGGAGGATGGTGCGTGCCAACCTTGACACCACTGGTTGGGAGTTGGGGCCACTCTCATGATGAGTCCATGGCAGGAAGAAACCAGTGAACCTCACATATGAAGACCTGGACGGTTGAACACCGTCCGCCTTGGAGGGGGGTGGGGTGCCGCACGGGCGAACTGCTGTGCTGAGATGCTCATCCCGTGACACTACGCCACCTTAAACACATGCTTTTGGTAAACACCAACCATATCTAATTGTGGTCATATGGTATTTTCAACAAACAAAATCACACCCAAAACATGCCAATTGGACACCTTGAGGGGTTTTTCCAAATATGAATCTTCATGTCATCTTCCAAAATATAAAATTTTGACTTTTCTTACACAAATATGGATGTAATATTTGTTTTTAACATAGTTGACATGAAAGATACCTTTTTATATCATTACCAATCACTTATTTGTAACAT
Source organism: Viscum album (assembly GCA_963277665.1). Classification (NCBI taxonomy): domain Eukaryota; kingdom Viridiplantae; phylum Streptophyta; class Magnoliopsida; order Santalales; family Viscaceae; genus Viscum; species Viscum album. The sequence goes on along the minus strand of OY728119.1, from coordinate 613,163,220 downwards.
AATTTATAGGTTTAAATTTTTATTTTCACATAAAATTGTGTTACTAATATTAAGTAATTTTTAAGTTTTCAAATTCATTTTATAAGTGAAAATGATATTTTCCTCAGGAATATGTTTAAGGATATTTTAAGCTATTTAAATTCTTCAATGACAGAACCCCTTTATTTTACATATAATCCACTTAGGATATTTTGTATTGATTCAATACTTATTCTTTCTTCGGATGGTTTACAATTATTTTTACCTGGTAAAGTATTCAACTTCTCTTTCTGGATTAATTTTTGTAATCATTAACATTCCTTTCAAATATTCACTTTCTTATGATCATTGAAAATTAAATTTTCCCTAAATATCTATATTATTAGCCATTTATATTCTTATTACATAAATCATATATTATTTCTATATAAAATATTATAATTTTAAAGTTATACTATTAAGTAGGGAATATTGATATTATGTATTATTTATTCAATATATACATTTATTGATAATTCATATTATTTAGGAATTAAATTTATCATTCGATATATGATGAATAAATTTGGTACATAGTAATTTGTGCGGCTCAGTTATAGATATCATGTCAATGAATCTATAATCTCATTAGGTGAATCAGTTGGAAATCTATATTTAAATGTACAGTGACCAGGAATTTAAATTAATTAATTATACATGAATCCCTAACAAATATAATATTCAAAAATGGAATTTTCTTTTTATATTTTGTGTAAATTAAATTAGGTACATATTAAATGAATTATATAAGGATAACACGACCTTTAAAAACCTATTAATTCAAAATAGTTCTTTTTCATTAATAAATTTTTGGGGTATGAGTTGGTCCCAAATCATACTCGGATCTTTTTGGTATTAGGATAACATTAACAAAAACATTATTCAATTATTTTGGGAGACTCCATTGTTAATCAATGTAAAATAATCTCACTATAATTAATCACCAAGCAACAACATCAAATAAACAGGGTTATCAAAAGGTTGAGAAAGGGAAATAAACATATGAAATACATAGTATGATAGAATGTGTCTTATGAATAAGGCATGGTCATATAAGTATTAGGAATAACATAATAGAAAAAAATGAATCATTATAAGGAAATGTTTCTATAATATAAAAATAATACATTTGTATAAATTTGGAATAAATAATTGTATATCACAATCTATGAATCATAATGGAACATGATCCATGACATAATAACATTTAAATAAGTCATGTATTTTTGAAATATAAAAGATAATATTAAAAATCATCACCTTAGTAGTCAAGGATCTTTTCTAGGACTATCATAATGGAATTGGTTTAGTCTCAAAACAATTGTATTAGTCATGGTTAACACTCAAGACTATCATAGTGGAATGAGTTCACTCCCCAAAACATTGTATTGGTCTTGGATCACTCACAAGACTATCACAGTGGAATGTTTTTACACCCGAAACAATTATAATAGTCAATGTTCACCCTCAATACTATTATATTAGAATAGATTGACTCCCCAAACTATTATATTAGTAATGTTTCATTCTGAATACTATCATGGAGGAAAATGTCACTCAATGTACTAGGTTAACTCCACATGACAGTCCTATTTATCTCATGTGATATCATTATTTACCTAATTAATAGATTAAAAAATCATTTCATCAGTAACCCATGGAAATTATGGAATGGGTTTAATATCAAAATCATTGCATACAATTTCTTAAATAATTGAAAGTAAAATAATTTTTACCCCTCAAAAAGGGATTATGGGTTTTATACATGTTAATACCTGATTTAATAATTCAATATTACATTTATTTTTATACCCGTAGAAGAAATTTGGGTATTCATAATATGAGAATTTCTCATGTACAGAAGATAAATTTCAAGAAATGAATTCTACAGCATGGTGGTATTCATTTTGGATTATGAAAAGGGAATTAAGTAAGGAAATGGAGGTATTACATTTTTAAAACAATATTTTTGTAGTATATGGAAAGAATAAAATAAATAAAAAGAATGTAGTTGGAATCATAGAAGACACATAATAAGGATATACATGAATGAAAAAGGATTGGAGGAGAAATCCCTTACTTTGGCATAGTAACGGCTTAAGAATAGGATATAATGAGAGAGGATAAATGATATATAATCATTATAACATAAATTGGGCATTAAAGGGATATTTATATTGAAAAAGATGTCAAATTTAGACTTAAAAGGATAAATACAAATAAGAAACATGAATTTAATAGAAGAGATAGATCATGTACAAAATTTTCTACATAATAACATACATAAACATGAATAAGAAAATGAATAATGGGAGGGATTTTAGGTCTACCATAGATAAAAAATACTTGGGAATTTTAGGGAAGATAAAAATTTCACTGAAATAATTAATCTTTTACATTTAGTTAACTCATAAAAAGGAATCACTTGAATGAAAAATAAGAAGATGAGAATTTCATTTACATTTAATAGAATCTTTCTAAAACATTTATGGGGAAACTTTATGACCTAGGAGAAAGCATGGGAAAACCATGTGGATATTTATAGATGGTCAATGGGTATAAATTTATGGCTTATCAATTTTGAGTGGAGAGGAGTGGAGAAAGTGGGAAATTATACATGAGGTTGGGTGGGTTTAATGTGATTTAATATCAGTTATTTAACTATATAATCCCAAAACATGTGAGATCAATAAATTACAGCCATTTTTCTAGACCGCTAAAGACTGGGATAGGGTTTATGGACGTTTAAGAAATTTATAGATCCAAATACAACTTACAAATCACAAAATTAATGGACACTAATAAAAAATGGTTATTATCTTTAATGTTACCACCTTTGGTTCCATAGTACATAATAGAAATTTGTTAATTAACACAAAAATTAATAAAATAATTTTCAAACTTATTGAATTATATTTTGACTCAATAAAATAATCAATAAATATTTATTCATTATTATATAATAATGATATCATAAAATCGTCATGATTTTTAAAGCAGTTATTTTCACACTTTCACTAAAAAAATAAACGTTCTCCAAAAGTCCCCAAAAATAACAGTAATCTAATTTTTTTGTTATGAGTTGAAAAAATAAGTTTAATTAATAAAAAAATTATTTATATATTATATTCTTATTTTTAAAAAATAAATAATTATTTTTACGAAAATAAACCATTTAATAGAAAAATCAATATTCAAACCATTATAAAAATTACATTATGACTAATTAAAATATATTATTATTTAAAAATCATTTTATGATATTATTCATGAAATATATTTCCATTTAATACTTAAAAATCATATTTTATTAGACAGTGTTTATATTCTCAGAAAATAATAATATTTTGATTATATCATTAAATAACTAGATTATCATTAAATAACTAGATGATCATTAAAATGCATCTACATAACCAATAAAAATAATGACCAACTGTTTTATTGAAAAAATGATCATAATATTGATTGACCATATTCGTTAACAAACAAAATGTTACTTGATCATATTTACCTATAAATTCACCATAGTTATTACACTTCATCTTTCACATTGATTCTATCAAGGTTCTACATCATTCTTAGAATAAATTTTGTATTAATAACTATATGTTTCTTTTCTATAGTGCAGTTCATGGGTGGAATGAATCTAGTTGACTATGGTGACCTAAATTTTTATATCTTACATTATTTATTATTTTTTTACTATTCATATTATAATAATTTTATTTTTAATAAGAAGTTTTTAGACTAAATGTAATGTTCTTAAATAAAAGAATAAAGTGTTATTTGTTTTCTACAATGGGTTTTTATCCTTTTACAATCCCTCGTGGAAAAATATATTCTCTTATTATGATGTAAAAAAATATCATATAATATAAATTTTATTCTAGGTGCATTGATTATAAAACAAAATAAAAAGTTACTGAGAGAAAAAGAAATATTGTTAAAAGAAACGTATTCAGGTTGTTACATTCTTTCACATTAATAAATTTGCATCCACATAATTTTCTATTATATATTGATAACAATAATTTTAAAAAAATTATGGAATTTTTCAATGTTCTGAATATTTAATTCTTCCTTAACCAATAATTCCACAACTACAATATAGAAGTGGTCAATTATATGGTGATGCTTTCTTCCCTGAAATATATTATATAATTGATATTTTGAAATCATATCATAAAAAATCCATGAACAATGGATTTTTTTGAAAAGTTAACAGGATTTGGATTGATAAAATAGTTTCTTTTAGGTGAGATAAATATTTTAAAAACGTTCAAAATAATTAAAACTAGAATTTTTAATAATATTGATTTTTAAATCATCTAGAAAGGATAAAACTTTTGTACAATATTTCATTACATCCATATAATAAGTGATCTATTGAAAAGGAGAACATAAAATATCTAATTAATTTACTATAACTAAATTATAACATGTAAAATAAGATCTAATTTTTATTCATTGACTAAAATAAAAACATAAATATTAATAATGTTACATTTAATAAAAATAAATTCTACTAAATGAGGAATAATATGATTTATATGAACTATTTTACTATAAAAACTGACAAGTGATTTAATAATCATAATTTTTTTACCTATAATTATATAATCTTATTTCATTTCGGAATTAAAAGTTTTCAGAAAGTATCCCACTTAAACAAGACTGAAAAAGAGAAATAGAAATCATGTGTAGTGGATTATAATTATCATTGGGTAGTCCCAATATAGTTCCCTTTGTTTAGAGATTACATGTTCTTATCATCATTATTAGTCATCAGAATATGTAATTGACATGAGTAATTCCCATGTTCCCCGCATCAATGAAATAAAATTGTTAATAGGGCCTAAGGTTAAACGTTTTCCCCTATTTTATCTTTTGACTTATACAATGATGGGAAATGTTCCCAAGTTGTCCCCACATAAAGAATTGAACTTGTAACACCCTAATATTTTATGAGATTGATAATTTTTAATTTCATTGATGTTTTTTGTTTTACGAATATAAACATGCTTTATACACAACACCTTATTAGCTTGCAGTATACGCAACACTATTATTGGCTTGTGTTACACACAATTTCTAATTCTTTTAATATAATTCATTTCACCCAACACTGAGTATAGATTTTGATCAATGTATAAATAAACTATATTGGGATTATTTTATATGCAATGACAAAGTATATTTTCACTATATGAAACATTGTTTGGCTTGGGTTACAGGCGAAAACAACCTTCCTTGATAGCTAGCGTTGTGTGCAATACAGAGTTTCACTAAACAATGATATATTATTAAAATATTATTATTTAATGGGATATAAACTAGTGGTTATGAATATTATTAAAAAAAATTTATTTCATATAACATTAGAATTTATATTATTTATTTTATAGAACATGAAATAAGAATTAATTCAATTTTTTTGGATAAAAGATGTATTAAAAAATGCAGTTTTACCACCGTTTGATGATGCATCCAATTTAAATCTAGTTTTTGATAGATTTATAATTTCAATTTTAAAAAATAATATTCTTCTGTGGAAGTGGAAAATAAAATTGTAATTTGGATGAATTTTTTTATATTTTTATGATAAATTTCATATTTTCAGGAATTGTAAAAATACGCTAAATTTTAATTGAAAACTTCTTTTTCGTTAAAATAATTTAAATAGATAAATTATATTTTTTAATAGTTTTAAATTATAAATAGAATATATTTTTATAAATTAATATAATTTAAGTAATTTTCATTAATTTTACATTTAATTCATATGTTAAAAAAATTCAATTGTTCGTAATGTTTTAACTTATAAACAAAAACCCGTTTTATTTAAAAAAAAAGAATAATTTTAAATTAATTTTTTTAAAATTTGTGTTTTTAATTTTAAAAAATGGATTATATATTTTTAATAAGTGGATCCAAATTATTTTAATATGTTACATTTATTTTTTTATATTATGATTATAAACTAAGATATTTTTATTATTTTATATGGTTATAGGTAAATCAGGTAAATTGGTGTAACAATTAATATTATAAGGAAAATAAAATTATCCAAAAACCTTCCAAAATCAGGTGTGATGAATATAATTCCACCCTCAACATATTATGTTCAAAACATAGTCATTTAATGTCCACATGACAATGAAAATTACATTGATATTAATAAAACCAATGAAAGTGACAAAATGTCAAACTCAGATTTCTTATAAGTATATATATTTTAATATAGGGATAACTAGGTGATATATTTAAAATAAATAATACATAGAAATATAAAAGAATTATCTCTATCATTTTAATTTATTTTTAATTTTTAATAAATAAATAATTACATTACTTATTATTTATTGATGATGTAAAAATTAACAAATTGAGAAGAAATCATTGAATTTTTTTTATTAAATTAGTAATAACCATAAAAAGTTCCAAAACCGTCACAAAATATTATTGGTTAAGTATATATTGATCATAATAATCCAAAAGTCATGATAGTGAACATTTGGAGCATTATAGAATAGATTATGACCTATATATTATTTTATTTAAAGTAATGTTAATGTTTCCACATTCACACTTTAATAAGTACAAAATTTTTAATATTTGATTTTATAGTTGATAAATTATAATAAATATATTATAAAAAATATATAAAATTTATCTTCATTACAGAATTTTATTTTAAATTTTTACACAAAAAATTTGTATATTAAATTATCACACAATATCATTGTAGTAATTATTTTCTTATTGGAGATATCAAATAAATGTTATTAACAATATTAAAATAAATAAATTTTGGGATACATAATAGGTAAAATGTATTTTATATACAACCTTTATGTAATTGTAATATAATAAAATAGTGGTTTCGTCGTTAACTTGTTATCTTTATTTTTTTTAATATCAATAAATTTAATATAGTCAAAATTGAAACTATTGATTTTTAATCAAAATAGTGATTTATTAAATGATTTAAAAATCATAATTTTTTTAAAAAATATAGAATAATAATTATATGGTCAAAAAATTTCTAAATGTTTTATTTATGATCTAATTGACATAAAATAATTAAATATTTTACCCTTTTAATATTGAAATATTTGTTACTCTAGTTAAAATGAAATATAATAACTAAGTGTTAAATTGAAAATATTAGGTTTTAATGGAAATATAAAATTGTCTAAAAATTATTTGTTGATGATATTATAACCCTATCTCTAATACTCTTTTGAAGTGGTAAATTTTAGAGGATTTAGGTAGGATTTTATTTTATTATAAATTATTATTTATAGAGTATCCAAAAGTGTCCCTCACCTCAATTATAAAAGGGAACCCACTCCATCACATATACACTTTATTTTGATCCCTAAAGATTTTTCATTTTAAGAACTCATATCTTCTTTTCAGGTATGTTTTTCTTTTATGGTTTATTTTGAGAAAAAGTGGAGTTTCTGAATATTTCCGTAGTACACGCTGTATACTTTAAGTACACACCATGTACTCGGTTTCCATGGGTGACCATGTACTGGCCGGGTAACGGCCTAGTACATGGTCGTGTGTAGTGACCTAGATAATACCTAAATCAGAGGGAGGAAAAGGAAAGTACACTCTGTGTACATTTAAAGAACATGTCATGTACTTTCTTTCTTTCATTAAATGGCACGGGGTCACGTCTTATGGACAAAACACACTTCTTCTCGACCTATTTTGTCTGGGAGTATCCGTACGACCATAGATATTCTCTGAACCCCCTAATCATCGTCCATCTTCCGATTCGAATTCTTTCAATTGCACTAGAATCACATCGGTGAGTTCTCCTTTCTTCTTGAACGTATCTTCTTATTTCTACTGATTCATGAGATATTGTCGGTTTAACATTTTTAGTGTTTTTGTAGATCTATGACATTCTAGGGAGACTCAAGGCCATAGGTTCACGTATATAGATCTCATGACTCTAAGGTAGGTGTTTTTTTCCTTTCTGTAGATATTCTTTGTGTTATATGTCCAAAAGATCCCAATACCCTTGAATAGGGTATTGCGTGTTTACTGTTTTAGCCTTTTTTTATCTGTTATGCCTTGTGTTCTTGAGTAGAGGTTGCTGATTGTAAATAGGGTTATTTACCTTGTAATGGATTGTGTTTACATGTGTTTTTGTGCTTTCGACCATTTGGTATAGCATTGTCTGATAGAATGTTGTTTGTTTTTTCCATGCCTAGTATTGTAGGATGGAGTGTTGTTATCTGACATGTTGTTATGTTATAGAATGTTTTTCCAATTAGTTCATGAGATTTACTTTGGAAACTATATATCACTATGATCGAATGACTTTCACAGTGCCATGAGAACCTGGTGTAGTGTACCATAGGGAGAATGGACATTGAGGGCTTCTCCAGAGTGTCTTTTTACTATTACGATGTGAGACCATAAGGGCAATAGACGTAAGTGCTTCCTCAGAGTGTCTGTAGTTCCTCGACCTGGGCCATATGGGGAATTCAACATTTACTGCTTCCCTAGAGAGCATATTAGTTACTGATATGGGCTTATAGGGGGGAATTAATGGTGAATTCTTCCTTAGAGAGTCTATGCTTAAGATGAACCAGAGGGGATAGACTATATCTACTTCCCAGAGGGTTTCTTGTTCTTGTTTGGTTGAACCATAGGGGTTATGTTGTGAGTACTCCCAGAGGGTTACCTGCTTTTGATTATCTTCTTACTTAAGATATGAAATTGAATGCATTTAACTGTAGTATTTTTTTTACCGATGAGTACTTCCATATTACTAATTATTTGTCTTATTGCATTCCAAATATATTCACTGACTATTAGGCACATATCATTGGGTGGATTCCTTCTGGGATTTGTCTCAAACCCTATTTGGGTCCTTCTTTTGGGCCGAAACAGATTATATTGTTGTAGGTATAGATAAGGGAAAAACCCTTCTTCTTTAGGTACTTGATTGTTGATGAGATGGAGAGCATGAGACCAAGTTGAGGCTTGCAATGCTACTGGAGTTTATCTATTTTCCTTGTACTTTGGTTTAGAACTGTTTTCCATCATTGTGACTTGTTTGGATGCTTTCATGTCATATGTATCATGCATAATTTATATATTAGGAATCCATTTGTTTATAACTTCCAATGTTTGTTGTTGTATGGTCTATTTACTACATCCGCTTTTGTATATCTGTTTTACTTTTGTGGTGTTACTCGGCCAATGAGGGAATAGTTTCCCCACTCTGACACCCAAGGCCCTGACTACTAGTCGGTAGCCTCTGGCATTTAGGGAAATGCTCTTGAGGCCATGTGACCAACTGGGTGTGGGGTGCCTCTTGGTGGATTCCGGAACCGGGACATTACAAAGTTGTGCCATAGGAATTATTTTCTTCTAGACTTATTGTTTGGAGCCTATAGCCAGGGATCAGAAGGCATAGATACATGGTAATAAGCTATTCCCGGGAGTATCTAACTCGTGTATAGGGAAAAGAAAACTCACCTCGTTATTGCAATTTTTCGGGTTTTGTAGTTTTATAGTTGATTTGATTTCATTGTTGGGTGATTCACATATTTTGGAATGTTATCGTTGATGTTATTATGTTTCTATTTCTATTGCAACCCAATGATGTGATGGTATTCCATCTCATTCTTCATATAAGAACTTACTAGAAATCACATGTCATGTATTCTTACAATGCCATTTAGGGAGCATTAACAATTGAATGTTGTTGTGATAGAGGTTGTGTTAGATATGAATGTTTTTGTGATATATTATTTGATAGAATAACTTCTTTTTGATAGGGGTATTGGATTGTGTAAGGATTTGGTTGAATTAACACCAAACTTTGGTTCTTCTGTTGTTATTGTCCCTCATGGACATGAATTTGGTGGATCATTTCCTTTTTATTCATGTTCAGGAGATGTATAGGATTCCAATCATTGATTCGTGGGGAGTATGGGCCCTCACATATGGGAATTTGGCACTTTAACATTCATTTTAGTGTTTTTATCGGATCTGAAGCAGTTTCTGAGGCTTACTATCTAGAAAAACTCACAATAAATGGATTATAATGTTGAATACACGCCATATGTTCTTCTGTTCAGGAAGGAACTGTTTTTCTTAAGTATATGATGTGTACTATATGTACACGCAGTGTAGTCTCTAACCATGTCACTGGTTGGGTGGGCAGAGTCACGGGGTTGGTAAATCATTGGTGGAAGACTCTGTGTACCGGATGTACATGCCATGTTTTATAGACTAGGTGTCCACCCATGTGACTAACAACACAGATGGATAAAAACATAGGCTATACAAGTCGTTTTAATATGAAACACTTCGTGTAGTGTATCCCATGTATCTAGCTATGTAGCGAACAACACAGGTCAGTGAAATACTTCTTGTACACACCGTCTCTGGAATAAACATGCAATATATAGTCAGTCGTGTGTTTACCCGTGTGACTAACAACATGGGTAGTTGAATCATAAGCAGTACACGCCAAGTACATCAGGACCACGCTGTATAGGGTGATCCGTATAACTGGCCATTTGAAAAACAACACGGGTCAGTGGAGTTCACCTAATAAATGTCGTGTCTGGAACTAACATGCTATGTAGTCTTCTTCAAGGGAAACCATGTGGCTTAGCCATGTAAGAGAAATTGGGTAGGGGAAGATGATTGAAGCAGATGCCCTGTGTTAGGACAACATGCCCTGTGTATGGGATGTTACACGACCAGTTTTTGCAGATGTACATGCCCATGTGAAGGCTTAAGGGAACACACTGTGTAGTTGTCATACATACCGTGTAACCATGTTTTGAAGAACATGAATTCTTTCTTTCTCCTATTACTTTATTACACTTCTATATTTCATTACTTTTTAATCTTGATCTAAGGTGTGTTATTGACCTCTTAGAGTTATGCCACTGAGACATCCTCCGGTTGTCCACCAGTTAAATGGAAGTGATCAGACACCGAACATAGCTTATCAGGGACTACCAGCCGATCCTCCAATTGTGCCAGTCTTGTCACCAGTTTTCATTCCGGACACAGGTGTTGACACACAATTCTGAGAGGGATTTATGTGGTTCATCAAGACCATCTGAGGAGTACCGCATCCAGCCCCTTCTACGGCAGAGCTAAAATGGGTTTTTCGGTAGCGTCATCCTCCCACCTTTACTGGCGAAGGAGGACTTTAGGTTGCAGAATCATGGTTAAAAACCATGATTTCTATCATCGAGAATCCAAATATGCCTCTAGATAGGAGAGTGAATCTCTCTACGTACATGCTTCGAGATTACTCCTAGAGATGGTGGGATGTGATCTGACCAGTGGGATGCTAGAAGGTCATGGTTTGGGAGGAGTTTCATCTTACCTTATATGACTAATTCAATCCGGAGACCTTGAGGTCCAATGGAGCCCGATAGTTCTTGATCCTAGAGAAGGGTACTCTTTTGGTTATGGAGTATTCGTCTCACTTGATAGAGTTACAGCGCTTCACGCCCATCCCTGGAGTTGATGATTTAGTCCTGGAAAGGAAGTTTGAGGATGGTCCAAGGCATGACATGTAATCTTAGGTGAACATATTCAGTTTAACTTCGATTACATCTATAATTCACCAGGTGCTGATCACGTAGTGCAATCTGAGGGATTTTGGAGTTGTGAGCCAGGGAGGCTCGACATAAGGAGTTGGAATCCCTCCTGCTAACAAGAGGAAACATCGTAGTGAGTCTTCACATGGAGATCCAAGACAGTGAGAGAAATCTTTTGGTAGGCATGTGGTGTGATACAAGTGCATTAAGAGAGGGCATACGATGCCACATTTCCTGAGAGATCCGTTAGAGTGTCGATCTTGTGGAAAGAAGGGGCATCCTCAGTGCTTCTGTCAGATATTCTCACAAGCATCTAGTGATAGGGTTTCTTCTATGAATCCTTGTTCAGGAGCAGCACCAGTAGTCTTGCAGCAGTTAGAGAACTGGAGTTATTCCAGCCGTTCAGGCTGAAGTGGAGGTTCCAGTCAAGGTAGTCAGTCGCCATGCTTTCAGAGACAACAGGGTGGATCAGATCAAAGTGTTCAGCCAGGGTCATAGGGCCGGGGTGAAGGCCAGACATTTGCAGTGGAGTAGACCCAGTAAGATTAGGATCCTAGAAACTCTACAGTTCGAGGTATGATTCTAGTTTCTTAAAATTTAGCTTCTTCTCTTTTTGATATAGGGGATTCCCATAGATTTATATATGTTGATGTTGGGGAGAACCTTGGGCTCTGTATCTTTTATTCCACTAATATCGTGATACTGGACACTCCATTGGGGACTATAATGACTAGTGTAAGTCAGTGCAAGGAGTTCCCTCTTGAGGTCGGTGGTTGTGACTTCATATGGTACCTCTTTGTCTTATAGATGACAGGCTATGATGTCATTCCAAGAATGGACTGGATAATACCCTTCCATGATGTTGTCAACTATTATCGTTATAGGGAGAGTTTTACATCTCCAAAGGGAGGATCGCTTCTTCATAAGGGAAAATGGGATGTCCAGGAGAGTAGATCGGGACCCAAGAATCATGGGTTGGGAGGATTTACAACCCATATCACTAGTCTATATCTGGATGACTGGGGGACTTCACAGATAGACTTCCCTCCAGTGGTGGATCATTTTAGGGACGTCTTTCTAGAGGACTTTTCTGGTTTCCCTCCGAAGCGAGAGGTGGGTTTTCTTTTGATCATGTTTTAGGTGCAACACCAGTGTCCATTAATCTTTATTGGATGGCTACACTAGAGTTATAGGAGCTCAAGAAGTAGTTGGAGGAGTTGCAGGAAAACGGTTTCGTCCAACCCAATACATCTCCTTAGGGTTCGCCTATCCTGTTTGTAATGAAGGAAGAGGATACCCACAGACTTTGTGTCAATTATCGGAAGATGAACCAGTTGATGGTCAAGAACCGATATCCATTTCCTAGGATTGATGATCTTTTCGATCAGCTTTGAGGATCCCAAGTCTTCTATAAGATTGACTTGATATTCAGTTGCCTTCGGTTTCATGTTAGACTATCTGATATAACTCTCAAAACCTTCTAGAGATGGTATGGTCTCTATGAGTATGTGGTTATTCCGGTGGGCTCATGAATGCTCTTGCAGTCTTCATGGCACTGATGAACCGAGTGTTCCATCCATACATGGATTCTTTCGTGGTAGTTTTTGTGGACAATATCTTGGTGTACTCTCAAACAGAACACGTCCATGCTACCCATCTTGATATCGTTTTGAGTACAATGAGAGACCATCATTTATATGCTAAGCTCAGAAAATGCCATTTTTGGATGGACCAGATTCACTTATTGGGTCATTTAATCACAGATATAATAGTATTAGTAGACCCAAAGAAAGTGAGGGCATTAGTTTCATGGGAGAAGACAAAGAATTTCATTGAGGTACAGAGTTTTCTAGGGATGGATGGATACTACAAACATTTCATACATGACTGTTCATGCTTAGTGGCTCCACTGATGGGCCTGACTAAGAAGGGTGTGAAGTACTTATGGTCAGATTCTTGTGATTCAGCCTTTTAGGAACTGAAAGAGAGGATGACTTCAGCACCGATACTAGTATTTCCAGAACTAGGAATGGGTTATATTGTTTACTATAATGCATTAGGTATCGGGTTGGGAGATGTGCTTATACAGGGGGAAGGAGTCTTTTCGTATGTGTCTCAGTAGTTGAGGCCACATGAAAAGAACTACCTGACGCACGATCTCGAGTTGGATATCATTGTTTATGCTTTATTCTATTGGAGACACTACATGTTGGGATATCATTTTGTGTTTTTCACTGACCACAAGAGTTTCAAGTATTATTCACTCAGCGTGATCTGAATTTGAGCCAGCATCGGTGGGTTGAGTACCTTCAGTCCTTTGACTTTGAGCTTGCCTACATGACTAGGAAAGGAACCATTGTGGTTGATGTGTTGAGTAGGATGATTCGGATACAAGCTGTTCGGCATGCCAGTAGTGAGTGGAAGCTTATGGATCTATTCTTTAGATGCATATGGAGGTTCACGACAGACATGGGGTATAAATTACTTTATTCTATGGATATTACCTCTACTCTACTTGATCAAGTGAGAATGAGGCAACTATCATATTCTTAAGGCCCAGTCCTATGGGAGAGTGTGTCAGAAAAGGACCCTATTCCTGGAAGGAAAATAGGCGAGGATGAGCTCTTGAATTTTCATGGGCGCATATGGGTATCAGTAGACATACACCAGTAGGTGATGAAGTACTTTCATTTCTCAAATTGGGAAGTTCACCCTAGTGTCACCAAGATGTATCGTGATCTAAACTGTTAGTATTGGTGGCCAGGTTTGAAGAGAGTTGTTGCTGGTTTTGTCATGAGGTGTTTCACCCGTCAGTAGGTGGAGAAAAACCATTAGTGACTAGGAGGGCTTTTGCAGCAGTCACCAATTCCTGAGTGTAATTGGAATGGTGTCGTGATGGTTTTTGTGATGGTATTTCCGAGGTCTCCTCGAGGTAATGATGTTGTATGTGTTGTCATTGGCAAACTCATGATGGTTTCCCACTTATTGTCGATCAATGAGACCTTCAGTGTTCATGAGATGGGAAGGTTGTTCATCCGAGAGATTGTAAATTTACATGGGGTTCCACACTACATTATTTCTAATAGGGAGGCATGTTTTACTTCTTAGTTCTGGTAGGGACTTTAGAGGGATTTGTGTATACAGGTACTTCTTGAGTACAACATACCATCCCCAAACAGATGGCCAGTCCAAGCGTATGACTCAGGTGTTGGAGGACATTCTTCGAGCGTGCATCCAAGATTTTGGAGGTTCTTGAGAAAAGAACATACCTCTTGTGGAGTTTTCCTAAAATAATAGTTATAAAACAACCATTTAGATGGAACCTTATGAGGCTTTGTATGGTAGGTCATGCCAATCACCATTATGCTAGTTGGAGGCAAGAGAGACAGCTATGTTGGGACCTCGTCTTGTCCAGGAGACCACAGAGTAGATAGAGTTGATTCGGAAGAGAATGGCTCCTTAACATTCACATAATAAGTCTTATACTAATCGATAGATAGTACTTCTAGAGTTCGAGGTCAAGGATCGGGTTTTTCAATATGTCACGCCGAAGTTGGGACACATGAGGATTAAGAGACATGGTAAGCTTTTGTCGAGGCACGTCGGGCTGTTTGAGGTGTTGGAGAGAGTTGGTCCGGTTTCTTATCGGTTGAATTTTCCTCAGAGGTACCGATCTATTCATGATGTCATCCACATTTCTTATCTTCAACATTAGTTCTCAGACACATCTCATGTTTTCCAACCCAGGGAGATTGAGTTAGAGGTGGATGCCTCATTCGAGGAGTATCATAGGACAACCCTGCTCTTTATTAAACAATTAAATATGATTTATTACATAAAATACACTTAATACAACATTGAATATCAAGATGTGTACAGTCTTCGGGGCTTATGACCATTACATAACAAATTAAAACATAAGATACAACATCTTTATTGAAAACATTCTTTACATGACCCCTACATTCCCTCGTACATAGCATTGCATAGGATAATCAGAAGACATGCCTAAAAAGGGAGATCTATAAAGCGTAGTAATGTAATAAACATAGAATAACATGTGGAATACAGTACATGTTATACTATAGGCATATCAATGGATCACAAGAGAAACATAAAGGCATTATAAATCATGATAATCATAACTTGGAAATGTGGAAACAACATTTAACATGATTTTAGCATGAGACGTGGATCATTGCACATGTAGCATGAGTAAAACCTCATTATAGTTTAATTATCATGATTAAAACCTCATTTCACTTGACGTATCATGGTACTAATCTTTACCCAATGCATTGGAGTGCTATCAAGGTTCACCCTTCTTAATCATTTCATTTCATGCATAAGTGTGCCACAAGATCCTAGAACATGAATTCATAAAACATCCTGATTTATTCCATGATTAAGGAATGTGGAATTCATAAATGAAAATATTAAAAAATTATGTAAATGTTCATAATGGTGAAAACCCTTGATTGAGAAATGGGCATGGTATTCACTACACAATGATTTTGGCTTGGAAAATTGCGGTGCAATTTTTGCAGCATAACGACGTGAATAAAGACATAATAAAAATGGTTGATTAGAGAGAAAGGGGTGACTCATATAATTTAAATGAAATGGACTGAAAGGGGTTCAAATAAATATATATATATATATGTCCCAACATATGTAATGGAAATTATATTCACAATAAAAAATTATTACTTGAATGTAAATGAGGACAGAGAAATTCCTTACGGAATTTCGGCATGGTAACAGGTGTACATGGAAGGACCCGATGTGAGAGAAAGGGGTATCTCATCATTAATACATAAATAGAAATATATAGGAGAGGTGTGAAATCATACCACAACATTTATAATTCAATATAATAGGGCATAACAATATTAAGAAACCTGGATAAAAAGAGGAAGGAAGGAATACCTTACTTGGAAGTGTGATCCCAAAGTCTTTGGAGAGGCTTGAGAGAGGATTCATGGGAGCCTGGATAGCCTTGTGATGATTATAGAGAAATTAAGTCATATATTTTATTAACTATAAAGGCATTTAGTAAATAGGATTTGGGAGCTTGGGTTGGTTTATATAGAAAAGGAGAGGGAATTCTTTATTATTTAGGTTTGCGTCACCACACATTAAAGTAATCAATATCACAAACCATCCCATTGTATTTCACATGGTTTCTTCCAAATGGGAGTGGAAAATAATATTTTATAATAAAAATTTCTGAACATCTTAAAATAATAGGGTTTCTTATGTGGAGGTGCGTCACACCCTCAAAGGAATTCATTTAAAAAGTGAAAATGTTTTATAACTCTTGGAGGGTCCACTAATGTTTTGTAAAATAAATCAAACAAACGTATAATCACATTATTTTAATGTGAAAACATATATTGGCTGAACATAACATTTATATTATTTCATTACATCACTATTGGGTCATTAGTATATCATAAATACATTATATATATAAACTGTATTTAATTTTTACCCAAAAATTTGTCTGTCTCAAAAAATTATGAAAAAATCACCATTGGATAATTTTGACATCCTGATTCCAAAAATTATATTAATTTTATCCAAATAGTTTTATAGATATTTTAATTTTAACTTTTAAAATAAAAACTATCATTTATCAAAAATTCATGGGTTATGACAATAAACAACTTTCAAACCATAATAAAAATTACAATTGAATTCATAATATTCTAAGATTATTTATATTTAATAAAAATTAATTTAATAATGATAATAATAATATGTTATTAAAATATTATTTAATTCAAAATTCTATTATGTCATCAAAACAGATTTCTTAGTTGAATATTAACTAAAAATACTATTTGCGCATTAATAACTCTTTACAAAGTAACAATAAAAAAATGAATGTATATTCATTATTATATAAAAAATAATGAAAATAATCATAGTGATTAGGTATTGTTACATAACTCCTTATAACACCTGTATAAGACAGAAGAGTAAGGTGTGCGATGGTGACATACTCTTGGGGTGGCTCGGATAACATTGCTCGGGTGGTAATCTCAATCAACTTCCACTTCTCTCATAGGCGATTCAATTCGAGCATAACATGTTGGAGGTCATCTTGGGATTGGTCACGTGTGAAGCCCAATGATGCCACCTCCTAACTGATCTACGAAAAATGGGATTCATATAGGGCTAGTCTACTGGATGAGGCCTTCACATCCTTTTTCTGAGTAAATTGGATTAGTTAATTCCCTATATTTATACTAATCATGTGATCACCATTCAATGGATATATTAGGAAACGTCACAATTCATAATGGTATTTTAAAATCCAAAAACATAAAACCAATGTTTTAAAATTTTATATAAATATTTTACATAATGAGACATTAAATTAGATAAAGAGGGATTTCTATTATTGAAATTTTGGGTTGTTACAATATTCTCCCCTTAATAAATCTCATCGTTGAAATTTTCTTTTCCCCCACTGAAACAGATGTCTGTAACTCTTCTTCATCATTTCCTCTGATTCCTACATCACTTCTTCAATCTCGTGGTTTGGCCACAACACCTTGACGTGGGGTATTGTCTTATTTCGTAGAACTTTTTCTCTATGATATAAGATCTTCACATGTTTCTCCTCATATAAAGATCATCCTCTAACTGTACCACCTCTAAAAAGAGTACATGTGAAGGGTCTAGTATGTACTTAATTAAGAGGGATACATGAAATACATCATGTACATTGGGCATGGTAGGTGGAAGTGCTAGTCGATAGGCCACAACCCTGACATGATCACGAATATTGAAGGAGAAGATGTACCTAGGACTTAACTTCCCTTTATTTCCAAACCTCAGGACCTTCTCCCTTGGGGATATGCGTATAAATAGAATGTCTCAAACTTTAATCCCAAGGTCACATTGAGAGTTATCTCCATAACTATTCTATCGACTCTGGGATACCATGATATGCTGCTGAATGGTTTTCACCTTCTCCAACATTCTTCAACCATTTCTGGTCCTAGCAGCTTACGCTCACTGACTTCATCCCAACACTCGGGTGTTCTGCACCTTTTCCCATAAAGGGATTCATATGGTGCCATTTTGATACTTGAGTGGAAACTGTTTTTATAGGAGAATTAAACCAGAGGAGGATGTTGATCACAACCTCATTTAAATTCCATTGAGTATGCTCTCAACTTGTCCTCAAGTGTTTGGATAGTCTGCTTAGATTGGCCATCTGTTTGAGGATGATAAGCTGTACTGAAGTTCAAGTCAGTATCTAGATCATGTTGAAAAATCTTCCAAAACAAAAAGGTGAATCTTGTATCTCGATTGGATACAATAGATTGTGGTACTCCATACAGCCTTACAACATCCCTGATATATATATGTGCCAGTTTATCCAATGAGAAATCCTCCCGAATTGAAATAAAGTGTGGAGACTTTTTAAGATGATCCAAAACAACCCAGATTGCATTGTTTCCTTTGGATGTCTTTGTATGCCTAGTGTCAAAGTCCATAATTATGTTCTCCCATTTCTATACTGGTATGGGTAATGGTTGCATCATCCCTTTAGACTAATGTCTCTCAAACTTCACTTGCTGATACACCTGACAGTTTGAGGTAAATTCAGTAATCTCCTTCTTCATATTATCCAACCAATAATGCTATTGGATAAATCGATAAATCTATGTCTTTCCTAGGTGAATAGATAAATTTGAACTTTGTGCATCATCCAAAAGTTCATTCTTCTGCTTTGAACATGATGGAACACATAGTCTTTTCCCAAATATCACAATTCCTTCTTCATTAACATTGAACTCCAAGTATTTCCCTCTACTGATTGCTTCCACTTTCTTCTGAAATACGACATCATCCTTTTGATTATACTTTAATCATTACAAAATAGAATGTTGATCAATCATTTGTGAAAGGATTGATGATGTTCCCTTTTTTATGATTCCCATGTCCATCTTCATCATATCTAATGATATTTGGTCCTTATTAATTCTAATCAATGATTGAATCACTGGGTCCTTTCTACTTAGATCATTCTCCACATTGTGGACTTTCCCAGGGCAGTAATGGATTGAGCAGTCATAGTCTTTGATCAAATCGAACAATCTTCGTTGGCACATTTTCAACTCTTTCTATGTGAATATGTACTTGAATAATGTGTGGTCCGTATATAGTTCACACTTATCCCCAAAGAGATAATACCACCAAATTTTTAAAGTGAAGATCACCCCAGCCAACTCCAGATCATGTGTTGGATAATTATGCTCATGAAATTTCAATTTCCTTGAAGCATAGGCAATGAATTTTTTCATTTTTTATTATAACACATCCTAGGCCCTTCTTCGAAGCATCACTGAATACCACAAAAGTTCTCCACTCGTGGGTATAGTAAGCATGGGAGTAGTGATAAGCCTCCTTTTTAATGCATTGAATATTTCATCGCATTCATCACTAAACATAAACTCTACTCCCATCCATGTTATCTTGGTAAGAGGGTTGGAAAATCGTGATAAATTTCTCACAATTTTTTGATAATATCCAGTTAACCCCCAAGAAGCTATGGATATCCGTTACCGATGTTGTCCATGGTCAACCCTCAATTGAAACTGTTTTGGAGGGATCTATTGGTATCCCATTTCTTGTAATGATATGGTCCAAGAATGGGACCTCCTTCAACTAGAACTCACACTTGATGTACTTTTCATAGAGATTCTCCTTTTACATGGTCTCTAGTACAATTCTTAGATGCTCCTCATGATCCTCCTTGGTTTTGGAGTATATCAAAATATCATCTATAAAGACTACAAAAAAATTTTCAAGGTAATATCTAAATACCCTATTCATCAGGTCCATGAAGACTGATGGTGCATTGGCGAGTCTGAAAGACAATACAATGAATTCATAGCACCCATATTATGTACGAATAGTAGTCTTGGGGATATATTCATTATTCACCCACTCTTGATAATATCCCAAATACAAATCCACCTTAGAGAAGTATTATTATCCATGAAACTGATCGAACAAGTAATCAATTCGTGGGAGAGGATACTTGTTCTTTATCATGATTTTGTTAAGCTCGCAATAATTGATGCAAAGGCGCAATGGGCCGTATTTCTTCATGAAGAAGAGGACTTGTTCACCCCATGGTGAAGCACTTGGGCGTATATACTCTTTTTCAAGATTCCCCTATAGTTGTTTATTAAGCTTCTCAAACTCTAAAATATCCATTCTCTAGGGAGTCTTGGACATTTGAAACGCCCCAGGTATAAGATCAATTGAGAATTCAACATCTATTCTAGGAGGAAGACTATAAAATTTCTAAGGAATCACTTCATAAAATTCCTTCATAATAGGCATGTCATCAAGGATTTTTGCCTCCTTAGACTCGATAATCTGAGCCAGATACGTGTGCTCATAGGGTAATAATATCCACACTTGAAATGATGGAGCTAAAGAAGATTCATATTTCTCGTTGCAATTGTATAGAATTGGGGGTCGATTCACTACATTGAGAGTGATTTTCATCTCACGGTAATTAATGTTGGCTCTATATAAGGAAAGCCAATCCATGTTGAGAATTGCATCAAATTCCCCTAGAGGGAGTATGACAAGGTTCTCTGGGATGTTCAATCCATAGATTATGATAGGGGGAGTTATATTCATGGGATGAAATGATTTCCCCAATTTTATTACTCACCTACATCTTTACTTCCACGATTTGTGGTGGTTCTTGTATTATTATACTAAACATTCACGATATAAAAGAATGTGTAGAACCAGAGTCAAAAATAGTGTTCACTATTTGTGAATGAATAACTAGAGTACATGTCACCACTTAATTGTCGGGGATCACATGAGTAGTAGTGATGGAAAATCTCTCCCTTGCTACCTTGGAGGTTGTTGGTTGCCTAAAAAACCCATAGATTAGGGCACTAATTTGAAAAGTTCCCCAGTTATTTTTAGTTGAAGAAATGAACAACGCATTAATGGTAGAGTAGAGAATTCCTCTCCTCTATCATAGCAGTCGGTTTTTCTATCCGACAGTTAATAGCCAGGTGCCCTTCTCTTCCACACATAATGCATTTCCTTGTTCCCTTCATGCAATTTCTAGGGTTCTTCTTTCAACACCATTAGCATGTGGGTTGCTAGATGTTCTTAGCACCGTTGGATTTATCCATCAGACATCCAGCATTGAATCCCACCTCACACATCTTATCCTCATGACACCCCTGAGATTCTTTGATTTCCATTTCGACCTTGAGGGCATATCGAACAATTTCCTCATAGCTGTTGAAGTCACAGATCTCCGGAACTTTCTGCAGGCTAGGTTTTAGCCTCCCCAAAAAGAAGTGAACCTTGCATTCAGGGGTAATGAAAAATCCAAAGGCATATCATGAAATCCTTATGAATTTTTTCTTGTACGTTCCAATAGATTCATCATCTTTTTTCGTGAGGGAAAGGAAGTCCCCTTCCGTCTTATGTCAGAGGGTGTGTGGAAAATATTTATTGAAAAACATCTTCCATAAATTCTTCCATTCCAAAGCCTTGATCTCCTCCTCAGGCTTTGTATTTTTTATCAACGCCCACTATTGATCAGAATCACCCTCTATATGATAAGCAGTCAGGAGAACCTTCTCTTCTTTAGAACATTGAATGATAGAGATGATATTTTCAATGGAGTTGAACCATTTTTCGATGATTGAGGGATAGGATGATCCATTAAAAGTATGAGGCCTTTGTCTCATTAAGCTCTCGATAGCAACTTGTTCATTCATGGGAGGGGGTGGCGGTTGAACATTCCTCTGGACCCATGTTTCTATTGAAAGATCGAGTTAACTGAGAGAAAAGAGTGACAAAGTTCGCGATTCCTATTCCCATCAGATTGGGAATCTCATTAGCACAGTCATCACATTGATCTTCACATCGGTTGTTATCCTGATTTCTCTTATTACCAGCCATTGGCTGGAACAAAAATGACAGTTTCAGGTAACACATAAAGGGTAATCCAAGGAAAAAGCTGATGACTTATAAATAACATTTATTTCCCTAACTTATGAATCCATAAGAATCAATCTATGTTGTTCATGATCTACAATATAATATATTTTCTTTGGGGATTTTTTTTAATTCGATTAATAATGGTTCATACTAAGATTGTGAATTTACCAAAGCCTATCCACTGGGAGTGTCATAACCAAGAGCGCATCAAGGCATGATGTTGTGTACTAGGATACCCCGGGTCAAGCCCGAAACACCTTGTCGGGGTTTTCACCCCAAGTTACATCGGTTCTAGAGCCGCCTCTACCTGGTCGAATCCAGACATGGATGTATTTTCTTCATAAAGCACTTAATCTATACCCACCATAACTTAGAGATGTTTTTATTATACTTAGTCTTGTATCTAATGATTTACTAGGGTATTCTAATCCTAATCCAAAAAATAACTAAACCTATCCTCTCATACCAACTATGAAAACCCTTCTATTTATTACACACTTAAACATGATTTATTACAAAAACATCACTTGATACAACATAGAAGATCAAGAGTTCTAGTATCTTTGGAGATTACATCCATTGAATAAAAACCTAAAACCTAATATACAACATCTTTATTGAAAACTTCTATTACATGACCCCTTCGTTCCATCGTACTTAGCATTGTATAGGATAACTTGAGGACATGCATAAGAAAAGTTTGAGATATAAAGCACAGTAAGGGAATAAACTTGTAATAACATGAGGAATACAGTATGTGTCAGACAATAGGCATATCAATATATCACAAGAGAAACATAAAGGCATTATAATGCATGATAATCATAACATGGAAATGTGAAAACAACATTTAACATGATTTTAGCATGATACAAGGCTCCTTGCACATGGACCATGAGTAAAACCGCATTGCACTTGAATTAGAATGAGTAAACCCTTATTTCACTTGACGTATCATGATACCAATCTTTACCCGATGCATTGGAGCGCTATCAGGGTGCACCCTTCTTAAAAATTTCATTTCTTTCATAAGTGTGCCACAAGATCATAGAACATGAATTCATAAAACATCATAATTTATCACACTATTATGGAATGTGGAATTTATAAATGAAACTATTACATAAATATGTAAATGTGCATAAAGGTGAATACCCTTGATAGAGAAATGGGAATGGTAGTCAAAACATAATGATTTTTGGCTTGGAAAATTGCGGTGCAATTTAAGCAGCCTAACAATGTGACTTAAGACATCATACGAATGGTAATAGCTACATGAAATGGAAATTATGGGGGTCATATAGATACATGTCCCAACAAATGTAATGGAATTTAGATTCGTAATAAAAATTAATTATTTGACTCTAAATGAGGAGAGAGAAATTCCTTATGGAATTTCGTCATGTTAACAGGTGTACAAGGAAGGCACCGATGAGAGATAAATAGGCATCTAATCATTAAAAAAGTAATGGAGAAAGTATAGGGTAGGTGTGAAATCATAACCAAATTTTTATAATTTAAAATAAAAGGGCATAACAATATTAAGTAACATGGGTAAAAAGAGGAAGGAAGGAATCCCATACTTGAATGTGTGATCCCAAAGGCTTGGGAGAGGCTTGAGAGAGGCTTATTGGGAGGTTGGGGAACCATTGGAGGATTTTAGATAGAGGATAGAACATGTTGGATGAACTACAAAGAATTTTAGTGAAAAGGAAGTGGGAGCTTGGTTGGGTATATATAGGATAGTAGAGGGAATCATTTATTATTTAGGTTTGGGCCACCACACATTAAACTAATCAATAACACAAAGCATTACATGGTTTTTTCCCATGTTTTTTTCCAAAGGGGAGTGAAAAAAATATTTTATAAGTCCAATGTCATAATTTATTGCAATAATAGGGTTTATTATGTAGAGGTGAGTCACACTCTCAAGGAAATTCATTTTAAAAGTGAAAATGTTTAATAACTATTGGAGGGTCCACTAAAGTTTTGTAAACTAAATCAAACAAATATAAAATCAAATTATTTGAATTTAAAAACATATATTTTCCGAACATATCATTTATTGTATTTTATTATATCAGTATTGGGTCATTAAGATATCATAAGACACATTATATATTTAAACGATATTTAATTTTTACCCAAAAATTAGTCTGTCTCAGAAAATTATGAAAAAATAACCATTGGATAATTTCGACATCCTAATTCCAAAAATAAAATTCATTTTATCAAAATAATTTTCTAAATATTTTAATTTTTACTTTTAAAATAAAAACCGTCATTTATCGAAAATTCATGGGTTTTGACAAAAGCAACTTTTAAACCTTAATAAAAATTACAATTGTATTCATAAAATTATACATTAATTTATATTTAATAAAATTTAAAATAATAATAATAGTAAATTTATATTAAAATATTATTTAATTAAAAAATACATTAATTCATCCAAATAGATTTATTCGTTGGATATTAAATAAAAATACTTTATGCGCTTCAAAAACTATTTACAGTGTAACAATAATAAAATGAATTTTTATTCATTATTATATGAAAAATAATGAACATAATAATAGTTCTATGGTATTGTTACATAACCCCTTATAACACCAGCATAAGACCTAAGAGTAAGGTGTGCGATGGTGACAGACTATTGGGGTGGCTCGGATAACATTGCTTGGGTGGTAATCTCTATCATCTTCCACTTCTCTTGTAGGCGATTTCATTCGAGCTTAACATGTTGAAGATCATCTGGGGCTTGGTCAAGATAGAATCCCAATGATGCCACCTCCTTTTTGAGCTTCGACAAATGGGCTTCATATGTGGCAAGTCTATTGGATGAGGTCATCACTTCCTTTTTCTGAGAAAATTTGATTGGTTAAAGCACTATATTTATACTAATCATGTGATCACTGCTCAATGGAAATATTAGAAACGATCACAATTACTAAAGGTATTTTAAAATTCAAAAAACATAAAACCAATAATGTTCATATTTTATATAAACAATTTAAATAATGAGACATTTAATTAGATCAAGAGGAATTTCCGTTAATGAATGTTTGGGTCGTTACACATCCTATCCAAATTTTTGATCTTAGTGATAAAGTCCTCCATGGATGGTCTATTCCTCCACTACGAGTGCTATGGCACCATGGGTGAGTATAGATCGAGACATGGGATAGGTAGGCTGATGTATGATCATAGTTGCAGGAGCTGTTCATGGATTCTTCTTTTACACCGTCCTATTAGGGAAATTCTGTGACAAATTTCTTTAACGGGGGAGTTTGTAAGAACCCAAATATTCTTTTCAGGTATGTTTTTCTTTTCTGGTTTCTTTATAGAAAAAGAACAGTTTCTCGAAGTTTAAAGAGTATAGGTCATGTACTTTAAGTACACGCCGTGTACTCGGTTTCTACGGGTGACCGTGTATTGGCCAGGTAACGGCCGAGTACATGGTCGTGTGTGGTGACCAGGAGACCTCCTAAAGTGGAGGCCAAAAAGGGAATGTACACATAGTGTAATTTTAAAGAACATTTTGTGTACTTTTTATTCATTAAACGGATCAGGGACACGTCTAATGGATAGAGAGAACTTCTTCTCGACCTATTTCTTCCATGAGTGTCCAAACAGCCATAGATCTTCTCCAAGACCCCGACTCACCGTCTGTCCTCTTTTTTGACTTCTATCGTTTGCATTGGAATCACATCATTGAGTTCTCCATTCTTCTTGAACTTAATCTCTTCATTTCTCCTCTTTCACGAGATATTCTCGGTTGAACAATTGTAGTGTTTTTGTAGATATACGATGTTATAGGGTGATTCAAGGCCTACGGTTCATGTATATCTATCTCACAACGCCAAGGTAGGTGGTTTTTGACTTTACTTCGATATTCTTTGAGTTATATGTGAAAAATATCCTGATACCCTTGAACGAGGTATTGCATGATTATGGTTTTTTCCATGTTGTTTTTTTCCTCTATGACTTGTGTGCTTGAGTAGAGGTTGTTGACTATAAATAGGGTTATTTACCATGTAATGGATTGTGTTTTCCCATGTTTTTTTGCTTTCGACCATTTGGTCTAGCTTTTCCTGATAGGCTATTGTTTTTTCCCATGCCTAGTATTGTAGGATGGAGTGTTATTATCTATCATGCTGGTATGTTATAGACTGTATAGTCAAGTAGTTCTTGAGGTTTAATTTGGATGCTATATATCGATGTTCTCGAATGAATTACACAAGGCCGTGACAACATGTTGTAGTAGACCATAGAGATAATGGACATTGAGGGATTCTCTAGAGTGTCTATTTTACTGTTACGATGCAATAATGTATGGGGAATGGATGTAAGTACTTCCTCAAAGTGTCTATAGTTCCATGACATAGGCCATAGGGGGAATTGGACGTCGAGTGCTTCCCTAGAGAGCCTATTAATTACAGATACGAGACTATAGGGGGAATTGATGGAGATTGCTTCCTCAGAGAGTCTATGCTTAAGCTAAACCAGAGAGGACGAACTGTGTGTACATCCCAGAGGGTTGCTTGTTCTTGTTTGGTTGAACTAGAGGGGTAAGGTTGTGAGTACTCCCATAGGGTCACCTTCTTTTAATTGTCTTCTTACATGAGATATGAAATTGAATGCATTGAACTGTAGGATTGTTTACTACTGAGAACTTCCTTATTACAACATCTTTTTTATTGCTTTCAATATAAATTCACTGGTTGATATGGACAGATCTTTGGGTGGTTTCCTACTAAGATTAGTGTAACACCCTATTTGGGTCATGCTTTTGGACCCAAATAGATTATATTGTTTTAGGTATTGATAGGGGAAAGATCCCTTCAACTTCTGGTACTTGATTGCTGAAGAAATGGAGAGCATGAGACCAAGATAAGGCTTTCGATGCTACTGGAGTTTTTTTATTTTCCTTGTACATTGGTTTAGTATTGTTTTTCAGCATTGTTACTTGTTTGGATGCTTTCATAGACATATGTATCATGCATCATTTATATATGTGGGATCTAATTGTTTATTACTTCCGCTGTTTACATTTTTATAGTATGATTACTACATATGCTATTGTATATCTATTTTACTTCCGATGTGTTACTCTGCCAATGAGGGAACATTTTCCCCACTATCACACCCAATGACCTCACTACTGGTTGACAGCCTCTAGAATTTGGGGAAATGTGCTTGAGGCCATCTGACCAACCGGGTACGGGGCTTCTCTAGATGGCTTCCGAAACTAGGGCATTATAGTGACCACCTACCCTTTTCCTACTCAAATTCCCGATTTTATTTCTATATGTTCTGGTCAACTTAAATGACCAACTTTAGTTCTCTAAGAAGATATTTAGAGGAATCACGTTGAGGAGAAGTTAATATCTTCTACCGATTCTTTTAAAATTCTTTTGTCTTCTACTTCCTATTCATTAGTTGTTTCAGTATAAAGTAATAACATAAGTATCACTCATATACTTATATGTTATTATAAATATGAAATAACCATATTCCACTATTTATCCATCTTTTGAAAGACAAAATCACCGCACGTGCATACGTACAACTTACCATCTCCAAACTATGGTGTAATCTATTTTTTACCAGCATCTTACTTGGTTGGGTATAATGATTTAAATAATAACTATATATGATTATTATAAAATTTAACTAATCCTGAAATGTTATAAATTATCCACTTAAATACCATTCAATATTTTTGGGAATGATATCATCGCTCGTGCGTACGTACGACCCACCGTCTCCACGAAGCGATGAGATTCATTCTCCATGTTAACCATTCAAGAATGATTATAATGTATATATTTAAATAATTATGAAATATATGTCCTAAAAATGTTACTAGATTTATGTATATATATATATCATCTACTTACATCCATTCAATTTAATAAGGAAACAAAAACACTGTTGATGCGTACGAACGACCTATCGTTTTGATGAATAGTATATTACATTTCATTTATCTATCTATTATATATATTTTTATACAGCGAATATATATGATATATAAATCATGTTTTACATTCTATAATTAATTAAAACATCATCTCTGTAATAATATCATGATTAAAAATTCAAAACATGTACGATTATTACCCAAAACGTTGCTTTATCATGGAATTGACAAATGAACGGGCAATATAAAGTCATAAGTGAATAATATATGATATAATAAATATTAGTATGGTTCTTTTACAAGTTGATAATATTTTTAAACCCACTATACCTAATCTTGGGAACATAAAAAATAAATCAAACCAAAGGTAATGGATAATTTTTCAATCTCATTTTTATCCGATATTGTTTATGCGTAAGTATTTACTGTGGGTATATTTATCATCCATGTTTTCTAAAAATATATTCACAAAATGTTTACAATACTTTTATATATGTTTAAAGTAATTTTTACCCATTTTTACTTTTACTACATTGTATGTAAGGAATATTTCTTTTGTTTATAATACGACGTACTTTTGGACTTTTTTGGATAAAGTATGGGGAAAATGTTTTTTATCTTATACGACTTGAATAGATTTTTATGGTATTATTATGATTGATTTCCATGAATATTACTCTATAAAATTTAATATATATTTTCAACTAAATATTTTTCTTTCTAAAATTCTGTTTTATTTTGAGAAAAGAATATGTTTTTGAAGAAGAAATTATATTTTTCTCAAGAATTAAGTTCAAGTGTTTTATCAAAATTATTTTCTTTATAAGATGATTCTCATTAAATAGGGATATTTTTCTATCCTTATAAGCACAATGATTTTATTGTGTTAATTAGGGAATGATATTTTACATGGAATATGTTATTATGGAATGATTCTTAGAGAAACCCATTTTATTTCTTCGGTTATGCTATGATGAATGATTTATGTTTTGTGGGACATAATAATGATTTCATTATGAAATGGGTGGAACCTATATCTCCCTCTAATGCATTAGATAATGATTTATATCTCATGAGATAAACTTTTTTGGATGAAAATTAAATCTGGTTCAATTATACATGTCCAGAGCAGTAAATAAATTTGGTTCAGTAATACATGACTGGAACCGCTAGTAAACTATGTTCAGTAAAGGACTTTTTCCACTATGGTGGCCTTGGGAGAAATGTCTTGGATACTATAGAAATCACATTATGTCATTATTTGTTTTCCAAAATTAAATGTTTTATATCAGTATTATGTTATCATGGTTGTGTTCATTTATGATTTATGCCTTACGAACTGCTAAGATTTATTTCATGACTCAAGGTTTTGATATTTAAATTTTATGTTCATGTTTTAACATTCCACGGACTATGGTATGTTTTATGTTCTTAATGTTTACCATTACTGATCATTTGAGCTTCCCCTTTTAATTTTTTCTTTTCCCAATATAAAATGAATGTTATTAGGCTGGAAACTAATGGGGAATATATTTATGAAAGACGTGGAAGATCATTCACCAAACTAGAATAATGTGTTTTGAGGTTCTAAAGACACTAAACAAATACATTATTTGGGACTCTATTTGGGTAATGTATTAAGTATTTTTCAAAAGAAAAGTAATTTCCATGTATGTCAAGATTTGGCCTTTTGATTTTGTATCAGAGTGAAGGTTTTGTTAACCTTTGGAAACTAGGATACAAAAACATTTTTGATATCTCTAAAGATATTTCTAGGGATATGTCTAGGTATGTTTTAAGGATAAGTAAATTATATGTCACAATACTAGGGTTTTCTAATAATCATGGCTAACCTAGGGTTAAACTGAAGATATCATAGATTGAAATAATATAAATAATTTTCCGTACTTATGTGTTTCTAATCTCATATATGTATATATCACACTTTTCTTTCTTATCTTACTCAATAACCAGAACTACATAAGACATAGTTAACCATTGAATGTTTTAGATATGAAAATAACGGGAATTATGAAGATCAGTTTCCTATGTGGAAGTATCATGAATAGAATCATGATGACGGTATGAGTATTCTTCATACTGTTGAAGATAAAGAGGTTGTAAATGAAATGTGAAAGGTATGTGATGTTATTCCTATATTTTTTAGGTTAAACCTAGGAATCTTGAAGTTTGGAAACCTTAATACATGAATCATATTTTAAGAAATTTGAAAATGATGGAACCTGAGTAATGGTTTAAGAATATAGTTGGATGATTGAGGTGTATATGTTTTGGAATTCAACAATTATATTATATGAATCAGGAAATATATAATTTTTTTTAGTATAACTTTTTTTATTAAGGATTGGAAAGGATATGTGGAATAGTTCAAAGGATGCAAAAATTGATTTAAGGGTAAGCTGATATACTTGGATAACACATGATTAAGAGAAAGATAACCTTCAATATGTCTTGAATGTTAAGATGATTATGTTTGGATAATGATATGTTGGATTTTAATAAGTAAATTTTATGATGATAGTTTCTTGGGAACTAATTATGGATTTTTTTTCATTACAGGATTATGATATCATGGATGAATTATAAATTTTTTTGGGACTTCAGGAATATATCCAATATGTTTTGGAATAAGGAAACATGCATGTTTTCAATAAGTATATATTGTAATTTAGGTTATTACCATGACACAAGAGAATTCATGATGAAGTCATTGAAATGAATTTAATGTGACCAACAAAATATATCTTATGATATATAGGGATAAATGATGGTATTCCCATGCTTGTTATATGACATTTGATGTAATTTTTTTATACTTTAAGATTGGAGATAAGTATTTTGGATAAGCCTATAGGATATAATGGATTAAGATAGAAAAAATATAGTATTGTTTAAGGGTAAAACATTTTTATATTATTTCTAGAATGTTATGATAGTATAGATTTAGAAAAATGAAACCCCACAGGACGGGCGACAACCCATCACATCGAACAAGGATGCAGGAATCAAACCCACAACCAATGCATGATAGGCCTTTATCGCCTACCACTGTCCTATGGTAAGTCCCTAGTTAGTATAAATTAGTTTTATTTAAGTGTTATGATAGATGAAGTAAATTACATTTTTGGAGCCATATATGAATAATCTCACCATAGATGGACATATGTCTATTTGATAACTTGTGCTATTATTTTTGGATAGAGATAAATGGAACGACCTATAATTCTATCTCATGATATTCAAACACTTCAATATTGAAAAATTAAACATCATTTCATTAAATTATAGATGATGTGGAAATTATTCATTGCATGACCAACGGTGAGATCGTACCAAAATCAAGAATGTATTTATCCTCATGAAAAATTATTCATTTTTAGGGTAAGGATCCTAAAAACAAAAAATTTTATCAAATTACCCTCTTATCTGATGAATCATATTGTCTATTAAATCATCATAGATTTATTACATTATCGTAGTTAGTTTTCTCCAAACCTTATTCTCTATCACTATCCATCAAAACATTAGGGTTATATTTTTCTTCTATATCCATGTTTTCACTTCCCACTTATGTTCTACTATGTAGAAACCCATTGATGAGTTACTTTTCCTAACTGTTATACTTCAAAATTTACTTTTTAGAATGAAGCTTTAGTATCCCTGTTTACTATATTGGTTTTCATGAAATATAATTTCAAGTAGTAAACCATTTATAACCCCGATGAATTTCGAGGGAGAAATTAATTTTAAGGGGTGTAAAATGTAAAAACTTGAGATTTTATGATATAGATTATTTTTAATTTCATTGATATATTTTGTTGTACGAAGATTAGCTTGTGATATACGCAACACCATATTATCTTGCAGTATACGCAACACTATTCTTGGATTGTGTTACAGACAATTTCAAATTCTTTTGGTAGAATTCATTTCAAGCAACACTGAGTTTAGATTTTGTTCAGTATATAAATGAACTATGTTTGGATTATGTTATATGAAATACCTAATGATGTTTTCACTACACACAACACTATCTTGTCTGGTGTTACGGGTAAGAATGACCATCCTCGATAGCTTTTGTTGTACGCAATACCAAGTTTCACTAAATAATGATATTTTAAAAAAATATTATTTTATGGTATATAAACTAGCCATTATTAATATTATTAACCTCAATATGAATTTTATATAACATTATAATTCATCTTAAATATTTTCTAGAACATGATATAAGGAAAAATTCAATTATTTTTCAAATAAAATAATTATTTTTTTAAAAAAAAATCCTTTTACCACCTTTTGACGACGCACCCATTTCAAATCTAGTTTTGATACCTTTATAAGTTTAATTGTAAACAATAAATTTCTTATTTGGAATAGTGAAATAAAATTTTACAATGGTAGAATTATTTATTTTTTTCTGATAACTTTCATATTTTGATGAATAGTAAACATACACCAAATTTTAATTGAAAATTATTTTTTCATCATAATAATTTCTTCGGTTAACTTATATTAATGAATAGTTTTCAATTATAAATTGAATATATTTTTATAATATAATACAATGTATTCTGTTTTCATTAATTTTACATGGAATTCATATGTAAAAACATTTAAATCTTTAATGGTGTTTTAACTTTTATACAAAAACCCGTTTTTTTCAACCACGGGAATAATTTTAAATTAATTAATGAAACATCTGTGTTTTAAATTTTTAAAATTGAATTATATATTTGAAATATGTGGGTAAATATTATTTTAATAGGTTACTTTTATTTTTTTTATATTATGAATAGTAACAACTATAATGTCTATTTAACGCAGTTAAAGGTAAATCGGGTAAATTAGTGTAACAAATAATATTATAAGGACAATAAAATTATCCGAAAACATTAAAATATAATATTTGATGAACATAATTCTACCCTTAACATATTAAGTTATAAAATAGTCATTTAATGACCTAATCAAAATGAAAATGACATAAAAATTAACAAAACCAATGAAAGTCACAAAATGTAAAACTCGCATTTCTTATAAGTATAATAATTTTAATACAGGGATAAACATTTGATATCTTAGAAAATAAATAGTACATGAAATTATAAAATAATTATGTATATCGTGGAAATTTATTTTTAGTTTTTAAGAAATAAATAATTACATTAAAGTCATATTCTTTGGTGATGTAAAAATTAATTAATTGATAAGAAATAAATGAAACAATTTTTATTAAAATAATAATAACCATAAAATGGTACAAACAAATTACCAAATATTATTGGTATTATATATATATATACGATAATCATCCATAGGTCGTGCTAGATAACATTTTTATTCTTATATAATTGATTATGACATTTATATTATTTTATTTAATGTAATTTTAATGTTATCACATTCATAATTTAACAAGTATAATGGTTTTAGTGATTGATTTAATTGAATATAAATTAAACTACATATATTATCAGAAAATATATTAAATTTATATACATTATAGTATTTTATTTATAATTTTTACTCAATAAATATGTATATTAAATAATTACAAAAAATTATTGTATTAAATTTTTTTATTAATGGAGATATCAGAAAAAAAACTATTTCCAATATTAAAATAAATATATTTAGGAATAATTAATATTTAAATTAAATTTTATAGATAACCTTGACCTCATAGGAATATAATAAAATAGTTTTTTTGAAGTTAACTTGTTATCATTTTATTTTAAAAAAATCAATAAATTGAATAGTGTCCAAATTGACACTATTGATTGTTTATCAAAATAGTGTTTTATTAAATTATTTGAAAATAATAATAAATATTTAAAAATATAGAATAATTATTATATGGACAAAAATGTTATTAATGTGTATATTTATGATCTAATTGACACAAAATAAGTCAATGTTTTTCCATTTTCAAATTGAAATATTTGTTACCCCAGTTAAAATGAAATAAAATAACTAAGTGTTAAATTGAAATGATAACGTTTTAATGGACATATAAACTTGACTAAAGTTTATTTGTTGATGATATTACAACCCTATATAATCCCATATTATAAATTGGTACATTTTTGGATGTTTTTGGAAGGTTTTTATTTTATTATAAATAATTATATATGGAGTTTTGAAAAGTACCCCTTAGCTCAATTATAAAAGGGAACCACCTCCCTCACCTATTCACTTCATTTTGAGCCTTCAGAATTCTTCATCCCCTACCATTTTTCATTATCAACATCCTTGTTTTCATTATAGTGGGTTTTCTCACCTTCAAAGTCCATGTTTAGTTATCAAAGAAGATATTTAGAGGAACCACATTGAGGAATAGGTAATCTCTTCTACCGATTCTTTAAAACATCTTTGTTATTCTACTTCCTCTACATTAGTTGGTTAATTATAATGTAATAAAATAAGTATCAATAATATATTTATATTTTATTATAAATATTAAACAATGATATTTCAACTTGTATCCATCCTATGAAGAACAAACTCAATGCACGTGCATACATATGCCTTACCGTATCGACGTTCTGGTGTAATCTGTTTTTTGCCATCACCTTACTTGGATGGGTATAATGATGGAAATAATAACTATATATGATTATTGTAAAATGTTACTAATCCATCAATATTATACATCATCCACTTCAATACCATTCAACAATTTTCGTAATGATATAATCAGTCATGCGTACATACTACCTACCGTCTCCAAAACACGATGAGATTCATTCTCTACATTAACCATTCAAGAGTGATTATACTGTATATATAATAAATAAGAATGAAATATATGCAATAATAATGCGACTATATTATATATATATATATATAGTATTTACTTACTTTTATTCAATTAAATAAGGAAACAAAAACAACGTGCATGCATACGTAAGGTCTATAGTCTCCATAAACAGTGTATTCCATTTCATTTATCTATATATTATATATTCATTTATATAATTAATATATATGATATATAAATCATGTTTTATAATAATAAAGTAATTAAATTAATATTTAAGTAATAATATAAAGAATAAAAAGTTAAAAAACGTACGATTATTACCCAAAATGTTGCTTTTACATGGAATTGAAAAATAAACATGTAATATAATGTCATAAGTGAATCATATATTATATCATAAATATTATTATGGTAATATTACAAGTTAATAATAATTTTAAACAAACAATACAGGATTATTGGACACATATAAAAGAAATAGGTCCTATGGTAAGGGATACTTTTTCAATCTCATTTTTATCCAAGATTGTTTATAAGTAAGTGTTTACTGGGGGTATATTTATCATCCATGTTTTTTAAAATGTTTTCATAAAAATATTACTAATATTTTATGTATGTTTAAAGACATTTTTACCCTTTTATACTTTTACTACATGGTATGGAAGGAATATTTCTTTTGTTTACCGTACGAGGTATTGTTTGACGTTTCTGGAAAAAGTACGAGGGGGATGATTTTTTAACTTACACGACATGAATGGATTTTTACGGTTTCATGAAACCTTATTTACATGAAGATTTCTCCACACTATTTCAGGTTTATTTTCAGATGAAATCTTTTTTTAATTACATGGCATTTTGAGAAGATAAAACATTCTTTTAATAAGAAATGTTTTTTTCCTCGAGAATTATGTTCAAGTGTTTTATCAAAAAAAATTCCACCTATGATGATTCTCTATAAATAGTGTTGTGTTTCATTACCTATAATTTATATTATATGATTGTGTTAATGATGTAATGATATTTTATATGTATTATGTTGTTATGAAATGATGTTTAAAGAAACCCATTTTATTTCTTGGGTTATGATATGATGAATGATTTGTGTTTTATGGAACATGTAATAGTGATTTCATTATGAGATGGGTAGGACCTATATCTCCCTCCAATGCATTGGTTAAAATTTTATATCTCATGATATAAACATGGCTAGAATGGAATGTAAATCTAGTTTAGTAATATAGGGTCGGAACGACAAAAAAATCTAATTCAGTAATACAAGTTTGGAACAGAAAGTAATCGAGATTCAGTAAAAGACATTGTTCACTATGATTGTCTTGGATGTAATGCCTTGGAAGATATGGAAATAATATTATGTGCTTATTTTATTACCAAAATTATATGTTTTCTATCAATGATATGTTATCTCAAATGAGTTTATTTATGATTTATGCCTTACGAACAACCAATATTAATGTTATATCTCAAGATTTTAATATTTAAATTTTATGTTCATAATTTTATATTTTAATGTCTGTTGTTTGTTTTATGTTCTCAATATTTACCCTTATTGAGCATTTGAGGTCACCCTTTTTATATTTTATTTTTCCTAGGATACAAAAAATGGTTTTAGTTAGGAAAACTAATGGGGATGATCTTTACAGGAGATGTTGAAGATCTTTCACCAAGAAAGAAGAATGTGTTCTCAGTTTCCAAAGAATCTAAACTAATACTGTCTTTGGGAATATATTTGTGTAATGTATTATGTATTCTAAAAACAATTTAATGTCCATGTACATCAAGCTTGGTTCGTTAGAGTTGGTATTAGAGAAATGTTTTATTCATCCTTTGGAAACTATTATAGGAAAACTTTTATGAGATCCCTAGAGATATTTATAAGAATATGTCTAGGTATATCTAAAGCATAAGTCAAGTATATGTCACAATCCTAAGGTTTATGTGATAATCATGACTAACCTTGGGTTAAACTGTAGATATCATATACTAAAATATTATAATTAATTTAACATACTTATGTGTTTCTAATATCTGATATGTATATCCCACACTTTGCTTCTGGGTCTTAGTCAATAACCAAAACTACATAAAACATATTTTACCATTAAATGTTTCAGATTTTGAAAAGAATAGGAATTATGAATATCAATTTCTTATATAGAAACATCATGACGAGAATTCTGATGGTGGTGGGAGTATTGGTCATGTTCTTTAGGATAAAGAGATTGTATACGACATATGAAAGGTATGTGATGTTCCTCTAATATAGTTTACATTAAACCAAAGAATGTTGAAGTTGAGATACCTTAAAAAATTATTCATATTTTAGGAAATATGAATATGATGGATCCTGTTTAATACTTTAGGAATAAAGTTAGATTATTGAGGTTTATATGTTTCAGAATCTAATGATTATGTTACATGAATCATGAAATATATAAGTGTTTTTAGTATGAGTTTGTCATTAAGGATTGGAAGGGATATGTTGAATGGTTTTAAGGATCCAAAACGTTATTTAAGGGTAAGGTGTATACTTGGAGAACACATGATTAATGGAAAGATAACCCTTAATTTGTCTCTTATGTTATGATAATGGTGTTTGGATAATTATATGTTGGATTTGAATAAGTAAATTAGTTGATGCTAATTTCTTGGTAACAAATTATAGAATTGTTTACAAGAGGGTTATGATATCATGAATAATGTATACAACTTTTTGGGACTTACGGAATATATCCAATATGTTTTGGCATAAGGAAACATACATGTTTTCTATAAGGATATATGGTAATTTCGGTTGTTACCCTAAATTAAGAGAATTATTGATGAAGTCATTCAAATGTTTGGAATATGACCAACAAGATATATCTTATGACTTATGGGGCATAAATTATGGTATTCACATGATTGTTATATGGCCTTTCTTGTAATTTCATTTTTTGTACTATGAGCTTGGACATAAGTATTTTGGATAATCCAAAATGTTGGCATGGATTAAGTTGGAAATTCGATAGTATTGTTTAAGGCTAAAACTTTTTTTTATATAACTTATAGAATGTTATAATAATTTAGTTTTTGAAAAAGGACATCCCAGGGTATTTTTTACAGCATGTCACGCCGGACAAGGCGGCAGGAATCGAACCCACACCTGAAGTGTGACAAGCCTTTATCACCTTGCACTAGACTACAAGAAGTTCATGATTATAATAAATTACTTTTATTTTAACGGTATGTTAAATAAATCTTAAGTCCGTTTTTTGGAACCATAGATGATTAATCTCAACATATATAGACTTATGTATTTTTCCTGACTTGTGCTATCATTTTTTGTGATAGAGACAGATTAAATGACCTATCATTCTATCTCATGATCTAATAACACTTCAAGAATAAAAAAATTTACTTCATGTATTTAAATAAGAGATGAAGTGGAAATTGTTCAGAGGATGAAATATGGTGATATTGTACTAAAATCAAGTAAGTATTTATTGTCATGAAAAATTGTTCAACTTTAGGTAAAGGAACTTCAAAATGAAAAATTTCATCTTAGTACCTTCTTATGTGAAAAATCAGATGGTCCCATAAATCATCATAGATTTATGGATTTATGGTAGTTAACTTTCTTAAACCTTATTCTCTATCACTATCCATCAAAACATGATGGTTATATTTCTCTTCCATATCCATTTTTTCACTTTCCACCTATGTTCTAATATGTGGAACACCCAATGATCAGTTACTTTGGGAAACAATTATTTTTTTAACTTTAATTTTTAAAATAAAGTTTTAGTATCCTTTTTGTGATTTAGGTTTCCATGAATGAAACATTGAAGTTGTAAACCTTTTATAACCCCCAATGAATTTTGAGGGAGAACTTAATTTTAAATGGTGTAGAATGTAACACACCGAGATTTTATGAGATAGATTCTTTTTAATTTCATTTATTTTATGTTTTGTATTAAAATTAGTTTACACTAATTCAACACTTCATTATCTTGAAGTACACGAAACACTATTATTGGCTTATGTTACAAAAAATTTCAAATTCTTTTGATAGAATTCATTTCACACAACAATGAGTAAATATTTTTTTCAATATATTAATGAACTAACTTTGGGTTATTTTATATGCAGAAACAAATGATGTTTTCAGTATATACAACAATTATTTGGTTTTTGTTACACTAATGAGTGACCATCATCGATATCTTGCGTTGTATGGAATATCGAATTCCTTAAACAATGATATATTATTAAAATATTATTATTTAATGGGATATAAACTAGCTTTTATAAATATTATTAACGACATTTAAAATATTATATAACATTAGGATTCATCTTACATATTTTCCCGAATATGATATAAGAATAAATTAAATTATTTTTGGATAAAAGATGTAATTTTAAAAAATTACAGTTTTACCACCTTTTGATGGTGCACTCATTTTAAATATTTTTTTGACACATTTATAAGTTCAATTTGAAGAATTAAACTTCTTGTTTAGAAGCGGGGAATAAAATTTTACATTGGATGAATTTTTGAAATTCATCTAATAACTTTCATATTTTGATGAATAGTAGAAATATGCTACATTTTAATTGAAAATAACGTTTCTCATAAAAATAAATTATATGGATAAGTTATATTATTTATGATTTTTGAAGAGTATTTAGAATATATTTTCATAATTTGATACAATCTATTTCTTTGTCATAAATTTTGCATTGAATTCATATGTAAAAAACATTTCGTTCTTTTGTAGTGTTTTAACTTTTAAACCAAAACCCGTTTTTTTCGACAACGAGATTAATTTTAAATTAACTACTTATATTTTGTGTTATTATTT
This sequence comes from Viscum album, assembly GCA_963277665.1. Lineage (NCBI taxonomy): Eukaryota > Viridiplantae > Streptophyta > Magnoliopsida > Santalales > Viscaceae > Viscum > Viscum album. Next base: position 613,123,008 of record OY728119.1, on the reverse strand, counting down.
TTAAAATTGAATTCTATACATGTAATTAGTGGTTTCAAATTAGGTTAATTGGTTACTTTTATTTTTTTGATATTATGAATAGTAACTACAATAAGTTTTATATAACACAGTTAAAGATAAATCAGGTAAATTAGTGCAATGAATAATATTATATGTATAATAAAATTTCCCAAAAACCATAAAAAAATCCTTTTTTATTAATATAATTTTACCCTCAACATATTAGGTTCTAAATAAAGTTATTTATTGTCCACATGATAATGACAATGACAATGACATATATATTAATAAAACCAATGAAAGTGACAAAATGTCGAACTCACATTTATTATAAGTATAATAATTATTATATATGGATAACCAGGTGATATATTAGAAAATAAATATTCCATGTAAATATAAAATAATTTCCTACATCATTGCAATTTATTTTTAATTTTTATGAGATAAATAATTACCTTAAATTCTTATTATTTAATGATGTAAAAATTAATTAACTAATATGAAATCAATGAAACAATTTTTATTAAAATCATAATAACCCTAAAAATGTCCAAACACCTTATCAAATATTATTGGTCAATTATATCTCTACCATAATCATACAATGGTCAATATAGTGATCATGGGAAGCCTTATTGAATAGATTTTGACCTTTGTATTATTTTATATAAAGTAATGTTAAAGTTGTCATATTCATACATTAATAAGTATAACATTTTTAGTGTTTTATTTTATAGCCAATAAATTATACTACATATATTATCATGAAATATGTTAAATTTATCTTCATAATAGTATTTTATTTTAATTTTGTTTCAAAAAATAAGTATATTAAATAATTACACAAAATCGTTATAGTAATTATTTTATTAATGGAGATATCAAATAAATGTTATTAACATTAATAAAATAAATATATTTTGGGATAATTAATATTTCCAATGAATTTTATAGATAACCTTGGCCTCATAGTAATATAGTCAAATTGTTGGTTCGAATTTAACTTGTTATATTTATATTTTAAAAAATCAATAAATTGAATAGAGTCAAAATTGACACTATTGATTATTTATCAAAATAAGGTTTTATTCAATTACATAAAAATAATAAAACATTTGTAAAAAATATAATAATTATTTTACAGTCCAAAATTTTCTATGTTAATTATTTTTCATTTAATTGGAATAAAATAATTAAATATTATATACCTTTAATATTGAAATATTTGTTACCCTAGTTAAAATGAAATAGAATTACTATGTGTTAAATTGAAAATATAGTGTTTTAATGGACATAAAAACTTGTATGAAATTTATTAGTTGATGATATTAAAACCACATATAATATCATATTATAAAGTGCGAAATTTTGGAGGTTTTTGTGTAGGTTTTTATTTTAATGTAAATTATTATTTATGGAGTTTCCAAAAGCTCCCCTCGCCTCATTTATAAAAGAGAACCTCTTCCCTCACCACTTCACTTAATTTTGAGCTATTAAGATCCACCATACCCTACCCTTTTTTCCTTAAAAACGTCCCTATTTTAATTTTAGATGTTCTTTTCATCTTCAAAGACCATCTTTAGTGCTCTAAGAAGAGATTTAGAGAAAGCATGTTAAGGAGGAGGTAATATCTTCTACCGATTCATTCAATCTTTTTTTTATTCTAATTCATCTTAATAACTTGTTTCATTATAAATTAATAACATAAGAATCACTCATATAATTATATGTTATTATAAATATGAAATGACCATATTTCACCTTATATCCGTGCTGTGAAAAATGGAATCACTGAGCATGTATACGTACGACTTACCGTCTCCACGCTATAGTGTAATATATTTTTTACCAGCACCTTAATTGTATCAGTATAATAATGGAAATAATAACTCTATTTTATTATTATAAAATTTTACTAATCCTGAAATATTATACACTATCCACTTCTATACCATTCAATAATTTTTGGAATAATATCATCGATCATGCATACGTGCGGCCTACCGTCTCTACGGCGCGATGAGATTCATTCTCCACGCTAACCATTCAAGAATGATTATAATGTATATATAATAAATAATCATAAAATACATGGCATAATAATTCTACTATATTTATGTGTATATATATTTCATTTACTTACTTCCATTCAATTCAATTTGGGAAATGAAAATAGCATTAACTTGGACGTACGACCTACCGTCTCTAGGAACAGTGTATTCCATTTCATTTATCTATCTATTATATATATCTATATATATTTATATACTGAATATATATGATATATAAATCATTTTCAAATTTTTATGTAATTAAATCATGATCCACGTAATAATATCCAGAATAAAATGTCAAAACACGTTCGATTATTACCCAAAACGTTGTTTTAACATGAAATTAGCAAATGAACGGGTAATATAAAGTCATAAGTGAATCATATATGATATAATAAATATTATTATGGTTTTTTACAAGTTAATAATATGTTTAAACCCTTTATATATGAGTTTCTTACACATATGGATGAAATCAGACTTAAGGTATGGGATAATTCTTCAATCTAATGTTATATGAGATTGTTTATATGTATGTATTAACTAGGTATACATTTATCAACATTGATTTTAAAAAAAATTCATAAAATATTTACTATTCCTCTATTTATGTTCAAAGTCATGCTTACCTATTTTTTACTTTTTCTACATGTAATGAAATGAACCTTTCTTTTTTTACTATACGAGGTACTTTTTGACTTTTTCAGAAAAAAAAATAAGAGAATGTTTTTTAACTTATACGACATGAATGGATTTTTACAATTTAATGACACCTTATTTCCACAAATCTTTCTATATTCTATTTAAAATATATTTTTTACTAAATTGTTTTCTTTTAAAATATCATGGCATTTTGAGAAAATAAAACGTATTTTAAGAATAAAGGGTATTTTCCTTAAGAATTAAGTTCATGTGTTTTATCAAAATAATTTTACATATAACATGATTATATTTAAATATTTATTTGATTATATCCCTATTTTCACTATTATTTTATTGTTTTAATGATAGAACGATATTTTATATGGATTATGTTATGATGGAATGAAGTTTAAAGAAACCCATTTTATTTCTGGGGTTATGCTACGATGTAGGATTTATGTTTTGTGGCACATGTAATAATGATTTCATTATGAGATTACTGGGACCAATATATATACCTAAAATTCATTGGGTAAAGATTTATATCTCATGAGATAAACATGGATGGAATAGAAAATAAATCTTGTTTAATAATACAGGGCTGGAATGACATGTAAATCAGATTCATTAATACCTGGCTGGGATGAAATGTAAACTCGTTTCAGTAAAAGACATTTTCCACTATGATGGTCTTGGAAGCAATGCCTTGGATACAATGGAAATCATATTATGTGATTATTTTTTCCCCACAATACTACGTTTTATATCAATTCTATGTTATCATGTCTGTATTCATTTTTTATTTATGTCTTACAAACTGCCAAGATTTATTTCACGACTCAAGATATTTATAATTAAATTTTATGATAATGTTTTTACATTATAATATATATGGGTTGTTTTATGTTCTCAATTTTTACCCTTACTGATCATTTGATCTCAACCTTTTTATGCTTTATTTTTCCCATGATATAAAGAAAGGTTTTAGGTTGAAAAAAATGGGGAAGATCTTTATGGGGTATGTTAATGATATTTCCCTAAACTAGATGAATGTGTTTTGAGATTCCAAATACAATAAACTAATATTATCATTGGGAATCTATTTGTGTAATGTATCAATTATTCCGAAAAATAAATGAAATGTCCATGTACATCAAGCTTGGGTTGTTAGAGTTGGTATCAAAGTGAAGGTTTAGTCAACCTATGGAAACTAGGATGTTAAAATTTTATAAGATCCCTTGAGACACTTATAAGGATATGTCTAAGTATGTAATAAGAATAATTCATCCTAGGGTTTTTTTATAATCATGACTAACCAAGGGTTAAATTGGAGATGTCATAGATTGAAATATTATAATTAATTTTCCATACTTAGGTGTTTCTAATCTTTGGTATTCATACCTCACACTTTTCCTTCTGTCCTTACTCAATAACAATAACCACATAGAACACATTTATCCATTTAATGTTTCAAATTTGAAAATTATTGGAATTATAAAGATTGATTTCCTATGTGGAAACATCATGAAGAGAATCATGACGATTGTATGAGTATTGGTCATACTACTGAGGATAAATAAATTGTAAATGACATGTGGAAGTTATGTGATTTTATTCTAGTATTGTTTACCTTAAACCTAATAATCTTGAGGTTGATAAAACTTAATACATGATTCATATTTTAGGAAATTTGAAGATGATGGATCATGCGTAGTGGTTTATGAATAAAGATGGATGATTGAGGTGTATTTTTTTGGAATTAAATGATTATGTAATATTAATTATGAAATATATATGTTTTTTCGGTATAATTTTTTTATTATTTAATTTAAAGGATATGTTGAATAGTTATAAGGATCCAAAAAGAGATTTAATAGTAAGGTGATATGCTTTGAGAACACATGATTAAGAGAAATATAACCCTTAATATGTCTTGAATGTTAAGATCATGATGTTTGGATACAGATATGTTGGATTTGAATAAGTAAATTGGATTATGCTAGTTTCATGGGAACTAATTATGGAGTAGTTTAAAAGTGGGCTATGATATCATGAATGAAGTATAAAAATTTTTTGGATATAAAAAATAAATCCAATAAGTTTTGGAATAAGAAAACATGATTGTATTCAATAAGGATATATGGTAATTTAGGTCATTACTATGACTCAATAAAATGCATGATGAAGTCATTAAAATGATTGGAATGTGACCAATAAGATATATCTTATTATATATGGGGGATATATTATGGTAATCACATTCTTGTTATATGACCATTCTAGTAATTATTTCTATACTATGATGTTGCAGCGATGTATTTTAGATATTACCTAAAGGTTGGAATGGATTTTGTGGGACATAAGATAGTATTGTTTAATGATAAAACTTTTTTATATTATTTCTGGAATTTTAAGATTGTATAGTTTTAGAAAACGGACAACCCAAACGATGGGAGAAAACCCATTGTGTCGGACATGGCTGCGGGAATAGAACCCAAAACCGAAGTGAGACAGGCCTTTATCACATACCACTAGCCTACTGGAAGTCCCTGGTTAGTATAAACAAGTTTTATTTAAGTGGTAAGATAGATGAATTATAAGTTTGTTTACGGAACCTTATAAGATTCATCTCACCATAGATGGACTTATGTATATTAGATAACTTTTTTTAACATTTTTGAGATCAAGATAGATGTAATGACAATTAATTCTATCTCGTGGTCTACTAACACTTCAAGAATGGAAATTTTGACTTAATTTCTTTAAATAAATGATGAAGTGGAAATTTTTCAAGGCATGAACAACAGTGATATTGTACCAAAATCAAGTCATTTTTTATTCTCATGAAAAATTATTCAACATTAGGGGAAGGATCTTGAAATCCAAAAATGTTGTATTAGTACATTATTATCTAATAAATCATATGGTCCTTTAAGGCAGCGTACATTTATGGATTTCTAGTAGTCAACTTTCTCCAAACATTATTCTCTATCACTATCCATCAGAACATGAAGGTTAGATTTCTCTTCCATATCCATGTTTCACTTCCTACATTTGTTCTCCTTTATGGAAACCCAGTGATGAGTCACATTTTGTAATCATTATGTTTCTATCTTTCCTTTTTAAAATGAAGTATTAGTTTCCTTTTTTATGATGTAGGTTTCTATGATAGAAACATTCAACTAGTAAAACATTTATAACCCTGACGGATTTTGAGTGAGAAATTCATTTTAAGGGGGTAGAATGTACCACCCTGAGATTTTATGAGATAGATTCATTTTAATTTCATGTATTTCTTATGTTTTATGAAGATTAGCTTATGTTATACACAAAGCCATATTATATTTCAGTATACGCAACCCTATTATTGGCTTGTGTTAACCACAATTTCAAATTCTTTTGATTGAATACATTTCACGCATCACTGAGTATATATATTTTTAAATATATAAATAAACAATTTTTGGATTATTTTATAATAAAAAATAAAGGAATTTTTCACTACACGCAAAACTAACTTGGCTTACGTTACATGCAAGAGTGACCATCCGTGATAATTTGTGTTGTTTGTAATAACAAGTTTCACTAAACAACGATATATTATTAAAATATTATTTTTTAAATGGGATATAAAATAGTCATTATGAATAGTATTAACCAAATTTTTAATTTTATATAACATTATAATTCAGATTAAATATTTTCTATAACATGATATAAGTACAAATTCAATTTATTTTGAATAAAAGAATTATTTTTTGAAAAATGTAGTTTTATTGCATTTAGATGGTGTTCCAATATTAAATCTAGTTTTTTTACACTTTTATAAGTTCAATTTGAAAAAATAAACTTCTTATTTGTAATTGTAAAATAAAATTTTACTTTGGATGAATTTTTTATATTTTTTTGATAACTTTCCTATTTAGAAAAATTATAAAAGTTTGCTAAATTTTAAATGAAACCAACTTTTTTCAACAATATAATTTATATGGTTAAATTAAAATATTGAATGTATTTAATGTATAAATAGAATATATTTTTATATTTTAATACAATATATTTAATTTTCAATAATTTTACATTCAATTCATATGTAAAAATATTTCAATCTTTTGTAATATTTTTACATTTAATAAAAAACCCATTTTCCCAACAACATGATTAATTTTCAATTTATTTATACAACTTCTATTTTATTAATTTTGAAAAATGGATTCTATATTTGGAATCTGTTGGTCCACATTATTTCAATAGGATACTATTATTTTTGGATATTATTAATAGCAACTATGGTAATTTTTATTTAACATGGTTAAAGATAAATCGGGTAAATTAATGTAACAAATATGATCATAAGGACAATACAATTATCCAAAAACCTTAAAAATATTATTTGATGAATATAATTATACCCTTAAAATCTTAGGTTTGAAACATAGTCATTTAATGTCCACATGACAGTTACAATGACATAGATATTAATAAAACAAATGAAAGTGACAAAATGTCAAACTCACGTTTCTTATAAGTATAATAATTTTAATATTACGATAATGATGTGATATAATAGAAAATAAATAATCCATTGAAATATGAAAGAATTAACTAAATCATGGTAATTTATTTTTAATTTTTAGGGAAAAAATAATTACCTTAAAGGCCAATTCTTTGATGATGTAAAAATCAATTAATTAATAAGAAATCAATGAAATTTTTTTAAACCCTAATAACCATAAAAGGTCCAAAAACATGAAGAAATATATTTGGATTAGTATATATATACCATAATCATCAAAAGTTCAATATAGTGACCACATGGATACTTATATAATAGATTATGACCTTTATATTATTTTATTTAAAGTAATATTAACGTTATCACATTCATACTTTAATAATTAGAACATTTTTGATGTTTGATATTATAGAAGATAAATTAGAATACATATATTATCAATAAATAAATTAAATTTATATTCATTATATTATTTTATTTTTAATTTTTACACACAAAATAAGAATATTAAATAATTACACAAAATTATTTTATTAATTATTTTTTTAATAGAGATATCAAATAAATGGTATTCACAATATTAAAATAACTATATTTTGGGATAATAAATATGTACAATTAATTTTAAATATAACCTTTAAATCATATAAATATAATAATATATTTGGTTCTAAGTTAACTTGTAATCGTTATATTTTTAAAAATCAATAAATTGAATAGTTTTAAAATTGACACTATTGATTATTTATCAAAAACATGTTTTATAAAATTATTTAAATATAATAAAACATTATATATATATATAATAATTATGATATGGTCAATAAAAATTTAAATTTTTCATTTACGATCTAATTGACATCAAATTTTTAAATATTTTATCCCTTTAGTATTGAAATATTTGTAACACTAGTTAAAATAAAATAGAATAAATAAGTGTTAAATTGAAAAGATAATTTTTTAATGGAAATAAAAGTTGTACAAAATATATTTTTTGATGATATTAAAACATCATCTAATCTCATATTTGAAAATGTGACATTTCGGAGGTTTTTGTGTCAGTTTTGATTTTATTATAACTTATTATTTATGGAGTTTCGAAAGTGTCCCTCACCTATTAACTTCATTTTGAGCCTTCAAGATCCTCCATATCCTACCTTTTCTCCTTATAAACTTTACTGTTTTCATTTTAGTGGTTATGTTATTCTTCAAAGTCTATCTTTAGTGCTTTGATAAGAGATTTAGAGGAAGCATGTCGAGGCGGAGGTAATCTCTTCTATCGATTCTTTCAATCCTAGTTCCTCTTCTAATTCTACTTCATTATTTGTTTCATTATAAATTAAAAACATCATTATCACTCATAAACATATATTTTACTATAAATATGAAGCAACTATCTTTCACCTTCTATACCTCCTATGAAAAATTAAATTACCTTATGTGTGTGTGTGTACGACGTACCGTCTCCACACTGTGGTGAAATATGTTATTTAAAACCAAAAAAACATAGATGGGTATAATGATATAATTAATAAATATATGTTATTTTTATAAAATTTTACTAATCATGAAATATTATACATCAACCAATTCAATGTCATTCAATAATTTTGGGAATGATATCATGGCTCGGGCGTATGCAAGGCATACCATCTCCACAACACGATGAGATTCATTCTACACACTAACCATTAAAGAATGATAATAATGTATATATAATATATAATAATGAAATATATGGAATAAAAATTCTACTTTATATATATATATATATCATTTAATTACTTTATATCAATTCAATAAGGAAATGAAAACAACTTTCATGCGTATGTAGGGTCTATCATCTAAATGAACATTGTATTCCATTTAATTTACCCATCAATTATATATATGTACTGAATATATATGATATATAAATCATTGTTTACATTTTTTAAGTAATTATATCATGATATATTTAATAATATCAAGAATAAAAAGTCAATACACGTACTATTATTTCCCAAAACGATGATTTAACATGGAAATAACAAATGAATAGGGAATATAAAGTAATAAGTGAATCATATATGATATCATAAATATTATTATGGTTATTTTACAAGTTAATAATATATTTAAACCCACATTACATGAGTTTTGGAAATATACGGATGAAATTAGACTTAAGATAAGGGATAATTTTTCAATCCCATTTTTATCCAAGATTTTTTATACTTAAGTATTTACATGGGGTATATTTATCGTGCATGTTTTCTAAAAATGTTTTCATAAAATTTTTACAATTCTTTTATGTATGTTTAAATTTTACTGATTTTTAAATTTTACTACATGGTATGGAAGGAATCTTTCTTTTGTTTATCATATGAGGTACTTTTTTAATTTTACAGAAAAAGTACTAGGATAATTTTTTTTATCTTATATGGAATGACTGTATTTTTATTGTTTCAAGAAGCCTTATTTCCATGAATCTTCCACTACACGAATAATATTTTATTTTCAACTAAATTATTTTCTTTTAAAATTCCATGGTATTTTGAGAAAAGAAAACATTTTTGAATAAAAAATGATATTTTCCTCGAGAATTAAGTTTAAGTGTTTTATAAAACATATTTTTCATCTAAAATAACTCTCTTGAAATAGGTTTATGTTTCTATCAATATTGTTACTATATTTTATTGTGTTAATGATGGAACGTTCTTTAAAGTAACCCATTTTATTTCTTGGGTTATGCTATGATAAATGATTTATGTTTTGTGGAACATGTAAGAAGGATTTCATTATGAGATGGATAAGACATATATATCCCTTCAGTGATTTGGGTAATGATTTATTTGTCTTGAGATATATATGGATAGAATGAAAATTAAATCATGTTCAGTAATACAGAACTGTAATGACAAGTAAATCCATTTCAGTAATAGATGGCTCAAACAACAAGTAAACTTGGTTAAGTAAAGGACTTTGTCCATTATGATGGTCTTGGCAGTAATGCCTTAGCTACTATCGAAATCATATTATGTGCTTATATATTTTCCCCAATTCAATGTTTTATATCAATGAAATATTATCATAGAAATGTTCATTTAGGATTTATGGCTTTTAAACTTCCCTGATTTATTTCAGGACTCAATATTTTAGTATTTATATTTTATGGTAGTGTTTTTACATTCTAATGTCTAGGGTTTATTTTATGTTCTCAATTTGTACCCTTACTGAGCATTTGATATCATCCTTTTTTTTCTTATCCCCCAAGATATAAAGAAAGGTTTTAGGTAGGAAAACTAATGGGGAAGATCATTATGGGATATTTTAAAGATCATTCATCAAGATATAAGAATGTGCTACCAATTTCCAAAGACACTAATCTAATAGGGTCTTTTGTAAAATATTTTATTAATGTATTATTTATTCTAAAAAATAAATTTAATGTCTATGTACGTCAAGCCTGGGTCGTTAGAGTTGGTATCAGGGTGAAGGTTTTTTAATTCTTTGGAAACCAGGGTGAAAAACTTTTGTGTGATCCCTAGAGACATATATAAGGATATGTCTAGGTATGTCCAAAGGATAAGTAAATTATAGGTCACAAAACTTGGGGTTTTCTGATAATCATGACTAACCTAGGGTTAAATTATAGATATCTTAGATTGAAATATTATATATAATTTCCCGTACTTATGTGTTTCTAATATCTGATATGTATATCTCACACTTTCCTTTCAGGTCTTAGTCAATAACCATAACTACATAGAACATAGGTAACCATTGAATATTTCAAATTTGAAATGTATGGGAATTATGAAGATATATTTCATATATGTAAAGATGATTAAGATAATCACGATGATGGTATGAGTATTGGTCATAATACTGAAGATAAATATATTGTAAATGAAATATGAAAGGTATGTTATGTTCATCCTATATTGTTTACATTAAACCTAAGAATATTTAGGTTGCGAAACCTTATTACGTTATTAATATTTTAGAAAATTTAATGATGATGGATCATGAGTAAGGGTTTAAGAATAATGATGGATGATTGTGGTGTATATGTTTTGGAATTCAGTGATAATTTTATATGAAGCATGATATATAAAAGTTCTTTTTGTAAAAGGTTTCCATTATGTATTGGAAATGATATGTTTAATAGTTATTAGAATCCAAAATTGGATTAACGGGTATAGTGATATACTTGGAGAACATGTGATTAAGAAAAATATAACCCTTAATTTGGCTAGTAAGTTAAGATAATTCTATTTGGATAATGATATGCTGTATTTGAATAAGTAAATTGGATGAAAATAGTTTCTTGGGATCTAATTATGGAGTTTTTGAAAAGCGGGTTATGATATCTTGGATGAAGTATAAAATGTTTTAGGACTTATGGAATATATCCAATAAGTTTTGGAATAAGGAAACAAACATGTTTTCAATAATGATATATGGTATTTTATGTTATTACCATGAATCAGAATAATGAATGATGAAGTCATTCAAAATATTGTAATGTGTCCAACAAGATATATATTATGATTTATGGGAGATAAATGATGATATTCACAAGCTTGTAATATGACCTTTCTTGTAACTTTTTTTTGTACTGTGATATTGGACATAAGTATTTTGAAAAATCTTAAAGATTGGAATGGATTGATTTGGACATTAGACAGTATTGTTTTAGGCTAAAACTTTTTTTATATTATTTTTGGAATGTTTTAATAATATAGCTTTCAAAAAAGGACCTCTAGAAGGATGGGCGACAACCCGTCATGTCAGAAAAAACTGAGGGAATCAAACCCACAACCGAAGTGTGACATGCCTTTATCACCTACCAGTGGACTACGGGAATTCCCGGGTTATTATATATTAGTTTGTATTTAATTGGTATGATATAATAAGTACAATTCCATTTTTGTAAGAATATATGATTAATATTACCATAGATGGACTTATGTATATTTAATAACTTGTGCTAAAATTTTTTTATATAGACATATGGAATAACCTATCATACTATCTCATTATCTACTAATAATTAAAGAGTGAAAAATTCAACATCATTTCATTAAATAAAAGATTAAGTGTAAATTTTTCAATGAATTAACAATTGTGAGATTGTACCAAAATCAAGTAAGTATTTATTCTCATGAATGATTCATCAACTTTTGGGAAAGGATCTTGAAAAAAAATGTTATCTTAGAACCTTATTATATGATAAATCATATGGTCCCTTAAATCATCGTATATTTATTGATTTCTAGTAGTTAACTTTATCCAAACCATATTCTCTAAAAATATCCCATAGAACTTGATGGTTATATTTCTCTTCCATATCCATGTTTTTACTTCCCACATATATTATCCTATTTGGAAACCCAATGATGAGTTACTTTGGTTAACTGTTATTTTTCTAACATTCTTTTTTAAAATTAAGTTTTTCTATCCCATTTAATGATGTAGGTTTCCATGATAGAAACTTTGAAATAGTAAACCATTTATAACCCTGACGAATTTCGAGAGAGACATTCATTTTAATAGGGGTAGAATGTAACACAATGAGATTTTATGAGATATATTTTTTTAATTTCATTTATTTCATGTTTTATATGAATATTATCTTATGCTATATGAAACAACTTATTATCTGGCAGTTTACAGAACACCATTCTTGGATAGTGTTACACACATTTCAAATTATTTTTGATAGAATTCATTTAACGTAACACTGAGTATAGATTTTTTCAATATATAAATGAACTATGATTGTATTTTATTATAAAAAACACCAAATGAATTATTGGCCACATGCAACACTATCTTTTATTGTGTTACATGCAAGAACGACCTATATCGATAGGTTGTGTTTTACGCAATACCGAGTTTCACTAAACAATGATATATTATTAAAATTTTATTATTTAATGGGATATAAACTAGCCGTTAAGAGCAGTATTAACCACATTTTATATTTTAAGTAACATTAACATTCTTCATACATATTTTCTCTAACATGATATAAGAACAAATTCATTTGTTTCCAATAAAATAAGTATTTTTCAAGAAATGTAGTTTTACCGCCTTTTGATGGCGCACCATTTTTAAATCTAGTTTTTTAAACATTTATTAGTTCAATTTGAAAAAATGAACTTCTTATTTGGAAGTGGTAAAAAAAATTATAATTTGTAATAATTTTTTATATTTTTTGATAACTTTCATTTTTTGATGAATAGTAAAATACGCTAAATTTAAATTGAAATCAACTTTTTTCATCAAAATAAATTTTGTGGTTAAATTATTTTTTTGAATGGTTTTAAATTATAAATAGGAGATATTTTATAATTTAATAAAATGTATGTAATTATCATTAAATTTTCAATGAATTCATATGTAAAAAACATTTCATTCCTTTCCAATGTTTTATCTTTTAAACAAAAACCCGTTTTCTTCGATGACATGGTTAATTTAAAAATAATTAATGAAAATTATATGTTTCAAATTTTGGAAAATGGATTATATATTTTTAAAATATTGGTCCATATTATGTTAATATGTTACATTGATTTTTTTTGATATTATGAATATTAACTACAGTAATTTTATTTAACATGGTTAAATGTAAATCGTGTAAATTTGTGTAACAAATAATATTAAAAGGACAATAAAATTATCCAAAAAAATTCTAAAATCATATTTTATTTATACAATTATACCATTAAAATTTTATATTTGAAACATCGTCATTTAATCTCCACTTGATAATGGAAATGACATAGATATTAATTAAACTAAAGAAAGTGAGAAAATATCAAACTCACATTTCTTGTAAGTATAATAATTTTAATATAGGTATAACCCAGTTATATCTTCAAAAATAAATATTACATGGAATGATAAAATAATTAAATACATCATGGTAATTTATTTTTAAATTTATGGATATAAATAATAACCTTAAAATCTTATTCTTTGATGATGTAAAAATTAATTAATCGATAAGAAGTCAATGAAACAATTTTTATTAAAATCCTAATAACCATAAAAAAGACCAAAATCATAAAAATATTTTATTAATCATGTATTGATCTACCATAAGAATCCAAATTTGATTTTATTTTCCATTTTGTACCTTATAGAATAGATAATGACCATTATATTATTTTATTTAAAGTAATGTTAAAGTTTTCACATTCATACTTTAATACGTATAGCATTTTAAATGTCTGATGTTATAGAAGATAAATTAGACTAAATATATTATCATGAAATATATTAAATTTATATTCATTATAGTATTTTATTTTAAATTTTTACCAAACTAACATGTATATTAAATAATTATACAATATCATTTTAGTAATTATTTTATTAATGAAGATATCAAATAAATGTTATTAACAATATTAAAATAAATATATTCTTGTTTATTTGAAATTTCCAATGAATTTTATAGATAAATTTTACCTCATATGAATATAATAAAATATTTTTTTTGTAGTTAACTTTTTATCATTATATTTTTAAAAATCTATAATTTTTATATTGTTAAAATTGAAAATTTTGATTGTTTATCAAAATAGTTTTTATTAAATTATTTAAAATTCATAAAAATATTTTTAAAATATATTATAATTATTATATTGTAAAAAATGTTCTAAATTTTATATTTATTATCTAATTTATATCAAATAAATAAATATTTTACCCTTTTAATATTTAAATATTTGTTACCCTACTTATAATGAAATTGAATAACTAGGTGTTTAATTGAAAATATAATGTTTTAATGGACTTAGAAACTTTTATAAAATTTATTGGTTGATTATATTACAACCCTATATCATATAATATTGTATATTGAGATATTTTGGAAGATTTTGGATGGGGTTTTATTTTATTATATATTATTATTTATGGAGTTTCCAAAAGTGCCTCTCACCTCAATTATAAAAGGTCACCTCCTCCCTTTCCTCTTCAATTAATTTGGAGCCTTAAAGCTCCTCCATACCCAGAAATTTTTCCTTCTCAAATTTACAATTTTCATTCTACAGTTTATGGTCATTCTCCAAGACCAACTCTAGTGCTCTATGAAGAGATTTAGAGGAAGCACATCGAGGAGGAGGTAATCTCTTCAAGAGATTCTTTCAAACATTTTCTTCTACATCCGCTTCATTAGTTGTTTCACTATAAAGTAATAAAATAAATATCACTCATATAATATTATGTTATTATAAATATTAAACAACCATAATTCACATTCTATCCATCCTATGAATAATTAAATCATTGGATGTGAGTAGGTAGGAATTTCAATCTCCACGACGTGGTGTAATATATTTTTTCACAACCACCTTACATGGATGGGTATAATGACAGAAATAATAAATATATAATATTATTATAACATTTTACTTATACTGAAATATTATACACCATCCAATTCAATACCATTCAAAAATATATGGGAATGATATCATCGCTCGTGCGTATGTACGATTTACTGTCTCCACCACACGATGAGATTCATTCTCCACATTATCATTCAAGAATTATTATAAAGTATATATAATAAATAGGCATGAAATAAATGAAATAATAATTCTATAGGATTTATTTATATGTTTATATATATGTGTGTGTCCTTTACTTCTATTCAATTGAATATGGAAACGAAAATTGGGTTCATGTGTACGTACGGACTACCGTCTCCATGAAAGGTGTATTCAATTTCATATATCTATCTATTATAAATATATTTATAAAATGAATATATATATGTATATATATGATATATAAATCGTGTTATAGATTATGGAATTAATTAAATCATGATTTAAGTAATAATTTCAATAATAACATGTGAAAAAACTTATGACTATTACCCAAGACGTTGCTTTAACATGGAATTGGCAGATGAACGAGCAATACAATGTCATAAGTGAATCATATATGACATCATAAATATTATTATGGATATGTTAAAAGTTAATAATATGTTTATACCCACTATATATGAGTTTTGGAAACATATGGAAGAAATCGGACCTAAGGTAAGGGATAATTTTTCAATCTCATTTTTTCCGAGATCGTTTATATATAAGTATTTACTATGGGTATATTTTTCATCCATGTTTTCTAAAAATGTTATCATAAAATTTTCACTATTATTCTATGTATGATTAAATTCATTTTTACTCATTTTTACTTTTACTACATGGAATGAACGGAATCATTCTTTTTTTTACCATACGTGGTAATTTTTTACTTTTCGTGAAAATGTACGATGGGAATGTTTTTTTAACTTATATAGAAAAAATATATTTTTATAGTCTCATGACACCATAATTACAATAGGATTCCTCTACACTATTTCAATATTATTTTCAACTAAATTATTTTCTTCTAAAATTGCATCGTATTTTGATAAAAGAAATGTTTTTTGAAGAATAAAGGATATTTTCCTCGATAATTAATTTCAAGTGTTGTATAAAAATTATTTTCTTTCTAAGATGATTCTGTTTAAAAAGGATTATGTATCTATCCCTATTGTTACTATGATTTTATTGGGTTAATGATGGAATTGTATGTTATATGAATTATTTTATGATGGAATTATTTTCTAAGAAACCCATTCTATTTATTGGGTTATGCTATGATGAATGATTTATGTTTGTGGCACATGTAAGAATGATTTAATTATGAGATTGGTGGGACCTATAACTCCCTCCAATTCATTGGGTAAAAATGTATATATCATGAGATAAACCCGGATGGAATGACAAGTAAATCTGGTTCAGTAATATGGGGATAGAACAACATGTAAATCTGGTTTAGTAATATATGGTTGGAATGACATGTAAACTTATTTCTGTAAAGGACTTTTTTCAATATGATGGTCTGCGTAGAAATGTCTCACATACTATGGAAATAATATTTTGTTCTTATTTTTTTCCATAATTACAAGTTTTATATCAATGATATTTTATCATGGTCCTGTTCATTTATGATTTATACCTTACAAACAATCAAGATTTATTTAATGACTCAAGATTTAGATATTTAAATTTTATGTTAATGTTTTTACATTCTAATGTTTATGATTTGTCTTATGTTCTCAATGTTTTCCCATTTTGGGAATTTTATCTCACCATTTTTATGTTTTCTTTTCCCCAGGATATAATCAAGGGTTTTAGGTAGGAAAGTTAATGTAGATTATCTTTAGTGGAGATGTCAAAGATCTTTCACTAAGCTATAATAATGTGCTTTGAGTATCCAAATACAATAAACGTATACGATCTTTGCGAATATATTTGAGTAATGTATTATGTATTACCTAAAAAATGTAATGTCCTTGTACGTCAAGCTTGGTTTGTTATAGAACATCTAGTTGTGCCTGCACTACCTTCCATTTGTTTTTAGTGTTTAAAAGTTGATTGTTCACATCAATATGATAATTTCTAGATAAATTAATATCTATTAGAAAATTTTATCACTTTAAAATTACTTTTATACAATTACCCAAATTCTTTTCCCACATCTGATGCATGTGGGGCATTGTAAAATATTATTGTTTAGAGTATTCCCAAAATATTGTTCTAACCATCAATTTTTTTTAATTATTGGCAGTCATTTTTTCTACACAATAAAGATAATGTTCAAAAGATAATTTCTCATCCAAATGATAAGTGGTGAATATCATGTATTGTATGATCGCCCAAGAAATACCACATAATATATGATGCAGAATCACCGCATGGGTCAATATAGTGTGGTAGCATCACTGCATAAGTACAAAATGTGTGGAAGAGTCATCAAAAACGTCCCAAAAAGGATCACCTAGGAGACTCATATGGTAGAATGGTCTGATGACTATTTTGACATACCTATGTGAGGAAAATCATTCACCGAGGGTCCTAAATTTTTTTACAAATATGACTATGGGGATCCTCATTGGAAACAACTAGTATATCTAAGAAATCATTGAATCTCTAATCACCCTAGTCCCTTATTCAGGACCATAAACCCATCCAGGCAGCTCTTCAAAACTCAAGAAAAGAAGGAATTAAAGGGACTAGTGCACATGAGCCTGAGCCCGGTTGGTAAGGACTCCGTAAGTGCATCCAAGCGACCAGGGATCAAATCCAGGCAGAGAAAGAATTTCCAGGTACTGTAGCAGTACTGTAGCAGGAACTATGCAGTACTATAGCAGGTACTGTAGCGGGAACTGTAGTAGGCACTGTTTGGCACTGTAGCAGCCGAGAATATGCCCCCGTTTGGGCCTTCGGGCCACCGATTTGGTCCCTGAGACCTGTAAGGCCTTCGGGCCACCCAGGCCTTCGGGTCAGTAAGGCCTTTGTGCCATCTCAAGGCCTTCGGGCCACCTTAAGTGCAGATGCAAACCAGACATCCTACAAGGAACAAGCTCTACAAGGAGGATGATCAAAGAGCTTTCACCACCACAGAAGCTAAACAGATTGCAAGAATGAGAGGGTATGGCATCTGCCATCGGGACAAGCCTGTGCAAGCATGGGAAAGCCTAGCCGAACAACCATGTGAAGGTGGAGAGCTGATTTCACGATGATGATGCTGGGGAGGAGAAGTTCCAATTTATTAGTCTGGGTTGTATGTAATGTTTGAAAGCCTACGGGAATGAATTCCTCTATGGCCTACGGGCCATGTAATACTTATGCCTACGGTCCTTGTAAGGGTTCCACCTCACCCCTTGAAAGGTGGATTATCAAAATCAATAAAAAATGAAGGCCTTCGGGAAATTGGAGGTGGAGGGGACAAGTGGGATTAAATTTCCTCTGGTGTGTCAAATAAAAAAAACTCATGCAAGGATACACATCCCCTTAGTTGACAAGAAATTGTGAAAAGGTCCCCTCCCAATCCAGGGACATGCATGTGACCCTTATTGAGACACATGAGAATACTCTTAGAGCCTACAAAAGGCCTCAACCATGTGTTGTTCCCCCAAGATATTTTTCTTCAAGAAGCACATTAATCTTTCACTAGTTCACACTACATGAATCAATTCAATTCCACCAAGGTTTACCTTGTATTAGACCACTTCACCTCACCCAACCCTCACCTATTTGAACCACATTTTCGTCCCTTTTTAATGCTCCCAATGGTTTTACACATATTCCCTTTGGACTTTTATATGATGAATACAAAATCAAAAACTCAACCAAGGAATTTAGTCTTGAATGGTTAACTTGAAATACACACTAATGTGTATCCCATTCAGTTATATATTCCCTAGGTAAGAGTTGTCCCAAACATTTCCTACATAATTGGTAGGGTTGATGGGGTTTTCATAAATTTTCATCCCCTCAGTAATAAATGCCCCAAACCTAGTTCAAGTACAAGGGATGTACCTAATTTAAATATTAGTTCTGTTTAATTATCCATCCATTGTCACCTATAAACCACAGACCCTTCTGTTTCAGAAATTAAGGGGGGCACTTTCTTTTCTCTTTATTTATGGATAGTGACTTATCATCCCCTTATATTATAAAGAATAGTGAAAAGGGAATCGATTTAGGATTAAGCCTGTATTTTTTTTCTTGGAGATCATACAACTCATGTATTCAACCCCTCATGATTAAGAAGGAGAAATATGATATGAGAACATCAAGGCCATTTCTCTATCTTTTAGTTTCATCCTCATCCACCATCAGTCATGGAAGATCATTAGATTTGTGTAATCTACCACATCCTTTTTTTATCACACTGATAGCAACTCACATGTGTTTATAGGATAGAAATTATCATTAAATATATAAGATCAGATGTATTTCTCTATAGAGAATCATTTTTTGGAAATTCTATCACATTACATTAGAGGGCCTTCATTGTTCTGGTTCCTCAAAGACATATATCTATCTAAAATGGACATATACCAAGTGATACAACACTTCAAATGGAATTTTATGCTATATAAGTGCTAAATAAATTTATAACTATCTAGGCTATAATTCCCATACTGATAGGATATATAAGAATCCCCCTTTAGGATCAAACCAATCACCCCAAAATAAAGCTAATTTTCTCGAGGACACATTCTAAGAAGGGTCATATATTACTTGGGAGCCTACATGCCTTCCAGTTTCAAAGGGATTCTTAAACACAATTCCCAAACCAAAAAATGTATAGAAACCTTTCAACTTGAAGTCATTGATATATGGAATCAAACTATATATTTTATTCCTCGTTTCATGAACATAAAAGTTGTGACCAGTCCCATAAAGTGGAACTGAACTATGTGGGCTCTGATTCCTTTCGTAAGGATGTGTATGAAGCCTATCTCATGGGATTGATCTGGACATCATGAGAATTGTCTTCCCCCTAGGTGATGAAAAATTATAGAGTTTCCCACCATGTGGCTTTAAACTATCATCATAATAATAAATGGAAAAAGAATATCTAATCCATTTATAAAATGGTACCATTAATTAAGAACCAAAAATCAAAATCTATATAAATATATACTTGTCAATGAATAACCAGAAATTCAAACATATTTTTCAAAATCTAATACTTGTTAATAAATGATTGTAAAACTAAGGGATAGCCATTTCATATTTATGATTTAATAGAGGATCAAAAAATATGTCTTAGATATTTAAGATAGTCTTAGAGTAGGTAAAAATTCCCCCCAAAGGAAAATATTAGCCCAACCTACAATCCTCTCGACCAATGTGATTCCCTATGTTTCCTTGGGGCCATTTCCAAATAACCACCAACATTTGGAATGTAGACTCACAAAAAATAACGAATTTTGGAATCGTGGGGTAATTCTAGCTCTCCAAAAAACCCCATTATAAGTTGTTCAAAAAGGGAATGTCTGTCATGAATTATTGTTCAAAATTCAGACACACACAACCAATTGTCAAACCACATCATTTTCTTAGGAAATGAAAATGGTGTACCCAACATGAATCCTTAGCCAAGATGACTATAGATCCCACATATCATGACCATTTCACAAAAATGAGGGGGGACATAGATCCAAAACAATTGATGGTGCATTTTTTCATTTATTAAGTGGATGATTTTCAAGGGTTTTTTTAGTTCTCATATGTTTTCAAGATATTTAAACGAGAACTCCCTTTGATCCAAATGGGGTAATGCTTGTTCTGGAAAACAAATGCTTTGACTATTGCACAATATGGTTCCTCATCTAAATAGAGGAAACTGTCTTTGAACTAACATCTACAATATCGGGACTCAAATGAACTAGTTAAGCAGTACCACCTAAATGGTTCCATACGAAACTTAGTGAACACTTGAAATTACTCTATATTATGAAGCCCCACCAAATGTCAACTCAATGATGGCTGGTGGCCCAAAAGCAGATTGCACCAATCGCTGTCTCAAATCATTTTTGAACCATATCCCTAGAATTCAGTAACAAGATCCTCCATTATAATATCGGGGAAAACTAAGAGGTTACCAACATCCTCAAGCAAATAAAATAGGGTCCCTCCAAGGTGATCCTTCAAGTAACCGCTACCGCTAATGCCTTGCAGCAATAAACCCTTATCATGATTAGGTTGTTTCCCTGATGAGTCCATCCCTAGAAACCCAAGCATGAGAACTTAGGACAACCCACTAAAGGCAGTGAATAATAACATGGATCGTGGACACACTTATGCTACCTATATAGTGTCCTTCCATTGAAATACATTAGAAAACCAATAGTGGTCACAAACACCAACCTGCATCTACAAATCATGCAATCATTGTGTGGAAGATTCCATAGAATCCCTTCAATCAGATATTGTGGAAAATAGTGAGCATGTACACACACCTCCCGACATCAACGAATCCAAAAAACTAAATACATTAGTAAACCACGATCAAGAATACACACCAACCCACATCTACTAAGCCTACTATTCTAACTGGAAAGAATTAATAAAAACAATATAGAAAGAAAATATGTTAAATAGGGTGTGAAACCATATCTCTTCCCCACACCTAAGTACCATCAGTATCTAATGGTAGTAATTTGAGGAATGTAGTAGGCACACACCCCTACACTAGCTATATAAGGGCCACATATCTTCATTCCAACCACTGAAAAGAACCTAGTATATCCTGAAAATTGTGAATAGGTAGACAAAAATTTCTTCCAACATCTTAAAAATATCATAGGATATAATAACGGTAGTTGTAGTGGTTTAGGGGTGGACACACAACTCCATACCCACAATGGGGGTGACTC
This sequence comes from Viscum album, assembly GCA_963277665.1. Taxonomy (NCBI): domain Eukaryota; kingdom Viridiplantae; phylum Streptophyta; class Magnoliopsida; order Santalales; family Viscaceae; genus Viscum; species Viscum album. Next base: position 613,100,561 of record OY728119.1, on the reverse strand, counting down.
CTCAGCACAACATGTGGGTCGCTCTAGAGTAATCACACATCACTACCTCCATCCTGGAGTTTTGTGGGAAAAATTTCCCCATGAAGTATAAACCATTGGATCAGGACCATACCCCAATTCCAAATGGAGGTCATCGAGCTACTTTATTGGCTATTCCAGGGCAGGATGAAATCCTGGCCAAAATTCTAGGAACCTATTAGAAAATTCATTCAACGACATTTGATATAAAAAATAATCTCTAATATATCAAAACCACTACCCGATTAAGTTCCCCAAGTCACCCACAAGTGACAATCCAAAAGGAATTCTCAATAATAGTGATTGGAAAATATAGTGTGGATCAAAAATCCATATATGCTTAATGTTGGATTTTCTGATTCCATCATAAATTTATATATTCCATATCAAGGTCATACTTTTCTATTAAAAATTATAGAAATAGAAGTAACAGTTCTATTGGACCTCCCTAAACATATTATCATGAATGATTAGTTCATGTACAAAATATAATTGTTCACACGATCCCATATGATGATGAGAATCACGACCTCCCTCTATGTAGCTAGAATATCAAGCAATAAGGAGGTCCTTCCATTTCTATTAATGACCATGAAATTACTCCCAGGGTATACACTATAGGAACACTCCTTGTTGTCAGAAGTTAATCATTGATGTTACTCCTCCGCATGATGACATTCATTATGAAGGTAATCCCTTGAAAGACACTTCAATTTTTCATGGAGGTCCACCCCTTGTCGACTTCATTATGAGAAATCCCTCCTTTCTCTGCGAATATTGGAATATGAGGTGAGTAATGGTTGATACTTGTCATAAATAATTTAAATAATTTTACAATCAAAAGAAAACCAAAGGAAATTTTCATTCTATGAACCACCATTGGATCGACTACCTTCCAATATGACAGAGGAAATTCATTCAAATCCCATTTTTTAAAATAAAGATGTGGGGAACATCCACTTTGGTGGGACCAGGTTGAGGGACCTCTTTCCAATGATGAAGAATAAATTCTCCTCGTGAGGATATTGTTTCATAATGATAATATACATGTAATGTGATGGCCTTCAGAAACTCCCCAATACAATATTCCAGATGAATTTTTGGATGATTATGTGTATGAAATCTTCCTAAATTTAGATAGGACTCTTCATCACCAAAAAGAAAAAGAATTTTTTGATGATGAATAAACAAACCATGTTATGTTAAGAGAATGGATACACATTCAAATCAATTTGAAGCCCCTCATGGGGCTATAAAACCTAAAATTTGGAAAACATAAATGATTTATTCAGTATTTATGTCTCAATGAATTAATGTAATTGCATCATTTGATAACATATTCCCTATCTATTATTCATATGATTGGATCGAGTGATCATGGAGCATTTCATTTCACATCACTATAAAATTTGCATATTTATTTAATAGTGACATCATGCAATTTCAAAGACTTAGTATGGCATCAAAAAATATGTTCGTAATGCAAGATATGGTATGCTCTTCTAAAACTGTCCCTGACTAACTCTCAAAGATGTCAGTCTTGAAGAGATCGATCCATCATAAAACACTTTTGTTAGGCATATGAAAATATATAACAGGCCTCCTGACTAAGGGAAGACAATCATCAATAATCTCTAATATATTTGAAAGCATGTGGCTTTTGTAAAAACCATATTATTCACAAATACCATGATCATACGTGTCTCTATAAAATCAAGAATGAATCCATAGTAGCAGGAGCCCCAACAATCAAAGAGAAACCTCATCATGTAGGGATGTGGGGGCTTTTTAACACAACCTTAGGGGTTATCAAATAATGCTAAATGTTTTTTTTGGAAATTGAGTGGAAGAATCCCCAATATATAGGTTTTTATAATTTTTCTCTCAACAACCCCATCCTCAATGGACCCCATTCTTCTCTTGATTGGTGGGAATGCCAAAAAATAAATCTTCCCAGATCATCCTATATCGTGACCAACTGGAACAAGAACAAAAAAAATTGGATATTCCTTTTGGACTACCACTCAAAAAATGATCCCAATAGGACAAACAAAGGATTGGATGAGGCCTCATGCTGAGTAAAAACAAAATTAATCTTTCAAGGATGCTAATAAAATGTCTGCAATGTGTTATAAATCGATGAGCATTGTTATAACAACCCTTGCATATACTATGGAACACAAGTCCGATATATAGGAATAGAATGGGAGAAGTGTCTAATAATAATGTGGTCCACACCAAAATTAATTAAGAGGGTGCCAATACCTATAACTAGAGGATTCAAATGAATTCATGGATCCCATCGATTTCTTCATCACTACCTCCTTGATGAGAATCCACTAAAGAAGATGGTCATGGAAAGTCTTCAGAACACCTACCTCTTGAGGAGGTTGAAATCCTCACAACTCAAGGAAATATTTTCTCAGAGGGAGGTTTAAATGAAGGCTATGGGAGACTCCATTTAGATATACTCCGATGCAACATCCCTATCAAATATATTTTACAAGCAGAGCCTCACCCAATGCTCCCAAGCAACACACCTCAAAAAAGGGTATATCCTTGTAGCTGAAATACAGCTAGAACATCTACTCAATATTGGGTATTGAAAACTAATATAACTAGATCCCATGACATTGAAATATTATGAGTTCCCTACACTAGGTACACAACCCGATCTAGGTCAGACACATCAACACGAACTAACTCCTATAGGTTACCCACTACATGTACAAATAGAGCCTCCACGGATTTCCCTACCTATTGATGCCCCTTCTCATGTTATTGTTCAACCAGATATACCTAAAGTTATTATAAACACCATTGAATCATTGGAATATAAATTAGAGGATATGGAAGAACAACATGAACCAATACTATTAGAAAGGAATCCTTACTCTCAATGGGTGGAATTGAACCCTCTGCAGCCAAATTTTGGTAACCGTATTTTTCCAATTGTTAATTTATCATATACCCAGAGTAGTAGTTTATGAATTTTTCGTCCCAATGTAATCCCATGATGGCTTCCCCTTTACAACATGAAGTAGTGAAACTCAATTTCTCATGGAAACACTATAAGGGAATGCCGTTGTATAGTACATAAGATTTTGGTCTTAGTTAATTGTGGTATGGGATGATCTTTGTCAGAAGACTCTCATTCAATTAAGATCAATGTTGTAGAGAAGAATACTCATTTAACTCTAAAAATAAAAAAAGGATAATTATATGGTATCATAATTCATTACTCAATTGAAGGGGTTGACATACTCTATAAACCTACATCATCCACAAGAATATTTATTTTCTATATGTACATAGAATATTACATGTATTTATCATACTTATGAAATATACAAGAGGGTTTCAGGATCATTTTTTATTCACTCAGAGACTGGAAGATTCCATATTGTGAATCAATTCCATGTCCTGAGAAATTACATCAACACATAGAAACATAATATGGAAATAAGATGATGCTATAATCACATTCAATCCATCCCCTACACCAACTCTAAATCCAAATCCCAAGACATATTGTGAAAAAACCCTTTCCAATTGTTAGCAATAATACTTACCTCTTCAAGAAGATATAACTGATAAGGTGTGAAATTTGTTTGAGGAAGTTAAGAAAAAAATTTATTCTTTCCAATATGACAATTTATTTGGTTACTTCATCATGACTTTGGGGATAAAATTTCTCAAGTTTTTGAAGATAAACTGTCATGATCATATTGGTATTAAGGATCTCTATAATTATTTCCCATTCCACCACACCACAAGTCATACTATCCAATAATTCCTTTTTTCCAAATACACCATATTAAACATTTTGGAATCCGGGAAAGTTAATCAGTACAAACCACCATCTCAAGTGGCTTGTGTTTCCAATTCCACTCTAGAAGAAAAGGTTGAATGGAAAAATGATAGTAGAATAGGTGAAATAATGTTAAAAATTTGTATTGCTAGAAATATAAAATATTGAAATCATGCAATCCTCCATGAAAAGTTGAAACAATAAATTATTACCCTAGACACTTCCACTATTGATCAACTGAATCCATCAACACCACATCCTTCCAAAATCCAATATTCTAAAAAAGAAATAGTTGAAAGGGTGAGAAATAAAAATAATAAGATGAACCCATAATATGGAAAAAACTGGATTTCAGTATTTCATACATTGTGAATTCAGTCCCAAAATCATGTACACTGCCCTTCCGAATTATTCCAAAATATTTGGACCACCAGATGAAATCCTCACCAGAAACAAAATTATCTCTAGTTAAATTAATTCGATTCACATAATAGATCCCCCTTTGATGATGAAAACCAATTTATAACAGAGTTCCCTACCTCCAATTGAAGAGTTAGGGGAATATGCCATAGGTTATGAGGATATAGGGGAAGATGCAGTTGAGGTAGAAATTAATAATCCCACCATATCCCCACATAGACCATCTATGTTGCCCAAACTCATGGGAGATCCCTCTAGTTGGACCAGTAAGAGTAGGATAGATTTACCACATATTCTAGGGACCTACTTGCCTGATCTGCAAGGAATTTATATTAAAGGAGGCTCCATCATCAAATCAAAACTTGGCACATAGGAAGAACTAGTTGACCTAACCCACAAAGGTCAGGACCACATTCAAATCCTATTCCAAGGGTCGATCATCCCACTTCAAGTGCTTTAGTTCATAAAGATCCTATGAAATAAAATCCTCAAACTAGGGAAAATATTTTTTTATCAAATAATATTGACATACTAAAGTAATAAGCCATGGTATGGTCAAATGTTTTGATCATTTAAGCTCTAAGTCTATCAAAATACCTTCGTGAAGCACTCATAGAGGTTGTTCTAATCCGTCAAGAGTTTGAAGATAAAGTTTATCCTATTGAAATTTATCATGTAGATATTGAACCTATATAATTCCATATGATCATCTATTTCACAAATAATGGTGAAATTGATGTTATATAGGGACACATCAGACACTTGAATTTGTGTGGTAGGATAAATAACATTGATATCCGATAGGATATCATTGATAATGGTTCAAGAGTCAACCTCATTCTTGTCTGAAAACGTCATCAATTTGGTCATAGTGAGGCCCACATGTCCCATTCTTTTCCAACACTACAAGGTTATGAAAAGAGATATAGAAATCTTCTTGGAAGAATCAAGATCACGGTTCGGTTTTGGGACCTCATATCTGAGTCACAATTTTTGGATGTCTATCAATATATAGTTTTCAACATTAAAATTATATGGAATTGGTTGCATTAGCATGTGGATACTGCTTCTATATAACACTAATTCTTCAAAATTTTCATTAATGATAAAATTATGACAATTCATATAGATAAATCCCAATTTCAATCAATGGAATCACATTATATTGATATGGGATTCTACTAGAGGGAAGGGAAATATCTCATGAATGATTTTGTATCCTAGGTAACTACCCCAAACAGACTATAAATGAACCTCAACAATCTATTGAAACATATAATTGAATAATATATGTTGGAAATAATTCATAATGAAGGTATGAGCCCCAATTTTGGCACGTTTTCAACAAGATTCCTGATATCATTCATACTGACTGAGCCTAATATCATAGAAAAGGTAGTAGACACTCATTGTAGAGAACCAAGCATGACTTTAATTTAAATTACATTTATTTTGTGGACACTTACTACATGACACAAATATATGCCTAACGATCATATTAGTTTTGTTTTTTTGGAAACATGGAACACATTATTCTATCTGGGTGAGAGATCTTCAACATCTCCCATAGAGATATTCTATTATTTTTTCTACCTAAAACCTTTATAGGTAAAAGGAAAAATTAAAAGGATGAGATCAAATCCTCAGTATAGGTAAAAATTGAGAACCCATAAACATTATAATGTAAAAACACGAACATAATGTTTAAATATCAAAATCTTGAGTCATGAAATAAATCTTGGAATTATATAAAACATTGAATATAAATGAAAATTTACCATGATAGAATAGAATTGTTATAAAACATGTAATTGTGGTGAACTAATAAGTACATAATGTGATTTCCATAGTAGCCATGGAATCGCTTCCAAGACCAACATAGTGGACAAAGTCCATTACTGAACTAGGATTACTTGTCATTTCATCCATTTATTGCAGAACCAGATTTACTTTCTATTCTATTCATGTCTATCTCATTAGATATAAATCTTTACACAATGAATTGGAGGGATATATAGGTCTCGCCTATCTCATAATGAAATCATTCATACATATTCCACAAAAACATAAATCTTTCATCATAGCATAACACATGAAATAAAATGGATTTATTAAACATCATAAAATCATTACATTATTTATATAAAATATTGCTAAATCATTATCACAATCAAATCATAGTAATAATATGGATATAAACATAACCCTATTTATAGAGAGTCGTCTTTGATGGAAAATAATTTTGATAGACTACTTGAACTTAGTTCTTGAGAAAATTATTATCTCTTCTTCAAAAAAATTTTCTTTTCTCAAAATGCCACCGAATTTTAAAAGAAAAGAATTTATTTGAAAATAAACAAGGAATAGTTTCGAGGAAGCTTCGTGGAAATAATGCTTCATGAAACCATAAATATACATTCCTTCTGTAAAAGTTAAAAAATATTCTTCTCGTAATTTTTCTGAAAAAAGTCAAAAAGTACCTCATATAGTAAACAAAAGAAATATTCCTTCCTTACCATTTATTAAAAGAAAAAATGGGTAAAATGAAATTATATATATATATATATATAATATTAAACATTTTATGAAAACATTTTTAGAAAACATGGACATGGATGAAAAATAATTTCCAGTAAATAGTTATGTACAAACAATCTTGGATAAAAATGAGATTGCAAAATTATCCCTTACCAATTAAAATTAGTTGAATCATATTCATCATAAAATAAAAAAATTTAAATGAATATGTAAATATTATATCGTTCATAATAAAAATCATAACACATTCATGGGAATCATAAAAAAACTCAAAAGAAATAGGTGGTGTTTAAGGCATATGTCACACAGAAAGAAGAGTGGGACAAATTAATCCATTACCTTAGGTCAGATATGATTTGTATGTATCCAAAACTCGTGTATGCTGATTTAAATAATGTTACTTATTCATTCTTGAATCTTAATAATTTTTATGACTACATTTTGGATCATATATACATCCGTTTGTTAGTAACATTTAATTGTAACTCGTTATTCGGGTACTAACTACTTTATGTTCTTATGCATGATTTTTCAGATAAGTTATTATTAATATTTTTAGTTTATAGTTATAAACATTACCACATGGTATTAGTATAATATATATCATATTTTTTAATTTTATTAATTTATATAAACATTCATTAATGAAAATTATGTAGAATAAATCACAGCGCACCGTGGAGACGGTAAGCCGTAAGTACGCACAAGCGAAGATATTGTTCCCATAATTGATGAATATTATTGAATTGGTTGGTGTATAATATCTCAGAATTATTATCATGTAATAAAAATCATATATAGTTTTTATTTAAACCATTATACCCATCCAAGTAAGGTGGTGGTGAAAAATAGATTACAACACAACATGGAGACTGTAAGACGTACGTACACACGTGCAGTGATTTCATTTTTCATAGGATGGATAGAAGGTTAAATAGTGTTGTTTCATATTTATAATAAAATATAATTATATGAGTGATACATATATTTATACTTTATAATTAAATAACCAATGAAGATGAAGTATAATTTTTTTAAAAGAATCGGTAGAAGAGATTACATCTTCCTCGGCGTGCCTCCTTTATGTTTCCTCTTATGGAACTAGAGTTGCGATTTTGAGATAATCATAACCTCTAGAATGTAATTAGGGCAGTTAAGAATACAAATGCGATGGTTTTTCTGAGCTTTAAGGAACAAAATAATGTGAATATGAGAGGTAGGAGGTTCCCTTTTATAAAAGACGAGAGGGGAACTTTAGGAAAACCTTAAAATATTAATTTATTATATATTAAATTTTGATTTCATATCGTCCCAAACATATTTAAATATAATATAATATGATTTTGGTTATAATACCCATCATCCAATAATGTTTTGACCTGTTTTGAATATTATTTTATCCTTATCTTTTTTTTAATTCATGTTTCACCATTTTTAACCTTACCATTAAATCATGTCATTTACACATTGTGGGTTAATGTAATTACCATATCATGAAAAAAGACCCAAAAAAGTTATTTATGAAATATTTGAATATATATTAACCATTTGGATGAATCTTAGATTTTTTTGAATTTAATATAATTTAATAAACTACTTTATGTTTTAAGTTATGGATTTGTCAATTTTGGACACTATTCATACTTGATTTTTTTTAAAATTAATAACAACCTGATTCATTCGAAAAAAAGGCATTAAATAATCCCTAATATTTAAATTTCATCCATAAAATTCGTGTATGAAATCAAAATTTTCAAATGAAATTTATTTTAATATTTTAAATTTCATTTATTTGAATCTTTCATTAATGAGGAAATCACGACATCATAATTGTGTCATATATAAATATATTGATATAATTTCAAAAAAATATAAATAAAATATCATGATGTATGAAATACTTTTATATTTATAATTAATATTTATATACATAAATATCTATTATATAACCCTATATTTAAATATATTTATTAAAAGATATATTTTTATGTTATAATTATATTTTCGTTAAATTAATTGTTATAAAATGTCATTTTCACATCCAATTGAATACATGGGGTCCCAAAGTTGATAAAAAGATTTCCATTTTCTGAAATATCTCATTAAATAGGATTAGAACATTTTTTAGCATAGATTAATATTATTATAATATTATTTGTTACCCTTATTTACCATATTTACCCTTTAACCTTGATAAATAAAATATTTACTGAAGTTACTATTAATAATGTCCAAAAATATAAGATACCTATTTAAAAAAAATTACATTATGATTCAAAATATGGAATCCATTTTTCCAAATTCAAAACATAGAAGTTCCAATAATTAATTTAAAATTAATTCTCGTCGTCAGAACCAAGAAACGGGTTCTAAAGAAGTAATAACTATCAAAATATTGACATGTGTTTATGTCCAATTTAAAAATTAAATTACATAAAATGACTAAAATTGGATTAAATTAAAAATATATAATCCAATTACACCATAAAACCAATTATAAAGATAATATAACTATATAAATAAATTATATAAAAAGGCAATTTCGAATTAAAATGCAGTATTTTTCACTATTCATTATTATTTTAATTTTATTAGAAAATTATAAAAAATTCAACACAAGTAAATTTATATGTCCTAATTCCGTATAAGAATTTTATTTTTTCAAATTTGACTTATAAAAGTTTCAAACCTAGATTTAAAATAGGTACGTCATCACAAGGCGGTAAAACAATATTTTTTGAAAAATACTTCTTTTATCAAAAAAAAAGATTTTATTCTCTTATCATGTTCTAGAAAATATATAAGATAAAGTATAATGTCATATAAAATTAAAATTATAGTTAATACTATTCATAACATTTATTTTATATAATATTTTAAAAATATATCGTGGTTTAGTGAAACTCGGTATTACGTACAACGCAAGCTATCGAAAAAAGGTCACTCTTGAGTGTAACGCAAGCCATGTTAGTGTGGCATGTATTTAAATATTCCTTTGTTTTTTCATGTAACATAATACAAACTTATTTCATTTATAAATTGAAAAAATTTTATACCCAGCGTTGTGTAAAATTAATTCGATCAAACTAACTTGAAATTGTGTGTAACACAAGCGAAGTATTGTGTTGCGTATATTGAAAGCTAATATGGTTTTACACATAGTGAAAGTTAATCTTAGTGTACTGTACAACAAAATAAATCAAAGAAATTAAAATAATCTATCTCATAAAATCTTGGGGGTGATTCACTCGTGACAGCGACAGAAACATAAGTAATAATTCCTTCATTGTGTCCCCTAAGATTCAATAGATCTATACTTCATCAACAGATCAAGAAGAGGATGTAATGTCACCTAGAGAGGATGAATGTAATCCTTCACAATCCATCACTCCCTCTGATCTGAATTCTCAAAAAGACCAAACATTTGTAGTTGGTTCGGTGGAAGCTGCTTCACCTTCGAGATGTTAAAATATTGACTCCTCTACTAGCTCTAGAGAATTTCCTTCATTTCATACATCCACTATGAGTATGGTAGAATATGAAGAGGGATATTAAGAGGAGGAATACCTAAGGTATGCCCCTCCATCATTCATGTAGTATGTCTCTACTACCATTGATGAATTGAGAAAAATAGATCTGGGTACATAGGATGATCCACGACCCACAATAATTAGTGCATCCATGAATGATGAATAAAAATAGGTATATACCTCTTTCCAAAAGCATCATTGGGATGTGTTCACATCGAAATGAAATAAAATATCCCTCAATCCTGAGGTGGGAACAGGCGACTTGGCCTTGCTACAGTATTACCAGGAATACAAATATGCAGCCATATAAAGACACACCTTACTCACATCACCAAAAATTGAGGTTGAATTTGACAATAATTCCAAGTACAGTCTCATTAAAGAAGTATAATATCTAAAATTCCATGCCATTATTTTCATAGTAAATAAGAAGATTAGAAAAATTAGTGTCTATATTGACTTTAGAGAACTCAACCATCACTGTATAAAAGTTTATTTCCCAATCTTGATCACAGAACATATGATTGAAGTTATGACTATGTATTAGTCCATTTCCTTCATATATGGATATTCAGGGTACAATAAAATTTGAACGGCCCCAGAAGATAATTAATCCTCCTCCTTTAGGAAACCCATAGAGTATTATGCTATCAGTTAATTCCCTTTGACTTGAAGTATGTCAGCTCTATATATTTATGTTCCATGCATCACATATTCAAAACCTTATAATGGAAAAAATGAATTCTATTTTGATGATTTAGTGGTCGTGTATTGAAAAACTTCTTACCAGTTGGATGATCTAGAGACTATCGTAATAAACTATGACAAAATTTCTTAAATATGAACCCATTATAATGTTCTTTGGGGTTACCTTTTGGAAATTTATTGGCTTACCCATATGTCATTATGACATTGAAGTTGATTTTAAATGAAAATGGTTATTCTAAATATTTCATATCCTCAAAGTCTCGAAGGGTTGAAAAGTTTATAGGGACACGTTTCCAACATTTGCTGCTTTACATAAAACCTCATTGGAAAGTGTTATTCCTTCACCAGGTTGATGAAAATGGGGTATCATATCAGTGGAATGATGAATGTCAGGAGGCATTCAACTTCTGTAAGAAATATCTCATAAGACTAATAGTTTTAACACCACATTTTTATGGAAATTTGATCATTTTGTTTCTGAAACCCCTAGTCTAATCACTAGGTTATTTCCTCATACAAAATAATGATGCTGGGAATGAAAAACATTATTATCTCAATTGAATAATTAATGATATAGAGAATAATTATTCAAATATAGAGTAGAGCTTCTTGGAATTAATCCTTGCATTTCAAAAGCTGAGTCACTACCTACAGTTCCATGAGTTCCATTTGTCTCTCACAAAAACCAAATTAAATACATCCTTATCCATCCTAAGTTGAAAAGACATTTGGCATCATGGGATGTGTTCTTACAACAGTTTATCATTTAGTTAATCTCTCAGAATTTGGTGAAAAGTAGGGATTTTTGGAATTCCTTACAGAATATCCATATACTAGAACAACATCATAGAATAGAAAATTTATTGATGTTGATATCTTCTCTGTTCAAGAGGCCCCTAGATATGGGATATGTGTTTCAATGGAACATCCAGAACACCAACAGGGAAGAGAATGGAAGACCCTAAGATAAAAAAATCTAGGTCGGGTATCTTTATCATATCATTAGTAAATGAATCCTGACCATACTACTTCATGTTTTTAGAATGATATAGAAAAAATTGCAGAATATCATGACATCATTGTAGGGCTAGAATTATAAAATCAAATTCCAGTTGACCACTTGATGATGTATGGTGATTCTTTGTTTGTAATCAAGAAGATCAATGGTGATTAAAACATCATAAAGGAGGAGAAAATCCATGTGATTGACTATGTATGTGGACTAATCGAAAGATTCTTCTTAGATCTAGAATTTCCTCATGTCCTACAATTGAAGAATACCCAGGCTGATGTAATGGAAAACACATTAATAGAATTGTATTATCTAGACCCTGATGAAATAGTCATTAACATTGTGTATCACCGAATGATCTTTAAAATTGTTCATTTCATCATGGATGAAATCAATGAGGTCAATTTAATCCCTATTCCAAATATTCTTGAAATTGGATGGATAATAACCATTTTGGACTACATTCAAAATGGTTTTCTCTGATTGTAATGAAAAAGGACAAAATAAAATGTTGAGAAACCAAATTCACTCTTTATGATGGCCCAAGTCATCGAAAAGTCCTATATAAATGAGGATTTGATGAAGTCCTTAACACTTGACTTAATATATAAGACACTATAGCTTTCCTGAAATAAGTACATACGAGAGAATGAGGTTCCAACCAGTCAGGATTTATAATTTTCAATCAGATCTGAAGGCTAAGATAATTCCCATCCTTAGTGAACCAATACTTTAAAAAATCACCCTGAATTTTTATTCATACCAAGTGCATGCCAACTTCATCCATCAACCCATGGATTTTCTACACATATAAAACTACTATATGCCATTTTTTATGATGAATTGATTATTTAAATATGTATAACAACCCAATGTTTTTCAATGGAGACTCCCTTCTTAAACAAAATGTCATTAGATCACCTGAAAACACAACATAATGAACTACTACGTGTTGAGTGACCTTTAAACATAAGTTTTTCACTTTTGTGTGTGGAATTTTGAAAATTCGGCATATACAGTTGTGTTCAATATGATTTTTGGAGTCTAATAAAACAAAAATAATTTTTGGTGAATAGTAACATACCCTTATGAATAGTAAATCGTCCAAAAAATTAGTAACCTTACCCTTGAATAATTAAATAAAATTAAGGCATCTTATAAGTGACAATTTGAACATAGTAAAAGTATAGGCATTTTTTTAAGTCAAAAATAATTAATTATAATTAATTAATTTGAAAGAAAATTTATTTTCTTAAAATATGTTCAAATATATTTCTTCTAGATTTATAATAATTTTATAAGACCCTAAATTTTTTTTGAAAGCATTATAAAATCAGTTTTGATTTTAAAAACTTTATTTTTCAAGTAAATTATGATTTTAATTAAATATTTAATTAATCATATTTCGATTTTTTTTTTGAAAAATGGACTTAATTTTTGGATTCTATAGGTCGAAATGGTTGCGGTGAATTTTTGGGATTTTTCTAAAATATTTGAATTTATGGTAAATAGTAAAATACATTAATTTACCGTATAAATACATTATAATTTAAACTCACTATTCCTGACATCACAAGTGATTTAAGCACCCAAGTCTCGAACTCACATTCCCTATTTTCTATTCTTTCTCATTGAAGACTCATTATTCCTTGTCTTAGAGGAAATTAATAAACTAATGAATTTTATATTAGGGAAACCCCACTCCCCTCCACTATAAATACCACAGTTCACACCCTCATTTCCTCACACACCTCAGCAGGAATACTTGTCTAAAGTCTCCCGAAACATCTTCCCTAACCCCTCCCCCATTTCAAAGAGCTTAAGGTCTCATCAAAATACCAATCCAAGATCCATTAAGGAGGATATCAAGAGAATGATTCAAGAGGTAATTTCTCTCCCTCTTATCCTTTAATTTCCTTTCAATTTCAAGTTCTTCTATTATTCCCTTTCCACCCATCTTTGTCCAAATGGTATCGTAACTCTAGTATCATACATATAATGGAATTTTATGATACTAATGGGATATTATATCATCAAACCCATGTCTCCTCTAATTTTATTTTATTAAATAGAACGTTGTTTGTGGGGTGTTAATTTATCACCTTCAACAACGACATGTTTACTTATTCCATTTCAACCTTAAAATATGGTCATGAAACAATTTTTATGGTTGAAACATAATATTTTATATGTATTATTTTCTATTTAATGATATGGAATTAACATTTCTACATATTACTAAGTGATAAAATAAAATAAGTTCATTGTGATCGAAAAACAACCCAATTTAACCCAAACAATCATCATTTAATTTTTAAATAATGATTCATCCTATTGGATTGTGAACTAATTTATTATAAGATCATTTAAAATTATTTTATATCATTAATAACATGAAATATCATTTCAGGATGTTTATCCATGTTCTACACAAACTTTCGTTCAAGAATATGAGTGAACCATTAAAGGTAACCATAAAAATGAACATTCCCAAACAATGTTTTTAAACCCTATAAGTCATAAAAGGGCCCATAAAATAACATAATGAAACCAAAATTAACCCTTTTTAATTTATAAAAGGTTATGTAATTTATTTTTAATGAATATAATATCATTATACAGAACATTAAAGAGAAGGAAGCGTTCAGATACACGGTAATGGGAAAATATCGAACCCAATTTTCTCTCTTCAGGTTCTCCCTCTTTCACTTTGAAGTGCACTGTGTTGCATTTGTTGTCAATAAGGTATGTTGTTGATCAGAAGATGTCAACGAATGAATGGATGTCAAGGAGAGTCAATATGTGAATGACAAAGGATATAATGGTGTTGGTGATGAATGGAGGATGTCCATTGTGTTAAGATGAATGTCACTTAGGAAATTCACTAAGTGGCATAAGTATTTATGGTTGAAACATTCATCCATGCATATCAGACGATTGTAGAACTGATCTTAATGTTTCAATACTTGTATCAAGATGATACTAAGTTACACCACTTGAAGAATGGATGATGATGGAGCATCATCATTAAATCTGACGATTGTTGAGCTGTTCTTTAAGTGTAAAGAACTTGTATCAAGATGATACAAAGTCACAACATGATTAGAAGACCATGCATTGTAGTGACAATGCATGAGGATTTGAAAGTGATCCATCCATAAGTCCTAAGTGGATGAAGTGATTGAAGAAGTCCATGCACTAATTCTTAGTGCATGTGAATTGGAAGATGAGCCAACTTGATCTCTGATTGGATCAATGAAGAACATTGAAGAGTATGTGATTCAAGTGATTTGGTTGAAGAAAGACACTTCGGGAATTCCAATCCTATGTGATGAATAAATGTTGAAGAAGAATTGGAGGAATTCTAATGATGATGAAGAAGAATGGAGACGAGGATGAATGGCTTGAAGTGGCTCTCTAGATATTGCTTAGAGGTTGAAGTGGCATTTGGCATTGGAAACTTGGTTACTTTGTTTTATACAAAGTCCTAAGATTTCCCCTTAGCAAAAATATGGGCCACCAATGAGGCCAGCCGAGGGTCAACACCTAAGGCAGTTGTGGGACTCACGGTCACCACGCCCATGGAGAACCCTCAAGGCCAAGGCAGTAGCCCTGAGGCAGGGGTGCACCCGCAGGACGTAGGGCAGGCGCTAGGGGCACGCCCGGAGGAGCGCATGGTGGGCGCATAATGCGCCCGTGTGTGCATAGTAGGCGCCATTGGCGCGCACGAGTGGCAGGGGTGGGCGCAAGAGCGCGCCCGCAGAGAGAACTCGGTGCGGGGCGGCACCGAGAGGGGAGAAGTTCAATTGAGGGATGGATGGCAGCGGATGTTTGATAAACCGCGGAAACACCGGCCTCCGTTTCGATGTGGGATGTGGGATTTTGCCGCGGAGCGAATCCTGGCCGTTCGTCTCATCGTGCGCTTGATCTCCGCCGCTCATCGCATCTCGCCGCTCGAGATCTTATCCCGCCCGTCTGATGTCTTTCAATCACCCGATCCAATGGCCGGCGAGTCATCCACTACCTCGAGCTCATCCGAGGCCTCCCCGCGTGCCTCTGTCGAACCAGAGGCCACCCGCACGATGGAGTTCGAGTTCCCGGCCACCTCCGATCAAACCGAAGGCTCCATTCGGCTCGTATAGCCCTACTGAACACAACCATGCAATAAAATATGCATGCACATGATGAATGGAGGATTTTGGACTTCAGCCAAGGCAAACAGAGTTTCCGAGGCTTCTTGTGTTCGTGCTATGCAAGAACAAGTATTAAAGATGCCATGCATGCGTTCGAAAATGCATGCACGTGAAGAAGATAAAAAAAATAAAGAACCCACGTTGAAACAGAGGAAATATCAAGATTTAGAAAATCTTGAAAACCTGAGAATTTTGGGAATTCGAGAGATATCTCCCACGGAAGATATGAGGCATCCCTCTGCCCATAAAAAGAGAGGCCGAGGCTCTCTGTTTTCTTGCTGATCCTCTAAAGAGAGAAGTCCCACGAAGCCTCTGTGCCCAGCGAAGTAAGAAGATCCTCGCAACCCACTTGCGCGACGGAGCAGCCCGAAGCCATTCCTGGCTTCGTGTGTTCCTTTTGTGCACCTATTGCGAGAAAGAAGAGAAAGGGAGAGGTCCCTGCGCGCTTCCCTTGCGTGACAGGATGATCCCTCACTGCCCGCATACTTGCGCGACAGGAGGTGTTTGCGCGGCTGCTTGTGCCCTTGCACTTTTGCGCCCACAGTGGTGTTGCACCCTGTGCGCTTGTGGTCTTTGAACCCTGCGCGTCAGAATCCACCCAAGATCCTTGCGTGCCTTTCACCCACTGACACTTGTGCGGCTGCCTTGCACCCAAGGAGTTCGGGCTGTGTGTGCAAAAACAGAAGAAGGCAGTGTGTGTGTGCCAAGTGGAAAAGAAGACCCGAGGCCTTAGTGCCTTGTGTGAAGTGAAAGAACACACCCTAGTGGTGTATGTGAAAAACAATAAGGCCAAGGCTTACACCTAAATGAACTAAAAAATGTGTTGTGGGTGTTAAACACAAGAGAGGAGGCCAAGCTCAAGTGTGTGCCAAAGTGAAGAATTTGTGTGTGCTATGTGAAGAGGAAGAGCACACTTGGCCGTGTGTGTGCAAGGAGAGGAGGAAGGCCACCATACCCTACGGGTTAAGTGCGTGCAAGACAAGTTGGCCGAACCTAGTGTGTGCACTATGTGGAGTGAACACACTTATAAGAAGAGAAGGATACTCACACTAAAGTATAACAGACATCAAGTGTGTGTAAACAAAAAGAACAAAGTGTGTGAAGGAAGTGAGGAGGTGTGTGCTAAAAAGGATTACACCCTTTGTGGGTTTATTGCACCAAGAGGAGAAGAAGGGAAGTGCATGCATGCATGCATGCACGTGCACACGTGAACAAAGATAAATCAGGCTGTGTGCAATTGAGTTGTCCAAGACCCGAAGATCTTGAAGAATCAGAGTTTCCATGCATTTAGTGCATGAAGTTGAATTGAGTGAGACTGAAGCCAAGCTGAAGTGAAAGATATTATTTGGATGAGTTTTCAGTAATTGAGAAGACCCTGATCAACAGAAGTGATCAGAAGCTGTGAGCAAGACCAACAGACCTTTTCAGAGGCTGTTGAAGATTCTTCAAGAGAGAGGCCAGGTCATCCTAAGAGAAAGGAGATAAATCCTGAGCAAGGCGAGAAGACCTGTTCATCATAAGTGATAAGCGGTACAGAGCAAGGCCAGCAGCCTTTATCCGAGGCTGCTGAGGATACTTGAAGAAGCTTAAAGTGAAGAAGAGCTACTCGTGTGACTCGAGGAGCCAAGAGAATCCCCCTGTGAGACTCAGGGTGGAAGAAGTCTTCAGTGGGATTCTGGATCAGGCCAGTGGGACTCTGGTAACACTGTGGGACGCAGTATAAAGAACCTCCTATGGGACTCAGTAGAGATACAGTGGGACTCTGTATCGACCATTGTAATACTAACAGATTATAATGGAAGAAACCATGTTGGGGTGTATAACCAACATGGCAAGGACGTAGGCATTTGGTGCCGAACCTTGTAAATCCTTGTGTCCAGTGCCTTTACATTTACTGCATCATTCGAGGAAAGGCTGAGAGATACAAGAAGAGTGGATCGAGGCCTTAACAAGCCATAGAGGTTTAATTGATTAAGAATCAATTAGTAAAACGTTTTAAAGGATCACTGATTCACCCCCTCCCCCTCTCAGTGATTCACACTGATCCAGGCACTTCAATTGGTATCAAAGGGAGGTTGCCTCTAAAAGATCCAAGGGATTCTTTATGAAGTGCAGATTTGAGGAAATGAGCGACCAGCCTCAAATGGAGAAATCTGCTAAGACTCAGAAAAATAGAAAGAAGAAACCGGCCAAGAAGATGAAGAAATCCTGTCCTAGCTGTGATGAAGTTGGAACAATGAAAGATCTTCAAAGTGCAATCAAATATCTTCAGAAGACAGTCCCCAAGGAAGTGGCAATGTGTATAGATACAGGCATCCTTGATCTTCAAGAAGAAAAATTACAGCTAGAAGAAGAAGCCAATACAATGGAAGATCAGTTGGCTAAAAGGGTTGGCATAACCAACACTCTCAGAAAGCTGGTGAAGGATAAAGATGAAACAGTATCTCTTTGCAATGAAAGATATGAAGACACTACTGAAAAATTGCAAAGAAGCCTTTCTGAGAAAGAATTTTTTAAGACTGTGGTCAAAGAAGTTTTCCATGCACTGGAAAAGTTTCACAAAGTTTCAATGGTTATCAAAGATGCTCAACTTGAAGACAAAGTCAAATTGGTGAAGGAGCTTGACAACTCATTGCAAGAATTGAAAAAGGTGCATGATGACCAGATGGAAAAGATGAAAGAAAATTGGGATGGAAGGCTAAGCACTGTTGAGGATGAGAAGAACTCCCTTAACATGAAATGCATAGAACTAGAGGTGATATTGAAAAATCTACAATCACCCAAAGCTGAATCCTCCCAGTCAGCTGAAAGTATAAATTTTTCTACACATGTGTGCTTTGAGAAGGATGATTCTAAAAGAAAGAAATCCTCTAATGAAAGGGCAACATCTTCTAAAAAGAAGGTACCATCCATACCATATTGTACTCATGCTTCTAAAAGTGTTTCTACTAAAAGTGCAGGATGGAAGAATGAATCCAAACAAGTATGGATGAAGACAGTGAAGAAAGAATTATCTCCTGAAACAACACAGAAAGTCAAGAAAAGTACCCAACAATCAGAAGGACTGAAGAGGTCAAGATTTGTGGGTCAGTGTTGGTGTTGTAATAAGTATGGGCACTGTGCAAAGGATTGTTGGTACAATCCACTGAATGTCAAAGCACAAAGGAAGCCCATGCCAAGGGGGAGCAATCCAGAAGAAAAGAAGCAGCATCCACAGGTCCAGAGACATCTGTTTACTGCAAATAGATTTGGATTACTTGACAACATCTGGGATGATTGCAAAAGTGGTCAAAAAGATACATGTCAATCTCCAACTGTATCCAGAGCTAAAAATAAGAAAAGATCACAGAACCTGGCTTAGAAAGAATCCTTGGGAAGAAAGCATAATAATGTGGACGATGCTCCCAAGAAGATTATGAAAAAGGAAGAGAAGACCTTGGAGTCTAAATCCAAGAAGGGTGATGTATCCAGAAGGACCACCAAGAAGAAAACATGCTTCTACTGTGGAAAGAAAGGACATATCATGGATCTTTGTAAACAAGCCAGGAAATTCAATAGAGGCAGACTGGACTCAAACAGACAATCAATCTAGATGAAGCAGAAGAGATTGGTTGAAAACAAGTTTCCTAAGAAAGGTAGCTTGAAAGCATCAAAGGAACCATGTGGAATATCCAGAACTGAGGCCACACTTCCAAGTGACTTACTAGTCATATGGCCAAATCAGTTGCAACTTGCCAAAGATCTGCAAAGAGCTGAAGATAAAGTTCTGGAAATTTCTAAGGCAAAAGGGAAGAAGAATATTTCACATTAAGATGTATTGAGATCCACACCAGCACAAACATCATTGAAGATCAAATGTGCAATTGTGAAGAATGGTGAAAATGGGACATCTCAGTTGAGAGAATCTTCTCAACCTTGTTGTTCACATTGATGAACCAAGGAGGTTCCATCTTATTCCCTAATCACATGTATTTACATGTACTGACATTGCAGGGAATTGAAGATGATGATCATTCTCAACTGGAGAATTGTTTGGAAAGAATGGAGTGCACCCCTTGAGGGGGAGCCAATATGGAGAAGATGGTATTCTAAGATTTAATACCATCTTGAGAAAAGCTGAAGGTATTCCATTAATACTTTCATCCCTTGTTTCTTAATTGTATTCATCATGAAAATTAACGGGGAGTATTGATTGAAGGAAAATGTTTGAAAGGGGGAGCTTTATCTTTGCACCTGAACTTTCTAATAAGTTTTGTGAAGTTGTGCAGGATTTAGAAAATTCATTGTTATATCTGAAAAATTTCAAGCCCCTTGGAGCATGATCTCACATGTACAGTGAATGTGGGACAACATTGAGTACCTTGGTTACATCACTCTTTTTATCTACACCGGGTTAGCCCAAGTAGACTTAGAGTTGATTTACTAAAGGTTCTTTGCTAAAGAGAACATGTGACATCATCCCTCTCTCAGTGTTTTTCAAGAAAATACTTTTCAAAGGGAGGAAGAGATTTTTGGAAGATAACCACACCACACCTTTGCATTTGATTTCCAATAAGGGGGAGAAAATATTGGCACACATATTGAACCATTCATATGTGTTCTAATGATTGGATTGACAATATGTGCTCTAGTGGTATTGACAACAAATACAAAGGGGGAGATTGAAGTGCACTGTGTTGAATTTGTTGTCAATAAGGTATGTTGTTGATCAGAAGATGTCAACGAATGAATGGATGTCAAGGAGAGTCAATATGTGAATGACAAAGGCTATAATGGTGTTGGTGATGAATGGAGGATGGCCATTGTGTTAAGATGAATGTCACTTAGGAGATTCACTAAGTGGAATAAGTATTTATGGTTGAAACATTCATCCATGCATATCAGATGATTGTAGAATTGATCTTAATGTTTTAATACTTGTATCAAGATGATACTAAGTTACACCACTTGAAGAATGGATGATGATGGAGCATCATCATTAAATCTGATGATTGTTGAGCTGTTCTTTAAGTGTAAATAACTTGTATCAAGATGATAAAAAGTCACAACATGATTAGAAGACCATGCATTGTAGTGACAATTCATGAGGAGTTGAAAGTGATCCATCCATAAGTCCTAAGTGGATGAAGTGATTGAAGAAGTCCATGCACTAATTCATAGTCAATGTGAATTGGAAGATGAGCCAACTTGATCTCTGATTGGATCAATGAAGAACATTTAAGAGTATGTGATTCAAGTGATTTGGTTGAAGAAAGACACTTCGGGAATTCCAATCCTAGGTGATGAATAAATGTTGAAGAAGAATTGGAGGAATTCTAATGATGAAGAAGAAGAATGGAGAAGAGGAAGAATGGATTGAAGTGGCTCTCTTGATATGGCTTAGAGGTTGAAGTGGCATTTGGCATTGGAAACTTGGTTACTTTGTTTTATACAAAGTCCTAAGATTTCCCCTTAGCAAAAATATGGGCCACCAAGGAGGCCAGCCGAGGGTCAACACCCAAGGCACTTGTGGGACTCACGGTCACCACGCCCATGGGGAACCCTCAAGGACAAGGCAGCAGCCTTGAGGCAGGGGCGCACCCGCAGGACGCAGGGCAGGCGCCAGGGGCACGCCCGAAGGAGTGCATGGTGGGCGCATAGCGCGCCCGTGTGTGCATAGTAGGCGCCAGTGGCGCGCCCGAGTGGCAGGGGTGGGCGCAAGAGCGTGCCCGCAGAGAGAACTCGGTGCGGGACGGCACCGAGAGGGGAAAGTTCAATTGAGGGATGGATGGCAGCAGATGTTTGATAAACCGCGGAAACACCATCCTACGTTTCGATGTGGGACGCAGGATTTTGCCGCGGAGCGAATCCTGGCCGTCCATCTCATCGCGCGCTCGATCTCCACCGCTCATCGCATCTCGCCGCTCGAGATCTTATCCCGGCCGTCTGATGTCTTTCAATCACCCGATCCAACGGCCGGTGAGTCATCCACTACCTCGAGCTCGTCTGAGGCCTCCCCGCGTGCCTCTATCGAACCAGAGGCCACCCGCACGACGGAGTTCGAGTTCTCGGGCACCTCCGATCAAACCGAAGGATCCATTCGGCTCGTATGGACCTACTGAACACAACCATGCAATAAAATATGCATGCACATGAAGAATGGATGATTTTGGACTTCAGCCGAGGCAAACGGAGTTGTCGAGGATTCTTGTGTTCGGGCTATGCATGAACAAGTATTAAAGATTCCATGCATGCGTTCGAAAATGCATGCACGTGAAGAAGATAAAAAAATAAAGAACTCCCGTTGAAACAGAGGAAATATCAAGATTTAGAAAATCTTGAAAACTCGAGAATTTCGGGAATTCGAGAGATATCTCCCGCGGAAGATATGAGGCATCCCTTTTCCCATAAAAAGAGAGGCTGAGGCTCTCTTTTTTCTTGCTGATCCTCTAAAGAGAGAAGTCCCGCGAAGCCTCTGTGCCCAGCGAAGTAAGAAGCTCCGCGCAACCCAATTGTGCGACGAACCAGCCTGAAGCCATTCCTGGCTTCGTGTGTTCCTTTAGCGAACCTATTGCGCGATAGAAGAGAAAGGGAGTGGTCCCTACGCGCTTCCCTTGCGTGACAGGAAGATCCCTCACTGCCCGTATACTTGCGCGACAGGAGGTGTTTGCGCGGCCGCTTGTGCCCTTGCACTTGTGCGCCCACAGTGGTGTTGTACCCTGTGCACTTGTGGTCTTTGAACCTTGCGCGTCAGAAGCCACCCAAGAGCCTTGCGTGCCTTGCACCCACTGACACTTGCGCGGATGCCTTGCACCCAAGGAGTTCGGGCTGTGTGTGCAAAAACAGAAGAAGGCAGTGTGTGTGTGCCAAGTGGAAAAGAAGACCCGAGGCCTTAGTGCCTTGTGTGAAGTGAAAGAACACACCCTAGTGGTGTATGTGCAAAACAAGAAGGCCGAGGATTACACCTAAATGAACTAAAAAAATGGGTTGTGGGTGTTAAAAACAAGAGAGGATGCCAAGCTCAAGTGTGTGCCAAAGTGAAGAATTTGTGTGTGCTATGTGAAGAGGAAGAGCACACTTGGCCGTGTGTGTGCAAGGAGAAGAGGAAGGCCACCATACCCTACGGGTTAAGTGCGTGCAAGACAAGTTGGCCGAACCTAGTGTGTGCACTAAGTGGAGTGAACACACTTAGAAGAAGAGAAGGATACTCACACTAAAGTATAACACACATTAAGTGTGTGTAAACAAAAAGAACAAAGTGTGTGAAGGATGTGAGGAGGTGTGTGCTAAAAAGGATTACACCCTTTGTGGGTTTATTGCACCAAGAGGAGAAGAAGGGAAGTGAATGCATGCATGCATGCACATGCACACGTGAACAAAGCAAAATCAGGCTATGTGCAATTGAGTTGTCCAAGACCAGAAGATCTTGAAGAATCAGAGTTTCCATGCATTCAGTGCATGAAGTTGAATTGAGTGAGACTGAAGCCAAGCTGAAGTGAAAGATATTATTTGGCTGAGTTTTCAGTAATTGAGAAGACCCTGATCAACAGAAGTGATCAGAAGCTGTGAGCAAGACCAACAGACCTTTTCAGAGGCTTTTGAAGATTCTTGAAGAGAGAGGCCAGGTCATCCTAAGAGAAAGGAGATAAATCCTGAGCAAGGCGAGAAGACCTGTTCATCACAAGTGAGCAGAGGTATAGAGCAAGGCCAGCAACCTTTATCTGAGGCTGCTGAGGATACTTGAAGAATCATAAAGTGAAGAAGAGCTACTCGTGTGACTCGAGGAGCCAGGAGAAGCCCCATGTGAGACTCAGGGTGGAAGAAGTCTTCAGTGGGATTCTGCAGCAGGCCAGTGGGACTCTGGTAACACTGTGGGACGCAGTATAAAGAACCTCCTGTGGGACTCAGGAGAGATACAGTGGGACTCTGTATCGACCATTGTAATACTAACAGATTATAATGGAAGAAACCATGTTGGGGTGTATAACCAACATGGAAAGGACGTATGCCTTTGGTGCCGAACCTTGTAAATCCTTGTGTCCAGTGCCTTTACATTTACTGAATCATTCGAGGAAAGGCTGAGAGATACAAGAAGAGTGGATCGAGGCCTTAACAAACCATAGAGGTTTAATTGATTAAGAATCAATTAGTAAAAAGTTTTAAAGGATCACTGATTCACCCCCTCCCCCTCTCAGTGATTCACACTAATCCAGGCACTTCACAATTCATATTTGGTATGATAACTCAATAACCATAATTTTTTCATAGTTATATTACCTTTTCTAGGATATAAATTTTTTCTACTTATGGTTATTTAAAAAAAATTGTTTTCCAAAAGAACACTTCTTTTAAGAACTCACCTTCTAATTCACCTTCAAGGTTGAGGTTCTTGTATCAAGTATGTTATTCCCTCTTTCTTTTGGGAACCCAATGTTTATGTACGTGTTCTTATGAGATAAAACCCATTCCTTTCCATTGGTTATTCATGTTCATTATTTATATATTTTCTATGTGGAATGCATGATAATGATAATGTTATGATGTGACGGGTGCGCCCAGAATTATACAGTGCTCCAATGCATTTGGTAATGTGACGAATCTCATGAGTTAATGTGAAATGATGTGGGAATATGATCCAAGATTTTTCCACAATTATGTGTGGTATTAACTACTAAGACATGATGTTTCATTTTTATGCATTTCCATATTTCAAGTCTTTTATTTATGCTTCCTCTTATGTTCATGATCTTTTGCCTATGTTATGATTATGCTCACCCATTGTTATATTGTTCTTATCCTCTTACTGGGATTTTATCTCACCCCTTTTTAAGTATATCCTCAGTTTACTACATGTTTTGAGGAGGGGTCAAGTGACAATAAGAATCTAGAGAAGAATAAATAAAAAATAGTTTATGCTTAATGTTTTAAATGTTATGTACGGTCCTAGTTTTCCCAAGGCACTAAAACTTTGGATCCTCTTTGTGTAATAATTTTGTGTTTTCTATATTCAAAATGATGTAATAGTAATTTAATAAAATTATAGGTTTCTATAGTTGGTATCAAAGGAAAGGTTAAGTTAATTTGGGAATTAGGATTAGTGAACCCTAGATAAAACCTCTTGCATGAGACTAAGTACAAATACGTACACATGAATATTTACATAGGGACACCATATGTTATGATTTTAGTATAAATTGTTTAATTTAATAATTTATTCATGAGTTGTTGACTTGTGTTTTTTCTAA
This sequence comes from Viscum album, assembly GCA_963277665.1. Taxonomy (NCBI): domain Eukaryota; kingdom Viridiplantae; phylum Streptophyta; class Magnoliopsida; order Santalales; family Viscaceae; genus Viscum; species Viscum album. Next base: position 613,075,107 of record OY728119.1, on the reverse strand, counting down.
CGTTTTCTATTTTATAAAATGGTTTAACCAGGAGAAACCAGGACAACAACTTGTTCGAGGGACAATGAAATGATTGCCTGAATGACATCCCCAATGATTTGGGAGGTGGAGTTCATAACTTCATGGTGATACTTACCAAAATATCTCAGGTTATGAACAATAACCATAATAATATGGAACTTCCTACTTCATCAAAGATGGAATAACTAGCTATCAAATGTTTTATGCGATAATGACCACCGATGTTTAGTGGATCTTCAGATCCACTAGTTGCGGAACATTGGGTTAACTCCATGGAGAAGATATTCCTTGTGCTTCAATTTTCTAAGATGTATAAGATGACTCTATACATTTTTCATCTATATGGATATGTCTATCAATGGTGGGCATTGACTAAGAACAGCTAGCCAATGGAGGAAATTGAAGAGATGGAATTTGAATAATTTAATACAATGTTTCTTAACATGTATTTCCCATGAACTCTTCACACAAAGATAGAGAGATAATTCATAGAGATCAAGAAAAAAGGAGGAGAATTTGTCACAACCTATGAAGTGAATTTCACAAGGCTTGAAAGGTATGAATCAAGATTTTTTAGAAACCATGATAGAAAAATGGATAGATTATTTAGTGGATTAAAACCACACCTTTGAAAGTCTCTTGAAATTCGAGACTTTGGGAGTTATGAAGAAGTTGTTCGATGTGCTCTCAAAGTGGAGATGGAGTTTAGAGAATGTTCCAATGGATATGGTCATAAGAAATGAAAGATGGAGTTTCAAGTCATAGAATCTAATGATAAAGGTGGGAAGAAAACTCAACATCCCACATACCAAAAATGTGGGGAGTTTCACCATGGGAACTACTTTAAAGGGACAAGGAAATGCTTCAAGTGTGGGAAATAAAGACACCATGCTCAAGAGTTTCGAAAAGACATAAAAAGGAAGGAGAATATGTTGGAAGAAAGAATAGAACCACCCATAGTTCTATGCTACAACTGTAGGGAGCTAGGGAACTATGCAAGCTAGTGAACAAAACCTCGAGTTCTCGAGGGTAATCAGCGTCAGATGCCATAGAATCCAAAGGAACAAGTGAAGGCATATACCATCACAGCTATAGACGTGGAGTAATATAATGAAGTGGTAAAAGGTATACATACTATTCACTCAAGAATGGAAAAAAGTATTATTTTATTCTGGTTCTAGGCATTCCATTATGTCTTGAAAGTTTGCTAGAACTATAGAATCGATGCTCCAAAACCTTGATGTAGATATATCTGTAAAAACACCAATTGGTGCAATTATTTCAACCCAAGTGTCTGACTCTTCTCATGTTGGAATATGTGGGAAGATTCTTCAGTAGAATCTCATAATACTTTCCTTGGTGGAATTAGATTCTATAATAGGAGTGGATTGGCTCTCATTATATAGAACACATATAAACTATTGGGAAAAGAAAATATTTTTTCATATTTTGAACCATCCCATGATCCTCTACAAATGAAAGGAAGATCATGAATCTCCGTTGAAAAAACCCAATGGTGTGGGTGTTGATTCCATTTGAATAACCATACCTCTCCCAAATGGTTGAGTCGAAATAAAGTGCCAAACATGCGGAAATTCCCATCATGAGGGAATAAAATGATGTGTTTCACCAAGAGTTACCTGTAATTCCCTCGTATTGTGAGGTACAGTTCTCAATAGAACTCATACCCAAAGCTACTCATATCTCAATGTTCCCCTATAAGATGGATCCTATCGAATTGGATGAGTTAAAGAAGTAGCTGCAAGAGCATCCGGACAAAGGGTTCATATTCCCTAGTACGTCACCATGGGGTGCGCCAGTTCTCATTGTGAAGAAGAAGAACGGAACAATGCGGTTGTGTATCGATTATTGGGAACTTAACAGGATCATAGTAAAGAACAAGTATCTGGTTCCAAGGATTGATGACTTGTTCAACAGTTATGAGGATCTCAATACCTCTCAAAGGTGGATCTTTGTTCTTGATATCCTCAATTAATGGTGAAGAAGGATGTTATTCAGAAGACTACCTTCCATACAAGGTATGGGAACTATGAGTTTCTCGTGATTCCCTTTAGACATACTAATTACACTACAATCTTCATGGATTCTATGAAAAGAGTCTTTAGATATTATCTCAAAAACATTTTGGTCGTGTTTATTGATGATATTATCATCTACTCCAAGAGCATAGAGGAACATGAAGAACATCTGGGACATGTGCAGGAGACCTTGAGAAATGAGTAGTTGTATTGCATGTTCCGAAAGTGTGACTTTTGGATGAAGCAAGTCACATTATTTGGACATGTGATCACAAGTGAGGGAATTTCTATGGATCCTTCAAAGAAAAAGGCGATTGAGGAATGGCCTAGGCCCTCTAGATTCATAGAAATCCATAATTTTCTTGGATTAGCTAGTACTACCGAATTTTTTTGAGAAACTTCTCATGATTGTCAAGCCCACTAACTATGTTAACAAGGAATGGGGTAATGTATGTCTGGATGGAAGAATGTGGGGGAAGCTTCAAGTAGCTAAAGATAAGGCTAATCACTGCACCTGTACTCACACTATTGAAAAGTGGATAAAGTTTTTTGATATACAGTGATGCTTCAATGAAAGACTTGGGTTGTATACTCATGAAAAATGATAATGTGATAACTTATGCCTCACGATAGTTGAAGATCCATGAGCAGAACTACCCAACGCATGATCTAGAGGTGGAATCTGTGATTTTTTCCTTGAAAATATGGAGGCACTACCTTTATGGTGAGAAGTGTGACATATACACTGAGCACAAGATCCTAAAGTATATATTCAAAAAAAGGGATCTCAACATGTGTCAACATATATGGTTAGATCTAATCAAATATTACAATAACTCTTTTCACTATCATCCTAGATAGGCGAACAATGTAGATGATTATCTAAAAAGAAAAGAACATGCTACTCTATCCATGTTACGGATTGAGAAAGACCCTATATTCTTTGATATGCGAAGCATAGATTTGTAAATCATATGGGTGGGGGATAAATCTTACCTTGGCCAAATGAATAAGCAACCATCCATCGAAGAGATGATTAAGGAAGAACAAAGGGATGATGTGGAGATACAAAAAAGGGTGAATGTAGTAATGTAAAGGAAGCTACAAGAGTTCCATATTGACGATGATAGTGTGATTCATTTTGGAATGTAGCCTTGTGTTCTTTAATCACCCAGGATAAAGAAGAACCTATTGGAAAATGCTCATAGCTAAAAATTCTCTATCCATCCAGGTAGTACCAAGATGTACTGTGATCTCCAAGAAAACTTCTGGTGGGATAACTTGAAGAATTATATAGCGGAATATATATCAAGGTTCTTGGTATGTAAGAAATTTAAAGTAGAGAGACAAAATTCCAAAGGGATAATGCAGCTATTGCCTATACCCATGTGGAAATGGGAGAATGTTACTATGAACTTTGTCGCGGGTCACCCAATGATGTCTAATGGAAATAATGCAATATGGGTTGTGGCTGATCCACTCACCAAGACAGAACATTTTATCGCTATTTGGGATGATCTCTTTCTTGAACAAATAGAAAATATATATGTGAAGGAATTGGTGAGACTAAATAGTGTTCCACTATCAATTTTCTCTGACCATGATCCAAGGTTCGAATCTAAATTTTAGAGGAACCTTTAACATGCTTTGAGTACTGACATAACTTTCATCACAACCTATCACCCCCAAACCAATGGAAAATCTGAAAGGACTATTCAGACACTTGAAGATATGCTAGGATCCTTCTCTGTACAATTTAAAGGTTGATGGGATCATCATCTCCCATTGGTTGAGTTCTCACACAACAATAGCTTTCACTCTAGTATTTAGATGGCTCCATTTGAAGCTCTATATGGAACGTGATGTAGAACTTCCACCTGTTGAGATGAAGTTGGAGAAAGAATGAAACTCGGACCCAATCTTTTGAATGAGATGACATATAAGGTTCAAGACATCTAGAAACACATCAAAGATACTCAAATTCAGAAAAATAGCTATGCGGAAAACCATCGAAGGGACTTGGAGTTCGATGTTAGAGAGAAAGTCTTCCTTCAAATATCACCATGGAAGAGAGTCATATGATTTGGAAGAAAGGGTATCTAATCTCAAGGTATATTTTCCCCTTTGAAATCCTTGACCTCGTAGGATATGTGGCCTATAAGCTTGCACTTCCACGGAATATGTTTCAAGTTCATGATGTGCTTCACGAATCACTCCTAAGAAAGTATATACCAGACCCCTCACAAGTACTAAACTAAGAGGTGGTATAGCTTGAAGATGATCTCACTTATGAGGAGCATCCAGTAGTGATTCTGTACTAGAGAGATAAGGTTCTATGCAACAAGAAAATCCACCTTGTCAAGGTGTTGTGGAGGAACCCTAAGTTTGAATAATCTATTTGGGAACCGGTGGAGGCGATGTAGGAGACGCACCCTCACCTATTTGTGTAAAGTGAAATTTCAAGGAAGAAATTTCATAGGGGGGGAATGTAACGACCAAAAGTTTTTCAATAGAGATTCCCTTATTAAAAATATGTCATAAAATCACATGAAAACACAACATAATGAACTACTAATGGTTGAGTTACCTTTAAAAAATAGTTTTTCTCTTTTGTGTTTGGAATTTCAAAATTCCGACATACACAGTTGTTTTAGAGATGATTTTTAGAGTCTAATAAAACAAAAATAATTTTTAGTGAATAGTATCATGCCCTTATGAATATTAACATATACTATTCAATAGTAATGTGACCCTTATTAATAGTAAATTGTTCAAAATAATAGTAACCTTACTCTTGAATAGTTAAATAAAATTATGGAATCTTATAAGTGATAATTTAAACCTAGTAAAAATATTGGTAATTTTGTACGTCATAAATAAATAATTATAATTAATTAATTAATTTTAAATAAAATTTATTTTCTTGAAATATGTTCAAATCTATGTCTTCTATATTTAGGATAATTTTATAATACCCTATGTAATTTTTTGAAAGCATTATAAAATCCGTTTTAATTTTAAAAAACTGTATTTTTCAAGTAAATTATGATTTTAATTAAATATTAAATTAATAATATTTTGGAATTTATTTCTGAAAAATGGACTTACTTTTTATATTCTACACATAAAAAAATGGTTGGTGTGAATTTTTGGTATTTTCTGAAAAACATGAATTTTTGGTGAATAGTAAAATACATTAATTTACCATACAAATACATTATAATTTAAACTCACTATTCTTGACATCACAAGTGATGTAAGAACCCAAATAACGAACTCGCATGCCCTCTTTTCTATTCTTAGTCATTGAAGAGTCACTATTTCTTGTCTTAGGGAAAATTAATAAACTAATGAATTTTATATTAAGGAAACCCCTCTCCCCTCCACTATAAATACCACCCCTTACTCCCTCACTTACTCACACCTCTAAAGCTTCAATCCTTTCCTAAACACTTTCCAAACATCATCCCTATCCCCTACCCCATGTCCAAGAGATTACGATCTCATCAAAAGACCAATCTTAGGTCCCTAAAGTAGGATCACAAGAGGGGGATTCAAGAGGTAATTTCTCTCCCTCTTCCCCTTTAATTTCTTTTCAATTTCAAGTTCTTCTCTTATTCCCTCCCAACCTATCATCTTAAAAATGGTATGGTAAATCTAGTATCACAAATATAATGTAATTTTATGATACTAATGGTATATTATATCATCCAAACCCTGCCTCCTCTTCTTTTATTTTATTGAAGAAATGTTCTTCGTGAGGTTTTAATTTATCACCTTCAAGAATGACATGTTTACTTATTCCATTTCATCCTTCAAATTTGGTCATGAAACCATTTTTATAGATTAACCAGAATATTTTATATGTATTATGTTCTATTTAAGGTTCTATAACTAACTTATTCACATATTACAAAGTGATAAAATAAAATAAGTTCATTGTGATTGAAAAACCGCCCAATTTAACCCAAACAATTGTCATTTAATTTTTAACTAATGATTCATCCTCTTGGAATTTTAAATAATTCATAATAAGATCATTTAAACTTCTTTAATATCATGAAACACATGAAATATAACTTTTGGATGTTTATCTATGTTCTACACAAACTTTGATTTTATAATACGAGTGCACCACTTTAGGAAACCATAAAAACAAACATTCCCGAACAATAATTTTATACTCTATAACTCATCAGAAGGCCCATAAAATAACATAATGATACAAAAATTAACCCTTTTTATTTATTAAGGGTTCGGAAATTTCTAATTAATGAATATAATTTCATTATACATGACATTAAAGAGAAGGAAGTGTTCAGGTACAAGGTAAGGGGAAAATCTCGAATTCAATTTTCTTCCGTCGGGTTCTCCCTCTTTCACTCCATATTTGGTATGATCACTCCATACAAATTATTTTCTCATCATTATATTACCTTTTCTGGAATATAAATGTTTTATATTGATGTTTATGTCAAGTAAAAATGTTTTCCAAAAAACTCTTCTTTTAAGAACTCATCTTATACGTCTCATTCATGGTTGATGTTTCTTGTATGTAGGGTGTTATTACCACTTTATTTTGGGAACCCAACGTTTATGAAGGTGTTCATATGAGATAAAACCCATTAATTTTCATGGGTTAGTTATTTTCATTATTTATATATTTTCTATGTGGCATTCATGATAATGATAATGTTATGATGTGACGGGTGCGCCCGGAATTATATAGTGCAATATGAATGTTTCAATGTGACGGGTTCACCCTGAATTTTACAGCACTCCAATGCATTGGGTAAAGTTAGGAATCTATTGAGTTAATGTGAAATGATGTGTGACCAATATTCTAGCTTTTTCCACAATTATGTGTGGTATTTAACCACTATGACATGATTTTTCATTTTTATGCATTGCCACATTTCAAGTCTTTTATCTATGCTTTCCCTTATGTTCATAATGTTTTGCCTACATTATGATTATGGTCACCCATTTTTATATTGTTCTTATCCTTTTACTGGGATTTTAGCATACCCATTTTGATGTATATCCTCATGTGATTACTTGTATTGAGGAGGGTTCATGTGCTGATAAGAAGCTAGTGAAGAAGAAATAAAAAAATGTTTATGCTCGATGTTGTATATGTTTTGTATGGTCCATGTTTTCCTAAGACACTAAACTGTTGGTTCCTCTATGAGAAATACTATTATCTTTTCTATATTTAAAATGATGTAATGGTAAAGTAAGAAATGCCTTGGTCGCTATAGGATGTATCCTCCAACTAATACCAAGAAGTTCAAATACATCCTCACTACTATTGACTTCTTATCCAAATGGCATAAAGTAATAAACATCAATTAATTTTGTACCAAAATCATTTTTAGCTTCATGAAATCATACATAATTACCATATTTTGTTTCCATCATGCAATACTGATAAAAAATGGATCCAATTTATGTTCTTCTGAGTTAGAGAGGCAATATCAGGAGTATAATATCAAATCAAAACATTCATATCATTATCATGAAGCAAATAATGGATAGATGGATGCCTTCATGAAGACTCTACCAAACATAATCCAAAATATAGTGGATAAAGATAAAAAAATCTCTGAAATTATCTTCCACGTCTTTTGGGCCTACCATATTGCAACCCATACAGCGAAATGGCCAACCACATATTCACATGTAAATATAATAAAATAAGTCCTTCCCATTAAAGTCTAATTTCCCTCACGTAAAATTTCCATCAATGATAAACTATCCACATATGATAAATCCCAAAAAAAATTGGATGAGCTTGATCGACATAACAAGAAAATATTACACAGTATTCATTACATGGTGGTCCACTGAAATCTGATATCATGGGGTTTTAAAAAAATGTTCACATCTGATCGTTCCTCCCAGTAATGCTAGTAATGGTCCTCAAGATGTGGATTTTATCTTATTCATTGGTTTGGATGTATATAGATCTCGTTACAACCCCTATAAATGCGATATTTCTTAGTAAATACATCATGTGATAAGGACACCTTCCTCCAAACTATTTGAGGTTAAAATACTTGGTTTCACATCATTTTTGGCGTATAAAGTTTAACATATATGGTCATATATTCATAAACTTAAATGGGAAACGAAATCATCCATGTCATGTGATGATAAACTAATCAAAATTTAATTCAGTATGCTCGAACATAAATGTAATATCATTTTGTCTTAGTCATAAGACCTAAAACTAAAAGGAAAAATAGTATATATTTTAATATTCTTAACTAAATAGTCTAAATTCAAGGTTATAAGATATTTATATATATGAAAGATTCCTTGATGCATGATGTACAAATTTATAGTTCACATCTCCATTCAATGACATAAAACTGCCTGACAGTTTGATCCATGCATGAGTAGAACACGATCCTTGGTGTTGGTCTTCCAACATTACTCCTTCAAGAACCAAGTGTGGATTTATTCCTACCATCATAGGATATGTCGTTCTTGAGGATCACCAGTCCTAGGTATAGCAAAAATATAAAAAACATTCCCTTCTTATATACGGGTCAGACATTCATAGGGAGGCTTTTTACAAGAACTGTGTATTCCTTGATTCCTAATATCATGGGATACATAGTGAAACCGATAACATATATCATATTCCCTCCAATAAAGTAGAGAAAATACCCCTTATCCTGTATATAAACAAATATATATGTAGGGGCTTCACACTTCATGGAAAATTCTATTAAAAATTCTTTATTTGTGCATAAAAATATTCCTTCAACATACCATAATCCTTAGCCTATGAAATTTCATATCCCTTGACGATTTTTATGTCCATCGTTGATGCAATTTCATATTCATAAAGACACATCGGTTTTGACTATGCATTGATACACCGAATTCTATATTTTTATAATTTTCCCACCAAAGGGGCATGTCAGTCAGAGGACACCAGTATTTTAATTAAGCATTGATATGCTCTAGTTTGTATATGTATAAGTCTCCCAATAATAAGTAGTATCAACCAAAGGCACATTCATCCTTAGTAGATACCTATTCTATCATTTTAAGCCTCGAAAAAAAAAATGCTAAAAGCCTATTCTTGGATATGGTCCATGGTCATTCCTTGTGTTTTTGTCCCATATCACCTCTTCTGGTCCAAGAACCTACATCATCATGGTTTTTAATATCCATATTCATGTATGAAGTATGTCTGTATGTCCATGTTCTTATAAGCTTCAAATTACACATCATTTCTAGGATATATGGTCATTACCGTATAACCAAAAAATACAAGAACACTTCATCCCAACCAAATGAATCTGAACTACATTTTTTCTGATAAATATGTATGTATTGATTATAATTTCCATGTGATATGTAGTGATGATCAGATCTGACATCTAGATTTTCGGGAGCTGTGTTTTCAAGCGATCTATCCATTCTCCCAATCTGTGGTGTAGGATGGGTCATGGGTCTAGTTGTCGGACCCTTATTCAGCGTTCGCCCAAGCGGGTGTAGGGCTAAAATGGTCTCTGGTAGAGCGTTTCGGGGCGGTGATGCCTCCACTATCCTTTTTCAAGCGGTTCGTGGGATCTTGGGTGCTGCAGGTGGAGGCTCGGGTTTCGGTGCTTCACAGGAGCACGTTCTTCTTGGTTTTGGCTTCTGAATTGGACTTTGTCAAGGCCTAGTGCGTTGCCCCTCGGGCTTTCGAGAGGTGGCGCTTCAACCTGACCCGTTGGTTGATGGCGGCACATCAGGGGAATAATACTCCCAGGCGGTGGTGTGGGTAAGTCTACATGGCTTACCACTCCCTTTTGAGAATATCGTGTTCCTCAAAGCCATTGGCGTTGGGTTGGGGGATTCCTGTGCACGGACGTGTGCACTCACAGTGGAGTGGAGGTGTTGGTTCCCCGAATCTGCGTCATCTTGGATCTGTACATACCTCTACCGGAGTGTTTTTATTTGAATGTGGAAGATGAGGTCGCTTGGCATCAGGTCATAGGGTACCCGGTGTATCCTCATTTCTATGAGGACTATTCATTGAAGGTGCATTCGTATGTACGATGTGGGATGCAATGTCTAGGGGTGCGCCCTGCAGGTGCCTTTCATCTCATGTCAGGAGGTTCTTCAGTTTCTTCTACTGGGGTGTCCAGTCCTGTGCCTGCGCGGCTGGATCCGCTTGTTTTGAGCTCTCCCAATGGATGCTCCTCCCCAACAACGACTTGTGTTGGTGTTGGACAGGCTTCCCAATGTGTGGAGAGCTCCCCTGGGATGGGGTTGGTTACATCCTCTCAGTGCTGCTTTAATGAGGTTCCCCTAGTTTTGTTTTCTAGGCCTTGGCCTTTCTCCCAGGTGATTGTTTCAGGTGTTGGGTGTGAGTCCCGTCTGAAGGTGGCCCCCAAGTTGCATCTGGTTTTGCCTCGAGGACCTTTGCTTGTTCAATAGGTCTCCTGTCCGAGGGTGATGGGTTTGAAAGATGTTGTTTAGGGGTGTTTGGTTTCTTCTGGGTCCAGCGGGAAGGGCTACAGTGGCAGGGGCAGAGGAGCAGAAGGGCCTAGGGAAGCTAGGATCTCCCAGGAGAAAGGCCAGTTGTTCAGTGTTGGTGCCCCTTCTTCTTCGAATGGTGATATCTTACTGCAGGAGGCACCCATGGCCTATTCTCCCAGCCAGGTGGTGCATGGGAAGGGGTCCAGGTGCTCTCCCATTTGGTCTCCTTCTTCAGTCGTTCTTGTGGAAAGAAGCTTAGGAGTGATCATGAGATACTCTCTGAGGATGTTTAAGGATAGAGAAGGTGTATTCTTCCTCGCAAAAGTCACCACGTTGCCTGGGGTCAATTCCGAGCAGCCTCTGTTTCCATGAATCTGGTTCTTATCTAGAATGATCGAGGAGTTGGGGCGACAGTCAAGTCTGATTTCATTGCATCAGAAGTTAGGAAGCATAAAGTCTAAGTGGAGGCGATTATTCAGCATAAGAATTCCTCTACCAAGATCAAATAATTTGCTCGTAAGGTGAAGATGCATGCTTCATTGGGGGTGGAGCCGGTCAATAGGAATATTTGGATCCTGTGGAACAAGGAGGTGTCAGTGGATTTGGGGGAAGCTAGAGAGTAGCATATCATGATGAGGGTGTCCTATGATGGATCATCCATTTTGGTCTCTTTCATCTATGGTAGTTACGATGCCCAGAGGATGCAGTTCCTCTTGATTGAACTGAATGGGTTTGATCTGGGGGATCAACCATGGATTTTGGGCATTGATTTCAAAATTGTTGTGGAACAAGTGGAGAGAAAGGGGAGAGGGGAATTTCCTAGGTAGTCTAGTAGGGCCTTCAGTCAATTTATGGTAGGAAGGGGGCTGATGGACTTGGGTTATTCAGGGGACCCTTTCACCAGGTACAATAACCGAAGGGGCAAAAGTCGATGTTGGAGCAGGCTTGACCGATGTTTGGGAAATGTTTATTCGATGTCTTTGTTCCCGGAAGCGAGGGTTGTCCACTTGACATGGAGTCTCCCTAACCACTCCCCCCCTCCTGTTGTCCCTGGTTCTTTTTACATCCATGCCTGTAAGCATTTGTAATTTCACTTTCAAAATTCTGGCTAGTATTATCAATAGGAGGCTAGCCGGTAATTGGAATGATGGATATCCAAGGAGAAACATGGCACTATGAGAGACCGCTCTATTCAGGGTGCCATAGCTGTGGCAGAGAAGATATTAAGAGACCTCTCCTTCAAGTCTCGGGGGTCCAATTTGGCCATCAAGATTGATATGATCAAGGATTATGATAGGATTAAATGGGGTTTCATCAACAGGGTCCTACAAAAGATGGGCTTCTCCTACTACTCTTGTGATATCATGTTCAGGTGTTTTAGTTAGGTTTGGATGGAAGTGTGCTTTCTGGGTCATACAAATGGCTTCTACAAGATGGTGAGAGGACTCAGGCAAGGTGATCCGTTATCCCTGAGCATCTTCATCCTTATGCAGGATACCTTGAGCAGGTTGATCGGCAGCGGTCTTTCAAGAGGGGATATTCTTCCATACCAGTGGAGACTGAGGCTTCCTTCTGTTTCCCATTTTATGTTTTTAGACGATACCCTTATCTTTATTAATTCAGGAAAGATATTTGTGCAGGGCATTAACAAGATTCTTGAGGATTACTTCCAATGGAGTGGCCAACGAATTAACAAAGAAAATAGTGGCTTCTACATACCAGACACATGAAACCCGATAAGGGTGGCTGATTTGGGTTTTATCTTGGCGATGATTCGTGGCCTATTTCTGATTGAATATCTGGGTACCCCAGTTTCTCCAGACCGCACGCACATCAGAGACATTGATTGTGTGGTGAGCAAGATTTGTAGAAGAATTCTTAATTGGGAGAATCAGTTTTTATCCTTTGGTGGTCAGATCAATCTCGTGAATAGTGTCCTCTCAGCCATTCCTATGCATGCTCTCTCGGCCACAAATGTGCCAAAGGGGGTTATTAGGTCCATTGAAAAGCTCTTGGTCCAGTTCATTTGGGATACATCACTGGAACGGAAGAGGCATTGGGTCTCCTGGGGAATATGGATTGTCCCATTGCGGAGGGAGGGGTCGATGTCAAAAGCCTTGAGAACACCATCATTTACATGCACGTGAATCTGGCTTGGGAGGTGATTGAAGAGCGTACCATGTGGGGGAAGATGATGGATCTTCAGAAAGGGGTTAATGATGATTTTTCTTCGAGGAGGCACTCCCTGCTTTGGTATTCGGTTGGTAACATGATCCCAAGATTAAATGATTCCTCGAAGTGTATTATTGGGGAGGGAAATGTCCTCTTCTGGCATCACAATTGGTCGGGGAGAGTCCTTGGCTACCTGCGATGTTCAGCCCTGATGATCTCTTTCAGGGAGGCATGTCAATTCCCTCACATCTTCAGGGGATTTCTGGATGCGAACTAGCTGGAGCTTTTCGACTCCATAATTTTCAGCCTGAACCCGGATCGATGTGTTTTTACTCCCTCCTCCTTGGGTCGATTTAATGCAAACGACTTTCACAGGCTCAACACTACTCAAGGGAAGCTAGGGGGATGGTTTGTCCAGGTGTGGTGCAAGAAGATCCCAACTAAATATAACTTCCAAACGTGGCGCATTCAGCAGTGTGCCCTTCCAACTGTTGACAATGTTAAAAGGCTTGGGATCAGTATGGAATCTAGTTGCAATTGTTGTGAGAATAGAAGAGAGGAGAGCATTGATCATCTGTTCTTTGAAGGGGAGTGGGATGAGCTGGTATGGAACTACTTAGGGATATTTTCTGGGTGCACCCCCATGGTGGAAAGCAGTAGGGCTTTGCTGGGGGGCTGGTTTCAGGGTTCGACTGGGAAGGTTAATGAGACTACGGCACGGGCGTGTTTTTTCACCGTGGGATGATAGAGTCTATGGTCCACACAGAATAGGTCCAAGTTTGAGGTCGTACCAAACTCGGGTCGCAACATCATCTCTAACACACGTTGCCTCCTGCTCAACTGGTGTAGGGTTGAGGGACTCTGGTCGGATGCGCATTTACTGCGCAACCTGAATGTGAATCATCCAGCATAGCCAATGGGTCTCCGACAGTAGGTGGTTTGGGTGAGGTGGAACCCTCCGGTCTTCGGCCTCAAGCTGAATACTGATGGGTCTTGTGTGGAGGGTGTTATGCACGGTGGAGGGGTGCTCCGGGACTGCACAGGCAGTGTGTACGCAGCATATACGGTGCATTATGGCGAAGGATCCTCCCTGCAGGAAAAGGCGCAGGCTGTTCTCTCAGGTATCATCCTATGCAGGAAACGGGAGCTCCATATTACCCATGTGGATTCAGACACATTGATCATCTGAAAAGCCTTGCACCGAACCTGAATGATACCTAGGTCCATTATATATACAATACGAAGATGCAGGGCTCTCATCGACAGCAACACTCAAGTCACTCATACATGGAGGGAGGGGAATAAGGTGGCGGACCATTTGGATTATATGGCAACCCTAGGTAACCTGTTTCAATGTATTTCCCATGTTTCTCACCTGAAACCTAAGGGGGTGAACCTGATCCGGGGGGATTCCCTTGGTCTTTATTATTTCCTCCCTCCGTAATCCACGACGCTCCTTGTATGTTATACGTTGTCCGTTGTTTGTTTTTGTTTTATTCCCTTTGGAATAAAATGGTAATGTTGGATGGATGGGTGATACTTTTATATGAAAATATTTCCACCCATTTTGGTTGATTTTGATATGAAATTCTTCTTCCATACATAGGCACATTCTTTATACAAACCAAACACTATCACTGGGGAAATCCAAGTCTCCATTATATTTCTCTAAACATTGGTAACATTATGTCAAATTCATGGGGACACCTTTGTTCAAAAATGAATTGATATGCCCACTATGGATTTTAATAATTTGACCACAAAAAGGGTCTTCCAATTAGAGGATTACATTAATTGACTATGAACTAATACGCCCCAGTTTGGATTTTCATAAGTCTCACAAAAAATGATCTTTCAACCAGATCCACATCCATCCTTAGGAGAGACCTCTTCAATCTCTATAATCCCCAAATAACATTATGGGGGAAACCTCTATTCGAACATGATCCATTTTCATTCCTCACATATTTGTCCCATATTACTATTGGAAATCCAAAACCCCTAGATTAAGCATAGAACCATCCCCATTAAATCATATTTATGATTGAACATTCATGGATGTATTAACATGAAAGGTAAAATTACTAATATTTCAATCAAACCATAACGGCCTAAAATTATAGGCATCAATGTCCTTTCCATAAGATGTTAATAGTTGAGGTATATGTCCTCATCGCATGAAATTAAATAATTCGATGATTCAATAATTATCAGGGAGGATGATTTTGTTTTAATTTTATTCATCCACCACATTAATCTGAATATCACTATATGATTTGATGATCATTCCATTGAGACACATTATTATGGATTGATTCTCTACTCTGGTACTAGTTGTCATAATGACCAAACTATTTGGGTTCTTACCATCATGGACACAACCTTGATCTATGTGGGAAGATATGGACTTCTCCCTAGACTCCTCATATGAAATCTGATTATTGAAATATAATCCCCACTTCTTGAAACAAAAAAATTTAATATGAGTGGTTTACCATTAATTTCCAATTCTAGTCCAAATGTTCCTTTTATTCTCAGACACATTCCATTCAAAAACCACCCTCCTTGGTCTTGAGAAATCTATATCATTGTAAAATCCATGACCATTAGAAATATAATTTCATAATCATGAGGAAACAGTAATTTTAATATGCATTGATACATCCTAGTTTGTATTTGTATTAGCCACCCACTAAAAGTTTATTTGAACCATAGGTCCATTCATCCATACGATAGAACTGTTCTATATTTGTGTGCCTTGAAAATATGGAGATATAAACCAATTTTCCAATATAGTCTGTGTTTATCCATAGAATACCTATTTCACAACATTTTTTAGATCCAAAATGTACAAAATTGTTAATAAAAATTCAACTTTCATTTGTTTGAATATTGATGAAAAACTCTTGTCTAGTAATCCCTACTCATGTTTTAATTTTGTAACTCATTGTCAAAGATATTTTACCCAAAAAATTAGTCACATTAGTCCAAATTTAAATATTTTAAACATCGCATAATAATATATGGATCACTCACTATGTTGGAAGCAAATAATGGTAACCTTTAAAAAAAGTCAGTTGTCTACTCGTTGGAGCTGCACTCCACATGGTTTTGGGAAAAACAATCGAACAATGAAATGAAATGGCGCAAATATGGTTTAGATGTAATCCACCAAAGTTGGGCCTATGAAAAATTCATTTCCCAGACTATATGTATTATTTATACATGACTACAAAAATGAGTAGCACAACCACATAATAAAACACAAATTTCATAGGGTAATTCATATGACTCTAAAAATAGTCAAACTATCCAAAAAAGGCTTTAATTCCTATGGAATAATTAAATCACTCTACCATAACTATTATTTTGAATGTAACACATTGACATAAGGATGTTACGCTAAACTAGCTAGCTTTAATGTTTTGTTATAATTATATAATAAAATAGTGATGAAGACTTATATGATTGGAAACAAAATAGTTTTCATTTATAGATAAAATAATCAGTGGATCAACAAAAAATTAGAGTATCTATATTATATTCTAAAAATGCCATCATCATAAATCATAAGTTGATAGAGGGTACCCCAATTCCTATCGATGGCCTGTTGAATCTTTTTTAGTTGAATACACTCAGTCACATTATCTATATGGAGCTCCTCCATTGTGGTCTCAATGGTAGTTTCCCACATCGCTTGAACACCTTCTATAAAATGATGAAATTGTATGATCTCCTCTTGATAATAATTTATCTTTTGTTGGAGGCATGATATTTTATTGGATATATCATCAACCCACTACTTTCAATCCAATAATTTCTTAGCATGGTTGGGATTAATCAAGGATAATGTAGCTCGATGTTCATCAGTTTTGATGTAGATTCTTTCCTTGATAAGGCATTTTTGTGACTCATGCTCTTTCTCCCATTAGAAAATGACTTCCTTGATGAAAGTATCAACCACGTGGTAGTCAAATAAACTATATCCTAATTTTTTAAACTTATTCTTGAGTTGAGAGATTCATGAATGTAATTATTCCAGGGCTTTATTCAATACTAACACCCATATGTCCTTCCATATAAACCAAATAAGTTATCGGAAAGTATCATGAGCTTCTTGTATTTGTATATCGCTAGTAACATGGGGAGAGGTGTACTATGGAATTAGATCTATTTGGGAAGTGACTTTCATTTTCCATCCTAGAGCAATGTCACCTTCTTATTCATAGTCAGTTGATTTGGGGAAAAGTATTTTCTTATGGGCTCGACCATTGAGTAAGATAATACGAAAAAGATTATGAACATAGTCACTTATATTAAAAGTTATAAAGGATAAAGGAAAAATTGAATCCAAGAATTTGATGTCACTAACATATTGATGGATCAGTTTCTCATTCTTATACATCCCTATTACCTCTAGTCTCAGGAATTTTAACTAGGATTTAATACTGAGGAACATTCACTTGAGTTTTCACAAGGACTAAGATAGAGGGATCTTGATAATCTCATAGTCTAAGGTACTCAACTTCCTTTTCCCTAATAGCTAGAGTGGTATGGACCTTAATTCATTTTTCAATGATTTCCATGGTTTTATTTTCTTCATATAGAGTTTCCCCAATCTAGACCATTGAATTAATACATTGGATGTAAGAATGATGGAATTGATAGAAATCATAAAAAAGGGAAATGACATGAATCCTAGTCCTTATTAAATTCCCCAAAGTCCTCTAGGGAGTTAGAAGAATCAATATCTAGATTATGTTCTTCAATTTTTTCATTATATATTACATTAAGTGTCTTAGAATCCTCACCAGTAATGGTGTCCATGATGATGGGCTCCAGACCCAAAATGGTTCTTCCAACAGTGGAATCCATAGTAACTATAGTAGGCACAACCTTTTCAGTCCACCTATATATCTGTAAGCACCGAAACTTTCATTAGATGGTATGAGGACAATTTCCATACCTTCGAGAGTAGTGATAGGACTATTAAAGATGATCACATGGTCTTCTATTGTTTTCAATAGATTTAATATATTATGAGTAAGAAAAGTAAGTGACTGTTATATGGCACTATATGGTGTTCATTTTACAATACGAAGACTCTCCACCATCTCTACAGTGATAGGAATAGAAGTGGCCTCCAACCTTGATGTTTCCCCTGACAAAGGGATAGAATCATAGGTAGTAATTATAATCTATTCTAGAATGTACTCTCTAGTTTTATGAGGTACATCCCTATTCCCCTTGAGAGAGGAGTGTTGAGGGGATTTTCAGCCCATAGGCATTTTTAAGCATTTATTCATGAAAAATCAATAATAAATAAATCCGTGAAAACTCATCATGAATAATGATACAATTAGACAAGAAATTAACTCTACATAATTCCTTAATATTATAGTGATGAAGGCCTATTATTTCCATCTCAAATATAGGTACTAGTGGTGGAAGTTAATAAAATATTCATACTATCTCCTCTTCCACAATCCTCTCGCATGAGGATAGCTCCCCTAATTTAGCAGATTCATAATTTGAATCCTTAACCCCCATAGGGGTGCCTATTGGGGCATATTTTAGTGATGGTATACTGAGCTTTCCCCCTCTACATGCTAAAATCAGTGCCACCAAATATTCAGTATCAATATTATGTTCAAAAAAATAAAGAGCATGAAGAACATAGAAAATATGATCAGGGAAAAATTACATCTAGAGGATTGATAAAGTCATCTCATTCATCAGTGGACTTCTCTTAAACCAATTTAGTGTCCCCCATTTCATCATATCTTCCACTAACATTGTATAGGGGATCCAATAATTAGTGGAATAAATGATCATCACTAGCTATTGATTATGTATTCCGTCCCTGATAGGGTTTTCATAAAAGATGATTTCATGTGGGGATCAAACATCCCCAATCTATGGAATTGACAACCTAGTATGGCGAAGTGACCATAGTTCCATAGAATCAGAAGTAATTATCTATCATGATTGGACCACATCCAGTCATAGGAATTCCATCTTTATTTCAGACTTCTATGAATTAGATATGATACTCCCTGATTTCATTAGCTTCTTGTCTCACTTCGTCATAGTCTAATGGTGGGAAACTGAAGCCTCAGTTTCCTTTTAAAAATTGAATATAGAAATTCTAGGCTCAAAATTATATGGTGTAGCAATTTTAACCTGGATTGGTGGAGTAAAATGTGCATGGTGTCTCTTTGGAGAGCTATGTGCCTCATCACTATTACTCTTTGGAATTGGTGGAGAATTGATACACTTTCCCCACCCATAATTAATTACATATCCTATGTTAGAAATAATTTTTTTCAATGGATGTTTGGGATTTGATGTTATCTATTCATTCGAATATTAGACAGTTAACCCAACGTATGTACTAAATTGAAGAATTTTAAAAATCGCTTGAGTCACCTCCACAATTGTGAGAATATGGATTCTTTAAGACACCATTTGGCTCCTCACTGCTTGAATGTGAATTGAAGGGGATATAGATGGATGATGTTGGAACATGAATTTTTGATTATATCTATAAGTGATGTATCCTTATTAGATAACCTCACCATCAATTAGGGACACTAGTAGGTCATTCCTAAGGGAAATCATATACGATATTATCTCACCTCTAGATTTTCCATCATCGATGAATGTCCTTGTAGGTGGATAACAATATGTAAAAGAGTTGAATTCATTAAATAGATTCATCTTCTTCAAGGCTCCATGATATTTCATAGATTGGGGTTGGATGCCAGAAAAAACCTAAAATCTTTCAAAACTAGACCCAAGGAACATTGATTCCAATAAACATGAATGAAGGGGGGAATTTTTCCATAATCTATCCCCAAAATACATGGAACGGTCCTTTTATTATTAAAGGGGATCTTTATTTTTTCCATGCAATAAGAACTGAAATATCTTTACCAAGATAAGGTCTTCTAACCCTATATGCTTCACCTCTTCAAGCTTGGTGACTATGATGAATGTTCATGGGCTCATACTGTAATTAGATTCATGAACGGGAAACACATATATTTTTAAACAAATCACTAAGAAACCAACAAGGTGCATCTTGGAGGGTTGTTAGATTTGAATGTGTACTCCCATCAACCGTGCTCAACTTTTCCCAATGTGGATCATAATTTACATGATATTACCTACTTTCCTATTGTGGGTCATCCAGTGGGACATTTGTATAGGGGTAATCCTCCTTGGTATCTAGTATGATATTAATCTAATCCTCATAATGGAAATCACCACATAGGAGAGGGTCTTTATTCCTAATGCCTTGGGTTATCTTTAATAGATCACATTCCATAATAGGCGACTTTTAGAATAATACCTTGTATTTTTTTTGGGATGAACTCATCGTACATCCCTTCGAGTATTAGAGCTCAGGAGATATTGTAATCATCTAATAGAATAATGACAACTTCTTCATGAATCATATGAACAGAGTTGGTATGTGGGATCTATCACAAAAAAAAACTCATGAATAATGTGGGGGTTATTTTATACATATGTCTAGGACTCCTAGAATCTTCATAAATTCTAACCACCTTCTGTTCAAATTACAGTTGTGTATAGATCTAGTGCATGCAATACACCCAAATCCATATACTTATGACACCCCCTCCTAGGTGTAGGTCCCATTCTTCAATCCATACATTTTATTAGTATTTCTTGGAAGAGGAAAAGATATTTTAGTTACATTGTGGCTTTAACGTGGGGGTAAGAGGATTTATTACGGGGGAAAACCTTTTGTGGTGCAGGATGTGAGTGATGTTCCCTAATTGATGTACAAAACCATGATTGAGATTTTAGAAGTGGTCAAGTACTTGTATTCTTGGAACCATGAGAGTGTAAGATAAATATTCATAATTAGGGTAAATGGATCCTTTATAATTTTATGGATTTGAAGTGGATGATAGTTACACTGTGGATATTCAAGATGATACTTCTTTATGTGTTTCGTTATGTCTAGAAGAGAGGTATCAAATGAATTGTAGTAATCCTACCAGACATCATCAGCCATATCCTTGATAAGATTACCAGACTATTCATCTGGAAATCATTCCTTCTAGATGAACATTGGGAATCTATAAGAATGTACTGATATTTTCATTAGATATAACAAGTTGGATCTAGAAAAAGTTTATAAATTAATAAATTTTGAAAATAAGTGGCCTCATGCGGGTCACTAGAACCAGTGAACTTGTGTACATCGCTCACCTTGGTGACCTTGCATATGACACTCACCCATGTGATGTTACATAGTTCACTCACCCAGGTTTATGTTTTAGAATCATAAGAGAATACCCAGTCTACATGAATGGAGCATCAGTGGGTAGAATATCAAGATGAGATCACTAGATTGATGATAACAGTGGTGTAAAGGAAATAGGAATAACTATTGATTCCATAAAAATTATTTATAGATGTAGGGACCCCTCTATGATCGAAGGGCATGAAGAACCCACGTTGTTGACTTGTTTAGCCAATCCATGTGATCAACCTACATGGAAAACATAAAATATCCACCAGTATGATCCACATGCACGGCTCACCCTTTAACATATACCTTGAATGCCACTAATATAGTGTATATATTCAAGCCTAATTACATAGGTACCTGAATATTTTAAGGCAAAAAAATAAAGAATCCATCAGTACCTGTTTTCTATACCATAGGATCATAATCGCTTCCTACGATTAGACCTAATTCTATGGGGAAATTTATTGACACTCAAGAATAAGAATTTTGAAAATAGAATTCCTTGAGAAAAGGATAGTTTTAGGTTATTAAGGATTGTATGATCACCATTGTAATAACTCTAATGTTCTAATGGAACATCACCAGTCATGTCCAGCCTCCATGGCAGCGTTACCACACAGAAACTGCTTACATAATAGAGTCATCATGTATTCCCTATAAAGGTGAACCCGGGAAACTCATGTAGGGTATGCCTACATGATGACCGGTGTGACATACCTGCACAAGGAACCTACATCCCAGTGTCCTGAAAGTACCTACAAATAGGATGTTGGGGATCCTTATTTGAAATGATTAGAAGATTAAAAGACTCCCTAATGGTATTCTCACCCTAGTCCATCACCCAGCCCCAAAAAACCATACAGGTATCTCTCTAAATCCTAATAGAAGAGGGAATTCAGTTTAATTGTGTAATAAACATTCATCTAGTGTATAATATACAAAACAACCATATATGGATTGGTTTTCCCTTAGTCAGAAAGCACAATCGCAAAGGTATCCTATGAAAACAGAGACCTATATGAAACCCTTCTAGACACACATGATGGAACCCATGAAGCCTAATGCAAGGCCCCACCCAAGATTTGTTTCCAAATATTCTTTTCATCAAAAAAAAACCATTAACTCACATAGGTCTTCTATAAATTAATCACTTCTTGTCTTCCTAGGTCTACCCTACGCAAGACCCCTTTAGGTTGCCTAGCCCTCACCTATGCGATCCACCATTGGGTAACATCGTCATGACAACCATGATAGGGAACCTATTCACATGGGACTATCATCTAAGTAATACAAAATCATAAATTCCACCATGTACCCCGTACATACACGATCATAGAGAATGAAACTCTAGCATGTCTCCTATTCAGTTGTGTATTCCCTCAGTAAGAGTTGGCATACAAATGTCCTACATAATGGGAATGGTCCTCCTAGTCTTCAAAAAAATATAATAACCTTACTAATGAGGTCCCTATCTCTAGTGTAAACTCTATATACGTCCCCATTTTAGACATGAGGACTAGTGAATTTTCTTTCCCTTGCCATTCCTGAAATAGGGACCCTCCTATTTTAGACGGTTATAGGGACCACATGTTATTCTCTTTGATGAGGGATAATATCTTATCTTTTTATCCTCTTTTCTAGAACTAATAAAAAGGAATCCATGCTAGTGTAATCACATATATTTTTGTTGGGGTTTATACAACTCTTGTAATTTTTCCCCTGTGTTTATGAAAACAAAATTCGATACATGAACATCAAGTCCCTTTCTATCTCTCTCTCTCCCTCCCTATCTATATCTCTCTCTATCGTATCCTTGACCTCATCCACCTGCAGAGGATATAGATCATTGGGGTTTTCATATCATGCACTTCCTCTTATTTCTCTCATCGAGAATGAATCATGAGGTCGTATATGTTAATAATGATGTAATTCACACAACCTAATGCATGCCTCAAAAGAAAATCTTTTTGCAGGTCTTCCACTCATATAACTTCGATGGGACTCCATGGGTGTGGATCCTAATATCCATATATCCATATCAAAGTCCCATATCCCCTACGATACAATACTTTAAAGGGAATCCTATTCGGTGTAAGCCTCAATGAAATAAAATATGTCACCATTAATTCCTATCAGAATGGCGTGTGAAGGAATTCCACTCATGGTTCAAACAAAACACCAGAAATGAATTATAATTTTATATGTGACACATTCCAAGTAGGGACACATTAAACATGGGAAACCACATCCCTTCCAAGTTCCTGAGACGACTTTGGAATAAGTCTAACACCAAATATTAGTTATGCACCTTTCGCCTATACATCCTAGACATATTATATTAAAATACATAGTTTACTAATCATAATATTACCATAAAAGGTATTATATGTCTCGTTAAGTGGCACAAAACTATGCGAGTTCTCATGCTGTTTGGTCTGCCTATGACGGCACAACAGCTCTCTCCTTCGAGGATATCAAGGACGCTTCGTTCCTTAACAGATGGTTCTTTGGGTTGATGGAGGAGGGAAAGGAACGTATGGCATGAGCGGTGATATACAATGTTGGGTGCTGGAGTCTATGGCAGTCTAGGAATATGGACAGATTCGATGGACAAGCCTCCTCGAAGTGGTCCATTATTGCGAGGACTCGCTTCCTTATAGCGGACTTGGCCTCTCTCTACTCTAACTGGTAGCGTGCTCCCTTTTTGAGGCTTCTTCAAGTTAGTAACCACCCTTCTCCTTTCTTTGATAAGCCTCAGGGAAACCGGGTTTGTAGGAATCCTCCTACTGCTGGTTTGAAATTAATCTCGGATGGGTCCTGTGCTACGGGTGCAATGAAAGGCGGGGGTGTGGTTCGCGAATCCGTGGGGTAAATGGTTATGGATTACTCCACGTTCTATGAAATTGGAACCTCTCTTCAGGCCATGTCAAAAGCTCTTATCTTTGATATCACCTTATGTATGCAAGAGAGCCTGGTCGTATCCCAGGTGGAAACTGATTCCAAGGTCCTTCATTATTCCCTAAGCGGGAAAGGTTCGACTCTATGGTTCATTTCCTATACGGTCCGTAAATGCAGAGTTCTTATTGGCTCTAATATTCAATTATCCCACACTTGGTGTGAGGTCAAAAAGGATGCGGATCATTTGGCCTCTTTAGCAGATCAAAGTTATATTAGTACTCATATCATCTCTTTTAACTGTATGAATCCTGAGACTATGAACTTGGTCATAGGGGATTCCCTTGGCCAGCGCTATTTCAGGCCCCCTTTGTCTGGGTCTTGTTTTTTCTCCGTTGAAATAAAAATTTTATCTTGGATGGATGTAGGAAACCCATCTCATGGGCCTAATCCTAACATCAAAACAACCAATGTCTCCCTACATGATGACAAATTACATAACACCCCACTATGTGGATTATACCCAACATCCTAACAATAAACGACCTGATAATATATAATCCATTTAAAAAGGGTACTATTGATTAAAATCCTTAGATACGTATAAATATATATATCGATGAAGTACCATCGATACAAACAAATCATTTTAAGGATAATATATTCTGACAATTTAATTTTAACCTAAGGGTGGCATGTGTCATATTTGGGATTTTATAAATGATTAATTAATATATCATAAGTATTTAAAATATTCCTAGAATAAGTAATAATCCCACCCTGAAAGGGTGTGATAATATCTTCCTCTCATACCCTTGACCAATGTTAGTCCCTAATCATTATTAGAGCAATTTGAAATGACCACCACCCCTTGGAAAGTATGTTTGTAAAACATATCGAATAAGGGAACCATTCGTCTTTTCTTAATCCATGAAAAAAAACACATTGAAAGTTGTTTGAATGTGGAAAATACAATGTGAAATATTGTGCCGCATTGAAACACCCATAATCAACCATAAAACCACAAAATTTTCATTAGAAAAAATTATTCTTGGAAACCTGTCAACATTATAGTTGATAATCACAATATATGATAATTTTGGGGTAATAAACATGAGATGACTTTCCTTAGCTCCCCCATATTGGGAATGCCATAATCACATTGTCTATTTCATCCATTTTTGGCATTATTCCTCCTATTTCAAATAAATTTTTTTTATATAAGGAGAAAACATAAGTGAGAACTTTTTTATTATTGGGAATTTTATAATAAAAATTCTATAGGAATGGTTATTCTTTAAATTTTCTAATATAATGATTCTAGTATGATATAATTTAATCTTAGTAAAAGTTATTTAATTTATATCCTTAATAATGGTTTGTAAAATATTCTTATTAAAAAAATATTGCCTCTAAGAGTGTCAAAACAGGTGTGCAGTAAGAAGCATTACCATGAAAAATTTCCCAATCATGCCTTTCTCAATACGGTGTTTCCAATCATTAATCCTAGGTATATCTATGGTACTGCATCATCTAATTTTAGTATCCCGAAGAAGATTTATTTTCATGGAAACCATTTACTCAATACTAATCCAAATACCATAATTTTTTCCTATATTTAGATTTATCTTTAGAATTTTTTACTAATGTTTTGTAATCCTGGTTTCCATAAAAATAACTAAACCATCCTTTGATATCAATTATTATGACCCACTTTTTAAATGCATGACTTTTACAAAAAATCATTTCCAAAAAATTATATTAATGAAATGTAAGGATAATTTTAGGTTTAGTGACATGGATATTGGGTACATATTACATGAATTACATAAGGATAACAAATACATATACATTATAAAATTATTTTGGGATAATTTTTCTTAATCCATCCTAATTCATATCACTATAAGTAATCTCCTGGGGAAAAAATAAAAATAAAGGGTTGAGTATGAATCCCATTAAGGTAAATTGAAAAGGAAATACATGGAATGTGAGCATGATGAATATGAATAAGTCATGATCATATGAATATGAGGAATAACCAAAAATAAATAACATGAATCGTATCATGGAAATTTGTAGATTATATAAAAATAGAACATTCATAAGAATATGGAATAAGTCTTAGAAGATAAGAAGATATGATTCATAATGGAACACACGACAAGAGAGAATAATTTTGGCTTGAGAAATCTAATTTTTCAATAAAAAATCATTGAAAATAATGTCCTTATTTTTCAAGGATCTTTCCCATGATTATAATAGTGAAATGGGATCACTCCCAAAACCAATGTATTAGTTAGTGTGCTCTCCCTAGGCTATCATCATGAAATGGGTTCACTGCCCAAAACATTATACTGTTCATGGTTCACTCTTAATATTATCATATCTTAATGGTTTCACTCACTAAAATATCATTATAGTAAAGGTTCACTCCTAAGACAATCATAGTTGAATGTGTGCACTCCCCAAACCATTATAGCAATCATGGTTCACTTTGAGGACTACATTAGAGACCAAGGTACCTTAATATACTATGTTAAATACCAATATCAGTCATGTTTATCTATTTAGATATCATTATTCATTGAATTCATTGATTATGAAAAATAATTTTATCAATAACCCATTTAAAATTAAAAATGAGTTTTATAAAAAATTAATTTTATTGATGTCCAGAAATACATTAACATGAAATAATTTTTTACACATGAAAATGGATTATTCTTTTTATATATAAAAATATCTAAATCAATAATAAATTCTTACATATAGGTGAATAACAAGGAAATGATTTGGGTATTCATAATTTTATAATTTCTCATGTAGAATAGATAAATTTCAAGAAATGGATTCACCAACATAATAGTATACAGTATGCCTATTGAAAAGGAAATAATTGTATGGAAGGAAGTTACCCCATTTTTAAAAGACTATTTAGATGTTATAGTAAAATAAAATATAATGAACGAGAAAAAACTATTCAGCCACTTAGAATATACATGATAATTACTCACTAGAATGAAAAGGGAGTGTAGGATAAATTACTTACTTTATCATAGTAATATCTTAGAAACATGCTATAATGAGAAAGGATAAATGAATTATAATCATTATAAAATAAATTAGGATTTAAAGGGATATTTATAATGATGAAATAATTTACAATTGATATTAAAAATTACAAATAAAAAGAATAATCTTGAAAGGAAAAGAAGAGAAAGGGATCCCTTACTAAATTTCAATAGCATGACGATATATAACATTGAATAAGAATAGGAGTCATGGTAGATATTTGAGATATACAAATGAGAAAAAAAAATTCATAATTATAGGGAATACCAATATTATATGAAAATAAAAAATCTTTAAAAACAATTAAACTGAAAAAAGGAGTTATTTGAATGAAAAAGAAGAAGATGAGAATTTCCCTTACCGTTAAGAGTATCTTCCTAAATCATGGAGGGGATATCTTAGGACCTTTTAGAAACCATTTTTTCACCTTTGAGGGTATTTATAGTGTGTAAATGTGTAAAAACGTTTTTATTATCAATTTTTAGTTGATAGGTGTGGGGAAAGGTTGGTATTTATACCTGAGGAGGTGTGGGTTTTATGTGATTTAATCATGTATACTTTAATATATAAGCCATAAAAATGTGATATCAAAAAATTACAACCATCTTTATAGAGCATTAAATATTTGAATATGGATTTTGGATGTTCAAGTCCTTCATAAACTGAAATATACCATCTAAAATACCTAATTAATTCACAAAAATGAAAGTGAATTTTTCTCTTTAAAAATAAATTTTTTTATTCCAAATATAAAAGTTTTAATTTATAAATTAAAATTAATATTATTGATATCTCTTTTATACTTATTAAATAAAATTGTAATTAAAAAAAATTCCATAAATTTTTAATCATGGTGACAGAATAATTTTGTTATAAAATCACAGTAATTTGAAAGTGGAAATTTTACTTTTTCGCCATAAAACCATTTCAAAAAATTTCAGATATAATAATCCTAAGATAATTTTGATGTATTGGGTATAAAAATATATTTTATATAATCAAATTAATTTTCTTGTTATGAGTATCTTATTGTTTAATTAAATCATTATTTAAATGAATACAAAACAATTAATAGAAAAATCAATATTCAGACCATTATAAATAACAGCTTGGGATTAATTAAAAATATATTATAATTTAAATATAATTTTATATGATTATTTAATGAAAAAAATTTCTATTTTATACAAACATAAAACATATTTTAATATAACCTATTAATGGTCTTCGAAAGTAATCCATTTTTTGTTAAATCATTAAATAATCCAATCAATCATTTGAATACATCAACTTATAAAACAAATAAAAACTACTAGATATTTTACTGGGTGAGGATAAGACTGACGAAAAAATATATAAGTTGAAAAAAATAAATTTTGTTGATCATTTTTACCTATAAATTCTTAAACGTAGTCATTATGTTTAACTAATTCAAGGATCTTTATCATTTCCAAAATTATTTTTGTATTACTGACTCTCTGTTTCTTTTATACAACACTTTTCATCAGTGGAATGATTCAAAGGGAATAAGGGACCATAATTTTTTATATTTTAATTAATTTATTCGATATTAGTATTTCTATTGTAATTTTTTTTATAAAAAATAGGAATTTTTGTAACTGAACGCAACATTCATTAATAAATGAATAAAGTGTTGTTAGTTTTCTAAAATATTTTATATTTCATTTTACTATTCCAAGTTATAAAATTTCATCTCAACCTATGATGAAAAATTTTCACTTGAAATATAAAATCTATTCTAGGTGCTTCTATTATAAAGCATAATTAAATGTTATTTGGAGGAAAGAGACCTGATAATAAATAAACATTTTTTGAGCTGTTACAAAATAGTTACATGGTGTATAACTACCTATGAGTTAAATTGTCTTGGAACATAGGATTGATGGTAAGAGTATAATGATTCATAGTAACATGTCATGTAATAATTAATAAATACCTTCAATAAGATTTTTATTATTATTATTCATGAGATTGTGGCATTGATATTT
This sequence comes from Viscum album, assembly GCA_963277665.1. Lineage (NCBI taxonomy): Eukaryota > Viridiplantae > Streptophyta > Magnoliopsida > Santalales > Viscaceae > Viscum > Viscum album. The sequence continues at coordinate 613,046,125 of OY728119.1, read as the reverse complement.
TTTGAGGGTGCATCTTTTTATGAAGTTATTGACTAAATAGAATGTGTTATCATTTATTTAACATTCAATTTTTATTATTCATTATCTAATCATGATATTCATGTTATTTATAACATCTAATGTGTGTTCAAATATTAAACATTCCATGTTGACTGTGCCTTACTGGTCATTCTTTATTTACTCACGATAACTTCAACTGTACACAATCATTATGGAGAATTTGATCACACCATTATTTTTATTTCCTTACATGGAATCTAGGAAGTGAACTATAAGTTATATGATAGGATATGCTAGAGTAAATAATGATTTTCCTGAAAAATAACAATGTTTTATATTGTTTACTAAAACAAATTATTGTAATCATGTATATATCTAGATTACAAATACTACTAAAATATTCAATCCTTTGGGATATAGTTAATTGTATCTTGGACCAATGTTATAAGGTAGACATAATCAATAGGATACTAGGGTTGAGAACATTAAATACATAATGTAAGATATAATTTCAAATTAGTTGTTTACATTAATATCGTGGGTACTACTAGGAGACACATATTTTTCTTCCATCATTTTAACTGATTTCGTTATCTTTCCTTTGTAACAATTTTCTCTATTCCCTCCTTTTACATACAGTATGAAATATCTAGTTCCTTTGATATACCCCCTTGGTTATTATTACAACATTTTTGACATGAAGGAAATTGAATATTTTTTCCTTCATCACCGGCATCACATTGACTACCATGTGGCTATATCCTTATCTTCATTAGTTTGTTTGAAATCTCCACTAAGATTGTGTTTTTTATAATAATTTTTCATATGTGGTTAGAAATATTAATAATAATTATTACTCTATTACTTATCTTATATTATTTCTCATTAGGATAATCTTTACATTTTCTATTGAATCCAATGTTATCTTGGTTCCTTCTGGCTTCAACCATTACTAAAACCAAATTTAGTTTATCATGAGTGACGATCAATTAATATCATAAAGGGATTATTGTAAGATAATTACCTATAAAAATTTAATTCCATTTCAATATAAATCACTCTCGGTTTAATATATGTTTCTTTAGGTAGGTTTATCTTATATTAAATAACCTAATTACATAATGTAATAAATCCATTATAATGGATTTTAGAGAAAACATTATTAAAAAAATCATATCTCTTGAGAGTGTCTATCTAGGTGTGAAATCTCAGGCCTACTCATCATTCACCAAAGTGAAGATTAATTTGATACCCAACCAGCCTTTTTGAAGTCGATTGCTTCCAAATTCATTTGTTTCCCAAATGCATCCACAATGTGGTATCTAGATAGATATTTAATTACAAGTAAATATACAAAATATCTACATTACCAAAATTTCACGATGTTATCCTATACTTAGATTATCCATTTGGTTTATTCCTTATTTTTTTCACTAAATTTCCCATTTCCCAATACTTATAATAATCAATGTTACTACCAATAAAAAAAGGTTATCTGTATCATTGAAATTATAAATAGACTTAATTTATCTGCACTTCAATTATCCTCAAATAACATCATATCCTCTAATACTATCTAAACCCTACTCTGATACCAACTATTATGTGCACAAAAACACTCTCAAATGCCATTCCTAAAATAAATGCTTTACATACTAAATTTTATAGATACTATATTTTCCAAGACATAACTATATAATAATTACATGACATAAAGAAACTATTTAATTATATACATTTCAAATAAATTTTAGGTCAAGTGGTTTATAGAATTAGGGTTTACTATAAACTACTAGATCCTATTATTCTTTGAACTAATGAATATTTTTCATTCTATATAATAAGTAACATAAACTATAATAATCCTTCTATAAATATAAAAAAATCTCTAATAATCTACGTGTAATAGGTTTCCCTATAACCTAGGAAAAATGGAAACATATAAAGTGGTGAGATTGAATACATGATAAGGGTAAACATAAAAAATAATAATTGAGGATCATAAGTGAGAATTAGATGAGTATAAATAATATAAATGAATATAAAATCAAAAATAATTTTATAATGGATTGAAAATGAAAGCATAATATATATATATATATATAAACCAATAGGAATTAATATATCACATGGATATCAATAACTAGTTCCATATATATTAAATATAAAAAATCTGACAGCTAATTCTATGTCATAAACAAAGACATCATGATCTTAGACATCATGATCTTACCATCAATGCACTTTGTCTATGAAGTATTTTATTTTGGGTAAGAAAAAAAAAAATAACCAAGCATATTACTCTAATTAGACATATTGATACATCAAGTTGTTTTTATAACATGGATCCACCCATCACTAATTATTTCTAATGCATTCATCATATTAGAAAATAAAAAATAAATTATATAATAAAAAATTTTCAATAATCATTCACATTTTAATAACAAATATTTGGGATGTCAATACATAATAAATACTCCATAGCAGTTAATAATAATTTATAAGGAGGTAATAAACATAAGTAACTTTGATACACTCAATTTTAGATAAATGGAATCATGTGATCACAAAATATATAGAGAACGAATGTGAATATTTCAAAATAGAATATCCATAGTGTAACAAAATAAATTTAGAAGGATGTTAACATTGATGGAAAAAACTATGAGAGAAGAATTATTTGAATGGTACCACACAATAAAGGATCAATAATAGAGTTTCCAATATCCCTTATATGAAATAATCTCTAATTCATGGAAATTAAAAGTTCAATATAAATCATTATAACTAAATGAAATTATATTTGAGTTATCATGATCCCTTAAGTGATACATAATCCCTGAAGCATGAACCATTTGAAAAGAATTTTATATGGTAAAAATGTGAAAAAATTTGGAATACCACATAATACTATCAAATGGAATAATGTACCTAACTAATATGAAAAAATGTTTAAGAGAATGATAATAACTCAATGAATAAAAATTGAGTTACCAAATACTATTACAATTGGTAAAAAAATTGAACTAAAAGAATCATGAAAAAAGAAGATTATTTTAATTAGTACATCACAATAATTATTGGAATATCAAATATATAAAATTAATTGAATATTAAATTAATAGATCACCATACCAGGGAAACTTGGTTCATAAAATGTATCGTGGGTTAGTGAATCAAAGTAGAGACTAAGAAAGCCATTATCTTAATTACTGCTTCATTGAAATACACTCTAACCTACTTTATAACAAAATTAACTATCTTAATCTCCCATTTCATGAAATTTTTCATATCAAAAACATTAAATAAGAAAAATTTATGATTTTATCTATATTTATATTAGTTGGTCATTAACTATTTTTGATATTAGGTGTTAGTAATCTTGATTTTTTTAAACTAGTTTCATAATTGTGTTGGTTTTAATCATTATTCTCTCAAATTTCATCATTAACAGATAATTAAATATAATGGAATTTATGTTTATAAATTATTTATTATTTTATAGTTTTATTCTATGGGAGTTTTAGTTATAATATATAACGATGAAATTGATGATGAGTATGTTTTAATTATTTTCTATAAACAGGTGTTGGAATCTTAACCAGTGAGTTTAATATTAATGTTTCCATTATAAAACTAAAATAATGAAACATTTCAACAATTAATTTAATATATCACTAGAAACTAAATCCTTACTATCATCAATGAAATAAATGTATAGTATTGTTCAATTGGGTTGTTAAATTGACCCAGACAAGAACATAACTTAATTAATAGATGATTATAAAGTAAATTAGTTTTAATATCATTATACTAGAATAATAATGAACACATTAATTTTTATTATTATGATATATAATAATTTTAAATAATTATAAGAATAAGATAAATTATAATTAGTTATTATATATTATGAGTAAATCATTTCTTTCTCTTAAAACGTTATTTTGGATGGTGGAATTTTCCATAGTAGTTTATTTGTCATATTCTTAATAGGTTATGAAATTTTTCATTTCATAACCTTAGTAATTTTATAAACATCATATTTATCCCTTAAAATCATTCTCATGGATATCTATGTAAAGAGGTGATGAAAAGATGAATGGAAATCATTCGTTCAATAGAGGTGGTAGTCTACACATACGCATGGTTGATGTTTCCATTTTCCATTCAATGAAAGAAATGATGAATATGTTTTATAATTTCAGAATATAAAATATGTTATAAAATTCATATTTTATTATATTAAACTATAGCAACATTCTTTTATGGTGGTCAAGGAATATGAAACATGATGCTTTGTGGAGGTGGTAATTTGCACACTTGTTTGAATTTGGTTTTTGTTTTTCTTAAGGGAAAAGGGGAATGGGGGTTAATAGTTATTACATTAACATAAAAACATTTTATATAAAATAAACACTGATGTAATTATATAGTAATGTGTAAAATATATTTGAAAAAATAATATAGAAAAGAAAAGAAATAAGGGAAAAATTTTACTCATCGTGATGACTTGGGCATTACCTTGGAGGAATCATTGGAAAGATTGGGTTTAAGATATAATATTCTGTCCAAAATATTAAGAGGGTAAAATAGTACTATAATGGAAGGAATAAAGGTAGAGTTCCAAGAGAAAATATATTTTATGAGTTTTATTTATGTTATGGTGAGAGGCCCCTTTTAAAAGTGGTGATAATGTATGTTTTTAAAAATTTCAAGTTACTAGTAAGATAACACATATTTCACAAGTCATGTTTTAACACCCCGAATATTAAATTTCTTTTCATTTTATTATTAATTGGCATTGGATACTCGCATCAAGGTTTGGGCCATGCCTGGATTTAATTTTTTTTTATTTTTAATGATTTTGGTGGGTTTCAGTCTAGTGCACGGGCACCATATGGTTAGAGGTACTTGTGCAGTCACCCCAAGTTCTTGTACATGTTCCCATGTGGTCTTGGTTGAGGCGTGCAACTTGCGCCTGGTTTATTAAGTCATGCAACAAGTGTGCGGTTACCCAGTTCTTATAATAATTAATGTGATTGCATAATAAATAAAATGAAAAGAATATAAGATAAATGATTGGAATAAAACTTTAAAAAGAATGATTGATAACAATAATAATATTATGTATTTATTATTAATTTTTATTATCATCATCATTATCATTATTATTATTATTGTTATTGATATTATTATTATTACAATTTTTTTTAAGAAAAGTGATTAATTTTTTAATTTAATTTTTATTATTTTACAAATGGATTGATTAATTTTATTTGTTTTATTTTATTATTATTATTATTATATTATTATTATTAATTTTTAATTACATTTATTTTTGTTTTTATTTTTGTTTTTATTATTATTATTATTTATATTACTATTATTATTATATATTTTTCTTGGTAGCCCTAACCTACCTATGCACACCCCCTCCATGTTTTTTTCTCCCCTCACTGCACCCCATTTCCCATATCCTTCTCCCTGCAGTGCATAGCGCTCTCAACCCACAAGTCCCCTGTAGGTCCCAGTTAACTCCCCTCGTCGCCCCGTGCTTTGGCCACCCGTGCTCTAGCCCCCATGCTCTAGCCTCCCACGCTCCACCCCCCCTGTACTTTGGCCTCTTTCACACCATCTTACTTTTCTCAAACCAGGATGCCTTCGGCCTGGCCATGCTGCAGCCAAGTCGCGCTCCAGCTAGGCCTTCCCCCTCTGTGTTCTAGCCAGCTGACCTCCATTGCCCCTCCGTATATCTTCCAACACAATGTCAAACCCTTACTAGAGTCTTCACGTCCCCTCCAGTGTATATTCTACCCCCTTCTAGTGTGTTATTCCTTTGAGTTTTTCTTCATTCAAATTAATCAACCCAAGTTTTCGGGTTAAGATTCGTGTGTTTTTCTCATTGTTTTAAGTGTGTTGTTGGTCCGTAGCATGTTGTTCTCCCTTCCACTGATGTAAAGTCACGGTTGAACTCTATTTAAGTAGATGAATTCACATATATTTCCTTTCATTATAATTCCATTAATACTTGATTTCTTTCAATTAATTTTTCTTTTTATGTGTTTTTTTCCATAAGTATTCTTGTGATTAGTTTTTTGGAAAGTGTATTCTTGTTGGTGAAATTTTGATCGAACTAGTTTTTAAATCATGCTTGTGGGTTGGTAATTTTAATGTTGTTGATGAAATTTCACTTTAGAATTTAGAATATAGAAATATGGTGTTTTATGGTACATTCACTTTGAAATAATTTAGTAAACTGGTTGAGCCATTTGGTCACATTTCATGAATTTTCGGGGAGTTTTGAAACTTATTTTGGAATGTCCTTGGTCTGTGTTAAAATTAAAATATATATTTCAAGTATGTATTTGGGGAAAATATTTATTCTATTACATATAAGTGTTTTTTATTATTTATAATATTTATTAAATTTTCTATGTGATTTCAAATCATGTTTTACCATTATTCTGTTCTGTGTTTGAATGGCTTAGATTATGGCTTGGTGGTCATATGAATTTTTTTTAAAATAGTTATATGGTGTAATTGGAGATGTTTTAACTTTTATAAATTAGGTATATAGTATAATATGGTTTTATGAAAATTGGTGGGATTTTCAATAAAGTTTTTCAACTGTTCTCTTTGGATTTTAGTGTGTCATTGGATGCCAGAACATCCTGAGTGAACTAGGTAAACACATGGAAGTACCCTCAAATGAAGATGGAACTTGTAAAATGATATTTCTCTATAAACATAATTTTACAAAATAGATTCTAGTTTTTAAATAAATTATGTCCCCTGGTGTGGTTTATAAACAATGTTTTAAAGGGTGTTTTATAGAGTTTTGCTTCTAGTTTTTTTGAAAACATGGATTCTAATGGGTTATTTAAGGTCTGGACATTTGGTTTGAAACATGTTTTGGTGCAGGTTGAAAAATAGTGAAGTCATATTTGGTAAATGGGGAGTTTTTAATGTGTTTTGGGACTTATGGAACATTTGGCTTTTCCAACTCATGGGTGAAGTTGTGTTAACTTTTAGAATGGTTTGTGTTTGGAAATTGTGTGTTCTCGGACGATGTTTTAAATTTTATTATAAAATTTTCTTAAATATGGATGTGACAATATCGCCCAGTTGGCACATTATTTAATTTCAAATTATTGATTGTGTATATGTGGGAGATCCTCTATTGGGTAACCCTTTATGGTTGAATGTATAAAAAGAATCCGTGTTTCGGGTAAGAAAGTGATGTGACATCATGGTAAGGTGATTCATGTGTGTAAGGGCCTACTACTTACACAGTACTATTTTTATATCAAACATGGGTACTTGGGAATATTTTTGTTGATCGAGTTATGGTTTTTTATGAGCCTCTATTAGATGGGTTGGTACCCATAGGTAGGTATAGAGGCCAGATGGGGAGTGTCATTAGTTTCTTTTGCTGTGAGAGCGGGGAGTAGGTTATAAGCATATGATATTCACCATACATCGATTGTTGGTTTCAAACTGAGTATATCTAGGGGTCTTCTAAGGATGTTTCAGATCACCCAAGGTTACTTAATTATTTTCATTTATTGTTTACATTCAGATTCACTATTTTATTTCCATTTTTCATAGTTTACTTGTTTTTTTAGCACAACTTTGGTATCACGTATTTTGGTTTTCATTTTCAAATAGAAGTTGGTTTTGGAAAATTATTTATCTTTGTATTTTAGTTTTAAATATAGAAATAATTTTTTTTATTAAAATGTTAAAACCCCTATTTTTATATCTGTATTTTATACTTTCATTAATGGACTATTTCATGGAAGTAAAGGTCTGGATTATATGGAGTTTTCCTATAGAGCATTTTGGTGCTCACTCGAACATTGTCTTTCAGTTGGAGGTTTCATTAGTGCCAGATCTCTCTCATAGTGAACATGGTTCTAAGTTGGGTGGTGACACAGAAGGTAACATGGTGGTATGTTGAGATTTCCTGTTTACTTCTTTTTTCAATGATGGAGATTGTTTTTATTTATTATTTATTATTGTTTATTTATTTATCCCCAATGGTCCAGGTAATTCAAAAAAACAATATTTTGTTTCCTAGAACTCGTTTCCATACCGAGGGGATCAGGAACGCCCCTTGGGGCATGTCGCGGACCAGATCGGGTGAATGGTTTAGGGTCAATCTAGGTTGGTTCATGCTAGAATGGTATCAGAGTAGACCATTGTTTTTCTGGGTGTCCAATATATGGAGATTAATACTGTTGGGACTCGGGGGTAGGTATGATATGGGCATCATGAACACTCGTTTGTTTAGAACCTCACGTCCCCAGGGGTAGTGTGAAAATTGAGTCCTTTTATCGTTCTGTTTGGTTTTAGATTGAGGTAAGACAATGGTGGCCACCTGATGTTACATCATGATTTAACATGTAGTATTGACCCATTAGGAGTCTGAGTACAATGTTTATGTTACTCCTATTTGTTGAAGCTTACTAGGAGAATGGCCCATTACCATGTCACCAAGTTAAGTAGGACTACAAATCCCTCACTGTGATGGTTTGATGCAAGTTGATTGTGGTCTTGGTTCTAGTTGGTGTAAGTTTTCTTTTGAAAATGAAAAAAAGGTTTTTTAAATGATAATGATTTATTTTAAATGTATTTAAATTCGTGAAATGGGTTTTAAAACTGAATTTTCTTGGTCTTGAAATCTTATGTTTACTGGGAATCGGTAGAGAAATGGTTTTGGTGAAACCTGAGGTACCCTTTATGAAAATTTGAACATGTAAGGGGATGTAAGGAAAGTGTGTGTTGGTTTGTATGGAGGAAAGTGGATATAGACATGTGCAATGGTTCATTGGATTACTGGGGTGTGTACTTAGAATTAAATGCTTGACATTATTTTTCTAAATTTATTTTAAAAGGGGAAATGATTTTGGAAATTTAATTTTATATAAAAATTCAGTTTGTTATTTGGATTGTGGCCATTAAAGAAGGTAGTTTTGAAATCTAAAATGAAAAGAGGGGTCTAAAAAGGGAATTTTGTTTTGTGTTTGTATTTTTTTGGTTTTTTAGCTGGTCATTTTGGATCATGAAATTACTCTTAATTATAATTTTATTTAATTACGGTTTCGGCTTTTTGTTTTATCTATTATTTAAAATATTCCACCCAGAAAGGTCCACATAGTTTACGTTAAGTCATGCTCAACTTTTGGTACTTCCTAGACTTTTCCTATCCTTTACGGTTCTCGGGGTCCGTTAGAGGTAACAAAGTGGCTTGAAGAGGTCGAGCATGTCTTCAGGGTATTGAGAACAACCAAAGCTGTTAGAGTGCGTGATGTTTTGGGTATGTTTGAAGGCCCAACTTTGGATTAATGGGAGCTGTTCACCCCTCCATCAATGAATGTTGTGATGATGTGGGATTTATTTAAATTTGTCTTCATCTTATGGTTCATACAAAAAGAGTTTATGATTAAGAAAAGGAAAGAGCTCATGCGTATTCAATAAGGCCTACAGATGATGAAAACATTTGTTGACCATTTCAAGGAACTTATGTTCTGTTTATCAGAGTTAGCATATTAAGATTCGATGAATAGTTCTCTCACCATCGGGGGTATTCGTTTGGACATCAAGGAGTCGGTCCTCCCTTCTAGGGACCATCATTTTTTGAAGCTGGTGGATGAGGTGTTCTTATCTGAGTTGGTCTCTGAAGCGTAGAAGGTTTGAAATCCAATGTATCTCGTTGGTTTGAAGGTTTCCCATCTTGAGAGTTGGGTGTCCTAGATGGAAATAATTCTAAAGACTCCTATGTAGTGGTTCTGGCTTCCAATTCATTGGATCGTTCAATGGTGTGACATCAGTGTGGAGGTTTAGGGCACATGAAGCCATCATGTCGCACCCCTCTAAACAAATGCTATAATTGTGGGTGTCTAGGTCATCTAGAAAAGTTTTTAAGGAGGTGTTACTAAAAGAAGAAAGCATAAAAATAGGATTCCAATGTCTTAATGTGAGGAAAGAGATGCCTCAGACCTCAGATCCCCATCCACAGGTCTTTTGGTGAAGCTCACGTATGGTCAGGAGTTGATGGGGGTGTAAAGCCTCAGTTTGGGTTTTATGTTCCATGGTGGAAATGGAACATTTAACGACATTTCATTTTTTTCTGTTGTTAAAATTTTGACATTATTGTAAGTTTCTTTTTTTTCATGAAGTTATTACGTACTCGTTCTATTGTAATCCAATAGTTCTATTTTTCTAATTATGGTTTTTGGAGTCATGCCTTTCTCTTAAAAAGTGTGTTTGGACCTTCTATGGGTTGATATTTGTTTAACTGTGATTCTTTAAATATGTGAGTGCATGTGGAGGAATCGATGTTTGCTGTTATTCTTGGGTTCACTCCTTGGTGTATGTTCTGTTTGGAGGATTTTATCTAGTGTTGGGGTTTTTTTTGGTTTGGATCTAAAGTTTCCATGGTTTAGAAAATATGTTGTTTTCTCATGATATAGAAGTTATTTTTGATTGGTTGGGAGTTCTCGTGTCCCCCCCTCTTTCCTTAGATAGTATGTTTGGGTGTTAAATTTCCATTCTATTTGAGTTCTTATGGTGGCGAGAACTCACTTATATTCTCTCATTCTCTTGTTTTGTGGTTTCTTTCAGTTTCAATCAGGTATGGATTCTTGTTTTGTCTATTATTTTATTTGGTGACTTTATAGGGGAAGAAAGTGTTTGTGTTATGGATAATTGTCACACCCATACTTTTAAATTTATTTTTATTTTATTATTCCTTGGATTTGGATACTCGGGTCAAGGTTCAGGTCAGGTCCAGGTTTAAATTTTTTGATTTTTCATGATTTTGGTGGGTTTCAGTCTGGTGCACGGGAACCACATGGTTACCAGTAAGTGGGCGGTCACCCTAGGTTCCTTTGTGGGTTCCCAAGTGGTCTGGGTTGAGGTTCACAACTTTCATGCGGTTTCATAAGTTGTGTAATGAGCACTCGGTTACTCAGTTCTTATAATAAGTAATGTGATGACATAAGAAATAAAATGAAATGAGAATAGGAAAACTAAATGAAATAAAAATTTAAAAAGAATGTCTAATAATAATAATAATAATATGTTATTATTATTATTATTATTATTATTTTTATTATTAAGATTATTATTATTATTATTGATATTATTAATATTATTATTTCTATAGTTTTTAAGAAAAGTGATTAAAATTATTATTATTGTTTTTATGGTGTTATTATTATTATTATTATTAATTATTATTGTTGTTGCTCTAATTTTTTAAGTTTTATTATTATTATTATCATTATTATTTATATGACTATTATTATTATAACATTTTTTGATAACCTTCACCTACCAAGGTGTACCCCTCCCTATTTTTCCCCTCCCCTCACTGCACCCCCTTCCTATCTCCTCCTCCCTACATTGTGTGGCACTCCCGATCCACACGCCCCATGTAGGTCCCAATGGCCCTCCCCTCACCACCCTGTGCTACGGCCTCCCACACACTGGCCCCATGCTCTGGCCTACCGCGCTCTCCCATGTGCATCGACCACCCGCGCTTTATCCTCCCGTGCTCCATCTAGGCCACCTTCAGCTTGGAAATTCTCTTTCCTCCTACGTTCCGGCCATTCCGTGCTCTATCCAGGCCTTCCCCATCCATGCTCTGGCCATCTGACCTCCATCACCACTCTGGCTGTCCTCGGGCACGAACTCGAACCCTATGTAGTATATTTACCTCCCCATCAGCGTGTGGTCTCCCCCATTCTGGTGTGTTCTTCCTTTTAGTTATGTTTTTCTTCAAATTAATCAAACCCCACTATATGTGTTAAGTTTGATATGTTTTTTTCTTTGTTTTATGTGTGTGGTTGGTCCGTAGTGGGTTATTCTTACTTCCGCTTAAGTGGGGGCCTGGTTTCCCGCAAATGAGGTAAGTGAATTTAAATTTTTTTTCCTTCCAAATCATTCTATTAATACTTTATTTATTTTAATAATTTTTTTTATGTGTTTCTCACATTAATTATGATTACGACTAGGTTTTTGGATAGTGTATTGTTGTTGGTGAAATATGTTAGAACTGCATTTTAAATCATGCTTGTTCGCTAGTACTTTTAATGATTCTAATCAAACATCAGTTTAGAATTTGAAAGATAGAAATATGGTGATTTGTATGGTACTTCCACCTTGAAATGTTTTAGTAAACTGGTTGAGTCATTAGGTTTCATTTAATGAATTGTGTGGGAGTTGTGAAACTTATTTTGGAATGGACTTGGTGTGCATTTGAATTAAAAATAGGATTTCGAGTGTGTATTTGGTAGAAATCCTTATTGTGTTACTTAGAAGTGTTTTTTAATATTCAAAAAATTTATTAAAATGAGCAAGTAATTTGAAATCATGTATTGAAATGACTTTTTTGTGCCTTTGATTAGGACATTTTATGGTTTGGTGTTCATATGAAAATGTTCTAAAATGAGTTATATGTGGTCATTTGCGTTGTTTTAAGTTTTCTAAAATGGGTGGATGATATAACATGGTTCTAAGATAGTTGGTGTGTTTTGCAGAAATGGTTTTCAAATGTTCTATTGGGATTTTAGTGTGCCATTGGATGTCGACACAACCATGAGTGCACTGTGTGAAGCCATGGAAGTTCCCTCTAATAAATATGGATCTTGTAAGATGATATTTCTAAATAAACCTCAGTTTCATAAATGGATTTTAGTTTTCATACAATTTTTTGTCCCTTGTGTGGTTTCTAATGGGGGTTTTAAATGAGGATCTATAGAGTCCTGGATCAATTGTTTTGGAAAACAAATTTTTTAATGGGTTCTTTAAAGTATGTCAATTTGGATTGAAATATGTTTTGTTGTTAGATGGAAAATATTGAAGGAATTTTTGGTAATTGGAGAGTGTTAAAATGTGTGTTTGGGAGTTAAAGGTCAGTTTGGCTATTCCAACACATGGGTGATGTTATGTTAACTTTTATATGGTTTTTTTGGAAATTATGTGTGTCTAGTTGATGTTTTAAATGATTTTAGAAAATGGATTTGATATTTATGTGTCGTGACGACTAGTTTGGCACTTATTTTAAGGTGAAATTATTGAATGTGTATATAGGGGCCCTCTTATCTAGGGTAACCCTTTATTTATGAATATATAAGAAGCATATGTGTTTGGGGTAGGCAAGTACGGTGATGGCATGGTATGGTTAGTCATGTGTGTGAGGGAATCCTACATAAACAGTGTTATATTTATAACAATTGTGGGTTCCTGGGTTTCTTTTATTTGATTGAGTGGTGGTTTCTTATCAGCCTCGATTAAACGGGTAGTTACCCACTGGTGGTTATAGAGGCTAGATTGGGAGTACTGCTCGTTTCTTTTTTCATGAGGGGGGCCATTTGGTTATATACTTAAGATATTCACAATATGCTGGTAGGTGTTTCTGAACCATGTACATCTAGGGGTATTCTATGGATTTTTAAGATCACCCATGGTTACTTAATTATTTAAATTTCTTGTTTAATTTCTGTTGAACAAATTTTTTTTCTAGTTTGAACTGTTTACATGTTTTATATTAGCACATCTTTGGAATCACCTATTTTGGTTTTCATTTTCAAATGGAAGTTGGTTTTGGAAAATGATTTATCTTTTTGTTGTAATTTAAAATTGAGAAATAAATTTTGTTTTATTAAAATGTGAAAAATATATTTTTATTTTTGTATTTAAAACAAGCATTAATAGAGTGTTTCATGGCAGGAAAGGTATGGATTCTATGGTGTTTCCCAACTGAGAAATTTGGTGCTCCCCCCCCCCCACTACGCTATCTTTCTTCTTCAGGTTTCATTACTGTTGGATCTCCCGTGGAGAGAACTTGGTTCTGTGTTGGGTGGTGACCTGGAAGGTCGCATGGAGGTATATTGATCTATTCGGTTTATTTATTTTTTCCACTACTAGACTTTAGTTTTATTGTTCTATTTATTATTTTTTTATTTATCTTTTATGATCCAAATCATTTCCAACAACTTTATTCTGATTCCCAAAATTGGTTTCCATCCTGGGGGGATCGGTAATGCCCCTCGTGACATGTCGCAGACTAGATGAGGTGACCGGTTCAGGGTCGACTCTGGTTGGTTTGTGACACACATGGATCAAAAAACAAATAATAATGTAATGGGGAATGAAATAAAGTCGTGTATATCACAACCACTAAATTAAAAACATATTTTTAACATTTTTCAACAACTTTACCTTGTGATTTATTAATTTTCAAAATTTTAGTTTCTATCCAAGTAACTTATTTCTACCTTAGTAAATAAATTTTTATACTTCAAAAAAAATATAACTTTTAAAATATTTTAAAAAATGAAGCTAGATCTATATCCATTTTATTATATAAAATTTCTATTTTTAAGAATATTTTGTTTTATCATTTTCACATATAACATGTAAAACACGTTTTTATAAAATGTGTATTTTCAAGATTAATATTTAAGGGTAGGGTAAAACTATCAAAGTGTCTTATTTTCATGATATAAATATGTTTATTGTAAAAAAATATGTGGCTTGAAAAGAAAGACCACAAAATTTTATCAAAATAAGATTTACTTAAATGAAAATATAACAAATAATTTTCATTTTAAAATATTACTTTTGTCCCTAAAATGTTAATCATAGGTTTTAAAAATCCAATGTATAATTTTTAAAATATATAATTGTACATATTAAATTCATATTTTACTTTTTTAATGTTTTTATAAACTTATAGGTCTTGTTTATATAACAATAAAGTCATAATATTTTTTTTGTTAAAAAAATTACCTTTTTCACTATTTATCTAATGTCAACTATTTTAGAAAAAAATACAATTTAATATAATTATAATATTAAAATATTAAAAAACAATTGGTAAAGATAAAATTAGAACATTTTTTAGTTTAAATTTTAAATAAAAACATAAATATATAATGAAGACCAGTGCCATAAGAAAATAACATTTTTAATATATTAACTATTCTTATTCTTATTTCGTATTAACTAGTAGTATAATTTTGTGTAAAATATTTAGTCATATCATTAATATAATTATCAATAATAAGTGTAGTATCCTAAAAAAATATCATAAATGAATATTTTATAAGGGTTTTATTTTAAAACATAAATCATTATTATTAGTTATTTAGTTACACTAATTTTTTTCCATTTTATTAGTATTAATAAAGTATTTTAGTAATATTTTTACATATATTTTAAAATTTACTTTAATATATTTTTACCCCACAATTTCATGGCTACATCAAATGGTTATATAACTTTTCCTGGCTAGTTTTGGTTGGGTGTTGTATGTGATGAAATCTATTGAACATATTTGGTTTTAAAGGAAAGCATATAAAATAAATTCTCAGGGTATTACAGTCACAAAATTACACACCCTAGGGAGAGCCAATATTGGATTCCAATCCATTCATGGTGTGACCTTTACAATGTCATGACATGATGCCCCATGTTCCTTCCCTTGAAACACATCTCTAATCACCATCGAAATGACCTCTCGGTCACAGCTCGACCTAGGCCGTCAACATCAAACTAGAGAAATATCAAGTGTAACCCAACCCCATCCCAATCCCCAATATATAACATTCATCACTACCAATTCAGTGATATTAATCAAAAAACAAGATCAAAACCCAAATATGATTATATATTCATTAAATGTCCCCAACTTCAACCAAAAAAGTCAAACATACACCTCCTTTCCCATGAATATAATGATTCTTTACATTAGAAACTCTCTAATATATCCCTTCTCACCCATGATAATCCACATTTGTCCAAAACTATGATTCTCAACTTACCATAGTCACTAAATCCCTTCTAACACTCTATATTCGATCACTAATCACCCAACATGCTTCCACTATGAAACTAAACTACTATAGAAAGATAAACTAACTTTTCTTCAAAAAAACATGTTTTGATCCCCAAACCACCCCAATTCTGTCCCAAATTACACTCCTATTACAGTTTCCAGCTCAACTTAAAAAATTACCTGATTGTAATATTTGGTCCACCAATGAAATTATTTTTCTCAAAATGCTCGGTCTTACCCATTTATGCATCATCACACCCCTGATTCAATTATAATTTCGTAACTATGAAGGTATCACTAAATTACACCAAAGACCAAATTGATTTCTAAACCTAACACTTGGTAAAATTTTCACAGGAGGTTTCTCAGTCACCTGAAAAAATAATTATGCTCCCCATGAGATCACCAACACACCGTAGATCTAACTGAATCTCATATAACACCAAACCCATTCCAAGTCTGATGATAACACCCAAACATTATTCATCACGTCCCCTCAATTCCCAAAATTAGGTTTCTCTACTCACCATTATCCCATTAACTTATCAACCGTCCGTTGACTAGTTCCATATAATCTATGACCATTTCATCATGAGGGTTACATACTCTCAACCGATAATATGATCTTTAATATAAGAGTATCCTTATCAACACCCCCTTGAACCAAACACTCAATATCTACCTTCAAAATCCTATTAATTTCCACTCATAATTATTAGATGTTATGAAAACATTTATACCTGATCATTTTTCCACAAAATTGGTCAATGAATAATAAGATGGTCCCCAACCACAATTATGCATCATTAAACACCAAAGTATCAATAACTAGTTTATTTCAATATTATGGAACTTCATATCATAATAAATAGCTAAAAATGTCCAATTGTGATTAATGGTTCTCCGCGCCATTGTAATTTCCTATAAAAATTCACACCAAGTGGTCCAAAGTGAGAAGGCGTCAAAATGAAAATCAAGATGTCCAACCCTTGAACCCATCAACTCAAATCTAGTTAATTGATCCCAATATATATATCCATATAAAGACCACCAAAATTATCTCTCCTAAGAAAATATGACATCCATGTTGACTACACAATCCAAACATCCATGGTACTATTTATCCATAATAAAAAACCAAGAAGTAACATCTTACACAAGAACAAGTTAGTTTTTTCCAACATCAAACGAATCTTGTATCACACCTGCTAACCAAAATTGGAAGTTAAAATTAAAAAACACACAATCTGAGAACTTAATCAAACTATTTGGTTCACCCCCACCAATAAACAAAAATTTTTGAAAATATGGTTTACGGAGGAGCCATATATTTATTTTTAAAATAACCTCAAAATCATTTCAGACAGAAAAACACCACAGAGTTTCCCAAAACAACCAACAGTATCTAGGGTTTTCAATAAAAATAGAAAGTTCCGAAATCCCGAGACTAACTGGTCCCTTTTCCTAAAAACCAATATCCATTTTCACAATCTTTTTTGAAACCCAGTTTTTTATATATTTTCTTCATATTTTTTAAAATCCCAAAAAACCTAATCCATTTTGAAATCATTGGATCCTTGTTCCATTTGATGTAAAATGTACATATAAGCCTTTTCATTAATTCCTCTTTACGCCACTTATTTTTTATTTTCAAAACTATGTTTTTATAAAAATACAACCATCCCAAAAACCATTGCTTATACCAGACAAACAATACTAATCATATCAAATCAAACAGTAACTCAAATATATATTAATCCAAACACACCTTATAATCTAATAGAGAAAACATTGAATATATAATAGTTTGATTTAATTAATAAATGAAACTGAAGAGGAAATATGTCAAACAAAAAACCCATAGTCATGTATATCATCCCTAAGTATAACACTATCATGATTCATGAACAACTAAACATATCCTGACTAATCCCTATGGCTTGTCCAGAGTCCCACCCACCCCACATTGGGATTCTCAATTAAACCATTGAGTGACTTGTCCCAATATTTGATATCCCATAGTAACTTTTGTTTCTAACAATAACCATATAGATAGGCATGTGCTCGATCAACCTAACAATTTTATATAACCTAAATCCACCTCTAACTAACACTATCATATCCCAAAACATTAAATGATGCTATTTTTTAATTCCCTTTATAGGATTTTCTTAACAACACCTGGGTAGGGGTCATAACATGACCTATTGTTTGAATACTATTATAATAAGGGTTTATAACTAGTGGTGAGAGATTAAAATAACTTTTTAAATACTATAATCACTAAAATAAGACATAAAGATCATGACTTAATCTATTAAAAATTTTTCATGACCCATACATACATTTGAAATCTCAAAACAATATTAGCATAAAAAATTGTTCCAAGAGGTACCTTTTAGTCTATAATAGAATGTAGTAAGTCTATATATATGATGTAACAATGCATAACATATGTTTATCATCATCATAGAGACATATAAGAAGCATCATATAAATAAACAGTACATTGGACAATATATTAAAACAATGACTAAAAAACATTCATCTAACCAAACTCACATAATCCAATATATGGAGTCCTTAGCCTATATGACCTAATAGACCTATACCATGTTTCCATCTCCAATAAATACACATTCCATAAGAAAAATCAAGAATTTAAATCCATGTAAAATGAAAAAATTGTCTCATACATAGGTACTATGTGAGTCTAAAGACCCATAAATAATCTCCAAAGCCTCAACCAGATTGAGTGAAATTGTGATCAAGTAGATATACATGTAATATATATAATAATTGCATTCTTTTTCATGTTAAACACCTACTCAAAAACATAACACACAATGTATATACAATAATACAAGTTCGGTAAACATATTCTAATCAGACTGCCATGACCCCAGATCATACCATAATTAGATCTATGATTGAAAAAAGAGACTAAACTCATTCAATATATCCTATTACATACTAAATAATATAGGTTGGGGTATTATACCGAATCCCAATAACCACCTAAATGTAATGGGTGGGGTTTCCTCAATTCCTGACCCATATCATCCCACTCAAGTGGGGTAATTCAAAATTTTCATGGTCACTTATTTTCACTCAAGAGTTATAACACTTGATATACGATATCCAACCCCTCTCACTCAAGAGAGAGTGTGCATCCCATATTCAGACACAACATATCACTCTTGGTTATCCCAAAATTCATAAACATCTATTAGAAGATACAATAATATTATGGATATTACTTTTTCTTGTATATAGGTGAATTTTTACCCTATATTTGGTATGCTTATTTGTGTTTTACTTTTGGGGGGTTTCAATTGAAATTGAATAATTTTGGAAGTAATAGGGTCTGTACACAGTTGGGGCATGATTTTCCCAAACCATGAACCTACCCTAAGAAAAAAATGGATTAAAAAATTTAGGATAATTGTATTGTTATCACATTGTTTTATAAATAATGTGCCACTTATGAGAAACTGCGGTACCCCTAAGAAGAGTGGCAAGGTTATTGCACCCAGTTTGGAAAATTGTTCACCCCAACCTAGGAAACCATGTACACATGTATTTTATTTCAGAAAAAATTATTAAAAATATTGTAATCCCCTTTTATTAACCTATATTCACCCCCACTCAACCCTAAACATATTCCAATGATTTGTGAAGCTACCGAGAAGATTCCAAGGATCCTAAGCCCCTATTCTTGATTAAATGAAGATTTGACTGAAGGATATTCTCCCTATTAGTAATTTATTTCTTCCTTGTTTTGTTTCCCATATCTATCATTTCATTCTATAATATTTGAAATGATTATTTCCTATGGTTTTTATCACCTAGATATAGTTTTTTTATCTTAATCTATTTTTTATCTTTGTATTTTGTCCTAGATCTTCTGCGTCATTGTGATTATGATCGTTCCACTTCAATTTGAGGATTTATATTTGAGAGAAAATCTGTCAACAACATTATGTTAGGTTTTATATTTTTCAACAAACATAGTATTGATCATTATTTTCTATTTGTGATTGTGGAATTTCAATTTCTACATTTTAAAATTTAATCTTGAATTAAATTAAGTAATTATATAATCAATTAATGAGATTATGGGATTTGTGGAATATTGGGATTATGGAATTGCATAATTAATTGGATTATGGAATTAGGTGGAAATTTTAATTAAATTTTTGGTTGGAATAATCTTACAAGTTAATGGGTTATGAATAAATCTTGATAAATGGAGAAGTGGCGAAATGTTCATATTTCTCTATGTGTTTAAACTGATGAACTATGATTCTTTTGATTTGTTTAAATGGTGAACCATGATGTGAATAGATGATAAAATGGATAATTATTACAATCCTTGATAAGTTAACTTTATTTGATATTGTGTTTGATTGTTAAATGATGTGTGGGATAAGGACTGAAGCTACAAATACCGAAGTGTTTCTAGAATGATGCTCTAGGCCCCAGTGCATGCTTATGAACATTGATGTATAAGACATGGACTAATAATACAAATATTAAGGAGGTGTGGGAGAAGGAATGATTCTATAAATACCAATGGGGTTCCATACATGACATTATAGGCTCGATGATATTAGCATTGTCCTTTGTTTCCAATTGGTTTTAATATGGAAGTGGATTTAAATTCATAATGGAATCCAGAAAATAATGAATTTTGATTACATATGATATATGGTTTAGAATCTGCCATACACTGAAACTGGTATTGATAGTTTGGGTGTCTTTTGTGAACCCATTATTTATTTGGTTAAATAAAGGATACATAAATTTTAATTTTTTCACTTTATTCATGAACATTATTCCTTATACAACTGAATAAAATATTATAGACATGATATTACTTAAGTTGTTTGTGGTGGCCTATTGAGTTGTACTCACACCCTACATGGGATGCCTGATCGGTACCCAAATAGACTTCATGTTTTTAAGACATGATAATGGTAAGAGAACTGTGTTAGATGGACTAGTTGGGATACATAATGGATGAGGAAACTGGACTTGGTATCGATACCCACATGGTAGTGTCGATGTGTCTTTATTATGTTTTTTCATTTTTACAATTGAAACATATATGGAATGACATAACTACTATATTATTTTTGATATTTTTTTTTTCCAATTTTGGTTTATCATGTGATATTGATATTATTTAGGAAATTGGTTATAGTAATTTGGTATTTTTTATCTTATTTTTTAAAGAGGGTATAGTCTTCCCATGTAGTATATTAGACCATTACTATCATTCGGTAGTCTCTAGCATATGTAGAGGCATTCCGGATGTCATGTGACCAACCTTCTTGGGAAATCTTTGTGTGGATCCGATGTTGGGATATCTAAAATTGGTATCAAATGAGTTTTATTTTAAATTATTTTCCCTTATTATATGGGAATTCTATACAAAATATTTGGATGATTCAAGCCTTGATTATGAGCTCATGCATGGGAGTGACTAACCAATGTATGGGAGAAATCTCATGTACCTAGGTTGGGATTGTTGTACTAAATTTTTCATTTATATATGGATTTTATTTCTCCTTGGGTGATTCAATTATTATGTGATGTTATTTTTTTTGGGGATTTTTCTCAAGGACCTGTATGGCATGTGATTTGTGTATACATGAATCATTCTAGGAACTCAGAAAATATTGTGAAAAGAAGAATTTTAGGAGCACATGTAAAAGTTGGTTCTGGATGAGTTATTTAAATAAATTTACTTTTGTTTAGGTAAATTAAATGAATAGTTTTCCTAATGTTACTTTTAAAATTGGTAAAATGAATCTAAATATGGTAAACTAAATGGATAAATGGGCGTCTAATGGGAATCTTAGAAATGTGAAAATATTATACCCTATATTTTCAATGAACCATCTGAGGGATGGTTGAGGGTAGTTATAGTGCCTCAGTTTTGACCTAAAGGTGGGGTATGAGGGGTGAATTTTTTATGGATTAATGTGGATCCCACTTGTTAAGTGTGAAAATGTTTTTTTTTGTTTTAAGATTTGTATTTGGAATTGTACATATATGCCTCCATGAAGATACTTATTAATAATGTGATAGGAGGAAATGGGTAGAAATGATCCTCCAATAGTGGAACGTAATGCTCAAATAGTGAAAATTGAAGGATTCAGAGAGCGTTTACATAAGAACATTGATCACTTTATGCATTTTATAAAGAGAGACCCATAGTGGGTTGTTAAGAATATGTTTGACTTACCACGGGAGTTCCTGCAACATCACCATCTGAATCTCATCAAATAGGGTTGAACTAAGGAATAAGTGTTCTGGATTGAGTCTATCTAGATGAACCTTGACCACTTGGACACAACTAGACACAAGATAGAAAGTTGGAGAATATGGGCTCGAATTATATTTGTGAGAAGTTTATGGAGCACTTTTACCCCGACACACTCTGGAAGGAGAGGGAATATGAGTTTATGAGGTTGACCTAGGAGATTATGTTTGTGATGGACAATGTTGGCCACTTTACTAATTCATAGTGATATGTTTCAGCACTAAGGATGGAATTTAATGGGAGATTATGTCCTATGATAATATATTTTAGCAGAATAATCTTTATGAGGTGTTTAATATAGACACCCTGCCTTGAAATACATTAACACTACATAAAATTTATATAATACATTAAACATTACACAAATAGAAGTATGAAGACCGTACAAGTCTTGTACTTTTGGAATCATGGAAACATAAACACTTGTACTTAAGAGAGATACACTGTCTTCCACAACTTTCTTCATGACTTGAAACCTTCATTGACACATAAAACATAATACATATCTACAACATGGGGAAAAGAGACATAATAAGTTATGATATCGTATGCACAATAATGGTAAACAAGGGAGACATGTTAGCAAAATCATAAGCATACGGGTATGAAAACATGATCAAGAAAATAGAAGATCATATCCTACTTATAAAAGATCAAAAAAATTAATCATGGAATAAATATTTTAAGTTCATAAGTCATTAATCATATGAAAATAAAGAACATAATCCATGAATGAATAACATTGGAATAAAACATGGAATTTTTGCAGACACATAAGAATATAATTTGATTTCCATAATAGCCAAGGCATCACTTCCAAGACCACAATGGTAATATAGGTTCACTCCCCGTACCATCTTGGAAGCCATGGTTAACTCCCATGACCATATTAGTAGAATGAGTTCACTACTCATACCATCTTGGTAGTCATTGTTCACTCCTGTAGTCATGTTAGTAGTCAAGGTTCATTCCCAAGACCATATTAGTCTATTTTATGAGATATAAATCATTACCCAATGAATTAGAGGGAGATATAGGTCCCACCCATCTCATAATGATATCATACATAAATCTTCCACAAAATCATCAAGAATCATATCATATCCAATTACATGAAAAGGGTATCACAGACATTTAATCATATCATAGCATATGTAAAATGATACTCATTTCAAAATTATTCTATCAAAATAATAACTCATGAAAAGATGTGGGTTCCAGAAGCATATAACTTGTGAAAGAGAAACAAGTTTTATAACCATCATTCCATCCAAACATAATAAATTCAGAAAAACAATATGGTTGGAAACAATGAAAAATTTCCCTATAAAGGAATGAGTAATAAAAATGGATATTATCTTATATTGGAAATAATTTTTAAATGTCTTTTAAAAACATTTCTTCAGTACAACATCTTTTTTACATTTAAAAAAACTTTTAATCCATATAACCTTTTTGAAAAGATTTTCCTCCAAAAATATATTTTAAAACATATAAATGAATCATTTAAACCCCTAAAACTTTTTTAAAATATTTTATTCATAAAAATGGGCTTCATATATCTTTTGAAAACATTTTTGAAAACATGATTTTTTAATATAATATATTTCTGATCGGAGAGAGAGAGACAGTAATATTTTTACATAAAAATGTTATCTTAAGTATAAAAGAATTTAAAATGGTATTAATACATGGACATATCTTGAATAAAATGGGGATAAGGAAACTCATGAGTGTTGTTTTGAGATATATCATAATTTTCGACAAAGGAATCATCAACATAAACAATCTCCAAAAGAAAGGATATTGTTTCAATAAGCTCTAATAACATGGTAACGTGGGATCATATTATACATGTAATAAATGTAAATTACATGAATCTTAAAATATCACTAAAATTATAAAATTTATGAAATTACATGAAAAATGTAAGTATATACACCTTAAAAATGAGTTTAGGTTCATAATAAAACATGAACCTCAAAGAAGGAAAATTGAGACAAAACATTTGAACTGATTTGTAAAATTTTGAAACATAGATCCCTAGAATGAATGGTAATAAATTGGATATATGAATACCTATAAATTTATTTATAATAAAAATAGAATACCATCATGTGAAATACAAAAACAACATAAATGGAAAGAGTTGTGAACATAGCATGTATCTCATAGAAATAAAAATTGTGATGAAATCCCTTTACCTTATGTCTTGAATTTCATCGTACTCATTCAAACCAAATGTATAATGAATATAAATTTATTTTAAATATTTTAAAAAAATGTATTATTATATATAATTCCATATATGGTTGTATTTTAACCTCATATTACCCTCTTGTTAACCAACCTTTGTTAGTTCTCAATTTGGGTAATATTATCTTTGTTCTTCATTTGTGTCTTAATTTGTTATATTATTGGCCCTTATACCTATATCACGATTAAAAACAATAAAAAAGTATATAAGTATAATATATAAATATTATATTTGTATTATAATAATTTATATAATTTAGAATTATGAAATGTAATACACCGTTCCTGGAGTTGTTAAGTCATATGTATGCATGAACCCTAATTTGGATTTTATTATCGTATTGAATGAATGAAGGTGAGTGACATATATATATATATATATATCATTATTCCAATAGAATAATTATATCATATATATCATATAATTTCACTAAAACCATCCTTAATATATTCTATGTAGTGTGCGAATAAACCCTGATTATTTTGATAAATTGAAATGGTGCACTGTGATGTGAATAGTTTATAAGAGCGTTAAAGATACTAAACCTTGATAAAATTGATGTGTGTGATATGTATGTTTTATAAATGAGGTGTGGGGAATGGTATAATACACAACAGACCCACAGGTTTTTAGATTGATTCTCTAGGCCCCAATGAATTCATGTGAATATTAATATATTGTACATGTACTGATGCTAAAAATACCTATCAGGTGTGGGACATGGATGGATGCTTTAAATACCCATCAGCTTATATAAATAATGCTTTAGGAACCATGATATTTGTATTGTACTATGGTTCTTGGTTTAATTAATATTAATATGGATATAAATCCAAAATGAATTCCATGATAGAGTGAATTGTGATTCCTTATGATATATGGTTCAGACTTTGACACATAAAAAAGAAGATATTTATAGTTCGAGTGTCATTGTGAACCCTGGATTTATGTGGTTTAATAAAAAAACATAAATGTGAACCAATTTACTTGATACTTACACCTTATTTTTCATTCAACTCAATACACTATTATAGATGGAAAATTTTTGTAGATGTCATTGGTGGTGGGCTATAGAGTTCTACACACATCGTACTCAGGTTGCCTGATCGATACACAAAGAGATTATATGTTTGCTGGACAGGATTAGGGAAAGAGGTCTATGTTCGATGGTTGAGATGGGATGAATCATGATTGAGGGAACCATAATTGGTATCAAGAACTTATTTGTAGTGTTAGTGTATCTTTATTTTAGTTTTTTATTTTGATACTTGAAAAATATATGGCACGAAATATCTTCTCCTTTGGTTTGGATATTGTTTTTATGTTTTGGTTTACCATGTGATATTGCAATTGATCTAGATATTGGTTATAATTATTTGATAATTGTTTATTTATTTCTTCTATTTTTATTATTTTATAAAGAGGGTGTGGCCTCCCTGTGTTTTATATTAGACAATCACTCTTTATCAACAGACTATATCATACGGGAGGTGCACCTAAGGTCATGTGATGAACAAGATCAGGGAAACAGTGTGTGGAACCATAGTCAGGAAGTCACATCAAAGACCACATCTAACTCATGGAAATCCAGCAAACTACATAATACTTTTGGTGGGTAAAACATTAGGATCCATGCCAAAAAATTAGGATTCAACTTTAATCATAAGAAAATCATTATCACATTCAAGAAATATTAAACTAGCCACACTACCCATAACAATATCTCACTAACTATAATCTCATATATCCTCGTAGGATAAAATCCCCAAACCATCTCAGTATTTCACCAATATAACATGTCCATTAAAACACTCATCCCACCCATAAGGTATTCCTCTAGGGTCCTTTAGACCCACTTCTACCCTTAAGGGGTAAATAACATCACATAAACCCCACCACACCTTTGATAAAAAAAACATCATCATCAAATACATGCAACCATGAAACATGATGAAACATTATAATCCTTGGGAAATCACATATACTATGAAGTTGAATGTAATCCCATATTGAAAATAGGTAATTACACTTGAAATATCAAATATATCAAAAGCACAACCAATTGTTTCCTTATATTCATTATTTACTATGTCAAAAATCACATTTTTAAACAACTTAGAAATGATATCACATGTCTTCATACTTATTCCTAACTATTGACCAAAATATGATCAAAATATTCATTATAAAATTCAACTACTGTTTTGAAAGACTATTTTAAAATGAATTTAACAGTTCACCCATTTTCTATTTGATGATACATTTTAATTAAACCCATTTTTAGAACCCTTATTAGAAAGGAAACCACTTTCCCTTGCAAAACCAACTCACACCACCCTAAAAATCATAAAAATGTGACACCAAAACTTCCTTGACAAACGTTCCAACATTAAACCAATTTTAAATATTTTTTGTCCATGTTTACAGTTATGAAAATGTGATCTCATCCAGGTTTATAGTATAAACCACACATGTCACTCACAACATGAAGGCCATAATAATATGGATGACATTCAATGGAAAAATCCCTAAAACAAAAATATACTCATATAAATTCAATTCCACCTAACCCAACTAACAATCTATAAATCATAGCAATCCCATAAATACCTCCTTTGATCCCAATATCACCAATCTCATTGATAAGCCCCAAAAAATAATTATGCAATCATTTAAAACTAAAAATACAAAGTAGAATATTTAATTCTTAACTCCCTGTGTAACATCACGAAACCAAAAACATGAGAAACATGGTGTAATCCACACCCTAAAAACACCTAGACCAAGACCACAAACCCCCAAATTTAAATACCTAATCCAATATCAAAATGAAATTAAAATCTCAAAAAAAATAAACAACATGAAAACATACCAAATATAAAATGACATATGATGGCCGGAATACCTATTCATAGGACCCCATTTACGAGATACACATAGAGGCCCATCAAGATAGTTGATTTCACCGTGATCTAGTGAAATTTACTCTCCAAACACGAGTTGGGAAAACCAAAATAAAACTAAAATAAAAGGATGAAGAAAAAAGTATTGGAGAGAATAAAAGAGACCTTCGTAGAATCCACATGAAAAAACCCCTATTTAATCATCGATGTCAAATGTAATGTAAAGTGGAGAAGGGAGAGGGGGATTTCATCATCACTATCATATCATATAATCCAATTGATGAAATAATCTAAGGGTTTCTATTTTATAAAGAACTAGAAAGTCCACCTGGGCATAAAATAACAACCATCTGTTTAGTTGCACTAGAACCTTTATGGTTTCAATAGGACCAACCACCATGAAAAGAGTCTAATTTTCAACCCAATATCATAAATAATGAAACATATGAGTCATGGTACAATACACTCTAGGGATAGCCAACATTTGAGGCTCATTCCTTCGTGACATGGCTCACTCACTATCACTATGTGACACCATGTGCTTTTTCCCTTTCAGCATAACCTCATGATCCATTAATTCAATTACCCTTATTGAAACTATATCACAATGTGACTTAAGGGTTGTAGAATGACATAATGGTCACTAAATGAGTTAGAATAGATTCCAAAAAACATATATATTTTGGGGGAAACATTACACTACTCTAGTATCCACTTGAGTACACTAATCACTACTAAGGTCTTGATATTCATATAAAAATAACTTCATTATATGTTCTATATCCTGAAATTCTCATCCAATTCCTTGTTCTTGAAATGTTTCCTACCCTGAACCAAAAAATATAAATTCATATATCCTTCATCAACATATAATTAAATGGTTTGTTACATAATAGAACTGATTTTGATGTATATTTTTTATATTAAAAATATAGAAAATATATTATGTGTGATTCGTTGAATATAAATGAGAATAAGAATAAAGATAAGGTGTCAAGAAAAATTAAAAACCTGATATTTTATTTGTGAATATGAATTTTATCGGTATAGACGAGGAAGAATAAATTCATGTTATTTGAATTAGATGATCTAGTGAATAATAGAATAAGGAAAAATAATGAGTATAAATAGATTCTGAATCTTATCATGTGATACCTATTATTGTGGATGATAGAGAGAAATTAGAAGAAGGTAGAAGAGTAATAATAGATTGAAGATAGATATAAATACACTAATTATCTATATCTAATATGTTGAGAGTTTTTAATTGAGGATCTATTGAGTTTGGAATATCATATAAATCTTGAGAGTTGATTAAGGATATCTAACTGAATTTTTATTATGATACGGTTGTTAAGATACTGGAAGAGTTGTATATGCATACTACTATTAATAAAGATAAATTGAAAGTGAAATACTCTACTTGAGGAATAGGATCATATCATTTGGTGGAATTACATCCTAAAACCTTTTTTTGGTCTTCTTAAAGAGGATTGGATGATATTATTTCAATACCAATCAGGAATATTGAATACTGGAATAAAAAATTATAATATTGTAATTCCAATCAGGTGAAAAAATCACATATATAATATGGTGAAGAAGGACTTGAAAATGAATTATATTATGCGGTTTGTATTGTTACCTTCCCCATTATAACACTTACAAGAATAGATGAACATATGTTAGGAATTCTCGATATGATCACAAGGAGTATGTACACATGTTAGGAATACACCATGTTGATATATCATGTTTTTCTCTTTACTTTACATAAAACGTTTCATGTTATAGTTTTGGTTGGTAAATACATTAGTTTATTCATGCATATCCTAACATTTAATAGAGGTTCATATATTTAGAAGTTGTTTAAAGGGAAAATGTTTTAAATGTAATAATTCAGTAAAAATTCATTCACCCTAATTAACCCCTCAAGGAGAATTCACCCATTATTGGTCAAATTCGTATAGAGTTTATAAATATTAAATAAATAAAAATTATAAAATAATTCATTTACACATGGAACTCTATTTATCTATAAAATTTATTCTAAAACTGAATTCATATTTCCAGATAAATCATAATAAATATGGACACAAAACCATCGTTTAAACTATTTATTATGTGTGTTTTATATCTATATTTCATCCCTTGATGCATTAAAATACCTAATGATTACATTGAGTGTTTCAACATATGGTGAGGCCTCTATAATGTTATGTATGAGATATTAATTTTACTCATATTAGATGATCCATAAACTATAGTGTTATCCCAGACACTGGTTACATTCAGTTATTCTCCGTGTTGAGTCTAATATTTATAAATTTGATACATTTCATAAAAAAAGTGTACTTCCATCTCTTCTAAAGGAAAATATCTTGAATAAAAATAACATAATATGAACAAATTATTTGAGAAATCTCATTTCTCTAATTTTTCATAAACATGATGACTACTTTAACCCCCTCCTCACACACTGTCATATGATTAGAATCCATCCCATTTTGATTTATATTAATATAATTTAGAAAAATAAAATTCATATTAAAAAAATACATAGAAGGTATGCATATAATGTATCATTTTTTATATTCACAATTTTTGTAAAGTATAACTTTATAAAATAGTATTATGAATTATATAAACTATATATAGAAATTATATAATGTAATTGATGTAAATCATATATTTTATAATAAAATTTAAAATATATACATATAATAAAATTGAAATATATAAATATAATTATAAACAATAATATGTATACATTGAAATATAATAAAAATAAATATTTACTGGTAAATATATAACTATGTTGTGTGTATATATCTAAATATTCTTATATATATATATAAATCATTTCAATACATAACCTATAAATTTGAAGAATATTCTTAAAAAACTATCATACATAACAAATTATTTATAAAAATAATAAAAATAATCATAATTAACATTGTAATTATTATGTATATATGTGTTTATTAATATATAAAAAATATAAATTCCCACAAACAAACTCATAAATACACACACACTTACAAAAACATATATACATATTTATACATAAAAATATGAGACTTAAAGATTTATATATTTATATAAGTCCTTAGCCATAAACATTATATAATCTTGAGTTTTTGTATATAATTTTACTTCCTTTTAGAATGGATATCTTTTTAGGATTAGAGTTTTAGAGAACTAGTTCATGACTCATACATAACAAAACCATATAATAAAATGTGGACACTTCCCGTCAGTATACATTTCTACTACTATATAGAACTTTTAAAACAAAACATGACTTCCATTCATAGATTTACGTCCTAACATTCATCATGACCTCTTCCAATCACATATCCATCTTTAAATCCTATGAAAAAACTTTTAAGAACTAGGGTCGAGCACAAATATATTAGTAAGGGGTATAAAGAGAGGTAAACTGTTAGTCTAAGGAAAAACATTAAAACCGATGAAATTTTATTTCTTGGAAATATAAAATTTTACCCATAAAAGGAAATATCATTCCATAAAAAACATCATTTACTTAACCTTTTGAAAAAAAAATCCCATAAAAATAATTAGAAAGAATAGAAAATTCAAGTAGGTACCATGGGACATCATCTAATAGAACCCTAAAATAACCATTATAGATTAGCACAACAATACAACCAACTTTGAATATAATTATTTCGTGAAAATATTCATTTTCTTATCCATTAGTGTGTAATATTGTTGAACCCATCATTTAATGTATAATGGTCTCACTCGGAACTCTGTGGTCACACCCATCATTTATAATGTCCAAGAACCACAACATGAATACAACATTTCATCATTCTAAGAACTCTTCTAAACTTATATGAAAATCACTTTCAGTTCTGAAAATATAATTTTTCATTCAAAATTCAATTTTGAATACAAAATAAAATTTTATTTTGAAAAAACATTTTCAATACCAAAATAGCCAAAAAGAGAAAGATTTTTTTTAATTTAAGAAAACATGTAAGCTTTCTGAATGAAGATGTAAATAAAATAATAGACACAACGGTAGGGAAAGTCATTGTCACTCTTCCACAAACAACGTTATCACTTTTTCATTATGTGAAAAGGTCAGAATAAAACACAATATTATATTTACCGAAAGGAAATTATTTCAGTAATATCATAATGATTTCATTTATATCATATATATATTCATTATAGTTGCCTTTATTACCATTCATGTAACTCATTAGTGAAAAACACTTCACATCTCTTCACGAAGTGGTAGTCCACCACACACACAAACGATTATTCATATCCTCTTCAGTATAAAAATTAAAAGGGGTGAATATGATATAATGACCCTATAGGTATCAGTATGCTATAAATATCATTAATATAAAATATAAACAACATTTAAATCATAATTCCTAACCATGATAGGTTGTAATGGAATAATGAATTACATTGTTTCACAAGGTGATAGTCTACCGTACACATGAATGATGATTTCATAACCCATTTTATGGATGTGTGTGTAGGTTTTGGTCATAAAATTAATATAAAAAATGATATTATAATATAGAGATTGTGGTTATTATATAATAATGTTATATTAATAATTGAACGGGGTATAGAAATAAATAAATTAAAAACTCATGTTGATAAATGTTACCTAATATTTGGGTTACTCCATTTGGTATTCACCAAAATACTTCCTTGGTTGGAGTTAATCTAAAATTAATGCTTCTAGGATGATAGGAGCTATGTTTTGATGTGATTTTTGCAGATCTTGGCATATCAAAATGATATGAGGCATGTGTAGAGATGAGTATAGGGAAATCCTTTTATATGTAAGCTGGGTGGAAAACAAGTAAAATTTTTGAAAGATGAAATTCTAAACACATTTTTTCCAAGTCAGGTGGCACAAATAATTTTTCAAACCTGATCCTAGAAGGTATAAGTTTTAAATATGGCAAAAATGTGTGAATTACAAATTTATAGTTTATTTCCCCATTGATTTTATATTTTAGTCACATGGTAAACTCCTTTTTACCTTAATCGTTATGATTAATTTTAATTATTTTCACCAATCACTTTCGTCAAAAATTAAGTTGACCTTATTATAAGTTATAAATTATTATGATTTCAAATATTTAATCTATTTTTAGAAATTCAATTCACTGATGTGGCATAATTTTCATTAATATTATTCCTATTGTCGTGGTGAGATAATGGGGTTTTACTCTGAAAGTCTGATGGCCTTAGATTTTTATTTATTTTTTGGATAATACCCCTTTTAAGGGTTTAGGGGGCACCATAAAATGATTTTTAGGCCTATAGGGATTGGGATAATACATTACCTGAAGTCCCAGTGGCGTAAGAAAGAGTACATGACCTTTGAAGTCACAATAGCTGTCTACACATTGGAACTACCCCTATCAAGCATCTTCATCATTAAAGGATGATATATAACCACCTATAATGTTTGATAAGCTTGTATTTACTATTGTAACCCTATCCTTTTACACATATCAATACATGATTTTAAGCATTATAATACATCATATTACAAGACAAGGATCATGAATTATAGTGTAATGGAAGAATATGTACTTAAAACTGAAAACAGTGGACTAAATAAAACATTTATTTATTTAATATTCTTATAGAGATATTAACATCCATTGTTATCATACATCTTCATAGGTTAACCTAGGGATAAGATGAAAAAGGGATGATATAAAATCCCTATAAGGGAAAAGGCATAGTACTAAAACATTAGCACATGGGTTAGAAGGCATGGCCTAATGATATAAAAAAGGAATGGAACTTATGAAATAATAACATATAAACATGGGGTCATATAAAAATAGAGTCATAATAATGTGTAAAAAATATAAAATATGACTTTAGAATGAATCAAGACTCATTTCACATAGAGTATCGCAAATCAACGTTAACCACCAAGACTGTTGCACATGGTGGTATGAGTCAAGGCGAAACACCAAGACCGTTGCACGTAAAATCTCATAAGACTCAATGTTACCCAATTTATTAGAGTGCTATCTAGGTAAACCCATATTAATTTTTTTGAATATTCTTTCCACATAATGAATCATACATAATCAATCATACATAAACAAAATGGTACCCATGAAAATAAATCGGTATCGTAATCATGTCATATGGCATAATTAATGGGAGTACCATACAAGTGTCCATGAAAAAAATTAATTATATCAATAATGTATATTCACAAGTTATTATATGAATATATCATAATAATTGATTCCAAATTTATGTGATATCATGTAAAAGAGTTTCTAATAAACTTTGAAATTAAAACATATTAGTGTGTTTTAATGAAAATATCAAATATCATTTAAAACAGAAAATGGCAGAAACATTTATATAAAAAATGAAGTGAACCCAAAAAAAATTCATGATAAAAATATAGGTTTTATAAATTTAATTTTTTGTTAAAAATATATCTTATGGTGTACTTGAAATTGGGTAAGAATCTAATAAATTCCTTTAAAACGAGTTTCTTTATCGGGGAGTATTGAGGAGGGAATTACATAAAATAAAGTATATCCCCAAAATAGAATGATTAATAGATCTTGAAACATGAATTTGGACATATAAATAGATATTAGAATATGTAAATAAACATAATATAGGATTTCATGTGGGTAAAAATAGAGTAGGAATAACTTGACAGAATAATGGAGGTTCGGGTAGAATCCCTTTCCTTAAGTATAATGGTGTTCTACACATGATATTAATGAACTAAATAATAATATTAAGTTCATTAATTAATAATAAAATAACATATTTTACATTTAATTGATATATTATAACCTTCATGAGTTCATTCATAACATTTTTGATTGGTTATGATGTTCAAATTCATTGTTCAGGTTTGTTTGTTTCATGATCATTTTACTTATATACATGAATGGATCATCATGTAAAATGAGGAAGGGGGTGTGAAATTGGAGTTATATTTTATTATTGAAAATATAGAAGGTTAAATGATTCTATATTTTATTTGGTTACTTGGACTGAAGATGAATAATTATATAAAACTGTAGTGATAACCTTGTGGGTTAATTGGTGGTTTTTTTATCATAACAAACATATATTTTTTATAAACAAAAACCATGTGTAAAAAAATATTCAAGAACCATATATGAGAAATAATACATATATTTAGGTATTTTTAAACCATAATAATGTATTAATGACCATAATTAAAGACAATAATGGAAATAGAAACCCCATCATCCTTGAATGTAGTAAATTAACACATCTCGGATGGTGTTTTTACTACTAGTATAAAATAAAGGTAAATGAGAAGAGATACTAACTTATTACATTATCATTAAATCATTCCAGTACATATAAGTTACAAGATATTTCATAACATTTGGATGAGGATAGTGAAGGATAGAAAATAATACAATGGAACATGAAAGGAAAGTAAATGAAATGAAAATATGAGTTTATCTCTTGAATATAACTTCCTTGAAAACATTGTTACATAAGAGGATTTGGTCTTTTAAAGAGACCAATGGCTACTGGATGTGAGATAGGGTCTTTGGGAGATATTTTAGATGAATTTATCAAATGAAAATGGCTTGAGATTAGTGAAGAGAAGAGAGGAGTGTGGGTGGTTTTTATATTAGAGGGGAAGAGGGTTTTCCTAATATTTTAATCCTTAGTTTATTATTTATCTATAAGATAAGAAATATTGATGATTCCATGAACAAAACATGTCATAAGTGTATGAGATTTCATAAAAATTTCCATTTACATCATCCATGACTCAATCATAATGCAAGAATTAATTAATTTAGCATTTCTCATAAATTATAATATTTAATTATTCACCTAGAAACATAAGTATTTTAGAAAAATTCAAAAAATTCACCCCAACCATTTTTTAATGTGTATAATCAAAAAAGATAATCAATTTTTAAAAAATAATTTTCTATGTATGATTTATTTAATTTTTATTTAAAATCATAATTTACTAAAAAAATACAAATTTTAAAACTTTAACTGATTTTATAAAGACTTCAAAAATTAAATAAGATCATATAATATTATCATAAAGCCAGAAGAAATAAAAATATTAATTTATGAACAACTTTTTTAAAAATAAATTTTCTTTTAAATAAAATAATTAATTTTAATTAACTACTTATGACTTACAAGAATACCAATCCTTTTTCTATGGTAAAATTATCACTTATAAGATGCCTAAAGTTTATTTATACATTCATGGGTGAGGTTATTCTTATTTTGGATAATTTAATATTCATAAGGGTTATATTTCTAATTATAAGCTTGAAATTACTATTCATAAGGTTTAGTAACTTATTACAAAAAATTAAGCGTGTCTTATTAGACTCCAAATATCTTACTAATTGCAACCGTGTATGTCAAATTTTTGAAATTTAAATCAAAAGAGTGAGAATTTTATGTTCAAAGGTCACATAGTACTTAGTTTTCATTATTTTGATATTTAATGTGATTATAAGATGGAAATTTCCATTTATTAAGACATTGAGTCCTTAAATTTCTCCTTGTAAAGATGCATGGTTCCTATAAACGATGTAAATTTACGTACCCTCTCGTTCTTCTAATCTGGTTAGCGCTACTCTAGTAGATGCTATTTTCTCTAAATCCTCTTCTATAGACTCATCCTATGTGGTATTACTATGATTAGTCTTAATAATTTGTGGTCTAGAGGCCTAGTGGACCAAAGGCATATAGTGGCCGAAAAGTCCTTTGACCCGATGGCCTTAGTGACCCAAAGGTCCAATGACCCGTATGACCAAACTGATAGCCCAAAGACCCAAATCAGATGAATAGTTCTGGATGATATAGTACCACATAGTACCTGATATAGTACTACTACGATAACCTGAAAATTCACCCCCTCTCATATTTGATCCCATGTCTTTTGGAAAAAGTCAGGAGACTCTACCACTCAAGTACATTATCATTGGTAGGCTATTTCTAATAAGAGTTCATTTTTAGAAAAAGACGCTTATATATTGACAATACGACTAATAATAATCAGTGTATGAAACTAAATTAATATTTAATGATATATATTATATAGATTTCGTTTAAAACTTCCTCTATTAGTGATTATTATAATTAATTAAAAAGGTAGTACAATATTTATTTTAAAACAGTTTCTAGGAAAACCTGACTATAAACCAAAAAACAAACAGATATAAAAACAATATAATGTTGATTAAAAATAAATTAAGTGGAATAAATATAAATAAATAGTAATTACATTACTTATAAACATATTCAAAACCAAATTTACTTTTAAATTACATACATTAAAAATGACATTTTTTAAAAAAGTGGTATTTTTCACTATTCACAGAAAAATGAATATTTTCCAAAAACTATAAATATTTCACCTAATTTAAATTTCTATATTATAATTTAAAAAATCATATTAATTTATTAAAATTATATATTGACATTTTAAATAAAACCATAAAATAAGAGTGTTTAATTAAACTATTTCCATTTTGATTAAAAATAACTTTATATTTTTAAAACTAATGTAACTATCTTTTTCATATCAATAAATATGAAAATAACATATTCTATAATTACCAAGGTTGTTACATATTTCAACCTTCTAAAAATTACATACATAATGTTGTATTCACTTATTAAATAAGTGGGGGTATCATTCCCTCGTATCATTTTTATATTCACATGTTTCCTCTTTAACCGTATGATTTTTTCCAAAAACCATAACCTGATGAATCACCTTATACAACAAAAATTGCTCTCTATGGTCAAGAATCTAAACTACATATTTATCTTAAGAATGGTCCTATTTCGACTGAACTTATTTAGGTCTCTCAACATGAAATGAATCTAGAACATACTTCCTTAACATGGAAATAGTGAATACAATATGTACCTGACTTAAAATCATAAGAAATTCCAATTAGTAGGAAAATCATCCGAATTTATTAAAAATTTAATATTTTCAAATGAGGTATTAACTTCACTTCCCATATTAATAAAACACATCACATGTTTCCATATACTAACTTTGAGAAAAAATGATCACCTACTTCGAAATAATGATCTTTCCTTCAGTTATCCACATAACTTTTTTTCCTGCTCTGAGTTGTCCTCTTGTGTCACTAAATAAAATGAAGTTTCTATTCAATTTACACTATCAAATCTGGTCCCATCAACTTCCTTTCTCTTACATCATCCCAAAATACTATTTTATAATAACTCTTTCTATATAATTACTAAAATCATTCCATATGTATACTAGAATGAAAAAAATTATTATAAGTGAACTAAACAAATGAAATATATCGATCCCAACATCCATAGTAATCTATTTAGAAAGAATGAATAATATCATCTAATTTCTGAATCATCCCCTAAAATTTTCCATCAGTTTTAGGATGAAAACATGTATTTAAATTTAATTTATTTCCCAATAACTTTTGAAGTCCTTTCCAAAAGTTAGATCTGAACCTGGTATCATGATATGATACAATAGAGAGAGACACTCCATATAACCTTACTATCTATATTATATACAATAAACAAAGTTAATATAAAGACATTAAGTCCTAAATCGGAATGAATTTTTTTATCTTTATCTAATCAATCAATAAAAACCCAAATTTAATTATTACTATTAAAATTATTTGTAAATCTCACCATAAAATCCAGTGATATGTGTTCCCATTTCCACTCTGCCACTGGACACTCTGGAACTTGAAAAGGAAGAATAATACCCTATAATAACTATATTTATTATTTAAATTTATGAAATTCAAAACACTTCATGGTAAATTCATAAATAAATTTTGTCATTTCATCCACTCAATAATTCTTCATAAGGTCTCTATACATCTTCGTGCTTCCCAAATGAATGAAAAATGGAGAACTATGTGCTTCCATCAACAACATTTTCCTCAAATGAGAATCAAAAGGAACCCATAATCTTTTTCCTAATCATTAAACACCTTCTTCTCCATTATTAAAATTAGGTAACTTACCAATTTTAATGGATTTATACCAATTCCAACAAAGATTGATCATTCTTCCGAGCATTCTTAATTCTTTTTGAAAATGTATAATACACTAAAACATGAAATAGAATAGAATATTTACTTACATCCATAAAATCTATCCCAAAATACATCAAATCATTAAACAAAGGGTCACATTCTAAATGTATCATGGTTTATGTACCATTATATCTTCAACTCAAAGTATTAACCACTTTGTTTTATTTTCCAGGATAGTAATGAATCATGAAATCATAATCCTGGTTTAGTTCTATCCATCTTCATTGCCTAATTTTCAATTCATTGTGAGTTAATATATACTTCAAAATATTGTGATCATTATATATTTTAAAAATTAATCCACACAAATTATGCCTCTAAATGTTTAATGAAAGAGACCATACCTCTTAATTTCAAATGATATTTAGAGTAATTTAATTAATGAGGTTTTAACTGACGTGAATCATAAACAATTACCCAATAAATCTATATTAGGACACTACCATTTCCTTTCTATGAATAATATTTGTAGATACAAATTTCCCATATTCTCTAATGTAGGGCCAAAATTGGAGCATTCACAAATCTTCTTTTTTGTTCCAAAAAACAGTCATCATATTATTTTTTTCAAGAGGATATTAACTCCTTTTCAAGTAAACATTTTTAGTAGAAAGTACAAAAAAGTATATTTTTCAATAATCGACTGGTAGTAACCCACTAATCTAAGAAAACTATGAATATAGGTAATATATTTGGGTATTTACCATTCTTAAACATCATTTTAGTAGGGTTAATTATTATTCCATATTTAAGAAAATAATTACATGAAATAAAATTTGTTGAAATCATAATTCAGACGTTCTAAATTTCCCATATAGTTTAATTTCATTGAGGATTTTCTAAACAAC
Source organism: Viscum album (assembly GCA_963277665.1). Taxonomy (NCBI): domain Eukaryota; kingdom Viridiplantae; phylum Streptophyta; class Magnoliopsida; order Santalales; family Viscaceae; genus Viscum; species Viscum album. The sequence continues at coordinate 613,006,795 of OY728119.1, read as the reverse complement.
CGTTTAGATACATTAATTTTATAATTGACTTTTAGAATATTCCAAAATTTCATCAATAAACATAAACACAAACATAATCAAGGAATCATGAAAATTTATATTCATAAGGACCATAAGTACATATGGAGCATTAGATAACCCAACAAACATAACTATAAATTCGTAGTTCCCACATATTTTTTAAAATGCAATCCTTGAAATGTTTGTTTCCTTCACATTCAACTTATAGTACCGCAACCTCAATTCAACCATTGAAAAATATTATTCTCCCTATAGATGATCAATCAAATCATTGATATTAGGAAAAGGGTACTTATTCCTAATAGGTATGTTGCTTGAGGCTCTATAATTAATGTAATGTCTCGTTGAACCATCTTTATTTTTAATAAACAAGACATGAGCATCCCATGGTTAAGTGCTTTGTTGAATGAAACCTTTATATAATATCTTTTGTAATTTATTTTTCAATTCTAAAAGTTCCACTCGATCCATTAAATAATGGGGCTTAGAAATTGGCCTAGAAACATGCATTAGGCCAATAATAAACTCATCCACTCAATCATTAATAATACGAATAAAATAATACATAGAAACAACCATGTATTCATTTTTGACTAGAACATCATTAATTTGAATGTTTTTTTTCAACAATATGATCTAGGAAAAATTCATTGTCATATCTAATCAATTTCTCAGATTATTGATAAGTTATAAATGTCATGGAATAGTTCAACACAACTTTATTATCACTTAGATATATATTACAATGATAAAATGAAAAAAAACCATATAAATAATAATATTAGAATCTATAATGTCTAGTTAAACATGATTTTTCGAAAGTACCATCCCCCTGGTAACAATAAAAATATTTATTAAAATATAGTTTTCTTTAATATTTACACCAATAGTTTTTTCCAAAAGATATATATTAATATAATTAGGTGATATTTCCAATTCACATGAAAATTTATAAGAAATGAAATGATGAGAGGACCTAGAGTTAAACAGGGTATTAGAATTATTTGAATAAAAAAGTAGCATACCATCCCTAACTTCATTTGATGGCTCAACATCAACTATATAAGTATCAAATAATTTTTTTACACCTTTATATTTCCAATCATGAAAATTTCTATCCCATGAAACAAACATCAAAAACTCATTATCATAATGATGCAACTCATTGAAACTAAATCATCTTACCATCATATAAATATCAGTTACCCCATTATTTTATTCTTTAGGATTATTTTCTTTTCATATTCATGAAATGTGGCCACATTTTCCTCAATTCAAACACTTCCTAAACATCATAAGTCATTATATTGGGTTAATTTTACCACACATTACAAAATATGAGAACATCAACTTCATACCATCAAATTTATTTGATATATTTTTCCCCATATCCTTCAATCTACACTGTTTCCTACTTTCATCACCATGACACACATAATATTAAAAAAACTCCATCAAAACCTTTTTAGCATAAGATAAAACATTCTCATAGCATTTAAATTCTTGCACGACCAATGTTCATTGTATACTTGGTTTTAATCCTAATTAAGACATATTTATCTGGATATTATTATCTTGAAAAAACTCTATCAAATACCTAGTCGATCTTGTGAACTTTTCTTCATATTATGCTATAAATTCTTCACATTTTTACCTCAATTCCAGGAATTGTTTTTCCATTCGGAGTCAAAAAACCATAGGTAAATATTTATCAAGGATAAATGGCCTTGAGTGTCTACAATTGCATGGAATCAAGATAATATTTATATCTAGTATTATTAACCAAATACCACCATATATCTTTTCTACCTTCAAAATGATAAATTTAAAGTGTGTCCTTTTGATGTTCTTAACATCCCATGACATCAAATATCTTTTCTTTAACATTTCTCCACCCTTCGGATACCACATGGTTTGATGATTAACTGAAAAATGAGGATTTTGCCTCATTAAATGATCCAAAAAATTACATACTCATTCATATTAGATCAAGTTACACTCTAGAAAGGATACCACAACCATTTATTACTTGTTTCAACTAATCTTTTATTGCCACAAACTATTTTGTTCTGATTGCAACCATCTTGGGATACTGATTTAGAATGACATCTTCTTATCGGTTCCTTCTCACTACAAATTCCGTATTTTCTCTATGAAAACCATTTTGAACATACATAGTTTAGATGAATAAACAGGGTAATCATCAATTTATATTACATTTTAACTTAACCATTAGTTAAAATGTTGAAATGGTATGCTATTAATATTACCTTTACCTCTATTGTTTTCTAAACCAACCATTGATAATAACTATATGGACATGGAAATAAACATTACTTAATATTAAGTTTTATTCAATAATTTTACTTCCTTTCAATATGAGGATATATTTAGGTTTATAGTTTTAGGGAATTCGGCCATAACTCATATATAAAAATCCATATAATACAAAGTGGGAACTTCTAATTAGTATCCATTTTTATAAAAATGTAAAAACTATAAAACAATAAATGATTTATTTTCAAATTAACTCTTGAAAAAGTACAATGTGACATCTTATAATCCCTTACACATAATTTAATCCATTGAAAACCATTTAAAATTAGGGGTGAGCACAAAAATCATAGTAAGGGAAACAAAAAAAAAGAAATATCTTCTTCAGTGTAATACTTTAAGACCTATGAAAAAACCCTTTCGTTAAAATATAACATTTTACCCATAAAGGGGGATATAATTCCCTAAAAAAGATAATTTACATTATTTTTTAAATAAATTAATTACATGATAAATAATTAACAAGAATATAAAATTCATGTAGGTACTTTGGGATATCATCTTTTCTAAACCTTACAGAACCCTTAAATATTATAATAACTATATAACCAACATCTAATATAATTCTTCAATGAAAATAATAATTACCCAATGTGATGGAAATATATTTGGGGGAATCCATTGATTAAGATATGATGGGATCACCCAACACTATCTGGATGAACCCATACTTTATACTATCAAAGAACCACAACACGTATAAAATATTTCCTCATTTGAAAAACTCTTCTAACAACATTTATAAATCAATTTTAGATAATAGGAAACCGTTGTAATTAAAAATCCCATTTTCAATACAAATACAATTTTTGTTTGAAAAAACGTTTTCAATAGTAAAATTCCCAAAATAGGGAAATTGTGTTTTTAATTTAATAAAACATATAATCATTAAATGGAATCTATAAATTAAATAACAGTCAAGATAGATGGAAAAGTTGCTTTCAATATCCTATTTAAATCACGTAAAATGATTCCTTTTGAAATCATTTGGAACAATTTAAAAGATGAATAAAATGAACATTATATATATATTATGGCCATGTTAAAAAATATAAAACACCATTTCAAAAAATTTTACATAGAAGTGACATAGAGTTTGAAGGAAACATTGAAATTCTTTTTTTTCAATGAAAATTCACTTATCACTTGAGAAAGAGTTGAATCATAAAAACCATTAAATAATGACATTAAAAAATATTAAATATAATTATAATAGATATATTTTGGATATATAATTACAAAGGGGTTGTATATACATCTTATAAAAGAATAAATGTTCATAACATTTAGAATTTACAAAATGAAATGAAATTTAGATGAAGTCCCTTACCTTGAATCTGACTTGTCGCATGTGTCTTTATCCTCCCAAATAACAAACTCATGATTGTTATTTAATTTCCTTATAATCTGTTTAAATTTGATTATTAATTTTACTTCAACTATTAACAAGTCATATAAAATTTCAGAATCAATTAAGTTTAAGTTGAGTGTTTTTACCATATACGGTTTATGTGTCAAAAACAACTTTGGTAGGTCAGCTGAGGTCTAAGGGTGCATTATTTAAAGATATATATAATAATCATCATAACATAATCATCATATTTATAAATTTTTTATTATTTTAAAAAAAATTATATAATTTGGTTATGAAAAATGAACTCATGTTATGATCAAGGAGATCGTAGGTCATACATACACAGGAGTAACATTTCCATTTTTCAATTTTAATTTTAAAATGAGGGAATTTAATATTTTTTCTTTGCATAATGATATTTATATCATAAATACCATTGTATTTTATTATATATACTTATATATAACATTTTATTTATGTAAAATTAATTACATCATTTTGAGGAGGTGGTATTACAAATGTCTACAAATGACATTATCACTTTTTCGTTGTGTGAAATAGTAAGAATAAAATAATATATTATATTTACAAAAAGATAATTATGTCATTAATATAAAAATGGTTTCATTTATATCATATATATTAATTAAAGTTACTCCTACCACCTTTCATGTATCAAATTCATGAAAAACACTTCACATCAGTTCACGAAGTTTTTGCCTACCGTACAGACGAGCGATGTAATTGTATCCCATAAAATATAAAATGTAAAAATAGTGAATAATATATAATTATTATAGAGGAATACTTATGTTATAAATATCATAAATATCATATATAAACACTATGTCCATCATTATTCCAAACCAAGAGATGTTTTCATGGGAAAAATAATGACATTGTTTTGTGAGGCGGTTGTCCACTTTTTACACAAATGATGATTTTAGAACTGATTTAATAGAATTTTGTGTGCTTTGAGGTCATAAATTAATCTAAAAACATTCCAGCATATTTAGGATACTTATTTAATTATATAATCATTGTATAAATTTTTTTATGTCTGTGTAGAATGAAATAAAACAAAAATTCTTGTTGATGAACATTACTTCTTATTCAGGTAAATCCTTTTAGTTTTCACCAAAGGAATTCCTTGGCTGGATTTCTGACCAATGTGAGGAATATAGGATGAGATTGGGGAAATTTATAAGATATTTTGGTGGGTATTGGATGAGATAAAGGGCTTGATAGTTGTGTATAGGGAAAGATTGGGGGCCTTTTTATATGTGTAGTGAGTGTAAAACTTCTAAATATTTTAAAGAGAGAATTTTGCCTATGTTTTTTCTATGAAATTGAAACCAATAAAAAATAAACTGTTTAATATAATGTATAAGGCCTAAATATGGATATAAAAAGGGTTATTGACAATTTTATAAGTCATTTTCCCCTTTTGATTAAAATTTATTCAATTGGTAAACTCATTTTTACCTTAATCACTCTGATTAATAGTAATTTCTTTCACTAATCAATTTGGTAAAAAAAATAATTTGACCTTTTCAGAAATTTGAAATTATTATTTTATAAAATATAGAATCCATTTTTTCCAATTCAATTCATATAATTGGCCATATGCAATCTAATTTTGAACCTGCAGTTTCGGTGAGACAACAAAATTTTAATAAGTGTATTTTTTTAGAAAATGATTATTTTATATTAAATATATGACTAATAATAATAATTGGATTAAAATAAATTAATATCTAAATATATATAGTATATAAATGTAAATCAAATAATCAACAATTATGAATTATTTTAATTAATTAAAAAGATTGAAACATTACGTATTTTAAAACATATTTTAAAAAAACTCGACTTTAAACCCAAATGCAAAAATATATTAAAAACCAATATATATGTGATTAAAAACTAATTAATTAGAATAAATAATAATTATGTTACTTATTAAAATATTTAATAAATATTTAGATTTAAAATTTATTAATTTATAAAAAATAAATGACTTTTTTTACAAAAATCTGTATTTTTTACTATTCAATGAAAAATCAGTATTTTCACAAAAGTCCAAAAAATTCACTAATAGTAAATATTAATTTTATAACTTCAAAAATGATACTAATTTTATAAATGTATAATTAAAAAATATATAAATTATGATTTGAAATAAAACCTTACAATAAAATTGTTTAATTAAAATATTTCCCTCTTAATAAAAAATTACTTAATATTTTTATAACTAATGTAACTATATATTTCATATTAAAAATATTAAAAATATTTATTTTTTCATTACCTGCATTGTTGCAATATGTGTGTGTGTGTTCGCGCACACAAATATAAATAGATGATTATTTGAAGAACATTTGAAATAATTAGGGATCATATTAGAAATATTTTATACACACACACATATAGAAATTAACATATATAGAAAATAAAAGATCAAAATTTCAAATAATTATGGTAAGAACAACAAAAAATCATTAACAAATCTTGCATGATTGGTTGTGAAATCATTAAAAACAAGTTATGTATAACACACCATCATATTTTAGGGTTGATTCTTTCAAAATAATCTATAGCGGTGGAAAAACATTTGGGATCCACAAGATAATGAACAATAAGTATCAAAATGACTAGTTGGGTTCATTTAAAAAGACCGAAAAGGTTTTATCAGCAGTCATCAAAATTCACTAACAAATTTAACCTTCACTAATTGTAAAACGACAAACACTAGTACAAAATGTTTTTATCTATTATCACAGTAGATCTAATAAATTCATGGATATATTATCTCTAATAAGTGATAATAAATTTAAATTTACCCATTCATAAATTCTAAACATTGATAAATAATTCCTTAATTAGCACTAAATTTAGTGTTCAAAAAGTCAAGGCTTTATGAGTGTTAATTTTAGCAATGATAATGCCAAATTTATATTGGATAAAACATAATCTAAAAAATTACTAATTTTAAAAATTTAAATAATAATAATAACAATTTTACATAGGAAAAATACTCTAATTACGAATTATATTATTTTATATATTTTTATAAATATTATATATAAAATATTTAAAAGTAATGAGTAAATTTAAATAATTCTAGTTATTTAAAAAAATTATTAAATATTTGATTAAATAAATATATCATAATAAATTAAAATTTACGGTTTTATTTATAAATATTAACTATATTGTATTTAAATAAAAAATAAATTCAATAGTTTTTACTAATTAAATATAAATAGGAAATTTATTAATAATTTCATTAAAACCCTCATTATTATTATTTTTATTTAAATTAAATTTATTTTAAAAAATTATAATATTATGATATTTTTATTATGAAGAATAATATAATGAATATATACACATATATATATGTATATATGTATACTTCTTAATAAAAATTTGATTAGTTATTATAGAATTATATGAATTATTAATATCACAAATAATGACATATATCGAAGTTTGGGGCAGTACCAAAGTGGTAAGCCCCATAATCCTATATAAAGTAGACAAGGGTTAAAATATCAGAAAGATAGATGGGTAATTTTTGATGCAGGCAGTGATGCATGCATGACATGGGAAGGTGGGGATGCATACATGATGCAGGTAGGTTCTGATGCAGGCATCATACAAGCCTAGTGATGCAGGAAAGACGATGCATACATGATATTGTACTGGGACTTCAGGTCATCTTCATGGGCCACTTGGTCCCGGGACTACATTTTATATAATGGTTCTACCTCTGCATAGATAGAAAGTGGTATTTTCATTCATAATAAAAAGAGTCTTCAACCACATCTTTAAAAAAATAATTACATATATATAATTATCTATATTTTGTAGAGGGGGAAAAACTAAAATACACACACACACACACACTATGGAACCGTAGTGGGACAATCATCATCCATCCCTACAACGATAGATGGAAACCTACTAAGAACTTATTATAATTATTGATGGTCTAAAGGCCTCTCTATGATATTGTGGACCAAAGGCCCAAATCTGCAATGTGGCCAGAGCATCCTATGTCCTGAAGGCCCTTGAAAGGTGGGAAAAAGGATCATTTTGATGAACAATATTTTCTATTACAATACTCTACCTACTAAAGATCCCAACTACTCCAATACATGAATACAATAGTTTTTCTACATTGTATATGATAAATCCCCCCAAAATGGGGGCTCTTAACATTTCAACCTCCAGCCTCATAGATATTTATTTGTAGCTTATACCACTCATATATGGAATGGAATATATATATATATATATATATAATGTTTATAAAATACGATTATTTATATGAAAATTTATTAAACTAAATTTGAGTTAGATGAAGTTTTAATTTCAATGCAATATAATATACTTATATTATAGTAGAACTATTTATATATATACAATGAGACATTACAAATGTATATGTCATTTTCACTATGTACGTATGTGTACATAAATATATATATATATTATACTCATAAAAGGAAATGTGTGATTGTGTACACATGTTTTTGTACACCCATTGAGATATGCCAAATTTCTTATCCAAGAGTGTGTGTGTGTGTGTGTTATAAATATTATTAATTTATTAAAGGTTATGAATAAAAAAATATTTTTTATAGATGTTAAAATGCTAATATATCTATAAATAATAACAATATTAATGTATAAATATTATGGGTAATAAAAGTATTAATAAATTCATAAATAATATATATAATAAACATAATGATATTTTGAATAATAAATTTATATATCAGGAATAATAGATAGATATAATTAACACCAAATATTATGAATCATAAATATATAAGTAAATGAATTAAATTTATCTATAATAAATATTATTAATAATAAATAATAAACATGTCAATATATTGAATATTAATAAATTTATTAACATTATAATAAATTTATTATAATAAATGTGTTAAAAATGTGTTAGTAAATATATTAATATTGCGAATGATAAATGTATTTTTATTTTTTATAATAATAATATATTTTAAATTTATGAATAAAATATGTAATTTTATTGTAATGATATAGAAATTCCTAGTTTGTTACATTGCATGTTTTTTGCGATGGAGATATCGGTATGAGTCTTGTGGAAGAAATGGTGGTGTTTGAGATTGATTTTCAGCTGGAGGACATGATTATGAAATGGATTTTTGGGTTGTGTCATTGAGGTTTAGTTTGGTGGTATATCTAAATTGTGGTCATATAGTGACCCATACATTACCTGCATAAATATTGCATCTTATTAGATTAATATTCAATCCATAACATTATGATCGACGCCAAAACCATAATGGTTAAGTGTCTTTGTAAACATTTCTAGATAAACTAGTTTTTTCATAAAATTTCTTCATAATCTCTCACATAGATTTTCACACCTAGAACCCTTCTTAGTCACATCATAATTAAAACTTTTATTTATATATTGATAAAAAAACATAATAAAGGGTGCGATTAGATGATTCATAAGGATAAACATCAGAGATATTAGGGTTCATTTAAACATAACATGAGTATAAATGGTATGAGAAAATGTCCTCAACTTTTTAAAATCCAACCTAATAATTCTTATGTCATTAAAATTATTCATGGAATAAGGCTTGGATGTTCATAATACATTAAACATAAAGGGTTCAAAGAACATGAGTCAAGAAAACATAACATTTTCGTAAGATTACATCATAAAATAGTGGAGTAGTGTGTGGAATAACCATAGTCATATAAATCATATATCAGGTATTCCCACTAAGACAATAATAACATGTTAGGCTTAGTCTAACTGCCCATATACCTGCTTCATCATTGGGATAACATCCCAAGTATGCTCTGTTCAGTCTGGGATAACATTATATTTACCCTCTTTCAGTCTTGGTTTAACCTGATGTTTACACTTTGAGCTTATAGAACATTTATATTTACCCAATACATTGAAAGGAAATATATTTCCATTCCCACACACCACATAATCAAAAATACATTCATATGTATTCCATTAGATCATAAAAACATTCATCAATACTTAAACATTAGAAAATAAAATGGGCTTCATCAATATTTCATCATCATAACCATAAATCATCCATATAAATAATAAATATGAGATAATTGGTTCAAATCCCTTGTAAATCCATTGTATCATTAGTGGATGTTATCATAATTATTAATTCATTTAAAGGTCACATGATTATTTCTTGTTGAAAATACCCATATAATATTTATAACACATCCAAACTAGTTAAGAAAACAATTATTTGAAAATAAACATGAAAACTTGTAAAGGAAGATTCAAATAATTTTGTGATCAATAAGGAAAGATATATTTTTTATTCCATTTATGTTAAAATAATGATCAATTCTTTATTTTCAGTAAGAAGTAAAAAGTACCTCATTTTGAAATTGAAAATAATATTCATATTAAAATATTTCTAAAAAAAATTAAAATTATGTGTAAAAATTTCTTTACAAAATAAAGTAATAATAAAAAAATATTTTGAAAATATTTTTGAAAACATTCATATAGAAGAAAAGGGATTTTAGAACAAAGAGTGGAATGAAACTGTTTTTCTTTAAAAAACATCTTTCAGTATCTTGAGAACTTAAATTGTGGAAAATGAAAGGAAAATACATATTCTAATGAAATAAGAAAATTATAATAACACAGAATATATTTGTCAGGAACAGATCTTATAATTTCCTTAAATAGAAATTCAATAATAAATAATCCTCATTAAAATGAGATTGAAACACAAATCCCTTACCTTGAGTATGAATTAATTCACAAGCAATACACCCTCATGGGTAATAAATTTAAATTTATTTTACTACAATATTAATGTTATGTAAAAAATTATAATATAATTTTATTCAAAATTTAACATTTCAACACACAATTATTATTAATTATTTATTAAAATAGTCATTTCTAGGTTTTAATTACTTAGTTTTTCATGAGAATTATGGTTCGGTAGTTTCGATCCTCATACTTTAATAATAGTTACATCGTATAAAAAAATTATGATATAAATATCATATATATTCATTATATATTTATTTAGAGTCATATAGGAAGGATAAGGATAGAAAAATGGATTACAATAATCATAGAGATTGTAGGTTGTACATATACATGAATGTTGTTTTCGTTTTTTGATGGAGGTAATTATAAAATTTTAAATAATAATTCACCTTATATAATAATTATTTTATACTAAATTTCATATATATTTTTTAAATGCATCCTTCTTACTATCCATGTAATGTGGAAATAAATAATGAATCACATCGGTCAATGAAGGTTGTAGTCTACACGTACGTACAAGTGACGTTAACATTTTCAAACATATAGGAAGGTAAAAAGGTAGATATAATATTATGATTCCATAAGTATAAAAATATTATAAATATCATATATAAAAAATAAACCCATTATAATAACCATTCATGAAATATGGTGATGGAAAATGAATTGTATCACTACGTGGAAGCGGTAGTCCAGATGTACACAAGAGTGATACATTCACATACCATTTGATGGAAACAATGGTGGATAATGATAGTTACATGATCTGAATAACATTTCAATATAATGAGAATATTTAATATTTTATTTTATTATTAATACCATTGATTTAGTGGATTTGTGTGAAGAAATAAATTGAATGGGGTTGTGTAGGAACATTACCACTTCTTTAGTATACATCCTTTATATCCCTTCGTAATGACCCTTAGAATTTTCATTCAAGAAGACTAGAACCATTGATTAATGGATAAATAATTATAGAAGATATTTGGGTATGTTTTTGCTGATATAGATGTCTCAGTGTTTTTATATAAAAGAGATAATGTGTGACCTTTTATAATGGTGGGAAAGGAAAAAATTAGAATTAAAATAATATTTAAATATAATTAATTTATTAATAAATTATAATTCTTAAAAATAACTATGATACAAAATATAAATAATAAATGGTAAAAATATCATCATCCAATTAAATTTAGATATGGTTTAGTTCCATTTTAAACTGTGCCTTCTCATTCTACCCCTCCATTAAGTGATTTTAACCTTAACAGTAATAATGAATTTTTCAATATTAAAGGTTTATAATTTTACATGTAATTTAAAAAATAACTCATAAATGGAAAAGTTGTGAAATTTTCATCCATTTTTTTATCCTAATTTTCCAATTTCATTATTTTTATGATTTTTTATCTAATTCAATAAAATGTTGTTAAACATAAATTATCCTGATGTTATTATAACACTATTCATTTAATTTGACTATAAAGACATGAATATAGTAATTAAATTAAAATATAAACCTTTAAACACATAACATGTAATATTTATCTTTAAAATCCATTAGTATAATTTAAATCATCTAAAGAATATTTATTTTAGAGTTTTTTACAAAAAATATATGATTTTTCTACTGTTTGCACAAACACTATGTTTTTATTGTGTAAGAATTTAAGGTAACTATTTTATCAATAAAATATAATAATAAATATACATTATAAGAAAATTAATAGATATTTTAAATAAACATTTACAACAAAACTTATCCCTATTTTATCATTAATTTAAAATTTTAGATATATTAAATTTAGGAGTGTTTCATTTTGTAATTTTCATTACTTAAAATAATATAAATTTCATTATCAAAATTAAATGGTACCAAAACTCCATATATTCATATCTGGGATGTAGTTGATATGATACATTTCCTTAAATTAAGTAAACTGGTGTGTGGGGGATATCCCCCAACTCTCCGGGTCTCCCATCCTTCTCCACGTGCAAGGGTTCCTTCACATCGTCGTCTCTTCCTCCATCCTATCTCCCCCTCACTGTGAGAGGATTTCTGTATCATTATTTTCGTACTCTCATTCCCCTCCCCTTATTTTCCTCCAAGTTCATGTTCATATACTTCCTTGGCTCCTTCATTCCTATATTTTTAGGGATACTGAGATTCATTACTGCTTATAGGTCCTAGTCTGCCTCCACTATCACTCTTATTGTTGGAACCATCATGAATAAACCACAACTTTGTTTTACTCGATGAAAATCCAATGATTTTGGATTCTATCTGTGGTGGAATCTGGATAATAATTTTTCACTTTTTTTTTCATACTTCGGTGTATTTATTTCATTCATCATTTTGTTTTTGTGGGACTTTTTTCAACTATCCACTTCACTTCCTGGTTTCATTTTTTTCCTGGTTTTGGCTCGTTATCACCATTGTCTAGATTAATATCTACACTGGATTTCGGATCTATTTCATTATGTCATATATTATCTGAATAAAATAGATTTCATGGGGGGTTTTTGATATGTTGGATGACCGATCACCGATGTTTCAAGTGACCGACCCTCAATTCTAATCATTTCATTGTTTTTTCTTTCAGGTTTTTACTTTTATGATTTTGATTTCCGTTATTTTTGGTGGTGAGGTTATTGTTTATCCACATTTCATCGAGTTTTGTTTGGGTTATTTTTTTTCATCTACTATGAATTATATTTTGATTGGTGATTATGTTTCATCTCATTGAGAATAGTGTTTTATGTTTTTTTGTTCGGTTCATAATGGATGGTTTCATTTTTTCTATTATTGTAGTCTTTGGAGACATTATTGATGTTGGATGGATAGTATTTACAATGTTGTACTATATTATGTTGTCTTTTCATGGGTATTTTGGATTATGGTCTGTTATTAACATCGATGATCTTGTGTTGACTAAGCATTCAATCTCACTGGAGTTTTGTGTGCACCTTTTATGACTCTGTTGATGTGATTCTGAGGGTTTTTATAGTTTGTAGTGACTGTGTGATGGGAATTATGGCGAATAGACTGAGGTTTTGATGTTAATAGTTGGCTCGATGGATCTAATCTCTAGTGTGTGGTGGTTATATTTTTTCATTTTGAATTTTTAATTTTTAATCTGGGTTGATGGGTGTGTCAATGTAATCAGTTATTGGGTTCATTCATTCAATGTGAAAGCTATGTGGGTTCCCAATATACCCCTTAAAGTGTTTTATTCTGAAAATACCAAAAAGTATAATTTTTGAGGTGAATTAAGTGTATGTTTTGAGTTGATTTTCTGACCATATCTCAGGGTTTTAACCATATTTTACTTTTTTTTACGCTTATTGAAGTGAAAAATATTTACCAAGGTTAAAATTCATAATGACAAAAAAAGTGACATATTTACCAAATTTGAAACTCCTAGTTCAAAATTTAGAATAAATGTTTTATATTTAAATCTATATAATATGAATAAATAAATTTCAATATAAAATCATAAAACACCTTGAAAAAAGGACTCCAGAAAAATGAGTTCTTATGCATAAAAATTAACTAATAAAAAAACATTAATAATTATGATTAAAATGGAATTAAATTGAATAATCGAAATAAAAGGTATCATATATGTCTTTAATATAGAATTCAAAATATAATGGGAAATTTAAATAATTTTATTTTATCCAAATAAATGACACTATTTGAAAAATACGTATTTTTTACTATTTTATAAAAAAATAATCATTTCAAAATAAATAAAAAAACTTCAACCTATGCTAATATTGATATGATGATTTGAAAATTAAAGTTCATTTTTTCAAATAAATTTTCTAAAACTATAATTAATTAATTTTATTATTTTTCTTATAAAAATAAATAAAACCCATTTTTTAGGAAAAACGTTTTTTCTAAAAATACAATGGATTTACTGAAAATTGAGTACTTATTTATCATTATATTTTCTTTATCTTAATCATTTTAAGAATTTTTTTCAATTTTTTTTATTTTTATTCACTCCACCAATTTAACATCATGGTTAAAATTTTATACTTTATTATGGTTCATTTAGAAATGAGGTTGTATATATCACAGGCTATCAAAGAAATTGTGTTTATTTAAAGAGAAATATATCATAAAATATCAGGGACTTACATTCTACCCACCTTAAAATGATTATTTCCATTTACATTTCATCAGTCTGATATAAAAAATTTGATATCTATGTTTCATCACTTCCTTAGTTTCCCATGTAGATTATTCAAATTTAAAATTATTTTGATAACATTAACCAGAAGAGTAGTGATGTTTTTTAGAACATTATATCTATTTTTTAGATTTATACATATTGTTAATAGTAGTAAATATCATCCTCCAATGGTACAACCTCTATGTTTAGTAAATTTGTTTTATTAAGTATGTACTTCCTCAAGATAGATACACAGGATGCATCATGAGCTTGAAAATGTTCAGTAGAAACACCAAGTGACAAGATACCATCCCTAATTGATAAAGAATCTTAAATGGAAAAACATTCCTAAGGATCATCTTTCCCTCTTTTTTTGAATCTCATATCAATCTTCCATAGATAAATTTGATGGAATACATTCTCACCAACATCATGTTCTATATTTCTGCAACAATTTTAAGCATATGCTTTCAATCAACTCTATGATATTTAGATTTGTTATTGATTGGAAATTAATCTCTCTATAATTTACTCACCTATTTTAGTACCTAATATATTTCTTTCTTTTAATTTATCTTATCACATTGGATTTCTACACTTCATTACACAGAGGACATCATAAGGATTTATGAGTGAATGTTGTTGTGGTAAGAAAAATCAACAACAGAAATTTGTTGATCTCAAATAAATTTTAAATCCATAGAAAATGATCACAACATATCCTCTAAGGATTGAGTAGTTATCCAAAATTGAACATCTGTCTAAGGCTGATAAGAAGTATTGAAACTCAGCTTTGTGTCACGAGCCTACTAATGTGATCACCATAACATTGAGGTAAACTAAGGATCCAGTTTAGATACAATATATAGTGGTACTCCATGAAACCATAAAACGTTTTTAATGTAACTCTATCAATATGATCTAGAGAGATATAATATCTTATAGAAATTATGTGTGTTGACTTTGTAAGGTGGTTAACTACAACACAAATAGAATTATGGACTATAGAAATTTTGGGGAGTCATATAGGAAATTATACAATTATTTTTTCACATTTCCATTTTGTTATGGGTAATGATAGAAACATCACCATATAATCTTATCTCTAAGTATTTACTTATAGATATACAAATCACTAATATACAATCTTTGAAATATATCAAATAAATTCTGCCACTAGAAATACACTTTCACATCTTAATACATCATCTTAATTATTGGATGAATTGATAATTATAATGTTTGATATTCATACAACAAATCCTTAAAATATAGTATGATCTAGATACATATAGGTTTGATATACCTTATTATTCTATCCTAGTCCGTTTTAAACTCCAGAACATTTATTATATTCAATTACAATTCTATATCTTTCTTTTGAGCCTCTTTAATCATCACTTGGATAGATGTTTTAACACCCATATGGGAAAGATATTATTTCCCTATTCCTTCATAATTTACATTTCTATCATTTTGCAATCTAGAAATATTGGTTGATTTTTGATCATCATCATAGATAATCTACCATGATTCATTAATCTCAGAAAATTGACCATCTTGTTTTCATTATAATGGTGGCTATGTATTTAGAAGTAATAATATTTAAACTACTCCATCTATCTTCTCTAGAGAATAATCAACTATTTCTTATTTAATATATAAATTGAAATTTTATGACTGGTGTTTATGTCAAATATTTATATTTAAATAATATTCATTCACATCATCAATGAAAAATTTACCACAACTAAATCATAATCATGAGTTGGATCATTTTTATCATGATCCATTAACTTCAATGAGGCATAATCTATAACCATTTAATTTTTAATGAGTATGCATCCTATACCCTTCTTTGATGATTCACTTTAGATCACAAATTCCTAATCTAAATTATGGTAGTGTAAGGACACGTACACCGACTAAACTTCCCATTATTTCGTTCAAATTTTCACCACATTTATATTCCTTGAAGAGTTTTGCTTTATTCTTAGTTAACATAGGGATGTTATTATAAATCCATGATAAATTATCTATAAATAATAAATAATATTGATCTAAACTAAAAAAAACTATGCATCTCAGTCATAATGGTTTTTCTGGTCCAACACTCAATATCTTCTATCATTATTGGGTTCATGGTTATTTATTTACATGATATTATACGACCCAAAATGAAACTTCTTATATCAATAATTCTATTTTGGTAAATTTTTCATATATATTTGTCTAATGTTCCTGATTACAATACTCAAGTGATCTTCATGATATTTCATTATATTTAAATATATAAGAATATTGTTTATAACTAATACCACAAATTTATCAATGTAATATATAAAAAACTATTCATTAAATAAATGAATATAGATAGGTACATAGAAACACCCAATTGAGTAATTATAAATTCATAGAGTTTATACCTCATATGATGGGTTTTATTGGATATGTATTCACTTTTTACCCTTAAGAAATAGATACCCTTTCTTTTCATACATTAACATTAAATAACTTTTTTGGAATACTTAAAACATTGTACAAATAGACTCCCAAATACAATACTAGTGTTGTTCGTTTGGAAACATGGAAGCATAAAAACATGTACATGAGTGATCTACATCATATCACACTTGGTTCTACAATATTGGTATCCTTCTTTTACATATCATACATAAAATATATCCTCATAACCTGGGGAAGATAATATAAAAAGGGGTGTGATCGGATGCCTAGTAAGGGTAAATAAGGGAGATATGTAAGCATTAACATGATCCTTAGGGTATGAGATTGTGATCATAATATTATATGATCATACCCTACATTTCAAAGATCATAAACATGAGTCATGGAAAAAATATTATCATTTCATAAGTCTTGAATCATAATGGATACAAGAGCATGATCCATGAATTAATAAGGCATGGAACCATTTGAATACATATATATATAGAAAATACTTTTTCAGGGATACCTACTAAGACATTAATAACATGTTAGTCTTCAGTTAATAACTCATGTACCTACTTAAGGCTTGGGAATTCCTCCCATTTATCCGCTTGTTTTGGGCTTCAGATGCCCTCTCGTGTGCACTCTTATTTCAGGCTTAGGATTCACTTCTATTTACCCTCTTGTTTGAGGATAAATATTCCCCCATGTTTCAGGGTCAGTATTCCCACTCATGTTCCCTCTTGTTTTTCTCATAGTATTCCCTACCATGTACCCTCTTGAGCTCAAAAAACATATATCATTACCCTGTTCATTGGAGTGAGATATGGGTCACACCCATCACATAGTAAAATCACACATGCATGTGCCATAATATAATAAGACTTGATTAATATCTTGACCCAAAATATATATATATTTCCTAAACATCATATCATAACCCATGGACTGAAATGGGTATCGTAAACATTTAATCATATCATAATCTAATAAAACTATATAGGATTAATAATCATTTCATCAAATAATAACTTGTGGAATGAAGTAGGTTTCATAAGAATTTATCATAGAATAACCCATTGAAGATAAATAGGTTTCATAATCCTATAACATGTGGCACGATAATAGGTTTCATAAACATATAACCCATGTAATGAAAATAGTTTTTCATAAACAGCTTGCCATCAAAACATAAACAATTAATAAAAAAAATATGAATGGAATCCTTTGGATAATTTCCATGAAAGTCAAGAGTATCACTAATGGATGTAATCATAGAATGAAAATAATTTGGAAAGATCCTATTGAAAACTTTTCTTTAGAAAAACAATCATTCTTTATTAAATAATTATTTTAAAACATAAATCCTTTTGTAAACTAGTTTCATTGAAAATATGTTGAAAACATAGAAATAATTCCTAAAATATTTTTGAAAACCTTTTCCCTTGAAAACATAAAAAATATTCTTGAAAAAAATTAGAAAACATTTTTCTTTAAAAATTCATTGAAAAATTAAAATTGAAGTTTCAAAAAAATTGAAATAATTTAATCTTAAAAACCGTTTGAAAACATATAAAGTATGTATTAAAAATCATTTAAATCAATTTTTAAACATAGAACCTTTTTTGAAAACGTTTTTAATTGAAACCCAATTTAAAAGAATGAATTTATAGAATATTAAGAAAAATTGTATTTAAAAAAATTGTAATCTGGTAAAGGAATCTTTAATGGAATAACCCTCATGACGATTAGTAAATAAATAT
Organism: Viscum album; assembly: GCA_963277665.1. Classification (NCBI taxonomy): domain Eukaryota; kingdom Viridiplantae; phylum Streptophyta; class Magnoliopsida; order Santalales; family Viscaceae; genus Viscum; species Viscum album. Next base: position 612,987,844 of record OY728119.1, on the reverse strand, counting down.
ATATCGAACATTCTTTTTTCATCATAAAAAGTTTTGAAAAGATCGATGATCGAAAAATATATATGAATATTACTTTTTAAAAACAGTTTTGTTTGAAAGATAAAACATGGTTAAAAATTCTCTTAATGATCATAGGATAATACTAGAAAATTTTTGGAAACCACTTAGAAAACATGGTTTTGAAGGGACACATATTTACGACCGAATAGAGAGGTAAAGTCGGAAATTATTAAAAAAAACATCATTGATCATATTATGTACCAAAGAGTGTAAAAATGCTAACATTACTTGAAAATAACATGAATAACTATAGGGTATGAATCCTCATGAGATTTATTGGGATATGGATTATAATTTTCCATTAATGGGAGGATAATCATAAACAATATCGATAAACAATGAGATTATAGCTATAAACTATTACCAATTTGGTAAAATTAAATCATAAAAAAATAAAAATAATAACATTACATGAATAAGTAAATACAATGATATGATTTAGATTCATGATATATCATTTAAAAGGCAGTATATACACCTCATGTAATAATATAGATGCATAACAGGGCATGTCTCAAAAAATATAAATAGAGACAAAATAACATTACCAGTTTGGTAACTTTTGAAACATAGACCCCATGAAAGAAAGATCATAAAATGTTCATGTAAATACCCATAAATTTATTTATAAGAATCATATAATACATCAATGGGTATTATACAAACCAGAAAAGTGAAATGATTGGTGAATAATGCAAGAATCTCATGATAATAAAAAGTGGGACGAAATTACCTTACCTTACATCTTAACTCTCATCATACAGGAAAAAATCTCTTATATAATAAATATAAATTTATTATAAAACATTTAAAAATGATATTTCTATATATAATAAAAAATATGGTTGGATTATGGAATTATATTAGCCTCTTGTTAACAATTCGATGTTACGGTTTCCCTTCCAGTAATCCATGCTTTGTTCATCGTAAATGTTTTGACTTATTATTCTTTATCATCTTACTTTGTCATGATATATTTACTTCTAGAATTTAGAACATTATATAAATATAATATAAAATAAGTATATATTTATTTATAATAATCTATAAAATATATAAATATGAAATGGAATCCTACGTTTATTTAGACGATAGATTGTATGTATGCATAAACGTTGTTTCTATTTTGTGGCTGTATTGAAAGAAAGTAAGTAGATGAAATTTAGTTTTATCAGTTTATAATATAATTAAAGTATCGTTTTTATGTCGTATATATTATATGATTTCACTAAAACCATCTTTAACACTTTCTATGAAATGTATGAACGAATCACATTGCTTTGAGTATACAGTAGTCCACACATCAAAAAACGATGTTATTGTATTTATACAAGATGGAAAGTGTTAAGGTGTGTGTTATAAAATAGATTGAAAAGTATAAATACATAATATATATAATATATATCACATATAATCAACTTTTACATCATAATTATCACCCATGGAATGTTGTAATGTAAAAAAATGAACAATCATCGTTTTGTGAGGCAATAGTTCTCCATGCACATAAACAGTATATTCATTACAAATTAGAGAGAAGTGTGTGTAAGTGTAGGTAGAAAAAATAAAATAAAAACATATTAGTATATTTAGGGTACTATGTTTTTATACTCCTAGAATAAGAAGAGTTTAGGGGTGGAGAATGGAAATAAAACTAACAATCTTGTGGAAAGATGTTACCTCTTCTTTGGGTAACTCCTTTTTGTTTGCACCAAAGGGATTCCTTGGATACATTTATGACTAGTGGAAGGTATATAGGATTAGGGGATTAATTTTCATGAACTATTTGGGATCATCTGGGTCGATCCAAAGAAAAATTAGAGTTGTGGGGATGTGGGAGCAGATCAGATCGTTTTTTAGTGGAGGAGTAGTGGCACTATAATAAATTTTGAAAATGGAAATACACCCACATTTTTTCCATTTAATGTTGCTCAAATAATTGAAACAATTCTATAAAATGTAGTATACAGTCGAAATATATATAGAAAATTAATTTTGGAAAACATTCTAGGTAATACAGTTCCTTGGGTTTAGGATTTAGTCTCTTGTTAAGCTTATTTTCACTTTAGTCATTGTAATTAATTTTATGTACGATCACTAATATTTTTTATCAAAAAAAATATAAACTTATTAAAAATTATAAATTATTAGGATTCCAAATATGGAATTAATTTTTCCAAATTTCAATCACAAAAGTATTAGAAATTAATATAAATTTAATCCCGTATAAGAGATGACAATACATGTTTCTTAAGAGAAAACGTTTAAAACATTTCTATGCTTTTTATATTCAATTTCAATGTCAAATTGATTAAAATTACAAAAATTGAATTAATTGGTAAAAAATTGAAATTATTTTATTTTAAAAAAATTGAAATATAATTTAAAACTTTAAATAAATTAAACAAAAATACAATTTGGAATTAAAATTTAGTATTTTTCAGTATTCATTAAAAAATGAAACATCACAGAAACTACAAAAAATTTAGCCTAAGATAATTTTTATGAGTTTATTTAAAATATGAAGATCATTTTTAGATATATGTTTTATAAAAGTTCCAAAATTTTGATTTAAAGTAGGTTCTCCATTAAAAGTAGGTAAAAGTACCTTTATAAAAAAATTTATTTTTACGCAAAATTTTGGGTTTGTTCTTATCTAATGATTATCAAATATATTAGATGAATATCATAAAATATTTTATTTTGTATATAATATATATATTTCAATAATATAATTCTATAATTTTAATTAATTTAATTTATTTGGATAAATAGCTTTGTGTGTATAAAAGTATTTTTCTATAAAAATATTTCTTTTATATTAAATTGGTTCTTATATCTATTTCTAATTAATTTGATTCCAATGGATTATTTTTTTCACTGTGTAAAGAAAACAATTTAATATGTTATTTATTACTATTAATAACTACTAATTTGATGGTTAGGTTATATCTTATTATATAAAATAATAATAATTTTTTAATATATTATTTTTCTATAAAACACAGTAATACATGTAATAATTTTTTTTGATAAAAATCATTATTGTGTGTGATTCATGATAACTCGGTATCATGTGGGTTAAATTATATATAAAAATATTTAATATATTTAAAATAGTAAATAAATTATAAATTCTAATGATATTATATTTCCTTAGGCACTTGGTGTTTTGTGTAGCGCATGTTTAACTTTGTATGGTGTCTAATGCATTCCAAACATATTGATTTCATATAAAAAACTAGATTTGGGGTCTAGTGAGATGAAAAACATCAACAAAATATTTGAAAAAAAATTCAAAAAATCCCAGGGTGCAAAATTATACCCCCCTTAAAAATAATTTCACCCTCAAAATTATTCTGGGTTATTAAAAGATTAATACTTGAAATTTCTTTTCTTAGAATCCCACATCATAAAAATAAATGCTAAAACATCCCTTAAAAGGGTTCGAACCATAAAAATTACCCAAATTAACATAAAAATTGCTTCCCATAAAGGATAAAATATGTGAGAAATGAAAACATGTACATAGAAGAGAAATATAACAGTCAAGCTCTGATGAAGAGTGATAGAGAACATTTATAAGTAGAAGTGGTTGATCACATAACTATAAATCTGAGATGATCAAAGGGAACATTTGATTCAACAGAAATTATGATACTAGGATAAATCCTTTTTAAATATCCTTTTACTTGAGTTGAGGAATTCTAGTACTATCTATCAACTTAAGGAAATATACGTACATGGTTTAATTTTTATCATAAGAAAAATCTCACCCTTTAATTTTTCCTTTCTTGATTTCATCCCTCACTTCATAAAGGGAATGTGAAATTTCCATTCCTAAAGCATTAGCATATCATCAGATCCATGATACTCCATCCAATTTATCTTTAGTTACCATCAATACAAGGTAGTTTTAATAGGCTATCCAATATCCATAAATCATCATATGGTGACATATCACTTTAATCATACTGACTTCACCAATAGTTTATGTTAAACATTTCACAAATTTTTAACCTTATAACCATTCAGAATGATGAAAATTATAAGCTTTAGAAACAAATTAATGAAATCATCTTTACATTGATCCTCATATATGTCATAAATAAAACTTAATTTTCACATTCCAAACAGGTTAATAACCTTAATGTATATTCCCTTAAAATATAGTAATAACCAGAATTACTATGAACCCCTTTGGAAAACATACATGGTTCCTTATTCCGATGATTACTAGATACATTATTTAAATCCGAGATGTTGTAAAAATCATCCTTGATGACATAGAAAACATTTTCAATAATCAATTCCAAGGTAATGTACACCATCTAATTTACTTATTGATAACCAACATATCTTTATCCAAACATCATTATATCAATGTTAAGATTTAATTAAGGGTTACCTATCGATAATTAAAATATCTCCTATACCTAAAATCTTATTTCTATGTATTCATCACCATTAAACAGGTTATTTTCAATCCTTAATGAAAAAATATACTAAAAATACTTATATATTTCACGATTCATTTTAACATAATATTTGAATTGAAAAACATAAATACTTTATTCATCCAAAATTATTCTTAAACCATTACGTAGGCTTCATTAACATAATATTTAATACCTCCTCCCTAAAATACAACATATGAATCATGCATTAAGGTTCCTCAACCATAATCTATTCATGATTTTTATGTTTAATATAAATAAAACATGAAGAACATCACATACCTTTCACAAATAAATTTTCTATTTCCTTATCTATAGATGTATAAAAAATAATCGTACCACTTTCCTAATTCTTTTTAAAAGATTTCCACATGGGAAATAAATTTGAATAAAGCCCATATATTCGACATTTAAAATTTTTAATGTTAACCATCTTCCTTATAGTTTGCACCAATGACTATAACTAGAAATAACTGGGATGGAGACTCATATCGTAGAAGAAAACTACATAATCAGAAAAAATTACTTATGGGATGTCTAAATAATGATACATAATTTTTAATTGATGACCCCTTAGGTTAATAATGACACATAATTTTCAGGCATGGGATTCTCTCATGTCTACCCCCTTGTTTTGGGATTGGGATTCCCTCTGATGTACCCTCTTGTCTCAGGCTTAGGATTCCCTCTTATGTACCCTATTTCTTCAGGATTAAGATTTCCTCTTGTCTAATTCTTGGGATTACCACTTGTGTACCCTTTTTTTGTGCTTAGGATTACCTCACATTTATCCTCTTGAGAATTTAAAAACATTTATCATTAAATAATGTATTGCAGGGAGATATAGGTCTCACTTTTCACATAATAAAATCATACATACATGTGATACAAGAAAATAAAACTGGAATCATATCATGACCCATAAAAGGAGATGGGTTTCATAAACATCATATCATAACCCATGAAATAAAATGGGTATCCTAAACATTTAATCATAATATAGCCTATGGAAAATACAAAGGTTTCATAATCATTTCATAATTGAATAATTCATGTGTGGAAGTTAATTTCATAATATTTTATGATGGTATAACCCATTTAATATAAATAGGTTTCATAATCATATAACATGTGGTAGAACATTTTTCATAAAAATATAACCCCTAAAAGAGAAATGGGTTTTTATAAACAATATTACATGAAAATATAAACCCTTTAAATAATTAATATTAGTGGAATCATTTGGATCATTTCTAAGAAAGGAATTATAAACACTAATGGATGTTATATTAGATGGAAAATAATTTGGAAATATAATTTTAAAAACATTTCTTTAGGAAAAAATATTTTTCAAGAAAAAAATTATTTTCAAACATAATGACTTTTGAAAACCATTTTGCCTAAAAAAATTGAAAACATAGAAAAAATGACTGAAATAATTTTAAAAATCGTTTCCCTTAAAAACAAAAAAAATAATCGTTCAAATTTTTTGAAAACCATTCCTTTGAAAATGCATAAAAAACTTATAAAATAATCTTGAAAGTCATTTAAATCCTTTTCTTTTAAAACAGCCATTTTAAAACATATAAATTATGTCTTGAAAATAAATTAAAACAATTTTTAAACACAATACATTTTATAAAATATTTTTCATGGAAAACCACATTAGAACAATGAATTTATATAATATTAGGAACAATATTCTTTAGAAAAATTTTTAATCATGTAAATAAGTATCAAGGGAATAATAATCATGATGGTGGGTAAATACGTACACACCGAACATTCATTTTTCACTGTAAAAAGTTTAGAAAAGTTCCTCGACCAGAAAATGATAAGATGAATCCTTTTTAAAAATATTTTATTTAAAAGAAAAATCATGGTAAAAATATATTTTAAATATCATTGGAGAATACTATTTTATTTTTTGATACCTTCTTGAAGACATGGTTTTTAAGGGAATCATATTTCTGACCAAAGAGAGAGGTAAATTCAGAATTTCTTAAAAGAAGACATTATTGATAATATAATTTTTCAAAGGGTTGAAAAATTGTACCATTATATAGATATAACATGATAATATATAGGTTACGACATATCATGATATTTGTTTAAATATGGATCATAATATTTCATAAATCGGAGAATAATCATAAACAATCCCGATAACCTGTGATATTGTTGATATAATTCGTAACCAATTTGGTAACATTGAATAATTAAAATATGGAAATAATACCATTAAATGAAACTTTAAATATCATTAAAATTATTATATTCATGATATGACATATTGAAACAAATATATACACATTGTGGAAAAAAAACTAGGAGCGTAACATGGAATGTGTTTCAATAAATGAAAATTGAGACAAAATCACTTTACGCATTTGGTAACTTTTGAAAAATAGAACCCATTAAAGAAATATCATAAAATGGATATGTAAATGACAATAAATTGAAGTTTAATAATAATAGAATACATACATGGGATGAAAAAATACCACATGAAATAAATTAGTGGTAAATAAGGTATGAATATCATGAAAATAAAAAGTGGGATGAAATTTTCATACATTATGTCTTGACTCTCATTATACTCATACAAACCACATTTATAATAAATTTAAGTTTATTATAAATATTCTATAGAATCATATTATTATATTCAATACCATAAATATTATTTTATGACTTTATATTACTATCTTGTTAAAAAATATATGTTAAGGTTTCACAATGGGTAATATTCAATTTGTTCTTCATACATGTTTTGACTTATTATTCTTGCTCATATTACTTAGATCATGATTAAATTATATACATAATGTAACAAATATATATAAATATCATATATATTCATTATATAATTATTTATAATAATTTATAAAATATATAAATATGAAATGGAATACGCCGTTTAGGGAGATGGTAGGTTGTATGTACACATGAATATTGTTTCTTTTTTGTTGTCATTTTGAAAAAAATAATTAAATTAAATGTATGTATATATGAATATAATATAATTAAATTACTATTATTATGTTTTATATATCTAATATTTTCACTAAATCCATCCTTAACACATTCCATGTAAAGCATGAATAAATCACATCACTTTGAGGAGGCGGTAGTCCACATAATCACGAATGATGTTATCATATTTCCACTAGATAAAAAATATAAAAGTATGTGTTATAAACGAATTAAATTAGAATAAATATATAATAAATATATTATATATCATATATAAATAGTTTGTACATAAAAAGTCTCATCCATGAATGATGGTAAAGGAAAATGAATAATCATCATTTCGTGAGGTGGTTGTTCGTCGTTCACATGAACTGTAGGTTTGTTGCCTATTATATAGATGTGAGTGTGATTTTATGTCGAAACCATATAAAAATAAAATCTTAATATATTTAGGTTATTTTTAGTATAATCATGTAATAATTATATTTTTGTGGGTGTACAATGGAACTAAAACTAAAGATCTTGAGGAAAGATGTTAGATCTTCTTTGAGTAAATATTTTTGGTTTCCCCCAAAAGGGATTCCTTGGATAGCTTCATAATATGGGTAGGCTTCAAGGATTATGGTAGGTATGATTAAGAGCTATTTTGGTAAAAATATTTTGAACAAAAGTTTCTTTTGAGGTGTTAGTAAGTGGGAGTAGAGGAGGATTTTTTATAGTGGAGGAGTGGTAATCTAGTAAATTTTCAAAAAAGAAATTTCATCCACATTTTATGTTTAATGTTGAGATTATTGTTATGTTTAATTTCACTTTGATGATTATAATTAATTTTAAATACATTCCATATTTTTTTGGAAAAGAACTAAGTTGAACATATTATAAAATATAAATTATAATTATAAAAAATATGGAATCTATTTTTAAAAATTATAATAACATATGTGGTATTAATAAATTTAAATTTAATCCTGTGAATCGGATGATAATGTTGGTTTTTAAAGTAAAAACATTCAAATTTCTGCTAAGTTTTGATATTCAATTTCAATGTGAAATTTAATTAAATGAACTAATTTTGATTATTTGATAAATATTTTATATAATTTGACTTTAAAACCAAATTAAAATATAATTTCACACTATAAATCAATTAGATGAAAAAATATTTTTGAATTAAAATTCATTATTTTTCACAATTTAATAAAATATGAAAACTCATAGAAAAATACCACATATCACCCATAATTTTTTTATTTTTTTATTTTAAATATGATGTTTATTTTGACATATAATATTTATAAAATTTCTAAAAATTTTATTTAAAATAGGTTCTCTGTTAAAAGGCCTCAAAAGTGCCTTTACAAATTTATTCGAAATATTGGGTTTATTAGTATCTTATGCATATCAAATCTATTTGATGAAAATAAAAAATATTTTATTGAATATATAACATATATATTAAATTTACATAATTCTAAAATTCTAATTAATTTAATTGATTAGTATAAAATAGCTTTGTGAGTATAAAAATTATTTTCAATAAAAATATTTCCTTTCTGTTCAATTAGTTCTTATGTTACTTTTTTATTAATTAGTAACCAATGAATACATTTTATATTTTATTATAAATAATGTATTTTCATAATTTATATAATAATATTTATAAACACCACTTTAATGGCTAGAATATATATTATTATATCAAATAATAATATTTTAGTAATATATTTTTGTCAGTAAAACTCAGAAATGAGTGTGACACAAGTCATTGAAGAAACTCATTATTGAGTGTGACACATAATAACATGGTATCAAGTGAATTGAAATATATATATATATATATTATATAATCAAAATAAAATAGTTAATATATTTTAATGTCTTGGGATATTATATTCCCATGTGTGCTTGGTGTTGGGTGTAGCACAACCTTAACTTGGTTTTTCATTTAACGCAATCCAAATATAGAGAATTAATATAAAAAATATAGATTTAGTGTTGTGTGAAATGAAAATTTTCGAGACAATATTGAAAAAAATCAAAAATTCTTAGGGTGTTACATAACTGATAGTATCTAGATTGAAGATCAATATTGGAAAAAGTTTTTAATTAATTTAATTGATCTGAAAATCACTAATAATAAAAAGGTGATACTTATTATTTATTTTGAAATAGAAAAAGTGCACCTGATGGTGACACAATTGGATAAATTAATACATTTTCAATTTTATCTTGTAGTTTCATTTTCAGTTCCTACAACACAATCAGGGACATTATATATGGATTCATTGAAAAATGTGTAATTCCTGCCATGATTTCTATTGAAATCTCAACTGCACCATAAGAGGAAACACTATAAAAATCTTCTGTAAATACATCAACAAAATCCCCCTAAAAAGGAATATATTTTATGTTAATTTCATACCAAACTATATGAGATAAAAATCCCCATTGAATATGAATTAGGACCCATATAATGGATTTAGTTTCCATCAAAACCTCATATTTATAACCACATGGATAAATGATCATATGTCAGTTTGAAATATCAAATGTGAATTACCTACCTTGTAAATTTATATGATATTTCTATAATTAAAGTCAATACATGCCTATTATAACATAAATGTTAAAAATAGGGACAATAATGAGATTTGTATGAAGCATATTCCCAAAAACTTTTATTGAAGAGGAGTTATAAAATTTAGAAATGATCATTGGAAGATTCTGACATTTCACTCAAAATTAATAATATAATCATTGAGGATATAAATTAACATTTATAGATACTTTTCATGATACAATGAAATTAACATATATATATATATAATCAGAAATTATATTTCAATATTTGAGTGTAACTATAACAACAAAAATATTATAATTCTTTTTCAATGCCTTTCTAAAATAAATATTGATTGTATTACAATATGGAATCTATTATTTGAGTAATAAATAAAGAAAACAATTCATAATATGTCTAAATTATAACCCCTTTTTTCAAATATGCATCCTTTGGTTTAACCAAGGTTATTCAAGGTCATCGTCTATTCAAATAAATCCTAAAGGTTCATAAGGAAAATATGAATTTACACGAGCACATCCACTAGGAGTTCCAAAACATTTTTTAGTAAGGTAACACTCACCATGCACCAAAATGATGGTTTAGATATACTAGACCAACTCTTTTTTGGGTTATTATCACTAAATGCATCTTTTCCAAAACAACATCCATTTGTTTTACCCAGACTGGGATATTTTCCTTGGTAAACCACACTCCATTATTTAAAATTATATAAGATGTTCTCTTATAAATAGAGTTCTACTGAGGGTTATCACAAAAAGATTCTCATCCATGTTTCCAAAAGTAACTAATTCTTGCTCTGATACCACCTATAGAGACCAATACTTTTCAAACATCAATATTATATCGTATTAGATGAATATTCATTATAGAACATTGTGATCCATGCCAAAACCATAAAATTTTAGTGTGTTTAAAATAATTTAAACATAAATAATTAGTTCATAAAATATATAAACCATCCCCATTAGTTCACCATTAAAATCACACTACTTACAAACTCATACATAAAAATCATATTTATATTATAGGAAAAAGAAGACATCATAAATGGTTAGCTCAGATACTCAGTAAGGGTAAATAATTGAGATATCAATGATCATTTAAACATAACATGAGAATAATGAGGTTGAGAACATGATCATAACCTTTTAAAATCATACACATCAACTCATATATTATAAACATGATTCATGGATGAAATCATGGAAGTTCATAGGAAACAAAATAAAAATGGTCTAAAGAATATGATACATGAGAACATAAAATTAGCATAAGATAAAATCATAAAAGAGTTTCATAAAGTGTGGAATAATAATTATCACATTATTATTCTGTCATAATTATTCACCAAGAAATTCATAACATATTAGGCTTGAGATAATTTCCCAAGTCCCTAATTTGAGCTTGCGATAACCCCCAATTTACTCATTCTCTGGTTTGGAATAACATACCATGTATCCACTTTTTGGATTGGGATAACCTGTTGTGTAAAATATGAGATAATATAATATTAATCATTACCCGATTCATTAGACGGATATATAATTTTATGCCCAGAAATAATATAATCATAAATCCACTAGCATATAGGCCACTATATCATAAAAACATTCATCCTAACTTAACCATGGGAAGGAAACAGGTTTCATCAATATTTTAAAATCAAAACCATAAAAAATAAATAGATATAATAAATATGGTATAATTATATCATATCTCTAGTAAATATTCTTTAACGTCAATTTATGTTATCATAGATGAATATTCTCTTAAAATATCACTATAATATTTGTTTCAGTAAAATACCCTTTTAATTATTAAATGTTATATTAAAATTTAAAAAATTCATAGATATTAAGAAATAATTATCATATTGAAAGATACAAAGAAACCATTAAAGGAATATTTAATGAATATAGTGAGCATGATTGTGGGAAATTATATTTCTATCATGTATATTAAAAAATATTTTCCTTCCATATTTGTTGTAAAAAAAGGAAAAAGTACTACATTTAGAAAATGACATGAAGAGTCATTTAATTTTTATAACAAAAGAAAATAATGGTGAAAATGTATTTAAAAATAATTTAATAATATAAAAACATAATTTGATTTTTTTATAAAACATGGATATCGATGGAAAATGATTTTTGATCAAAGTGAGTAATAAAGTCATTTTTTCTGTAAAAAATTTATTTTGGTCTCCTGAGTACATAAAGTGAAGATAATGATTTGAAAATATGTATTCTTGTGAAATAAAAAATATGAGAATAAAATTATATGAATTTATCAAGAAATGACCATATAATTTTCTTCAACATAAAGCCATAGATAAACAATCATGACTAAATTGATAATGAATCATAAATCTCATTACATGAGTTTGACATGGCTCGAAAACTCTCTAAACTCCAATATAATAATTTTATTATTATTATAGTTCAATATTGAAACCATTTAAATACTTATAATATTATATATTCCCCACTTATATGTTTTTAATAAAAATTTATTAATAATTCATTATTATAATAGTTAGTTTTGATTGTTAACTGTTTTGTTTATTCATGAGAATTTGGGATCAGAAATTCCGATCTCTATAAATTGATCTGAGTTCCATCATCTATATAATTTTAATTAAGAAATAAATTTTATATATATTCATTTTATATATGCTTATAGTCAAATATAAATTATAGAGATAGAAAAAGGAATAACACAATTCATAGAGACGCTAGGTCGTACGTATGCATGATTGATGTTTTCATTTTTTATGGATGCAAAGAAAGAAAGGTAAATAATAATTCAAATTTTTTGAATAATTATTATATAATATATATCATATATATTTATTAAATTAATCATTATTACCATATATGTATATCAAAAATGAATAATGAATCCCATCACTTTATGAAGGTGGTGGTCCACACAATCACACAAGAAACAGTATTATTTTCTAATGGATGGGAAGATAAGAAGTCAAAAATGATATTAAAATTAAAAAAAATTCATTATATATATATAATATTAAATTTAATCCCATCTTATTAATAATCTGTTATTGATGTTGATGTAAAATGAATTGTATATCCATTTAGAGGTGGTAGTCCACACAAACACATGAGTGATACATTCACATCCCATTTTATGGAAAAGAGGCAGGATAATTGTATATAAATAATAATAATAATAAAATTTCAGTATATAAATGATATTTAATTTATTATATAATGATGATTACCTCTAATTTAGATGAGGTAGAAAATAAATAAGTTTAAATAGGTCTAGTAGGATGATTTTATCTTATTCGATATTCCTATTTAGATTCTTTGTTAAGGGCACTTGGAATGGTATTTAAAGAAGGAAAATCCTATAATTTATGTATAGTTGTTTTTATAATGGAATTTTACATGGGTTGGTTGTGATAGGTAATTAAAAGTGGGATAAAGAAAATTTATTTGGGGTTTCCTTTTATAAGGAATGGAAAGGATAAACTTGGAATTACCAAAAAGATTTAGATATAATTAATGTATTTTTCAAGTATAATAATTCAAAAATTTGATGAATTTTATGTAAAATATGGTATGTTATAATTATCATCATAATTTTAAATTTGAATAATTTTAGTGACATTTTAAACATTATCTTTCTGTTTAACCCATTCGTTCTTAGGTTTTAACCTTAATTACGGTAATGAGTTTTTCAATATTGAAGGGTTATAATTTTTAATTATATGTTAATAATGAGATTCTAAAAGGAAAAGGGGTGAAATTTTATAACATTTATAATTATACTTTACCAATTGAAATATTTTTATGAATTTAAAATAATTTCATAATATATTATGTGACATAAAATATTATTAATGTCATTTTTGAAACTATTAATATGATTTAAAATTAAAGACATGAATATAGTAATGTAATTAAAATATAATATTTAATGGAATATTTCATATTTCATATTCTTATATAAATTTTTTTTATCACTATAACTCATCCAAAAATATATTACTTTTGAGTTTTTAAAAACATTTACATGATTTTTCTACTTTATATACAAGCACTGTTTTTGTGTTGTGTAATAATTTAATGTAATTATTTTACCCCTAAAATATTAAAAATAAATTTCCATGATAAAAAACTAATTCATATTTAAAAAACAATTATAACCAATTTTTCCACTTAATAACCTTATATAATTTTGAGTAATTAAATTTAAAGGAGTGGATTTTTTGAATTTTCGTTACTTAAAATAATATAAATTTTAATATAAATGTAAAATTGAACAAAGAATACAATATATTACAATTTTTTATCTATATCATCTAATATAATCCATATAATGAAATAAATTCTAGTCTTTGGTTTATTCTGAGACCTTATCTCATGATTTTAACCATGTTTTACTCATTTTACCATTACCGAGATGACAAATATTTATTACAGTTATTATTTATAATAACTAAAAATAAATGGGTAATATTTCTCAAATTTGTGCCTATATATTTCAAATAAATTTTCTATTTTTCAGGATTAAATAAATCTATGTTTCTAAAATCAATTTTAATATAAATGCGTAAAACGTAATGAAAAACGGTCTTTAAAAAAATTAAGCATAAAAATTAACTTATACTAAAATCATGAATTTTACAAATTCAAATGAGGTTAATTATATTATTATAAATAAAATATATCATATATAATATTAATATTAAATCTAATATAAATTGGTAATTTTATATTTCTTGATTCAATTAAAAGAAATGGCTCTATTTGAAAAATCGTTATTTTCACTATTCACTGTAAAATGAATCATTTCATAAAAATAAAAAAATCCACACTAATTTAATTTTTATATTCTAATTGTAATAATAATGTTCATTCTTATAATAAATTTTTTCAAATTTTAATAAATTAAATTTATTATTTTCTCATAAAAAGAAATAAAAACTATTTTTCTGGTAAAACAATTTTTAAATCATATAATGTATTTACTAAAAACTGAGTACTTATGTTTTTATATATTTTATTTATCTAAAACATTTATGAATATATTTTTCTTTAAAAATATTTTTATTCTTATTCACTCAACCAACTTAATGGTCATGTTAAAATGGTATATTATATTAATGTTTATTTAGACTTGGGGTTGTGTGTACCAAAATCTATTAAATAAAATAAATTTATTTAAATATAAATATGTCATAATATCATAGAGTGTTTTAGTTATTATTCATTACATCATAAATATTAGGGTGTCAGATTTTAGGGTTTCATCCTTTTTGGGTATTCTTGAGGCATGGAACTTTGTTTATGTCCTGGTCGTGTTTGAGGGATGACCAAGATAGAGTGCATGGAAGGGTTAAAGTGTGGTTCTCATTGAAAAAGTGGAGAGTTTATAGAGGTATGTTTGGATAATTCTCTATTTTGAGTGTCCGTGTACCATGTTACTTATTCTATATCGTAGAGGGATTCAAAATTATGTAGGCTAAACTCTAATAATAAATTTTTCACTATGGTTCTCTATAAATTTTATAAGATATAGACATTGAACATAATATAAATTATTGATTCTAGTTTGACCTATGTCTATTTATGTGTATCATTCTAGTTTATTCCATGGTTTTAGTAAAATACCTAACCATTATGACCTGATCTAAGTGTTGCATCATGTTATTCAATTTTTATATCCTAACTAAAAGTTTGAGGGTTTCCCTAAATTCTATTATTTCACCTTTATTTCTCCCAACTATTAAGATAATACAGGAAAAATTGGGGTGAACCTTTATCACCATTTAATTGAATTCAATCCCCAATGTTATAATATTTATTATGTGAGATCATGGGTAATTCCTTGTCCTTTTCTTCTTGTCTTTATCTTGTTTTTTTCAAGAGAAGGTTTACACTATGAGTTATGGTTGGATTGTGTGAGGTCAAGGTGAGTGGTTTATTTTGTATGTTTTTTTAGGTTTTTAAGGTCTTCCAAGGTGTTATATCAATCTTTGGGTTATCTATTATTTACCTTATACTATATAGTGATTCATAATGCTTCGATTGAGATATGATATTTGGGAACTATCATCCCTTATATGTAAATTATGGGGGTGTCCAACATTTTTTTCTCTGATATTATAGTGTGTATTAGAATTAAAAATATAATGTACCTAGAGTAAGGGAAAATAAGGGGTTGGGTTAATCACATGTTTTAATTGTTTTAATTGTATTTATCATCAAATTTATATGTTTATACTGATGTTTCTAAAAACCACTCTTAGTGTTGATCCATGAGTATTGATTCTATTATTTTTATTTTCGAATCACATTTCATAAGAGGATAATAAATTATATATTTATATTGAAACATTTATATGAATTTTTTATATTAGAATGATTTCTATTTCAAAATAAAGTGGATAATGTAGTGGTTGTTGAAAGAATTGGTTGTTATATTCTTGTTATGGTTATGTGGAATTATTGTGCATTTTTTGTGGATGTTTTTGTAAAGTTAATATGGGTTATAACATGAAAGGATTATTATGACTGGTTTAAGAAGTTGGGTGTTTTGGGAAGTGGCGTTTTGATGGTTTTTATATGCTAGGAAATAAGGTTTTGATTGCAAGGTATTATGTCAGATATGGTGGTTGTTGTTTATGATGAGTGTTGGTATATTTTTATGGTTTCATGATAACAATTTAATGGGTATGGTAATGATAAACATAGTAATGGGTGTCAGTTTTAATTAAAGTAATGGAGGATTGTGATTAAAATGTTAATGAATATAATACAGTTGGAAATTAATGTGATTGATATGGGTAATGGTTAGAATGGTTTTTCATTAAATTTAGAATTGAATGTATTAATTTCCATACACCAATTTTTAAATGGTAAATCTATAATTATGTAATGCAAATTCTAATTGTGAAAATACGAATATTGATTTTATTTTTTCATGTGTAGAAGTGGTCTAGATTGTGGTGTGATAGTTAGCATCCGGGGACAATGTGTAGTGATGGTAATGTGGTGATGATGATGGTAGATGATGTTTATATTCAAATATAAACTTTCTAGGCTTATATTTTGTGTGGTTATATGGATGTGTGTGTGTGTATGTGTGTGATATATCTTTATTTTATTTCTTTATACACCCCACCTGAGTCTAATAACCTTATTAACACCCAAATGTTTTGTGTTCTAATTTTTTCCACAATATCTAGGTTGGTGAGTAATGGTGGATAGCTACTCCCACATTTTTACACTCCCTTTAGGGATGGTAAATTTTATTATGAATATAGATGATATGATGTGATGTGGTGGGGTTCATGCAGTGATAGAGGAGGGAACTATTTTGATGCGATTCATGTTAATAGTATCCTACTATAACGGATATGGGATAATAAGGTTAATGTGGATGTGGTTTTTGGTATGGTTTTGGTTATGGTATTTAATTATAAATTTTGAGAATGGATGATGGACCCTACAGGAATTTCGGATATGTTAGGTTGTGACCTGACCCACATTGGTGTTATTGACTGATTGAGCACATGAAATTTGAAGCTGGGGCGTGGGAGTGTAAAATTAATTGGGAAGTGGTTGAGTGTAACTTTTTTCTATATATATTCATGATGTAATTTTATTATACCTAGATGTAACACTTGGGGAGTTGGCCTTGGTGAGGCTTTGTGGGTTTTGACCCGATAGGTTCTGAGTGATTCTATTGTTTTGTCATTGCATAATAATTATGATTCTTCTTTACTTTTACAAGACCTTTTGTGTCAGATATTGTTGAATATATATTTTTTATCACACCTATATATAAACTATGTTTTAGGTTTTTGTGTGAATTTTGGAACCATGATGGACACTACTAACTTAGAGCATTGGATTTGAAGTGGAGTTGTTCCTTATGGAATTATTAGTATTTTACATTGAGATATGTACTATTGAAACTTATCCATTCATTGTGGGAATATTTTTTTTATCATGGTTTACATATATTAAATTGTTTATTGGTGGTTTATTTATTTATTACTAGGTTATATATGGGTAATTTATCACACTTTCATGTTTTATACCCTCTCGACTAGTATCTAAAGTGGGAAAAATTAGTAGTGGGCCTTAGGGGATACTCTTATAATAACTTTTGGCCCCTAAAGAGTTTCCAATAGGGGTGGATAGTGATAAAGTGGTATCAAATCACTAGTTTAATGTTAGGATGGAGTTTTGAGTTAGTAACTAGTGAGGATTTCATGGTTTGGTAAGGAAACCACATAAGGTGAACTTAGTCCATGACATATGGAAGTGAAATTGGTGAGGGCATGTGATTTTAATTCCCTTATCATAAAAACTATAGGTCCTATGATTTATTAACATGTTAAGAAATGTGGTTTTTTATAGGTGAGGGACAAAGGAGTGGTTCATGTATAATTATTTAATTTTCTTTTGTATTAATATGGTGATTTTTTGGAACTTAAATGAATACGAAAAATGAATTTTATTGAATAAATTCAATTATAATAGGAATAAGAGTTTAGTTAATACTTTTATTATTCTTGTTTAGGCATTGTTTGTGTATTGTTTAGGTTGGTGAGATGCCGTAGGTAAATCTAGTTGACCATTGGAGGGTTGACCTTCCAAAAGAGGATGATCTTTGAAGGAATATGTTTTGTGGGGTTTAGCATCAGGGTATGGATAATTATGAGTGGATTCTCTTAGATCTAGAAACCTAGCACTATAGAGAAGAGATTGAAATTGATTTTATTCTGATTCATATGGAGAAAATGTGTTAGGTATTGTTGTCCATTAGTCAGATACCAGGGGCACTATGGTAGTGGTGGATATTATTTCTCTAGGAGTGGAAATATGTAGACATTTCTCTAGATAATTTCTAGAGGTAGTTTAATAAATACTTTCTAAATTTGACGATGAGGGGAAATGGGCATAATTTTCTCTCTCTTTAGTAGGGTAGAATGAGTGTGTGGGAGTATTAGTTATAGTTTAAGAAATATCATTGATTTATTCCCAATCATTTTAAGAAGATGATTCAAAAGATCAATTCCTATAGAAGATGGTGTGTCCCTCATTTTCATATTTCTTCACCGAATTTATGTGGAATATTAATGGATAGATTTAAAATAATGTTGAGGTGAATGAGAGTGTGTAGGCATAGCTAGTGCTATCTTGAGAGGGTAGTGATCAAGTTTTCTAAAGTAATAGGGTTTTTGGTGGTGGATCACCATCTTTCAAGTAGTGATATTTCTTATTAGCCTTGATTAAGAATTAAAAGTTATAATATATAGTTTCCAATAGATTTTTCGACGTTTTTGAACACTTGGGTGATTGTTTAGATGATAAATACCATATATAATATTGAAATTATATAGAGATTATGTTTTAGAGAATTTTGAAAAAGATATGTTCTATTATTTTTTGATTTACATTATATGAATAAATCATGTTCTAAATCAATTTTTTTTATTTAATATGATTAGAAGTATATTCCATATTTTTTCTGTATTTTTAGGTGCTTCGAGATGCTTTGAAAATGTTGAGAAGCTTGTAATATCATTTCATGAAGTTTGGAATTGTTGTATTCGATAGGAAAAATGATCTATTTATAATTCATATGAATATATGTTATAGCATATTGGTTCCTTATGGTTAGTTTTACATTGAGGCAACTTGTAAGAATTTGATCTGACGTATGAATTTATACTAGAGTCAATGTATATTTTTGTAGGTCACACATATTATACTTCTATGTCAGCATATGACATGCCCCATAAGACTTCATCTGTGTGGAATATGACATTGAAGTCCTATGATATATCCACTGTATAAATTTTCAAGGGAGTGTAACTTTTTTTGTTTGATATATGAATTTTTTGATCTGTGTTTGAATTTTTTGGGTATGAATTTTGGACATAAATTTTTTTCTATAAATCCACTGTTTGAAAATCATTGTTTCAAAAATATTTTATTCTTAATAAAATATGTATTCAGACAATTCCAAATATGTTTGATCATATTTTATTCATAATATAATTGTATTATTAATTTAATAAAAGTACCAATTAGGTGAAAACGTTTAAGAAAAAATATTTTTTGAATGAAGAAGGGATAGTTATTGTGTAACCAATTTGTTACACTACATCCTTTCCTATTATAATACAACAACCTAGATATAAATAAAAGAATAAATGAAAAGTGGGAGTTATGGTTAGAAGATTAAAATATATGGAGGTTTTTATTTATTTGAATTTGAATTTTATATTAAAATTCATATTAGTTTATTTATTGTATTTGCAAGATATATTATATTTTATGCATTCATACTGAGTGGGTAATGTGTGAGAAAAAAATAATAAAAAACAAAAAATTATATCTATATACTCAATCATGAATATTATTTAGATGAAGGATTATATATAGCTATGTATTTCATATAGATAAAAATAAGGAATGGGAAACAATACTGGTTGAGGGAGATGAAGAGATGTAGAACTACAACAACACTTATGAAGTCTAGTTCTGTCAAAGGATTTGTTATTGATAAAAGAAAATAATTTATCATTACAAATAGAGGAAACAACTCAAACATAAGTATAAGTCATGTAATATGAGTATAAGTATATTCTATACTCATTTTTACCTACACATTGACCGTAGTGTGTTAGATGGTGTCAAGTAAATTTGGATCATACCAAATATTTTCCTTTCATTTGGACAATCAATCCTTATAAATTTTTCGTTCATTTTTGTTTATTCTTGATTTTTTGAGACATTAATAATATTATAAATCCTAATAAGTAAATAATTTTTATGAGCATTAATATAAAAATTAATTTATTATCACCAATCCACCATCCCCAATCTTAGTGATTTCACTGATCTTGAGGGTCTTTTAAAGTGGTATATGTGTTATAGTTCACATTGTTTGTTATATGATCATTAGATTTGGTGGGATTATAGTTTTTTCTATTTGGAAACAGGTTTTTTAAAAAATTCTATTATCTTAAATGGATAATTTGAACTTATTTAACAATAAGAATATTATTACATTTTATGCAAACCATTATCATATTTCTAAGGACAAAATATTTTTATATATTTTTTCCACCAATTTTTTATTTCTTTTAAATTAAAAATAATAGATTCATTCCAAAAATTGATAATTCTTCCATAAAAATGGTAAATAAGAAAAATGTGGAGATTTTTAAACATGCTAGGAATTATATTTTGTCTTCCATTTTAGAGAATGAATTTCATAAGTTAGTGTAATCAATATAGAAAAAGGAATATGTGATAATCTAGATAACATCTATGAATATAAAATGAATGTAATGTGGAAAAAATCTATATTTATTGTCTTATGTACGAATCCCTAAAGATACTTTATAATTTAATTTTTGAGAGATTATTCACAAAATTTAATGAGATTATGGGCATGATTAGAGGCTTGTTGAGAATTTTTAATATTATGTAGTGGTATAATAGATGGTTTCCTTCCCACGATACATCTTTGATGAAAAATTTATAGCATTAGAAGATAATAATTAATGTACACTCCCTCATAATGACATATAAAACATTTTAATTTCCTATGAGATGATAAAAGATACGTTGTCAAGAATAATATTAATGATGATAATTTTCCTTTAAATCATTTAAGACAATATAAGTTTAATGAGAAGGTTAATGAAGTTGAATTTTGATATTTTGATTTAGATTATTATATGGATCTAAATATTGATAAAATTATATCCCTTATCTCTTGACATTTGAGAAGAGGAAATGGAAATTAAAAGGTAAATTATTTATTTAATTTTTTCATCTTTTGATCAATTATATTTTTTTCAATTTTTTTTGAGATTAAAATTATATAATGTTATTATTGATGAAGAAGATAGACTGAGAGGAATTATCCAGAAGACAAAAAAATGTGATAAGTCTATGATTTCTAAAAAAAGAAAGAAAAAAATTTCCCTAATAAAAAAATATAAAATTCTAATCTAATTTTGGTGATATTGAAATCTTTGATGAAGAAAAAGAAAATTGAAACTTATAGTGATGTTGATGATAATATTGTCATTTATAAGTTAAAAGAATAAAACATCACTAGTGTTGAAAATATAAATTCTATAAATGAATAATAAATAACTCAAATTAATATTTTTTATGTAGAAGTTAAAAGAACTCATT
Source organism: Viscum album (assembly GCA_963277665.1). Classification (NCBI taxonomy): domain Eukaryota; kingdom Viridiplantae; phylum Streptophyta; class Magnoliopsida; order Santalales; family Viscaceae; genus Viscum; species Viscum album. The sequence continues at coordinate 612,965,564 of OY728119.1, read as the reverse complement.
TCAACGATTTCAATATTGGAAAAGGAGATCATAATCCCAAAGAAATACATACAATCGTCTCGATGAAAAGAATATGTCCATATTTCTCAGAAGTCAATTTTTCTGAATAAAATTCATTATCTAAAGACATATACTGATTTTGAGAATAATTTTAGATTAAATATAGAATTATGAGTTAAATAATATTATAAATACAATTAATTTTTCCAACACAAGTTGATGTATGCTGAAAATCAAATGAATAACCTCTGATTTAAGTTCAGAAATTATGTTCATGAATTTAATGAAGTCTCAATGGAGAATGTGTTTTTTAAATGTTTAAATATTTATGGGAAACATTTTTATAAACTTATATATTCTATATAGGATATAAAATATCATAAAAATTATATTGTGGATCTTAAGAAAAAAAAATCAAGTGTAAAATACAATTTTTTTCAAAAAAATCAAGTGGATCATAAAAATATAGAAATTCTACGAAATCTGGAATGATAAAAAAATATATAAAAAACTCGTGAATCCAAAAATATTTAAAATAATATTACACATAAATGTAAGATTTTAAAATACCCCAAATTTTTCTTTATAAAATAATGAGGAATTTATGGTGGATCAATGAAGGTTGAAAGACAAGTATCAAATTTTGGATTACATTTTGGTTATAGAGGAATGTATGATTTATATATATCATATTAATACTATTGGGTTTAATGAATATATAAAATAATTTTAGGTATAATTACCATTATTATAAATAGTCTATGAGGTTGTTTTTGAAAAAATTTAGTGGATTTAAACCCTCTCAAAAGAAGGATGTTTTGAAGCTATTTTAAAATTATAGAAAGAAAACATAGAATAGATTTGATGTTTTAGAAATAGTATATTGAAGGTATGAATCACTTAGAAAATATAATATTGAATACATCATCTTTATACTATCCCCAAAAAATATGAGTTACAATAATCAATAAACTATAAATAAGTAGATAAAAGGTATGAAGAAAGACTGAACTAAATAATTGGACCTTATACATAAAAAGGGAATAATTCATGGATTCAAAATAGTACATTTTCATCATACATTATAGGATATTTAAAACTATTAATGAGTTTTGGAATGTTTAATGAATTCATAGTGCCCTTTTTAAATAATTGGTAATTCAAAATAAAAGGTGATAGGTCATTCATGAATGATAAATATCAATTGATATCTATGAATACATTTTTATTAAGGGAATGAAACACAATATTCATCATGTTTCTTATTTGTGTGATGAATGAAATGAAGTGATATATTACAGATATTTTATTTTTTGTTAAGATTTTTAAATGTGGGTTCATTTTGAAAATTTTTCATTGAATAATATGTAATCTACTTAATGTTAGTAATATTTAAAAATCTTTTTATTAAAGTATGAATTAAGAAAATAATTTGTGACATAGAATAATTGTACCTATTTGGAAGAATAATATAAGTAATATTATCAAATGTGATAATATTCATATTGTTTCTATGTTAGAAATAAAATCAAGAAGGATTTATTCAATATGATAAAATGAGAAAATTATTAACTATTCCCACAAGATAGTGGAGATTAAATCAACCCAACCATTGGAGATCATTCATTCAGATATTTATGGGACAATAAGGAAGAAATAAAAAATTGGGACAATGTTTTTTTCATTTATTAATGAATTTTTTTATATTACTTGCATTATTTTTAATTAATATAATCCAGACTCACTAAAAATGTTTATGAATTTCATAATAATTTTAGAAACTGAATGTGATTTTCCTTCAAAGAAAATCTGTACAAATAATGGTTTTGAATACAAATGTGGATGATTTGATGTGTATCTAGTGAATCATGGTGTTTTCTATGAACATAGTGTACCATATACACCAAAACATTGTGTTTAAAATGTAAAAACAAAATTTTATTGGATATGGCTAAAGAAATAATTATAGATCATGATACCTCTCCATCATTTTAGATAAAAAATATTGGTGCAATGGTTCAGATTTTAAAATGTTTTCTTATAATGTAAAAATTAATACATGAATATTTATGATATCTATTACAATATTTATTCGTTTTTATTATATATAAGAGTTCTTAGAATCCCTTGGGTGGTCAAAGTTAAAGTATAAAATCATTGGATGTTGGAGAAAAAAAAGGTATTGATGGGATAATTCTTGGTTATCCTCCAAATGGAAGATGATAACGATGGCACAACCAAGTGATATAGAATATTTATAATTATGATAATGTGAAGGTTCTAGAATAATGAAACAATGAAAACACAAATCAATCTAGAATTTATAAATGAGTTTTTTTAAAAAAAATTGGTAGACAATTTATAGAATAATGAATGTGTAGTAAATTTTAAGGTTGAATAAGATTATTCATCATATTAAAATTATTAATAAAAACCTTATCAATCCCATTTAAGGTTGAACAATAATTTTTCTGTGAAGAATATAAAAGAATACTTGTGAAAATTAGTTCAAACAACATGATCTTTAATGAAAACATCACATACCTCACAAATTTCTTAATATAACCAAAGAGATGTACTATAATATTTTTATCATCAATAGAGGGTTTAGTCTATAATTAAATTGTTGGATAATATATGGAAGAATGAATATTGGGAGTATATTCTAGATTTTCAAAAAAATAATTACATGAAACTAAATGGGTATTTCATAAGAGGAAAAATTAAAATATTTAAGTTGTGATAAAAAATCAATACTTGTTTGTAAAGGGTATTCTATAGTTGTAGGTTTTGATTTTTATTAGACATTTTCACTAGTGGAAAGGCTACAAACCATTAGAATTTTTCATTCTATTATTCCATTGTGGAAATATAAGATTTTTGAAATGGATGTAATGTCTTCCTTTCTCAATGGTGAATTGGAAGAAGCTTTTTTTATTGAGAAACCTTTTTTTACTTATTATATGAGATAGAAAGTATGTTTTAGGTAAAATGATGATTTATATGGGCTCAAAAAGGCCCACATGATTGGTATTCTAATATAGACATCTTTTTGAAGAATTTAAATTCTAGAAAATTAAGAGTGGAAAACAATTTATATCAAATATGAAAAATTATTATCTCTTATTTTTATTGTTTACTTAGATGATATTTTATTATATAGAAATTAAGATTTTTTTGGTATAAATTTATCAATAGATAAAGGAATTATTTAAAATTTATATGCTTTGTAAAATGAGATATTTTATTAGTGTACAAATATTTAAAGAGGAAAATTATATTTTTATTTCTCAATATACGTATTCTATAGAGATTATAAATAACTTTTTCATAGATTGTTCAAAGATATTCTCCAATCCCATTTCTGTGGGCACTAATGTTTCTAAATATATGTAGGGAAATGAATTTTATCCAACAGAATTATAGTATCTTATTAGTAGTTTATTGTAATTGAAATATACATGGATATATTTTTTTTATATTAGTAAACTATGTTCCAATTATATATTTTCAAAAATATAGTCCCACATCATGTATGAAAATTGGACTAATAGTTATATAAAAGGAAACATTGACATTTGCTCAAAATGTGGCAACAATAGATAACATAATCTGTTTGGATTTTCTGAAGTTGACTGGGAAGGAAATGTTGATGATTGAATATATATATTAGGTGTATTTTTCTTCTTAGGATATATGGTTTTATATTGACACATTAAAAAGAGAAGAAGTTTCACTCTTAGTACTACTAAATCATAGTATTGGCTGCCACTCATTATACAACTCGACATATGTGGATGTGATTTTAGTTGAATGATATTAATGTGGATGTGAAATTACCACATATCATGGGTTATGATAATCAATTTACTATTAATATCTAAATAAACCTTGTTCAAATTTCAATCTAGAACAATATCGATATAAAGTTTCACTTCATAAAAAAGTTATATAAAATAGTGTCATGAACTAGTATTTTGTTTCTATAAAAGAGAAACTAGATGGTATTTTCACTAATTAATTAATGAAGGATTATTATTATATATTTATTTTGATAATGGGAGTTTAACTGCATTACTCTCAAGGATATTTTATGATGATTTAGTCCCCTAACTCTTCTTGTTCTTTAGATATTATTTTTCAAAAAAACCGAAAATGGAAATACAAATCTTCTTATATTTTCATCTACTTCTGTGTTTTATAATAGGTAGAACAACAATATACATTAAGGTATATATTAATATATGTTACCTCTTTTTGAGTAATATTTTATGAGGATAATTTATTTTGAGAGATTTATTGAAAGATATAAGTTATGAATTTAACATCGTACATGTATGAACTGTTCTAACTATTTTGTTAAATTATAAACTGTAAAATTTGTATTGAAAATTCCATGAAATTTTTAATAAAATATGCAGAACTTTTATGTCATAATGAACTATTTATTTAAGAATAATTAACCCACCCCTATATCAATTTTCAATTGGAATCATTTTATAAAGTTTAATCATGAATATCGGGTTTAAAAAAGTTGAATGTAAATCAATGTTTTGATAAGAAACATGAAATAATTAATCAATTTTATTGTTTCCAATATAGTGTTTAATCAATTGTTATTATAATTATTGTATTATTCTTCATTTATAATAGGATTTAGTTGTATATTGATTTATGTCTCTTAGTTTCTAATGAAATATAAAGGGAGAGACTGTTGGCCCCAATAATTTTTTGGATGTTGTTGAACACTTGGGAGATTGTTGATAGAAGTAGATCCATATAAAATATTAATATTTTATAGAAAATTTCTTATATAGAATATTGGAATGGATATGGTCTATTTATATATATTTTTTATTAGTTCATAAATCGGGTTCAAAGTCAAGTTTTTTTGGGAATTTCATTTGAGGTGAGGAATAATATATATTTATTGATTATTTAAAAATGTTTTAAATTTTTTTTACTGATTTATGTGTCGTTGATTTAATTTTATTAATTCTATTATTATTCAACTAGAGATGGAAATTTTATAAACCTAATTCATAAGACTTTTTGTGTAAAAAATTGGTATCCTTCTGCAATGTATGACCTTGATCCATCCTGGGTGACTTTGATCCAACACATGACATTCTTCTTAAACCAACATATGACTTTGTTATTCACGTACATGAAAAATTTATGAAAATGTATTACTTTCCTTGTACGAAATTATATGTGTTTTATATGACATTGATTCCATTTTTTACTTCTAATGTATTTCTTTTCAATGTTATATGACATTTTAGTGATTCATGTATAATGTTTTGGATCCATGCATGAATTTTTTGTAAGCATATTACTTTTAGACCTAGTGATTTTTTTTATAATTTTGTTTTTTGAAAATAAGAGTTTATAGAATTTATTATTCTTAATAAAATATGTATCAGGATGATGAAAAAAATGTTCAATCTTTTTTTAAAGCATTTGAAAATATATGTTTTGATTCATGTAAAGGAAGTGTGATGTTCAAAAATTGACGAAGTTGTTATTGTGAATGATGTATGAGAAGATACTTTTTAATCACTCGGTCATGTTGTAGTATTATTTTCTATCTATAATGAACTAGATAAAAAGAAAAAAAGAAGGGAAGAAGAATGAAGAAATAAAATAAGTTAAAAAGTAGCATGATAAAGTTGATTTTTAAAATTTTAAATTATTTTCACGTTCAAATGAGATTTTATATTACTATTTCGTGATATATATTTTGTCATGCATGTACATTTAGTGGGTGATGTGTGATAGAAAAATAGAAATATGGATTTCTCTTTTGGAATTTATCATGAATTGTTTTGAGATAAATAACAGTAATAAGTGGTGTGGAATTTATCATAAAGGGAAATTGAGGAACATGTGATAGTGTAGGTATGGGGATATAAATAGAAGTATAAAAACAATAACACATTTAAATTATATTTATTTCATTTACATTCTAATGTTTAAAGAAAATAATTTATGATTTTAGTAGTATAGAAGCACTCCAACATAGTTGGGAGATGTGTAACATGAGTAAAAGTATCTTCTCTTATCATTTGTACATATATATTTATAATAGTGGGTCATGTTGTATGAGTAAAATTCAGATCATGTCAAGGATTAACATATAATTTTTATAGTTATACCTTAAAAAATTGTTATACCATTCTATGTGTTCATGTGTGCTTTTAGAAATAATTAAACTATGAATCCTAACATGTGGTGAAGGTTATTTCATGAAAAAATATAAAAAAATTATTATCATAGATCCCCCCTTCATATTGATTCCACTGACCCTTAGTGTATATTATCTTCCTTTCATTTCTATAGGCCCATCTATTCTCGTGACCCCAATAGAATATTTGTCCCTACGTGTTATTTCTATATAGGTCATGGATACAAGTGTTCTTAGTGTCTAGACAATATTGGGTATTAATGTGGTGGAGGTGGTTAGGTCCCTTATCATCCCTTATAGTCGTAGCTAACTCATAGGCCATATCAACAATAAGTGTAGTTGGAATATGTTCCACTAAGAGAATATAGACAGGGTAGATGTTACACCCATGATTTTATCCTCCCTTAGGTACATAAGGTTGAATTCATCAATGGAGGTGGTCATAAATATAGATGTATTAGATATGGATGTGGAAATATTCATGCTTTGAATGTTTGAGTACTATAAAGATTAGAGATCATCTGAGTTACCTTTTATTTATCATATTCGGCATATTATACTTTATTTTATTATGAATCATCATCGCCCATTATTTCACCCACTATAATCCATTCCTTGGGAATCAAGGTGGAGAGTATTACAGTTCCCCTAGTTGTTTCCAACAATAGTTACATTTTAGATTAGTATCTTTAATTTTTTTTTCAAACATGCAAGATAATGAAGGGATATCATTTTTCATACAGGGATTTATTTCTTTGTTATATACAACCATATGTTTTTAATATTAGAGTTAATTGGTTGTATTATACGTGTGTGTTTATTTATTGACTCTGTGGTAGTGTTTTTTATGATAATGAGTGAAATCATATAGTATTTATAGTGATAAATAATATTAGATTATTCGTATAATTTTCAAGTCATTATTGTCTTAAATAATAGTGTTATCCTTTGATTTTGTAGAGACATAAGTGGTGGGGTTTCATAGAATGATGGAAAATTTCCCTATTGATTTTCTTGAAGAGGTTTTATTTTTACCCTCATGATGTAATATTTAGTTTGGGATTTAGTAATAACCTCAATTATCTCTGACTTTGATATATCCTTATTGGATGTCACCTTCTATGCTCTAGGAGATGAAGATTCAGAAGAAAATTATCCGGATTAGTATGTCATCATGGGGTGATCTTGTGATATTCACCAATAAGGTGTGTACTATTATATAATTGGGTATAGACTACTGGTAGTTTAATTAGGTAATGTTCAAGAACCATTACCTTCTCCATAGGATTTATGATCTATTCGACCAGCTAAAGGTATCCTATAGGTTTTCGAAGATCAATATATTGTCTTGATATCCCCCAATTAGTTTAAGGGAGATAGATACCTAAATACAATATTTAGGTGTCAATATGGTTACATTGAGTTAATGATTACTTTGTTCATTTTCACAAACACCCCCAATATATTCATGAAGCACATGAAATCTATAGTTTCTGAGTTCCTTGATCGATTTGTGGAAATGTGAATCGATGAGATCCTTATATAATTGAGGTATTAGGAGGAGAGCACTAAAAAAATTAAGGATATTTTATAATTTCTTTGACACCATTACCTTTATAGAAATATTTCCAATAATATGTTTTGGAGAAAAGAGATGCACTTCATTAGACATGTGGTATCTTGGAAAGGGTGTAAGTAGATCCATTGAATATTGAGATAGTTTTGTATCAGGAAGTTCCAAATAATGTTTCATATCTATATATTATCCTTTGTCTCATAGGATATTATACAAGGTTTTTTTTTGATTTCTCTATGTTCATGGCCTATTTAAAAACATTGATAAGGAAGTGATATGATTTTTTATCAAAATACAATAATCAATAAAAAATTTGACTACCATAAAGAGAGGGTGATCGATACTCCATATCAATGGACTATATAGAAGGGAGTGATATTTGAGGGGTTCTGTGATGTATCGACTCTCCCTTGGTTTTTTTTCTTGATGGGTCTTAAAGAATTTATATCATATTTTTCTTTGTAGTTGCACCAAAATGATTGAAATTATGTCATCCATGATCTCTAGTTGGATATGATGTTTTTGACTCTGTATATTTGGTGATATTACCTCATTAGTGATAACTTTGTGGTCCTTATTGATCACAAGATCATGAGGCATGTTTTCTTTTAGGATGATCTATAATTACAAAGGTGAAGGTGGATATATTTTCTTTATTATTACAACATTTATATCTTTTGTACCACATGGAAAGGGAACCTACTTAAAGATATTATGAATTAAAATTCACGGGGAGATGTTTTTTTTGTTATTATAGATGTTCTTATTGTGTTATGGTGGAGCTTATGTTGATTCATTTTGATGTAGAAGAGGTTGGAGGTTGAGGTTCCCTATTTGAGATGATATTGAAATCATCATTAATGATGGAGGTGAAGGAAAACAAATTGATAGGATCAGAGGAAGGGGTGATTCATGACTGTTTTCATCATAGTATTTATTTATAGTGATGTTAATAGGTGGATTGGAATTATATTATGTTTTAGACGAGGTCATTTGTACTTTCGGTGGTTCATAAGGAATTTATCTATGATTTTTATAGCTCAATAGTGGAAATTCATCCTAGAATGTCTAATAGGTATCATGATTAGAGGTTTTATATTTTCTTGTAATAGGATTAAGTGGATATTGGTGGATTTTTTATAATGGGGCTTAGTTTATTAGTGTCTGATGGTGGAGAATCATGATCCAGGATGTTTATTGCGGGAGTTCAATTTCCCTGGGGGAAATGGAAGGGAATATAAATAGATACAATCACTAATTTACCATAACCACGTGTATAATAGTATTATATTTGGGTGATCATGGACAAGATTACAATGATATCCCACTTATTTAAGATCAATGACTCGAGTTTTTTGGAGTTGGGGGCGGGGTGGTATGTGGATGAGGTGGTTCGGCATTATGGGGAGCCAAGCCCCACCATTTTTATTGGTGTCCTTATTTTAACTCATTAGCCTAAAGTGGATTTTTACATAATCTAGGATCCTATTTGTACCTTATCACTAATTTACATCCTTATATGGATGGGAATATATAGAGAACTGCCCACATTTTAGAGGATATGTTTTGCGATTCTGTTTTGGATTTTGGTGGTTCTTGGGTGTGTCACTTGACCTTAGTTGAGTTTTCATACAAAAATATCTTTCACTATTACATTTGAATGGTATTTTTTGAGGTGTTGTGTAATTCATAAATATTTTATGATATATTTTTTCTTATATAAGTTTTATGTCTTTGGTATCTTTCCATACATGAATCACTGAGTTTTAAAAAAAAATCAATAAACTATTAAGACATTTTTATCAATGTGTCATTTATCACATGAAAATTGGACTAGAGGGTTTTAATTGGACTAAATAAATTATTAAATGTATTTTTTACACATGTATAATATAATATAATTGGTAATAAATTGGTTTTAAATGGAATTAAATGAATTTTAAAGTAAACTAGTTGATGTTTTTTCTGAAAAACTATTTTTATGTGAGTAATGTATTTTTCCTTAACAAATTAATTTTATCACTATTGATGAATTACTATAAGTAAATGAATATATAATATATTCAATAAAATATTTTAACATAATTTTAATTGTTATTATTAGGAAAGTAATTATGATAAATTTAAATTTATGCTTAAAAATTCATTTTTCTTAAAACAGTTTATGTTGCTTTTTTGTATGCCTATTTTAAAATGTAATTATTCTACCTATAAGAATTTAATTTTATAAAATAGTATCCATATTTCCAGTTAAAATTTCCATATTTTTAATTATTTCCCTCCCATTCTCGATCATTATGAACAGTAACCAAGGAAACAATTATTACTATAGTAAATTTTAAAAGGTTTAATGATGGGATAAACTAAATAGATAAGTGTTTAAATTACCTAAAAACATAAAGTAAATATTATTTAATAAACTTATTTTTATCTCATAGGATTATTTCTTATAACGTTATCCAATTTGGTTCCACCTTCCAAAGATGTTGGTTTTATTATTTTTTAATATTCTTAATAATTAAAACTGTGCCTCTCCCCTCATCTAAGATAATGTCACTCATCTTTACTATTATTTATAGAACTTGAACCATTTATCTTAACCATTATTTGACTAAATAATCTCAAAAATACATATGCAATTTCTTTAATAGATGGTCTTCCTAGAATACCTATCCAAGATTCCTTAATGTGCGTCTCAAAAAAAGGATACTCAAAGAAGAGGTATATGATCTTAATGATCTTTCTCATGTTTCGTTCTTCATAAACCTACCCAAAATGTTCTTTTACTATACTAAGATATTTTTATGATTTTCATTCTCCTTCCCATCTGTGGAAAATGATAATGTTCCTTGAGCATATGTGCGGACTACCACCTCCACAAAGTGATGTGACTCTTTTTTCATTTTCTATATACATGGTTGGTTATAATGATATATTTAATGAATATATATAATATTCATTATATAATAATTGTTCTGTGATGTTTAATTATTATTTATCTTTATTTCATGACATCTATCAAAAAGTGGAAACATCACTCGTGTGTGAATACAAACTATTATCTCTATGATGTTTTGTGATTATTTTTTATCAAAACATAATATGAATAGTAATAAAATTGTATATAATTAATAAACCTAAAAGTAATTAAATGAATAATATTATGGTGATATTGAAACTAGGACCATGGAGAATGTATTGGAACAATCGAATTGAAACATGTAGGGATAGAAGACCTGTTTTCTCCCAAATACCCTTTTTAATAAAGGTTTCATAACAAAATGATAAATAGAAATTATAATGGAAGGATACATAATAAGATATTTAATGATATATTTTTAATTTTTTTATAAATCTATATTTATTATATAGTAATTTTTAATTCGTATAACACGAGACATCTCTTTGTGTAAGAGTTTGTTTCAAAATCTCATTTATTTTCTATATTTTCTATGTAAAATTCATAATTATGAAAATTATATTATCCATATTCTTTAAAACCAATATATTCACTTCAACTATGTCTATTTCTAGAATTATCAAATATTAGTTCTATTTTACTTTCTTTGGTACTTAAATTGATTTGTAAATTTTTTTACGATGAGTCAATATTATTTTATCTTTAATAAACATACATTTTCTCCCTTGTCCATGTCCATAAAACTATTTTCAAGAATATTAATTTTTTATGGTAAAATTATTATTTAATTTTATTTTAAATCATATTTTACATTTTTTTTCATTGTTTTAAAAGGAATATGATTTTTGGTTTTGGAACAAGGTAATTTTATAATTTTTATTTTAACTGTTAAAAGGTCCTTTATTTTAGCATTTACCACATGAATATATTCTCCTATAGTAATGGCTAATATATAATTTAAATCATACTTTACAGGTTTCCATGTTTATTTTAAAGTAAAATAACATTCTTTGTATTCTCTAAATATTTTGTATTAATGATGTTAAAGGATACATATATTTTTTACTGTTTTCAAAGAAATATTTATATAGTCTTTTAAAGGTATTTTTCATTTATATAAAAATTATTCAATATTTATTATGATTCAATAGGAATATGATCTAATAATAATATCCATGTTATTTATATATATGTATTATCATTATAGGATTATGAAATTATTATGATCCCATTTTCTTTTCCACTGATTATTCTATGATGAGTTTATGGATGTTTTTATTATCTTATAGAAAACATATGTATTGTTTTCATTATTTAATAGGTGGGTCTGTTAAACCAATCTAATACATTTGGTAATAATTGATTTATCATGAGATAATATTTAATGTAATTAGTAGTAAACATAGTTTTTTATGGGAATCTTTCCTGAATGATTTTATTAGGAGAGAAATTTAACAAATCAAATCATAGAATGGGGAGTGAACCCGATCCACAAAGGGACTATGCCCACTATGATAGTATTTAAAATGAACCATGAAGAATTATATAAATTTTTATGATCATTTTGTTCCAAAATTCACATTATATGTTCTTATTATTATGATACGGTATCATGGGTCATGCTTGTTTAATGATGATAACTCACTCTTATGAATCATGTATTTTGAATGTTAAATCATTATTCCATATGTCCTAAATTATTATATATGACTGATTGGGTATGAACCTTGTAATTTATAATCATAATATGATATTGTTATGTGTATATTATTCTTGGATGCGATCATCGATTGATATATCCCATCTCTATCCTTATTAAGCATCTGATATCACTATTTCTTGTGTTTTTTAATTCCTCTAGGTTATAAAGAATGGTTTTATGTGATAAATTTATAAGAACGATACTATAGGAGAATAATTTTTTTTTATATTAAATATATTTTGTTAATTTTTTTTATTATTTATCTATTCTTCAAAGATTATAAAACATTATGGTCCTCGAGCGTGTACGATTGTGAAATGAATTTAATATTCATCTGAAATGTCGTAATATTTATGAATGATATACTCAGGTCACCTCATTTGGTATCAAAGGATTGTTTACTTATTTTATATATTAGTTTATAAATAATATAAGGGTATAACTAAAGAAAACATATGATGAATTGAAAGTGATATATGGTGAACCTAAAAGTTTTATCTGTTGATAAGAAGGTTTCATAATTTAATACATGTCATAAATTATTTCATTGATTCTATAATTACCCAATTCCTATTATTTTATCTTGATGCTTGCACTATGATTTTTGGTTTTATTCAATTGATTTGAATATTAGAAAACATGTTAATAATTAATATGGTAGATAATGAAATAATTATCCTCCTGAAAAAATTAGTGACTTGGGAGATGGAATGAAAATATTGTTTTTATAATCGCATAACTCTCTCAAACTAAGAATCATGATGAGATTCTAAAAGGAAAAAATAGGGACCAATGCACCATTTATGTTTTTAATGAGGAAGAATCCACTATATTTATATGGGTCCTCAAATACACCAGTTTTAGAGAATTGGATTAGTACAACTAATAATATATTTTATATACTCTAATTCACAAATCATGTACAAATATTAATGATAGTGTATCATTTTTAAGGTAAATTAAAGAGATGGTATAGTACTAAAAATAATATAAGGCGATAGTAAGTAATTTAATCATGATAATGGGATATGTTAAAGAGGGTTTTCTTTAATATGTGTTGTCTCCAAACTCTTTGAATAAAAATGGAAATGGAATTCCTTGATATTAAGAAAAATGATGATGAATCTATTTGAACCAAGGAGATAAATTTAACATGACTAGTGAGGTACTATTCTAGTTTTATCATCAACCCTTAAGGAAAAAATGGATCCATTCTTCAATGTCCTAAAACCATGTCTGCAAAAAGAAATAGACATAGGATAATTTATTATCTCTATTGAAATTGATTGATTTTATTGGAAGGTGTAAATGGATAGTGGAGAATCCCATTATTCTCATTATTTTGAAAGGAAGAGGAATATATCAATAATATTAATTATATAAATGTTAGAAGAATAATAAGGGAAGTTTTTCCTAAGGGATTGGTTAATTTTTCAAATGTATAAATGAATTCAATCGAGTAAGTGAATGTTGAAGAGATGTGAATATTTAAGAAAATGAAAAGAATAGAGAGAAATATCTATTTATTTCACCACAGACAATCTACTGTTACAACTATATGGATTATGTGAATTATTCTAGAAAGTGATTTAATCCAAATATTAGTGATGAAAATAAGGGTCAATAACCTTTTAAACTAAGAGATAAATGGAAAACTCATGTGATCACAACCTCTGAAGTGGTTAATAATAATGATGTAGTGAAAGAAACCATTTTCTTCTAATATACAACTAAACAAATCTTACTTGATTATGATTATATGTAATAGTTTATATATAAAATATTTTAAAAGGTTATAATATCACTAACTCGTCAATTTGGTGTTGAATTATTGATGAAAAAGCCAAATTATATGATGACCTAGTTCCATGTCTATATCTCATATTCGATAGACTTTTTATGGGAATATACTTACATAAAATAGTGTGATTGTTCCTCTAGTTTAATATAATGTTATTTTGGATATGGATTTTCTTTATTAATATATATCCCACATAAATTTCTAATTAATGGACGTCACATTTGATATTTCAAATCAAAATGTGATCATATTTCAATTCGTGTAAGAATATAATATTGGAATTGAATTTAAATTAATTATTTAGGTTTTAAAAACTATTGATGGTAGATATTTATCTCAAATGGTTGGGGGGAAAATATTATTAAATATGTTACTATTTTTTAGGAATTTACATATGTATATACTAAATAATTTCATAGACTTCCCTTAAATCATGAAGTTGATTTTTCAATATAACTCACAATTAATGTTATAACTTTTTCAAAGACACTGTGTAATGTGACTAATTGAGTTATTTTAATTAAAAAAGGAAACTCCAAGATATTCTAGAAACATTATTCATGGACCTGAGGGCATCACTATGAGGTGAACCAATTATTTTTGTTTATAAAAAAGATGATTCAATTCATATTTTCATTGATTGTTGAGAACGTAACAAAATCATTATCAATAACAAGTATACTTTACCCCGTATTGATGACTTGTAAGTTCAAGTGAGTAGAGATAAATAATTTTAAAATATTTAAATTCGTTATGGATATCATAAAATAAGGTTCAAGAAATATAATATACATAATAAATCCTTTTATAAATGTTATGGTCATTAGGAATTTATAGTGATGCCATTTGGACTTACCAATACCCAGACTATCTTCATGTATTTAATGAATAAAATATTTTTTAGATTACCTCGATCAGTTTTTGATAGTAAATATAGATGATATTTTTTTATATTAAAAGTGAAATAATGATCATGTATATCATTTGATTATTTTATTGAATACATGGAATACTGAGAAGTTGTATTCCAAAATAAGAAAGTGTAAATTTTGGCTGCATAAATTTCCATTCTTGAGATGTATAATTTCAAACGAGGGTATATCGGTGAATGATTGAAATATGGATATTATTAAAAAATATCCGAAGATAGAAAATATAAAAAAAAAATTATTGGGTTGAATAGATACTATAAAATATTTATGATAGATTTATCTTAAATATTAGAACCCACAACCAATATTACATGGAAGGGAACCCAGTTCCTTTGAATAGATGAATATGAATAAAATTTCAAGTAATTTAAGTTAATATTGTTCTTTTCAATAGTACTCACACTACCAATAATATATTAGGTTTTCTAATATAACACCCTGTGTTTTAAAAAGAGAAAACTATATTCAATAGAAAATGAAATAAAAACAATGATTATTTGAATATGACCATTTTATACATCCATTAATTTTTTTTGAATATAATTAATATTTATTAATATAAGAAATATATTTATAGATATTTCTTAAATATAATAAAAAAATCAATGTAAATAATCAAACAATTTTTGTAATGTCTTTTTGTTCATCAAAATTTGATTTCTTCAAAAATGATTCTTATTTATTTTATAAAATGAATATTATCATTATTATCTAGAAAATTTTTGAAATGAATATGATAAAATGACCTCTATTTTTTATATAATAATATCATGATTTTCATATGGTAAAATTTTGGGTTTTTTGTAAAATATAGATTTTTTAGTGAGTAGTGAAAAATACCATCTTTTAGTAAATATTAATTTCATTGATAATTAAATTAACATAAAAGTATAATTATCTTTTAATTTTATTTAAAGGTATAATAACTATTCGGCAGTTATATTTAACTAAATTAATTACATATAAATCATCTTTATTCTAGAATTTAATATAAGATTTTGTTTATTAAAAACCCATTTTTTTCTAAACATTGTTTTAAAATGCAGAGTGTTTTACCATTATAATTAATTAAAATAAGCCCTGATGAGAAATGATCTAAATTAAATGTTTTTATTTTATATAAATCTTTATAAATTTAAATTCATATAAAAAAATTTATAGTAATAGAGTTAAAGTAAATTCTTCTATTGCTTAAAATTTTATTTTTGGAAAACTAATTTCCACCATGCATAAGGGTTTAATATTAAATTAAATTATTCCTCCTATAAAAATTGATTTCGATAAAATGGATTCCATATTTTCAATCTTAATAATTAATATAAGGTAAAAATTTCTACAAAATAGTTTATCAATATGAATAATAATTGTATTCAATATTTATTACCTTTGTAAAATGAAAATATAATGATTAAAGGTTAAAATAATTTAGGAGAGACTAGAAAAAAAGTAACCCTAATATTTTGATACTATGAAACACAAATAGGGTTTTGGATAATATTAGAATTAATTAAAGAAATTAATTTTGAATAATTAATGAATTTTATATTTAAATAATATTTTAATAAAATATTATTAGTAAATAATTTTTATCAAATATAAATGATCATATAATATTTATGAAGTCAAATGTAATTTTTAAAAGGATTTGAAAACTGTTACTATCAAAAACCATATTTTTAAATAAATGTGGGTTATTATTTTAAAAATAAAATTTCTCATGTTATTAAAATTATTTAGATAAAATGAATATAATTTTGGAATCATAATTTTGAAATTATCCAATGGGGAATTTTCACAAATTTCTGAGACAAATGAATTTTTGGGTAAAAAATAAATATGATATAAATATACATTGTGTATTATCAAATCATAATGACCCAATAATTATATAATAAATACTATAAATGGTTTTCAAAACCAAATAAATTTTTTCCCTTTAAAATAATTTTATTTTATTTTTATATTATTTATTTTATAAAACCCGTTTGAATCCTCCAAAACATGTAATATATATTAAGGTTGTTCAATCATTTATTTAGGAGAATAACTCACCTCCACATAAGAAAGATAATTATTTTATTATGTTAGTCCCTTTACATGATAAAATAAATTAAACCACACGAATGTAGTATAAACCATGTGCAAAAAACATGATATGGTTTTTAGTTTTTGATATTTTATTATTTAGAGTCCAAATCTAAAATAATAAAGAAATCCCCCTCCTCTCCTATATAACCCCATGAAAGATCCCATTTGTATTATTTAAAAATACTTAGAGCACTACCATACTCTTACCTCCACTCTCTATAGTCTTGAAAAGGCTATCTCAAGATCTCAAGAAGCCCGTCCCATGATTTTGGAGTCACACACTCATGTAAGGGACCCTCACCTTCCTCTCTTTTAATTCAAGAGTCTTCTATTAAATTAGTATTTGTAATTTAACATGGTAATATTTTAATTCATTTATTATCCTTCCATTACTGTCTAATTAATGTTATTTCAATTATAGACTATATATACTCTCTCATTTTTACCCTTAACTAAACTGTTATTATACCAAAATTTCGTAATATATTTCTCTCTTCTCATTTCCATTCTAGAACATCTTTTATGTTATGTATCTTAAATTTTATACTCATATGATGGAATATGTTATTCCAAATTCCACTCACTTTACATTTAATTTTTAAATTATTATACCCCCTTTCCCTCTAATTAATCCTCCCATGATCATTTATGTACACCTGTTACCATGCTGAAAAATAATAGTGATTTTTTAATTATTAATGTTTTTTCATTACCTTAAGAATTATATTTCTAATTTCTAATGTTTTTACATGTTTCTAAATGTACTTATTATGACCAATTTTATTTAACTGGTTTGAGAGACCAATTTTTCTTTCATAAACCCCTTTTTATGAATCTCTAAGTGGTTTCATTATGCTACTGAAATATCACCCCGATTTTCCATGCCAAACCAATTGTGTAGTGAATTCCATACCCATTTCCTATCAAGGGAGTTCACCATTAAGAACTTATACTTTTTTATTGGGTACTTGAATTTATTTATTCCACATTTTTTGATCAAGGAATAAATTATAATGATGAATTAATATATGTTGTATGATCTATGTGGCACACATAAGAAAGATAATGATAAAATTATGATGGGTGTTCCTAGAAAGAACTCTAATGCATTGGGTAATGTTTAGTATCATTATACATCACGTTGGGAAAGAGAGTGAACCTGATTCCTTTATATAACTTTTTCCACCATGATATCTTGGTGGATTTATCCTTGACCTACATTTATGATGTAGTGTTTTATGTTGTTTCCATATTTCCCAAGTTATAATTATCATTATATATCATGTCTCTTTGTCATGATTATGATTTGATCTCTTGTTATGCCATATTTATTTTCCTATTGTGTGACATGTATTATTCTATTCCTGTTATGCCGTGTTTATTCCCTTACTAGGATTTATATCTCATCCTATTCTTATGTTTTTTAGGGTATACCATATAGTTTTAAAATATATAGAAATTTTATATGCATGTTGATGATGTTTTTTAATAGTACTTTTATATCCCATGTTATAAGTTGTTATGTATTGTACCTATTCCCAAATATACAAGATTTTTAATCTTCTGGGTTTTATTAATTGGAATATTACATAATAAATCATTTATTAATGTGAAATAAATATAGGGTTTGTTATATCTAATCTAGAGCGATGCATCAAAGAAGGGCCTGGGATGCATTTTCATGTAGAATGATATGGTGATTTCTTATGCATCCCATCTATTGAAGCTTCTTGAAAAAAATAATCCAAATCATGATTAAAAGTTTCAAGTTGTAATATTTGAATTAAAAATACAACGTAATTATCTATATGGTGAAAAAAGTTATATATATAATAATTCATTGAGATTTTCAATGAAGACTATGTCCAATAGTTTAAAGTCATGCAACACCGAGATTTAACAATCATGGAATATTAATATATAAATATTGTTCATATAACCTAGTCATATAATTGGTGGGTATGTGTAATAGTATCCACATTATAATATATATATATATATATTATTCATTCTTAATAATATTTTATTGAAAAATTTTGAGGAAATAAGCACTCAGTTTTTAGTAAAGTCATTTACTATTTCAAAAATATATTTTCATCAAAAATGGTTGGAATTACTTTTAGGGATATAATATTACATTTAATTTTGACCCACATTAGAAATTATATTCAATAAAAATGATATATATTTTTTAAATTAGGATAACAAATTTATTAGAATTCAATATTTTAGAATTTTTCTAAAACGATTAATTTTTTATTTAACAGTGAAAAATAACGATTTTTTTAGAAAACTATGTTTTTTATTAAAGAATTTTCAATGTCTAATTTTGTTTTAAATTTTTTTTAAATTTAATTACTTCCTTTCGATTAAAAATAATAAAATTACTATCATTTGGTGAAAAATAATTCTAAATTTTGATATAAATACATTTTTATTCTTAAAATGATTTTTTCTAGAAAAATGTTTTTTTTCATGTTTTGAAGGTTTATTTAGAATTAATTTTATAAACATATAGGGATATAACCTCATTGAACCCACATTAATAGATTTAGTGCTAAAAATATTATATTTACATTGTTTTATTTTATAGCAAAAGACATGGATTATTTTTAGCCATCCAAAACATATAATGTCAACCATAAATTTTGGAACCCCTATATACCCAAAGAACATTTAGGTTTATAGTTTTAAGGAAATATGAAAATTTATTTCAAACCAATAATTATGTATTTAATTGATAATTTTCCCCAACATACCATCCTGTTCCTATTCACAACAAATCTACCACATCTCTCACATGTAACACTTTTAGATAAATCTTACATAATATATATTTTTATAACATGGGGGAAGGGAATATTAGTATGGTGAGATGTTGTCATGACCCACCCCCAGGGCCCATGTTGTGACTACCCCAAGACTACCTTCCATAGGCTAGGGGTTGGAGACCAACACCAGAAATTCATATCCCTGAAAGTGGGAAGGCATTGCCTTTAAACCTGCAATCACACATACCATGGGCATGACAAGATGTAAACCAGGTTCTGAAACTACAGTTGTAAAAATATGTAGTGAAAATAATGGGATCAGAATACAAGACTAACTGAAAAAGATAAAACCACAATATAAAACAACTCTTGAGATCGTCCACCAAGGATCCTACCTGAATGGTAGGTACATATCATCTCCACAGCTTTCGACATCAACTAATCACCTCTGTGTACTGCCTAGTCCTAGTTCCTAATGTCTCAACCAAGTTTCGTGTCATCTGCACAAGGCACAACAAGGTTCGAGTGAAGCCTGTACAGGGGTGAGTATAACAATACCCAGTAGGGACCCCAAGACCCCCGAAGGTCCCTCATAATTCAAAAAAGGAAAAACCATAAGACATGATCTCAATCATAATGAAAAATAGAAAAATACGCATCTCAAACCTATTATACAACTCAAAGATCAAGAATAAAGATGAGATGTATTATGAAACATCATTTTATTCCACTAGGAAATTTCCAAAAAAAGAACATGAAGAAGTTGTTCTATTTTCAATACACATAAATTCAATTGTCACTGATCTATGATGGGCCACTCTAAGGATAGTCTTCATGGGGTCACGCAATGCTGATCCACACAGGGTTTCTACGATGTTGATCCACACAGGGTCACTATGATGCTGATCCGCATAGGTTTGCTATGATGTTGATCCACATAGGGTCCTTATGATGCTGATCCACACTAGGTCACTATTATGTTGATCTAGATAGGGTCTCTATAATTTGTTCCACACAGGTTCTCTATTATTTTGATCCACATAGGGTTTCTATGATGATGATCCACACAGGGTCTCTCTTCAGTTGACAGCTAGCCACAAGATTCCCCGTACTCGGTGTGCTTGAGTTCTATAGAATCTTCTCATCAAGATATCTTTTGTTCTTTAACTGCCACTAAGTTCCACTAAATGATTAACGTGACATACCTACATGTCTTAAGGGTTCCAACGTGAGAGAAGGCGCATCAATTGGAAGCCCGGTCTGTGAGTTATAAGCATTAGTGTAACGAGGGCCTTATTGGATTCCGGTTCGGTCCAACCTAGCCATGCTCGAAATTTCTCCAAAAATCAGGTGAGGTATCTCCAAAAGATCATCTCATTCCAAGTATTCCAGCTCTGTAGATGGTTTATCAAATGAATATTTATTTTTTGAGATATGACCTTTTAAGCATTTCTGGGCCAAAAAGGGCATGGGCCCGATCTGACCTCGTC
The DNA here is from genome assembly GCA_963277665.1 of Viscum album. Taxonomy (NCBI): domain Eukaryota; kingdom Viridiplantae; phylum Streptophyta; class Magnoliopsida; order Santalales; family Viscaceae; genus Viscum; species Viscum album. The sequence continues at coordinate 612,944,097 of OY728119.1, read as the reverse complement.
TTGGTCTGACTCGGGTTAGACCTGGCCCGACCTGAACTGTCTGGGCCGTGGGCTCGGCCCACTAGGTGGCGGGTGCGGCCCACCAGGCGACCCGACCTGGTAGATTTCAAGGTCCGCTAGCTGGGTGGGCCGGCCCCCCTTCCAGAACAGCTAAGCTGTTCGGAATTCCTCAACTAGCTGCACCACGTGGCACTGCCCCTGTCAGCAGGACACACGGGGTGCAGGTCCCCTCCTCCGCAGCTCGATGTCTCGACTTCCCTTCATGGCACTCAAAGGTGCACCTCTCATTGCAACTATGGCCATCTGACACTTTGTAATGCCCCGGCCCTAGATTCCCAGAGTCGGTGCATTATTTTAAAACATTGGAATGATTACAAAGAATCAATTCCCGAACGACCGATCAGTTTTTCAGTCTTGGAAAATAGATCACATACATGAACGATACATTACACTGTCTAACATATAATAAAAAAATCCTTTGATAACACCGTTTTTCCCTTATCTTAACCCTTAATCTCAAACATAAAACACTTCTTTGGATCCTATGAAAATAAAACATAAGAAATGGGTTAGCTTAGATGCTTAGTAAGGGTAAATAATTTATTGGAAGATAACATAAACAATAGGCATGGTGAATAATTGAAAACACAGGCCTTTACAAATAATAAACATGAACACTTTATAGAAGAAATATAAGATGAGTAAATAATTCCATAATAAAACATAGTCAAGGGTATTCTACAAGTTTAATAACCTCATGAACCATCAATATTATATTCATAATGAGGGAATGTATAATGACATACATTCTGAAACATTTTTCAAGACCTCAGCCAAGACGTCTAAAAATGATTAAGGGATCATCCAAAACCATATATCAAATTGGGAAATGCCTTGGAAAATTCCATATATAATTGTATCATGAGACCTACCGATGCATCAAGGAGATATAGTGGGTTCCACTCATCACTTACTATTTCCAATACATTCCTCAAATTAAAAGGTTGAAACATAACATAAACATTCCTATAAGAACTATTATATGAAATATCACTACTTTATCCATAAACCATGAATGTTAAAAATATAACACATCCATAGTCATACATATCACAAAACCTTCAATACGATATGTAAGATTTGTATCATAATAAATCAACATCAAATGAGTTTAAAATCCATAAAAGAATGTTGACATTGATGAAAATGATTTATAAAACATTTTGATAGATATATCCATTTTTCATTAAAACATTTGAAAGAAATTTTTTTGAATGGAAGTAATTTAAATATATTTTTGAATCAATGTGTCTCATACCACTTTCAAACTTTTGAATGAAATTAAAATTTTAAAAACATTCATGTTCATATAATGAATTCTATAAAGAACCATTTTGAGAACATGGAAATTAATGAGAATAATTTAGAAGAATAAATATTTAAAACATTTAAAATTATTTTATAATAAAATATTCCCTTACAAAATCCCATTGAAAACTCTTTTATAAAACACGGACATGGATAATAAATATGTCCTAGTAAAAACATGCCCATAAACATTCTCGAATAATAATGAGATTAAGGAATTAACCCTTACCTTGAACTTTCCTTTGGTCGAGGGTACGTTTAATCTCATGTATAATGACCATAGTATGTTATTAAATTATAACAGTACCATATTTATATTTATTATATCATACATGATTCATTTATAAATTTATACTATCGATTTAATAATGATTTCCATGTTAAATTAACATTTTGGGTAATAAACGCTTTCTTTATCATATGTGTTTTAATTTTTTTTCTTGATCATGTCATTTAGATCATGATTTAAATGAATCCAGAATATGGTCCTTGATTTATATATCATATATATTTAGAATATAAATATTTATAATAGATGTATATATGAAATGGAAGACACCGTTTATGGAGACGGTAGGCCATACATACGCATAAACGTTGTTTACGTTTCACATCCTATAGAATGGAAGTAATTGAATAAGATATATGTAAGTGCATAAATATATATATATATATATAGTAGAATTATTATGTCATATATTACATAAATATTCATAATATATATATTTTTATAATCATCATTGAATGGTGAACATGCAAAATAAATCTCGTCGCGCCATGGAGACGGTAATCCGTACATATGAACGAGCGACAATATCATTCTCTTTATATTCAAATTGTATATAATTCATGGTATATCATATATACAGGATCATTAAAATGTTATATTTATTATTTACATCAATTATATTTCATTATTATACCCATCCAATATAATAATGTATTGGGTAACAACAACACCACGACGTGGAGACGGTAATCTATACGTATGCACGTATGGTGACTTGACATTCATAGGATGGATAGAATAATGAATATGGTTGTACCATATTTATAACAACATCAATGATTATACAAGATATTTGATTTATTTTTTTCAATGGAAACAACTAGGAATGTAGAAGTGGAAGAAGAAAAGAACTTGAAAGAGGTGATGAAATATTTACCGCTTCTTCGAGTTCTTCCTTTTGATTTAATCAAAATGGATCCTTAAGGTAGCTTTATGACCAATGGAAGGCCTCTAGGATTAAATGAGTATAGTTCAGAGGATTTTTGGGCAGGGTTGAGCCAAGTCAAATGGCTTTGATGTAGTTATTTTGAGAGAAGGGCGAGTGCCCTTTTATAAGAGGGGTGAGGGGCACCTTAGGAAAAGATTGAAATATTATTTTATAATAAAATCATATTCGGTTTATAATGGCTCCAAATAGATTTATTTATATGGTAAAGTAGGGATGGGACTAAATCCTATCAACCAATATGTTTTAGACAAGTTTAGGTTACCAGCATAACCTTATCTTTTAGATTTAACTCTAAGTTAAATAATTTAACTTTTACCATGTCATCTTGTATTCTTACACTATATGGTTAATAAACATGCTATTAAAATAAAAGAGAACCAAAAGTGTTTCATTAATGAAATATATAATATAATTTAATCCCTTTGTTATAGCTTTAGATTTTTAGTAATATTATATCAACCAATAATATAGTATTGGTTTTAAAACTTCATTTATGTCAATTTTGACACTCTTTGGTATTTTGTTTTTTTAAGTCATAACAACCTTATAAATTCTAAATAAATTTATCTAATCTACCATAACATAATATATTAACCTTTAAAATTAGTGGATTTCATCAAAATTCTCAAATTACATTTATTTTGATATTTATAATATCAATTATTTTAATCTTTCTTTAATAAGGTAATTACTGCATCATCATTGTGTCCTAAGTAAAATATATTATATAATGTTTAAAAATTATAAATAAAATACCATTAGGTAGGAAATAATTTTATCATTTGAATTAATATTTATACCCAAATTTATCTTATGTATAACCCTATATTAGAATGTTTTAGTTATGAAAATGTGAATTTAACATTTTTAACTCTTCTTTAAATTTAATAAAAATAAATTTACTAATCTAATACAAGTGGACCTAAAGGGACATATTTTATTACTAAGATTTATTTTGGTCAAATTACATGTATCCATTAGAAGTACGACATGTGTTAGGGTAATAATAATATCATTTTTACCTTTAATTGCCCAATTTACTTTTAATCATGGTAAATAAAAGTCAAAAGATACTATTCAGAAAAAATTATTTTTATCTTATTGAACCCCATTTTACTTACTGATATCAATCTTTTCTCTCAAATTTTTGAAATTCAATTCACAGAAGCTGTAAAATTACTTTTTATGCAAATTCGCAAATGCCCCTAGGAGGTGGGTAAAAAATGGTAAAAAGTTTAATAAAATTTATATATATGTAAACTTATTAAAAAATGACTCCAATGAATTAAGTTGAACTTATATAGGTATTATGTATCTATTTTGACCTAAAATAAATTTAAATAAGATAAATAATTTTTTAAATAAATATTCGGTTTTAAACAATAACTTAGAGTTTTTCACTATTCATCAGAAATTGAATGTTTTTAGAAAAACACCATAAATTTATCGAAACTAAATTTTTATGCCCCAATTATAAAGAAGAAGTTTATTTTTCCAAATTAAATATATTAAAGGGTCAAATATTGGATTTAAAAATGGTTCTCCATTAAAAGGCGATAAAATTTTACTTTTTGAAAAATGCTTCTTTTATCTGAAAAAATGAATGTGTTCTTATATTATGTTCTAGAAACACATAATATATATGTTGAAATTATATAGAGTATATAAGATTCATAATTCAGTTAATACTATTTAAAACCGCCTTTTTTGAATGTCTTGTTTGGTAATGTTGTGGTGCGCTCAAACTCGGTGTTGTGTGTAGCACAAACTATTAAATTATTTTAATGAGATAGTGTACTTTGAGATATTGGGGTGTTACATTCTCCCATCCATCAATAAACTGTGTCCTCGCAATTTTAAATTGATCTTCGAAAATAAAAGGTTAAAAATAGAGAAATACTTTTGTGGTAAACTCACATCGTAAATTCGGTTAATAAAATTTTGTCTTAATAAGAGGGTAAGGGAAATGAAAAAGTTATCACAAAATTATGTTCTAGATTAGGAGAACATTGGTTGAAATTAAAGAAACATAATTAGAGGGGAAATGTAAATATTTAATAGGATTTATTTAGGTCATTAATCACAATATAACATTTAAGTATATTGACATAACAAATCCATTATCTAAACATTTTTCATAACCAAAATATGTAAAAAGAGTATATGGTATTTATTTTCTTTTTTAAAAAACAATTTGGTTTGATAAGGAAGCCAATGATCAAATAAAACACCTAGTGGTGGAAAGGTCATTGTCACCACTTACGTTAGAAAAACATTCCATTTTTTGTCGTTTAGTAAAACGCTTTGTAGAAAAAGATTCCCCTTGAAATGAAAGTCAAAGGGTTTTATAAACCGTATAAAATAAAGTCATTTAGAAATAAAAGGATGAATCAATGAAAAGATGTTGAGACGAAGTCCCTTAACAAAAGTTTAAGAATTAATTTAGTCATAGAATTAGAGGGATGTATATATATATATATACTCGACACGTAGAGTTACATAATTTCACTAATTCCTACCACAAACTCATATTTCACTCAAAAAATATTCAAAAAAATATTCTATTTATCCTATTCATATAGGGTTCCAAAAATAATGAATTTTTAATTCAACTTTCAGATCATTTAAAAAGGAAACTACATTATAAAATCTAGAACATCACGTAGGCCAGTGGTAGGTGATGCATCATTGTCGCCCTTCAGTTGCGGGTTCATGTCTTGTGGCTTTACCAGACGTGATTGGTTTTCACCAGACCATTGGGTTGTCCTTTGTATGACAATCAAAAAATAACCTTAACAATTGTATCCAATTTCCAACTAAATCTATTCCAACCTTTAGATTTATCCAAAATAATTCTATCCAAACTCACAGTTAAAAATTTATAAGTAAGCTAAACATAATGAAAATCATTTTTTCCATGTAATAACATGTGAATACCTTCATCATATATTCGTTTAAAACATGGTAACACCTTGAATTTCCATAAAACCTTATTGATTATATTCATCCTGCAATATTCATTATAGAATACTGGATACATTCCTTATATCCAAAAATTTTGAATTTTCCAATAATGATGAAATAAAAAAACTATTAATCAGTTCCATGGAACTCCAGAATATCCAATATAATTTATCCAAATCAACCATATCTTATTCCAAAATCAATGTCTCATTATCAGGACCATATTAAGGATTACCTTTCCTTCAACCATGTATTTTACAAAAAGTGTAGCTTACTATTAAGTCACTTGTCATAGAACCATATAATCTCAAATCCTCAATAAAATAGTAATGTACTACAATCCTTATTTATCTCCATAATTCATATAAACAATAAATTTTTGATACCACAATCAAATGAAATAATTATATAATAAAAACAGAAGAATTCTAGTCATTCCTCTTCATTTTTTGTAGTATCATAGCTTCATTATTTTTCAATAGCATCATTTGAGGTATGATCTGATGAATGGGACATTGATTCGTGTAGTGTCTCGATGCCTTTTAGATGAAGCATTTTACATTTGAAACCTTTTTTATTACCCTTGCAATCACGTACATGGTGTCCTTTTTCTCCACACTTATAACAAACTCTCATTCTCTTCAAAAATTTACCAAGGTGATTCCTTCCACATTTATCACACATGATAAAATCCTTCATTCCCCTCTTCTCTTTATCCATATTTCTCTATACCATCCTTTTCTTCTCTTGCTTCCCTTCAAATCCATAGGACTCAGAGAATTCTTTACATATATTATTAACAAATGATATTATTTATTCATATGTTGAGAATATATGGGAGACTATTTCCCTTCTAAATTTTGGCTTAATACCATGAAATATATGATCCTTCTTACTATTTTGATCATATGTATTTCTAGAGTTTTGATTCCATCTACTGGGTGCCATTTCTAAATAATGGCTTAAACTAGGTTAGTTTATGAATCACAATGAATAATTCCAAACATGTAAAATACCTAAAGTAAATTAAACAGTTTATGGATATAATCCATAATAATAAAAATGTTTTTTTAGTAAGTATTTACTTATAAATCCTTCATAATGGTTTGTAATAAAAATATGAATTATCCTAAGAATATCCCCTTGGTGTGTCATAACCAAGAGTGCAGCAAGGCATGTTGTCGTGCACCCGTTCATGTTAGAGTCTAGCTCAAAGAGGTGTTTTCTGGTTTTACCCCTAGCTAAATCTATGCCAGATCCACCTCTACCTTCTCGTATCCAGATTGGGATATATTTCTTGGAAAACTCACAAAATCTCTAAATTACCAAAATTCTTGGAAGTAATTCTATAATAATACTCAAAGCCTATCTTAGGGTAATAATATCAAATTAGAGTTTATCTAAATCTATTTCTAATGTTGTTGATAAACTTCATCTGATAAGAATTGTAATGCCCTGACCCTAGATTTCCATATTCAGTGCATTATTTTAATACAGTAGCATGATTAAAAGGAATCATGTCCCGAAAGACCGATCAGTTTAGCAGTCTTGGAAAATAGATTACATACATGAACATTACATTACACTTTCTAATATACAAAAAAATTAATCCTTTGATAACACCATTTTTCCCTTATCTTAACCTTTCATCTCAAACATAAAACACTTCTTGGGATCATGGGAAAATAAAACTTAAGAAAGGCGTCAACTCAGATACTTAGTAAGGGTAAATAATTTAGTAGAAGATAACGTAAAAAATATGAATGGTGAATAATTAAAAACACATGCCTTTACAAATAATAAACATGAACACTTTATGGTAGAAATATGAGTTTAGTAAATAATGCCATAATAAAACATAGTCACGGGTATTCTACTTGTTGAATAACCACATGAACCGTCAATATTAATTTCATAATGAGGTAATGTATAATGGCAGACATTTTGAAACATTTAGTCAACGCCTCAGCTAAGACGTCTAAAAATGATTAAGGCCTCAGCCAAAACAATATATCAAATTGGGAAAGGCATTAGCCAATTCCACATCTAATTGTATCATTAGAACTACTGATGCATCGAGGAGCTATAGCAGGCTCCACCCATCAATTACTATGTCCAATACATTCCACATATGAAAAGGATGAAACATAACATCAATATTTGTATTAGAACTAGCATATGAAATGTCAATACTTTAACGATAAACCATGAATGGTATAAAAATAACACATCCATAGTCAAAAATATCAAAAATCCTTCAATACAATATGGAACATTTGTATCATAAAAAATCAACTTCCAATAATTTTAAAATCCAACAATGGATGTTGACATAGATGAAAATGATTTGTAAAACTCTTTGAGAGAAACATCCATTTTTCATGAAAACATTTCAAAGTCACACCATTTATAAATTAAGACATTTAAATACATTTTATAATCAAATTGTCCCATAAAACTTGGAATCTTTTCAATGGAATTAAAATTTTAAAAACATTCATGTCCATATAAATAAATCCATAAAAACCCATTTTGACAACATGGACGATAATGAGAATGATGTAGAAGAATAAATATTTAAAACATTTAAAATAATGTTTTAATAAATGTGTCCCTTAAAATAATCCCATTGAAAACACTTTTAGGAACCATGTAATTTGATAATAATTATTTTCCAATAAAAACATACCCATAAACAATCTCAAATAATAATGAGATTGAGGAATTAACCCTTACCTCCCACTTTCCCTTGGTCGAGGGTAGGTTTAGCCACCTATATAATGACCATAGTATGTTATTAAATTATTTGAGAACCATATTCATATTTATTATATCATACATGATTCGTTTATGACTTTATAAAACCAATTTAATAATTATTTCCATGTTAAATTAACATTTTGGATAATAATCGCTTTCATTGTCGTATGTGTTTTAACTTGTTATTCATGATCTTATCATTTAGATCATGATTTAAATGAATCAAGAATATAAAACATGATTTATATATCATATATATTTAGAATATAAATTTTAATAATTGATTTATATATGAAATGGAATGCACCATTTATGGAAACGGTAGGTAGTATGTACGCATAAACGTTGTTTCCGTTTTCACATCGTATTGAACGGAAGTAAGTGAATAAGATATATGTAACTCCATAAATACATAATTATATATATATATATCCAGTATAATTATTATGTAATATATTACATTCTAATTAATAATATACATATTTTTATAATCATCATTGAATGGTGAACATGGAAATGAATCTTATCGCGTTGTGGAGACGGTAATCCGTACGTAAGCATGAGCGAAAATATCATTGTTTTGATATTAAAATTGTATATAACTGGAGGTTATATCATATATAAGGAATAATTAAAATGTTATATTTATTATTTACATCTATTATTCATCATTATTATACCCATCCAACATAATAATGTATTGAATAACAACTACACCACGACGTGGAGACGGTAACCCGTACGTACGCACGTATGGTTATATGTCATTCATAGGATGGATAGAATAATGAATGTTTTTGAAACATATTTATAATAACATTACAGTATATAGAAGATACTAGTGTTATTATTTAACAATGGAAACAACAAGGAAATAATAATTGGAAGGAGAAAAGATCTTGAAAGAGGTGATGAAATATTTACCTCTTCTTCATGTTCTTCATTTTGATTTGATCAAAAGGGCTCCCTAGGTTAGCTTTCTAAAAAACTGAAGGCCTCTAGGATGAAGGGAGGATAATTTATTGGATATTTGGGTATGGTTGGCTGATCCAAATGGCTTTGATGGTTTTATTTTTAGAGAAGCGGGAGTTCCTTTTTATAAGAGGCGTTAGGGCACTATAGGAAAAGATTGAAATATTATTTTATAATAAAATCATTTTCGGTTTATAATTAGTCTAAATTGATTTATTTTGAAGCTAAAGTAGGTATGTGTCAAAATCCTCTCAACCAATAGGTTTTATACAAGTTTAGGTCACTATTTTAAAATTTTCGTTTATACTTATCTCTAAGATAAATAATTTAACTTTTACCAGGTCTTCTTGTATTCTTACACTACATGGTTAATAAAATTACTATAAACATAAATGAGAACCTCAAGTAGATCATTAATGACATATATAATTTTATTTAATCCCTTTTTTTGAACCATATATTTTTATGAACATTATATCAACCAATAATTTAGTATATGTTTTAAAAATTAATTTATTTCAATTTTGATATTATTTGGTATTTTGTTTTTTTGAAAGTCATCCAAACTTTAAAACTTCAAAAAAAAATTATATAATCAACCATAACAAGACATATTAACATAGAAAATTATTTTAATTCATCAAAATTCTCAAATTACATTTATTTGGATATTTATAATATCAATTATTTTAATATTTCATTAAAAAGGTAATTATTGCATCATCATTGTGTCATAAATAAATTAAAATATTTAATGTCAGTAAATTATAAATAAAATACCATTATGTAGGAAATATTTTTATATTTCTAATTAATATTTATACTATAAGGTATCTTATTTATAACCCTATATTAAAATATTTTAGTTTTGAATACTTGAATTTAACACTTTTAACTCTTCTTTAAATTAAATAATAATAAATGTCCTAATATAATCCAAGTGTACCTAAAGGGGAATATTTTATTCAAAAGTTTGTTTTTATTCGAATTAAACTTATCCAATATAATTAGGACATGTGTTAAGGTAATAATAATATCATTTTAACCATTACTTACCCTATTTACTTTTAACTATGGTAAATAAAAGTGAAAAGATACTATTCACCAAAAATTATTTTTATCTTATTGAACCAAATTTTACATATTGATATAAAACATGTCTCTTGTATTTTTGAAATTAAATTCACAGATGCGGTAAAATTATGTTTTATGAAAATTTTCAAATTCTTCTAGGAGGTGGGTAAAAGACGTTAAAAGGTTTAATAATATTTTTATATATCTAAACTTATTATAAAACGACTCTAATGATTTACATTGAACTTATATAGGTATTATGTATCTATTTTGACCTAAACTAAATTTGAATAAAATTAATATTTATTTAAATAAAACGTTTGTTTTAAACCATAACTTAGTGTTTTCACTATTCCTCAAAAATTAAATGTTTTCAGAAAAACCCCAAAAATTTATCGAAAATAAATTTTTATCTCCCGATTATAATGAATAAATTTATTTTGTCTAATTAAATATATAAAAGTGTCAAATATTGGATTTAAAAAGGGTTCTCCATTAAAAAGCGGTAAAATTACATTTTTTGAAAAATACTTCTTTTATTGGAAAAAAGAATTTTTTGTTGTATTATGTCTAAGAAACACATATTATGGATGTTAAAATTATATAGAGTATATAAGATTAAAAATAGTGTTAATACTATTTATAACCTATTTTTTTGAATGGCTAGTTTGGTAATGTTTTGGTGCGCTTGAACTCAGTGTTACGTGTAGCGCAAGCTATTAAATTACTTTAATGAGATAATGTACTATGAGATCTTAGGGTTTTACCTGATGGATGCCCCATCTGTCTGCCATAGCACCTCGGAGCACTGACTCTCCTCTGTGGCTGGAGACAACCGACATCCTCCATTTCCCACCGGTGGTGGTCACCATCAGGGTTTCCACGAGCCACCGAGTGAGCTCTGGTGGTCCGTTTGTTCATCCATTTGTGACTATGGGCCTCCCAAGATGTTGTCGTCACTACATGGCTCCCTGATTTAGTATTCTGTCAAGTTAAAAATCCACCCCCAAATAACGCGACAAAAACCGAAGTGGCGGAGGATTTTAGCCTTGTTCGTTTTTTCCACGCCCTCGGCGTTAGCATCATATCTAGTGGGTAGTAATTAAATATCCCCATAGATAATGATTAACGCCATTCAATCATTTCCCACATCAACCACCCTAAGTTTGATATGAATCATGGATCAAATCATTTTGGTTGGTCCGCGTTCGTCATGATTTTCAAGAATGAGAAAAATAATCAAATTCTATTTAATTTAAACATATACAATCCCTAACATGAATTCAGAGTAGATTTCTTGGTTGTGAATGGAGAATCTATGTTCTATGAAGCTGCTGGAATTCATCGTTTCGGGATTGATACATCCAACGATGTCATCCAAGCATCTCTTCTTCATTGGAGGGAAGTTCTTTATTCAATTTTTCATCAAGGACACCTCCACAATCCACCAATCCTACTTTTTTCCAACATTTGAACTAATTAAAAGGAGGAGTTATGAGTTTAATTATTCATTAAATTAATGGTTCATTAATTGGTGCGTTTAATGAATCTTAATAATTAAACGAAGGGGCGTTACACAACCTATGTGTAACCGGGAATTTAATATCCCTCATTAAATGTCTGACCACCTCCGTTGTCCCCACCACTATCGCTCAAGAGGTAGTAGAAAAATAAAGTAACATTTTTATGTTATTTTATTATTCATTCAAAAAGTCCGTAATACTATCATGTTCTCCCGACCTACTCGGTCGAAGTTAAGCCTCCCTTAAGAGAATCCTGAAGCTGGGAGTTCAATAGTGCCTCAGATTTCAATTTTGACACCTGTTCAAAAGATAGAAATTCACATTCACATGTTTACTGAATGAACCTTAAAAATTTTATAAAATCGTTCCAGGAACACCGGGCCTCAGAATCATGCACAGTCTATTTTTGTAGACTCGTAGTAATCCCAAATAATTATAATATATATATATATATATATATATTTAATTTTTGGGTCTTTGTAACTGAACCTATTATTAAGTGTATATATAAGCACTAATAATTGAATGTAACTAGTGAGAATAAATTGGCGTAATAGTATGATGACGTAATGAAATATTATACTCATAAAATAACATAATTCATGAAAAATAAATTTTGGATCATAAATCATGATACATGGAATAAAGATTTAATATAAGAAAAGATTCATACAATCGAAAAATCATGATCCACGTGGAAAAAAATATTTTGTTAAATGATACTTTCAAACACAAATAAAGTTTTTAAAACATTATAGGTATCATGAAACATCAAACATTTATCATGGAATCACCTTAGTGGATAATTACAATATAACTTAGTAGTAACCTATAATCAGTAAAATCCAACTTCTTTAAGGAGTAACATACAACTAGTTATCTTTATTTTGTATTAGTAATTATATACAATTATTTAATCTTTTCATATTTTAGGATTAACATAACTCCATTATACAGGTTATAGATTTTCGAACATAAACATTATATATATTTGGATGAATATTAAATACATAGAAATTGTATCTATTCTAGGTATATAAAGTTTTAGAGCCTTTGGAGACTATATAAAATCATATAATTTTTTGAAATATCTTCAACACCTCCCATAATGGTCTTCCATCATATTACTCTTCATAATAATAACCTAGTAAAAGTTTTATTAATAACTTGGGGATATGAAACATAAAAAAAGGGTGAGCTTGGATATTTATAATTGGTAAGCTTGGTAGATATCAATCTATGATCATGTTAAGCCATAAATATGTTTTATGGTATAAAATAATGACTATAAGTTAAAAATTTCAAACCCAATCCATCATAGATTATAAACATGTGTTATTGAATAAAATATTATCATTTAAAAAGTCATGGATCATTGTTAGGATTAATCATCATAAATAAATCATGAATCATAAGTTTGTTATGTAAATGTCTGTGGAACAATCATTAGTATAGAAATCATTTCATAGGTCAAGGTTAGCAACCAAGACCATGGAATCACTGATGAACACATGTTTCTTATAGTGGATCTAGCACGTTAACTTGTTTCCCATTATAAATCAAGAACTTCCACTTGTTTCCAAAAACTATAACTTTAGATATAATACATTTCCAATGAATTGGAGTGATATATAGGTACCACACATCACATAATATAAAACTACATTTTTTGTGCCATAGGATCATAAAAAATTCATCATATCAGAACCCATGAAGTGAAATTGGATCCATTAACACATAATTATAGAATTAAACATAGGAATGAGTTTCGTAAGAAATTTTCATAATAATAATAATACAACCAGATAAAGAATAAGGTTGTTATCCCTAGATCATAACCCTATAAAAGAATAATTAAATCAAGGGTTGTTTTCATTAATTAATATATATATATATATAGCATTAAAAGTTTTTATAAACCTTCTTGAGGAAAATATCCTTTCAAATGTAAAAGTAAATTTTCAAAATATAAAATTTTTTCCTAAAATATAGAAAACATTTTCTATGTAAATATCCTTATAAACATGTAATGGGGTCCTAAAAATATTCAGTTTTTGTGATAGCCAAAAAATAAATTCTTCTTGTATAAGTCAAAAACCATTCCTTCAATAATTTTGTCAAAAAATTATAAACATACAATGTTTTGAAAATGAAAAAAAAATTCCTCTAAAAAATTTTAAAAAAATTAAAACATATTTAAAAAATAAATTATACTATCAGAAGATAATATAAAAACCTTTCTTTAAAAAAATTTCATAAACATTGACAAGGACGAGAAAGGTTTTTTGATCAAAGAGAGAGACGAAGTCACTTTTCCTTATAAAGAATCATTTTATTTAATAAATAATTAAAGTGAGAACATAAATGAAAACATAAAATATCAATAAATATCCAAAGGATAATGAAATTAATGGAATTAATTATATAACTATCATATAATTTCCTCAACAAAAATTCATGTATAAATAGTCCTGATTAAAATTAGATTCAAACATAAATTCCTTACACATTGGTAATATTTGAATTATATTCCCCATGAAAGTAATAAAATTATATCGATAAATTCACAATAATTATCATAACACACATTCATGGGTAGTATATAGAGCACATAAAAGTAATATTTAGTGAATATGACATGTGTCCCAGGGAAATAAAATTGAGACGAAGATCACTTATTATAAGCCATGTATTTCATCATTCATATTCATAAAACCTTTATAATAAATATAAATTTATTATAAATTTTTTCTATAACTATAATCATATCTATCATACCATTATATATTTATTTATGACATCTTATCACCCGTTAATTAAAAATATGTTATTAAAATATCTTTTCGATATAATAACTACTTCATTTTCCAAGTATGTTTCGGTTCAAGAGTACATTTCCTTATAATTTGATCGTAGTACAATAATATCCAAAATTTTATTTATTTTATAAAAATAACATACATTTATTATATGGATATTTATTATCATCCATAAAATGTTGGGACTAAAAATTGAATTACATCATTCATGTATATGGTAAGTTGTACCAATACAAGAACAACGCTTCCAATTTTTGAATAATGGAATAAAATAAAAGTAAATATTAATTAAAATTTCTAGAATAATTATATGTATTTATTAAATCCAACCATATTATCATCCATGTAAAATTTAAATAAAAAATGAACCTTGTCGTTTCATGGAGGTAGTAGTCCACACGTACGCAATAACGACGTTATCATTTTCTAATGGTTTGGAATGTGATAAGGTATATGTTATACAATAATTAATTAATTTTAATAATGTGATAATTATCATATAAAAACAATAATCCTATCAAAATACCCATCCATAAAATGTTGTGTTGAAAAATGAATTCTATCGATATGAGGAGACAATAAGTCATGCGTACGCATGTCCGATATTTTCACTTCTCAGTTAATAGGAAAGATGGTTAATAATGAATTTCTTATAATCATATATTACACTTTAGAAAATTTATAATACTAAATTTATTAATTTATGATAAAAACTATAGAATTTTTGGACGAAAGAAGAGAAGAAAAAAATTGATCAGCTAAAGTGACTACCTCTTCTTTGAAACCACTCATGTTGATCTCCTCTAAAGTGATCTAGGGTTGGTATTTTAGGAATAAAAATGTCTAAAACGATTCTATGAAGTTTATAAGTGAAATTGGATGTTTTGGGTTAATATATAACAATCAATGTGGTTTAAATAAGTGATGGAGGATGTTCCAATTTATAATTAAGGTGAGGGGAATTTTTGGAATTTCTCAAAATATTAAATTATAATAAATTAATTCATATGAAATTTGTCTCAAAATGGACAAATATTATAATATAAGGAAGTATATAATTTTATTAATATTAAAAATATAATTTAGATATGTTTTAGTGTGATTTTAAACCTTAACATTTTTGTTAACACTTAGTTATCAAATTTTAATTTTAACAATGGTAATAAATTTGTTAACATTAATGAGTTATACTTTTAACTTATAAAAATGAAACATTTCGTATAAATATCTGATATATGAAATTTTAGACTATATCATATCCACCTTATCTTATTTAAATATTCTTATGATTCGTAAATAATTTAATAAAATATAATTTGGATAACATATCATTATTATAAATTTTGACACAATTTATTTATTTTTACATTATAATTCGTTCAATCCCCTATAATATGTCATATAGATATTTAAATTTTATTTTTCACATTAACTCATTCGAATTATATCACTTTTAAAAATTTTAAAATCATTTATTATATTTTTTATTAATTAATGAATTATTTACTCGGTGTTTTGTAAGAAAATAAGGTCATTATTTATTTAATAAAAATTTAAAATAAATGTATATCATAGAAATAATGTTATTAATCTCAAAATTGAAACTTATATTAATTTATAACTTAATATTTATTTATTTGGACACATAAGAGATATTAAAAACAATGATATTGATATTTAGTAACTTTCTTTGATTTAAATAATATATAAGTAATTTTCACGGAATAATTTCTATTAAACAACTTAATTTAAACCCTATTGAGTTAATAGTATATTTAACTTCATCCAATAATAACTAGGTTGTAAATTTATGGCATTATCAGTTATGTTTAACCAAGATATACCTGATTTACCCTTCACCCAGGCAATTAATTTTATCACAATTATTATTTATATTACCCAATAATAAAATAGACATGTTTTTAAAATTTTAACCCTGAGATTTTAAATATTTTTTTATATCTAATTAAATAAATATAAATAGAATAAATTATGTTTAAATAATGTTCACACAATGTGAAAAAAAAACTGCATTTTAGAATAAATACATTTTTAAGCATAAATATGTATTTTTTCTTATCATATTCTTAAAAAGATATGTTTTGATTTAATAAAACATTTGATCAAAAAAAAAATTTACTATGTTAAAATAATTCACATATATTGATTTATTTAAATTAATTATTTTTCATGAAGAATAACAAATTGTCATGAAAAAAATACTTTAGTTTTCAAAACATTTTTTTTAATTCTAGAAAATTGATAACTATTTAATTAAATTTAAAAATGTGTAGAATTTATATGTTTCATAATTTTGTTATTAATATTCATACCAACCAATCCAATGTCTAGGATTAAATGGATACATAATTTTAATAATATTATGTGGTTTGTCTAAATTCATGTAAATCAAGACCTTGAAGAAATGAAATTATTTAAATAGAACAGTTTCATAAAAATCATAGGGTGTTACATTATATCCCCCTTAAAAGGAATTTTTATTTAAAAATCATCACTCTGATATAAAAATATCATGATATCTCTATTTATATACATCCTTAGATTCCAATGTTTCATTTTAAATTTTTTGTTTCTACATATAATTTTATATAGAAAACAAGTCATGTTCTATTGCACATTATATCTATGATATAAGATTTGTAAAGGTTGTTACTTATAATAATAATCAGGATCTAGTGTTTTGACCTTTTAATTTAATAATTTTTAATGAAAAGAAATGTATTTTTATAGTAGAGATACACAGAACATGTTATGATGTTGATAGAGGTTAGGTGGAAGAACTAATCATTTTGATTCATCCCTAATCTATCAAGAATCGTGAAACAACTAATATACCTTGGGACCAACTTCCCATTAATCTAGAATCTCATAACCTTCATCCATATATAAATTCATAGAAAAACCTTCTCAACAAATTTCAATTCCAAAATCAATTCTATTATTATCTATATAACTATTCTATTTTGTCTTAGCTACCATGATTTGATACTAAATATTTCTAAATATCTCTTCTATTTCCTCATCTATATTTGGTCCTAATATATTTATTTCCTTTACATTATCCAATATCTTTTGTGTTCAACATGTACTTCTGTATAGGGATTTATAAGGTCTGTCTAAATGCTTGATTGAAATCTGTTGTTGAATGAAAACATGACTATAGGAAAGTGTTCATTCCAGCCACATTTGAAATCCATGTAACAAGATCCCAATATATCCTCCTAGGTTTTAATATTTCTCTCACTCTAAAAATTTGTTTGATAATGATATGTCATACTAAAACTAAAATTTGAATCTATATCCCAATTAATATTTTTCCATAACTTCATGGTAAAACATGGATCCCTATAAAATATGATGGAAAGTGGTGATCCCTAAAATCATACAACATCCATAATATATATTCCTTCAAGATTATCAAGTGATAAATCATCTATGGTAGTAATGAAGTGTTCCAAATTAATAAGATAATATACTATAAACCATATGTAATAATAAACTTTAGATGTTTTGTGGGTTCCAATGACTAAATACATAGTCATGTTTTAAAATTTCCATTGATTCATGCTTAATGGTTGTAACATCCCCTTTGAATTATGTATCTCAGACATAACTTTCTAAAAAAATAAACACCTTGAATCATATTCTACTATATCTATATTCATTTCTTCCCACCAGAAATACTATTTCATGTATCTATATATATTTTTCCGCCAAGATGAACTATGATCCACATATGATTTCCACTTCTTCAAATATAATATAAGTGGGACACAAGAATTGTTCCTAAACCTTATTATTCCCCCACAATCAATTATGAATTCAAGAAAATTTGTCACTTTCTTTTATATCTTCATGTCATATTTTTTAATCATCAAATGGTTTTATAGTTTTACATTAATTTAGAAGGGATTATATTTCTCCCATTACATCAATATTTCTAGATTAAGCCTTTGAAAATCCAAAAAAAATTGGATCTTTTATGATCCTAGACATAGATAGGCCAGTATGTTTCTTTATAATCAAATAATTTTCTACCTTATTCTCCATTTCTGGGTGGTAATGTGTTGAGAAATCATAATCTATAATCATATTCAATTATCACCTTTGGAACATAATAATCTCTTTTTAATGTAAATTTTATTTAAATTTTTTTGATTAGTATATATATCACACCATCATCTATAGAGATAATTCCTCCATATCTTTAATGTAAAAACATTGGATTTATCCTTGTATAATGTTTTGGGAAATTTTTTTCATGTGACATAAATTTGGGTTTGGAATAATCTATCAGAATATGATCTTTCATGAGAAAACATCCCATTACCTTCTTTGATTAATTATTATAGATAAAAAACATTCTCCAATACTGGGTTGGGTGAGTAGTGGTCCACAGACCAACCATCATATAATCTCCTTCAAATCATCTTAAAATTCCTCTATCCACATGATCATAACTAATTTAAATTTCAACATTATGAGTAGATTAGATAATCATGATGAATCTATCACAAAACATCGATAATATCTAGACACCCTAGAAAACTAGAGATTTAAATTATCATGGTTTGTCTATGAAATTTCTCAGTAAAAAATATCATTGAAGAATCTATATATATACCCCCACTTGATATTATATATCATAATAATTAAACTTTCAAAATCTGTAATTCACACATGGAAAATTTTTACAAAGAAAATTCCTCATCAAGGTCATTAGCACCATCCTCAAGTGATCTTATTTCACTTCCTTTACCATTTATTATAAAAAAATATCATCTCTAAATACAAAAACAAACTGATCATGGTCATCTATGAAGACTCTATTCATTATGTCTATGAAGATAGTTAAGGAATTAGTAATACCAAAAGGAATCACAATAAATTCATAGTGTACATACTGTATACAGAATATCTTCTTGGGTATATCCTATTTCTTTAGCCTCAGTTGATGATATCCTAAAAGAAAGTAAATCATGGAAAATTATTGACCTCCACATTTTTTATTAGATAATTCATTATTATAAGGTATATAATGCTTGATCTTGATAGTGATATTGTTAAGTTCTTCATAACCAATTCAAAGTCTCATTGATCTATATTTCTTCCTAAAAAATAGAATATGTGAACCCTAAGGTGATTCAAATGGATGAATTAATTTCATGTAAACATTATCTTGGATATTATTCTTCAGTAACTACAACTCAATTTAGCGTATTCTATAACGATTTTTTGAAAACTCTTAGATCCTAGTATGATTTTTATTGAAATATCAACTGCAATATTTAGTGGAATACATAAAAATTATTCCATAAATAGATAAAAAAACTCCCACACAATATATTTATACTTAATTTTGAGTTTATCCCAAACCATCTGAGATAGATAAACACCATGTCTAAGAATTAATACCCACAAGATAGATGAAATTTTACTAAGGAGTTCATATTCATCATCACATCAATAAATGATCATGAGTTCATTCAGAATAAAAAATGTGACTTAACTTCCTTAAAAAATAATATGATAATAATTAAAACATTCCTTATTTTTTTAAACATGGATATGGTTGAAAATGTTTTTTCGACCTAAGAGGGTGATGAAGTCAATTTTCCATAAAAACACTCATTTGATCTCCAAAATAATTAAATTGAGGAAAACATAAGGGGGTAAAGAATATAAAAAAATAATAAGAGGATAATAAAATTAATGGTCTTAATAATATAAGGATCATATAATTTCTTTGATTGAAATTCATTTATAAGAAATTTGGATTAAAATAGGAATGAAACATAAATCTCTTGTGGTTTGGTAACATTTGAATCATATGAATATGAAAGAAATAAATTTATATAGATATTTAAATAAACATGAAACTTATAATAATTATCATTAACTACATTCATTGTAATTTCATAAACCATATAATATAAACACATGGTGAATAGGGCATGTTCCCCAAAAAAATAAAAGTGAGACCAAAATGCTTAACCAAAAGTATCACTATTCCCTATTCATGTTCAAAACTCAAGTATAATAAATATAGATTTATTATAAATGTTTTCAATAACCATATTTATATCTATCCTAGAATGTAATATTTATTTATGAAATATTATCACATGTTTATAAATATATTGTTATTAAAATCATTCTTCTTAATGATAAGTGCTTCATTTTTCAAGAATGTTTTAGTTTGGAAGTCTTGATCCTGTAATTTAATCATTATTCCATAATTTAAATAATTTTAACTATGGAATAAAAGTTATATATATTCATTATATACATATTTATAATCATTAATAAAAATTATATATAGAAAAATTAATTACACCATTTATATATATGGTAGGCCATACATACTAATGAATATGGTATTCATTTTTCAATTGATGGAATTAAATAAAATATAAATATTAATTCACCATTAAAGAATAATTGTATATATTAATTAAATATATCCTTATTTAAATCAATTTAAAATGTAATGAAAAAATGAATGACATCACTTCATGGAGGTGGTTTTCCACACATACAACTTAACGAATTTATTGTTTTCCAATGGTTTGGAAGATAAGAAGGTAGATGTTATATTATATTTATTGAAGTTTAATTATTTAATAATTATAATATATAAAACATTATCCCATAATAATACCCATCCAAAAAATACGGTGAAGAAAAATGAATTATATTGCTACGTGGAGATAGTAAGCCATATGTAAGCATGAGCAATACATTCACTTCTCATTTGATCAGAAAGAGGGTGTATAATGATGTTTTCATATTCATTATTACATTCCAGAATATATTTTGTAATTAATTCATTATTTTATTATAAATAATATTGATTTATATGAGGTATAGTACATTATAAATGAAACTAATCGGCTAAGGAAATTACCTCTCCTCTTAAACGGCTCCTTTAGATCTCCTCGGAAGGGCTCCAGGGATGGTATTTTGGAAGGCCCAAAATCTCTAGGATGTGAATATGGATGTTTATATGGTAAAATGAAATAATTTTATTTTATATAATTATTAGTGTTCGGTAAATATGTGAGGGTGTAGGTACCCTTTATAATTGGCGTGAGGGTCACTTTTGGATTTTTCTCAAAAATATTATATAATAATACTTTTTCTGCAAAATATACCCCAAAATGGAAATAAAATAGATTATAGTGTTGGATAGGGATTTAATACCATAAAAATATAATTTTTATAAGTTTTTGTGTCATTTTATACCTTATAATTTTGATAAACCTTTAGTAAACCAATTTTAATTTTATTTATGTTAAAAACTGTTTAAATTTTAAAGGGGTGTACTATTAAAATCATTAGGTGTCCATTAGCCCATAAATGGTCAACTTATGAAATTTGAGACCATATAATATAAATATTGTTTTATTAAATGATTTTTATTATTTTTAAATAATGTAATAAAATATTATTTTGATAAAATATCAATTTTTTCAATTTTGACACTATTCATTTAATTTAACATTAAACACATCTAGAAAAAACTAAAATTAGAATATAATGCTCTAACACATCCCAAATATGTCCTATAGATCTATAAAATTTGATATTATCATTAAATAAATCAAATTATATCACTTTTATAATTTTTTGAACCATTTGTTATGTTTTTTATTAATTGGGGAAATACTTCATCGGTATTGCCTAAGTAATTAAGGTAATTATAAAACTAAAAAAAATTAAAAATAATTTTATTAATCATTATAAAATACACTTATATTAATTCATAACATAATATTTTACATATTTGGAAACATATGAAATTTTAAAAACAAAGAGTGGATTTTTTTAACTTTATAGATTTAAATAATATATATGTAATTTTAAAGGAAAATTTTCATTTAAAAAACTCAATTTAAAACAAAAGGTACTAAGGATCAAATTTATTTCAGATAAAAAAATTAATGATAAAAATTATGGATACTAATAACATAATTTTAAAAATAAATTATAATGACAAAAAATTGATTCATATTCTAAATAACCAGTTAAAATAAAACATAAGATATCATTAATGTAAGAATCAGGACTACTCAAATAGTTTGACTTTAAAGAAATTAGGACGATAATATTTTATGAATATAAAATTTTAAAACCTCACTATTATATTATTTTTATCTAAATAATTCTTGTAACGCCATACTTCACCAAAAAAATATTACTTCTAACATTTTAAAATCATTCACATGAATTTTGTACTTCCTGTAGAAGAACCATGTCAAAATAATTTAACCACTAAATGTAATTATCTCATCACGAAAAATGAATAAAAAATTAAAATTATAAATGAATTGATTCATATTCCAAATAACCTCTTAAAACTAAACACATAACCACTTTTCATCCCTATGAAAAACAAATAGGGATACTAAAACAAAGAGTGTGACGTCTTGTATTTATTATTTACTTAAAATAGTATTAAGTTCATTGTTGAAGAAAAATGAAAAAAAGATTACATTTCATAGAATATTTGATTATAAAGGTAGAAATAATCATAGATTAAAAATATGGTTGATTTTATGGAATTTTTGAATTCTTTATCACCTTATTTTTAACCATAATTACCTGATTTACCCTTACCAAGGTGAAAAATATTTACCAGGCTTACTCTTCATAATGAACAATAATATAGTTGAAATGCTAATTTTTTTGGAAATTATGAGTTTGAAAATAGTTTCCATTTTATCAAATTCAATATTTATATGTTCCAAAAATTACATTTAAATTAAACACATATATTGCGATGCAAAACAGTTTTCTAGAAAAATGCATTCTTATGTATAAAAATATTTCTATACAAAAATTATGTTTAATTTAAATTATGATGACATTAATGGTATTAATTTTAATCAAAATGAAATAATTTAAATTTTAGATAAATTAAAGTTTTTTACTTTTATAATACACTAGTTGAGGAAATTGTTTTATATAAATTTGGCATTATTCATTATTCACTGAAAAAATAATCTTTACCAAAAAAACCAAAATTTAAACTTAAGATAAATTTTTTATTCTAATTTTAAAAATTATTTACAATTTATCAAATATAATTTTTTATGTTGGTATAAATAAATTATAATATTTTCTCATAAAAATTAATAAAAACCATTTTGAGAAAAAAAATATTTTTAAATCATAAATTGACATTACATGAAATTGTGTACTTATTTCTTAAGAATTAATTTATCAATAATTTTTTCTTTTGTAATATCATTATATATATATCATATTGTAGTTACTTAGATTTATACCTTCCTATTAAATGACTATGTCACACTAATAATATTTAATTAATAATATTTAACAATCATTAAAGATCGATATTTTATCTCTTATACAGTATTCAATGTAAACAACATTTAAATTATTTTTCTATTACATAATACCCCCTAAATCAATTGAATCCTCATTATGTTTTCTCAATATTGGTGGTTCAAGAGTTTAATATTTAAAAATATGTTTTTTTGAAAACTCTTATCATAAAAGGGATAATAAAATTTTCTTTTCAAAAGAGGTAAAATGAAACTTGAAGGTCATTTTGAATAATACATAACTGGGTTACCAAATAGAAGAGTATTTGTGGGAATTGGAAATTAGATAAGGCGGTGAAAATTAATATTCAAATAATGATGGTGAGTGATAGAGAACACTCCTCACACGAATGTGAATAATAATTTGAAAGATAATGACCACTAAACCCAAAATCATTGAGGTGTGAAAACAATAATCAATTCATCCAAAATGATTATTAGAAAAGAAGACATTTTCATTTACCTAATCATTTGTCTAAAGGTGGGGATAATTTTACCATAAATATAGATGACATGGGAAAATATACTTACTTGATTTCATCAAATCCATAAATACAATTTCATTATTTGTTTTCATGTTTCAATTAGTTTCCACTCAATCTCACCATTTACTCAAAATTATGGGTACCTATGATGAATATTTATTATTTCTAAAGTATATAATTTTAAAACATCATTGAATCTAAATAAGGACAAAAATATTATCCTATTTTATTTTCGAAACCCAAAATAGTTATCATAGGGTAATGAATAAACCTTTATTTGAAGATATAATTCATTCATATCCAAAATTTTCTATAATAACTCCAAATATTCAAATTTTAAAATTCCATAATTAATTAACCTTATATCTAAATTAACATCAATAGCTTCCACATTAAGGTATCATAATTTATCTCCCATTCATTTCATCTTACATCCCCTAAAACTTAATAGACTTATTCCCAAATTATAGATCATGTTAAATCTAAGTGTTACAAATACCTAAAACTGAAAGGACATCTCCCAAAATATCAATAATCACCTAAACATTACATCACTTAAATCATAAAATGGGTTGTTAGTGCCTTTGTATTTATGATCAACATTGTACTTATAAACGGATAATGGTATACATAACTCTTAACTTAACATCACATGATAACACATTAATCTAAAAATTTATCTAAACCCTTCTTTGATACCAACTATAATAATCCCAAACCAACACTCTTTGATCTGAGGCTAAAATCATAATTTTTAAATTTATGGTATTGATAAAGATCAATGAGACCCTATTTCTATTACCTAAAACATACATCAGAAAATAGAAATATTAAAACACTAAAATACTCAAGGACCATTTAGCTCTATATTTTTAGAGAATTATGAATAATACTTACATAACAATACCCATTCCTTTAAGTGGGAATGTTTCACAAGATACCAATACTCTCAAATTTTATAATAAATAATCAAAATATTCCACATGAAACACTTTTAGATATATCTTACATAAAATATATCTATATAAATTATGGAAATTAATCATAAGAAGGGTGAGATGAAGTGATCAGTAAGGGAATACATAAGCATTAGCAATTGAATATTATTGGTGAGTATAAGATATTCATAAGTGTATGATGAAAAAATAAAAGTGAATGGGCATAAAATTAGAGAATTCATACCCATAAAACATTGATCAAAAGTCATGAGATGTGGAATAAATATTTAGTACAATAAAATACTCATATAAGTTAATAATCATGATCCATGTGAGCATAATTCTTGAGAAAATGATCTATCAAAACTCATAGGATCCATTAAAAACTATGCTTGTATCATGGAACATGAAACATTCATAATGGAATCTCATAAATGGATAATCACCATATATTTTAGGATTAAAATATAACCAATAATAATCATCATCTATTAGGAGTAACATACAATAAGTTAACTTCATTTTATATTAAGAGTAAATTACAATCAGTTAACACTATATTATCATAGGAGTAACAAAAAGCTATCTTCTCTTAGGAGTAAATTCTATTCAGTCAACTGTATCTCATTACCCAATAAATTGTAGGGTTATAAAAGACCCAACCATCATATATTAGAAAAAATATCTTATGGATTTGGGTTAACACTCCAATAACATTTTTTAAATGAAATTCCATATATCATATCTTGAAAAAACACATGGATGCTTCTATTTCATTAAAACTCTCATTTCATGATTTACCCATGGGAAATAAATGGGTTTCCAAAAAATGTATTTACAATATCATCATAAAATATTTTGATAAAATAATTGATTTGTATCAGTAGATCATATTTCCAATTAATTATAGAAATTACTAAAGTAGTTTTTCATCGATGGAAAATAACACAAAAAATTTCATTCAAACATTCCATTAAAGACACGAGAAAAAACACTTTTCCTTTGATGACAGTTTAACTAAAAATTAAAAAATATTGATGAAATAAGTTTCACTAAAAATATCCATTGATATTTTTATTTTAATATTAAAATTAAATAATTTTCATGATGGTGGAAAAATCAATTGATATTGTATTCATTCAAAGAAAACATTCTTTACACAATTTTGTAAAAATACAAAAATTAATTTTCTAGAATTTTTTAGAAAGATTAATATTTTAACCATTGTAAATAAATTCAAAGGTAGTGAAATTTTAATTTTTAAATAATTTAATGTATAGGTAGGAAATTTAATATATATTATTAAAGAGTGTTTACATTGAAGAAAATTTTCATCGACCAAAGAGGATGTAAGGTCTTTTTTCTATAAAAAATGTTTCTCAATAAATTTATGTACCAAAAGAGACAATTGGTACTAATATATTATAATTAAAAGAATAAATATATTATAATAAAATATAATTTTTTAAATGTATAACATTAATAAAAAATTCTCATCAAAAATTTAGCAAAGACAATCATGAGAAGAAATCAGATTGTAACATAAATTCTTACCGCTTTGATTACTTTTAAATATTATCCCCCATGAAGGAAATTGCATAGAATTAATCATTAAATACCATCAACATAGGGATATTCATGATAAAACATATCAAGGTTTATTAGATACATCTAATAAAATAAGGGATATGTATAACATAACATATTTCCTAAAGAAAAAATTTTGAGAAGATAAAACCTTATCACTTTGTAACTTTAAATTCAAATCACCTTGGATGAAATAATTTGAATTTCAAATTTAAAAACCATGAAATAAAAAGAATCCATGATATGTAAATTGAGAATTATATACACCATATAAACATATATAGGTTCATAAAATCAAATATGTGTCAATGAAAAAATATTGTGAAGAAAAATCATTACAAAAATAATCCTACTGAAGTGAGAATTAGTTATTAAGGTGATTTGGAGTAACTATAATGTCCTAAATTTTACCAAAGGAATGAGCCACTTATGTTTTATTTATGTTACTTTATTAAGACGTAATAATGATTCTTTATCATGCTAAGGAGGTATCGAGTGCATTCAGGGCTCATTTGGAGTCTGGAGCCCCAAAATGGGATGAAAACACTTGGCTTTACAGTTATTTGAAACTATACCACCCATGTCGTACAATTTTTATATACTATGTAGTTGCAGAAAGTGGGGACCTAGGGGTTGCATGGTTTTTCTAAAACTTTTTTAATCAAGGTTCATGGTCATGCAACCCATCTAATGTTTTTCAGACAATGGGTTTTCACGGTTTGTACACGGTTAAAAAAACTTTGCACTTAAACGTGGGAGGTTCCCCTTCGGGAAGTGTCTGGGTCCATGGTTGTTGAATGGTTTGTAAAACCATGATCCAAAACCCTGAATCCCTATGTTTGAGGTTAAATTCAAAATACTACTCTTCATGAATGTTTTAACCATTTTTTTATTCTCATCTCTTATTTCTCCAGTGACCCTTTTCTTCCTTCTCATGCACAAGCTCCACCCCTTAATGTAAGGGATCAAGACACCACCTACATCTATCATCAATATCATTTGTTATCAGATCAATTGAAAATATATAAGTGATATCATTGATCCTCTCTAATCTATTTCATGTTATTCATCTCATCTGTTGTACAGTCTCGATGCAAGATCATTTTCCCCATTTTTAGGGAATTTGATGATTTCTCTAATTTATTCTATCCTAGTTTTAATATAAGGGAGATTTTTTATGAGGGATGATCTGGGAGGATAAGTTAGGTGGTCCCAAAAAAAATCAATCATTTCATTGCTTTTAAAAAAATACTTCATTGTTCTGCGAGCCTGAACCTTCCATCCTTGCCTATTTTTCTAAAAGTAAATTAAAATGAATGCCTAATAATGCTATTAGAATCCTGAGAAAGAGGTGAATCATTCCCTTGGATTGATATCCCTGTATTGTGCTACCATAATGGGTGAGGCTCACCTTAGAGACCAAATTTCCCTTTTCTTCTTCAGTTTTTAGTGAGCCTTGAGGGGTATTTCCTCATGATAAATTCCTTGAGTTATTAATTGAATTGAGTTAGGTAATGAGTCATACATTATGACCCTACACCTCGTTCTGTTAATGAGTTGGTTGAACTACTTAAATTGATCATGTTCCCATATTCATCATTTTTAATAAATTAATTTCATAAATTGAATACTTTTAACAATATTCTAATTTTTAGCTAATTGCATAAACTAAATGAAATGGACCCTATTGTTCAACATGTTATATATGTAATTTGATTGTTTAATGCTTCCTCCTTGTTACCTAGGGTGAAAAAGGGGTTCTAATTTAAGGATCCATTCGACAGGCTCTCATTACTTCTTGTTATTTTTGTTAATATTTATTAAACACACCGAGAGAGACACTAGATATTCTTGGGATGGGATCATAGTGTGTTTCTAGTTTTTTTCTTTTAGATGAGTGAAAACAGTTCCCTATGGGATACCTCTTAGATGGGCTTGATGGAAAGATTGTTGTACAATTCCACGAGAGAAAAAAGGTCTACTATGTGTGATACTAAGTACAAACTCAGAGGTTATTTCTTGAAGTCTTCACATCGTGATGATGTTACACTGGGGGCTTCATTCTTGCTTCACTTTGACTAAATCCATAGAATTAGTCATATATTTATCTTCACGAGTGATACATGGTATGTCTTTATGGATTCCCATGAACGGGATCAAGGAAACTTGTTATAATTTATAAAATTGTTTTAAATTAAATTTCAATAGTAAATAAATGTTTATAATAGAAATTATCCCTTAGTTTTTGAAACGTACAGATGTGACCTCAAAGTTCAAGAACAATCTTGGGGACAATACATTGTCTCATATATTATCCCACTTACATTACCATTACAGGATCCATTGGTTCAGACTCAACATCATTGGTTGAATTAGTTAAATTGGATTGGTATCTAAGTGGAACTAAGTCTAATGTATTTATTAAATTAATTATGTTTTCATTAATTAACTATAGAACATCACTTATTTTATATTTCATTGAAGGGAATGGACTATAGAACATGGTTGGCAGCCTACTGAGATTTTATCTCATGCCCCTCATGGGATTCCTTTGGTACCGAAGAATAATTTATGGTTGCAGGTATTGAAAAAGGGAAGTAGCAAACTTCAAATGATTAATGTATAGGTCTAGGATGATGTCTTGGTGGAGGACAGAGCCTATTCTTGAGATGCTAGATGTTGTAGTTTCGTCCTTTTTGTATATTTTGTTGGCATGTGGTACATGAATTTATACCCTGACCCTTGAATATTAATTTTTAATAAAATCATCATCAGTTTCAATTGTTTATTATTCATATTATACTTGTCTACTTGTATTTCTTGGGTTATTTAAATTCATTCACTACTATATGTCTATGGTGTATTGATGCTTCTATTATTGTTTATTTATACTTATTCTATTTTTTATCATTGTTTATTGTGTTGCTCTACTATAATCAATGTGGTAATAGTATTCAAACAGACACAGCCTAGTCATCCACTATAATTTGGATGCCATTGGCATTCAGGTAGGTGTGATTTAGGTCTTGTGGCCCATTTTATAAGGGCACTATTGTGTGTCACCTAGGGAGGGATTATACAATGTAGTATGAACACAAATTTTCCTTTTTTATTACAACATTTATTTGTATAGGATGCTAGGATATGGTAATTGTGTAATGAGAATATTCCTAAGAGCATCTAATCCACGTATAGGGGAAACCCAAATTTCCTATGTTGGATAAATGTTGTTATATCTTGCTCCTATTATGGTTTCATTAGATATCAATATTGGGTGATCCACTAGTTTTGTGCTATTATTAGTAAGGATATTTTAAAATGGGTCATTTAGACCTGGATCGATGATACAAGGTAATATTGAATCTTGAATCATACTAGGCATAATATTACTTATAATTCTATGCATTATTCAAGGATATATTTATGTTCTGTGTACATATCATATTTTCATGTCAGTGTTGTGTGTGATTAAATTTTTATGTCTCCCCTTTATAGATTGTTATCTGTATAAAAATGTGAGTGCCTTCCCTTTCAAGACTAAGAATAAACAATTGGAAGTCAATGTATTTTCCTTAACTTAATAGTGTTTCCCTACATAGTTTAAAGAAGAAGACTTAATCATCCAATTGTAAAACATTGAGCCATAGACCATCAGTTGAATGGGATAGAACATATTGTGGTTAGGATTAAATATACACCACCATCCAATTTATAAGGTTTATGGGACCTTATATATTAAATAGTGTGATCCATCTATTTTAACTGATTAAAGGGAATAAAATATATAAATGAACAAAAATGGTTAATATTCAAAATAAAATGGTTACCATGTATGTGATTATGTGAGATATTGACCCTTACTTGAACATACCAGTGGGCAGTAGGCCTTGTATCCTATGTTTATTTTTTGGTTCATCCTAATTTCCGAGACCTGTCTCCTAGAGTAGGCTAAGGGTTATAGCATGCTTCTAAGTGGCATTGTAGTTGTCTTTCTTTATATCTTTCCCTATCGGTTATAAATCATGTATGAGGAATGCACTTGGCATTTGTAGATCTATTACACCATGATGACCATGTTCGATATGCCATGAGAGTGGTTATGAGAATGCTTTAGAGGTGATGGTACTTGATCCACCATTATAACTCATGTAGTTCCACCTGAGGCACTTCCTCCTAATCCTCATCTAGGTGTTGATTCTGAGTTCTGTGATAGCTTCCTTCTGTTCATAAAATCAATGGAAGGTACAATTAAATCTTCCCCTTCAATGGTATAGTTAACATGGGAGTTCCAACAATAGCACCCTCCCACCTTCTCAGAGGATGGATAACCTCAGGCTGTTGAGTCTTGTTTAGAGACTATGGTTTCAATCATAAAGAATATTGAGATTCTCTAGAGTGGATGGTCAATCTCACAACCTATCAACTATGAAACTCTTACAAGCATTAGTGGGACGTTCTGACTCATGCTGGTTAACATTCGGGTATCTTCTAGGTAGTCTCCCATAATTATTTCTTTATACCTTGAGAACCGATCACATTCAGTAATTCATCCACCTTGTGAAAGGTGACTTGTTAGTGATAGAATTTCCAACTTGCTTCACCAAATTACTACATTTTTCACTGACCATAACCACTAATGAGATAACTAATATGAGCTGTTTTAAGGATGGGATTGCGTTTGCCATTCGCTCGAAGGTGAATGTATTTTAGTTTTCCACCTCTTTAGATATTGTAAACTAGGCCCTTAACATTAAATGGAACTAGAGGGAATTGGGTGAGGTGAATTATGGTAGCTAATCTTTCTAACAGGGTGGTAGTTTATCTTGTGGTAGGAAGAGATACTTCGAGGGTACATTCAGGGGCGGTACCAACCAAGTGGCATGCACCAACAGCTTTGTGGTGTGTCACTAGTGTAGAATTTCTGGCCACATATATCACTATTGTACAATGAACCCAATTGAGTGTCATGTTTGTGATATGATTGTTCACCTCCAGTGTTTCCATCAATCCTTTATTATAGTTCCATGTGAGTAGGGCTCTATTCCAGCACAGCCTACTTGTCTGGGATCAGTGACACCACTTCCGGTATGAATCTTGTCTTCTATCGTCCATTCAAGCCAAGAAGGTGGTCATGGATGAGGTGTTCAGGCCTCAGACATTCAGTGTTAGCAGAGTGGATCTGTTCAAATTATTCAGTAAACATATTAGGGTTTCAATTCATGCTTTATTTATGCAGTTCATCCCACACCATAGGAGAAGAGTCCAAAACCATCTATAGTTAGAGGAACTATTTTGGTATCCCACACTCCAGTTTCATCACTTTTGGATAAAGGTTCAACACACTCTTTTCTATCTACTATAATGTAAAACCCCATAATTCTATAAATTATTTTTTAAAATAAAATGGTATAATTTCAAGACCAATTTCTGATATGGAATGTGATTCTAGGGCCCTGAGTGCTCGGAATGTTTTATCAAAAAATGTTAATATTTTAATAGAACACTTGAGTGGTTTTTATGAAAACATAGAATAACTCTTAAATGGGTGCCCATATTATAAATATGAGGGCACCGTTGTGTTCAAGATAGAAATTTTACCCTTGGAACGACTTCAGATTATTTAGCACATGCCTCCAGTGAGAAAACTCAAAAATAGAATAACCATAAATAAAATCATTAAATAAAAATATTTTATTTTCAAATGCCTATAACTCATGAACGGTGAATCAGATTGAAAATAGAAGACCACTATTGAGCTCGAGAGATTATTCTTTCCTAAGGTAGAGCCTAACGTTGGCCAACACAGACCAATAGTGGAAGTCTGTTTTTGGTCGTAAATAATATAATTAAGTAGAAATTATTTTATTTTCAAATCCTTATAAATCCTAAACATTAACTCAGATTAGAAATCTTAGAGTACCATTGATCTTGTGAGAGGATTCTACCTTTAGGCAGAGCTTAACCTCGATCGGTATGGGTCGAGGGTGAAAGAACATCTTTTAACTTTTTTAATCAAATTAATATGGCTCATGTGGGTGGTTTTGGAAACTTCTAAATGGATCCCCATAAAGAAAATATGAGGGCACTATTGCATCTGGAATAGTGAAATTACCTAAGAAGGGACTTAACATCGACCGGAAAAGGTAGGGTGGAAAATATATTTTTTATACTTTTTAGAAGAGAAATAAAATAAATTAGTTTTTTTATTTTCTTTTCCTCACCATTGAGTGGAGGCATGCCAGCACAACGGTATGGTGATGAGACAATGACGAAAAAAATTAATGAGACACTTAAACTAAAGTGAAATAGATATGTTGTTTAATTAATGAAATAGCATAACAGCACAATGACGCAACATAACAGAAAAATTGTGACGCGTTTCTCTATTAATGAAATAATAGGTTGGAGAATCAAAATATGGAATTTCTCTCAAGTATGGTTATGTTTTTTCTCTATAGTGAATAACGTGGATGAATATCTAGTGACATCAACATATATCAGAGAATGAGACCTGTGTGTGATGAACACTAATAGCATCGAAGAATGGAATGTGGATTCCCATGGACGGATCACTCTAGCGATGAACTCGATTACAGGTAGGGGTTTATTGTTTTTGAGTATCATTATCCCATTATTCTTTCTAAATAATGAATAAAAATCAACCCATTAACGAGTTGATCCATGGATTTTATGTTCTTTCAGGAGGGATGTTTGAACATGGGGATCTGATATGAAAACCCTGCTTTTTATTACAACTTAAGCATGCTTTATTACATAAAACTTCACTTGATACAACAAAGAAGATAGAGATGTTTAGTGTCTTTGGGGTTTAGGATCATTACATAAAAAATTTAAACTTGAAATACAACATCTTTATTAAAAACTTCCTTTACATGACCACTACATTCCTTCGTACTTAGCATTGCATGGGATAACCTGAGGACATGCATAAGAAAAGGGTGAGCTATAAAGCCCAGTAAGGGAGTACACAATGAATAACATGAGGAGTACAATACATTTTAGGCAATAGGAACATCAATAGAACATTAGATTAACATGAACATAAAGGCATGATAAAGGATGATAACCATATCATGGAAAGGTGGCAACAACACTTAACATTGAATTAGTATGAGCCAAGGCTCATTGCACAAGGAGCATGAGTAAACCCTCATTGCACTTGAAGCACGAGTAAACCCTTATTGAACTTGAATTAGCATGAGTCAACACTCATTGCACATGACGTATCATGATACTATACTTTACCCAATGCATTGGAGCACTATAAGGGTGCACCCTTCTTAAACATTTCATTTCATGCATAAGTGTGCCACATGGATCATAAAACATAGATTCATAAAACATAATCATTTATTCTACGATAAAGGAATGTGGAATTCATACATGAAACTTTATAATCAATAAGTAAATGTGCATAAAGGTGAATACCCTTGATGGAGAAATGGGCATGGTATTCACTACACAAGGATATTGGCTTAGAAAATCGGTGTGATTTCGGCAGCGTAACGGCGTGACATAAGAATTCATAAAAAAAAGTTGATGAGAGTGAAAGGGGTTCCTCATAATATTTTCATGTAATGGATAGTAAGAAGGTCATATAGATACATGTCCCAACAATTTAAATGGAATTTAGATTCATGATATAAAAGTATTTCTTGAGTATAAAAGAGGAGAAAAAGGTTTCTTTCGGAATTTCGGCATACTAACGGGTGTACATGGGAGGCTTTTAATGAGAGAGAAAGGGGTCTCCCATCATTCAAACAATAAGAGGTAAGTATGGGAGAGGTTTTAAACCATACCCCAACATTCATAATTGAAATTAAAAGGGCAATACAACTTAAAGAAAATTGACAAAAATGAGAAAGGAAGAAAACCCCTTACTTGGAAGTGTGCTTCCAAAGGCTAGAGAGAGGCTTGAGAGAGGCTTCTTGGGAGCTTGGGGAACCTTGGGAGGATTCCAGAGAGAGTATGTCAGAGGTTGGACGAACTCCAAGGGATTTTAGTGAGGAGGAAGTGGGAGCTTGGGTGGGTTTATATTAGAAGGGTGAGAGAATTCTTTATTATTTAGGTTTGGGACCCCTTATATTTAAATAATCCAAACCACAAACCATCCCATGGTATTTTCCCATGGTTTCTGGAAAATTAAAGAGGAAAAAAATATTTTACAAGGCCATGGTCCGAACTTATTAAAAAATTAGGGTTTCTTAAGTGGAGGTGAGTCACACTCCCATGGAAAATAATTTAAAAAGGGAAAGTGTTGAATAAGTCTTGAGGGCTCCATTAATGCTTTGAAAAGTTAGTCAATCAAACCCAAAACCTAATTATTTTAATGATAAAACACATATTGGCCGAACATAAGGATTATGTTATTTTATTACATCACCATTGGGTCATTATGATGTCATAAAACACATTATATATTTAAATGGTATTTATTTTTTACCCAAAAATTTGACTGTCTCAGAAAATTATGAAAAATTCACCGTTGGATAATTTCGACGTCATGATTCCGAAAATAATATTTATTTTATCTAAATAATTTTTTAAATATGTGAATTTTCACTTTTAAAATAAAAACCGACATTTATAAAAAAATTCATGGGTTTTGACAGAAATGGCTTTCAAACCTTAATAAAAATTTTAATTGCATTCATAAAATTATAATATCATTTATACTTAATAAAAAAATTAATTTAATATTATTAATAATATTTTATTAAAATATTATTTAATTAAAAAATCCTTTAATTTAATAAAATATAATTATTAATTAAAAAATAACTAGAAACACCATTTGTACTTTAAAAACTAATTACAATGTATCAAAAATGGCTAGAAATTATATTCATTATTATATACAAAAATAATGTACATGAACATGGTGCTACGTATTTGTTACATAACCCCTTAAAATAGCCGCATAAGACCTAAGGGTAAGGTGTGCGATGGTGACAGACTCTTGGGGCGGCTCGAATAACATCGCTCGACTGGTAATTTCAATCAACTTCCACTTTTCCCGTAGACGATCACGTTCGATCTTGACTTGATGAATCTCAGCTTGGGCTTGGTCAAGGGAAAATCCCAAAGACGCCACCTCTTTTCCGAGCTCTGACAAATGGGCTTCGTAAGGGGCAATTCTACTGGATGAGGCCATCGCTTCCTTTGTCTGAGTAGAAATGGGTTCGTTAAAGCCTTATATTTATACTACGCAGATGATCACTGTTCAACAGCTATAAAAGTAACGGTCACAAATCGTAACGTAAAACTAAAGAAGTTGACATCTTATAAAAACATTTTTCATAAAGAAACATTTAACTGGATCAAGAGGGATTTTCTATTAATGAAACTTTGGGTTGTTACAATATTCCCCCCTTAAAAAATTTTGCCCTCGAAATTTTCCTTTTCCCACACTAAAACAAATGTGGGTAACTTAGCTTCATCATATCCTCCAACTCCCAAGTTGCTTCTTCAAACTTTTGGTTTCTCCACAACACCTTGACGAGGGGCAATGTCTTATTTCATAGAACTTTTTCTCTATGATCTAAGATCTTCACTGGTTGCTCCTCATAATAAAGATCATCTTCCAGTTGTACCACCTCAGAAGAGAGTACATGTGAAGGGTCCGGTATGTACTTCCTTAAGAGGGATACATGAAAGACATCATGCACCTTGCCCATAGTAGGTGGAAGTGATAGCCGATAGGCCATATCCCCAACACGATCAAGAATCTCGAAGGGGTCAATGTACCTTCCACATAACTTCCCTTTCATTCCAAACCTCATGAACTTCTTCCACGGAGATAAGCGTAAAAACACCATGTATCCAACTTTAAACTCAAGGTCTCGTCAACGATTATCTGCATAACTCTTCTGTCGACTTTGGGCTTCCTTGATATGCTGCTGAATGGTTTTCACCTTCTCCACCATTTCTTCGACCATTTATGGTCCAAGCAGCTTACGTTCACCGACCTCATCCCAACATGCTGGTGTTCTACACCTTTTCCCATACAGGGCTTCATACGGTGTCATTTGGATGCTCGAGTGGAAACTATTATTATAAGAGAACTCAACTAGAGGAATATGTTGATCCCATCATCCTTTAAAGTCCATTGAGCATGCTCTCAACATATCCTCAAGTTTTTGGATAGTCCGCTCGGATTGGCCATCAGTTTGAGGATGATAGGCCGTACGGATGTTCAGTTCAGTATTCAGAGCATGTTGAAGACTCTTCCAAAACTTAGAGGTAATTCTTGGATCTCGGTCAGACACAATAGATAGTTGTACTCCATTCAACCATACCACTTCCCTGATATATATCCGTGCCAGTTGATCCAAAGAGAAATCCTCTTGGATAGCAATGAAGTTTGCAGTCTTTGTAAGACGATCCACAACAACCCAGATTGCATTATTGCCTTTGTATGTCATTGGATGTCCGGTGACAAAGTCCATGGTGATGTTCTACCATTTCCATTCTGGTATGGGCAATGGTTGCATCATCCCCTTAGACTTCTGCCTCTCTGCCTTCACTTTCTGACACACCATGCACTTTGATGTATATTCAGCGATCTCCTTCTTCATATTATCCCACCAAAAGTTTTCTCGGAGATCTCGATACATCTTTGTGCTCCCTTGGTGAATAGAAAAATTTGAACTATGTGCACCATCCAAAAGTTCCTTCTTCGGCTCCGAACTTGATAGAACACATTGTCTTTTCCCAAACCGCACAATTCCTTCTTCATTAACATTAAACTCTGAGGATTTTCCCTTTTTGATAGCTTCCACTTTTTCTTGGATTCCCGCATCATCCTTTTGAGCATCCTTTAACCATTCTAAAAGATATGGTTGAGCAATCATTTGTGAAAGGATTGATGATGTTCCCTTCTTTATGATTCCCACATCCATATTCATTAAGTCTAAGAAGATTGGATCCTTCTCAATTCTCATCATTGATAGAATCGCTGGATCCTTTCTACTTAGGGCATCTCCCACCTTGTTCGCTTTCCCAGGGTGGTAATGTATTGAACAGTCATAATCCTTGATGAGTTCTATCCATCTTCTCTGGCGCATATTAAGCTCTTTCTGTGTGAATATATATTTAAGA
The DNA here is from genome assembly GCA_963277665.1 of Viscum album. Classification (NCBI taxonomy): domain Eukaryota; kingdom Viridiplantae; phylum Streptophyta; class Magnoliopsida; order Santalales; family Viscaceae; genus Viscum; species Viscum album. Next base: position 612,905,877 of record OY728119.1, on the reverse strand, counting down.
CTCTTGTGGTCAGTATATATCTCACATTTCTCTCCATAGAGATAATGCCGCCAGATTTTCAAGGCAAAGATCACCGCCGCCAACTCCAGATCATGCGTTGGATAGTTTCACTCATGGATTTTCAACTGCTTTGAGGTATAGGATATCACTTTATCATTCTGCATCAGCACACATCCTAATCCCTTCTTCAAAGCATCACTGAATACCACAAAAAGCTCCCCACTTGTGGGTAAAGTGATCACGGGTGCAGTGATAAGCCTCCGTTTCAACTCCTTGAAGCTTTCATCGCATTTATCACTCCAAGAAAACTTTACTCCCTTTAGAGTTAGCTTGGTAAGAGGGTTGGACAATCGTGAGAAATTTCTCACAAATCGTCGATAATATCCAGCTAACCCCAAGAAGCTACGGATATCAGTTACCGATGTTGGCCTCGACCATCCCTCAATTGCATCTGTTTTGGAGGGGTTCACAGATATCCCATTGCTTGTGATGATATGGCCCAAGAATGAGACTTCCTTCAACCAAAACTCACACTTGCTATACATTACATAGAGCTTCTCCTTGCGCAAAGTCTCTAGTACAGTTTTTAAATGCTCCTCATGGTCCTCTTTGGTTTTGGAGTATATTAGAATATCATCTATAAAGACTACCACAAATTTGTAAAGGTAATCTCTAAAGACTATATTCATCAAGTCCATGAATATTGCTGAAGCATTGGTGAGTCCAAAAGGCATTACTATGAATTCATAGTGCCCGTACCTTCTACGAAAATCAGTCTTGGGGATATCTTCCTTCTTCACCCTTACTTGATAATATCCCGACCGCAAGTCCACCTTGGAGAAGTATTGTGCTCCACTCAGCTGATCAAACAAGTCATCGATTCTTGGGAGAGGATACTTGTTCTTTATCATAATTTTTTTAAGTTCACGATAATCGATGCAAAGCCGCATTGACCCATCCTTCTTCTTGACGAAGAGGACTGGTGCACCCCATGGTGATGCACTTGGGCGTATAAACCCTTTATCCAGATTCTCCTGTAGTTGTTTCTTTAGCTCTTCAAGCTCAACAACAGCCATTCTATATGGAGTCTTGGATATTGGTAGCGCCCCAGGTATAATTTCAATTGATAACTCGGCATCTCTTCTTGGAGGAAGACCAGGAAGTTCCTCGGGAAATACTTCAGCGAATTCCCTCACAATAGGCATTTCTTCCTTGGACTCAATCATCTGAGCCAGATATGCGTGCTCATAAGGCAGTAATTTCCATGCTTGAGATGATGGAGCTAATGGAGATTCATCTTCCTCCTGACACTTGTAAAGAATCGGGGGTCGATTCTCCATATGGAGTGTGATTTCCCTCTCCCGACAATTTATGTTGGCTCTATATAAGGAAAGCCAATCCATGCCACGAATTGCATCAAATTCCACCAAAGGGAGTATGAAGAGGTTCGCCGGGAAATTCAATCCATAGATAATAACATGGGAGGACTTATATTCATGGGATGCAATGATTTCCCCATTTTCCGTACTCACCAAAATCTTTACTTCTAGGATTTGTGGTGGTGCTGGGATTGTTCTACTAAACATTCGAGATATAAAAGAATGCGTAGAACCAGAATCAAAAAGTACGTTATCTATTCTTGAATGAATAACTAGCATACCTGTCACCACTTCGTTGTCGGGGTTCACTTCGGCAGAAGTGATGGCAAAAGCTCTTCCTTGCTATCTTGGAGGTTGTTGGTTGCCTCCGATAACCCTTGGATTAGGGCACTGATTCGTAAAATGACCCGGTTCATTGCATTTGTAGCATTAAACAACGTGTTGAGGTTCGAACGGGGCGTTCCTCTCCTCTGTCGTAGCCGCGGGTCCTTCGTGACGACAGTTAATAGCCAGGTGCCCTTCTCTTCCACACCTAAAGCATTTTCTCGTCCCCCTAAAGAAATTTCCAGGGTGCTTCTTTCCACACTTTTGGAAAGTGGGGTGTTGGAACTTCTTAGCACCGTTGGATTTATCCATCGGACCACCAGCATTGAATTCCACCTTACACTTCGTGTCCCCATGATACCCCTATGATTCTCTGATCTTCATTTCAACCTTGAGGGCACATCAAACAATTTCCTCATAGCTGTCGAAGTCACAGATCGCTAATGCTTTCCGCAAGCTAGGCTTCATCCCACCAAAGAAGCGGTAAACCTTGCATTCGAGGGTAACGACAAAGCCGGAAGAGTATCGTGAAAGCCTTGTGAAGTTTGCCTCGTACACTCCCACAGATTCTTCATCTTTCTTCTTAAGGGAAAGGAAGTCTCTTTCCATCTTAAGACGAAGGGTGTGCGGAAAATATTTATTGAAAAAAATCTTCTGGAATCCCTTCCATTCCAAAGCCTCGATCTCCTCCTCAGGCTTTTTATTTTTGATCAACGTCCACCATTGATCAGCTTCACCCTCCATACGATAAGCCGGCAGGAGAACCTTCTCTTGTTAAGAACATTGAAGGATAGAGAAGATCTTTTCAATGGAGTTGATCCATTTCTCAGCGATCGTGGGATCAGATGATCCACTAAAATTAGGAGGCCTTTGTCTCATGAAGCTCTCGATAGTGACTTGTTCTTTCTTATGGGGGGTTGAACGTTCCTCTTGACATATGTTTCTATTCAAAACTTGAGTTAGCTGAGAGAGAAGCGTGACAAAGTTCGCGATTCCCGCTCCCATTGGATTGGGCATATCATCAGTACAATCATCACACTGATCTTCACAACGGTTGTTAGCCCGAGTTCTCCTATTACCGGCCTTTGGCTGGAATAAAAGGAAAGTTTGGGGTAACACATCAAGGGTAATCCAAAGACAAAAGTTGATGACTTATAAATAAACTTAAATCTCTTTAACTCATGAGTCTATAGGATTCAATCCAGGCTTTTCATGATCTTCCTTCTAACATATATTCTTTGGGGCATTTTTCCCTTAATAAGGGTTCAAAGTAAGATTGTGAATTTATCAAAACATATCCCCCGAGAGTGTCGTAACGAAGAGTGCAGCAAGGTCCGTTGTCGTGCACCAGTTCCCGTTCGAGTCTAGCTCAAAGCGGTTTTTTCGGGTTTTACCCCTAGGATACATCTGTGCCAGAGCCGACACTTCCTGCTCGTATCCAGACAAGAATGTATTTGTTTGATAAACCACTTACTTAGTATTTACCAAAACGTAGGGATGTTTTTATTATGCTTAGTCTTGTATCTAAGGCTTTACTAGGGTTTCCTAATCCCAAAAATAACTAAACCTATCCTATGATACCAACTATGACAACCATGCTTTTTATTACAACTTAAGCATGCTTTATTGCATAAAACTTCACTTGATACAACAAAGAAGATCTAGAGGTTTAGTGTCTTTGGGGCTTAGGATCATTACATAAAAACCTTAAACTTTAAATACAACATCTTTATTGAAAACTTCCTTTACATGACCACTACATTCCTTCGTACTTAGCATTTCATGGGATAAACTGAGGACATGCATAAGAAAAGGGTGAGCTATAAAGCCCAATAAGGGAGTACACAATGAATAACATGAGGAGTACAATACATGTTAGGCAATAGGAACATCAATAGAGCATTATAGTAACATGAACATAAAGGCGTGATAAAGCATGATAACCATAACATGGAAAGGTGGCAACAACACTTAACATTGAATTAGCACGAGCCAAAGCTCATTGCACATGGAGCACGAGTAAACTCTCATTGCACTTGAAGCACGAGTAAACCCTTGTTGCACTTTAATTATCATGAGCCAACACTCATTTCACATGACGTATCATGATACTATACTTTACCCAATGCATTGGAGCGCTATAAGGGCGCATCCTTCATAAACATTTCATTTCATGCATAAGTGTTCCACATGGATCATAAAACATGGATTCATAAAACATAATCATTTATTACACGATAAAGGAATGTGGAATTCATACATGAAACTTTATAATCAATAAGTAAATGTGCATAAAGTTGAATACCCTTGATGGAGAAATGGGCATGGTAGTCACTACACAATTATATTGGCTTAGAAAATCGGTGTGATTTCGGCAGCGTAACAGCATGACATAAGAATTCATAAAAAAAGTTGATGAGAGATAAAGGGGTTCCTCATCATATTTACATGTAATGGACAGTAAGGAGGTAATATAGATACATGTCCCAACAATTGAAAATGAATTTAGATTCATGATACAAAATTATTGCTTGAGTATAAAAGAGGAGAAAAAGGTTTCTTTCGGAATTTCGGCATAGTAACGGGTGTACATGGGAGGATTTTAATGAGAGAGAAAGTGTTATCCCATCATCCAAACAATAATAAGAAAGTATGGGAGAGGTGCAAAACCATACCCGAACATTCATAATTGAAATTAAAAGGGCAATACAACTTAAAGAAAATTGACAAGAATAAGAAAGGAAGAAACCCCCTTACTTGGAAGTGTGCTTCCAAAGGCTAGAGAGAGGCTTGAGAGAGGCTTCTTGGGAGCTTGGGGCACCTTGGGAGGATTCCAGAGAGAGTAGGGCAGAGGTTGGAAGAACTCCAATGGATTTTAGTGAGGAGGAAGTGGGAGATTGGGTGGGTTTATATAGGAAGGGTGAGAGAATTCTTTATTATTTAGGTTTGGGACCCCTTATATTAAAATAATCCAAACCACAAACCATCCCATGGTATTTTCCCATGGTTTCTGGAAATGGAAAGAGTAAAACAATATTTTACATGGCCAAGGTCCGAACATATTAAAAAATTAGGGTTGCTTAAGTGGAGGTGAGTCACACTCCCATGGAAATTAATTTAAAAAGGAAAAGTTTTGAATAAGTCATGAGGGCTCCATTAATGCTTTGAAAAGTTAGTCAAACAAACCCAAAACCTCATTATTTTAATGATAAAACACATATTGGCCGAACATAAGGATTATGTTATTTTATTACATCACCATTGGGTCATTATGATGTCATAAAACACATTATATATTTAAATGGTATTTAATTTTTACCCAAAAATTTGACTGTCTCAGAAAATTATGAAAAATTCACTGTTGGATAATTTCGATGTACTGATACCAAAAATAATATTTATTTTATCTAAATATTTTTCTAAATATGTGAATTTTCACTTTTAAAATAAAAACCGACATTTATAAAAAAATTCACGGGTTTTGACAGAAATGTCATTCAAACCTTAATAAAAATTTTAATTTCATTCATAAAATTATATGATCATTTATAATTAATAAAAAAAATAATTTAATATTAATAATAATATTTTATTAAAATTTTATTTAATTCAAATATCCTTTAATTTAATAAAATATAATTCTTAATTAAATAATAACTAAAAACACCATTTGTACTTTAAAAACTAATTACAATGTATCAAAAATGACAAGAAATTATATTCATTATTATATACAAAAATAATGTACATGAACATGGTGTTACTTATTTGTTACATAACCCCTTAAAATAGCCGCATAAGACCTAAGGGTAAGGTGTGCGATGGTGACAGACTCTTGGGGCGGCTCGGATAACATCGCTTGACTGGTAATTTCAATCAACTTCCACTTTTCCCGTAGACGATCACATTCGAGCTTGACTTGATGAAGCTCAACTTGGGATTGGTCAAGGTAAAATCCCAAAGACGCCACCTCTTTTCCGAGCTCTGACAAATGGGATTCGTAAGGGGCAATTCTACTTGATGAGGCCATCGCTTCCTTTGTCTGAGTAGAAATGGGTTCGTTAAAGCCTTATATTTATACTACTCAGATGATCACTGTTCAACAGCTATAAAAGTAACGGTCACAAATCTTAATGTAAAGCTAAAGAAGTTGACATCTTATAAAAACATTTTTCATAATGAAACATTAAACTGGATCAAGAGGGATTTTCTATTAATGAAACTTTGGGTCGTTACATCTGAATTGTGTGGTAAATTCATCTGTTGGGATCCCAAAACCTCCCCCTATTAATTCTGACATTGAAACTATAATGCGAAGGGAGCGGGCCGACACGAAAAGGGCCCTAGCCCCTCCGAATTGTTATTTATTTTTTTTCCTCATGGTCGCAACTTATAAATGGTTACAATGCGATTTTGAGGAATTATCAGGAAAGGTGGCACCCCGGGGAGGCTGGAGGTGTAGACATCACAAAGAACAGACCGCTGGAGAAAAATCGGTGGTCTGCGGAAGGCTCTGCTAGTGCGCCGGTGTTGGTGACCGCAACCATGACCACCAGTGGGCCCTACAGCGTCTACCATGGGAGGGGTGTCTCTACACCGTGGGAGGTTGGTAGCGTGTCGAGGGAGACATCACGGATGGAAGCTGGCGGGCAAGACGTGGCCAATCAGTTGCGTCAGGCGAAGTTTCCCGCACCGCACATGCCATGGTCTGCCGTGAGCACGCGGTCCAGTAACCACATGAGGGACCTCCAGGGGCGGCTAGCTTCGTCCAGCTGCAGCATGCCAAACCAGATGCCATTAGGCATTTGAGCTGAGGGACGTCAGCCTGCCAATTTTGAACCGGACCAGGGAGCACAAGCCAGACTACCTAGTGGGCCAGGCTCGGATCAAACCAGCCCACATGTTGCGGGCCAGGCCGAATGAGACCAGGTCACTGGGCTACCCAATGGGCTGGGCCCCTGACCAAACCAGGCTGGGTCTATCAAATCCCAATGGGCCTGGCCCGATGGTCAGGCTGGACCGGGCCGTCCAAGACCCGAATTGGGTCAGGTCTGGTCAATCGAACCAAACCATCAAATGTGGGACCCCCCCCCCCCCCGAGCTGGGTTGGTCAGGTTAGTTCAACTGGATCAGACCGGGTACAAACGCAACTGACCCATGTTTACTAAAAATGCATATATCTCCCAATCTCGTTGTCTGATTGACGACCCATTTACAGCGTTGGAATCCTCATGGCTAGGAGGATATTTGGGAATAATATATGGAATATTTTATAGAAGTTAGAATATGAATAATGGAATAAAGAGTGTATTCTCTCAGAATCAAGATCACTATGTGCGGAGATCCTACGGATGATTGAGACCCAAATACTACTAACATGAAACCCTCTTCCAATCAGCTATGATGACCCAGTGGAAAGCAGCTCTGTGTGACCTGGTAGTCCCACAGTGGGAAGAGGATCTGCGTGACCTACCATACCCACATTACTCATTAGGTATGAGTACCAAAATAGTCCATGACTAGTGGGAAGCAGCTCTATATGACCCTATAGGCCCACATTGGGGAGCTACTTTCTACGACCCAGCATACCCATGGTACTCATTTGAGAGGTTTACCCCAACAGCCTATGGTGTTTAGTGATATGACTAATGCTCCTTTTTTCTATACTCTATATTATACCGGTGTGACCCGATTCTTGGTGTACTCACATCAGTGGTGTACTTAATGTACTTTTCATACTCACCTAAGTGGTTTACTTAGTGTACATGGTGTACTATCCTCAGTGGTGTAATTAGTGTACTTAGAGTAATCTCCTCAATGGTGTACTTAGTGTACAAGGTGTACTCTCCTCAGTGTTTTTCTATGGACACTTGGGGTACTCTCCTCAGTGGTGTACTTAGTGTACTTGGTGTATTCTCCATAGTGGTGTACTTAGTGTACTTGGTGTACTCTCCTCAGTGGTGTACAGATTGTACCTAGTGCATACTCTCATTTGTGGCATTTCCTTTGTGGTTGGGGTCCCTTTTGAGTGTTGTTTTACTCACCAGTTCACGGTCTTCTCCCACATGTTTCATGTTTCATATAGGTGATCGGCTCTTTGACGAAGACCATGGTGGCCTAGGACCAAGTGGTGCTCAGTGAGACGGGATGGGTATACATACTAATACAACTAAAGGCAGCTACCCTTCACCTACCGTACATGTAGGGTCTGAAACAGATGAACTGGGGAAGTTTTACATTCTTTTGTGGTTTTGGGATTATTTTTCGGCCCCTTTGTATTTTACTTTTTGGTTTTGGGTTTGTATTCTGGACCCTTTGTACATTCAGTTTGTTTTGTTTCTATGTACAGGTTTAAAGGAAAATGTATTCCCTTTTTGGGATGTGATTTCTCAGTGTTAGTCACCAACCACTATTCTTAGGAAGGTGGGATTGGGGTTTGTCATGGCACAAGCCCTGGGGGACGGGTCGTGAAAAAGTGGTATCAAAGGTTGTCGGTTGTACCTGAAGAACTAAGAGTTTGTAGATTTTGATGGGGAAATAGTGTTAAGTGTTTTGGGTTTACCATTTAGGCTAGGGAGTCCAGTGTGACTGAGGCGGCCGACGTATCCATAAAACAGGACCCTGAATTCTATTTTTTGACTCAATAAATGAAAAAACTAGTTTCATACATCTTAAAATGTTTTCTCATGATCTTTCTGAGTTAGAGTCAGCTCACAAGGTATAATCTATTAATTGTGATTCATCTTGATCTCTTTCAAGAAGCCACCATGGAGCAAGCCAACAAGGATTCTTGTGTCTGACCACATGGATGGTTCACAGAGGGATGAGGCTTGGTACAGGGGTTGTTGCTAGAGTTAGAACCATAAGGAGGTGTACATATTTTCCACTAATCATTGGTAAGTAGTTACTATGGGTGCTACCGGTAGAGCACACAATAGGCTCAATAGCATACATGAGTTCAGTGATTGAGACCCTTTAGGTTCCAAGGCGAACCCGACTCTCAAGAGGCTAAGGACTGGTTTGAGTTGGTGACTGAGTTTTTCATCTAGTTAGCGTACCATTAGATCAAATGGTAGTCCTAACAGTGATCCTTCTACATGGATCAATAGGGAAATAACGGGGTTTAGATTACTCGATCTTACGATGAGGTGACTTTTCCAAGGACAGTGCTTGAGAAACTCCCTCCAAGAAGAAAATCTTCCCATAAAAGTTAAGGGATATGCATTCCCCAGAGCTTCTATAGCTTCGGTGGGACAACATGTTAGTAGATGAGTATTCATCGAGGGGTATTGACCCTCCCAAGTACTCAATGAATACCATACGACCAATACTTTGGGATTAGACCTCCGAGTGAGATGTGTTTAGGGGCATTCGAGAAAGAATGGTTCCTCTATGCATTCGTACATATTCTATGATTTTAGAGGGAATATTTGTGGTTTAAAGCCCTTTGGAAAAGTAGATACAACCCGTGGATGTCAGCAGTGGGAAAGCTGGAAACTGACGTCAGTCTCATAGACTTGGACAACTACCAGTTCATCATTCCAGAGAGTTACGAGACTACCTCCTTGTAGAGAGGTAGATTTATGCATTGATTTGTACCCTGGGATGACACCGATATCTGCCCCTGTATATTTTATGGATCCTGCAGAGCATCAGGTGCTGAGGGAATATTTGGAGGACATGTAGGTGAAGGGTTTTGTAAGGCCCAATGTTTCACCATGGGAAGCCTCAATGTTGTTTTCAAAGAAGGAATATAGAAGCCTGAGGCTATGTGTAGACTTCTGGCACCTAAACCAGGTGAATGTGAAGAAAAAGTATCATATACCAAGGATTGATGACCTCTTTGATCAGCTAAAGGGAGTGGGATGGTTCTCAAAGATGGAACTCAGATCCAGCTATCAATAGCTTTGATTTCCAGATGAGGACATCTCGAAGATGGATTTCAGATGTCTCTATGGACACTACGTCTACAGAGTGATGTATTTTGTCATAAATAACATGCTGACTGTGTTCATGGGACTCATGAATAAGATATTCTAGCCTTAACAAGACCAGTTTGTAGTGGTATTAATTGATGACATCTTAGTGCATTCATCATTATAGGAGGAGCACAAGATACACCTATGGATGGTTCTAGACCCACTCTGAGAGAACTGGCTCAACGGTACACTCTCGAAGTGTGAGTTATGGATACGAAGGGTCCACTTCATGGGACATTTACTCTCAGAAGATAGAGTTATGGTGGGTCGAGAAATGATAGAGGCCATTCTTTTTTGGGATCCACCTAAGAGCTTCACCGAGATTCAATGTTTCATTGGGTTGGCTGGGAACTATCAGAGGTTTGTACCCAACTTCTACAGATTTTCATCACCCATGACGACATTTAAAAAGAATGTAAAACCATTAGTATGTATATAACGATGCCATCAGATATTTCATCAGCTGAGGAAGAGAATGACAGGTGCTCCTATCATGAGGATGCCATTGGAGGACACTGAAAACATAGTGTTCAATGACGCATCAGGAACCGGGCTTTTTTCTGTCCTGATATAGGGTCAAGTAATTATTTCTTATGGCTCGAAAAAATTGAGACCACATGAGTAGAACTATACAACTCATTACCTTGATTTGGTAGCGGTAGTCTTTACACTAAATATTTGGAGAAACTTCCTTATTGGTGAACGATTCATCATCTACTCTGACCATAAGATTCTCAAGTATATCATTTCTCAAAAGGACATAAATCTAAGACAAATATGTTGGATAGTGTTCCTCTAAGACTATGACTTCGAGATAGTCTATACTCCTATGAAGGGGAACGTGGGGAAAGATTCTCTCAGTAGGAGATCGAGTTCACAACTACTAAAGGAGGCCTCAGAGCAGTTGGCCTCGCTTTATATATAACTTCCGTATAGAGATGAGGCATATTATCATCATTCAATGGTGGTTTCTCCATCACTATTACAGTTAGTCAAGGAGGGACAACTCAGAGATGCCATTTACGAGACCACACATTCCCAGATGTCCATAGGGCATGCCGTTGTTGGATATTCTAATGATGGGAAGCACGTTATCCTTTTCATAGGATGCACCATTGTACCATGGGCATTGAGGGAGGAGGTGTTGAGGGAGTTCTTTACATTGCCTTTTTGGTGGTACATCCATGTGTGGTGAAGATGTACCAAGACATCCGATTTCAGTACTGGTGGTCAGGGATTAAAAAGGTAGTGGATGATTTTGTTTCTAGATTCCTCACTTGTCAACAAGTGATGGTTGGGAACCAATTTCTAGTAGGTTTGGCACAACCCATCGGGGTACCAGTGTGGATGTGGGATGGAATATCGATGGACTTCGTGACAGTTTTACCATGTACATCTAGGAGATGCAATACCATATGGTTTTTCATGGATCGACTCATAGATTCAGACCACTTCTTAGCTATCAAAGAGCATAGTTTAGTAGAGAGATTGGGATGCTGCTACGTGCTAGAGATTTGACGACAGGGGTGAATATTGTAGAGTTTTCAGTGGAGATTGAGGATCAATGAGGGAGGATGCTTCGTAAATGACGGATTCCACTAATGCTTGTTCGTTGGAATAGTGGGAATCTCCAAGAGAGAATATAGTAGTGGGAGGCTCAGATTCATGCATAGTAACCCCTTTTGTTTGATTATCCCTTGTTTTGGATTACAAAGATATAAATCCCTAAAGGGGGAGTAATGTAATACCCCATAATTCTATGAATGTTTTTTAAATTAAATGGGATTATTCAGAGACTAAGCACTAAGACAAAATGTGATTCTGAGACCCGGACTGCCCGGAATGATCTGTCAAAAAATATAGAGTTTTAAATAGCACACATTAGATTTTTTCCTGATAATGTGGAATAACTCAAAACACGGGTGCCTGAATCATAAATATAAGGGAACTATTGTGTTCAAAATGGTGGGTTTACCCTAGGCACAAATTAAGATTAGTCGGCGCAGGCCTTCAGTGAGAAAACCTGAAAATGGCATAACCATAAATAAAATAATTAAATAACATTATTTTATTTTCAAATGCTTATTAATCATGAACAGTGACACGGATTGAAAAATGGAGACCAATGATTAACTATTGAGGGTATTCTTTCATTAGGCAGAGAATAACCTTGGTCGACGTTGTCCAATAGTGGAAGTTAGTTTTTTTCATAAATAAACTAATTAATTAACAATTATTTTATTGTCAAATCCTTATAACTCATAAACAGTAAATCAGATTGGAAACAAGAGAGCACCATTGAGCTCATGAGGGCATAGTACCCTTTGGTGGGACATAACCTTACCCAGAAGGGGTTGAGGGTGAAAGATAGTTTTTGAACTTTTTTTAAGAAAATTAAAATGGCGAGTGTGTAAAGATTTGTAAACTTCTAAAGGGGTGTCTAGATTAAAAATCATAGGGCATCGTTGCATCTGGAATAAAGACATTACATAAGAAAGGACATAACTTTGACCATCTAGGGTCAACCGGAAAAAAATATTTTTTGGACATTTCAAAAGTGAAATAAAATATATTAAAAAGTTATTTTTATTTTTTCTTTTCCTTACCATGTAGTTATGGAACACCATCACTGTAATGCTGCGACAAGGTGGAGATGAACCTCCTTAATGTTACTCTTTAACCGAAGTAAAACAGATACATTGTTTCATTAATGTAATAGCGTAACAGCATGGCGACACATCATAACAGAAATGTTATGATGCATTTCTCTATTAATGAGATAACAGGTTGGAGAATCAGAAGGTGGAATTTCTCTGACAGATGGCGAAGGTTATTCTCTCAAATGATGATTGTCGGTGAATATCTAGTGACATTATCACACCTTGAATAATGGGACTGGTATGTGATGAATGAAAATGATTCGAAGAACAGAACGTGGATTCCCGTGGAAGGATCGCTTCAGTGAAGAAATCGATCAAAGGTAGGGGTTTATTGTTTTTGAGTTTCAGAATCATGTTCTTATTTTTAAAAAACTAACGCGGATCAACCCATGAACATGTTGATCCATAGAACGTATGTTCTTGTGGGAGGGTTGTTCGAACATGACTATTTAATTACGGGGTAAATTAATTTGTTGGAATCCCAAAAATTTCCATTGTTAATTACTTATTTTAAACTCTAACGTGGATGGTGTGGGCTGACACGGACAAGGCCTAAGCCCCTCCATCTTTTTCATTTGTCATTGACACACATTCGAAATGGCAACAAGTAGGTTTCGAGGCCTTAGCAGGAAAGATGGAATCCCAAGGAGGTCGGAGGCGTAAAAAGCCGGAAGAATTCACCACTAGAGGAGACTCGGTGGTCCACAAAAGGCTCTACCGGCACACTGGGGCTAGCAGCGGTCATGGGTGGGTGGCGGCATGTCATGAAAGTGTGCTGAGTGATACACAACAACTGACAACTGGCAGACGAGATGCTTCCAATCGGACGTGTCAGGTGGAGTGGACTGCACCTCACAAGCCATGGTCCCTCACTAACATGCGGTTCAAGGATAGCGTGCGGGACCACGAGGGGCAGCCAGCTTCAGGTCATCGCAGAATACCAAACCGGACCCCATTAGGTGGCCGGGAAGATGAAGGTTTTCCCGCTAGTTGTAGGAATAACCAGGGATTGCAAGTTGGGCCTCTATGCAACCTAGGCCAGAATCAACGTCGGTCCGCTTCTAGGGGATGGGCTGGAAATATAACATTGGGCCCCCGAGCGGCACATGCTGGGAACAAATCAGCCTGCCAGTTGTAGGTCGGGCCAGATGAGACCTGGTCACCGAGCGACCTAGAGGGATTTCCCCCAGATGAACTGTGATGGACCATATGCCGAACCGGGCTCGGCCTCCATCCGAACCGGGTTGGGCCCCCAACCAACCGGTCCAGGTCCAGCAAGGCCCAATGGGCTTGGCCAGCTGGCCAGATATGCCCTGTTCGGTTTAGACCCGAACTGGGTCGGTTATGTTATCCAAACTAAACCAGTGAATGTAAGTCCCTCGGTCTGGGTAGGTCGAGTTGGTTCGATCGACTCAGACCGGGCACAGACGCAACCGACCCCTATTTACTAAAACATTATTATCTCTAAAACTAGGTATCTGATTGACAAGACGTTTGCATTGTTGGAATCCTTGTGGTGAGCCGGATCTTTTGGAATACTCTAAGGGGGATTTTATGGAATTTAGAATAAGAGTAATGGCCTGATCAGCGGTTTATCTTGGAATCAAGCATGCTACATGTAGAGATCCTACGGCTTACTGAGACCTAAAGACTACTGATAAGTGATCCAGTGTGGATCAGTTATGATGTCCAAGTGGGAAGCGGCTATGTGTGACCCAATATTCCCTTGGTGGGGAGTGGCTCTGTTTGACCCAGCATTACCACAGTACTCTTCTAGGATGAGTACCACAGTAGTCTAAGGATAGTGGGAAGCGGCTCATTGTGACCCGGTAGGCCCATGATGGATAGTGGCTCTATGTGACCAATATACCCCTGCTACTCATCATGTAGAAGTACCCTAGGTGCCTAAGGTGTTCAGTTATAGGACTGATGGTAATCCTTTCTATACTCTAGATTATACCTGAGTGAGCTGATTCTTGGTGTACTCACCTCAGTGGTGTACTTAGTGTACTTGGCACACTCACCTCAGTGGTGTACTTGGTGTACGTAGCATACTCTCCTCAGTGGTGTACTTAGTGAACTTGTCGTACTCTCCTCAGTGGTGAATTTATTATACTTGGTGCATTTTACTCAGTGGTGTACATAGTGTATTTGGGGTACTCTCTTCAGTGGTGTACGTAGTCTACATGGCGTAATATCCATAGTGGTGTAGACAATGTTCTAGGTGTACTCTCTCAAGTGGTGTACTGATAGTACCTTGTGAATACACTCCATTTTGGTCTTTAATTTGTGGTTTTGGGACCCTACTGATCATTCGCTTACTCACCCCTACACCAACTTTTCCCGCACGTGTCGTGTCCCGTGCAGGTGATCGACGCTTCGACGAAGACCTTGGCGGCCTTGGACTAGGTGGTTCTAAAAGAGACAGGATGGAAGAACGCTTCGACAGAGACCTTAGTGGTCTAGTGTTGGGAAAAAATCCCTCAAGGTGTCATTGAATCATTTTTTAGGTGATTGTGTTTGTTGACAAAGGGGGCCACTGTGTTGTGTTTGATGACAAAGAAGACCGCGATGTACAAATCTATTGACAAAGGGGGTTTACATGGAGATTTGTCATGTTCAAGGGATGTTGTCACCATTCTGAGTTTTACTGAAGAAACTAGATAAAGGAATGGATTATTGGGAGGTGGTACAAAAAGAGCAGATACAAGGTGGCGCTATTTTATAGTGTTTGCCAAAATATGGGCGCTAAAAATTGGAAAATGGAGAGATGCGTTTTGGGAAAAGGGAGGTGTGCGCAAACATAGAGTGGTGTGTGAAAAAAATGTGGTGTGTGACATATTGGCATGGTGCACAAAATAATGATTGGAATTTTTTCACCCAAGAGGTGTTTCGAGATCAGAAGCTCAAAAATTAGCAGACATGAGGTGCATGAAATATTCGAGAAGTGTGCGAACAATGGTGTTGCGTGAAAGATGTGTTTTTCACGCTCAAAGAGGATTACACGTAGAACGAGGGTTTTTCCTCCAAGGGTTAATTTTTCCTATAAATATGAAGTGACCCCCCTCATTAGAAGAAGATCAAGACTTATAGAGTATCTGAGATCCTGTGCGCAAAATTAGAGTACTCAAAGGAGTTCCATGTAAACAATATGATTGCGCATTAAAGGAGTGTTTGCACGTAATGAAAAGATTGCGCATAAAAAATGGAAGTTGCATGTAAAAGATGTATTTGTGCATAAATAAAATGTTGCGCGTAAAATAAGTCAGTTGCACATAAATGATGTATTTCATGAAAAGTGGATTTCGCACAAAATCAAGAAATTACACACAAGGATCAGTGAAGGCTATGCGTAAAGATTGGGGTTGCTTGGTACACCCGGTGAAAAAGAGAGATTCATTAGAAGCAGAAAGGTGGACATTAATAGAGCACTTATCAATAGTAAAGGGTGCATGTTTCATTAGATATAATGAAGAGGCCTATATTTCTATAAATTGTGAGAGGATCCTTTCCAGAGTAGTGAGGAAAGGAAGTGGAAGAAGTTGATCCTTTCTACCGGCAGTGATGCAGACAGAGTGAAATTGGGAGTGACACATTGGAAAGAAGTGAGCTAACACTAAACCTTGTAAAGGTAGTGAACTTGGGATAATATGTGATCTAGCCCGAACATTGTAAATTTGAAGTGAGCATTAGAGGATTTGGTACATCGGCACATCGTTATTCTATGCTCCTTGGACATAGCCCAGTGAGGGTGAACCAAGTACAAATCTGTGTGACAGTCTTCTTGGTTTCCTGTATTTCATTCAAAGCATCATCATCAGATAAATAAGAAAAGAATAAGATCAACAGTAAAATATAAGTGCAAACAATGTGACCCTTAAAATAAAGAGGTTAAGATCTAGTGGGGAAAGGATAATTTTGAAAGGAATATTCATACCCTAATTCACCCCCCCTCTTAGGGTATCAAGACCCCTTGTGGTCCTAAAAATTGGTAACAGGGCATGATTTCTTTTATCATATTTGTCTGCACTGACATGGTTATGTCGATTTTTCAAGTTAAATATTCATTATAATCTTATCATTGTGTACCATAGAAAAGGAAATAACTTCAATGAAGAAGCATATGTTCGTTGAAATTCTACTGTGTGTAAGTGTAAAAGGAAAGAGTTTGATTCAGATAATGGAATTATGTAGTGATCAAAATAATGGTTTGGAAGAATAATATTGTGAAAGTACTTACACATTCAATGATGCTGAAAGAATGAGTAAAGAACTAAATATTCCAAGTAATGTTGGAACTAATAATGATGAAGTAATTCTAGGAGGTTGAAAAGTGGAATTTGTCCACACAAAAAAATATATTGGATTAGAAATTGGATAATGAAATTAAATATAAAGATATCTAGATCCAGGTACTGGAAATTGAGTCCAACTAGCTAAGAGGGTTAAATCGAAGGCTTATTGATGTGGCAACTGATCTAAGGGAGAATAATTATTCCCAAGATGAAGAACTTCATTATTTTCCCATAAAGATAGAAATCCTAAAAGATGATGTTAAAGGAAAGAATCTGAACTTAGATGTAATTCATAATTTAAAAGCTATAAATGATGATCTCGCTACATAGCTACCTAAACTAGTTCAGATGAATCAAAAGATAAAACAAGAGAATGCATGTAGTTCTGATTCTGTTGCTCAGGAAAATATTAAAAGTAAAGGAGCAAAGTGACATGGTGTATAATCTCACACAAGAGTTAGATGATGTGATGAGTAGAAGAAAGAATCTCAAGATATAACTCAATTCTCAACTTGAATCAAGGGATATGAAGATTCAAATTTTTGATAAAGAGATATAATTAGGGAAGAAAAAAGTAAAGAAATCCAATGCCAAAGGAAAGCCTAAAATTATGGATGCCCGGAACATACAAGATGATTATACTTCATAAAGAGATGATAAAATGAAGAAAAAATATGCTATTTCTGAAGTGAAACAACAACATATTTTCCCAGCTCAAATACCACATAGTTTAGGAAGAACTGGTATTGGATTTGATGAATCCCCACTCATGCATGATAGAAAGAGAGTCGTGAATAGTCCCAGAAATGAAGAAAATCATATAGGTTCTAGAGACATACCTAAGAGGACATTCACCAGATTTAGTGACTACATGTGATTTTTTGTGGGATTTATGGCCACACATCATGATTTTGTTAAAAGGCTTAAGAATACAATTTGGGGTTTCAAAATATAAATTTTACTAAATATGAAAATAAGAAAAAGTGTCCTGAGAAATCGGGTAGAAGATTCTCTCATAGGAAAACATTCATTAGATGATATTACTATATAAGAATTGGACAAACCATTAGTATGTGTCAAGAAGATAAGGAACTCAATTTTAGAAGAATAACTCCAGCTGCATCAATATCTCGACATAGAAATGATGAAATGAGATATGCCTTTGATGAAAAATGTTTTATATGTTCTAATTATGGGAATTTGTAAAGACATTGGAGCAACAAGAATGATCGAAATCAAAATGAACTTGAAAGGAAATTCTCGAATCTAGTGGTGTATAATGATAAATCCTACTTTGGAAGATAAAGTTGTTCGTTGAAAAATATATTTTCTACCTTAGGGGATTCACAAGGAGACAAATGAAATGTTCTTTAGCTACCTCCTCTATCACACTCACAACAGATCTCATGCACAGAATGTCAACAAACTAGGAAGATTAAGGGGGGATCAACTATTGTTACAATTAATAAAAATTCATGTTCAGTGGAGGACTCTCCACCAGCGCAAAACAGTGTGCTGACTCATATATCTGATAAAAGAATGATGAAAAAAGAATATATTTAGAAATTCGCATGTCATGTGCCATGACAAAAATTGTAGAAAGGTGCAAGATCCTTGAAATTCTAGAAGAAGCAAGGGAATATGACAATTAGAGATATTCCTACTCAGATAATGAATCAAGGGAAGTGGCATATGGGTGGAACATCAAAGAATGAAATGTATTCAAGTGGGTTTAAACCCAATATTGTTAGAAATACCAAACCTAAAGAATCTGAATATCAGAAGAAGAATAAGAATATAGGTAATGAATTCCTAGTCATATGTCTATAATTGTTGGAGTTGAGTAGGCAGTTGGAGCATGCAGGGAAAGAGTGTGAGGCTTTGAAAGAAAGAATCAATGGGTTGACCCATTAGGATAAACCACCATCTTACTCATTTTAGAGAGATATGATCCATGGGGGAGTGGAATCTAAAGATGAAAACTATAGAATTTAACTTCTTCAGAGTTTCAATTAACTCAAATCAGGTACCAATGTTGTTGAAGAAATGGAGAAAAAGAGAAAAATAGAAAGTGATTGTGTTATTAACTTTATCTCTTATTTCTTACACCGAGTTCTAACTTAGTATGCTTAAGGATTTAGATGATGGACCAATGCCATGCCCAATATGTGAATAAATGAAACCGAAGAAGAAGAATGTTTATGGGTCCAAATAGTTTTCCTAGCCACAGTAAGTGTTACATAACATATGGCGGAGAATTCAATATTATAATCAAATAAAAGAGCTATCAAATAAATAATTGGATGAACCATCTCAGGTGTTGTCTGTCGTGGGAATATATATTGAAGGAGAAGCCGCAACATTCATGTATTTCATAATTATATATTTTATTCTAACATAATGATATCAACTGACTATTTTTAGGAGACCAAAAAGCTTCTAGAGAAAATCAACGGCATTTCAATAAGAATATGAGAAAATTAGTTGAATGAAACGACTTCATTGAACAATGACATAGTAAAAATTTATCTATTTAAAGTGATGAAGTGGTAAGATACTCAGGTGGAGTAGATTGTGAAAATGATAATTCAGAAGTACACACTGATAATGACCATGAAGAATGAAAATCCTTATCAGCATGAAATATGAAGAGTTGAGCTGAAATTTATTTGAACGATATAATTGGTAATCAGACAGTTCTAGTGAAGACATGGAAAATGATGACTCTACCGCAAGAATCGTACTTATCATAGGTAGAGGCTAATTTTTTTAGTGAATCGGTTGAGGATGAAAATCAGGATTAGTCAATGAATACAATGCTTGTAAAAAGTGAGAAAAATTCGAAGTAGGAGATTGTTTCGAGGCTGACAAATAAGAATTTTATCGAGGAAAAATGGATCTATCGCAACAAGATGAATGAATATGGAATATTTATTTGGAAAAAACAACAACTAGTGTAAAAAGGATACTCCAAGATGACATTTATTTATGTTGATGAGACATTTTCACATGTGGAAAGGCTAGAAAAAATCAGATTATTTTTATCCATTGCTGTGCAAGGAAAGTTAAGAAGTGTTCCAGATGGAAGTCAAATCTGCATTCTTAAATGGGATTCTAGAGGAAGAAGTGTATATTAATTATCCATATGGTTTTATCATTCATGAAGACAAGAAGAAAGTCTATTGACTGAAGAATTCACAATATGGGCTGAAACAAGCACCAAGAGCATGGTTCTCGAAACTTGATCAATATTTGAAGAAACGTGGTTTCTTGTGTGTTGTAGTTGATTAAATTATCTATTTAAAAAATGAAAATAATCAAACGATGTTGGTTTTGGTTTATGTCTATGACATAATAATTTGTGGATAATATGATGCTCAGTGCATAAAGTATTCCAAATTTCTGAAAAGTGAGTTCAAAATGTCAATGATTCGAGAGCTGACATTTTTCCTTGGTTTACAGGTAACACAAAGAAAGAATGGAACATTTATCTCTCTATACAAATATGATAGGGTGGTTCATAGGAGATTTATAAATGAATATTCCAAGGAGATGAAGACTCTGGTTGCTACCCTGAGGAAATTGTTAAAGGATGATGAAGGAAATGCTGTTAATATCACAAAGTATTGGAAAATTATTGGAATTTTACTATATTTGACCATGAAAAGGACTAACATTGTATTGGACACATGACAAGTAGTGAGATATCAATGAAATCCCAAGGAATTCCACATGCTTGCAGTGAAAATAATACTTCGATTTGGCTAGTTCAGTAGATAACATGAAATCAATGTGAGGAGGTGATTTATATCATGTTGTATTGTGTATTTATTTGCTATGCAAGAAGAAAGATTACATTTCATTAAGAACCATAGAAGTTGAGTATTTACAACCACTCAAGAATGCACACAGTTACAGTGGATGATACAGCATCGTGATGATATGGGAATTGAATTGAAGTCTTTTATTAGAATCTAGTACGATAACTCAAGTGCTATCAGTCTTAGCAAAAATCCAGTCCATCACTCAAGGAAAAAGAACCTTAAGATCAAATATAATTTTATCAAGGAGAAGGTTGAGCAGGGAATCATGAAGTTGGAGTAAGTGCCTATAAGACACCAGATTATATATATTCTAACAAATGACTTACCTAAAGAATCTTTTGAGAGGCATCGACTGGCTCTGGGAGTTCAATATACTCCTCGCACTTTAAAAAGTGTGGTTGTGGGAACAACCCCCTCTCCTTGAGGTATGATTTGTTTTATTCCCAAATGTATTGATATGTTTTTTTACCCTATTGCAGACCACAAAGGAGTTCCCTTTGGGTTCGTTGACAGTGGGGGAGAAAATAGGTGTTGTTCAAGGGGGAGACAATGTGCCTATTTGAGAAATCAAGAATGATATGGGGAGAAGATGTTAGGTGGAGAAGTAAGATAGGGGGAGAAAAACGAGATAGGTGGAGTTGAAAGATAAAGAGGAGTTCAAGCTATAAGTATACATGGGGAGTATTAAATCTGATGATGCAAGAAGTGATCCATCAAAGCATAGATATCACGACAATAGAGGATTATGATAAAAGTAGAAGAGTGGTGTTGGAATGGTGTCAGAAGGTTTCCAGCAATCACTAGTTTCTATCAGTGTGGTGTCAACAATTGGTATCAGTTTTGAAATTATTATCAATTTTCTATCAAAATTTGGTTTCTGAAATGAAGTGATTCATTAATGATCTTTTCATTTACTCTTGTTTCACACAGTGATCATTGGTCATGTGGGATTAGAGTATGAGTTATGTGAATCCTTGAACACTATCATAATTTCATGTGGTGAATGATGGTAGCGGTTGGAAGAAGATTTAATGAGGTATCAAAGTTCAGAGAATTTTTATGAGAAGAGTTTTCAACAAACTCAAAGGTGGAGATTGTTGGGAAAAAATCCCTCAAGGTATCATTGAAGCATTTTTTAGGTGATTGTGTTTGTTGAGAATGTGGGCCTCGATGTTGTTTTTGTTTAAAAAGCAGTCCACGATGTACAAATTTATTGAAAAAGGGGGTTTACAATGTGAGTTGTTGAGTTCTAGTGTTTTTTTCAACATTTCATGTTTGATTGAAATACCTAGACAAATTAATAGATGATATGGAGGTGGTACAAAAAGAGAAGATACAAGTTGGCGCCATTTTCTAGTGTTTGCATAATTTTTGGGCCTAAAAATAGGAGAATGGAGAGATGTGTTTTTGGAAAAGGGAGGTGTTTGAAAACTTAGAGTGGTGCGTGACAAAAAGTGTTTCATGAAATATTGGAATGGTGTGAAAAATAGTGATGGTAGTTTTTGGCGTATGAGGTGTTTTGAGATCAGAAGCTCAAAAATTAGCAAAGACATGAGGTGTGTGAAATATTGGAGCAGTGCGCGAAAAATGTGTTGTGTGAAAGATGTGTTTTTTGCACTCAAATAGGATTATGCGTAGAAGGATGGTCTTTCACGTAGGGTTCTATTTTTCCTATAAATATGAAGTGACCCCCCTTATTTGAATAAGCTCAAGACTTAGAGAGTATCAGAGCTCTTTTGCGCAAAATTGGAGTATGTAAAGGATTTGTGTGTAAACAACCAGTTTGCGCGTAAAATGATATTTTTCACGTAAAGAAAAGGGTTTACGTAAAAGATGACAGTTGCGCATAAACGAAGAATTTGTGCGTAAATAAAATGTTTCATGTAAAAGAACTTAGTTGCGCATAAAAAAGGTGTTTCACAAAAATTGTATTTTTCGCAATATCAAGAAATTACATGCAAGGCCTAGTGAAGGTTGCGTGTAAAAATTAGGGTTTCCCTATACACCTGCTGAAAAATATAGATTCATATGCAAGTGAAATTTATACATCAATATATCATTTATCAATAGTTAAGGATATATATTTAATTATAGATAATGAAGAGACCTATTGGTCTATAAACTGTGAGTGGATCCTTTCCAGAGAAATGAGAAAAGGAAGAGGAAGAAGGTGATCCTTTCTACTGGCAGTGATCCAGAGAGACAGAAACAAGGAGTGACCCTTGGAAAAGTAGTGAGATAACCCTAAACCTTGTAAAGGTAGTGAGTCGGGGAATAAAAGTGATCTAGACCAAACATTGTAAATTGGCAGTGAGCTTTAGTGGATTTGGTACATCGGCACATCATTGTTGTATGCTCCATGGACGAAGCCCAGTTAAGGTGAACTAAGTAAAAATCTTTGTGGCAGTCTGCTTGGTTTCCTGAATTGCATTCAAAGCATCATAATCAGATAAAAAATAAAATAATAAGATCAATAATAAAATATAAATGAAAACAAAATGACACTTATAATAAAGTTGTCAATATCCAGTGGGGAAGGGATAAGTTTGAGAAGAATACCCATACCCTTATTCACCCCCCTATAGGGTATCTAGGCCACTTTTGGTCCAAACATATGGGACTGGGTGGTGCTATGTGAGACGGGATGGATGGGTGTACTACTATAGCTACATGCATCTACCCTTAACATACCCTTTAGGTAGGGTCTCAAGCGGACGGACCAGGGAAGTTGTACTTTCCTTTGTGGTTTTGGGATTGTATTTTGGACCTGTTGTACATTCCTTTTTGGTTTTGATATTTTATTCTGGTCCCTTAATGCATTTATTTTGTGGTGTGTGTGTATGTACAAGTTTAAAGACAAATGCCTTCCATTTTTGGGATGTAAATTCTTGGTGCTTGTTTCCAGCCACTGGCCTTTGGAAGGTGGGCTTTGGGTTCATCATGGAAAAGGCATAGGGGGACATGTCATGACATTGCTATTGGATGTATGGGCTTAGATATATAGTACTACATTAATTTTATGACCCTTGAAATTCCATTTGGAGCTCTAGATAAGGGTAAAAACAAATTCTAGGAGTGCCCATTAAGAATAGTTTTCCACTTCCTCAGAAAGATGACGTCTTCGACCAACTCTGAGGAGTTACTATTTTCTCCATGATTGATTTGAGGTCGAGATATGATTAGGTGTGAGCAAGGAAATATAATAAACCATGTATAGTATTTCATAGTTGGTATGGTATGTAATAGTATCTGGTCATGTCGTTTGATCTAATGAATGCACCGGTAGTATTAATGTCTCTAATAAATTCTTTTTCCACATGTATCTTGATTGCTCTGTTGTGGTCTTCGTAGATGATCTTTTAGTGTAATCACACACCAGAAATGAACTTTTCAACCACCTTGAGATAATGGAGAGTATAATATGGGAGCACCAGCTATATGCAAAGCTCAGTTAATTTCACTTTTGGATCAACAAGATTCACTTCATGGTTCATATCATATATAAGGCTGGAATATCATTTAACCATTATAAGGTGAGCATTTTGGTTTTATGGGAGAAGCCAAAGAATGTGTTTTACATATGAAACATCATAAGGATAGTTGGAAATTACAGTCAATTCATTCGAGACTTCTCATGCCTTGAAGACCCGCTTATAGTCTTGACCATGAAGAGTGTGAAAGTCAAATAGACAGAAGCCTATGAGTCGTATTTTCATTAGTTAAAGGGAATACTAACTTAATCATTGATCATGATTCTTCCTAAACTAGGAAACATCTATACTATTTATTGTTAGACTTCAATAATTATTCTGGGGGAAGTTCTGATATTTGGTGATCAGGTTGTAGCATATTGGTCATGTTAGTTGAGGCAACATGAGTAGAATTACCCTACACATGACCTTGAGATAGCTACTTTGGTCCATTCCTTATATTATTAGAGAAACTATTTTCTAGAGAGTGACACATTTTCTACCCGAATAATAAAAGATTCAAATATATCTCATCTCAGTGAGACTTGAATATGAGACAACACAGGTGGGTGGAATACCAGCAATCGTTTGAATTTGAGCTTTTTTACTATAATATCATGAATCTATGATATATTTTCTTAATAAATGATATAAAATACAAGAGAATTAAAAAATTAAAAAAATGAATATTTTTATTAATAAAATAGTAATTTCATTACATCTTTATAAAACTATAAAAAAAACTAATTTCATAAACTCAATAATAGTCCTAGAAATATAAATGCAGCACCACTGAGTAACACAAAAAGGTCGAATGTGTATCCCACTTCCCTTGAATCTTACATAATTAGAAAAGTGAAATAAATAATAACAGAAAAAATATTAATAACAAGAGGTAAGTATTGAACCTTTATAAAAGTAAGAATTGAACTTTGAAGAATTTTATGTGTTTTTTAAATACACTCAGACATATGTATTTTTAATACTTTTATTTTTTATATTTGGAAAAATGTAACCGTTGAGGTTTTTAATAGTACTTATGTGATTTAAAAAAAATTAAATGGTATTTAAAATGATGGTTACAAAATAAAAATATATAATTTTAAAATGATATCATTTTATAAAAATATTTAAATAATAAGTGAAAACTTTTTAAAAAAATTATATAACTTTTGAAAGTAGAAAATGTAACAAAATTAAAATAAATATTCAAATCATATAAATAATAATATTATTACAATTTAATGTTTAAAATGGCTTAATTAACAAAATATTAATGTTTTATGGAAATGACTAAATTAAAAAATAAATGTTACATTGATTTTTATTACTTTTCCCTTATTTAAAACTTTTTTTACATTGAAAAAAAATATGTTCTCATCCACAACACCAAGGGAATTCATGAAACCACTATTTATGTGGGAACAAGCCAAGAACATAGTAGTGGGGTTACATGGGTTGTACTATGTAATCTAGTAAGATCTATCAAGAAGAGTAACACCAGTGTGGGAACTGTGTACATCTCAATGTGTAGTCTGTTGATGGGAAAGGAATAAGCCCAGTGGGAGACATGTGTAAGGATCCCTTGTGTGTGTGTCTTCGTGTTTTCAAATTGAGGAAGATTCTTCTTGAATTATACCGGGGTGATCGTTTTGTCTCTACTTCAATGTTGGGTTCCACATATGAGATCTTAGTCATCCAATCAAATAGAGCTCATCTGAGTTGTCCAACCCCTTGTTCGATCATATTCTTAAAGCATCTGTTACGATCCCTTCCTGATAAACGATTTTTATCCCCTTTGAATCTATGTCCCAATCGATGTTGAGTATTCCATGAAGGGTGATTAATTTATAGGATGTTCAAACCGAACATTGACACAAAACTAATCAATGCATATTTCTACCTTAAATTCCACTATATGATACTAGAATAATATATATATATAACTTTATTATATTGACTTCTTTATGATTTACATAAAATAAATAACTTTTTTCATTTTTCTTTATCCGAAACCTCCATGCCTTAATAGATTTTTCAGATCTAGTAGCAATGAATCAAGGGATATAAATATATTCTATATTTATAAATAGGCCAACTCAATCACAACACTTGGCTTGGTAAACTAATCCTCAATCGATTTTCCAAAAATGGTGTTTTCCACTGCATCTAATATAAGAAATATTGATATAATTTAACATACTACCTTGTTATATATATATATATATATAACTCTCATTTTTCACACACTAAATACCCGACTCACCTTTCCCTAAGTTCACTATCCTTCAAATTTCTTTAAGATCGTGAATAAACAACCACATTTCTTCTATTTTTCATGTCAATGTAATGGTTGTTTTTCAATTTAAAAACTTATAGGTATGTATATATATATGAACATACTTCAAATTATATAATAAAAGGATTCTTGAATTATATAATTTTTAACAAGTATATGTATTAGAAAACAAAATCTTTATTTTATTTTAATTATTTTATTTAAATCATAATCCTTCTAATGGATGTATTAGAATATCCATTTATCTGTTTATTTATTTATTTATAAAGAAATCTCTCTCAATGTATATAATGTAGAGAATCACTCTTTAAATTAATTATTTCATGATCTTAAATATTCTATTTTAAGACAATAAAAAAAAACTTGTGATTGTAAATTTTAAAATGCATCTTTTATAAATAAATTTCAATGATAGAATGTTATCCTTTTATGTATCCTATATAGGTTATCATTTTATGCATGTCAATAATTTATAGAATGTTGTAAAAGATAAAATTATCATTTTTTATGTGAACTATTTTTATATGTTCATGAATTTTATTCGTAAAATTAGATATGGTCATCATCTAAGATATTATTGACATTCCATATACTTCAATTCAAGCATTCATTTAATTTATTAAGTAGTTTTATTTATATCGTCTCAATAAGAGAATATATTTTTAAGTATGGATTTCTCCTAGTTTTTTTATAAATTCAAAAAAATGATATTGTGCTAAATAATGAAGTTTATAAGATTATTTTCTTATATGATTATAATTTTTGTATGTTTTTAGAAAACATATTGCGTTGTGATTGAGAAAGGTGGGACCATTTAAAGTTTTTTCTTAAAATATGGAACTAGTGTATCATATGAAATTGTGTGGTATAAGGAGTGAACCTATGACCTATAGGGGATGTTAACCCATATGTGATATGGATTAGTGGCATTATAGTTTTCTTATGTCATGGTGTGTATCATGATTAATCTATAAAAATTAATATTTTCAAAATGGAGAAACCTAACGTAGTATTTAAAGGGAATTATTATTTTGAATATATTTGTTTTTCAACATAATAGAAACTATGAAATAATAATTAGAAATTTTTTTGAATGTGTGTAAAATCCTTTTCCTTTATTAATGGATTTATAAAATCATTTATTTGATAATTTGTTTCACGTAAGTTATAGTTTTCAAATAAAATCATTTAAAATTATTTTTAAAACCCCATACAGGGAAAATTAATGCCCATTACACCTTTTAAATTTATTTTTCATATATTTAGTTAAATTCAATGTGCTTTGTATTTCATATATTAAGTAATTACATGTAATGATATTTGTTTAAATTTTTGTATTTCTTTGTAAAATTTTAATGTACATATTTAATTATAAAAAATATAGACTAAAAAATGTCAAGTTATGTAAAATAATATGTGTATTATTCATTTTTATTTTATAAAAAATAGCATTTTTATATACGGACTATGGAAGCACGGGTTCGAGGCTTCACACTTGGTAACAAATCAATAGTCTAGATAATTTTGGGTAATTAGAATAGATTAATAATTTATGTATGACACCTTTTTAAAGTTAATTTATTTGAAATTTTCATATGTAATGTATCATACTATGTACAACACTTTTGTATATTCTAGATGAATTTCATGAAAATATAATTTTAAAATCATACATTAATGATTTCAAACCCTTTTAAAACATTTTATTTCTTTGTAAACTACTTTACAAGATATATAACACACCTGATATACTCTGATTCATTTAAGGATCATGTGTTTTTTATTATGTCACTGTCCATACACTTCCATTCAATGTATGAAATAAAATATTTTGATGGTATTTTCAATTGTTTAAACCCATCTGATTAGTTTGAGACTTTAATGGAATTTCTGGAGGCTGAAAAAAGGGTGAACTTCATGCAGCCTATTTGATTCATGTTTTTTCTATGAGTTTATATGGAAGACATAAAGACTCTAAAATATTAGAAGTCAGTTCATTTCATTTGTTCAATGGGAAACCAGTCCAATTGCATGTTTCTAAACATTATACCCCTTATACATCTGTCTCAACATCTTATCATAGTTTATATGAGTACGCCCTGAATTTCACAAATTGTGTATTGGAAAAAGAAGATATATAACATAAAACTACTCTGAGGATTAGTTTTACTAGAAGAATCCCGCTTTTCATGAGAATTTTAGACATTAGAGATTCGGGTGAAGGGATGAAATAATTTTTATAATTAAATGTTAATAGTTAAATTTTAATAATTAGTGGTAATAATAAATTTATATATGTAGTAATTCCAAAAATGAAATAAAAATTAGTGGGGTGTGTGTGTACAATTGAATTGGGGGGGTGAATTATAATAAAGGGGTAGAATATAAAATCATGAATCTATGAAGTATTTTTTTAATTTTAATAAATGTTTTCAAATACAGAATAATTATAAAATTAAAAACAAGCATAGTAATATTTTTATTAATAAAATTCTGATTACATTACATCTTTACAAAACATGAAACCACATAAAATTAAATAAACTATCTAATAGTTATAGCAACACAACTTGAGCACCATTGAGTAACCCAACAAGGAGGAATGTGTATCCCACTTCATTTGAATATCTATATGTATAAAATTGATAAAAATAAGATTAAAAAAATACTAATAACAATACAGAAGTATATTTTAATTAAGAAAGAAATAACTGAACTATGAGGAATTTTGATGTGCTTTTTGAATTCTCTTAGACATAGGTATTTATAAGACTTTTATTTATGAACATTGGAAACAATGTAACCATTGGGGTTTTTATAGACAATAGGAAGTTTAAAAATAAATTTAAAATGAATTTAAAATGATAATTGAAAAATAATAATATAGTATTTTAAAATGATATCATTTAATAAAAATTGTTAAATTATAAGTGAAAACATTTAAAAAAAAATTAGATGTCTTTGGAAAGTTGAAAATATAATGAAGTTAAATAGATGTTTCAAATAATAAATATAACAATACTATTATAATTTAATGTTTAAAATAGTATAACTAACCCAATATAAATGGTTTAAGGAAAAATAGAAAAAATGTAATTAATATTACTTTGATTTTTTTTAATTTTACACTATTTATAAATATTTTACCTTTACAAAAAAGTATTATGTACTCGCCCATAATACAAAGGATATTAGTGAAACCACTGCTTAGGTGTGAACTGGAAATCCCCTCAGTGAGTGGGGCTACTCGGGTGGAACCATTTGAGATAGTAGGCTCCCTCAAGCATAGTAATCCCAGGCTGAAACTGTGGGTGGGTCCACATATACTCTATAGATGACATGGGTAAAATCCTGGTGAGAGATTGTGAGTATGGATCCCTTGGTGTGTGTGTTCATGTTTTCAAGTTGAGGCAGCTGCACCATGTCAAATAAAGGGTGTTAATTTTGTCCCTATTTTGATGTGGGACATCACAAATGAGATCTCATATGTTCGATCAAATCAAGCTCATCTGAGCTATCCAAGACTTATCTTTATCATATTTTTAATTAGACTCCTTCCCAGCATATTCAAACTAATAGATCATGAAGACACTACTGATATCCCTTCCTTCTCCACCATTCTTATCTCTTTCAATTACATTTTCCAGCATATGTTGTGTGTTCCAAGTTGGGTGATTAATTTATAAACATTTATAACCAAACCATCACTAAAAATCAAACATACCCTATTTCTCCCCCTACCTCCACTTTTATCAATGAATAATATATGTATATATATATAACTTCAACATATAAACTTCTTTATTATTTACATAAACTAAATAACTATTTTATTCTATTTTATAGTAATCATAAATTCCAGTTTATATTTCTCAAAACCAGTAGTGATGACAAAGAGAATATATAATTATATATATATATTATATATTTAAGATTAGGCTAAATGAATCACACTAGTTAGATATATATAAAAATTCTCGATTTATTTTCTAAATACATTCTTTTCCGCTACAAAAATCCTTGGAATTATTTATATAATTTAATGTAAAACCTTGTATATATATATATCTCATTTTTTATCACCCAAAATACCTGACTCACCCTTCACCAAGTTCCTTATACTTCAATTTTTGTTTGAGTTCATGAATCAACATCCTTGCTTTGTTCATTTTTTGAGTCAATATAAGGGGTTTTTTGTTTTCATATTTATATGTATATATATATATACTATAAAATTATATAATAAAATGATTTTAGTATTAAATTTTTTTTATCAAGTCTACATACTATAAAAAAATCTCTATTTTATTTTTAAATGTTGATTTAAATCAGAACCCTTTAAGATAATTACATAAAAGTCCAATTATCTATCTATTTATTTATTTTCAAAGAACCCTCAATATATATAATTCATAGAATCAATGTATAGAAGAGTTATTTCAGAATCTTCACTAATCTATTTAAAAAATATAACAAAACATTGTTTTATTATGGTTAATTTTAAATTGTTTCCTTTATAAATAAATTTCCATGAGAGAAAGTTTTCATTTTATGTATCCTATTTAGGTTTTCATTATATATGTTTCATTCAATTAAATAATGTTATAAATGATATAAATTCATCATTTATGTGTTAAATAGCACTATATTTGCATTAATTACATTAATAAAACTATATAATACCATCATCAAATATATTATTAACATTCCATGCACGTTAGTTTAGGAATTCATTAAATTTATTAAACTGTTATATATGATTATTATGAATAATAGAAAATCTTTTTAAGTATTTATTTATACCAGTTTTTTTAGAAATTCATAAATATAATATTTTTCCAAATAAAAAAGTTTTTATGATTATTTTCTTCTATGAAATTAATTTATGTATGTTTTTTGAAATGGTTTTAGGTTATGAGTGAAAAATCTCGGACCCTTTAAAATATTTTATTATATTATGGAACTAGTGTATCAACTAATTTAGTGTGGTATGGTGAGTTAAACCATGACCTATAGGGTATGTTTTCCCACAAGTGATATGTCTAATTGGTCATATAGTTTTCTTATGGACTACTGAGTATCATGATTAATCCATTAATATTATTATTTTAAAAATGGAGAAATCTAAAGTATTATTTCAATGAAATAATTATTTTGAATATATTTGGTTTTTAATGTAATATACACTATTAAAATATTATTACCAAGAATTTTCAATTTATGGAAAACCCTTTTCTTTAAGTAATCGTTTTATAAAATGATTTATTTGATAAATATTTTCATAGAAATTAATTTTTTCAAAAAAATAATTTTCAAATGATTTTAAAAACCCCTTACTAAGAAAATTAATTCTCACCTTGTGTTTTAAATTTATTTGTCCTAGGTTCGATAGAATTTCAATTTAGTATGTATTTCATATAATGAGGTAGTTTATGCAAAGAGCATTGTTTTAATTTTTATACAGCTTTGTAAAATTATAAAAATATGTTTAATTATCCAAAACCTATAATAGAAAAGGTCCCATTATGTAAAACACTATTTTTAATTTTCATTTGTACTTTATAAAAAAAATAGACAACACTTTTATGTGCTAAATCTAGAATCATGGGTATGGGGATTCACACTTACAAACCAATAAAGGGAAATGTCATAGCTGATGCCTTGAGCTAAAAAGATCAGACACATGCTGTGAAGGGGGAAAATAGTGAGTGGAAGGTTATGTATCGATTCTATCATATGCATATTGAGGTTTAGGAATAACATGGGAAACCATTCTTGGTAGATTTGTTAGTGACATCATCCCTTCTAGAGTGGGTTTGAATGAGGTAGTTATCTGACTCTGAGGGCCTTGTCCTAAGAGAGAGTGTCACTGGAGAAAACCCAACCCCTAGTTGGGTTGTTGAAAGAAGTGATACCTTACTCTTTTATGTTTGTGTATGGATGCCTTTAGATATATGGGAGGAGTTTATAACGGAATCACATTCCCCGATATGGGTATTTCACCATGGAATCACCAAGATGTATAGAGATATATATTGTCATTAATAGTGTCCACAAATGGAGAGGTAGATATCAGGTTTCATCACTTGGTGCTGCACATGTCAGCGGGTGAAGGTAGATCACCATCAACCTACTATACATCTACACCTACATTCCATTCCTGGATGGAAATAGAATAACATCACCATGGATTTTGTGGCATGTTTTCTGAGATCTCCTCAATGTGGTGATGTAGTATGGGTCATCATTAATATGCCGACCAAGGTCCCAAACTCTCTACTAATATAGGAGACCTTATCTATCGATGAGTTAGGAATGATATACATCCAGTAGATAGTGATTCTTCCTGTTGTACGACATTATATCATTTCATACCAAGACATCTACTTCACTTCACAATTCATCCAAGGATGGAAAAAGATATCAGGTTCATAAGTGCTCTTGAGTATGTCACGTCACCCTTATACTAATGGGTTGTCTGAGTGGAAAATATAGGTGTTAGAGGATATGATTTAGGAATGCATCCTTGATTTTTGTGGCTTCTGGGATAATCATATCCCTCTATTTGAGTATTCATGCAAAAATAGCTTCCAGGAAACAATTGAGATGGATCCTTATGAGAACATTTTAGGTTAGGTATTCCATTAACATCTATGCTCGAAAAAGGTTGGTGAGGCAGCTCTACTTGTTCCTCGCCTCATTTTATGTGACTTTTGATAAAGTCCATATAATTAAAAATCATATAGATATTTCCCAGTATAGGAAGAATATGTATACCGATCATCACAATATATTGATCAAGTTATTGTTGGTAAATTGTTTCTTTCTACATGTATTGTCTAGATTGGGTCAAATATGAATTAAGGGATAAGGAATGTTTTCGCCAATATATGTCGGGACTTTCAAGATAGTGGAGGGAGCTATGTCGGTATCCTATTAGTTGTAGTTGCCTCGAAGGTATATTTCCTTTCATGATATCTTTTATATATCGTAGTTTTGATAGTATCATCCTGACCCATCTCATTTGTTCAACCCTAAGCATATATAGCTAAAGGTTGGTTTTTGATTCGAGGAGCATCTAATATGTATCTTTGATCAGATCACAAAGGCTATCCAAGGCAAGTTAGTTCCTCTGGTTTGGGGGTATATGGAAGAATAGATGCATTTATTAAGGGACCAATGAATGGTAAGCCGATCTATGTGCATAGTGTACAGAAATCTTCTCAGAACATGTTCTAACACCCTCAAAAGGGAATCTCAGGGACAAGTTGTCTTGAAGAGGAGAGGTTGTTACATCCCAGACTTTCCCAAAGGTAAAGATCCTTTGTTTTTTTATTTATTTTAAAATACATTAATAATTATTATTAATCAATACAAGGAGGTCCCGGGTGTGTCCAGGTCCCGTTTGGAGCTCATAGACCTGTAATGGAAATAAAATGCGGGTCGTAGTGTTATAAGAAATTGTGTTGCCTAGACCACCTAGTTTCCCTAAACCGTTTGGTTATAGAAACTAGAAACCCAGGGTTCGAATGGTTTTCCAGCATCCAAGTGACTTAATACTAATTTTCATGTGACCCATATTCAATTTTTATATATTGGTTTTTTTTCACATTTTGGGCATGGTTAAACACATCATGAACCCAGTCATGTGAGGTGACATCTTCGATCAGTGGATTGGGGAACAATTGGCACACTTTTTGGACAACCATGTGCCTATATATTTGTGGGTAAATTTATAAAATATGACTTAATGAATGTTTTTAACCATTTATTTTTTCTCCTCACTTATTTCGGTAGCGGCTCTCCTATATCTACCCTACATAATCTCCTCCTCCCTCATGCTAGAGAACAAGCCACTAACTCCATTCATCATCCATTTCTCTCATATTAAGATACATTAGAAATCTATAGGTGAGACCATTAATCCTCTCTAATCTATTTCAATTTTTTCATCCAGACATTTTTTATTGAAGTGTAAGCTCATTTTCTCCAATTTTAGAGAATTTGAAGATTTCATAGATATCTTAATAACTAGCTTGAATCAAAGGTTGGAACTGGATGTGGGAATCACTATGAGTATATGGTAGGTGATCTCGACTGTTTTCTGTATTTTTTTTCTTTTCGAAAAATAATCCATTATACCATGAGCCAGACCCTTCTGATGTCATCTTTTTTTATCAAATCAAATTAAAATGAATGTCTGACCATGCCATTGGAAACCTAAGAAATTATTCAATCAACCCCTTGGGTTGATCACCTTGACGTGTGCCACCCCAATGGGTGAGAATCACCATGGATACCAAATTTACATTTTTTTCTACATTTCTCAATGCACCTTGGTGGTATTTCC
Organism: Viscum album; assembly: GCA_963277665.1. Classification (NCBI taxonomy): domain Eukaryota; kingdom Viridiplantae; phylum Streptophyta; class Magnoliopsida; order Santalales; family Viscaceae; genus Viscum; species Viscum album. Next base: position 612,871,297 of record OY728119.1, on the reverse strand, counting down.
TCATGTTAAATTCCTTATGTTATTAATTGAATTGAGTTGGGTAATGATCTATAGTTTAGGCTCTTATAACCCATTACATAAATGAGTTGGTTGATCTACCTAAATTGGTTATGTTTTTATTTTCTCCCTTATTGAATAAATTACACATTTAAATTAAATTCCTTGACCTATATGCTAATTATGATATAAATTCTTTAACTAAATTAAATGGACCCTTTTTTGAACGTGTTGTATTAGTATGTTGATTTTTTAATGAATTCATATTGGTGTTGAGGGTGGAACAAGGGGTTATGATTTAGGATCCCATGGATAGAATCTAAAGCCTTTTTTTAGTTTTTTTGATATTGTGTAAACACGGTGAGAGAGAGAGCAGTTATTCCTGGGATGGGTGCAACATGCCTCATATATGATTTCCTTGAGATGAGTATCACCGGTTTCAAAGGGGAAACCCCTTGGATGGGATTGATGAAATGATGGTTGTATAATTCCATGAGATTGACTCATACCCCTATGTGAGATTCCAGGTATGAACTCAAAGGTCTGTCCATAACATTTTCACACCATATCGAAGTCACACTTGTGGATTCGTTCTTGAGTCACTTGCACAAACTTCATGGAATTGGTAGTATACTGAGTCCCTAGAGCGATACATGGAATGTATTTTTGGATTTCCATGGATGGGATCAGGGTGAATCATTATAAATTTATAAAAATTATTTCAATTAAATTTAAATAGTAAATTAATACATAAAAGAAAAATTATCCCTTGGTTTTGGAAATGTAGGTATGTGTTCTCTATGACCAAGAACAAACTTGGGGGGTAGTCCACCTTCTCATGTATTATCCCACATAACATACCATTGCATGATCTATCGGTTCAGACTCACCGACTTAGGCTGAAGAAGGTAAATTGGATGGCTCTACAAGTGAAACTTAGTGTAATGTAATTAATTAGTTAATTACATTTTCATTAATTAACTATGAGACACTGGTTATTTTATATTTCATGAAATAAATTGGCCTATACACCATGGGTGGTGACCTACTAAGAATCTATCTCATACCCTACCTAAGATTTCATTGGTACCCAAGAAGAAATAATGGCTGTAGGTATTGATAAAGAAATGCTGTAAGGTTCTAATGCTTGATGGAAATTTATAGGATGGGGTTGGAGGATAGAGGATCCGGCCTATTCTTGAGATGCTAGATATAGCCATTTTTTGGTCATTTTGTGTATTTTGTTAGCATGTTGTATATTCATGTATCTTATTTCCCTTGCATATTTATTTTCTATAACATCATCTTCAATTTTAATTATTTACTATTCATATTCTTCTTATCTACATATATTTCTTGGTTTATTTATTTGCTTCCACTATTATTTGTATTTGATGTATCGCTGATTATGTTGTTTTTTATTTATGAATCTTTTATTTATTATTATTTTTTACTTTTGTTATCTACTCTGATTAATGATTTCATAGTCATCCCACGGACAACCTAGGCAATCAATTCTATTTGGCAGCATCTAGCGTTCGATGAGGAACGCTTAAGGTCTTGTGGCTCACCATATAAGGACATCATTGAGTGGAAAACTGGGTGGGAAACTAAAGTAACAATTTTAAAACTATGTAAAATAAGTGAAAATACAATACAATATAATTATATGTAATTTCACACATAATCATAGAATAATATATTTTATTAAGTATATGTATAACATAATGAATGGAAATTGACTTAAAATCCCTTACATAGAGTCCAATATTTCTATATATGTACTTTAAATCCTATATAATAAACGTATATTGATTAGTTACTTTTTGATAAAATATTCTGGTTTTATTTAATTTTCAATAAAAAATATATTTAATTTATATCAATGACATATTTAGTTATTTTATTTTTCAAGACCTGATTAGGTGTTTTGAGGATTTTCATTTAATAATTGAAAAATGAATTTAGTATGTTGAATAAGATCAAAGTGGAAATTGTTATTTAATATCCAAAATAATAATCATGTAATATTTATTATTTTAATATACCAAATATGTTTTTCTAATCTTCCATGAAAAGTGGTTATGAAAAAATATATAGGCTCGTGGGGTATTTTTCCATACATATGCATGTACATTGATTTTATTATTACCATTCTAAATGGTATAATGATAGATGATATATTTTCCTCAATAATTATAATTTTCCCATTATTAATATATATATATATATTAAATATATCATTATAAATATCCATGAGATGTAATGATGGAAAATGAATCACATCGCTTCATAGAGGTGGTAGTCCACATATACGTATGAAAGAAGATTTCGTTCCCCATTTGATATAAACAAATGTAAAAAATGGTTGTACCATAGTAAAAATAACAATTAAGTATATTTCGGGCTAATATTTTTTCTCAAATAATGATTTTTTAATATGATTTTAATGAGGTGGAATAAGAAGTAAAATAAAAAGAAATAGTTAAGATTTATACCTCTTCTTTGAAAGACTAAATTTGGATTCCATGTAAGGATTTTATGTTGGTATTTTTTAATAAAAACCTCAAAGTCATATAGAGTATGATTGTAACGGTATTTGGGTTCGAATATTATGAACTATAGTTCTAAAAAGGTGTGTTGATGAGAGGAGATTATGTGCCCTTTTTTAAGTGAAGGGTGGGGCACACTTGGAATTACAAAAATTAATAAATTAATATAAATTATTTTCATGTAAAAGAGGTAAAAGATGATATATTTCAAATTTAGGCTATTTAGAAGTTAAATTTACCAAATAAAATAACATTCTGACATGTTTAGGTGATTGTTTATCCCTTATCACTTTGTTTTAACCCTGTTGATCATATAGACAACTAGAGTGGTATCAAAAAAATTACTCATTAGGTGTCAACCAAGTTTATATAGAATGAAAATTGACTGATATGTGGACAAAAATTATATTCTATGCCATATCTCATTATCATAGTTGAATATATAATTTTCTTGAATTTTGAGTCATTTGTTAAATATTTTTTTTACATAATATTCCATTAATTTCATTTTATAGGCTAATCACATAGTTTAAATTTAAAAACATATATATAGTATTTGATTTAGAAAATATAATATTTAGACATCAATAATATTCTATATTGATCAAAATAATTATTTTAATTCCATAACCCACATAAAATATTTCATTAATATTTTTTAAAATCATTTACTTGGTTTTTATACTACTAGCACAAGCACTGTTTTAGTGTTATGTAAGCATTTAATTAATTACCTTATCTTAAAAAAATAAAAAATAAATTAAAATGATAAATAAATATTCATAATTCAATTTACCGTTTATAACCATACATGACTCTTTTTAACCATATAAAAAAATATTAGTGCTATTAAAATAAATAGAGTGACATTTTGTATTTATTCTTTACATAAAAAAATATTTAGGTCATTACCAAAGCAAAATTACACCAAGTATCCACATAATTAAATATATTACGATGTTTGTGGAACCAAAATCGTCTAATTGGAATGATTTAGTTTTTATACATATATTTTAAAATCTTTATCATATTATTTTTAACCAAAATTACTCAATCTACCCCAAATGAGGTAAAATTTATTTACTAGGGTTACTGTTCAAAATGAAAACAATAAAGCAGAAACTTTTACAAAATTTATAAATTATGGTTAAAAATCATCAAAAAAATATATCAAATTGAAACCCTATAATTTGAATAAATAACTTTTAAAATAAACTAATAAAACAGAATGAAAAATATTTTTCAAGGAAAAATCATTTTTAGGTATAAAAGGTTTTTTGATCAAAATTAAGAATAATTTAAATTATAATGATATTAATTGATTTTTTAATAAAAATAAACTAATTATGTTTTAAAAAAAATATGAAATATAATGGGTCTTTGTGAATAATTGAATGTAAAAGAAAATTTTCTATAAAATTTGTATTTTTCCCAATTCACCGAGTAATTAATAGTTTTTGAAATATCCCACAATTTCACCATTATGTTATTTGTTTATTGTCATATAAAAAATTGATTTTTATCAAATAAAATATATAAAATTGGTATAAATTAATTATAATATTTTTTTAAAGAAATCAATAAAACCCATTTTTGATGAAAACATATTTTTGAAGCATAAAATAACATTACTAAAAATTGATGGCTTAATTCCTAATAATTTAAATTTTTATTTTTATTTTTAAGAAAATTATATATATATATATATATATTAATATTGTTACACCAATATATACCTGAAAAATCAATTTCAATGTTATAATGATGATATCAGAATAATACTATTTTATAGGAGTTAAAGCTCAGTGTTGTGTGTCTTATACTCTATAAAACATAGTATTAATTTAACTTCTGGGGGTATTATATTCTACAAAATTAAATAAAACATTCAATATCAATTTTATATAAATCTTGGTAATTAAATTATTTAATAACATAAAAAAATTGTTAAAAAACCACATCATAAAAGAGATAACAAAAAATCCTTTTGAGAAGAGGGAAAAGGAAATAAAGAGTTCTTCTAGTATAACACATAACTAGGTTTCCAAATAGGAAAAAATAAGTGTAATGTGAAAATATAGACATGGGGGAGAAAATTAATTTCCAAATAATGATATAGAGTGATAAAGAACATTGATCACTAAAAAGTGAGTGATCATGTGAATGTTAATAACCATAAATCCCTAAATCAATAAAGTAATAAAAGAACATCAATTCATCAAAATTGATTTTAAGAAAATAATTAATTTTAATATTTTATATCATTTATCTAAAAGTGATGGATCCTTATACAGTAATGATATATAAAATGAAAAAAATCAAGTACTTGATTTCCTAAAATCCATAAAAGAAATATTATCATTTGTTATCATGTTTCAATTAGTTTCAACCTCTATAAAATATTTTAATCAAAGTGATAAGTACCTATGATGAATCTTTATTTTGTATAAAGAATAATATTTAAATATATCATAAATTCATAATAAGGATAAAATTATATTCCTATAATTCTTACTAAAACCAAAATTTTTATAACATGGCAATGAATAAACCTTCATATGGAGAAATAATATATTTATATCTAAAATTTCAATAATAAGTAAATGGGTCAACTTATATTATTCCATAAATAATTAACTGTGTATTTTAATTAACATATATAACCTTAATGTTAATGAATTCTTGATGTTTATCTTATAATATTTATCTTATATCCCCAAAATATTAAGAGCATTATTCCCAAATAATCCATCACGTTAAACATAAATGTAACATAAACATCAACCCAACAACACATCACACAAATATCATTAATAAAAAAATCACATCACTTATAACCTTTTAAGGGGTGATTATGAATTATTACTTTTGATAAACCTTAAGATTATAAACCCATGATGATATATATAACTCTTAAGTTATCCTCATATGAAGAAACCCAAATCTACAAAGTTATCTAAAATATACTCTGATACTACGTATAATATTCTCAAACCCACACTCTTAGATTTAGTGATAACAATATAAAAATACTCTTATGCATTTGATACCAATAAACATAACACAATTTTAGAAATCGAAAACAAAAACCATAAAATGGGAATATTGGATCCTTTACATAACGAATGTCATTTTAGGTATAGTGTTTTAGATAATTATGACAATATTATATAATTATACTCATGTCTTTAAGTGATACTTTTTCCCACTATTATAGCTTTTCATATTTCAAAACAAATCTTTAACATCCCCCATATGAAACCATTAAATAAAGAACTTAAATAACATATTTCTTTATGACATGGGGTAAAAAATCCCAACAAGGATGAGATCAAATGCTCAGTAAGGGTATATATAAGAATTATAATTTTAATTTAATTGGTGAGAAAATAATAATCATAAGTTCATTATGACATAATCAATGTCAATGATTATAACATAAGAAAATTCATACCCCTAGAAATAGGGATCATAAATTAGGATCCATAACATAAATATTTAATATAAGAGAGTTTTTCTATAACTCAAATATCATGATCCAATTTAACAATATCCGTGAGAAAAGGAACAATTATAATTCCTAAAAAGAATTTAAAAACATATAATGGAAACTTGTAACATCAAACATTCATCTTGGATTCACCTAATAGGATAATTACCATTTCTCTTAGGAATAACTAATAACCTATAAAATATTTCATATTTAATAAATTAATTACCATAAGATAACTATCTAATATCTTAGGAGTAATATAACACTAGTTAATATCATTGTCTCTTTGTAGTAAAAAAACTCTATCATCTCATAGGAGTAACATCCAATCAGATAACTTTGTATCATTGGATAATGAATTAGAGAGATATAGCAAACCCACCCTCCATATATCCAAAAAATTACCTTAAGGATTTGGGTTCAATCCCTAATATTTTTTTCATCAATATTGTCCAATTACTATATCATCAAAAAAAATATGTGGATTATTTCATTTCATAAAAACATTTTTAGATTGATTTAAACATGAAAAAAGAAATGTGATTCCTAATAATATGTTCAAAAGATAATCATAGACAATTCAAAGAAATTAATTTAATGGTATCCTAAAATCATATTCATGGTAAAGAATAGTAATCATAAATGTATTTCAATGTAGATGAAAAATACCTTCAAATTATCATTCAAACATTTATTGGAAAAAAAGTTAAAATATTCTATTAATTTTATAAAATATTCTATTAAAATTAAAATAATGTTATGAAACACATTTATTTAAAAATAAACAATGAAACAAGAAATAAAAAATGAAATCAATTAACATTCATGAAAATAGAGAAATATGTTCATGTCATATATGTTAAAATAAAATATTATATTCCCACTTTTATAAAAAGTAAAAAATAACTTGTTTTGGTAAAATTTATGATGATAACTTTTTACTCCTTGGTAAATAATGTCATAGAAAGTTAAAATTATCTTTTTAAATAATTTTATTTTTAGTTAATAACTATTATACATTAATTTTAAAGATTACATACATGGAAGAAACGGTTCTCTGACCAAAGAGGACATAAGGTCATATTTTCATGGAAAATATTTTCTCAATCATTTTACATTAGAAAAACATAAAAAAGTAAATAATATATGAAAAATAAAAATAATAACTATATTATAATATAGTATATGTGATCTAAATTATAATATCCCTAATATTTCTATAAATGAAAATTTGGAATAGATATTCCCAATACAGAATGTTATTTTTATATAAATACTTACCACTTGGGTAACTTTTGAATAATAACCCCCATGAATGAATTGACATAAAATGAGACTATAAATACCATAAAGATGTGTATATTCATGATACAATATATCAAATGATTAGTAGAGACACCTTGTAAAATAATATATTTGTATACTATAATAGATGTCCAAAATAAGATAATTTGAAATGATATACTCCAAATACTCTGAAACTTTCAAGTCAAATATATATGGATTAAATAATTTCACTTTTAAATTTAAAACCCACAAATTATGAATTAAATATGAGATAATATTTCAAATGGCATCTATATACAATAAAAAAACATAAATAGTTTCATAGAATCAAACATGTCTAAATGAACTAATATTGAGATGAAAAATACATAAAAAATCATATCCCTAAAGTGAAAATTAATCATTGATTTGATTTTCGGGTAAAAATATTAAATCCAAATAAAAAATGGGAAATAAAAAATAATATAATAAAATTTAATTTCACACATAATAATATCATAATATAGTCAAGTATTTTTATAACCCAGTGAATGGAAATCATCTTAATAAACCCTTAACCTCAAGTATTGTAATGCTCTAAATATCATTTAAATATTCCATGATAATAATATAATAATTATTTAGTTTTTTAATAATTTTTTTACATTATAATTAAACCATTTATTTCAATTATTTAAATGGATTATTTAATTATTTAAAAATTCAAGTCCTCATTGAGTTTTTTGAGGATGTTTGGTTCATAATTACAAAATGATTTTGATATGTTGAGTGTGGTAAAAATTTCAATGTTATATATTATCAATAATAAAAATAATAAATCATTTTTTTATTTTTATATATAAAATATAATTTTAAAATCTTATCAGAAAAAAGGTTTCAAAAAAAAATACATCATCTCATGATGTGATAGGTTTCACATACACATGAGGGATGTTTATACTCTTCATTGGATGTAAAATAAATAATTAAAATGAAATATTATATTTCTAAAATAATTACCACGTTATATTATTAAATTTACAATACTTAATCATCCCTACATTAACTTATATGATACTAGAGTGTTTAAAAACAAAGTAAATCACTAATTGGAGATGGTAGTCTGACCACACGCACGTGCGATAATTAAATTTTTGATGATTGGAATGGAATGAAGATATATGATATATTATCTTAAATAATGATAATTATGTAATTAATATCAAATATATACAATAAATAAATCATTATAAATAGAAATTGTAGATGGTTATAGAAAATGAAATACATTTCATTCTGGAGGTAATGGTCCACACGTATGTACAAACGACGTTTTATTCCCCATTTATTGGAAAATGAGATGAAAAGAGGATGAACCATAGTCATAATGAAATTTCAATTTAGTGTAGATCATGATCTCTATATATCCTAATTTTTTAATAATATTTTAATGAGGTAGAATAATATGTAAATTAAAAAATCTCAATTAAGTTGTATTCCTCTTTTTCAAAAAAACAACTCTTCATCTTACACTTAAGGATTCTTGTGTGAACTTTTGAAAAGAAAAGAGACTATAGGTCATGTAGAAGAAAGTTTTTAAGATATGTTTTTAGGTATTGGATGAAATGGATTTCTAAATTTATTTGGGGAAGATAGGAGAGGAAGTTCCCTTTTATAAGTTAGGGGAGGGTCACCTGTGGAATTATTTAAAGAATTCAATTAGAATAAATTTATTTTCATTTAAAACTGGAACCAAATTGATATATTTTTAAACAAGGATAGATATAAGTAAAAGTAAAATAATCCATAATATTTATTATAGTTTATAAGTTGTTTTAACCCATGACGCTTAGTTTTAATCCTCATTGACCCATTTGACGATTACCATAATATCAAAGTATTTAAGTCTTTAGAGGTCAATAAAGTTTATATAAAAGGAAAATTGTACCATAACTCTTCTATTATTGATATTATCATCTATATCCCAATATATATTCCTCATATAGTATTATCATTAATTTTAAATCATTTAATAAAATATGAAATAATATAAGATATCATTAGAGTTATTTTTAATACTATTCACATAGTTGGTAATTAAAGCCATAAATATAGTAATATAATTAAAATATAATAATTTTAAAAAACAATAATATGTTAAATTTATCTAAAATATTTTTTAATTCCATAATTAAACTATAAAATATTACTTTTATTGTTTTTAATATTATATACTTTATTTTTCTACTGCTTCAGAAACACAATGTCGGCCTTGTATAACCAATTAAGTTAATTATTTCCTCACTAGAAACTAATAATGAAAATTCATTATAAATAAATTTATTCCCATTTAAAATAAATATTAAAAACTGATCATAACATTTTTTATATTTATATAAAAAAATATTATTGTTATTAAAACATATATAATTACATTTTATATTTATTCTTTACTAAGAATAATATTTAGATCGTTTTAAATGAAAAATGGAACCAAGATATCATATCGAAGAATATTTGATGATTTCGGTCAAACTAAACTCCTAAAATAATAATAATTTAGGCATTATATACATTTTTAATGACTTATTACATTATTTTTAACATTAATTACCTGATATACACTTTTTGAGATGCAAAATATTTACCACAACAACTATCCATTATGATCAAAAATAAAGATTAACTATTTAATTTTTTTGGAAATTATGATTCCAAATATGAAATATATTTTATCAAATTAAATAAATATATTTTTTCCAAATTACTTTTAAATTATACTGTCAAAATGTGAGAAACTTTTGTTTTCTAGAAAAAATTATTTTTAAGTAAAAAATGTTTTATAACAAAATTTAGAATTATAATAATTCAGGTCTCATTAGTTGTATTATTTTCAATAATAAAATAATTAAATATTAAAATCCCTTACAAAATTTGTTTTCATAAATAATTGAATTGAGAAGACATTTTTATAAAAAATCAATATTTTTTAATATTCACTAAAAAATTAATATTTCTAAAAACATTAACCTTAAGATATTTTTTTTATTAATAAATTCAAAAAAATGATAAATTTTATCAAATAAAATTTATAAAAGTGGAATAAATTAATAGTAATATTCACTCACTCTAAAGACCCAAAGCTTGACGTACATGGACATTACATTAATTTTGAGGAATACTTAATACATAACAAAAAAACGACTAAGGACCGTAATAGTTTAGTGTCTTTGGAAACTCAGAACATAATCTTCTAATAATGGTGAAAGATATTCAACATATCCAATAAAGATCTTCCCCTTTTGTTTTCTTACATAAAACCTTTCTTTAAATCTTGGGGGAAAGAAAACATATAAAGGGTGAGCTCAGATTATCAGTAAGGGTAAGAATGGATAAAATAAAACAAATCATATACATTTGAACTTAAAAAACCTGAACATAAAGTTTAAACATCAAAATCATGAGTTATGAAATAAATCTTGGCATTATGTAAGGCATAGATCATAAAGGAAAATTAATAATGATAAAATATCATGGGAATAAAACATGTAATTGTGGAATCCATTAAGCACATGATATGATTTCCATAGCAGCCAAGGCATTTTTTACAATACCATCACATTGGACAAAGTCCATTACTGAATCAGGTTTACTTGTCGTTCTAGTCGTGTATTGCTAAACTAGATTCACTGGTCATTCCTGACATGTATATCTAATGAGATATAAATATTTACCCAATGCGTTGGAGGGAGATATAGTTTCCACCCATCTCATATTGAAATCATTCCTACGTGTGCCACAAAATAAACACAAATCATTCACCATAACCCAAATAATAATATGGGTTTCATAAACATCATTTCATCATAACATAATCCATATAGAATAAATGGTTGTCATTTAATCATAAGAATCATGAAACCATGTAAATCATAGAGACATTATACATGAAACATAAACATATTAAATAATGTCACCTTAGATGGAAAATAGTTTTGGTAAAACACTTGTAATAAATTCTTGAGGAAAATATCCTTTATTCCTCAAAATTATTTTCGTTTCTCAAAATGCCATGAAATTTTAAAAGAAAAGTATTCAGTTGAAAATAATCATGAAATCATTTAGAGGAAGCTTCATGGAAATAATTCGTTATGAAATAGTAAAAAATCCATTCATGTCGTATAAGTTAAAAAAACATTCTCCTCGTACATTTGTCGGAAAAGTCAAAAAGTACCTCGTATGGTAAACAAAGGAAAGATTACTTCCATACTACATCGTAAAAGTCAAAACTGGGTAAACGTGAATTTAAAATTACATGGAAGAATATTAGACACTTTATGAAAAACATTTTTATGTACGTGGATGAAAAATATAACCCAGGTAAATACTTACGTATAAGCAATCTCGGATAAAAATGAGAATTGCAAAATTATCACTTACCTTATGTCCAATTTCTTCCATATGTGTATGAGAATCCTGTATTGTGGGTTTAAAAATATTATTAACTTGTAACAGAACCATAATAATATTTATGATATCATATATTATTCACTTAATACTTTATATTACCCGTTTATTTGACAATTCCATGTTAAAGCATCGTTTTGGGTACAATCATTTCATTTATCGTACGTGTTGGGACTTGTGGTTCTTGATATAATTGTTACTTATATCATTATTTACTTACTTACAGAATTTAAAACATGATTTATATATCATATATATTCAGTATATAAATAAATAAATATATATATATAGTAGATAGATAAATGAAATGAAGCACACCATTCATAGTGACGGTAGGTCGTACGTACGCATGAATGTAGTTTTTCTTTCCTTATTGACTTGAATGGAATTAAGTAGATGACATATATATCATTATTATTCATTATATATACTTTATAATCATTCTTGAATGGTTAACATGGAGAATAAATGGCATCGCGTCGTGGAGACGGTAATCCTTACGTACGCATGAGCGATGATATCATTCCCATAATTATTGAATGGAATTGGAGTGGATGATATAATATCTCAGAATTAGTATGATGTTATTATAACCATATATAGTTATTATTTACACCATTATACCAATCCAAGTAAGGTGTTGGTGGAAAAACAGATTACACAACGGTGTGGAGACTGTATTCCGTACGTACGCACACACGGTGATTTCGTTTTCCGTAGAATGGATAGAAGGTGAAATGTGGTGGTTTCATATTTATAATAACCTATTATTATATTATTTATACTGTTGTTATTACTTTTTAATTAATCAACTAAATAAGGGTAAGTATAAGAATAAAGAAACTTGAATGAATCGGTAGAAGAGATTACCTCTTCTTCGATGTGCCTCCTCTTACCCTCTTCTTAGGGAACTAAATTTGGTATTTGAAGAATACCAGGACCTCTAGTAGGTTTCTATCGGAGTTTATAAGTGAAATGGGCATGTTTTGGCTGAGCATGAATGCTCAAATTTGTGTGAAGAGGATAGGGAAGTGGTTCCCTTTTATAAGGGAGGAGAGGGGCACCTTTGGAAACCTCAAAAATATTAAATTAATATAAATAAAAACCCCACCTAAAAACTTACAAAATAAATCATATCCGAAGCTTAAATGAGATAAGGTTGTAATATAATCAACAAATAAAATTTATACATGTTGGATATTTATTTAAAACCTTATGAACATGATTTATCCTTATTTAATCTATTTAATTTTATTTGTGGTTATAATATTCTAAATTTTAAATTGTTATAAATAATTACTTATGTGTTGTGAATTATCAATAATTGGGTAATTTATGAAGTTTTAGACCATATAAATTTAAATTTGTAATTTTTAAATATCTTTGTGATTTTTAACCAATTTAATAATATGTTATTTTTATAAAATAACAAGTTTGTTAATTTTGACACTATTCATTTATTTGAATTTAAATAACAACCACACAGAGGATATTTTCGAAAAAAATGTTTAATAGATTCCTAGAATGTTTTATTCATCTAGAAAATTTGTGGATAACATTAATTAGTTCATATAAAATTTATTTTAATATTTATAAAACCATTTATCTGATATTTCTCTTAATAAAACAATTACTACATCATTTTTGAATAATCATTTAATATACTTATTAGTTGCATATAAATTAAAAAAAATACTATGATGTTGAAAAATCTAATTTATTTTAAAATAATACTTTTACTCGAGTTTATCATCCTAAAATCACAACATGTAAATTGTTATATTTATTAAATTATGAAGGCGATAACTTTGACATCATTTAAAATAAAATAATATAAGTTTCACAATCACTTTTATAAAGCTCAAAATGGACAAAAATTCTACCATTGGATGTTTATAGTTTCTATAAATACGACCGATAAGTTTTGGTCATGTTTTTGGACCTTTTAATGGGTATTATTATTTTAATAAAACATATATTTCTGATTTTGCACAAAATAAATAATTTCTGCATCATTAATGTATAAGCTATTAAGGTAATTAAATATCTCTTAAAATTACAAATAAATTACCATAATAAATAAAAACATTTTAGAATTCAAATTAGTATTTATAATCTAATTTATAGTCTGTATCGCCTTATATTAAAAATAATTTAATTATTAAAGTTTGAGTTTGACATATTTTACTTTCTTTAAAATAAAATAAATTAAAGGTCTTAATCACATCCAAGTGGGTTCCAATGGATTCCATTTCAACCAAAATGTAACTTATAATAAAATATAACTATCCAATTATATTAATACATGTGTTAGGGTAATTTTATTATATTATATTTACCCTTAATTACCCGATTTACCTTTAACTATGGTAAATAAAATTTACCGTAGTTACTATTCATAGTGCCCAAAAATAAAAAGTAGCATATTAAAATAATTTGGAAATACTAATTCCAAATATGGAATCTATTTTTTCCAAATTCAAATCACTTATGTTGCAGAAATTAATTTAAAATTAATCCTGTTGTTAAGAAAATCAGTTTTAAAAGTTAAAACATTGTAAAAGATTGAAATTATTTTACCTATGAATTCAATGTAAAATCAATAATAATGACATAAATTATATTAAATGGTAAAAATATATTCTATTTATACTTTAAAACCATTCAATATTATAATTTAACCATTTAAATTATTTTGATAAAAAAGATGTTTTTAATTAAAATATAGTGTGTTTTTACTATTCATTAAAATATGAAAGTTATCAGAATAATATGAAAATTTTATCCAAAGTAAATTTTTATATCCTGATTCCAAAGAAGAATTTTATTTTTTCAAATTGAACTTATAAACATTTCAAAAACTTGATTTAATGTTGGTGTGCCATCAAAAGGTGGCAACACTGCATTTTTTTAAATACTTATTATACCCAAAAAAATTATTTTGTTATAATAACATGTTATAGAAAATTTCTATGAGGAATAATAATGTTATGAAATTCCAAATTTAGTTAATCATCTTCATAAAGGCTTGTTCATAATAATATTATAACAATATATTGTTGTTTAGTGAAACCCGATATTGCGTACTACACATGTTATCGAGGAAAAACGTGATTGCGTTTAATGCAAGCCAAGTCTGGGCTGCATGTGGTGCATTCTCCCTTTGGTGTTTCATATAACATAATCAATACTTATTTCATTTATAAATTAAACAAAATATATACTTAATGTTGCGTAGAATAATTTCTAAAAAACGAACATGAAATTGTGTGTAACACGAGCCAAGAATAGTGTTGTGTATACTACAAGCTAATACGGTGTTGGGTATAGCACAAGATAATTTTGGTGTAGCGTACAACACAAGACATCAATGAAATTAAAATTATCTTTTTCATAAAATCTTGGGGTGTTACATTCTACCCCCTTAAAACGAATTTCTCCCTCGAAATTCGTCGGGGTTATAAATGGTTTACTACTTGAAGGTTTCTCTAATAGAAACCCACATCGTAAAAAGGAATACTTAAACATAATTTTAATAAATAAAGTATAAAATGTAATATTTACCCAATTAACTCATCACTGGGTTTCGACATAGGAGAACATAGGTGATAATATTAACATGGAAGAGAAATATGACCCTCAATTTCTGATGGAGAGTGGTAGAGAACATGGCTATGAAAAATCCAATAATCACAAAGCCATAAATTTGTGATGATATAAGGTACCATATAATTCATCCAATATGATGGTAGTAGGAAAAAAATTTGGTTTTCAATATCATTTCCCTAAAGTTGATGATTTTTTTTTTGCATAAGGATAAATAATTACCTATTTTCTATGTAAAATCTTCGTTGGTCATACCATGAACAATTTAGACATAATATCTATTTAAAGAAATGAAATTGAATTTTTCATTCGTGAAGTGTTAGCATATCGTGTGATAGAATGATAAGTCATCCCATCTGTTTCTATCACAAAAAGTATAGCATAAGTTATTTAATATACATAATTCCATCTATGGTTAGATTAATCATATATGGTTCCTAAAATGAACATATACTTCATATATCATATCTCTTAATAAAATAAAACTAATTTCTACTAACCATATAATTCATGTAGGTCAGTGGTAGGTGATAAAGGCTTGTCGCACTTCGATAGTGGGTTTGATTCCTGCAAACTTGTTCGACGTGACGGGTTGTCGCCCGTCCTGCAGGTTGTCCTTTTTCTAAAACTACACTATTATAACATTTCCTAAATAATATCGAAAAAAGGTTCTGTCCTTAAATAATATTATCTTATGTGCAACATAATTCATTTCAACCTTCAGGATTATCCAAAATAATTCTGTCCAATCTCATAGTATAATGAAATGATTACCAGAGAGGTCATCTACCAAGCATGTAAATACCATTATTTATCCCCCATATATCATAAAATATATCTTGTTGATCACATTACTGACATTTTAATACCTTAATTATGTATTCTCTTGAAACATGAATTACCATTGAACCTTTGTGAAAACATGAATTATGAAAAAATATAACTCTTTCCACAAAACAAAATAAAAAAATTTCTATATACTCAAACCATGATATCACATTGTCCTTATTTTAGTCATGAGCTACTTAATACTATCAAACATATCATTATATCTTTATCCCATCATTATACGCATATCATCTACTTTCCAAAAATATCTAAATAACCTTACATGGTTACCAGTACTATTGAACATATTCTTTCAAATACTCAAGGAAAAACAATTGTGTAACAATCCTTAGATGTGTCATTATTACATAGTACCATTACCTATAGAACATAACTCTTGATGAACATAAATTATTCCACTACCTTCTTAAACCATTGAACGAGGTTCAACAATTCATTCATCTCACATATCATTTTTAGTCTCTTCATCATCATCAACATAAATACTGCCCATACGACCATGATTATTATCTTCAATAGACATTCCCTTAGGTCATTGGTTTTCATAATGCCCGTAAATTCCACATTTAAAACATTTAACCATTGTTTATGTCTTATAAATACCATTATCCTTTTCCATAGTGTTAACTGAACCTTTTCTTTCGCAATTACTGGCTTTGTGTCCTTCTTTTCCACACCCAAAGCATCTTCCAGTTCCTTTGAAACATTCTCCCTGATGCCTCTTCCCACATGATATACATGAGGGAAATTGAACTTTCTTTCCTCTATGATCATCATGAAACTCTATCTTTATCTTATTAGCTAAGTTGGGAAACTTATCCAAGTTGAGATTATTGATCATATTATGAGATTACAGATTAGGAAAAATAATGATGTTTGGACTTCCAAATCCAGTTTCATTTTCTTTCTCGTAAAGAATATCATTCCATTGTCCATAATATCCTCCATTATCATGAATCTTTCTATTTCCAGCCATTTTCTAAAACCCAAAAAGAATAGTTTGAGGGAAAAATCATGCTAGGAAAACTACATAATAAAGGGTGTGTATCTTCAATATCTAACATCTTAGGTTTAATTATAAGATCTTTACCATAATTCTAGGACTATAAATTACACTTATACTAAACATTATAGACATCCATAGTTATACCTTAGAAATATCTCTAGGGATCTCACAAAAGTTTTCATATCCTAGTTTCCAATCGTTAACTAAACCTTTGCTCTGATACCAACTATAGAGACCCAAAGCTTGACGTACATGAAAATTACATTACTTTTTTAGAATACTTAATACATAACAAAAAAATGCCCAAGGACAGTAATAGTTTACTGTCTTTGGAAACTCGGAACATAATCATGTAATCATGGTGAAATATCTTCAACATGTCTCATAA
This sequence comes from Viscum album, assembly GCA_963277665.1. Lineage (NCBI taxonomy): Eukaryota > Viridiplantae > Streptophyta > Magnoliopsida > Santalales > Viscaceae > Viscum > Viscum album. The sequence continues at coordinate 612,853,673 of OY728119.1, read as the reverse complement.
AGATGATCCCCTTTTGTTTTCTTACCTAAAAACATTCATTAAATCATAGGGAAAAACATATAAAGGGTGAGCTGAAATTCTCAGTGAGGTTAAGAATAGATAAAATAAAACAAATTATATACATTTAATCTTAAAAAAATATGAACATAAAGTTCAGACATCAATGTCTTTAGTTGTGAAATAAATCTTGGCAGTACATAAGGCATGGATCATAAAGGAACATTAATCATGATAAAATAGAAAGGGAATAAAACATGTAATTGTGTCATCCATTAAGTACATGATATTATTTCCATAGTAGCTAAGGCATTGTTTCCAAGACCATCATAGTGGATAAATTCCATTACTGAATCGGGTTTACTAGCCATTCCACCCTTGTATTACTGAACCAAATTCACTTGTCGTTCCAGCCATGTCTATCTCATGAGAAATAAATCTTAACCCAATTCATTAGAGATAGATATAGGTCCCACCCATCTCATATTGAAATCATTCTTATGTGTGCCAAAAAATAATCATAAATCATTCATCATAACCCAAAAAATAATATGGGTTTCATAAACATCATATCATCAATACATAATCTATATAGAATAAATGGTTGTCATTTATTCATAAGAAACATGAGACCATGTAAATCATAGAGACATTATACTTGAAACATAAACATATTAAATAATTACACCATATATGGAAAATAGTTATGATAAAACACTTGAAATGAATTCTTGAGTAAAATATCCTTTCTTCATCAAAATAATTTTATTTTCTCAAAATGCGATGCAATTTTAAAATAAATTTTTTTTTTTAAAATAGTCATGAAATCATTTAGATGAAGCTTCATGGAAATAAGTCATTATAAAACCATAAAAAATCACTTCATGTTGTATAAGTTAAAAAAACATTATCCTTGTACTTTTGTGGGAAAAGTCAAAAAGTACCTCGTATGGTAAACAAAAGAAAGATTACTTCCATACTACGTAGTAAAAGTCAAAAGGGGATAAACATTACTTTAAACATACATGGAATAATATTAAACACTTTATGGAAAAAAAATTATGGACATGGATGAAAAATATAAACCCATTGAATACTTACATATAAGCAATCTCGGATAAAAATGAGATTTTCACAATTATACCTCACCTTATGTCCAATATCTTCCATCTGTGTCCAAGACTTCTGTATAGTGGGTTTAAAAATATTATTAACTTGTAACAGAACCATAATAATATTTATTATCTCATATATTATTCACTTAATAATTTATATTACTCATACATTTGTCAATTCCATGTTAAAGTATCGTTTTGTGTAAAATCATTTCATTTATCGTACATGTTTGGAATTGTTTTTCTTGACATTATTATTACTTATATCATTATTTACATACATCCAGAATGTAAATAATGATTTATATATCATATTTATTCAGTATATCTATATATATAATAGATAGGTAAATGAAATGAAACACATCGTTCATTGAGACGGTAGGTCGTACGTACGCACGAATGCTATTTTCCTTTCCATATTGACTTGAATGGAAGTAAGTAGATGACATATATGTCATTATTATTAATTATATAAAATTTATAATCATTCATTAATTGTTAACATGGATAATGAATCACATCGCATCGTGGAGACGGTAATCCGTACGTACACACGAGCGATGATATCGTTCCCATAATTATTGAATGGAATTGGAGTTGATGATATAATATCTTAGATTTAGTATGATGGTATAATAACCATATATATTTATTATTTACACCATTATACTTATCCAAGTAAGGTGGTGGTGGAAAAACAGATTACACCACGGCGAGGAGACGGTATTCCATACGTACGCATGCGAGGTGATTTCATCTTCCGTAGGATGGATAGAAGTTGAAATGGGGTTGTTTCATATTTATAATAACATATCAGCATATTATTTATACAAATGTTATTACTTTATAGTGAAACAACTTATTTAGAGTAATTAGAAGAATAATGAATTTTGAATGAATCGGTAGAAGATATTACCTCTTCTTCGACGCGCCTCCTCTTAACCTCTTCTTAGGGCACTAAAGTTGGTCTTTGAAGAAGACCATGACCTCTAGTAGGTTTATATGGAAATGGATAAATGAAATTTAAAGGGTATGTCTGAGCTTGAAGGCTCAAATATGTGTGAAGAGAAGACGGAGGAGGTGCCCTTTTATAAGGGAGGAGAGTGGAACCTTTGGAAATCTCAAAAATATTAAATTAATATTAATTCAAACCCCATATAAAAACATCCAACATAACTCAAGTCGAAAGCTTAGATGATATAGGGTTGTAATTTCATCAACCAATAAAATTTATACATGTTGGATATTTATTTTAAACCATATCAACATGATTTATCCTTATTTAATCTATTTAAATTTATTTGTGGAAATAATATTCTAAATTCTAAATTGTTATAAATAATTACTTATGTGTTGTTCATTATCTATTATTGGGTACTTTATAACTTATGAGACCATATAAATTTCAAGTTATAATATTTAAATACTTTTGTGATTTTTAAACAATTTAATAATATGTTATTTTTATAAAATAGCAATAGTGTTAATTTTGATACTATTCATTTATTGGAATTTAAATAAAATCCACCCTAAGGATATATTCGAACAAAAATATTTAATAGATTCCCGACATGTCATATGAATCTAGAAAATTTATGTAGAACATTAATTATTTCATATAATATTTATTTTAATATTTATAAAACCATTTATTTGATATTTCTCTTAATAAAACAATTACTATATCATTTTTGTATAATCATTTAATATACTTATTATTTGCATAAAAATTAAAGAAAAATACTTTGATGATGAAAAATATAATATCATTCAAAATAATACTTTTACTTGAATTTATAATCTTAAAATCACAACATGTAAATTGTTATATTTATTAAATTATGAAGGTGACAACTTTGACATAATTTCAAATAAAATAATATAAGTGTCATAATCACTTTTATAAAGCTCCAAATGTCCCATAATTTTACCATTGTATATTTATGGTTTAGATATATATGGACGATAAGGTTTTTTCACGAACCAACCCGAGTCGACCCTGAACCGGTCACCCAGGCCAGCCCGCGACAAGTCCCGATGAAAAAATAACTCCATGTGACACTTCTGGTCACTCTCAAACACAATGATAAAAAGTCTCCCAAGGTGATCGAACTAAAGATGAAACCTGCACAAGGGCTAAAAAAAAGAAGACTATAGGCGTGAGTATTAAAACTCAGTAGGTTAGCCCGGTATTCTATTCCCAATGCACATTACTTTAAAATAAAAGAAACATCAATTTATAGTTTTAAATTCAAGATTTGAAAGTCTGGTTTTCAAATGAGGTTTCCTGCTATAATAATTATCAGACAAAAACATGCAGGTTTAATAAACAAAAATGCAAGTAACAATTATTTTCAAAGAGGTGAAACTTCAAAATGAAAATAGTTTTCAAGAGGGATTCTTTAAATAATTTTAACATTCAAATAAATAATACATACTACTGAATTTACCAACCAAACACACCGTATGCCAACGGTGAGTATAAAATAGCCAATGAGCACTAGTCACAGGAATACCCCTAGGCACTAGTTAGTTGTGAGCCCCAGGTACCTCGTATCTCGGTGAAAGTAACCATAATAAATATCCGTTTTCGTGCACGAGCCACTAGTAGGGAACATACCCATAACCTAGTGGTCCCCAATCATCAACATCATCATAGTTTAGTTGGTGTTGTCATCGTCAAACTTGCTACGTGAAACAGGGGCCAACCCCCACAGAATCACTAGCATACTAGTACACGTCCGCCCACCTATATACCCGGGATTCCCTTTAGTTCTCAATCAAGTTACACATATTATCAAATACACATTTCACATCCCCATTCCATTCCAAAACCATAAAAACAAAAACATCCCATAATCATTGTTCACATTTCTTACACTAATCAACAAACCGCTAAATATTTCGGTAAAACAATTTCATGAAGTGTATTGAGGATTTGCACATAAAACTTTTTCAAAAACACTCTTTAAATTATAAACACACATCATAACCAAACCAAATCATATTTGGCAGCCAAATAAACATTTAATAAAATCATTTAATGGACCATAAAACAATCCCAATTTCACAACTTGTTATATACAAGTAAAACACTCCTTCATTAGGAAATGCCAAACGGGCCTTTAAACATTTTCTCAAAACTAACCTTTGATGAAGGTATGCATTTTAATTTTATTAAGGATCTGTATAAACATCATTTACAGCAGTAAACATCATTCATAAATCTCTTATAATACTTAGGTTAAATATTCAAAACACAACCATTTTCATAAAGATGTGAAACGGTCCATTTTTGGGCAACTCGGGCCAAAATATGTTGTAAATCAAAACCCACTTGTTTGTAAAAACAAATCCAAATTGGAAATCAATATAAGTACCCAAAAATACCATTTATAATTCTTCCAATTCCTTTATAAATCCAATCAAGTAACTTTTAAATCACACATCACACATAAAAGCCAACCGGGCAATTTACCGAACACATGACATGCCCTTTTTAAACAAAACAATTTATTTTATGTACATGAAAAGGAATAAAACACCAATTGAAAGCCATATTTTCATTCAAGATAATGTAACATGTTAAAAATACCATAGAACAGATTATAAACCTCACAAAATATTTTCAAAAGATAACGTAACATTTAAACAAACACTTGTTGAGAACTTTCATGACAAAACAACACTACCGTTCACAAACCAATGATTAAACAACCACTTTGAACACCAATAAAATTATCCAAAGGATGAACAACAATAATAAACATATATATCTAGTTTTAAATATAATAAAATGATGAAACTTAAATAATAATGTCATGTGCATGGGTTATCCTACCTCAAATCTTTGGCGTAATTGAAACGCACACCCGAAATCACCCGACGCGGGTTTATAAACCCTAAAACTATAAATAACAGACCTAAACAAACATAAAACCCACCAAAAAACATGTTATAACAAAACCCTAGGTCTATCAAGACTAGGGTACAATATAAAACCATGAAATAATGAAAGGAGGGGGAAGAGGAAGGAGAATGGAGAAGGAATCTCACCTTTCACCCTCGAAAACTCTTCGTATTCCATTAGATCTGCAACCCTAGAGGGAAGGGAATGTCTTGAAAATTCATGGAGATACTCCTAAGATCTTTACGAACCAGGGAAAGAAAATTGGTGGCCAAAAGAGTTCGAATTGAATGAGTTATGGGTGAAACAAGTTACCTTCTCAATTCTGGACGTTTTGAGGAAACCAGAGAACATTCTCCCTAATACGCGACCAATATGAGCTCCAAAGTGGTAAAAACGATATTGGGGGTGAGGATAGGGATATTGGCTTCGGGTGGGAGGTGGAATCACCGAAAACGATTAAAAAATGAAAAAGATATAAATGAAACAAATTAATTTTTTTAAAACAGGAAATGGGCCCATGGGCCGGCCCAATACCTAAATAAGTGACCCAAATTCGCATGGCTTATGAATTTCTAATGGGTCCAAAAGGATAATTAAATTTTAATATATCAGTATAGGATAAGTGGGAAGTTGATTGGGTGAAAAAGGATGAAAAACAAAAGAGTTATAAAAGAAACAAATTCCGTTGTTAAAACTGGGAATGGGCCGGATCAATACAAAGACAGAAAAAAAAACCGTGTGTGACAATTCTCCCCACCATTAAAGCTTTCCGCCCCCGGAAAGCCATAACACTTTCCAGCTGAAAAAAACAACACATAAGGATTCCAGAATGTACCCCCCACCATTAAGAATCAACTATCCCTAGAAATGTTCTTAGGATGAAAATCCAAGAGACCCATGGTGGGTCTCCCCACCATTAGAAACCAACTAGCAATGAATAGACAAGAATTGAACATGAGCTAAAATTGGGCGTCACTCACAGAAGCCCAAAAAAACCCTCCTAGAAAAACATAATATACCAAGTTAATAGGATTAAAAAATGAACGTATAAACCACCCACTCCCGAAAATAGGGGACAAGAACTTGGCCAACACATTCAGCACAATTCTGTACCCCAGTCACTTGGGGATGGGAGGGAAAAACATTAGGCGATGACATGGGTACAAGGCCCTCTACCTATTTCCACCGAACGAGAACAACAGAAGGAAGATGATGAAACCATAGGTTTAAACTGTTCCTATCTTTCATACTGAGGATAGGACTTTGTACCAGTGTTTAAACGACACTGGTGTTTCCCCTGACTACGCGCCAGCTTCTCTCCGGGGCTGGAGCTCAAAATATTGAAGCATCTTCGGCCACGCAGTTAGGCTGTTGAAACCCCTATGTGGAACTTCTTCTTTCGGTGCCACAAACAACTACACTACATACCCTGATGGGTTTATCAAGACATAACACACTCCATAACCCACTTTACCAAAACAAAAAATTTCATTAAAACAAGGGATCCAAAGATGCACACACATCGCACCTTGTTTCTTTGGGTGAGAAACAATAGAAGGGAAAGACACGTATAAACACCTTCCTCTAAGATAGAGGATTTTATGTTTTTCCCAAGGGATACACAATCCCAACATAACATAGAACCTTAAAGGATTGTGTGACCTTCACCTTTATGGTCAGAAGAGCACACAACATCACAATGCGTCACCGAACATGACCCTGACGATTGATAGAAACAATACATGGAACGAGACCATATTCAAAGTCCCTAAACAACAGATAAGTCCAAAAAGTGGACAAAATATCAAATCATGACCTAAATCTCAAAATTGGTTGTTTAATAATGTTTTATGCTTTCATACTCGGGTAAATCGTTCCCAAACCTATATTAATGATACCCGGGCACTTGTTCCAGCCCGTGGGGATAGGGAACGCCCTTCGGGTCATGTCACGGGCTGGGTTTGCCCGTGGGGATAGGGAACGCCCTTCGGGTCATGTCACGGGCTGGGTTCACTAAATAAATAATTTCTCCATCATTAATGTATAAGATATTAAGGTAATTAAATACCTATTAAAAATTACAAATAAATTACCATAATAAATAAAAACATTTTATCTTTCAAATGAGTATTTATAATCTAATTTATAGTCTGTATAGAATTATATTAAAAATACTTTAATTATTAAAGTTTTAGTGAGACATATTTCACATTCGTTAAAATAAAATAAATTAAAGTTGTTAATCACATCCAAGTGGGTTTCAATGGATTCTATTTCAGCCCAAATATGCCTTACGATGAAATATAATCATCCAATTATATTAAGACATGTGTTAGAATAATTATATAATATTATATTTACCCTTAATTAAATGATTTACCATTAACTATGGTAAATAAAATTTACCATAGTTACTATTCATAGTGCCCAAAAATAAAAAGTAGCCTATTAACATAATTTGGACCTATTGATTCCAAATATGGAATCCATTTTTTGAAAATTCAAATCATAGAAGTTGTAGAAATTAATTTAAAATTAATCTCATTGTTAAGAAAATTGGTTTCCAAAGTTAAAACATTGCAAAACATTGTAATGATTTTACCTATGAATTCAATGTAAAATCAATGCTAATGACATAAATTATATTACATGATAAAAATATATTCTATTATACTTTAAAACAATTCAATATTATAATTTAACAATATAAATTATTTTGATGAAAAAAGTTTTTTGTAATTAAAATATAGAGTGTTTTTACTATTCAATATAATATGAAAGTTATCAGAATAATATGAAAATTTTATCCAAAGTAAATTGTTATATCCTGATTCCAAAAAAGAATTTTATTTTGTAAAATTGAACTTATAAACATCTCAAAAACTAGATTTAATGTGGGTGTGTCATCAAAAGGCGGCAATTCTATATTTTTTAAAAAATACTTATTATACCCGAAAACATTATTTTGTTCTCATAACATGTTCTAGAAAATGTGTAAGACGAATAATAATGTTATTCAATTAAAAATTTAGTTAATAATATTCATAACATCTAGTTCATAAAAATATTATAACCATATATCGTTGTTTAGTGAAAAGCGGTATTGCGTACTACACACGCTATCGAGGAAGGTCGTGATTGCGTGTAATGTATGCCAAGTCAGGGCTACATGTAGTGAATGCTCCCTTCAGTGTTTCTTATAACATAATAAAAAAAAATTCATTTATAGATTAAACTAAATCTATAATTAATGTTGCGTAGAATAATTACTACAAAACGAACATGAAATTGTGGGTAACATGAGCCAAGAATAGTATTGTGTATGCTGCAAGCTAATACGGTGTTGCGTATTGCACAATCTAATTTTTTTGTAGCGTAAAACACAAGACATCAATGAAATTAAAAGAATATTTCTCATAAAATCTCAGGGTGTTACACTCACAAAATGAAATAAAAAATAGTTTAAAAGAAAACAAATTTTTTAAGTATAAGATGATTTTACTAAAAATGGAATTTTTATTTCCTAAAAATTTATAAATACTTTTATAATTAATCGGAACATTATATTTATATATATGTATGTACGTTTCATAATTTGTTTACTCTTATTCAAACATTTTAATTCAATGTCATTTTTAAGTTCTCATATTTAAATAATAATATTATGTGATCTTTTGAAATCATTGTTTCACGTATTATATATTATCGAAGATAGTATTCATTTAAAATACATGGGTATTAAATTCTCCCCCACTTAAATAAATTTCATCCACATGATTTTATACATATCTTGGTAATTCAAGGTTTTAATATTTGAAAATCCCATTGTGGAATACCCACATCAAAAAAGAGATAATAAATATTATTTTTGACAGGTGGGACAAATAATTATGAAGGACATAAGGAGTAAAACAAAATAAGGTTCCCAAATAATAGAAAATAAGTTAGAAGTATAAAAAACACAAGGAAGAAAAAAATAATTTCCAAATAAAGATTTATAGTAAAAGGGATATTGATCACAAGAATGTTACTAATCATGAGGAAGAAGATGACCAAATATCCATTAATAAATCAGGTGTGAAAATACCATCAATTCATCGAAAATGACTCTAAGGAAAGAAAATATTTTAATTTTCAATATCTTTTGTTCAAAAGTGTAGCTTTCTATTACCATTTATACATGGAACCTGAGAAGATACTCTTAATTGATTTTTATAAATCCATAAACACAATTTCATCCTTTTTTTGTGTGTTAATCATTTTCCACCTCTATCTCATGATTTACTCCATATGATGGGAATCTATGATTACTCTTTATTAAATCTAATAAATTAAATTTTAATATATCATATAATCTAGATAAGGATAAAAACATAATACTACTATATTTAAAAAAATCATAAATGGTTATCATAGGGTAATGTATAAACATTTATATAAATAAATAATACATTTGACATAGAAAAAGTTATAATAATACCAATGGTTAAACTTATATTATTAAAAAAATAACTAAATTCATATATAAATTAACCCCAATAACTTCAACATTAAATAATACATAAAAATTTTCTGAAAAATTTCATCTTACATCACATAAAATGTAAGATTATTCTTCCCAAATAATCATTCTCATTAAATCTATGGGATCCATATACCTCAACCCAAAAACACCAACTCCCAAAATATCATGAATCAACTAAAAATCACATCCCTAAAAACCTAGAAAAGTGTATTTATGACTTTGAACTTTTAACGAACATAAAACCTATAATTCCATGAGTGTATCCATAACTATTAAGATAACCTCACATAAAAACATATTATTATATACAGTTATCTAAACATGACCTGATACTATATATTATTGTACCAAACCCACACTACTAGATTTTATGATAAAGACAAAAAATTTACATTTCTAGCATTGGTATTGATAAATGTGACCTTATTTTAGTAATCCAAAACATATAACATCAAACAGAAATATTAGAGCACCTAAATACCCAAGGACCTTTTTGATTCTGAGTTTTATAGAATTTTGAAAAAATATTACAAAATAATACCCATGTATTTAAGTAATAATCTTTATCAAAATACAATGATTCCCATATTTAACAATAATTATGTAACACCCCAAGCTTACATGGTATGTTTCGCTTTGAAAAATGCAATAGCTTGTGCTGGACGCAACTTGGAGTTTTAAAAAACCACGACCAATCAAGCTAACTGTTATGAATACTAATACCCAATTTTATAAAATTTTATAAATTTTCTTTTTCAAAATTGAGTTCATTTTTGGAATCAGAAAATCAAAATTAGCTTAGGGTGAATTGTTTTTATTTTTTCCGGAAATTTTTAATTTTTTATGAATAGTGTAAAAACCACGTTTTTGGTTAAAAACGAAGTTTTATTTGGATAATTTGTTATTTTATTAAAATTTAAATTAGATAAAAAAAGATACATAATACCTATATATGTTCAATTTAATTCATTGGAATCCTTTTATAATAATATTAGATATATAAAATTTTATTGAACTTTTTACCATCTTTTACCCACCTTTTAGAAGCATTTGAAAATATGCATAAAACATAATTTTACCGCTTTTGTGAGTTGAATTTAAAAATTACAAGAGACACAATTGACATGAGTAAGTAAAATGTGGTTCAATAAGATGAAAATATTTTTTGGTGAATAGTAACTTTTGACTTTTATTTACCACGGTTAAAAGTAAATAAGTTAATTAAAGGTAAAAATGATGTTATAATTACCCTAACACATGTCCAAATTCTATTGGATAAGTGTTTTTAGACCAAAATCAAACTTTGGAAGAAAATATGATCCTCTTGGTCCACTTGGATTAGATTAGGACATTTATTATTATTATATTAAAAGTAGAGTTATAATTGTTAAATTCCATGTTTAATAACTAAAACCATTTTAATATAAGTTTTTACATAAGATAAATTCGACTATAAATGTTAATTATAAAGATGAAAATATTTCTTAGAAAATTTAATTTTACTTATAATTTTTATACATTAAATAATAAATTTATTTATGATAGAATGATGATGTAGTAATTACCCAATTAATGAACGATTAAAATAATTGATATTATAAATAATAAAAAAAATTTAAATTGATAATTTTGATGCCTTCCAAGAATTTTATAGTTTAATATGACATGTTATGGTTGATTAAATGAATTTTATTTTGAATTAATCAGCATTTTATGACTTTAACAAAAACAAAATACCAAATAGTGACAAAATTGACATAAATGAGTTTTTAAAACAAATACTATATTAGTAAATGATATAGAATTCAAAAAAAATTAAGGCTCAACCAAAGGACAAAGATAAGGATATATATATCAATAATGAATCACTTGGGGTTCTCTTGGTAGTTAATAGTATGTTTATTAACAAAATAATTTACAAATACAAAGGGACATGGTAAATGTCGAACTATTTTTCTAAGAGTTAAATCTAAAACTTAAGGATAATATGGTGACCTAAACCTGTATAAAACCTATTGGATGAGATTTTTTCGACCCATCTTATCGTTATCTTCTATATAAATCATTTTTGAGTCATTATAAACCGAATATGATTGTATAATAAAATTTTATTTCAATATTTTCGTAAAATGATCCTCACCTCTCTTATAAAAGGGAAATTCCCCTTCTCTAAAAATCACACCTCAAAGCCATTTGGGTCGGCCAACACATGCTCAATTATCCTCCAAAATACCCTCACATATACCTAGAGTCATTATATTGATCATAAATCCAACCTAATGAGCCCTTTTGGTCAACCCAAAAGGAAACACCCAAAAAGTGGTAATAATTTCACCACCTCTTTCAAAGTTCTTTTCTTCTTCCACTTATTCATTCTTTGTTTTTATCCTACCTAAATAATAAATCGAGTCAATTATTCTTACAGTAATGTTATTATAAATATTGTACAACCATATTAATTATTCAGTCCATCCTATGAATGACAAGTCACCGTACGTGTGTACGTACGGCTTACCATCTCCAAGTCGTGGAGTAGTGTGTTATTCAGACACTTCATTATTTGGATGGGTATAATAATGAGTATAAAAGATGTAAATAATAAATATAACATGTTAAGTTTTAGGTATATATTATATAACATCCAATTACATATTATTTCACCATCAATAGAATGATATTGCCGCTCGTGCGTATGTACGGATTTCTGTCTACAAAAACGCAATGAAATTAATTCCTCATCATAACCATTCCAGAATATTTTTCATTTTATGATTACAAATAGTGTTTAAGAAATTAATATCATTCTGTATATGAATCAAATAAATCATATCCATCTCAAACGTGACTTATGTAACCAAGCATATAATGGAAAACGAAACAGTTATCACTCGAAACAATTATACTGTTGAAATGTTATTAACAAATCAATATTAGAATATCATATATGATATCATATTAATGTATATGGTTCTTTTATTATTTAATAAATATTTTTTACCTATTATATAGAAGTTTAACGTACCCTCGACCAAGGAAAATTACAAGGTAATGGTTAATTTAATAATCTGTTTTTTTATCCAAGATTGTTTATACAAAAGTATCTACTTGGACCTATTTATCATCTACATCTATGTTTCTTAAAAATGTATATCAAATTTTTTTAATATTTCCTAGAATATGGTTTAAATTCATTTTTACCCTTGTTTTAATTTTTATAATATGTTTATAATGGAATCATTCCGTCATTTTCCAAACAAGTTCCTTTTATGACCTTTTCAACAAAATTAAGGAATGAATGTTTTTAACTTATACAGTGGGTGCATCTATTTTCCACCATTATAACTCCTTTGAATCTTCCCTTAAAATTTTATAAGAATATTTTGAAATTAAATTTTTTCTTTTATAATTACAATACTTTTAAATGATTTCAACATAGAAAGAGATATTTCTCTTAGACGGATTTGATTTCATCTATGTCAACATCCTTTGATGTATTTTACACTTATTTGAAGTTTATTTATTATGATGAAAATCTTCCATATTGTATTGAAGGTTTTGTGATATTTTTTAATGTGGATGTGTTATTTTTATACCATTCATGGTTTATGGTTAAAGTATCAACATTTCATATGCTAGTTTTAATTCGAATGTTTTTGTTATGTTTCAACCTTTTCATATGAGAAATGCATTGGACTTATTATGTTAGAGGTGGACCCTGCTATAGCTCCATGATGTATCGGTAGGTCTCGTGAGACAAACTAGTGTATTGGAACAAGGACTTGACAAAATCTTTATTTGTAATCATGGCACAAGTCCTTGACTATGTGGTTATGATTTCTTTCATTATTCATTCCAAAATTATGAAATTGTTTATTGATATTGCCTATAATTATTCAACTAGTATAATATCCATGTTAATAAGAAAATGGGATTATTTGATTTATATTTTCCATATTATACTGAAGTTTTAAATTTAAAATGACTAGGTTTTAGTAATTTAAATTACCTTAAATGTTTACGTTTATTATGAAAGTTTTTGCTATATTTTTATCCTTACTGAGCATCTGAACTCACCTATTTCTATGTTTTATTTTTCCCTTGATGTGAAGAAGTATTTTATGGTTGACCTATAGGGATATGATGAGGGATATAAATGTGTTCAAAGGGGAAAAGATGTTGTTGTTGTTTTTATTTCAAGATTTAATGTAAAACTTATGTATGTATCTAATACTTCCATGGATACTAAACTAATTGGTCTTTTGAGAATTGATCTTTTGTGATCATACCAATGTAATGTAATAATGCACATAATCTAGGCATCTAAGGTCAGGGTGTTACAGTTGGTATCAGAGGAAGTTTAGTAAAATCCTTGGAAGCGGGATTTAGGAAAACTCTTATTATATAATATTACCCGAAGATAGACTTTGATGATTAATATAGAAGAAATTCCTAAAATTTTATTAATGTATATATTTTATGAGTTTTCCAAGAAATACATCCCTGTCTGAATATGAGAAGGTAGAGGTGGCTCAGGTACAAATGTACCTAGGAGTGACAACTCTAACAAAGAGTTTTGGGCTTGACCCATGGTATCCTGGTACACGACAACGGGCCTTGATGAACGCTTGGTTACGACACTCCTACGGGATATGATTAGTAAAATTCATATTTTCATTATGAGCCATTAGGAAGGATTTAGGAGTTTATACCTCCTCAAGGAAATTTTTTTTATGATTATTTATTATATCCATAAACTTTTAATTTGTGTTAATTGTTTTACAAGTTGGGAATTATGTATTGAAACTCATAAACTAATCTATTGTATGCCATTGTTTAGAAATGGTGTATAGTGGATGGAATTGAAGTCGTATAAATACACGTAATCCATGTAGGCATTTACCTCATAATAAATATAACTATAGTGGATATGGTGATGCAACTGGTTCTTATCAACTTATCACCATACCGGGACAACTCACTCAGGTTATGAATAATAATCTTACCCATTTGGAGAACCCTGATCTAAAACACGGAGGATCAATGTTATAACACTTCATGAGGCAACAACCACAAACATTAAATGAGACTAAAAACCTATTTTTAGCTGAGAAATTGATAAGTTCCTTAGATAAAATGTTTAATACTTTGGAGAGTAGTGAAAGGGAAAAAAATTTCATTACAGTTTATCACATGACGGGAGATGTAGATCAATGGTGGTCATTAATTAAAAACAAAAAGAAAGATAAAGAAGTATAAAATGTGGAATGGAGGGAGTTTAAAGAGATTTTCATAGAAAAATAATTTCTTCGTGACCATCGAGAGGATATGGAAAGGCAATTTGTAAGTCTGAGGCAAAGGGAGGATGAGAATGTCACAAAGTATGAGGGTAACTTTACAAGGTTATCAAGGCATGTAGAAGCTTATATACGTAACCCAACGAGTAATAATGATTGATTCTTTGATGGGTTAAAATATGTTCTCCATCAAGCATTATTATCAAAATCCTTCTCACCGTACGAAGATATTGTCTCATGTGCTATCAAGACAGAAAAGTAATTCTCTAAGTCTTACGAATTTAAAGAAAAGAAAGAGAAGAATAGATCTGTTGAACACTTCAGAAATGGAAGTAAGGGGAAGAAGGGAAGAGATAAATATCTATCATGTGGTAAATGTGGGAAGAAACACCCCAGTACTTTCATGAATGGAATGGGATTCTGTTATACGTTGGGTGAAACGGGCCACCAAGATCATGATTAAAAGGGAAATAAAGAGGTTTTCAATGATGAATGATACAATTGTAGTTAAATGGGGAATTATGAAAATTAATTTCCTAATCACCGAGGAAACTTACCTAAAAAAGGACAAGGGAGAAAGGCCAAGCTTATGAGATCACTACATCTGATGTTGAAGCTCCGAAAGAGGTGGTGGATGGTAATTTAATTGTTTCCTAAATTTTAACCAATAAATTATTTTATTCTAGATCATCGCATTATTTCATATCTTCATAGTTTTCTAAGAAAATTAAATATTTTCAATTTTATTTAAGAAGGGATTTTTCAATCAAAAATCCTAAGAGAAGTATCGTTGCAACAATTGTTTTTGAATCAGTCCCCATTATGGTATATAAATGTTCTTTATCTGCTGATATCATCATCATAACCGTGATTTAATTTGATATAATCCTCATAATGGATTTACTTTAGAACCATGATGCGAAAATTTATTGGAAGAAGAAAGATGTTAATATTTTCGATGATGATTAGGAGTACCTTATCGTTATATAAGAAATGTCACCACATGATTCCTATCTAGATCCACCCCTCGTAGCTCAACTAAATTCAATTATTAGGGAGGAAGAGAATGAAATAACTATTAGTGAGGAAATTAATATTCAAATAGAGTATGTACTTATTGTGAACGAATATGTTGATGTGTTTATAGAGGATTTACTTGGACATCCTCCAGGACAATAAATTGAGATTTCCATTGATTTTATTCCATGTTGAAGGCCTATATCGAAGACCCTTTATAGAATGGACAATGTGGAATTAGTGGAACTACAGAAACAACTATATGAATTGATTAATAGATTATTTATTCACCCTAGTGTTTTCCATGGGGAGCCCATCTTGATTTTGTTAAGAAGAATGATGGATCTATGAGGTTGTTCATTGACTACATGGAGATCCATGCTATAAAAATAAAGAACAAGTATCCCCTACCACGGATTGATGCTTTTTTCAATCAAATTCATGTAGCTCCATATTTTTCAAAGATTTAACATTGATCTCTATATCATCAGTTGTGTGTGAATAAGGAAGAAATTCTGAAAACAACATTTCGAACTAGGTATGGGCATTACGAGTTTACAGTAATGCCTTCTGGACTGACTAATGCACCCTTTTTTCAATGATCTAATGAATAGAGTTTTCAAGGAATATCTTGATGAAATTGTAGTGGTATTTTTTTATGATATCTCGGTTTACTCCAAAATCTATGAAGACTATGAAAATCACTTGCGCACTATTCTGAAAACCCTCAGAAGAAATGAATTATATGGGATGTTTAGAAATAGTGAATTCGGGCATCAGAAAATTTCTTTTTATGGCCTTATTATCTCTATGGATGGAATCTATGTTGATCCTTCTATGAAAATAGCAATACAATAATGTCCACCACCGACGATTATAACTGAGGTACGCGATTGTTTTGGTTTAGGGGGTTATTATCTACATTTTTTCCAGAATGATTCCTAATTGGCTAACCCATTATCTATGTTCACACATAAAGGGGTTAATTTTCTTTGGAAAAAAGAGTGTGAATAATGTTTTGAAGAAGAGAAGACAAAATTAGTCAGTGCTCTTATCTTGAATCTACCATCAGAGAATGATGGGTTTGTTATTTGTAGTGATTCTTCAAAGGAAGGACTTGGTTGTGTCCTCATGAAGAATAATAGAGTTATTACCTATGCATCAAGACAGATAAAAATTCATGAACAAAAATATCCCACCTGTGATATTTTGTGGGCAACTGTAATATTTTATTTGAAGATATGGAGACACTATATCTATAGTGAAAAATGTGAGATATATAACAATCACAAGAGTTTGAATTATATTTTATCATAGAAAGAACTCAACATGAGGAAAAGAGGATATGTTGAACTACTCAAGGATTAAGATTTCACTATACACTACCACCCAGGGAAGGCAAATGAGGTGGAAGATGCTCTGAGCAGAAAGGATCATGGAGTTTTGAAAAAGTTTAGAGTTGAAAGGGATCCTATGTTCATGGATCTAGTAATGATGGATATGGGAATAATCATGGAATGTGAAACATCAATACTTTTTCAAATGTTTTCTAAACCATCTTTACTATAAAGGATAAAAAGTTCTTAGACTTATGATGAGGAGTTTCAAAAGAAAATTAAAGTTTTGAACGATGGTAGAGTGATCGATTTCGTATATGAAGATGATATTTTGAAATTTTGGAAGAGACTTTGTGTTCTGAGAAAACCTGATCTAATAAGGTAATTTTTAGATGATGCTCATAGCTTCAATTTCTCCATACATGATAGTAGCACTATGATGTATAGAGATTTGAATGAACCTTTTTGGTGGGACATAATGATGATAGATATTGATGATTATGTGTTAAGATTTATGGTTTTTCAATAAGTGAAAGCTAGAATACAACATCCTAGAGGACTCATGCAACCTCTTCCCATACCTGAGGGGAAATGGGATGATATTATGATGGACTTTGTCAGGGGACTACAAAAGACTCCTAGAAGGAATGATGCAATATCTGTCATTGTTGATTTTCTTACCATGTCAGCACATTTTCTTACTATAAGAGAAGAATTAACAATTGAACATCTATAAATAATATTTATTAATGAAGTTATAAGACTTAATGGAGTACCCCTATTTATTGTTTCTGATTGTGATCCCTATTTCACATCAAGATTCATAAAAAGTATTCAGAAAGACTTGGATACTTAACTTTTTTTGAGCACTTTCTACCACCCTCAAACTGATGGACAAACAAAATGGACTATTCAATCATTAGAAGACATTTTGATATATTTCTCGCTTTACCTTCAAGGTATATGGGATCAATATTTACCATTGTTTTAATGTTTCTATAACAATACATTCATTCAAGTATTCAGATGGAATCATATGAAGTGTCATATGGAAAGAGATTTCGCCCTCCAACTTGTTGTGATAATGTTTGTGAATGAAATTTAATTGGACTAGAACACATTGAGGAAACAATGGAAAATGTGAAAATTATCCAAACCCACATCAAAGAAACTCAAAGTAGAAAAAAGGTTGTACTGATAACCAAAGGAAGGATTTGGAATTTCAAGTATGAGATCATGTTTTTGTGAAGGTATCTCTATGGATGGGTGTTATATGATTTGGTAAGAAGGTTAAATTGAGTCCCAAGTAGATCATACCTTTCAATATTGTAGAACGAATTGGAGTTGTAGCTTATCATTTGGCAATGCCGCCCTGTCTCTCCAAAGTTCACGATGTGTTCCACATATCACTGTTGAGAAAATACAAGCCAGACCCAACGCATGAACTCACCTATGAGGAAATTGAATTGGAACTTGATCTATATGATTGTGAAGAGCATTTCAGGATTCTTGATACCAGAGAACAAGTGTTGAGAGAACGGATCACTCGTATGGTAAATGATTTATGGACAAATCAAAAGATGGAAGAGGCAATGTGGGAACTTGAGGAACCAATGAAGAAGAACCACCCAAATATTCTTATGTAGTTATATTCTAGAATTTTTTGGACTAAATTATTTTAAATATGGGAGAATGTAACACCCCTAGCTTCCATGGTAAGTTTCCCTTTGAATAATGCAATATCTTGCGTTGAACACAACTTGGAATTTGAACACCTCATGACCAATCAAACTAGCCATTATGAATAGTAATACCCACTTTTTGAAATTTTATAAATTTTATTTTTCAAAATGGACTTCATTTTTGGATTTTGAAAATCAAAATTACATTAGGGTAAAATTTTGGTATTTTTCTGAAAACATTCAATTTTTGATGAATAGTGAAAAACAATGCATTACTTTTTAAAAACGACTTTTTATTTAAATAATTAGTTATTTTATTTAATTTTTTTAGTTAAAAATATATACATAATACCTATATATGTTAAATTTAATTCATTGTAATCATTTTATAATAATATTATATATATAAAAATTTATTAAACTTTTTATAGTCCTTTACCCACCTTCTATAAGAATTTGAAAATTAGCAAAAAACATAATTTTACCACTTTGGTGAGTAGAATTTCAAAACTCCAAGTGACATGGTTGACATCATTAAGTAATTTTTTTTTTCAATAAGATGAAAATAATTTTTGGTGAATAGTAACTTTTGACATTTATTTACCACGGTTAAAAGTAAATAAGGTAATTACAGGTAAAAATAATATTATAATTACCCTAAAACATGTCCTATTTCTACTGGATAAGTTTTTTTCGACCAAAATAAACCTTAGTAATAAAATATGATTCTTTCATTCCACTTGAATTAGATTAGGACATTTATTATTATTTTATATAAAGAAGAGTTAAAAGGGTTAAATTCAAAGTTTAATAACTAAACAATTTTTAATATATGGATATACGTAAAATAAAGTAAACTCTAAATATTCATTATAAAGATATAATTATTTCTTACATAATTGTATTCTATTTATAATTTTTGGAAAATATATATTTAAATTTATTTATGATACAATGATGATGCCGTAATTACCTTATTAATGAAACATTAAAATAATTGATATTATAAATATTAAAATAAATGTAAATTTATACTTTTGATGCATTCCATAAATTTTCTAGGTTAATATGGAATGTGAGGGTTGATTCAATGAATATTTTTTTGAAGTAACCATATTTTTATGTCTTTATCAAAAACAAAATAACAAAGAGTGTCGAAATTGACAAAAATGAGTTTTTAAAACAAATATTATATTATTAAATGATCTAATATTTATAAAAATATATGACTCAGAAGAAGGACATATATAAGGTTGTATATATAATTAATGAATGTCTTGGGGTTCTTTTGGTAGTTTATAGTATGTTTATCAACCATATAATATTAAAATACAAAGAGACATGGTAAATGTAAAAATATTTAAATAAGAGTTAAATATAAAAGAAAAGGTTAGTATGGTGACCTAAACCTGTTAAAACATATTAGATCAGAGTTTTCCAACCCATACCCACCTTATCATCGAAATAAATTATTTTTGAGCCATTATAAACTGAATATTATTGTATAATAAAATAATATTTCAAGCTTTTCTTAAATTGACCATCACCTCTCTTATAAAAGGTTACTTCCATTTTTTTTAAATTCACACCTCCAAAACTATTTGGATCCGCCAAAACCTGCCCAAATATCCTCTCAACTATCCTACCTTCGTCCTAGAGGCCTTACTTTGATTAGAAATACATCCTATGGATCCATTTTGGTCAACTCAAAAGGAAATACTTGAAGAAGAGGTAATTATTTCACCACCTCTTTCAAAGTTCTTTTCTTCTTCCACTTCATCTTTCTTTGTTATTTCCATAAAAAAATTAAAAAAAAATAACTTATTCATACAGTGATGTTATTATAAATATGGTAAGACCATGTTCATTATTCTATCCTTTCTATGAATGACAAGTCACCATATGTGTGTACCTACAACTTAACGTCTCCACGTCGTGGTGTAGTTTGTCATTCAAACACTTCATTATTTGGATGGGTATAATAATGAGTATAACCGATGTAACTAATAAATATATAATGTTAATTATTCAGTATATATGATATACCATCCAATTACATACTATTTCACCGTTAATAGAATGATATTGTCGCTCGTACGTACGTACGGATTTCCATCTCCACGAACGCGATAAAATTAATTCCCCATCATAACCATT
Source organism: Viscum album (assembly GCA_963277665.1). Lineage (NCBI taxonomy): Eukaryota > Viridiplantae > Streptophyta > Magnoliopsida > Santalales > Viscaceae > Viscum > Viscum album. The sequence continues at coordinate 612,832,636 of OY728119.1, read as the reverse complement.
CCAGAATAATTTTCATTTTATGATTAAAAATAATGTTTAAGAACATAATATCATTCAATATATGAATCCAATACATCATATTCATATCAAACATGATTTACTTAACCAAGCATATAAAGGAAAACGAATCAGTTAACACCCAAAACAATGATACTACTGAAATATTATTAATAAAGAAATATTATGAAGATAATATATGATATAATATTTATGTATATAGTTGTTATAGAATTTAATAACAATCATTAATATATTATAAAGTATGTTAATTTACCCTCGACCAGGGAAAAATACAAGTTAAGGGTTAATTTTACAATCTCTTTATTTATCTAAGGTTGTTTATACATAAGTATCTACTGGGACCTCTTTATCAAACACACGCGTGCTTCTTAAAAATGTATTTCAAAAAAAATTAATATTTCCTAGACTATGGGATAAATTCATTTATACCATGTTTTTACTTTTTATAAGATTTTTATAAATGAATCTTTCCATCATTTTCCAAACAAGGTCCCTTTATATCCTTTCTGACAAAATTTAGGAAAGAATGTTTTTTTAACTTATACATCTGGTGCGACTATTTTTTCCCATTATAACACCTTATATTCTTCCCTTAAAAGTTTCTAAGAATATTTTAAAAATAAAGGTTTATTTAAAATTAAAATACTTTTAAATGATTTCAAAATATAAATAGATATTTCTCTCAAACAGTTTTGATTTCATCTCTGTAAACATCCTTTTATGGATTTTACACCTTTTTTAAGTTGATTTATTATGATACAAATCTTCAATATTGTATTGAAGGTTTTGTAAAAAAATTTAATGTGGATGAGTTATTTTTATACCATTAATGGTTTATGTTTAAAGTATTAACATTTCCTAAACTAGTTTTAATACTAACGTTTTTGTTATGTTTCAACCTTTTCATATGAGGAATGCATTGGACATAGAAAGTGACAGGTGGAGCCCGCTATAGCTCCTTGATGCATTGGTATGTCTCATGAGACAAACTAGTGCCTTGAAAAATGGCCTTGAAAAAATCATTATTTGTAGTCTTGGCATGAGGCCTTGACTATGTGGTTATGAAGTCCGACATTATGCATTCCATCATTATGAAATTGGTTATTGATCTTTCCTATGATTATTCGACTAGTATAATATCCATTTGAATAAGTTAATGGAATTATTGGATTTATATTTTCCATATTATGTTGAAGTTTTAAATTTGAAAGTCATGCGTTTTAGTCTTTTACATCGCATTAAATGTTTATGGTTATTATGAACATTTCTGCTATATTTTTATCCTTACCAAGCATCTGAGTGCACCCCTTTCAATGATTTATTTTTCACAGGATGTGAAGAAGTATTTTATGGTTGACCATTAGGGATATGGTAAGTGATATAAGTGTGTTCAAAGGGTACAAGTTGATGTTGTTGTTTATATTTCATGATGTAATTTAAAACTTATGTATGCATTTAGTACCTCCAATGCTATTAAACTAATCGGTCTTTCAAGACTTCATCTTTTGTGATCATGCCAATGTTATGTAATAATGCCCTGACTCTTGGTAACTATGGTCAGGGCATTAAAAAATCCTCAATATCTTCTAAAATAAATCCTTATATAAATTTTTAACATAACATATTTTTTTATAGCCTTGGGAAAATAGAAATAAGAAGGGTGAGGAAAATTCCCAATAAGGGTATGAATGTGAATTAACAGTTGAATTTCATCTGTTATAATAATATGATCATAACGGCATTATGACATAATCCAAGTGAATGAGCATAACATAAGATAATTAATACCCATCAGAATTTGTATAATAAATCAAGAGACTTGTCCTAAAGATTTACTATAATACAAGAGTCATATAATTCAATAATCATGATCCATGAAAAAAATATCCTTGAGAAAATGATGAAATTGATCTCATATAAATCAGTTATAAACATTATAGGTCTCTTGGAACATAAAATGTTCATCATGAAATCACCTAACTAGATAATTTCTATATATATTTGTAGTATCCTATAATTGGTGAACATCTTTATATCTTAGGAGTAATATATAATCAGTTAAATAAATCCTCGATTAGGAGTAACTAAAATACATTTAACTTATTCATATCTCAGGTGTAGCATGGCTACATCATCTCTTAAGAGTATCTTTTTCCCAGTTAACTTTATATCATTACCCAAACAATTGGAGTGCTATAATAAACCCACCCATCACATATTTGAAAATCGAAGTTAATTATTTTGGTTCAATCCACAATAATTATTTCATTAATATTTTTCCATGTTCCATAACATGAAATAAAACACTTGGAAGACTTTATTTTGGACAATATTTTCATATCTTGATTTACTGATGAAAAAGAAACGGGTTTGTGGAAAATCACTTAAAAAAATAATTATAAACCATTCATAAAAATAAGTGAATTGTATAATAATATCAAATCCCAAGATAATAAAATTTATCATACGAAAAATTTTATACAAAATTTAAAATAACTTTTAAAGATCGTTCAAACATTTCTTTGAAAACATGAGAAAATATCATTTTACATTGAAAAGAATTTATCAAAATATTTATATAATATAAGGAAAATAATTTTATTTTAAAATAAACATGTAAAATTGTAAATTAATTTTCAAATAAAATAATTTTCATGGTGGGATAATATTAGTTCGAATCTAATATATTAAAATAAAACATTATTTTCACTCTTTTTCAAAAAAGTCAAAAACGATATTTTTGGGAAACATTAAAATGATTCCTTTTAAATCATTCATAATTAAAGAAAAATGTAATGAAAAATAAGTTTTTAAATTATTTTAATTATAGTTAATAACTTTTATTAATCAATTTGTATGAGTATGACATGGAAGAAAAATTTCATCCGCAACAATGAAAAAAAGGTCCTCTTTTCATTAAAAATATTTTCATGATCATTTTTAGTAACAAAAGAAGAAAAATGAACATAATAACTAAATATTATTATAATAGGTAGTTTTTAATAAAATTTTTTGGTTTTAAAATATATTTTCAATAAAATTTCCATCAATGTAAATTTACTATAGATAGTTCAGAAATAAAATGAGATTGTAACATAAATCCTTACCACATTTGTATGTTTTGAATCATAACACCCATGGCGAGAAAAATTTAAATGAAACATTAAGTACTATGAAAATAATTATATTCATGATAAAACTTATCAATGTTAAGTAGATACACATCATGAAATAATATATGTGTATAACATAGCAAATTCTCCGAAGAATAAAATTTGAGACAATAAACTATCACCAGTGGGTAGCATTCAATTAAAATCCCCATGGATGAAATAATATGAATTGAAACATTAAATAACATTAATTAAGAAGGATACATAATATAAAATGTCAAATGGGAGGCATATATACCCCATATACCAAAATAGATGCATAACATGAAACATGTTTCAATGAAAAAATATTTATATCAAGATTCCTTACAAAGACCATATCATTGACATGAGAGTTAATAAATAAGGTGATTATGTGTAATAGTTTTAAACCACGTGAAACAAGAATAAATAAAACATAATATAATTATAGGTCATTTCAAACTTAATCATTTTGTAATATAGTCAATTAAGTATATGTATAAACCAATGAATTGAAATTGAGTTAAGAAACCCCATTAATAAAGTCCTAACATGCTATGTCTGCTAAATAATTCATTTATAATGATATTAACAATTTACTTTTGTAAAAACCATTTAATAATTTATTAATTTATCATTAAACAATTTTTACATTTATTTAAATGATCCTTTTAATTACTTAATTGGTAAATCAACATCATGTGTTTTTAGGGCATAGGGATCATAATTATAGAATGACTTCGGTATGTTGATCATGATAAAGAGGCCATTATTGCATCATATCTAGAATTAAAATTATTATATATTTATAATTTTTCTATATAATATGAAAAAATTTATCCTTCTATTAAATTTAGTTTTGAAAAAAAAATATTATATCTCGTGAGGTGGTACTCTCACATACACACAAACGATGTTTTTGATTTTCATTGGATGAAAAATAAAGGATGAAAAGAAAATATTCTCTTTTTAGAATAATTATAAAGTTATAAATGTAAAATAAATTCATTAATTCCATCTCAATGACCTTCCATGAGTGGTGTTCTTTAAATATGTTGTACTTCACTTTATAGAGATGGTAATTCATACATGTACACATGTGATGATTATTTTTTTAATGATTCGAATTGTATAAATATAGATAATATATTATCTTCTAGAATATTAATTATCTATTTAATATGAAATAATTACATTAAATCAATCATTATAAAAATCTGTAAGATGCTTTTATGGAAAATAAAACACATCGCTTCAGTGAGGTGGTTGATTACGTGTTCACAATAATGATATTTTTGGTTCACTATAAAAAGAAAATTGGGATAAAAATGGTTTTGAAATAGTAATAAGGATATTTTAGTTTAGTGGATATACTAATGTTATTATATCATCATGTTTTAATAATATTCTAATGAGGTTGAAGAATAATTTAAATGAAAATTTCCATTAAAGAGTTATGACTCTTGTTCGGAAAACTACCCTTGGATTACTCATTTAGCCTTCTAGGTTGGTATTTTTATGAGATAAGATTTTATAGTTCATGTATAAGACGTTTGATAATATATTTTCATATGTATTGGATGGGATATAGTGCTCAAATTTTGTGAGGAATATAGGATAATATGAACACTTTTATAAGGGGAGTGAACCCTTGGAATTAGTTAAAGTATTAAATTAATCTAAATTAATTTCACATTAAAGTTTCCCCAAATTGATATATTTAGAATATATAATGAATATAATTATTCATACCATCATAATATAAAATTTAAACACGTCTAGGTGAATTTTAAACACTTATCTGTTAATTTTAAACCCTCATTAAACCTTTTGATGATTACCATGAAATCAATGTTTTGTACCATTTAGGGGTCAATAAAGGTACTAAAAAATGTTAATAGATACATATGTGTAAAATGTACTATATTATAGAACATAGACCATTAAATTATCTCAATATAATATTTTTAGGAATTTTAAACGATTTAATAATATATTATTTAACATAATATATCATTAAAGTCATTTTCAAAACTATTCATATAGTTAGGCTTTAAATACATCAATATCATAATTTATTTAATAACCAAATCTTGAAATATATGGAAATTAAAATAATTTTTTGGAATAAATAATACATGGCACAAATAAATTCCCAAAGACCATATTAGTTTAGTGCCTTTGGAAACTGGGAAACATAAACAACTGGTTCATAAAACATTTACATCTTATCCGGAATTATCCTTCATATCTAGAACCCCTTTTGGAAAATCTTACTTAATAACCTTATTCAAATCCTGGGGGAAAGAAACATGAAAAGTGTTGAGATCAAATGCTCAGTAAGGGTAAGCCTGGAAAATATCTTAAAAATATATAAACATAAGAATGTAAAAACATGAACATAAATTTTGAAAAAAAACATAACACATTTAACATTTACCAAAATCATGATTCATGAAATATGTCTTGGTAGTTAATAAAGCATAAATCATAATGGAATCATGACCTATGAGAAAATAGAATTTTTATAAAACATTGAATAGTGGGAAAAAAATAATCACATAACATGATTTACATATTATCCAAGGCATTTTTGTGAAGACCATCAGAGTGGTAAAAGTCCATTACTGAACCAGTTTTACTGTCCTTTCCAGCCATGTATTACTGAACCGGATTTACTTTCCCTTCCAGCCCTGTATTACTAAACCGAAATTACTTTAAATTCTAGTCATTTCAATCTCATGAGATATAAATCTTTACCCAATTCATTTGAGGGATATATAGGTCCCACCCATCTTATAATGAAATCATTCTTAAATGTTTCACAAAAACATAAATCATTCATCATAGCATAACCCAACAAATAAAATGGGTTTCTTAAGCACATTCCATCATAATCCATATAAATAGGGGTATTTCATAAAAATTATTCCATAATAAAAACAATCAAATAATATTAATAATAGGGATATAAACATAACCCTATATCATCTTATATGGAAAATATTTTTGATAAAACACTTGAACATAATTCTTTAGGACAATATCCTTTCTTTTTCAAAAACGTTTTCTTTCCTCAAAATGCATTTCAATTTCAAAAGAAAAATATTTAGTTGAAAATAAAATTTAAATAATGTAGAAGATGATTCACGGAAACAAGGAATTATGAAGATGTAAAAATATATTCATTCCGTATACGTTTAAAAACATTCTTCTCATACTCTTGCTAAAAAGGTTAAAAAATACCTCATATAGAAAATGAATGAAATATTCCTTCCATATTGTTTAATAAAACATCACCAATGGGTAAAATTTAATTTAAAAAATAGTTTAATAATATAAATAATATCATATATTTATTAAATATGGATGTGGATGATAACTATACCCTAGTAAATAATTTTGAATAAATAATTTCAGATAATAATGAGATTGCAAAATTATCCCTTACCTTATGTCTAATTTCATCAATATGTGTTTGGTACTATTGTATAGTGGGTTTAAAAATTTTATTCACTTGAAAAATAACCATAATAATATCTATTACATCATATATTATTAACTTATGACTTTATATTACCCGTTTATTTATCAATTCCATTTTAAAACAATATTTTGGGTAATAATTATTTTATTGATCATTGATGTTTTGACTTTTTATTCTTGATATTATGAATTAAATCATGATTTAATTAATTTCATAATTTAAAACATGATTTATATATCCTAAATATTCAGTATATAAATATATAATAGATAGATACATGAAATGAAATACACCAATCATGAAGGCGGTATGCCATACGTACGCATCAACAATGTTTCCATTTCCTTAATGAATTGAATGGATGAAAGTAAATGACATATATATACATAATTATATTATAATAATTAATTCATATATTTCATGTTTATTTATTATATGTACTTTCTAATCATTATATAATGCTTAAAGTGGAGAATGAATCTCATCGCATCGTGGGGACGGTAGGTTGTACGTACGCATAAGCGACAATATCATTCACATAATGGTTAAATGGTATAGAATTGGATGGTATATTAATTATACAGAATAATTATCATATTATATTCATTATTTAAATCCGTTATACTCATCATTATACCAATCCAAATTAAGTATTGTTGAATAAAAAATTACACCACGGCGTGGAGACGGTAAGTTGTATGTGCGAAGACATGGTGATATTTCTATTCGTAGGATGGATAAAACACGATATAAGGTTGTACCATAATTATAATAACATACCATAATTTATAAGATGCAATATTTATTACTTGATTATGGGAACAATATAAGAATAGAAATTAGATTAATAAAATATTTTTGAAAGAGGTGATAAAACAATTACCTCTTTTTCGAGTATCTCCTTTGAATTTGCACAAAAGGTCTCCCTAGGATGTATTTCTACCAAATGTATATCCTATAAGATAAATAGAGGGAGGGTTAGAGGATATTGTTTTTCAGATTTTGGAAAATGCAAAGGGATTTGGAGGTGTGAATAAAATAGAAGGATATGTGCCCTTTTTTAAGAGAGGTGAGGGGCACTTTAGGAAAGTCAATATATATTAATTTATTATAAATTGATTTTCAGTTTTTAATGGTCCCAAAATCATTTATTTAGAATATAAGATGGGTATGGGTCGAAATCATCTCAACCAACAGGATTTATATAATTTTAGGTCACAAAATTAACCTTATCTTTTAGCCTTAACCCTTAGTTAAAATCTTTAACTCTTACCATGTCTTCTTGTGTTTTCATAAAATATGGTCAGTATAGTTACTATAAAATTCAAAGAGAACCATAAGTTGATAATTAATGATATTTTAAATATTATATAATTATGTTTGATTAATATTATATTTTGAGGACTCTTATATAATTTAATAAAATATTATTTGTTTTAAAAACTCATTTATATCAATTCTGACACTATTTAGTAATTGATTTTTTCTAAAGTCATAAAAACATTATTATTTAAAAAAACGAATTAACTCATCCCTAAAATTTTAGTTTAAACCAAAAAAACTATTTTACGGAAAAAAAATATTCAAATTACCTTTATTTTAATATTTATAATGTTATTTATTTGAATAATTCCTTAATAAGTTAATCATTTCATCATCATTGTGTCATAAATAAATTTATTTATTTAATGTTTAAAAATTATAAATAAAATAACATGATTTATTTAATCTTTTATATTTCTAATGAATATTTGTATTCAAATATATCATCTATATAAAAAAATTGTTTAGTGAAAAGACACATGATTATGTTATACTTCCCTTTACTTTAAATTAATTATTATAAAAGGACATTACCAAACCCAAGTGGCTCTATGGGGTCCTAAAATCAACCCAGTTATTCTCCTGTTCAGATATATCTTATAAAATAGGATTAGGGCATGTGTTAGGATAGTTTTTTATTATTATAATGTTATTTGGTACCCTTATTTATCGAATTCACTCTTTAACCATGGTAAATTTAAAAAATTACTAAAGTCACTATTCATAATATCCAAAAATAAAATGAACTTATTTACACAATTTTGAGATTATGATTACAACAATTGAATCAATTTTTATAAATTCACTATATAGAATTGGAAAAAATTAATTTAAAATTAATTCTCGTTGTCAAAACTTAAAAGCGGTTTTTAAATAAGTAAAAACTATAAAAAGATTGGCGTGTGTTTATATCCAATATATAATTGAAATTACATTCAATGACATAAATTTTATTGAATTAGAAAAACATAATCCAATTACACTTTAAAAATAATTAAAAAGATAATCTAATAATATAAATAAATTATACAAAAAGGCTATTTTGAATTCAAATGCAGTACTTTTCACTATTCATTAAAATATGAATTTAATCAAAAAAATACCAAAAAATAATACAAAGTAAATTTTCATGTCCTGCTTCCAAATAAGAAGTTTATTTTTCTAAGTATAATGTATAAAAGTATTAAAACATTATTTAAAAAGGTTGTGCCACCAAAAGGCGGAAAACTTCATTTTTTGAAAAATACCATTTTTATACATAAAATTGAATTTTTTATTATATCATGTCTAGAAAAAAAATTACATTACTGTTAATATTATATAAAATTTAAAATTTGTTTAAAACTATTTATAATCCATATTTTATATCGCAATAATTAATAATATCTGAATAATATATCTTTGTTTAATGAAACACTATATTACGTACAATGAAAGCTATCGAGGAATGTCGCTCTTATGTGTAATGAAAGCCAAGTCAGTTTTTCATGTAGTTAAAGCTTCCTTTTTTGTATGTATAACATAATTGAAAATTAGTTGTCTTATACATTGAAAAAAAATATACTAGGTGTTGTTTGTATCATATGCCAACTCGTTGTTGCGTGTAACATACGACAAGTTGGTTTAGTATGAAAGAATGTCTGAATTAGTTCATTCGAATATATAAATGAACATTTTAATTTATTCGAAAAATGGTCCATAAAAACTCAGGGTGTACTAGTCTAACCCTATTATGATAAATTTCTCTCTCGAAATTCGTTGGAGTTATAAAAGGTTTAATGCTAAAAAGTTTCTTTTATCGAAACCCACATCGTAAAATGGACGACTAATACTTCATTTTAAAAATTAATGTTAGAAACATAAAAGATTCTCAAATTAACTCATCACTGGGATTCCAATAGGAGAACATAAGTGGAAAGTGAAAATAGGGATACAGAAGAAAAATATAACCATCAACTTCTGATGGATAGTGATAGAGATCATGTTTTAGAGAAAGTTAACAATCAGAAACCATAAATATATGTTGATTTAAGGGACTATATAATTCGTAGGATAACAAGGTACTAGGATAAATTTTTTGGCTTTCAATATTCTTTTTCTAAAGTTTCATAATGTGAGAATAAATACAAACTTTATTTTAGTACAATGTCATCGTTGGTCGTGCCTTGAACAATTTCCACTATATCTCTTATTAAAAGAAATGATGTTGAATTTTTAATTCTTGGAGTATTAGTAGATCATGCGATCCAAAAATATATTGATAAGTCATTCCATATGTCTTCATAACAAAAAAGGATTTCACAAGTTATCAAATATACATAAGTCTGTCTATAGTGAGATTAATCATATATAGTTCCAAAAATAGACATATAATTCATATAACAGACCATTAAAATAATATAAAAATTATTTATAGTAACCAAGGACTTCCTGTAGGCTAGTGTTAGGTGATAAAGGCCAGTCTCACATCAGTTGTTGGATCAATACACACATTCTTGTCCGACGTGACAGGTTGTCACCTGTCCTATGAGTTATCCTTTTTCTAAAACAATACGATTATAACATTCCAAAAATAATATTAAAAAACATGTTTTTTCCTTAAATAATACTATCTGATATACAACTTAATCCATTTAAACATTTAGGCTTATCCAAAATACTATTGTCCAAACTCACCGTACAAAAAGACAATTTCATGAAAGGTCATATTACAAGCATGTGAATACCATCCTTTATCCCCCATATATCATAAGATATATCTTGTTGGTCACATTTCAAACATTTTAATGACTTCATAATGCTTTATCTTGAGTCGTGGTAATAAACTATTTACCATATATCCTTATTCAAAACATGTATGTTTCCTTATTCCAAAATTTATTGGATATTTTCCTTAACTCTCAAAAAGTTGTATACTTCATCCATGATAGCACAACCCACTTGTAAATAACTCCATAATTAGATCCCAAAAACTAGAATCACCCAATTTTCTTATTAAAATCCAAAATAACTTTATCTAATCATCATTATCTAAACATATGGGGCATATTAAGGGTTATCTTCCCCTTGAACAAGTGTTCTCTAAATACATCACCTTACCCTTAAATCACTTTCAAGAATCCTTAGAACTATTGAATATATCCTTTCCAATCCTTAATTAAATAATTATACTAAAAAAATAATATATTTCATGATATTTATAAAATAATCTTTGAAATCTGAAACATATACACATCAATAATCCAACATTATTATTAAACCATTACATAGGATCCATCATCTTCATCTTTACTAAAATATGAATCATTTTATATGGTTTCTCAACCTCAAGATAATTAGTTTTAATGTAAAAAATACAGGAATAACATTATATACCATTCACATGTCATTTACAATATATTTATCATCTGTAGTATGACCCATACTCATACCATCATCACGGTTCTCTTACTGATATTCACTTATGAATTTGATCATCATTATTCCCATAATTTCCACATCTAAAACATTCAACGATTAACCATGTTCTATGTAGTTATAGTAATTAACTAAGACCAAAAAGAAAAGTGTGATAAACACATACCAGAGATTAAAAAAACATAAGTAAGGTATATTACTTATATTATTTCCATCTATGATATCTTAGGTTTAATCCTAGGTTATTCATTATTATCCCAAAAACTATAGGATTTTAACATATAATTTACTTATCCTTAGGAAATCCCTAGTCATACTATATAAATATCTCTAGGGATCTCACAAAAGTTTTTAAATCCAAATTTCCAAAGGTTAACTAAACCTTTTCTATGATACCAACTGTAAAGACCCAAGCTTGACGTATATGGATTTTACATTACTTTTTTATAATACTTAATACATGACACAAAAATATACCCAAATACTATATTTGTTTAGTTCCTTTGGATACTGGAAAACATAAACAACTGATTCATAAAACATTTACATCATCTTTGGCTTTATCCTTCACAACTAGAACCCATTTTTGACACATATTACTTAATACCCATTCGTCGAATCCCGGGGGAAAAGAAACATGAAATGGGGTGATCTCAAATTCTCAGTAAGGGTAAGCATGGAAAATATATCACAATACATAAACATAATAATTTAAAAACATGAACATAAATTTTGAAAAAAAACATTCCACATTTAACATATACCAATATCATGAGTCATGAAATAAATCTTGGTAGTTTGAAAGGAATATATCAAAATGGAATAATTAACCATGGGAAAATTGAATTGGTATAAATCATGGAATTGTGGAAAACAAATAATAACAAAATCTTATTTTTATAATAGACAAAGAATTTCTTCCAAGACCAACATAATGGACACTCTATTACTAAACTAGATTTCTTTTATCATTCCAGCCCTGTCTATCTCATGAGATATAAATCTTTACCCAATTAATTGGAGAGAGATATATGTCTCACCCATATCATAATTAAATCATTATTACATGTTCCAAAAAATCATAAATCATTCATCGTATCATAACCTAAGAAAATAAAATAGGTTTCTTAAACATCATTACATCATAATCCATATAAAATAAATGAATTTTATAAAAATAATTCCATCATAAACATAATCAAATAAAATTAATAATATTTATAGAAACATATACTTGTGATATCTTAGATGGAATATAGTTTTGATAAATCACTTGAGCATAAATATTGAGGAAAATATACTTTAGTTTTCAAAAATGTTTTCTTTTCACATAATGTTGTGAAATTTTAAAAGAAAAGTATTTCGTGGAAAACAAATAGGAAATAATGTAGAGAAATATTCATATAAAAAATGAATTGTGAATATTTAAAAACCCATTCATGTCGTATTAGTTAAAAAAACATTATTCTCATAAACTTTCCAAAAAAGTCAAAAAAAAAATACCTTGTATGGAAAATTAACAAATGATTCATTCAATAACATTTAATAAAAATTCACCAATGGGTAAAATTGACTTAAATAGTAGAATAATCGAAATAATATTATAAATTTAGGAAACATGGACATGGATGATAAATATACACCAGTAAATACTTATGAATAAATAATCTTAGATATTAATGAGATTGCAAAATTATCCATAACCTTCGGTCTGATTTATTATATATGTGTTTGAAACACTTTTATAGTGGTTTTAAACATATTAATAACTGGTAACAGAACGATTATAATATCTATTATATCATATATGATTCACTTATGGCTTTATATTACCTATTTATTTATCAATTCCATGTTAAAGCAACAGTTTGGATAATAATCGTTTTATTTATCAAAGGTTTTTTGACTTTTTATTCTTGATCTTATTACATAGATCATGATTTAATTACTTAATGAATGTAAAACATTATTTATATATCATAAATATTTAGTATATAAATATATATAATAGATAGATGAATGAAATGTAATACACAATTCATGGAGACGGAAGGTCGTACGTATGAATGAATGTTGTTTCAATTTCCTTATTGAATTAAATGGAATCAAGTAGATGTAATATATATATATACACATAAATAATGTAGAATTTTTATTCCATATATTTCATGATTATTTATTATATATAGTTTATAATCATTCTTGAATTTTTAACGTGGAGAATGAATCTCATCGTATCGTGGAGACGGTAGGTCATACGTACGCACGAGCAACGATATCATTCACTTAATAGTTAAATGGTATGAGATTTTTGGTATATTAAATATAAGGAATAATTATCATGTTATATTAAATATTTAAATCTATTATAGTTATCATTATACCAATCCAAATTAAGTATTGCTGAGTAAAAAAATTACCCCCTGACATTTAGACGGTAAGCCGTACGTACGCAATCATGGTGATATTGTTATTCATAGGACGGATAAAATGAGGTATAAGGTTTAACCATTATTATAATAACATATATTAATGTATACGATAATATATTTATTACTTTATTATGGAACAATAGAATAATAGGTAGTCGAATCAGTAATGAATTTTGAAAGAGGTGATAAATCAATTACATATTTTTCGAGTACCTCTTTTTTTTTGCACAATAGGTATCCCAAGGATGGATTTATTCCCAAAGTGTGGACTCTAGGATGAAGATAGGGAACTTCGAAGGATATTTTGGAAGGGATTTTTTGAGCCAAAGGTATATGGATTTTTGAATAAAAGAGAAGGATAAGTTCCCTTTTATAGGAGAGGTGAGGGGAACTTTATGAAAGTCATTAAATATTAATTTATTATAAATTGATTTTCGGTTTATAATGGTCCCAAACTAATTTATTAAGAATATAAAATAAGGATGTGTCATAATTCTCTCAAAATAATAGGTTTTACACAATTTTAGTTCATAAATTTAGCCTTATCTTTTAGCTTTAATCCTTCATTAAAAACATTAACTATTACCATGTCTTCTTATATTTTCATGATATATGGTTTCTATAGTTACTATAAAATTGCAATATAACAAAAAGTCGATCATTAATGATATTTTTAACATTATATAATTTAGTTATATGAATATTAGTTTTTCAGGAATATTATATCATTTAATAAAATAGTTTTTTTTAAACTCATTTTTTTCAATTTTGACACTATTTAGTAATTGATTTTTGTTAAAGTCATAAAAACTTGATTTCTTCAAAAAAAATTATATCATACCTGACATTTAAATTTCGTCCTGAAATTTTTTTTATGGAATTAAAATATTAACATAATATTTATTTTAATATTTATAATATAATTTATTTTTATATTTCAGTAATAAGGTAATCACTTCATCATCATTATGTCAGAAATAAATTTATTTATTTAATGTCTAAAATTTATAAATAAAATACCATGATGAAGTATTTTTTTTCTAATTACTATTTATAGTCAATGATATAATTTATATAAAACAATGTAAAATTATTTTATTAAAAAGATACATTTTTTTGTTATATATTCCTGCACTTTAAATTAATTATTATAAAAGGTCATTATGACACACAAGTGGCTCCATGGGGTCATAAAAATTGACCTAAGGATAATAATGGTCATCCATAACTCATAAAATAGGATTATAACATGTTTTAGGATATTTTTATATTAATATAATATTATTTTTCAACCTTATTTACATGATTTACACTTTAACCCTAGTAAAAAATAATAATTATCCAAGTTAGTATTCATAATGTCAAAAAAAATAAAAGATAATTATTTACACAATTTTCACCTTCTAATTCCAAATATGAAATCCATTTTTCCAAATTCAAAACACATAACCATCATAAATTAATTTAAAATTATGTCCCATTGTAGAAACCATAAATCATATTTGTAAGAAATAAAAACTATCAAAAGATTGACATGTGTTTATATCCAATTTAAATGTGAAATTACATACAATGACCAAAAGTAAATTTAAATATAATAAATTAATCTAATTACACTTTAAAACTATTTCAAAATATAATATAACTATTTAAATAAATTAGACAGAAAAAATTGTTTTGAATTAAAATGAACTATTTTTCACTATGTATGAAAATTTAAATTTTATCAAAAAATTACCAATAATTAATAATAAGTAAATTATGATGTAATGATTCTAAATAAGAAGTTTATTTTTCAAATTAAAATATATAAAACTGTTAAAAATTAGATTTATAATGGATTCCCCGCATAAAGGCAGCAAAACTACATTTTTTTAAAATACTTATTTTTCCTGAAAAATTGAATTTTTTTAATATCATGTCTATAATATACATAAGATGGATATTAATGTCATATAAAATTAAAAATTTGTCTAATAATATTCATAATGTTTAGTTTATATCCTACTAAATAATAATATATTAATAATATATTCTTTTTTTGTGAAACTCAGTATTGCGTACAATGCAAGCTATCAAGGAAGGTCGCTCTTGTGTGTAACACAGTCCAAGTTAGTGTTGAATATAGTGAAAGATTCCATTGTTGTTATATATAACATAATACAAACATATTTCTTTTATAAATTGATCAAAATATATACTTAGTTATGTGTGTATCTTACGCCAACTTGGTGTTGCGTGTGACATACGGTAAGGTAGTTTAGTGTGAAAGATGGTTTGAATTAGTGCATTACATGATATAAATGAAATTTTTAATTTATTCGAAAAAAATTTCCAATAAAAATCATAGTTTTGAAATTTAATTTTAATAGAAAGAATTAAAACGTTTCTAATATGTTCTATGTATATAAAATAATCACATAACATCATATATCACAAAAAAATTATTAATTTAGTGTTTTTTAAAAAAATTAATTTATTTTTGATATTGATTGGAAAAGCACTGTGTTGGCCTTTAGTAAGAATTTAAGGTAATTATTTCATCACTAAAATTAATAATAAATTAACATGAAACAAAAATTAATCATTTTTTAAATAAAAAATTAATTGAACAAGACGTTTTTTATCCAAATGAAAAAATATTAGAGATATTAAAATAAGAGTGACATATTCTATTTATTATATTCTTAAAATAATATTAAAGAAATTATCAAAAATAATAGAACCGAATTTTTAAAAAACATGAAATATAAATAATGTTTGTATTAAAAATATTTTTAAATACTTATCACATTATTTTTCACCGTAATTACTGGATTTACCCTTACTGAGGTCAAAAATATTTTACCTCGATTATTATTAATAATTAAAAATGAATATGAACTATTAAAAATATTTTAAAACTCTGATTAGAAATATGTAATTAATTTTATAAAATTAAATCCCTATAAGTTGAAAAAAAATCCTTCAAAATAAATCCACAAATTTTGATTAAAAATGGTTTCCAATAAAAATATATTTTTAAGTAGAAAAATATTTTTATATAAAAAGTAAGAATAATGTCGATTATAATTAAATTAATAACATTATGTTCAACAAAATTAAAATAACTAAAATTTAAAATCATTTTAAAACAAAATCGGACATTTTATGTACTTTAACGGAAAATACATTTTTCCATAAAATTGGAATTTTTCAGTATACATAAAAATTAATGTTTTTGAGAAAAATACCAAAATTTCACCTTAGGATAATTTAGGAACTTTGATTTTAAAAATGTTACCCTTTTATCAAATAGACTTTATAAAATTGGAAAAATTAATTATAATATTATTTTATAAAAATAAACCAAAACAATTTATGAAAAAGGATATTTTTGAAGCATAAGATGACTTTACTAAAAATTGAGTGGCTATTTACATTAAATTTATCTATAAATTCTTATTGAGTTGGAATATTATATATAAATTTTTAAATTCAATTAATTTTATTCACACCCTCTGATTAAATGTCTATGTTATAACGATCATATTTAAATAATAGTATTTCACAATCATTAAATATCTATGTTGTGTGTCCTATACAATGACGAACATAGTATTCATTTAAAGTGTTGGGGTATTAAATTATAACTCACTTAAATAAATTTATTCTTCTTAATTTATCCTGTTATTATCAATTTATGTGATTAATATTTTAATCCCACTTTGTTTTAAAACCCGTATCATAAATTGGTAAATGATACACTCTTTTGAAAAGTGGTGAAGTGAAATATGACGGTTAAGTGAATTAACACACAAGTTGGTTACAAAATAGGTGAAAATTAGTGGGAAGTGAAAATATAGACAATGAGGATATGATAAAAGTCTTAATAATGATGTAGAGTGACATAAAACATTTATCATGAGAAATTTAATAATGATAAGAAATTCAATGACCACAAAACCATAAATAAATGATATGTGAAAAAGACCATCGATTTATCATAAATGATTGTATGAGAAGGAAATTAATAATTTTCATGATTTTTTATGAAAAGGTTAGGAATATTTTTACATCTAAGATATAGAAAATGTGAAAATACACATACTTTATTTCTTTAAATCCATAAATGAAATTTCAACATTTGGTTTAATACTTAATTTAGTTTGCACTTCTTCTCATATTTTTCTCCAAATCATTAGTATCTATGAAGAATATTTCTTATATATACAATGTTAAATTTTAGCTTTTAATAGAATATAGAGTAGGATAAAAAAATAAATCATCTATATTTACTAATCTAAAATAGATTCCTCATGGTAATCGATAACCAAATATATGAATAAAATATATATTTAACTCAAGAATTTTGATAATAAAATCAATGTTTGAAAATAGATTATTTGATATATAATTAACCTAATATCTAAATTAACCTTATTAACCACAAAATTAAAAATTATGAAAGATCATATCATTATTTTTAGCTTACATCACCAAAAAATTAACAGTATTCTTCCCTAGTAATCATTCACATTAAATCTAAGGTCTATATATACTTCAACCCAAAAACATCTCACCAAATATCATCAATCACCTAAATATCATGTCACATAAAACCTAAAAAAATAGTATATATTCTTTTAAACATATGATTAACTTTAAAAGTATAAAACCCTGATGGTATACATAACCCTTAATTCAACCACACAAGAAAACTTTCTAATCACAAAGGTCATATTAACCCTACTTTGAGACCAACTATAAAAACCCTGAACTCACATACTTAGATCTTGTGCTAAAAAAATTATATTTACATTTTTGTATTTGATACCAATATATGTGTCCAATTTTATCCAACCATAACTTACAATGTAAAAAGTAAATATTCATTAAATTAGTTACTAAATGGCCATTTTTATTTTTAGATTTATAAAATTAGTATAAACTCTTATATAACAGTATTAATATATTTAAGTTATATTTTTTTCCATTGTACCTATCTTTTATTGTTTCAAATTAAATATTCAATATCACCCACATGAAACCCTTCTACACATATCATACATAACATCACTAGTTATAATATGGAGAAAAGAATCATAGGAAGTGTGATATCAAATTCTTGGTAAAGGTATACAAAAGCATTAGCAATTTAATGTCATCCGTGATCATAATATGATAATAAGTGTATAATGACATAATAAAAGTGTATAATCATAACATACGATAATTATTACCCATAAAAACGTGGATCATAAATAATTAGAAAATTAGTAAATTTTTAACATAATATTAGAGTCATATAAGTCAATAATTTTGATCCTGGTCAAAATAACCCTCAAGAAAAGGATCTATTATATCTCATAAAAAAGAATTGTAAAATTGTGTAGTTAACATAAAAAAATAAAATATTCTCATGGGTTCACCTATCCATATATTTACAATATCTATTAGAAGTAACCTATAACTCATAAACTCCATCGTTTCTGAGGAATAACATAAAATCAGGTAACATCGTCATCTATTAGAAATAACATAAAATTATTTAACTCTGACTCCTTAACCAATAAACAAAAGGGATATAACAGACCCACCTATAATATATCCAAACCACCCTTATAGATTTGGGTTCACTCCCCAATCATTATTTCCTTGATAATTACTATGTACTATATCATGAAACTAAACACATGGATTTTTTCAGTTTATTATACGCTGTGATAACATGATTTACCAGAGAAAAAATAAATGGGTTTCTAAATAATATCATAATAAAATAATCAAAAAAAATTATAGAAAATAATTGACTGGTATAATAATATCAAATACCTATTGAATCATTAGAATCATTTAAGTATTTTGACAGAGATGATGAATACCTTAAAAATATCCTTCAAATATTTCTTTGAAAACATTAGAAAATGTCATTTCCTTTAATAAAATTTTAACTAAAAATTACTAGAATATTGAGAAAATCATTTTCAATGAAAATAACCTTATTAAATTATAAAGTAATCTTCAAATAAAATTACAATGATGATAGTCATAAAATCCATTCATTTTTATTTGTTAAAAGAAAACATTATTTTCAAACTTTTGTAAAAAGTAAAAAAAATACATTTTTAGAAAAAAATTGAAAGATTCATATTTAATAATTTTTAAATAAAGTAAAAGGTAATGAAATTGATATTTTAAAAACACTTCATGTATTAGTAATAACATTCATAGAGAAATATTGATGTTTTTTGACATTGAAGAAAATGTTTATTCACCAAAGAAGAAATACATGGGACTTTTATATAAAATATTCTTCGTCATTTAAAGTACAAAAAAGATAAAATTGTAATAATAAAAAAATATTTTAATATTTATAGAAAAATAAAATATATAAATTTTAAATGATAATATACAAAAAATTATCTCAACCAAAATTCATCATATACAATCCTGAAAAGAAATTAAATTGAATCATAATTTTTTAATACTTTGGTAAATTTGGAATCATAACCTCTATGAAAGAAATAACATAAAATGAAAATTTTAATACCACAAACATAATGATATTAAAAATAAAATATATTTAAGGGTTCGTAAATACTCCTCTATAAATAATATAGATGTGTAACAAAACATATGTCCCAAATAAAAAATTTGAGATGATAAATCCTTACCCATGTTAATATTAAAGTGATATCTCCTTTGAGGAAATAATATGAATTTTTTAAAAAAAAATAAGATAAATGAATAATAATAATGATTTAACTTGTCAAATATAATTTATATAAACAACATAAACATATATAGGTGCATAACATCAAATATTTTTCAATGAAACAATATTGAGATAAAGACTCCTATATATGATCATATCATTGAAGTGATAATTAATCACTGAGGTGATGTTGTATAAAAATTGTAAAAACACATAAAAATTGTTGAAATAAAACATAATATATCATATATTATTTTAAAAATAATCTTTTCATAATATAGTCAATTAAAGAGAAGTATAAACAAATGAATGGAAATTGATTTAAGAAACCCCTTCCCCTAAGACTGGACTTGTTTGGATGTACTTTAACACATTTAAAAAATATCATATTAATTATTTGCCTTTTTTGAGAATGGTGATGCCTTGGCCTAGAAATACCAAACTATAATTATTATTAAAAGAAAATTACAAGGTTCAAAAATACAGGATCATTTTACAATCTGTTTCATGAAAAGAAATAAGATCAGCGGGGAGGTCTGTAAACCAGGAAAAGTCTTGATCAATTACCATGTTGGCCAATCCATCTGCAACTGTGTTTTCTTCTCAATAAACATGTGTTATGATATAGTAAATATTGATGAGTGAATGATTTAATTCTATCCAACGTGTAATAATCATCCAATCAAGATGAATTACTCTATTCCAGATCGCTTGAACAATGGTAGTCGAGTCACTTTCAATCCAAAGGTTGTTCCGTCCAAAGAGCTTGGAAAAAGAAATGGAATGTATCAAACTTAACATATCAACTTTAAGGGTAGTGGTGATTCCACAACTACCCATGAAACAACCAAGAATCTGACTGAAGTGATTCCTGAATAGAACACCACACCGTATAGGGCGCGGGTTTCCCTTGGAGGCGCCGAAAATATTGATTGAGATCCATCCAGGGAGAGGGGTTCTCTATAACACCTCTAGAGTGAAATGCAGTGGACAGAAATTGTCTTTAATCCATAGCTACTTCAGGATTCCAAAGTTGTGCACGGTGTTATGGAAATGTCCCTTTTTCAATAAAGCACCATCCTGTACGGCAATAAGAATCTGCAACCACCCTGCATTTTGATTTAGTGGGTACATGTAATGAATAATAGCATTCTGGTCATACCAGATGAAATGGTGGGGTTCAGCAACTACAGCTAGGAAAAGGTTCTTGATTTGTTGTGATCCTTCCATATATGCACAATTCTTTAGTTGAGTTTTTACATCGTCAAAAAACAACCATTTGCAATTAAAAATGTCAAGAATATAGTTCTATAGAGCAGAAGCAGTATCATAATAAAGGAATATGTGGTTAGAATTTTCTTTGTCTTGGTTATAGATTTTACAATTAGAGAAAAGCTGGATTCCAAAATATTGTAAGCAAATATCGGTGGGAACTCTTTTGTGAGAGAGATGCCAGATGAGAGTGAATCTAGAAGGTTTTATCCAAGGTTTGTTAAAAAAATTTAGCCAGCTGTATTCATTATCAGGGTTATAGAAAAAATGATTATAGAAATTTTTAGAGTTAATCATACCATTATGAGATGGATCTATAATTTGGACATCATTAGTGTTAGTGAAAGAGTAGTTTTCAATGACATTTTGAAGAGTATCATGTAGATATTCATGATAAGAGTTTAAGATGTATCTAATGGTGTTGTGGATATTTTCTGGAGTTTCATAAAAAGATTCCATAGAAATTAAAGGTCTTCCCATCTAGTTAATGAACCTAAATTTCATGGAAATTTTTTTGGAGACCATCCATCTAGAATTATTCATAATATTGTCAGAGGATTGTTTGATGGTAGTCCAAATGGAAGAAATAAGGTAGTTATAGTTTCCATTTTTATGTTTTTTAAGGAATCTATTTTAATGAAAAGTTATACCATCTGAGGTGTTATAAAGAAGGTTACAAGGGAGTTTATACTGAAGTGACTCATTAAATAATTATAAAATTTTTATACCAATACCACCATTATCAATGGGTTTTCAATAAGTTTACTAGGGAATAATCACAAGTTTTCTTTCCAAAGTATTACCCATCTAGATGAAATTATTATTCACAATGTTCGTCATTTTAATAAGACAATCATGCCATTTGTATACCATCATGGATTAAACCATCTTGGAGACAATAGTAGGTTTAACAAGGCAAGTCCTACCTTCCATAGAGAGATTTTTTCCCTTCCAAGAGGAAAGATAATTTAAACCTTTATCAATAATAAGAGAAAAGTGACAGGACATAGGCATGCCCCAAAATATAGGAACACCAAGATATATGAAAGGGAGCGTTATTTATTTCAGACTGAGGGAATTTATTATGTTACATTTTATATTGGGGGGAAAGTTCTTCCCAAATAAAATGCAATATTTATTCCAACTAATGGATTGGCCAGAAACCACTACATAATGTGTGAGTTCAGTTTTGAGGTTAAGGATGTTTCTTTTATCATTATGAAGGAAAATAATTATGTCATATCCATAAAAAAAGGTGAGTAATAGCATTCACATTCCTAGAGACCTGTATGGGTTTCGGCTTATTCTTGACCACCAAACTATTGATCTGACGACTAAGTTAGTCCTCCGTTATTGAGAATATGATGACTGAAGGGGGTCACCTTATATGACACCTCTACTGCAATTGAAGTAACCCCTAGGAGATCCATTGATCAAAATGGATATTGACGCCAACTTAAAAAGAGTTCTGACTGCTTTGATGAAATAATCATTGAAATCAAAACCTTAAAGGACTTTGAAGATAAACCACCAGTCCATAGTGTTGAAGGATTTTTCGATATCATGTTTATTAGCTATGTTTCCTCCTCTGTTTTCTTATTCAAGTTGTTGACACATTTAGAGGCAAGGAAGATACAATATTAAATGGAATGACCCTTTATAAAACCAAATTTATTCCAAGAGACAATTTTGTCGGTGATAGTTTAATGTCTGTTAGAAATGATTTTTGTGATGATTTATAAGTTGTATTGATAAGAGCAATAAGTCTAAATAGATGAATCTCAGAAGCAGTATCCACTTTGGGGATTAAGGTAAAACAATTCATTGAGAGCATGAGGGATAACCCCACTAGAAAAGAAATATCTAACTAGATTACAAACATTAATTTGAATCGCATCCCAATAATGTTGAAAGAAACCATTTCTGAAGCCATCCGGACCTAGAGCACTATCAGGATTCAAACTAAAGATAGTGTCTTTTATTTCATGCTCCATCAGAGTGCTGAGGAGGAATATTTTGTCCTCATTAGTGACTAGTAATGTAATTACCTCAGGAAGGATGTCTTTGTTTATATCAGGACCATTGAAGATGGATTAATAGTAGGATACAATATGATGAGTTATATCTTCTTCATTGTTATGCAGGTTTGCCCCATTCTTTAGAAATTTTAATGGTCTACAAGCTCTTTTGATTAATTGAATAGGGTTATAGAATTTGGTATTTCTCTCACTGTCAGCTAACCATTTAACATTAAATTCTTGTTTTATTATAATATATTTTAATGTGAGTAATGAGTTTAGTTTGACCACTATGTTTGGCCCTTGAGTAGGATCATTGTTGAGTTCATAGGTGGTGTTATTGTTTTGAATATCATTGAGATATTTTTCAAGGATCATGATTTTGTTGTTTACTTGTTTTTATTTTTATCTACACCAAGTTTTTAGAGTCTTTATAAGATGTTTTAATTTAAGGTTACACATAAAGGCATCATTGCAGTGATACATTGAGGACATAATGTTTTGGATGATATGGGTGAACTCTTCATCAGAGAACCACATGTTGTTAAATCTGAAAGGCAGCCTAGGTTTCATGTCTTTGGTGGAGACATTAACCAAGATGGGGTGATGGTCAGAGTTAATCCTGTAATGACTGGTGTTGGAAATAATGTCCCAGTTATCTAAATAAGGGATATTTGTGATGGATCTATCCAGTTTGGTAGCCACCACTTTGTTATAATGTTTCCTATACCAAGTGTATTTCACACCGGTGAGGTTAATTTCAATGATATTATTGTCTTCAAATGAGGTTTTAAATTCTCTCACTGAAATAGAATCATGATCTGGTCTAATTTTCTAACTTGGGTTAAGAATGGCATTAATGTCACCAATAATGAACCATGGGAATTTATGGTAGGGCCGAGAAATGAGAGATCATTCCAAAGAGTTCTTATTTCTTGATATATATCTTTTTTTAGAATAAACAAAGGATCAAAAAGAGTGTTTTCCTTCAACGGTAAAACTACATGTAAGAATTTGGTTAGAGATATTAAAAACTCTAGTGTTCTGCAAATAAGAGTGCGAAAAAATCCATAATGAATCTGCATTGGGAGAATTATTGATACTACCAGTAAACAGATAATTCTTTTGACATAAGTATAAGAATTTGGAGGAAAAGATTATTTTAGGTTTATTAATAGCAAAAAGCATTGGATGATGGGTATTAACCATTCTTTTTAGAAAAATGAAACTGTCAGAGTTAGTGATGCCCTGACAATTCCAATATAATATATTCATTTAGACATGAATTTGGAGTAGAAATACCCTTTTTAATTTTTCTGGAACCTTTGTTTCTAGTAAACCTTCGAACTTCTTGTGTGTTAGTGGCCTCTTCTTAGTCGTCTTTACTTGTGTTAGGATTATTCATTGTAGGTTCCTTTATTGGGTTATCCATAGTTGAGTCTATAGAAATTTTAAAGCATAGAAAAAAATTATTGGTGATTTGATTCGAATCAGACTTCATAGAAGAATCATCACCAACTAGAGGCAGGGGATAGGAGTAACAGAAGACTTTGAAGGAGATTTGGCCTGTTGTTGGATAGTGTCTAGTTTTGGGAGCTGGAATTGCATTTGGGATAAGGTGTCATGGCTTTCCTATAAAGTAGTAGATTCCAAAACCGAGGGTGCAATAACAGATATTTTTTCCTTTTTCATGGATTGAAAATAATTAGGACTGGATCTGCCAATATTTTTAATAGGTTTTATGAGAGTAGTGGGAATAGAAACTAGTTTATTATATAATGTTTTGGTTTCATTGTTCCATTCTAAAATAGAATCAATGTTGATAATGTTAGTTTAACTTTTATTATCAAAATAAGAGTTCATAGAAGGTTTAGTTAAAGAAACAGAGATGTTTGGGTTGGGTTTATCCACGCCAGAGTTCTCAATTAGTTGAGGTTGTTTTGTGGAGCCTTTTAGGTCTTGCATTTTATGATTCTGCTCCATGTGTTTATTCAATGGATTGATAGTTTCCAATTCCTTGGAAACAGTTTCAGTAACCTTAGTAACAACAGTTTTTGTGGTGTATTGCACAGTTTTTAGTTTGGAGAGTGTATTCTCAGATTTTATGCCCTGGCTAGTAGAATTCAGTGTTTTGGAACCATTAACCAAAATTTTGTTAACATGGAAAAGTGGGTTTATGTCATCTGATCTGCTATTGAAATGATACATAGCTTCTATAGAATCATTTCCGACTAAAATGGAGGTGTCTTAGGGTTGTCTAGTACCCCAAGTTGGGGTGCGCACATCCATGAATTCAGCATAGCTGGCCCCAGGATAGTGAGGGGGAGAAGTGTAGATTTTGCAAGCAATGTGTTTCGAAATTTTGTCCCTCTTATCCAGGGTATGTTCATCATTTTTTAAGAAACTTGAGTTCTTATTTGCTGGATATGTAATGGTTTCTTCCTTCCGGAATAAACGAATTGTTTCTAAAACCATCATTTCAATTTCTTCTAAAAGTTATTCATCATTAATGGTATTGTCATCATCTTCAGCAATATCCTCTAGTTATAACCTTAAGGCTCTCCTATGTGTACCCAACTATTTGATTTCTTCACCGATGTTTCTATTTTCTTTTTGGGGGGTTCAGGTATTTCCATTAAGGGGGATTTTCACTCCTATTTTTCATTATTTCCATCCTATCATTTTTAGGTTGTTGAATTACTTGTTTTTTAATCACCCTATAGTTGTATATTGTAAGACCAATGATCTGGAAATGGTCGCAAAAGGGGGGTTTCTGATCATATTCAATTCTGATTTCAGTTTTGTAGTCATTATCATTGAAATGAATAGTGTTGGGTAGCTTTGAGTCAAGGTTGATTTCCATCATACCTTTAGAAAAGAGTCCTAATTCAGCATTTATGTTTTGGTGATCAATTTTGAGGGGAGAACCTATGCAGGAAGCAATATCATTTAGAATTTTTAGGCGCCAAAAGAACCAGTTACGTTGATAAAATTTGATCCAGACCTGTGCCATTTTGTTTATATAATTATGCGGATTAAAAGTAGAATCCCATTTAAAATGTATAAGAAAACCTGGGTTTTATTTAATTTTTCCTATCTTCCAAATTCATCTTGATCTTCTTGCATTTCCAACAGAATATGAAAATATACATTGCCTAATATGGTTAATTTCTAATTTGATGCATGCCAGCAGTGTGAAATACAGGTATGTAATTAAAATAAGGACTATGGGAAATTACCATTGAGATAGGAGATGCGGCCCAAGATAAAAGATTTCCCCAAGAGAGTGCGTTGTTTAATAGCATCTGGGTCCGCTTCCACTAAGAACCCACCATTATCAAGTCTTTTTACAAGGGGAGGCTTCGTCAAGGTTTTTTTACTTAGCATTGTTCTTTTCAAGGAATCTAGGAATGAGATCCCTCGGGATCTACCAGGGAAAGTGTGGAGGCAAGAGATGTCTACAGGGGGACTTCATTGTGTTTTCCATGACATGGGCAGGAACACGAGGAACCTTCTTCGTTCGGGGAGTCAGGAAGTGGTGTGAAATAAATCTTTTATGTGTAAGGAAATCTTCCTTACTCGAGACGTAGACACAGAAACCCTAATTGCTCTATGATTTTTGAGATCCCGAGATCCCTTTCATCATTCGGAGTTCCAGGGATAATTAAATTATTGAATCAGTGATCCTTGTTTACCTATTTAATACCTTGTATAGATGTATTAATTTATACTTAAACCATTTATTTAATTTCTTTAAATCGCATATTTAATAAATTATTTATTTAAGTTGACGATAGTTGTTTTTAGGATGGTATTTTCATAATTGAAAAATAACATCAGTTTGTTGACAATAGTAAAAGATGCCATTGTTCCATAATATTTAGAATAATAATTGTATTTCGATTTTTATAATTTTTTAATATCAAATAAAATTTTTAGTTATCCCTGAAAACTTTTTAAAAAATAGAATATATCAAGTCATTTGGTGGTCATCCTCACGTACACACGAGCGATGTTTTTACTTTTAATTTGATGGAAAATTTAGGAAAAAAATTAATTATTATATTTATAGAATAATTATGATGTTATAAAAATAAAATAAATTAATTAAATCAATCCTCATGGAATTTCATGAGAGTCAATTTTTGAAAAACAATGTACATCGTTACATGGAGACATAGGTTTGGATGCACTCACATGTAAAGGTTCTGTTTTTAATGATTTGGATGGTATGAAGAGATATCATATGTTATCTTCTAAACTGAAAATTAGTTCATGAATATCATATATATATATATATATATAGTAAATACATAAATATAAATATCCATTATAGGTGGTGATGAAAATAGAAACACCTCACATCATAAATTTGGTATTCTTGATTTATACACGAACAATGTATTCATTCTCTATTTGATAGAAAAGAGACGAATGTGGGTTGCACAATAGTCATAGTAACAATTAAATATAGTAGAGGTTTTAATTTTATTATATAGTCATGTTTTAAGACAATTTTAAGGAGTTATAGGAAGTATTTAAATGAAAATGATCAATTAAGAGAATATAATTTTCCCAGATTTGATATTTTTTCCTAAACCGTCAAGGTTGGTTCCCTGATAATAAAATATCCTCTTGATCATGGAGAGGAATGTTGGGAATGTTTTTTTGTAGTTCATAAATTCAATATAGTTCTCAAAACATTTTAGAATATATAGGATGAGGTTTCCTTCTAAAAATAATTCTAAATACCCCAATCAAGTAATATTTATACAGGTTTACATGATATTTTAACCCTAATCTCATAGTTTTAACCCCCCTGGATTAACCCTTTTGTTTATTACCATAAAATGAAATATTTTTACACTCTAGAGGTCACGAAATATACTATTAAAGTAAAAGAAACAAATATGTGGATAATTGATGATATATGTTATCATATCCCATTCCCATGGACAAATATAGTTTTTTTATTAATTTTAAATAATTTAATAAAATATTATATAACATAATATTCCATTAATGGGATTTTTAGGGAAATTCACCTAGATTGACATTAATAACATCCGGATAGTAACAGAATTCAAATATAAAATTTAAACACATAAATAATGTCTTATATTTATTTGGAAATAATACGTAACACCATAAATCATAAAAATAATACTACCCTTGGAGTTTTCAAAATAATTTACTTGATTGTTATACTGAATGAAATGGAATTATGTCAGTATTGTATAGTCATTTAAGGTAATTATTTTATAACTAAAAACTAAAAATAAGTTACGATGATAATGTAAATTCCTTCATGTTTAAAATAATCATTTATAACTAAACACATCCTCTTTTATCCATATAAAAAGATATTATATTTATTAAAATAAAGAGAATAACATTTTATTTTTTTATTTTTTTTAAAATAATATTAAATACATTATCGAAGATAAATGGAACAATGTTTCCATATCTTATAATACTGGATGAGTATGGTTGAAATAAAATCAGCAAATATAAATAATTTAGTGGTTTAACATATTATTAAAGCCTTATCACAATATTTTTAAACATAATTATTCGATTTACCCTTATTGGCGTGACAAATGATTACAATATTTACTATTAATAATGACAAAAAAATTAAACTATTTAAAATTTTTAAAAATTTTGATTATATATATGAATCATATTTTACCAAACTGTTTCCCAATAAGTGTAGTAATTTACTTTTAAAATAAACCATTAAAACGAGATGAAAAACGATTTCAAGAAAAATGTATTTGTAATTAGAAAAAATATTTTATATAAAAATTAAGTATAATTTTAATTATTTTGAAAACCATTAAATTTTTTTAAATTAAGGATCTAATGAAATTTAAAAATCAATTTAAAATAAAATGGTTCTTTTTAAATACTTTAATTGATAATATAGTTTTCCATTCAAGAAATATTTTTTAATTATCCACTAAAAATTTGATCTTTTCTATAAAATAAAAAAATTACAACTTAAGCTGATTTTTTAATGATGATTCAAAAAATTATATACTTTTTATAAAAAAAATATTTCTAAATGATTTATAAATTATTTATAATATTTACTAATAAAAATAAATAACGGTTTTTTAGAATACTTTTGTTGGAAGTATAAAAGGAAATTACAAAAAATCAAGTTATTATTTTAATAGAATTTATCATTATATAATTATTGAATATAAGAAATATAAATATATTTCATAATTTGACTAATCCAGTTAATATTATCGAATTCAACAGCTTTTTTATAAGGGTAATATTTAAATAATAATATTTTAAAGTCATTAAAGATTGATGTTTTCTATCTTGTACATCAAATATAGTCCCCAGTTAAAAATTTAGGGTATTAAATTCTCCCCCTACACCCTTAAATTAATCCAGTCATCATAATTTGATCTCAAACATTGTAATTCAATTATTTGATATATGAAAATAATATTTTGAATAAACCACATCATAAAAAGGATAATAAAACATCCCTTTGTAATGAGGGAAACAGAAATATTAAGGATATGTTGAATTACAACAAACTAGGTTCCCAAATAATATAACATTATTGGGATGTGAAAATATAAACATGGAATATATATTTAATATCCAAATAATGATATAGAGTGACAAAGAACATTGATCATAACAAATTTATTGATCATGATAAAGTCAATTACCAAAAAAACATACATCAATGCGGTTTTAAAAAAGACCATCTTTTCATTAAAAATGATTGTAAGAAAATAAAACATTTTCATTTTCCATATATTTTATCAAAATGTGATGGTTCATTTTTCCATTAAGATAGTGTGCATGAGAAAATACACTTAATTTAATTTATTCCAATACATAAACACAATTCTATCTTGTGGTTTCATGATTCAATTAGATTACAGATCTATCTCATCTTTTACTCAAAATTATGGGTGTCTACATTGAGTCTTTCCTATGTATAAAGCACAAAATTTTTATATATCATAAAATATAAGGAAATATAAAAATATAATACTATTGTATGTACTAAATAAAAAATTCTCAACCGAGTTTAATGAATAATCCTTCATATAAATAAAAAAACATTTTATTCTAAAAATTCCATTATAACACAATTTTTTAACATTGACTATTCCATAAATAATTAACATTATATATTAATTATCCACAATAACCTCCAAATTAAATAATACTCAAAGGGTATGTCATAACTTATATATTACATCCATAAAAATATAATAAAATTATTTCCAAAAAATGGATCATGTTTAACCATAGGGTTACATTTACCTTATCCCAAAAAATGTCTCCCAAAATATAATTAATCAACTAAAAATCACATCACTTAAAACCTCGAAAGGTGTTTTTATACCTTTGAAATTATGATTATTAAAAAACATATAAACACATGATAATAACTAAAAATATTATGTTAACGTCACATGAGAATATTATAATATTCAAATTTATCTAAAACATGCTCTGATACCAATTATAATTACACCAAACCCACACTCATGGATTCAGTGCTAAAAACTCATAAGGTTTCTAGCTTTGATGACAATAAACATGACATAATTTTTTCCATATGAAACCTGATTCTTAAAAGGGAAATATTGGATCACTTAAATACCCATGTACCTTTTAGGTTTATAGTTTTATGTAATTAGAAAAAACTCTTAAATAATAATACCCTTGAATTTATGAGAGAAATTTTCCAAATATACCTATGTTTTCTTATTTTATAATAAATACATAACATATTCCACATGAATCCCACATATACATATCTTTAAAAATGTAAATATTTATAAAATGGGGTAAGAAAAAAAATATGTGGTGTTACGACACTCAGTATGTGTATTTATAAGAATTTATAATTGAACATCATATGTGAGCATAAGATTAGTATAAGGGTATGGTGAGATAATCAACATTCATGATCATAACAAATGAGGATTCATACCCATAAATACAGGTATCATAAATCATGAAACCGGGAATAAATATCTACAATAAGACAAGAGTCATATATATCAATAATAGTGATCCGTTTAAAAACAATACTTTATAAAAGGATCCATTATAACTCATAGAGAGCATTGAAGACTATGTAATTATATTGGAACCTCAAACACACATCATGGAATAACCTAACTGCATGATTACAATATATATTAACAGTAACATATAATAATTAAAATAATTCATCTATAAGGATTAACTTATAATTTTTTATCTTCATAATATCTTATAAGTAACTTACAATCAATGAACATTGATGTATCTTAGGAGTAACATAACTCTATCATCTATAAAGTGTAACTTTCATCTAGTTATCTATATCTCATTACCCAATGCATTGGATTAGAATAACAGACCTAAACATTGAATATTGATTTATAACCATATGGATTTGGGTTCACTCCCCAATCCCTCTTTCATAAATAATTTCCATGTAAAGTATTATGTAACAAAACAAATCGATGTTGGTTTTATATAAAAAAAAGTCATATCTTGATTCAAATGTGAAAAAGAAATGGGTTTCCTACAAATATGTTTAAAAACTCATTAGTACCCATTCATAGAAAACAATTAAATGGTATCATCAGATGATAACCCCAATTAATCATAAGAATCATTAATGTAATTGTTATAGAGATGATGAATATCATTCACACATTTCATTGAAAATATGATAGAATATTATTTTCCATTAAGAAAATTTTAAATAAAAACTCCCATAATTCACATAAAAATATTTTATTTTAAATAACCATGGAACAATTTAATGTAATATTCAATGAAAATAATATATTCGATGACATGAAAATCCGTACATTCTATATACATTAAAAGTTATCGTTATTTTCACACTTTTGTAAAAAAAAGACTAAAACAAATTGTGTGGAAACATTTTAGAAAGATTTATTCTTAAATAATTTTATATAAACTCAAAGTTAGAAAAAATGTAAATTTTAAAACATTTCAAGTGTATGTAAACACTTTAGAATAATAACTTTGAATATTATAAAAATTGAATAAAAAGATCATTGACCTAAGATGAAATAAGCTTGATTTTTCCTTAAAAACAATTTCTCGATCATATTAAGTAAACAAATGAAACTAATACAAGAAAATTATAGTAATATAAAAATTAGAATAAAATAGGTGCAGTCTAAAGTATAATATCCTTTATATTTCCTTCAATATAAATTTAGCAAAGAAAATCATAAAAAAATTGGATTATAACATAAATCCTCATCGATTTGGTAACTTTTGATCCATAACCCCCATGAAAGAAATAAAATCACTTGAATCATTAAATAATTTATAAATACGGATATGAATTATTAAAAGTCTAAAATGGATAATAGAATCACCTCATAAATAATGACAGCTATGAAATATAATATATGTCCCAAATAAGACAGTTTGAGATGACATTACCTTACTACTTGGTAACATTAAATTGAAATCCCCTTGGATGAAATAATTTTAATTGAAACTTTAAATAACTTAAATTAAGAAGGATCCATGATATATCATGTCAAAGGGTCTATATATACACGTCTTAAATTTAAATAGGTGCCTAATTATCAATCATGTCTTCATGAAACAATATTGAGATAAAGAGTCTTTACAAAGATGATATCACTAATATGAGAATTAATCATTGATGAGATTAAATATAAAAATTTACAAAAAAAGTGTAAATAAAACATAATACAATCATAGGATATTTCATAGAAAACATTTCACTAAATAGTCAATGAATTATTATTTTAACTCAATGAATGGAAATTGAGTTAACCCCTTACCTCAAGCCCTAACATGATATGTATTCCCTTAAAACCTATATAATTAACAAATAATAATTATTTAGTTGTTAAATAAAATTTTATATATATATTATTTTATTATTAAAGCATTTATTTCAATGAAAAATTTAAATACTTATTCAGTTATGTCCTCATCGGGTGTTTGAGGATGTTTCGTTTATAATTGCAAAATGAAATCATTATACTAGATATGGTAAAAGGGTGAATTTTTAAATGATATCTATCATAATAACCATTAAATATTTATCACTTTTATACATCAAATACATTTTTATATTTATCAAACAAAATTTTTTATGAAACATAATATACATCATGTTGTGAGGTGGTAATCCGTACGTACACCAGAGTGATACTTACACTTTTTGTTATAAGTAAAACAAATAAATAAACAAAAATCTTATATGTATATATTAATTATAAAGTCATATAAATAAAATAATATCATTATATAAATCCCTATGGACTTATCTGATAGGAAATTTTTATAAAAATTAAATACATCCCTACATGGAAACAATAGTTCGTAGGTACTCACATTCGATGATTTTTTTTAACAATTGGGATGATATAAATATATATGATAAATTATATTATAGAATTATAATTATGTAAATAATATCATATATATACATTAAATCCATTATTATTACCAACCATGAGAGTTAGTGATGGAAAATGAAACACATCACACCGTGGTGGATATAGTCTATATGCACTCATGAATGATGTTTTGATTCCGCAGTAGATGGGAAAAAAGAATTGTACCATGGTAATAATGACATTTAATTATAATGTAGATAATGATGTTATTTTTTCATCATTGTTTAATAAAATTTTGAGGACGATGGAGAAAACGTAAAATAAAAAATTTTATTGAAACGTTATACCACTTATTGAGAAACCCATATTTGGATTACACATTAAGCCTTCTATGTTAGTATTTTTATCTAAAAAATCCTATAGGACATTTATAGGAATTTTTTAATGTATTTGGTTAGTTATTTTCTAATCTTTAGTACTCAAAAGGTGTTAGGACGAGAGGATATGATGTCCCCTTTTATAAGTGAGGTGAGTGGTACCTTTGGAATTACTTCAACTAATAATTTAATATAAATTAACTTTCATGGAAAAGTGAAAAAATGAAATATTTTTATTATAATATTTATATGATATTAAATACCCTCATATAATAAAATTTATACATGTTAGGTTATTTTTAAACCTTATCTTTTATTTTTTGTCCCTCAAGTAATTATTCTAAGTATTTCCGCAATATCAAAGGTTTTTACTCTTTAGGGGCCATGAAAGATAATATAGAAGTAAAAGTGAAAAATAATAGGAAAATGGTTGATATGATATTCCAAATAAAGTTTACTTGTCCAAATATATTATTTTTATGAATTGGTAACTAATAAGATATTATTTAACATAAGATACAAGTAAATTTATTTTTTGGACAATTCACAAAGCTTGACTTTTAAGACATTAATATAGTAATAGAGTTACCGTATAAACTTTTATGAATCACTAATATGTTATTTTTATCTAAATATATCATGAAAAACAATAAATAACCCATAAAATTATTAATTTTATTGTTTTTAAAATCATTTACCATATTTTTCTATTACTTGTAGAAGCACGGTGTTAGCGTTGAATAAGAATTTATGGAAACTAATTTACCACTAAAAAATAAAAATAAATTACCTTGATAAGAAATTAATTAAAATTAAAAATAAACATTTATTATATAACCAAATATCTTTTTATATCTCTAAAAAATATTACTTATATTAAAACAAATAGGGTGACATTCTGTATTTATTCTTTACTAAAAATAATATTATAGTCATTATCGAAGAAAAATGGCACCATGTTTTGATATATTCTTATATTGGACGACAATTTTTGAACTAAACTCATCCAATAAAATTAATTGAGGTTTGAAAAATAAATAAATAAATAAATGTGGGATGAGAACAAAAAATATATAAACTATTAGTCAAAGAATACTTATAAAAACTTGCCTTTTGAAAAGAAACATTGGGATAAAAATAAATTTTCATTCACTAAAAATAACATTATATTCAAAAAAATAATGAAATGTTTCATAAGAAATAATAAAGACCAAATAAAACTCATAATTATTCTTTGAAATCATGAAAAACTCCTAATAACTATTTTCATAATGTTATACTTTTTAGCCTTACAAAGTATCATATACTTTACATTTTTAAAATAAAATATTACCTTAACAACTCTTGGAAATCATAAATAAATTATATAAGTAACTTTTTGAATCATTTTAATATTATTCTTACTTATATATTAAGTAACCATTTTAGTTATATTGGTAGTAACCATCGCAGTTACACTAGATATAAACATCATTGTATATTCCCATAACCTCTTATAAGAAACCTTATAAGTTAACTATATCACTTAAACCAATGAATTGTATATCTATAAAGGTATCACCCATTATTTTTTTATAACATAACCACCCATCATTATAAAAAATTCCAAAGAACTATAAAAAATACATAAAATCTTGAGTAATAAAGACATTCTTTTCTCCCATAAGAAACCATTTCCAGAATTTTTTTATCCCTTTTATTTTTTTAAAATATCCATAACATAAGGTAAGATATTTTATATATGAATAATACATAATATAATTTAAAGAAATCTAAATATCAAATAACAATTATTGTGGTGGGATAATTCATTATCGTTGTATATGTTAAAATAGAATAGTACTTTTTTCTTTATATAAATAATGACAAAACATTTCATAAATAGATTCTTTTTAAATGAAATAGAATTAAAGTAAATGATATATAAATTTTCCATTATGATTCACCTATATCCATATATATACATCTATAAAATAATTTATATATATATATATATGGATGAAAACTGGAGTTGTTTAGGGAAACATTTAAAGATGATTTTTAAAATAAATTCTCTAACCTTGAGTCTGACTCATCACTTACATTCTTTATATTCGTGAATAATAAACTTAGTATAATTATTTCATTTATTAATAACCCTTTCATATATTATTATTCCTTTTTATTTTATCTCTTACCATGAAATATTTAATTAATTAAATTCATATCAGATATTTTGGCGATATTCGTTTCATATGTCCAAAATTTATTTGGTAAGTCAAATATGATTAATGAGGTCATTATTACATCATATCTAGAATATTAATCCTAACATGATTATATTTTTTATATATATACTATAAAATTAAAAAATCATGAAGGTTGATTATCAAAAATGTACTATGTTACAATTATGGAGATTGTAGGCCATAAGTATACATGAGTAACATTTCCATTTTTCAATGATATTTATTGAAGTAATATATTGATCATTTTATATTAATACAATTATCATCATATCATAAATGTATATTTTTTTAATTTATTTATACTTATATATATCATCCATGTTATGTGGTGATAAAAAACTAATCACATTTTTTCATGGAGGTGGTAGTCATCACGTACACAAAAATGACGTTATCATTGTTCAGTGAATTGAAATTTATGAAAGAAAATGATATATAATCCTCTAATAATGATAAATATTTCATGAATACCATATTTATAAATTAATTCCCTTATTATAACCATCTATGGTATAAAGATATAGAGAAAAAATTACATTGTTTCACGATGGAATAATCATCCATACACACAAATGATAGTTTTATTTCACATTAGATATAAGAGGTGATGGATATAGATTGTTCCATTGAAATTATAATGACCCATACTTTACATACATTGTTAATACATCAAAATTGAATCATTCTTATTACAACATATAATAAAACCACGAAAGGACCGTATAGGTATAGTGTCTTTAGAAACTGGGAAACATAAACAATTGGTTCAAAAAGCGTTTACAATGTCTCCCATTTATTTCATCATATCTATAGTACCTTTTGGAATATCGTACTTAATAACCTTTTTCCTGAACTGGGGAAAGAAAACATAAAAAAGGGTGAGCTCAAATGCTCAGTAAGTGTAAACAAAAGAAATATCAATCACATCATATTAATAAGAACATAACTTTTGGAAATCTTAACCTGCAAAAGAGAGCATAATTTAAAAACATGGGATAAGTCATAGTAGTGCAATGGAATCCCAATAATCATAACATAAAACATGAAACATTGTGTAATACACACATAATCATAGAGAATCATTTCTTATTAGTCAAGACTCATTGCCAAGACTATCTTAGTGGACAAAGTCCATTTCTGAACCGAGTTCACTCCTCGTTTCAGTCCTGTTTCACTGAAACGGTATAACCTACCGTTCCAGCCATGTCTATCTCATGAGATATAAAATATTTACCCAATGCATTGGAGGGAGATATAGGTCCCACCCATCTCATAATTATACCATTCTTATGTGTGCCACAAAATCAGAAACCATATATCATAGCATAACCCATGTAATAAAAATGGGAATCTTAAACATCATGAAATCATAAAACAATTCATAAAAGATAAAGGATTTCATAAAAATATTTCCATGACAACATAATCAAATCAATGTAATAATAGGGATAGAAACATAATCCTATATTATCTTAGATGGAAAATAATTTTGATAAAACACTTGAACTCCATTCTTGAGGAAAATATCTTTTCTACTTCAAAAACATATTTTCCATTCTTAACATGACATACAATTTTAAACTAAAAGGAGTTGATTAAAAATAAACATGAAAACTTGTAAAGGAAGCTTCTTGGAAATAATGTTTTAAAAATCCATTCATGTCGTATAAGTTAAAAGAGAACATTCTTCTCATACTTTTGTCGGAAAAGTCAAAAATAACCTCGTATGAAAAACGACAAAAGATTCCTTTCATATCTTTTACTAAAAACTCACCGAAGGGTAAAATTCGATTTAAAAAATTGTAGGTGGATGGAAATAATATTAAATATCTAGGAAACATGGATGTGGATGAAAAAATACACCCCGGTAAATACCAAAGTATAAACAATCTCGGATAAAATGAGATTGTGATATTTTCCCTTACCTTAGGTCTGTTTTGCTTCGTAAGTGTCCGAACCTCCTGTATAATGATTTAAATAATGTTATTGACTTATTCCAGAATCATACATATTTTTATGATATCATATATGGTCATATTCTTATCTTCTTATTAGTAATATTTCATTACTACTTGTTATTCGGGTGTTTATTACTTTTTGTTCTTATGCGTGTTTTGTCGAATAAATTCTTATTCTTCTCTTTAGGTTATAGATACCTCATTTCCAGAATGGTATTAGTGTATCATATTCATTAATTCAATTCATTTATATAATAATTTTGAAATGGATATCATGTAGAATGAGTCGCATCACATCGTGGAGATGCTATTCTGTACGTACGCACGAGTGATGATATCGTTCCTGTGATCGTGGAATTGCATTGGAGTGTATGTATACTATTTCAGAATCAATATTACATTATAATATTCATATATAGTCATTATTTACACTATTATACCCATCCATGTAAGTTGGTGATGGAAAATAGATTACACCATAGCGTGGAGATGGTATTCCGTAAGTACGCACACGCGGTGATTTCTTTTTCCGTAGGATGGATAGATGGTGAAATAGGGTTGTTTCATACTTATAATAACATATCAGTATGTGAGTGATACTTATTTTATTACTTCATACTGAAACAACTAAATAAGAAGAAGTGGAAGAAGAAATAAAGATGAAAGAATCGGTAACGAACATTACCTCTTCTTTGAAGTGCTTCTTTGAGACCTCCTTTTAGGGCACTAAAATAGGTCTTTGAAGAAGACCAGAACCTCTAGGATGTTTCTAGGGAAGAGGAGAGAAGAAATTGGCAGGGTTGTTCCGAGCTTGAAGGCTCAAAGTGGTGTGAGGAAGAGGGGGAGGAGGTGCCCTTTTATAAGGGAGGAGAGGGGCACCTTTGGAATAACTAAAAATATTATTTTATTACAAAGTCAAATTCGGTTTTTAATTGCTCAGAATTGATATATTTAGAATATAAGGTGGGTAGGGGTATAAATCCTCTCATCCAATAGAATTTAGACAAGTTTAGTTATCAATTTTATCCTTATCATTTAGATTTGACTTTAAGTTAGATAATTTAACTTTTACCGTGTCTTCTTGTTTTCTTACAATATAAGGTTAATAAACTTACCATATCAAGAAAAAATAACCCCAAGTTTTTTATTATTAATATATATAGCCTTATCTAAGTCATTTGTCCGAACCTTAGATTTTTAGGAAGAAAATAACAATTAATAATATAATATTTGTTTTAAAAACTATTTTATGTCAATTTTGACACTATTTAGTAATTGATTTTTGTGAAAATCATAACAGAATTTTTAGTTCGAAACAAGTTACTTAAATCAATACTAGCATGTCATATTAACCTATAAAATTATTTTAATTCATAAAAAGTCTCAAATTACATTTATTTGGGTATTTATAACATCAATTATTTCAATATTTCATTAATAAGATAATTACTGCATCATCGTTGTGTCATAAATAAATTAAATTATTTAATGTCTAAAAATTACAAATAAAATACCATTATGTAGGAAAACTTTTTAGCTTTCTAATGAATATTTATAATCGAATTGAGCATATGTATAACCCCATATTAAAAATTATTTACTTATTAAACATTGATTTTCACTATTATAACCCTTCTTTAAATAAATTAATAATAAATGTCCTAATCTAATCCAAGTGGGCCTAAATGGTCATATTTTTTTTCCTAAGGTTGTTTTTGGTTGAATTACACTTGTCCAATAGAATTAGGACATGTGTTAGGGTAATAATAATATCATTTTTACCCTTAATTACCCTATTTACTTTTAACCGTGGTAAATAAAAGTAAAAAGTTACTATTCACCAAATATTATTTTCATCTCATTGAACCACATTTTAGTCCTTGATATTAACCGTGTCTCTCGGATTTTCGAAATTCCACTCACAGAAGCGGTAAAATTAAGTTTTATGAAAAATTCAATTTTTTAACTACCACTTTGTGGTTTAACTATTCACCAAAAATTGAAAGTTTTCAGAAAAATACCAAAATTTCACCCTAGGCTAATTTCGATATTCCAAATCCAAAAATGAAGTCCATTTCGAAAAATAAAATTTATAAATTTTCAAAAAGTGGTTATTACTATTCATAACGGCTAGTTTAAATAATATTTTAATAGCATATCATTGTTTAGTGAAACTCGGTATTGCGTACGACGCAAGCTATTGAGGAAGGCCGCGGTTGCGTGTAAAGCAAGACAAGCTAGTGTTGTGTGTAGTGAAAGATTCCTTTGATGATTTATTTAACATAAAAACAAAAATATTTCTCATAAATGTATCAGGTGTTACATTCTACCCCCCTTAAAATGAATTTTGCCCTCGAAATTCATCACTTTGTAACAAATAGATGAGGATACCTCTCCCTCATAATATCCTCAAGCTCCCTTGTAGCTTCTTCTAATTGGTGGTTCCTCCATAAAACATTCACCAATCGAGTGTTCTTACTTCGTAGGAATTTTTCGCTATGATCCAGAATCTCTATCGGCCGTTCTTCATAAGATAGATCTTGCTCCAGCGGTACAACTTCTGAGCTAAGTATATTTCAAGGATCAGATATGTACTTTCTCAGGAGAGATACATGGAACACATCGTGAACTTGAGAGAGATTCGGTGGAAGCGCCAATCGGTAAGCTACCTTCCCTACATGATCCAGTATTTCGAAATGACCGATATATCTAGGGCTGAACATCCCCTTCTTTCCAAATCTCATGACTCTCTTCTAGGGAGATATTCGTAAGAACACCTTATCACCTACTTAAAACTCTATGTCTTTTCTTCGGTTGTCGGCATAACTTTTCTGTCGACTCTAAGCTGCTGTTATGTGTTGTTGAATAGATCTGACCTTTTCGGCCATTTCATCAACGAGATCAGCTCCCAATAGCTTTCTTTCCCCAACTTCATCCCAGCAAGTTGGAGTCCTGCATTTCTTTCCATAGAGAGATTCATAAGGATCCATCTGAATACTATAGTGAAAGCTATTATTATAAGAAAATTCCACCAATGGTAGGTGTTGATCCCAACCACCTTTGAAATCCATAAAGCAAGCTCTCAACATATCTTCTAGAGTTTGAATTTTTATCTCAGATTGATCGTCTGTCTGAGGATGATAAGCAGTGCTGAAACTCAACTCTGTATCCAGAGTATTCTGAAGTCTTCACCAGAACTTTGAGGTAAATCTCGAATCCCGATCAGATATAATAGAAAGTGGTACTCCATGCAATATTACCACTTCCTTTACATATATCCTGGAAAGCTGATCCAGAGAGAAATCCTCTCTAATATCAATGAAGTGTGCAGACTTGGTAAGACGATCAACTATGACCCAGATAGCATTATTGCCTTTGGATGTTTTAGGAAGTCCTATGACAAAGTCCCTAGTGATGTTTTCCCATTTCCATTCGGGTATGGGTAATGGTTGTAACATCCCCTAAGACTTTTT
The DNA here is from genome assembly GCA_963277665.1 of Viscum album. NCBI lineage: Eukaryota > Viridiplantae > Streptophyta > Magnoliopsida > Santalales > Viscaceae > Viscum > Viscum album. Next base: position 612,790,399 of record OY728119.1, on the reverse strand, counting down.
TCTCTCAGCTTTAACTTGCTGACAAACCAAGCATCAAGAGACATATTCAGCAACATCCATTTTCATGCCATCCCACCAGAAGTACTCTTTCAGGTCCCTATACATCTTCGTGCTTCCAGGATGAATAGATAATGAAGAAATATGAGCCTCATCCAGCAGCTCCTTCTTTAATTCCGAGATGGGAGGAACACAAACCTGATTCCTGAACTTTATTATCCCATCACAATCAAGGTTGAATTCAGGAACATTTCTCACCTTCTTTTGTAACTCAACATCTTCTTTGTGTGCCTCTTTAATCTTCACATGTATAGATGGTTGAACATTCATTTGAGAAAGATACAATTTTTCCCCTTCCATTATAATTCCAAGATCCATCCTTTGTAAATCCATAAATATTTGATCTTTTGTGATCCTCATCATGGATAAACCGGCATGGTCGTGTCGACTTAATGCATCTTCCACCTTGTTTTCTTTCCCAGAGTGGTAATGGATTGAGTAGTCGTAATCCTTAATCATCTCTAACCATCTTATTTGGCGCATATTCAGCTCCTTTTGTGTGAAAATATACTTTAAACTTTTATGATCAGTATAAATTTCACACCTTTCACCATAAAGGTAATGCCTCCAAATCTTTAATGAAAAGATTACCACAGCTAACTTCAAATCATGAGTTGGGTAATTATGCTCATGGATTTTCAACTGTTGTGAGGCATAAGCTATCACCATATCATTTTACATAAGAACACACCCCAATCCCTTCTTGGATGGATCAGTATAGATCACAAACCTTTCTCCACTATAAGGCAGTGTGAGCACAGGTGCACTGGATAACCTTCTTTTCAACTCCTTGAAATTCTCTTCACATTCCTCCGTCCAGACAAACTTAACTCTTTTCCGAGTCAATTTGGTGAGTGGATTAGATAATCGTGAAAAATATTTCACAAAACGTCAATAATATCCAGCCGAACCAAGAAAACTTCGGATCTCAGTTACTTTTGTTGGTCTCAACCATCTTTTGATAACCTCTGTTTTTGCTGGATCCTCAGATATCCCCTCTTTTGAGATTATGTGACCCAAAAATGAAACTTTTTAAAGCCAAAATTCACACTTGGTAAATTTGGCCTAAAGCTTCTCCTTTCTCAGGGTCTTCAATATAATTCTCAAGTGATCTTCATGTTCTTCCTTGCTCTTTGAATAGACAAGAATATCGTCTATAAAGACTACCAAAAATTGATCATGATAGTCCCTAAAGACTCTATTCATTAGATCCATGAAGATAGCAGGGGAATTAGTAAGACCAAATGGCATCACTATAAATTCATAGTGTCCATACCTTGTACGGAAAGTCGTCTTTGGTATATCCTCCCTTTTGACCCTTAATTGATGATACCCTGAATGAAGATCAATCTTGGAAAAGTATTGAGCTCCGCGTAGTTGGTCAAATAAGTCATCAATGCGTGGGAGAGGATATTTGTTCTTGATAGTGATCTTGTTAAGTTCTCGATAATCAATGTAGAGTCTCATTGATCCATCTTTCTTCTTAACAAATAGAACATGTGCTCCCCAAGGTGACGCACTAGGGCGTATGAATCCCTTATCAAGATTCTCTTGGAGTTGCTTCTTCAATTCCTACAACTCAATTGGGGACATTCTATAAGGTGTCTTTGAAATAGGCAAAGCACCCGGTACGAATTCTATTGAAAACTCAAATTCACGATTTGGTGGAAGACCCGGTAATTCCTCCGGAAAGACATCATCAAAATCCCGTACAATTGGAATATTCATAATCGTGAGTTTCTCACCAACCATTTTAGATAAATAACATTCATTTAGTGGAATCAAGACCCATAAGGTAGAAGGAATTTCCACTGGAATGTTATGTTCATCCTTGCATTGATAGACGATCATAGATTGATCTTGAATATAAAATGTGACTTCCCTTCTTTGGAAATTGATATGAGCTCCATATAAAGAAAGCCAATCCATGCCAGGAATCACATCAAATCCCACTATAGGAAGGATCACAAGATTTGTAGGAAGCACTTTCCCACAAACTTCAATCGGAGAAGAATTATAAACTTTTGATGTTATTGTTGTGCCATTAGGGGTTGTCACTGCTAACTCAACATCTAATTATTGAGGTAATACGGTGATACCCTTAGAAAATTCATCATAAATAAAAGAGTGGGTGGATCCAGAATCAAATAAAACATTTTCTACTTTAGAGTGGATGGTAATTGTACCTTTCACCACATCGTTATCGTACTCCACATCGCTTATAGAAATTGCATGTGACTTTCCTTTGTCTTTAGCCTTAAGAGTTTGTTGACGTCGACCATCATCATCAACCCTTGGATTAGGGCATTTATTGGAATAATGTTCCATCTCCTTGCACTTGAAACATTGAAGTGTAGTAGGTTCATTCTGTGTATCCCTTCCTTTGTTTTCATCATTAGAAATCTTCTTCCCATCATCGCGGCATTCAAATGCCCGATGACCTTCCTTTCCACATTTGAAACATTTACTTGTCCCTTTAAGACAACTCCCTCCATGTTTCATTCCACACTTTGAGAATAAGGGAAAGCTCATATTCTTTTCGGTGTGCTCTTTAGATTTTCCTTCGAATTCCATTTTCCTCTTCTTATCAAACCCATATGACTAATGGGTTACTCCAATCTCCATATCAACTTTTAGAGCACATTGAATGATTTCCTCGTAGCTATTGAAGTCCCTTATGGCTAAGGCCCTTCGAAGACATGGTTTTGAGCCACTAAAGAATCGATCCATCTTACTCTCAGGTTGGATAATAATACCAGAAGCGTACCTTGCAAGTCTTGTAAAATTTTCTTCATAGGTACCAAAAGATTCATCATCCTTTTTCTTCAGTTCAAGAAACTCTTTCTCCATCTTTGTTCGGATAATACGATGGAAGTACTTATTGAAAAATAAGTTCTTGAACTTTTCCCATTCCATGGACTCAATTTCATCCATTTGCCTTGTATTCTTAATAAGATTCCGCCATTGATTAGCATCTCCTTCCAAACGATACACTACTAGGATGACTTTATCATGCTCAGAACATTGAAGAACTGAAAATATATTTTTAGTAGTACTAATCCATTGTTCAACAACTAATGGATCAGTAGACCCGCTGAATGAAGGAGGACGCTGTCTCATGAAGGATTCAACAGAATGTTTCTTCTTCCTTTGCTCGTTTGGAAGTCCTGCATGATTCATAGCTTGAGAAAGTTGTGTGAGCATGGCTACAAGGTTTTTCATTCCAGCTCCCATAACGTTTGGTTGCTCAGGGGGACAATCATCTCATTGACCGTCACATTCCGCATTAACACGGTTCCTTCGGGTTCCAGCCATTGGATAAAACCAAGAAGAATATTGTGAGCAACACTAATTATAATAGGAAAACCACATAATCAAGAATAAAATTTCACACGTAAGGTCTTATCCTAGGTTATTCATGGCCATTTCTAAAATAGTAATATTGTGTTCTATTCTTAGACTTATCCTTTGGGTTCTTACTAAGGCTTTCACATCCTAGTTTCCAAAAGTTGACTATACCTTTCCTCTGATACCAACTATAATGACCCATACTTTACATACATTGTTAATACTTCAAAATTGAAGCATACTTATTACAACATATAACAAAATCACGAAAGGACCGTATAGGTATAGTGTCTTTAGAAACTGGGAAACATAAACAACTAGTCCATAAAGCATCAACAATGTCTCCCATTTATTTCATCATATCTATAGTCCCTTTTGGCATATATTACTTAATAACCTTCTTCCTGACCTGGGGAATGAAAACATACAAAAGGGTGAGCTCAAATGCTCAGTAAGGTTAAACAAAAGAAATATAAATCACATCATATTCATAAGAACATAACTTTTGGAAATCTTAACCTGAAAAAGAGAGCATAATTTCATAACATGGGATAAGTCATAGTAGTGAAATGGAATCCCAATAATAATAACATAAAACATGAAACTTTGTGGAATACACACATAATCATAGAGAATCATTTCTTATTAGTCAAGACTCATTGCCAAGACTATCTTAGTGGACAAAGTCCATTTCTGAACCGAGTTCACTCCTCGTTTCAGTCCTGTTTCACTGAACCGGTATAACCTACCGTTCCAGCCATGTATATCTCATGAGATATAAAATCTTTACCCAATTCATTGGATGAAGATATAGGTCCCACCCATCTCATAATGATACCATTCTTATGTGTGCCAAAAAATCAGAAACCATATATCATAGCATAACCCATGTAATAGAAATGGGAATCTTAAACATCATGACATCATAAAACAATTCATAAAAGATAAAGGATTTCAAAAAAATATTTCCATCACAAAATAATCAAATCAATGTAATAATAGGGATAGAAACAGAATCCTATATTATCTTAGATGGTAAATAATTTTGATAAAACACTTGAACTCCATTCTTGAGGAAAATATCCTTTCTACTTCAAAAACATTTTTTCCTTTCTTAACATGACATTAAATTTTAAACTAAAAGGAGTTGATTAAAAATAAACATGAAAACATGTAAAGGAATCTTCTTGGAAATAATGTTTTAAAAATCCATTCATTCTGTATAAGTTAAAAGAAAACATTCTTCTCGTACCTTTGTCGCAAAAGTCAAAAATTACCTCATACGAAAAACGACAAAAGATTCCATTCATATCCTTTACTAAAAACTCACCGAAGGGTAAAATTACATTTAAAAAATTTTAGGTGCATGGAAACAATATTACATATCTAGGAAACATGGATGTGGATGATAAAATACACCCCAGTAAATACCAAAGTATAAACAATCTCGGATAAAATGAGATTGTGATATTTTCCCTTACCTTAGGTCTGTTTTTCTTCGTAAGTGTCCGAACCTCATGTATAATGATTTAAATAATGTTATTGACTTATTCCAGAATCATAATTATTGTTATGATATCATATATGGTCATATTCTTAGCTTCTTATTAGTAATATTTCATTACTACTTGTTATTCAGGTGTTTATTACTTTTTGTTCTTATGCGTGTTTTGTCGAATAAATATTTATTCTTCTCTTTAGGTTATAGATACCTCATTTACAGAATGGTATTAGTGTATCATATTAATTGATTCATTTCATTTATATAATCATTATGAAATGAAGATCATGTAGAACGAGTCGCATCACATCGTGGAGACGGTATTCCATACGTACGCACGAGTGATGATATCGTTCCTATGATCGTGGAATTGTATTGGAGTGTATGTATACTATTTCAAAATCAATATTAATTTATAATAGTCATATATAGTCATTATTTATACCAGTATACCCATCCAAGTAAGGTGGTGGTGGAAAATATATTACACCACGGCGTGGAGACGGTATTCCGTACGTACGCACGCGCGGTGATTTCTTTTTCCGTAGGATGGATAGATGGTGAAATAGGGTTGTTTAATACATATAATAACATATAATTATGTGAGTGATACTGATGTTATTACTTCATAATGAAACAACTAAAGAATAATAAGTGGAAGAAGAAATAAATATGAAAGAGTCAGTAACGGACATTACCTCTTCTTTGAAGTGCTTCTTTGAGACCTCCTTTTAGGGCACTAAAATAGGTCTTTGAAGAAGACCAGAACCTATAGGATTTTTCTAGGGAAGTGGAGAGAAGAAATTGGGAGGGGTTGGCCGAGCTTGAAGGCTCAAAGTGGTGTGAGGAAGAGGGGAAGTAGGTGCCCTTTTATAAGGGAGGAGAGGGGCACCTTTGGAATAACTAAAAATATTATTTTATTACAAAGTCAAATTGGATTTTTAATAGCTCCAAATTGATATATTTCAAAGATAAGGTGGGTAGGGGTCGAAATACTCCCATCAAATAGAATTTAGACAAGTTTAGGTATCAATATTAACCTTATCATTTAGATTTAACTTTAAGTTAGATAATTTAACTTTTACCATGTCTTCTTGTTTTCATACACTATAAGGTTAATAAACTTACCATATCTAGCCAAACGAACCCCATGTTTTTTATTATTAAAATACATAGCCTTATCTATGTCATTTGGCCGAACCATAAATTTTTAGAAATAAAATAACAATTAATAATATAATATTTGTTTTAAAAACTATTTTATGTCAATTTTGACACTATTTAGTAATTGATTTTTGTAAAAATCATAACAGAATAATTAGTTCAAACCAATTTACTTATATCAATACTAACATGTCATATTAACCTATAAAATTAGTGTAATTCATAAAAAGTCTAAAAGTACATTTATTTGTGTATTTATAACATCAATTATTTCAATATTTCATTAATAAGATAATTACTGCATCATTGTTGTGTCATAAATATATTAAATTATTTAATGTCTAAAACTTACAAATAAAATACCATTATGTAGGAAATAGTTTTATATTTCTAATGAATATTTATAGTCAAATTTATCTTATGTATATCCCCATATTAAAAATTATTTACTTATTAAACTTTGATTTTAACTATTTTAACCCTTCTTTAAAAAAATTAATAATAAATGTCATAATCTAATCCAAGTGGGCCTAAATGGTCATATTTTATTCCTAAGGTTGTTTTTGGTCGAATTAAACATGTCCAATAGAATTAGGACATGTGTTAGGGTAATAATAATATCATTTTTACCCTTAATTACCCTATTTACTTTTAACCATGGTAAATAAAAGTAAAACATTACTATTCACCAAAAATTATTTTCAGCTCATTGAACCACATTTTAGTCCTTGATATTAACTGTGTCTCTCGGATTTTCGAAATTACACTCACAGAAGCGGTAAAATTAAGTTTTATGAAAAATTCAGTTTTTTAACTACCACTTAGTGGTTTCACTATTCATTAAAAATTGAATGTTTTTATAAAAATACCAAAATTTCACTCTAGGCTAATTTCGATATTCCGAATCCAAAAATGAAGTCCATTTTGAAAAATAAAATTTATAAATTTTCAAAAAGTGGTTATTACTATCATAATGGCTAGTTTTAAAAATATTTTAATATCATATCATTGTTTAGTGAAACTCCGTATTGCGTACGACACAAGCTATCGAGGAAGGCCGCGGTTGCATGTAAAGCCAGCCAAGCTAGTGTTGTGTGTAGTGAAAGATTCCTTTGATGATTTATATAACATAAAAACAAAAATATTTCTCATAAAAGTCTCGGGTGTTACAGACATTAAAACAAATAAATATATGGATGAAATTAGTTTTATTATATAATCATGGTTTAGGAACATTTAATGTAAGTGGATGAATAAATAAAATGAAAACATGTGGTTAAAAACTATACTTATTCTTTGGAATCTTTTCTTTTGATTAACAATTCAATCCCTCTAAAGGGTGGTATTTTTCCAAAACCAAGACCTATATAATTACTCTAGGTATTATATTCAGGTATTTTGGTAGATATTTGTTGAACAAAATGGGTTTTATGTGTGAATAAATGAGAAAACATTTAGTCCCTTTTATAAGATAGGGAGGGGAACTTTTAGAAATCTAAAAATATTAAATTAATATAAATTAATTTTGATGTCTAAATGGATAAAAATTGATAATATAACAATATAATATGATCATTAGTCTAAATTATTTTAAAAACTAAAATTTAGACATGTTTGGATCACATATGTACCCTTATCTCTTCTTCTAACCCTTTGTTATCCCTTTGGACAATTACCATAACATTAAACTTTTATAAACATTAAGGGTAAATATTTTTACTATAAAATGAAGAACAAAACTGAAATAGAAAATGGTTGATTTCATTAATCTTATAACTTCTTTTTAATATAATATTTTGATGATTTTTATATCATTTAATAAAATATTATTTTTTATAAAATATGAATAATCTCAATTTTCTAACTATTCACTAACTTTGACTTTAATAACATCAATATAAATTAATTAGAATAAAATTCTTCGAGATAACTGTAATATTCAGTTTTTAGCTATAATATTCATCATTCACACTAATAAATTCAAATTACACTAGACATAATAATTTTAAAATCATTTATTTGATTTTTTTCATTAATTGAATAATTATTTCATCAACATTGTGTAAGAATTTATGTTAATTATTTATTCAATAAAAACATAAAAAATACCATGATTAATATAAATAATTTATATTAATAATTACACCTTATAACTAAACAAATCCTTTAGTTATCCCCATGTTAAAAAAAATTATAGTTTTTAAAAATTAGCTTGTTCTATTTTTTAATTTACATAAAATAGTATAATGGTCATAATCATATACAAATGGAAACAATGACATATAACCAAATAATGGGTGATTATTTATGAAATTTAATCATCTAAAAAGATTAAGTCAGGTTTTATTGTCATTTTTTAGTCCTTATCATTTTATTTTTATCTTTAATTACCTGATTTACCGTTAACTGTGGTAACCAAAATTGCTAAGGATACAATTTATATTTACAAAAAAAATTGAACTATTTATAAAAATCGTACCCATTTATTCCAAATATGGAATCAAATTTAAAAATTCTAAACCTAAAAAAGGAAGAATTTTATTTAAAAAAACATGAAATACGCACTGAAAATAGTTTTTTAGATAAATTCATATTTTATGTATAAAATTTTTTTATACCAAATTCAAGAATAAATATAATTTCAAAACTCATAATAGGATTATTTTAAAAAATAATAATTATTTAGGTTTTTAAACAAATCCAAAAATATGATTTTATTCTATAAACACTTTAAAACAAAATAACTTTTCAATAAATATTATCGGTTTTCAATATTGAATGAAAATTCAACATTTCATGAAAATTTAAAAAAAAATATCCTGAGATAATTTTGAAATAATGGATCAAAAAACAAATTCATTTTTAAATTTCAACTTATATATTTTATAATTTACTCTTATTAATAAATCCAAATAATAAAACAGATTAATTAAACTATTTACTTTTTTATTTAAAATTTTATACAAAATATAAATATCTAATATATGAATAGTGATAAATATGAAAAGTATTTATTCTATCATAACATCAATTTTTAGCGAAATTAATTATAATAATCTCTCATAAAAATCAATTAAATAAATTTTGATGAAAATGTATTATTGAAGAATAACGATACTTTAATAAAAATTGGATTCTTATTTCATAATAATTTATTATTAAATTTTTATTTTGTATGGCCATTATGTATATAAATATATCATAATTAAATTACTCTAATATATACCCAACAATTCAACGACTATATCATAATAATCATATTTAAAAAATAATTTCCACTTCTCTTAAAGCTCGGTGTTTCATGTTTTGTATGATATCAAAAATTGTATTAATTTACACTCTTATACTATTACATTATCCTCCCAAAAAATAAATATGTTCCTTTAAATTTTATCTTGATCCTGTTAATTTGAGGATTTAATATTTGAAAATACCTTTTTTAGAACCTGCATCATAAAAGGTATAATAAAAAAATTGATTAGAGGGAAAGGGAAAAATTAAGGTTATATGGAATAAATTATAACTAGGTTCCCAAATACGAGAAACATATTTGAAATTAAAAATATATACATAGAGGAAAAATTTAATTTCCAAATAAAGATGGAGAGTTACAGATCACATTGATTAGAAGAAAGTTAATGATCCCAACAAGTCCAATGACCACAAAACCATAAATCAATGAGGTGTGAAAAATATTACTAATTCATTAGAAATGATTTCAAGAAAAGTAAAAACAATAATTTTCATGATCATTTATCTTAATTTGAGGGATCCTATTATAATTAAGATTGAAAAAAAGAGAAATATTAATTAACCGATTTAATCAAATACATAAACATAATTTTATCCTTTGGTTGTGTGTTTTAATTAGTTTCCACCTAGGTTTCATCTTTTACTCAAAATTATGGGTATCTTTGATGATTCTATCATTTGTCTAAAAATTCATATTTTAATTTATTATTGAATTAAAAAATGATAAAAATAAAATATTTCTCTATTTACAAAATTAAAAATCATTTACAGTGGTTAATACATAAACCTTCATAATAATAAATAAAAAAATTCACTCCAAATTTTCTATAATAAAACAAAAGGATCAAGTTGGGAAAAAATACCACAATGTATCATTGATGTATTTTTGGGTAGATTGTGTTTGTTGACAAAGTGGGTTTTTTGGGTCAGTTGTAGGGCAACAGAGAGATTTCTAACAAGGTATGATAAAAAAAATATCCTAGAAAAAAGGAATGGATGATCTATAGGTGGTAAAAACAGAACTTATACAATGTGATGATATTTCTCTGTGGTTGCAAAATTTTAGGGGTCCAAAATTTTTAGGATGGATCAATCATCTTGAAAGTTTTATTTCAATTAATTCCTCATAAAAATATGGAATTGGTTTGAGTTTCATGAATATTGGAGTATCGAGAAGGTAATGATCTTCACAAAGGATTTTGGTGTCGTGAAGGATGGGTTTTGTGATGCTGTAGAGAATTGCAATCACGTGATGAAAAATGATACATAACTATGACTCTAAGAAGTGGAGCATCACGAATGAATAAAGGGTCGATGGTGAATCTATATGATTATGAGAAACTTCATGAACGGCGAAATTTACCCAAATCATCATAAAATAGGGATCTTGTCGAAGAAATTTAGAGAGATTCAGGAAAAGCAGATGACATAGATGAAAGCTTCTTGAATGGTAGAAAATCCCTATAAGTTGACCCCTAACTACTTTCAAATAGAATATTAAGACTTAAAAAAGATTCTATGGCTCTGAATTTGTGAATTGGTTCATTTTCATGAAGAAAATCAGTTATTGAAGACTATGAAATCCGAAAAAATGTTGTTTGCACCGTGAAAGTATTGATGTTTGGGAAGGATATAAAAATCCGACTAAAATTTGTAAGCTTCATGAAGGAAAAGTGATCTTCATGAAAGTGTTTTATCTTCTCAAAAGTTAGGATGCTCATGAAGGCTAAGTGATAATCAGGAAAGAAAGGTTCTTTATGAAAGATAATTGAACTTCGATAAAGGTATGGTCTTCAGAAAGGATAATTGATCTTTGTCAAATGAAGGAGTTTTATGATTTCTATTTGAGCATCAAAAAAGTGTTTATATTCAAAAAGGTAGTGAGTATCATAAAAGTATTAAAAAAGGATTTCCTAGTGAATCTATGGTAAAGTGATTTTCAAAAAGTGGATGAAAGTGGTACATTAATAGAGAAGCTTCCCACATTTTGGGATGCATATATTATTGTTAATGAATTGACCTACATGTCCACAAACCTTTTGAGATTCTTTTCCAGAGTATTTTGGAAATGAAGAAGAAGAAATTGATCCTTTCCACCAGAAGTGATATATAGAATAAATAATTAAGGAGTGACCCTTAGTTAGAAGTGAGTTATCTCTAATCATTATAAAGGCAGTGATCATAGGCATAGACGTGATCTATCCTAGTCCTTGAATTGGTAGTGAGCTAGAGTAAAATAAATTCATTAGAACATTATCATAGTATTGTCTTTGGACATACCCTAGTGAGGGTGGACCAAGTAAAAATATATGTTTTTCTATGGTTTCTTTCATGATATACTTTCTAAGCATCATAATCATATGAATTTGGAATAGAAAAGATAAATATATACACTAAATTTAAAACAAAGTGACCCTTATAATAAAGAGGTCAATTTTAGTGTGGTGGGAAGAATTTCAGAAAGAATATTCATACCTTGATTAACCCCCCACCCCCACCCCCATTAGGGTATCTAGGCCCCTTTTGGTCCTAACATATCACCTTATATTATTCATTAAAAATGAATCATATACATCAATTATCCTCCATATCCATAATATCAATGAATCCTCAAAGGTCATATCATACCTTCAGCTCAAATCCCCACAAATGTAATATCATTATTCCTAAGTAATCCTTCATGTTAAACCTAATGGTTAAATATACCTCAAACCTAAAAAACAAATCCTAAAATATCATTAGTCACTTGAAAATCACATCACTTAAAACATTAAAAAAGTGGTTCTATATATTTGAACTTATGATCAACCATAAAATTATAAACCAATGGTGGTATCTATAATTCATAATTTAGTCTCACATTAAAATATCATAATCCCCAAAGATCATGAGTATAACATCATATAAATCACAACCATGAAAATGTGGGTTATAAATCATGAAAAATGGCATAAATATTTAACATAAAATATGACTTATATAATACAACAATAATGATCCATGTGAAAATAACCCTTGATCAATGGATCCATTATAACTCATAATAAGCATTGAAAAGCTGTGTAGGTATCTTGTAAAATCAAAAACTCATCATGAAATCACTTCATAGTATAACTCCCATATCTCTTAGGAGTAACATATAACTAGTAAACCCATCATCTATTAGGAGTAACATTAAATTAGTTAACTATATTTTATATTATGATTAAATTATAATTATTTAACTCCATCATCACTTAGTAGTAACATAAATTCATTATCTCTTATCATTAACTTTTATATAGTTAACTTTAACTCATTACCCAATGTAATGGAGGGCTATAATGAACCCAACCATCATATATCAAACAATTTCCCTTAAAAGTTTTAGTTTAACCCATGATCTCACTTTCATAAAAAATTTCCAAGTACCATATCATGAAACAAAACACATGGAAACTTTCTTTCATCAAATCATCCATAGCTTGATTTACCCATGAAAAATAAATGGGTTTCCTAAAAATCCATTTAAAACAATTTCACATAGAATTCGAAGAAAAAAATTGAATGTTAATTTATGATCATATATTATTAAATCATTAGAATCATTAATTGATTATTAAATTTATGAAAAATATCTTTAAAATATATTTCAAACATTTATTTCAAAAAACAATAAAATAACATTTTTCTTCAATAACATTATAACTAAAAATTACCAAAATATTATTAAAAGCATTTTATTTCAAAATTACAATGAAAATTTGTAAATTAATATTCACATAAAATAATGGCCATGAGGGAGTAAAATCAATTCACACCTTATATGTTAAATGATAACGTTATTTCAAAATTTTTTATAACATAATTAATGACTTGTTTAGAAAATATTTACTAATATTTATTTTAAGAACCTTAAAAATAATGTAGAATTTAGTGGAAATAGAAATTTTAAAACATTTCATTTGTATTTAATAAGTTTTATAGAACAATTGGTAATAGTATGAACATGGAAAAATTTTCATCGTCTAAAGAATAAATAAGTTCATATTTTCATTTAAAATATTTTCTCAATCATTTTAATTACTCAAAAGATAAAAATTATAATGTTAATTGAAATTTAAAGGAAAAAACATAATATAAAAAAATATGTGTCATTTAATAGAAAATATCAACCTAATTTACCTTAATATAAATTTAGAAAAACAATATGAAAAAATGAAATTGTAACACAAATCCTTACATCTTTGGTAATATTTAAATCATAACCCCAATGAAATAAACAATTTTAAATTAAAGATTAAATAAAAATAATAATTATATTAATGATACAACATATTTAAAGGGTATTATATACACCTCATAAATTAATATAGGTGTATAACATAACATATTCCATAAAGAAGTCAATTTTCGATTATATATGTTGACCACATGGTATCTTTCAAGTCAAATCCTATTGGATTAAGCAATTTAATTTTTAAATTCAATTTACATGATTTAAAAATTATATATTAAATAAAATTTAAAATGGGTTGTATATGCACATAATAAACATAAATTGGTGAATAACATCAATAATGTCTCAACAAAAAAAGGTTAAGATGAATAAACCTTACAAAGATATCATCATTGAAGTGAGAATTAATCATAAAAGTGATTATTTATAAAAAAATGTAAAACAACATAAAATAAGTTTAAATATTATATAATGTTATAAATTTTAATTTAACACATTTTTATTTGATAATATAGTCTATGAAGTAAATGTATAACCCAAAAAATGGAAATTGAGTTAAGAAACCCCTTACCTCGAGCCCTAACTTACTAAGTATGTCGTTTATATCATATATAAAAAACGTATATTAATTATTTAATTGTTCAATAATATTTAAATAATTTATTAATTTATAATTAAAACATTAATTTCATTAATTTAATTTAATTCAATTAAATATTTAATTACTTAATAGGTTAATTCAATGTATTTTGTTTTGAGGAGGTTCAGTTCATAATTGTAAAATGACTTATGTATGTTGATCGTGGTTAGTGTGTTTACTGTTAAATAATCTATATAATAATGACCGTGAAATATTTATCATTTTTATATATAAAATAAAATTTTTGATTAATCCACGCAAATCTATTATGAAAATAAAAATATCTCATCTCATGAGTTGTTAGTCCCCACACACACATGAGTGATGTTTTTACTTTTCATTAGATGGGAAATAAAGAAATAAAATATTATGTTATATTAATATAATCACTATCATGCCATAAAACTCAATTAAATTCATTAAAGAAAACCTCATAGAAATATAAGAGATTCTATTTTTTTAAAAATGAAGTATATCTCTACATGGAGATGGTTTTCTATACATAAGCACATGCAATGATACTTTTTTGCAACAAAAATCAAATAGATAAATTATAAATTCATTATATACATTAGGTTTGTATCAGGATTTAATGATCTATGTCATAAAAACCCACATAGTAAACAAAACTCAATATCCCAATTTGAAAAAACATCAAAACATACTAAAAATTCCACTTTAAAATCCACAAATCACCTCTTCTATACTAAGCACTTTAGTGAGGCTGAAGTTCAAATTGCCTTGCATGGTTCTTACCCCAACACTAATGTCACCCTTCCTCGTCATTACAATAATGATTATGTTTCAAAAAAAATATAATTTTATGAATATTTATGATATTTTATTTACCTAAATGATAATTATGTCATGAATATCATATATATGTATATATACGTTAAATCCATCCATCTAAATATCCTTGAGAGACTCTGATGAAAAACGAAACACATCACTCTAAGGATAATGGGTGCCCACACGTCCGCCTAAGGATTCTTTCATTCCCCATTTTATGGTAAAACTAGATGAATATTGTTATTACATTAACATTATGAAATCTATGTTTAAATTAGATAATGGTTTCATTATATTGAAATGTTTATTAAAGAATTTAAGGTGTTATAAGATGTTGTAAAATTAAAATGATCATATAAGATGATTATCTCTTTTTTGAATAACCTCCTTTGGATATATCTTTAAAGAACCCATGAATGATATTTTAAGAATAAAATCACCTATATACAGTATCTAAGGATTTCAGTAACCGGTTTTTGAAGTGATTGGTTGAGATAAGTGTTTCATTAAGTGTGATTAATAGTGTAAAGGTGATTTCCCTTCATATGTGATGGTAGGGGTACCATTAGAATTATTTAAAGTGTTAAATTAATTATAATGTCAAATTGAATCAAAATTTATATATTTAACTAAATTATAAAGATAAGTCTAAATAATATTATCTAATAATATTTAGACAAGTTTGGGTGATTTTTTAACCCTTTTCTCATTATTTTATCCTTTTTAACCTATTTAATGATTACCACAATGAAATTTATTTTTACATTTCAGGGATTAAGAAAGATAAAAAGTTACTAGTGACTAATAAATGTACAATAGTTGATATTATCGACCATATCCAATTAACTTGGCTAAATATAATATTTCATACAAAATTTTAATCATTTAATAAGTTATTTTTTAACATAAAATACAATTAATGTCACTTTTTGGACTAATAACATAGATTGGAAATAAAAAATACCAATAAAGTAGTTTATTTAGAATATAAACATTTAACAAGTCACTAATAATATATATTTTTTTATAAAATTCATGTAACATCATAAATCACCCAAAAAATATTACTTTGTATGTTTTTAAAATCATTTACTTGATTTTTATATTTCTTGCACAAGTACTGTATCAGTGTTATGTAAGTATTTAATTTAATTCTTTCATTAATAAAAAATAAAAAAATTACCTTAATAAAAAAATTAATTAATCTTTAAAATATTCATTTAGAACCAAACATAAATTCATTTAGTCCTTATGAAAAAATATCAATAGAAAATATAATACTTACCCAAATCACTTTAAAAAATTACTATTCATGACCATGATGCTTTGATATCATCAAAATACCAACTTATAAAGATAAAGGTTTAAGCTAAAGGTTGTTTTCGAAAGAAGAGATATAACTTTAAACTAAGAGTTTTAATTTTACATCATCTTCAACCTCATTCAAATATTATTAAACTATGATGATATAATAAAAAAAGTATCCCCACAAAAAGTTTATGTTATTATGACTGTGCTAAAACAAATTTTCATCCTCATTTCTATTAAAAGGATAACAAAAATATAGTTCATGTGTGTGTGAGGATTACTACCTCCTCGAAGAGATATATTTCATTTTTCATCACCACCACCCATGGTTTATTAGAATGAGGTATTTAATGTAGAAAAATATATTAATTACACATTTATAATTCATGAATATAATATATTATATATCTTTATACCATTAAAATCATTAAAAACATAATCATCACATGTGTGTATGTATGAACTACCATCTCCATTTAGCGATGTACTTCATTTTTCTTAAATATACTCTAATGGAAGGTCGGGGGAAGGATCTAATAAATTTATATGATTTTTATTAAATTATAATCTTTATTTAAAGGTAATATTTTTTTCTTTATTTTCTATCAAAATAAAAATAAAAACATTACCCGTGTGTACATACAAACTACCACCTCATGAGTTGATGTATTTTATTTTTCATTATCTATTTTCATTTAAGACTCTCAAACTATATTTTATAAATAAAAATGAAAAATATGGAATTACTGTTATTCTATATATTATTCAATAATATTGTACCATGCCAAGATAAAAATTCCGAAGTCATTTTCAATTACAAATAAAACGTCCTCAAGGAACCCAAAATGGAAATAGCTGATTAATTTATTAAATATTTTATTAACAGAAATGGAAAAAATATTAAGGAAAAATTTAAAAGAATTGAAATTTTTCTTAAAAAATAAATAAATAACTAATGTTTATTATATAGGAGTTAAAGGTAATAAATAACAGTTTGGGACTTGTGGTAAAGAGTTTCTTTACTCAATTTCCATTCATTGGGTTATCCTACTAATTCATTAACTATATTTTAAAATTATTTTTTTTAAATTACCTCTGATTATATTATGTATTATTTACACTTATTTTATGTGGATTTAAAATTTCTACACTTAATCACCATAATGATTAACTCTCACTTCAATGATATAATATTTTTAATGATTCTTCACCTTAATATTGTTTTAATCTGACATGATTGATGTGATGCACCTATTTATTTTTATGAGGTGTATATTCTAAAACATTAAAATTTAATGTCATTGATAATTTTTAATTAATGTTTTATATTTTAATAATTCAAATTATTTTATATAAGGGTATTTTACTTGAACAATACCAAGTGGTAATGTTTTATCATCTCAAATTGTTGTCTTTGGGACATATATTATATTATACACCTGTATTATTTTATGTGGTGTATCTATGGAACCTTTGTTATTTTTTATCATTGATATTATTATTTTCATTGTATTTAATGTTTCATTTGAATTAATTTCTTTTATGATGGTTATTATTCAATGTTACCCAAGCGGTAATAATTTATATTAAAATCTCAATTCTTTTCAGGAATGTATATATTCAATTTCTATTAAGTGAATTATTATAGATATTATCCTTTAAATCCAATTTATTTTAGTCTACTATGGTTATTCAGATAATTTTCATTTTAATTGTTTTTATCTATTTTTACTAGAAATTATTGAAAAAATGTTTTTTAAAGAAAATAAGACCTTATTTCCTCTTTGGTTGATGAATTTTTTTCCATATACATACTTTTCAAAATTATTCTAATAATGTTATTAACTATATATAAAAATTATTAAAATTCATTTCCAGTACCTTTTAATTTATTTTCAAAGGTTTAAAATTTAATATTTATAAATGTTTTCAAAAAAATGTTTTTTCGTTTTACAAAAAATATAAAAAAAATTATTTTGACAAAAAACATGAAATTTTTTCCCTCAATAATGTTCATTATTTTATCTGAATATTATTTTAATAATTTCCATGGTCATTTTATATAAAAATTATTCTCTAAATATTCTAGTAATTTTTAGTTAAAATGTTAACAAAATAAAAATATGTCTTATAATGTTCTTAAATAAATGTTCAATTCATCACTTAAATATACAATAGAAATAATTAAAGATACATTAATGATTCATATTCCTCACTAGGTATATGATATTATTATATTACACACTTGATATTTATAAATTTTTTATTTTAATGTTTAAAATATATTTTCAAGAAACCTAATTCTTTTTCCATACTAAATCATGTTATTATAGTTTTAATGAAATGAACACATACATGTATTTTTTTCATGATATGGTAATTAGAAATTATTGATGAAAGTGGTATTTGGGATTGAACCCAAATACTCAAGGAACATTCTCTGTTATATTATTTTTTTGGTCCACTATGTCCCTCTAATTTATTGGGTAATGTGATAAAGTTGAATAGATAAAATTTACTCATAAGAGATGATAGAGTTATGTTACTCTTAATAGATGAAGAAACTATTTAATTATAAGTTAATTATAAGAGACAATGAATATTAATGGATATATGTTACTCCAATGAGAAATGGAAATTTTTATGTTACGTGATTCCATGATGAATTTTTTAGGATCCAAGATAGCTACACAGTTTTTCAAATCTTGATATGAGATCTAATGGATAACTTTCTAAAGGATTATTTTAAAATGGATTATTATTTTTAAGTAATATTAAATTTTTCTGATGATTAACATTTATACCTTGAGTCATGATTTGGAGATATATGATTTTATGGGTACGAATTATCTTATGTTCTGCTCATTCACATTGATTATATCACCACACCCTTATTCCCATATTATGCTCACTAATGAAATTCAATTGTTATTGACTTTGTACACCCTTATTATGCATTTTTTATCACCCTTATTATGTTTATTCTCCCAATGTTATAAAGAAAAATGATAATTAAGATAATTATTGATAGGTTTCATGTGGACGATGTTAAAGATATAATATATAAAAGGAAAATCTAGTTATAGTGAGAAAAATTCTCACTTAAAGACATCGATATTGTTATATATGAGTTTTTTCCTAAGACATTAAATGTCTAAACCTAAAATTTCCTTTGGTGTGTATGTTTTACAATATTTCCATTTTATGTTGTATTTTTTGGATGACTAAAATTGGGTCACATTTATAAATATCAAATCCAAAAATGTAAATATTATGTTTTTATCATGGAATCCTATAATATGGGTTCAAGGATATTATAGTTTTAATTTGAGTAGGATTTAAATTTTTTTGGATATTTCGTTGTTTTCTTATGAGGTTAACTTAATAATTATTAATATTATCATTGGTTTATAAGATAAAGATTCAACATATGTTCAAAAGCATAGACCCCCTATTGAGGTTTTAGGTAAAGTTTTTTTAGGTGATTAATTATATTTTGGGAGATATTTTTTCAGTTAAGGTATATGTAACCCTTATTTTGGATGCCAAATATTATTTGGAAAGAATGCAATTACATTTTTGGGGATGTAAGATGAAAAGTATGATAAGACATTTTAGGATTCATTAATGTTGAGGTTATTGAATTTAATTGAGATATAGGGTTAATTATTTCTAGAATAATATATGTTGATCCATTATTTCTATTATTTAAATTATATAGTTAAATGTATTATTTATTCTTATAAAGGATTATTTATTTCCTTGTGATCGCCATTTTGGATTTAGTAAATAAATATAGATTTTATTTTTATACTTTTGTATATATTATTTCATATTAAAAGATTATGCTTTAAATAAACCTAAAATTCATGGTAGATACATATTATTTGGTGTAAATGTTGAGATAGAAGTATAAACTGATTTAAAAATACAACCAAATGTTGAAATTTCATTTTTGGATTTGAATAAATCATATAACTGTATTTTCTCATGTTGTATGTGTTACCCATAAAAGGATCCCCAACCACTGGATAAATGATCATAAAAATGAAAATTTATTCCTTTTATATAATTATTTATGATGAATTGGTAGTCTTTCTAACACCTAAATGATTTTGGGTTTTGTAGTCAATGACTTTCCCATGACCATTAAATTTTTTGAGTTCGATGTTCTTTGTCAATCTTCATCATTATTTAGAAATTACTGTTCTCTTAAATAACCACATTTTCACTAAAAACTATTTTTATCATATTTGATAACCTGTATATTTGTTATTATACATTACCTCCATATTTCCCTTTTACTCTTTTCAAAAGGAATTTTTATTATCCCTTTTATTGTGAGGGTTTTCAAAAAATGAATTTTCAAATATTACACCATTGAATTTTGAATCTTGAGTTGAAATTTCAATTATGAAATTTATTTAAGGTGGGGATAATTTGATACCTTGAGATTTTAAATTAATACTATGTTCAATAGTGTATAAGACACACAACAATGTGCTTTAACAACTGTGAAATATTATTATTTAAACCTGACCATTATAACCTACCCATTGAATTGGAATGTATAAATGTGAGAAATCATACTATGAAATATATATATATATATAATGGTCCTAATTAAATAAAATAGATTTATAAATTCCAAAAAAATAGACACTCAATTTATATAAAATCTAGTTTATGATTCAAAAATATGTTTTCTTAAAATTGGGTTTTATTATTACTTTACGAGAAAATATTATAAAAACATCATACCAATTTTATACTTTTTATTTGAAAATAAAGACATACTTTTTGAAATTATAGGAAAAAATTACATTAAAGATAAATTTTGTGATTTTTCTAAAAAGATTGATTTTTTAGTGAATATATAAAAATACCGATTTTGTAAAAAATTATTTTCTCTATTCAAGTATTTAAGAAGTCCCATTTTGTTTTAAATTAATTTTAAAATTATATTATATCATTTTTATTAAAAATTATCCAATTAATTTCATTTGAATAAACATTACTCTTAATTTTTATAAAATAAAAGAATTTATAAGTTAAAAAGAATTTATTCCAGAAAACAATTTTTCATCATGTTTTACAGGTTTATTTTAAAATTAATTTATACCTGATCATGTTTTCAAGAATGTCAAATTATATGTTTATTTTTAACTCGAATTTCTACAGTATAGCAGCAACCCAAGGTCGTCTCTCGACGATGCCTTAAATACTTAATTCCAAAATTTGGTTCTAATTAAGAAAGTAAAAAAAGGAAATGGGGTTTTATAATAATTTGTTTAGATGATTAAATAAGAAAATAGAAAACGAATGCTATAAAACAAAGTATAAGTAAACAAGATTAATTAAACATGATCAACCTAGGGGAGTATCGTGATGCTCGTCTTTTATCGGTTCATGAGAAACGATATAGATATTTTAATCCCTGGTTTGTAACACCTATTACTATAATGTTATTGAGTTTATACTAGTATGCCACCTTGGGTTCAGTCGAAAACACACAATGATTCACTGGACACTGTTGATGATTGGGTGATTTGTGTTCGAATTCATAACTGAAACTCACAAAGGCAACACATGAAGAAATCGATGTGATATCTATGTTTTTATGTTATTTTTTTGGGATACCATGACATCAATGTACATGGACTTTACAATTCTTATGTTAGTTCAATTGACCAATATGAACCACACAAACACCGCAAAAGAAAGAGGTGGGGAAAAGGGAAAAATAGTGTGTGAAACATCACATGGAAGGGTACCCCCAAAAATGATCATTTGAGTTTCAGTATAACATACCAGTATATAACTCAATTAAATAAAAATAGAGGATTAATAAAAACAATATAAAACATAGAATTAAAAATATTATTCAATATAATACAAATATGATGTTTGGGATTACATCATGTTCCTCCCCATGTGATCACAAGGGGTTTAGAGACCCATGAGAGGGGAGGAAAAGGAAGTTGTTGAAGTAGAACTTCCCATAGCCTCCAAGACTTATAAGAATTATGGGGAGACACATTTGGGACTCCAAAATGGCAGAACATTTCCACCTGGTCAAACTCCCAAATGGGGTGCCCATGGAGCCAATTTATAGGCAAAGTGGGAAGTGGTTTTGGGAACCCTGATTTCATGAATCTGATTGGTCCATGGTTGTGTCCAGTCATACAGTCCTAAATCAAATTGGACAAAACTAAAAAGATGTTTACAGAAAACTTTTCTACCACTTGGTAAAATTTGGAGTCCAGATATAAAATATAATAATAGATATTTTCAAAATATAGAGGCAATGTTTTTTCCCATGCAGATCCACTTTATTGGACATATTAGAATATATGGGCCTCCTAATGGAAGAATTGTGCTTCGGTTTCTTTAGATGAAATGGAGATCATTAAATTTTGGACCCTCGCACAATGTTTTATCCCATTTAAATACACGGTTTAGTATAATAATTTGTTTTAAGAAACTGGTGTGCTTGGATCATGTGCATATTGGCCCATTTTTCCTGGACTTCATCATGGTCCTCCAAATAACCTCCACCTACAATATAATTATCAAAACAAGTAACATTTACCTTTTTAATAGTCTTAAACACAACATAATTGAATCAAAAAATGACTGAAATTTGTTATTGTACTATTTATCTTCAATAAAAAATCAGTTTAATACATTGGTATAAGGGTGAAATAAAACAGTGAATCGTGGTATGATCACACCCCCACAACTATACATTTTTACTCCTGGGAAAAGTATAATATCATAATCACATACCATTACAAAATAAAAGGTGTTAAAACATAACAGATTCTTTTGAAATGAAATTCATCATGTCTCATTTATGGAATAAATTTCTCTGTCATTTGTTTTCTCACATTCAAATTTTTTCAAATTTATTTTTTCACCCATGCAACATGTCACAACCTACCTCACCTAAAAGTTTCCCCTATTAACTCAAGGAAAGTATGAAAGTGGATTTATTCTCTTTTCCTAGAGTTTATGTGATCTTATCATATGATTTCCAATATTCTCAGTTCTCTACTGGCAGAAACTAGTGTGCTGCTCAAGAGGACTTCTAACAGGTTGTCCTAAGGATAAAGGGTTGGTAGGATTTAATGATTAAAAATATGAGGGGTAGAGAATTTTTTGATCTCTTATGTATAAAACATGTAAAATTTCATCAAGTTTTCACAATGATTGTACACACTCAACGCCTCACAATGTGTATCACTTCTAACTCACTTTTCCATTTTCCATCTTTCTGGGTCACAACCATTCAGTGAATAATGATGAGTAAACTTACTTTTTTCTCTATTTTATTCTTTTGTTCTGTGTTTTGTTTCAGATGTATAGAACTATATATTTTTTGTTATATTTTTTGAGATAAATAGGGAAACATATATAAAAAATGACGTAATATGGCATGTTAACCCATTTCCCAAGGAATATGAAGGCACCCCTTATATCAACCCATAACAGTGATTATCTTCCCATAATTCCCCTAGAAACACCCTCTCTCCCACACTTTCTGAAATTAATTAAAGAATATACACAAGAGATGGGAAGGTAGGGATAAATTTGCTTGTAATGTGGCTACCTAACTGGCATTTCATGGTCTCTAAGGCTTAAGAAGGATAAAATGTAATGGTGGCAAAAAATATAGGATAATTTTACAAAGGTAATTCCAATGAATGATTGCCTCTATCATGAATATAGTATACTAGATTTTTATAGCTTCAAATAGAATCAAGGAAATTTAAAATTTCTCTACATGACCAGAGACTCTCAAGAATGTGATTAAAAGGAAGAATATTCAATAAATGTCTTAGAATGTCTCTCAAGTAAGGGATTAAAATATTGGTCAGTGCTAATGAGGCATGGGATTCAAAATCCATTAAACACCTAAGATGATTTGAAAATAAAAATTCTAGAATAATATTCCATATCAACATTCTTTATAAAAACATTTTTTCAAAAACAATGTAATTTTCTACATAATGAACTCAAGCATGAAAATTGATTTTGGATATTCTTTTTAAGATCAATTTTTATCTAAAAACAAAAAATAAAGAAAAAGAAATCCAAAATGGAAACATATTTTTTTCCTTTTTTTCTTTTTTTTTCAATACTAAGTATGACATGTCTCCCTCCCCCACACCTAAAAGTTACATTGCCCTCAATGAAATTATTTTTAAATAAATTTACAAGTAAATAAAGGTAGGGAGAAGGTAAAACCTGCTAAGTGGTGTCATATGTGGCATCTATCGGTTGGATTTCCCCTATGAGATGCTCTGGAAAATCCTCATATAAGTATATGAGCCTCTTCCAATTGACAGTAATCCTTTGTACACTATTCTCATGAAAAAACCTGTATAAAAGTGTAAAAATTATTAACGGTATAAGTACTGAGCCATCGGGAATGAAGCTTACCTGAGTGAAGATTTAGCCTGAAATTCTACATGAGGAACTTCTCACCAATATGCAAAATCCACTTATGAATCATTCTATCATGGATATCATTTTTCTTCTCTTTATAGATTCAGGACTTCCCATATGAATCATATTGAATTTCTATAACTATTGAATCTGCAGCTTCATATGCTCACCTACATCTGAAAGATTCATATTACATTGTTTTATAGCCCAATATTCATGGTGTTATACCTCCACTAGGATGTGATAAGCCTTTCTAAACACAATTCTATATGGTGACATTCTGATTGGGGTTTTAAAAGCTATATGGTATTCCCAAAGTGATTCATCCAAACGTAAACTCCAATCTTTCCTATTGGGTTGTACCATTTTTCCATGATTATCTTAACTTCTCAATTTGAGATTTCATCTTGTCCATTAGTTTGAGGGTGATATGTAGTGGAGACTTTATGCTAAACCACATATTTATGAAGATAATTTTTCATGTTGAGTTTTCAAAAATGTGAACCCTGATCACTAATGGTGAATCATGGCAAACCAAACGTACTGAAAATTTGGGACCTCACAATGTCAACAACCACTCGAGAGTCATCGGTCCTAGTGGAATTTGCTTCCATCCATTTACATACATAGTTATAATCCATTAATATGTACAAAAATCCAAATGAATTTGAAAAAGGCCACATGAATTCAATGCCCCATGCATCAAAAATTGCATAGAATAACATGGGCTATTGGGGAATTTCATTCCTCTTGGAGATATTCCCTGTGAATTGACAATGACTACATGAATTACAAAACTGATGGGAATCTCTATAAAATTTTGGTCAATAAAGTCCTGAGTCAGGGACCTTTTGAGTGGTAGGTTGATAGACAAAGTGGCCCCATGGGCCAAAGTGTGGTAGAATGTCAAAACAGAGGTGAACTCATGGTCAGGGACTCGCCGACAAACTACTTGGTCACCAAAAATTCTCCAAAAATATGGTTCATCCCAAATGTACCAAGGAGAATCATGATTAAGTCTCTGGGATTTTGAAATACTGAAATTAGTGGGGAACCTAGATGTTTCTAGAAAATTCACAATGTCTTGTTACCATGGGGTAAGGTCCACAACATCACAAAGGCTCTCATGAGGGAATAATTCTCCAATGGGGATGGGTGATTCAACATGATGGCCCAATGGAGGGGAAATCCTACTAATGTGGTCATCTAATACATTTTCCACTCCTATATTATCTCTAACCTCAAGTTCAAACTCCTAGAGTAGGAGTATCCACTAAATGATGTGGGGCTTAGCTTCAGGTTTTATTAGGAGGAAATGTAGGGAGGCATGATCAGAAAAGACAATGATTTTTGACCTCATAAGATATGAACAGAATTTTTCCAAGAAAACACAATATAAAGAAGTTATTATTCAGTGGTTTTGTAGTTCTCTTGGGTAGGTTCAAGAGTATGAGAGGCATATGGAATGACATGAAGATATTTCTCAATCCTTTCTGATAAAACGGCCCCAACTACAATGTTAGAGGCATCATACATAAGCTCAAAGGGGAGATCCCACCTTGGTGGTTGGATTATGGGAGGTGATGTGAGACTCCTTTTTAGGTAATTAAAGTCATTCTCAGAATTTTTATCAAACACAATCTCAGAATGTTTTTATAATAACTGGGATAAGGGAAGTGCGATCTTACTGAAGACTTTAAGGAAGCGGCAGTAAAAACCATCATGACCCAAGAATGATCGTACCTCATGAATTCATTTAGGATATGTAATGGTTTAAATTAATTCAATTTTTGATTTATCCACTTGAATTTCCTAGATTTTAATTAACATCCCCAAGAACTATCCCCTGTTCAACCAAGAAATGGAATTTCTCATTATTTAATACAAGATATTTTTCTATGAAATGACGGAGGATAGAACCTAGGTGATCTAAACAATCATCAAAGGAAGTCCCATAAACCGTGAAATAATCCCTAAAAACTTCCTAGAAATTCTCTAGATACTCAGAAAATATACTCAACATACAAGGCTAAAAATTACCATGAACATTACAAATACAAAAGGAATCCTTCTGTATGAAAAGGTTCCAAATGGGTAGGTAAATATTGTCTTTTCTTAATCCTCAGGGGAAATATGGATTTGAAAATAACTCGAATAGCCATCAAGGAAACAATAATGGGACTTACCAGCCAATCGATCTAATATTTGGTCAATGAAAGGTAGAGGAACATGGTCCTTCCGCGTGGCTTGATTCAGTCGACGATAGTCAATACAGACTCACCAACTGTTTTTCACACATGTTGGAACCAAATCATTCCTTTCAATTGAAAAAACTGGTATTCCTATTTTTAGGCACAATTTGCACTAGACTAACCCATTTACTATCAGATATAAGATAAATTAACCCTACAACAATTAATTTACTCACTACCAATTTTACCACTTCAAGGATAGTGGGATTAAACCAGCATTGAGATTGTCTCATGGGCATATCCTCATCATACAAAAGTATATGGTGCATACAAATAGATGGGATAATCCTAGGAATATCATCCAATGTCCATCCTATTTCTTTTTTACACTCTATCAAAAGTTTTAGAAGTTTTGATTCTTTTTTTAGAGAGGTTATTGGCAATAATGACGGGAAATTGGTCATTACCCTCATGATAAGCATATATTAAATTAAATAGAAGTGGTATAAGTTCCAACACCAGGGTTTTTTGGATTTCTGGAGAAGATTTAGGGGGAGTGAGGTCCATTAAACTATCTATATGCTTATATTTATTCTCAAAAGATAGAGAATCTATTAAAATGAGATTTTCAGAATCATTGACGATCATGGGTACCTCAGAATGAACACACTCATCAATTAATGCACAAAATTTACATTTTTTAGAACCCAAAAACACTCAAAACAAGAATCAAAACTCAAATCATCCAAGGGTGAAGAGGAGGAAAATGAATCATAGCTTGGGTTGAGGAGAGAAGTTTATGTGTGAATCGTTTGAGAGCACTTCCATAAAATATATAGGAAGAGTGGAGTGCTATTCATTGGGGTGTTTCATAGCCTCAAGGATGTTAAAACTTACCTTTTATCCAACAAACTCCATGGATAGCATAGCATTGTGAATGTTGATGATGGTCTTTGCTGTTTTGAGGAATGGCCTACCAAATATGAGCGGTGAGTGTCCTTGGGTTTGGGTATCTTCCATCTCAAGAATATAGAAAATAAGTGGGTAAGATGAGATTCTTCACTCTTACAAGGAGATCCTCAATCATTCATGTTGGATGTGTTGTACTCCGGTTGGAATGTTTCATAGCAATTCATGTTTGTTGATGCTCTCCAACCTGAAAAGAAGTATACACGGAGTGAGGCATTACGTTAATGGAAGCTCCTAAATGTAGCATAGCATCAGAAAAAAAGTCTCCCCTATAGTACATGATATTGTGAACATTCCCAGATCCTTGCATTTTGTTGGAATTTTTGGTTGAATCAAGGCTGAGACATTCCTCCCCAAGTTGACTCTCTCATTCCCCTTTAGCCTTTGTCTATGGGTGCAAAGTTCTTTATGAAATTTTGAATATCTAGGGATTTGTTTAATTGTACCCAATAAAATAATGTTATCTTTCACTTTTTTAAATGTATCCATTATTTGTTTATCAATCACATAATCATAATTTTTCATAGATTTAGGTAGTCTTTAGGGAAAAGTGATAGTAATTAATTGTTCATTTGAATAATCAATGATAATTTTATTACTCTTTTTATTTTGTTTTTCTTCATTGGAACCATTTATGAGTGGAGAAAGTGTGTTTTCAAGAGGGGACATAATTGTTTCATAGAATCAGTATAATGATAAACTTATTTACCACTACGAAGTGTAACTTCATATACATTACCTTAGTCCTTCGGATTGGAAATGGTTTTGGAT
The DNA here is from genome assembly GCA_963277665.1 of Viscum album. Taxonomy (NCBI): domain Eukaryota; kingdom Viridiplantae; phylum Streptophyta; class Magnoliopsida; order Santalales; family Viscaceae; genus Viscum; species Viscum album. The sequence goes on along the minus strand of OY728119.1, from coordinate 612,761,735 downwards.
GGTAGTTGTCCAGAACCTTCCATCTTAAGCTCACCGATGGTGTTTTATAGTTGTCCCACTTGAGTTCGTAGGTCTTGAATTGCTGATTGTGTGGTTTTTTTGGAATTGTAGGTTATGGGTTTCAATTTTCTACACAATATCCTCGAGGCTTGGTTCAGATTTGGGAGGAGGATGATTATTAATTTTTGAATTTTAAGAATATAAAGGATGCATACCTTGGCCTTGTTGATACCAATTTTTCTTGGGGTAGCTTGAGTTTCCTCCTCATCTGTACTAGGGTTGTTCTTTCCACCTGGGGTTTGGATTTAGCCTAAGTAGATCTTGCTTGAAGGGAGGTACTCGTTGGTATGGATGCCCTAGGAACACGGTTACACAAGACTCGGGTGAATCTTGAAGTTGTGGGAACTGGTCAGAAAAATGAGTATTGTTAGAGTAAATACCACAATTTAATGGAACTAACGAAGAGTGTGAGTTACCTTGTGCTTGAGCTAATTGACTTAGAGGGGTATGCATCCCATCATGTTTATTATCTACCTTTTTGTTCTAGGGATGAATGAATTACCTCATGAACTCCTTGGGTTGGTGAAATTGCTAGTGTACCAAATTGTTGTGCATTTTGATTCATGTTGGCTGTTAAGTCACGAGTGGCGGAAGGAGTTTTTTCAACTTGGGAATCACCAGTTGCAGCATCAATCATTCAATGATCCATGGGGATAATTCCCCCCATAGAAGTATTAGAATAATATTTGTTCACTAATTTAGTGGTGGGGGAAACTTGAATAGAGTCTTTTGAATCAATCCCAGTATTCATGAAGGGCCTCTCCTTGTGATTTCATAATTCAATGGATTTATTTTCTAATTGATGTTGTTCGGGAAAAATAAGTTTTTGAATTAACACTTCCAATAGCCTTTAGAACATCTAGGAATGATGTAGAGACACCTTTGGGATTCCAAAATGGAGAACCTTTACTCCTGGTCAAACTCCCAAATGGGATTCCCTAGGATCCAATTTATTGGAAAAGGTGGAAGTGGTTTTGGGAACCCTGATTTCACGAATCTTCTTGGTCCATGGTTTTAGCCGGTCAGACAGTCATAAATCACTTTGGAAAAAACTACAACGTTTCTTCCCAAAACCTTGTATGCCTACATGAAACTTTTTGTGGCCAGATATGGAATACAGAAAGAGATATTTATAAACTATAAAGGAAAATGTTTTGACCCTATGCAGATCCAATTTATTGGACCAATCAGTTTGTATGGGACTCCTAATGTACGAATTGGGCTTCGGTTCCTTCCGATGAAATGGAGCTCATTAATTTTAAGACCAGAAAAAAAAATGTTTTAGCCTATATGATTTCACTATTTAGTAGAAGCCTGGGTCTTAATCCACTAGTGTGAAGGGATCATGTGTTGATTGGCCCATTTTTCTTTTACTTCATCATGGGTCCTCCAAATAACCTCCACCTACAATATAATTATCAAAACAAGAAAAATTTACCATTTTAAAAATGTTAAGCACAAAATAATTGAATAAAAAATGAATTGAAATTTGTTATTATACATGTAATGTTCAATACAAAACAAGTTTAATACATTGGTATTGGGGTGAAATAAAATAGTGAATCGTGGTATGATCAATACTTCTCATAGGTGTTGAGTCCGATAAAATGGTTTCAATATTTTGAATAAATATTTTTAAATTTGTTAAATATACCATCTTTAGTTTTTGTCCTTATGAATAGTAACCATGTTAAATATTTGTCACCTCAGTAATGGTAAATTAGGTAATTATGGTTATAAATAATGTGATAAGGATTTAATATATATAAATATATAACACCTACCATTTTTTCTTTTATGTATTTAGTTTGACCATACTCATCCAGTACTCTATGATATGAAACATTGTGCAATTTTTCTTTGAAAATTAATTTCATATTTGTTTATATAAATAATAAATAAAAACTGTCACTCTCTTTATATTAATATCTATAATATTTTTTGATAGGGATAAAAATAGGTTATATTAGGTTATAATTTTTTATTTTAAATAGATTTTTTATTTTTATCAAGGTTATTTATTTTAATTTTTTAGTGTAAAAATGATTACGTTAAAATTTAATTCAATGTCGACAAAATACATGGAAAAACAAAAAAAAAGAAATTAAAATAATTTAAAAACAATAAAAGTACTTTTTTGGGTAATTTATGGTGCTTGAAAAATTATATATATATCTATGTAATATATTAATTATGTACTAAAATTTTATATTGAAATTCCATTAAAATATTGTTTCCATTAAAATAAATCATTGTAAATATTCCCGAAAATGACATAATGGTATCTTATGTTAAACAATATTTTATTAAAAGATTTAATATTCATAAAAACTATATATTTTTTCAATTTAAATATATATGGTTGATAATATCAACAATTTTCCACTTATGTCTCAATTATCTTTTTTTAACTTTCTTAACCCATACAGAAAAAACCATGATATCATAGTAATCGTCAGAAGGGTTAGCAGGGGTTAAAAATAAGAGATAAGGTTTAAAACATTACATAAATTTGTTTCATTTTTTGAGGTTATTTATACTTATATCCATCACAGATTCTAAATATACTAATTTTATGCATCTTTTAAATTAAAATTTATTCATATTTATTTAATACTTTAAGCAATTCCAAGGTTGTCCCTCCCTCTCTTATAAAAGGGGACCTCATATCCTCCCTTGATCACACCTATTGAGCACTCTTTATTGTAAAATATCTAAAAAAATACATTTGTAACCTTCGTATCCATTTCCAATAGGAAATATTCTTATCAAATTACCATCCTAGAAGGTTTAAGTTATTTACCAAAGTTGTTTTCCAAATAAGTAGTATAACGTATAACTGAGCATTTTCATTTTAATTATTATTCTACCACCATAAAATCTCATTAAACCACGATGATATAATAACATCAGTATCATCAATATACTAGAATACTATTATAACTATGTAAAAAAAATTTCACCCCTATTTCAATCAAATGGGGAATGAAAACACCATTCATGCATAGTTAAAGTCTACCACCTCCACAAAGTGTTGTGTAACATAATCCATAACCACATATTAGGTTTTTTTTATAATTATTTATTTAATATATATATATTATTCCAGACATAGTTATAATTTTTGAGATAATTTATCATATATATTTATACCATTCTAATCATTAAAAATAAAGTCAGCGCACATGCGTATGTATTAACTACCGTATCCACGTGGTGATGTATGTTAATTTATGAAAAAACCACCTATCATGTAAGGTAGTTTTGATGGTTTTAAGGATTTTATTTTATGTTTATCACATTTTTGTTATTATTTAAATATCATATAAAATATCATCATTTATTTTCTATCCTACAAAAGGTAAAAACATCACTCATGTGTACATGCATACTATCGCCTCGGGAGATGTTGTATTTTGTTCTTCGTAAACACTTTTCATATATAACTCTAAAATTTTATTTAATGTATGAAAATGATTAAAATATAATAATTATTATTCTACAGATAATGGAACATTTATAACTTTTACCATAGTCAAAATATCAATGTAGTTTTTCAATTAGGAAATGAATGTCCTCAAAAAACCCAGTGGGGAATTAACTAATTAAGTAATTTAATATTTTATTGAAATAATTGAAATAAAAGGATTAATAATAAATTAATAAACCTAGAAATAATTCCTAAACATGTAAATAAATAATTTAATTTGACTATACAGGATTTAAAGGTCATACATAGCAAGTCATGACTCGAGGTAAGGGGTTTTTTTAACTCAATTTACACTAATTGGGTTATAATTATACTTAAATAAATATATTATAAAATTATTATGTGTGAAATTACTGATTATTTTATTATTTATTACCTCCACATTTTTTATATTATGTACAACTCTTTTATAAAATCACATCAATTACTAATACTCAATTCAATGATATGATATTTGTAGGGATTATTCATCTCAATATAATTTCATTGATACATGTATTATTTAATTCACTTAGTTATGTTAATGAGTTTTATATACATATCCTAGGAAATTTAATATCATGGATCCAAATTAATTTATGGTATTTATAGTTATAATTAGAATTATTTAATCTAAGGGTATTTGACTTGAAAGTAATCATGTGATAAGGTTTAAACATATCAAACCATATTATTTCGGATATATATTATACTATAAACTTATCTTATTTTATGAGGTGTGTCTACTGAACCTTTTATTAACAGTATTTTTTGAGATGTTTTTTCCACCTTTGGATTTAGTATGTGTTTTAGTCAAAAAGATATTTGAGGAATAATTATTTTATATTATATGTATATATTTTGAAGGAAATTAATATCCTTATGGTTATTAATATCATTAATGTTAAGGTAAATATAGGATGAAAGGGTTATTATATTTTGGGAACATATGATTTATCATATAGATAACCATGGATGGATAATTTATTTGGTTATAAAGTGATTAATTTTTTTTGTATAATTTCATTATTTTTGGAAGATTATATGATATAAGAAAAGGGAAATATTTTTTTAGTTATGATGGGAGTATATTTGAGGAATAAAGTGTGAATTATATATTATTTTATTATTTATTTATGGTGATTTAGGATATTAATGGAAAATATTGGCATAATTTTTATATTATATGATAGGTAACATATATTTTGGTTTGGGATTTTTGGAGTGATTGATATTAATTGGGAATAAATATTAAGTTTATCTTGGAAGAATATATGATCAAATATTTCTAAATTCTAGTTTTTGAACTTAGTTGGGTGTATTTTGAAAACTTTAGGGTTAGTTATTTATGAAATGTTTAAAGGTTAACTTCTACTATTATTGGTGAGGCTTTGGAGATTAATTTTTTTCTCTATATAAAGTTTTAATAATATAAAAAAATATCATAACTTGTGGTAACCTTTTGGGTTCTCATTAATGTCTAAAAAAAGGAATATCCTATAATCAATTTTTTGATCTTTAAATCCATTAGAAGTTTATTTTAAATCCTTAAGTTTAAAAAATCATATTAAATATTTATTTAATGGAGAAAAAAATGAGATAGAAGTGAAAGTTAATTTATGTACAAACAAATGAAGAAACTATTATTACGAAATAAAATGGAATAAAGTTGGTATATGTAATTGTGCTCTCTATATTTATTGTAAAAGTATACCTCAACTCTAATAAAAGGATCTTGAAATAATAATTTAATCCATTTACAATAATTTTTGATGAATTGATGGTCTTATTGATCCCCTAGTAATTTTTTTGGAATTTACATTCTAGTGGTCATATTATTTGTCACTCCCCATCATTATTTAGACTTTACTTTTCTCTTCCATGTCAATATTTTCACTTCTCCCTAATGTTATCCAATTTGGAAACATAGTTACGTGTTATTCTTGGTGACCTTTTTATTTTACTTTTCCAATATTAAAAAAAAATTTCCCTTTTCCGTTTTTATGATGTGTGTTTTTAATAACGTTTTTTAAAAATTAATAAGGTTTTTCCTTTATCATTTTATGATTAATCAACAAATATCTAGAATTTTTTTAAGTGTTAAACCCTTTTTTCTATAAAAAGATAATATTCTGGGGATGAAATTTATTTAAGGGGTGGAATTTTGAACCCCATGAATTTATAATTTATTTTATTTCAATGAATATTATGTTTGATATCTTGGGATACTTGCAATATCAAACTAAATTGGTTTATGAAACTTGTAATGAAATAAAATATGATAATGAATAATAACATTAATACATTATGAGGTTACAATGTTAAAAGATATAAAGAAACGTAAAAGTTGAGTAATTTAACATATATATATAAATACTAGAAACATAAAAAGGTAATTCTTATGGTTATATATAAAGATTATCACACTAATTGAAACTATGCAAACAATTCAAATAAGTATGAATAAAATAAACATGATGAGAGAGAAGTAAATGAATATATTTTAGTTAATCATTTCAGGAAATATATAAAATGGCAGTATTTCTACTATATATATGGTTTATTGAAATATATCCCTTGGATATATAGATATTGGATATATTTAAATTCAATTGGATGGAAATTAAGATAAAAAAGAAATGTTTTTATAAAATAGCATTAATGTGCTCAATTTATTTTTATCTCAAATGATTTAGTTAGTCTATCTTGATAAATATTTATAAAAAACTAAGTAGATTATATATTAAATTCAAATAATAAACTTTCATTTAAATAAAAATAATGAGAAAATGTCATTTTATTCATTAAGAATAGCTTTTTATTCAAAAATAGATTTTACATCATTTTATGTGCGGATATTATAATTAATTTTCCACACATTAATAAATTTTATATTTAAAAAACAATATAATCTTTGAAACCATAATATATTTATTAACTTAGATTTAATATTTATATTTTCTGAATATATTAATTTTAAATTGAATAGTAAAAAATACTGATTTTATTGAAACATTTAACTCCGTTTCAAGTATTTACAATGTCAAATTTTTTGAATTTTTTTTTAAATTTAATTAACTATTTTTTATTAAAAACAATATAATTAATTTTTTAGAATTTAAAATATGCTAAATTTTTTATTTAAAAACATTTTTATACAAAAAATAATTTTTTTCGGGAAGACATTTTTTATCACATTTTGTAGGATTTTTTAAAAATTAATTTATTACACGTATAGTAATGTAATGTGATGAAATTGAATTAAATAGTTTATTCATAAATTAATATTTATCATAAGAATAATTTTTTTTATTATTTTTGAAGAAGTATTATTTTTGGTATATAGTAAAAAATGAGGTTTTTGTGAAATGTGTTATCTTTTATGATTTATAAAAGTTGTAAATAAGATATTAAAATTTATGAAACATAGGTAAGAGAAAATTCATTATAATATAATAAAAATATAGTAAATAAATATTTCAAAACATATACATTTGAAAATATTCCATGGAAAATATATTAATCATTTTCGGCATCGATAAAGTGTTTCTACTGTAGAGGAAATGTCAAAATTGGTCACCTAAAGATAATATTTGACAAGGTAAAATAATTTACTATAATTTATTACTTAGTATAATTTTTAGTTGATCATATTGAGTGATAATTATAAATATTTGATTTATATAACTATAAAACTATCTAAATACTTGTGAACTTCTTGTGTAAGGAAAGAAAAATAAAAATAACATATTAAAGACGTTTTAATTATATATATGTTATTAAATATAAAATTTTAATGCAAGTAACTAGTTATGATTAATTAGAATATATAATAATTATTTTTAATGTTTTTTTAATTTTTAAAATTAGTATACTTTTTTAAAACATTTACACCGTGATGACGCAACATTTAGAAAAACAAAACAAAAATTTTGTAAATGATTTTAATAATATTAAAATAATAATATTTTGATGAATTTAGATATTATATGAATTATATATATATTTAGTAACTATAATGGTTATTTTAAATGATTATATTTGTAATTTATGGCTATTATTAAATTTTTAATGTCAAGATAAGATGATAGAAATGAAAATAGATTTAAGTGTATTTTATGATAAATAGTATTATATTAAATTATTTAAAATTCATATAAATTATGTGAATAAACAAGTGGGATTTCATATGGATGATAATTTAATCCCTTGACCATTTGTTTTCCACTTTATATTTTATAATTACATTATTGAACCTTAAAGAAAAAATAACTTATTTTTAACTATAAAAGAGACTCATTTCATCCATTTAAAATATAAATCATGTTTTGGTTTTCTATTAAAAATTTACCCAAATACCTCTATAAAATTACATTCCTATATTTCCTTGATATTAGTGTGAGAATATACCTCTTTCTAAAGTTCTTAATCTCAATTGAAATGAGTTTTTTTATAAAGAATACGGTATAAATTTTAATTGTGATGTTTCTTTTTATTTTTCTTATAACTCATTAAAATATAAAATTATAATTATTATACAATAAATAGTTATATAAACTATAATTATATTTTATTATTTGAATGTTATAACCCTTTTTATCTCATTTCAATCCACTTAATAAAAATAACATTTTTCTTGCATATATTTGGACTACCACATCCTCAATGCGATGTGATTAATTTTTCATGTATATATTTCATGGATAGTTATAAAACTATATTTAAGATATAAAAGAGATAATAATATCATGAATAAAATTATGGAGAAGATATAATAATTACCCTTTGACCAAAGTCATCCTATTGAAGTTATTTTGGGACTACGAATCGAACATCCTCAAAACATCCTACATAAACTTATTTTATTAGGAAACTAAATAAAATATTGCCATAAATTGATTAAAAATTTATATTTATAATATAATAAATTTAAAAATGTTATTAATAATGTAAATGAAAAATATTACTTTTATTATTAAGGAGTTAAATAATGTACAATGCTCGTTGGTATTTATTGTAAGGAATTCCAAGTCTAAATTATATTTCTTTATGACTTAAGATATTTTCATTGTATGTTTTATTTTATTTTTGTGTATAAAATACATTATGGAGGTATTTTATCATTATTATTTAAAAATAAAGTTGTCTAAAAATTCATTAAATTTTATTTCCTTCAATGATTCTTTCTTTAATGTTATCCAAACATAATGGATTTTTATTTACAAAATTTAAAAATTTCAATGTTGTTATTCTATTTTTACACTATTTAAATGTTCTTTAAAATTAATAAATTATATTTTCAATAAAATAATGTTCATTTTTCAATGTAATTCTAACCCATTTTTTATTTTATTTACAAATTTTGTAAATGAATATTTTTAAATGTTTCCCAAATGGGTTATTTTTTCATTTTTCAAAAGTGTGAAGGGAATATGTTTTAACATATATTGACCATAATCATTTAATTAAATAATAAACAATATTAATTAAAAAAATTCATAAAAATCACAATTTCTCTAAATAATATTCTATTTTTCATTATTTTTGAAATTATTATTTAATTATTTTTCCAACTAAAAAATTTTTTATCCTTGTTTTTATGTAATGCTTAAATGGTGTTATGAATATGTGTTAAATTGAATAATTTTTGATATTTTGTTTTGGAAATGAAAGATTTTATTTATTTAATGTATGTCATAGTCCTTTTTCATGGTTTATAATTACTGTTTATCCTGATATAGCTCTCTAATTAATTGGGTAATTATTATGTTTTCTAAAAAATTATATTGGAATTAACCGATTATATTATTCCATTTATAAGGTTTCTATAAAGATAATGTCCCAAGGAACCTAAATGACATTTCTTTTGAGATGGTATGTGAGTATGATATACTCTATAATACCAAATGTAGGATCGAATATGTATAGATGAGATGCTCAAATATAAGAGGGGGTGAATTGTACTTTTAAAAATTCCTTTGAAACTTTTAAATATGGTTATGTTTAACAATGTTAAACAAGATAATTCAAAAAACCTCTTTGTTCTAATAAATTTCATGATTTCAGAAAAGTGATTCAGGAAATGAAACATAACAAAAGTTTAAAATAACTAAGATTCTACCTTAAAGCATATAGAATCTAACTAAATCTAAGTACAAGTATAACGAAGTATAAGATAGTTATACTTTCCTCAATAATACAAATGCAGCGGAAAACATTAAACAAAGTATGTAACAAGTAGTAAATATTTTAACCCATAAAAAAGGGTATCCAAGAACCTTAGATAAAGGTCCCTTGATTCATACTTTTGAGAAAGTCTGTCTTACCCACACCAGGGTAAGCCCTCGATATGAAGATCAATTTCTGTCTTATTATCCCCGCTAGCCCTCAACTATCAAGTATTTGGCACCTCTGTCTTCCTCAGCAAGGAATCCCTCAACTTCAAGGTAGTCGGCACCTTTGTCTTCCTATCCCCGGAAGCCCTTGATTTTACACAGCAACAATCAGAGTCGAATAAAGAAAATCATAACAAGTAGTTCAGTATGCACAAAGCAATGAATGTCTCTCTCTATAAATTACTTCAATAGAATGTGGTCTCTAGAGTCATAGAACAATCATGCGCTCTTTCAAATGAGCTCCTATTTATTGGCACGACTTCAACGGTCAGCTCCCTCCTCCAACGGTCATATTTTTCCTTGAATTTCGGAGGGACATGTACACATGTCACTCAAAAAATGGTTAGTGAGTAACTAAAAGAACAACATCTTTTTATTACTAAACAAGTGTAAGCATAACCAAAATCTGATATTCTGAATGTAAGTAAATGAATGTTCGGAGTCTAACCAAAAATAAATTCGGAGTATATAATACAAATATATTTGGATTATGTTTATTAGAAATTCAGTACCTGAACTCTATAGAATTCTAGAGTCTGAATTTCAAGGAAATTCATAATCTAGATTCACAAGAATTCGGAACCTGAACATAAAAAGTTCAGAGATAGAGTTCATGACAATTCGGAGTCTGAATTCAGTAAACTCGGAGTCAGAACTCAGAGAAGTTCGTATCCAGAATTTGTATTCATATTTCGTAGTTAGAACATTAAAGATTTTGTAAATAGAATTCTGATTTAGAATTCGGAGTCAAAACTCAGAAGAGTTTGTAACCAGAATTTTGATTTAGAATTCGAAGTCAGAACTCAGAAGAGTTCGTAACCATAATTCTGAGAATTCAGATCCTAAACGATAATGCTTCATATCTGAGTAATTATAAGATTTAGAGGTTTTGGGTTACAAACCTAATTCTACACTTAGTAAAAATATTGTTATGAATTATGAATTCTAGGTAAGGGTAAATTTCCTTGGGGAAAGAAACTTTTCCTTATGGAAGTAAAACAAGGGGTAAAAATAGTTTTTCCTTGAAATAAGGTGTTTGTGATTTTCAAAACAAGAAATAATGGTAAAGTCATAAGGATACCTTATTGACTTAACAATCTCCCCAAATTATGAAGGAATGGAAAAGTCATATGTAAGACCTTATTGACTCAACAATCTCAGCCTTTTTGGAAATCACAAACATCCTTACGAAAAAAAATATAAGGACTTAGCAAAACATTTCTTGACATAGAAGATAAAACTTATCTCCCTTTTCACATTGGAAAAGATGAATACGACTAACTATACCTTAGACTTTGTAACTCTAAGGATCGTATTCTAGATTACCGAAATGGGATTTTCATTATCTTGGGAATGGAAATATTCATAATGAGCATTACCCCTTAAATAAACCCCCCATTACTTAGGGATATATCTTCTTATACTTAGATTTCTTTTTCCTTCTCCCCCTTTACGATTTTCAAAAATATTTTGAGGGAATGGAAAAAAAATATGGTACCTAAATTATTAGTATAGACAGCCAAACAAAACAAGAAACCATAATTTCATTACGATTGGGAGAATTAGTACAAGGAAAATTGTAAAACAAAAGATCGAATTTGGGTATATTTTTCTTCTTTTTCCTTGGGCATCAGCTTCTTCACGATTGTCTTCATATTTTTCAGCTCTTTGTGATCCTCCTCTGCTTACTTTTATAAGGTTGTGATCCTATCCTATTTTGCCTTCATAGCCTCTACATGAGCCTTCAGCAAGTCATATTGCTACACAAGCTTTTTTTCATCTCGATCTAGAGATCCCTCTCTGTTTTCCAACTTTGGAAAAGATAACTCAACTTCCCATTCAGATCACTGACATCCTGAAACTGATAATTTTGTTCAAGATTTAGCTTTTCCTGAAAGCTATTTGTAAGATCCTTGATTTTGGTGTCTTTAGTATCAAAAGGGTCCTTGAAATAATCTTGAAATTGATCAAGTATTTCCAAATCTACAATGATTTTCTTAGACCATCTGGTCATTTTCTTGCAAGACTTTCTGTGAGCTTCATTGTTGATAAAGAAATTCGTGTGTTCTGCCTCAATCTTAACACATCTATCCATCACCATGGATATGGAGTCTGATTTCTGATTTATGATGTTCTGAAGCATCTGGCATCTGGAATCAATTGTTGGAAAGATCGGAATGGTATCCAGTAGCTTCTTTAGGGATTGAAAAAAAAAATCATCTCCTAAAGATGATGACTCTGAATTTGACATTTTTCATGGAGATGGTTCTTACTCTAGCTCTACCAACTTCCTCTTAGAAGATCCTCCATCTTCCATCTTCCTTATATTATCTTTGGTTGGGGTATCGACAACCAATTTTTTTGAATTTGTTGACTTTTGGAATAGCCTATTCATCTGGTGACTCATGCTCACATCCAGATAACTGTACAATCTTATCTTCATAAATTTTCCCTTTTTCAGCTCTTGCCTCAATGTCTTCCGGAAGAATGAAGTCATGATTATGAATCTCTTCCTCAGATAACTTTTTTACTTCCTATTCACAAATCACATCTATTACAGGAGTATCAAGTTTTGAAGATCCGGCTCGAGAAGTCCGGATTGAAAAATTTTCGAAAGCACTTTCCTTTTAATGATAATATTCATCTTGCTTATTCACATCATCAGAGCCACCACAACTCTCAGCTTCTTGTACTTCTTCTGTAGCTTTCTTCTCTTCCATAATCTTCTCTTGGGGGTTTTTCAGAGTCATGAACCTCTTACCCAGAGTCTTAGGTAATGGTTACACCAGAAAAGCCTTTGGCACCGGGATATTCTAAGATGCTACTTCAATAGACATCAAAAGAGATTGCACAATATCTGCCTCAGACATTTTCTTCTTGAGCTTCTTCTCTTTGGATTGCTTCTCAAGCTCTTCAGAAGCTTCATCTTTCAGTGCTTTAGCCTCTTCATGGTCCAAGACAAACTTTCGCTCCCCTTCTTTCCTTTTTTTCTTATCCTCTCTCCATTTGGAAACCACTTCATCCGGATAAACATTCTGCTTTTTGGGCTTTGGAGGTCTGGACTGAGATTCTTTGTCCTTAGTGGTTTTCTCCATTGCTTCCACTTCCTTTAATTTACTCTTCTTTCTTTCTTTATTTGGAGGTTCATCTTCTTCAACATTTTTCGGAACTGCTTCTGCCTCATCCTCAAGTAGATCATAAAACTCACCTGACTCCTTAAAAAACCTACGTTCATCCTCTTGAGGGTATCATAACTGATTATCATTACTTTGCAATTCCTCGGCATGTAACTACAGGGGATCTTGAAATATTCGAGGCACCAAACTATTAGTTTGGAGAGTAGGACAGGATTCATGATTATCTGAGCTCTCAGATTCCCATTATCGATGTTCTCTATCATAATGAGAATGTATTTCATGAGGTTGACCTTCATTAGGTTTACCAAAAAATCTAAGATATAAATGTCACTTTTCTTAAGAGTGTCCTTGTCACCCTTCCTCAGTACGATAAGGCCCTGAACCCATAACTGTAGGATATAATTTTTTGTAGATAGATGGGAAATCTTTGCGGTCCTAACATCTTTAATCCCAAGGCATTCCATAGATTTTTCCTTAACAAAACTTCCTAGAATCTATGGCAGTTTGTGTGAACAAAACTCAACTTCTCTTTTATAGGATATCCCCAAAAAGCTAGAAGCCTTATTGTAAGAGAGTTTATAAGTCTTTCCATAACTTTTAAAGGAAAACTTTTCCCTACCATCCTTCTTAAAGAAACAATCTGACTCATAAAACTCTACTAGAAAATCCGGATACACTACATCCTAATCTTCTTTCTTTGAAATGGCTACACTCTCCCATAAATTAATTTTGATATTCTTGAATATAATAGAGTCATACTTATTAAAGAAGTTCGGATGTACCAGCCTCTCCTTGCAAATTTTCCACTCTGAAATCGGATTGACAGAAGAAATTTCTTGAGAAGGAATTTCAGCAGACATTCGGAATTGAGAAAAAATCTGAAAAACTGGAACGGGCTTTTGAAGTTGGGCAGAGCTTTAACACACAAATTCTTTGAAAACCAATGTGGGACAACCATCAGGGGTCCCCTTTTTATAGGGGTTGAAACAACGATTCATCTTCCCATTTCAATTCAAAGACTGAAAATTCTTCTGAATTGATCTGACGGTTGAAATAATAGCCGCATGGAAAATTTTTAGAATCCGATCTTTTGAGGGGTTTTTAAAAAAAATCGGATTTAAGGAAACCGAAATCCAAGAAATTTTAAAAACAAAATAAACTACCATAAAGTAAAAGGTAATAACGAAAACTTAAGAAAGAATCATACCTTCTGGACTATCAACAGAATTATTCGTATTGTGGAAAATTCTTCTTGAAGGACTTTAGATTCCGAAAAAAAACATGAGTACGAAAAAAATGATTACGTAGATCTTTATTACGAAAATATTCATTACTAGAATCTTCATTACGAAAATCTCAAGTAATAGAATATCAGGTACGAAAATATCAAGTACGAAGATCTCAAGTACGAAAATATTAAGTATGAAGATCTCAAGAACGAAAATCTCAAGAATGAAAACTATAAAAAAACATCATTACGAAAAATGTGAAACACTTCATTACGAAAAATTTGAAAAACTTCATTACGTAAAATGTGAAAAACTACCTTACAAGAAATTTTTTTAAAATTTCATTACAAATTTTTTTGAAAAAATAAAAACATAAAAGAAAATGTACTCCCCCTATGAAAAAGAGTTTGTCACTATAAGGACAACAGGAAGTTAATAAGGAAGATTACATTATGGTTATCATTCCTAACTTTGGTTTGATGTATTCAAATTTATCAGAGGGTAAGTATTTTGTGAAAATATCAGCAAGTTTTTCTTGCGTTCCGATAAATTGAAGAATGATATCTCCTTTTTGTGTGTGATCCATAAGAATGTGATTCCTAATATCTATGTGCTTGGTACGAGAGTGATTTGCAGGGTTTTGGTTAAGGGAAATGGCACTTGTATTATCACACAAAATTTGAGTCTTAGTAAAACTCCAGCCATAGTCTGTGAGTGTGTGTTGTATCCACAACACTTGAGCACAACAACTTCCAGCTGCTACATATTCTGCTTCAGCAGCGGAGAGTGATACTGAGTGTTTCTTCTTGTATGACCATGAAACTAATGAATCTCCTAAGAAGTGACAAGTTTCGGATGTACTTTTCCTATCCATTCTACATCCACCAAAGTCTGAATATAAAAAATATTTTAGAATAAAATCATTTCCAGAAGTATAAAAGAGTCACAAATCCATGGTTCCCTTTAAGTAACGAAGAATTCTCTTCACTTCCTTTAAATGAGATTTCTTAGGATTGAATTGATATCTTGCACATAAGCATACTGAAAACATTATCTTTGGATGACTAGATTTCAAGTAAATTAGACTTCCTATAATACCTCTAAAATGTGTTTGATCTATTGGTTTCCCAGCTTCATCAAGATCAAGTGTGTTTGAGGTACCAATGGGAGTACTTATACTCTTAGTGTTGTCATATCAATACTTTTAAGAAGATATTTAATATACGTATGTTGGGATATATAGATTCATTTTGGTTTTTGAGAGATTTTAAAACCAAGGAAAAATGTTAACTCACCCATTATACTCATTTCAAACTCATATTTAATTAGATCTGCAAAAAAATCAGCTAAATATTGCTGAGTTTAATCAAATATAATGTCATCATCATAAATTTGAACAATAAAAATATATTTCTTATCTTTCTTTATAAAAAATGTTTGATCTGCATTTCCCTTAACATAATTATTTTGAAACAAAAATCATGTAAGCCTATCATACCAAGCTCTAGGGGCTTGTTTAAGTCCATACAGAGCATTGGAAAGTCTTAAAACATAATCAAGATGTTTTGTATCTTCAAATCTAGATGGTTGTTCAACAAAAAATTCCTCTTGTAATTAACCATTAAGGAAAGCACATTTCACATCCATTTGAAAAAGTTTGAAATTGAAGAATTCTGAAAAGTCAAGTAAAATACGACTATATTCAAATCTAGCTACTGGAGAATAGGTTTCTTCATAGTGTATTCCTTCTTGTTGATTACTTCCTTTAGCAACTAATCTAACTTTATTTCTATCAATGATTCCATTTTAATCAAACTTATTTTTTAAAACCTATTTTACTCCAATGACAGATGCTTCCTTATGTCTTTCAACTAAGGTCCAGACTTTATTCTTTTCGAATTCGATTAGTTCATCTTACATGGCTTCAATCCAATCATCATCACCTAAAGCTTCATTAGTGATTTGTGGTTCTAATTGGGAAAGGAATGCTAGATGTTCATTTCTTAAGGAATGTCTAGTCCATACAGGTTGATTCACATCGCCAATAATTCTATTAGAGGGATGATTATTAAGAAATGACTGATTTGGGTTTTGTAAAACATGTTCATCAACATAGGGTAGGAAATCTTCTGAGGTATATGTTTTAGAAGTATCTTCTTGGACATTTTCCTTATCAAAAAGATCTTCTATTAAAGTTTGATAATCATTTTTCTAAAAACAACTGAAGATGTAGATAAGGGTTTTTTAAAAACAAAAGGATCGGTTTCATAAAATTTGACATGTACAATCTCTTCAACAGTACAAGTGTTTTTGTTAAAAACTCTATATAACTTAGAAGTTGTGGAGTACACTAAGAAAATCCCTTCATCATATTTTGGTGTAAATTTGTGTAAGTTATGATTAGTTTTCATAATTATTACCTTGCATCAAAAAACCATGAAGTAGGAAAGTCTAGGTTTTCTACCATTCCATAACTCATAAGTATTTTTATTAAGAAAAGGTATAATCAAAACGCAATTTATAGTATAAAAAGCAGTAATTACAGCATCGGCCCAAAAATGTTTGGCATAAAAATACTCACTCAACATGGTTCTAGTTATCTCTTGAATAATTCTATTTCTTCTTTCAAGAAAACCATTTTGTTGGGGTGTTCTGGGTGCTGAGAAGTTGTGAGTAATACCTTTTCTACTACAAAAAGTTTAAAAATAATAATTTTGATATTCTCCACCATGATCACTATGAATTGTTTTCAATGGAATATTTTTCTCATTTTCCACTTGGTCTATAAAACTTTGAAATAAGAAAAAGCTTCATATTTCTTTCCTAGAAAATAGACCCATGTAAATCTAGTGTAGTCAACAACCAAGAAAAATACAAAGTACGTTCCTCCAATGCTTCCAGTTTGTGTTAGACCAAAAAGATCCATATGTACTAGCTATAATGCATCAGTAGTTGAGACTTCATAAATGGATTCAAAACGTGAATTATATTTATTTCCATATTGACAAGGGTCACAAACTTTTGAATAATACAATCTAAACCCTGGTAGATCCTTAACTAATCTTTTATTAGAGAGTTTGCATAAGTTCCTATGGTTATAGTGACCTAACCTTCTATGCCATAACCAAGAATGATCTTCCATTGCACTAAGGCAAGGTAGATCTTGGCTCCTAAGGTCTTCTATGTTTAGTGTGTAAACATTCTCTAGACTATGGGCAGAAAGAATAAACACTTCCTTGTAATTGTGTACTAATCCCTTTTCATTCCTAAAATTCACAACGTAGCCTTCATCACATAATTGTCTTATGCTAATCAGGTTGTTCATAAGACCCTTAACCAATAAAACGTTTGAAATAGAAGTTTTTCCAAGAATAATGATGTTACATATACCAATAATTTCTCCCATAGCATTATCTCTGAAAGTTAATTTTCTTCCTTTCGTCTTGATAATCTTTTCAAAATAGTTTTTGTTACCAGTCAGATGTCGTGACATCCACTATCCTTGTACCATGTATTTTTGTTCATACTTTTCCTATTTTCCTAAAAATAAGTAAAAGTTAGACATACGGAATCCAAACATTCTTGGATCCGGAAATTCCACAAAGAAAAATTTTAGGCACCCACATCTTCTTCAAAAAATAGGCTTTATGAAATCCTAAAGATTGGGTTTTGTTTATAGAACAATTCACTGCCTAATTTCCACCACACTGACATTTTTAACAGAATGGAGCACTTTGAGGAATAAAGTAATTGTTGCTAAAAATTGGTTTAGAACCAATATAACCAAAACCAGAACTATTCCTTAGAGGTCAGATTTGAGAATACATTTTATAAAAATTTTCATTACCTATGGTAATGTTGGAAAAACACTTCCCCAAGGAAAATATTTCGGATTTGAGTTTGATAACCATGTTCTTGTCTTAATAAACATTTGATTTTGAACTAGATCTAGGCTCAAAAACATTTTTGTCTAGAAATTACATGTTCTAGATCTTTAGAATGTTTATTGTTCTCAGAATTTAAATCCTCAAGATTTATTGAAATACTTTCAATATCATAATTTTTTATATCAAGATCTTTAGAAAGATATGATATATCCTTAGTAAGAATAATATTCCTAGAATTTTCCTTATCGAGTTTTTTCATGAGTTTTGAATTCTCAATCTCAAGAAGTTTGGAAAACCTAGAAACTTTTTCATACGAAGTTATAGTATTATCTTCATCAGAAGAAGATTATTCATCAGAAGAGTTATAATATTTACTATCATTAGCATTCAAAGAAACATAGGTCATTGATTTAGCATTATGTACCTTATCCATTAAGCAATAGTTTTCAATAGGTAGTCTGGCTATTAGACCATGATTCTTCTATCTAAAAAATTCATAATCTAAAGATTCATCTATAGAGTCTCCACCACTGGCACTCCAGGTGTCAATTGATTTCAAGGCTTTCTTAGCTTTAGCCTTGTAATACTTCATTCTGTTTCTCTCTGAATGTATTTCCTTTCTTTCTTTTCTCTTAAGAATAGGACAATCAGGTCTTATGTGTCCTGCTCTCTTGCTTTCATAACATGTGACTTCTGAATGATTCTTATCTTTCCTTTCCTTTCTCTTATATATGGATTGAAAGTTCCTATGTCCAGTTATCTTTTTCATACATTGAGCAAGATTTTATAACTTATTTTCTGAGGATTCACTTCCACAAGATTTGGATTGGGTAACAACTTTCTTAGAATTGGATCAAGTAACTCTCTCAGGATTCTTGCCTTTCATATGATTGGAAGTTGTAGTAAAATCAACACTTCACTTTACATTCTTATTCTTTATGTTATCAACATCTCCCTTCATTCTAGTCTCATGCTGAAGAAGAGTTCCAAACAGCTCATCTAAAGAGATTTGAGTAACCTTTCAGTTCTCATCAATGGCAGTTCTCTTAGATTCCCACTCATTGGGCTTGATTTCTATGATCTTATCAACAAGAGCTTCATCATCTAATCCTTTCTCACCCATGTATTGTAAACTATTCACAATGGTCATGAATTTTTTTCACCAATCATATGGGTTATCCATAAGGAAAGCAGAAACCCTGATGTTTAGCTCTAAGAATGTCTCTTCTAGTTTCAATTACTTTGGAAGTTCCCAATTGAGTAACATCAAGATTCTTCCATATAGAATTTGCTGCTTCACAAGATGAAATTTTTCTATATATGTTTCTAGTCATAGAGCAAAGAAAAATATTGCATACTGTATAATTCAGTTGACATTCATGCTTTTATTGATTGGTAAAGGTACTAACTTCCTTGTCATGGATTTTATATCATCCACTAAGAATAACAAAATTATCAACAACATTATTGATAATGAGAGTCTTTATGTGATATCTCCAATATTCGTAATCATTTCCATCAATTATTGGTGGTCTAGTTGGATTGAGATTGTCTATGGAACCAACATTGATTCCTTTCATCTTTAAGAAAAGTCTTTCCACAAAAACTTGTTAATAGAAAAAGTTCGTAAATAGGAAAAATAATCCTAAGAAAGATAAATATAGAACCAAAGGATCTCTAAGAAAAAATGAATCTGAACATTATGAGTCTGAAAATAGATTCCGAAAAAGTGTGAATCTGAAAAATTCAATTCCGAGAATTCTCTTCTGAACCTAATCTAGATATTAATTCAGATTGAACCAAATCCTTTGATACCAATTGTTGAGATGGAATGTGAGTATGATATACTCTATAATAACTACTGTAGTATCGAATATGTAAATATTATATGCTCCAATAGAAGAGGGGGGGGGGGTAAAATTGTACTTTTGAAAATACCTTTGGAACTTTTAAAGATGGTTATGTTTAACAAGGTTAAATAAGATAATTCATAAAACCTCTAAGTTCTAATAACTTGCTTGATTCCAAAAAAGTGATTCTGGAAATGAAACATAACAAATGTTTACAATAACTAAGATTATATCTTAAAGCGTATAGAATCTAAATAAATCAGAGTACAAGTATAAGGAAGTATAAGATAGATTTACTTTCCTCAGCAATTCAAATGCAGTAGAAAACCTATAACAAAGTAAGTAACAAGTAGTAAATCTTATAACCCAAAGAGAAGGGTATCCAACAACCTTGGATAAGGGTCCCTTGATTTATACTTTCAAGAAAGTCTATCATTACCACACTATGGTAATCCCTCGATAAAAAGATCAGTGTCTATCTTGCTATCCCCGAAAGCCCTCAACTATCAGGTAGTCGGCACCTCTATCTTCCTTAGAAATGAAGCCCTCAACTTCAAGGTAGTCATGACCTCTGTCTTCCTATCCCCGGAAGCCCTAGATTGTACATAGAAACAATTGGAGTCAAACGAAGCAAAGATGAACAAGTAGTTCAGTACGCATAAAGCAATGAAAGTCTCTCTCTGGAAATCACTTCAACAATGTGTGGACTCTAGAGTCATAGAACTATCCTGAGCACTTTCAAATGAGCTTCTATTTATAGGCACGACTTCAATGGTCAAATTCTTCATCCAACGGTCATATTTTTTCTTGAATTTTGGAGGGACCTGTACACGTGTCACTAAAACAATGGTTAGTGAGTAACTAAAAGCACAACATCGTTTTATTAATAAACAAGTGTAAGCATAAAAAAATCGGATATTTGGAATATAAGTAAATGAAAGTTCAGAGTCTAACCAAAAATGAATTCATAGTCTATAATAAAAATATATTTAGATTCTGTTTTGTAGGAATTCAGAACGTGAACTCTATAGAATTCCGGAGTCTAAATGTCAAGGAAATTCAGAATCTGGATTCAGAAGAATTCGGAACCTGATCTTACAATGTTCGGAGTCGGAGTTCATGAGAATTTGGAGTCAGAACTCATAAGATTTCAGAGTACGAATATAGAGAACTCGGTTTCAGAACTCAGAGAATTTAAAATCCAAAATTCTTATTCAGAATTAGGATTTAGAACTTTGAAGAGTTTTTATCCAGAATTTGTATTCAGTATTCGGAGTCAGAACTCAGAAGTGTTCGTAACCAGAATTCTGATTCATAATTCAGTGTCATAACTTAGAAGAGTTCGTAACTAGAATTCTGATTCATAATTTAGAGTCATAACTCAAAAGACTTCATAACTAGAATCCTTATAATTCAGATCCTAAACTAGAATGCTTCATATCTATGTAATTATAAGATTCTGAGGTTTTTGGTTACAAACCGAATTCTACACTTAGGAAAAATATTGGTATAAATAGTGAAATCTAGGTAAGGGTAAATTTCCTTGGGGAAGGAAATTTTTCTTAAGGAAGTAAAACAAGGGGTAAAAAGAGTTTTGCATTTAAATAAGGTTTTTGTGATTTTAAAAACAAGAAAGAATGGAAAAGTCATAATGATATCTTATTGACTTAACAAATTACCCCAAAGTATGAAGGAATGGATAAGTCATAAGGAAGACGTTATTGAATCAACAATTTTCTGGATTTAAAGAGTTTTTCATGAAAATATTTTGATTTCATTTGTTATTATAATATTTTTTTTTAAAAGTAATGAATATTCCCTTTAAGGGTAAAAGAAATACTTTTATGAAGTTTTTTTTTTCTGGATACTCAAGTGTTCTAAGAAACCCTAATAATTTTGAATTTTCATTTAAAAATTTTATTTATCAACAGTCCCAATATTATTTTCATAATCTCTAAAGATGTCAATATAATATTACCTAATGCATTGTATGGATATAATGGTAATAAATATCACGTAATAATAATTCATTCACATGTATTTAAATCTGTCATGATACAAATTTACATTACATCATAGCTTAACTTCTGAAAAAAGAATATGGGTTTCATAAATTTTCATCATCATAATAAAATACATATTAACCTATAATAAGGATGAAATCATTTGATAAGTTCCCCAATGAAGAATAATTGACTTCACAGTATGTTTTCATGGATTAAAATATCATTAAAATATCACTAGAGCATTTCATGAGGAAAAAACCCTTTTCAGTTTGAAGCCTCTAATTTTAAATCTAAACATCTAAAGAATATTAGGAAAAATATTTACTTGAAAATAAACATGGAATATTTCAATGTAAGCATAAACATAAATCGTAGTCATGATGGTGTGAAAATCCATTAATGTGGTATATGTTAAAACAATGATTTCATTCACACCTTTGGTGAAAACACCTTGAGTATAAATGATAAGAGTATTATTTTAAAACAATTTTATATGAAGTAAAATATGTGAAAATTAGAATTTTATAAATCATTGGGGAATGGTGAAAAAATTATTGAAAACATTTAAGAAAAATATTGACATATAAGAAAATATTCATCATCTAAAGTGGAAATAAGTTCAATTTTTCTTAAAAACATTTTCTCTGTCATTTTAAGAACCAAGAGAATAAAATAGTTCTATTTCTGGAAAATTATACTAAAAACCATATGACATAAATTATTGTATTTATTTTAACATGTTCAAGACACTAGTAAAATAACTAAAAATTTATTATCCATTTAATTTAGAAATATATTCATGAAAAACATATTAATTTTAATTTCTTTATAATTTCCCATTATAATTTATTAATAAT
This sequence comes from Viscum album, assembly GCA_963277665.1. Lineage (NCBI taxonomy): Eukaryota > Viridiplantae > Streptophyta > Magnoliopsida > Santalales > Viscaceae > Viscum > Viscum album. The sequence goes on along the minus strand of OY728119.1, from coordinate 612,738,845 downwards.
TTTTCATCAAAATGGATATTCGGGTGAAAACTAGTTTGTTTTCCATACATGTTTCAGTTTGATTATTTTGTTCCTTGAAAAATTTTCATCGATTAACTATATAATTAATCATAATGAAGAAAAATATTTATATTTATTCATTATATAAACTTCTATAATCATTCCTATAATGATTAGATTTAAAATTAATTACTTCACTTTGTGGAGACGAAATTCATACGTACGCACATGTGAAGTTTTTGTATTTCGATGAATAAAATGAAACATTAAATTAAATTTAATGTTTTTAGAATAATTATTGTACAATTAAAATCATATATATTCATTAAATAGGTCTTTGTTGACATATTTAATTTATTAATGAAAAAATTAATCAAATCACTTCATTATGGTTGTATTCCACACATACACACGAGCGACATTATCATTTTTTAATAGAGGGAAATGTAATAATGTAGATAATAAATTATAATTTTATATGAAACATTATGAAATAAATATCATATATAAAAATTAAATAAATCATAATATCCATCCATGAAATATTATGATGGAAAATGAATCTTATCGATATGTGGAGGTTGTCGTCCACATATCCGTATGAGCGATACATTTATTTCTGATTTGATGTAAAAGGGGGGATGGTTGTAACATTATCATAATAACACATTTTTTTGTGATATTTTATACATCATGTTATGATGGATTAAAAAATTTTAAAGATGGTTTAAGAATAAATATATATGAAAGTACATGATTATGATTTATACCTCTTTATTGAGAAAACTCTTTTGGATTACACTGTAATATTAAAACTCAGGGTATTATGATAAAAATATTACCTCTAGAATGCGTCTAGGGATTATATAAAAGGATTTGGACTTGTCTTGGATGAGATAATTGGATCTATAAGTTGGATGAAAATAGGAGAGGGGTGTCCTTTTATAATTTAGGGAGGGGACACACATGGAATTTTTCAAAACATTAAAATAAATTAATTCCAAACAAAATAAATATTCTTAAAAAGGACTTATATTAGAATAGTAGTTGATAAATGGTAAAAATATGAGTATAAAATTGGATTTTGACAAATTTTTAGGTTATTTTCACCATTATCTTTTTTTACCATTGTAACCTATTTTAACTCTTATATTGGTAACTGACTTTCTACAAAAGTTATTATTCATAATGAAAAAAAATTTAAAGTGGAATTATAAAAATGATTCAAAATTATGATTACAAATATTGATCAAAATTTATCAAATTTAATTTATATAAGTTAAAAAAAATAAATTTTAAAAATCCAAAAAATGCAAAGAATAAAAGCTTTTTAGATAAATGGAATTTCCAAAATAAAAATGTTTCTATACCAAAATCAAGTGTAATGTTCATTACATTGACTTTTATTGTATTTTGTTTAATAAAAATTAACTATTTATATATTAAATACTCTTAAAATATAATTTGACTTTATTAATATATGAAACGAAAAAATCATTAAAATTTTTAATTTTCAAATATTCATCCCAAAATCAACATTATGAGACAGATCCCAAAATTCACCCTTGGTTAATACTAACACGAAGACTTTAAATAAAATTTTCATTTTATAAAATAAAATTTATAAAAATGATTGAATTTAAATGTAATATCCATGAACCAAATGAAATTAACCCATTTTTGATGAAAATAAATTTTCTAATCATAAAATGACTATACAATAAAGTGATTAAAAATTTAATATAAAAAATTAAAAAAAAATTGATTTATATAAAAAATATATAAATAATATTCAAAAAGTTTATATTTATATCCATACATAAACATAATGGATAGGTTATAACAATCATATTTAAATAAGAATAATTTAATTGTGTATCATGTTTCGTTTTAAGTCGATGTTGTGTCGAAACCAACATATCAAATAAATAAATTTTCTTTAAAGAGAAATATATCATAAAACCTCATGGGGTTAAATTCGACCCCCTTAAAATAATTTTACCCTTAAAATCTATCACTCTAATAAAAATAAAAAAGGATAATTCAACCTCATCACATCCCCAATTTCCCAGTAAGCTTCCTCAAATTTATGGTTACACCACATAACATTGATAATGAGAGTGGTCCTATTCCAAAAAAAATATTCTCTCTTTAATCCAAAATATCCATCAATTTTTCCTCATAAGAGAAATCCTACTCCAATGGTATGACCTCTATGTTCAGTGTAATTGGAGGATCAAATATGTACTTCTTTATAATATATGCATGGAACACATCATGAACATAATATAGATTATATGGAAGAACCATGTGATAAGAAACTATCACAATACAATCAAAAATCTAAAACGGGCCAACATATGTAGAGATAAACACTCGCTTCTTTAAAATTATCATAACAACCTTCCAATGAGATATTATTAGGAATATATTTTTACCAGCTTCAAAATCTAGATGCAACTTATTTTTTCAGTATAACATTTCAATCAACACTAATCTACACAATGTGATGTTGAATAACTATAATATTCTCTATCATTATCTCAACTCATTCAGGTCCCAAAATCATTCTCCCTAAAAAATTATCCCATAACATTAGTGTTATGAAATTTCTATCACATAGGTATTCATAATAATCCATCTAAATTCTCGATATAAAAATAATTTTTATGGAAATTACACAATGGGAAGGTGTTGATCCCAGTCAACATTAAAATATATTTATGCAGTTTTGGGTTTACGGGACATTAAACACCAAGAATTAATGAATGAAAAATATTATTATTTAAATATGACCATTATAACATGTCCACTGAATTGGGGGATATGAATATGATTTACTGTATAATGATATATATATATATATTGGTTATACTCAAAAAAAATATTGATAAATTCTTAGTAAATAAGAACTCAATTTTAGTACAGTCTTTTTATGCTTCAAAAACAAATTTTCATCACAAATGGTTTTTATTAATTTTTATGAATAAATATTATAATTAATTTCTAAAAAATTTAGAAAATGTATTTGATGAAAAAGGATAAAATTTTTCAAATCAACATTGAAAATTATCATAAAGTTATGTTTTATTAATATTTCAATAAAATTAAATTTTTTGTGAATAATGAGAAATATAGATATTATAAAAAACTTTTATTTCACTCAAGTATTTAACAAGTCTCATTTTTTTAATTGATTTTAAAAAATAGTTCACTTTTATTAATAATAATAAAATTAATATCATTATAATCTACATTATTCTTAATTTTTATATAAAAACAGAGTTATACTTAAAAATTAATTTTATAGGGAAAATAATTTTCATTGTGCTTTGTGGAATTATTTTTAATGTAATTTATTCTACAAATACTGATTAAATTTTGGTCATTTTAAATAGTAACTATGGTAAATATTTATCACATAGATAAGGGTAAATTTGGAAATTAAGTTTAAATATAATGTGATACGGATTTAAAAATATATATATATAACGCATTCCTTTTATCTATGTTATGAGAATAATTTTACCAAAATCATCCAATATTCAATGATATGAAAACTTTGTGTCATCATACTTTGATAATGACATTAATATTATATTAAGTGGAGAATAAATACAAAATACCACTCTCTTTATTTTAATATTTTTAGTACTTTTTAATACGGATATAAAGAGGATAAGTTAAGTTCTAAATCATTATTTGAAATATAAATGATTTTTTTATTATGTTAATTTGTTTTAGATTTTTTGTAATGAAATAATTACCTTAAATGCTTATGTAACTCAGTCACAATGCTTGTGAAAAAAAGTATAAAAATCATGTAAATGATTTAATAAACTATAATAGCAATATTCTTTGGGGGGGATGTATGGTGTTATTCAAATTATATATATATATTACATATTAGTGTTTTTTTAAAAGTTTATATTCAAATTACATTACTATCTTCCTTTATTTATTCTAAAAAAATGTGAGTAGTCCTGAAAATGGATTTAATGGTATCTTAGGTTAAATAATATTTTATTAAATGATTTTAAATTCATTATAATCCCAAATTTGGCCAAGTGAAATAGGTATGGATTAGAATATAAACTATTCTACACTTATGGGACACTTTTCATTTTATAGTAACTTTCTTGAACCCAAATGTGTAAAAATAGTTGATATCACAGTAATCATCAAAATCATTAATTGTGGGATAAAACTAAGAGATAAGGGTAATTACATCACCTAAACATGTCTAACTGTTATTATATGAGGTAATTTTATACTTATATCCATCCTAAATTTAAAATATATCAATTTTGTTCCATTTTTATACAAAATTTAAATTTTATTTATTTAATATTTTATGTAAATACAATAGTTCCCCTCACCTCGCATATAAAAGGGATCCACCTCTCCCATCTTACTCACATCATTTCACCAATATATCCCAGCCAATGACTTCCAAATTTCCTTTCTGACCATCCTCTCCATGACCCAAAGTCTTTTATATCACCAAAAGGCAAACAGATAAGGCTTCAGATGTAATCTATTGGTGGGTTTTAAAATAATATGTGTCAAAAAAACATACATAACAAGTCATGACATGAGTTAATGGGTTTCTTAACTCTATTTTCATTATTCATGTTATACATCTACTTCATTTAAAATATTAGTAAATGATTGTGTATGAAATGGAATATGATTATATTATTATTTTTATTTCCACTTTTTTTATGTGGTCTTAAAATTGTCATACATAATCAACATAATGATCAATTATCCCTTCAATGATATGTCCTTTGAAAGGATTATTAATCTTAATAATTTTTTTGAGACATTTTTGATTTCATTCACATATTTATGATTACAAGGTGTATCTACTATCCCGTTTACATATACTACCATTTAATATTATTAATTCATGGTAATTAATCTTATAATTCAAATTATTTCATCCAAGGGTATTTGACATTAACATTACCAACTTGTAATGGTTTTTTATTTCAAATTATCTTATTTGGGATGTATATTATGTTATGAAACTATATAATTTTATTGGGTGTATCTACTACCGCTTTGATATATTTTATTATTAATATCTTAAAGTTCATGGATTATAATTTTTCCTTTCAAGTTATTTTATTCATGGGGTTTTGATTCAAAAGTTACCAAAGTGGTTATGATCTATGTTATGATATTATTTCATTTCGTGATTATGTATAATAAATTTATATTGCGGGAAATTTATGGAAATTATACTTTAAACCACATCAATTTTATTATACTCTATTTATTCTTGTAATTTTCAATTATTAGTACTATTTTGATCTCTTCGGTACTTAAAATGACTAAGAAAATGTTTTTATAGAAAATACAACCTTATTTCCTCTTCGGTCTATTAAATTTTTTCTTCACTGTCCATAATCTTCCCAATTGTTCTATGAAAGTTCTTAACTATAATTAATTTATTTTAAAAAGTTCATTTTTCCACCATTGTCTCTATTTATAAATGATTAAAAAGTAATATTTCTAAATGTTTTATAAATAATTCATTTTTTACATTTTATAAAACAATGAAAATGATGTTTTATTTTAATGTATATTAGATGAATGGATTCTTCTACCATAATGACCATTCTATTCATTGATGATTACATTAAAATTATCTATGTTTATTTTCAAATAAAATAAATTTCTCAATATTTCGTAATTTTTATACAAAATATTATCAAAGTAAAAGTTTATTTTCTAATATTTTCAAAGAAATGTTTGAATAATATTTTGAATGTCCATTTTACTCTATATAAAAATCATTTAATTTTTTTATGCATCATTGGTGATATGTTCTTATGAAACCATTCTATTTGTTTAGCTAAATAAAATATGATGATATTTTAAAGACACTCTTAGGAAAATGATATCTCTTTTATGGGTAAATCACGCTATGAAAATTTTCATGAAATAAAAGAATATATGTGTTTAGTTTCATGATATTGTACTTATACATTATTGATGAAATTTGGATAGGAGATTGAACCCAAATCTAAAAGGGAATGTTTCTGATATATGATCGGTGGTGTCGTTATATCCTTACAATGCATTGGGTAGTAAGATAGAGTTAATTGGATAGAAGTTACAGCTAAGAGACGACATAGTTATTATACTCCGAAGAGATGAAGAAGTTATTAAATTATAAGTTAATCATAAGAGATAACAAATTTTATTGGTTATAGTTTACTCCTAGGAAATTTGGGAATTTTCTATTTATGTGATTCCGTGATGAATATTTGATGTTTTGAGATACCTACACAGTTTTTGAATAATTTCTATGAGTTATAATGGATCCGTTACTCAATGATGGTTTTCGCATGGATCTTAATTTTTGACATATATAGATCATGAATTATTTTAAATCTTTCTTCCATGTGACATTATTTATGATCAATGTTTTTTTGGGTATGAATTATCTTATGTTATGTTAATCTTATGTTAACTGATGATATTATATAGGTAATGATTATGTATACCCCTAATGATAATTTGATATTTACCTTCTTATGTTTAATTTATTTATATTATAAACAAATATGTCAAATAAGATATTCCTAGAAGTGTTTCATGTAGGAGATATTGATGAATTGTTATGAAATAAAAAAATAAAGGCATGTTGGGAAAATTTATCACTTCAATACGTGGGTATTATTATGTAAGTGTTTTTTCTAATTCACTAATACTCTAAATCTACAAGTTCCTTAGGTATATATATGACCCACTATTTCTGTTTGATGTTGTATTTTTTTGATGGATAAAATAGGTTCACATTTATTTGTATCAAATCTAATAATTTAAAGATTATTTTTTAGCTCCAAATCCAGGAGTGCCGTTTCTGAGCTTGTATAGTTGGCATAATAGTATGTTTTAGATAAAATTATAGATTAATATGTTTTAATGTTATTTTAACTTAAGAAATATGGATGTCATCATGGTTTTAAAAATTTAATGTTTATTATAAGTTCAAGTTCATAAAAACCCTATTTGAGGTTTTAAGTTATGTGATTTTTAGAAGATTTATGATATGTAGGTTGGTGTTTCATTGGGTTGAGGTAAATGTTACCATTAGGTTTAATGTGAAGGATTATTTTGGGAGACTTTTATTTTATTTTTGGGGATGTAAGTAGAATGGAATTCGATAAACATTGAGGATTATTTTATATCAGGGTTATTGAGGTTAATTTAGATATAGGGTTAATCATTTATAGAATAATATATATTGAACATTTAGTGTTATTATGTAAATTTTTGAGTTAAATTTATTATTTAATCATATAAATGATTATTCATTAACTTTTTCTAAACAAGATAGATTATGAAAATATGTTAATATTTTTTTCCATATAAGTATTCTATGAAATATTATAATTTGATGCTTTAGACTTGAAATATATTCATCATAGATATTTATCATTTGGACTAAAAGATATGATAGGGGTGTAAAATTATTGAAACATGCTACCAAAGGATGAAATCGTGTTTATAGATTTGAATAAGTCAAGTAAGTGTATTTTATCATGTTATATGTCTTAATAATCAAAGGATTGATCACCTTTAAATAAATGATAATGAAAATGAAAAAAATTCCAATTCATATAATCATTCAAAATGAAATAATCGTTTTATTCACACCTGGTAGATTTATGGTCATGTGGTCATTGACATTTTTTTCATGGGAATGGTGTGGATGGTTTTTTTATGGATGATTATGGTGAGTTCAATGTATGTGTAATCCTTCATGTTGGGATTTTCATTTTTTATTTCATAGAATCTCCCAATGGTTCCCACATCCATAACATAATATGGACCTTATTTACAAAAGAATACATTAATTTGATATTTCAGACCCAATGGAACGTAGAATCTTAATTTGGTCAAGAGGATGGGAGATCAGGCCAATCACACCTTTTTGGGGGGAATTTTTTCCTTCTAAGAGATTCTCTTATAGATTTTAGATGTGTTTCTAAATATCCTCTTAATCATGATGTGGAAGAAATTACACTCACAAAATGATCAAGTGTTTAACCCTTCCATGTGTAAAGGGGGACTATAATTGACTACATCTATATGTATTTGTGGTTCTCTTTTTTTACATTAACAATTAGATGCTTATATTTTGAAGCCATATAACTAGGCACTCTGGAGTTTACGACCATCTAGGGAGGTAATTAATATTTTGAGGATAGTATTTAGTCTTTATGATGCATCCTACATATCCATTTATCACAAGAATAAAAATTATTTTATGACGTTTAACGTTGTTTCCAAAGCATTCTCCAGGGCGCGCGCATCCGTCTATTTGAGGATGATGAGGACATGTTGATTGTTGCCCTTCATTCCCTCTTTGCAAAGTTGAGCGGCATCTGTCACTTGTTCAGGGATGTTTGCACCTTGATCGAAATGGGATGACAGGATGTTGGTTCTCCCTTCCAGGGATTCCTCCTCGAAAATCATCACCTAGTCAGGGCCTCCCTTATAGATTAAGATGTTTCTTGTGAAAATATTCCTAGTTCTATGTCTTCGTGGATGCCAGTTAATTATACGGATTCAATCAGAACATTCATAGGGGTATGGCCATGGAAATAACTTTCAGTTAAGGGAGTAGTCACGTTGTACATCACTGGCGTGTCTGGACGCTGGGACACTAGCACATTTGGGTTTCTTCCCTTTATTATAGGGCCTTCAATGGTGCGGAAGCCTGAGGCATCCCACGTCGAATGTGGGGAATTATATTCCATAGGCATGTCTCTAAGGTTTTCCTCAGCTTCCCATGTTTAACATAGGGTATTCCAGAGGTTTAACGTCTAGAAGAGACAGATCGGACAGATCAGAACATTGACTAGAGTGTATCATATGGGTCTGACCCCCGGAGGACACACCGATATTGGGGATAACGTGTGGTTAGTTACCTGATTGTTTTTAAAGGGAATGGGGGATGATGTGGCATGATCCCACATGGATGTGGTATCTCAGGTATGAATCAAGGTGGATAATTGATGGTTAAGTGATGTGGATGGAGAATGAGATGGAGTCAACTCGAGGGTGATAGTGATGTTCATCTTGAGACTCAAAGAGACCTCCTACATATCCCTATGGCAGGGAATCAAAGTCCATGTAGTTTGGGGTAGGGTATATGATCAGGGTGCATGTAGAGTATAATGACCCAATGATATATTGGGGCTTACACATGGTTATCAGCCGGAGGATGGTCTGACGCCACTAGGATAGACTAGAGATATGGGTTCCAACAGAAGTGATGACAACGGCCTACCGATGGGTTTGGGTTAACAATGGCTTACCGTTGAATGGGGATCACAACAGCTTACCTCTTCTTGAGGTTCACAATGGCTTACCATTGGGTAGGGAATCACAATGGCTTAGCATGTAATGGGGTCCACAACAGCTTACCGAATTATAGAAAATAGTTTTATGTCATGCAGGACAAAAGGGTCATATAGTCTAACATCATGCAGGATGGGGGTGGAATTACATGGAGTGGTCGAGACCAATGAGTGTTGTGCTTGAACCTCAGGGAGGCTTCCTACGTACCTTGCCTTGGTAAGGATAAAAGTCCACGTAGTTCTAAATTGTTTTTGTGAACCGATGTGATGGGATTTGGGACCAATGGATGGTTGGGATTGAACCTCAAGGAGACTTTCTATGTACCTTGCCTTGGCATGGATCAATGTCCACGTAGTTCAGGATGGTGGGAACCGATGTGAAGGGAGTCAGAACCAATGGATGGTTGGTATTGAACCTCATGGAGGGTTCCTACATACCTTGCCTTGGAAAATATCAAATTCCACATAGTTCAGGATGTTTGGAACCAACATGAAGGGGGTGGGAACCAATGGATGGTTGGCCTTGAACCTCATAGAGGCTTCCTACGTACCTTTCCTTGGCAAGGATAAAATTCCATGTAGTTCAGAGTCGTTGTTTGGGGATTACACTCAAGGCTGCCTATGAAAGAGTTTCGTGGTAAATGCTTACTCTAGGCCCACGTGATTCATGCTCAGTGTGCGAAACAAGAGGCAGTAGCATGGTATCTCGCCTTATTAATACATCACTTTTGTTTTCAATTTTACATACAGAGGATCTTTAAAGTCTAGTGTCTTGGAAAACAGGAATAATAAAACTCGAAAACAATATAAAACATTCTTCTAATTCACTTGTAAGGATTCATCAAAAGTTCATCCTAAGTAGAATTACTACATCTCATAACTTGGAGACATACATTCAAAGGAAAGGGTGAGCAGAAATCCCTATAAGGGTTGGCAAGGGAATCAGTTTACCTGTGATATCAATACAAACATGAATAAAACATAAAGGCAAGAGAAATGAAATAATAGGCATATCATAATGAAAAGAACATGAATCATAACTTGAATATATGGATACAACATTTCATTTAGACAATCATTAACATATCACCAGGGTCCATCCCCAAGGTGTCATAAAAAATTATCAAGGTTATTCACCAAGGTATCGTAAGACATGTCATCTCTAGAGATTAAATATTTACCCAATGCATTAGAGTGATCTCTGGGTGCACACTTAATATGTATTTACTATCATGTGTTCCACATATATCATAATAAAAAATTTCATAATTAACCCATAGATAATGAAATAAATGGGTTTCATCTCAAAATCGTGATATTTTAAAAGTTCTTAAAAATAAGATCATTATGTCATATATAACCCATGGAAAGGGTGTGAGGGTTATATGTATGTCCATTCCAGAATCAAATATATCATATTTATATATATATATATATATGAAAACAGATAGAATCGAAATAGGTCTGGGTATTCACATAAATAAAACAAGATAATTTCTTTAGAGAAAGAGGTAGAAATTTTGAGACGAAATTTCTACAGCATAACGGCGATATAACATGGTTTTAGAAAACAATAAAAAGAGAAGGTACAATAGTAACGCCCACATAAATAACGTATAATACCGTATAAATACAGAATAACATATATATAAGAACATGGTATAGGAATGTTAATGACATGCCACATGAAAAGGAAAGATGAAAGAAAAGAGAAGATGTGATTCCTTTTACAAAAATTTCGGCAGCCTAACAGCATCACATAAAAATTCATAAAATAAATTGATGAGAGAGGAAAGTGTATCTCAACAATTATACATGACATGGAATGAAATTTTAACATATAATAACATACCATCAACATATATATATGGAAATTAGAAGATACAACATAAAGGGAGTTGTTACATTAAAGAGGAGGGTAAAAGGATCAATTACCTTGAAGAGTAACTTCGAAAGCGTGAAGGTTGGGACCTTGGGAGGCTTGAAGGCACCTTGGGAGCACTCCTTGGGAGGAAAACAGTCCCAAACTTCATTGGGGAGGATTTTGAAATGAAATGAATGAGGGAATGGTATTGTATTTATAGGATAAGTGAGGGGACAAGTCATTAATGGCCAAGTGACACCTCATCAGTGGTATTGAAAAAACCATGGGCATTTCCATTGTATTTTCCCATTGTATTGGCCACATGGGACACCTAATACCTTATATTACAATTCATAAGTCAACTATATTTATTACATAATTATTAAATCCTTAATGATGTCATTAAACACCTGAAACTTAAAATTGTATTTTCACTATTCACCGAAAATTCAACTTTTTCAAAAAAATCCCAAAAAATCACCTTAACCTAATATTGATGCACTGAATTCAAAAATGAACTCCATTTTATAAAAATAATTTTCTAAATATTTATAAGTTAATTTTTATTAAAACACTATTCACCTAAAAAAACTAATACTTAACTAATAATTTCTGAAATAGATATTTACCTATTTTATTGAATCACATTACTTAATCAAGGTTCCTAAATTATATTAATACTTTCTTAAGTGAGGTTACTTAACACATTTTATCACATTACTAATCATAAGTGTAAAATCACTATTCATAATTTATTATTAATCAAAAACTATGTTGAACTTATTAGACTCTAAATTTCATACTAAACATAACTGTAGAAGACCATTTTTTGGAAATAATTACAAATTATTAATTATTTAAGGTTGAAATTAATATTTTAAAAAATATTTTTTCTAAAATTCATTAATAATATGCATACTATATTAATCCGGACATTTGAAAATTCAAAAACTTCACCATATGAAGAAATCACAATTTTTATTTATATCAAAGGATTTCATAAAGTAGTTAAGGTCTCGTTACATAGCCCCTTATAACACCAGCATAGGACGTAAGTGTAAGGTTTGGTAAAGTGATAGAATCTTGGGGCAGCTCGGCAAACATTGCCCGAGTGGTGATTTCTATCAGCATGAACTTCTCGTGAAGGCGATTCCATTCCAGCTTCACATGATCAAGCTCGGCTTGGGATTGGTCTATAGCAAATCCCAATGGTGCTACTTCATTCACAAGTTCTGTCTGATGGGATTTTATCGGTCTGAGACTACTGGATGGGGCCATCTAATCATATTTCTGTATTAATTAACCAATATCACTTGTATTTATAAACAAAAAATTGTAACATTTTAGATTCCAACGGTCATATTGACCAACAGTCATACGACAATCGAAACCCAACAGACTCATTTAATTATACTCACTTCATTAATTAAAGAATATAGTTTTGTTGAGTATAAAAATAAAATAACACACATAATTTAGGAAACAAAAGTTCGTGTCATTACATTGTTCCCCCCTTAAGAAATTTCATCCCTAAAATTTTTAACTTGAACCCTTAGAAGAAAAAAGGTGTGGGTACTTCTGCCTAATAGACTCCTCTGGTTCCCACGTGGCTTCTTCATATTTGTGGTTCCTCCAAGACACCTTAATAAGGTGGGTAGTCTTTTTGCATAGAACATTGTCTCTACGATCCAATATCTCCACCGGCTTCCCCTCGTAAGATAGGTCATGTTCTAGTTGTACCACCTCTGGGTTTAGTACAAGTGATGGGTTAGGTATGTACTTCCTCAAGAGCGATACGTGGAAGACATCATGAACTTGTGCTAGATTTGGAAGAAGTACAAGTCGATAGGCCACTGCTTCCATGCGATCAAGGATTTCATAGGGGCCAATTTACCTAGGGCTGAGCATCCCTTTCTACCAAAACCTCATGAAAAACTTCCAAGGTGAAATTTGAAGAAATACTTGTCACCAACATCAAACTCCTAGTCTATTCGACGGTTGTCTGCATAGCTCTTCTGTCGACTATGAGCAGCCTTAAAGTGTTGTTGGATAGAATAGACATTTTCACTCATCTCTTGGACAAGATCGGGCCCAAGAAGATTTCTCTCATCGGCTACATCCCAATAAGTAGGATTTCTACATCACTTCCCATTTAGAGGTTCATAGGGTTCCATTTGAATTCTCGAGTGGAATCTGTTGTTATAAGAGAACTCAACTAAAGGGAGATGTTGATCCCATCCACCCTCAAATTTCATTGATCACATTTTTAGCATTTCCTCGAGTGGTTGAATAGTCCTTTCAGATTGTCCATCATTTTGGGGGTGATAGGTCGTACTGAAATTCAATTCTGTGCTTAGAGAATGTTGAAGACTTCTACAAAATTTTAATGTGAACCTTGGATGACAATTAGATACGATAGAAAGTGTTACTCCATGAAACCTTACCACTTCCTTCATGTAAATCCTAGAATGTTTATCAGGAGATAAATCTTCTCGAATGGAGATAAAATGGGTAATCTTGGTGAGACATTCCACAATAACCCATATCACATTGTTTCCTTTGGATGTTCTCAGGAGACCAGTGACAAAGTCCATAGTGATATTATCCCACTTCCAAGCTGGTATGGGTAGTGTTTTCAATACCCCTTTAGGAATTTGTCGCTCTGCCTTCACTTGCTGACATACAAGGCACCTTGTAGTGTAGTTAGAAATGCCCCTTTTCATATTATCCCACCAAAAATGATCACGAAGGTCCCTATACTTTTTTGTGCTTCCAGGATTTATAGAGAATGTAGAGCTATAAGCTTCATCCATCAGCTCATTCTTTATTTCCAGGATATATGGAACACATAGTCTTGTACAAAATTTCAGTAAACCTTCTTGATCAATATTGAACTCAAGAAACTTTCCATCCTTCACAACATGAAACCTCTTCAGTAACAAAGGATCTTCTTTCTGATCTTTCTTGATCTTCTCTAGTAAAGATGGATGAGGAATCATTTGGGTTAGGGTTGATGATATCCCATCCCTTATAATTCACATGTCCATATTTACTAGGTCATTGAACAAAGGATCCTTTGAATCCTCGTCATGGAATGAACAACTAGGTATTTCCTACTTAATGCGTCAGCGACTTTGTTTTCATTTCCTAGATGATAATGAATTGAACAATCATAGTCTTTAAGAAGTTCCAACCATCTCCTTTGTATCATGTTAAACTTTTATGGGTGCGAATATATCACATTTCTCCCCATAAAAATAGTGCCTCCATATCTTTAGAGAGAAAACAACCGTAGCCATATCTAGATCAACCGTAGGATAATTCTGCTCATGAGTCTTCAACTGTCGAGATTCATAATCAATGACCTAGTCATTTTTCATGAGGATGCACCCATGCCCTTTTAGAGACACATCACTAAAAATAATGAATCCTTCTCCACTTGTGGGCACAGTTAACACGGGTGCAGTAACCAATCTCTTATTCATCTCCTGGAAACTTTCCTCACAATCCTTTGTCGAAATTATCTTGACCCCTTTTCGAGTTAACATGGTTAATGGATTAGAAAGTCATGAAATGTTTTTCACAACCCTCTTAAAATATCATGTTAATCCCATGAAATTTTGAATCTCAGTTATTATTTTAGGTTGAGGCCCCTTCTCTACAACTTTCATCTTTGCAAGGTCAAATATGATTCCTTCATTGCTTACAATGTTCCCCAAGAAAGAAACTTTTTGTAACCAAAATTCACATTTTCTGAACTTTCCAAAAAGCCTCTCCTTCCACAGAGTTTTCAAAATATCCCTTAGATGATCCTCATACTCCTCGCAACTTTTGGAATGTATCATAATTTCATAAATAAAAACTACCACAAAGTTACCAAGGTAGTCCTTAATGACTCTATTCATCAAATCCATAAAAATAGAAGGTGCATTTGTCAGTTCTAAGGGCATAACAACAAAATCATAATGCCTATATCTTGATCAGATGGTCGTTTTTGAAATATATTCTTTTTTCACCCTCAATTGATGATAACCAAATTAAAGATCAATCTTAGAGAATAATTGAGCCCTAATAAGTTGGTCAAATAAGTCATTAATTTTTGGAAGAGGGTATTTCTTCTTCACTGTGATATTGTTTAGTTCTCTATAATCAATTCATAGTCACATCGATCCATCCTTCTTCTTCACAAAGAGAACAGCTGCTCCCCAAGGAGACACACTTGTTCGGATAAAACCCTTCTCTAAAAGATCTTGGAGTTGTTTCTTCAATTCCTCCAGCTCCAAATTTTCCATCCTATATAGGGTCTTCGATATTGGATTAGATACAGGTACGATCTCAATAGATAACTCTACCTCTCTTTCAGGGGGAGGTCTATGAAACTCCTCAGGAAATACATCAACATATTCCTAGACTATGGGGACACTTTCTATCATTAAACTCTCATCTCTTTCTCCTTCTTCACCAATAAACTCCATAAAAATGATATAGGGGTTCTTTTAGACAAAGATCAGGTTAAGATGTCTTTGCTTAGAATATAACTGTAGGTTTTCCACTCAATAAAACAGATATTTCCTTGCTTCTGCAATTGATCTTATCATTATACATTGAGAGCCAGTCTGTAACGCCCCGACCCCAGCTACCCAGAGTCGGTGCATTACTTCGTAACATTGGCATGATCACAAAAGATCAAGTCTCGAAAGACCGATTAGTTTAGTATCCTTGGAAACACAAGATGCATTCATAAATGTTACATTACATCATAAAGTGAATAACTAATAACAATGTCTTCATAGTCCATACTCATATCCTCTTCTGACTATCCCTGCAGGTCATTTATAAAATACTTCTTCGCATCCTGGAAAATATTAAAACAGTGAAAGGGGTGATCTCAGATGCTCAGTAAGGATAACAATATTGCGGAAGCTTTGATAAATAATCATTAACATTTAAGGAAATGTATAACTAAAAAAACCTTTTAAACTTGAACTTCAACATAATATGGCAAAAGTAAAATGAGATAATGCCATATACTTCTTCACATGGATATTCTACTGGTCGAATGATCACATGCAATATCAATAACCACTTTCATAATGAGGGAATGTATAATGTCAGACATTCTGAAACATTTTGTCAAGGCCTCGGCCAAGACGTCTAAAATGATTAAGGCCTCGGCCAAAACCATAAATAAAATTGGGAAAGGGCCTGGGCCAATTCCACATCTAGTTGTCTCATGAGACCTACCGATGCATCGAGGAGCTATAGCGGGCTCCACCCGTCACTTATTAAGTCCAATACATTCCTCATATTAATAGGTTTAAACATATCATAAACCATAACATAATTGTATCACATAAAACATGCATAAAAGAAAACATAACATTTCCACATTTCAATCACAAGATATCAATAAAACAAATTGATATAAAAACGCTTTCAAAACCATTTTCAATACCAAAATAAAATAAAGTTAAAACTTTGTATTTATTTTTCATCAAAAAAAATGATGGCTTGTAGAGGAAGCCGAAACTCAAATAATGGTCACGACGGCGGAGAAGTCGTTGTCGCCGCATATGTACGGAAAGAAAAACATTCCATTTTTGTCATTTAGTAAAACGCTTCGTATAAAAAGATTCCTTTTGAATAAACGTAAAAGTCAAAGGGGTTTATACACCGTATAAAAGAAAGTTGTGTATAAAACCAAATATGCCTCAATGAAAGGGGATTGAGACGAAGTCCTTAAAAAGATAATTTTTTTAACAAAGTACATCTATAATTTGTATTCACTATAAGTACACATAAATAATGTAAAAATACAAGATAGGACATAATAATATCATGACATAATTTGAAAGTAGGAGATTAACCCAAAGACTGGATATTGGGTTAAGAAATTCCCTTACCTCGTGTCTGAATTGACTCAACCGTTCTTTAACCTCCTGAATAATAAACTAGAGTTAATATATACCTTATTAAGAACCATTTTCAATTTCATTATCCTTATTATATCACTTATTACAATGATATTAACATTATGTAATTATTTAAGTTAATAACGGTCGTTTTGTCGATCTTTGGTACTTGAGTCAACAATAAACTTCTTATAATTACAAGTTGTTTATGTGGTAGAATATACATTGTCTCCAGAATTATATTCATGATTTAGATGTCATATATATCTTATATATCCAGTATATACATTCATTTATAATATTACGTAACATTTAGAGATAAGAAATGAAATGCATCGTTCATGGAGACGGTAAGCCGTACGTACGCATGAACGCTACTTTCATTTCAATTTCATATTTAATTGAACGAAATCATAATGATATAAATGTATAATATAATTCCAGTATAATATATTGTATAATACCATTTACTCCATCCTTTATACATCCCACATATGGAATTAACGATTCAAATCACTTTGAGGGGGCGGTAGTCTGCACTTCCTAAAATGAAATTATCGCATTTTACCCATAATGGAAATCATAAAGTATGCCATAAATGAGAAATACAGAAGCATAAGTAAAAACTAAACATATTATATATCATATATAAAAATAGTGACATCTTAATGGGAACCTTTTAAGGTGTTATATGAGTGTTGATCAATCATCGTTTTGTGAGGTAGAAATTCGCCATCCACAGAAACCGTATGTTCTTTAACTATTAGATGTAGGTGTGTGTAAGTGTAGCTCGAATACTTCTTATAACAACATCCTAGTATATTTAGGATACTGGTGTTGTTACAAAAGAAATGAATAAAAAGAGTTTAGGGGGTTGGAGAAGAAAAATAATACAAAACAACATTAGAGAAGACATTACCTCAAAATCGGGTAACTCTTTTTGATTTGAGCCAAAGGCTTCCTTGGGAAGAGTTCGGCTCAAAGTGAGGCTTCTAGGAGTAAGAGGGGGAAGTTGGGAGAGTATTTGGGCAGAGGTCGGCCGAGCCAAATGGCTTGACGGTGTGAATAAGGTGGGAGTGGTGGGGGCCTTTTATAAGAGGAGAGGAGGGGCTCTTTTGGAAAGATTGAAATGTTACATTATTATACAATTATTTTCGGATTCTAAAGGTCCCACACTTATATAATTCGTGGATAAGGTGATAAGGGTTCGAAATATCCTCATCCAATAGGCTTTGGAAAATTGTAAGCCTTGGATTTTGCATTATCTTCTCATTTTATTTAAATCGTTAAATAATGAGGTCATCGCTGCATCATAATGATGTCATATATAATTTAATTTATTTAATGTATAAAAATTAAAAAAAATACATTGATGTAGGAAATCATTTTAGATTTCTAATTAATATTTATATTCAAAATTTGGACTTCTTTATCCCCACTTAAAAATTGTTTTAGTAAAACAACTCATGTTTGTATCAATTTAATTTTAACATTAAATAAATATATATTAATGTCATTTTCCAACTAAAATGGCTCCATGGGGTCCCCAAGTTGACCCATGGGTTGTCTTGGTCGGCCATGACTAATCCAATAGGAGTAGGAAAAGTGTCAAGCTCATCTCATATTATTAAAATATTATTTTTACCTTAAACTACACTAATTACCTCTAATCGCGATTAAAAACTTAAAAGTTACTATTCACCAGAAAATTATTTTGATCTCATTGAACCACATTTTACTTCTTAATGACAACCATGTATGTCGGATTTTTGAAAATAAAATCACAGAAGTGGTAATATTTCATTTAAACAAAAAATCAGTTATTTAACTACCACTTAGTGGTTTCACTGTTCATCAAAAATTGATGTTTTTCAGAACAATGCCAAAATTTCACCCTAAGCTATAATTGATATTCCGAATTCAAAAATGATGTCTATTTTACAAAATTCCAAATATATAAGTTGCATTAATTAATTTTATAATTAATTCCCGCTGTTACAACAAATAGCGTGTTTTTAAGAAACAATTTATATCAAAAGATTAGCAATTGTTTATGTCCAATTTCAATGTTAAATTAATTCTAATGACCACCTTTGGATAAAATGGTAAAAATATATTCTAATTATACTTTAAAACCATTAAATAGTATAATTTATCACTATAAATTATTTTGATTAAAAAAGTTGTTTTTAAGTAATTTTCACTATTCATAAAAATTGGAAGTTCTCAGAAAATTACAAAAAATTCAACTTTGGATAATTCCAATATTACGAATACAAAAATGAAGTCCATTTTGAAATATAAAATTTCCATAATTTTAAAAAGTGGTTATTACTATTCATAACGGCTACTTTGATTAGTCGCAGTGTTTTAGAACTCGAAGTTGCGTACAATGCAAGCTATTTCATTATTGAATGAGAAGTGTATCATGGAAGCTCGGGGTGTTAAATTCTCCCCTCCTTCAATAAATTGCGTCCTCGCAATTTGAAATTTTTCTTTGAAAATAAAAGGTTGAAAAGAGAAAATACCTTTGTGGAAAACCCACATCGGAAATAAGATTAATAAAATTTAGAAGAGGGAAAGGGAAATGAAAAAGTCACCACCCAATTATGATCTCGATTAGGAGAACATTGGTGGAAATTAGAGACATATAATTGGAGGAAAAACGTAAATATTGGTAGGGAGTGATTGAGGTCATCAATCACAATCAACTGTCAAATTGAGGGCCTCAAATCCTTCAATCTATGTTGATTTAAAATATCATCAGTTCCACAAGACATAAGGTATTAGGATAACACATTTTTTTGTTTTAATATCCCTTTAATAAAGTTTAAGAATTAATTTATTCATTGAATAAGAGATAGGTATAAATATATTTATGGTTGACAATTAGAGCTTCAACCTTCAACTCATCTTTCACTCAAAAAGATAATAAAACTCAAAAATATTATACTTATCCTAATTGTATAAGGTTCCAAATGTTAACACATAACATTTAGATTAGTAAAATTATTTTGTAATAACCAGGGACTTCTTGTAGGCTAGTGGTAGGAAATAAAGGCATGTCGCACTATAATTGTGGGTTCAATTCCTGCAGCTTTGTCCGACGCGACGGGTTATGCCCCACCCTGCAGGTTGTCCTTTTCCTAAAACTATAGTATCATAATATTCCAAAAATAATCTTCATAAATTTTTTAACCTTAAGCAATACTATCCAAAGATTAACTTAATCCACTCCAACCTTTATAGTTATCCAAAATACCTCTGTCCAGACTTTCTTTAAAAGGTCTCTTAATTCCAAAATCAATTTATCAGATTCCCCAAACAAAGTAAAGTTTCTCTTATTGTCACATACTAAAAATATAATTACCTTAATCATATTAAAACCTTACTGAAATTAACAAGTACTGCAGTACAATCCTTATATATATATCACATTATTCTAATAACCAGAATATAATCCATGAGTCCAAAAGCACCAATACATTAGTTATTCTTCTTCAACTGTAGTAACAACATAAGATTGTCCTTCATCCCTTGGCATTTTCTGAGGTAAGTTTCCCTGACGCTTAGGACATTCATTTTCATAATGACCCATTTTTCTACAATTGTAGCATTCAACTTTGATAGCCTCTTTCTTTCCCTTGCAATCACGAGCCTGGTGACCCTTTTCTCCACATTTATAACAAACTCCCATTCCTTTTAGGCACGTACCAGGGTGATTCTTCCCACAAGTATCACATAATGGAAAATCCTTCTTTCCCTTTTTCCCTTTATCTGTCTCTTGTTCCACCGTTCTCTTCTTCTCTTGCTTTACTTTGTTGTCATAAGACTTAGAGAATTCCTTTTCTGTCTTGATAGCACACGAGACAATATCTTCGTATGATGAGAAGGATTGTGATACTAAAGCTCGACGGAGAAATGGTTTTAACCCATCAAAGAAACGATCAATCTTACTCCTTGGGTTATGTATATAATCGGAATCATGCCTCGCTATCCTTGTAAAGTTAGCCTCATACTTTGCGACATTCTCATCCTCCTTCTGCCTCAGACTCAGAAATTGCCTTTCCATATCTGCTCGATGGTCACGAGGAAAGTATTTTTCTAAAAACAGATCTTTGAACTCCCTCCATTCCATATTTGATACTTCATCATCTTCCTTCAGGTTTTGAATCAATGACCACCATTGATCAGCATCTCCAGTGAGGCGGTAAACTGCCATGATAACTTTTTCCCTTTCACTGCTCCCCAAAGCCGGAAATATTTTCTCTAGGGAATTTATCCATTGCTCGGATACTAAAGGATTTGTACTCCCATTTAACGTTGGTGGTTGTTGCCTCATGAAACGGTCTAGCATTGATCCTCCACGTTGCGGATCAGGGTGCTCCATACGAGTAAGGTTATTATTCATAACCTGAGTGAGTTGTCCCAGTATGGTAATAAGTTGATCAGCACCAGTTGTATCTCCAGATCCACAATAATTATCTTGAGCAGGAGGGAAATCCCTACACGGAGTGCGTGTATTGATATGGTTTCCATTCCTTCCACTAGGCGCCATTTCTAAACAATGGCATAAACTAGATTAGTTTATGAATCAAAATACATAATTCCATACTTGTAAAAAACTTAACATAAATTGAACTATTTATGGATATAATCCATAATCATAAAAATGTTTTCTTTGAGGAAGTATATACTCATAACCCTTCATAGTGGTTTGTAAATAAAATGAGAATTATCCTAAGCATATCCCTCGGGAGTTTCGTAACCAAGAGTGCAGCAAGGCCCGTTGTCGTGCACCAGTTCCCGTTCGAGTCTAGCTCAAAGCGGTGTTTTCGGGTTTTACCCCTAGGTACATCTGTGCCAGAGCCTCCTCTACCTGCTCGTATCCAGGCAGGGATGTATTGCTCGGAAAACTCATAACATCTCTATAATACCGAAATTTTAGGAAGTTCTTCTATACTAATCCTCAAAGTTCATCATAGGTCTACGTGCTCTAATCAGAGTTTGTCTAAATCTAGCTTCCATGGTTAGTACTAAACTGCCTCTGATACCAACTGTAACACCCCAACCCGAGCTACCCAGAGTCGACGCATTACTTCGTAACATTGGCATGATCACAAAAGATCAAGTCTTGAAAGACCGATTAGTTTAGTAGCCTTGGAAACACTAGATACATTCATAAATGTTACATTACATCATAAAGTGAAAAACTAATAACAATGTCTTCATAGTCCACACCCATATCCTCTTCTGACTATCCCTGCAGGTCATTTATAAAATACTTCTTCGCATCCTGGAAAATATTAAAACAGTGAAAGGGGTGAGCTCAGATGCTCAGTAAGGATAACAATATTGCGGAAGCTTTGATAAATAATCATTAACATTTAAGACAATGTATAACTAAAAAAACCTTTTAAACTTGAACTTCAACATAATATGGCAAAAGTAAAATGAGATAATTCCATATACTTCTTTACATGGATATTCTACTGGTCGAATGATCACATGCAATATCAATAACCACTTTCATAATGAGGGAATGTATAATGTCAGACATTCTGAAACATTTTGTCAAGGCCTCGGCCAAGACGTCTAAAATGATTAAGGCCTCGGCCAAAACCATAAATCAAATTGGGAAAGGGCCTCCGCCAATTCCACGTCTAGTTGTCTCATGAGACCTACCGATGCATCGAGGAGCTATAGCGGGCTCCACCCGTCACTTATTAATTCCAATACATTCCTCATATGAATAGGTTTAAACATATCATAAACCATAACATAATCGTATCACATAAAACATGCATAAAGGAAACATAACATTTCCACATTTCAATCACAAGATATCAATACAACACATTGATATAAAAATGCTTTCAAAACCATTTTCAATACCAAAATAAAATAATGTTAAAACTTTGTATTTATTTTTCATCAAAAAAAATGATGGCTTGTAGAGGAAGCCGAAACTCAAATAATGGTCACGACGGTGGAGAAGTCGTTGTCGCCGCATATGTACGGAAAGAAAAACATTCCCTTTTTGTCGTTTAGTAAAACGCTTCGCTTAAAAAGATTCCTTTTGAATAAATGTAAAAGTCAAAGGGGTTTATACACCGTATAAAAGAAAGTTGTGTATAAAACCAAACATGCCTCAATGAAAGGGGATTGAGACGAAGTCCTTAAAAAGATCATTTTTTTAATAAAGTAAATCTATAATGTGTATTCACTATAATTACACATGAATAATGTAAAAATACAAGATAGGACATTATAATATCATGAAATAATTTGAAAGTAGGAGATTAACCCAAAGAATGGAAGTTGGGTTAAGAAATTCCCTTACCTCATGTCTGACTTGACTCAATCATTCTTTAACCTCCTGAATAATAAACTAGAGTTAATATATACCTTATTAAGAACCATTTTCAATTTCATTATCCTTATTATATCACTTATTACAATGATATGAACATTATGTAATTATTTAAGTTAATAACGGTCGTTTTGTCGATCTTTGGTACTTGAGTCAACAATAAACTTCTTATAATTACAAGTTGTTTATGTGGTAGAATATCCATTGTCTCCAGAATTATATTCTTGATTTAGATTTCATATATATCTTATATATCCAGTATATACATTCATTTAAAATATTACGTAACATTTAGAGGTAAGAAATGAAATGCACCATTCATGGAGACAGTAAGCCGTACGTACGCATGAACGCTACTTTCATTTCAATTTCATATTTAATGGAAATAAATCATAATGATATAAATGTATAATATAATTCCAGTATAATATAGTGTATAATACCATTTACTCCATCCTTTATACATCCCACATATGGCAT
Organism: Viscum album; assembly: GCA_963277665.1. Classification (NCBI taxonomy): domain Eukaryota; kingdom Viridiplantae; phylum Streptophyta; class Magnoliopsida; order Santalales; family Viscaceae; genus Viscum; species Viscum album. Next base: position 612,714,833 of record OY728119.1, on the reverse strand, counting down.
TAACGATTCAAATCACTTTGAGGGGGCGGTAGTCCGCACTTCCTAAAATGAAATTATCGCGTTTTACCCATAATGGAAATCATAAAGTATGCCATAAATGAGAAATACAGAAGCATAAGTAAAACATAAACATATTATATATCATATATAAAAATAGTGACATCTTAATGTCCACCTTTGAAGGTGTTATATAAGTGTTGAACAATCATCGTTTCGTGAGGCAGAAATTCGCCATCCACAGAAACTGTATGTTCTTTAACCATTAGATGTAGGTGTGTGTAAGTGTAGCTCGAATCCTTCTTATAAAAACATCCTACTATATTGAGGATACTGTTTTTGTTACAAAAGAAATGAATAAAAAGAGTTTAGGGGGTTGGATAAGAAAAATAAAACAAAACAACATTAGAGAAGACATTACCTCAAAATCGGGTAACTCTTTTGGATTTGAGCCAAAGGATTCCTTGGGAAGAGTTCTGCTCAAAGTGAGGCTTCTAGGAGTAATAGTGGGAAGTTGGGAGAGTATTTGGGCAGAGGTTGGCCGAGCCAAATGGCTTGAAGGTGTGAATAAGGTGGGAGTGGTGGGGGCCTTTTATAAGAGAAGAGGAGGGGCTCTTTTCGAAAGATTGAAATGTTACATTATTATACAATGCGTTTCGGATTCTAAAGGTCCCCCACTTATATAACTCGTTTCTAAGGTGATAAGGGTTAGAAATATCCTCATACAATAGGCTTTGGACAAGTGTAAGCCTTGGATTTTGCATTATCTTCTCATTTTATTTAAATCGTTAAATAACGAGGTCATCGCTGCATCATAATGATGTCATATATAATTTAATTTATTTAATGTCTAAAAATTATAAAAAAATACTATGATGTAGGAAATATGTTTAGTTTTCTAATTAATATTTATAGTCAAAATTTGGACTACTGTAACCCCACTTAAATGTTTTTTAGTAAAACAACTCATGTTTGTATCAATTTACTTTTAACATTAAATAAATATATATTAATGTCATTTTCCAACTAAAGTGGCTCCATGGGGTCCCCAAGTTGACCCATGGGTTGTCTTGGTCGGCCATGACTCATCCAAGAGGATTAGGACAAGTGTCAAGCTCATCTCATATTATTAAAACATTATTTTTACCTTAAACTACACTAATTACCTCTAATCGCGATTAAGAACTTAAAAGTTACTATTCACCAAAAAAATATTTTGATCTCATTGAACCACATTTTACTTATTAATGACAACCATGTATGTCGGATTTTTGAAAATCAAATCACAGAAGTGGTAATATTTCATTTAAACACAAAATCAGTTATTTAACTACCACTTAGTGGTTTCACTATTCATCAAAAATTGAAGTTTTTCAGAACAATGCCAAAATTTCACCCTAAGCTATAATTGATATTCCGAATTCAAAAATGATGTCTATTTTAAAAAATTCCAAACATATAAGTTGCATTAATTAATTTTATAATTAATTCCCGCTGTTACAACAAATAGCGTGTTTTTAAGAAACAATTTATATCAAAACATTGGCAATTGTTTATGTCCAATTTCAATGTTAAATTAATTCTAATGACCACCTTTGGATAAAATGGTAAAAATATATTCTAATTATACTTTAAAACCACTAAATAGTATAATTTATCACTATAAATTATTTTTATTAAAAAAGTTGTTTTTAAGTAATTTTCACTATTCATAAAAATTGGAAGTTCTCGGAAAATTACAAAAAAAATCAACTTTGGATAATTTCGATATTACAAATACAAAAATGAAGTCCATTTTGAAATATAAAATTTCTATAATTTTAAAAATTGGTTATTACTATTCATAACAGCTACTTTGATTAGTCGCGGTGTTTTAGAACTCGAAGTTGCGTACAATGCAAGCTATTGCATTATTGAATGAGAAACGTATCGTGGAAGCTCGGGGTGTTACACAGTCCATCCCTAGTATAATGTTGAATTCTAGCATGGGGATGACTACTATATTTGCGATAAGATTGTGCTCACTAAATTAAATACTAGAGTTTCTAAAAACTAATGATGCTTGGATAGTCCCACCATGAGTCTTGACTAATAACTCTACTTTTAGCAAATTGGGGGTTGATTCTAAATTCTTTGTAAACATGGACGAAATAATGGAATGTATAGAACCAGAATCAAACAAAGTATTTTCTAGATTTGAGAGGACAACAAGAGTACTTTCTACCACATCATTCAGAGTTTCAACTTTTTCCGTCATGATAGCAAAAGCACAAACTTGATCCATTGGCCTTTGCTGAAGCTGATGGTGGTTCCCCTCCACTATCCTCGGATTTTGACAGTGATTGGAATAGTGCCCACATTGTCCACACATGATGAAATTGACATCAGGTAGGTCCTACACCATCTTCCCATTGTCATTTCTGTTTGGAATTTGAGGTTTCACCTCACCATGAAAATTCCTCTCAATGTTGCCATCTCTACCACACTTTTAGCACTTCCCACTCCCAAGTAGGCAGTTCCCCGAATGCTTCTTCCCACATTTATTACACGCGGGAAGTTGTACTTGGTTTCCTCCTCTTCCTTGATTGAATCTCCTCTATAATCTTGGCTCCAACGATCTCTTCTTGTCGTTTGATTTATGAGACCACTGTGTCTCACCAAACTCCAGCTCGACTTTCATCGCACTCTGTACGATCACCTCATAGTTTTCATAGTCCAGGTTGGCTAGATTCTTCCATAGATGAGGTATTAGTCCACCGAAGAATCTATCAACCTTACCATTTGGATCCATGAAAAAGCTAGATTTATATTGTGAAAGTCGGGTGAAATTCATCTCATAGGTTCTGACAGATTCGTTCTCCTTCTACTTTAGTTTGAGAAACTTTTTCTCTATCCTTGTTCTCATGGAATGAGGGAAATTATTACTGAAAAAGATCCTTCTGTACTCTTCCCACTTCATAGCTTCCACCTCCAATCTTGGCCTTGTCTTTTTTATCATTTCCCACCACTGATCAGCTTCTCCTTCTATGTGATAGACATCTAGGGTTACCTTCTCTTGCTCTGAAAAGTGGAGCATAGAAAAGATCTTCTTGATGGAGCTGATCCACTGCTCAGAAATCAATGAGTCAGTCTATCCACTGAAGGATGGTGGTCATTGATGCATAAAGGACTCAACAGAATGTTTTTCCCTTCACACGGTCTTTCAGCCTAATTCATGTTATTTCCCATAACTGGAGTCGGTTGGTTCATAATTTGCAAAAATGATTCCATTCCATCTTCCATCAGAGGGTCTTCAGCGCATGGTCCATTGCATTCACCATTTGCATGGTTTCTCCTATTTCCCACCAATTTATAAAAGAATAAAATATTAGTGAGAAACTTATTTCATTTATGAATCTTTTAACTATAAAGGATTCTATGTCTTAAAACTGAATGCTTAAAAAATTACATTTCTCTATAATTCCATCATAATGATTCATTAAAATATTTCGATTAACCAAACATATCCCATGGGAGTGTCGGGTTTTAACCCTTTGTACATCTATGCCAGAGCCACATATACCTTCTTGTATCCAGAGAGTGATGTATTCTCTTGATAAACCACTTACTCAATACTCACCAAAATACCAGGAAGGTTTCTTATATTTAAACTTTTCTATAGGGTTATTCCTAAAGATTTAATATCCTAATTTCCATAAATAACTAAACTATCCTTTGATACCAACAATGGAATCCCGCCTTTTTAATACATAACTTTTCATTTCAATTTTACATACAGAGGATCTTTAATGTCTAGTGTCTTGGAAATGAGGAATAATAAAACATGAAGACAACATAAAACATTATTATGATACACTTATAAGGATTCATCATATGTTCATCCTAAGTAGAATTACTGCATCTCATAACCTGGATACATACATTCAAATGAAAGGGTGAGCAGAAATCCCATTAAGGGTAAGCAAAGGAATCAGTTTACTTGTGATATCAATACTAACATGAATAAAACATAAAGACAAGAGCAATGAAATAATAGTCATATCATAATGAAAAGAACATGAATCATAACTTGAATGTGTGCCTACAACATTTCATTTAGACATTCATGAACATATCACCAAGGTTCATCCCCAAGGTGTCATAAAAAATTACCAAGGTATCATAAAATTGTCATCTCTAGAGATTAATTCTTACCCAATGCTTTGGAGTGCTATCAGGGAACACCCTTAATATGTATTTACTTTCATGTGATCCACATAGATCATAATAAAAAATTTCTTAAATAACCCATAGATAATGAAACAAATGGGTTTCATCTCAAAATTGTTATGTTTTAAAAGTTCTTAAAAATAAGATCGTTATGTCATTTATAACCCATGAAAATAGAGTGAGTGTTATATGTAAGTCAATTAAATAATAAAATATATCATACTTATATATATACGAACACCCATATAATTGAAATATGTATTTCTATTCACATTAATAAAATAAGAAAATTTCCTGAGGGAAAGAGATAGAAATTTTGAGACGAAATTTCTGCAGCATAACGGTTATATAACATGATTTTATAAAACAATAAAAAGAGAGGGTACAAGTGTAACCCACTCATAAATAACTTTTAATACAATATAAATATAGAATAACATGGATATAAGAACATGTTATGGGAATTTTAATGACATAACACATGAAAAGGAAAGATGAAATAAAAGAGAAGATGTGATTCCTTTTACGAAAAATTTGGCATCCTAACGACGTCACTTAAAAATTTAGAAAAAAAATGATGAGAGTGGAAAGGGTATCTCAGCAATTATACATTAAATGGAAATAAATTAGAACATATAATATCATACCCTCAACATAAATATATTTAAATTAGAAGACACAACATAATGGAAGTCGTGACTTAAAAGAAGAGGGTGAAATGATCCCTTACCTTAAAGAGTAGCTTCGAAAGCTTGAAGGTCGGGACCTTGGGAGGCTTGAGGGAACCTTGGGAGGACTCATTGGGATGTAAAGAGACTATAACATTGTTGGGGAGGTTATGTAAATGAAATTAATGAGGTAATGACTTGGTATTTATAGGAGAAGTGAGGGGACAAGTCAATAATGGCCAAGGGATGCCTCATTGGTAGTATTGGAAAAACCATGGGATTGCCCATGGTATTTTCCCATGGTATTGGAAAATTGGGACACCTAATACATTATCTTACTATTCATAAGTCTACCAGAATGATTACATAATTATTACATCCTTAATGATGTCATTAAACAACTGAAACTAACAACTATATTTTCACGATTCACCGAAAATTCAACTTTTTCAGAAAAATCCCCAAAAAAATCACCTTAACCTAATATTAATGCTCTGAATTCCAAAATTAACCTCATTTTATAAAAATAATTTTCTAAATATTTTTAATTTAATTTTTAAATAAAAACACTATTCTCTGAAAAAACTAATACTTAACCTATAATTTCTGAAATAGTTATTTACCTATTTTATTGAATCACGTTACTTAATCAAGGTGCCTAAATTATATTAATAATTTATTAAGTGAGGTTACTGAATACATTTGATCACATTACTAATCATAAGCTTAACATCACTATTCATAATGTATTATTCATCAAAAATTAAGTTGATCTAATTAGACTCTAAATTTCTTCCTGAACATAAATGTAGAAGACCATTTTTTGGAAATCAGTACACATTATTAATTATTTATGTTTTACAGAAATATTTTAATATGTCATTTTTCTAAAATTCATTATTAATATGCATACTATATTTATCCGGACATTTGAAAATTCACAAACTTCACTATAAGAAGAAATCGCAGTTTTTATTTATATCAAAGGATTACATAAATCAGCTAAGGTCTCATTACATAGCCCCTTATAACACCAGCATAGGTCCTAAGTGTAAGGTGTGATTAGGTGATAGAATCTTGGGGCTGATCGACCAACATTGCCCGAGTGATGATTTCTATCATCTTGAACTTCTCGTGAATCCGATTCTATTCCAACTTCAAATGATGAAGTTCAACTTGGGTTTGGTCCAGAGTGAAGACCAATGGTTCTACCTCCTTCCCGAGTTCTGTCAGATGGGCTTCGATCGGCCCGAGACTACTGGATGGGGCATCAAATCTTCTTTCTGTATTAATAAACCAAGATCACATTTATTTATAAACAAATTTTTTTTCACGTTTTAGCTTCCAATGGTCATATTGACCAATGATCATATGACAGTCAAAACCCAATGGTCTTATTTAATTATACTCACTTCATTAATTAAATAATATAGTTTTATTGAGTATAAAAATAAAATAACACACAAAATTTATGAAGAAAATGTTCGGGTCGTTACATGAAGAGACCTGACGATCACATCGCGAAAGGTGCATCTGTGGGAAGTGATATGGGGCTTACACATGGTTAGTGTCCTAATGAAGAAATAGGGTCTTACATGTGGTTAGTGTCCTTGGAATATGGAGATTGGGAATTACTCTGGAGTGGAGTTCCGGGTGGCGACAAAGCCCAAAGGGAGGGGGATTGGGAACCGAGGAAGAGAGGAAGAGCAAGGATGTTTCTACCTAAAAAAAGGCTAGGGACTTACACCAAGATGGTTTCCCTTTCCTCGCGGATAGACGCTACTCCGATAAAGATGATCTCATTCCATTTCAGGAATGATCTCACTCCAGTGGAGACTAGTGGGCATAGAGAATGTCCAAGATGGGGCACACCACATATGATGCACGAGGTGAGGCCATAGTTTAACATCATGTGCTGAGGATGATGGTGCTTGGCAGTTTAACCTCTGGCATCTTGGACGAAGTGGGTTCAATTGGCACCCCTATGATGTACATAACGGATACCCACCCACCATTTAGAAATGGAAGTAATTAGCAAAGCCCTGGTGAGGGAGTTTTATGGAGTGATCCATTGAGGGGTCCACATTAGCATGGATATGCAAAGAATCAATAGTCGTTATCATGCCTATGCGAAGAAGCATGAGGCAAAGTAACGCAACGGGAAGTACGGCCTAATGGGATTTGAAATCACTTCATGTAAACCTGTAGGGTTTCACAGGGAAAGGAGTTGCAGAGAAAAGGGGTCATAGGTAGAAACCTCATAATGCTCTAGTGCTCCATGTACTGGAGGCGCTTCATAGAGGGTTATGATTCATGAAGTGAAGTGTCCTATCCTAGTCGTAGGACATATGTGCATATGGAAGGTGCTTCGCAACGCGAAAAGTCATTCGTGGAGCATTTCTTCGTGAAGCAAGGGTGCCCTGCGAAGCGTAGCATTATGAAGCAATGTGATTCGCGAAGCACAGTGACCCTGCCTTAGAATGTGGCACAGTGACCCTTCCTTAGCATGTGGGTCACACATGGAATTTTATTGTAACCACGAAGCCTCACGCCTCTTTATTCCATGGAAGGTTCAAAAACGTCAAAGGGATTCATGGATCCTCCCGCCTACTTTCTCCACAGTGGGTTCACAAATGTCATAGGGGTCCGTGGAGCCTCCTGCATCCTTGCTCCATGGAGGGTTCACAAATGACCAATGGGTTTGCGGAGCCTCCCTCATCCTTTCTCCGCGGCGAGTTCGCAAACATCAAAGGGGTTCAGGGAGCCTCCTGCCTCTTTGCTCCATGATGGGTTCGCAAACGTCAAATGAGTTCACGGAGCCTCCCACCTCCTTGATCCATTGTGGCTTTGTGAAAGGGGATCTTTTCACCAGTTGTGGTGTAACTGGGCTCTGTGGGAAAGCTTTTCAAGGAACATCAAGCTATTTCTGTTTGTTCTTTTTCTTCCCAAATTTTGGTGAAAACAAATTCCCCCCTCAAACATGGAGGCTCGGAGAAAGAGAGGGTCAAATTATGAGGGTTTATCACCAATATCCCTCAGTCAATCATGAATCTAACTCACGAATGAATCTCGTGAAGTGGAGAAGCATCATGTGGGCAGAGCGTGCCACAAATCCCACCATGGTTGGATGCGCCGCGAAGCCCCAGGGGTACTTACCTACAAATAGGGGAGACTGACCTCTCTTTTGTCCTTTATCATATCTATATTTTGGAATTTAGTGCACTTAATTCTCGAGTCTCTGCATACTCTATGATTGATCTTCGTGAATCGTGCCTTCTACTTCACAGCGCACTACTAGTCTTTCACTTCGTGATTTGTGCCAGGCGGCATTCATGTGAAGGCTAGGGCGGGGCTTCGTGATCAGTCTTCATGAACGACCTCCATGAAAGAGCTCCGCAAAATAGTTTCGTGATCCAGAACAAAAAACTTCTAAATATCAACAACTAAATGGCTCTACAAGAGGCTTCCAATGGGTCCTTGTGGATTCCGCCCGGAGGGAGGAGATGGCAGATAGCTCGGGTAAGGGGAGTTCATAAGAATCTATTCTGACCATAAATCATTGGTGCAGCTGCTATTGGAAATCAAAAAGAACTATCAAATTTGAAAGAGGTTTCCTTTATATGGATTTGTACTGAGGGATGATGTATTTATCCTAGAGGGGTGTAGGGATGAGCCTTCTTACTGGTTCAGGAGCATGTTGTGCCAGTCCCAGTGGTTTAGGACAGCTGATAGCCATGCCCAGGAGGACTTCACGCCAGTCAATGCTGACTGTCTGTACAATCATCTGAAAAACATTTACAGGAAGGAACTGCAGTCAGAGACATTCCCCCTCTATACCAAACTATCTTGAAGGCAGCCCTGAGGACCCTGGAAAAGGGGTGGTCCGATGAGTGAGATCTGTGCCAGGGAAAAAACTTCACAGATGACTGGGCCTATGAGTACTAGAGAGGTGCCTCATGGGAGGATTCCGGGGTGGAGATGAGAAGAGTGGGTTGGTATGAGGCAGCTTTGGCCACCCAATTCCACATCTATCAACTGAAGTAGCTGATGCTGGAGTTTTAGATTAGATGGACATCGAGGACCAATACCTTCCATTTTCACCATGGAGAGTTCAGCAATAGTTTATGGGATGTGCATAAGATATCAGGGGTCCTGATATTGGTTGTGATGTATGATGAGTACATCCCTGTTATGGTTGTGTGGGAGGATCCGGATCAGATGCCACTGCTGGCGATGTTGTTAATGAAACTAGTGTCGGGAGAGGACAAGAAGTCGGTGAGGGATGTCCACTTCAAATGATGGTTCAAGTAGCTCTTGATCTTACGAGAAAATAGGCAGTTCCCTATGAGGCATCGGACTTTCCCGAAGGGGGATCAACGAGGCAAGAAGCACTCGTACTGGTGACTCTTGGAAGATAGCCAATGGAAGATGTAGGGGTTAAATGTCAGTATCAATCCGCAACCTGTATTTAGGATGGTTGCATTCATGGCAGCACTCATCAGTGGTTGGATCCTACAGGTGAGAGACACAAACATGGGCATGTGACCGAGAAATTTTATCATGGTGTCCATGTGGGAGACATGAGGGTAGGTCAACCTTGGGATCCCGATGCTCACCAAGATGTACAAGATGATGTGACATATCAGTGAGGGGAAGAAGCCACATATAATATGCTGGCCATTCCAACATCTGTATGTGTGGATAGCGGTGCACGTCAGTGGGGTATATGAATATCTGAACACCATATCCCCTCAAGGATCAAACGTTTTCCCCTCCATTCTGAATTCCGCAGGGAGTATTCCTTCCAAGTAGACCGTGTAGTCGGTACTAAATCGGGTCTAGAAGGAAGAGGAGTTAAATTTTTCACCCATTCACATTTCCAACGAGTGTATTCAATGATGATGGACAGGGAATAGAATAGAATATTTCCTACCGCTTGTCCTTTAAAGGTGGTTTCCTGATGTCATGGGTTGACTGTGTGCCCCTATGTGAGTCGTACACCCCGAACTGATTCTCCAAGAAATTTCGGTGCATGGAGCGACCGACGCCAGAAGTATACTTGGGAAGCACTACGAGGACCACCCGTGAGTGATGAGAAAAAAGTGGTTCATGTTCACATGCGAATATGGGAAGATGCGGAACAAGATGCCTCTACCCATATCCATCTTCAAACTGGTAAAAGTGTATGCCAAAAGATGGGAGGCGGCCTGCCCTGGGGAAATGTTGCAGCAGCCAACCGTTTGGGCCTGCGTTGGTGTGCCTACCCAACCATGTGGCCATGTCCAAAAGGCAGCAAGGACATACTACGGTGATGGGGCTACCGTGGTAGCAATGCCTGCACCGGTTGAGGGGGAGGTAGAGGCAGTGGATCCAGTGGTGTCGATGGACCCGACGGTCCCAGAATTAAAGAGTTATCTGGAGGGGAGGCCACCAAGAGGACTCCGTAGAATATTTACTCGAGCTCCAGGGAAGCGGCAACACCATATAGATACCAGAGAATGTTATCTTCCTAGAGGCCTGGGACATCCGAGATATCAACAAGAGATTCCTCGGCCCGTCCGAGATGTAGCAACTCTTGAACTGCCTTGGGGTGGATTCTTTGGGAATTGGTCCCGTCAGGGTGGGCTTTGCAGTATCCCAGGTGTAGGCGGAGCGATACCTAGCTGAGTTTGAGTACTTTTTCCACTCTCGGGGTGCCTCACTTCCAGTGAGAGACTGGGTGCAGGTGTTTTTGGATCGAAAAACCCCTCCATATTTTTCGGTTGCATAATTGATAGAGCACTTACCTTTGCTGGATGAATCAGATGATTCCTCCAGGGGGAGGTGGCTGGTAGAGGGATCCCATTAGGAGAGGGTGAAGTTGGTAACTCAGACCTAGAGAATGAAGATATTGCAGAGGCTCTCGATGTAAAACCCTGGGCACCTTCCCCATGATATTCTTCCAGGATACATTGGACACCTATTTAACATTTGAACGATACAGGAGGCCCCCATACATAGAACCCTCTCTCACCCCCTCAATAGATGCAGATGCGGGGCCTTTGGGATCTACGCCTGCGGCTATGGAAATTACCACATCCAGCGGGGCTAGGACACCCGCGGTGGTTCCTCATGAGTTTCCAGACATCCCAACAATATACGGAGGGTTGCGCCTTAGGGTACCGACAGCAGGAAACCAGGAACGAGACTATGAATTTGATCTCCATAAGTATCCTTTAGAAAATTCTTGACTTCCACCCATTTACAAGGCTTACTGACATTCGTGTACTTCTTGGTATGCACAGTTCTTCAAATGGCATGGGTCACCCTGGTGTGGTTCATTGGTACTTCCGACGGTGCCTTTCCTAGGGTAATGATGGTGATCATGGAGGCAGATATCCAAATCATCCAAGCTGCGGTGCTCTTGGTCACTGTTGGGACCATCAATGGGGCTGAGCCTTAGATTATTGAGGTGGGATCCGATGATAAAGATCGATCGGATAGTGCAGGTCCAGCCATACCCGATCAGACACCGGATGAGGACCCTGATAACGAGTTATTGGGGGTTTTCCCCATGTATAAGAATGCCAACCTCGTGGACTAGGATGATACAACCTTTGATGAAGAGGACCACAAGATAATCCACCACTGGTCATGGAACATGATCAAGCACTTTATCGATGACACTGCTCAAGAACAATGGATAGAGCAGATGGAGAGACTTCATTCACGACTATGCGAACTATGCACTGGGGGAGTGGAAGCCCGACATCCCCACATGATCATCTGAGATCTCATGGCAGAGAATATTCTAGAGTATGACCATGGCCTTGGTGTGGGTTGGTAGTGGAGGAAAGAGGTGAACATAAAGAGGCTCCAGGAGGATGAATACAGGATTCAATGTTTACAGGACCAGGAATATGAACACTCTTCTTTCCACAACGCGCTGTCAGAGATTATATCGCAGTTTAATGCACAGCTGGAAAAGGCCAAAGAGAATATTAAAAAATCCCCCACGGAGATGGCTATCATCCAGAGCAACAAGGAGACGGCCCAGGTTGCGGCTGACGAACTGCGCCCCATTGCTGCTGAGGAGGATCGGGAACTGAATATGCGCTAATGGATCCTGGACACCACGAGCCAGAGGGTGGAAGAGCTGCAATGCTCTTTTGACGAGGTTAACCCATCCATGGGAGGGGTCGATCCTCAGGTACTATGATGCATTTAACTGTTGAGATCGCTTTCAAGCTATTATTATTTATTCTAGATGCATGCGTGAGTTCTATTATTCGTTTCGTTCTATTGCAACTTCGTTATATTCATGGATCATCTGGTTCTCAATCCCTAAGATCATGTGGGTTGGTCCCGATGCGAGAAACAAGGGGTGTTTACATTACCATTCCATCCGAATATAATAGCGCAAACCACGCTCTGGGCATCCAGGGTTTGAATAACCAATCCGGATTTCCGGGAAGAAAGGGAGAGGCCAGACTGGAGGACGAGGACATCAGAACCATCGACGTGTCATCATCCCAATGGTCTCTAGTGCACAAGAGGGGTAACACCAAGGGAATTTGGAATAAACATGAACACAAGGGAGTGAAAAGTTTGAATCATGATACCCCAGATTCGTAAAACTTTGGGGGTGGCATGACAATGAAGGATAACCGCTGACCGCGTTCGAAACACAATATACTTATTGCATTAGCCTGAAATGGAGATAACAAATATGGGCTGACCACTGACCATATTAAAACCATGGGGCCTAACTCGAAATTTCATCCATTAGTCTTCCAGAATTTAGGCTTAGGATATTTGTCAATCCATAGGCCAAGCGTCCACACTGATAGGGGGTTCTTTTAGATGTGAAAGAGAAAGAGGGTCTGAATAAATGGTACATAAAACATGGAGTGTGGATTGATGGGTTGTTCAAATGGAGTACAACACTCTTGAAATCATGTTGTAATGGTGGAAACACATTAGGTGTGATTATCTGTTTGATCAAGGATCAAACGTACTTCCAAATAGGACCTATCTCACAAGGACCTGGAATTCACTATAGTTATACATCATACCATTAAGGATTATAATCATGTAGTTTAAACGTCGTATGGTGAGGACGATGCACATAGTTTAAAGGTTATACTGCCTAGACTAGGATCGGGTCTGAGGGGCCAGAAGGGTTAATGACCCTAGGGCTAGGCCCAAGGTGAAATGCCTGGGTAGCGCTACGAGTCCCATAAGGATTGGAATCAAGACAAACATAGTACTTAATCACGGCGTGGCTAGAGGCCAACACTGATAGGGGAAATCCTCCTTGGTAAGGGATTTGTTGTATCCCATGACTAACATGGGTCATCTTGAACTTGTTTCGGGTAGGACCTAAACGCATAAAGGACATGTGGGCTCATGCGGTTTAACATAATATGATAGGAAGAGGAGTGAAAAGGAAGATCCTAGGAAGGGAGTATGTGGTGTGGTACCTATAAACCTGACGTGAATGAGGACATAAAGAGTCTGCACCACACCACGTATCCCCAGAGGAAGTTCATTAGGTCATGGGACCAAAAGTGAAAGTTAGGTTGGGACCAAGGCTAAGTGTTCGGGTATTCCAACGTACCCCCATTAGGATGGGAATCAATCCGCACATAGTTCTGAGAGTGCATTTTAACGTCATGTGGGGTGATGAAAGGAATTTGTGGCATGGTTGCACCATTACACATCCTACCAAAACTAATAAACCCACGTGAGTCGTGCTCGATGTGGGAAACAAGGAGTAGTGATGGGACATTCCTAGAATAGGAAGGCACATGTTAGGAGTAATGGGAGGCTAGGTGAATGATGTCCCAATAATGACAACCCGCCTACTTGACGCACCTAGATGCATGAAGGGGTAAAGACGAGTATGTTAGAATTCCACATGGATATGATGGGTTGGAAAATGATGGGAATCATCATGCTCGAGATCTGGACCATAATGATAATGGCATGATGATAGGGGATAGTGGTTGACCATGTTAAAAACCCAACATCCATATCTCGTTAGCTTGGAATGGGGAAATATAGTTGAGGGTCGACCGCTAACCATATTCAAAACATGAGACATGTCGAAAATTCCATATGAGGTTCTCAGGGACGTTGGCCCAAGACAGTAGGTAAGTCAATGTTTCATGAGACCAGGCCATAAAAGGGGTCCCTTAAGATGTTGAAGAGGGTGAGGATCCAAATAATGGGCTCACAAATCTTGGTCATGAAACAAGGTAATGTCCCTATGAAAATTCCACACTTTGAGCTCTTTATAAAAACACGTCTGAGTATGTATATAAGTCTTATCAGATAGAGGGAGTTGGGTCCCTTTCCAAGGAAATGGGTCCTGGGGTCGCACGCTTCCAGCTTAAGGTCCAAGGGTGAACCATAAATGGGGGACTTGATTTAATGTACTAGAAAAGGGAGGTGATGTATCAAAATCCTACGCATAGTTCCCAAAGGGAGATCTTAGTTTTAGGGTCATAAAACTAGGATCAGGTTGGGAAAATTCATGGGAGGCACAAGGTGTGGCTATTGAAAAACCAAACGTGAATGAGAACCCATTAGGTACTTTCCACACCACATGTTCCCCAAAGGGTTCGAGCCTAGGGGCTGAAAGAGAGGGGAAATGATTTTAGATTCCTGGGGATGGATCTAGAGATTAGATGTTTGGGCATTCTTACGTATCCTGTGAGGATGGGAATCAAGCCATACATTGTTCTAGAAGGTGTCGTGTGGTTTAACATCTTGTGGAAAGGACGTGGAGTGGTCTTATATTATGGTCATAGAGCTCAGACCATTATGGAACTAAATAAGGGAGACACGTGGTGAAACAATTACTAAACCCAACATGAGTGAGGAAAATAAGAGTCTTTATCACCACAATGTGCCCCTAGAAAACTTCTAGGTCATGGGACCAAATGTTACAGTTAGGCTGGGCCCGAGGGAAAGTGCCTAGGAATTCCTACGTACCTCATGAGGATGGGAATCAATCCATACATAGTTCTAAGGGTGGAATGGTAATATACTAGTTCCAGAGATAATAAGGTCATGTGGGTCTAGCCCTCGCACCAAAAAGAAGCGGAATTTGATAGATCTTGTCTGCCCTTTTGGATGAGTGTGTATGTTTCTTGTGAAGCGATGAACCTTGGATAAAAATTTCAGGCATCACCACAAGAATCAAGACATATTCAGGTTTTGAAAAATGGTATGGTGTGTGACCGATACCAAACATTATGTCCCCTCGAGTGAGGACACCATGATGTGGCGCCTTTTTTGTCATGCGGACAAGATGATAATGTCACATTTTAGGGTCATGTGATGGGACCAACCATGCACATTAAAGTCATGCAGTATTGACGTTAAAGTTTAAAGTCTTGTGGGACTAGAAAACATAGTTTAAAGTCATATGGATCATACATATGCATGAGAGATAAGGTTCAAGAGGGAATGGGCATGGCTTGATAAAGCATACCCGACGTGAATGAGGATGAGGTCCACATCACCCCAGACATGATTCCAAGAAAGAAAAATAAGGCCGAGGGGCTAGAAAAGGATAGAGAATATGGGGTAGGAGAGACTATCTCTCAGTTGAGTTGGACCCACAGATGAGATGTTTGGGTGTTACTACGTATCCCATGAGGATGGGAATCAATCTAGACGTAGTTCAAGAATATGACGTATAAGGATATCTTAGTTTAAGGTCTTAGAGTTTAGACCAGTGGAAAATAAAAACTCTTCCAAGTGGGCACAAACCTCGAACCAGTCCCTAAGCCCATGTGAGTCAAACATGGTGTGGGAAACAAGGGTGGAATTGGTCTTTGCAACGCATGGAATACATGTAAAGGGGAAGTCAATGTGGGGCACCGAATGAAATCTTACCACTACTTTATCCTACTAACGCGCAAATGCACACTGAATGGAGGTACGAAGAGTGTTGAAATTCCACATGGACATGATGTGGTGGAAAATGATGTGAATCATGTAACCAAAATTTAAGGATTGATGTGGTTGGCATGATGATAGAGGATAACTGCTGACCATGTTCGAAACACAGAATCCTATTGTGTGACTTGAAATGGGAACAACAAATGAGTGTCAACCTATGAACATATTCGCAATCCGGGACTTGTTTCAAGTTTTTGTTTGAAACCCATGAGGACGTTATCCTATAGTGGTAGGAGAGACCATGGGCCAAGCATCCGTGCCATTTGGGGGCCCCTTCAGATGTGAAAGATTATGGAAGCCCAAATGAAGGGGAACATAAAGCCTGAAAAATGGGAGAAATCATGTCCAGGTAGAATCTGACGGTCCAGGTTCTTAACCAAAGTACTCTAGGGAACATTGGCAAATCACTGAAGATGGTCGAGGGACCCGAATAAAGAGAATGTAACTCGAAAAGATGAGTATAGGTTAAGGGAGAGAAGGGAACTTAGGAGAGTTAGATATGTGGCGTGGTTGTTATAAACCCGACGTGAATGGAGACATAAGCCTACACCACACCATATACCCCTCTCCTGGAAGGACGTAGGCTAGGGGGCCAAGATGATAGGGAGTTTCTAAGAGATAGCACTGGACCCGAAGACTAGATGTTCAGGCGGTCCTATGTATCCTATGAGGATAGGAATCAATCCACATGTAGTTCTAGATAAGGATGTTGTGCAGTTCTATCATCATGCAGTGAGGATGGTGGTTCTCTTAGTTTAAGGTCATAGGGCTCAGAACATATGCCCAGTTTAATGTCATATTCATGGGAAAACTGAGTAAAGAGGTTCAATCATTGTACCTTTGGAAAACCACTAAATTGAAGCAACGATATTAGATAACTGTTGACCATGCTCGCAACATAGTACCTGTATTTGTGTGACTAGAGGTTGGGGGAAACAATTGAGCATCAACTATTGACCATATTCGCAACACGAGACATGTATCAATTTGTTGTTCGAAATCCTTGACGACATTGGCCCGTAATGGTAGGAGAGCCCTCGGGCTGAGAATCCATGCCATTCGAGGGTCCTTTTGGATCTAGAAAATGATGGAAACCCAAATGATGGAGTGTGTGGAGCAAAAATGTGCTTGTACAACTTAAATTCAAGCGAGACAGTAGAAGAGGTGGGGATATTCAGGGAGGAGGGCTACACGATACAGTCATGGTGAACTTGAGGTGAATGAGGGAAAAAGCCTGCACCACACCATGTGCTTCGACCCAATGAGAGGTCCTAACGTTTTGGGCTGGGCCTACAGATGAAATGTTTAGGTGTTCCTACATCTCCCAAAAGGATAGGAATCAATCCGTACATAGTTCTGAAGGCCATGCAGTTTAGAATCATGTGGTGAGGACGTGGGAGGAGAGAAGAACATGGGAGGGCACATGGTGCACTCATTGTAATCCCGAAATGTGTAGGGGAAAGGAAGCCTACATGACACCTTGTGGGATTCTCTAGAAGAACTATACCCAGGGGGAACAGTCAAAGTGGACACTTGGGGATGGACTCAAGTCGAAGTGTCTAGGCATTCCTATGAATCCCATGAGGATGGGAATCAATCTATATGTAGTTCTAAGGGTTTAACATCTTGGAGGAAGAAACAGAGTCTAACGTCATGCGGGACGACATACAGTTTAACGTCATGAGGGACAAAATATAGTTTAACATCATGCTCGATGACTTATAGTTGAATTTCATATGGGACCACATACTATTTAACTTCATGCTAGATGACATAAAGTTTAACGTCATGTAGGACAACATGCAGTTTAACGTCATGTCGGACAACATATAGTTTAATTTCATGCGGTACATTTCAATGTTTTGGGTATTGTAGGACCAGACAGTTTAAGGTCATGCAGGACAATATAATGTTTCACGTCATGCTGGACGACATACAGTTTAATTTCATGCGGGACATTTCAAAGCTTATGGTCATGTAAGAAGGGACAGTTTAAGGTCACACGAGACCAGAATATAATTTAGGGTCATGCAGGACTGTATAGTTTAAGGTCATACAGGACCACATATAGTTTAATGTTAGGCTAGACGACATACAATTTAACGTCATGCGAGACATTTCATAGTTTAAGGTCATTTAGGACCGGATAATTTAAGGTCATGTGAGGCAAGAATGCATTTTTAGTACTTATGGGACTGTACAGTTTAAGGTCATGCGCGACCACATACATTTTAAAGTCATGCGGGATGACTTATAGTTTAACAACATACTGGACAATATATAGTTTAGCATCATGCAGGATGACATATAGTTTGACATCAATCTAGAAAACATACAGTTTAACATCATGTGGCTGACATACAGTTTAACGTCATGAGGGATGACATACAGTTTAACATCATACAGGACATTTCATAGTTTAAGGTCATGTATGACCAGATAGTTTAATTTCATGCGGTACCACATATAGTATAACATCATTTTGGATGACATACAATTTAACATCATATGAGACATTTCACAGTTTAAGGTCTTGTAGGACTGGATAGTTTAAGTTCACGCGGGACCAGAATACAGTTTAGGGTCATGCAGGACTGTACAATTTAAAGTCATGTGGGACCAAATACTTAGAAAAAGAATTTCTTGAGGAACTTGGAATTGGTGGGAGGAGTTATATACTGACCATCTAAGGTAACTTGAAAGTATGGTCCATTGGATTAATCCTTGTGCACAATGTAATGTCCTTCTCATTTGGGATCCAACATGTGTGGTTTCCTACCAGGTATCATTGGTGTCCTCAGAGCCAATACAGAATGGCCTTGAAAGAAGGATCGGAGGTGAACATTCTATTTGAATTCTCTAGCTATCTTGTTTGGATGCCTTCCCAGATTGGGTAGGGCATGATACCTATTCTCATCGAGCACTTCAAACTTAGCCGGATGGATTTCAGCTACATTATTTAGAGCTTGTATATCATAGAGAGTTGTGCGCAATGAGGGTAATTGGATATCGATGGGAAGGAAGGCCTATGTTCTACACTCCAAGGAATATGGGTTCACTTGGGTGGAATTACGAGTCATTGTTTGATAAGCCTAAATGGAGTTGGGGAGCTTTTCTATTCAACAATTCTTGTTCTGACCAACCATTTTATATAGAATGTTAGAGAGGGTTTTGTTGAATGCCTCAATCTGTCCATTTTCTTGTGCATGATAATGGTATGTATGGTTAGAAAAGATGTTTTAATTTCCGTACATTTTCTTCGGCTCAGATGCTCAGAAGTTCTTTCCATTATTAGTGTCGATGGAATTAAGGACTCCAAATCAGTAGATGATGTTGGAGCTCACAAAGTCAACGATTGAATGGTCCTTGACCACCTTGAGCGTAACTTCATCTTCCCACATGGAGAAGAAATCTATACCAGTCAAGATTAACCGGAACTGGTGAGTCGTCGCTGGTGGATATGGTCCCACAACATCAAGCCCCCATACTGAAAATGGCCAAGAGTACTTGGTAGTGTGGAGTGGCTTTGGAGGCCAATGCATAATGTTTGCATGGATTTTTCACTCATGGAACCTTTTGGAGAACTCGGTGTAGTTATGGATCATGGAGGGCCAAAAATACCCCAATATATGGATCTGGTGAGATTGTTTCGGCCCTGTTTGATGAGCCCCATAGGAACCAACATGAACCTCTTACATGACTTGGGAAATCTCGAATCCTTGAATGAAATAGTGGAGAACCCCATCAAACCTACGCTTTTAGAGGATCTACTCACGACCAGTACCATCCTGGATGGTGAACTATAATGTGCGGCGTAAAATTCACTCATGCTCGGCCCGATCTACCGGGAGGGTACCGCTTTGGAGGTACTTGAAAAAGGAGGTTCTCCAATCAAGAGTTAGTTCAATCACTGCATATGGTGGACCTGGGGGTCCTGACGTGGAGATAAGGGTGGTAAGGTGGCTTACTTGTGGGCCGTCACCATCATGCAATGTGATGGGAGCAATGATCCTCTGGTGTGCCATGTGGTTAATCAGATCATCCTGTTCGGGATCTACAAGTGATGCAACAGGTCTGGCTAGGGCATCAGCTCGACCATTCTGAGATCGAAGGACATGAGTGACTTCTTACCGAGATGGGAACATGGCCATTAGTTGTAAAGTGTGTTCCAACAATGTTACGATCTCTATATTTCTGACGACATCGTCACCGTTAATCTGCTTGATGACTAGTTCGGAGTCCCCTTTCACATACAAATGGGGGGAGTCAATCTAGAGGGCCAGTTTGAGGTCGGTAATGAGAGCATGATACTCTTCCTCATTGTTGGTTCATCCTTCTGACAATAGGAATGAATATGGAAGAATAGGTTGTGTTGGGGTAATAAAGAAAATACCCCGGCCAACTCTGTTGAGCCTGAGGTCATTGAGACTTATGTCGGTGGGGCTCTGCGAAGCACTATTGAAGTGAATTTTCTAGCACAGCATGGCTTGGTCTACCAAGAGAATATATTCATTTGGGAAATAGAGATCTAGGGACTGGTTCACCAGAGCTGGATGGTAAGAAAAGACTTCTACCAATGATTTCCCCTTAATAGCCTCATGAGGGACAAACCTGATGTCCAACTGCAATAGAATCATATCCCACTCAGCTGGATAGCCTGTCAACATGGGGTAGTTCATGATTTACTTCAACAGATCTACTCATGGAACTAGTTGTACCTCATCATGCTATAAGTAATGCCACAATTTTTTTTACTGAAAATACCAGCGGAAGGCATCTCTTCTCGATATCGGAGTATCTGGTCTCCATATGGAGGAGCATGTGGCAGAGATAGTAGAGACTGTTCTTCATCCCCTCATTTTTATTCTGGGCGAGAAGGGTGTCAAGAGACCATTATAGGGTGATCACATAAAGAACTAGTGGCTTTCCAGAGACAGGTTGCCTTAATACAAGAGGCTAGAGAACGTACGACTTGATATCCTTGAATGTAGTCTGAGATTATTCATCCCACACATAGACATGGCCTTTCATCATGAGCTGAAAAGGGGATTATAATTGCTGGCCAGATTCGTGATGAATTAGTGTATGTAGGCCAAGTGGCCTTGGAAACCCTGATGCAACTTGAGAGTTCTTGTAGGAGACATATGACTAATTTCCTTGATCTTCTCTGGGTTGATCTCGATGCCCCTATATCTGAAAATGAAGCCAAGAAACTTTCCAAAGGTGACCCCGCAGTCACACTTAAATGGATTCATCTTTAGATGGCGGGAACAGAGGAAGTCAAACACTTTCTCAAGGTCTTTGAGATGGTCCAAACACTAGATATATTTTACCAGTAGATCACCTACGTAGAATTCCACCAACGTTCCGAGGATCAGCATAAATATCTGATGCATTTCCCGCAGATAGGTGGCACCTTCATTCTTTAAACCGAATGGCATGACTTGGTACAAAATAGTACCTTGTGGTGACCTAAAGGTTGTAGAATAATCATCCTTATGGTCCATTTAGATATGGTTATACTTGGAGTACCCATACAAGAAGGAGAGGGCATAGAACCCAGTTGTAGCGTCGATCAACAATTCTGTCACAGGAAGGGGAAAATCGTTCGTTCAGACACTAACAGTTGAGATCTCGGAAGTGGATGCGGAATCTGATATGTCTGTTCTTCTTCCTAACTAGTACAATGTCGGATAACCATTTGGGATACTGGACCTCCTTAACGAAATTGGCTATGATGATCTTATCAACTTCTACCTGTACCATGGCACTGTGAGAAGGGTTCATCTTTCTGGGAGGCTGCTTGGACCCACGATGACTTACTAGGAGACCAAGACAGTGGACTGCTACCTAAGGATCTAGTCCTGGAATCTTGTCATAACTCTAGGAGAATACATCAAAGTTCTTTTAATGAAGTCTATTTAATTGTTTTTCTCCTCTAGGGGCAAGGAGGCTTAGACCAATGTGGGTTTTGTGTCTGCCTCGCTACCGAGGTTCATCTGCACCAATTCGTCAACCGTGGCGGAGACGCCCTCTTAAAAGGTGGGGGATCATCCTATAAACTATCTTCTTCACTTATGGAGGAGGTATCCTCAGTTGGAGTAGTTTCTTTTGAGTTGACATATCCTGATGGGAGGCTGGTACATGCCTGAGCATCCGTAGAAACTGCATCGAGGGACTCATGTGCTGCCGAAACCATAGTGATGAAGGTTTTTGATCTGATCCCATCTGGTATTCAACCCAAGAGGACACACTTGATGATATCGAAGCAATAGTGGCATGTATCCTTGATCCAGTTTATCATATCCCAGCAGAATAAGAAAGTTTGATGTATTTTCATAGCCATGGGGCGGACATCCCGATACCTTATGGGAGTATGAGGCTCTTGGATCACCTGAGCCTGATTTGTGTAGGAGTATGAGGTGATCATCTGGTGTCGCATATATTTGGAAATGTGTTCCCCCATAACTCCAGAAACAACAATTAATTATCCCATGTCCAGGGTTGTAGCCTCCAATCGATGGATGGGAATGATGTAGGCGTCATCTAGATCTATCCATGGGCTGGTAACGAACATGGAATGCTCACCCTCGTTAGCCTAAATCTTCTTGTCTTTTCTCTTGTAGTAGTCGGCATCCAGATAGAGGGCTTCACAAGAGGAAAAGGGAGACACTTCACCTTGAAGAACGCCCAATTGACCATTAATGGAGTACTTGAGACATTGGAGATACGATGAAGGAATTGTCGTATGCGGGTGCAGCCATGGCATTCCCATCAACACATTTTAGGAAGTGTCCTAGGAGACAACCATAAATTCAGTGATGGAAACTAGGCCACCAAATTGGTTCTTCAAGTGGATATTTCCAACATGTGTCTTTTACGTCCTATCATAAAATTGGATTCTTAAGTCAGAGGTACTCAAGTCATCCTCATACAACCCTAGTTTTTACAGTGTCTGAGTCGGGATTTGGTTTATCCTAGAGCATGTGTCGATAATATTGTAACGAACCTCTACACCATTGAACTAGCCAGTGATGTAAAGTGGGAAAATGTTCCCCTATATTAAGGAGCCTTCATCCTCTCCAGAGAATGAGATGATGTCCTGGCATTCAACATGCTCGACCACCTCAGCATAGATGGCTTCTGTAGCTGTTACCTCGGTATCAAACTGTAGGGGGCTTCTTAAAGCCTCGGCGAGGGCCTCATGCATATTTGATGATAGTCAAAGGGCCTCAAGGATAGATATATTAACAAGAATGGTAGAAAGATGCTTGAGGAAATCATACTTATGTGGCAGGCATAAACTTCTTCTAACAGGAGGTCACTCGATGATAGGAGGTATGGTGGGACCTGCTTGCTAGACCGGCGGTTGACTGGTGCTAGGAAAATCCCGCTGCTCACTAGTAGAAGCCTACAGAGTGAAAACTAGATGAGGGACCGATGACTGAGGCCGGTCCGCAGCAAAGCGTGGTTGGTCACAACAAAGTCGAGGTGGCTCTGCGTGATCCAACAACATGAACAATGGTGAAGATGGACCTGATGTCACCAAGTAAGAAAGATACGCATACTAAGATCTACTCTAGTCATACTACCTCATTTCGGTAGCATGCACAGCCTAAAAGGAAGTGTTGACCAAGGTACTCTGACAGCCCATATGGCCACGGCTCCGTCAATGCTAGCAACGACTGGAGATATTGGGAGGATCCACCTGACCCTCTTCATCGTCAGGAATCTTGTAGGGTTTACCAACTCTATGGTATTAACTGAGGCGTACCCTGGACTATCACTCGAAGATTCATCCAATACTAGATGGTTTCTATGATGAATCACCATCCATGGTGGAATGAAGTCACCGAGAGTATGGGATGATGATGGCATTGCCGAGGGACTTTGTTTTCCCTTACACTGCCGGTGTTTGCTCTTTTGGGAAAAGGACAACAGAGACTATGATGCAGAAATAGTAGTTGCATCTTTTGAAGGCTCTGTAAGATTCAGGCATGCACGAATGACACAAAGAGTAGAGGCGATTGTTTTACGAACCATCCAGTCATCATACTTCTAGGACCCATGGTTAGAGTCTTGATTCCACTCGCCTTCACTATCACTGCTATTGTATGGACTCCCGAAGACACATGCCACCTATGCCGGAGTTGGGTCTTACCGGACTATGTTGTTATCCACCTAGTCTTGAATCTAGTCTTTAAACACATATAATTGTTTGATGGTTCACCCCACGATCTGGTGATAGGAGCAGTAATTAGGGCGATCATTGAGGTTTGCCTCTTATGGCCTCCTACACTCAGGAAAACGTACAATCCCCTGCTCCAAGGTAATGAAAAAGTTGTCGGGGACCTGAGCCTCGTTGAACGAGTAGGTCCGGTTCCTCTAGTTCTCAAATGGGGACCTAGATTCCTGACCATAACAAGTGTTTGGAAGAGACTATCAAGGAGGTAGAGCATGATTATCTCTCCTAAGCGGTGGTAGCACATTGTGTGGGGCACCTTCCAATTCAAAGGTTGGCACTGCTGGGCCGGAGGCTCCACTTGAGGTGGAGGGGCTTTGCAGGGCAGGGGAGGCAGCTCCACTGGAAACAACTCTAGATGCCTAGGTGCCTCTATTTGAGCCACTACAGGGGGCTCATCCCTCGTGGCCCTTCTCGCGGGGATTGCAGGAGGCAGCAGGCATGCCTGGCTGGCATGTTGCAAGGCCTCTTCTAGGAATTGAGCCTTATTAGAGATGTCTTAGAATCCCCCGTGGGTAGTTCTAGGTGATCATAGTGGGGACTAGTTCTATCTTGACATTCCCTACGCACATCGTCAGTTGTTGCTCCTGAGTCAGCGGCATGTCAAGAGAGTATGTGACCCCTTTCCACTGGGCGACAAAGTCTGCAATGTTCTCATCATGCCACTACATGCACATCAAGAGGTATGTGATACTTTTCTTCCATGTGGTGGAACTGAACTAGTAGAGAAATTACCTATGGAGGTATTCCCCTCCAGTTACTGATCTGATGGGGAGACAGTTCTACCACACGAATGTTGGCCCATCCAATGTTTGTATGAAGCATGGGAGTTTGGAGACCTCATGCTGCACTGGAGTTCCCAACATAGTCCCACACCATGAGATAAAGTGGGAAACATGCTACAGCGGGTCCCCTGTCCCATTTAAGGGAGAAAATTGGGATTTCTAAAACCTGGCGGTGCTGGCATATCATCTACCCATGCCTGATTTGGATTTCTATCAGGTGGGATTGCCACCTGTCGAGTCTCTAATGCTTTGAGGCGAGTGATAAGTGCCGCCATTGGAACATCTGGGTAAGGATTCATGTCTTGATAGGGATCCCTGACCACCAGTGTGTTGGCGGGTTATTCAACATGATAATCAGGCCCAGTGGCTCATGGATAAGCTAGTGGAACAACCTATGAAGTAGCTGGGGGGAACTTGAGATGGGTCCCGAGGATTGTCACGCCATTCCGGAGGATTTGGTGACACATACTGCACCCTCTTGCTGTAAGTTCTAGCCTCATCCTTGTCTACATGGGCAGGATGGTCAGGTTCACCTAGAGGCAGTTCTCCAAGGGGAAGTTCTGCCTGCCCCTGCTGCCCTGTCCAAGGATCACCATAGTCTGGCCATCACTCTGAAACGCATTCAGCAAGGAGTTAGTCGACCATATTCTTGTGGATGGTGATTTTCTAATGCAAAATGGCATTTTCGGGATCGTATTCCACCTTCTGTACTAAGCCATATCGGTCATAGGGTTTGACGGCTCTGAGGTGTTTATTGCCCTTGTTGGGATTCTGGCTGAGGAATAGTTCCTCAGTGGGCATGGGAAGACCTAATATATTTATTTGTCAGTGAGTGACCCTTCCCAATGGATCCAATAGACATGGAACTCCCTTAGGGGGAAGTCCCCATCGAGGATCTACATCTCATTCTCTCCCTCTAAGATATCATCCATGTTAACAGAAACCCTGCCAAGAGGCATATCCTCTATGTCACCTAGAAAATTGGGTTGTCACTGGATGGAACTAAAATGGAAGGCCACATACAACCCCCATCCATGGATTTTCATGTGGGGAGAAGCCTCCTTGATTATTCTATGGAGAACGTTAAAGCTCTGGACGAATCATTGTTGGAGAGTCCTATAGAGGCCTAGTGACTCAGGGTGTTGGGCCATAGGGTGTGCATCCAAATGGACCAAAAAACATTATTGGATGATGACTTTGAAGTGTGCCTGAATCATGGGGTAGT
Organism: Viscum album; assembly: GCA_963277665.1. Lineage (NCBI taxonomy): Eukaryota > Viridiplantae > Streptophyta > Magnoliopsida > Santalales > Viscaceae > Viscum > Viscum album. The sequence goes on along the minus strand of OY728119.1, from coordinate 612,688,754 downwards.
CCACTCGTTGATGTCGAAGATGGAAATGGGTCACCCAAAGGGTCAGGCGAAATCATCCAACCTCCTCCTGGGTGAGTGCATCTGGTGCCCTAAAATTTTGCACTACAACTGGCCAGAACATATCAGGGAAATTTTCCACTGAGATAATATCCCACAGGAGCCTTGGACAAGATTTAGGGTATGACCCATCATTTCCCCACTAATCTACTGGAGGTGGCTAGGTAACCAATTGTGGTATAGTTGTAGACCACTGAGTGGTAAGCTGGACGACGGAGAATATGGCGAGCGAGCTGAGAAGCTGCTGCATCTTTGGTTATCCTCCAAAGAGTGTAGTGACTTAGCCACCACATCACGGTAAGACGAGCTAACGACCATAGTTTCTGACACAGGGACTATGGATGTTGGCGATGGACCACACTACTACCCATCTTCCATTGGTCCCCAGAATAGATCTCTGTGATCTCTAGTCGATTTAGAGAGTGCTTCTGGTGATGATGGTGGAGATTGCATGGTCGGAACCTATGGAGTTGCTAAATTTTCGTCCTCCTAGATATACTCACAAAGGGAGGCGGGAATTCAATGGACCTTACATTCTAAAATTCTGATACTGATGCACCTTGTTCCTACCCCATCTCTTCACACGGAGGATCTATGTGAGGGTTCCATTGCTGAGTTGTATTCCACCTAAGAAAATAAGAAGCAGACTGGTTTGATATCGGTCTAAACCTTCTCAGCATTATTTTTATGGTGGCGATAGCCCACCCTCCTTCCCGGGGATGGATCTTCGGGACAGGGTGGGTCTCCACCCTGAGGATGTCCTTCGGTCATACTATTGTTGGGGCGGGGAGTACTTCTACCTGAGGGAGCTGGGGTGCAAAGAGAACATAGACAGATATCAAAGGGAACACGGGGAGGACCTATGTGTCCACTAGCTAATTTGTGGAGGGGACCTCTTCTAGAAATGCTGGAGTTGGTAGGACCTCCACCTAAGCTGATAGGAGCATGGGTGGGACCTCCATGCTTGCTTACGCTGGTAGTGTCAACACGAGGAGGGTCCTTGTACCAGTCACGCTGAACACGGGTAGGACCTACTTGCTGGGTTCCAATGAAGCAAAGCTGACCTTCACCCCTTTTATTTCTGAGGCGAGGAGGACCTTCACCGGTTGTTGTAACGACAAGGGGAAGTCATCGATACAGGAGATTGATTGGAAGTGTAACAACTCTATAGCGGCGGTCTATGGCTGGAGGATTGTTAGGAAAAAATCCCCCAAGGTATCATTGAATCATTTTTTAGATGAATGTGTTTGTTGATAATTCAGGATTCTAGGTTGTGTTTGTTGAAAAAGCGAGTCTCAATGAATCAAATTGTTGACAAAGGGCGTTTTCCTATAGAATGGGGGAAAATGTTTTTTTTCATAGGGAGTTGTGATCTTGTGTTAAGGAGGCTTCTAATGTTGTATGTTAGGAATTTTTTGAATTCAGAATATCAAAAATTTGGAAAACAAAAAATGGCACGCAAGTCCAAAAGTGGCGCGCAAGTGTGAAGCACAAGTCCTAAATTGGTGTGCAAGTATGACGTGAAAGTATGGCGTGAAAGCATGGTGCACATGTCATATTTCTAAATCATCATATCAAAATATAAAAAAGGAAATAAATAGGCATGATAGTCCTAAAGTGGCGCGAAAGTGTGGCGTTCAAGTGCGGTGCGCAAGTGTGACGCGCAGGTCCTAAAAATTCATATAAATAGACGGCTACTATCCTCATTTATTAACGATCTCAATAGTTAAAGAAAATATGATCACTGATCTCGCAAGTGAATGTGATGTGCAATGATCAGTTTGCACACAAGTGGGGTGCACAAGTGTGTGGGGAATGTGTGACACGCAAGTGTACCATGAAAGTGTACCGCACAAGTGTACCGTTCAAGTGTTCCGTGCAAGCAGTGTGGAGCGCAAGTTTGTCACACTAGTGTGGCACACACGTGTGGCATGAAAGTTGGTTTTTCCGAAACGTAGGTAGAGGTTGTTCACTAGTTAAATGGGCACAAAAGTCACCCTAGGGTTACGTGAATGTTATAAAATTCCCAGAACATCTGTAGTAAAGCGGTATTCATCAAGGGATGAAATTTGGACTTCAACAGAGCATCTACAAACAGTGGAGGATGCATTCATTAGTGATAATGAAGAGACCTACAAGTCTATAAATTGTGAGTGGATATTCTGAAGAAGTAGTGAGCTCACTTCAGTTGAGAGAGCTGTGAGTTCTAAAATTGTGAGTGGTTGTAAACTAGAAGGGATAGTGGGTCCACTTCGAACTTGTAAACAACATTGCACTTATAGTTGAATTAGTACATCGGTAAACTGCCGATGTATGCTCCTTGGACGTAGACCAGTGAGGTTTAACCAAGTAAAAATTTATTTTTCATGTGCATGCTTTACATTTTATTCATACTTTGCATTGGGAAGGAGAGAGAAGAGGGTTTTGTCTAACAGAAAAAGAAGATCAAAAGGGGAAGTTGTTTAAATTTTTCATACCCTAATTCACCCCCCCCCCCCCCCTCTTAGGGTATCTATCCTAGTGTACCTAATAGTTGGTATCAGAGGGAAAGGATGATATAAGTGTTTCTCTCTCAAATTGAGGTCACTAATCATAGAGGGATTCTGATCTTCGACAGGAACAATTTTCATCTATGGAAGAATTGGATGCAACACTACTTCTGATCTTGGGGAATGCATGTGTTTACAACAGCAATACATGGTATTATAGATGATATTAATAGTGGGGCATTATCAGAAGCTGAATGAATAGAATTTTATACTGACGCAAAGGGAATCAATGGTTTGGGAGGATCCCTATCCAATGTTATATATACCAAGGTGATGTCATGAAAAACATCACATGCTATGTGGGAAAATGTGTTGAACCTATAGGATGAAGATACAATGGTTAGAGAAGCGAATCTGAAATTATTATGGAACAAGTATGAGGATCTAAGAATGAACCCAAATGAGTCTGTTGATGGATTCTTTGAGAGGGTAAATGTTGTTTTGGAAGATATGTGAGGTCTGGGAGAAGTCATTGAAGATATAAAGATCATAATGCACATCGTGAGGAATCTTCCACCTCAGTTCAATCTGACGGTTTTAGTACTAGAAGACAAAGATCCAATGGATCTAACATTGGAAAATTTTCACAATACCTTGGTTTTGTATGGAATGTGAAACGAAGATAACGATCATGTGGAAAAGTGGAAATCTAAAGAAGTGTCATTCAAGGCCATGATTAAGCTCACCATTGAAGATTCTCAGGAAGAAGAAGAGACAAATGAGGTGATTTCATTCCTCTCCTCAAATCTTCCAAGATGAAAAGGAATGTTTAAAGGGAAACTTCCAATTGCTTGTTTTCAATGTAGAAAGTTTGGTAATCTTGAAGCATGGTGTCCTAAAAATTTATAAGAAGATGCCGATGTCGACGAAGTCGAAATTCCCAAGAAGAAGTCACCAGCCTACGGGAATGGAAATAAATAGTTCATGAGAAATTTTTTAAGAAGAAAAATATCCTTTCAAAAGAATGCGACAGTTCGGATGAGTCTGATGCTGATGAGGTTCAAGAGATAGAGAACTGAAATGATCATGGAGAAAATTATATGGTGGCAGTTTTTGGCAGTTCTCATGAGAAGAATGAAACTGAAGGTGATCAAGAAGAAGAAGAAGTTGAAGAAAGAATAGATATGAAAGCTGAGTTAGAGGTTGATCTTGATGAGATAGATGTTTGGAGAGCCAAAACAAATAAATCTGACAAAGTTGTTCATGATGCCAATCTCTATATGCAGAAGCAAGAAGAAGAGAAGTCTGAGTTGATGGAATAAATTGAGAAACTCAAGTCATCAACACAATAGAACTCAAAATCAGTTAGTGAGTATAAAATCAAGATTGAATAACATAAAAGGGATATAGATGTCTTGAAAAACAGAAGGAAAGATCACATCAAGCGTATCGAAGAGCTTGAAGAGGAAGTTATCGGTCTATGGATAAAAGTTAAAGACCATGAAAAAACATTGATTCCCAACACATTCTTCGGAAATAAGGTCATTCCAAAGACTAAAAAGATAAAATAGGATCCTAGTAGTTCTGCAGGAAAGAAGCAGCAATTGAGCTCAGACATTAAGGTTGATTCAGGGCTTGATCAGACACAAAAATATATGAAATTTGAAGTTAGACTGCAAGCACCCATCTCGAGATTGAAGGTTGATTTGGGCACAAAGAAGAATCAGAATATTCAGATATCCCAAGGGGAAACTTGTAGTGCAGAAGTAACACAAAGTAATGCACCTTATATCATGTGTTATTGTTGTGGAAAGACGGTACATTCACATTATGTGTGTTCTATATCCAAGTGATATCAATGGGAACAAGAACAAAAGTTGCAGCCAAACAGAGAACGATTCTCCAGAACATATTTCGAAGGACATTGTTTTTGGTGTAGAGGATTTGGGTACATGTCTAGGTACTAAACTTTAACCACTCAAAGGAATGTGCCATAGCAGAATCAAAATGTTCGCAAGAAGCAGATCAATAATCCATAAAGTGAATTAAAAAATGAAAAACAGATTTTTTTCTTTGCAAGATGAAACTGGTCCTTCATAATCTGAGAAATAACTGAAGTCTCAATCCATGCCGAGTGTGAATGAAAAACTATGGTCCAAAAATAAGAATGATGAGAAGTATGTGGTGGTAGAAATTTTCCTTAAATCATCAGATCGCCCTAGTGTGTGGATCCTTGATAGTGGTTGCACATCTCACATGACAGATAATAAGGATCTCTTTATAGGCGTAAAATATGATAAATAAGGAGTTTTCAAGATTGGAAATGATGAAGTCTGGAAGATTACTAGCGCAGGAAAGGCCATGTTTGGGGGAAAGAGATGAGACGTGTTGATGTATAAGTAGTAGAAGGCCTCAGTCACTATTTTCTCAGTGTCAGCCAACTATGTGACTCAGTACATTCTTTAAGGCTTACTAAAAAGATGTGTTTCATCAAAGGAAGAGATGGGGTAGTATTTCTACAGGGAAAAAGAACAAAGGGAAATATCTACTTGGTAAGTGGAGAAGAATATATGTGTTTTCTATCTAGAGAGGAACAAAACAAGTTGTGGAATAAATGACTTGGTCATATTTTCCAACCATCTCTGGAAGATCTGGTGAAGTGTGATGCAAAAAGAGACCTCCCTAATCTATCACGTGATCATACTCACATGTTCGATTCATGACAACAAGAAAATCTTATCAGAAATACATATAAGGTAAATGAAACGAAGTCAACAAGAGTTCTCGAATTGGTGTATGCTGATGTTTGTGGTCCTATCACACTAAGACCAATTGACAGAAAGAGTTACTACGTTCTTTTCATTGATGACTATAGCAGAATGGTATGGGTATTTGTTATTTCCCATAAGTTGGATGTGTTCATCTACTTAAAACAGTACGAGAGGGAGTGTGAAAAAAATGCTTGGATAGAAAAGTTTGAAGCTTCATACTTAAAATGGTATGGAATTCATAAACAGTCAAGTGGAAGACTATCTCGAAAACATCGGATAAGGAATCAAGTTTCCTCAGTAAGAACTCCCCAACAGAATGGAGTGGTTGAAAGGAGAAATCGGATCATCAATAACATGTCCAGAATGATGCTCATTGAAAAAGACCTACCAGAGAAATTTTGGAAGGAAGCAGTTTTGACCTCGGTCTACATTTCTAATAGGGATTTTTTGTGTCTGAAGGAAGGAAAGACTTTGTATGATATATCGTATGGAAATAATACAACAGTGAAATACTTTCGAAATTTTTTAATTAAGTGTTTTATCCTCAATAAGGAAAAACATAGGAAATATGAGCCATGAGGAGATGAAAGGATATTCCTTTGCTATTCAGAACAAAGTAAGGAATATAAATGCTTTAACAAAAGGCTAGGAAAAGTAGTTGAGAGAAATTATGTCACTACAGGAGAGAATGAGGATATCATTAAAAAGCGCATTGAAAATTTTCTTGGTGAGAGTGATGAGGAAGAAAGCAAAACTGAGGGAACAGAATTGGATGATGTTGTTTCAGAAGAAGATACTGATGATGAGCGTGAGGAAGTAAAATCTATATCTACACAAAAGCCAAGGAGTCGAGATGAAATTGACAGGCATAATATCATTGGTGATCAATCAGATCTAGTTCTGACAAGAAGAATGAAATCACTGTAGTAGACATCTTTACTATCACAGGTTGAGTCGAAATGCTTCACTGATGTAGCTGAAGATGAAAACAGGATTCAGGCAATGATTTAAGAGCAATATTAGATTGAGAAGAATCAGATGTGGGAGATTGTTTTGAGGCCAGTAGATAAGAATGTCATCGGGACTATATGGGTATATCGTAACAATATGAATGAATATGGCATAGTGATTCATAAAAATTCACAACTAGTGTGCAAGGGGTACTCTCAGATAGAGGGAATAGATGTTGATCAGACATTTGCACCGGTTGCAAGACTAGAGACAATCAGATTATTTCTAGCCATTGTTGTGCAACCGATGTTCAATGTTTTCCAGATGGATGTCAAATATACATTTTTTAATGGGGTTCTAGAGGAAAAGGTGTATATTGATTATCCATATGGTTTTCTCATTCATGAATATGAGAACAAGGTCTGCAGACTGAAGAAGTCGTTCTATGGGATGAAACAAGCACCAAGAGCATGGTACTCAAGGCTTGATCAGTACTTGAAGAAGCTTGTTTTTCAGCGTGGTTGAGTTGATTACAATCTCTATTCCAACAACAATAGTAATAAAAGTATGATGGTCCTGGTTTATGTCGATGACATAATATTTGGTGGATCAGATGAAGCTCACTTTATACAGTTTTCCGAATTCATGAAAAGTGGGTTCGAAATGTCAATGATTGGGGAGAAAACATTTTTCCATGGTCTAAAAGTGACACAAGGAAGGAATGTAACCTTCATTTCTCAATCCAAATATTCCAATGAAGTTTTTAAAAGATTTGGAATGGAAAATTCCAAGGAAATGAAGACTCTGGTTGCTACCCGAATGAAATTATCAAAAGATGATAGTGGAAAGGCAGTTAATATCACTGAATATAGGCAGATTATTGGGAGTTTACTGTACCTGACAGTGACGAGACCTGATATTGTTTTCCCCACCTGTGAATCATCATGATATCAAATAAATCCCAAGGAAATCCAAATGCTTGCAGTTAAAATAATACTTTGGTATATCAAGGGCATGGTGGACTTCAGCTTGATGTATAATGGAAAATCTCAAACACAGTTATTGGGATATACTGATATGGATTGGTCTGGTTCAGCAGATGCCAGGAAATCAATGTCAGGAGGTGCATTATATCTCGGTGGCTTGTGTGTTTCTTGTCTAAGAAAGAAGGAAGATTTCATTTCATTGAGCACCGTAGAATCAGAATATATTGTCTCCACTCAAGCTTGCACACAGTTATTGTGGATGAGGTAGCATTTTGATGATATGGGAATTGAAGTGAAGTCTCCAATCGGAATCCAGTGTGATAACTCAAGTTCTATAAATCTTAGAAAGAATCCAATCCATAACTCAAGGACAAATCACATTGAGATAAAGTATCTTTTTATTAAGGATAAGGTTGAGAAAGGATTCGTGAAGTTGGAGTATGTGCCTACAGAACTACAGGTTGCAGACATACTGACAAAGGCCTTACCCAAAGATATGTTTGAAAGGAATCGACTAGCTCCAGGAGTTCAGTCGACTCTATGCACTTAAAATAGTGTGGATGTGGAACCCCCTCTCCCAGAGGTATTGCGTGTTTTTCTCAAATGTGCTAATATGTGTTCTTTCCAATGTTGTTGGCTGCAAAGGGGTGACCTTGGGGTTCGTTGAAAAAGGGGGAGATATAGTGACTCCTAAATGGGGAGAGAATGTGGCTAAGGAATAGAGAAAATGACTTAGTAAAGGAAATGGGGAGAAGCTGACAGGTGGATCAGTGAGATAGGGGAAGAGTAATGAGATAGGGGGAGCGTTTTAAAATCAGACGATGCTAGACGTGATCAATCAAAGAATAGATATCACGACCACTGAGGATCGTGATACAAGCAGAAGTGTGGTTGGTATTAGGTTTGTATGAAAATTTCAATTGGTATCAGGTTGGTATCAACAGTGGTATCAGAAATGAAGTGACTCATAGATTAACATTTCATGATACTCTTGTTTCTCACGCCGAGCATTGCTCATGTGGGCTTAGAGAATGTGTTGAGTAAATCATTGATCGCTATCTGAATCATAAGAGGCGAAAGGTGGCTGAAGATGAATGAATCCTTAATGATTTATCAATGAATGTAGAATTGTTTTGAGAAGAGTTGTCAAAAAATAAAAAGGGGGATATTTTTTGAAAACAATCCCTCAAGTTATCATTGAAGAATTTTTTAGATGATTGTGTTATTTGACAATGGACGAATCAATGTTGTTTTTGTTGAAAAATTGAGTCTCAATGAATCAAACTATTAACAAAGGGGGTTTTCCTGGAGAATGGGGAAATGTGTTTTTTTGGAGAATATATTTGTGCTCTTGTGTTAAGGAGGTTTCTAATGTTGTACGCCAGGAATTTTTCGAATTCAGAAAATCAAAAATTTGGCAAAGGAAAAATGGCGTGCAAGTCCAAAAGTGGCGCACAAGTCCTAAAGTGGCGCGTAAGTAGGATTCGCATGTATGGAATGCATGTATGGTGTGCAAGTCATATTTCAATATCATCATATCAAAATATGACAAAGTAATGAAAGAGGTTCGCAAGTCCTATTGTGGCTCGTAAGTGTGGCGTGCAAGTTTGGCACACAATTGTGATGCGCAAGTCCTAAAAATGCTTATAAATAGACGGCTACTATCCTAATTTATTAATTATCTCAACACTTAGATAAAAGATGAGAACTGATCGCGCAAGTGATAGTGACATTCAAATATCAGTGTGCTCACAAGTGGGGCGTGCAAGCGTGCGGGGCAAGTGTGACACACGAGTGTACCGCGCATGTGTACTGCACAAGTGTACCGCGGAAGCAGCGTGGAGTGAAAGTTTGGTGCACAAGTGTGGCGCACAAGTTGGTTTTTCTATAATGAAGGAAGAGGTTGTGTGCTAGTTAAATGGGGCAGACAAGTCTCCCTAGGGTTGCGTGAAAGTTAGAAATTTCCCAGAACATCTGTGTTAAAGAGGTATTCATCAGTGGATGAAATTTGGACTTCAACAGAGCATCTACATATAGTGGAGGATGCATTAATTATTGATAATAAAGAGACCTACTGGTCTATAAACTGTGAGTGAATCTTCTGAGGATGTAGTGAGCTCAATTCAGTTGAGAGATCAGTGAGTTCTTAAGTTGTGAGTGGTTGTAAACCAGGAGGGATAGTGAGTCAACTTCAAAGTTGTAAACAGTGGTGCACTTATAGTGAAATTGGTACATCGGCACACTATCGGTGTATGCTCCTTTGACGTAGCCCAGTAAAGTTTAACCAAGTAAAAATCACTATGTCCTGTGAATTCTTTATGTTTTATTCATACTCTGCACTGGGAAGGAGAGAGAAGAGAGTTTTTTCTAATAGAAAAACAAGATCAAAAGGGGCAGTTGTTTTAATATTTCATACCCTAATTCACCCCCCCCCCTCTCAGGGTGTCTAGACTAATGGACCTAACAAGGAATGACCCCATACTCGGTGTAATGAGTGCGTGAGAGGCTCCTCTACTGAGTGTCACTACTGTGTGGAGGACCCTCATTCGGATTGAAGGTGGCATGGGGCGAACCTCCATGCTAAGCTTGGAAGCATAGATGACTCGCGTTCTTAGTGGTGGGGGTAAAGGGAGGACCTCCTTACTGGGTTTCATTACCGCAGGTTACTCCGCGGTGGCCACTACCTATGCCAACGACCAAGAGAGTCGACCCAACCTGCCCATGGGGTAGTTGGGGCCTCGATCCGGGCTGGGAATATAAGTTCCCCTACTAAGAATACACATGGGGATGATGATATACTTTAGCAGTGGTGTGATCCATAGTGGTTGTTGACATTGATTCCCCTTGTTGGGTGTCCTCCTCGGCATGTACCCGACACTGGCGTCAGGTCAACTAGACTAGGGCCAGTGGTGCTCGTGCATGGATTACCTTCACCAAGACTTGTGGGACCGAGTGGCAGTGTTGGCGCGGCCTAGTGGGATCCGTCCTTGGGAGCCCTTGAAATGGGATCCCGACCGAGCTGGCCTAGACATCCCCTACCTCATCGTCATAGGGGAGGGAGTCATCGAGGCGTTCCTAGGAGAGGCTCCCGAAACGATTTTATGTTGGAGTGGGGAGCAGTGGCTCCTAGAACGGCCCTTGGGTGCGTCATGTCTCGAGTCGGGATAATCCCCTCCTCCTTGTATCGGTGTACGAGGTTGTTTATCATCTTTCATTGAATGAATTCTGAAGGGGAGATGGGGCATGAGCGCCCATAAACTATGTTTGTGGAGATTGTTGTAGATGTAGAGCCACACTGAGTTGCTACATTGACATTGCCCCTGCCCCTGCATCAGTGGGCAGGTGGCGATGGGATTCCTGATTTAACAGCTTTGTTCCTAGAAAGTAGGGAGATTCAGCCATTGGTGTTGGAACAATGAAATCAACGTCTAGTTCCCCAACGCCATTCCATCTTCCATGGATAGTAATAGGGATATTCGCTGACAACGTCGCAGACTGAGATGCCCAACGTTTTGACTGCCCCAACTTATGGTGAGTTTCATCCCAGGCCTGCTATTTTTATGGTGGGACTCAGCGCAAGATAACTAGATCTAGTGACATGCTAATACACTGAGGTCTCGAACGCTACTAATCTCCACATTAGGAAGAGGAGATTGATGTCGAGTTCACCATTTTTGTTTCTGATGCTTTCATAGGGGCGTGTGCGTCCGTCTATTTGTGGATGATGAGGATGCGCTGACTGTTTTCCCGCATTTCCATTTTCTAATATTCGGTTGCATATGTCGCTTGTTCCAGGATGTTCTCTCCTTGATCGAAATGGAATGATGGGATGTTGGTTCTTCCTTCCATGGATTCCTCCTCAAAAATCGTCACCTAGTCTGGGTCTCCCTTATTGATTAAGACGTTGTTCATGAAACTCTTCCCAGTGCCCTGTCTTCATGGACACCGGTTAATTACACTACTTTTGTCGAGACATTCCAAGGGGTTCGACCAAGGCATAAACCTTCGTTCGGGAGAGTAGTCACGCTGTACATCACTGGCGTGTCTGGACGCTGGGTCACTAGCGTGTTTGGGTTTCTTCCCCTTATTATAGGGCTTCTCAATGGTGCGGAATCCAGAGGCATCCCACATTGAATGCAGATAATTATAGGCCATAGGCATGTCTCTGAGGTTTTCTTTAGCTTCCCATGTTTAACACAGGGTATGAAGTAGGTTTAATGTCTAGCGGAGATGGATCATAATAATCATAACACTGGCTAGAGTAGATAAGATGGGTGTGACCCCTAGATGAAACACTGATATTGGGGCTAACGTGTGGTTAGTTACCCAATTATTGTTAAAGGGAAAGGGGGATGAGGTGGGATGATCCCACCGAGATGTGGAGGCCTGGGTAAGAATCAAGGTGGATAATGGATGGTTAAGTGAAGTGGAAAGAGAATGATATGGAGTCGACTTGAGGACGACGGTGATGTTGGGCTTGAGACTCGAAGAGACCTCCTACATATCCCTGTTGCAGGGAATCAAAATCCACATAGTTCAGGGTAGGGTATAGGATCATGGTGTGTGTAGAGACAACGACTCGATGATATACTATGGCTTATGGGTGGTTAGAGGCCCAAGGATGGTCTGACGCCACTTGGACGGACCAGAGATATGGGTCCCAAAAGAAGGGATGACAAAAGACTACCACTATTTTTTGGTTGACAATGGCTTACCGCTGAATGCATATCAAAATGCCTTACCGTTGTGTGAGGTTAAAAATGGCTTACCATTTGGTAGGGGATCACAATGGCTTACCGATGAATGGGGTTCACAATGGCTTACTGCTGGACAGAGAACATTTTAGTGTCATGCGGGGAAAATAGGCATATAGTTTAATGTCATGCAGGATGGGGGTGGACCGGTTTGGAGTGGTCGGGACCAATGGGTGTTGGGATTGAACCTTAGGGAGGCTTCCTACATACCTTTCCTTGGCAAGGATCAATTTCCACATAGTTCAGAATGGTGGTGGTGAACCTACACGAAGGGAGTTAGGACCAATGGATGGTTGGGCTTGAACCTAATAGAGGATTCCTACATACCTCTCCTTATAAAGGATCAAAGTTCATGTACTTTAGTATGCTGGGAACCGACGTGAAGGGGTTCAGAACCAATGGATGGTTGTTCTTGAACCGTAGGTAGTCTTCCTACATACCTTGCCTTAGAATGGATCAAAGTCCATGTAGTTCAGGATGGTGGGAACTGAAGTGAAGGGGTTCTAAACCAATGGATTGTTGGTCTTGAACCTCATGGAGTCTTCCTACGTACCTTTCCTTGGAAAGGATCAATTTCCATGTAGTTCATGATCATTTTTTGGGGCTTAAACTCTAGGATACCCGTGAAGGAGTGTTATGGTTGATTCTTACTCTAATCCCACCTGAGTCATTCTCGGTGTGAGAAACAAGAGGCAGTAAAGACCTGAAAATCACATCACGAAAGGTTCATCCGTGGGAAGTGAAATGAGGATTACATGTGGATAGAAACCAAAATAGGAAACATGAGTTTATGCCTGGTTAGCGGCCCAGGAATATGGACATTGGGACTTACTCTAAGGTGGAGGCCTGGGTGCCAACAATGCCTAAAGGGCGAGGGATTTGGCACTGAGGAAGAGAGGGGGAGTAGGGATTCTACCTCTTGCATGAAAGTCTAGGGGCTTACATTAAGATGGATGCCCTTTCCTCGTGGATAAATGTCACTCTGATAAAGAGCATCTCATTTCATGTGAGTAATGATCTCACTCTCGTGGAGACCAATAGGTGTATAGAATGTTCAAGATGGGCCCCCAGCCTATGATGCATGGGGCAAGGCCACAGTTTAACTTCATGTGCTGAGGATGATGGTGCTTGGTATTTTAACATCTTGTAGCTCATACAAGGTGAGTTAAATCATCACCCCTAGTACTTACATAACTAATAACCACCATCCATTGGGGAAGGTAAGGCATCAGCAACACCAGAGTGAGGGTGTGTTATGGAGTGACTCATTGAGGGGGTCCATGTTAGCATGGCTATGAGAAGAAGCAATAGCCATTAGCGTGCCTATGTAAAGAATCATGAGGTGAAGCAACACAATTGGAAGTACCAGCCAAGGGAATTTGAAATCACTTCGTGCAAACTTGGAGGGTCGCATGGGAAAAGGAGTTGTGAAGAAATGGGGTTCATAGGTAGAAACCTCATAAATCTCAGGTGATCCATGTAGTGGAGGTGCTTCGCAATGGGGTATGCTTCGCAAAGTGAATTGTCCTAGCCTAGGAGTATGACATAGGTGCATATGGAATGTACTTCGTGAAGTGGAAATGCATTTTCTAAGCACTGATTCATGAAGAAAGGGTGCCCTGCAAAGCATAGATTTTTGAAGCACAGTGACCCTATCTTAGCATGTGGGACACATGTACATGGAGGGTATTTCACGAATCATAAGTGCTCCACCAAGACCTGAGTCCCCGTCGGGATCCCCTTCCTTTGGGGAGGCCCATGGGCTCCGCAAAGGGCATCCATCATTGAAGAGGGGATGAATCCAAGCCAAGGGAGAGGCACTTCATGATGCTAAAGTACCTTGAGGAGCTCATGGTTTGCAGAGAAAAAAATTCTTCATGTTTAGGGAGATAATAAGGAGAAAGGTCAGAGGATCCCATCCTTTGGGCTCCAGGGGAGCCCGATATTTATATGCAAGTGGTGTTGCGAAGCAGAGCTCACTAGGCGGGAAGACATGCAGAATTTTGTTGTAACTGCGAAGCCTCCTCCCTCTTTGCTCTGTCGTGAGTTTGAAAACATCAAATGGGTTTGCAGAGAAACCTTCTTCCTTGCATGACGGTGGGTTCACAAATGTCAAATGGGTTCGCGGAGCCTCCCACCTCCTTACTCTGTGGTGGGTTCGCAAACGTCAAAGGGGTCCATGGAGCCTCCCACCTCCTTACTCTACTGTGGTTTCTCAAACTTCAAATGGGTTCACGAAGCCTCCCACCTCCTTGCTCTATGGAGGCTTTGTGAAGGGGGAGCATTGTGCTAGTCACGGTGTAGAGGGTCTCCATGGGCAAGCTTCACGAGGCACCCGAAGGGCATTCCGTTTGTTCTTGTTATTCTCAAATTTTGACACCAATAAACATCATGAAAAAATGATATATATATATATAAGGTCACTTTGGCACCAGGTTCTTTTCTTAAGCCTTAGGGTGGGATCCCACATATCCTGGTTATGAAAATAATCCGAGTCATTGTAGTTCGATCATGACCTCTAAACCTACCTCGTGGTGGATGTGTTGAAACTAAGGCTATTCATTATTGAAAATGGAGTTTGGATTGTGTTTGTTTTCACTATGCTTTAGGTGGATCAAGGATTTCATTTATTTTTGTCAATAGTTAAATAGAATATCAGGAAGTCTTCAAGGAAAGGGACTATATAGTTCAGGCTGATGATAGTATTGAAGGTGGTGTTGTTTCCTAGTGGTTGCCAAATTTGTGGGTCCATAAATTAGATAATAGAGAAAAGTAAATATAGAAAAGGGAGTTGTGCACAAAATTGAAGGGGGGTTGTCTTCTTTTGCTTATGGATTGTTTTGGGATCATTGGATCAATATATAGAAAAGAAAAGAGTTGTGTGAAAGTTCTGTTTTTAATGCAATTTTGAAGGTGGTTTGGAATCTTCCGTGCACGGCTTGTTTTGAGATCATTTATTCAAAATATGGAAAAGAAAAAATTGAACGAAATATTAGGTTACACAGAATATTATTTCATGCCAAATGCAACATCAAAAGGGGTTTTACGTGTTCAGAGATAATATTTCACACACCGATGAAGATGCATCAAAATCTTTCGTGAAAGGTCATCGACGCCTATAAATAGGATGCTACCCCCACTCATAACTTAACACTTTCCATCAAATATAATTTTACTCTACCGAGCGAAAGATTTTTATGTGGAATATAATTAGAGAGAAATATTATGCACAATGTGTTCCTTTAGTCTGAAAAGACCAAGTGAACCTTATGGTGGTGGTCTGTGAAAGATAAGCGGTGCATGAAAAATTAGTGTCGCACAAAAGGAATCTTGTGCGACAAATAAAAAATATTGTGGGAAATAGAAGGTGTTGTGCATAAGTGATGTGTTGATATTCCAACATGTATTGATTATTTGGTTTGTTTGATCAGTTCTTCCAAGTGCATTAATTTTAGACTTTGATGAAAGAAAAGTCTCATGATGGACAAAGACAAAGACATCAATGCCAATCTAATTAAGATACCTTCATGTCGATAAACTGAGTGAGACTCACCCAAAGCAGTGTGCTAGGGGAGGCAATGGAAGTGTTCCAGATGACATCGTGATCTATCCCTGAATTCTTGTAAAGGTGGTGTCTGTGGCATAGAGTTATTGGGACTGAACATTTTTATTCCACATATAGTGAAGATTAGTTGATTTTGGTATGACTGACACACTATCGGCATATGCTCCTTATACATATCCCTTAGTGGTGAACCCAGTAAAAGTGTTGTGTTGTATATTTTCCTGTGAATTTTTTATTATTGTTCATAACCATCATACAGGTTTAACAAGTTATTTCCCATGTGGGAACATGATCCATCACATTAAAAGAAAAATTTGAAACCCTGATTCATCCCTCCCATATCCGGGTGTCCCATGTTCCTACAACATGTCCTTGTATAGGGACAGTCATATTATGTCACTAAATAGTGATTGCATACCAAGGATTCCATTATCAGGGAAGAATCATGATACAAATGATATCATTATTGTGAACCCCAAATCTCACGTAAGCAATTCTCGATGTGGGAAACAAGGGATAGAAAATGGTCAAGGTTATT
The DNA here is from genome assembly GCA_963277665.1 of Viscum album. Classification (NCBI taxonomy): domain Eukaryota; kingdom Viridiplantae; phylum Streptophyta; class Magnoliopsida; order Santalales; family Viscaceae; genus Viscum; species Viscum album. Next base: position 612,672,643 of record OY728119.1, on the reverse strand, counting down.
TCATACGGATACGTGAATCATTCACTAGGGAAGACCTTATGGGGTGTTTGATATGGAGATCAGTCATTTTGGATGATATCCTACGTATCATGGTTATAGAAGGGATCAATGTTCTCATAGTTTCGTTTGGATATTGAGGGACTTACACTAAGCTAGGTTCACATTATATCTTGGGATTTTGAGAGGTGTCCTAGGTATCTTGGTTATAGAATGAATCATATTTTTCATAGTTGAGTTTGGATATTGAGGGACTTATAATGAGGAGGGTTTCAATTACTACTCGAGCCTTAATAAGGCATCCTACATATCATGGTCATATTAAGAATCAAAGTTATAATAGTTCAGTTTAGATATTGAAGAACATACATTGATGTGTATTCCTATTAATTATTAATCCTCAAAGAGGTTTCTTATATAACCTAGTTATATTAAAAATTAGAGTCCTCTTAGTTCGGTTTCGATATTAAGATATTTTCACTGCGGTCGGGGCCCATTGGTGCTTGGGCCTTAGAGAGGCATCCTAAATTTCATAGTTATAGTAGGAATCAAAGTTCAAGTAGTTAAATATAGATATCAAGGGACATAAAATGAGTTGGATTCCCATTAGAGATTAGGCCTCAGAGAGGCATCCAATGTATCTTGGTTATAGATTGAATCAGAGCTCCCATAGTTTAGTTAGGAAATTCGGGGACTTACACTGATGTGGATTCCCATTAGAGCTCTATCCTTAGAGATTCATCCTACATATCCCAATTATTATAGGAATTGGTGCTATCATATTTCATATTGGATATTGAGGGACTTACATAGAGGTGGATTACTATTAGTTCTCAGTCCTTATAGAGGTGTCATACGTATCCTAGTTATAGATGGAATCAGAGTTCTCATAGTTCAGTTTCAATATTAAGGGACTAACACTTAGGTGGATTCCCATGAGAGTTTGGGGCCTGGATAATCATCCTATGTATCCTGGTTATATCATGAATCTGAGTTCTCATTTTTCAATTTGGCGGTACGCATAAGTGTGTCCCCCGGGTAGGGTTATCATGGCTCGAGGTGTCTACCTAACATGTACTGATTGTTTGTTTGACGTGTTTGAAGATGTCTAGATATGTCCTTGTTGTCTAATAAGAATTTTCTAAGGAAATCACACAATCCAATTGACTTTTCTGAAGGAAGTTTCTTGATCTGGTTGAAAGTTTTGTAATACATCACATGATGAAGGCTTACATGTCTGGAGAATGTTGCAATACTTAGACTATATGCCTGTAGGTATTCACAAGAACCAAATGAAATCTACGGGATGTTTTCTCTTGATCGAAAAACACTTGACATGGTGATGTATCACGACTTTATCAACATGTACGAGGGGCTTCATGAGGCCTAGATGACTTTTTTGAAGGACATCGCATGAATTGGATGTCATGTCCATGTGTCATCACATGAATTGGAATACATGTACAGGAGGATGTCACATGATTAATAAAACCATATTTTGGTGATACCACATGAATTTCGTGATATGTAAATAGGACATCATGATACCTGGGTGACATGTTTAATTCCTTCACATAAACTAAATGACATGTATGAATGGCACTGCAAGACTTGGTCAATATGTATTACGGGTTTCTCAAGACTTTGGTTTCCATGGCCAAAGGGATTTATGGGATCTGGGTTGCACATCTTGTCACTGGTGAATGATCTAGATAGGTCATGTTGAGGTTGTGACTCATTTACATAATATCATATTCATTTTCACATAAGTCCTCTAACCTTTTCCATATTTATTGCATATGTACCCCAGGGTTTTTCATGTATTAGACTTATTTAGGTTTCATGTGATGTATTCGTCACTTGGAACTCATTAAAATAATCTAGTTGGCATTGAGGAAGTATTTCATGTGATCTATAAATTTATCATTCAAAGATAATATTCACATTGTATTATCCTTTAGGTCATTCCTTGGGGTTTACCTGGTGTACGATCTTATGATTGTGTTACCTTCCACACTATGAATTCTAGTTATGTGATTTCACTTTCATATTTACAAGAATTCCCCTTTTTTATATTGTGGGGGGGGGTATTATATGCCTACATTCCCTATTTATACACCACATTCCATGGATTATATCTCACATATATTATTTGGTGTTGGTGGAGGTAGTATCACATCATTCGCTTCACATGATCATGCCACAAGTCATCCGGGGGGCGTTACATGATCTTAAGTGACAGAAAGAGTGTCCCACCATAATCCTATTTATTGGAACATGGCCGATAAAAGGTATTTCTCCTAAAAAAATTATATTTCTAAATACCTTTATAAATTCAGGCCGACATGTCTATGAGTTTTCACAAGATTAATACATTTGTAGAAATTCATTTGCATGATCAAAGACGAATTATCCAGGGTCATTTATGAGACTATGGTGGCTCATTATGAGTGCCTTCGTAAGATCAGGATGACATGTATGTGGTCCCTTTCAAGATCATAGTGGTTTTTTATGGGGGTATCATTTGAAAAAAAATCCAAAATCTTCTTTTCATGAGGATTCTGCATTCCCCCTTTTTATTTCCTTTATTTTTTATAAGGATAGGAGATCTCATGCAGCCATGTGAGTGTCATTAAAGACAACAAATCTACTTTTTTGATGTGTAAAATGAAAAATAATGGATCTTCTAGTGATTAATGATCATTTTCATGGAAACCCCTCTTCTTTTCTACAGAGCTAAATGGGAATCACATAATCGATTGGGCATGTCTGGGGACCTTCGCCTAATGAACGTTTCATCGCAACATTCTTTTCCTTGATATGGTGGATATGTCTCTAGGGGATTTGAACCGCCTAAACTATTCACATGAAACTCAATGATCACATAACGTATCCTCCTTTTTCATATTTTCATCATTTGTTTTAAAATGGGTTTTATATAATTGTTAAAAATATACTAGTCAAAAAGATGTCTGATCGAAAGGGGCTTTCTAGAAGCTTTTTCATGATCATCAACGATTGTTTGGGTGCCTTATCATGAAAAATGAGTATTTTCAAAGGGATCTATCATGATCAATGATAGATTATGTTCTATATATGACCCAATCACATGACCTTCCATGTGTTATGTGATCATATTTCCTTTTCTAGGTGACAAGATCTATGATAATCGTCCACCTTCACTTCCTTTTATTTGAAGATAAAATAATACTCATGCTTTAGGTATTTCTTACATTATATATTTCCAAATGATCATTTGGAGGCTATCATCAAAATAACCTCCCTTAGGAGAAACATATGCAAGGACAAAGAAAATATTATGAGGAACGTAAATGTCTTCTTGTGTCTTTAATGCTATCAATAATCAGTGTCTTAGGTGACATTTAGTCTCCCAAGTGACCTTTAGTATTCTATGGGATGTATTATAAATAGGTGCAAAAGACACTCTCATTCCACTAGATTCTTTGGATCTCCATATATTATGTGATCCACCTCATCATGTGATCCCTTCATAAGACCTTTCTATGAGATCCTATTTGTATGACCTCTCAATAATAACCGATTGGGAAATCTTCTCCCTAAGACTTCTTACAAGGCTACTTCATAAGAACTATTTAGAAAGACCTGGTCATGATACCCAATTATCCTCATCACTTTTTTGAATCAATCCACAAATGAAATATCAATAATTTTTTGAACATTAAGCTTGATCCTTGGTCGTATGTATTTATTTTTAGGTTTTTCATGACCATTTGGTTCAATTATGTGATCACTCGATCATCATTTCGCTCATATGACCATATAAAGGTCATGCGATCATGATTATTATGATTTTTCATATAGTGGAGAGATTGCTTTTGGGTCATGTTCTTCAAAATACCTATATGGTTAATGTAGTTTGTGGGATCTCTGTGGGACATTAGACTCATACCGGGTCTTGTGATAGAGAATACCTTAATGGTTATTTCAATTCAAATGGTGCTACGAGAAACATGCATTTCATTTGATAGGATTCCTTCATTAATCTAACAAGTTCTTCTTTTATCCATGGATATGGATTCTAGTTCTCAAGAAGATTTCAACATGGCCAACCATAGGTCCATGATTACTGGATATCGTAATTCTAATCCTTGGTATCTTGTGCACCTTGGAAATATGTTTTGAAGATGCCTCTGTTATCTGAACATTAGAGCTATTGTTTATTACACCAGCTTCACCAATATAGATTCAGGTTTCTGGATGATGTTTCCATTCCCTCACCTAACTATAACTTTCTTCCTTTTTGGTTATCATATTAATAGGATTTTTATTAGTAGATGAATTCCAAAGGAAGTTAATAGGTCATGGAAAATTCCCAAGGGTTATCCTATATACTAATAAAATCCCCTCAGAGTCTAGATGGTTGTGATTTTCCCACCATCTGATCACTCAGAGCTACTCAAACAGATTTTTCTTTTATTTGAATGATCCAAGATGAGGTAGGAGCTCAAAATAAGACATACATCCTAGTGGGAATTTATCCGATGAATGGGAATCTCAATTTAGGGTTAGGAAAATATTTTTAAAATTTTCATATCAGTTACATGTCATTCCACTTTATAAGGCAATATGGGATTCTAAGTTCATATCCTATCATCAATTAGGAATTATAAAAGTACTGATTATCAATTGGTGACCTAGAAATAATTTATTGTATATATCCTATGGAGAAGTAGGTATCAGACGTTGGGCTATATACTGACTAGGTGGGAAATCTACAATTGGGGATACGTACAACGAGTTTCTTCCTACCATGGATGTTTAGGATGACCCCTCGCAAAGCCGTATTGTCAAGGGAAACGCTCAGCATTGTGATAGGGAATTTATATATAGAGGTAAATATGAGCTCACTTATCCCTTTTATAGAATGGGTGAGAATATTTCCCTTCCATAGTGGAGCTTATCCAATTGTTATTTAACCAGAATAATGCCATTATAGATAGGTCCATGATAGTGTAAGATTGTATTGGGAAATCCTTGAGGTGGGGTAGTATACCTCATGGTCATACGAAGTTAGCCTAGAGACATCAATGATACATATGCCCATGGACTTCATGGCCATATTATTTAATGGGTGGATTTTCCTGGCTGGGGATACATGCTTAGGAATCCAAGTTGGAACGCTGGTGATGTAATCTTGATTAGTATATGATCAGATTTTTAATTCATCTGTACCAACTCTTGTATGCCTCTAATAGATCCAAGAAAATATTCGAGAAGGAATCATACACTATATGATTAATGGTCCTTTCCAGTTTCTATTCTACTAGATATGGGAGAATATTTTCTACTACAAATACTAAAACACTATCAGGATCCTTGGTGGCTTGTAACACCCCATGTTACTTTACATTTCTGAGGTTTATACAATGACTTTAATCCTTGATGAGGTTAAAAACATGTTATGATGACCAATTCATTTCTACTTCATGACTTACCCAGCAATGATTGGGTCAATTGTTGATAATGGTAGTGATTCTCTCTCAAAAAGTTCATACAAAATATATCTATGGGATGGGTTTTTCATGGCCCATGTAGATGATTTGGTTATTTGTGAACCATAAACCCCCAATTGTTTCAACATCTAGTTCATTTTCATTAAAAGGGTTTTGCACCTCCCCTCAGTTGGATTGCATAGAGAGAGACATCTTGGGATTATCCCAAATTTGGGTCATATTGGTGTGTGAGGATACAAATGATGAGATTATACTTCCACCTATTGGTTCCTACATCAGTATATATTATGATTATGATCAGGATTCAGTGGAATCTTGCGTTGGTTGTGTGCTGGATAGCCTTTCCCATTAGGTGTACAAACCAATATCTTCACTGACCCCCTTGTTTTTAGTAATAATGGAGCTGATTCAAGTCTCTAGATTGCCTTTGAGGAAGTGTCCTCATCCTAGAATTGACCATACCATTAGTGGGGATAATTTTATCAAGGAAACTTCCCCTTAAATATGAGAAAAATATGATACATCCATTGAAAGAATAACACATGCGACTTCCTACCCTTATTCTTCATCAACTCATCCCATTGTTACCCTTATGAAGTACCCACTCTGGTAGTTGAAAAGGACCAGACACCACATAGGCTAATATGGAAGAATATGCACACCCTAATAAATAAGACCCCCCAATAAAAATTTCATGAAAAAGAAGAACATTGTCCTTAACTATTTCATGATTTTGGGGTGTGTGGTTTTGACCGTTATCCAATTTTCCAAACTTATCAATAGTTGGGTATAAGAGAGAGGTTGTTTCATGACATTGATGATGAGACTCCCTTGTACAAACTTATGATGGAAGATTCTGAATCATTGGAATGGGTTATCATATAATATTTGAGCATCACACCCAAATGGATGCCTTTACCACACAGATAGTGATACATGAGGAGATCATAACTTTTTCAGTATCTAATCTTTCCGAAACGTAATCATCTTTAATGACTAATAAAAAATATTTAATTTGATATGTTCTCTTATGGAGTCTCTTTATCCTTAGGAACTAGTAGAAGAAGTGGGGAGGGTGGCACTTTGACGCACAATTGACACTTCTCATCAAACTCTCATCAACTTGGAAAATTCAGCTGATCAAATCTTATTATAGTCTAATCACTGATGTTTTTTTGAATCCTTAGAGTGGCTTTAGAATGTGGAGACTACTCATTTTTCATTCTATCAATGAATAGATATTCTGAATATTATATATAGTTTTTCAATGTTCTCCTATTCATGATGTTCATTCTATTTCATTGATATGTTGTTGCATCTATAGTCAACGATACCCATCCATTGTATATCATCAAAATTAAAGTTCCTAGATTTAAAATCATTAAATTAAAATAGATATTTCTTGATAAATGATCATAAATTCCCACCAAAATGGTATTACTCACAAATGTACCTTCTCCAGTTTTCTTGAGATCACCTAGTTTACAAAAGGATAATTTGGGTACAACATGAGTGCCATAGAGGGATAATTCTCTTTCTTTGTATTATGTTATTGAACATAGCAAGAATATATTTTTTTTTCTATAAGGCCATATGGGGGTACTCAAATTGTTTGTATCTCTTTACTTTTATTTCCCTAATTTTTTCCCTAAGTTCCATATAATGGAAACCATAGTGGATGTGGACTTGGATTTTACTATGGTTTCACTATTATGGGGTTTCAAAGTAAAAAGTTTTTTTGAATTTTCCATTAATGGGTTATCAATATTTCCTGAATCCCACAAAGTGCTAGTCCGGTGAACAGTGACCTAAAATTTTTCTCGGATCACCTTACCAGTTTTTAGCATAGAGAGCATCATGTATCTTTTAGTCGTTCATACTAGACCACTACTGTGTTTCAGTTTAGTGTTGTTTATCTCAAACCTTCTATATTTGGTAATATCCATTACATAAGTAGTTTTCTATGTGATGATTAATGTCCTGTGGTAAGGGAATCTTCCATTTGTTTTAACATCATTCAGGGAGGACGTTTTCCATGAATTTTAACATCATTTGATCCTGACATGAAATATGCTCTGTAGATTGAAGTCTAGTTTCCAGTAGATGATTGATTAATATGGAATGGGGAATACATACTAGGGATGACCGAAAACACAAGTCTTGTGTTGCACCATGTTGTTTTCAAGGCACATGAGAATTGGCATTCCTTTCTTGGAAGGAAGATATGCCTATAGTTGGGAGGTCAAAGCCTATATGCATCAATGGCATGGTCAAATAGTGTTATCCCTACTCTTCTCTAAGTTACATGAAATATATATCGGGTTAGAATTGGCTAAGGGTAAAAATATTATGAACTCCAAGTCTACCTAGAAATTTGAAATATGGGTTTTGTAACTCATGAAACAAAAGTATGAGCTGATGAATATGGAATATGGCATATATATTAGGGATTAACCAAAGCACTCTAAAGAAATGAGTTCCACCGTAGTGTTTTCTAGGATCCCAAGGATTATATTCTCTTTCCTGTAAAGATGGGATACCTCTATTTAGTATTTGAAATCACGTATGCATGAGTCCTTAGGGATTATATGCATGGTCAAGTAGAGTTTATCACCACTCTCTTCTGAGGGACATGAAATATTTTAAAAGAATCAATAATTTGGTCAATTATGTGGGTGTAAAGAGAAAAAAACTATCCAGGAAGGGTTTTGGAACCCTAGGGAAGTTTAGATTTTCGGTAATCTCGGGCCTAACACCCCGCTATTTTGATTAAAATGGTGTGGGATAACAAAAGGATCATAAATTGGGTGTCACATTCTTACTTTGAGAAAGAATACAATATATGGTGGCACAACATTGAGGATGTCGAATCATATTGAATAGATCGTGACACACATAGATCTTGTATGAGGTGAATATTTCACAATAACCTGATTAGGATATCTAGGGTCAGTAGTACTCCAATATCATTCTGAGATGGAGATGAATTTTTTTCAAATCATGGATCATGGTTCTTTGGTCATGAGTAATGGCATGGGATAATCATTCTTGGGAAGGATGAGAAAACTCTATGGTGTTGGGTTCTTTCATGCTGATGTTAGGATTATGAGTATCATAAATCTCTTCTAACATGTCCAAGTTATATTTGGTTGGTAGTTCAATGCTCTTATGCATTGATAGCATGGTCCAACAGAGATAGTTATTTTATTTTCTAATGTACATGGAAATGTTTTGGAAACCCAAGTCACTCGAGACCTGAAGGGTGGATTATGTATTGAGGTGCTCAAAAATATTATGGTTTCACCACATTCTCAGTTTGATCGGGGTCAGTATCTTGTGGTCCTTTGATAAGGAATAAAAATGGATAATGGCCTAAACATTTGAACATCGTGTAGTTCGAAATAATCTATCATTCATTTTAACATCATACGACATGTGTGTTTTCCTTTTAGCTTAATGTCATGTGGTAAATTAATTATCCATGTATTTTAACGTCATGAGGTAAGGAAGTTGTTTCTAATCTAAATTGTGTCTCCATCTTATTAGATAGATCGACTTTCTGGGTTCCCTAAGCTCGCATGAGCAATACACGGTTTGAGAAACATTGTACAACTGGGTAGTTAATTAAGTTCCATGAGATCAGGTCTTAGATGGAATTCTACATTGGTCCATCCCATATTTAGTTGGGGTCCATTTTTATCATCTCATATAATGTGGATGAAACTAGTATTGAATATTCAGGTTTCACTATATATTATTTTATGAATGGAATCAAGCCACACATAGTTCACGTGTGGGAAATTTTATATAAAATCTTGACCCATATAAAGATGGATAATTTATCCCATTTATTATTGCATCTAGACACAAAAATGGTGATACAAGTGTCACTGAAAATCCTATGATGATAGGAATAAATTCATACATAGTTATTTAACAAGAAACTCTCTACGCATGTCTGATCCTTGGGTAGAGGGAGGCATTATTCCCATTGATTCTTATTATTGGACCTGAAATTGGAGATCCAGGCATCACTATATATCTTGTGATGACAAGAATCAATCCACATGTAGTTATTGAGAAACCATGTAGTTTAATGTCTTACATTGAGGATGTAAGTTCCCCCTATGTGAAAAATAAATATTATGTCTAGAAACAAGACTCGAGATATGGGTGTCACTACATATCCTATAATGGAAGGAATCAATCCACACATAGTTCATGAATGGAGGTGTGTTGGGAGACCAAAACTACTGATATTGGTGAAATCAGGTGAGGTTTATGTTAATGTCCAGTTTTATGTCTTGGAAGGGAAATCAAACATAGTGTTTAATGTCATGATTGAAGGACTCATGGTGTTTCTTTTAAGGTCTTTTATCTAGGACCCTACTGACCCTATTGTGAACTAATATTTCTTGATCATTTAAAGGAGATTTTACCAAATTTCCTAATTCCATGTGTGATATGATCAATGTCAATAAAATATAATGAAAAAGGTTTATTTCACCATAAAGAGATAGATAACAAGAATGATAAGGTAATTTCACATCATGTTGTAGCTGGAAAAATACTTAAGATCTAGGAATCCATACATATCTCATTGGAATAAGAATTAAGATGTATATAGATCTAGAAAACCTTGTAGTTTAGTTTCATGGGGAGAGAACATTATCTATGTAGTTTAAAATCATATAGTAAGGAAAAAGGTAACTCGACATAAATGATCCGAAATATTGTAGAGCCATGCAGCTTAACTCCCTGTAGTAAGGATGACAATAACTCAATGAAAAATAAGGCCTAAAAATTGCCTTTTAGTCTGATGTATTATGAATGAGATGAATATATTGTGGCTAGATCCAGGTTTTTGGATTTGGGTGTCACTATAGATCATGTGATGATAGGAATCCTTCCATGTGATGTTCTTAAATGGATAATTCCTTATGTGGATCTGAATCACACACATTCATAAGGTAACTTTGTTTCACTTTTACATATATCTAGCTCATGTGTGATGATTCATCAATGAGATAATGCTGAACATGTAGTTTTAATGTCATGTGGTTAGGAATTTGTTTCATACAGTTTAACATCACATGGTTAGTACATATTTAGTATAGTTTAACGTCATGTGGTTAGGACTTATTCCATTCAGTTTAACACAAAGGGTTTAGGAAGTCTTCTGTATAGTTTAACATCATGTTGTTATAATGTCTTTTGTACAGTTTAACGTCATGTGGTCAGGATGTGGGGGGATTTAAAATAGATATGAAATGTATTTCTTGAAGAACCACACATTTGTGGGGGGGAATGATGCATCCCCATCCATTGGGATAGTGAGTAAGCTCAATTATGATAGGACTTATGTATGATATAAGGCCCTTATTATTTGGGTTATAACGTAGGAGGGTTATTTTACGGTATCATTGGGGATTTAAGATCCAATACAAATTCTTCTTAAAGGATAGGATAGAGGTAGTCCTTTTTATTGATTTCATGGGTGATTTGATTATGATAGACATCAATTTTGTGCAGTTTAGGCTACCTTTTCTCATCGAGTCATTCCAACTCATCCAACCATTTTTTAATTGATTTAAATATAATAGTTATTTATATATAGTTATTTATAGTGTGGGAAACAAGACTTCAATGGGAAATGCTTCTTCAGTTCCATACACCAATGAACAGATAGTTTCTTTTATAGAAATACTTATGGTGGTATGATGGGCCCATAAATCATGGAGGAGCATTTCCAGCTAGGACTTCTTATTTTTGTTTAGTATCTTCTATATAATATTTAAAATATTCTTATTGAAGTTCTCAATTGACAATATTCCATTTTATGATTGTGGGATTAGTGGTTGGAATCAATTTTTTACGCATGGTATGATTTCTTCAACTCGTTAGAGCATAAGATGGTATATTTTACCATTAATATCATGTGAGGGATATCAAACCTAGTGATAATGCTGGACTTCATAATTTTAATGATGTTCCTCATCCATAATTCCTTGAGAGAAACTTTATCCACCCATTTGGAAAAGATTTTGGTAGTATTAAGGATGCACTTAAACTAATTTGTAGTTGTTAGGGGGTTATGGGCCCACAAATTTCATTCCCCACATGGAAAATAACCTAGAATATTTAGCTATATGTAGCAATTATGGGGTTTTATGGATTAATTTTTCATGAATTTGGAATGAATGGAATTTTCTTGTGAATTCCACACAGTCTTGTATCTTGGTTTCCAAGTAGTAACCAATCCTCCAAATTTTATGGGAGAGCATGGTCCTAGATTGATGATCACTCTAGGAGCCTACACAGAATTTCTCCATGATAGTGGGAATCACATATTATTCTATGTATATGAGGATGATTCAATTTAATATTCATATGTAGAGAGATAGTTTTCTTATTTGGACCATCTTAAAGGGTAAAGTACACTGCTTGACACCAAATATGTTCCCTTTCATATTGGATTATCTAGAGGGTCCCATTTTATAGATAATCAATTATGGGATGAATCCCATGAGGGGTGGATATTGGTTCATCACACCTTGGGTAGTGTTGATCTAATTAATCTCATCCATGTCCTAGATGGTGATTGATGAGAACATCATTTGGTGTGTGGTGTGGAATAGTACCTCATTCTGGTCAGGTTGGGAGAGAACTATAGATTCATTAACCATTACATCAGCATGAGAAATATGTGATTGGGGTACATGATGCAATGTGTGTTAAAATGGGAACTCTACCATAATCTCTATAACATATCTAGTGAGAGGGGATAATTCTTCATTCTTCATGGCATATTCGCCATTGATTTTCATTATCACTATCTCCAAACCACCTTTGATATTCAGGTAGGTTATTTGCAGTTGTAGTACTAGAATCAATCCAACAATGAGGGATTGATATTATACCTCATTATTTATTTAGAATTAGGATATTGATAAATAATAGGGAAAATTTTCTTTTTCTAGAGAAACAAACACAATCCATAAACCAACCAGACTAAGCCCCGGATTTTCTAGACACTTTGTGATAGGACTTCCAATATGCGCCATCAAAATATATCTCCCATAAATAGGGAGTTTCATGGGTATATAAAAACTCATAATTTAGAAGTTTGGTGTCCACTGGGGTATTTTTTGGAGTGGGGTGTGATGTAAAGAAATCATCTAAGACCTTCCCTTTCACTAAATTTTGTGGAAAAAAACCCGAATGTCATACTATTGTATAATAACTTTCCATCAGGAAAAACTAACTGTCGACATAGGATGACCATGAATGTACATGATCAAGTGGATGATGTTATTAATATTTTAATGACTTATTATATTCTCCCTTTAATTATTTTATATGAAATGTGCATAATTTGTTTGAAATATTAATGTTATAATACTATGTGTAATTTTTGAGCATTTTTAGAAGTAGTTCAATTGAGCCAATTTACTATTTCATTAATAAAAATCACCCTGATGATTTATATTGTGTGGTTCTTGTTTTCTAGGAATCCTAATTTAATTTCTCACATATCATTAGAAAGAATCATGGGTCAATTGTTCCATTTGAAGGCTCATATGGACCACACAATATGACCCAAAGGATTTGTGAAGAAACTGGACCAGCCATGATGATTGAGTTAATGGTCTCACTCCCAAAGCCCCTATTTTTTGAAACACCACCATGTGTTCTTGATTATCCAAAATAATCATGGGTAAAAATTTCAGAGACCAACTTTAAGAAAAATGTGCCCAAATGAAGCTTTGAAGTCCAGCCCACCATTCTGGACGAGAATTAAAATCTGGACGCGATTCAAGAAATATCACATGATGTAATCATCACATCGATCTACGATTTTTCATTTTGAAATAGGAGATATAGAAGACCGACTTTGTTGAAGAAATCATTCTGTTTTGAAGGCATCTTCCTATTCTAAAACCCTTTCACATGTTGGACTTCAAAAAGGCTGTATTGAAATGGACATATTAAACTTGTTTAATAATATGGCCATAACTTTGGATACATAGGTCCAAGTTCCTCCACATTTTGAGAGTAGTCGTCCAACATTATTATATACAACTTTTAAGAAGTAGATATCTCGAGATTCGGCTGTCTGAATGTCAAAATCATCGAGCCAATTGGAGGGACATATTGGGAATGCAAACAATCCACTTACTTGGGATATAAATACATCCCCCTCCAATCCTTCAAAGGGGTTGGAATTTCAGAAGAGAGGAGAAACAATTAGCACGACCAAAGAATTTAAAAAGGCTTGGGAGGACCTAAAATACTCATTTTTTCACTTGAGATACCCTTCCTCGTCTCTTTGATTCCTTTCACTTTTGTGTTGTTCTTCGTTTGTAATATTGTAAGTTTGTGTTTTGTAATTATGTTTTAATGCAAGATTCTTCTTCAATATCTCTTATTATCATCCACCTTATGTAGATTAATAGTAATGTTATTAAAATCGTTTAAATATAGTTTAATCCCCTTCCATTATTTTTCTTCCTCATTCAATCGAAAGTCCGTTTTTTTAATTCTCATCATTGTTTGTGTGTGTGTGTTTGACGTACCACTCTTTTCTTATCCCATTATTTTTCTTCTCTTGTTAATTCATCATAATAAATATATAAACCAGATTAATATTAATATCAATGGATGAGTAAATATATTACTAGGGTGAGTCAAAATTTAGGGATGTTAAGTGATTGAGAGTATTTTCTAGATGAATATTCTTTAATTTAACATTGTGTATGTTGGACATAACATGTCATGGATTAATGACTTGTTTTGTTTAACATGTGGTTTCCATGGATTAATGGAAAGATAAATACACTACCATCAACAAGCTCTGTTTGAGATTAGAACCCTAAGTTAAGTTAAGTCTTGGATTAAATCCTTAACACATAGTAATTCCAATCAACATTATCTTGTGACATGGGTGTTAATTTAATGCAATATAAAGAAAAGCTCAAGGATATCACAAGCTTAACTACCTAATGATGAACTCACCCCAATATTTAGAAATTTGTTAAATCAAACATCATCAATAAATTATTTCATAATCTCTGCAAACAAACCCCCCAATCAGAATAGAATTAACTAAAAACAAATGACTATTACAAAGTATTATCACCGAGAATTCGACCCGAGTGTTGCTATACACATTAGCAGAGCAGCGGAACCTTAACCGGTCGATAAGAGAAAATAGTCTGTGCATTACAAATGGCGTTTTTGCTAGGGATGGTGCTTTATGTAGTCATTAGTTTCTAGTTGTTGTAGAAAAAACAAAAAAAAACAAAAAAAATGAAAAAAAAAACACAAAGAAAAACCCACCTTCCTCATAAAAATCATAAACAGAAAACACAAAAAGAAAAACCCATCTTACTCTTTCTTCCAACATCTTTCTGAATTCCCCGTAGCCTCCCAAAAAATTCCTCGGATTTCTTTGACCCTGAAATTGAGCGAACACTTTGCCAACTTAGGAGGAACATAAGAGATAATCAAATAATTCAATAACCAGTCCTTTTCCAACCAATTGAATTAGATATGGCCAATCCTAGGGAGAAAACACTTAAAGAACATGCTGCCTCTGATATGAATTACCAACCTCTTGGTATTCAATATCCAAACATAGAGGCTGACTTTGAACACAAAATGATTTTGATTCATCTTCTCCCTTATTTCCACAGGCTATCTGGCGAGGATCCACATATCCACCTTAAAGAGTTACCAAGTAGTGTGCTCAACCATGAAGCCTCAAGGGGGTTTTGAGGAAAAAATAAAACTCCAAGAATTCCCTTTCTACCTTGCCGACACTTCCAAGTCATGAATTTACTACCTCCCTCCTAGTTCCATAACCACATGGAATGACTTGAAGTGATTTTTCTTAGAGAAATTCTTTCTTGCTTCTCGTACTGCTTCTATGTGAAAGTAAATAATTGGTATCCGTAAATTCCCAAGTGAATAACTCCATGAGTACTGGGAGAGGTTCAAAAAACTTGTTGCAACCTACCCACATCACCAAATTCTTGACCAACTCTTGATCCAATACTTCTATGATGTGTTATTGGCTATGGAGAGAACTCTCATTGATGTTGCAAGTGGCAGTGCTCTTGTTGATAAAACTCATGCAGTTGGAAGAGATATCATAAGTAACATGGCTGCAAACACACAAAAATTCCATACTCGACCACATGATCAAGTCAAACAATCCCACGATAATCAATCAATTGAGCCGAACAAGATGACCGAGTGGATGAGTGATCTTACAGGTCTTATGAGACAACTAGTTGTGGCTACCAAATCCTCAACCTCATCTTCTCCACAATCAATGTTTCCTGGACCTATCAAAAATTAGGGAATGTGCAACTCTTCATCTCATCCATTTTACATATGTCCACAACTTCAATAGGATCAATTGATTCATCTCTACCAATGGAGCTCAATGAAGCATATGCTCAGTGGAACACCAACCCTCAATTATCAGTTCCGTTTTTTAGAAACTTCAACCAACCTCACTTTGAGCCCTTCTCTTTGTCCTATAACTAAGGCCTTAGGTATTTTAATCCAATATCTCATCCCCCTCAATTACCTCCTCAAAACCCAAACCAGTTTCAATATGGTCAAGGTGTTTGTAACTTCTAACAACCTTATCATTTGATTCTTCAACCTCAAAAGAACAATCCTCCTCCTAGATTCCATTATCCTAGTGAGCCTTCCCAATTCCAAAACCAATACAATCACTTTCTCAAGAACCAAAATCTAGGTAATCCCAATACAGGACCAGCCTCTTCGTCCATGCAACCATGGGAAATTACAGTGGATGATCTTGCCTCCTTCACCCGTTCTAGCCTCAAGAACATTGAAACACAAATTGGTGAACTTGCATCCCACCTTAGTCCGCAGCAACCATCCAATTCATCCCAACTTCCAGCTCAACCATTACCCAACCCCAAGGGAAATGTATGTGAAATTTCACTTAGATCAAGAAATAAAATTGTTATACCTCAATATAACTCATATAAACCACCTTTAAATATTGACCAAAAAAATGAAAAGAAAAAGAATCTTGAAAAAGAACATGAAATCATTTCCCCACCTCCTTAAATTCCACTTAGGAATCCAATTCATTTTCCTCAAGTTGTTTCTACGCTAATGAATTCCTTTGAACATGATCCTGAAATGCTCGACATATTTAGACGTGTTGAAGTCAACATTCTCCTCTTAGATTCCATAAAACAAATTCCTATGTATGCCAAGTTTCTCAATGAGTTGTGTACCCACAAGAGGCAACTTAGAACCTTTGAAAATGTTTCCACCCAGCAATCTATTCCCATAAAGTGAAAAGATCTAGGGACCTTTACAATTCCATGCCAAATTGGAAGTTCCATATTTGATGAAGAACTCATAGACCTATGAGCCTCATTTAATGTCATGCCCAAATCCATATTCCCCAACCATGGTCTAGGTCCCTTACATCCAATGGGTGTTGTCATTCAATTGGCCAATCGAAGCACAACCATTCCTGAGGTAATAATTGAGTATGTCCTTGTCTGCATCAATGATCTTATCTTCCCTACTAATTTCTATGTCCATGACATTGAAGGTGAAACGAAATCTTCTCGATCTCCCATAATTATAGGAAGAACATTCCTCATGACTGCAAAAACCAATATTGATGTCCATTCAAGCATTTTATCCATGGAATTCGGTGACCAAGTGGTCATGTTCAACATTTTCCAAGCCACGCGATACCCATCTGAGGATCACACTGCATTCTCAATCCATGCTTCTAAGGACACTTCTAAGAGTCAATTGAACCCCAATCCACCATGTTCTTCATGTTCTAATGACAAAGGATCTTGTGAAATCATCACCATGATTAACCAAGTCATAAATGGTGAAGTTGATGTGGACCTTTCATTCATAGACTCTACCAGTCCAGAGGATCTTGAAAACTCTCTTGAATCCCACATCAACTCTGATCTCTACTGCTCCACCTTGGATAGTATAAAGGAAACTGAATCTGAAGCAACTGAAGTCCCTTCTTCCATTATGGAGTTTTCTAACCCACAAATGATAGATGAGACTAATCTGAAACCTCTACCTGAACACCTAAAATATGCATTCCTTTTCCATGATCACTCTTATACTATCATTATCTCTTTTTCACTTACCGAAACTAAGGTGTCCAAACATGTTCATGTGTTAGAGGAAAACAAAAAGGCCTTAGGGTGGACCCTAGATGACATACTAGGAATCAACCATTCCCTTTTCATGCATCACATCCATCTTGAGGAGTCATCCAAACCAATTAGACAACCATAAAGAAGACTCAATCCACTAATACTTGATGTAGTTAGGGAAGAGATCACCAAGCTTGATCAAGCTGGTATTATCTACCCAATTTCTGATAGTGAATGGGTTTGTCCAATTCAAGTTGTACCGAAGAAGGGTGGGATAACTATTGTCACAAATGAACATGTATAGGTAGTCACAACTCGAGTCCAGAACAAATGAGGTGTGTCCATAAACTATAAGAAAATGAATGTTGAAACAAGAAAAGATCACTACCCTCTTCCATTCCTTGATCAAATGATGGAACGATTAGTAGGAAAGTCACACTATTGCTTTTATGATGGATACACCAGCTACTTCCAAATCCCAATCGCACCTCAGTACCAAGAAAATACTACTTTCACATGCCCCTTTGGAACATATGCATATAGAAGAATTCATTTTGGTCTTTTCAATGCTTCTGCAACATTCCAGATATGTATGATGAGTATCTTTTCAGAATTCATTGAACAGTGCATGAAAGTCATCATGGATGGATTCACAATTTATGGCGAGTCATTTAAATCTTGTTTGAATTCACTCTCTCAAGTCTTTCAAAAGTGTGTCATGTGTAACCTTGTGTTAAATTTTAAAAAATGCCACTTAATGGTTGCAAATGGGATTGTTCTAGGGAATATAGTTTCAAAAGAGGGTATTGAAGTTGATCCTACCAAAATTGAAGTGATCCAATCACTTCCTGAACCCAACTCTATTCGAGACATCTATTCATTCCTCGGTCATGCTGGTTTCTATCGGTGATTCATCCATAATGTTAGTAAAATTTCCCTCCCACTCGCTCGGTTGCTCAAAAATGATGTCCCTTTCCATTTGGATGAGGTTTTCAAGAGATCCATCATTTAACACAAATCTAATCATACATCTGCCCCAATAATCCAACCCCCAGATTGGTCCTTACCCTTTGAGATGATGTGTGATGCTTCTGATAGGGAAGTTGGGGCTGTTCTTGGTCAAAGAAGAGAAAAAATCCCCCATGTCATCTATTATGCCTAAAAAACATTGGATGAAACTCAATCTCACTACACTATCACTGAAAAAGAACTTTTAGCAGTTGTTTTTTCCTTATATAAATTCCAGACCTATCTCTTACGTGCCAAAATAATCATATTCACAGACCATTATTCTATAAAGTTCTTACTCTAGAAAAGTGATTCCAAAACGAGGATAATAAGATATATCCTAATGCTCCAAGAGTTTGACGTTGAAATCAATGATAGACCAGGAAAAGAAAACCTTGTGGCTGATGACTAGAGTAGAATTTCCAATTCTTCTCATTCGGAAATCATTGATCCTAAATTCCCCACTATGCACCTTTCATTTCTCACTCCAAAGTTACCACGGTATGCCCCAATTGTAAATTATATGGTTTTTGGTGTTTTTCCTGAAACGTTTTCAAAAGAACAAAAAATGAAGTTGAAAATTTATTCAAAATACTATTTTTGGGAAGAAAATAAACTTTGGAAAATTGGGGCAGACATGGTAATTAGGTGATGTGTTGATGAAGATGAAAATTCCTCCATCTTAGAATTCTATCACTCACTTCACGGAGGTGGCCACTTTGGACCACAAAGGACCTCCTGAAAGGTCTTAGAATCTGGATTCTTCTGGCCTTCACTCTTCAAGGACTCGCATGAGTTCTGTAAATCCTGTACCACTTGCCAAATGTTTGGCACAATTTCCAAGAGAAATGAAATGCCCCAAAAACCTTTAATTTTCTATGAGATATTCGATGTTTGGGGCATCGATTTCATGGGACCATTTTCCCTTTCCAATGGATTCTCATACATCCTTATTTTGGTTAATTATGTTTCTAGGTGGGTTGAGTCCAAACCCACTTAAAAGGATTATTCAAGTACTATTAGGGAGTTCCTAATGACACACATCTTCCATCGTTTTGGCACACCATGTGCCTTGATAAGTGACTTAGGAACTCATTTCTGTAATAGAACCATGGAATCTATTTCGAAAAAGAATGGGGTTGTACATAAAACTTCAACTGCATATCACCCCCAAAAAAATGGAATGGATGGACTTTCTAATCGGGAACTGAAAAGAGTGCTTGAGAGAATTGTAAAACCCACCAAAAAAGACTAGACTGAAAGACTTGGTGAAGCACTTTGGGCTTATCGAACTTCCTATAAAACACCCATTGGGATGTCTCCTTTAGGCTAGTTTTTGGTAAAGCATGTCATTTTCCAGTTGAAATCCAACATAAGTCATTTTGGCGAGTGAAAACTTGTAATTTTGATCTTGAAAAATCCGGTGAAAAAAGATTATTGCAATTGTCTGAACTAGGGGAGATTCTACTTGATTCTTATGAGAATTCTAATCTCTACAAAGAAAAATCCAAGGCACTCCATGATAAACACATCCCGAGAAAGGTATTTCATGAAGGTGAAAAGGTAATGCCTTTAATATCTCAATTTCGGCTTCACCTAGGTAAGCTTAATTATCAATGGGAAGGTCCTTTTGTTATTACTAATGTTTACCCATTTGGTGCAGTGCAAGTCCAAGACCACTCTTCCAAAAGGACATTCACAGTTAATGGACATAGGTTAAAGCATCGCCATGAGAGGACGCACAATCTTGGATCATCATCAACTTCCACTAGATCCCCAACTTCTCCTGTCGACCAACCACTAGATGTAGATGGCGACCCACCAAATCCAAACCAGGTGGCACCTCTTTCCCTTTAACTCTCTCTCTATCTCTTCCTCTCTCTACCTCTTTCTTCTTCTTTTTCTCTCTTTCATTTTTTACCACTTTATTTACCAAAACCTTTCTTTTTCACTTTCTCTTTTTTGTTGGTGTATCTTTATAAAAAACAAAAACAAAAACCTAAAAAACAAAAAAAAAACAATCACTTATAAAAATAAAAAAAATCAAGAGTTATTCTTACTCACCATCGAGTTCTGAAATTTTGTCCAACCATATTGGGGAGTTAACAGACATGTTTTCATCTCAAAAATTTTGTATTTTCATCATGACTTTGGATAAATAATTTTGATTCAAAACTAACAAATTTTGAATGCTCAAATTTTTATTTGGAAAATGATTTTTCCGAACCGTGAAGAACAACATTTGTTTCATGCCGAGGCCACCTATTGCCATCTATTCAAAATTTGTGTTTTCACCCCCATTTGTGAGTCTTGAGTTTGTGGATCTTCGAGTTGAATTTCCTATATTAGTGTGCATTAATATGATAGAGGCATTTTCTGAACCACATGAGAATCACAATAGAGAATTAGCCTCCCATTTAGCTTACACTAATCCTCCTTTTGAAAGCACCTTTGAGCCTTTTAAAACCTTTTCTTTCATAGACACATTACAATTCCAATACATTTTCCCACCCAATATCAACATGGATTTTCATTGCATAATTTTTTTATGAAATTTAAGTGTGGGGGGGGGGGATGGATTGCATTTTGGGTACACTTTTTTGATCTCACCATGTTATCATATGCTTGAGGGTAATAATCCATTTCAATGTGGGGTAGATGTTTTCATTCAGTGTGTTTTGGGCAATGTTATGTACTTTCATTAATGTAATTTTTTAAATGTTATTGAAAGGTGTTCAAAAAAATCAAAAAATAAAAAGACAAAAATTCGGTTATTTCTTAGGTAGCTCAAAAATCACTCTTCCTCGACCTTGGATCTTGTTATAACTATTACAATTAGTGTCTTGAGGAGATCAATCATGGGTTGTGATATGATTGTGAGATCTTTTCCAAGTTCAAATTTTGAAAAAAGAGAAAAAAAAGAATAATTTCATTATATTCTTATGTCATTTGGAGATTTTTTGTTGTTTTTAAATATTTCGTCTTCTCATCCCCTTCAAAATTTCTTCCTCTGTTGTGTCCTTCTTCACACAATCATTCCCTTGTAAATATGTGTTTTCATTTCCTTCCATGTTTTATTTCAAAAAAAATGACTATTTCTTTTTCTATGTTGGTGTTTTACCCCTCTTCCTCTCTCTCTTGGACATTATATTTCAACCATCCCATAGCCTCAGAAAAACCCCTAAAAAATACCTCTTGATTCTTGTTCACTTTGGATAGGGATTGGAAGTTGATAGCTCTTTCAAACTCTAAGATTTTCACTTTTAACCCCTACAAATGAATTTTATCATCTTGAGAGGTGTGAGTTTTGAGTGTACACATTTTTCATTTCTAAATTTGAGCATGAAAAAAATGAATTAGTTTTGGAACATTGTTTATGTAAAAACTTGTGGTAGAATTCAATATGGATGAGTGAAATAGTCTAAACCTCCCCTGATTGATGAAAACAAAATTTTAATATTTTTTGGTTAGTAAAAATGATTCTGTTATGTTTTTATATTTGTTTCACATGAGGACATGAACAAGAATAAGTGTGGGGAGTTGATGTTATTAATATTTTCATGACTTATTATATACTACCTTTACTTATTTTATATGAAATGTGCATAGTTTGTGTGAAATATTAATGTTTTAATACTAAGTATAATTTTTGATCATTTTTAGAAGTATTCCAAATGAGACAGTTTACTATTTTATTTATAACTCTCACCCTACATATTAAAATTGTGTTGTTCTTGTTTTTTAGGATTCCTTATTTAATTTATCACATATCATTAGAATGAAACATGGTCCAATTCTTCCATTTGAAGGCTCATATGGACCACACAAGATAACCCAACGAATTTGTGAAGAAACTGGACTAGACATGATGATTGAGTTACTAGTCTCACTCCCAAAGCCCATATTTTTTTAAAATCCTCCATGGGTTCTTTATTATAAAAAATAATCATGGGTAAAAATTTCAGGGACCAAATCTAAGAAAAAGGGGCCCAAATAAAGCATTGAAGTCCAGCCCACCATTCTGGCCGAGAATTTAAATCCGGAAACTATTCATGAAATTTATCATAATGGAATAATAAAATCGAGCATCGAATTTTCAGTGTGAAAGAGGATATATAGGAGGCAGACTTTTTTTGAATAAATCGTTTGGTTTTGAAGGCATCTTCCTATTCAAAAACCCTTTCACATTTTGGACTTCAAAAATACTGAATTGAAATGGACGGATTAAAATTGTTTAATCATATGGCTATAACTTTGGTTACATAGGTCCACATTATTCAAACTTTTTAGAGTAACCTTACAAAATTATTATCTACAATGTTGAAGAATGGGATATCTCGATATTCTGTTGTCTAGATTCCCAAATCATCTATCCAAGTGGAGGGACAGATTGGGAATGCAAACAGTCCACTTCCTTGGGATATAAATACATCTCCCTCCACTCTTTCAAAGGGGTTGGCATTTAAGAGTATAGGATCATCAATTTGAACGACCAATGACTTTAAAAATCCTTGGGAGGACCTTTTATACTCACATTTTCACTTGAGATACCCTTCCTCCTCTCTTTGTTTCCTTTCACTTTTGTGTTGTTCTTCGTTTGTAATCTTGTATGTTTGTGTTTTGTAATTCTGTTTTAATGAATGTTTCTTCTTCATTATCTCTTTTTCTCATCCACCTTCTGTAGATTAATATTAATTTTCTTAAAATAGTTTAAATACATTTTAATCCCCTTCCCTTATTTTTCTTCCTCATTCAATCGAAAGTCCGTTTTTTTAATTCTCATCATGGTTCGTGTGTGTCTGTTCGACGTACCACTCTTTTCTTATCCCTTTCCTTTTCTTCTCTTGTTAATTCATCATCATAAATATATAAACCATATTAATATTAATATCAATGGCTGAGTAAATATATTATTGGCGTGAGTCAAAATTTAGGGATGTTAAGTGATTGAGAGTATTTTCTCGATGAATATTCTTTAATTTAACATTGTGTATATTGGACTTAACATGTCCTGTATTAATGATTTTTTTTGTTTAACGTCTGGTTTCCATGGATTATTGGAACCATAAATACACTACCATCAACAAGAACTAATTTATATTAGAACCTGAAGTTAAGTTAAGTCATGGATTAAAGCTTTAACACTTAGTAATTCCAATCAACATTATCTTGTGACATGGGTGTTAATTTAATGCAATATAAAGAAGAGATCAAGGATATCACAAGGTTAACTACCTAATGATGAACTCCCCCCAATATTTATAAATTTGTTAAATCAAACATCATCCATAAATTATTTCATAAGCTCTACAGACAACCCCTCGAATTAGAATACAATTAACTAAAAACAAACAACTATTACAAAGTATCATTGCTGAGAATTAGACCCGAGTGCTGCAATACATGTTAGAAGAGCACTGGAACCTTGACCGGTCGATAGGAGACAATCGGCCATGCATTTCTGTGAATATGAGAGACCAAGTGGAATTTTTGGTTCTACAAGTAATGCCGCATCTTTGTCACAGAAAATATGGGTCTGAGTAATATCTTCATGACATTATAGTACAACTTCTCAGTACATTTCATCATTTGGTTGAGCTAGTAGATAATTTTATCATTCCCCCAATCATTTTTTTGTACAAGGATAACTCCAAGTCATCATTCTATAGTAGCTACATATAAGATGAGTAGATTTAATTCCACCGATTGAATCAAAACTGGTGGGTGTAGCAGGTAATTCTTGAGGCTCTCAAATGATTCTTGGAAACCCCCATCCCATCAGTAGGAAACTCCCAACATTACCATCTTGTTAAAGGGTAAAGATTTACCAACATGGTTAGCTGTAAAATGATTAATCTAAGTGAGGTAACCTTGTATCCCCCTCGGTTCATGGAGAATATGAGGGGGTGAAATTTCTATAATTTCACTAGTCTTTTTAGGGTAGACCTAAATTCCATGGTGGCATACCACAAATCCAAGGAATTTCCCCAAAATTACCCTGAATTCACATTTAACTAGGATCTTCTTCGGGCTATGTTATCAAAACATATCAAATACTATTTGGAGGTTTGTGGTGTGATCACATCGATTCCGATATTTAAATACCAATTCATCAAAATAAAATTCTTATATTTGGACCAATATGGTCTTAAAAATATGATTCATGTCACGTTCATAGTTAGATCCATCATTCATTAACCCAAAAGTTCATGAACATGTAGTAGAAGATTTTCTTGTGTGTTCTCTTGTTAGTGGCATCTTCTTCTTCAAAGGCCATTGTTATTTGATTGTAACATGATTACCCATCCCTAAAGGAAATCACTTGGAAACCAGTAGTTCGATCGATCAAGAGTTCAATGATCAGAAATTGGAAATAATTCTTTAGTCAATGTTTATTAAGTTCTCTAAAATCGATTCAAACCCAAATCTACCCATTCTTTTTCTTGATAGGGATGATGTTGGTGAGCCATCTTGGGTATTTCACCTCAAAAAAATTATCTTTGATCAATTTTACAACTTCTTTCTATACTTTTGTAGCATAGTATGAGTGCATCCTCTTGGTTTATTTCTTTAAACCTCAATTTTCATCGATTAAGAGTAGATGATATGTATACACATTGGGGTTCATCCCAATAATTTCTTTATTATTCTATGTGAACACATATAAATGTTTCTTTAGAATCACATTGTACATATCCTACTCCTCAAGAGGTATGGATACCCTAATCGATATAGGCCATGGGTATTCTACAATTCTAATAATTATATTCCTGAGTTCATCAATAGTGGTGGGACACCTTACTCAAATGAGGTAGGGTAATTCTTGAGGTCATCCTCTTCTTCTTCCACCTCTATGATTATAAAGGAATTTCCAGATGATGTAAGAAATTTGAGAGAATATCTATCACTATTTGTATGAGAAATCCCATGGGAAGAGATGTCGACATCCTCCAATTATAGATTCATTATAATGACATTATGAATCTAATTTTTTTATTTCCTGGTGTCACTAGGGATAAGGAATCTTGTACATCTGGGATTAGATCTACTGCCTCAATAATATTTATGGGAAGCACATAATCACTATTGAGAATAATCTAAGGACTCACAGGAGTGGTCCCCAATCCATTAGGGGCTACAACCTATATATTTTAATCCATAATTGGTTTTTTCCTTCCCTTTTATAGAAAAAATCCTCAGTATATGTGATATTATAATACTCAATGGGAGAAAAATCACTATGCATTATGAAGACTTTCACATCGATGGGGTATTTTAGGAATTAATGATATATTGAAGGTACTGCCACTTGGATTTGAAACCAAGGAATTTCGGGTAGGACAGTACATATGGTGTCTTTCTAAATAACTATGAACTCAACGTTAGATGTTGGATCCCCAAATTGATCGTTGTTCTTGACCTTCCCAATATATCATTTCTCCTACTTATCATACCATTGTATCGTCATATTTTTGGAATATTAATACCCTTTTCTATATCCCAAATGATGAAGGGTCTAAATCCGGATTTGGTTGATCCTAGAACCATTTTCAATCACATCCCTTTGGATTTTGACATTATCGAGTCTTCCTGAAACATATAGGGGTTTGATGAGTCCCTATATGACCTCTTCTTAATCCAGATTTATAAATGAGATGGGACATGGAATTCGGATGGAATAGTATCCACTTGATAAACTTCAGCAACAACTACTTTTATCTCATACTCATGTAGAATCTTTAGGGATACAATGAGATACCCTATACGTTCTTTGGAAAGATTTAGAGAATCTATGATTGAGGGTTTTTATGGGACAATTGCCAAAATTTTTAGAATATTATAGATTTGTTCCAGAGGTAAACTCTTCTTGAGGAGGGTTTCTTATTATTATGAGGTTGAAGAGACAATTCATTTGAGTTAAATGGTAATGGTTCTTGTGAAGATATTGATGGAGTATCTTATGACAGTGTCTTGGTGGGAACTGGCCATCCCCTTTGGATGGGAGGATCAGACAATCTTATCATGACCAAACGGTTGTGTAACAAGACTTGGATTAGACGATTTATGGAGGGTTATGGGACTCATCCATGCCTCTTTTGGGATTTATGGAGTGGTTTCCCTTGAGTATTAGATGTATATATGTCTTATGTTAAGACTTTATAGAAATATTATGTCCAAACATTCCCATGTTGTCCCATGTATCCTCAACTCCTATTACTTTGGCCCCCGGATCCCCGATCAAGTACATCGAACTCATATTCTTAGGCATATTAATCGTTGGGAAAGGGTTCTTCCAAGTGTATTATGTTAACATAAAAAAATCTGATTTATTAGTCTAATAAATTTTCTATTTGGTTTGGTGGTAGCCATTTTTTGGATATTGAAGGAATGAAATACACAAGAGTCAGTTCCCACATAGGAGCTACGTATGAATCTCCCTCTTATATTAATTATGATGTCTAGAAATTGTATAGATATCTAGGATGGGTTTTTTATTTCACCACCCTAGGATATGGGATTGTTATGGGTTTTTAAGATGCGCTCTTTGGGTGGCATGATCTTGGTCAATTGTTTTTCAATTCATCCAATTGTCAAACTTATGACCATGCCTGTTTAGAAATGTTTTCCAATCACCTTCTTCTTCTGACTAGGTAATGGTTATAGAATTCACATGTACCATGTATTTGTCCAAAATAAAATTTATATACATTACCATGCTTTAAGGGATTCCTTTTAAGAAAAATAAATCCTAGATGTTGTGACAAAACATACTATAGAAACAGAAGTTGTCGAAATAATTTGTGATGTTGACCTTGTTGGGTCTCCTAGGTTTTTGAAGCTTGATTAGGTAATTTTACACGGATTAAAGGAAATAAGTAGATATTTTCTCATTTCATAAGGATTATTATTTATTAATCCATCCCTCAAATCCTGGGTGACCCTGATCTCTTTTCACTTCTAGTCGAGGTTTATTTTTCTATTGTTGTCGCTCAGCAACAGACACTAGGTGACTCAGGGCCTACTAAGGTTCTTGAATGTGGACCGCTACCGGTTTGAGGTTAATTTAATTATTTTATGCCATACCAAAACTATCACCCTGTGTTTAAGGTATGATATTAGATTTAGGTTGGGTCTACTGAATGTCATATTATATGTGTTGGGTAGTGTCTTCAAATTCCTGGAACCACCTATATAATTCATCATGATCAAATGTGTATAAATATTATCCCATATATTCTCATCACATAGTTCCAAAAATTACTCTTACGATATATGGATGATGAGGGAATAGGTTAAACACTTCCATCTGAAAATTCATTTATACACCCTCTCATTTTCACATGTCTTAGAGATGGTAAGGTCAAAAAATTTCAATTAAATTAGTGTAGAGTTGAACAAATAAAGGAATCGAAAAGAAGTTCTTACCATCCTGTAATGTATCTTGTTGGAAGGAAAATGTTCCAAACAATGGTTGGCCCTATCAGAGTCTGTAAAAAGCACCTCATCTTGGTCGACTCCTACGGATCTTGAGGGCCCACCATTTAAATTAAATGGGACATGAAAGGTCTGATATGCTATTCTGGATCTCCCATTATTTCAATGGTTGAGATGGTTGGATTGATGATGTTGTGTGGGGATAAAGTGTCATCCACCCATTCAGAATATGGATTCTTCTTGGGCTACATTGCTTCCCATCACCCTCTCATGGCTTCTATACGAGCGGCCAGGGACCCGAGAACATTGAGCAGTTCTAGAGGTACTATTTTATAATATGTCTCCCCTCTACATAGATTTGGCATGGCCTAATGAGGAAACCCTATTTTCATTTCCCTCTAATTTTTGTTTCATGGTAAAACTGAGTGATAACACTTGTGAGGGAGAGTCTATCGATGTAAAGGAGGTATGTTTTGATTATCTTTTACTTATTTATATATATTGGATTCCAGGATTTAGATCTGGCCTGATGTTTATTTTCCACTCTTACATGAAAATTTTCCCTTCCTTAACATGCGGGAGGAGTAATATTCACCTCAGTATAGAGATGATACCCATTGGGAATGTTTCCCCTGAGTAGATGCTCATTTTGTTGTCTAAGATTTTGAATCTCATTCTAATATTATCTCATATATTCATCCATGGAATGAAATTTAACCTCTTCTGAGAGGTGATAAAGATATAGCCACACATTTACCTTTATGTTTTCCAGTGTTCTACCATATAGGTAGTTTCTCAATATTCTGAGGTTCTATGTTTAGGAATCTTTTTTTATTCTTCATATGCACATCCTTAGTTGGTGAATCTAGATCACCTTCCTCTTTATTTTTGTTTTCCATATTGTGTCCCTCTATATTTTTTTCTTAATGAACAATATATTTTGTGTTGATGGTGTCAAAATTCAAAAAATTTATATCGATAAAGAGTATTTTTCCTATTACTCAAAACGTAATATAATGATTCTTCACTACTTTTATAAATATAATTTTTTTTATCAATGGCCATATTGAACATTTTTGACTTATGAACACTATTGAGTTTGATTGCATTTACAGTAAATTCATTCCATCTTGACCTATGATTAGTGACCTTGAGAGAGTTTCTAGTCATAATATCTAGATGATCCCCAAATAATATGGGTTTTTCTTGTAGAGGGAGGAATACATGAGATCTCGACCGTCGATATGTACCTACAAACCTAGAGAAGACTTATTCTATCCATAGTGATGATGATGATAAAAATTCACCCATACCTATTGGATTGAGACTATTTTGGGCTGCCAGTGGAATTTGTTGATCCTATTTTTGATTAATTGATGATTTTGTTGAGTATTTGATGACTCCTAGGACTGTAATTGAGATATAAATTCCCCAAGACCTAAAGGCTTTGTTGTATCTAGAACCATCGTTTATTTCTCTTGAGCCCTCTCAGGGTGTGATAAACCTGGTGATGGAAATTGAGATATAAATTCCTTAGTCTTATAGGATGGGGTCGTTCTATAGCTACTATATATATATCCTCAATCCTCTCAGGGATTGATGATCTGAGGGGTGGAGGTGGTAGTAAATATTCCTCTATCCCGGTAGGCTATGACTACACATGGGAAACTGTTATGGAAGCTTCTATTACAATCTATTTGATTTAGTGCATACATGATCATGTATGATCTGGGTGAAACTACAACCCCTGATGGGAGTCATTTTATATGTGTTTTGTTGGGTAATCCAAAACATCATCTTCAGTGTCTAAAACATGTTTACATTGCATTGAGGGGCCTAGTTCAAAGATCAATGGGTAGCACTTTACCTTTGCACTGATTTCACTAAAGGATATGACACAACAAGAAGTTATATCTATGGAGTTATATTATTCTATTAGTATAGTGAATTTTAATTATCCATATTTCTCACATCCTTGGATACATAGTTCTGATGATTCTCCAGAAATCAGTTGATGTAGAGTTGTCACAATGTGAAGAAAAACACTTCATTAGCGTTTTTCATGTTCTTTCACTCCAAGGTTCTTGTCTATCAAATAGGTGGTCTTATATATATGAAAAGAAGATTGATTTGATGGCCTAAATTTTATACTAATATCCTGGGTAATGAAGCTATCTAGCCTTCAACTATTGATTATTTTCCATTATATTTTGGTGTCGAAAAGGCATGTTCTCTTTTTCTAGCTCATCTAGTATCTCATAATCAGAAATGGTGAGAGGAAAAAACTTGGTTGTGAGGTTGTTTCTAGCTATCTATCACTATATATCAATGTTTTATTTCTCATCTTTAGTAATAAATTCCTCCACTTGGTCATACCATATAAATTTCTACATGGGGTCACCTACTAACCATGGTGAGGGGTTCTTGGTAGTTGATGAAGAACTATATATGGTTTACCCCCAGTGTTTTGACAACCTCTATATATGAAGGAATCAGTGTTTTGAGAACCTCACTATATGGAGGTATCTGGGAAAGGGAAGTATTTCCTTTTCTAATGGATATATCCCCATGGGGAGGTTGACCTCATTGGATGTTAGGAGTTGTGTACCTATGATTGACATCCACACTACCATGAAGAGAAATATTGAGGTATTGATCACCTTCTACTTTGGTTAATGATTAAATAGACCCTTGGGGTGTTGAGATTGTCTGTCGAATAGCCTCAAGGACACTAGAATTGAGTATATTAGGTATATGTGCCTTTCTTTATGTCGTGGTTGGAATATACTGACCTCCCTTTTGGGATTGTTCAAGGATATGATCCTACTGTATAATGGATTCTGAAATATACTGATAATTTTTTAGGGATGTGGGAATTTGGGACCACTGCTAAGAAGACGTTGGAGTATTCCAATGAGCTTCTTCATTCTTGGATGGAATATAATTCTCCCTTTGGGTGGTTGTCAGAATATACCGGAAAACCATGAATGATGTGATGATATGATCCTAATTAAAATATGAATTCCCATATGAATATGATGACATACCTCAATAATTGGATAAGATATATGATCCCCATCCTATATATCCTGTCACGACCCGTCCCCCAGGGCCCATGCCGTCACTACCCCAAGCCAGCCCTCCATAGGCCATGGGATGGAAACTAGCACCGAAAGGAGTATTTCCTAAAACTAGGAAGGCATTGCCTTTATAAACTGTAAAATCACATAACCAAGCACATAGCAAGATACAAACCCAAGAAAACTGTATAACCAAAAAGGGTGCTAATTGAAAAAGGTTCCGGAATACAATCCTAATAGCAAGGGTACAAGTACAACAGAAATACAACACAACTGAAGAAAGAGAAAGACAACTACTGGACCGTCCTCTGAGGTTCCTACCTGAATGGTAGGTATAGATCACCTCCTCAGCACTCCACATCTGCCTGTCTCCTCTATGTACCGACACAACGTACAGTCTACCTCTGGGTGTCGTCCAGTCCTGGTACTCTCTTCCTCAGTCAGCGTTGTCCGTCATCTTCACCATACACAATGAAGTGTGGGCATAGCCTGTGTAGGGGTGAGTATAACGATACTCAATAGGGACCCCAAGACCCTCAAGGTCTCACAAATCCACAAAGGATAGACCTCAAATCATGAAGTCAATTTTCAACCCTACATAGGTATATTCCCAAACATATAACTAAGTTATCATGTATACCCATCTCAACCATGATGAAACATAGGGTCAACCCAAAAGCCCAAAGCCCAAAGCCCAACTATTCCACAAAGGAAGGAAAACCACAAAGGCAAGGACCACACAGGTACGAACTCAACTCACACTAGGTATAACATAAGTATGGTAGTATAGATGATTATTTATAGATACTAAATCATATTACTCCATTAAGAGGCTCTTCTACTGACCCACACAGAATCTCTAGGAGCTAACCCACACAGGATCGCTAGGAGCTGACCCACACATGATCACTAAGAGCTGACCCACATAGGATCGCTAGGAGCTTACCCACATAGGATTTCTAGGAGTTGACCCATTTATAAGAGTGTTTTTTTCACGAACCACAATTCAATTAAATTCTTATTTACCTAAACATTCACCATAGTGGCACACACTAGGGTCGATCACAAGGAGGCCGCTTACACACACTATCTTTCTATTGTCACTATTTAAAATATAACTAATAAAAAAATATAATATTAATTTAAATGGGGGGGTTTTAAATACATAAAATATAAATATAATATATAATAATGCATTTCAATATAGAATGAAGTTATAAGAAAGAATATAGGTAGTTGTTCTTAGGAGTTCGTGGTGGTTGATATCATTGTTTAAAAATAATCTCAATATTCAACTCAATATGGTGATCAAGACCTGTCACACCTCACCTTCTCATTTGAAATGTCATCACCCCATACCGAGACCTCTGAATATAGGGTAATTCTCTTCCTAAACTCAGTTAGGAGACCTCTTTTCTGAACATCACTACTCATGTCATGTTCCACTGTATGCACGACACAAATAGAAAAGGGAAGTAAAATTGATAAATGAGAAGAAGAAATTGGTGGTAGAGAAAACAGGGTGACCGCTCACTGTAATCGATTTAACCACCACCATAATTCATAGAATTTAATAAAGGATAATAAAATTAAATCTCAATAACTCAATCAACCCCCCATTCCCTCCCTCGAACAAGCATCGAGGTTAGTTCTCCATTTTTATTGGAGTTGAGAAGGGAATACCAGAGGGAGAATACATAAAATAAAATAAATGGGAGAAAAGAGGTATGAAGAGGAAATATAAACTAATATATATTGAAAATACAAATAACTAATACAAAAACAATACACATCCTTTCCCCTTGAAAATGGATATCCTTGTAAAAAGAGAAGAGGTAGAAATTTATAGAGAAAATGAGTGAAGAAATCTCACTCAAATTCAGTCCAACATATTGTATCGTCTTTTAGGCACATTAAATGGAATGATTCGTTAATGGACCCTTCTGGAAACCTGTTCCATATAGGCGTCCGCGTCGCTCCACAAAATTTCAGTCCGGTTGGTCCAAATATGAAGCCGTTATTGCAGGTTTAGTGCGGCATATTTAATATGACCAGGTGACTCTTCATATTCCACAACTCCAACTTCCAATGCCATTATAGCCTTGCCACCAGAATATTCAGACGTGGAATCCTTAATGAATGATTTTAATTTATTCCTCTTCTAGATCCTTGTTGAATTTATACTCCAAAGGACCAGCATATGATGAAATACAAGCTCATCTTTAAAACATTCCAAATCTGTGCACAGTTTACGAGGTCCAGATTGTGAGCTGATTATGGGCCTCCAAATGATTGATTGAGCTGGGACTCCAGAAGGATGAAATGAGTCCCACTATGTGTGGAAACCTAGAGAAAATGAATTTCACAATTTAGTTCAGTGTAAAAATTATATGGTCGAAAAAATGAAGACAAATAAAACAGTTAAACACCAAAATTAACCCATTTTTGCATTTGAGATCAAAATACCACTAAAACATAAAAATGTGAGAATTTCCCATAAAATAACACTTTAGTGGGATTTAGAACAATGAAATAAAGTATATAATATGTTAAAATTCTAGCTTTATCAACCACACATGATCTCTAGGAGCTGACCCACATGGGATAGTTAGGAGCTGACCTACAGAGGATCGCTAGGAGCTTACCCAAATAGGATCACTTGGATCTGACCCACACAGGATCGTAGGTCAGTCTTCTCGTCACAGTCAGCTAATGGGTTCCCACACTAGGCTTTCTCGTCACTGGTAGGGTCATTCCTCTATGCCACTATTCGATACTCCATTTTTCATTATGTCCCATGAAGATGTATCTCAAAGGACCACCACGTCATAGGGGTCTCAACGCAACAGACGGTGCGTCAATCAGACACCTAGTCTATGAGTTATTTTCCGTTTATTCATGAGGGCCCGGTTGGATTTGTGATAGATCCAACCCAATTATACCCCATACTTGTCCACAACTCTAGTGGGGTATACCAACGGTACCGTCTTGCTCTAAGGTTTCCAGCACCGTAGACGGTTCGTCAAACGATCATCCAGTGCAAAAGATATGGCTGAAAATTCGTAAATGGGTCAAAGTGGGTATGGGTCCAGTCTAACCCGGTCGGACCGACCCGACATGGACTGACCTAGTTCGGGTCAACCCATCTTGACCTGCAGGGTCCAGCCTGGCCTACTCTGGGTGTCCCGGCCTGCTGGGCCCAGCCCGGCCCGCGAGGGCTATGAGGGGCAGTAAGGGTCGCATAGGCCATGAGTTTGTGAGGGGCCATAGGGTTCGTAGAGGCCGTGAGTCCGTGAGGGGTCCGCGGAGGACCGTTGGAGGCTACAGGCAGCGTGAGGCCGCGGGGCGGCTTGGTGGGCCGTGAGGCAGTGCGACAAGCCGCGGGGCAGTGAGGCCGCGGATGACGGAGGCGGCCTGGGTGGTGAGGCCATGGGTGGCGGCTAGGGTGTCAAGGCCACATGCGGCGGTGTGGGCTCGAGTGTTGAGGTCGCCCGTGGCGGCTCAGCTGTAGACGGCGGACGATGTCTCGATCGGAAAAACTGCGATCGGAGGCCTGCCGCGG
The DNA here is from genome assembly GCA_963277665.1 of Viscum album. Classification (NCBI taxonomy): domain Eukaryota; kingdom Viridiplantae; phylum Streptophyta; class Magnoliopsida; order Santalales; family Viscaceae; genus Viscum; species Viscum album. Next base: position 612,637,875 of record OY728119.1, on the reverse strand, counting down.
GGCGCGGAGGTCGCGGACAACAGAGCCGTGGAGCGGCAGGGCATCGATCCTTCATTGGCGGCTAGTTGAAACGGCCTCTCTCTTCATTCTTCATCGTGGTGTAAGTCACCTTCTTCCGTCGCGTATAACAAAATAAGGAAAAATAGAAAAGGGGCCAAGCCATGTTTTTATGGCCCGCCCCCTCTGTATTAGAGCAGTAGCAAGTGGTTCACCATTTTTTAATCAAGAACGTGTAGGAGAGAAGAATTTAAAACAACCACCCTACAACATCTTCAAAATAATCATACACAAATAAACCCCTACCTCATTTTCTTGATGACGTTGATGAGGTCACGAGGAAGAAGATGAATCATTGGGAAATGACGGACGTCGATGTCATCGACGTTTTCCTCAATTGTCGGTTCGTGCGTCTTCCTCTTGGTTGATTATGAAGAACGTTCTTCAATGGAATTTTCCGTTCATATAACAAGTTCTTCATTAGAGTTCTTTATTCGGAGAAGATGTTCTTCATTGGCATTCATTGTTCGGAGAAGAATTTCTTCATTGGCATTCTTCGTTCAAAGAAAGTAATCCTCCAAGAGCTCTCTCTTTTGTCAACCCAAAGGAAAAGTGGTGCCAATATAATTTAACATAAGAAGAAATTAAGCTGGCACACACACAGAAGTTGGGAAAAATTAATGTAGAGGAAGTTCAAGAGGCTCCTCTTCATTAAAGAGGGAGTTGAAGGGGTTTCACTCCCATTAAGAGTGGTCATGTGGTCCTCACCTCTAGGAATTCAAATTGGGGGTTTATGCCTGGGTGGTCCACACCACCATAACCCACACATGGGAGGTTTCAAGAATAAAAATGAAAATGTTAAATAATTTTATTTTTATTTTCCCACGAGAATCCCAAAAACTATCTTTCACTATTGACCTACTGTGGTCGAGGTGAAGGCATCCCTAAGCGAATACCATTGTTGCAAGTTCAACGGTGCCCTCAGATTTCAATTCCAACCACTGATTTAAAAGTTAGAGAAACCTGCTATCACGTTTACCGAATGTACCTGTAAAAATGTTCATAAATTCATTCTGGGGACTCGAGGCCTCGGAATCACACACTGTCAATTTTCACAGACTCGTCAAATTCCAATTTAATAAAATAAAAATTTACATGGAAATTCTGGGTCTTTACATTCTCCCCACCTCAAGTCTTTACGTCCCTGTAATCCATAACTCAAACTAAGGGAACAAGTGGGGGTACTGAGAATGCATCTGATCCTCCCACTCCCATGTACTCTCCTAGAGGTTTCCATGCCGCCAACGAACACGCACCAGAGGTATTGACCATCCACAAAAGACCCACTCCTGTAAATCCCCAATCTCTTCTGGATCCTCTGAAAAATTCACCCAATCATCAGCATCCATCTCTCCATGGCCGATGATGTTAGAAGGGTCATGCACGTATCTCCTCAACTGAGATACGTGGAAGATTTCATTCACCCGGTGCAACTGAGGTGGAAGAGCTAAGTGGTATGCCACCATGCCAACTCTACTGAGGACCTAAAAAGATCCGATGAACCTCGAAGATAACTTTCCGCCTCGGCCAAATCCCCGTAAAACTCATAGGGGTGATACCCGTAGAAAGACATGGTCACCATCCTCGAACTCCAGAGGTCTCCATCTCCTGTCGGTATACGACTTCTCCCTGCTCTATGTAGTCTTCATCCAATCCTGGATGATTTTCACTTTCTCTATGGTATCCCGTACCATCATAGGTCCCATGAGGGCTGACTCCCCTGGGTCAGTCTAGCACAAAGGTGATCTCCAAGGTCGCCCGTACAACGCCTCGAAAGGTTCCATCCCAATGGTGGAGTGATAGATATTGTTGTATGAATACTTCACCAAGGGAAATTGATCCTCCCAACTCTGACTGAAGTCAAGCATGCAAGCACGCAAGATTTCCTCGAGGGTCTGAATAGTCCGCTCAGTCTGGCCATCCGTCTGAGGATGGAAGGCGGTGCTCAAATGAAGATGCATATCAAAAGCCTCTTGAAAACCATTCCATATTAAGGAAGTAAAATGTGCATCTCAATTGGAGACAATCATCGAGGGAAATCCATGTAGCCACACAATCTTATACACTGAGAGGCGTCCCATGCTCTCTACTAAACTCTTCTCTCTGATCGGTAGGAAGTAGGCCGACTTGGTGAGTCGGTCGATGATCACCCAAATCAATTCATGACCCCTGGATGTACGTGGAAGTCCTATAATGAAGTCCAGGGATATCCCATCCCACTTCCACCCTGGGATCTCTAAAGGCTAAACCAAGCCTACTGGTACCCAATGCTCTACCTTCACTTGTTCTCATGTGAGTCATCGAGAGAAAACTTTTCTACTGCTTTCTTTAATCCTGGCCACCAGGATTGTTGTCCGAGATCCTGGTACATTTTCTCCACTTCTGGATGTTCTGTTATAGGGGATGTGTGGAACTCCCTCATCACTTACTTCCAAAGTGACACTGGTACCATTGTACGTCCTCTAACGGGGATGACGTGCTCCCCACCTTCATAAAATCCATTAGGTGCATGTCATGTGGATATATGAGCACATCGTGTCTCGTAGTGAGCGTCCCCTCGCTGCACCTCCCTGACTCACTGAAGAAGTGGGGGAGTGACTATAAGAGACTGAAGGAAGGCTGTTCCATCTCTATCAACAAATGATATCTAAAAAGTGGCCAGCTGTTCCGTCACTTCACCTAGAAGCTTTATACCAGTCCTCCTGCTGAGTGAATCTGCTACAACATTCCCCTTCCTAGGACTATAGACTATCTCGAAGTTATAGTCCTGGAGGAACTCAAGCCAATGTCGATGTCTCAGGTTTAGGTCCATCTGAGAGAAGATATACCTGAGGCTCTTATGATCAGAGTACACTGTAAAACGCTCTCCCATCATGTAATGTCGCCACATATTCATGGTGAAGACCACTGATGCTAACTCCAGGTCATGGGTAGCATAGTTCTTCTCATGTTGTCTCAGCTGTCAAGAACCATCTGCGATAACTGCTTGCTCTTACATCAGGAAACATCCGATTCTGGTATCTGATGTGTCACAGAAGGCTACGTACCCTACACACTCCTCTAGAAGCCTCAAGATGGGTGCACTAGTCAGCCACTGACTCAGCTCCGGAAAACTCCGTTGGCATCTCTCTGACCACACGAAGGGTTTCCCCTTTTTCGTCAACACTGATAGATGTTATGCAACTCTGGAGAAAGCTGGCACAAATATCTAGTAGTATCCATCCAAGACCAGGAAACCTCGTACCTCCATCACACTCCTGGGTGGCTCCCAAAGAAGTAATGCCTCAATCTTCGCGGGATCCACTGCAACGGTAGCCTCTGATATGACATGTCTCAGAAAGTGAACCACTCAGATCCAAAACTGGAACATCGAGAGATTACCATAATGTTGGTTCTCTCGGAGTGTGTCTATTACTACCTGAAAATGATTGGAATGCTCCTCCTCAATGGCCAAGTAGATCAGAATTTCGTCGATGAAGACTACTACAAACCGATCCAGGTATGGCTGAATGATCCTGTTCACGAGTCCCATGAACACTGATGGAGCGTTGGTCATGCTGAAAATCATAACAAAGAACTCATAATGGTCATACTGACATTTTAAAGCCATCTTTTTCACATCATCATTTTGTACTTTGAGCTGGTGATAACATGATCCAAGTTCTATCTTCGAGAATCACTGTGCTCCCTTCAGTTGATCAAAGATGTCGTTAATTCTCAAAAGTGGGTACTTGTTCTTCACGGTCACCCAGTTCAGGTGCCGATAGACAACAAAAAGTCTCAAGCTCCCATCTGCCTTCTTGGTGAAAAACATCGGGGCTGCCCAAGGTGAAACACTGGGCTGAATGAATCCCTTCCCCTATAACTCCTCTAGCTATACCTACATCTCACGAAGCTCCATGGGAGCCATCTGATATGCTGGTTTGGATATCTATGTCATCCCAGGGTACAAGTCAATGTAAAAGTCCACCTCTCTGTGAGGAGGTAGACCTAGAACATCATCAGGGAAGACATCTGCACACTGGTCTACCACTACAAGATATCTTGGACTCTCCACATCAACTGCTCCGAGGGTAAGACTAGCCAATTAATGAGTGATTGGTTGCACTCTCCTCCGGGTAAGTCTATCTTGTGCTGCAAAGGCTCCCTTCTCACCGGTGAAGGTAAACCTGGTCCCATCTATGTGGACACACCACACTTTATGCCTAATACATTCAATCTGAGCATGGAATATAGATAACTATTACATACCCAAGATGACATCGTAAGGCCTCGATGCCGCTACTAGGAGATCCCAGCCAAATCTCTCGCCTCCAAGAGTAATCTCCCACTACCGACACTAGTGTGTAATCATCAAATCTTCTCTCGTATGAGTCTCTAGCCATAAGGATCGAGCCAACAGCTCTGTCGGAATCTCCGAGCTCCGAATGAGGGAAGTGGATATAAAAGAATGAATGGAGATTATGTCTATATGTACTGCAGCTAAGGTGGAGTAGACACATATCATACCTCATGTCATCTTCAGAGCACTGTGATCGTAGGTCTCATCTACCTAGAGCTGAGCTCTCCCCTGTCCACATAATCCCTACAGCCGGGGTGGACCTCCTGGTGGTGGTGGTGGTAATATCTCGAATCGTCGCCCACCGCCAGCTGCATAACCATCTCCTCTGCCATGTCTTCCTACTCCCTACAGACCTCCTCAGTCGAATCTTTGTCTCTATCTGGTCAGTCTTTCGACCGTCTGTTGATCATCCGTACGATGGGTTAGATAGTCACGAGCCATGTGACCCTGCCCACTGCATGTGTAACACTGCCCGCTCCTGGCATGACCATCTCTGCCTCGGGTGCCTCATACAACCGACCATGAATCCTGCAGTCGTCCACCTATAGGTCTGGTCCTTTTGGACATCAGTGTCATCTGTCTGCTGCTAGTGGCAGAAGACTCCACTACATGATGACTGGTGGTGGGTCTCGCTTTTGGTGACTACTCAATAAGAAAACACTCCATTAAGAGGGCTTGTTCTACCCCCCCCCCCCCACCTGCATTGGGATGATGAGTGAGATCATCAAAGCCCTGATCTCCCACCTAAGTCCCTGATCAAAGGATCGTGCCCTGAAAAATGGGTCCCGCACCATATTTATGGAGTAGCATGAGAGGTCATTGAACCTCGTTGAGTACTGAGCCACAGTCATTCTGCCCTGCTACAGATGAAGTAGCTCATATATGTGCACTGCACGAAGTGTCGCTAGAACAAACTCTGCCCGAAACAGGCTCTCGAAGTCTTCCTAGGGAATCATCATCTCGTCGTGAACCTAGAGCATCCAGCTCTACAATCCGCCTGCTGCTACCTGTAGAAGGCTGCTGGAAAGGATTACCATGAGATCGGCTGGTGTCCCAACCAGTCGGAAGACTCTCACCACAGCCTCTAGCCAATCATTAGTTGCCTATGGGTCCGTATCTCCCCTAAACCTGTGTGGCCTCTGGCACTGGAACCCATGCAACATGCTCAAGCATCATGCACCCTCTTCTTCTGGGGCTGGTGGCATCGGTGGCCCAATGGGTAATGGTACCGTTTGGGCCTCTGATGGTGCCTCTACTAGAAAGGGGCCATGCACCGAGGCCACATCACTCGGTGGGCTATTAGTGTGTGCAACTATCGGAACCCTAGCTAGTAGTCTTTATGGAGGGATCCTAAAAAGAAACATGTGTTCCACCATCAATATGTTATACATTTTGAGAAAACTCAAGATATCACAAAGAAAACTCTTGGAAACACACATGCAATCAGTGTTTTTGTGCACCGAGTCAGAAATCTTAATTCAAGGTCATGGTGTATGGATACACTGACCACCTCACCAACATTGGATTCCCTAAACTGATAACCACACTCACTACACTTAACAATTTTCCATTAAAAGAAAGATCAGAGTCATATGTTTTGCGGTAGAACCGACTCCTCTGATACCAATTTGTCATGACCCCTACCTTGGGGCCCATGTTCTGACTACCCCAAGCCCACCTTCCATAGGACAGGGGCTGGTGACTAGCACCGAAAGGCATATTCCATAAAAATGGGAAGGAATTTCCATTATAACCTGTAAACTCACCTAACCAAGCACACAAAAATACACGAACACAAGAAAACTGTATAACCAAATGAGTGTTGAAAGTAAAAGGGGATTGAATACAAGCCCAATAACAAAGGTACAAGTACTGCTGAAATACAATACAATCGAAGAAAGAGAAAGATAGCTACTAGATCGTCATCTGAGGTTCCTACCTAAAGGGTAGGTATAGATCATCTCCTCAGCACTCCATGTATACCCATCTTCTCTGTGTACTGACACGCCGTATTTTCCACCTCTGGGTATCGTCCAGTCATGGTACTCTCATCCTCAGTCAGTGATGTCTATCGTTTGCACCAAACACAATGATGTATTGGAGTAGACCATGTAGGGGTGAGTTTAACAATACTCATTTGAGACCCCAAGACCCTCGAGGTATCACAAATCCACAAAGGATAAACCTCAAAGCATGGAGTCAACTATCAACCCTACATTGGTATTTGACCATACATATACCTAAGTTATCAAGTATACCCATATAAATCATGAGGAAACATAGGGTCCAACACAAATTCCAAAATCTCAATTATTCCACAAAGGAAGGAAAACCTCAAAGGCAAGTACCACATAGGTACAAACTCAGTTCACACCAGGTATAACTTAAGTATGGTAGTAGAGATGATTATTTATAGCTACTAAATCATCTTACTCCATTAAGAGGCCCTGCTAATGACCCACATAGAATCTCTAGGAGCTGACCCTCATAGGATCACCATGAGATGACCCACATAGAATCGCTATGAGCTGACCCACATAGGATCTCTAGGAGATGACCCACATAGGATCTCTAGGAACTGACCCACAAAGGATCTCTAGTCAATCTTCTCACCATAGCTAGATACTAGGTTCCCGCACTAGGCTTGATCATCATGAGGAGGGTTTTCTCCCCAAGAGACTGGTCGATACTCTAATTTCTATGAATTCCCAAGAATAAGTATCTCAAAGAACTGCCACGTCATCAGGGTCTCAACACAAAATACAGTGCGTCAATCGGACTCCCGGTTTGTGAGTTATTAGCCATTTAGTAGAGAGGGCCCAGTTGGATTTGTGCTCGATCCAACCCGAATATACCCCAACCTTATCCAAAACTCCAGTGGGGTATACCAAAGAGGCTGTCTCGCTCCATGGTTTCCCATGCCGGATACGGTTCGTCCAACGGTCACTTGGTGCCAATGATATGGAAAAACATTCATAAATGGGTCAAAGTGGGTCTAGTTCTGGTCCGACCCAGTCGAACCAACCCGGCCTACGACAAACCGGTTCAGGTCAACCCAGCCCAACCTGCTGGGTTTGGCCTGGCCCGCGCTGGGAGGCCCGGCCCACTGGGTCCAGCCCATTCTAAGAGGGTCGCGAGGGGCCGCGGGGGTCATGGAGGTTGCGAGTCCATGAGGGGGTCGTAGATGGCCGCTATAGGCCGCGGGTGGCACAAGGCCTGCAGATGGATTAAAGGGCCGCGACGGCTCAGAGGGACACTGGCAGCGCAGCTAGGCAGTAGGGCGGCACGACTACAGGGTGATGCAGTGAGGCCGAGGATGACGGAGGCGCCTAGGGGGCGAGGCTTCGGGCGACGACTCGAGTGATTAGGCCACATGAAGTGATGGTAGCTTAGGTGGTGAGGCCGCGGGTGGAGGATCAGCTACAGAAGATGGTAGTGGATCGGGCAGCAAAGTCGCGGGTGGTTGCTCGGCCGCGGGGCGCAGAGGTCGCGGATGGCAGAGCCGCAGGGTGGCGGGGTGTTATGCCTTTGACGTCAGATGGTTTAGCCAACCTCTCTCTTCGTTCTTCATCGTAGTTTAAACCACCTTCTTCCATCATGAAGAACACAATAAGGAAGAATGGAAAAAGGCTCAGGATATGTTTATTTGGACCTCCCCCTTCGCGTTAGAGCGGTAGCAAGTGGTTCGACATTTTTAAATCAAGAGCATGTAAGAGATAATAATTTCAAAAAATAACCCTATAACATCCCACAAATAATCATACACAACCAAACCCCTACCTCGTTCGCTTGATGATGTCGACGAGGTCGTGAGGAAGAAGTCAGATCATTGGGAAAAGACAGATGTTGGTGTCGTCGTCGTTTTCCTCGATTGTCGGTTCGTGTGTTTCCCTCTTTGTTGATAATGAAGAACTTTCTTCGATGGTGTTATTTGTTTGGAGAAGAAGTTCTTCATTGGCATTATTCATTATGAGAAGAAGTTATTCTTTGGCATTCTTCGTTCGGAGAAGAAGTTCTTCATTGGCGTTCTTCGCTCAAAGAAAGTAATCCTCCAAGAGCTCCCTCCTATGCCAACCCAAAGGAAAAGTGGTGCCAATATAATTTAACTTAATAATAAATTAAGTTGGTACACACACAAAAGTTGGAAATAATTAATGTAGGGGAACTTCAAGAGGCTCCTCCTCATGAAAGAGGGAGTTGATAGGTTTCTCCCTCATTAAGAGAGGTCGAGGGTCCCCGCCTCTAGGAATTAAAATTGGGGTTTATGCTTGGGTGGTCCCCACCACCATAACCCACACATGGGAGGTTTCAAGAATAAAAATAAAAATGTTAAATAATACTATTTTTATTTTACAACAAAAATACCCGAAATTTTCTTTCACCCTCGACCTACTGTGGTCGAGGTGAAGGCATCCTTAAGTGAATACAGGATCAATGAGTTCAACAGTGCCCTCAGATTTCAATTCCAAGCACCGGTTCAAATGTTAGAAAACCCCGTTTACATGCTTACTGAATTTACCCATAAAAATGTTCAGAAATTCATTCTGGGCACTCCGGGGCTCAAAATCACGCGCTGTCAATTTTCACAGACTCGTAAAATTCCTATTTAATTAAAAAAAATAACATGGAAATTTCAGGTCTTTACATATCCTCTGAATTATTTTTGTGTAGTTTTTCATTGATATAATTAGGGACATCATCATGGATTCATTGAGAAACTAGAATGTGCTAATTATATTTATTGATAGGAATAAGAGCCTTCCACAAGGTGTGTTCCTCTCTCACCTGGGCGGCCTCGGTTGGAGAGGGGATATGATCCTAGTCCGGTGCTTTTGGAATATGACCATGTTCTTTTTCAATAGTAATATGAGCCTCTATCGAGGAATATTTCACTCTAACTTGGTAAGACTCGATTGGAATAGAAATAAGAGCTCGGTCTCATGCCTTTTGAGTATATTTCTAGTATTATTTTATAGGAATGTGTGCTTTTCTTGAGTCTTCTTCAAATCTCACTTAGTGAGCCCCATTTGGAAATAGAATATGATCCCAGTCCCATGCATTTGGAGTATGTCACCTATCTTTTTTGGTAGGAATTTTTGATTTTCTCAAGGCATGTACCACACTCACTTGATGATCCCACATTGGAAAAAATATGAGCCATGTCTGGTGTCTCATACTTTATCAGAATATAGCGATAATCATCCTAGATGGGTGTAAGAATGTGTACTTACTGTATAGAATCCACCTATTCATACTGATCATAGTTTTTTATTTTCCTAGCTATAGTGATATAAATATTCACCTGTCGGTGTATCTATGTTTGTTTTGAAATATGATGATAGAGTTATTTAACATGCTTCTAAGATGTAATGGCACTTTATCAAATTTTTTGTTGGAATGTATCCCTGAACATTTTCTTTATCCAATATATAATGGAATATATCCTTAATTTAATAAGTTATATGATCCCACCAGTTTCCTCTTTGTGCCATCAAAATATGCTAATGGGATTCAATAATAAGAGTTGGGTATCTGCCTCCTACAAGGTTGTTGTAAGAATAGTTGAAGAGAAGTGGAATATGACCCTTCTCACTGGCTACCACTGGAATATATTTGTGGGATTCATCATTGGAAGCGAGGATATGATCCCACTCTTCATTACCAAGAACTTTCTATTCCTGACGTGTCTTCCATGGTGCACATTCATGGTCATAAGAGGTGGAAATGTGCCGGTTTGTGCTTTTAGTTTGAAAGTAAGGGGAACTAGAAAAATTGCACGGGTGATAGCAGTCGACAGGATCCCTCCTTTGTGGATCCTAAACTATAATGGATCTATAGTTGATACCTTGATGTACCTACATCAGATACTGAAGGTAGTGATTTTCACACTCCATGGATAGGTTTTTAAAGTCATTGGTCATTGAAAATAGATCCAATATTGTTGCTATATATTTCTTTGGATGATTAAGATTCATTGATTTATATATTTGGAGATGCTTGAATTTAGACTCAAGGGTAGAGATTGTACCATGTTGGGGGTATTCCTGGACCATTGCGTCTTCCACCTGACACGAAAGGTGTCAGGTAGGTGAGTTCATTCTGTGACACGCAAGGGTTACAGTCCTAGATGATATTCCAAAACAGTCATTATATGAAGAAATGATCTTGGTTTAGGTGTTTTTTGTGAGATAAGTATATGAAATCACATTGACAACAAGTAAAAAGTTCATTGATTATTGTGACATAAAAGGAATTAAACATGCTCAATTAGATATGTGTAGGTACCAAAATTATCCTTTCTTATTCTAGGTTTGGAAATTTTTTTCATGGGGACTTGTCACGGTGAGGATGGACTTATTTCATGGGAATCTTGGATTCATTTTTTCAACCAATATTTTTTATTATTTGAGATATTCAATTCGGGATAACTATTTTTTCTTTCATGCTAAATATGTGGATGTTTTTCCTTGATGGTTTTTTGTGATGGGATTAATGTATATACAATCCATCATGATTTCTTCACCATTTTATCCCTTTATAGAAACTCCTAATGGTTCCCACATCCATATCTAATTACGGACCTGCTTTCTAATGTTATGTGGTCATTCGGGGTTCTCAACCCAATGAAGATTAGTAAATCACATTGGTAGAGACAATGGGAGGTCAGGCCCATCACACCCTTTTAAGGGTAATTTTTCCTACTTCATAACTCTCATTTAATTTTAAGATATTTTCATGAATCTCTTGCTAATACCGATATAGAATCAGATACTTTAAAAATAATCAAGTTTTAAAACATTCCATGTTTAAAGAGGAATCTATTTATGAGTCCATCTGACTGTTTCCAAGGTCCTCCTTCAACCATCCTATTAATGAGTAGCTTCTTATATTTTGAATCCGTATAACCAGTAACTCTATAGTTTACTTCCACCCATGTAGGTGATTAATATCTAGAGTATGGGATTAAACCATTATGATAAATTCTATATATCTTTTTTATAACAAGAATCAATATCCATGTAGTTATTTAGACCCTTGAAGTTTAACATTATGTATAAAGGACATATAGGACGTTGCTTTGGAACCTTATGCTAACCTTGATCCTTAGGGAAGAATCTTACATATCCTGATTAGGGCATGAATCAGAGTTATCATTGTTCGATCATGCCCCCCGGAACTTCCCCGAGGTGGATACCCTTGTATGGGGACAGTCATATTCTATTTCTCAATGGGGCTTACATATTGAGGCTTCCCCTTCCATTGAAAAATAATGGTGTGAATGATATGATTGGTTTGAACCCATAATACCATGTGATCCATGCTTGGTGTGGGAAACAAGAGATAGACAATGATCCATCTGACTACATATAGATGTGGGACTCATACATTGGGGCACCCCTTATGGGGTATATGATATAGAGCTCATGCCATTATAAATGTGTCATACGTATCTTTTTTATGACATGAATCATAGTTATCATAGTTTACTTTGGATATTGAGGTACTTACACTGAGGTGGATGACCATTAGGTATATGGCCTCATATGGGCATCTAACATATCCCGGTTATAGTAGGAGTTATATTTCTCATAGTTTAGTTTGGATATTGAGGGAATTGAAGGTCCCGAGCACAGTGGAAGCTCATGGGTTGATGTGCCCACTTGGCTTTTTTTTCATTAGAAATGATCAATCTGGGATCAATATGATGATTAAACCCAGACTCCACGGATCGAATCACAAAAATAGACAAAGAAGAGGAATATTCCTGAAACCCTAAATGTGGATCATCACACGTTGATTATAATTAAATTAATTAATTGACAATAAGTACCTTTTATGGCGTTCTTTCTTCATTGATATTTTCGATCACGTTTCGATGTGATTCGTCACTGCATTGGAGAAGCCATGTGTAGACTTCCTCTTGCGGTGATCCACACGTGCACCACGTATCTCTGGACGTCGCCAAAGAAATATCCAGGTGCTAGTGTGTAGAAGCCTTTGTTTGAGTTTTCTGACTTAGATCGCCATGATCCGGTGGAGGTGGATCTCTCTCAGTCTTGAGAGTGTTCTAGAGGATGGATTTCTTTAGGTCTTGAGAGAATTATCCAGAATAGTTGTGCGCAATGATTCTTAGGAAAAGTGTTGAGGTTGTGAGGATATTTATAATCGGTTTTGAGGTTATTGAGTTATGACAATAAATATATATGTTACTCATTTTATTTATTCCATTAATTTTTATTGAAAACCCCCATGTCGAATAATTAATTCCTTGACATGCGCCCATGCTGATTATAATGAATATAATTTAATAAAAAATATTATATCCTCAAAATACCAACTGGAAAACTACATGGTGTGTAATCATTAATACATGGCGTGTACTTGTTTTCCATAAAACTACTCAGCCTGTAATAAATAATACAGGGCATGTACTGGTTTTTCATTTCATTTCCAAAATGAAAACTACACGGTGTGTAATCATTAATACACAGCGTATACTTGTTTTCTAGGAAAAAATACATGGCGTAAAATCATTAATACACGGTGTGAATATCTTGTTTTTCACTTCCTTCTTCCTCCATCATTAAAAAAATTTAGGATTCCTTGAATAATTATTAAAACAGATATGGGAATAATCTTTATTCTACTTGAGATACTTTGATACACTTAGTGTGTGACCCTCTAGGCCTGTTTCTTGTTAGCATTAGGCTGGATTGCCTAATGTCCAAGATTACTATATAGCAACGGGTCAAGGCACCCAAGAGCAAGAAGTTGATGACGCCTTGACGTGTCACCTCGTATGAACACTTACTATGTAATTTAATCCCTTTGTCTCAATATATCATCAAGCTGGTTTCATGGAAGTTTCATAAACCTATATGCTTGATATGTCATTCTTGAACTTCCAGAAATAAACTCATTGTGTCACCATGGCCATGGAATTTGTTTGACGGTTTTATTTCAATAAAAGGGCACGAGATGTCAACTTCCATAAATATTGAAGGGAAAATAATTCCTCGACTTATCCATTAACAATCTGTCATTAGTGATGCACCCAACATACCCTACTTCTCGTCAAATCTCTTCGTGACGATTTTCATCAGCAAATATAAGTGCATGAGTCCTGACATGAGTTAATGATGATATTCCAGTCTAAGTATCATTACCCACACTCATAGATATCAATGTATGATGAAACCGAGACATACAGAATTTCTACTAGCAGGTCTATTCGCATAATCTCCCATATTGGAGATTACCAAGTGCGAACTCCATGAGAGAGAGTCTCGTCTTCTTATGAGTACTCGCACATGACGGTCTGTATACTATATGTCCTATCATAGTATGTCAACCAACTGTAGAACTTTATTTATGAATATTGTTATAGAATTTTAAGGTTCTCATCACAGTGGGGATCTTCCATGACCATATCAATGCAAAAAATATTATAGGACATTATCATATTTTAGTCATGCAGAACAATGAAAAAAATATAATAAGTGTACATTCATGTAATCAAAGTACAAAATAGTTGGTTCTCAGGACACCAACCCTTACAAACTCCCACTTGGACTAGAGCCAACTAGATATGACTTTTAGTATACTAGACCTCACATGATGATCATGTTTCATCTGACTCAAGGCTTTAGTCAAGGGGTCTACCACATTGTCTTCCGTGGAAATACTGCTCACTGCAACTTCACCTCTCGGAGAAAAATCCCTCAAGAGATGATACTTCTTAAGTATATGCTTTGTCCTCTAATGTGACCTTGGATCTTTTTCAAGTGCCACCGCTGCAGTATTATCACAATAGAGTGTGATATGATATTTACTTCTAGGTACTACATCCATCTCTTGGACGAAGCTTCGCATCCATACTGCTTTTTTAGCTACCTTAGAAGGTGTGATATACTCAAACTCTGCTGTAGAATCTGTGACCACAACTTACTTTGAGCTATTCCAGCTCACTGCACATCCATTGAAACTGAAGATCTATCCAGTCTGCAACTTCAAGTCATCTTGATCTGTCTGGAAACTAGCATCTATATTTCCTCTAATGACTAGTTCCTCATCTCCTCCATAAACCAGAAACATATCCTTAGTAGTCCTCAGATACTTAAGGATAGTCATAACTACTATGAAATAGCGGTCTCAAAATCCGGACTGGAAAACTACACGGCGTGTAATCATTAATACACGGCGTGTACTTGTTTTTTATAAAACTACATGGTGTGTAATCATTAATACACAGTGTGTAATTGTTTTTCATTTCCTTTCCTAAATGAAAACTACACAGTGGGTAATCATTAATACATGGTGTGTATTTGTTTTCCATGAAAAACAACACAACGTGTAATCATTAATACACGGTGTGTATATCTTGTTTTTCATTTCCTTATTCCTCCATCATTAAAATAATTTAGGCTTCCTTGAATAATTATTAAACCTCGTACTGGAATAATCTTTATTCTACTTGAGATACTTGGATACACTTATTGTGTGTCCCTCTTGGCCTCTTTCTCGTTGGCATTAGGCGGGCTTGCCTAAAGTCCAAGATTACTGTCTAGCAATAGGTCAAGGCACCCAAGAGAAAGAAGTTGACGCTACATTGATGTGTCACCTCATATGAATGCTTACTGTGTAATGTAATCTATTTGTCTCAATATCTCATCAAGAAGGTTTCATGGAAGTGTCATAAACCTATATGCTTGATCATTCATTCTTTGACTTCTAGAAATAAACTCGTCGTGTCACCATGGCCAAGGAATTTGTTCGACCGTTCTATTTCAATCAAAGGGGATGAGATATATACTTCCATAAATATGGAAGGGAAAAATCGTTCCTCGAATTATCCATTAACAACAAGTCATTAGTGATGCACCCAACGTTCCCTACTTCTCGCCAACTCTCTACAGAATGGTTTTTGTTAGCAAATCTAAGTGCACGAGTCATGACAAGAGTTAATGATAATATTCCAGTCTAAGGACCATTAAAAACACTCATATATAGCAATGTATGATGACACCAAGACATGCAGAATTTCTACTGGTGGGTCTGTTCTCATAATCTCCAATCTTGGAGATTACCAAGTGCGAACTCCATGAGAGAGAGTCTCGTCTTCTTATGAGTACTCTCACATGATGGTCTATATACTATGTGTCCTATCATAGTATATAATTCAACCGAAGAACTTTATTTAAGAATATTGTTATATCATTTTAAGGTTCTCATCATAGCGGAGATCTGCCATGACCTTATCAATGCGAAAAATAATCCAGGACATTATTATATTATAGTCACGCAGAACAATTAACAATATATAATAAGTGTATATTAATGCAATAAAAGTACAAAACAGTTGGTTCTCAGGACACCAACCGTTACAGGAATTACACTGAAGTAGATTCACATTAGATCTTGGGTCTCAAAGTGACATCCTACGCATCCTTATTATAGTATGAATTATATTTCTTATTGTTCAGATTTGATATTGAAGGAATTACACTGAGGTGGATACCCATTAAAGATCTAGCATTAGTCAGGTTTCCTATGTATCCAATTTATATAAGGAATTATAATTCTCTTAGTTAATTTTGGATATTGAGGTACTTACACTGCGGTGGGTGCCCATTATATCTTGTGCCTCAGAGAGGCTTCCTATGTATCAGGGTTATACTAAGAATTTGATTCCTTGTAGTTTAGTTTTTGAAATTGAGGGACTTACACTAAGATGGATTCCCATTAGAACTCAAACCTCTGAGAAAAATCTTATATATCCGGGTTATATAATGAATTTGAGTTCTCATAGTTTAGTTTGGATATTGGGGGAATTACATTGAGGTGGATGCCCATTAAATCTCATTCCTCAGAGTGGATCCTAAATATCCTGGTTATAGTAGAAATTAGAGTTCGTGTAGTTCAGTTTGGATATTTAGGGAAATACACTAAGGTGGATTCCCATTAGAGCTTGAGCCTTAGAAAGGAATCCTACATATCCTATTTATAGAAGGAATTAAAGTTCTTATAGTTCTGTTTGGATATTATAGGGATTAGATATAGGTGGATTCTCATTAGATCTCAGACCTCCGAAAGGTGTCCTATGTATCCTAGTTATAGAAAGTATCAAAGTTCTAATAGTCTTGTTTGTTGTTATACCCAAGTATGTCCACCGCATAGGGTTATCACATCCTAAGACCTATTCCTGACAAGTCTCTATTGTCTACATGACATGTTTAATGATTTTTGGACATGTCTTAGTTATCGAATGGATATGTCGGATACAATCACAAGAACCGGTTGACTTATCTGAAGGAATCTCATGATCTAGATCGTAATTCTAGAATAAATCACATGATTAGGGATGACATGTTCTGAGGGTGTCGCATGACAAAGAAAATTTCCTGGAGGCCTTAAAAAGACCTAAATGATGTGTCTGGGAGGCTACTGCTTGATCAACATAGACACGTTTTGGTGTTGCTACATGACTTTCTCGACATGTCCAGGGGACGTCACAAGACCTAGCTGACTGGTCCATATGACATCACATGCCATGGGTGACATGTACAGGTTTCATCTCATGAACTATATGAAATTTCTATGAGGCTATCAAATGATTGACAAAGACATGTCATGGTGCTGCCGAATGAATCTCTTGAGATGTACAGAGGACTTTGTGAGACTTGGGTGACACGTCTGAATGTTGTCGCATGAACTAAATTACTTTTCCAAAGGGATCAATGAGTCATGGTTTAGTTTCCCTGATGGTTACACAAGAATTTTCATAACATTACTAGAAGACTTCATGATATCTCTGTGGCACGTCCTGTCACTATTTCATGATCTGGACAAGTCATATAGAGCGCATGATTCCTTGGCATGATATCGTATTTTTCAATTCATATTTCCTCTACCCTTTTTGGTATTTATTTTGTATCTGTTTTGAAAGCTTATCATATGGTGTGTAAAAAGAAACTTTTGTGTATCAAATGCATCACATATACTGACCAGGGTTGTCTCACTTGAGAAAAATCATAGTTACTTCAATAACTAATTTCTAATTCAGCTAAACTAGTTATTTTTTGTTTTTTTATTATTTCTAAAAATCATGGTTTTTGGGGTATCAGAAAACATGAAACAAAAAATAATGGAATTTATAATTTAAAACTAAAATTAAATCGAAGACATAATGTAGATTAGGAATAAAGTTCTTAGTCCTATGGGTTGCTTCATGGGTTCATTTAATGTTTAATTCGATTTGATATTCTATTACTTTCTGTATATGGATTGATATTCTCTAACCTGAGTGGGATTTTTATAATTACTAGGAAACCTATTCTGAAATTAAATACCCCTACCCTTGATAGAAAATATAAATAATTTTAGATCTAAGACATTGTGATATACCACCGCACTCATGCAATTCTAACACATCCACCTCAAATTAAACATTACTATTTTGGATTAAAGTGTAATAATTAAGAACACCACATAACCTTCCCCTTGTCCAATACATGGGTTTGTCACTTGACATTTCAAAATGAATATATATCATGGTGAAAAATACGGAAAATAGAGAGATTGAGAAAGAGTGATTAGGGGGAGTGAGAGATGAAATAAATTGGGATTAGAAGAAAATGGGACACTTAAATTGAAAATGTTAATGACTTACATGGTATAAAGAGAAAGCAAAATAATGATTAGGAAAATAAAAATCCTAAGCAGAAACATCCCTATAACACAACATAGTAGCAGATCCTCAGGATCTGGTCTTTTCCTCTTATCACTAACCTCTTATTTATATGCAGTAATCCATCCATGAGGCATCATAAATGGTCCATAAAATGATCTCGGGTCATAACAGGATGTCAATGGGTGTTAAAAAACATTTACACCAAAAACAAATAATAAATCATCATTTATGTTTTCTGTGTGAGAATTTACACATCATGTAATTGGTGTACATGAAGTGTAATGTGTGGGGCATTAAATTTCATCATGTTTGAAATTCTTCACATATTAAAAATATATCTACTTATAGGTTATGTAAATTACTTACACGACATGTAATTTAGATTTTCAGAAGGTTTCATCCAATTTTCTCTGGTTTTTCATTTATGACCTCCAAGTTTGGTCCTAGCCTTTGTTGTATCTCCAATATATCATAAAAAATATAGTTTTGTGAGGTGTCACTTCCAGACATGGTGTGAAGTGTTTTTGGAATGCTATATTTGTCTCGTTTTGTTATTTTTTTCATCAAAATTTTTATCCTGCCAAAAATCTTAAAAAATAAATCCTATATAGATTTATCATTTAAAGTGTAAAAACATCTTGTTTCATTTCAAAAAACACATGAAAAATGTAACTCGGCCAATGTACACCATGGTTTTTCAAGTATTAGTCTTATTTAGGTATCGTGTGACCTAGTCAACATGTAGAGACTCCTTTGAAAAATCTGGATGATACAATTGAACTCCTTCAGGTGATTTATTAAGTGATCACTTGAAGAATATATTCAACTTGCATGATCCCCTAGATCATTCCAAGGTTTTTACCTGGTGTAATACCTTGTGATCAAGTAACATAACACACCTATAATTCAACTCCTTCACTCTCATCATCATCTATTTGTGCGTTCACCCTTTTTTTATTTTTGTGTTTAAGGGGGAGGGAGGATTTATAGCCTCCCCAACATTGTTTTACACAACCTTTCACAATATGTATCTCACATATATGAGTTTGATCTAGTGGATGTATTATCACATCATGTGCATCAGATGATCCTTATGAAGGTCATCTGGGGGGTGTCGCATGATTTTCAGCAACTACACGAATTTCTCTCCATCTTCCTACTTATTATACCTTAGATGATCAAATGGATATACAATAACCATGTTTTTATGTCAAGAAACCATTATAAAGTCATTACAACATGTTTAGAAGTATTTGTGTGTTCAAGGTGCCCTTGGAAAGTATTTTGAGTGATCAAAGATGACTTGTCTATTTTCATTCACGAAACTAAGGCGGTTCATCAAGGGAGCCTCAGAGAGATCATACCAATATGTCTAAGGGCCCTTTAAATATCATGTTGTCTTATTGAGGGGAGTCGCATGAAAAAAAATGTAACTACCCCAACCACGAGGCTTCAACCTTTAACATTTTATTTCTTTCTTTATTCTATATATTTATAGGATATATCATGCATTCATGTGATAATTATCAAAGAAAATTACTATCTTTGATGGATCATGTGAAAAAGAAAGGATCTTGTAGTGATGTGTTATCATTATCATGGACACACCACCTTATTGTCTTCATAGGTGGAGGGGCATTGAATAATCGAATGGACATTTCTTAGACCCTTCTCATGATGAATTTTTCATGCCAAAATTATTTTTCTTGACAAGATGGATATGTTCCCAACACCTTCACTGGGTCTTTCAAACTACCTATGTTTGTCTCATGAAAATAAATAAGTGAATAAAGTCTCCACATTTTATATATTTTCATCATTTATTTTATAATAGGTTTTGGAAGAATGTAATTCTTTCACTAGTCAAAAAGTTATGTGATTGAAATACATTTTCTAGAAGCCTTTACATGATCATTAGTTATTTTTTAGGTGCCTTTATAAGAATATAGAGGCTTGTCAAAGGGGCCTTGTGTGATCAACAATAGATCATGCATTGAAAACAAACTACTCACATGACAATTTATGGGCCATGTGATCGCTTGTAATTCTAATGTTTATGTGATCCATGAGAATAGGACACCTTCCCTTTATTTTCCTTGTAGAGAAAATAATACCGATATTTTAAATATTTCATCCCTGGTAGATTTTTTAATTCTTATTTGGTGGGAATAAATAGAAATTGTCACAATCTTTTACTTTCCTTTGATCAATGTTTTCTTTCAATCTTCATCATTATTTTTACATTAAATTTATCCTCTATGTCCATATTTTATATTTTTACTAATGTTATCCTTTTTTGGAACCTACTCATGTGTAATTCCAGATGACCTTAATATTTCCATTTTTCTCTTTTTGAAAGGATGTTTTATTATCCCTTTTATGATTTTTGTTTTCAACAAATGGATTTTCAAATATTAAACCCTTGAATTAAAAATATTTAGATAATCTAATAAGGGTGGTATTTATTTATGAGGTGGGGGAAAATATAATTCTTAAATATTTTAAATGAAGACTATGTTCAATAGTGTACAAGATACACAACACCATTCTTTAACGACCATGAAATATTATTATTTAAATATGCCTATTGTAACCTATTTGTTTAATTGGTGGGTATGAATTAGAATAACTGAATTTTCATATATATATATATAATGGTCATACTCAATTTTTTTAGTAAATTCTTATAAAATAAGAACAATATTTTGGTCTTCAAAAATAAATTTTCTCCATAAGTGATTTTTATTTAATTTTAGGACTGAAAATTACATTTAGTTTTTGAAACATTTATAAATTATTTTTAATAAAAACTATATAAAATTTTAATTAGAAAAATAAATGTAGCTTAAGTTAAAAAATTTGTGATTTTTATAGATTGATAAATTTTTCAGTGAATAGTATACAACACCAATTATATATAATACTATATTTTCCATTCATGTATTTTGAAAGTACCATTTAATTTTAAAATTATTTTAAAAGTAATTATTTCATTTTAATTAAAATTTATCCTATCAATTCCATTGTAATTTAAATTATTGTTAATTTTGATACAAAAACATTTTAATTCTTAAAAATGCATTTTCTAGAAAATTATTTTCATCACATTTGGTGGGATTATATTAAAATTAATTTTTAAATATTATAAGGATTTAATTTGGTAAAATTAATTTAATTTTTTGAATCATAATTTCTAAATTTGGTAAATACTTTTTCTTTACTTTCGTTCATTATGAATAGTAATTATGGTAGAAAGTTTTCCCCTAGATAAGAGTAAATTGGGTAATTAAGGTTAAAAATAATGGGATAAGGATTTTAATATATATATATATATATAACACCTTTCTTGTTTATATTAAATTAGTTTAGTTCAATCGAAACCATCCAATATTCAATGATATAAAAACATGGTGCCATTTTTATTCGATAATAACCATAATGTTATTTTATGTATTGAATAAATACAAAATGCAACTCTCTTTTATTTAGTATCTCTAAAATTATTTCATTGGGTTAAAAGATGATGTATTTGATTCTAAATGGTTTTTTTAAATATTAATAATTTATTTATTATGGTAACTTAATTTTAATTATTAGTGATGAAATAATTACTTTAAATGATTTCATAACACTGAAAAAAATTATTATGAAAGCTCTAGAAAAATAAAGTAAATTATTTTCAACCACTAAAAGTTATATTTAGGTCTGTTATTTATGGTATTTTATGAACTTTTAGATACATATAACATATTAGTGATATGTTAATGTTTATGTCTGAATTCCATTACAATCTTGATTTGATTAATGTTATACTACGTAAATAGACTCTAAAATGACTTGAATGTTCTCTTATGTTAAATAATGATTTATTAAATGATTTAAAATTCATGAAGATACTATATTTATCCAAGTTTATGAGATATGGTATATAATATTCAACATTTTCTACTGATGGATCACATGTATTTATATTGTAACTTTAGTGATGCAAGAAAGAGTAAACAACATTGATATAGCGCTAATCATCAAAAGGGTTAATGGGGAGGGTTTGGGGTTCAAATAATGATATTAGGGTTGAAAAATCACCGAAAAATCATTAAATTTTCATGGATTAGGTTATTTCATCTTTTCTCCATCACATATTCTAAATATATCAATTTGGTTTCACTTCACCATGAAAATTAATTTATATTAATTTAATATTTAAATTAATTTCAAGGGTTCATCTCCCCTCACTTATAATAGGGGACCACTTATCCTCTCTAACCCAAACCTTTTTATCACCATATATTGTCAAATATATACCAAAATACATTCCCAAATTTCAAATCCATTAACTAGATGCATTAGTCTAATTAAAAGACCAATCTATAAGGCCTGAGTTGTAGAACAAAGGTAGTTTTTCTAAGAACTTGTATAACTCTTAACTGAACATTTTAAAATTACTTATTCATAATACTCCTTCAATTATTATTAAAACAAGATGATATTATAAATTTATGGCATCCCGCCTTTTTAATACATAAATTTTCCTTTCATTTTACATACATAGGATCTTTAAAGTCTAGTGTCTTCAAAATCAGGAACATAAAACATGAAAACAACATAAAACATTCTTTTAAAAAACTTTTGAATCTTCATCATAAGTTTATCCTAAGTATAATTACTTCATATAATAACCTGGAGACATACATTCAAATGAAAGGTTGAGCAGAAATCCCAGTAAAGGTAAGCAAGGGAATCAATGTACTTGTGATATCAATAAGAACTTGAATAAAAACATAAAGACAAGATCAATGGAAGAATAGGCATATCATAAAGAAAATAAATTTGAACATAACTTGAATATGTGGCTACAACATTTCATTTAGACATTAATGAACATATCACCAAGGTCCATCCCCAAGGTGTAATAAAAATTACCAAGGTTATTCACCAACGTAGCTTAAAACGTGTCATCTATAGAGATTCATTCTTTACCCAATACATTGGAGCGATATCAGGGTGAACCCTTAATATGTCTTTACATTCATGTGAGCCACATAGATCACAATCAAACATTTCATAAATAACCCATAGAGAATAAAGGAAATGAGTTTCATTTCAAAATCATGACGTTTTAAAAGTTCTAAACAAATAAGATCATTATATCATTTATAACCCATGGAAAGGGTGTGATGGTTATATGTATGTCCATTCCCGAATAAAATATATCATTTTTATATATTTATGAACACCCATACAAACGAACTGGGTCTGGGTATTCACATAAATGAACAATATAATTTCTTGATAGAAAGAGATAGAAATTTTGAGACGAAATATCTACAGCATAACAGCTATATAACATGGTTTTAGAAAAGGAAACTTGAAAGAAAAGAGAAGATGTGATTTCTTTTACACGAAATTCGGCAGCCTAATGGCATCAATTAAAAATTCATAAAAAAATTGATGAGAGTAGAAAGGGTCACTCATCTTTTGAAAATTAAATGGACGTTAATAAGAACATATAAGAATGTACCCTCAACATAAAGAGATGGGAAATATAAGACACAATATAAAGGAAGTAATGACTTAAATGAGGAGGGTAGAAGGATCCCTTACCTTGAAGAGTAACATCGAAACCTTGAAGGTCGGGACCTTGGGAGGCTTGAGGGAACCTTGAGAGGACTCCTTGGGAGGTAAAAAGACCATAAATTCATTGGGTAGGATTCAGAAATGAAATGAACGAGGGAATGGCTTCGTATTTATAGGAGAAGTGAGTGGACAAGTCATTAAGGGCCAAGGGACACCTCATCGGTGGTATTGGAATAACCATGGGCTTGCCCATGGTATTTTCCCATGGTATTGGCTACATGGGACACCTCATACATTATCTTACTATTCATAAGTCAACCAGAATTATTGCCTAATTATAACATCCTTAATGATGTCATTAATCACCTGAAACTCAAAAACTGTATTTTCATTATTCATTGAAAATTCAACTTTCTCAGAAAAATCCAAAAAATTCACCTTAACCAAATATCGATGCTCTAATTTCAAAAATGGACTCCATTTTATGAAAATAGTTTTCTAAATATTTTTAATTTAATCTTTAAATAAAAACACTATTCACTGAAAATTCAACTTTCTCAGAAAAATCCCAAAAATTCACCTTAACCAAGTATCGATGCTCTGATTTCAAAAATGACCTCCATTTTATGGAAATATTTTTCAAAATATTTTTAATTTAATTTTTAAATAAAAAAACACTATTCACTGAAAATTCTACTATTTTAGAAAAATCCAAAAAATTCACCCTAACCAAATATCGTTTCTTTAAATTCAAAAATGAACTCTATTTTATAAAAATAATTTCCTAAATATTTTTAATTTAATTTTTAAATATAAAACACAATTCACCCGAAGCAACTAGTACTTAACCAATAATTTCTGAAAGAGTTATTTACCTATTTTATTGAATCACATTACTTAATCAAGGTGACTAAATTATATTAATACTTTCTTAAATGAGGTTACATAATCCATTTGATCACATCACTAATCATAAGTGTAAAATCACTATTCATAATTTACTATTGATCAAAAATTAAGTTGATCTTATAAGACTCTAAATTTCATACTGAACATAACTGTAGAAGACCATTTTTTGAAAATCATTACACATTATTAATTATTTATGGTTTACATAAATATTTTTAAATTATCCTTTTTTCTAAAATTCATGAATAATATGCATACTATATTTATCCTAACATTTGAAAATTCAAAAAATTCACCATAAGAAGTAATAAAAATTTTTATTTAAATAAAAGGATTAAAGAAGGAAGTTATGGTCTCGTTACATAGCCCCTCATAACACCAGCATAGGACCTAATAGTATGGTGTTCTAGGGTGATAGAATCTTGGGGAGGCTCAGCCAACATTGCCCGAGTAGTGATTTATATCATCTTGAACTTCTCGCGAAGGTGATTCCATTTTAGCTTCACACGATGAAGTTCGGCTTGGGTTTAGTCTAGAGCAAAGCCCAATGGTGATACCTCCTTCCCGAGTTCCGTCAGATGGGCTTCGATTAGCCCGAGACTACTGGATGGGGCTATCAAATCTTTTTTCTGTATTAACCAAGATCACTTGTATTTATAGAAAATAATTATAACATTTATTTTCCAATGGTCATTTAACAGTCGAAACCCAACGGTCTCATTTTAATTATACTCATTTTATTAAATGAAATAGTTTTCTTAGTATAAAATAAAATAACCCAAAAAAAATTAGGAAATAAAATTTATTCAAAATTTAGGGTCATTACATTCTTCCCCCCTTGAGAAATTTCATCCCCGAAATTTTTAACTCATATCCTCATAAGAGAAAAGGTGTGGGTACTTCTTCCTCATAGACTCCTCTGGTTCCCACGTGGTTTCTTCATATTTGTGGTTCCTCCACAACACCTTAACAAGGTGGGTAGTCTTGTTGCGAATAACCTTGTCTCTACGATCCAAGATCTCCACCGGATGTTCCTCATAAGAGATGTCATATTCCAATTGTACCACTTATCGGTTTAGTACATGTGAATGGTCAGGTATGTACTTTCTCAAGAGGGATAAATGGAAGACATCATGAACTTGTGCTAGATTTGGAGGAAGAGAAAGCCTATCGGCTACCTCTCTCATGCGATCAAGGATTTCATAGGGGCCAATGTACCTAGGGCTGAGCTTCCCTTTCTTCCCAAACCTCATGACTCTCTTCCAAGGTGAAATTCAAAGAAAGAACTTGTCACAGACGTCAAAATCCAGGTCCCTTCGACAGTTGTCGGCATAGCTCTTTTTCTTACTCTGAGCAGCCTTAATGTGTTGTTGGATGGCATGGACTTTTTCTATCATCTCTTGCACAAGATTAGGCACAAGAAGATTTCTCTCACCAGATTCATCCCAGCAGGTATGAGTTCAACATCACTTCCAATATAGAGTTTCATAGGGTTCCATTTGAATGCTCGAGTGGAAGTTGTTGTTGTAAGATAACTCAAATAAAGGGTGATGTTGATCCCATCCACCATTAAATTACATTGATCATGTTATCAGCATGTCCTAAAGGGTTTGAATAGTCCTTTCAGATTGTCCATCAGTTTGGGGGTGATATGTTGTACTGAAATTCAATTCAGTGCTCATAGCATGTTGAAGACTTCTTCAAACTTTTGATGTGAACCTTGGATCACGATCAGATACGATAGAAAGTTGAACTCCATGCATCCATACTACTTTTTTCACGTAAATCATCGCAAGTTCATCAAGAGATAAATATTCCCAAATAGAGATAAAATGTGCAGTATTAGTGAGATGGTCCACAATAACCCATATCACATTGTTTCCATTGGAAGTTCTCGGGAGACCAGTGAAAACGTCCATAGTGATATTGTCCCACTTCCATGCTGGTATGGGTAGTGGTTGCAACACCCCTTTATGAATTTGTTGCTCTTCCTTCACTTGATGATAGACTAGGCACCTTGCAGTGTAATCATCAATCTCCCTCTTTATATTATCGCAACCAAAAAATATCATGAAGGTCCCTATACATTTTTGTGCTTCCATGATGTATAGAGAAAGGAGAGCTATGAGCTTCATCCATCAGCTCCTTCTTTATTTTTGGAATATATGGAACACATAGTCTTGTATGAAATTTAATTAAACCATCTTGATCAATATTAAACTTAGGAAAATTCCCATCCTTCACAGCTTCAAACTTCTTCTGTAACAAAGGATCTTCTTTCTGAGCTTTCTTGATCTTCTCTAGTAATGACAGTTGTGAAATCATTTGGGTTAGGGTTGATGATTTTCTTTCCCTTATAATTTCCATGTCGAGATTTACTATTTCATTTATCAAAGGATCTTTTTGGATCCTCATCATGGAATGAACAATTGGGTCTTTCCTACATAATGCATCATCAACCTTTTTTTCTCTTCCGGCATGATAATGAATTGAACAATCATATTCTTTAATATGTTCCAACCATCTCCTTTGTCTCATGTTCAATTAATTTTGTGTGAAAATATACTTCAAACATTGATGGTCTGTGTATATATAACATTTCACTAAATTAAGATAGTGCCTCCATATATTCAGAACAAAAATGACCACAGCCAGCTCCAGATCATGCATAGTATAATTCTGCTCATGAGTCTTCAACTATCGAGACACATAAGCAATGACCTTGTCACTTTTCATGAAGACACACCCAAGCCCTTTTAGAGATTCATCACTAATAATAAAGAATCCTTATCCACTTGAGGGCAATGTTCACACAGGTTTAGTAACCAATCTCTTCTTCAGCTCTTAGAAACATTCCTCACACTCCTTTGTCCATATGAACTTGACCCCTTTGCGAGTTAACTTGTTTAATGGATTATATGTTCGTGAAATTTTTTTCACAAACCTCCTATAATATCCTTCTAATCCATGAAAAATATGAATCTCAGTTATTGTTGTAGGTTGAGGCCACTCCTCTACAAATTTTGTCTTTGCAGGGTCAACTGTGATTATTTCATTGGTTACAATGTGCCCCAATAAAGCAACTTTTTGTAACCAAAATTCACATTTGATGAACTTCACAGAAATCCTATACTTTTATAGTGTTTGTAAAATATCCCTTAGATAATCCTCATGCTCCTCATGACTTTTGGAATATATCAGAATATCATCAATAAAAACTACCACAAATTTATCAAGGTAGTCCTTAAAGACTCTATTCATCAAATCCATAAAAATAGCAGGTGCATTAGTCAGTCTGAAGGGAATGACAACAAACTCATAATTCCCATATCTTGATCGGAAGGATGTTTTTTGGAACATCTTCTTTCTTCACCCTCAATTGATGATAACCAACTCGAAGATCAATCTTAGAGAATAATTGAGCCCCACATAGTGGGTCAAATAAGTCATCAATCCTTGGAAGAGGTTATTTGTTCTTCACTATGATCCCATTCAGTTCTCTATAATTAAAGCATAGCCGCATCGATCCATCTTTCTTCTTCACAAAGATAACTAGTTCTCTTCAAGGTGACACACTTGGTTGGATAAACCCCTTCTCCAAAAGATCTTGGAGTTGTTTCTTTAATTCATCCAGCTCCACATTTTCCATCCTATATGGGGTCTTTGATATTGGATGAGATCCAGGTACAAGCTCAATAAAGAACTCTACCTCTCTTTCAGGGGGTGGTATAGTCAACCCCTTAGGAAATACATCAACATATTACTGGATGATGGGGACACTTTTTATTATTAAACTCTTATCTTCTTCTTCTTCTACACCGATCAAATCTAGAAAGAAGGATATAGGGGGGTTCATTTAGACAAAAATCAGGTTGCAATATCTCTACTTGGAAGATAACTGTAGTTTTTCCATTCAATACTAATAATATATCTTTGTTTCTACAATTGATCTTAGCATTATACTTTGAGAGCCAGTCCATCCCTAGTATAATGTCAAATTCCAGCATGAGAATGACTACTACATTTGTGATCATATTTTTCTCACTAAATTAAATACTAGAGTTTCTAAACAATGACGATGCTTGGATAGTCCCACCATGAGTATTGACTGATAACTCTACATTTAGAAAATCAGGGGTTTAATCTAAATTCTTAGCAAAATTGGAGTAAATAAAGGAATGCGTAGAATCAGAGTCAAACAAATTATTTTCTATCGTTGAGATAAAAACAAGATTACCTCCTACCACATTATTCAGAGCATCAACTCTAGCTATCGTGATAGAAAAATCACGGCCTTGCTCCCTTCTCCTTTGTTGAGGCTGATGGTGGTTCACCTCCACTACCCTCAGATTTGGACAGTGATTAGCAAAGTGACCACGTTGTCCACACTTGAAGCACTGTACATTAGGTAAGAAATGTACCATCTTCCCTTTTTCATTTTTGTTTGGAAGTTGAGTTTTCACCTCACCATGGTAATTCCTCACAATGGGGCCATATCTACCACACTTGTAGCACTTCCCACTCTTGAGCAGGCTATTCCCTGAATGCTTCTTCCCACATTTATTTCATGTGGGATGTTGAACTTGCATTCCTTCTCTACCCTGATCAAAAGTCCTCCCTAGGCTGGGCTCCATTGATCTCTTCTTGTCGTTTGATTTATGAGACCACTACGTCTCATCAAACTCTATCTCAACTTTCATCGCACTCCGCATGATCTCCTCATAGCTATCATAGTCTCAGTTGTCTAGATTCTTCTACAGTTGACGTCTCAGCCCACCGAAGAATCTATCTACCTTACCATTTGGATCCATGAAAAATCTAGAGGTATATCATGAAATCCTTGTGATGTTCATCTCGTAGCTTCCCATAGATTCATTATCCTTTTGCTTCAGCTCGAGAAACTCATTCTCCATTCTTTTTCTCATGGGGTTAGGGAAATACATACTAAAAAACATCCTTCTAAACTCTTACCACTCCATAGATTCAACCTCCAATCTTTGCCTCGTGTTTTTTATCAGTTCCAACCACTGATCAGCTTCTCCTTTGAAGCGATAGATAGCCAGGGTGACCTTATCTTGCTCTGAACAGCGAAGCACATAAAAGATCTTCTCGATGGAGATGATCCAATGATCATCAATCAATGGGCCAATCGATCCACTGAAGTTTGGCGGTCGTTGATGCATAAAGGACTCAACCAAATGTTGTTCCGTTCATGGTGAGATCAGTCTCTCAGTTTGATTCAAGTTATTTCCCATAACCTGAGTCAGTTGGTTCCTCATTCACATGAATGTTTCCATTCCGACTTCCATCATAGGGCCATCAGTGCATGGTCCATTTCGGTCACTATTTGCTCAGTTCCTCCTATTTCCCGCCATTTTCTAAAATAATAAATCCTTCAGGAGAAATTTATTTTATTTACGAATCTTTTAACTATAAAAGATTTTATGTCTTCAAACATCATGTTTAAAAAATTATATTTCTCTATAATTCATTTATAATGATTCATAAAAAGCTTGAGATTAACCAAACATATCCCCCGGTAGTGTCGTAACCAGGAGTGCAGCAAGGCCCATAGTCGTGCAACAGTTCCCTTTCGAGTCTAGCTCAAAGCGGTGTTTTCGAGGTTTACCCCTCTTTACATTTGTGCCAGATCCGCCTCTACCTGCTCGTATCCAGATAGGAAAGTATTTGTCTGATAAACCACTAACTCTATACTCACAAAAATACCAAGAAGTTTTCCTATATTTAAACTTTTCTATAGGGTTCTTTATAAAATTTTCACAGCCTCATTTCCATAAATAACTTAACCTCCCTTTGATACCGACTATGGCATCCCACCTTTTTAATACATAACTTTTCATTTCATTTTACATATTGAGGATCTTTAAAGTCTAGTGTCTTGGAAATCAGGAACATAAAACATGAAAACAACATAAAAAATTCTTCTAAAC
Source organism: Viscum album (assembly GCA_963277665.1). Taxonomy (NCBI): domain Eukaryota; kingdom Viridiplantae; phylum Streptophyta; class Magnoliopsida; order Santalales; family Viscaceae; genus Viscum; species Viscum album. The sequence goes on along the minus strand of OY728119.1, from coordinate 612,607,349 downwards.
CACTTTTAAGGCTTCATCATAAGTTCATCCTAAGAATAATTATTGCATCTCATAACATGGAGACGTACATTCAAAGGAAAGGGTGAGCAGAAAGCCTAGTAAGGGTAAGAAAGGGAATCAATGTACTTGTGATATTAATAAGAACTTGAAAAAAAACATAAAGACAAGAGCAATGGAAGAATAGGAATATCATAAAGAAAAGAACATGGAAAATAACTTGGATATGTGGCTACAACATTTCATTTAGACATTCATGAACATATCACCATGGTCCATCCCCAAGGTGTCATAAAAATTACCAAGGTTATTCACCAAGGTATCATAAAACTTGTCATCTCTAGAGATTAATTCATTACCCAATGCATTGAAGAGCTATCAGAGATAACCCTTAATAAGTATTTACTTTCATGTGATCCAGATAGATCACAATCAAAAATTTCCTAAACAACCCATATAGAATAAAAGAAATTGGTTTCATTTCAAAATCAAGAAGTTTTAAAAGTTCTAACCAAATAAGATCATTATATCATTTATAACCCATCGAAAGGGAGTGAGGGTTATATATATGTCCATTATAGAATAAAATATGTAATTTTTATATATTTATGAACACCCAAAGAAACGAAATATGTCTGGGTATTCACATAAATAAACTAGATAATTTCTTGAGAGAAAGAGATAGAAATTTTGAGACGAAATTTCTATAGCATAACAGCTATATAACATGGTTTTAGAAAATAATAAAAAGAGAGGGTACAAGGGTAACCCAGTCATAAGTAACTCATATTACATTATAAATACAGAATAACATGGATATAAGATAATGGTATGGATATTTGAATGACATACCACAAGAAAAGAAAACATGAAAGAAAAGAGAAGATGTGACTTCTTTTACGCGAAATTCGGCAGCCTAACGGCGTCACTTGAAAATTCAGAAAACAAATTTATGAGAGAAGAAATGGTATCTCATCATTTGGACATGAAATGGATAGTAATAAGAACATATAAGAAGATACCCTCAATATAAAGAGATGGGAAATATAAGACACAACATAAAGGAAGTCATGACTTAAAAGAGGAGGGCGGAAGGATCCCTTACTTTGAAGAGTAACTTTGAAATATTGAAGGTCGGGGCCTTGGGAGGCTTGAGGGAACCTTGGGAGGACTCTTTGGGAGGTAAAGAGACCAGAACTTCATTGGGGAGGATTTTGAAATGAAATGAATGAGGGGATGGCTTGTTAATTATATGAGAAGTGAGGGGGCAAGTCATTAATGGACAAGGGACATCTCATCGGTGATATTGGAAAAACCAATCGCTTGCCCATGGTATTTGCCCTTGGTATTGGCCACTTGGGACACCTCATACCTTATATTACGATTCATAAGTCGACCAGAATTATTACATAATTATTACATCCTTAATGATGTCATTAAACACCTGAAACTCAAAATCTGTATTTCCAATATTCACCAGGAATTCAACTTTCTCAGAAAAATCCCAAAAAATCACCTTAACCGCATATCAATTCTCTGATTTCAAAAATGAACCAAATTTTATGAATATAATTTTCTAAATATTTTTCATTTAATTTTTAAATAAAAACCCTATTCCCTGAAAATTCAACTTTCTCAAAAAAAATCCCAAAACTTCACCTTAACCAAATATCGATGCTCATATTTCAAAAATGAACTCCGTTTTATGAAAATAATTTTCTAAATAATTTTAATTTAATTTTTAAATAAAAACACTATTCACTGAAAATTCAACTATTTCAGAAAAATCCCAAAAATTCACCTTAACCAAATATCGATGCTATGAATTCAAAAATGTACTCCGTTTTATAAAATTATTTTCTTAATATTTTTAATTTAAATTTTAAATAAAATACACTATTCACTTGAAAAAACTAATACTTAACCAATAATTTCTGAAATAGTTATTTACCAATTTTATTGAATCACATTACATAATCAAGTTTCCTAAATTATATTAATACTTTCTCAAGTGAGGTTACTTAATTCATTTGATTACATTACAAATCATAAGGGTAAAATCACTATTCATAATTTACTATTCATAAAAAATTATGTTGATCTTATTAGACTCTAAATTTCTTACGGAACATAACTATAGAAGGAAATTTTTTGAAAATCATTACACATTATTAATTATTTAAGGTTTACATAAATATTTTTAAAATATCATTTTTCTAAAATTCATCAATAATATGCATACTTTATTAATCCATACATTTCAAAATTCACAAACTTCAGCATAAGAAGATATGACAATTTTTATTTAAATCAAAGGATTACACAAGATAGTTATGGTATCGTTAAATAGCCCCTTATAAGACCAGCATAGGACCTAAGAGTAAGGCGTGCTAGGGTGATAGAATCTTGGGGCAGCTCGACCAACATTTCCCAAGTAGTGATTTTTATCAACTTGAACTTCTCGTGAAGGCGATTCCATTCCAGCTTCACATGATGAAGTTCGTCTCTGGTTTGGTCCAGAGAAAATCCCAAAGGTTCTACCTCCTTCTTGAGTTCCGTCAGATAGGCTTCGATCGGCCCGAGACTACTGGATGGGGCCATCGAATCTTCTTTCTATATTAACCAAGATCACTTGTATTTATAGAAAATAATTGTAACATCTAGTTTCAGACGGTCATATTGACCAACGGTCATATAACAGTTGAAACCCAATGGTCTCATTTTAATTATATTCATTTTATTAAATGAAATAGTTTTTTAATATAAAATAAAATAACACACAAAAATTAGGAAACAAAATCTATTCAAAATTTTGGGTCATTAAAAAATTAGTATTTAAAAAATAATGAAATATTATTATTATTATTATTGTTTTACCCCTTTTCATCTCCTTTACATCGAATGGGGAACATAAACAACTTTCGCACGTTCATGTGGAATACAACCTCCATGAAGTGATGTGTTTATCTTTCCATGACCACCACCAATGACTATTTATAATGATGTATTTAATATTTATATATGAAATTAATGATATTATAATCATTTTTTAAGAAAATATATCAAATATATTCATACTATTCTAATCATTTAAAATGGAATCATAGCTCGAGTGTGCATATGGACTACCATCTTCATGTAGCGATGAACATCATTTTTAAAAAATAGAATATAATGGATATTCATGGGGTTGGATTTAATGAATTCATCTTATGTTTAAAACATGATAATGATTCTTATAATATAATATTTTCTTTTTTTTTATTTTCCATCCAATGAAAAGTAAAAACATCACCAATTTGTATGTGCGGACTACCTCCTCGTGAGATGATATTTTCTCATAACAGATTTACATTGATGAATATAAAATTATATTTTATGTATAAAAATTATATATATTATACAATGTTGAACTCTTTTAATATGTTCGGTATTCCAAAATCATTTTTCAATAATTAAACAAACCTCTTCCAAAATCATTTTTCAATTATTTAATTGATTAAGAACATTTTTCATGTCAATTAAATTATCATCATGTATTTTTTTCAATTATGAACATGTTTTTCATTTTTCCATTATTAGTTAAGTTTACATCAGAAGTTTTTAGGATGTTCGGTTCATAGTCCCAAAACAACTTTAACAGGGAGAACATTATCAAAGGGGTAATTTTTACATCTTCCCCATAATATTATATAGGAAATTATAACCATTTCTATACATTAAATATAATTTTATATCCATCCATGAACGGAATATATGAAAAATTAATCACATTGCTTCATGGATGTGGTATTCCACACGTATGCACAAACGATGTAATAATTTTTTAATGGATGGAAAGGATGGAAAATAGATGATATATTATCTTTCTAGAATTATAATTATTTCATTAAATATTTTATATATTAATTAAATGAATCATAATAACCATTATTGTGAGGTGTTTATGAAAAACTAAACACTACACTTTATGGAGGCGTTGATCCACCCTTATGCACCAACAATATTTTTATTTCCCATAGGATGGAAAAGGAAACAAAAAGGATGGTAATATTAATATAATAACATATAATTATATTTAATATACTAATTTTATTATTTTTTAATGCTAAATATATATATTTAAATAAATATAAGAATAAAAAAAAGAACTCCATTAAGAGTTATATCTTCATTGTTGGAAAACCGCCTTTAGATTAAGCTTAAGAACATTAGAAAAGTGGTTTTTGGTCACAATATTGGATTGAGAACATAGTAATAGGATTTTATATAGTTATTTGTGTTGAGGTTTGAGTTAAAAATTGAAAATAATATCTGTTAAAATGTTTGAAATGAGTCCCCTTTTATAAGAAAAAATAAATTGTGTTCTCATAATAATTTGACTTTAATGATAAATAATGTAATTATACAACACCAAGTGGCATAAAAATGGTCAATAGATGAAATTTTAATCCATATGAAATCCCAAATGTTTATTTGTATAATTTCAAATGAATTTTAAATCAAGTAATAAAAAATTTACCGTAAAATACACTTAATGTCGTTTTTGTTGTTATCATCTTATCTTGACATTAAAAATATCACAGAATCCACCAATTTCAAATGAAATAACTTATAATATATAAAATCCTTAATAAATATCTTTAAAATTTGGGTAATCTCTAAACTCAGTTAAATATTATCATTTTAATTTTTTTTAAAATCACTTACATAATTTTTCTTAGTTTTTCATTGACGTTGTACCATCATGGCATAAATTTTTAAGAAAATTATACTAATTTTAAAAATTAATAATAAATTATTCACATAAGAATAATTTATTTTAATTCTTCATGACTATTATTTTTAATTAAATATGTATATTTACTCACTTATATACCATTAACACTTATGTAATATGTAAATTTGATTTTTATCGTCTTGTGCAAGCAATGCACCTACATTAGAATATTTTATTGGTTATATGACTCGATTATATTCATATTTATTATAAAATAAATTCTAATTTATCTATTTGGAATAATTTTTGTATGATATTTTTATTATATAATAATAAATGAGAAATTCAATATGTTTCATAGTTTTTTATATCATATATATATATATATTGTAGATATTATAAAAGATAGTATATTTCAAAAATATTGTATTTTTTTTATTCACTAAAAAATAAAATTCATCTGAAAAATAATAAAAAATAATTCTAGGATAAATTTTATTGAATAAATAAAAATAATATTTCCATTTAAAAAATAAATATTCCTATAATTTGAATATAATTCAGTTAAAATAATCCAAAAAAATGCTACAAAAAACAATTTTCTAGAAAATAGAATTTTTAAATATAAATATATCTTCATACCAAAATTAAGCATAATGTTACTATAAATCACAAAAAAGGGGTTTTTTATTTAAATTATTTAATAAAATTTTAAAAACAATTCAAATCAAAATTTTAATTTCTAAATATTTGAAATGAAATGATAGTTTTCAATAAAAGTGGTACTTTTACTTTTCAATAAAAAGTCATTTTTTGAGAAAAATCCAAAAAATTACCTTAACAAAGATTTTATAAAATTATTTAAAAAATAAAATCATTTTATCATATATAATTTATAAATTTGGTGTTTTTATATTATAATATCCACACAAAAAATAATATAAAACCCAAATATGAAAAAAATGTATTTTTGAAGAATAAAATGAATTTATTCTCATTAATTTTCTTATAAACATAATTAAATTAATATGAATTCAATTAATTTTATATATAATATAATTATTAGAATATTTTATCAACAATTACTATTTTAACGTTTGAAACCAAAATACATTGCACGTATAAAAAAATGTTATTAAAAAATCTCTTTTACCTTGAAAATATTTATCTTTACCCCCAAATAATTAATAATCTAGGTATAAATTATTATTCATTAAATTAAATTAAATATATATATATATATATATATCATGATAATTTTATTCATATTCATACATGTTAAACCAATATCAAGGTTATAAGTATCATATTTTAATATTAGTATATCCTCTTTTATTTGAGCTCGCTGTTATGTATACCTCAAATTTTCAAATATATTACTTAAAGAAATAAATTCTTAATTCTTGAGGTGTTAGGTTCTACTCTATTAAAGAAATTTCAACCTTAAAAACTTATTTCTCACCTGATTAAAATGGTTTAATTTCATTTGTATTAAAATAAATTCAAGGGTGTATAAGACAAAACATAAAATCATGAAAGGAAAAAACTTTTTAATATTTAAAAATACTTTCATTAGAAATGAAAAAAAGAAAAAACGTATAATAAAACATTATTTTGAAAAGTGGAAAGGGGAAATATAAAGGCCACCAGTAATAACACCAAATTATTTTTCCAAATAGGATAGCATTTTCGGGATGTGAAAATATATACATAAAAAAATAAAAATAATGTAAAAATACTGATGGGGAGTGATATAGTATACAATAATATGAAAGTTAATGAAAGAAAAGAACCCTAAATTAGAAAGGGATGAACAATTTCATCAACTCATTTGAAATTAAGGTAAAAGGATAACATTTTTATTTAAATATCCTTTTCCTAAACTAAAGGTATTATGTTACCATTATGATATAGAACATTATAAAATATACTTACTTGATTTATTTCCATCTCAAAAGAATAATTCCTTTATTTGGTTGTTCTTTGATAAATTATCTATTTTATAACATCTCTTACTCCATTAAATGAATATACAAATAAATTTTTTTATTACCGAAGCACTAAAATAAACTTATAATGGACCAAAAATTTCACAAAAGGATAAAAAGTTATTCTGTCATTTCCTTAAACATTAACCAAAACCAAAATTATTAGAGTCATATAATATCATATATGAATAAAACATATTATGAAGAAATAAAACGTCAATATACAAATAATCAAATATAACATTCAATGTTCAACTTAAATCATTTGATAAATAACTAAAAACATTATTCAAAATATTCACTACCAAGTTCAAAACCCAAAACAAATAATGATTTGATCACATATTATTCCATGATCAACAAAACAATTGTCTCAAAAATATGTTGACATTTTACATAAATATCCTAAATCACCTTAAATCCAAAAAAATATTATATACATCTAAAACATAATTAAAAAGATAAAATATCATCATATCTAAAAGTATTTTCATTTACCTTAATCATGTAATGCTCAAAAAAATTTTATCTTCAAAAAATCACATTAATCATGTAGTAACCAAATCAATTTTAAATCTCACGGTTATATATATAATAAATCATATAATATATATATGTAATAAACCTTTTATCCCAATTAACTATATTTACATTAACATCTATGATCAACATAATCCAAATGGTTATCAATACCCTTATGCTCAACTTCATCTCACCAATGACATTCATTTGATATGGCTTTTGTATACCCTTATTGAGCATTTGTAAACACCATTATTATTTTTCTTTTCCCTAGGTTATAATGAACATATTGAGTAAGATAAGTATAAAAGGGTTTCATGTGGGAGATATTATATATTTATTATGAAATAATAAATTCTAGGTATAATTGGAAGAATTATAACCTAAACACGTGGACATTTTTATGTAAGAGGTTTTCTTAATTCTTTAAAATTATAAACCTCAATGTTCTTATGTTATAAAAGTGATCCAATATTTTAGTTTGAGATTGAATATTTTGAAGGCTAAATGTGGTCAACATCTATCAGTATCAATTCTTGAAATATAAAAATTATGTTTTTAGCACTAGATCTAGGAGCGTAGGTTCAAGGCTATTATAATTAGTATCAGATCATGTTTTAGATAACATTAGAGATTAGGATGATTTAATATGAGGTTAAGTTAATATTTTTAGATACCATAATGGGTTTATAAGATTAATTTTTAAAAAAATTCAAAGGTAAAAACACACATTTTTAGTTTTTAAGTTTTTTTTTTGATTAAGGATAATTTGGGAGTTTTTTTATTTGTGTTTTGGTATATGGGCCAGTTATGTTTAACATGAAGGATTATTTTAGAATAATTATATTACATTTATGAGGTTTTATGTTGAAATTTATGAGATAAACTTTTAGGATTGTATAATGTTTATGTTATTGAGATTAATTGAGTTATAGGGTTAATTATTTATGGAATAATCAAAGTTAAACTTTTGGGGTAATTAAGGAAGTTTTAGATTTAAATGTATTATTTATCCATATGGATTTTTATTCGCTAACCTATTCAAATTATTTTGGATATAGTAAATAAAACAAGTCTATCCTTTTATCATTTTTATTATTCTGTGATATATTAAAAAAAATATCTATAAATATGAGAGATTCATTATAGGTATACATGATTTGGATTTATAGATGAGATAGAGGTGAGAACTGACTGAAACAAACATCCAAATTATGAAATTGGATTTTTTTTATTTTATGAAATCAGGTGTATTTTCTCATGTCATATATCTTAAAGGTAAAATAATCACTCACATTTGGATAAATGATATTGAAAATGATAATGTTTTCTTTTCATATAACGAATTTTGATTAATTGATTGCCTTTTTTCCTAACTCATTGATTTATGGTTTTGTGGTCATTGACATTATTATTATCATTAACTTTCTTGGGATCAATTTTTTATGTCACTCTCTATTAGGTATATTTTTCATTTGTTTTTAATGATAATTAAATATGTTTTTGGTGATCTTGGATAATGTGGTTATTTCTATAGAATTTTTATGGATTAATAGCATTGGATTCCAAGCTTGTAAGATTTCCCTTGAAAATATGATGTTTTTTTGTGATCTTAAATGTTTAGCACATGTTATAAGATGATCACAAATTTTATTTAAATATTTAAGTCTAAGGAAAAGGTGATTGATTCATGATGACGTGAATAGGATCCCATGAAAAATATAAGTTCACACATATGAAGAATTTAATTGATGCATGATTATTTGAATAAGATCCTACGAAAATATATAAGTTCACTGATAAATTTTAATTAAGATTAAATTAAAATATAAGAAGAGGTTGTTGTATCTTCTGTGAGGATGTATTTTTAATACATTAGATACTTATTTTATTCTAAGTAAATTTTAATAAAGGCTTACTAAAAATAATGGCCAAACTAAGGGCCCGTTGTAGCTAGATCGACCCTAGAAATATGTAAGACCCTAAGGGTAGACTATTACTAAGGGAACTAGCATGGTAAAAGATAGTAAGTGGCATGAGAGTTCACATGAGCACGCCTGAATGGTCCCGTGTGTAAGACTAGTAGAAGGAAGGGAGTAGAGGAAGAACCACCACGAGGGGCATCACAACAGAAGGTAGATGTGGTATGGGGATTTACTAGAGGGGGAGGGTATTTATGGCCGCTAAGAAGTAGTGGTTAAATAATATACCATAGGCCCAACATAAGAAGTTTTGAGGTGGGACACTACACACATAGGTATTGTTCCCATATCTTAAAGAATCATACAAAATACAGAACATCAAATCATTTGATATGAGAAGTCTGATGATATCCTGGGCTCCGCCAATTTGAATTCACCATCATCTTTAACATTTAGATAATGAATATTTTTTCATCGCATGAACAAAGGTACATGACCATCTCATATGATCAACCTAAAGGGATGATATCACGAGATCAAACCAAACCCATTCATGCAATCATTGTCTTTCATGCATGACTCAAAAACCTTGGTTTTCATAAAAGAATATTCTGGCACAAGAATGCATTACGTGAAGGAGTATAGATAGGCACTATAGCACTATAAGAAGTCTGTCAAGCCATCACATGATCAATGAAGGGATCATGCAATGCCTTTAAATAATTCACATATTTCATCAGTGTTGTTAAAGAAGATGAGGTTCTCAACATTCATGATCTCCTGAGATATTTTAGGCATTTTAATAAATTCTCAAACATCAGTAAAATAGAAGGATAACTCCATTATAAATAATGATCCATGTTTAAATGAAAGAGTTTTTAAAACATTAATAAAATGAGAGACAGAGATAGAGCTAATGAAAACATAGCTACCTCGACATCCCTTCTCATGAAGGAGATGTAGATCCCAAGATAAAAGTATTATAAAGCTGAAGTATTCCATGAAAACCACTTGTTTCATGAAAATTATTGAAAAACAATGCCAGGACACAACCTTTGTCTCGTAAGAGATAGAACCCAGAGAAATAAACTCTTGTTGTAACACCCTGACCCCAGAATCCCAGAGCCAATTCCTTACTTTATTGAATTGGCATGACTATAAAGAATAAAATCTTGAAGGATCGATCAGTTTAGCAGTTTTTTAAAACCATATATATTTATGGAACCCATTTTACATTGGTAATATAATGTAAAACATAATTAAAAAAAAACAAATAAAATGCATCCTTGATAAATTATTCAAAATTTTGCTTCTACATAACCTAGGTAATGAAAACAAAATAAGGTTTATCTCAAATGATCTATAAGTGTAAACTACAACATAAACATCAATGAATAAATGAGAATAATTAATATGGAAATGTACATAAATAAAAACACATGCCATGTAATAAATAAACTGAGAGGGAATTTCACAAAAAATATATAAATTTAAATAACTGAACACAATTTCTATTTAAACAATTTGATAAGTCATAATGAACATATCAATGTATATAACCAAAATACATGACATTTAATCAATAAACTATGAACAAAATGCATCCACAGATAATGTCAAAGTGAATATATCATTAATAAATAATAAAAATTCATGAATTATGAATGATATAAAATATTAATTGTTGGATTTCATTTATAATACACATGAAAACATATACCATCAAGACCATTAACAAGACAGTTTAAAACTACAGGTGTAAACCTATTTATTTTGCGCAACTGATTTGTCTCATGAGAACGTGTTAATGCATCACGGGGATATATAATGTCTGGGATTCACCCGTTATTTCTAGTCCAAATAATTCCTCATATATCACATAATCAATTTAATTAATTAACAAATATTCCTTACAAAATATCTGTATTGATTAATGAATTCATATTTAACATTATTTCCCCAGATAATCAAATAATTATCAAACAAAAAATTGTATGTAAAAATGGGATATATTTTATGTGATAAACATATAAATTACATAAGAATTTGTATATTTAAGTTAAATGTAATTTCTAGTGAAAAATAATTACAATAAAGTTATTGTTCTTTTAGAAAGTTAACAATCACAAAATAAAGTGAGATTCCTGATAAATTTTATCATTTATTCAAATAAAATCACCCTGGATGAAATAATTCAAATTGAATCTAAAAATAACATGTATAAGGAATTATTAATGATATTAAATTTCAATGTAGTATTATATAAACCATAACAAATCAAATTGGTGTATAATAACAAATATGTCTCAAAGGAATGTAAATTGGGAAGAAATATATTTCCTTGTGTTTCATTTTGGGTGGACATCCTTTAACCTCATATATAATGGTTTTAATAATGTTATTAAAAAATAAAATAACCATAATCATATTTATATTATCATATATTTTCTTATTATAATATATTATTACCGGTTTGTTAATAATCATTCATTATTTTCACTATTTCGGCTGTTAATTGCCTAGATTTTTTAGTATGTTTTGACTTATTGATGTTGTACATATTACTTTGATCATGGTTTCATAATATAAAGTATTTAAACCATGATTTATTTATAATATATATTCATTTTATAAATATCTATATAAATCCTTAATGTTTGGATATTGTAAATAAAAAACATCATTCATGGAGATGGTGGGTATTATGTACACATGAACACTATTTCCACTTTCATATTGTATTAAAAGAAAGAAAATTAAATGATATATATGTATATTATATTACCAATATCATTTTTACGTCATATATGTATCATATGTTTATTAAAAAAATCCTTAATATATTCTATGTACATTGTGAATGAATCACATCACTTTGATGACATGGTAGTTCACACGTCCACAATCAAGGTTATTTTATTCCAAAAAAATGAGAGCTTAAAGGTATGTGTTATATAATAATTACAGAAGAATAAATATTATAAATGTGATATATATTATAGATAAAATATAAAAACATCATTTTTTCTAACCTTTAATGGTGGTAATGGATGAACGAATGACAACAGTTCGTGAGGTGGTTGTCTGCGATACACACAAATAATGATTGGATATCCCATTTTTTAGAAATATGTGAATGTTTAGGTTGTAACATTAACATAACAACATAAAAATATTTAGTATACTTATATTATTATATAAGAAATATTTAATAATAATTGAATGCGTGGATAAAGAAATAAAACAAAAGTGCTCACTGAATAACATTGACACTTTTTCAGGTAACATCTTTTCGTTTAAACCAAAAGACTTCCTTGGTTTGTTTTCTACCCAAATTGAATAATCTAGGATGAGGGGAGGAATTTTTGGAGCTTATGTTTTTAGTTAATTGACTAGACAAATGGATGTAGTTTCATTAAGAAGTGATGGGGGTGAGTTGCAATTTATAGTGAAAGAGGAGTGGAAATATAAGGCCCCAGCTTTAAACATTACTTAATCTTGAGATATTTCAAGAATACACATTGAGGATCTTTTCAGGTTTAGAGTTTTAGAGAATTAGATCATAAAACACGCATTATATCCCACATTTAAACAAAGTGGTTAGAATAAAATATAGTATTCATTTTTCCCATCAACAGAAAAATATTTAAAATAAAACATGAATTCTTTCTTGAAACTTCCTTGACACTATCATCATATCATGTACCTTTCCTTTGACCTGTGAAAAGCATTTCAAAAACATTGAATGAGCATAAAAATCTCAGTAAGGGATATAAAAATATGGAAAGGAAACATGAGTACATGTATACATAAGAATAAATGAAAACATACTTTACTCATAAAACATAAGCATGTTAACATATCTCATCAAATCATGAATAAATCATAGAAATCATAAGACACAAAGGTAACTTGAGGCATTCATAACATTCGTACGTAGGGAGTAACCCTCATGGTTACGTTTAGAATACCCATCATAGTATATTCCCTAAATATCTTTGGAGAACCCTTAACGTTTAACCCATTCGCGTTACCCAATGCATTGGACAACTATATCAGGCTCACCCGCCCTTAGTTTATCACGAAACCACCCGTCTTCATAACAATTCCCAAGAACCATAACATAATCATATCACATAGAACATTCATAAAGGAAACTTAAAATTTCCACATTTCAATCACAAGATATCAATACAACACATTGATTTAATAAAAAAATTATGAAAACCATTTTCAATACCAAAATAAAAGAAAAGTAAAACATGGTATTTATTTTTCATTTTTTTTAAAAAGTTATGGCTTGTAGAGGAATCCAAAACTCAAATAATGGTCACGGCGGCGGATAAGTCATTGTCGCCGCATACGTACGACAAAAAACATTCATTTTGTCATTTAGTAAAACAATTTGGGTAAAAAATATTCCTTTTGAATAGACATAAAAGTCAACAGGGTTTATACACTGTATAAAAGAAAGTTGTGTATAAAACAAAATAAACCTCAATGAAAGGAGATTGAGACGAAGTCCCATACCTCGTATCTGACTTGACTCGATCGTTATTTAATCTCCTAAATAATAAACTTGAGTTAATTTCTACTTGATTAAGAACCTTTTTCAAGTTCATTATTCCTTTTATATCACTTATTACCATTTTATGAACTCTATGTAATTATTTATGTTAGTAATGGTCGTTTTGTCGATCATTGGTACTTGAGTCAAAAATAAACTATTAATAATTGCAAGTTGTTTATGGGGTAAAATATCCATTATATCCAGAATTATATTCATGATGTAGATATCATATATATCATATATATCTAGTATATACATGCATTTATAATATTACATAACATTTAGAGGTATGAAATGAAATGCACCATTCATGGAGACGGTAATCCGTACGTATGTATGAACACTACTTCCATTTCTATTTCACATTTAATGGAATTAAAACATAATGATAAATAATTGTATTATAAATTTAGTATGGTATCATATAAAATATCATTAAATCTATCCTTTATACATACCACATATGGTATTAACAAATCAAATCACTTTGAGGGGGCGGTAGTCCGCACTTCATAAAATAAAGATATCGCGTTTACCCATAATGGAAACCATAAAGGTATGACATAAATGAAAAATACAGAAGATTAAGTGAAAAATAAACATATTATATATCATATATAAATATAGTGACATCTTAATGGCCCCTTTTGAAGTTGTTAAAAGAATATTGAACAATCATCGTTTCGTTAGGCATAAATTCACCATCCACAGAAACAGTATGTTCTTCAACCATTAGATGTAGGTGTGTGTAAGTGCAGATCAAATACATCTTATAAAAACATCCTAGTATATTGAAGATAATGGTTTTGTTAAAAAATAAATGAATACAAAGATTTTAGGGGGATGGAGAAGCAAAATAAAACAAAAGAACACAAGTGAAGACATTACCTTTAAATCGGGTAACTCCCTTTGGTTTGAACCAAAAGGGTTTCTTGAAGAGCTTCCTGCATAAGGTAAGGCTTCTAGGATGAGGATAGGGATATGGAGAGACAAAATGAGAAGAGAATGGATGATCCAAAGGCTTGAGAGGTGTGGGTAAGGAGGTATAGGTGGGGGCCTTTTATAAGAGGAGAGGAGGGGCACTCTTGGAAAGGTATAAAATGTTACATTATTTTCAAATGATTTTCGAATTTTAAAGGTCCCACATTGATTTATTTTGAGGATAAGGTGATAAGAGTTAGAAATCCACCTATAAAATAGGGTTTTGACCAGTTTATGTCTTAGATTATACATTATCATTTAATTTTATTTAAATCGTTAAATAAAGAGGTAATTGCTGCATCATCGTGGTGTCATATATAATTTAATTTATTTAATGTCTAAAAATAATAAAAAAATACTATGATGTATGAAATCTTTTTATATTTCCAATGAATATTTATAGTCCATAAGAACATTTATGTAGACAAAATTAAAAATGTTTTACTCGGGTGATACATTCTTTGTTATATTTACTTTCTTTAAAAAAATAAAAAGATAAAAAGTTATTATCACACAAAATTGATTCCATGGGGTCCCCATGTTTGGCACAATGCATCCCATGGTCGGCCATGACACAAAAATTTATATTAGGACACATTTTGGTGTCATTTTTTATTATTATGATATTATTTTATTATCCTTAACTACCCGATTAGTAATTAATCAAGATAATTAACCAAAATTACCGTCGTTACTATTCACAAAGTCCAAAAACAATATATTATTAATTAAATAATTTTTACCTTATGATTCCAAATATGGAATCCATTTTACCAAATTCCAAACAAAGAAATTGCAATAATTAATTTTAAAATAATTCCCATTGTCAAAACAAATAGCGGGTTTTTTTGAAACAATATCTATGAAAAGTTTGTCATTAGTTTATGCCCAATTACAAAGTAAAATTAATTATAATGACCAATATTGGATTAAATGGTAGAAATATATTCTATTTATACTTTAAAACCAATTAAAAAGATAATCTAACCATATAATTAAATTAGATTAAAAGTATGTTTTGATGTAAAGTGCAGTATTTTTCACTATTCATTAAAAAATTAACATTATCAGAAAAATTCCAAAAATTTATCCAAAGTAAATTTCAATGTCTCAATAATAAAGAATAAGTTTATTTTGAAAAATATATCTTATAAAATTTTCAATAGATAGATTTAAAAATGGTTCTCCATCAAAAGGCGGTAAAACATTTTTTAAAAAATATTAGAGAATTCTATGATTAAGATTGGATTTATTCTCATTTTAACCCTCTAAAACACTATCTAATTGATAAATAGAAATAGATAATTATATATATTATTCATTACTTACTTGTAATGTTACATCCTTCTCCATTTTAGAAAATTGCATCCCTGCAATTTATTTACTTATTGAATAAGTGGGGGTATTTATCCTTCATTAGATTTTCAGATTCCCATGTTGCCTCTTCAATCATGTGGTTTTTTCACAAAACCTTTACTTGATGAATCACCTTATTCCGCAACACTTTCTCTCTATGGCCAAGAATCTGGACCTGTTATTCCTCATACGATAGATTCTCTTCCAGCTGAACTACCTCTGGACTCAAAACATGGGATGGATCTGGCATGAACTTCTTTAACATTGAAACATGAAAAACATTGTGTACGTGAGATAAACTCTGAGGTAAAGCCACTCGTTATGCAACTGATCCAACTCTCTCCAGAATTTTATATGGTCTAATGAACCTTGGACTCATCTTTCCTCTCTTACCAAATCGCATCACAGTTTTCCATGGTGATACTTTGAGAAAAACATGATCACCTACCTCAAAAGAGAGATCCTTCCTCCTATTGTCTGCATAACTCTTCTGCCTGCTCTGAGCTATTCTCATGTGTCTCTGTATCAGCTGAACTTTTTCTGCCAACTCTTCTACCAATTATGGTCCCATTAACTTCCTTTCACCCACTTCATCCCAGAAAGCTATAGTTCGACACTGCATCCCATATAATTCCTCAAATGGTTCCATCTGTATACAAGAATGAAAACTGTTATTATAAGAAAACTCAACCAAAGAAAGATGTTGGTCCCAACTTCCCTAATAATCCATCGAACATGCACATAGAATATCCTTCAAAGTCTGAATTGTTCATTCTGACTACCTATCTGATTGAGGATGAAAAGCTGTACTAAAATTTAATTCAGTACCCAACGACTTCTGAAGGCCTTTCCAAAAGTTAGAAGAAACCTGGGATCACGATCGAATACAATGGAGAGAGGAACTCCATGTAACCTGACTATCTCTTTAAGATACAAATGGGAAAGTTTATCTAGGGAAAAATTATATCGTATAGCAACAAAATGAGAAGATTTAGTCAAGCGATCAAAAATAACCCAGATTGCATTATTACCTCGAGGTGTCTTCAGCAATACCACAACAAAGTCCGTGGATATATTCTCCCATTTCCACTATGGAACTGGTAAAGGTTGAAGCATCCATTTTGGTAACTTCCCCTCTGGTTTAACCTGTTGACAAGTCAAACACTTCACAATAAAATTAGCAATATCTCTTTTCATTCCATCCCACCAGTAATACTCCCGAAGATCTCTATACATCTTAGTACTTCCTGGATGAACTGAAAACAGAGAACTATGAGCTTCACATAACAACTCTCTATTCAACTGTGAATCACAAGGAACACACAATCTCTTCCCAAATCTAAAAACACAGTCATTATCAATGTTGAATTCAGGTAACTTACACTTCTGAAGCAGCTCTACCTTTTTCTGCAACTCACTGTCTTGCTTCTATGCTTGCCTAATTCTGTCTGATAGAGAAGATTTCATTGATACCTGAAACAAAACAGAAGGACATCCTGCACCAACAACTTTTATGCCAATGTTCATCAAATCATTAACCAATGGATCACGTTCCAAACACAACATTGTCAATGAAGCATTACTTTTTCGACTCAAAGCATCATCCACTTTACTTGATTTTCCCGGATGGTAATGAATTGTATAATTATAATCCTTGATTAATTGTAGCCATCTCCTCTTTCTCATGTTCAATTATTTATGAGTGAATATATACTTTAAATTTTTGTGATCGATACATATTTCATACTTCACTTCATACAAATGATGCCTCCAAATTTTTAAAGCAAAAACAACAGCAGCTAATTCCAAATCATGTGTAGGGTAATTTGCCTCATGAGTTTTCAACTGACGAGAAGCATAAGCAATTACCTGATCATTCTGCATTAGTACGCAACCAAGTCCTTTCAATGAAGCATCACTCTAGATAAAAAACTCACCATTCCTGGAAGATAGTGCCAAAACTAGAGCATTCATCAATCTTCTTTTCAGTTCCAAAACAATCATCACATTTTTTTGTCCAGATAAACTTAACACCCTTCCCAGTTACCTTAGTCATTAGACTAGGTAACCGTGAAAAATTTCTAACAAACCTTCGATAATATCCTTCCAAACCAAGAAAACTAATAATCTCGATTACATTTTTGGGTCTTGGCCATTCTTTAACAACCTTTTTTTACAGGATTAACAGTTATCCCATCTTTAGAAACAATGTGACCAAGGAAAGAAATTTGTTGCAACCAAAACTAACACTTGTGGAATTTCCCATACAATTTATTTTCTTTTAAGGTTTTCAAAATGACCCTTAAATTACTTTCATGATCCTCTTTAATTTTAGAAAACACCAAAATATCATCAATGAAAACCACCACAAACTTATCCAAGAACTCATGGAAAATTCTATTCATAAGGTCCATGAATACAGTAGGTGCATTGGTTACCCCAAAAGGCATAACAACAAATTCATAATGGCCATATCTTGTATGAAAAGCGGTCTTTGGAATATCTGCTTCCTTTACCTTCAGCAGATGGTACCCTGATCTCAGGTCAATCATTGAAAAATACTGAGCTCCCTTGAGATGATCAAACAAATCATCGATATGAGGAAAAGGATATTTGTTCTTAACAGTGATGTTATTCAAGGCTCTATAATCAATGCAAAGTCTCATAGAACCATCTTTCTTTTTTTTAAAAAAATAGAAGCACCTCATGGTGATGTGCTAGGTCAAATAAAACCTTTCACTAATAAATCTTTCAATTTCTCCTTCAACTCTACAAGTTCAATTTGAGCCATTCCATAAGGGGTTTTTGAAATTGGCTCAGCATCAGGAACTAATTCAAGAGTAAACTCAACTTCTAGATCGAGTATTATTCCAAGAAACTCATCAGGAAAACATCAGGATACTCATTTACCACTGGCACATCATTAATCTGAATAGTTCCTTTGTTTTCAATAATATGTGCAAGGTAACATTCATTTCCATATTTTACAAGTTTCTTAGCCTCTTGATATGTTATCAACAGTAAGGGTTCATTCTTGTACACAAACTGAAATTATTTCTGAAAAGAAACTTCTTTAGCTCTACAAATAATCTTAGAATGGTAAATAGAGATCCAGTCCATACCCAGGATACCATCAAACTCTACTAGAGGTAAAACAATGAGGGTTGAAAGTAGGTTCTTTCCAAGAACAATGATAGGAAGATTATTATAAATTATTTTTTCCTCAACATTTCCCCTAGGTGTTTTTACCACAAGTTCAGGAGTCATTTCTTGAGATGGTATTCCAATTTTACTAGAAAAGTTTTCGAAGATGAAAGAATGCGTAGATCCTGAATCAAACAACACACTGGCATAATCTGAAAAAACAAAAAAAGTACCTGATACCACTTCATTTGATGGCCCAACATCTACTGATGTAGTTGCAAAGGATTTCACCACCCCTTTCTGCTAGTAGTCGAACTTCTTCCCATCACTCGAGCTCTTTGTCGGACACTCGTTTTCATAATGACGCATCTCATTGCACTTAAAACATTTCACTAACTGTGAATCAAATTTGGTCTTACCATCACCCTGATATTTTTAAGTGCAATCACGAGCCTTATATCCCATCTTACCACATCAGTAGCACTTTCCAGAATTCAAAAGACATTCCCCAGAATGCCTTTTACCACATTTATCACAAACTGGAAACTTAGTTTTCTTACCATCAGACCTTTTTGAATTATTCTACCCTTTCTCCTTCCACCTCGGTCTCTTCTTCTGTTGGTTGTTATAGAACACTTGATCATCCGCAAACTCCATTTCCCCCTTCTCAGCACATAGAACAATCTTTTCATAACTCTTGGACTGGCGAGAAGCTAAAGCCCTTCGATATTTTGGATTTAATATTGAGTAAAAACGATTGATTTTACTATCAAGTTCTCGGATAAAATTTGGAGAATACCTTGCCAAATGAGTGAACCTTTCTTCATAAGAAGCCACTGAGTCTTCCTCTTGCCTCAATTCCAAGAATTGTTTTTCCATCCTAAGTCGAACAGCCTTAGGAAAATATTTCTCAAGAAACATACCTTTGAATTCATCCCAATCGAGTGCATCAATCTCATCAGCGTCCCTGATATTTTTAACCATCGAACACCACTGATCTGCTTCACCCTCCAGATGGTAAATAACAAGACTAACCTTTTGATTGTTTGAACACCCCATGACATCAAAAATCTTCTCCAGTGCTTTAATCCACCCTTCAGCTAGCACATGGTCATATGATCCTCTGAATGATGGGGGATGTTGCCTCATGAAATGTTCCACCACTGACATGTTCCTCTGCGGTTGATCTGGCTAATCTTGTGCATGGATACCACCACCATTTATTGCTTGAGTCAACTGCGCCATTACTGCAACAAACTATCCAGTTACAATTCCGACCATCTCAGGATTCTGATTCGGAAGGTCATTTCCTTCTGTATGCCTTCCTAGCACTACGTCCTTATTTCCTCATTGGAAAACCAATCTGAACAAACATGTCTTAGATGAAGCAACATGGTAATCTTCACATGCTATATCATTTTCAATTTGACAATAATTTTTTTGGATAATCATTTAACATAATTATAACTCCTAAAGTTATCTAAACCGACCTATGATACCAACTAAAAGGCCCCATCCTTAAACATTACTTAATCTTGAGATATTTCAAGAATACACATTGAGGATCTATTCTGGTTTAGAGTTTTAGAGAATTAGATCATAAAACTAGCATTACATACCACATTTAAACAAAGTGGTTACAATAAAAGATAGTATTCATTTTTCCCATAAACGGAAACATATTTAAAATAAAACATGGATTATTTCTTGACACTTCCTTGACACTATCATCATATCATGTACCTTTTCCTTGACCCGTGAAAAACATTTCAAAAACATGGGATACGCATAAAAATCTTAGTAAGGGATATAAAAATATGGGAAGGAAACAAGAGTACATATATAAATAAGAATCAATGAAATCATAATTTACTCATTAAACATAAGCACGTTAACATACCTCATCAAATCATGAATAAATCATTGAAATAATAAGACATAAAGGTTACTTGAGGCATTCATAACATTCTTACGTAGGGAGTAACTCTCATGGTTACATTTGGAATACCCATCACACTATATTCCCTAAATCTCTTCGGATAAACCTTAACGTTTAACCCCTTCGCATTACACAATGCATTAGAGAGCTATATCGGGCTCACCCACCCTTTGTTTATAATGGAACCACTCATCTTCATAACAATTCCCAAGAACCATAACATAATCGTATAACATAAAACATGCATAATGGAAATAAAACATTTCCACATTTCAATCACAAGATATCAATACAACACATTGATATAATAAAAACATTATGAAAACCATTTTCAATACCAAAATAAAATAAAAGTAAAAAATGGTATTTATTTTTCATTTTTAAAAAAATTTATGGCTTTTATAGGAAGCCGGAACTCAAATAATGGTCACGGCGGTGGAGAAGTCGTTGTCACCGCATACGTACGAAAAAAAAGCATTCCTTTTGTCATTTAGTAAAACGATTCGTATAAAAAAGATTACTTTTGAATGGACATAAAATTCAATGGGGTTTATACACCATATAAAAGAAAGTTGGGTATAAAAGAAAATATGCTTCAATGAAAGGAGATTGAGATGAAGTCCCATACCTCGTATCCGACTTGAGGGGGCGATAGTCCGCACTTCATAAAATGAAGATATCATGTTTACCCATAATGGAAACCATAAAGGTATGCCATAAAGGAAAAATAAAAAAGATTAAGTAAAACATAAACATATTATATATCATATATAAATATAGTGACATATTAATGGCCACCTTTGAAGGTGTTAAAAGAATATTGATAAATCATCGTTTCGTGAGGCAGAAATTCACCATCCACAGAAATTGTACATTCTTCAACCTTTATATGTAGGTGTGTGTAAGTGTAGCTTGAATAATTCTTATAAAAACATCCTAGTATATTGAAGATACTGGTTTTGTTACAAAAGAAATGAATAAAAAGATGTTAGGGGGTTGGATAATCAAAATAAAACTAAAGAACACAAGTGAAGACATTACATTTAAATCGGGTAACTCCCTTTGGTTTGAACCAAAAGGGTTTCTTGAAGAGCTTCCTGCCTAAGGTAAGGCTTATAGGATGAGGATAGGGATATGGAGAGACAAAATTAGCAGATCTTGGCCGTGCCAAAGGATTGAGAGTTGTGGTTAAGGAGGTATAGGTGGGGGCCTTTTATAAGAGGAGAGGAGGGGCACTCTTGGAAAGGTATAAAATGTTACTTTATTTTCAAATGATTTTCGGATTTTAAAGGTCCCACATTGATGTATTTCGAGGATAAGGTGATAAGAGTTCGAAATCCACCCATCCCATAGGATTTTGACATGTGTAGTTCTTAGATGTTAAATTATCTTTTCATTTTATTTAAATCGTTAAATAAAGTGGTAATCGCTGCATCATCGTGGTGTCATATATAATTTAATTTATTTAATGACTAAAAATCATAAAACAAATACTATGATGTATGAAATATTTTTAGATTTACAATTAATATTTGTATTCCAAGAGATAATTTATGTATACAAAATTAATAATGTTTTACTCAGGTGATACATTCTTTTTTATATTTACTTTCTTTAAAAAACTAAAAAGATAAAAAGTTATTATCACAAAAAAGTGATTCCATGGGGTCCCCAAGTTTGGCACAAGGAATCCCATGGTCGGCCATGATACAACCAGTAGTATTAGTACACATGTTGGTGTCATTTATTATTACTATGATATTATTTTATTATCCTTAACTACCCGATTACTAATTAATCAAGATAATTAATGATAATTACCGTCATTACTATTCAAAAAGTCCAAAAACAAGAGTATTAATTAAATAATTTGGACCTTATGATTCCAAATATGGAATCCATTTTACCAAATTAAAAACACATAAATTGCAATAATTAATTTAAAAATAATCCCCTTTGTCAAAACAAATAGCGGGTTTTTTTTTGAAACAATATCTATGAAAAGCTTGGCATTAGTTTATACCCAATTGAAAAGTGAAATTAATTATAATGACCACAATTGGATTAAATGGTAAAAATATATTCTATTTACACTTTAAGACCAATTAAAATTATAATCTAACCATATAATTAAATTAGATGAAAAAGCAGTTTTGATGTAAAATGCAATATTTTTCACTATTCATTAAAAAAAGAACATTGTCAGAAAAATACCAAAACTTTATCGAAAGTAAATTTCAATGTCCCAATCATAAAGAATAAGTTTATTTTGACAAATAAATCTTATAAAATTTTCAAAATATAGATCTAAAAATGGTTCTCCATCAAAAGGCGGTAAAACATTCTTTTAAAAATATTAGAGAATTCTATGCTTAAGATTGGATTTGTTCTCATTTTAAGCCTCTGAAACACTATCTAATTAATAAATAGAAATAGATAAGAATATTTATTATTCATTACTTACTTGTTATGTTACATGAAATCTTGAAAATTTTAAAAGGTACACTATTGGGAGGTATCCATTACATAATGTTCCTCCAAAAATAAACCAAATTATATAAAATGGATTATATGGTCGAACTATGTCCATTAAATAGGTTTTTAATTGTTTCTATGTCATTTTTACCCTTAAGTTTATGGCTTGGTCCCTTGTTCATCCAGTGTTTTTATCTTAATCACTTAAATTAATTTCAGTTTTTTTTTCACAAATATTTTTGGTCAGAAACTATGTTAAAATTAATAAAAATTATAAATTATTCATATTTAAAATATTAAATATATTTTACCAAATTAAAAGAACTGAAGTGGAAGAATTTTATTTAAAATTAATGTCCTAGATGGGATGACAACATCATTTTTTAATGTAAGAATGTTCAAAAGTTCACTAGGTTTTTTGTATCTAAATCAAATATAAAAATTGTTATAATGACCTAAATTGAATTAATATATGTATAAGTAAATTATTATAAATTTAAAACAAATTCAAAATATTATTTAACTATATAAGATGGTTAGATGAAAAGTCAGTTTTCGATTAAAATTCAGTATTTTTCACTATTCATCAAAAAATAAATATTCTCAAAACAATAATAAAAGTCAACCATAAGATAGATTTAAAATTTTTAATTTCTAAATTATGTTTATATTTTCAAATAAAATATTAATTATTTCTAATATATATTTTTAAAATATGTGTTCTATTAAAATACATCAAAACTACCTTTATATAAATATAGCTTTTTATGCGTAAAATTGGGTTTGTTCTTATATTATTCCTATAAATGTTCTGGATGATTGTTAAAAATATTTGATTGAGTATATTATATATAAATTTCATTAATATAAATTACTAATAGTAATTAATTTAATTAATTATGGTAAAACACCTTTATGAGCATATAAATATTTTTTTATAAAAATGTTTCCTCTATATTCAATTTGGTTTTATATTCATCTAAAATTTATTTATTGTTGGTCGGAGTGGACACTCAAGAGGAGGGTGAATTGAGTTCCATTTAAAATTTATTATTAAAAAATATATCTTTTAAAATCCCCCAAAATGAATTACAAGATAATCTGTAGTGAATTTGTATTAAAGTAAAGGGTCAGTTAGGTTCTCAAAGATTGATTAGTCCTCAGTTGATCAAATCTGAAGATTAATTAACTTTTGAAGCTAACCTAATACTTTAAAGAACATACAAACACATGCTAGATTAACTATCAAAGTAACTTTAAAATAGTTATGTGTTTCAAAGTAACAACAGAGGAATGTAAATTAGATATTGTATGCTTTAAACATAAACTAACATGCATAGCAGATATAACCAAGAGGTTCAGTCTCAAGCCGATACATAGTCCTCTCAAATTTATATAAATTTGATCCACACCCTGGATCGAGATTAACAATAGTTTAAAAACTGTCCAGGTACTCAGACCTCTACCAGAGTTATTCATGGGAAAACAAAGACAACCGCACACAAGCTGTCCTGGTCCTACTTTACCTATACCACTATCCTCAGTGGGAGACACAAGATATAAAATAGATGTGAGTGAGGATTTAGAAATCCTCCAGTTCAGCACATGAGATAGTGTGTGTGTAAAAAATACAGATTACACACACTGCTCAAAATGTAAATAATGAATCACTTAGAGTAAGTATGAATGAGTTCAGAAAAGATCTAGTGATTGGCAGTGCGGCTCTGGACTCGTTGGATTCAGCAAAAATGGTTCTGTTCCCTTTTCTGATTTTTCTATTGAAAAACAGAGTGTCGTGGTTCAACTTGATATTCTTCACTAGTAAAGATGTTCCCTTGATTCTTCGTGTGTTCATCAGTTGAATTGGATTGCACGCATGAGAGTTCTTTGAATATATTGCAATGTCTTCTTCAGTTGTGCTCAGGATTGCTCTTTTGTTCAGTATAGAGCACTCGTGTTTCTTGAGTTGTCGCGCATACGTATGTTCTGCTCTTTTTCTACTACAGCTCAATCTTCCTTATATTCACCGAGATACGACAATAGAATGATTTCCTTTCATAGGTACGAGGTATGGTTTCCTGACAGACCAACAACTGTCATTAAATATCATTAATTGCATTAAAAACTTCAAATATGACCGTTAACAATATTTAAATAATATTGACAGAAAGGTTAAGAGACGGTGCCATAGTAGTTATGCAAATGGTGTCTCCTTCATGGTATGTCTTTCACGGTATGTCCTTCACAGTATTTCTTTCACGGTATGTCCTTCACAGTATGTCATTCATGGTATGTATTTTATGGTATGTCCTTCACTGTATGTCTTTCACGGTATGTACTTCACGATATGTCTTTCATGGTATGTCTTTCATGGTATGTCTTTCAAAGTGTGTCGGTCACGGTGTCTTGTGGTCACAGTGTCTTTCTCACGGTGTTTGTGTCACGGTGTCTTGTGGTCACGATGTGTCACTCATGGTGTATGAGTCACGGTGTGTCGCTCACGGTGTCAGAGACTTAGGCTCCATGGTGTCTCCTTCTTGCTCACAGTGTCCGGCTTACTGTATCAAGATTCACGGTGTCTTGTACATTGACAAATAAATGTATTTATACTTAAACAGTAATATGCATAAAATGGATTGAGCTTAACCATTATAAAGTAAGATAACTTGAAACATAGATACATATGAGTAATAATATATGTGAGATTTGTGATCAATAATAAGATTTTTAAAAAGTTAGGAGATTTGTAAATAGTAAAGGGATTTTTGATAATTAATACATTATTAATACATGAAGAGTCCAACAATATCCCCCCTTTTGATGATCACAAATAATGTATAGGTAAAGTATAAATTAAATTCAACTGCAGAGAAAGTAACATATAGAATAACATATTCTAGAATAACACATAACTTAGAAAACTTTTTCTCCCCCTTTTGGGATTATAAAAAAGTTAAACAAAGAGGGGGAAAATAGTGCATATTGCATTAAAAATGATCAAAATACACCATATAGTATAAATATAAACAATAAACAATCAATGACATCCCCATCAAAAAGAAAGTAGTCACTAGGAATCTTCGGGATTGGCCTTCTCTTTTCCTTTATCAGTTGATGATGTGGAAGAAGGCATAGAGGTGGTAGAAAATGAAGGTATAGTTAGACCTTCAAAGATAGAGGGAGACAAAGATGGAGCTGTAGAAGATCTGGTCTGTGGCTGATCTAGAATGACTAGCTTGATCTAAGAAAGATCTTGGCTAATTGACATAGCAGTGGAGGCTAAGGCAGGTATTCCAGGTCTAAGAGGGGCAGCCGCAGGAGTAACTATTGGAGTACTTTGGAAATGAAGATAGGGCTTCAGAAGTTTGATGAAGTCTGTGATAATTTCTCATCCATATTGAATATCCTTTTCAAAATCATCTTTATTCTTCATGAATTTGTCCAAAAATATGGTGAACTCAGGGAGCTTCTGAACTTGAGTTTTGAAAGCCTGAGTCACAGGAGGTATCTTCAAATTTTCCACAAGATACTTATAGTGATTTTTCATATCAGATTTGGAGAAAATCTAGGTGAGATAGAAATATATCTTCTTAGTGATCTCCTGGTGAGCATCATTGGAAATATTGGAATGAATTTGAACCAAGTCAAGTGCTCGATCACTATTCTTAACCACTTCAGATAAAGGAGACAAATCAAAACCACTAAAGGCATTCTGAATTTCTTCCTTGATTAAAGATCTGAGCATATAATCATCTGAAGAAGGTGTGGATGTCTGACCAGAGGAAGGAGAATCCATGAAAGCTAAGGTTAGATGTTTGAGCCGTTTCAATACCTTTTGAAGACAACCACTGTATTCATCGGTAAGCTTATTCAAGTTCTCTACTAGCTCTCTCATTCGGTGCAACATCTGAGTGTGCCTTTCACCAATATTTTCATCAAAATATAATAGATAGTGATGCATTTGAGACACAATGTCTCAAAAAATGTTGGAAATAGAATATTTAGGAGAAGCAACAATAGGAGCAGGAGTAGGACCAGGCTCTGATCTGGAAGACAGTTCTTTCTGCATGTCTTCTACCATAATTTTAAAAGTTGCAACATCAGTACTAAGCAATTTATTTTCAACTCTGAGTTCTTTAATTTCATGGATCATTCTGGGTTGAATATACAGAATAATATTTTCCAAAAAAATTGAGGCATCTTCCTGACTTAGTTGAGTTACATGATGAGGTTGTGAGGACAAGATCTTCTCCACTCCAGCTAAGATTGTCTCTCCAAAAACTTTCAAAACATATTTACTGAAAAAATATTGCTGATCAAGTAAGGATTCAGGTGAATAAAGTGGTCCATGGTCGAGTCCAGGGTTTGGTTGTGGTTCAAATTCAGTTTCAGATTCAGATTCTGATTGAGATTTAGGTTGAGGTTGAGGTTTAAGGTGTGTGACTGACTTCAATTGAAATAGAGAAGAAAGATCAATCCTAATTGCATTCACCTGTTGAGATTCAGTCACATTATAGAATCTAGGGAATTCAAATCTAGTATACCCAGAGTATGACTCAGTTTATGGAGATACATAACCGGGCTCAACTTCATTAATCTCAAGATTTTGAGGGTCCTCCCCCTCAAAATTTGCTTCCATTTCAGATTCTTCAGGCTCAGCAGTTCGGTCAAGATCTGCAGAATCATATCTAATATCTTCATCCATTTCTTTCCTTTCCAACTGAAAGGAAATTTCCATCCTCTCTTCAGCAGACGATATGTACTCAGAAACATATTTTTTCTTAGGTAGAGTTTCCATACTTGCTTCATTTTCAGCAGGGATTTATTCTTCAACAGGTTCTGTCTCTTCCATGGCTTGCTGCACAGATTCAGAAACAACTAACTCTCTTACAGCTTCAGATTGGGTTTATTGATTAACATGGTTAGGAAGTACTTCTTCTTCAAGAACAAAATAAGGATCAACAGTCCCATCCTTTTCAACAATAACCTCTTCTCTTTAAACATCATTAGGAACATCAGTCCTTTCTTTTTCAACAAGAGCTGCTTTCTCATGAGGTATTTCAGCCTCTTATATATGAGGTACACTAGCTGCCTCTTCTACTTCTTCTTTTTCCTCTTCAGCATACTCATCCACATCATTTGGTTCCAAACCAGGATCAGTAATGTTTTTAGGCCTTGTAGGATAATCCACAGGATTGAACTTTTCATAAACCTTTTCATTATCTTCAACCCATTGATTCTTCCAAGGGTTCCAGTTTATCTTCATCCTTCTGATGGTAGGCCTAGATAAATAGTACTCAAAATCCACAAGCTTTTCGTCATTTTGTCCAACTATTCCCTTGGAAACTAACATAGCCGAAATCATCCTTGAGTAAAATAGGTTAGTGGATTTGGAAGTGACCTTAATCAATTCACACATATGGTGAATGATATACTCGCACAGATTTATCTTATGGCCATTCTTAATCAGATGAATCATAAAGAAATCCTAATACTTCAAACCTACAAAGTCTCCTTTCCTTGGGCTAATCAAATTCTGGAAAAACATAAAAAAAAGAGTCTCACCACCCAGTTCAGCTGCTATGGCCCTTCTCTTGGTGCTATTTCCAGTTAAGATTTCCAAGTCATTCTCTAGGTCAAAGATGTCGGTTGTAGGAGGAGGGTCTCTTTGGTAATCATCAAAAATACCTTCATGAGGAATCCTCAGGCATTCAGCCCATAACATCAAAGAGAAAGCACATTTCTGACCATTGATCCAACTTGTCACCATAAAACTTTCTCAAGCATCAACGGAAAACATTACATAATGATAGAACTGTGCAACCAAACTCGAGTAAATAGGTCTATCCTTCCTCGAAATCCATTCAATCCATCCTTGTTCTCTTAATACTTTCAGGACTAAAGACATTCTGAAAAAAGCCACTCGGGGCAGATTTCCTTCTCAGGAGCAACAATACGACTTACTAGGTTTTGATTTAGGGGTCCTTCAGGTGTAACCTTCAGTGTCCTCTTTTTTTTCTTAGAGCGACGCTTCTCATATAAGGGTGAAGATGGACACTTCATCCTTGGAATCCACTTAAGATTTTAGCGAGAGAGAAGAAGATATGGTTTTCAAGGTTGAGAAGGTTCAGGAGAGAGCTCGGGTGAGAAATCGAGTGAATCCCTTATGTTTTATCATTTGGGAATGTCAAACGTGACAAAATTAAAAACGCAGGAATGAAAATAGTGGTGAAATAATAATTACCGCAATACTGGTTAAAATAAATACATAAATAATCTTCACGGTGAGACCGTGAGTATTCTTTATGGTGCGAGGATAGGAGGTCGTCACAATGAGACAGTTAGTGGTTGTCACGGTGAGATAATGAGTTTTCAGTTTAGTCATGGTGAGATAGTGAGTAAACTGTTCAGTCATGGTGAGATAGTGACAGACCGGGAACACAAAGTGTTAACTGTGAGACCGTAAACATGAAACAGTAACAAATAAATAGTGAACATAAAATAGTAAATTAATTTATAGCAAAATATTAAATAATAAGACCAGTAAGATATCTATTTGTTATTGATCATACCAAGACCATGTATGATGTAATATAATCTCTCATAATTTAATGGTTTAGTGAATATATCAGCAAGTTGATATTCAGTTCCAATGAATTCCAAACGGATATCACCTTTTTGATAGTGATCCCTAAAAAAGTGATGTCTTACATCAATATGTTTTTTCCTAGAATGTGAAACATGATTCTTTGAAATGTTAATAACACTTTTGTTGTCACAGTTTATTGGGACATGTCTAAATTGATATCCATATTCTAGTAATGTGTGTTTCATCCACAAAATTTGTGCACAACAACTTCCAGCATCTATGTATTCAACTTTTGTAGTAGATAATGCAATAGAATATTTTTTCTTACTACACCATGATACTTGTGACATGCCTAAAAGGTGACATGTTTCAATTGTTCTTTTTCTATCTAACTTACATCCAGAAAAATAAGCATCAGAATAACTAACTAGTTCAAATGATTTTCCTTTTGGATAGAACAATCCTAGATTGGGTGTATGTTTGAGGTATTTGGAAATTATTTTTACAACATTTAAATGTGATTCTTTAGGGTTTTCTTGAAATCGAGCACACATACACACAGTAAACATAATATCAGGATGACTAACATTTAAGTAGAGTAGACTTCCAATCATTCCTCTATAGGTGGTTTGATCAACTGATTTTCCATCTTCATCAAGATCCAACTTATAGGTGGTACTCATGGGAGTGTCACTACTTTTAGTGTTATCCAATCCAAAACTTATTAAAAGATCACTAGAATATTTACTTTTAGTTTAAACAATCCCATCATTATTTTGAAAGATTTGGAATCCATTAAAGAATTTTAGATCACCCATTAAACTCATTTCAATTTCGTTTTGCATCATTTTAGAAAAATTAACAGATAATGAATTTTTTGAAGATCCAAAAATAATGTCATCTACATAAATTTTAACAACTAAAAAATATTTAGAAATTCGTTTTATAAAGAGAGTAGGATCAGCTATTCCTTTTGTAAAACCTTTGGAAATTAGAAAAGTACTTACTCTATCATACCATGCTCTTGGAGCTTGATTTAAACAATATAAAGCTTTTGATAATTTGAAAATATGATTCGGAAAATGTGGGTTTGTAAATACAGGGGGTTGTTCAAAAAAAACATCCTCATCTATATACCCATTTAATAATGCACTCCTGACATCCATTTGATATAGTTTGAAATTCAGATGTGCAACATAATCAAGTAGAATTCTGATGGCTTCAAGTCTGGCTACTGTAGAAAAAGTCTCTTCATAGTCAATTCCTTCTTCTTGACTATAGCCTTGTGCACCTAACCTAGCCTTGTTTCTAACTATGTTTCCAGCTTCATCCACTTTATTTCTAAACACCCATTCAGTGCCTATGAAAAAAGTGTCCTTGGGTCTTTCTACTCGTTTCAAAACATTATTTCTTTCAAACTGATTAAGTTCTTATTGCATAGAAATTACCCAACAATCATCATTAATAGCATCATCAATGTTTTTAGGATCAAGTTGTGACAAGAATGATTGATGTTCATCCTGATTTCTAAGAGAATCTCTAGTCTGTGTCCCTCTATCCAGATTTCCTAAAACAACATTTAAATGATGATTCTTTAGAATCCTAGTTGATCTAGTAAAGGTATGACTAGAAATTTCAGGTTCTTCTCTAGGTTCGGGTTCATTTGGAGTAGATTCTGAAATATTTCCAGAACTGGTTGTCTTTACAGCAGGTTCATTGATCTTATCATTAAGGTTCAGAACAGACAAATCTTCTTCAAGATTTTCAAGAGATGACTTAGATTCATGTGGACCAGTTTCATCAAATTTTATGTGAACATATTCTTCCACACAATTGGTTCTCTTATTGAAAACTCTATAGGCTTTTCTAGTTATAGAATATCCTAAAAATATTCCTTCATCACTTTTAGAAGCAATTTTTTCCAGATTATCCTTGGTATTAAGAATAAAAACTTTGCAACCAAAGACTCTATAGTTTCTAACTTTAGGTTTCCTATTATTCCATAGTTCATAAGGGGTATTTTTGAGAACAGGTATGACTAAGACTCTATTGATAATATAACAAGCTGTATTTACAGCTTCAGCCCAAAATTAAATAGGTAGGTCATATTAATTAAGCATAGTTCTAGCAATTTATTGAATGGTTCTATTTCTTCTTTCTACTACACCATTCTACTGAGGTGTCCTAGGGGAAGAGAAATTGTGAGTATAGACATTGTGTGAGAAAAAGGAGTCAAACTCATGATTTTCAAACTCACGGCCATGATCACTTCTCAGGGTCTTAATATTAAGTCCACTAAGGTTTTCTATATACTTGGAGTATTTAATAAAGTAAGAACAAGCTTCACTTTTGTGAGCTAAGAAGTATACCCAAGTATATCTAGAAAATTCATATACTAATACATAGACATAGTGCTTCCCATTAAACTAGAAACTCTAGAAGGTCCAAACAAGTCCATGTGAACCAACTAGAGAGGTTGAGATGTTGACACTTCTTTCTTCAGTTTAAAAGAAACTTTATGTCGCTTTCCCTTTGGACAGGGATTACAAACTTTGTCATTTGGAAACTCCAATTTGGGTAAGTCTCTAACTAAGTTCTTCCTAGTTAGTTTTCTAAGTGAATGTATATTACAATGTCCTAATCTTCTATTTCAAATCCAATATTCTTTATGAAAATCATTTAAACAAGTAATGTTTTATTTAGATAATGAATTCAAATCAAATACATAAAAATTTTCATTTCTCAAAGAAAGAATTACTAAAACATTCATAGAATTAAAAACATTACAAGAATCATTTTCAATCTTAACATTAAACCCATCATCACATAACTGAGAAATAATTAACATGTTGTATTTCAATCCATCAACAAATAAAACTTTAGAAATTAAAACTGAGTTAGTATTACCAATTTGGCCTAGGCCGATGATCTTTCCTTTAGAATTATCACCAAAGGTGACATAGCCTCCATAAAACATTGTTAATCTCTTCATGCATGAATAATCTCCAGACATGTGCCTTGAACATCCATTATCCATGTACCATGTTTCCCTATAGGAACTCTTTAAACATGTTTCCTACAAAATAGATTTAGATGGAATATGATTTTGGTACCCAAATCTTCTTGGGTCCAGATAGGTTAGTACTAAAAGCTTTAGGTACCCAAATTTGTCTTATGGGTCTAATATAATTAATAGATTCGCCATATTTTGATAGATAAACTCTATTTGATCTATAACTATGTGAGTAACCAGTTGAAGCATATGACTTTCCAGAACTAGAACTAGCAGAATTTTGTCCAGATTTAGGAGTAAATCTATTTTTGGTAAACTGTCTATGTCGAGGTTGGTATACCAAACCAATAGTATACTTTGGTGAAACTTGTTTACCTAGCATTTGAGTTATATTGTTCTTTCTAATTGTGAACTTTTCTAATTCCTTTTTAAGTTTCTCATTTGACATTTTCAGTTCAGTATTTTCCTTCAACAGTTGAGAATTCTTTTCCTTTTCAATATCAAGGGCAGATTTAGGAGTGGCAGTGAGAGCATGCTGTTTCTTCAATGACTTATATTTGTCCTTAATTTCATTACAAGTTTCTTATAGCATGTTACAATATTATAATAGTTCTTCACTAGACATGTTTTCAGATTCAGAATCAGAATCAGAATTAACTCCAGAATAGTATGAATTTAAAGTAGGAGGGTCCAGTGTTACCTTAGAGATGTTTGTTATAAAACACATGTTTGCTTTATGAGAATCATAATCTTTAGTAGAATCAAAATCACTTGAAGTGTCTTCTAAATCACTCCAAGTTTCTTTCATTTCTTTCTTTTACATACTATCCTTGTTGTCATGTTTCCTCTTGAACATCAATTTGGGGCAGTCATCTTTAATGTGACCTTTTCTCTTGCATTCATAGCAGATAACTTCATCACTCTTATCATATTTCTTCCAGTTCTTTTTTCAATGACCTTTTTTATCATATTTACCTTTTTAGTTTTATTTTCTGAATAATTTCTTATTCCTATAAAATTTCATAAATCTCCTGGACATCTGAGCCATTTCTGCATCACTTTCAGATTCTGAATTTTCACTTGTTGAGGTTTCAGTAGGTATATAATTTTTCTCCTTGTCCTTTCTCTTTGAAGCAGTATCCTTAAATGCCACTAAATTCCTTTTAGGTTCAACACCTTCCTCCTTATTCACCTTGAGTTCTTCCTCATTCATTACAATCTTACCAATAAGCTCTTTAATAGGTAGAGCACCAATGTCACACAATTTTGTGATTGAAACAAAAGTGCCTCTCTATCGGTCCAGTAGACATCTCAATATTCTCATGATTTGTTCCTTTGCAAGAACATCCTTTCCATGTGAGCTAATATTGTTGAAAATCTCATTAAACCTGAGATACATGTCATAGATAGGTTCATCAGTATTCATTTAAAAATAATCATATTTAATAGTATAAGTGTTTATTCTCATTTATTTAACATTGGTTGTTCCTTCATGAGATACACCCAAAGAATCCCAAATTTCAAATGAATTTTTACAAGAAGATATTATATTGAATTCCTCATCTCCTAAAGCACGGTACAGGGCATTCATAACTTTATATTTATTATTGTAAGCAGTGTTTGTAGGTTCATCCCAAGTTGTTCTTTCAGTTTCTGGAATTTTATATTGAGTTTCTATAGCAGTCCAGATATCAAAACCCATACTTTCCAAATGAATTTTCATCATAAGTTTCCACTGGGAATAATTTGTACCATTAATGAAAGGTGTCATGTTGGTAGCAGCACCTTCTTGTCTGTTATCCATAGCTAGATTTTAGAATGTAAATTTCAAGAGGTAAAATTTTGAATTAACAGAAATTTAAGATCTTTAAAGATGAAACTAAAATCACAGTTGAAAAACAGAATGTTTTGAAAACCTTGAAAAACAAAAACACCCTCTGATACCAAATGTTGGTTGGAGTGGACACTCAAGAGGGTGGTGAATTGAGTTCCAATTAAAATTTCTGAATAAAAACTATTTCTACTAAAATCCCCCAAAAAGAATTACAAGATAATCTGTAGTGAATTTGTATTAAAGTAAAGGGTCGGTTAGGTTATCACGGATTGATTAGTTCTCAGTTAATCTAACATAAAGATTAATTAACTTTTGATGCTTACCTAATACTTTACAAAACATACAATCACTTGCTAGATTAACTATCAAAGTAACTTTAAAATAGTTGTGTATTTCAAAGTAACAGTTGTGGAATGTAAATTAGATATTTTATAAATTAAAACATAAACTAATATGCACAACAGATATAACCAATAGGTTCAGTCTCAATCCAATACTTAGTCCTCTAAAATTTATATAAATTTGATCCACACCCTAGATCGGGGTTAACAATAGTTTACAAACTTTCTAGGTACTCATACCTCTACCACAGTTATTCGTGGGAAAACAAAGACAACAACACACATGCTATCTAGGTCCTACTTGACCTCTACCACTATCCTCAGTGGGATACACAAGAGATAAAATAGATGTGAGTGAGGATTTAGAAATCCTCCAGTTCAGAACCGGAGACAGTGTGTGTGTAAAAAATAAAGAGTACACACATTGCTTAAAAAGTAAATAATTAATCACTTAGAGTAAGTATCAATGAGTTCAAAAAATCTCTAGTGATTGGCAGTGCATCCATAGACTCATTGGATTCAGCATAAATGCTTCTGAGTCCTTTTCTGATTTTTCTGTTGAAAAACAGAGTGTCTTGGTTCAGCTTGATGTTCTTCACAAGTGAAGATGTTCTCTTGATTATTCGTGTTTTCTTCAATTCAATTGGATTTCACGCATGAGAGTTCATTGAATATATTGCAATGTGTTCTTTAGTTGTTCTCAGGAATGCTCTTGTGTTCAATACAGAGAACTCATGTTTCTTGAGTTGTCACACGTACATATGTTCTTCTCTTTTTCTACTACAGCTCAATATTCCTTATATTCACTGAGCTCCGGCAATAGAATGATTTCCTTTTCATATGTACGAGTTACGGTTTCCTAACAGACCAACAACTATCATTAAACATCATTAATTGAATTAAAATCATCGAATATGACCATTAGAAATATTTAAATAATATTGACAGAAAGGTTAAGAGACAATGTCACGGTTGTTATGCAAGCTGTGTCTTCTTCACGGTATGTCTTTCATGGTATGTCCTTCATGGTATGTCTTTCATGGTATTTCCTTCATGGTATATCTTTCACAGTATGTCATTCACGGTATGTCATTCACGGTATGTCTTTCACGGTATGTCCTTCATGGTATGTCTTTCACGGTATGTCTTTCACGGTATGTCTTTCACGGTATGTCTTTCATGTTGTGTCGGTCACGGTGTCTTGTGTTCATGGTGTCTTACTCATGGTGTCTGAATCACGATGTCTTGTGGTCACAGTGTGTCGCTCATGGTGTCTGCATCATGGTGTGTCACTCACGGTGTCTGATACTTAGGCTCCACGGTGTCTGCTTCTTGCTCACATTGTCTATCTTATTGTGTCAAGCTTCACAGTTTCTTGTACTTAGAAAAATAACTGTATTTAGACTTAAACAGTAATATTCATAAAATGGATTTATCTTAACCATTATAAAGTAAGATAACTTGAAACATAGATACACATGAGTGATAAGATATGTGATATTTGTGATCAATAATAAGATTTGTACATATTAAGGAGATTTGTAAATAGTAAGGGGATTTGTGATCATTAAAACATGATTAATACATGAGGAGTCCAACATTTATAACCAATGAATTTAATATATATTTTAATAATTTATTTAATATTATTTATAACCACCAATTTAATATCTATGAGATAATTTTCATTTTAAAGGACAACATTAACAGTGTTCAGTAAAATTGGTCATGCGTGTGATGAAAGATAACGAAAAAACATTGAATTGATTATAACATAAGCCAACGTAGTGTTTCATGTTCTAAAAATTAATCTTAGTTTTATGTATTGTGTAATATTAAAATGGTGTTGTATATAGAGAAAGATATAAATAAAATAAAATTTATTCAAAAAGGAAAATATTATAAAGTCTTGGGGTGTTACATTCTCCCCACCTTAAATAAATTGAATTCTCGTAATTCAAACATGATCTCAATAATTGGGGGACTAATATTTGAATAGAATATTATTGAAAAACCCACATCGTAAATAAGATTGATAACACATCTTCTTAACAATAGGTAAAGGTAAATGTGAATTTAAACACAAAACTAGGATTTAAAATTGGATAACATTAGTGAAAACATATACATGGAAGAAAAATATAACTATCTAGTTATAATAGAGATTGATAGAGAAAATTGATCATAAAAAAGTGATAGATCCAGGGATGGTTAACGACCACAAGTCCATTATCCACATAGGTTTCAAAAAGGGTCCTTGATATCATTAAAAATGATGATATTAAGATAACATTTTTGTTTCAAGACCCATTTTTCTAGAGTTGAGAAATTTTTTCACTCTATAAAATTATTAGGAAATACACTTACATGAAACATTTTTAATTAATAAGAACAATCTTATCCTTTATTTGTGCAATTTTTCTCTTAGCATAGGTTGTATCATATGGTGAAGTAGTACCATCTCTAGAACCTCTTACAAAGTTCATCGTAAACCATATCATAAATGGTAATTTTTACAAATGATTATGGTCCAACACTTTAAAAAAGGTCAATAAATTCAAAATATAAACTTCTTATTATTCTTTTAACAAAATGAAGCAAATATTAATTATCATATTCCATACATGTGAATACATTAATTTTTTATTTTCATAGAACATGGTAATAACCTAAATTACAATATAGACTTATTGAAAACATTAATTCTTCCTTATTCCTTAAATAGATCATAGATTATTGGATATATTCCTTAAAAAATTATATAATTTCCATCAATGTGAAATTAACCACATTTTCAACAAATCATTAATCAATTCTAAGGTAGTCAGTAATCTCCAATGTAATTTAACTATATCAATAATCTCTTTATCAAAAATATAATTATTTAAACATCATAAACATTTTAAGGATTGTCTTTTCCTTAATCATATGATTTCCAAGAATCTCAACATGTAACTGAATATTTTTTTTATTCATCAGTACCATTCAACACATGATTTCATATCCTTAATTAAAATTTATTATAGTTAAATCCTTATATATTTCATAACATATTCAATATAATAATATTATAATATATTCCTTGGGTCAAAAAAAAACCTGAATAGTAATCATTCCACTTCATAAGTATCAATAACATTAGTTTAGCCTTATACTCTTTCCCTCTTATGTGGTAGATACCCTTGACTATTATGGAATTCATTGGAATAGTTCCCCATATCCTTATATTTGAAACAATAAATAGAAATGTTTTCCTTCTTCTCTTTTCATACTTTTTTCTAGTGACCCTTCTCTCCACACTTGTAATAGACTCCCAATAACTTCAAGCATTTACAAGGGTGATTCTTTCCATAATTATCACATGTGGGAAAATCCTTCTTTATGTTCATACATTTATATATTATTTTCTATTCCATTATCTTCTTATCTTTCTTCCATTTGAAACCATAAGAATTAGAAAATTATCGCTCTGTCTTGATAGAAAATAAAACAATTTCATCATTTGAATAAAATGTTTGACACACTATCACCCTTAATAGACTTGTCTTAATCCCTTAAAAGAAATGGAAAATCAATCATTCCTTGTTGCATGTGAAATCTATTGCATACCGTGATAACCTTGTGAAATTAGCCTCATACTCTGCAAAACTGTATTCCTCATTTTATTTTAAACTAAGGAAATTCCGCTTCATATAAGTTTTTTTTATCACGAGGGAAATATTTATCAAATAAGGTATACTTAAATGATTTGTATAAAATGAGTATAATTTGATCTTCCTCCCTAGTATTCTGGATCAATGACCTCCATTTATCAGTATTTCTATTGAAATAATATATAGTTAGTGTATCCGTTTCCATTCCACCACATCATAATTCCATAAATATATTCTCTAAAGAATTAATAAATTTATCAACTGCTATTGGATCAATAGTCCCACAAAATAATTGGGGACTCTATCACATAATGGGATCCATCATCAGATAATCTTGATGTGGAATAGGTTGATCCATCTGAGAAAGGTTATGTGTCATAACCTGATTTAGTTTCTCAAATATATCCATAACATTATCAGTTCCAATACCATCTATATCACATTTCTCCATAGGGAATCATCTATATCATCAATTATTATTGAGACCATTATTCCTTCCATGTTCCATTTCTAAATAATGAAATAAATTGGATTAGTTAATTAAATTACGGATTTTAAATCATAATGTATAATTCCAAATATCATGTGACACATAAGATAAATTAAAACCTTTTCATTATTAATATAAAAACCATAAACTTTAGTTTATTTTTGGATATATTTAATATCAAATCCATCATAATTACCTGTAAATAAAATGTGAATTATCCTATGTTAATCTCTCGGGTGTAACATCCTGGGTTTTTGAGTCGGGTTGAAAACCACTCTGGTTTTAACCTTTTCAATTAGTGGTTATGTTATTCTTTGTTTCATTGATCAGAACATAATTTTGGGAGTTTTTTTGGATTTATATGCTACTTTTGGGTTAATATATGGGCTTGGAGAGCTCCCCAAGGGTTTTAGTTTTGTTTTGGGAGCACCGGGCACCAAATGGAATGCTTCAAAATTGCATGTTAGGGCGTACAGTTTAGGGGAAACTGTGTGGCCCCTTCTAGGAAACAGTGCGAACCATTTTTTTACTAGATCATGGCTTGTGTGAACCATGTGTGGGAGGTGCACAACCATGAAAGGTGGACTACGATAATTATAGTTTCTTTCACATGGTTTGTGCATGGTTGGAGAAAACCATGCAGAATGCTGCATTGGTACTACCACTTAGGTAGTACCTAATAACTATTCCCCGCACATTTTTCGCATAGTCTGGTAAACCATACAGACTAACCGTCTTACCCTTGTTAGTTTATTTTTTTAATATCTTTATTAATTTTATTTTTCTTTCTTTTTATCTATTATATTCCTCTTTCTTACCCCTTGTTGTGTGCTGCATAGGAGGAATCATCCTACTCTTTGGTCCATTGGATTTGATCTATCTGCCTCATCTTTGATCCAATTTCAAATCCCTTGGAAGCCAGCGACTTGTATTTGTATGGATAAACTCTTCCACCCTTCCTCTTAATTTATTTTTTGCCTCATGTACCGTTGTTTCCATCCGATATAATTTCATGGTTTTTGATTGAAACTCAGATCTATGTTGATCAGCTTCGAGTTGGATCTTGATATCATACATTACTATGTCTAAGACTCCAAGGTAGGTGGTACATGTATTATTTTTTGTTTTTTTTTTCGGACATTTTAGGGGTGTGAGTTTTAGCACGTGTTTGGGAATTTTGAGTGATACCTTGTTATACCTCATGTTTCATATCAAAATGAAAGTGTGACCCATGGGATATCATTGAACATGAACAATGCCTATTTTTCTTGAGTAGGGTCTCATTAGAGGTTGTTTCTACTTGAGGGATTTTGTTCATGCTTCATAATTGTCTAAATTGAATTGTTCTGATTTAAATTGATTCATTTTAATTGATTGTGTTTGATTAAACTATTATGAGTCATTCAAGACCCCATAATGAATTGATGTAATTGATATCTTATTCAATTCAATCTATTTAAATTTAATTTCTTTTTAAAGGTATTTTAAATTGAATTATATATGTGTAATTATTGATATTACATATGGTGAGATCTGTGGGGTTGTGATGGGATTGGCTTGACGTTGGTATGGTATAGTCATCAAGTTTGAGTGATGTTGATCACTAGTTGGGCTTGGCCTGGTTTTTATTGAGTGGGTTTGACCATATGATTAGGCATCATTGATATCAGATTAAGGCAGCAAGGCCGTTAGGATGGGAATGGACCGTGATATTTGGATGGAAAATCCTTTGGATTTGAATGAAATGGTCACAGGGGCATGAGGTGCTAGTTAGTGTGGATTGGGTTATATATTTGGTGATCGCTGCTCACATGTGTTGGTCAAAGCACTAATTGAGTTATGTGTACACATGATAACTTTTCAATGAGGTTCTTTTGACCACTCATGGGGGTAGAGTCACCCAATAGTTGCTTCTTAGGTTAATATAGAATGGGGTTCTTATTGTAGAAAGCCACAGAGAAGGTAAGGAGCCTTAGGTTGATAGAGATGAGGCTATCAAGTTTGGGAATAAGGCTCAATGTGATTGAGGTCATGGTTTTGGATATTTGTTCAAGGATAGACATCACTATTCCTCTAAATATCTTGTTGTGGGCTGACATGATATTTTGAGAAGGGTTCAGTGGGACTAGTATACTATTACGTGGGCATGCCATCAGGATGTCAGGACTATGTGAGACATGAGGTGTCAGGAGGAACGTTGTTCCTGGTTACATAATTTGAGGTGGAACCTGAGGGTTCACTTGAACTATGCA
Source organism: Viscum album (assembly GCA_963277665.1). NCBI lineage: Eukaryota > Viridiplantae > Streptophyta > Magnoliopsida > Santalales > Viscaceae > Viscum > Viscum album. The sequence goes on along the minus strand of OY728119.1, from coordinate 612,565,563 downwards.
ACATTAGGGGTACCTTGGGACATGGTTCAAGGACCCTCTCAACTTTTAATATTTCGGCATTGGCTGAAGAAGGTGACACTTCTTTGTGGCTATTGAGCACCATAAGGGTTGTTTTTTTTATTTTTCACTTTGTGCTACTTCTTATTTAATTATTTATCATGCCTACATAAACACATATTCTTGGTATGTATCATTGGGCAGTATCCTATTGAGATTCATCTCACATCCTACATGGGTCGTCTGGGATGTGTATAGACTTTATGAACTTACATACATGTAAAGGACCAACCTCATAAGCTAGATCTTAGTAGCTACAAACATGGATTTGGCATGAACATTGAGGTTGTGCCTAGCTGGAGTTTCTATTTAGATTCCATTTCTATATTAACATACTTATTTTATATATAGAAACTATGGTCTACCATGGGCAGTACCATGTATATATAAAATTTTATGACTTATTTTTATAAATTCATGCTTTATCTACATATTTTGAGTAGTGGATACAAGTGGTGTTTGGGATGCTGGTCTGTTTACTTTTTGCAGCTACTTCTGTGTATCCTTTAATTCCACCGTTTATTTGATATTATTTTGATTCATCTTTGTGGGTATGGTTCGAGTCTGCTGAGTCTTATTATTTTCTTTGTATGCAATGTCATATTACTCGAATCGGTATTATATCTTCCCATGAGGATATAGTCTCCACAAGATTGTCATTTACACCCTCACCGGCAGCCTTTGGCATATGGGGAGCCAAGCCTAAGGCTAGTGGCACCCGGTCTGATAGTAATGTTTGGTTAGCTAATTAGGTTGGGGATTCTACAAGTGGTATCAAAGAATTTTCTTATACCTATTTTCTTGATATTGCAATTTATGTTATAGTAAACTGGAGACTAGGTTGTGGTTGGAAAAAGATCTTGAACTCATGCTTGGGTGCCTGCAGCCCCATGTACGAGGGATGGATTAAGTTTTCGTTGATGGTAATTATTGTTTTTATTTTCTTCAGATTACAATTTATATGATTTCAACGTCAGTTTCTCAAATGGAATGTGATGTTATTGGTTGTGATATGTGTCCCTTGACCTAGTGAGGTAAGGGATGAGAATATAGACCACTGGCCCGATATGGAAAGGGGTTTTTATTCTTGTGTTTCCTTGGCATTTGATATGCACATTTTATGGTATTTCAATTTTATAATTTCATGTATTCTTTGTAATGTGATCATACCATGTGATAAATAAATAAAGTTGTGTGAAAATGTGAAATTCCATGATTTAAATGATTTTGAAATGTGAGATGTGATATGTAATTGATATGACATTCTTTATATATATGTAGAATTTCATACGGCATAAGAAATGGTCCTAGCTGTTATAGGAGTAGGAATGTGCAGTGATTGAGGTGATTTTGATCACCAGGATTGGGTGACTCGATCATCAGTTTGAGGCAACTTTGGTTGCCAGGACAAGTGTGGCCTAGGGTTATATTGATACATGGATATGTTAAGAGTGGGTAAGGAGTCCATGAGGCGAGAATGTTATGGGGGAATAATTGTGATACGGGAGAGTATGTTAGTTTTTATATTTTACCTTTTACTACTTTCCTTATCTACAATTAAATAAATAAATATATATATATATATATGAGTTGCCTGAGTGTTTAAGGTATTCAGTGGATTTCAACTGGACGGCTAGAATGGACTGTCAAGCGAATGAGAATACAGTTCCCTAGGAGAATGAGTAGGTTTAGACCTCTAAGGGTAGAACAGATCATGAGCCATAGGTATGGGCTTAGGGATAGGCTCAGGTTCAAGATCTAGTACAGGAAGGAATGCTATCAGATTTGACTGTGTTTTGGTCGTGTCTTGAACAACATCTCTAATCGGGTCTATTTCATGTATTGCATGGGATCGACTAGGGTACTCAGAGAGTAGAGTATTCTATGGTGTATCTAATGCATTAGTTACAGTCACATAACTCACCACTTTTTCAGGGAAAGGGCGGTATGAATTATAGCCTCCTGAATATTTATTACATAACCTTTCATTGCATTTTAATAACAGATGTTCTTTAAAGTCTAGTGTCCTGGAAATTAGGGACATAAAACAAGAAAAAGAAGATAAAACATTCTTCTAATCTACTTTTAAGGTATCATTATATGTTCATACTATGTTCAATTCCAACATCTCATATCCTGGAGACATACATAAAATTAAAGGGTGGGCAGAAGGCCCAGTAAGGGTAAACAAGGAATAAATTAACTTGTGATATCAATAATAACTTAAATAAAAACACAAAGACATGAGAAAAAGAAGAATATGAATATAATGATAAAAATAACATGAAACATACTTGAATATGTTGCTACAACATTTTATTTATACATTCATGAACATATCACCAAGGTCCATCCCCAAGGTGTCATAAAAATAACCACGGTTATTCACCATGGTATCATAAAACTTGTCATCTCTAGAGATTAATTGTTCAACCAATGCATTGGAGTGATATCAGGGTTCACCCCTAATATTTCATTACTTTCATGTGATCCACATATATCAAAATCAAAAATTTCATAAATAAACAAAATAGAATCAAATAAATGGGTTTCATGTCAAAATCATGATGTTTAAAAAGTACTTAAAAATGAGATCATTATGTCATTTATAACCCATGGAAAGGGAGTGAGGGTTATATGTATGTCAATTCCAGAATTAAATATATCATCTTCATATATTAATGATCACCCATAGAAAAGAAATAGGTTTGAGTATTCACATAAATAAACAATATAATTTCATGAGAGAAAGAGATAGAAATTTTGAGAAGAAATTTCTACAGCATAATGGCTATATAACATGGTTTTATAAAACATTGAAAAGAGAGGGAACAAGGGTCACCCACTCATAAATAACTCATAATATAGTATGGGTACTGAATAAAACCATGGTATTGATATTTTAATGACATGCCAGATGAAAAGTAAACATGGAAAAAAAGAGAAGATGTGATTTCTTTCAAGGGAAATTCGGGAGCCTAATGGCGTCACTAAAAAATTCCGAAAACAAATTGATGAGAGAGTAAAGGGTCTATAAACAATTAGAAATTAAATGGATAGAAATGAGAACATATAAGAGCATACCCTCAACATAAATATATGGAAATTAGAAGGCACAACCTAAAGGAAGTTGTGACTTAAAAGAGGAGGGTGAAAGGATCCCTTACCTTGAAGAGTAACTCTAAAAACAAGAATGTTGGGACCTTGGAAGGATTGAGGGAACCATGGGAGGAATTCATGGGAGTTAAAGAGACCAGAACTTCGTTGGGGAGGATTTAGAAATGAAATTAATGAAGGAATGGCTTGGTATTTATGGGAGAAGTGAGAGAACAAGTCGTTAATGTCCAAGGGACACCTCCTCGTGGGTATTGGAAACTTGGGACACATCATACCTTATAATTCTATTAATAAGTCTACCAGAATGATTAAATAATTATTACATCCTTAATGATGTCATTAAACACCCAAAACTAAAAACTGTATTTTCACTATTCATAGAAAATTCATTTTTTCAGAAAAATCCCCAAAAATCACCTTAACCAAACATAGATGCTCTGAATTCAAAAATGAACTAAATTTTATAAAAATATTTTTCTAAATATTTTTTATTTAATTTTTAATTAAAAAACACTATTCACCTAAAAAACTAATACTTGATTAATAATTTCTAAAATAGTTATTTACATATTTTATTGAATCACATTACTTAATCAAGGTGCCTAAATTATATTAATACATTATTAAGTGAGGTAACTTAATACATTTGATAACATTACTAATCATAAGTGTAAAATCACTTTTCATAATTAATTATCCATCAAAAATTATGTTGATCTTATTATAATCTAAATTTTTTACTGAACATAAATGTAGAAGACTATTTTTTGAAAATCATTACACATTATTAAATATTTAAGATTTACATAAATATTTTAAAATATAATTTTTCTAAAATTCATCAATAATATACATCCTATATTTATCCAGACATGTCAAAATTCACAAACATCACCATAAAAAGAAAATTAAAAATTTATTTTTCTCAAAGGATTACACAAAGCAGCTATGGTCTCATTACATAGCCCCTTATAACACCAACATAGGACCTCAGTGTATAGTGTGCTATGGTGATAGAATCTGGCGGCGGCTCGACCAACATTGCCCGAGTAGTGATTTCTATAAGATTGAACTTCTCCCAAAGGTGATTCAATTCTAGCTTTACACGATGAAGTTCGGATTAGGTTTGGTCCAGAGAAAAGCCCAGTGGTACTACCTCCTTCCCAAGTTCTGTCAGATGGGATTCGATCGTCCCAAGACTACTGAATGAGGCCATAAAATATTATTTCTGTATTAATTAACCAAGAACAATTGTATTTATATTCAATAATTGAAACATTTAGTTTCTAATGGTCATATTGACCAACAGTTATATAACAGTTGAAACTTAATGGTTTAATTTTAATTATAATTATTTGATTCAATGAAATAGTATTGTTGAGTATAAAATAAAATAACACACGAAAATAGGAAACAAAAATTACTAAAAAGTTCTGGTCATTACATTCTTCCCCCCTTAATAAATTTCATCACCAAAACTTTTATCTTGTACCCTAAAAAGAGAAAAGGTGTGAGTAATTCTGCCTCATTAACTCCACTGGTTCCCACATGGCTTCTTCATATTAGTGGTTCCTCCACAACACCTTAACAAGGTGGGTAGTCTTGTTGCATAGAACGTTGTCTCTACGATCGAAGATCTCCACCAGCTGCTCCTCACAAGAGAGGTCATGTTCAAGTTGTACAACCTTTTGGTTTAGTACATGTGAAGGGTCAAATATGTACTTTCTCAAGAGGGATACGTGGAAGACATCATGAACTTGTGCTATATTTGGAGGAAGTTCATGTCGATAGGCCACTTCTCCCACGTGATCAAGGATTTCATAGGGGCCAATGTACCTAGGGATGAGCTTCCCTTTCTTCCCAAACCTCATGACTCTCTCCCAAGGTGAAATTTGAAGAAAGACCGTGTCCCCGACATCAAACTCCACGTCCCTTCGATGGTTTTCGGCATATCTCTTTTGCCGAATCTGTCCAGCCTTAATGTGTTGTTGGATGGCATGGACTTTTTCTACCGTCTCCTTCACAAGATCAGGCCAAAGAAGATTTCTCTCACCAGCTTCATCGCAACAAGTTGGAGTTCTACATCACATCCCATATAGAGCTTCATATGGTTCCATTTGAATGCTCGAGTTGAAGCTGTTGTTATAAGAGAACTCAACTAAAGGGATATGTTGATACTATCCACCCATAAATTCTATTGAGCATGTTCTCAAAATATCCTTGAGTGTTTGAATAGTCCTTTCAGATTGACCATCAGTTTGGGGGTGATAGGTCGTACTAAAATTCAATTCTGTGCTTAGAGCATGTTGAATACTTCTCTAGAATTTTGATGTGAACCTTGGATCACGATCAGATATGATATAAATTGGAACTCCATGCAGCCTTACCACTTCCTTCACGTAAATCCTGGCAAGATGATCAAGAGATAAATCATTCTAAATGGAGACAAAATGGGAATTCATAGTGAGAAGGTCCACAATAACCCATATCACATTGTTTCCTTTGGATGCTCTCAGGAGACCAGTGATGATGTCCACAAATGATATTGTCCCACTTCCATGCTGGTATGGGTAGTGGTTGAAACAACACTTTAAGAAGTTTTCGCTCTGCCTGCACTTGATGACCGACATGTCACCTTGTAGTGTAGTAAGAAATCTCCCTTTTAATATTATCCCACCAAAAATGATCACGAGTGTCCTTATAAATTTTTTTTCGTCCAAGTTGTATAGAGAAAGTAGAGCTATGATCTTTATCCATCATCTCCTTCTTTATTTCTGGAATAGATTGAACACATAGTCTTATACGCAATTTTATTACACCTTCATGATCAGTATTGAACTTAGAAAAAATCCCATCCTTCACAGCTTTAAACTTATTCTGTAACAAAGGATCTTCTTTATGATCTTTCCCGATCTTCTCTAGTAATGATAGTTGAGAAATAATTTGGGTTAGGGTTGATGATGTACCTTCCCTTATAATTCCCATGTCCAGAATTACTAGGTCATTGATCAAAGGATATTTTTGAATCCTCGTCATAGAAAGAACAACTGGTTCTTTGCTACATAATGCATCAGCAACTTTGTGTGATCTTGCGGGATGATAATGAATTGAACAATCATAGTCTCTAAAAAGTTCAAACCATCTCCTTTATCTCATGTTCAATTAATTTTGTGGAAAAGTATACTTCAAACATTGATGGTCTATGTATATATCACATTTCTCCCCATAAAGATAGTGGATCTGTATCTTAAGAGCAAAAATGACCGCATGTAGCTCCAGATCATGCGTAGGATAATTATTCTTATGAGTATTCAACTATCGAGATGCATAAGCAATGACCTTGTCATTTTTCATGAGGATGCACCCAAGCCCTTTTAGTGATGCATCACTAAAAATAACAAATCCTTCTCCAATTGATGAAATAGTTAACACAAGTACAGTAACCAATCTCTTGGAAACATTCCGCACACTCCTCTTTCCAGATGAACTTGACCCCTTTTCGAGTTAACTTGGTTAATGGATTAGAAAGTCAGGAAATGTTTTTCAAAAACCTCCTATAATGTCCTACTAATCCAAGAAAACTATGAATCTCAGTTTTTGTTGTAGGTTGATGCCACTCCTCTATAAATTTTTTCTTTTCAGGGTAAACTGTGATTCCTTCATTGGTAACAATGTTCCCCAAGAAAGAAACTAGTTGTTACCAGAATTCACATATACTGAACTTCAAAAAAACCCTATCCTTCCATAGTTTTTGTAAAATATCCCTTAGATGATCCTCATGCTCCTCACAAATTTTGGAATATATCATAATATCATCAATAAAAACTACGACAAAGTTATCAAGGTAGTCCTTAAATACTATATTCATCAAATCCATAAACATATTAGGTGCATTAGTCAGTCTAAATGGCATAACAACAAACTCATAATGCCCATATCTTAATCAGAACACAGTTTTTGGAATATCTTCTTTCTTCACCCACGATTGATGAAAACTATATCGATGATCAATCTCGTAGAAGAATTGAGCCCCATGAAGTTGGTCAAATAAGTAATCAATTCTTGGAAGAGGGTATTTGATCTACACTACGATCCCATTTAGTTATCTATAATCAATGCATAGTCGCATCGATACATATTTCTTCTTCACAAAGAGAACTAGTGCTCCCCAAGGAGACACAGTCGGTCGGATAAACCCCCTCTCCAAAAGATCTTGGAGTTGTTTATTTAATTCCTCCAGCTCCACATTTTCCATCCTATACAGGGTCTCTGATATTGGATGATATCTAGGTATGAGCTCAATAGAGAACTCTACCTCTCTTTCAGGGTGAGGTCCAAGAAACTCCTCAAGAAATACATCAACATATTCCTGGAAAATGGGGACACTTTTTATCTTTAAACTATCATCTCCTTCTCTTTCTTCACCAATCAAATCCATAATGAAGGATATATGGGGTTATTTTAGACAAAGATCAGGTTGACATATCTCTCCTTGGTAGATAACTGTTGGTTTTCCATTCAATACTACTGATATTTCCTTGCTTCTGCAATTGATCTTAGAATTATTATTAAAAATAAATTCTATCCCTAATATAATGTCTAATTATAGCATGGAAATGACTACTAGATTTGCGATAAGATTGTGGTCACTAAAGTAAATATGAGATTTTCTAAACACTGACAATTCTTGGATTATCCCAGTAGGAGTCTGGACTGATAACTCTACTTTTAGAAAATCAGGGGTTGATTGTAAATTATTTGCAAACTTGGAGGAAATAAAGGAATGCGTAGAACCAGAATAAAACAAAGTATTTTATATCTTTGAGAGGACCAAAAGAGTACCTGCTACCACATCATTTGGAGCTTCAACTTCATCTATCGTGATAGAAAAATCACAGCCTTGATCCCTTGGTCCTTTCTAAGGCTGATGGTGGTTCCCCTCTACTTCCCTCAGAATTGGACAGTGATTGGAACAGTGCCCATGTTGTCCACACTTGAAGCACTGGACATCAGGTAGGGCCTGTACCATCTTCCCCTTGTCTTTTGTTTTTGGAAGTTGAGGTTTTACCTCACCATGATAATTCCTTGCAATGTGTCCATCTCTACCACACTTGTAGCACTTCCCACTCCCGAGCAAGTAGTTCCCCGAATGATTTTCCCACATTTATTACACGTGGGAAGTTATACTTTCTTACCTCATATTCCTTGATCAAATCTCCTCCATAACCATGGATCCAACAATCTCTTCTTGCCATTTTATTAATGAGACCATTGCGTCTCACCAAACTCTATCTCGACATTAATCACACTCCACATGATCTCTTCATAGTTATTATAGTCTCTGTTGGCTCGATTCTTCCACAGATGAGGTCTCAGTACACCAAAGAATCTATCAACCTTACCATTTGGATACATGACAAAACTAGAGGTATATCATGAAATCCTTGTGAAGTTCATCTCATAGCTTCCGACAGATTCATTCTCCTTCTACTTCAGCTTTAGAAACTCCGTCTCCATTATTGTTCTCATGAAATGAGGGAAATACTTACTGAAAAAGATCCTTATGAACTTTTCCCACTCCATATATTCAACTTCCACTCTTTTACTCATGTTTTTTATCAGTTACCACCAGTGATCGACTTCTCCTTCTAAGCAATATACAACCACGGTGACCTTCTCTAGCTCTGAAAAACGGAGCACAGAAAAGATCTTCTCGATGGGGTTGATCCACTACTCAGCAATCAATGGGCCAGTCAATCCATTGACGGTTGGTGGTCGTTGACATGTAAAGGACTCAACCGAATGTTGTTCCCTTCATGTTGATATTGTTCTCTCAACTTTATTGAAGTTATTTTCCATAACTTGAGTCAGTTGGTTCATCATTCTCTTGAATGTTTCTATTCTGGCTTCCATTGGAGGGACGTCAGTGCGTAGTCCATTGCGGTCACCATTTGTAGGGTTCCTCCTATTTCCCGCCATTTTTCTAAAAGACTAAAACCTTTGTGTGGAAATTATTTAATTTATGAATGTTTTAACTGTAAATGATTTTGTGTCATAAAAAGTCATGCTAAAACAATTACTTTTTTATATAATTCCATCATAATGATTCATAAAAAGCTTGTGGTTAACCAAACTTATCCCCCAGGAGTGTCGTAACCAAAAGTGCAGCAAGACCCATTGTTGTGAATTAGTTCATCTTTGAGTCTAACTCAAAGCGGTGTTTTCAGGTTTCACCCCTATGTACAGTTGTGCTAGAGCCGCCTCTACCAACTCATATCCAAATAGGGATGTATTTTTATGATAAACCACTTACTCAATACTCACCAAAATACCAGGAATTTTTCATATATTTAAACATTTATATGTGGTTCTTCCTAATTTTTTAATAGCCTAATTTACTTAAATAACTAAACTATCCTTTTATACCAACTATAGAATCCCTCCTTTTTATTACATATCCATTCATTACATTTTAAAAATAGAGGATCTTTAAAGTCTACTGTCTTGGAAATCAGGGACATAAAACATGAATACAACATAAAACATTATTCTAATCCACTTCTAAGGCTCCATAATATGTTCATCCTGTGTTCAATTACTGCATCTCATATCCTGGAGACATACATAAACGTAAAGGGTGAGAAGAAGACCCAGTAATGGTAAACGAGGAATCAATTTACTTGTGATATCAATAAGAACTTGAATAAAAACATAAAGACATGAGCAATGGAAGAATATGAATATCATGATAAAAATAACTTGAATAATACATGAATATATGGCTACAAAATTTCATTTATAAATTCATGAACATATTTACAAGGTCCATCCCCAAGGTGTCATAAAAATTACCAAGGTTATTCACCAAGGTATCGTAAAACTTCTCATCCCTAGAGATTAATTTTTTACCCAATGCATTGAAGTGCTATCTGGGTGCACCCTTAATATTTCTTTAATTTCATGTGATCCACATATATCATAATCAAAAATTTTATAAATAACCCAAATAGAATCAAAGAAATGGATTTCATGTCAAAATCGTGACTTTTAAAAAATACTTAAAAATGAGTTCATTATGTCATTTATAACTCATAGAAAGGGAGTGAGGGTTGTATATATGTAAATTAAAGAATCAAATATATCATCTTTATATATTTATGAACACCCATAGGAACGAAATAGGTCTGGGTATTCACATAAATACACAATATAATTTCTTGAGAGAAATAGATAGAAATTTTGAGATGAAATTTCTGCAGCATAACGACTATATAACACGGTTTTAGAAAACATTGCAAAGGGAGAAGAAAAGGGTCACCCACTCATAAATAACCCGTAATATAGTATGGGTACTGAATAAGATCATGGAATGGATATTTTAATGACACACCATATTAAAATTAAACATGAAAGTAAAGAGAAGATGTGATTTCTTTCACAAGGAAATAGGCAGCCTAACAGCGTCACTTAAAAATTCAGAAAACATATTGATGAGAGTGAAAAGGGTATCTCAACAATAATACATGAAATGGAATGAAATGAGAACATATAAGAACATACCATAATCAATAATATATGGAAATTACAAGACACAACATAAAGGAAGTCGTGACTAAAAATAAGAGGGTGAAAGGATCCCTTACCTTGAAGAGTAACTTCGAAAACATGAAGGTCGGGACCTTGGGAATCTTGAGGACACTTTATAAGGACTACTTTGGAGTTAAAGAGACCATAAAATCGTTTTGGAGTATTTGGAAATGAAATTAATTAGGAAATGGCTTGGTAGTTATAGGAGAAGTGAGGGGACAAGTCATTAATGGCCAAGGGACACCTCATCGATGGTATTGGGAAACCCATGGGTAGGACCATAGTTTTTTCCCATGGTATTGGCCACATGGGAAAAATAATACCTTATCTTACTATTCATAATTAGACCAAAATTATTACAAAATTATTGCATCCTTAATGATGTCATTAAACACCCGAAACTAAAAACATTATTTTCACTATTCACCGAAAATTCAATTTTTTCAGAAAAATCCCCAAAAATCACCTTAACCAAACATAGATGCTCTAAATTGAAAAATGAACTAAATTTAATAAAAATATTTTTCTAAATATTTTTAATTTAATTTTTAATTAAAAAATACTATTCACCTGAAAAAACTAACACTTGACTAATGATTTCTGAAATAGTTATTTACCAATTTTATGAATCACATTACTTAATCAAGGTGCCTAAATTATTTTAATACTTTCTTAAGATGGGTTAATTAATATATTTGATCACTTTACTAATCATAAACATAAAATCACTATACATAATTTACTATTCATCAAAAATTATGTTGATCTTATTAGAATCTATATTTCTTACTGAACACAACTGTAGAAGATAATTTTTTTAAAATCATTACACATTATTAAATATTTAAGGAATACATAAATATTTTAAAATATCATTTTTTTAAAATTCATCTATAATATACATCATATATTTATCTGGACATTTGAAAATTCACAAACATCACCATAAGAAGAAAATCACAATTTTACTTATCTCAAAGGATTGCACAAAGCAGCTATGGTCTCTTTACAAATCCCCTTATAACACCAGCATATGACCTCAGTGTAAGGTATGCTAAGGTGATAGAATCTAGGGGCGGCTCGACCAATATTTCCCGAGTAGTGATTTATATAAGTTTGAACTTATCCTGAAGGTGATTCCATTCCATCTTCACATAATGAAACTCGGATTGGGTTTGGTCAAGAGAAAAGCCCAGTGGTGCTACCAACTTCCCAAGTTCCGTCATATGGGCTTCAATTGGCCCGAGACTACTGGATGAGGCCATCAAATCTTCTTTCTGTATTAATTAACCAAGATCACTTGTATTTATATTCAATAATCTCATCATTTAGTCTCCAACAGTCATATTGACCAACGGTCATATAACAGTCGAAACCCAATGGTCTCATTTTCATTATACTCATTTCATAAAAAGAAATAGTTTTTTGAGTTAAAATAAAATAACACACGAAAATAGGAAACAAAAAATATTAAAAAGTTCGGGTTGCCACATGCATATAGATGATAACTAGATAGAGATCATGCAAGATGATCTTTTATTAGCTCAAGATGCCTCTAGGGTGGAGGGTCAAGCTGGAAATGTACATGCTCAGGGGCCAAATAAGCGTTGGTGGGATGTGCAGGTTCAGGCTGGAAGACACAAGGGACTGGATTAGAAGGACTTTGAGGCTAGATTATTTAAGCACTTTTTTCTAATTAAATTGAGGGTAGAGATGGAATGGGAGTTCTTGAGCGTTCAGTAGGGTGAAATGTCAATCATGGACTATTCATCAACCTTCACGGAATTGTCTCGCTTTTCACTTTGTATGGTAAGCGAGGACACCTCAAGGGTGAGGTTCTTCGAAGATGATTTGTGGAATACCATTCAGGTGCATGTGAACATATTTAGGCTGGCCTAATTCTTAGAGGTAGTGAATCATATGCTCATAGCTGAGGGACACTTGATGGAAATGTCCTACTTGAGCAGAACAGTGGCATACGGTGATGTTTTAGATGGAAACAAACGAGGTCGAGATGAGTTCTAGTAGGGTGGTCAAGGCAAGGACTTGGGAAGACCACCTCAGAGTTGATATTCTATGATTTGTTTTCTCATGTGGGTATCTAGGACATGTCTGAACTTAATTTGATCGGCCTCCAATGGAGTTTTGGCATGTGGAAAGGTCAGTCACATTGAGATTTTCTATAGGCAGCTTTCTCAGATAGCTGGAAGATAGGGACTGAGGCAGGAATAGGCTTCATAGATCAGTTTTGGATCTATACTATGTGAGGGTATCTAAGGTTGAACTGCACATGGGGGTCGTAGAAGAGACAGTGGGACCCATTCGTGGGGTCAGTGGTCAGTGGCTAGTGCAGCACCATAGAGAGGTCATGCTTCATGAAGGAGAGTGTTAGGTGAGGTGCATGTTGTGGATCTCCCATGGGATTAACGGTTTGATGATCCAATGATGGCTAGAGGTAAGCTACGGGAATGGCCATGATTTGATTTTGTTTTCTTTTGGTTTGGCATATTGAGGCACGTCTGTTTTGAGCGTATGAGGTGTGTAGATAGTATATGGATTGATCGAATGTTGTTTAGTAGGTTGGCACTGTCTTGGGTGCATGATTTCATATATATGAAGTTCTTGGCATCAAGAGTATCATTGGATGTGATTTTTGAGTTTCATATGCATCAATAAATCTGAGGGATGAAGGTTTCTTATAGTTCCTTGGGAATATGGGTATCAAAAATGTGGTATTTGATTGAGGTGAGAGGCATTAGAGATTGTTTGAGCATCCATGGGCTCAATGCGGGCACTAATGCAGTGCAGGATTAGATTGGGTGTCGACAGCGACACAAGAGCACTTGAAAAGTTGTGGGAGTAAAGATGTGTTACAGGAGGTCCCTAGGTCCAGAAATATGTCGATGAAAATTTGTATGATTTGATTTTTGGGTCGTCTGAGACCGAGTTAGGTAATTCTTAATGTGGGAATCCCCCCCTGAGGAAATTGTCTTATACCCATGAGACCGAGGTAGACCGAGTTATTTTTACCAGGATTGGTATGTACGGTACCATCTTCAGGTATATTTTGATATCTTGGGGATGGAATATGTAAATGTGGGGGAGATTGTAACATCTTAGGTTTTTGAGTCTGGTCGAAAACTACTCATGTTTTGAACTTTTTAATTAGTGGCTATGCAAAAATTTGTTTCATTGATCGGAACTCAATTCTGAGAGTTTTGTTGGCTTTATATGATGGGTTTAGGATAGTTTAGGGTCTTGGAGAGTGCCCTAGGTGTTTTGGTTTGGTTTTGGGAGATTCAGAGGAAAAATGGACTACTTTGAAATTGTAGTTTAGGGAACACAGTTTAGGGGAACCCGTGTGGCCCCTTCTAGGAAACCGTGTGAACCAATTTTTAATAGAGAAAAGTTTGTGTGAACCATGCATGGTAGGTGAATGGCCGTGATAGGGCGTCTTCAATAATTAGAGAGGCTTCCACATTGTTTTCTCATGGTTAGAGATAACTGTGTAAAAGGTTTCATGGGTACTGCCACATAGGAAGTACCAAAGCACTATAGCCTGCACGGTTTGCACACGGTCTGGAAAACCGTGTGGACAAACCCTGCAACCCTTGTTGGGTTATATATTTTACTTTTTTATTTATTTCTCTTTTTCTATATTTTTATCTCCTCTATCTCTCTTTCTTCTCCCTTGTTAGGTGTTGCATAGCAAGAATCCGCCTCCTCCTCATTCCATCGAATTTGATCAACCTCCCTCATCTTTGATCTAATTTTAGATCCATCAGAATCTAGATAATCATATTGTTAAGGAAAAAAGTTTCCACCCTTCCTCTTCGTTTATCGTTTTCATCATAGACCACTATTTCTATTTTAGATAATTTTTGGATTTTTGATGGAAACTCATATTCACGTTGATTGACTTTGAGTTGGATATTGATATTGGACATGCCTACATCAATAAGTCCAAGGTAGGTGGTGAATATATTGTTTTTTCTTTTCATGGAAATTTTGGGGGTGTGGAATTTAGTGTGTTTTTGTGTATTTTTAGTGAGACCTCATTATACCTCATTCTTCATATAAAAATGATTGTGTGACCTTTGGGATGTCGTTGGGCATGCCCAATGCCTATTTCGCTAAAGTAAGGCTAGATTAGAGGCTATTTCTCCTTGGGTTATTTTGGTCGGGGTTCCAAAAATTGACCAAATAGTATTTTTTGATTTAAATTGATTTTTTTAAATTGTTTAAGTTTGATTAAACTAATATTAGGCATTCAAGACCTCCATACTGAATATATGTAATAGTTAGATTGTGCAATTCAATATGTTTAAATTTAATTACTAGTTTAAGGTGTTTTAAATTGATTAATATATGTGTAATATTTGATATTTTATATGTTGAGAAACATAAGGTTGTGATGGGATCGACCCGAGGTTGGGATGGAAAGTTTATCAGTTTTGAGTGATGTTGATCATTATTTAGGCTTGGCCTAGTTTTTCCTGAATGGTTTTGACCATAGCATTGGTTGTCGTGGATGTCATATTGAGGCAATGAGGTTGTTAGGTTGGTCATGGCCCATGATATTGGGATGGAAAAGCCATAATATTAGAGCGACATGGTCATAAGGGAAAGAGGTCCTGATTTATTTGACATAGGTTTTTTATTTGGTGATTGTAACTCACCCATGATGGCCAAAGCGATGATTTAGTTGTGTGCACACATGTTGACTCCATGATGAGGTGGTTTCAACAATTCGTGTGGGTAGAGGCCCCAAATAGTTTTAGCGTAGGTGAATATGGAATGGAGGATCTTGTTGTAGAAATCCAGTTGGAAGGTGAGGATCCTTCGATTGATAGAAATTAGGATATCGAGTTCGGGGTTGAGGCTTTCCATGATTAAGGACGTGGGTATAGAAATTTATTTGAGGAAAGAAATTGTTGTTCCTCTAGTTTTCATTCCATGGGTTGGTGTAAGCTTTTGCGTAGGGGTATGTGGGACTAGGATACTATTTCTTGGTCATGCCTTTGGGATTTTGGGACTATGTGAGACATGAGGTGTTAGGATGAACGTGGTTCTAGGTTAAATGATTTGAGGTGGAACCTAAGGGTTCATCTGGTCTATGCTATTTCAAGGGTTCCTTGGGCCATGACCCAAAGATCCTCTGGAATTCGATGATTCTGACGTTATAAAATGAAGATGAAACTTATTGGTGGTTGTTGAGAACTAGAGGGGTTGTTTTGATTATTTGTCACTTTTGGATATTGGTTTTTTAATTATGTTGCACACCTTATTAAACATATATTCTTGGTACACACCTTTGGGTGGTATCCTATTGAGATTCATCTCACAAACATCATGGGTCCTTCAGGATGTGTGTAGACTTTATGAACTTACGTATAGGTAAAGGGCCATCCATAGGAGCTAGATCGTTGTAGATTATTGCATGTATTTGGCATGGAACATGAGGTCATGCCTAGATATTGTTTCTATATTGATTTCATTCCTATATGAGAATGATTATTTTATATATAGAAATCAGGGTGTACCATGGGAAGTATCATGTGTATATTGACTTTTATAACAAGTTTTTTAAATACATGTTTGGTACGTTTGTTTTTAGTTGTGTCTAAAAGTGGTGTTTAAAATGATGATATGTTTTCTTTCCACTGGAACTTCAATTTATCCTTTGCTTCCACTATTTATTTGATATTGTTATGCTTCTACTTTATGGGTATGGTTCGAGTCTACAGAGTCATATTATTTTTGTTGCATGCTATATCTTATTACTCATACTAGTATTATATATTCCCCAAAGGATATAGTCTCCCCAATATTGTCATTTACACCATCGTTTCTAGTCAGTATCCTTTGGCATATAGGGAGGAATACCTAAGGCCAGTGGCACCTGGTCTGATAGCACTGTTTTGGTGGCTAATTGGGAGGAATACCTAAGGCCAGTATCCTTTGGCATATAGGGAGGAATACCTAAGGCCAGTGGCACCATCGTTTCTAGTCAGTATCCTTTCACTCTCTTTGTTTTATTTTTTTTTATTTTTTATCATATGCATTAAAATAGGTTAGTTTAGATTCTATATTTTTATTGGAAATATTATTGATTTTTAATCAGTGTAATTTTTTTTATGGATGAAATATTTATCTTAAATGTGTATGCAATGCCGAAACATTGCTTGTGAAAGCAGTGAAAATTCATGTATATGATTTTATAAACTATAAAAGTAATAGTTTTTTGGGTTATTTATTGTGTTAAACAAATTTTTTCGATAAATATAACATATTATTGTTGTGTTAAAATTTTATAATCTAATTATATTCAAATATTTATGTCTCTAAATTTAAACTATAGGAATATTATTGGAAATGAATTTAATGATATTTTTGGTAAATATTATTATATTAAATGTTTTCAAATTGATAAAAATACTATATTTTTTAAATTTAATGTTATATAGTTTATAATAGCAACAATTCCTCACTTATTGTTCACTTTTCTTTTTATAGTATCTTCCTTGACCCCTAAAGAATAAAAAACATTGATTTCGCAGTAATCATCAAAAGGGTTAATACAAGTTAAAACAAAGATATAAGGAATAAAATTTCACCTAAACATGTCTAAATTTTATTTTATGAGGTTATTTAGATTTATATCTATCTTATATTATTAATATATAAATTTTTATCATTTTTTACAAGAAAATTAATTTATAATAATATAATAATTTGAGTAATGTGAAGGGTTCCCCTCCCCTCACTTATAAAAGGGACCCCCTCTCTTCCTCGCACCTTTTAACCCTCTATATCAACCAATAAATGAAAATATACTTTTATTACATTCATATCGATGATCTAGAGGATTTTGTTTCATCAATGTACTAACCAATTAGGGTTAATGTGTATAGAAATAGTGGTTTTCTAAAGAAAAGGTTTAACTCTTAATTGGGCTTTTTCATTTTACTTATTCTTATACCTTATTTAAATATTCTTAAAAAAATGATATAGTAAAATAAGTTTCTAAAATATATTGAAATTTTATTATTACTATGTTGAAACCATTTTCATATCTTTTTCCATCAAATGGGGAACAAAAACATCATTTTTACATTCTTGTGGACCACCACAACCATGTACCGATGTGTTTCCTTTTCCATCACCTCCTATCAAGTATATTTATAATAAAGTATTTAATATATATATATATATATATGATATTAATTAAACAATTATAATTATTTTATACTATATATATTCTATCTTTAAACCTTTCTAACAATTAAAAATAGAATAACCGCACCTGCATACATATAGACTACCCTTTCTACGTAGTGAGGTACTTCGTTTTTTAAAACATTCCTCTCATAGAAGTTAATGAGGTTGTATTTAATGAATTTATTAGATATTTATAACATTATAGTTATTCTATAAAAATAATATTTTATTTATATAATTATCTTTTATCAAATTAAAATTAAAATCCTCGATTGTGTGTACATGCGGACGGCCGCCTCATGAGGTGAAGTATTTTTTTTTCCTAACCTCTTGTCATGATTTACAATAAAATTATTTATTTTGTATAAAAATGATAAATATTTCTTTATTAATATTTTTTATATGATGGAAAAATGACCATTGTGGCCACAGTCAATATACTGAAGCTGTTTTTCAATTATGAACTGAACGTCCTCCAACCACCCAATGTGGACATAACTGATTACATAATCAAATACATAATTTAAATAATTAAAATAAATGTTTTTATGATAAATTAATATACATATAAGGTTTTCTTCAACATGGGAATAAATAATAAAAGTTTATTATATAGTATTTAAGGATATACATAGAAAGTTAGAACACCTAGTAAGAGGTTTCGAAACTCAATTTCCATTCATTATGTTATACTTATATTAATTTAATATATTATGAAATGAAATTGTGGGAAATTAAAAATGATTATATTATGTTGTATCTCATATTTTGTACATGGTTTTCCAACTGTTTCACGTAATTATCACAATGATTAATTCCCCCTCCAGTGATATTATCTTCGGTAGGATTATTCAACACAATGTTTTTTTTGTTGAGACATGCTTGATTTCATGCACCTATTTATGTTTATGGGGTGTATATAATAACCATTTGACATGTTATATCATTTATCCTTCTAAATTTTTATTATTTAATGTTACAATTCAAATTTTCTCATCCAAGGGGACTTTTAATGAATGTTTCTTTTTTGTAAGGGTTTATCATCTAAAAGTTTATTTGGGACATATTTTATGTGATGTGTAAGAACCCATGTCTTTGTATGAGGTATGAATCCCTTAATTTTCAGTTTTAATGTTTAAATATGTTCTAATGTTAATTCCCTATGAGTTCATAGAGGTATTTAGGGTGTTCAGGGATTTCGTGGCACCTATAACACAAGTTGTTTTTGGTGAAAATGGATTGGTGCATGGTTAGTTAAAATCATGCGGGGTTGGAAGCATGGTATAATAAACCATGTGAGGCATAAGAATAGAAAAGTAGGAGGTTATAGGGTTAGGACAAACCATTTGACTTTAGGTTCATGTTCGTGCATCCATGTATCCAAATTTAAGAGATGACTTTTGCATGGTTTTCTCATGGTTAGTCAAACTATGAAAGGTAACCATGTGGGTGCCCTTCTTCTTCAGCTAACCATGCACTGTTAGTTAATAGTTTGTCAAACAGTATTTTCAGACCATGTCCCTCCTTTAATTTGGTTTATTTTTATAATTTTAAAATTATTTAAATTATATTTTAATCTAAAATCACTTTTCCTCCTCCCACACAGTAGCGCTCATGTTTGAGAGCTCTCCCTTGGAGGATATTCTTGGTTTTGATCTCTTTCCTCCATCTGATCTCCAAATCAAACACCGATCATATAATTGGATCCATATCATTGAGTACTAAACTAATTTTTATACATACATCATTCTTCTTCCTTTTGAAAATGATATTTAGGTGGAAGATTATTTTCCCTAATTTCAGGTTCTTTATCTATTCATCATTTTTCTACCGAGCCAAGTCAAATTAGGAGTTGATACTGGATTAGAACTCTACTAATGAGCTATAATAGGTGGTCTATACTTTTTCCATTGGTTTTGGTGCTTTATATACCTATATTTTATTGTGTCTACCTCTATACTATCCAGTGTGGCCCGAATATTAATATGATAAGCTAAATTAATGGAATTGGACTTGTTTGAGATTCCCATAGCTTCTTTTTTTAAGTTTTGATGGTTGTTTTGTAACCCAAGGACACCCATGGGGGTGTTCGATATAAAACCATTGTGCTTATTCCATGTTAAACCTCCCATGGTGTGATTTGAGGATTTCATGGTTATATGAATCTTATTAATAAATGAATTGGATCAAATTGGTTGAATAAGAGATGAGTTTCCTTATTTTTATGTTAATTCATTCGATTAAATACTTATATAGAACCTATTTTTTTTTGAATAACATGATTATACACTACTGGAAAACTAACATATACCAATGGTTTGGAACCGTTGGTATAGGCCTCCAAACCGTTGGTATAGCCTATACCAACGGTTTGGAGAACCGTAGCCAGGTAAGTCATTGGGATAGGTCTATACCAACTGTTTTGCGAAAACTGTTGGTATAGACCTATCCCATTTTTTTTGGAAACCATTGGTATAAGTAATATGAAACTATATACCAACGGTTATGGAACTGTTGGTATATGTATTTCAAAAAAAAACATTCGCTGGGATTTGATCCCAGGACCCATAGTTTATCATTGAACGACTTAACCACTAACCTAACATGACATTTGTGAACATAATTACATAAATATATATATTTATTGTCATAATTATTTTAAATTTTGATTTATATAATGTTCTCGGTAAGAAGATATGATAAAAATTCTCAGGACCTATACCAACGGTTTTGACAACCGTTGGTATAGGTCTATTATTTTGTGGTGGAGGTTGATTTCCAGAGGACCTTTCCCAATGGTTTTGGAAAACTGTTGGGATAGGTATACCTTTTCCCAACGGTTTGGACAAACCGTTGGGAAAGGTGTCCACAAAGTAGACTTTTCCCAATGGTTTTCCAAAACCGTTGGGAAAGGGTATACCTATCCCAACGGTTTTGGCCAAACCATTGGGAAAGGTGGCCACAAAGTGGACTTTTCCCAAAGGTTTGGCCAAACCATTGGGATAGGTATACCCTTTCCCAACGGTTTTGGAAAACCGTTGGGAAAAGTGGCCAAAAAGTGGGATTTTTCAACGGTTTGGCCAAACCATTGGGAAAAAGGACCTATACCAACGGTTTTTACAAACCGTTGCTATAGAAGCATTGGGAAAATTAAGGTTTCCAGTAGTGATAAATTATATAAATGAGTGGATAAACTCATTAAATATGTTTTCTTATGTTTTGATAAATGAGTGGGTTGACTCATTGTGTTCCTTTAATTTTAATTTATTTAAATGAGTGGGTATACTCATGAGATGGAATTGGATGTGAATGGTTATATAAGTGGGAAGAATGATATGGTATGAAAAGATAAATGGTATTAAATGGTTAATGTTTCCATAAATTTCATGGATGATGCTCATTGGATCTTGAATGCGGTAGTGGATGCCTTTGAGAGAGTATGATCCTAGGGTCTTGATTCTATAGGATGCCTCGGGCCATGCTACCCCTTGGGTTTGGCTTTATTAGACTTCCATAGGACATGTTTGGCATGACATGATATTAGGACTCCAACCAGTGCCTAACTGAGTTTCCATCGAGATACGTCAAGGACTTGATGATGATGCATTCGTCCTTTATACTGTATATTCCGCACTTCTTGTTTTGAAACTTTTTATATATGGAACGACTGTATAATTTGGGATATTATTGATCGAATGGATCATCCGTGGTTGTTTGACACTTCATATTTTATTGAATGGACAAGGTTGATGCGACATGTTTGATTAATGGAAAGGCCATTTTAGTTATTTATATATTATTTGTAGCTTCCATGATAGAGGAAATTCAAAATATTTTGTAGCGATCCTTGATAGGATATTTCATAATAATTACTTCAATAGTTTTCATGTCATGGAAATATTTATATTTTCTTATTGCTCACCTATTTACATTCACACTATTTTAAATTTTTATATTACAGATCCCTGAATTGTATAGATCTTTGGGTTGTTACCTACTGGGAATGTATCTCACACCCTGTTCGGGTAGCCGTTGGGTACCTGAATAGACCATTTTGATGTAGGTATAAACAATGGAAATTCCCATGTTTGAGGGTTGATTTTTATACCATGATTAAGAGCAGTGGATCATGAGATCGAGCTTTGTCTCATGATGATATTCAGATATAGCAATTTTTGGTGTTTTTGTATTTTGAATACATGTGTTGTATTGTAATGATATGGAAATGTTTTGGATTCTTTCTTAGACACATAACATGTATCATCATTTTTTATATGAAATGAATTCTTGCATTATTATTATCAATTCCTCCTTAGTATCTATTGTTTGTATGGTTTACTGATTATGTCATTGACTATTATTACTATTCTATTGTTTTAACCTTTGGTAATGAGGGCATAGTCAGCCCAAAGACACACCTTAGGCCCTCAATACTATTCAAGATCCTTTATAATTCATAAGATGCGCTTGAGGCCATGTGACCAACCAGGCTTAGGGAACTATTGAGTGGAATCTGGATTTGGAACGTTACATTATGCACCAATATTATTCTATGAGGTGTATAATCTACCCCTTTTATATGTTATATAATGAATATCCTTATATTCATGAAATTTAATTACTCATTATAAGTTATTTATTTAATGTGGGCTAATATTAAATGTTGCAAACATGGTAGTAATTTATGGAACAATCTCATTTTTTTTTGGGATTTTCAACAATAAACTTATGTTAAGGTAAATTTTAGTGATATTATCGTTTTAAAACTGATATATAATATTATAATCTATTTGGTAATCCAATTTCCATGTATTATAACTATTTTCCTCTTTTTGGAATAGAAAATTATTGAGATATTTTTTTTAAATAAAATCTAACTTTATTTCCTCTTTGGTCGATAAACATTTTATTCCATGTCCATAATCTTCAAATTTTTACTGTGAAATTTATTACCTAAAATTGAAATTTTTAAAATGTTCATTTTCACTAACTCTAACTATATTTATAAATATATTAAAAAGAATATTTCTAAATATTTTCCAAACAATTCATTTTTGAGTTTTTACAAAAGTGTGAAAATAATGTTATCTTTTAACATGTATAAAACATGACGGGATTTTCCTAGTGTCATGTACCATATTTTCTTTAAAAATTATTTTAAAATTTTCTTTGTTTATTTTCGATGAAAATTATTTTCTCAATATTCTGTAAATTTTTGTTTAAAATTTTTTCAATGTAAACAAATTATATTTTCTCATCTTTTAAATAAAATATTTGAATGATCATTAAATGATATTTTTATTCTATGTCACAATCCTTTAATGATTCTAATGATTCAATTTAGATGTCATCTTATGATACCATTCAATTTTTTTCTATAAAATTATTATGATGAATTTTGATAGTGATTTTTAGGAAAATGGTTTCTTTTTCTAGAGTAAATCATTTTATTGATTTTTTTATAAAATTAAAGTTTCATTGTGTTTTTTCTCAGGACAATGTACTTAGACATTATTGATGAAAGTGGTTTTGGGGAGTAAACCCAATTCTTAAAATAATTTTTATGATATAGGATTTTTGGGTACCTTATATCTCGCCATTTCATTTGGAAATTAGATGTACTTAAGTAGATAAAAGTTACTCCTACGAATCTTCGAAGTTATGTTACATCTAATAGATAAAATAGTTGATTGTTATAAGTTAATACTAAGAGTATATTGAGTGAACCGATTTAGTATTACTCCAAATATATAATTAATTTTATTAGTTACATTTTACTCATATGAGATATGATAATTGTCTTGTTCGGTAATTTTATGATGAATTTTTTATGTTCTAAGATACCTACATAGTTTTCCAATGCTCTCAATGAGTTTTAATAAATATGTTTCTCAAAAATTGTTTTCACATGGCTTTTGATTATTGAATTATATGACCCTTTTATTATGTTAAATATTTATTCCATGTCTCATGATTTATGTTACATGTTTTTCTGGGTATTTATTCTACTATGTTATGCTCATGCACTTTGATTTTATCAACCTACACTTATTCTCATCTAAAGCTCACTAATGACTTTCAATTGTTAATACTTATATATACCCTTGTGAAGAAATTAAGATCAACCATTATATGATTCATTTCCTAATGTTAAAAAAATATTTATGTTAAGTAAGATATATCTAGACTTGTTTCATGTGGTAGATGATGAATATTTATTGTGAAAAAAATGTAAGTATGATGGGAAAAATCCCAAATAAAGATATGAGTATTGTTATGTAAGAGTATGTATTGATTCTCTAAAAATCCAAAACCTAAAAGGTCCTTTTGTATGTAAGTGATCCAATATTTTTTTGATGATGTATGTTTTGGATGGATAAAATTGGTTCATGTTGATCAGTATCAAATCCAGCTATAAAAATTATGTTTTTAGAACTTGATCCAAGATTTTTGGTTTAGGAATATTATAGTTTATATCATGTTAGAGTTTAGATATATTTTGATATTATGATGTTTTCAAGTGAGGATAACTTAAGAGTTATAGATTATATCACGGGTTTTTATTTTTAAGGGTGGTAATGTGTTTAAAAGAATAAAAAATCATTTTAGGTTTTAAGTGATGTGATTTTTAGGGGAAGATTTCTGGGTTGAAGTATATGTAACCCTTAGGTTTAACATAAAGGGTTATTTAGGAATATTTCTATTAAACTTTTTGGTATGTAATCTGAAAGGTGTGAGATAAACTTTTATTATTCTTTAATTTTGTGTTTATTGATATTAATTGAGATATAAAGTCAATTATTGATGTAATAATATATGTTGAACCTTTGGTGTTATCATGAAAATTTTTCAGTTTAATATATTATTTATTAAAATGAAAGTTTATTCATTGGACTATGTTAACCATTTGGATTTAGTAAATATAGAAGGTTTGTATTTTTATCCTTTTATAGATTATAACGACCCATACTTTACATACATTGTTAATACTTCAAAATTGAAGCATACTTATTACAACATATAACAAAACCACGAAAGGACCGTATAGGTATAGTGTCTTTAGAAACTGGAAAACAGAAACAACTGGTTCATAAAACGTCTACACTATCTCCCATTTATTTCATCATATCTATAGTCCCTTTTGGAATATACTACTTAATAACCTTCTTCCTGACATGGGGAAAGAAAACATACAAAAGGGTGAGCTCAAATGCTCAGTAAGGGTAAACATAAGAAATATCAATCACATCATATTCATAAGAACATAACTTTTGGAAATCTTAACCTGAAAAAGAGAGCATAATTTCATAACATGGGATAAGTCATAGTAGTGAAATGGAATCCCAATAATCATAAAATAAAACATGAAACTTTGTGGCATACACACATAATCATAGAGAATCATCTCTTATTATTCAAGACTCATTTCCAAGACTATCTTAGTGGACAAAATCCATTTCTAAACCGAGTTCACTCCTCGTTTCAGTCCTGTTTCACTGAACCGATATAACCTTCCGTTCCAGCCGTGTCTATCTCATGAGATATAAAATCTTTACCCAATTAATTGGAGGGAGATATAGGTCCCACCCATCTCATAATGATACCATTCTTATGTGTGCCACAAAATCAGAAACCATATATCATAGCATAACCCATGTAATAAAAATTGGAATCTTAAACATCATGACATCATAAAACAATTCATAAAAGATAAATGATTTCATAAAAATATTTCCATAACAACATAATAAAATCAATGTAATAATAGGGATAGAAACATAATACTATATTATATTTGATGGAGAATAATTTTGATAAAACACTTGAACTCCATTCTTAAAGAAAATATCATTTCTACTTCAAAAACATTTTTTCCTTTCTTAACATGACATACAATTTTAAACTAAAAGGATTTGATTAAAAATAAACATGAAATCTTGTAAGGGAATCTTCTTGGAAATAATGTTTTAAAAATCCATTCATGCCGTATAAGTTAAAAAAACACTCTTCTCGTACTTTTGTCGGAAAAGTCAAAAAGTACCTCGTATGAAAAACGACAAAAAATTCTATTCATATCTTTTACTAAAAACTCACCAAAGGGTAAAATTGGATATAAAATATTGTATAAGGATATAAATATTACATATTGAGGAAACATGTATGTGGATGATAAAATACACCCCAGTAAATACCAAAGTATAAACAATCTCGGATAAAAATGAGATTGTGATATTTCCCTTACCATAGGTCTGTTTTGCTTTGTAAGTGTTTGAACCTCCTGTATAATGATTTAAATAATGTTATTGACTTATTCCAGAATCATACATATTGTTATGATATCATATATTTTCATATTCTTAGCTTCTTATTAGTAATATTTCATTACTACTTGTTATTCGGGTGTTTATTACTTTTTGTTCTTATGCGTGTTTTGTCGAATAAATTCTTATTCTTCTCTTTAGGTTATAGATACCTAGTTTCCAGAATTTTATTAGTGTATCATATTCATTAATTCAATTCATTTATATAATCATTATGAAATCAAGATCATGTAGAACGAGTCGCATCACATCGTGGAGACGATATTCCGTACGTACGCACGAGTGATGATATCATTCCTATGATAGTGGAATTGTATTGGAGTGTATGTATACTATTTTAGAATCAATATTACTTTATAATAGTCATATATAGTCATTATTTAAACCATTATACCCATCCAAGTAATGTGGTGGTGGAAAATAGATTACACCACGGCGTGGAGACGGTATTCCGTACGTACGCACGCGCGGTGATTTCTTTTTCCGTCGGATGGATAGATGGTGAAATAGGGTTGTTTCATACTTATAATAACATATCATTATGTGAGTTATATTGATGTTATTACTTCATAATTAAACAACTAAAGAAGAAGAAGTGGAAGAAGAAATAAAGATGAAAGAATCGGTAACGAACATTACCTCTTCTTTGAAGTGCTTCTTTGAGACCTCCTTTTATGGCACTAAAATAGGTCTTTGAAGAAGACCAAAACCTCTAGGATGTTTCTAGGGAAGTGGAGAGAAGAAATTGGCAGGGGTTGGCCAAGCTTGAAGGCTAAAATTGGTGTGAGGTTGTAACACCCCAGGTAAATAAAGAGTATGACATTTTCACATTTATCCATATTTGTGAATAAAATATTAATATTACTTTAAAGGGAATGATATGCTCGATGGCGTACCCAATATGCAACAACAAGTTTCTTTGAAATTTTATGTTGCACTCTAATAATAAAATAATATTATTTTAAATGGTAGTTAACGCCTAGCCGTTGTAATGGCGGTAATGAACAGAACTAACTACAAAATGATTATGTAATATAAAAATGCATGCATGTACTGGATATATATGACATATATGATATCTAAAACATGAATACCATTCTGGATATAATGGATACATGAAAAACATGTAATTATAAAGGGCTTATTTTTGACTCAAGTACCAATGATCGTTAAAATGACCGTTATTAACTTAAATAATTACATAGTGTTCATGACATGGAAATAAGTGATATAAAAGGAATAATGAACATGATAAAGGTTCTTTAACAAGTAGAAATTAACTCAAGTTTATTATTCAGGATATTAAAGAACGACCGAGTCAAGTCGGACCCGAGGTATGGGACTTCGTCTCAATCTCCTTTCACTGAGGCATATTTTGTTTTATACACAACCTTCTTTTATACGGTGTATAAACCCCTTTGAACCTTACGTTTATTCAAAAGGAATCTTTTTTATACGAAGCGTTTACTAAACGACAAAAGGAAATGTTTTTTTCGTACGTATACGGCGACAATGACTTCTCCGCCGCCATGACCATTATTTGAGTTTCGGCTTCCTCTACAAGCCATACTTTTTTTAAAAAGAAAAATAAATACCATGTTTTACTTTTCTTTTATTTTGGTATTGAAAATTGTTTTCATAATGTTTTTATATCATTGTGTTGTATTGATATCTTGTGATTGAATGGGGGAAATGTTATGTTTCCTTTATGAATGTTTTATGTGATACGATTATGTTGAGGTTCTTGGGAATTATTATGAATACGGGTGGTTCCGTGATAGACTAAGGGCGGGTGAGCCCGATATAGTCTCCAACGCATTGGGTAACGCGAATGAGTGAAACATTAAGGTTTCTCTGTCGAGATTTAGGGAATATACTGTGGTGGGTATTCCAAACGTAACCAAGAGGGTTACTCCCAACGTAATAATGTTATGAATGCCCCAAGTTACCTTTTATGTCTTATGATTTCTATGATTTATTCATGATTTGATGAGTTATATTAAAGTGCTTATGTTTTATGGGTAAATTATGATTTCATTCTTATGTATATATGTACCCATGTTTCCTTTCCTTATTTTTATATCCCTTACTGAGCTTTTTATGCTCATCCCAAGTTTTTTTTGAAATGATTTTCACAGGTCAAGGGAATGGTACATGATATGATGATAGTGTCAAGGAAGTGTCAAGAAAGAATCCATGTTTTATTTTAAATATGTTTCTATTGATGGGAAAAAAGAATACTATCTTTATGTAACCACTTTGTTTATATGTGGAATGTAATGCAAGTTTTATGATCTAATTCTATAAAACTCTAAACCCGAAAATATCCTCAATGTGTAATATTGTAATAACTCAAGATTAAGTAAGGTTTAAGGTTGGGGCCTCATAGTTGGTATCAAAGGCCAGTTTAGATAAATTTAGTGGTTAGGGTATTCTTTAAGCATAAGTGAAATTACCATAATGGTTAGGATTTCAGAAAGAGTCCTAGTTTTAGATAAAGTGAATGATTAAGTTTATCATAGTGTGTATCTTCCTCATTAGTACATGATGGTTTTGTTTATATACTCACACTGAAATTTTTGGTTTTAGTAAATTGCTGGATCTAGCAGGCACCAAAGTAACAGGGGATGTGAAGGAAACTGTGACATTTTTTTGAGCAAGCAACTGAATGATATGGGAGCTGTAATGAGAACTCTTGTGATTATCTTCATCCAACTATCTGGAGTCATGACTGACCACCTAAACCTTGGTGATTTCTCTAAGGAATAATATATGCGAGAAACAAATCCCTACAAAACTACAGGTAATAATCATAAAGGTAAGTGTGTTCAAAAACTTATGTGTCAAAAATGTGGAAAGAAGCACCTAGGAAAATGTTTCAAAGGGACAGAAATATGCTATAGATGTGGAAATGAAGGTCATAAAGCAAGAACCTTCCATGGAAAAAGGAATCATCCAGTTGACTCGAGGAAAGGGAAAGAAGTTCTTTCTGAGGGATCAATTGAATGTTTTAAATGTGGTGTGCATGGTCATTATTCAAACAAATGTCTTATGAAGAAGTTTCGTGAATGGGATCACCAAGATCGTACAAATGTTCGTTTACCAATACCTAATTCCAGTTTGATTGAGGATGAAGAAACTGAAAATGACCAATCAAAGGTATGGATTATTTCATGACTATTCTTTTCCTATTTTGGAATCTTAGGATATGATTCATGATTTTGTTTGTAGGAAAGAAGTATTTCAGAATAAGTTGGAAAGGAATGGTTAATGGATCATGAAGAATGTTGAATGAGTAAGATGTCAACATATAAGGACTTCAAGAGTTATTTTAACGCCCCGACCCTAGTTACCCAGAGTCGGTGCATTATTACATAACATTGGCATGATCACAAGAAAGATCAACTTTCGAAAGACCGATTGGTTTAGTAGCCTTGGAAACACTAGATATATTCATAAGTTTTACATTACATCATAAAATGAAAAACTACTACAACAACATAATGTCTCCATAATCCACACTCATATCCCTACATAACATCCCTGCAGGTCATTCATAATTTACTTCTTCACTTCCTGGGAAGAATAAAACATAGAAAAGGGGTGAGGTCAAATGCCCAGTAAGGATAACAATATAGCAGAAACTTTCATAAATAAGAATAAACACTTAAGGCAATGTATAACTAAAACAAAAGCCTTTTAAACTTGAACATTTAACATAGTATGGCATAAATAAAATGAAATAATTCCATTTACTTATTCACATGGTTATTCCACTAATCGAATAATCACATGCAAAATCAATAACCACTTTCATAATGATGGAATGCATAATTCCAGACTATCATAACCACATAGTCAAGGCCTCGTGCCAAGACTACAAATAAGATTTTGTCAAGGCCTTGTGCCAAGACACTAGTTTGTCTCATGAGGCCTACCGATGCATCGAGGAGCTATAGCGGGCTCCACCCGTCACATATTAAGTCCAATGAATTCCCATATGAAAAGGATTAAACATAACATAAACATTCGTATTAAAACTAGCATACGAAATGTCAATACATTCACCATAAACAATGAATGGTATAAAAATAGCACATCCATAGTCAAACATATCACAAAACCTTCAATACAATATAGAAGTTTTGTATCATAATAAATCAACTTCAAATAATCATAAAACCCATCAAAGGATGTTGACATAGATGAAATCAAAATTCTTTTTAAAGAAATATCTCCTTTTATTTTGAAATCATTTAAGATCCATATAAAATAAAACATTTTCTTTGAAAATAATCTTATAAGCTTGTAAGGGAAACTTTGAAGATTTTATAACGGCGGAAAATAGCCGCACCCGCCGTATAAGTTAAAAAACATTCTTACCATAATTCTGTCGAAAAGGTTAAAAACGACCTTGTTTTGAAAACGACGGAAAGATTCCTTTATAAACCTCTTATAAAAGTCAAACAAGGGTATAAATGACTTTAACCCATATTCTTGTAAATAATAAATATGTTTTGAAATACATTTCGAAGAAACATGGATGTGGATGATAAAGAAATCCCATTAGATTATTACGTATAATCAACCTCGGATAATGAAGAGATTGTGAAATAACCCTTACCTTGTACTTTTCCATGGTTGGGGTAGGTTAACCTCCTGTATAATGGTGAAATAATTGTTATTAAATTATACAATAATCATATACATTAATATTATATCATATATGATCTTTTAATATTGATTTGATAATAATATCTTAGTATTATCGTTGTTTCAGGTGTTAACTTACTTGTTTTCTTTTATATGTTTTGTTACATAAGACATGTTTGTAAAGGATAGGTTTTATATTATTCATATCCAGAATGATATCAAGTCCTTAAACATCATTTTTTAAATCATCAAATGATAATTATACTTGAATGGATACGATGGAGAATGAATCTCATCGCGTTCGTGGAGACGGTAGTCCGTACGTACGCACGAGCGACAATATCATTCTTTTGATATTAAAATAATATATAAATGGATGGTATATCATATATACAGAATCCTTAACATGTTATATTTATTATTTACATGAGTTACACATCATTATTATACCCATCCAAATAATATTATATTGAATAACAATTAAACCACGACGTGGAGACGGTAAGCCGTACGTACGCACGTATGGTGACATGTTATTCAAAGGGTGGATAGAATACTGAATATGGTTGTACCATATTTATAATAACATCACAGTATATATATGATACTGGATTTATTATTTTAGAATGGTAACAACAAAGGAAGAAGAAGTGGAAGAAGAAATGAACTTAGAAAAGGGTGGTGAAATCATTACCTCTTCTTCGGGTTCTTCCTTTTGATTTGATCAAAAGGGATCCATAGGTTGAATTTATGATCAAACTAAGGTCCCTAGGTTGTAGTGAGGGAAGTTGGGAGAGTATTTGGGCAGAGTTTGGCCGAACAAAAAGGCTTTTAAGGTGTGAAGAAATGAGAAGGAGGAGTGCCCTTTTATAAGAGGGGGGAGGGGCACCTTTGGAAAAACTAGAAATATTAATTTATCATAAATTCATATTCGGTTTCTAATGGATCCAAAGTTTATTATTCAAAGGTTAAGGTGGGGATGGGTCGAAAACAACTCAACCAATAGAATTTAGACAGGTTTGGGTACTTATATTAACCTTGTCTTTAAGTATTAACTCTAAGTTAATTAGTTTCACTTTTACAATGTCTCTTTGTATTTTTATATAATATGGTTAATAAACATACTACATACATCCAAGAGACCCCCAAGTGGTCCATTAATTATGAAACTATCTTTATATAAGTCTCTTGGACGAACCTTAGATTTTTAGGAATTTAATATCAATTAATAATATAATATTTGTTTTAAGAACTCTTTTATGTCAATTTTGACACTATTCAATAATTGATTTTTTTGAAACTCATAAAAGATTGATTACTTCGAAAAAAGTCAATTTAATAAATCCTAATATATCATATTATCCTATAAAATTAGTTTAATTCATTAAAAGTTTCATATTATATTTATTTGGGTATTTATAATATCAATTATTTTAATTTTTCACTATTATAGTAATTAATTCATCATCACTGTGTCATAATTAAATTAAATTATTTAATGTATAAAAATTATAAATGAACTATCACTATGTAGGAAATCTTTGTATCTTTCTAATGAATATTTATAATCTAAAATCCAACATATATAACCCTATGTAAAAATTGTTTTGCTAAAAGATATATGCTTGTGTCATTTTTGAATTCATTTTAACTTAATTAAAATAAAGTGTCATTATCACTTACAAGTGGATCCATGGGGTCCCAAAATAGACCCAAAGATGTCCATGGTCGACCATGTATCAACCAATAGGGTTAAGACACGTTTTAGGGTAATTTAGTATTATTATAATATTATTTTTGAACCCTTATTTATCGGATTTACCCTTAACCATGGTAAATAAAATATTTACCGCAGTAATTATTCAAAATGTCTAAAAATAAAAGTTACCTATTTACACAATTTGAACATCCTGATTCCAAATATGGAATCCATTTTCCTAAATTCAAAACACAGAAGTGGCAGAAATTAATTTAAAATTAATTCCCGCTGTCAAAACAAAAAGAGTGTTTTTAAGAGATAATAACTATCAAAAGATTGACACTTGTTTATGTTCGGTTTAATTGTAAAATTATGTCCAATGACCAACATTATATTAAATGGTAAAAATATATTCTAAATATACTTTAAAACCACTCAAATTCATAATTTATCACTATTATTTATTTTGATTAAAAAAGTTGTTTTTAATTAATATTTAGTAATTTTCACTATTCATCAAAATATGAAAGTTATCCGAAAAGTACCAAAATTTCACCTTGGGCTAAATTAGATATTCCGAATCCAAAAATGAAGTCCATTTTGAAATATAAAATATATATAATTTTAAAAAGTAGGTATTACTATTCATAACGGCTATTTTGATTGGTTGTTAGAACTCGGTGTTGCGTACAACACACGCTATCGCATTAATCAAAGAGAAGCGTACCGTAGAAGCTTGGGGTGTTACATTCTCCCCTCCTTCAAATAATTTCGTCCTCGAAATTTCTAGAATACTATCACATGAAAAGACTCGGGTGGTTCTTCATCATAAGTTCCTCGGGTTCCCATGTTGCCTCTTCCATCTTATGGTTTCTCCACAAAACTTTTACCAGACGCGTCGTCCGGTTTCTCAGTACTTGTTCTCTTGTATCAAGAATCCTGACGGGCACTTCACAATATGAAAGATCGGGTTCCAGTTCTAATTCCTCATAGGTGAGTAAATGCGTTGGATCAGGCATGTATTTCCTCAACAGAGATACGTGGAACACATCGTGAACTTTGGAGAGACTTGGCGGCATTGCCAATCGGTAAGCTACAACCCCAATTCGTTCTAGAATTTCGAAAGGTCCAATGTACCTGGGACTCAATTTACCTTTCTTACCAAAATGTATGACTCCCTTCCACGGAGATACCTTCAAGAAAACATGATCACCGACTTGAAATTCCAAATCCTTCCTTCGATTATCGGCATAGCTCTTCTGCCTACTTTGAGCTGCTTTGATGTGATTTTGGATTACTTTCACCTTTTCCACCGTTTCCTCCACCAGTTTTGGGCCTACAATTTTTCTTTCACCAACATCATCCCAACAGGTTGGTGTACGACATCTCTTTCCATATAACCCTTCATATGGTGCCATCTGAATACTCGAATGGAAGCTATTGTTATAGGAAAATTCTACCAGAGGTAAATATTGATCCCACATACCCTGAAAGTCAGGTGAGCAAGATATCAACATGTCTTCTATGGTTTGAATAGTCCGTTCTGATTGTCCGTCTGTCTGAGGGTGGTAAGCAGTGCTCAAATAAAGTTCAGTATCCAGGGATTTCTGAAGACTTTTCCAAAATCTTGAAGTAAAACGGGGATCACAATCAGAAACAATTGATAAGGGTACTCCATGAAGTCTCACAACTTCATTAATATATAGTCTTCCTAGACGTTCCAGGGGTAGATCGTCTCTTATAGCAAGAAAATGTGCTGACTTGGTAAGACGATCAACAATAACCCATATTGCATCATTCCTTCTAGGAGTCTTTGGTAGCCCCATGACAAAGTCCATCGTAATATTGTCCCATTTCCACTCCGGTATGGGAAGAGGTTGCATGACTCCTCCAGGCTGTTTCCTTCCAGCTTTCACTTGTTGACAAACCATACATCTTGACACAAAATCAGCAATCTCCCTCTTCATGTTGTCCCACCAAAAATTTTCCTTCAAATCTCTATACATTTTGGTGCTCCCAGGGTGTATAGAGAAATTGGAACTATGAGCATCATCCAGCAATTCCCTTTTTAGATCAGGTATATCGGGAACACAAAGTCTCTTCCCAAATTTCAAAATTCCATCTTCATATACAAAGTCTCTCAATCTCCCATCATTCACAGCTTTAATCTTCTTTTGAAATTCTTCATCATCGGTCTGAGTACTCTTAATCCTTTCTATTAAATATGGTTTGGCAACCATTTGAAAAAGAAATGATGTTTCGCCTTCCCGGGTTATTCCCATGTCCATCTTCACTAGATCCATGAAAATTGGATCCCTTTCAATTCTCATATTGTTCAAAACTCCATGGTCTTTTCTACTCAAAGCATCTGCCACCTTGTTTGCTTTCCCCGGGTGGTAGTGTATCGTGCAATCATAATCCTTGAGTAATTCAAGCCATCTCCTTTGCCTCGTGTTGAGTTCTTTTTG
The DNA here is from genome assembly GCA_963277665.1 of Viscum album. Classification (NCBI taxonomy): domain Eukaryota; kingdom Viridiplantae; phylum Streptophyta; class Magnoliopsida; order Santalales; family Viscaceae; genus Viscum; species Viscum album. The sequence goes on along the minus strand of OY728119.1, from coordinate 612,530,440 downwards.
TGAGAAAATATACTTCAAACTCTTGTGATCAGTATAAATCTCACATATTTCACCATAGAGGTAGTGCCTCCATATCTTCAAAGCAAAGATCACAGCTGCTAACTCGAGATCATGAGTAGGATAGTTTTGTTCATGAATTTTCAACTTTCGTGATGCATAGGCAATAACTCTATCATTCTGCATAAGGACACAACCAAGTCCTTTCTTCGATGCATCACTATAAATAACGAACCCATCATTCCCCGATGGTAGAGTCAATATAGGAGCATTGACTAATCTTTTCTTCAGTTATTCAAAACATTCTTCACACTCTTTTGTCCAAACAAATTTAACCCCTTTACGTGTGAGCTTCGTTAATGGGTTAGCCATTCGGGAAAAATTCTGGACGAAACGTCGATAATAACCTTCCAAACCAATAAAACTGCGTACCTCAGTTATACTCGTTGGTGCTGGCCATTCTTGGATTGCCTTGGTCTTAGAAGGATCAACAGAGATTTCATCTTTAGAGACAATATGGCCAAGAAAAGAAATCTCATGAAGCCAGAATTCACACTTGCTAAACTTCCCATATAATTCATGCCTCCTCAGAGTCTTCAAGATAATGCGCAAGTGATTTTCATGATCTTCGTAGGTTTTGGAGTATACCAAGATATCATCAATAAATACCACCACAAATTCATCGAGATACTCCTTGAAAACTCTATTCATCAGATCCATGAATACAGAGGGTGCATTAGTCAATCCAAACGGCATTACAGTAAACTCGTAATGCCCGTACCTGTTTCGAAATGCTATCTTCGGAATGTCTTCCTTCTTCACACACAACTGATGGTATCCAGATCGAAGGTCAATATTTGAAAAGTATTGAGCTCCATGCAGTTGGTCAAATATATCATCAATACGAGGTAGGGGATACTTGTTCTTTATCGTTATAGCATTGATCTCCCTGTAGTCGATACATAACCTCATAGATCCATCTTTCTTTTTAACAAAAAGAACAGGGGCTCCCCATGGAGAAACACTAGGGCGAATAAATCCCTTATTACTCAATTCCTCTAGTTGTTTCTTTAGTTAGACTAACTCTACAGTGGCCATTCTATAAGGGGTCTTCGATATAGGCCTTGATCCAGGAATCAAATCAATGGAAAACTCAACTTCTCGTTCTGGAGGATGTCCAGGTAAATCTTCCGGAAATACATCTACAAATTATTTCACAACAGGTACATCCTCTATTTGAACATTCCTTTCCTCACAGACAGTTATTTCATTCTCTTCCTCCCCAATAATTGAATTTAGTTGAGCTATTGAGGGTGGATCTAAATAAGAATTAGGTGGTGACGATTCTGCTCTAAAGATAAGGTGTTCCTTATCATTATCATCAAGAATCGTAACCTCTTTCTTTTTACAATAAATCTTCACATCATAGTCCGAAAGCCAGTCCATACCGAGGATTATATCAAACTCAATCATAGGTATGACGATGAGATCAGCAGATAAAGAAAATTTATGTGCTCTAATGGGGACTGATTCACAAAACTTTGTTGCAATGATAATTCCCTTAGGAGTTTTAACTGACAACTCCCTTATTAAATCAAATTGTAAATATCTAATTTTCTTAGAAAACTGGGAAGATATGAAACAATGCGACGATCCAGAGTCAAATAATGCATTTTCTAAACTTGAGGAAACCATTAAATTACCTGCCACCACGTCTTTTGGAGCTTCTACCTCTGCAGTAGTGATAGCATAAGCCTGGACTTGATCCCTTGGCCTTTTCTGAGGTAAGTTCTCCTGACGCTTAGGACATGCATTTGTATAATGCCCCATATCCCAGCAATTGTAGCACTGAACGTTGGTAGCTTCCTTCTTCCCCTTGCAATCACGAGCTTGGTGGCCTTTTTCACCACACTTGTAACAGACTCCCATTCCCTTCAAGCAAGTACCAGGATGTTTCTTACCGCATTTACCACAAGATGGATATTCAACCATTCCCTTCTTCCCCTTATTTCCATTCCCAGATTGATCAGCAGGTCTCTTCTTCTCTTGCTTTGCCTTAAAGTCATAAGACTTATAGAATTCCTTTTCGGTCTTGATAGCACATGAGACAATGTCTTCGTACGATGAAAAGGATTGTGAGACTAATTCTCGACGGAGAAATGGTTTTAACCCATCAATGAAACGATCAATCTTACTTCTTGGGTTGGGAATATAATCTCTAGCATACCTCGCTAACCTTGTAAAGTTAGCCTCATACTTTGTGACATTCTCATCCTCCTTTTGTCTCAGACTCCGAAATTGCCTTTCCATATCTGCTCGATGGTCGCGAGGAAAGTATTTTTCTAAAAACAGATCTTTGAACTCCCTCCATTCCATATTTGATACTTCATCATCTTCCTTCATGTTTTGAATCAATGACCACCATTGATCAACATATCCAGTGAGGCGGTAAACTGCCATGATAACTTTTTCCCTTTCACTGCTCCCCAAAGCCTGAAATATTTTCTCTAGGGAAAATATCCATTGCTCATCTACTAAGGGATTTGTACTCCCATTGAATGTTGGTGGTTGTTGCCTCATGAATCGATCTAACATTGATCCTCCACACTGCGGATCAGGGTGCTCCATACGGGTAAGGTTATTATTCATAACCTGAGTAAGTTGTCCCAGTATGGTGATTAGCTGATCAGCACCAGTTGCATCACCAGCCCCACTATAATTATCTTGAATAGGAGGGAAATCCTACCTGGAGTGCGTGCATTGATACGGTTTCCATTTCTTCCACTAGGCGCCATTTTTAAACAATGGCATAAACTAGATCAGTTTATGAATCAAAATACATAATCCCATACTTATAAAACACTTAACATAAATTGAACTATTTATGGATATAATCCATAATCATAAAAATGTTTTCTTTGAGGAAGTATATACTCATAAACCCTTCATAATGATTTGTAAAGAAAATGAGAGTTATCCTAAGCATATCCCCCGGGAGTGTCGTAACCAAGAGTGCAGCAAGGCCCGTTGTCGTGAACCAGTTCCCGTTCGAGTCTAGCTCAAAGCGGTGTTTTCGGGTTTTACCCCTAGGTACATCGGTGCCAAAGCCGCCTCTACCTGCTCATATCCAGACAGGGATGTATTGCTCGGAAAACTCACAAAATCTCTACAATACCAAAATTCTAGGAATTTCTTCTATACTAATCCTCAAAGTTCATCTTAGGTCTACGTGCTCTAATCAGAGTTTATCTAAATCTAGCTTCCAAGGTTTGTACTAAACTTCCTCTGATACCAACTATAACGCCCCGACCCTAGTTACCCAGAGTCGGTGCATTATTACATAAATTGGCATGATCACAAGAAAGATCAAATCTCGAAGGTCCGATTGGTTTAGTAGCCTTGGAAACACTAGATATATTCATAAGTTTTACATTACATCATAAAATGAAAAACTACTACAACAACATAATGTCTCCATAATCCACACTCATATCCCCACATAACATCCCTGCAGGTCATTCATAATTTACTTCTTCACTTCCTAGGAAGAATAAAACATAGAAAAGGGGTGAGCTCAAATGCCCAGTAAGGATAACAATATAGCAGAAACTTTCATAAATAAGAATAAACATTTAAGGCAATGTATAACTAAAACAAAAGCCTTTTAAACATGAAAATTTAACATAGTATGGCATAAATAAAATGAAATAATTCCATTTACTTATTCACATCGTTATTCTACTAATCGAATAATCACATGAAAAATCAATAACCACTTTCATAATGATGGAATGCATAATGTCAGACTATCATAACCACATAGTCAAGGCCTCGTGCCAAGACTTCAAATAAGATTTTGTCAAGGCCTTGTGCCAAGACACTAGTTTGTCTCATGAGACCTACCGATGCATCGAGGAGCTATAGCGGGCTCCACCCGTCACATATTAAGTCCAATGCATTCCCATATGAAAAGGTTTAAACATAACATAAACATTCGTATTAAAACTAGCATACGAAATGTCAATACTTTCACCATAAACTGTGAATGGTATAAAAATAGCACATCCACAGTCAAACATATCACAAAACCTTCAATACAATATAGAAGTTTTGTATCATAATAAATCAACTTCAAATAATCTTAAAATCCATCAAAGGATGTTGAAATAGATGAAATCAAAATTCTTTTTAAAGAAATATCTCATTTTATTTTGAAATCATTTAAGATCCATATAAAATAAAACATTTTCTTTGAAAATAATCTTATAATCTTGTAAGGTTAGCTTTGAAGATTTTATAACGGTGGAAAATAGCCGCACCCGCCGTATAAGTTAAAAAAACATTCTTACCATAATTCTGTCGAAAAGGTTAAAAAGGACCTTGTTTTGAAAACGACGGAAAGATTACTTTATAAACCTCTTATAAAAGTAAAAAAAGGGTATAAATGACTTTAACCCATATTCTTGTAAATAATAAATATGTTTTGAAATACATTTCGAAGAAACATGGATGTGGATGATAAATAAATCCCAGTAAATTATTACGTATAAACAACCTCGGATAATGAAGAGATGGTGAAATAACCCTTACCTTTTACTTTTCCTTGGTTGGGGTAGGTTAACCTCCTTTATAATGGTAAAATAATTGTTATTAAATTATACAATAATCATATACATTAATATGATATCATATATGATCTTTTAATATTGATTTGATAATAATATCTTAGTATTATCGTTGTTTCGAGTGTTAACTTACTTGTTTTCTTTTATATGTTTTGTTACGTAAGACATGTTTGTAAAGGATAGGTTTTATATTATTCATATAAATAATTATATGAGGTCCTTAAACATCATTTTTTAAATAATCAAATGATAATTATACTTGAATCGATACGATGGAGAATGAATCTCATCGCGTTCGTGGAGACGGTAGTCCGTACGTACGCACGAGCGACAATATCATTATTTTGATATTAAAATAATATATAAATGGATGGTATATCATATATACATAATCCTTAACATGTTATATTTATTATTTACATGAGTTACACATCATTATTATACCCATCCAAATAATATTATATTGAATAACAATTACACCACGACGTGGAGACGGTAAGCCGTACGTACGCACGTATGGTGACATGTTATTCAAAGGGTGGATAGAATACTGAATATGGTTGTACCATATTTATAATAACATCACAGTATATATATGATACTGGATTTATTATTTTATAATGGTAACAACAAAGGAATAAGAAGTGGAAGAAGAAATGTACTTAGAAAAGGGTGGTGAAATCATTACCTCTTCTTCGGATTCTTCCTTTTGATTTGATCAAAAGGGATCCATAGGTTGGATTTATGATCAAACTAAGGCCACTAGGTTGTAGTGAGGGAAGTTGGGAGAGTATTTGGGCAGAGTGTGGCCGAACCAAAAGGCTTTTAAGGTGTGAAGAAATGAGAAGGAGGAGTGCCCTTTTATAAGAGGGGGGAGGGGCACCTTTGGAAAAGCTAGAAATATTAATTTATAATAAATTCATATTCGGTTTATAGTGGATCAAAAGTTGATTATTCAAAGGTTAAGGTGGGGATGGGTCTAAAACAACTCAACCAATAGAATTTAGACAGGTTTGGGTACTTATATTAACCTTATCTTTAAGTATTAACTCTAAGTTAATTAGTTTCACTTTTACAATGTCTCTTTGTATTTTTATATAATATGGTTAATAAACATACTACATACATCCAATCGACCCCCAAGTGGTCCATTAATGATGAAACTATCATGATATAAGTCTCTTTGCCGAACCTCAGATTTTTAGGAATTTAATATCAATTAATAATATAATATTTGTTTTAATAACTCTTTTATGTCAATTTTGACACTATTCAATAGTTGATTTTTTTGAAACTCATAACAGATTGATTACTTCTAAAAAAGTCAATTAAATCAATACTAATATATCATATTATCCTAGAAAATTAGTTTAATTCATTAAAAGTTTCATATTATATTTATTTGGGTATTTATAATATCAGTTATTTTAATTTTCCACTATTATAGTAATTAATTCATCATCACTGTGTCAAAATTAAATTAAATTATTTAATGTCTAAAAATTATAAATGAACTATCACTATGTAGTAAATATTTTTATCTTTCTAATTAATATTTATAATCTAAAATCCAACATATATAACCCTATGTAAAAATTGTTTTTCTATAAGATATATGCTTGTGTCATTTTTGTATTCATTTTAACTTAATTAAAATAAAGTGTCCTTATCACTTACAAGTGGATCCATGGGGTCCCAAAATAGACCCAAAGAAGTCCATGGTCGACCATGTATCAACCAATAGGGTTAAGACACGTTTTAGGGTAATTTAGTATTATTATAATATTATTTTTTTAACCCTTATTTACCGGATTTACCCTTAACCATGGTAAATAAAATATTTACCGCAGTAATTATTCAAAATGTCTAAAAATAAAAGTTACCTATTTACACAATTTGAACATCCTGATTCCAAATATGGAATCCATTTTCCTAAATTCAAAACACAGAAGTGGAAGAAATTAATTTAAAATTAATTCCCACTGTCAAAACAAAAAGCGTGTTTTTAAGAGATAATAACTATCAAAAGATTGACACTTGATTATGTTCGGTTTAATTGTAAAATTATGTCCAATGACCAACATTATATTAAATGGTAAAAATATATTCTAAATATAATTTAAAACCACTCAAATTCATAATTTATCACTATTAATTATTTTGATTAAAAAAGTTGTTTTTAATTAAAATTTAGTAATTTTCTCTATTCATCAAAATATGAAAGTTATCCGAAAAGTACCAAAATTTCACCTTAGGCTAAATTAGATATTCTGAATCCAAAAATGAAGTCCATTTTGAAATATAAAATATATATAATTTTAAAAAGTAGGTATTACTATTCATAACGGCTAGTTTGATTGGTTGTTAGAACTCGGTGTTGCGTACAACACACGCTATCGCATTAATCAAAGAGAAGCGTACCGTAGAAGCTTGGGGTGTTACAGTTATGGTGATATTCTTAAGAGTATTAAGTCTTTTTTGATGATGGGGTTACATTAGAAGACTTTTTATATTATGTGTAACCCTGATGTTAAATATATGAAAATTTTATTCAAGGAATAGTTATCTGTTCTTTTGTGGACATAGTTATAAAGAACCATTTGGGTTTATATGATCCTTACTTTTGAGGTAATTGTGGGTTACTATATGTTATGATGGAAGTGAAAGGCATGAGATAAAATTGAGGTTAAATTATGTTATGGTTATTTTTTATGATTTTATCCCTTTTTGGGGAATGATTTGAGAATTATATAGTTTTGGAAAAAGGACAACACGCAGACCGTGTGACAACCCATCGCGTCGGACAAAACTGTGGTAATCGAACCCACAACCAAAGTACAACTGGTATTTATCGCCTACCACTAGACTACATGAAGTCCCTGGTTAGTTTTACTGATTCCTTTTAGTTAGATGATTATATGAATTAAGAGTAATTTGATTTTGGGTTATCTATGGAAGTATATTAACCTATCATGGAGGATATGTGATTAGGTTAATTACTTTTCAATACGATACTTTAAGAGCAACTGATGTTGTTTGGAGATAAATGTTACGATTTAACTTGGAAGACTATGTGACTAAATCCTTCAAATATTTGGGTTTCAATCTTATTTTGGTGTACTTTGAAGACTTTTATGGAAAAATTGTTTATCGAATGGTCCTCGTTGAACTTTGGGTTTTGTTGGACAAATTTTGTAGATTAAGAATAGATTTTCTTTTTATAAAGGGTTATCCTTTTCTGGATTATCTGATCTTGTACTAACCTTTTTGGTTTGGTTTTGGTTAAAGTCTAAAGACATGGGAAGTATATAGTTCTCTTTTTTGGATTAGGTGATTCTGTAGAAGTTGATTATAGTGAACAATTCTTCCTAAATACTCGTCTTTAAGAGAAAATATGAGTTTGTGTAAGAAATCTAATAAATGTTGAAAGTCAACATGATAAGTAATTATGTTTCCTTATGAATAAATTCCTCAATAAAAAAACAAAAAAAACAAAAAAAATGTTGTCTATTAACTTTTCCTACTGGGGAATCGAATACCGTTTAACCCATCACAAGTTTGTGATTTTCTTGAGGTTAACTTTCTCTTAGACATGTTTACTATCACTCTCCATCAGAACATGAACCTTTCTTTTTTCCTCCATATCCATATTTTCATACTTTGAATCCTAGTATGGGTTAACTCGGGTGACCTATGTACTTATCTTTATTTATTTTAAAGTGATTGTTTTACCGACTCTTGTTCTGATGTGGGACTTTCAAGGATGTTTCCGAGACCAATTTTAAAATTGCGAGGACACAATTCCCAAAAGGGGGGAAGGATGTGACACCCTAGGTAAATAAAGAGTATGACATTTTCACATTTATCCATATTTTTGAATAAAATATTAATATTACTTTAAAGGGAATGCTATGCTTGATGGAGTACCCAATATGCAACAACAAGTTTCTTTGAAATCTTACGTTGCAATCTAATAATAAAATAATATTATTTTAAATGGTAGTTAACGCCTAGCCGTTGTAATGGCGGTAATGAACAGAACTAACTACAAAATGATTATGTAATATAATAAATACATGAATGTACTGAATATATATGACATATATGATATCTACATCATGAATACCATTCTTGATATAATGTATACATGAACAACTTGTAATTATAAAGGGCTTATTTTTTACTCAAGTACCAATGATCGTTAAAACAACCGTTATTAACTTAAATAATTACATAGTGTTCATGACATGGAAATAAGTGATATGAAAGGAATAATGAACTTGAAAAAGGTTCTTAAACAAGTAGAAATTAACTCAAGTTTATTATTCAAGAGATTAAAGAACGACCGAGTCAAGTCGGACCCGAGGTATGGGACTTCGTCTCAATCTCCTTTCATTGAGGAATATTTTGTTTTATACACAACCTTATTTTATACGGTGTATAAACCCCTTTGACTTTTACGTTTATTCAAAAGGAATCTTTTTTATACGAAGCGTTTACTAAACGAAAAAAGGGAATGTTTTTTCATACGTATGCGGCGACAACGACTTCTCCGCCACCATGACCATTATTTGAGTTCTAGTTTCCTCTACAATCCATACGTTTTTTAAAAAGAAAAATAAATACCATGTTTTACTTTTCTTTTATTTTGGTATTGAAAATTGTTTTCATAATGTTTTTATATCAATGTGTTGTATTGATATCTTGTGATTGAAAGGTGGAAATTTTATGTTTCCTTTATGCATGTTTTATGTGATACGATTATGTTAAGGTTCTTGGGAATTATTATGAAGATGGGTGGTTCTGTGATAGAATAAGGGCGGGTGATCCCGATATAGCTATCCAATGCATTGGGTAACGCGAAGGAGTAAAACATTAAGGTTTCTCCGAAGAGATTTAGGGAATATACTGTGGTGGGTATTCCAAACGTAACCAAGAGGGTTACTCCATACGTAAGAATGTTATGAATGCCTCAAGTTACCTTTTATGTCTTATGATTTCTATGATTTATTCATGATTTGATGAGGTATGTTAAAGTGCTTGTGTTTTATGGGTAAAGTATGATTTCATTCTTATGTATATATGTACCCATGTTTCCTTTCCATATTTTTATATCCCTTACTTAGCTTTTTATGCTCATCCCAAGTTTTTTTGAAATGTTTTTCACATGTTAAGGGAAAGGTAAATGATATGATGATATTGTCAAGGAAGTTTCAAGAAATAATCCATGTTTTATTTTAAATATGTTTCCATTGATGGGAAAGAATAATGCAATCTTTATGTAAACACTTTGTTTATATGTGGAATGTAATGCAAGTTTTATGATCTAATTCTCTAAAACTATAAACCCGAAAATATCCTCAATATGTAATCTTGTAATAACTCAATATTAAGTAAGGTTTAAGGCTGGGTCCTTATAGAGGAAGAGGGGGAGGAGGTTCCCTTTTATAAGGGAGGAGAGGGGCACCTTTGGAATAACTAAAAATATTATTTTATTACAAAGTCAAATTCGGTTTTTAATAGCTCCAAATTGATATATTTCAAAGATAAGGTAGGTAGGGGTCTAAATACTCTCATCCAATAGAATTTAGACAAGTTTAGGTATCAATTTTAACCTTATAATTTAGATTTAACTTTAAGTTAGATAATTTAACTTTTACCGTGTCTTCTTGTTTTCTTACACTATAAGGTTAATAAACTTACCATATCAAGCCAAAAGAACCCCAAGTTGTTTATTATTAATATATATAGCCTTATCTAAGTCATTTGGCCGAACCTTATATTTTTAGGAATAAAATAACAATTAATAATATAATATTTGTTTTAAAAACTATTTTATGTCAATTTTGACACTATTTAGTAATTGATTTTTGTGAAAATCATAACAGAATTATTAGTTCGAACCAAGTTACTTAAATCAATAATAACATGTCATATTAACCTATAAAATTACTGTAATTCATAAAAAGTCTCAAATTACATTTATTTGGGTATTTATAACATCAATTATTTCAATATTACATTAATAAGATAATTACTGCATCATCGTTGTGTCATAAATAAATTAAATTATTTAATGTCTAAAAATTAAAAATAAAATACCATTATGTAGGAAATATTTTTTTATTTCTAATGAAAATTTATAGTCGAATTTATCTTATATATAACTCTATATTAAATTTGATTTACTTATTAATCTTTGATTTTAACTATTTTAACCCTTCATTAAATAAATTAATAATAAATGTCCAAATCTAATCCAAGTGGGCCTAAATGGTCATATTTTCTTCCTAAGGTTGTTTTTGGTCGAGTTACACTTTTACAATAGAATTAGGACATGTGTTAGGGTAATAATAATATCATTTTTACCCTTAATTACCCTATTTACTTTTAACCGTGGTAAATAAAAGTAAAATGTTACTATTCACCAAAAATTATTTTCATCTCATTACACCAAATTTTAGTCCTTGGTATTAACCGTGCCTCTCGGATTTTCGAAATTCCACTCACAGAAGTGGTAAAATTAATTTTTAAGAAAAATTCAGTTTTTTAACTACCACTTAGTGGTTTCACTATTCATCAAAAAATGAAAGTTTTCATAAAAATACCAAAATTTCACCCTATGATAATTTCGATATTCCGAATCCAAAAATGAAGTCCATTTTGAAAAATAAAATTTATAAAATTTCAAAAAGTGGTTATTACTATTCATAACGGCTAGTTTTAATAATATTTTATTAGCATATCATTGTTTAGTGAAACTCGGTATTGCGTACAACGCAAGCTATCGAGGAAGGTTGCGATTTCGTGTAAAGCAAGCCAAGCTAGTGTTGTGTGTAGTTAAAGATTTCTTTGATGATTTATATAACATAAAAACAAAAATATTTCTCTTAGAAGTCTCGGGTGTTACATTCTACCCCCCTTAAAATGAATTTCGCCCTCGAAATTCGTCACTTTGTAACAAATAGATGAGGATAACTCTCCCTCATCATATCCTCAAGCTCCCATGTAGCTTCTTCTAATTGGTGGTTCCTCCATAAAACTTTCACCAATCGAGTGGTCTTGCTTCGTATGAATTTTTCGCTATGATCCAGAATCTCTATCGGCTGTTCTTCATAAGAAAGATCTTGCTCCAGCGGTACAACTTCTGAGATAAGTATATGTGAAGGATCAGGTATGTACTTTCTCAGGAGAGATACATGGAACACATCATGAACTTGAGAGAGATTCTGTGGAAGCGCCAATCGGTAAGCTACCTTCCCAACACGATCCAGTATTTCGAAAGGACCGATATATCTAGGGCTCAACTTCCCCTTCTTTCCAAATCTCATGACTCTCTTCCAGGGAGATATTCGAAAGAACACCTTATCACCTACTTCAAACTCTAGGTCTTTTCTTTGGTTGTTGGAATAACTTTTCTGTCGACTCTGAGCTGCTCTTATGTGTTGTTGAAGAGATCTGACCTTTTCTGGCATTTCATCAACGAGATCTGGTCCTAATAGATTTCTTTCCCAAACTTCATCCCAGCAAGTTGGAGTCCTGCGTTTCTTTCCATAGAGAGCTTCATAAGGAGCCATCTTAATACTTGAGTGAAAGCTATAATTATAAGAAAATTCCACCAAAGGTAGGTGTTGATCCCAAACACCTTTGAAATCTATAGAGCAAGCTCTCAACATATCTTCTAGAGTTGGAATTTTTCTCTCAGACAGACCATCTGTCTGAGGATGATAAGCAGTGATGAAACTCAACTCTGAATCTAGAGTATGCTGAAGACTTCGCCAGAACTTCGAGGTAAATATCGGATCCCGATCAGATATAATAGAAAGTGGTACTCCATGCAATCTTACCACTTCCTTTACATATATCCTGGCAAGCTGATCCAGAGATAAATCCTCTCTAATAGCAATGAAGTTTGAAAACTTGGTAAGACAATCAAATATGACCCAGATAGCATTATTGCCTTTTGATGTTTTAGGATTTCCTGTGACAAAGTCCATAGTGATGTTTTCCCATTTCCATTCAGGTTTGGGTAATGGTTGTAACATCCCCTTAGACTTCTGTCTCTCAGCTTTAACTTGCTGACAAACCAAGCATCGAGAGACATATTCAGCAACATCTCTTTTCATTCCATCCCACTAGAAGTACCCTTTCAGGTCCCTATACATCTTCGTGCTCCCAGTATGAATAGAGAATTAAGAACTATGAGCCTCATCCAGCAGCTCCTTCTTTAATTCCGGGATGGGAGGAACACAAACCCGATTCCTAAACTTTATTATCCCATCACAATCAAGGTTGAATTTAGGAACATTTATCACCTTCTTTTGTAACTCGACATATTCATTTTGTGCCTCTTTAATCTTCACATGTATAGATGGTTGAACATTCATTTTAGAAAGATATGATTTTTCCCCTTCCATTATAATTCCAAGATCTAACCTTTTTAAATCCATAAATATTGGATCTTTTGTGATCCTCATCATGGATAAAATGGCATGGTCTTGTCGATTTAATGAATCTGCCACCTTTTTTGCTTTCCCAGGGTGGTAATGGATTGAGCAGTCATAATCCTTAATCAGCTCCAACCATCTTCTTTGATGCATATTCAGCTCCTTTTGTGTGAAAATATACTTTAAACTTTTATGATCAGTATAAATATCACACCTTTCACCATACAGGTAATGCATCCAAATCATTAAAGGAAAGATTACCGTAGCTAACTCCAAATCTTGAGTTGGGTAATTATGCTCATGTATTTTCAACTGTCGTGAGGCATAATCTATCACCATATCATTTTGCATAATAACACACCCCAATCCCTTCTTGGATGCATCACTATAGATCACAAACCTTTCTCCACTACAAGGCAGTGTGAGCACAGGTGCACTGGATAAACTTCTTTTCAACTCCTTGAAATTATCTTCACATTCCTCCGTCCAGACAAACTTAACTCCTTTCCGAGTCAACTTGGCGAGTGGATTAGATAATCGTGAAAAATCTTTCACAAAATGTCGATAATATCCAGCCAAACCAAGAAAACTTCGGATCTCAGTTACTATTTTTGGTCTCGACCATCTTTCTATAACCTCTGTTTTTGCTGGATCCACAGATATCCCCTCTTTTGAGATTATGTGACCCAAAAATGAAACTTTTTGAAGCCAAAATTCACACTTGGTAAATTTGGCATAAATCTTCTCTTTCTCAGGGTCTTCAATATAATTCTCAAGTGATCTTCATGTTCTTCCTTTCTCTTTGAATAGACAAGAATATCGTCTATAAAGACTACCACAAATTGATCCAGATAGTCTCTAAATACTCTATTCATTAGATCCATGAAGATAGCTGGGGCATTAGTAAGACCAAATGGCATCACTATAAATTCATAGTGTCCATACCTTGTACGGAAAGCCGTCTTTGGTATATCCTCCATTTTGACCCTTAATTGATGATACCCTGAATGAAGATCGATCTTGGAAAAGTATTGAGCTCCACGTAGTTGGTCAAATAAGTCATCAATACGTGGGAGAGGATATTTGTTCTTGATAGTGATCTTGTTAAGTTCTCGATAATCAATGCAGAGTCTCATTGATCCATCTTTCTTCTTAACAAATAGAACAGGTGCTCCCCAAGGTGACGCACTAGGGCGTATGAATCCCTTATCAAGATTCTCTTGGAGTTTCTTATTCAATTCCTGCAACTCAATTGGGGCCATTCTATAAGGTGTCTTTGAAATAGGCAAAGCACCCGGTATGAGTTCTATTGAAAACTCAACTTCACGATTTGGTGGAAGACCCGGTAATTCCTCTAGAAAGACATCATCAAACTCTCGTACAATGGGAATATTATTAATCATGAGTTTCACACCAACCATTTGAGATAAATAACCTTTATTTAGTGGAATCAAGACCCATAAGGTTGAAGGAATTCCCACTGGAAGGTTATGTTCATCCTTGCATTGATATACGATCATAGATTGATCTGGAATATGAAATGTGACTTCCCTTCTTTGGCAATTGATATGAGCTCCATATAAAGAAATCCAATCCATGCCAAGAATCAAATCAAATCCCACTATAGGAAGGATCACAAGATTTGCAGGAATCACTTTCCCACAAACTTCAATCGGAGAAGAATTATAAACTTTTGATGCTACTATTGTGCCATTAGGGGTTGTCACTACTAACTCAACATCTAATTGTTGAGCTAATACGGTGATACCCTTAGAAAATTCATCAGAAATAAAAGAGTGGGTGGATCCAGAATCAAATAAAACATTTTCTACTTTTGATTGGATGGTAAGTGTACATTTCACCACATCGTTATCGTACTCCACATCGCTGATAGAAATTGCATGTGACTTTCCTTTGTCTTTAGCCTTAAGAGTTGGTTGACGTCGACCATCATCATCAACCCTTGGATTAGGTCATTTATTGGTATAATGTCCCATATCCTTGCACTTGAAACATTGAAGTGTAGTAGGTTCATTCTGTGTATCCCTTCCTTTGTTTGCATCATTAGACATCTTCTTCCCATCATCGCGGCATTCAAATGCCCGATGACCTTACTTTCCACATTTGAAACATTTACTTGTCCCTTTAAGACAACTACCTCCATGTTTCTTTCCACACTTTGAGCATAAGGGAAAGCTCATCTTCTTTTCAGTGTGCTCTTTAGATTTTCCTTTGAATTCCATTTTCCTCTTCTTATCAAACCTATATGACTGATGGGTTACTCCAATCTCCATCTCAACTTTGAGAGCACATCGGACGATTTCCTCGTATCTATTGAAGTCCCTTATGGATAAGGCCCTTCGAAGACTTGGTTTTAAGCCACTAAAGAATAGATCGATCTTACTCTCATGTTGGATAATAATACCAGAAGCATACCATGCACGTCTTGTAGAATTTGCTTCATAGGTACCAACAGATTCATCATCCTTTTGCTTCAGTTCGAGAAACTCTTTCTCCATCTTTGTTCGGAGAATACGAGGGACGTACTTATTGAAAAATATGTTCTTGAACTTGTCCCATTCCATGGATTCAATTTCATCCCTTTTCCTCGTATTCTTAATAAGATTCCACCATCGATCAGCATCTCATTCCAAATGTTACACTGCTAGGATGACTTTATCATGCTCAGAACATTGAAGAACTAAAAATATCTTTTCAGTAGTACTAATCCATTGTTCAGCAATTAATGGATCATTAGACCCGCTGAATGAAGGAGGACACTGTCTCATGAAGGATTCAACAGAATGTTGCTCCTTCCTTTGCTCGTTTGGAAGTCCTGTATGATTCATAGCTTGAGAAAGTTGTGTGAGCATGGCTACAAGGCTTTGCATTCCAGCTCCCATAATGTTTGGTTGCTCAGGGGGACAATCATTGCATTGCCCATCACATTCCGCATTAACATGGTTCCTTCGGGTTCCAGCCATTGGCTAAAACCAAGAAGATTTGTGTGAGAAACACTAATTATAATAGGAAAATCACATAATCAAGAATAAAATTTCACACTTAAGGTCTTATCCTAGGTTATTCATGGCCATTTCTAAATCACTAAGATTGTGTTCTATTCTTAGACTTATCCTTAGGGTTATTACTAAGGCTTTCACATCCTAGTTTCCAAAGGTTGACTATACCTTTCCTCTAATACCAACTATAACGACCCATACATTACATACATTGTTAATACTTCAAAATTGAAGCATACTTATTACAACATATAACAAAACCATGAAAGTAAAGTATAGGTATAGTGTCTTTAGAAACTGGGAAACATAAACAACTGGTTCATAAAGCGTCTACACTGTCTCCCATTTATTTCATCATACCTATAGTCCCTTTTGGAATATCTTACTTAATAACCTTCTTCCTGACCTGGGGAAAGAAAACATACAAAAGGGTGATCTCAAATGCTCAGTAAGGGTAATCAAAATAAATATCAATCACATCATATTCATAAGAACATAACTTTTGGAAATCTTAACCTGCAAAATAGAGCATAATTTCATAACATGGGATAAGTCATAATAGTGAAATGGAATCCCAATAATCATAACATAAAACATGAAACTTTGTGGAATACACACATAATCATAGATAATAATTTCTTATTAGTCAATACTCATTTCCAAGACTATCTTTGTGGACAAAGTCCATTTCTGAACTGAGTTCACTCCTCATTTCACTCCTGTTTCACTGAACTGGTATAACCTACTGTTCCAGCCATGTCTATCTCATGAGATATAAAATCTTTACCCAATGCATTTGAGGGAGATATAGGTCCCACCCATCTCATAATGATACCATTCCTATGTGTGCCACAAAATCAGAAACCATATATCATAACATAACGCATGTAATAAAAATGGGAATCTTAAACATCATGACATCATAAAACAATTCATAAAAGATAAAGGATTTAATAAAAATATTTCCATCACAACATAATCAAATAAATGTAATAATAGGGATAGAAACAGAATCCTGTATTATCTTAGATGGAAAATAATTTTGATAAAACACTTGAACTCCATTCTTGGGGAAAATATCCTTTCTACTTAAAATTTTTTTTTTCCTTTCTTAACATGACATACAATTTTAAACTAAAAGGAGTTGATTAAAAATAAACATGAAAACTTGTAAGGTAATCTTCTTGTAAATGATGTTTTAAAAATCCATTCATGCCGTATAAGTTAAAAAAACATTTTTCTCGTACTTTTGTTGGAAAATTTAAAAAGTAACTCATACGAAAAAAGACAAAAGCTTCCTTTCATATATTTTACTAAATACTAACTGAAGGGTAAAATTGGATATAAACTATTGTAGAAGGATATAAATATTACATATTGAGGAAAAATGGATGTGGATGATAAAATACACCCCACTAAATTCCAAAGTATAAACAATCTCGGATAAAAATGAGATTGTGATATTTCCCTTACCTTAGGTCCATTTTGCTTCGTAAGTGTCCGAACCTCCTGTATAATGATTTAAATAATGTTATTGACTTATTCCAGAATCTTACTTATTGTTATGATATCATATATGGTCATATTCTTAGCTTCTTATTAGTAATATTTCATTACTACTTGTTGTTGGGACGGAAGGAAAGCGAGGAATGATGGCAAGAGGGGGGTGAATTGCCTTTTAAAAAAATGATTAACAAATTAAAAAATCAAAGTAAGGTGCAGCGGAAATAAAGGAGGCAATCACACAAGAAATTGATAACGGAGTTCGGCCAAAACCCGGCCTACGTCTCCGCTCCCAACTCAACCGTTGAGAGATTCCTACCGCTTGCTTTTCAATGGTTTTAGCAAGAAACCCACTAGGCTTTGAGGTAGCACTAGGACCTATTACAGCTTGCTTTTTGTGGTTTAGCAAGAACCCACTTGCTTTTGATGGTTTAGCAAGAACCCACTAGCCTTTTTAACGGGTGAAGGCTAGCTCACCGAAACACAAGCCTTTTAAAAGGAAAGGCTTGATGAAACCTCTTCACACCTTAATGGTGGTGTGAAACCCAAAAGAAAGGGAGGATGAGAAAAGGTTGGGGTTTGTAGGCACAAACCCGATTTTAAAGCTCAAAAAGAATAAACAATAAAAACCGTAATTGGGAAGACTTGGGTGCCAATGGATGATGGAGTTGACGTAGCGTGCTCTCCCAAGCTTCTTGAGTGGGCTCCTTGGATGTGAAAGTTGTTGGAGCTATTGGAGTTCCCTTGGAGGAAGTCACCGGAGGTTGGCCAATTGATGCAAAATATGTCCGTGGGCTTCCGTATAGTTCCGGTTGGTGTCCGGGGCTTCCTTGGCCTTTATTTATAGGCATGGAACCCTTGGGGAGGCTTCGGAGCCGTTGGAGAGGCTAAAAGAGCCGTTGGGAGCCAAGTGGGCCAGCCTGGTCAAACTGCAACGGCTAGTTTGACTGGCTCCACCGGCTGGCCGGTACAGTCCCACCGGTTGGCCGGTGTTTGCAAAATGGCATAGGATTCCTGTCCAGGGGCCACCGGTCGACCGGTGCCAGAGCCACCGGCTGGCCGGTGGTGAGGCAGTAGCTGACACTATTTGGAGAGGGTGCCACCGGCTGGCCGGTGCTGAGGCCACCGGCTGGCCGGTGGGGAGGCAGTGGCTCCCTCTTGATTGCAGGTGCCACCGGCTGGCCGCTGGTGTGCCACCGGCTGGCCGGTGGTCTGGACAGAAGGATGCCTTCTGTCCAGGCTCCACCGGCTGACCGGTGGGGAAGCCACCGGTTGGCCGGTGGACTGAATTTCAGTCCACTTTGCCTTCTTTCTTTCTTGGCCCAATTCCTTGGCCACCTAATTTGATTCCTATTAACCAAAAACACTTGAAAGAGGATTAGATAAATATGAGGGTGATTGTGATCATGAAAATAAAACCTTGAGGGGTTCGAGAGGTACAACAATCTCCCCCTATTTTGATGATCACAATCACCGAAACAAACAATGTAAAATACTGAGATTAAAGGCAATGCAAAGCATGATGAAAAAGGATTCTCCCCCAATCAATCAAGAAATTTCTCCCCCTTTGTGATTATCAAAATAGAACGGGGCATAAAACTTGATTGAGGGATACAATGAAAAACGAGATTTTAAATCAATTGAAAATGATATCAATTGTTGAAAATTTTGAAATGAAAATTGAATAACAGTTTGAATTGAAAGTTTTGAATCAAAAACCAATTGAATTTTGAAATTTTAAACCAAATGAAATTTTTGAAATTGAGAGTTTTGAATCAAAAAAGAATTGAAAGATTTGAATGAAAAATTCGAATTGAATATTTTGAAATGAAAAATTTGATACCAAGTGTTGAAATTGAAAGTTGGAATCGAAAATTTTGAAATTACAAAAAAGCTTAAAAGATCCTAACTCCCCCTAAATAAAAACAAAAAGTCACCGGGGAGAGGGATTTTGAAAAGAGATGATTTTCGGCCCGGAGAGACTCGCAAGAAGGGATTTTTCAATCCAAACTTGTCTCATGGCGGGTCTTCTCCTATAGAATTCGTCCGAAAAGAAAATAGACTTTGGTTGGCCGTAACGGGCATTTTTGCAATTGCATTCATATATCATGTGCCCGTGTTTCTTGCAATAATTACAAAATTTGTAAGCGGTGCTCCCCCTTACAAAAACAGTGGGTGCATGGGAGGAGGAAGCTTGGTTGGTGTAGCCAAGTCCATTGGTGGTTCTAGATATTCGTTGGGAACCTAGGAGATTGTTCAAATTTTGTTCCCCTTGGGTGAACTTAGCTAGGGTCTCCCTTAGGTCTTTAATGGTTGATTCCATGGAATCAACATTTGGAAAATTTTGGATTTTAAGGGACAACTCTTCCTTCTCTTTGAGAAGTTGTTCTTTTTCGGAAGAGAGTTTTTTGAAATTCTTTTTCAAAGCGACAAATTTTGATGAAAGCTCATGAAAACCATTTTCTAATTGATCTCTAGCGTGTGAGAGTTCCTCATAAGACAAATGATTGAAAGAATTTGAAGAACTAGAGGAGGAAGAGGAGGAAGACGAGGAAGAGGAGGAAGATACCTCATGTTTTGCCATTAGGCATTTTTTACCTTGGTCGCTCGAGGAGAAGGAGGAGAATGAAGAGGTGGAGCTATCACTCCATGTTGCCTTTGAAGCCTTCTTCTTTTTCTTCTTGGCCCTTTTCTTGTGGAGTGGGCAAGCGGGTACGGATTTTTCGTCGAGTTCTTGCTCTTGAGCGGGTTCTTGCTTTGGAGCCTTGCTAGTACCTTCATGGGTTAGTTCTAACAATTTCCAAAGATCATAAGAAGTAGTGCAAGAAGAAATTCAATTAAAAACATTTCTATCTAACCCGCAATGAAGAGAATTCATGGCTTTGCCATCAAGCTCGAAATTTGCAATGTCGGCGGGGGTCCATTTAGATTCATCTTGACAAGAGAGAGTAAAACCATGCATGACAATTTTAAAAATTGGATAACCAATACTTTTTAGAAAAGTTGACATGCGTGTTTTCCAAAAAGAATAATCGGCTCCATCAAAGAATGGAGCACGATCCAAAGAGTAGCCCTCGGGGGATTGAGAGGAAGAAGCGGTAGAAGCCATAAAAAAAAAAAGGATCTTTAATTTGAAACCGTTTTAGGGAATTATTCAAGTACTCCCTCTGATACCAAATGTTGGTTCGGAATAAACGGGGAATGATGGCAAGAGGGGGGTGAATTGCCTTTTAAAAAAATGATTAACAAATTAAAAAATCAAAGTAAGGTG
The DNA here is from genome assembly GCA_963277665.1 of Viscum album. Taxonomy (NCBI): domain Eukaryota; kingdom Viridiplantae; phylum Streptophyta; class Magnoliopsida; order Santalales; family Viscaceae; genus Viscum; species Viscum album. Next base: position 612,509,577 of record OY728119.1, on the reverse strand, counting down.
CAGCGGAAATAAAGGAGGCAATCACACAAGAAATTGATAACGGAGTTCGGCCAAAACCCGGCCTACGTCTCCGCTCCCAACTCAACCGTTGAGAGATTCCTACCGCTTGCTTTTCAATGGTTTTAGCAAGAAACCCACTAGGCTTTGAGGTAGCACTAGGACCTATTACAGCTTGCTTTTTGTGGTTTAGCAAGAACCCACTTGTTTTTGATGGTTTAGCAAGAACCCACTAGCCTTTTTAACGGGTGAAGGCTAGCTCACCGAAACACAAGCCTTTTAAAAGGAAAGGCTTGATGAAACCTCTTCACACCTTAATGGTGGTGTGAAACCCAAAAGAAAGGGAGGATGAGAAAAGGTTGGGGTTTGTAGGCACAAACCCGATTTTAAAGCTCAAAAAGAATAAACAATAAAAACCGTAATTGGGAAGACTTGGGTGCCAATGGATGATGGAGTTGACGTAGCGTGCTCTCCCAAGCTTCTTGAGTGGGCTCCTTGGATGTGAAAGTTGTTGGAGCTATTGGAGTTCCCTTGGAGGAAGTCGCCGGAGGTTGGCCAATTGATGCAAAATATGTCCGTGGGCTTCCGTATAGTTCCGGTTGGTGTCCGGGGCTTCCTTGGCCTTTATTTATAGGCATGGAACCCTTGGGGAGGCTTCGGAGCCGTTGGAGAGGCTAAAAGAGCCGTTGGGAGCCAAGTGGGCCAGCCTGGTCAAACTGCAACGGCTAGTTTGACTGGCTCCACCGGCTGGCCGGTACAGTCCCACCGGTTGGCCGGTGTTTGCAAAATGGCATAGGATTCTTGTCCAGGGGCCACCGGTCGACCGGTGCCAGAGCCACCGGCTAGCCGGTGGTGAGGCAGTAGCTGACACTATTTGGAGAGGGTGCCACCGGCTGGCCGGTGCTGAGGCCACCGGCTGGCCGGTGGGGAGGCAGTGGCTCCCTCTTGATTGCAGGTGCCACCGGCTGGCCGCTGGTGTACCACCGGCTGGCCGGTGGTCTGGACAGAAGGATGCCTTCTGTCCAGGCTCCACCGGCTGACCGGTGGTGAAGCCACCGGTTGGCCGGTGGACTGAATTTCAGTCCACTTTGCCTTCTTTCTTTCTTGGCCCAATTCCTTGGCCACCTGATTTGATTCCTATTAACCAAAAACACTTGAAAGAGGATTAGATAAATATGAGGGTGATTGTGATCATGAAAATAAAACCTTGAGGGGTTCGAGAGGTACAACACTTGTTATCTGGGTATTTATTACTTTTTGTTATTATGCATGTTTTGTCGAATAAATTCTTATTCTTCTCTTTAGGTTATAGATAACTCATTTCCATAATGGTATTAGTGTATAATATTCATTAATTAAATTCATTTATATAATCATTATGAAATGAAGATCATGTAGAACGAGTCACATCACATCGTGGAGACGGTATTCCATACGTACGCACGAGTGATGATATCGTTCCTATGATCATGGAATTGTATTGGAGTGTATCTATACTATTTCAGAATCAACATTACATTATAATAGTCATATATAGTCATTATTTACACCATTATACCCATCCAAGTAAGGTGGTGGTGGAAAATAGATTACACCACAGCGTGGAGACGGTATTCCGTACGTACGCACGCGCGGTGATTTCTTTTTCCGTAGGATGGATAGATGGTGAAATAGAGCTGTTTCATACTTATAATAACATATCAGTATGTTAGTGATACTGATTTTATTACTTCATAATGAAACAACTAAATAATAAGAAGTGGAAGAAGAAATAAAGATGAAAGAATTGGTAACAGACATTACCTCTTCTTTGAAGTGCTTCTTTGAGACCTCCTTTAAGGGCAGTAAAATAGGTCTTGAAGAAGACCGGAACCTCTAGGATGTTTCTAGGGAAGTGGAGAGAAGAAATTGGCAGGGGTTGGCCGAGCCTGATGGCTCAAAGTGGTGTGAGGAAGAGGGGGAGGATGTGCCCTTTTATAAGGGAGGAGAGGGTCACCTTTGGAATAACTAAAAATATTATTTTATTACAAAGTCAAATTCGGTTTTTAATAGCTCCAAATTGATATATTTAGAATCTAAGGTGGGTAGGGGTTGAAATAATCTCATACAATATAATTTAGACATGTTTAGGTATCAATGTTAACCTTATAATTTATATTTAACTTTAAGTTAGATAATTTAAGTTTTACCATGTCTTCTTGTTTTCTTACACTATAAGGTTAATAAACTTACCATATCAAGCCAAACGAACCCCAAGTTGTTTATTATTAATATATATAGCCTTATCTAAGTCATTTTTCCGAACTTTAGATTTTTAGGAATAAAATAACAATTAATAATATAATATTTGTTTTAAAAACTATTTTATGTCAATTTTGAAACTATTTAGTAATTGATTTTTGTGAAAATCATAACAGAATTATTAGTTCGAACCAAGTTACTTAAATCAATACTAACATGTCATATTAAACTATAAAATTAGTCTAATTCATAAAAAGTCTCAAATTATATTTATTTGGGTATTTATAACATCAATTATTTCAATATTTCATTAGTAAGATAATTACTGCATCATCGTTGTGTCATAAATAAATTAAATTATTTAATGTCTAAAAATTACAAATAAAATACCATTATGTAGTAAATCTTTTTATATTTCTAATAAATATTTATAGTCGAATTTATCTTATGTATAACCCCATATTAAAAATGATTTACTTATTTATCGTTGATTTTAACTATTTTCACTCTTCTTTAAATAAATTAATAATAAATGTCCTAATCTAATCCAAGTGGGCCTAAATGGTCATATTTTATTCCTAAGGTTGTTTTTGGTCGAATTACACTTGTCCAATAGAATTAGGACTTGTGTTAGGGTAATAATAATATCATTTTTACCCTTAATTACCCTATTTACTTTTAACTGTGGTAAATAAACCTAAAAGGTTATTATTCACCAAAAATTATTTTCATCTCATTGAACCACATTTTAGTCCATGATATTAACCGTGTCTCTCGTATTTTCGAAATTCCACTCACAGAAGCGGTAAAATTATGTTTTATGAGAAATTCAGTTTTTTAACTACCACTTAGTGGTTTCACTATTCATCAAAAAATTTAAAGTTTTCAGAAAAATACCAAAATTTCACCCTAGGATAATTTCGATATTCCGAATCCAAAAATGAAGTCCATTTTGAAAAATAAAATTTATAAAATTTCAAAAAGTGGTTATTACTATTCATAACAGCTAGTTTTAATAATATTTTATTAACATATCATTGTTTAGTGAAACTCGGTATTGCGTACGACGTAAGCTATTGAGGAAGGTTGCGATTTCATGTAAAGCAAGACAAGCTAGTGTTGTGTGTAGTGAAAGATTCCTTTTATGATTTATATAACATAAAAACAAAAAAAATCTCATAAAAGTCTCGGGTGTTACATAGATTCTATAATATATTAATTTTTTTTATACATAATAATCATAAATACCCATCATTTGGAGTAAAACATGTGGTAAAGGTAGAAACTAAATGAAACACACAATTAAATAATGAAATTATGTATATGGATATAAAGAAATCAAGTATGTTTGGTTTCTCATATTTAATATCTTAATGATAAATGGATCCCTACCATTTTGACATATGATCTAGAAAAATATTTTTTTTTCTTTTATTATAATCATTTCTAATGCATTGATGGTCTTTTTCATACTTAATTGATATATGGTTTTGTTGTCATTAGAATCCTCATTATAATCAGTTTCTTGTGACAAATTTTCTCTATTGCTCACCATCATTATTTAGAAAGTACTTTTCTCATACTTGTCCAAATTTTCATATCCCATTAACTTTATCTTATTTGGGAACCAAGTTATGTGTTATTCCAGATGACATTAATTATTCTATTTCCCTCTTTTCAAAAAGATGTTTTATCATCCCTTTTATGATTAAAGTTTTCAATAAAGGTATTTTAAAATATTGAACCCTTAAATTTTCTATCTCAAGATAATGATGTTTGGATGAAATTTATTTAAGGTAGGAAAAATTCCATACCCTAATATATTAATTGAATAATTTGTTCAATAGAATACATAAAAAGAAACATCGAGCTTTATTGACTGTGAAATGTTATTATTTAAATATGATTGTTTTAACCTAGCCATTAAATTTCTAGGTAAGAATGGGTGTAACTGAATTATGATATATATATATATATATAAAATTCTCCATCTCAAAAAAAATTATCGATAAATAATTATTAAAAAGGAACTCAATTTTTTTGTAAATCCATTTTTTGCTTGAGAAATGCATTTTCTTCATATCAATTTTTATTTTTTTAAATAATATTATAATTAATTTATGACACTTTTATAATTTTTATTTGAAAAAAGGATATAATTATTTATTCATCATTAAAAAATTATTGTGAAATTAAATTTTCTTATTTTTCTAGAATGATTAATTTATTAGTGAATAGTTAAAATGTCTAATTTTATAGAAACCTATATTTTCCATTCATATATTTAAAAAGTTATAAATTTATTTCGATTGGTTTTAAAATGTAATTATTTAATTTTTTATTAAAAATAATTCAAAGAATTCAATTTTAATTAACTTTTTTCTTAAATATGATATAAAAACATTTTTATAAATAAAAATCCATTTTTATGGAATATTATTCTTCATTCTATTTTACATGTTTACTTTAAAAGTAGTATCTTCCAATTAAAATTAATTAATATGATAAAATAGATTACATAGCTATAATCAACATTTTTGAATTTAGTAGATTGGTCAACATTATTTCAGCTCATTATGAATAGTAACATTGGTAAAAATTTGTCACCTAGTAAGGGTATATTTGGTAATTAATGTTAAAAATAATGTTATAAGGATTTAAATATATATTTAACAAATAACATATTTATATTTGATGGTGTTATTTTGACTATGCTCATACAATACTTGAATATATGGAAACTTGAGGCCATTTTGCTTTTTTAATGACCATTGTATTATTTAAGAAAAGATGAAATTCAAAATGTCACTCTTTGTTGTTTAATATATTTAATATTATTTTCTTAAAAAAAGTGGTTATGTTAAGATCTAAATGTTTATGTAAATATGAATGATTTTTTTATCATGTTAACTGATTTTTAATTTTTATTTATGAAATAATTACCTAAAATTATTATGCAATTCTAACAATGTGCCTGTGCAAGAAGCAGAAAAATAAAGTAAATGTCATTAAATAATAAAAAAGAAATTTTTATTTAGTTATTTATGGGGTTTCAAGAATATTTTAAACATATATAAAATATGGTGATGTGATACAATATTTTATTCAAATTCCATTTCTTTATAGATGTTAGTAAAGTCAAACTAGGTGAATAGTCTCGGAAATGACTTTAATGGTGTGTTAAGTTAAATAATATTTTAGTAAATAATTTAAAATTCATAAAGATCTTATATTTTACAAATTGAATAAAAAATAGTGTATAATATCATCCAATTTCCACTTAAGGGTCACTTTTTCTTATATAGTAACTATATTAACCCCTTAAGAGTAAAAAAAATTGATATCACAATAATCATAGAAATGGTTAATAGTGGTTCATGTTAAGTGAAAGGGATAAAACATAATAAAAAATTGTTTAAATTTAATTTATGATTTTAGTTAGACTTATAAACATCCTAGATTCAAAATATATCAAATTTTCTCCCCTTTTCAATGAAAATTAATGTATATCAATTTAATACTTTATGTAATTCCAAGGGTGCCCACCACTAACTTGTAAAAGGGAACCTCATATCCTCTCTTCTTTACACATTTTTAGGACTCTATATTAGCCATTACCTATATAAAGCCCTTAACTAAATTACACTACATGACCTCAAGGATTTGTTTTCTCATAATAAGATCAACATAGAAGTCTTATAGTGAAAGGAAAATGTTATTTCATGATAAAGAGGTATAACTCTTAATTGGGAACATTCATTTTAATTCTTATTGTACCTCCTTCTAATATACTAAAACTATGATTATATATTAAAATTATTATATAAATTATACATAAATTTTATTATGACTACGTTATAACCAATTTTCATATCCTATTCTAGCAAATGGGGAATGAAAACACCATTCTTACATAAGTGTGGTCTACCACCCCCATAAAGAGATATCTTTCCTTTTCCATCACTGCCTCTCATGGTTGTTTATAATCATGGATTATACATATATATATATATATGTATATATATTATATTCATGAAATAATTATAATTTTGGAAGAACATAAATCATCACACTATTCCAATCATTAAAAGAAAAATCATCGCAAGTGTGTACATATGAACTACTATCACTACGTGGTGAGTTAAAAACCCACATACCATTGAAGTTTATGGGGATGTATTTAATGGTTTTATTTGAAGGCTATAACAATAAAATGATTTTATAAATATAATATTTTATCTTCTAACTTTATTATCCATCTGAAAAAAATTAAAAACATCATTGGTTTGTACATTTGGACTGCTACCTCGAGAGTTGTTGTATTTTTTTCTTTACCGCTATTATAGATAACCCTAAAATTGTATTTTATTAATAGAAATTATATATAATTAAATATTATTATTTTGGATATTATTTAAAAATTAGTACATTGACCTCGATCAATATATCAAATTCCTTATACATTTATGTACCAACCATCCTCAAAGCATCAGATGTGGAATTAATATATTATTACTTAAATAATTCATTAAAATAAATGGTTTTAAAAAAGTTATAATACAGTAAAAGGTTATAAAGAATTAAATAATTATATAATATTATTTTAAATGAGTTTAAGGACATTCATATCAAGTTATAAGTCTAGGTATGGGGTTTCTTTACTCAATTTCTATTCATTAGGATATACTTCTACTTAATTGACTATATTATGCATTTATTATGTATAAAATGACCAGTGATTATATTATTTTTAATATCCACTTTTTTTGTAAATTTTTATACATGTGATGACTAATGAAATTATGAGTTATGAATTTTTGAGGGATTTTTTGTTTTAGATATGTTGGATGGCTCAATTGAAGAATCAAGTGTTGAACCAAGGTGTATCCAGCTATAACTATTTAAAAAATGTATATTACACTTTAATAGAACATCAGTGTTCATTCAGTGCTCATAATTTTAGTTGAGTAATATTGATGTATTTAGGGATTATAATACAACCATCATCTAGTCTGGGGGGTGGGTAGTATCCTGGTTTCCCGACAAGTATCATCTGGTAGCTAGTGAGCCTACACTAGTTATCCATTAGTGTACACTGGGTGGGGGTTTAATGTGTGTCATTTTAGTCTTTTGACCACAGAATTACCATAAATTTCATGCATATTTTGATGGGTATTTAGATGTGTTTATGTTGTATTTTAATTTATTCAATATTAGATTCATTCCAATTTTATTGATTTTATATTTATATGGTAAGACTAGCACTATAATGGAATCATGGATAATTTGGTTAGAAATGTGGAAATATAGGAAGATGTAGATACTTCATGTTGTGGTCAAAAGTGATGCATCATAACACCATAAATTCAAAGTTGGATGGATTCTATAGTATAAAAAAAGAATCATAACATAGACATATTTATAGGAAAAATGTATAATTTACACCATAAAATTTTTCGAGGAATAGATACATCAAAAAATACATCACCCCTTCATGCTGTGAAAATAGGATTCACAACTTGTTTCAATCTACAAGGTAGTGATGTATGATATAAATAACCATTACATTGTATTTTTTTCAAGATAGAAAATTAGTCTGCAAACTATTGATGATGTAAACACTATTTACATTGTTATTTTAATAACAGAGTAGAAATGGAGAGTTGGAGCCACAAAATTATGACTTAAATCAAGCATTCACGTCGTAGACTCATATTCAACACCAACCATTAAGATCTTATCATTGATATTTTTTGGGTTTTAATGAATTTTTGATTATTATTCATGATGTGTGGTTTATAGGACTTTTAATATAATACAAAACCTTGGGAAATATATAATTAAATAATTATAGGAGCTACCGATGAAAGGGTTCTGACAAAGGGATCATTTATCATATTTGGGTTTTCCTTCTACTTTTCTATTTTATATTTTATTGTAATGTCAAATAATTTTTATTTAAATTCAATTCTTTTTTCATCAATCCATTTCTTCTATTATATTATATATGGTATTTAGTTAATTCTTCATTTTAAATAACCCAATAATGGTTGGATAAATTTATAGGGGAGAGTGGAATTAGTTAAAGTCTGTGTCTACCAAAAAATCTTGATTCTCCATCACCCATAAGATAATTTCATTCAATAGAATTGTTTTTTGTTGGAAATATTATTTAATTCAATATTGATGCATGGAAAAAATCCTTTTGATTATGAATGAATGCATTCATGATTGAGATAATTAATTCAAGACCGTTTAATTGTATTATTATTCTTCCTTTAGAAATATAATCCAAAGGAAATTATTAATTTTATTTCATCAGACCACCTTGAATTGAGATACTATGGAATATTAATAGAGATTTACCATTTCTAAATTATATATAATTGAATGATTTCATAGCTATTTAATTTGATTATTTTTCAGGTGAAGTTGAATTAAATTATTTATCAAAACCACCCCAGGAAACTAGTTCACATATCTTCTTCCTTTTCTCCCTATTTTGGTCTTCGAATTTAATTTCTATATTAGTTTTATAAATAAATTAAAATTGTGATGACACAATCTTAAGTCAATATTTACTAATATATTCCCCACCCTCTAAGGGATTGACCCCATACTTCCATTATTCTACTCATTTGTATCTAGTGTAGTTCAAGAAATTAAAATTTTATAATTTTGTCACCTACATAGAATTAATAATGTAACATGGTCCTACCACCCCCTTAATATTTAATCCCTTGTATCAACTTTTTTAGTTTAAAAAACTATTAATGTCTCATATCCGACCTCAGAGAGTCTCATTTGATCCCAGGTGGATCTAGATATGAACCAATAGTGAATCCAGTTGGGATATTTTATTCTTCAAAAATTATAGCCTCTTTCTTCCTCATGAGATGGTGGATCACTATGACATTAATCATGGAAGATCCTCATGGTATGTTCTAACACATGATATCTTTTTATTCCCTATTTCCCATTAAACCATCATTATCCTTGATAAACTTGGTTGTTAATTATTATTTTCCTAGATTTATGATAGATAATCAAAGGATAATTCCACTAGATATTTGTGTAATTATCTAAAAATGATGGGGATTTATATCATCCTTGATAGAGGATTTATTTTGATGATGGATACAGACCATTTATGGTTGTTTTAATGAAGGTATGTCCATTGATAATTAATTCTGTGTTTTTTGGTCAATTTATATAGAATTGGACATCAGAAAATAGAATTGAATTATGTTATTAATCATCCTAGATATGGGAGAATTATAATATTGGTTCATACTCTTTTGTATCATGTTTCATAAAAGGTAAGTTAATTTTTTGGTTTTCTCCTAAGATGAAAGTTATTTTTCGTAAAATGAAGTCAGACATGTTTTTTAGACCTTCCATGTATAGTTTTTTGAAGTTTTGGTTATGTGCTGTTTTTTGGTAAGTATTTTGGAATGTGTGGTTTTCACCTTTTTCACGAGTTTCCTTGTAATAATTTAATTAATTATAATTTAGTTATTATTGATTATTTTTAATTCTTGGGCATGATATTAAATGTTTCATCATTCAATGGAGACTGAATGGACCTGGATCAAGATGGATGAAGATGAAAGGATATTCTTAGCGTGGAGTTAGCTCTATTTAAGGAATGGGTTCATTTGTAATATACCATATAGAATTATGTAATATTTATATTCATGTGATATGAGTTTTTTTATCTTGGATTAATGATACATAATTCATAATTATTAGGATAATAAAATGGAAAACACTTTAACTTATTGGATAAACCAATTAAACTAAGATACCAAGTTCCATGATAAATTTGTTAATGAATTACATGTATTAACTAAATAATTTGAATATGCCTTATAATTTTAATAGGTGCCAAGGGAAACATTGGACCTTGTGTGCTATCTTGTTTCATGGAAATTTATATCAATGACTTAACTAGTTATGTGTTGTCTATCTGCTTATAAAACTGAGTGCGTGTTTTATTCAAGAGAACTTGTTTGTGCATGTGTATCCTTAATTACATAATTATCCTTTAATCATATGTGTGTGTGTCCTGTGAGATCATTGTTATGCATTGATCAGGAGTGTGTGCATTTATAGCCCTAATAATTGTGCTTGTTTTTTTATTTGATGTGGAATGTTATGTCTTTTGATTATTTCTTGATATGAAATTATTTTGATATGCCATTGATATATTATATCATACGTTATTTTGTCTGTCATTTATAGTGGAGAATGTCGGATGATCCTATTGGGTTGTCCCTTAAGAGAGATGTGTCGGACATTGGTTGACGTAAAATTGGGTTATCCCAACCAACAGAATCTGTGACACATATTTTTAGCTATCCAATAAAGGTTGATATGTTAATAATATGAATAATGTTCTTTATATCATAGGTCTAATGAAGGTACAAAAATTTTTGTAGAAGATCATTGGTAACATGACCACACGACATATAGATGTCTATTTCTTACTAGCACATTAGTGAGTATATGTTAATCTCGTGAGGTTTGTGTTTTTTATATTTACTTTATTTAATGATTCTCACATAAATATACCCTAAATATACTGGTTTGGTATAGAATCGTGTTTATGGTACCCTACTGATTTATACTCACATCCTGCTTGGGCAGACATGGTACTTGGGTACCCAAACAGCCCTCGCTTCTTATAGGTGACGGTTAGGTTGAGTCATAGGGATGATTATATAATAGTATATCATGATATGATTTTCGATACCATGATGAGATGAGTCATGATGTGGGAGCAGAGCCTATTTTATTTTTATTTTCTTTTCGATCGTATACAGAATCCGCTTTGTGGGAAATCTGTGACATGTTTCTAGTTGTGACTATTGGATCTTTTTTTTCTTCATTCATACTTTACTATTGTTATGTCATTGGGTTACCTATTGCTCTGCTTATATTTTGGTTGCATGTTTGTTTATTTTTTTTTTATTGTGTTTTACTATGATTGGGGTTATAGTCTCCCAATAGTTCTACCTTATACCCTCACTAATGGTCAATATTCTTAGGCGAATAGGGAAGCACACCTAAGATCATGTTGAATTACAACATGGACTCAGTTATTCTTGATATGATGTTACAAAATGGTATCACATCTAGGTTTATTTCTTATTTTGGGGATTTTTTTTGAAATTTGATATAGTAATGTGTCATATATTTTGATGAAACTCATTCCGGTGTGTCATAGATACCTTTTCTAAAGATATTCCATGTCACTAGGGCATGAGATTGATATTCTTGGTTTTCTTTTTCGTGGTAATATATGATTCGGCATCACATTACACACATTGATTTTGAATCTTGTTATTTCATATGTATTTGACTCATTGACATATTGGAAATAGGTTTCGTATGAATCCTATTCATCATGTAGTTTTTACATGACATGTATGCATCTTTTGTGTGATTGTACAAAAGATACAGGACATAGAGACTTACTGTCAAAAAACTTATATTGTTCTTGAAAAAATCATTTCATTATGAATATATTTTTTGTTGGACCCCATGCGTGTATACTTATTAGAGTAGTTTATGTGGGGATATGGTGTGGCTCACCTGAGGGATGATGATGATAATGAATATGATGATGTAGTCCCTCTCTACACGGATTGCGAAATGGACCATGTTGGGCCATTTTTTAGAATTAATTGCATTTGTAAGAACCTTTTGTGAGTATCCAATGGACATATCTGGTTAATTAGGGTTGCAAAAGTGGTCTAAATCGAGTTTTCTATATAGAACTTAGTGGCATTCGGTTTAGAAAAACCAGGTGTATTTGGCCTCTACATAATTATTCTAATAGGGGAGATATCATGACATATTAGGAGATATGTACATATATTATGTTCTATGAGATGTAAAACCTATTGAGACCTTTTGTGGGTGGTTTCTAATACCTTGTGGCATTAAAAATGAGACTCTAGTTATTAGTGAGACAATATCTTGTGTTGTATAGTGGTAACCTAGTTGAGGTCTTTCCATGTGATTGTTTAGTCAAGGTTAATTCCTTAGAGGTATTTATAGTTGAATAAATTCCTTTTTCATGTGTGTTACCTTATAAAGTCTGAAATAATGTCCTTGAATGTTTCCTTGAAACCCAGAATTATGGATTACCTTGAGTGTCATTACTCATGATACAAGTTAGCGTTTTTAATTATTATATGCTTGTGGCATCGAGGTTATGACCAGGGGTTTACTAACCCATCATTTAAAAAATAAACTATATATTGATTCCAATTGGAGATCCTATGTTGGATAGATCTAAGAGGTTTAGATCATGGTATATGACTGAGTAGCTCAAAATGAAATATTTGTAACAGGTGGTGCATTGTGAATCTCAGTATAAAAACAATTCCATTTATAAAAAAATGATAGTTCTTGGTTTGTTGAATCTGACACTATATAGTGTATGGAAATTTGGAATAGTGATTTATTCTTGTTTGGAGGCTCGTGACTTGTGGGGTAATCAATATATATTAAGAAATGAGTTTTGTGATCTTGCATGGCTTGTAAATCCTTGGTGTGTGACCATTCATGGACATGATTGCACAAGTATTTGGTTTAATCAATATAATTCATGTGGTGAGTGAACCACTAAAAATTATTAGGTTCTATTGATAAAGCCAAAAGAGCTAGTAGTGGTAGGTCGATAAAGTTTTTAGTTCATGGTCATCCTTGTAGTTTGCAACCAGTTTGTTTGGTGGAAAACTTGTGGGGATTAAAATACTAGATATTTATATTTATTGAGATGCGTATGTGGTGAGAGATGATATCGGTTAAGGATCAGAGTATAGTCATGTGGTCAAACCATGTTTTTCATATATGGAAGTATTTTGGTTCTATGTGGTGGCTTACATGAGGAGATGAAACCCATTTGGGGAACATAATGAATGTTGAGAATGGATCATTAGATATAATATAATATGTTCTATGAAATCCTAGTAAATGAACCACTTAGTTCTTGGCTTGATAAAAATGTATGGATAGACAGTCACACATAGTTATTGTACTCATTTCTGTTGTATTGATCGTTCAAAGCACTATTGGGTAAAAATACGTATAATTCTATGGTTGGGAGCATCAACTAGGCCATGTTTAAAATGGCCTCTCTTGGGGGAAGGTTTCTAGTCTGTGTTAAATAAGAATGAGACTCTAGAGACCATGTGTAATGAAATAAGAGTTTAAAGTTCCACATTAAATGTGTGATGTTTTATTTGGAAGTATCATTACATGAAGACCAAATTTGGTATTTTGAATCGGAAGAAAATTCATTCTGTTTGAGTTGGATCTATATCATTGGTGTGTTGACACATGGTTGAGAGCTTTATAGCTAGTGCAGGTAGATCCCATTAGACTATCCCTCAAGAATAATGTGTTAGAAATTGGTCGACATGTACATGAGTTATCTCAACTAGTGGGATGTGTCACACATTTTTTTGAGTTATCCAATCGAGGTGATGTGTCTGGTCAATGATCGATGTTCCTTCCATCATGAATCTAGATAAGGTGTGAACAAAAATTTTAGAGGATAAATGTGTGTATGACCACTCTAAATATGGGTGTATATTTATTAATTTATCATTGGTGATTATTTTTATTCTTGTGTAATTTATGTATTTTCTATTTACATTATAATGATATCATCACATGCATAAACACTACATATACTGGTTATGTACATGACTATGTCAGCGACACCATACTGAGTGTACTCACACAATTCATGGGTATCCATTAAACTTGGTTATTCTAGTAACCCTCACATCTTATAGATATTGGTTGGGTTATGTCCCATGTTTAGTTTTCTAGTGAGATATATCACTTTGAGTTTGGAGACTGGGATGAGATGTAACATTAAGTGGGAGCAGAGACTCTTATATATTTGTTCCTTCCTATCTTGTATGGTATCGAACTAGTGAGTGATTAATAACTTATTTCTAGTTGTGACTATTTATTTCTTTGTTTTCATATAAAAAATTTACCAATTTTATGTAATTGGGTTTCCAGTTACTCTGATTATATACTGGTTACATGTTTGGTTATTTATTTGTTATTTTTTTCATTGATTGGGGGTATAGTCACCACATGGTTTCACTTTAGACCCTTAATGAAAGTCAGAATGTAATTCCAGGATAAATTACTGATGTCATTTTGGTGTATTTCTTGGACCTAATTATTTGGGTCTAGATGTTATAATATATAATCAGCTCAATGATTAATTCTCACTTTACTAATATGACCTTCGTATGGATTCCTTTTCCCAATATTCTTTCATTGAGAAAAGTTTGGTGTTATGCAAATATTTATGTTTATGAGGTGTATATAATGACTCTTTGAATGTAATTCCAGGATAAATTACTGATGTCATTTTGGTGTATTTCATGGACCTAATTATTTGGGTCTAGATGTTATAATATATAATCAGCTCAATGATTAATTCTCACTTTACTAATATGACCTTCGTATGGATTCCTTTTCCCAATATTCTTCCATTGAGAAAAGATTGGTGTTATGCAAATATTTATGTTTATGAGGTGTATATAATGACTCTTTGACATGTTATATCATCGATCCTTATTAATTCATGGTATTTAATGTTACCATTAAAATTATTTCATCCAAATAGATTTGACTTGAAAGTTACCAAGTGGTAATGGTTTGCCACCTCAATTTATCTTATTTGGGAGATATGTTATATTACACACCTATATTATTTTATGTGTTTTATATAATTACCCTTATATATTTTTTATCATGAATATCTATATTTTCATGGAATTTAAAGTTTTATTTTAATTTATTTCGTTCATGGTGGTTATGATTCAAAATTTACCAAATTGGTTATGATTTATGTTATAATGTCATTTCTTTTTATGATTGAATTTACTAAATTTCAATTGATGGAAATTTTATAATATTATACTTTACGCCCCATATATTTTATTATATTTTTTATAATCCAATAACTTTCAATTATTATAAAAATATTTCTCTTTTAGTACTTAAAATTATTGAGAAAATAGTTTTTAATGAAAATCCGAACTTATTCTCACATTATTTAATGAAATATTTGCTATATATTAATAATAATAAAACAATTTATATGATATTTATTACCCATACATGAAATTATATTAAATTTCCATTATCTCTACCTAATAATTTATTTAAATATTATTAAAAATGAATATTCATTATAATTTTTTGAACAAGTCATTTTTGACTTTTTACAAAAGTGTGAAATTAATGTTTTCTTTTAATGTATATGTTGTGAATTGATTTTCCAACCCTCATAAATATTACTTAATTTGATGATTCCTTTAATTTTTTCCATTTTAATTTTTAAATAAAATTATTTTCTCAATATTCTTTAAATTTTTAGTTAAATCCTTTTCAAAGCAAGATGTTATTTTATAATTATTTCAATGAAATGTTTGAATGATTTATTAAAAATAATTAATACTTGTAAAAATCCTTTAGTGATTCCTATGACTCATTGGGGATATGATGTCAGGATACCATTAATTTATTTTCTTTAAAAAATTTATGACATTTTTTATAAAATTCAAGAATCCATTTGTTTTGTTTCAGGATATGGTACTTAAAAATTATTGATGAGTGTAGGATTGGTGAGTAAACCAAAATACATTATAATTTTTTTTCAATATATTATGGATGGATAAATTATATCCCTATAAATCATTAGGTAACGAAATATAGTTAATTGGATGGAATTTACTCCTAATAAATGAAATTTTTATGTTACACCAAAGAGATGATGTGGTTAGTTAATTATAAGTTACTTTTAATAGATGAAGGTGTTAACTAATTTTAGTTTACCCCAAAGAGTTTAGTGATTTTACTAGTAATAGGTTACTCTTAAGAGATATTGAAATTATTATGTCACATGAATCCATGATGAATATTTTATGTTCCAAGATAGTTAAAAAAAATTCAAGGAAAAATATGAGTTATAAGGATCCTTTTCTTAATGATTGTTTTCACATTGTTCATTATTGTGGAATTATATGACTCTTGTATTATGTAAAATATTTATTCCATAACTCATGGTTTATGATCTATGTTTTGATGGGTTTTAATTCTCTTATTTCATCCTCATTCAATTTGATTATTTCATCATACAATTATGCTCATCTTATAATCTATGGTGACGTTCGATTATTAATGTTTGTGCATACCCTTATTGAGTGTTTGAGCTTTCCCTTCTAATGTTAATTTTCTCCATGTTATTAATAAACATATCAAGTAAGTTATGTCTCAAAAGAATAAATGTGTGATAGTTGAATATATATTTTGAAATAAGAAAATATAGGTATAGTGGTAAACATTATCACTTAATGTCATGGGTATTATTATAAAAGAGTTCTTTCTAATTCGCCAATCTCAAAACCTAATATTTATTTGGGTAGGTAAGTGAAACAATATTTCCATTTGATGTCCTAATTTTTGGGAGGATGAAAATTGGTCATGTTTATTGATATCAAAGACAAAAATCTAAGGACTATGTTTTTTGCACAAGATTTAGAGTGTGTGTTTTGGGATGTTATAGTTGATATCAGAGTAGGTTCTAGATAAATTTGGAGACTATGATGTTTTCATGTGAGGTAATATAAGGGTAATGAAAACCATCATGGGATTATATGTTTAATATTGATCGTAATTTAAAAGGCACAGTCACCCCTTTTAAGTTTTAAGTGTTGTGATTATAAGTGATTAATGATATTTTGGGAGGAATTTTTTGTTAAGTGTTACATAACCCATAGGTTTAATTTGAAGGATTACATTGGAAGAATGTTGTTAAATTTTTAGGGATGTAATTTTAATGGTATGAGATAAACATTAAGGATTAATTAATTTTGTGGTTATTTAGGTTAATTGATATATATGGTTAATATTTATTAGATAATCTAAATCAAATATCTGGTGTTAATATGGAAATTTTAGTGTTAAATGTATTATTTCTTTAATTTAGGGTTTATTTATTACCATGTGCTAACTATTTTATGTTGAGGAAATACCATTGTATTATATTTTCATAATATTCTAGATTATATGATATATTAAAATGTGATTCATTATTTATAAGAATGATTCAATGTAGATACCCATCATTTTGTGTGAAATATGAGATAGAGGTGAAAGATAATTGAAATATGCACCTAAAATATGAAATTGTGTTTATGAATTTAAGAAAAAACACATAATTATATTTTCTTTTATTCTCTGTCTTAATATCAAAATTATCCCTCATTTTTATATAAACTATCATGAAAACAAAAATGTTTTCTTTCATTACATTCATTTTTGATTAATTATGTCTTTTTCACACATCACTTATTTATGGTTTTTTGGTTGTTGACTTTCATATGATCAGAAACTTTCCTATGACTAATGTCCTTTTCACTCTAAATTATTATTTAGTAATTAATATTTTCCTCAATATCCATATTTTCACTCCCCAATAATATTATTCTATTTGGGAACCTTTTTATATGTTATTCAAGATGACTTCCAAAAGTCCATTTGCCTCTTTAGAAAAGGATGTTTTATTATCCCTTTTATTATGTGAGTTTACAAAAAATGAGTTTCCATATATTAAACCCTTAAATTATAAAAATATAAATCAAGTTAAAAAAACATTTATTTAATTTGGGGACAATATAATAACTCATGATATTAAATAAAGACTATGTGCAATAGAGTACAAGACATGCAATGCTGGCCTTTACCGAAAAATATTATTATTTAAATATGATCATTATAACCTAGTCAATGAATTAAGGGATATAAATTTGATTAAACTCATTATGAAATATAAATATAATTTTTATACTCAATAAGAATGTATTTTTGATTTCTTATTAAATAAGAACACAATTTTTAGTAAATTTATTTTCTGATTAAAAAATATTTTTATTCCAACATATGGTTTTTATTTCTTTTTATGAGGGAATATTATAGTTAATTTATTAAATTTTTAGAAATTTTATTCAATAAAAATTATATCATTTTATAAATTAGTATAACAAAATAATCCTAATGTCAAATTTTGTGATTTTTCTAGAAAGATTAATTTTTTAATGAATAGTGAGTTTATCAATTTTATAGAAAATGTTATTTTAAATTAAGGTGTTTAAAAAGTATGAATTTATTTTAAATTAATTTAAAAATTTACACACTTTATTTTGATGAAAAACAACCCATTTAATTTCATTACAATCTATAATATGCTTAATTTTGATATAAAAACATTTTTATACTTAGAAATACATTTTTATATAAAACAGATTTTCATCGCATTTTGTGGGTTTATATAAAAATTAATTGAGGCCAAATATAGGGATTTAATTTGACAAAATTGATTCTATATGTTTAATCATCATGTATCAATTTTTTAAATAGGCCATCTTTATTTTTTCCATTTTGAATAGTAATAGTGATAAATATTTTGCATCTTGATAAGGGTAAATTATGTAATTAAGGTAAAAATAATGAGATAAGGATTTATAGAAATATGAAATTACTTATTTCTATTTTATGAGTTCGATTAAACCATCATCATACAATATTCAAATATAGAGAATTTACTTTCCATTAGTCTATGATAACGACAATAATACTATTTTATGTAATGAATAAATAAAAACTTTAACTCTCATTGTTTTAATTTCTATAATATTTTTTCATAGGGATAAAAATATTTAATGTTAATTAATAAATTTTTATTCGAAATATGAATGATTTTTTTATCATGTTAATTTATTTTTAATTTTTAGTGCCGAAATAGTTACCATAAATGATTATGCAATGCTGACACAATGCATACTATAAAAATAATGTAAGTGATTCAAAAAATTACGAATACAATATTTTTGTGATATGTGATGATACATGATTTTTTAGATATAAATAAATTATTATTGATTTTTTAAAATTTAATATCATAATTCCCTTACTATATTGATGTCATTAAATTCAAAATATTTTAATTATCCTGAAGATGACATTAATAGTATCTTATCTTAAATAGTATTTTATTAAATAATTTAAAATTAATAAAAATACTATATTTGTAAAATGTAATGGAATGTGGTTGATCATATAAAAAAATTTTCACTTATGTGCTGCTTTTCATTTTGTAGTAAATTTATTAACCCATATAGAGTAAAAAACATTGATATCGCCATAATAATCAAAACGGTTAATGAGGGGTTAACATAATTAAATAAGGCTTAAAACATGACCTCAAATTTTATAAATTTAATTTTGTGTGGGTATTTAGAATTATGTCCATTAAATATTATAAATATATCAATTTTTCACTTTTACTTGATAATTAATTTATATTAATTTAATAATTTATGTAATTCCAAGGGTACTCATCCCCTCACTTATAAAAGGGTTCCTCCTATCCTCTATTACTAGCACTTGTTTAGAATTATATGTTTTCTAATTCCTACTCAAATACCTTCCCATCCTTAATCTATATTACCTATAAGCTCTAGTATCCCAAAAAGAACATCCAAGAAGGCTTCTGGTGTAATCCAATAGTGGTTTTCCGAAGAAGTGTTGTAACTCTTAACCAATCAATTTGATTTTAATTATTTTTATACCTATTTAAAATATTATTAATCCATTATTTTATAATATAATTAATATATAAACTATACATAATTTTTTTATGACTATGTTAAAACACTTTTCATCTCTTTTTCCATCAAATGGGTAACAAAAACATTGTTTGTGTGTATGTGTGGATTGTCACCTCCATGAAGTGATGTGTTTCATTTTCTATCACCACAAACCATGTATGTTTATAATGATATATTTATTGTATTTATATGACATTATTCACATCGAATTTTTTACTATAATATATCATATATCAATATACCATTCCAATCGTTAAAAAGAGAATCATCACACATGCGTATTTATGGACTATCATCTCAACGTAGCGATATACTTTATTTTTTAAACCCTACACTCATGGAAGATCAATTTGATATATTTAATGAATTTATTTTATGTTTATAACATTAAAATGATTCTATAAATATAATATTTTATTTCTACTTCTATTTTTTCCATCTAAGGAAAAAAAACATTTCTCGTGTGTATGTGTGGACTACCGCATTGAGAGCCGATTTATTTTGTTTTTTGTTACAACTTTTAATAAATTAATATAAAATTATATTTTACATATAAAATTTTAAATATGTCATGATTAGTTTTCAATATATTATTAATCAACAACATCTTTGATCATGGTCAACCTACTGAATTCATTTTGTAATTATGGACCAAACATCCTCAAAACACACTACGTGGACTTAAGGGATTAAGTAATTAAATATTTCTAGTAAATGCATGTTTTAATGATAAAAGTAATAAAACTTTAAAAGTTTATTAATTAATTAATTAATTAATTCAAGTTTATTTCACAAGATTTTAAGGAATTACACAACAATTTAAGACATAAGGCAAGGGATTTCATAATTCAATTTCTTTAATTTGGTTATTCTTGTGCTTCATTGAATATATTATAAAATGAATATGTGTAAAATTTCCTATGAATATTTTATTTTTTTTATAAATTTTTATTGGTTTTTTTATTATTCTACATAATCAGGTCAATGGTTAATTCTCTATTCAGTGATACAACCACTGTAAAAAATCTTTATCTCAATATTGATTCCTTTATACATGTTTGATGTTATTAAAATATTTATGTTTATGTGGTGTATCGACACTCAATTTTTAATTTTATATAATTTATAATTCTTAATTCATGGTATATAATGATACAATTAAATTTATTTCATTCAAGTGAATTATACATGAAAGTAACCAAGTGGTAAGTGTTTATCATCACAAATTGTTTTCATTGGGACATAAGTAATGCTATGTACCTATATTATTTAATAAGGTATATCTAATACCAATTTGATATATTATATTATGAATATTCTTATGTTTATTATATTTAAAGATTCATCTGAATTTATTTTTCCCTTGGGGGTTATTATTCAAAAGTTACTATAGTGGTACGGATTTATGTCACAATTTCATTTCATTTTAGGATTTTATTTGCAAAATATCCATTAAAGGAGATCTTATAAATATTGTTCTTTAAACCCCAAATATTTTATTCTAATTTTATTATTACAATTTTTTCATGTATTTGTACCATTTTTCTCATTTTGGTATTTAAAATGATGAAGAAAATATTTTTAAATAAAACGCAACTTTATTTCCTCTTAAGTTGTTGAAATTTTTCATCCCTATCAATAATATTTAAAATTGTTCTATGAAAGTTATAAAATATATTTAAAATGAACTAAAATTTTTATTTTCACTACCTTCAACATTAATAACAATTTTTTTAAAATAAATATTTAGAAAAGTTTTCCAAATAAATCATTTTGGACATTTTATAAATGTGTGAATATAATGTATTTATTTAACATATACACCATGATATGATTTCCCCACCATCAAAATAATTATTTTCATTAATTATTTTATTAAAAATTTCAATGGTTATTCTCAATGAAAATGATTTTTTCAATATTCTAGGAGTTTTTAGTTAAAATGTTATCAAAATATTATGATATTTTTATGTGTTTTCAAATAAATGTTTGAATGATATTTTTAAGCTATTTCTCATATGTGTAAAAATAATTTAATGATTCATATACTTCATAGGGGAAATTATCTTATTATACCATTTACATCTTTTCTATGAATGTTTTATAATGATATTTTAATGATATAGTTTTGAAACCTCTTTATTTTTTAAGTGTTAATAATGCTTTGAAGGTTTTGATTAATTTATCATACCCATGTGTCTTTTTTAGGATAGGATACTTGGAAATTATTGATGAAAGAAAGATTCAGGAGTTAACACAACTCAATAAGGAACATTGTATGATATATAATGGGTAGGTCCATTATATCCCTCCAATACATTGGGTAATGATATTTAGTTAACATGATTGATGTTATTCTTAAGATATGACAGAGTTATGTTAGTCCAATGAGACAACAGAGTTAATTGACTATAAACTAATCATAAGAGACAATGGAGTTAACTAATTGTATGTTACTCCTAAGAGATCTCGTAGTTTACTAGTCATAAGTTACACTTAATAGATATGTAAACTGGCCTTATAGGTGATTGCATGATAAATGTTTGATGTTCCATGACAACTATATAGTTTTTCAATGTTTTCTATGATTTCTAATAGATAATTTAACAAGGATTTTTTTTCACACGGATCGTTACTATAATCTAATTTAATTGTTTTCTTATGCTAAATTATTATTCCATATCCCATGATTTATGATCCAAATTTTGATCAGTATGAATACTCTTATGTAATTTTCATGCACTTTGATTATATAATCATACCCTTATTATCATCTTATGATCTGTGATGACATTTAATTATAAATTATTAGATATTCCCTTATAAGCATTTAAGACCACCATTCTTATGCTTCTTTTCTCAATATTCTAAAAAAATGATAAGTAAGATATGACTATAAGGGTTTAATGTAATATATGATTAAGTTTTATTATGAGATATTACAAGATAGGTATTGTAATAAATATTCTTATTTAAAGTCATGGGGATTTTTTTGTTATTTTTATAAATCTTTAAAGATAAACGGTCCTTGGGTATATAAGAGATCTAATATTTTTTTCTGATTTTTTATGTTTATTGTGGCTAAAATTATGTCGTGTTTATTAGAATAAAATATATAAAAATAAATATTATGTTTTTATCACCGCATCCAAGAGTGGAGGTTCAAGGCTATTATTATTGGTATTATAGAATTGTTTAGATAACATTGGAGTTAAGATGTTTTCAGGTGAGGATAACTAAAGAGTTACAGGTAACATCATGGGTTTATAATTTTAACATTGATCATAAGTTTAAACTCATAGATACCAATTTTTTTGTTTTAAGGGATGTGATTTTTATGTTATTGATTATATTTCAGGAGGCGTTTTTTGGGTTTAGGTATATGTAACCCTTAGGTTACACATGAAGGACTATTTGGGAAGAATTTTATTTTATTTTTGGGGATGCATACTGAAATTAATGAGATTACCTTTGAATATTCTATAATGATGAGGTCATTGATGTTACTTTATATATAAATTTAAATATTAATGGAATAATCTATATTATACCTTTGGTTTTATTATAGAAATTTTGGAGTTAGATGTATTAATTTTTCATATGATGGTTTATTCATTACACTATGATAAAAATTTTCTAATTATTAAATTATGGGTGATTATCATTCTATAATTTTTTATGTTCTATGTAATTTTAAAATTTTATTCTTCATACATAAGAAAGAATAATTGTAGATCTCATATATTGGATTAAAAGATGAGATGGAGATGGAAACTGATTAAAACACACAACCAAAGGATGAGATTGTGTTTATGTATTTGAAGAAATCATTTAAGTGTATTAAATCATGTTATATGTATTAATGGTAAAATTATACATCAAATTATATATAGAATATCATTAAAATAAACAAAATTCTTTTATTATAATCATTTTTAAAAATTGATTTGTTTTCACAACCCATTGATTTATGGTTTTTTGGTCATTGACTTTCTCATTATCATTTACTTTATAGTGATCAATGTTCTCTTTCACTCTTTATCATTGTTTGGAAATTACTAGTCATATCTATATACATATTTTTATTACACCCTAATGTTCATGTATTTTAGAACCTAGTAATGTTTTATTTTAGATGACCTTCATATTACTCATTCTATCTTTCCAAAAGGAAATTTTATTATACCTTTTACGATGTGGGTTTTCAACAGTGATATTTTAAAATGATAAAACCATGAATTACCAATATCAAGAAAAAAAATGAGGATTCAATTTTTTATTAGAGAATGAATTAATATAAGATTTTAAATGATAATTATGTTTGATAGTGTACAAGACAAGCAACACCGAGCTTTAATGACCGTGAAATATTATTATTTAAATATGATCGTTAAAACCTAACCATTATATTAAAGAGTATTAATAGAAGTACCCTGATTTCGAAATATCAATTTTGATAAATTTTTCATAATAAATAAAAATATTTTGATAAATTATTAAGAATTATGAACTTAATATTTATTATAGTAATTTTATGATTTAAAAATATATTCTTTTTAAAATGGATTGCATTGTTTTTTATGATTGAATATTATTATTAATTTCCACCACTTTTGATATTTATTTTATAAAAAATATTTATTTTCTAAAATATTCATAAAAAATTATCTTAAGGAGTGTATTTTTTAATTTTCTGAAAAAATATATATGTTTTCCTGATTAGTGAAAAATATGGATTTTATATAAAACTATCTTTTCCATTCGAGTACTTACAAGGTCCTACTTTTGTTTTATATTGATTTTAAAATTTAATTTGTTTAATTTTATTAAACATGATCTAAATAATTTCATTTAAATTTAAATTAGGATTAATTTTAAAATAAATCCATTTTTATATTTAAAATGCATTTTTCTTGAAAATCATTTCATCGCATTTTTTTGTTTTTATTTTAAAACTAATTTCCTCCACCTATATTGATTTAGTTTGATAAAATTGATTCCATATTTATAATAATAATTTAAAATTTTGATAAATACATCAATATTATTTTGGTCATTATGAATACTAACTGTGGTAAATATTTGACACCTCGATAAGGGTAAATTAAGTAATTATGGTTAAAAATAATGATATAAATATTTAAATATATATATATCATCTTATATTTTTATATTTTATGTCTTTAATTTTATAATCCAAATCCAATATATGAATATATGGTTAACTAGTTCCATTATTAATCAATAATGATCATAATATTGTTTTAAGTAAAAAATAAATACAAAATATCACTCTCTTTGTTTTAATATCTCTAATATTTTTTCAAAGGGATAAAAAGTGCTTATATTTGTTTAAAAATGTGTATTTGAAATATGAAAGATTATTTTGTCATGGAAATTTATTTTTAATTTTTATTGATGATAAAATTAATTGAAATACGTACCCAATTTAGACACATCACTTTTGAATGAAACATAAAAATATTGTTAATGTTATAAAACCTCTAAAAGGAATATTTTTTTGGGTGTGTTATGGTGTTACATGAATTTTTATGTTAAATATAAAATATTATTTATATTTTAAAAGTTTATAATTTAATTTCACTACTATTTTGATCTATTTAAAGTTAAACTATTCGAATATAACTAAAATTAACTTTAATGATTTCTTATGTAAAATACTATTTTAAAATTCACAAAAAGCTTATATTTGGACAAATGAATGTGATATAGTCAATCATATCAACCATTTTACAATTACATGTCAATTTTATGTAACACCCCAAAATTATAAAATAAGATCATTATATTTGGTATCATATGAGACACACAACACCAATATTAGAAGAAAATATGACACTCTGATACTTTAAAATATATTTATTTTCAGATAAACTCAATCTCTTTAATATCATTCATTTCACGCAACACCGAGTTTAAATGAAACATGACATATTATTAAAATATTATTATTTAATGTAATAATTATCACCTAGTCATTATAATTGTGGGTATGAATATATTTAAATAAATTATGAAAATATATAGTTTCCACATGATCATTATTTTTATTGGTTAAAAATAAAATAATAAAAATAAAAATGAAAATAAAAGTTTTCTGTAAAAAATGTATTTTTCTAAAAGATGGTATAATCGAGCTTTACCCACATAGATTAAAATTAATTTTTACCACATTCAGAAAAAAAAAATTGGTGAAATGAAATTCATTTTGGAAATCATAATATCAAAATTATCTTAGGGTAAATATTTGGGATATTCCCAAAATGATTCATTTTTCGGTGGATAGTGAAAATACTAAATTTTAATTGAAAACTAGCTTATCGTTTAATTTATTTATAAAGATAAATTATATTTTTATTTTTTAAAAAGTTAAATTAGTAATATTTTATATCAATTAATTCATTTTTTCATTTTAATCACTTTTATATTGAATTTTGATAAAAAAATGTAAACTTTTGAACATTTTCTCTTTTAAAACTCACATTCTCTTCACGACTGTATGATTAATTTTAAATAAAATTTTTCCACTTATGTGAATTGAATTTGGAAAATTGGATTTCATATTTTGTATCAGAATAATTTATTTTTTTGATAATGTAAACTAATTTTCTGATCAAATAGAATTTGGAAATTAGTAAAAATTAATTATTGAGGTTAGGGTAAAAATTGATTACCATGGGTTAAACTAAAACGAAAAGGGTTAAAATAACCTAATAAATTTTCCAAAACTCTAACAATATGTCTAATTTATCTCTTTTAGGATTTGAATGGGATATTTTGGAATATTTTGGAATGATACAAATGTGGGTATGATTTAAAATTTTGAAAAATTTACAACTATGTCACTCACCTCACATATAAAAGGTCACCACCTCTCCACTCTTATTCACACCTTTAATGTAATGTCCTGAAACCATGATATAGTTGAATTTCTACATTTTTATTATTTATTTTTAAATAATTATTATCAATTCACAACAATTCAATAATAATGAACAAATAAGGAAATAATTTTATTAAACCACTGATAACCTTATAATTTTACGAACTAATAAAATAAAACTAATACATAAAAATCATTAAAAGACCTAGAATCATCCCTAGAACACCTTCCATCAATACAATAAGACATAAAATTTATCCCACTTCCCATGGATCTATAGAAACAAGAAAATAAATCGCAAGAATAATAATGAAAATACTAAGAACCAAAGGAATGTATAGCACCATGATGAAATTAATAAATGAAGTCCAATGATTTTTTTGTGTTTTTATAAATGGAAATAGACCTAGGTATTTATAAAGATCATATGTGACTGTTGAAGAAAATATAAATGTTGGAGTTTCTTGTATATATCACATGTTTTAAAATTTTAAAATGAATTTAAAATAATATTTGAAAAAAAATAAAATCGATAACATGTGATGACAATTTTTTAATTAATATTTAAACTTTTAAAAGTTGATATTATTACTTCAAAATTTAATAAAAATAATTTTTTAGTTCTAAATAAGATATACAAATTAATTTTTTCATAAAATAAAATTTTTTAAATGATTTAAAGTTATAATATATATATATATATATGATTCATTGATATTTATTTTACCTATAGAAAACATTTTTAACAAAATAAAATACTGGTGGAGAACCACCACTAAGGGTAGCCAGCACCACTACTTAGGCAAGCTCCTCAATGGAGGAACCCCAGGTAGAATCTAATTAATCAAAGTGCTCGCAAAACCTAGTGGCTAGGCTTGTGTATAAGAAGGGTCCATGAGTACTGAACTATGCATGGTTTGGTCGTAGTCCTGGGTTGTAGGCTAGGTATAGGCCCCTTAGTGTGTGTGCTTGTGTCCTCCGAGGAAGGAAAACTGTTTTTAGCCTTATAAGGCATCACCAAAAACTGATTTTTTTTTATATGGGATGTTCATTTTTTATATGGAAATGGATCTGATTCATCCGATCAGGACCAAACACGATCCAGACCATCTATTTCTTTCCTCAATCGGGCTACCTCTTCCCTTTCATTTAAATGTTATGTTTAACTAAATCCATCCAATTAGTCTCGAATCACTTGATCAATTCTTCATAATCCCCAATATCACTCTATCTAATCCCTAGATGCATTAGTAGGTCGATGTCATCTGCCCCCTTTCCTCCTCCTCCATAGAAATACCCTTCACCTCGGTCCCATCTCAGATTAATTTTCCACAAACACAACATGACGATATTAGTTTAATCGAATCATCCTCACCTTCCCTATAAATTTATTCGATTATAATAAATATATATGTATATTTTCAATTTTACATTAATTAACACCATTATTTTTCTTTTAATTGGGTAAACTTTAAACCCCATATTCCATTTTTTATGTAGCAATTTGGAATATTAAAAATATATGTCAATTTTATTCAAGATAATTTTCTAAATGGGTCCAAAACCCATGGCTAATTTTCCAAAAGGGGTATGTCCAATTAGAAATCAAATTTTATTTAAAAACTTTTTTGAAAACATTGAAACACCAAATAATATAAGATATTTTTTCTCTCCTTTCATTGTGTCCAATAGCTTCATCTTCAATCTAAGTAAGGGCTATTTTGGTATTAAAATTTATATAAGTTTATTTTATTTCATTCTTCTAATTTTATAAATTCATGTAAGGGTTAAAATTTTATTCTATCAGAACATGCTTGATTTAGATATGTGTGTGTGTGTGCATGTGTGCATTGATATTATTATATTTATTTTTCATAATAATTATAAAATGTATTAATCATTTATTTTAAAAAATTTATGCAAGGGTTTTCATATCTCTTTATAAAATAAAATTATATTTCTATGATTTAATTTATACTCTTATAAAATAATTGAACATCATTTAATGAATTAAAGTTTTAATGAATTACGTTCTAATCTATTTATTTTTAAACAATAAAAAATATTTTTTTTAATTGTTAACTTCAAATTAATTACATCAAATTATATTAATTAATTTAAATTATTTAATTAAAATTAATTTCTTTAAATTGTTTGCTTTAAATTTCTTAGTTTAATTTTTTTTCTTTCTTAAATAAAATCTACATGGGATAAAATAATTATTTTGTGATTATTATATTATGTTTATTTTTTTATATAAATGAAAAATGTTATCATTTTATATGCTAATTTTAAATAAAACCTATCATTTAATGTGTGAAAAGTCATTTTACATGCATAAATATCATAATTTGTTTATGATATGCACATAATATATAATACATGACTTATCATGCATCCATTAGTTTTTATTAATATTATATATGTTTTTGTTTAATCATAATTACCTTGGAAATTTTTTTTGAATTTTTTTATGTGATAATGTTAATAATATTCTAGGTATTTATGTAAAGTGGAGAAATTAAGTTGCTCCAATTTTTGAGAATCTTTCTTAATTAATTTACATGTGTAAATTTATTTATTAGAATATATTTGAAATGTTTTTAATGTAGAAAACCCAGTGGATAATGAATGTATACATAGAGAAAGCTTAAAATATTTTCGTAAAATCTGGCACCTTAACATTGTAAATATAGATGGGAATTATGGAGTGAACCCATCCCTTCGTAAGTGGGTAGGTCTAAGACAACCTTTAATGTTACAGGTGGCCTAACTATTTTTTTTTCTAGAGCTTATGAATCATTTTTAAAAAAATAACTGGAATATATTTATAGAAATTATTTATTGTAATTAATTTTCAAAGAAAAATATTATTTTTGTGGCATTAGTAATTTTAATAATGTTTTAAAAAGGTATTTCTAAATGCTTTTTAGAAATTATTTTCAAAAGATTATTTTAAAATAGTTTATAAAATATTTTAAACCCCTTATTTGGAAAAATAATTTCTAATCCTATGTTTTTCATTTATTGTTCACAGGTTTAGTGGATTTACGTTGTTATGTGTATTTCATTGAGAAAGAAGTGTGCTCAAAGAATTTTATTTATTTAATTTTGTACAGTTTTGTTAAGTTGTATGGAATGTATCTAATTATTTATATCCAAGAGATGTAAAAGCTCTTGTTATGTAATAAATGTTTTGTATTTGTTCTGTTTATATTTTAAATAATATACAAAGCATTTATATGAGTTGAACATGGAAGCACGAGTTGGGTGATTTATAGTTGGTATTAGAGCAATGGTCTAGATAATTGTTTAAAATTAGAACCAATTAAAAATTTATGTATGTGTCTTTTATGAAATTAATTTCCTTAATATTTTCATTTGAAAGGCAGAAGAACAAGAAAAAGAAAATTTCTCTTAGAGGCCAGTTACTTGAAAAGATAATTTTAAAATCATGCATGGACATATTTGAGCCCTTTGAAAACCTTTGTATATATTTTAAATTCCTCTAACAACTATAAAATACTCTTAATATACTTCGATTATTTAAGGATTGAACTTTTTTTATTTTCTCATGGTGTATTCACAACTTCCATTCTATGCACATCAAGGAAAATCTTTGACGGTCTTTTCAAATGATTTACATTATCTGAAATTTTTTAGTCTTTAAGGGATTTTTGAGAAACTAAAGAAGAGGGTGACCACTTTGTAGCTTATCTGTGTCAAGTCTTGTACATTAGTATGTAAGGGAGACTTAAAGAATTTAAATTTTTTGAAAATGTAGTTGTTTTGTTCTTTTATAGAAATAAATTCCATTCTAATGTCTCTAATATTTACCCATTTCATACATATATCTAAAAATCCTATCACCGTATGCCTGAGATTCACCCTAGTTTCTCAAATTTTGTTTGGGAAAAAGAAATTGAATAACTTAAAACTATTTGAGGAATAAATTTGACCAGAAGAAATCCACCTTTTAAGGAGAATCGCCAAAACTGGTTGATTTGGTGAAGGTATGAATTAAATGTTATAATTTAATTTTGATAATTATTAATAATAATAAAGATGTTTATGTATGAACATTAATATTGAAGTTCTAAAGAATAAGGATGTAGGATTCTGTGTACAAACGAATTGATAGGGCGTAATTCTATTAAATGGGGGAGAATGTAATGCCCTGAACCCCTAATGTACATTTATTGCTACATTTGTTATTATTGATTTTTAAATAAACATTTTTATTTTAGAATAATTTAATAATAAAGAACAAATAAAAAATAATTTTATTATACTACTAATAAAATTATATATTTACATACTAAGAAAATATGACTAATCCAGAAAACTCATTAAAATGCCTAAAATCACCTCTAAAGCATCTCCTATCAATAAAAAAAGAATAAACATGCATCCCTCATCGCTTGGATCTACCAAAATAATAAAATAAATTGCAAGAAGAATAATTAAAATATTGGGAACCAATGTAATGTATAGAACCATGATGAAATCAATAAATGAATTATAATTATTTTTGGGCTATCTTTCTAAATGTCTATAGAACTGAGTATTTTTAAAGACTATAAGTGACTATTGAATAAAATATAACTATTGGGTTTTATTGTATCTGTTACATGTTTTAAAATTTTAAAATGAATTTAAAATAATATTTTCAAAAAAAAATTATGACATGTAATGATAATGTTTTAATTAATAGTGAAGATTTTAAAATTTGATAATATTTCTTTATAATTTAATAAAAATTATTTTTAGTTCTATATAAGATATAAAAATTTAATTTTTTTCAAAAAATAAAATGGTTTAAATGATTTAAACAGATAATATATATGTCTATATATATATACTTCATCGATATTTATTTTTTCCTTTAGAAAAAAATTACAAAAAGATATTAGTATAGAACCACCACTAAGGGAAGCCTATACCACTAATTAGGTGGGCAGGCCAGGCCCTCAATAGAGGAATCCTAGGTAGACCCCAAGATGTCCCAGTGCTCGAGCAACCTAGTGGCTAGGATCGTGTATGTGAAGGGTCCCTGAATATCGAACCTTACATGGTTGGGTTATATCCTAGGGCGGGAGGCCATATATACCCCCCCCCGTGTGTGTACTTGTGACATTAAAGGAAGGAAAACCGTGTTCATACTTATAAAGAATCACTATAAACCTATTTTTTATGTGGGAAACACATTTTTTCATGGAAACGGATCAGATCCATCCGATTAGGATCAAACGTGATCTATACCATATGTTCCTTTCACCAATCAGGCATCCTCTTCTCCTTCATGAAAATTCTAAGTCTAATTCCATCCTTCTAATTAGTCTCATATCATCTGATTCATTTCTTCTAATCCCAAATCTCTCCCTCGTCAAACCCTTGCCACGCCAGTAGGTCAACACCATCATCCCCCTTTCCTCCTCCTTCATTGAAGTCCTCATCATTTAGGCCCCATATTAGATTCATTTTCCACAAACAGCACTGGACGATATTAGTTTAAGCCAATAATCATTGACTTACCCAGTAATATTTCATTAATATATATATATATATATATATTAATTTATTTTTAATTTTACATTAATGAAAAAATTTATTTTGATTTTAATTGGGTTAATTTTCAACCCCATTTCCAGTTTTTTATATATCAACATAAATTATTAAAAAATATATCAATTTGATTTGAGAAAATTATCCAAATGGGTCTAAAACCCATTGAATATTTGTCAAAAGTAGTGTGTTAAATTAGAAAACAATTATTTAAACCCTTATTTCCACACTTTCAAACAACCAAAAATATACCATCTTTTATTTATCTCATTTCTTGGTGTCCAATAGCTTCATCTTAAATCTATGTAAGGGCTATTATTTGTTATAAATTATATAAGTATTTTTTATTTTATTATTTTAATTTTATAAAATCATGTAAGTGTTTTGATATTATTCTATTAGACATGATTGATTTACCAAGATAGATATATATATGTGTGTGTGAGTGTGTGTGTGTGTGTGTGTTAATCTAATTATATTTATTTGTCTTAATAATTTTTAAAAGGATTAATCATTTTTTTTGAATTTTTATGCAAGGTTTTTCATTTTTTGTTTAAAAACGGAATTTTATTTCTAATCATTGATTTGAACTCTTCTAAGAATCATTGAACAGCATTTAAGGAATTATTGTTTTAATGAATCATCTCATAAGCTATTTGTTTTTAAACAATAAAAAAACATTGTTTTTTATTGCTTACCTCAAATTATGTTAATTACATCAAATTGTTTGCTTCAAATTAATTACATGAAATTGTTTTCTTTTAAATTGATTAGTTTAATTTGTTTCTTTCATAAATTAAATCTCTATAGTATAAGATAATAATTTTATTATTATTATCTTTTGTATTTTTTTATATAAATGATAAATTTTATCATTTTATGTGTTAATTCAAAATAATTATTTTCATTTCATGTGTGCAAAGTATATACATACATGAATATCAAACTTTTATATGATATGTCTATAATAAATAATACATGACATATCATGCATGAATTAGTTTTTATTAATTATATATATATATATATATGTTATTGAATCATAATTACCAATGAAATTATTTTAGAATTCGTTTTATGTGATAATTTTAATAATATTTTATGTATTTATGACAAGTGGAGAAAGTTAGTTACACTAATTTATCAGAAGATTTCATAATTATGTTATATGAATAAATTTATTTATTATCATATGTAGTTAGTGTTTATAAATTAGAAAACCCAGTGAAAAATTTATGTATACTTAGAGAAGCATATAATGTTTTCAAAAAATCCAGCACCTGAATGTTGTAAATATGTTAGGGAATTGGGGAGTAAACCCATCCCGTGGTAAGTGGGTAGGTCAATGACTGTATTTAATGTTACAAGTGGTTTCAATGTTTTGTTTGCATAAGTATGCATATTTTTTTTAGAAAAATCACTGAAAATATGTTTAAAGTAATTTTTTTAGCGTATTTTATTTTCATAGAAAAATAGTATTTTTAAGGAATATATAATTTCAATAATTTTTTAAAAAGGTATTTATAAATGTATTTTCAAAAGTGTTTTCAAAAGAGTATTTTAAAAGTGTTTATCAAATATTTTAAAACCCTTTACTGGGAAAAATAATTTCTCACCCTATGTTTTAAATTTATTTTTCACAGGTTTAGTGGATTTACTTTATGATGTGTACTTCATTGAAGAAGTAGTGCGCTCAAAAAACATTTATTTATTTAATTTTGTACATTTCTGTTATGTTGTATGGAATGTATCAAATGTTACCAAAGCTACACTGGTAAAATATCTTGGTATGTAATAAATTGTGTATATTGGTTCAGTTTCTCTTTAAAAAATATATATACCCAGCATTTATATGAGCTGAACCTGGAAGCGCAGGTTTGGGGATTTCCATTTAAACCTCATTAGTTTGTACAATACCTACCCAAATCAATTCCAAAATCTCATCCTCTCATCAAATAATCCTTATTTTTTGGAATAAATTCATCCTAGGAAGTCTTTAGTATAAAACTAAGGAGGATACTAGAATTAGAGCTAATGTTCTTCAATGAGCATCTATATTTTATTTCTTTCTCCACATCCTTCAATTATTTTTATACTATGATGATATGTTACACTTAGTGTCTTTAATATAATGATATTTGTTTATAATAAGTTCATTAACTATAACCATCTCGACTTCCATCAAATGGGATATGAAATCATCGTTCGTGTCTATGGCGGACTACTGCCTCGTGAACCGATATCATTCCTTCTTCCATTAACACTATTTATAGTTGGGTATTACGATGTATCTAAATTATATATATATATGATATTTATAAAATATTTTTACTTATGGAATATTATATATATATATATATACAAATATAAATATATTACCTTCCATTTAGTATAAGATAGATAATGTCACTCGTGTGTACGGTGGACTACCACCTCATGAAGTGATGTGATTCGTCTTTCACTAACGCTTTATAAGGAATGTGATAAGGATAAATTTAATGATTATATGTTATATTTATAACATTATTATGACATTAATGAAGTATTTATCATTATATAAATATAATATATCATTTTATTTCTTACCATTTCATTTACTTAAAATGATAACGTCTTTCTTGTACGTGTGGATTATCGCCTTCTTAAAGTGATGTGAATCTCCTTTAATCACCTCACCATATAGGCAATCTATTAAGTACACAATATGGTATATATTATATTATTATCATAATGTAAATATAATATATTACTTCAATCCTATTCATAACAATCATTTTAAAATAGAAATGTTACTCAAGCGTACATACGGTCGATCGTCTCTATGATCATAACATACGTCATTTTTCATAACCATCTTTCATGATTGGTTTAAAAGGTAAAATTGACATAGAAATATTATAAATATGTCATTATTATTATTCTATATATTATATAACTATATAATATATGAAATAACCATATATTTCAAGACGAAACACGCATGAGAAAATAAGGATGTTAACACCCAAAACAATAAAAATAATGAATGGTTATTTATGAAGGGGTGATAATATGAAGAAAAAATAACATATATGATATTATAAATATTAAAATGGTTATGTTGTAATTTAATAACATGTTTAAATCCAATATAATGGAGGTCAAAGAATGTTAAATCTAAAGGATGTGTGTGGTAAGGGATTTTTCAAATCAATTTCCATTAATTGGGTTAGAATTATACTTCATTGATTATCACATTATAAGATTATGTGTATAATTATTTTTTATTAAATTATGTTGAATTTCCACTTTATTTCTATGAAATTATAGTTGAAACACATAATCTATTAATTTATTAATTATCACTTCAACGTTGTGATCATTGTAATTGTTTTTTTACAATCTTATGCTAATCGATATTATTTATTCTTGAATTTTAGTTGAAGGAAGTTATTTTGAAGTTTTTATAATAAAACCATTTCATTTTATTTTACTAAATTTATTCATGATGTTTTCAAGTTATAGTGAAATATTTCCACTCTTCTTTACTTAAATATACTGAGAAAATGGTTTTAATAAAATCCATCTTTATTTCCCTCTTCGGCCGGAAATATTTTTTTTATTTGAATACCATATTTTCTAAAAATGTTTTATTTATTTAACCTTTAAAAATTATTTATTAAAATCATTTTTACACATTATTATTATTTTTCAAACTGTTTTCAAATGAATCTTATGTAATTTTCAAAATAATTCTCATTTTCCTTTTACCCAAAATATGTAAGGAATATCAGTTTAATTGTGTATAGAATGTATGGAATTTTCCCCCATCATGAACTCAAAATGTTTCAAAAAGTACTTTATAATTATTCATGTTGATTTAAAATTAAATTTTTTTTGAAAATGTTTTATTTTTTTAAAATTTGATTTTCAAAATGAAAAGGGTGTTTTCCTCAAGAACATTTTTAAATATATTTTTATGGTATTTCTATTCATCAACGAAAAATACATTTATTTTTACAGAAATAGATATTTATTGTATTAATACCATCCTTATTCTTCTTCTGGATGTTTTATGGTCATTTTTACCCAATAAAGTATTGTAAATCACTTCCTTGATTAATTTTTGTTTTCATTAACTTTTCCTTGTATTGTTCAACATCCTGTGGACATTAAATTTACTGTAAAATTTCATTATTAATTGTCATAGATATGTTTATTTCTTAAAACATATATCATTTTTAAATATGAATTTTTACTCTGAGTGTTATTTGTTTGACTAGGAAAATATTGATAAATTTTTATCTTATACAAAATATGGATATTTTTTTAAGTTATTCTATTTATGAATTAATTTTATTACTCTATATATGAATAATTATTTAGATATTCCATGAAGGGTGGGACCCTGACATTATATAGCCCCTTGATGCATCGACAAGTTTCATAAGACAAATCAGTTAGAAAAAAATGATGGGTTTCTAACTTTTAGTTTTGAACAATCTTGTGAAAGGCCTTAACAGTATATGTATATTTGACAAAACTGAATTAGTTTGTACCCATAATATTTAAATAGTCTCAAGGATAGATCTTAATAGTAGTGGTTTTCTTATGCCTGATACATGATTCCTAGTAATTGAGAAATGTATACGATAAGAATTTATCTATTATTACCCATGATATTTTCATAATGACATTATATCCAAATGAATTTCTTTCTCCGTTTAAGGATTAAATGACATGGGTTTTCAATTATTTACCTTAACATATTGATTATGAATTATCTAGTTATTTGAATGGCATGTATGTTCACTTATTTACCTTTCCATATTGATCATTCTTTATCAAGCTTTTAAAATTTCATTTGTGTTCAGTTATTTACCTTTCCATGTTAATTATTCTTATTTATTCCTGATAGTTTCCACAATACTTTACCATTATTGAGTATTTTTTCTCACCCTTATTTTTTTACATTTCTCAATAATCCATGAACATTACTATGACTGACATGAAAAGATATGATAGGGGGAATATTATTATTCTCATAACAAATAATGCTATAATTGTTGCATTCAAATGTATTATGGGACACATCTATGTAACTAGTTTTTCAGGACTACTAAAATAACTGATCCATTGGTATGTGAATCCTTGTATCTTATTCCAATGTAATAAAGTAAGCATCGGCTCCGAGCTACTAGGGTTTGGGTCACTATAGTTGGTATCTGAAGAAGTTTAGTAGAATCTTTGGACACTTATTTTTAGTAGACATAGATTAGGGAATATAACTAGATGATAAAATTTTCAGATAAATATAAAAGAAGTTACTAATGTTTTGTTAATGAAGAAATTATATGGTTTTTTTCTATTCAATGCATCACTGTCTGGATACTACACATAGATATGATTCTGGAATAGATATACCTAGGGTTAATTAATATTAAAATAGTATATTAGACTTGACCTAATTGTCACCTGGTGCGTGAAAAAGGGCCTTAGTTCACACCTACTTTGACGCTCCTAGGGGAAAATACTTAATATAAATCACATTTTCTTTAAAAACCATTAAAAATGATTTAAAAATATATATATTGCAAAGAAAATATATTTATTATTATGACATTGGATATGCATAAAATTTTCAATTTACATTAAGTGATTCACTATTTTTGGGATTATAAATTACATTTCATAATGATATAATCTAATATGGGGTATTTCATCACTTAGAAATGGAGACTAGAAGAAGGAATTGGAACCGCATCAATGAGAATATTCTAAAGAATAATAACGATAATTTCTTTGATTGGCCTAAAATAGTATTTTTAAGGGAACTATTATCCCTATAAGGATCATCATATGTGGACATAGCATAATGTGCTAATAAGATATGAAAAAACATTTCTAAGTATTATTTCTTCTAAGGGAAGAAATTTAAAAAAATGATTGAAGAAAAAATACAGGTAAAGGGTTGAAAGGAAATAAGGATTTTCCAACATGTTTTAATTACTGAATGAAACACGCATGTGCTTTCTTAAAAGGGATGGGATTTTGATATAAGTGTGGAGAGAAAGGCCACCATGATTTTGATGTAAGGTTAAGAAAAAAACACAAATTTACAATTCTTCAACTTTAAGGATATGAGACACTGAAAATAAATTTATCATGAATAAAAGTAATATAACTCAAGAGGAGATAATATATTATAGTCAAGATTATTATATCACTATGAACACAGAGGAATGATTAATGTGATTTTTTTTGGGGTTAAAAAATTAATTAATTTTATTATTTTATAAATGAGATCATTTTCTTAAAAAGTTATGAAATATATAAGGATTGTATGTCAGTACTTTTTCATTAAGTATTTGAAAGCATGTGTTGAACAGAACCAATAACAAAGAAAAATGATTCAATGGAAATTTGAACTTCTTGGAAATAAAATGATTTAGGAACCATAATATGTTCCTAATGTTGGGATAATGATATTGGAATTAATATATAATTGTTACGAATATATAAAATTCTATATTACTGAATAAATTGAAAATGATTAATGATTTTTTGATATAGTGGTTTAGGCTTGATGGAGATTACAACATTTTTATATTTATGTAATATATCCAATAATATATGTTTTACTTCAGTAATAAGTAAGAATGCATGTTTTCAATATGTTTTTACGGTAATTAATGTTATTACCATGTCTCAAGAGAATTCATGATTGAGGTATTCAAATTTTTAGTATGTGACTATTAAGAGTTACTTCATATTATTTTAGGATTAATGATAAGTTCATTTTGAAAATTTGGTGACCTTCCATATAAAGTTATGGAACTTTTTATTTTGTAAGGGACATAAATTTAACCATTTATGAAATGGTTTAAGATAAACTTTGGATGATGTTTTTAGAGATTAATTTATTACTTCACCACATGGATATTCGTTTATATTCGATAACTTGTGTTAACCATATTGGTTTTGGAAAATATTTTGGGACAGAAAAAAATACTTTTCACTCTATTATGAATATTACGATATGTTAAAAGTGCATTTTCGTGCATTGGGTATAAAAAATTCAATTACATATATTCATATCCTAGAGTAAGTGATGAATTAGAAATTGATTGAAGTACAACCAACATATGAAATTTTTCTTGGTAAGTGGAAATGTATCATGTAAGTAAATTTCATTATATTGTTAGATAGAAAAATAATTCTCCAACTTTACGAGAAGGATAATGAAACAAAAATGTTATCATATTAAATTTAAATCTAATGAATCATATAGGTTTTTAAATCATCAAGGATTAATGGAATTGGGGTCTTAACATTATATTGATCATTCAATTTTATCTAGTCGATGAACTAAATCACACTCTGTAATTATTTATGTTTTTCCTTGATGCTAATATCTTTACATTCCACCATTTTTCTTCTAATTAGAAACCTGTTTATTGGTTATTACATATTACATTTGTAATTATCTTTCTCTCTTATTAAGAGGATGTTTTATTAACACATTTATGATATGGTTTTCTCAAAAATAGTATTTTTAAATGTCAAAACCTTGATTACCAAGATCAAATTGAAATTGCATTGATTGAATTTATTAAATGTGTGGGGAATATAACACCCCAAAATTATAAATAAGAATATAGTATTCGATATCTTATATGACAAAGAACACTAAGAATAGAAGAGAATCAAATACCCTGAGATATTATGTTATATTTATTTTTATATAAATTCAATCTCTTAAATATCTTTCATTACATGGAATGTTTAGTTTAAATAAAACATTCCATATTATTAAAATATTAATATTTAATGTAATAGTTATCACATATCCATTCAAATGGTGGGTATGAATATGATTAACTAAATTATAAAAATATATTGTCTATACGTGTTCATTTTTTATTTATTTATAATTAATAAAATAAAAAACATTTAATTGAAACTTAAATGTTTTAAGAAAACTATATTTTACAAAAAGACTGTTTAATTTCTCTTTGTGCACATAAATTCTAAATTTCCATTTCTTTTAAACTAATTATAAAGGTAAATTATATTTTTATTTTTTTTAAGTTAAATTATTAAAATAATATATTAATTTATCCAATTTATTCTATTATAATCACTCTCGAAATTAATTTTTATATAAATTCATTTTAAACTTTTGAACATTTTCTCTTTAAAAACTCACTTTGTTGTGACGTCTCCGATATTAATTATAAATTAAATTTTGCTAATACTATGAATTGAATTTGAAAAAATGGAATAAACTTTTGGAATTATAATAATTTATTATTTATAATATTTTCAACATAGCTTTTGATCAAAATGAATAGTGGAATTAGTAAAAATTAATTATCATGGTTAAAGAAAAAATAGATTTATCAGGGGATTAATCAAAGAAGGTAAGGGTTAAAAATCGACTAATAAAAAATAAAACACCAATTTTATAGACATATTTCCACATTATTTCTTCTAGGTTCGATAATAGATCATTTTGGGGGATTTTGGCATTATAAAAACAAGGGTATGATTGAACCTTTTCAAAATAATTACAAGTGTGCCACTCACCTCACTTATAATAGGCCACTCACTCTTTTATTTCATTACCACCTTTAAAACTAATTGGTTCAAATAATACCTAACCAAATAACATACTATATTACCTAACATCATCCTATATTCCTTATTTTTTCGAAATCCAACCTAGGAAGGATTTAGTGAAAACCTATGTAGGATACTCGAAGAAGAGGTAATGTTCTTCAACAAGCGTATTTATTTTATTTATTTCTACACCTCCATAAATTATTTTAAAACAATTATGAAATTATAAACTTATTATCATAAATATAATATAATTTTTTTATAATATTTTCATGACCTAAACACATCTCTACTTCTAATAAAAATTAGTTATGAAATCCTCATTCGTGTGTGTGGTGGACTACGGGCTCGTGAACTGATGTCATTCGTTAATCCATTAACACCATTCACGGTTGGTTATGATGATGAATAAAATGAATATATATATATATATATGAAATTTATAACATATTTATACATATGGATTCGTTATATAATATATAACTATTTTAATTTACATTCCATAGGAGATACGATAACATCGCTTGTGTGTACAACGGACTACCTTCTCGCGTAGCCATGTGATTCATCTTTCACTAACGCTTCATGTGGAAGGTGATAAGGATAATTATAATGATTATATGTGATATAAATTGTATAATTATGATATTAATAACATATTTTATCATTATTTATAGATAATATATCATTTTATTTTTCACTCACTTAATGATGATAACATCGTTCATGAATGTGTGGACTACTACCTTTACAAAGTGATGTGACTCTATTTTCATAACCAAACCATGTGAATGATATATATACATATATAATATAGTATATATGATATTATTATAATTATTTAAATATAATTTATTACTTAACTTATTTACATAATGATCATTGGAAAATGAAAACATTACTCAAGCATACGTACAACCTCTCGTCTCTATTATCGTAAGGTACTTCATTTTTCTTAGAATTATTTCATGATTGGTTTTAAAAGTAAAATTGATTTAAAAATATAATAATTATTTCATTGTTATTACTTTATATATGGTATAACTATATAATATTTTTGATAATAGGTTCTTTCATAATGAAACACACATGAGAAAATAAGGAAATTAACACCTGAAATAATGAATTTAATGAAATATTATTAAACAAAGGGTGATAATATGTCATGAAAATATCATATATCATATTATAAATATTAATGTGTTCAGGTTTTAATTTATCAACATGTTTATAACCACTGTACTTTAAATTAATTTATTCTCAAACAAAAGAAAGTGTATGGTAAGGGATTTCTTAACCCAATTTCTGTTCACTGTATTGAACATCTACTTTGTTGATTATGTCATTATAATATTAAGTGTATAATGACTTTGTATTAAATAATGTTGTATTTTTAAATATTTTATTGGTATTTATTGTAGAAAAACATAATCTATTAATTTACTAATTCTCTAGTCAACATTATGATTATTGTAATGGATTATTTCACAATGTAATGCTAACTGAGATTGTATATTCTTCACTTTTAGTTGAAGGGATTTATTTGAAAATTTAAAAATAAAACCATTTTATTTTTTTATCTTTGGTTTTTAATGATATTTTATTGAAATATAAAAATTTTTATAATCTTTTTAACAAATAATTATTTAGAAAATGTTTTTTTGAAAAAATGACTTCATTTAGCACTTTGTTCAAAAATCTATTTTCTCCCAAAACCATGTTTTCTAAAAATATTTTATAAATTTTTTTAACTATTGAAAATATTTTTTTAAATAATTTTTTTCTATATTTTCTTTTTATGAAATGTTTATATAGGAATCTTATGTCATTTTCAAATTAATTCCCATTTGGATTTTATCAAAAATGTTAAAGGAATCTTTGTTTTAACATATATAGAATATATGGAATTTTTTTCCCATCTTGATATCCAAATGTTTTAAATATTATTATATATGTTTTCAAGTTTATTTTCAAATAATATTATTTTTAAAATATTTTAGGTTTTAAAAACTGATTTTTAAAATGAAAAATATATTTTCCTTAAGAATGTTTTAAAATATTTTTATGGAATTTCTATAAATTATTTAAAACAACACTTTATTCTTAATCCAATGGGTATATATTGCATTAATACCATCAAAATTCTTCCTTTGGATGTTTTACAATCATTTTGGCCAAGGAATGTATTGGAATTCACTTCCTTGATTCACTTCAATAGTCATTGACTTTCCCTTGAATTATTCACTTCCCTGTGGACAATAAATTTCTAATAAAGTATAAATATTATTTATCATGGATAAGTTTATTTATTAAACCATATATAATTTTAAAAAAAATGTGACTTACCTGGATATTTATTTGATTTACTTAGTAAATATTGATAAATCCAAATATCTTGCTTAATACAAATATTTTTCTTTATAGGGTATATTGTTCATGAACTAAATCAATTATTTGATATATGAGGAATTATTTTTACATTCACTGATGGGTGGGGAATGTAATTTATATATTCCCTATATGAATAAAAAGGTATCATGAGAAACATTAGTTGGATAAACCTGATAAGTTTGTAAATTGTAGTTTTAAACTGTCTGGTAAAATATTTTTACAGTAGAGGTATAGTTTTCCAAACCGAATCAGTTTTTACCCAGAAGTTTTAAACTATCTTGAATATATAACTTGATAGTAGAGTTTTTCAGGTACCTTAGAAATAAATTCCAATAATTAATAATCTCTTTCATTAATAATTCAGTTATTATCATCTTTGATATTTTTATAATGTTATTGTCACTTGATCCATTTCATTCTCAGTTTTTTGATTAAATGACATGTGTTTTAAGTTGATTACCTTATCCTATTTATTATTACATATCTAGTTATTTAAATTGAATGCATATTTTTTTATTTACCATTAAATATTGAATATTTTTTATCCATTTATTTAAATGTAATGTGTGTTCAGTTATTTTCCTTTCAATGTTGGTTATGCTTATTGATTCCTGATAGTTTCTATGGTAAATATCCCTTAGTGAGAACTTGACCTCACCCTTATAGTATTTACTTACCTAGGAATT
Organism: Viscum album; assembly: GCA_963277665.1. Lineage (NCBI taxonomy): Eukaryota > Viridiplantae > Streptophyta > Magnoliopsida > Santalales > Viscaceae > Viscum > Viscum album. Next base: position 612,465,478 of record OY728119.1, on the reverse strand, counting down.
CTTGAAGTGTACTTTTATTAACATTAATTTATATTTTATAGGTAATGATTTTATTCTTGAAAAGAAATTATGTTGTAATTTGTGTATTCAAATGTAATATGGGACTCATGTATGTTTCAAGTTTACCAAAACTACTATATTATTTGGTACATTAGGATATGAATCATTTTATATTATGCTAGTGTGATAAATCAGGCCCTGGATCTTTGAAACTGGAGTTGTGGCCGCTTCATTTCCTATTTATAGTATCTTTCTTGACCCCTAAATAAGTAAAAAAATTTGATATCGTGATAATAGACAAAAGGGTTATCGTGGGTAAATATAAGAGATAAGGGTTATAACATCACTTATACAAGAATAAATTTTATTTTAGGAGGTTATTTAGAATTATCTATATCATTAACTAAAATATATCAATTTTCCACTTTTCGAGGAAAATTAATTTATATTAAATAATATGTTAAGTAATTCCAATGGTGCCCCTCCACTCACTTATAAAAGAACATACTCTCCTCTCTTCTTCAAACCTTTTTAAAACTCCATATTATATAATTACAACTCAAATACCTTCCCAACTATCCTACCATTAACCTAGAGTCTCTGGTTACATTAAAATACAAACCTATAAGGCTTAAGGTGCAAGATAAATTTTATTTTCCAAAGAAGAGGTATAAATCATAACTAATAATTTGTATTACACTTCTTATTCTCACTCATTAAGTATTATTCATCCATTTTGATATAATAACATTATTATCTCCACTATATTTATATATTATTATGACTATGATATAGCCCTTTATCATCTCATTTTCCATCAAATGAGGAATGAAAACATCATTTGTTCGTATGTCTGTACTAACACCTCCACAAAGTGATATTTTTTGTTTCTATCGTCACCTCTCATTGATATATAAAATAATTTATTTCATGTATAAATATTATATTAATAACATAATTATAATTATTTATAATAATAAATCATTATACCATTCTGAACATAAAAATATAATCAACACATGTGAATGCGTACAAACTACCCTCTCAACATAGGGATATACTTTATTTTTCAAAAAATTCCTCTAATAGATGGTCATTGGGATAAATTTAATGACGTTTTTTGATTTTTATAACATGATAAATATTGTATAAACATAATATTAGATTTTGGTTATTTATTTTCCAAACAATTAAAAGTAAAAACACCGCACATGTGAATATGAAAACTATGACCTCGTAATATGATGTATTTCGTTTTACATAACTGATTTTAATAGATTAATATAAAACTTTATTTAATATAACAATGATAAATATGTCACAATACTTATTCTCAAGATTATGTAATAATTTCCTCTTTGATCATGGTAAATATACTAATGTTGTTTTTCAATTATGAACTGAACATCCTCAAAAAACCAGATGTGGACTTAACTGAATAAGTAATTTTATATTTCATTGATATATTTAGAATAAATTGTTTAATGATAAAATTATAAATATGTAAAATTTTCCTAAAAATTTAAATAATTAATATAATTTAATTATATACGAGTTAAGGTAAATATATAGCAAGTTAGGGCTTGAGGTAATGGTTTTCTTAACTCAATTTCAATTCATTAGGTTATATTTCAAATTCTTTGAGTATATTATGAAATAATTAAGCATGAAATGACCTATGATTATATTATTTTTTATTTCCATTATTTTATTTGGTTTTAATACTTCTTTACATAGTCACCTCAATGATTAATTACCACATCAGTGATACAATATTTGTAAGGATTTTTTATCTTAATAATGATTCATTGATACAAGATTTATGATATGCACTTATTTATTTTTATAAGGTGTATATACATACCCCTAAAATTTTTATATCATGTATTCTTCTTAATCCATTTTATTTATAGTTATAGCTTAAATTATTTTATCAAAGGGGATTTGACTTGAATTCTTCTAGTTTATAATGGTTTACTATGTCAAATTGTTTTATTTGAGACATATTTTAGGTTATATAAATATCATATTTTATTTAGTGTATCTAATAACCCATTGATATTACTTATCATTAATATAATTATTTTAATGGTTTTTAAAATTTCATTTCAATTTATTTCTTTCATGGGGGTCATAATTCCAAAATTACCAAATATTTAAGAATTTTTGTTAAAATATCATTTATTTTTTGGATTGTATATATGAAATTTACATTGAGGGTAATTTTATAGATATTTTCATTTAAAAACATATATTTTATTAAACTATGGTTATTCATAGAATATTAAAATAGCAGTTATATTTTTATAGTTTTTGAACATAAAATGTTCGAGAAATAGTTTTAATGAAAAGTTGACCTTATTTACTCTTGAGCTAATAAAATTTTGCTTCCACCTTCATACTCTTCAAAATTGCTCTGTAGAAATATCCAATTATAATATAAATGTATAAAAATGGTAATTTTTATAACCAATTAATTTATTTAAAAAGTTTTAAAATGGAATCAATATTTTTTAAAAAAACACATATTATTTACTTTTAAAAAATCAAAAGAATGTTTTGGTTTAACATATACTAAATGAATGGATTTTCCCAGAAATAAGGACATTCCTTAACATCATGATTCATTTAACATTTTCTGTGTTTATTTTTAAATAAAATTATATTCTAAATATTCTTGGATTTTTTTAGTTCTAATTTTATCAAAGTTGGAGTATACTTTCTAATTTTTTCAAAGAAATGTTCAAATGATATTTTAAATTACTTTTTAATGTGTGTAAAAACATTTAAATTATTTACATGATTTAATGGATAGATTTTATTGTGACACCATTCAATTATTTTTTCTGAGTGATTTATGATTATTTTTTAAAAATATTCCTAGAAACCCTATTTCTTTTTCACTGGTAAATCAAGTTATGACATTTTTGATGAAATGAAAACATCCATGTTCTTTTTTCGATGTTATTTTACTTCAACATTATTGAAAAAATTAGGATTTTAGATAGAAAACAAATAATTATGGGCATTTTTCTAATATATAATGGGTGTGACCATTATGGCCATCCATTTCATTGGTTAATGAGAAAGAGTTAGCTAGATGGAATTTAATCATATGATATTATGTAGTTATGTTACTTCTCGGAGACACCAGATTTAGTTGAATGTGAGTTACTCCTAAGAGATGAGGGAGTTAACTGATTTGAAGTTACTCTTAAGATATTATAGAGTTTACAGGTCATAGGTTACTCTTAAGAGTTATGGGAATTGTCTTGTTAGGTGATTCCCTGATGAATGTTTAATGTTCTAAGATACCTACATAAATTTTCAATTCTTTCTGTGAGTTATAATTGATCCTTTCTTGAAGGACTGTTCTCACATGGCTTGTGATTTTTGACTAATTTAACTATTTTATTATTTAATATCTTTATTCAATATCTCATGACTTTTGTTCCATTTTTCTAGGGGTATTAATTATCTTATGTTAGGCTTATTCACTTTAAGTATGTCATAATACCCTTATGATCATGTTATTCTCACTGATGACATTCAACGTTTTATGCTTATGTATTCCATTACATAGAATTTTTTCTCCTCGTTCTAATGTTTCTTTTCCCATAGTTATAACAAAATATGTTATGTAAGACATGTCTTGACGAGTTTCATGTGGGAGATATTGATGATTTATTATTAAGTAATAAAATAATAGCTATATGGAGTAATTTTCAATTAAAGACTTCAGTATTATTATTTTAGAGTTTTGCATAATTATAAACAAATATATACCTATAATTTTCTAAAATTGGGTCTTCCTTATTCCAAGTGTGACGCTAACCAGCGGGAGTTGATCCGGCCTAATCTCAACCTCTTTAACCTGAGGGAGGTACCATGGATAGTGGGTGGTGATTTCAACACAATCATCTTGCCTTGGAAATGAAAGGTGTTTTATCCTTCCCCTGCAAGGATAAGATGGATTTATCCTCCTTTTTTACACGTGAGGGGATCCTTGAACTCATCTTCATAGGAAAGAAATTCACATGGAAAAACAACCAGAGAGGGAATAGGAGGACCTGGTGAAGACTCAACTATTTCCTAGGTAACCTTCAGGCTATCTCGATCTTTCAGAACACTGAGGTCACTCACTTGGTCTAGGTGATGTCAGACCACTCCCCCCTCCTTCTTCTCATGAGATAGGGTCCCCCAAGATCAAGGAGGTTCAATTTCTCCAAATCATGGACTCATAACCTGAGCTTTCGGGAGACATTGGATCTTTCCTAGAACTCTACTTTCCAACAAAGTAGCAGGGTGGGGCTCCACCTGAAACTTCGATTCTTGGAACATGCTATTATAATTTGGTCCACCTCCCTTGAACCTAACCACTCGGATAATGATGTAATTACCAAGTAAATCTAGAGTATTGAATTTTCCTTAGAATATCGATGGTATGACGATTCCTTTTCCACCCTAGGTCTCAATAAAGAAAGACTCAATGAGATAATTCTGGAATATGAGTGGAATCTCTGAGAAAGTTCTCGTGTCTCCTAGCTTAGTGATGGGGATCAGAACACTAATTTCATCCACTCCTTCCTGAAGGAGAATACTTGGGCTCATGTTCCCAACATCAGGCTCGAGGATAGATCTTTTACCAGTGACCCGGGGTTACTTGGAAATATGGTTTGTTCCCTCTTTAAAAACATATTATGTGATCCTAACCCCTACTTACAGGATGGATACCCTTCCGAGAAGGTGGAGATCTTTGACTCAATCCCCCGCAGCATTACCAGCTATGAAAATTATACTCTTAGAAATATCATGAATGAGAAGGAAATATGGAGCGAAGTGAATCTCCTCAACCCCAACCCTGATAGCGCACCTAGCCCAGATGGCTTTTTGGGTTATTTTTTTATTTCATCCTGTAACATCATATTGAAAGACCTCTCTGAGTCCATTAAAAATTTAGTCAACGGAGGCTCTCTCCCATGGATATCTAGCACAACCAACATGCTTTTATTCCCCAAGTTCAGCTCTCCGGCCTCTATCTCTCAATAAAGTCCCATCAACTTGTGTAACTTTTCATACAAGGTCCTCGATACCATCATTAACAGCAGGGATTGAAAATTCACAAATCAATGGATCTCTGAGGAACAACATTCTTTTTTCAAAGGGAGATCAGTCCAAGGGGTTGTCGGGTTTTACCATGTGATTTTTCGAGGCATTAACAGGAATTTCATGGCTTCAAATGTAATCATCAAGCTTGACATGGATAAAGCATATGACAATATAAATTGAAATGTTTTCCCCTGTACAATGAGGTGTATGGGGTTTTCTGAGGCCGCTATTGATATCTTCTTCTGTTCCAATAGCTTAAACTATTTTAACATTTCATTTTCTGGGAACCAATTTGGCTTCTTCACATCCATTAGGGGTTTACACCAAGGGGACCCTCTCTCCCTGACCCTTTTCATTCTGTCCCAAGACGCCCTTAGCAGACACTTCTCCCTAGACATCAAACAAGGATCTATTCAACACATTCACTATAGTTCCCACATCCCTAGCATCTCCCACCTTTATTTTCATTGATGACATAATGTTATTCATAAATGGGAAGATCCCCTCCAACAAAGGGGTCGTAAAGATCATGGACGCTTATGCCAAGTGGAGCGAAAAAACTAATAAACTCGGAAAAAAGTGCCATCTTTCTCCCTTCAAGCTTCCCAAGAAGGCACAAGATCATCATCAAAATAATTATTAGAATCCATGAGAAACATTTTCCCTTAACCTACTAGGGGGATCCCCTTGCCTCGGGGAGGATCTGGGTCCATTGTTTCGAGGACCTCTCTAACAGGATCACAAACCGCATCAATAACTGGAATAACCAGTTCCCCTTATTTGGGGGTAGGATCACTCAGATAAATTATGTTTTTCCTCCATTCCCATGAACATCTTGTTTATGAATAAGGTTCCAAGGTCTATCCTCAAATGTCTAGATCCCACTTTCAAATCGTTTCTCTAGGACAATCATGGTGATAGAAAATGCAGATGGGCCTCTTGGAATAAGTTGTACAAGCCCCTGGATCTTGATGGAATTAAGGTGAGAAGCTTCGATGAGTCTATGTTTCTCCTACAAGGTAAATTGGCATGGGAGGTCCTTGAGGGTCAGTATTTATGGGACCGCTTCATCAAAGGGAATTATGGCTTCAGCCTTAGTGAAAACAGTATGAACCCCTCTCCTCTCTGCAGCTCTATTCTTGATCTGGTTCCCTCATTCCGACATCACTCCCAATGGATTCTTGGGCAGGGAGAGGTTAATTTCTGGGAGTTCAATTGGTGTGGTGGTCTCCTCACTTTCTCGGGCTACCTAACTCATGATGTATTGGGCAGGGAGGCCTCTCTACACCCCTCATTCCTTAGGGATGTGCTGATCCCAACTCAAGAAAATCGTTTCCTCAAAATCTTCTTGAATGGATCCTTAGACAGGTGAATCTATAGGTTCTCTCTATCCGGTAGATTCTTGGGAAAGGATTATAGAATTTCTATCTCTGAGTAGCCGGCCAGCGACCCATGGGGATGTAATCTTTGGGGTAAATATATCCCACCCAAATTAAGAATTCTTTTATGGAGATTCTGGCACAATGTCATTCCAACAGAAATGTCCATCAAAGAAAAAGGTATCTATATGGTCTCGTGATGAAACTATTTCTTATCCCCTAAGGAGGAATCCACAATCCATCTCTTCCTCCACAACAATAGGGTCGGCCATATTTGGAGAGTTCTTGGGGGATTCACGGTCCTTCCACAGGCGGCCTCTTCTTTTGAGGACATCTTCCACCACTGGTTTCATGGATCCCCCTCCAGAAACGAGGCTGATGGGCGGTCAATTCTGATAGTTGTGGGATTTTGGTACATTTGGAATGCATGCAATCATGAAAGACACCATGGGTATCACCCCTCCCTCCAAACGCAGGGTGTTAGGACTGGGCTGCTTGCCTCTGTTCTGAGTCACCTCCATAAACAACATGAGTTGGCGCCTTCCCTTAGACATTTCTCTGCAAATCTATAGCATCCTGACCCTCCAACCCTTTCGACCCCTAGGTCATGGGTCAGATGGTTCCCCCTCCCAACGGGCTCAAACTCAATACAGATAGGGCTTGCGGCCAGGGAATCATGAGGTGGGGAATTAGGTACACTGCAGTTTCAATCATCCTCATGTTCAATGCATACCTTGGGACATGTGGCTCTCTAGTATCTGAAGCCAAGGCCATGCACATCTGATTAGGGATCTACCTCTCTTAGTCTATCCCTCTCACCATTATGGAGACGAACTCAAAAATCATCTAGAGATCTCTTAAAGGAGATACACCCCCCCCCCCAACCTTGTAACATCACTTATCTCATTCACAAGTGTAAGGCTCTCATTCCCCATGATACCGATATCCTCCACACGTGGAGTGAGGGTAATCGGCTGGCGGAATTCTTGGCTTCTACGGTGACCCATGAATCTCCCCTCTTAATGTTCAACTCCCTCAGATACCTTCCCCCAGGCGGTGTGGACATCACTCTTGGAGATTCTCTTGGCCTTCACTTTTCAGACCTCTTTGATCCCTTGTTTCCCATGATGTGTTATGTCATGACATGTTTATTACAATTTAAATAATAAAATAAAAAATATAGAGGAAACTATATACTCAAATAAAATGTGTTAAATATTTTCCAAATGTGATTGATGGAGAAGATTAAATATTATTACTTCTGAAAACATTACCACCCTTAAATGTTGAGTAAGGTGGAACATGCCATAGGTAGAAAGTAACATGCTATTTTTTCCATCATTACGATTTAATGAGATCCAATACATATATATTTACATAATATGAAGATTCAAATCATGAAAAATAGGGACATATCATATATTTATTAGGTGAATGTTGAATTATCCATCCATGTGAGGATTAATGTGGTTCATAAAGAGGATATAGAGATATAGAAGAATGTGAGGAATGTTCATGAGTTAAAATATAATTATGATGCAATTATAAGATTCTAGAATAGAGTACGTGTCTTTTCGATAACATAATTGAAGAGGGGTTATTTGATAAAGCTCAAAGTTCTTTATTTTATATCCATTTTGGAAGTATGAATATGTATATGTATCTAAAAGATTACTTTTTCTATGAAAAAAATAAAAGGGATATTAATGTGTATTTATCTCAATGAAAGGTATATAAGAAAGTAAAATATGAGATAAGAAATATATGTGTATGTCACAACCACTACTCATACCAAAATGGAAATTGGAAAACATTAACATGTATTTTATCTCTGGACTCCCCAAAACATCTAAAGGCCATAATTCTATTTGGGATGTTGTCAATCACCTTATGATGTCAACAATTTTTTTAGAAATATGATAATATTTCTCTCTTGATCATCTTCGTTATATATAGATTAAAATAATTGTAAGGTTATTTGGAGTGCCATATTCTAGTGTATCTAATCAAGATCTCATGTTTATTTTGATGTTATGGAGATGTCTTCCACATTATTTGAGTACTAAGTTGAACTTTAGCACTATATATAATCCTTATATAGATTTTCAGTATAATATGAGCATTAAAACCCAAGAATATATGATGAGATCCTTTTTAGGGATTATAAAGGTCTTTAGGAGAAACACCTTTCTCTAGTTGAGTTTTTATTACAACAATGTTTTTTATTGAATAATTTTTATTACTCCTTATATGGTCATTTATGATAGAAAATGAAAAACTTCAATGTTGTTGGATGAAGTTAGAGATTTAATTCTATTGGGACCTATTCTAGTGGATGAAATGGTAAAAGAGGTAAGATCTATTCAACATCACATCAAGGATGCTCATAGTTGACATAAAATTTATATTAAAAATCATCGACAAGATCTAGAATTTGATGTTGGCGACATTGTATTCCAAAATATATATCCTTGTAAGAATTTTATGAAATTTTTAAAGAAGAGTAATTTCATCCCTAGATATATCTATCCCTTAAATATTCCTGATTGTATTAGGATGGTTTCTTACCTCTTGGTACCTCTACTAAATACCTCTTAAGTACATGATGTGTTCGACGTATCTTTCATGGGGATGTAAATAATTGATACATAATACGTACTTAACTCAGATTTCAGACCACTGGAGCATGATCTCTATTATGAGGAACAATAGGTGGAGAATATGGATTAATGATAGAAATTGTTGTGGATTGATACCACTCACCTAGTAAATGATTCATAGTGAAACCATAAATTTGAGAAAGTTGCATAGAAACCTGAGGATGTGATGAGACTTAAGTATCCTCAGTTTTTTGTATTATAGTAAAGGAATTTTTTAGGGTGAAATTATTATATGGTGTTTGAATGTAACACCTAAATATTTTATGATATATATCTCTTCAAATAAGTTTGAGTTATTTGGTAGCCAATTTTATATGCAATATTGAGTTTAAATGAATAATGATATAATATTGAAATATTATTATTAAATGAGTTAATTTTCCCAAAGTTGTCAAATTGAAGGTTGTGAATAGGTCAAATGAAATTATTAAAAATTATTTATTATATAATTAAGAAATTAATTCATCAGTTCTGAATTTTTTATAAATGAAAGCAAACTAATTTTAAATTAAAAAGTTCTATTTATTGTAAAATACTATTCTTATGTGTGCAATGTGTTTTATATTAATAAAATAGAATAATAACTATGTATAAATAATTTTAATTAATTTTTATATATTATATTCAATAAAATATTTTAACATTAATTTAGTGGTTTTTACTAAGAAATGAATGATAATAAATTAAATATTATAATTAAAAATACATTTGTTTAAAAATGGTTATCATTGCATTTTTATGATTATTTTAAAATGAAATTCATCCAATTATCAAAAATTAATTTGATAAAATGGATTCCATATTTTTAATAATCATATCTAAATTTTATAATGATACCACTTTCATTTTTGGTCATTATGAATAGTAAGTGTGGTAAAAATTCATTATTACGATAGAGGCTAAAAGGGTTAATGAGGGGTTATTCTAATGATATAAGTGTCAAAAAGACCTATAATATTTTCTAAATACTATATTATATATGAATTTAGATCGTATATAATCCATGAATCAAAATATTTCTAATTTGGTACCACTTTAAAATGAGGGTGATATTATTATATTTTAATATTTTTAATAATTACTAGTGTGTCAGTCCCCTCACTTATAAAATATAACCTCCTATCCTCTCATATCCTCACCACTTAAGACCATTATCCAGAAAAGTTTATTCCCAAAATCGTTATATATGACCTTGATGTTTTTTTATTCCCAAAAGGCCAAACCAATATGTCTTAAGGTTCTTCTCAAAAAAGGCTACTTGAAAAATGGGTATATGATCTTAACGATCTTTTTTATGTTTTGTTCTTATAAAACGACATAAAAGTGTTTTTCATCCATAATAACATGATTTAACCAGTATATTTACTATACATATATGTTTTTATTATTTTCTATTTTCTTCCAATCCATTATAAAATTATAATGTTTATCCTGCATACGTGTGTACTACCACCACCATGAGGCGATGTGATTAATTTTTTCATTTTCAATTTACATGGTGGGTCATAAGGATATATTTAATGAATATATTTTATAATAATGATATAATAATTATTTTAAATGTTTAATTATTTTTTATATTTATTTTATCTCATCTATCATAAAGTGGAAAACATTCGCTCATGTGTACATATAAACTATCATTTCCACAAGGTGATGTAATTCATTTTTCATCACTAGATTATATGAATGATTATAAAAGTGAATATTATGATGAAATATTATACTTATTTAATTATTAATATTATTTATATAATTCAATTTTGATCAAGTTGCACATATCAAACCCATCGAACCGAAATATGCAAGGAAAATATAACAGTTTTCACCTAAATGATATTTTAATGAAAAATTGTTAATAAAATGATAATGGGAAATTATAATAGAACTATAAATAAGAAATATATGTTTTGATAAGGTTTTAAGTTATATATATATATATATATATTATATGTGAGTTTTTAAGGTGTACGAAGTCCCATGGGACTTAAGGTACGGGTTTATGTTACAATCTCATTTCTTTTAGGGATCGTATATGTTAAATTTCTATTGTGGGAAATTATATAATGGTTATAATTTAAAAATATATATTTTCCTCAACTATGGCTATTTCTATAATTATAATGTATTATTATCTTTCTACTCTCCTTCTTACTTACAATTTTCATGAAAAATATTTAATAAAAGTCAACCTTATTTCCTCTTTGGTAGATGGACTTTTATTACATGTCCATGATCTCAAAAATGATTTCAAGAATGTTATTTTATATGAAAGAATTATAATTTAAGGTAATTTTAAACCATATTTTACATTATATTTAATTTTTTTAATTGGAATATTAATTTTATTTTCTAATGAGTTTCTTTTGGACTTCTTACCAAAAGTGTGAAAAGAATCATTATTTTAACTATTACATCATGAATGTATTTTCTATCCATCATCACCATTCTTGAATATTAATAATAATTTTCATTTTTATTGGGTTATTTTAAATGAAAACACTTTTCTCAACATTCTGGAAATTTTTAGTTTTAGATATGTCGAAAGAAAATGATATTTTATATTATTTTCAATTAAATGTATAAATTCTATTTTAAATGTATTTTCCATTTATCTAAACACCCTATGAAATTTATTATGATTAAATTGGGATAAAATATAATAATACCATCCATGGTATTTCTATATATGTCATATGATTATGTGATGATGAAATATTTATGAAAATCATTAGTTTTCCCCAGGATATGTTATACTGAATTGATGAATATTTCTTTTTTGAACTTATGGAACACATCTGTTTGGTTTTCATTATGTGAAGGGGGTTCTATTAAAGAACTCTAAGGAATTTTTTTAGTGATTTATATCTCATGAGATAATATATAATGAAATAGAGAGTAAAAGTAGTTCAATAAGAAACATTGTCCGCTATGGTTACCTTGGGAGAAAACTTTGACAAATGAAATGATAGAATGGGGTGTGAACCTGTTGACGCTCTTTTCCGTCAGAGATTCTAAATGAATTGAAAATGGAAATACCATAAACCCAAAGTGATTCATCCTTTTAAGAAACATCAAAAATTGAAAAAGGTATGAACCAAGATTCAAATGCACTTGGGTCGTGCATGTTCCACCAAGGTCACACAAGTATACTTGCACACTGCCCAGTGGTCACGCAGGTGACTTGCACGCCCTCTTTGAAATTCTCCCTAGGTCTTCTCTAGCCTATAAATACCCCATGTGGGCCCCCATTTGAAGGAGGAAAAATCCCAGAAACTTAGATTTGAGCTCCCAACGCCCTAGTCTCTTCTCGAAGATTCCGAACACTTATATGGTAATTTATTACCTAGAACCGAAGATCTAAAGGGAGGGAGTAAGGACTAAGTGTTGAAACTCATCAACACTTGCACTCCTGAGTGGACAGCCCTTAATAGAAATGGCCATACTTGCGCGCCGCTTTAACCCTTCAATAAAACTTGAGCACCTCTCTTATGGAAGCCTGTAGGGACATTACCAAGGGCTTGAGCCAAGCCTCGCCCATGTTTTACCCTAAGGGTTGACAGTTCCACAAGTACCCATGTGTCACGCAGGTACACCTGCGTGACCAGGACTTGCACGCCCACACAGGACTTGTGCACCCCTCTCCTTTTGGGTGCCCTTACTGCCCATTTCACCTCTCTTATGCTTATCCACCTCTCTTATTCAAGATTCAGCCTTCAAACCCCTCTACAAAGCCATTTATGGCATGTTTTCTTTTTTTTGGCTTCCTTATCTGAAAATACTTTTGTGGAAAATTTCTCAAAACCTAGTGATTTACACATCATTATGTCACTAAGTTTAGAGAGTTCATTCATTCAACCTCATCCTTTAAGATAAGAGAATCCTTAACCTGGGCATCATTTTTAGGAGTAATCCTGAGTCCAAGTTCTCTTAACTTGGGCATCCCCCTTAGGAATAGGCCCCAAGTTCTCATTAATTTGGGCATCCACCTTAGGAATAATCCCCAAGTTCTCATTAATTTGGGCATCCTACTTAGTAGTAAGCCCCAAGTCCCTTAATCTGGGAATCCTCCTCAGGAGTAAACCCCAGTCTCAGAGTTCCCAAAATCTGGGCATCCTCCTTTAGGAGTAAGCCCCAACCATAATTATTTTAACCTGTGCTTCTTTTTCAGGAATAATCCACAGTCTCAAATCTACAAATGTGGGAATCCTCCTTAGGAGTAAGCCCCAAGTCCCTTAATTCTAAAATTCCCTTAACCTGGGCCTCCTCTTCAAGAGTAATCCCCAGTCTTCAAATCCGATTAACCTGGGCCTCCTTCTTAAGAGTAAGTCCCAGTCTTGATTTTTCTTAACTAGTCTTTATCTACTTTTTGATCTGGGATTTCTTCTCAGAAGTAAAACCCAATCATAAGTCCCCTCTTAATTTGGGCATCATCCTCATGAGTAATCCATAAGTTAGAGTATCCAAATCTCCATAAATTACATATACCTTTATAGACCCTATTCCCAGAATTATTCTTTGAAATAAGTCCCAATATCTATCTATTTGGGCAGTCAAACATACATAAGCCCTACATCATTTTCTATGATTGCATCTTTCGTGGCACAATTTTCTGGTTTGACTAATACCTCTTGTTTCTCACACCGATCTTGACTCACTTGATCTTAGAGTGTAAAAGTAATTATGACATCTTTCTTTGAGCCATCAATCATACATAAACATTATACTCCCTTACTCGAACTATGTGGGTTCTGATTCCTTTTATAAATAAAGGATACATAGGTAGCCCATCTGTGGGTATGATCTCAACTCTAAAATAATCCATGTCCTTATGAATTAAAATAAACGTCAAGTGCCCCACTGAGTGGCTTTAAAACCAGTATAATCATCATAATGACCAAGAGACTTTTATATAATGTATTAAATGATACCATTGACTAATAATCTCTAAAAAATACAGATGATTCCCTATCGATGAAGAACCTCGAATACATATAAAAGATTCTATAAATTTCCTGCATATTAATCATAGATTGTAAGATCTAAAGGAAAGATCATTTTATACTTGGTAATTTAATAAGGATTCACGAACATAACTTAAATCTATAAAGAGAGTCCCAGAGTACATAATAATTCCCCTCAAAAAGGTGTGATGCGTCCGACCTCCCATCCTCTCGACCAATGAAAATTCATAAGTCTCATCGGTCTATATGTAATGAGAACCTACCTTTGGGAAGTAGGTCCCAATGGATATAGAATCATTGGATGTTTCCGGTTCTATGAACAAACCCGTTAGAAATCACATGGAATTTTTGATCCTTAAATCAACGAGGTTTATTTTGATGTTATGGAGATGTCTTCCACACGATTTGAGTACTAAGTTGAACTTTAGAACTATATATAATCCTTATATAGATAGTCAGTATAATATGAGCATTAAAACCCAAGAATATATGATGAGATCTTTTTTAGGGATTATAAAGGTCTTTAGAAGAAATACCTTTCTCTGGTTGAGTTTTTATTCCAATAATGTTTTTTATTGAAGAATTTTTATTACTAATTATAAGGTCATCTATGATAGAAAATGAAAAACTTCAATGTTATTGGATGAAGCTAGAGATTTAATTCTATTGGGACCTATTCTAGTGGATGAAATGGTAAAGGAGGTAAGATATATTCAACATCACATCAAGGATGCTAATAGTTGACATAAAATTTATATAAAAAATCATTTACAAGATCTATAATTTGAAGTTGGTGACATTGTATTCCAAAAAATATATCCTTATAATAATTTTATGAAATTTGTAAAGAAGAGTAATTTCATCCCTAGATATATTTATCCCTTAAATATTCCTGATTGTATCAGGATGGTTTCTTATCTCTTGGAACCTCTACTAAATACCTCTTAAGTACATGATGTGTTCAACGTATCTATCTTGGGGATGTAAATAATTGATACATCATACGTACTTAACTCAGATTTCATACCACTCGAGCATGGTCTCTATTATGAGGAACAATAGGTGGAGCATATGGACTAATGATAGAAATTGTTGTGGAATGATACCACTCACCTAATAAATTATTCATGGTGAAACCATAAATTTGAGAAAGTAGCATAGAAACCTGAGGATGTGATGAGACTTAAGTATCCTCAGTTATTTGTATTATAGTAAAAGGATTTTTAGGGTGAAATTATTATATAGTGATTGAATGTAACACCTAAATATTTTATGATATATTTCTCTTAAAATAAATTTGAGTTATTTTGTAGCCTATTTTATATGAAATATTGAGTTTAATGGAATAGTGATATAATGTTGAAGTATTATTATTAAATGAGTTAATTTTCACAAAGTTTTCGAATTGAAGGTTGTGAATAGGTCAAATGAAATTATTAAAAATTATTTATTATATAATTACAAAATTGATTCATTATTTATGAATTTTTTATAAATGAAAACAAAATAATTTTAAATGGAAAGGTTCTATTTGTTGTAAAATACTATTCTTATGTTTGCAATGTGTTTTATATTAATAAAATAAAATAATAACTATGAATAAATAATTTTAATTAATTCTCTAGATATTATATTCAATAAATTATTTTAACATTAATTTAGTGGTTTTTACTAGGAAAGGAATGATAATAAATTCAATTTTATAATTAAAAATACATTTTTTTTAAAATGGTTATCATTGAATTTTTTATGATTATTTTAAAATGAATTTCGTCCAATTATCAGAAATTAATTTATAATAAGGATTCAATATTATTAATAATCATATCTAAATTTTATAATGAGACCACTTTCATTTTTGGTCATTATGAATAGTAAGCATGGTAAAAATTCATTATTACGATAGAGGCTAAAAGGGTATATGAGGGGTTATTCTAATGATATAAGTGTCAAAATAACCTATAATGTGTTCTAAATACTATATTATATATGAATTTAGATCCTATATAATCCATGAATCAAAATATTTCTAATTTGGTTCCACTTTAAAATGAGGGTGACATTATTATATTTTAATATTCTTAATAATTACTAGTGTGTCAGTCCCCTCACATATAAAATAAAACCTCTTATACTCTCATATCCTCACCACTTAAGACCATTTTCTGGAAACGTTTATTCCCAAAATCATTATATATTACCTTGAGGTTTTTTTATTCCCAAAAGTCCTATCCAAGATGGCTTAAGGTTCTTCTCAAAAAAGGCAACTTGAAAAAGAGGTATATGATCTTAACGATCTTTTTTATGTTTCGTTCTTCTAAAACCACTTAAAGATGTTTTTAACCATAATAACATGATTTAATAACTATATTTACTATACATATATGTTTTTATTATTTTCTTTTTTAATCCAATCCATTATAAAATTATAATGTTTATCATGCGTACGTGTGTAATACCACCACCATGAAGCGATGTGATTAATTTTTTCATTTCCTATTTACATGGTGGATCATAAGGATATATTTAATGAATATATTTTATAATAATGATATAATAATTATTTTTAAATGTTTAATTATTTTTTATCTTTATTTTATTTCATCTATCATAAAGTGGAGACATCGCTCATGTGTACGTATAGACTATCATTTCCACAAGGTGATGCAATTCATTTTTCATCACTACTTTATATGAATGTTTATAAAATTGAATATTATGAAGAAATATTATATTTATTTAATTATTACTATTATTTATATAATTCAATTTTGATCAAGTTGCACATATCAAACCCATCGAACCGAAATATGCATGGAAAATAGACCAGTTATCACCTAAATGGTCTTTTAATGAAAACTTGTTAATAAAATGTTAATTGGAAATTATAATAGAACTATAAATATAAATATATGTATTGATATGGTTTTAATATATATATATATATATATATATATTATATTTGAGTTTTGAAGGTGTATGAAGCCCCATGGGACTTAAGGTACGAGTTTATGTTACAATATCATTTTTTTTAGAGATCGTATATGTTAAATTTCTATTGTGGGAAATTATATGATGGATATACATTAAAAATAATATATTTTCCTCTAAAATGACTATTTATATAATTATAATGTATTATTACCTTTTTACTCTCTTTGTTAATTACAATTTTCATGAAAATTATTTAATAAAATTCAACCTTATTTCTTCTTTGGTTCATGGAATTTTATTATATGTCCATGTTCTAAAAAAATGATTTCAAGAATGTTATTTTCTATGAAAGAATTATAATTAAAGGTATTTTTAAACCATGTTTTACATTATTTTTTAATTTTTTTTAATTGGAAAATTCTTTTTATTTTCTAATGAGTTGCTTTTGGACTTCTTACCAAAAGTGTGAAAAGAATCATTGTTTTAACTATTAAATCATGAATGGATTTTCTATCCACCATCACCATTCTTTAATATTAATAATAATTTTCATTTTTCTTGGGTTATTTTAAATGAAAACACTTTTCTTAATATTCTAGAAATTTTTAGTTTTAGATATGTTGAAAGAAAAGGATATTTTCTATTATTTTCAATTAAATGTATAAATTCTATTTTAAATGTATTTTCCATTTATCTAAACACCCTATGAAATTTATTATGATTAAATTGGGATAAAATATAATAATACCATCCATGTTATTTCTATATATGTATTATGATTATGTGATGATGAAATATTTTTTAAAATCATTACTTTTCCCCAGGATATGTTATACTGAATTGATGAATATTTATTTTTTGAACTTATAACACACATCTGTTTGGTTTTCATTATGTAAAGGGGGGTTCTATTAAAGACCTATAAGAAATTTTTTAGTGTTTTATATCTCAAGATATAATATATAATGAATTAGAGAGTAAAAGTAGTTAAATTAGGGACATTGTCCACTATGGTTTCCTTGGGAGAAAACTTTGACAAAGGAAATGATAAAATGGGGTGTGAACCTATTGACCCTCCTTTCCATCACAGAGTCTAAATTAATTGAAAAGGGAAATACCCTGAACCCAAAGTGATTCATTCTTTGAAGAAACATCAAAAATTGACCAAGACATGAACCAAGATTCAAATTCACTTGGGTCGCACAAGTTCCACCAAGGTCGTGCAAGTATACATGTGTGCCACCCAATGGTCGCACAGGTGACTTGCACACCCTCTTCGAAATTCGCCTAGGGTCTTCTCTAGCCTATAAATACCACATGTGGGCCCCCCATTTGATGGAGGAAAAATTCCAGAAACTCAGATTTGAGCTCCTAGCACTCTAGTCTGTTCTCAAAGAATCCGAACACTTCTAAGGTAATTTCTTACCTAGAACGGAAGATCTAAAGAGAGGTAGTAAGGCCTATGTGTTGTAACTCATCAACACTTGCGCGCCTGAGTGGACAGGCCTTAATGGAAATGTCTACACTTGCGCGTCGCTTTAACCCTTCAACACAACTTTAGCACCTCTCTTCTGGAAGCCTCTAGGGACGGTACTAAGGGCTTGAGCCAAGCCTCACCCAATTTTTACCCTAAGGGTTTACAGTCGCTTAAGTACCAATGTGTCACGCAGGTACACCTGCGCGACCAGGACTTGGGCGCCCACGCAGGACTTGCGCGCCCTCTCTTTTTGGGTTCCCTTCCAGCCCATTTCACCTCTCCTATTCTTATCCACCTCTCCTATTCAAGTTTCAGCCTCCAAACCCCTCTTCAAAGCCATTTATGGCATGTTTCCTTTGTTAGCTTCCTTATCTGAAAGGAATTCTGTGGAACCTTTCTCAAAACCTAGTGATTTACACATCTTTATGTCACTAAGGATATATAGTTCATTCATTCAACATCATCCTTTAAGATGAGAGAATCCTTAACCTGGGCCTCATTTTCATGAGTAAGCCCCAGTCTAAGTTCTCTTAATTTGGGCATCCCCCTTAGGAATAAGCCCCAAGTTCTCATTAATTTGGGAATCCTCCTTAAGAATAATCCCCAAGTTATCATTAATTTGGGCATCCTCCATAAGAGTAAGCCCCAAGTCCCCTAATCTGGGCATCCTCTTCAGGAGTAATCTCAAGTCTCAAAGTTCCTAAAATCTGGGCATCCTCCTCAGGAGTAAGCCCCAACCATAATTCCCTTAACATGGGCATCTTTTTCATGAATAATCCCCAGCCTCAAATCTACAAATGTGGGCATACCCCTTAGGAGTAAGCTCCAAGTCCCTTAATTCTATAAATCCCTTAACCTGTGCCTCCTCTTTAGGAGTAAGCCCTAGTCTTCAAATCCCTTTAACTTGGGCCTCCTCCTTAGGAGTAAGTCCCAGTATTAATTTCTCTTAACCAGTATTAATCTAATTTTTGATCTGGTCTTCCCTCTTAGGTGTAAAACCCAATCATAAGTCCCCTCCTAATTTGGGAATATTCCTCAGGAGTAAGCCCCAAGTTAGAGTATCTAAATCTACATAAATTACATATACCTTTATGGACCCTGTTCCGAGACTTCTTCTTTGAAATAAGTCCCAATCTCTATCTATTTGGGCATTCATACAAACATAAGCCCCACATCATTTTCTATGATTGCATCTTTTGTGATACAATTGTATGGTTTCGCCAATACCTCTTGCTTCTCACACCGAGCATGACTCATGTGAGCTTAGAGTGTAAAAGTAATTATGAAATCTTTCTTTGAGCCATCAATCATACATAAACATCATACTCCCTTACTTGAACTACATGGGTTCTGATTCCTTTTCTAAATAAAGGATACATAGGTAGCCCATCTGCAGGTACGATCCCAACTCTGAAATAATCCATGTCCTTTTGAATGACAATAAATTTCATGTGCCCCACTGAGTGGCTTTAAAACCAGTATGGTCATCATAATGACAAAGAGACTTTTAAATAATGTATTAAAGGATACCATTGACTTAGAATATCTAACAAACATAGATGATTCTCTATCGATGAAGAACCTTGAATACACATAAAAGATTCTCTAAATTTCCTACATATCAATCATTGATTGTCAGATTTAAGGAAATCTCATTTTATACATGGTAATTTAATAAGGATTCACGAACATAACTTAAATCTATAAAGAGAGTCCTGGAGTAGATAATAATTCCCCTAAAAAAGGTGTGATGAGTCTGAACTCCCATCCTCTCGACAAATGAAAATTCTTAAGTCTCATCGGTCCATAACTAATGAGCACCTACCTTTGGAAAGTATGTCCAAATGGATACAGAATCATTGGATGTTTCTGGTTCTATGAACAAACCCGTTAGAAACTGCTTGGAATATTTGAAACTTAAATCAACGAGGTAATCCCCAATTACAGAGGAAAAAAAATTGGTGAACCTGAGGTGAATCCTTAACCAAGTTAAAATGATGTTTGACCCATTTGTTAATCCCATATTTAAACTCAATGAGATGGCTAACAAGACAATCAATAATATATGTGCTCATCCAAAAGATGCAGTGGCCGGACTTATCTTGATTACGTCTGTTATATCAATCAAGCACTCTTTTCCAAGATGTTCTGTGTTACCGAAATGGCTTATCTTATGTTCTCACCCGTGAATACTTCTGCAATGAATACTTCTGCTGGGAAGGCCTCTACTGCTACTCCAACTGGATCATCGTCCGCTCTTAGGATGACATCATCTACTCAGCGTCTTCAACGCTGGGTATCAAATGTGTTGGTTAAGGAGTACCATCAAAATGGTATTATTCCGACTCTGGAGGATGCTCGACAAGCCCTCTAAGTCAACAATTCACCTTGGTCATCTGGACAGAAACGACCAGCGATCAAAAATCCGGTGGTGCCAACCACCGTCTCCAATCGTTTCGGGTCGTTATCCCCGAGATGCAATTACCATTCCCTTCAATATTCTGGGGAGGTGAATGAGCAGGTCCCACAGGGACTTAATTCAAGGATATAGAAGTCCTTCCCGAGGGCTCCCATCAACAATCTCCACTAGACTCGTGCGGCAGTGCGCCCTCAACATGATGAGGGTATCATCCCCCGGCATTCGGCTCAGGTTCCTCGAACCCTAGCAGGCAAGACGAACCGCCAGAGATGAAATCCATTCAACAATGAGTGGGTTCTCATCTCTTCCATCTATGGAGATGTCACATACATGACTTATTCTAAAGTTAAATTCCATTTAATTTCCATTAATTATTTGTTTTGAGGGTTTCCCAAGCATTTATGGAGGAATGGGTGAGTTTTTATGAATTGGGCCAAACCGTGAGCCCAATTCCAGATTTAAAAATACATTTTGATTCCATTATAACTTCTTCATTTTTTAACATTTTTCATCCATTCCAATTCCTAATTGTCATACCCTGACATATTAACACCACCATACTTATTTGGACCATTTATAAATCCATAATCATGGTGGATATGGGTTTTTATTTAAGGAATTGGGCCGGCCCGAAGGCCCATTTTCTACATTAAAAATAAAATTTAATTCTTTAATATCTCCTTCACTATTTGCGTTTTTTTGTGATTCCAACTCTCACTCGAGCCCACTTACCTACGGCAAGCCCCCATTCCCTCATCCCACAATTTGGACCTTGATAGAATCACGAAAATGGTCGAATATTCTCTAGATTACAGAAATCGTCCAGATTTGGAGAGGTAAATTGATCCTTTCATAAATCCTTCTATTATTACTCTTTTTCCCACATTCCAATTCCTACATAACCTTATAATTCTTGTTAAAATATCAATTAAATTTTTATCTGTTTTAAAATTCAGATTCTGGTCGATTTTGGGTCGTTTTCTTCAGGATTGTTTTGGGTAAGTGATTCATTCTTGGTTTCTTCCTTTTCCCTTATGGTTTCCTCTCTCTTTCATTATGTTATAAAATTTCCAGAAGTTAGGGTTTGATCCTAGGGTTTCATTTGTTGTATTTGTGGTCAAATATTGTGATCTAGGTCTGAATTTAGCTTCCTTGTGGTGCGGCGGTTGTGCGGTTGACGTTTCGAACCAGGTTTTGAGGGATTTGACACTTATGGTAGGTGATTCCGTGTGTAATCATTTCTATATGATTTATTTTGATTGAATTACTTATTATTAATTTTCATAATATGCTTTTTGTGGTGAAAAAAATTTTTATGTTGGATTTGGTTAAGCATTTATTTTTATAGTTTCATTTTAGCTAAAAATTTGGTGTTTTTCATGTGTAACCCTTTGGGTATTGTTTGGGATTGTTTTATAACATATGAATTTGGTTTAATAAAACTTGTTTGGGTTGAAAATTCTGATTTGGTGGGGTCTTGGTGTGACACTAGGTCTTAAATATTTTTTAAGAGTTTAAGGTGTAAAACTTTATTGTACTTCTTGAAAATGATTTTGAAAACGTGTGTGTTTCAGGTGGATCTTTTGTGCTATTGTTTGAGGTGTTTTTATAAAACATGTGGGTTGTTTAATAAATGTTTTTGGGGCTTCCAATTATATTTTTAATTTTTATTGATGTGATTTTTTCCTTGAAATATGGTTTTGAAATGGGTTTTATTTGAAAATCTTTGGTACACTATTTAGAATTGTTTTATGAAAGTTTTGAGTGGTTTAATGATTTATGTAAGATGTGAAACCATATTGGAAAGCTATTTTGGACTGTTTATACTTTCAAATGAACCATTTTAAATCTTAATAGTTCTGTTATGTGATGTCTATCATATTTTTAGGGACTTTATAAAATTGTTAAAGGATGTTTTGGATTGTGAAAGTTATGAAAAAAGTGTTGTGGGCTATTTTGCTGTGAGTTTGATTTCAAAATTAATTTGAATGAAAAGTGTAATTTGTGACTTGTGTGATCTACATGGAGATGTTTGGATAATGTGTGATGTGTAAGTGATATTTTCATGTGAAAATTATATTTCTTGGTTTGTTGAACTTTTTTGAGCACAAAGGGAAAACCCGAGTATCTAGGCGGGTGGATGTGTACTAGTTTGCTAGTGAATCCGTGGGGTTTGGCCTCAGTTTCACTTAGAAGGATTGATGATTAAAACTCAAACTAAACTATGATGATGATGATTGGGGACCACTAGGTTATGGGTATGTTCCCTAATAGTGGCTCGTGCATGAGAACGAATAATTTTTGTGGTTACTCTCACTGAGATACGAGGTACCCGAGACCCACAGCTAGCTAGTGCCTAGGGGTTATTTCCTATTGCTTGTGCTCATTAGATCCTTTATACTTACTTTCGGCATACGGTATATTTGGATGGAAAATTCAGTAGCTTTTGAATTTATTTTAAAATTATTTATTCTTTAAATTAGCCCACTTAAAAATTGGTTTTTTTAAGTTGCATATTTTAGAAAATGTAACTAGAAATTACATGTTTTTGAAAACTTGCATGATTTTCATATTTGAATGTTTATCAAATGGAATCTCTTAGTGGTGGTATCCTAATGGGAATTGTCTCACACCCTACTTACACCCTTGGGTGTAAGTAGACTTGGTTATTTTTTTGTCACAGGTTTGGGTATAACATTTTTTCCAACAGTTCGGGTTTTCACCGGTCATTCATGATGCGGTGTTGTGGAGATGGCTTGAGGGAAATGCCTCTTGCCATGTTGAGGTTCTTGGGATGTTCATTTTTTTTGATTTGTTCCTTTGTTATAGTCTTGTTGAGTTGTTTTAGATTATGTAATTAAGTTCTGATTTTCTGTAAAACATTGTTTGGTTTGAAAAATCCAGATTTGTTTCATTGGATTCTTTTATTGTTTTATGTTTATAAACTCAGGTAAATCGTTCCCAATTTTCATTTTATGATACCCAGGCACTTGTGCCATCCCGTGGGGATCTATAACTCCCTTTGGGTCATGTCACGGGCCGGGTTTGATGTCGGTTTTGGCAGCGACCAGATTCGGTTCGTGAAAAAATTGTATCAAAGGAGGTTCAAGTTAACTTTTTGGGTCATGTTATTTGTGGAAGAGTCAGAATAGTATGGAGTTAGGATTTTTGGGACATGGAATTCCAGTTATGGGTAGTGTGCCTGATCACCACACCTCATAATGGGATTCATGTTTCCAAGAGAAGTCGGGATTTATCAAAGTCCTTTGGTTTTCTTGGTTCGATGATGATTAAGGGAAATGAAAAGAGAGTTGGGTTAATGGTAATAGTGAGCTCGCAGGGTCTGGAAAGCCATGTGGAGCCAAGGATATTCTCTATAAAACTCTCTGTGATAGTGAATTTATGGGAATATATCCGCCAACCATATTTCCAAATCCCCCACTGAAACTAGTTTCCTCTCGCATTGTTTTGTGCTTAGGTTTTGAAATATTGGCACTTCGGTTTTAAGAAGTGTAAAGTTTTTGTGAAATGATTTTCAAGTAAAGTGAGAATGGTTTGATTTATGAAATGGTGGAAGTGAATTTTTATAATTGTTTTGAAATGGAAAATGGTGTGCTTACACCTCTTTTTAAAGAAGGAACTATATTGAAGTTGGTTTTGAAGAGTGTTTCCAATAGAGTTTTCTAAACTATCAAAGGGTGTTTTAATGGGATGAGATGTTTTGAAATTGATGTGAATATCTTGAAAGTGAGTTATTTTATAAATGGTTGTGACTTTTGGAAAAATTTTGTAATATGTGAGTTGGGATTTGGATCTCGTGGTTAGCGGTTTTGAGAAAAAATGATGTGTTGGTTGATCTTTTTGATTTTGAAATGTGGAAAGAATGTTTTGTTTTAACCTTTGGTATTTCCTTGGGAAACCACATGCATGGGGTTATATAGGACGATTGATGATTGATTTCATGACTGGATGAGTGTCAGGATGGATATAAGGAGGGTGCCCAGTGTGGCACAGAAACATGCATGTGTAAGGCCCATGGGGTACCATTGGTGGATACGCTAACCACTGAACCGTTTGTTTTCAAGAAATATTTTTTAAAGAAAAACATGATGTCTTGATGAATTTTTTGTGATGGCTTATATTATGTGTTTTTGGAAAATGTTGATGTTGTGGGAGGTTTTGAGTCCAAGAACCCCTCATGTTTGAACTGTGTTTTGGGTTTATGTTTGGTCGGTAAGCTGGGTAGAAGGACCGGTTAGTATTCTCCTCTGAGATATATTTCGAGACACCTTTATGGTGGTTCCCTTCTTGTGTTTGGATCTAGTTTATGGCTTGTTTTGACCAATTTACCATCTTGGTTTGGTCCTTGGGTTCAATCGTTGGATAAGTTACACCCCCATTAAAGGTTAGTGCACAACTGAAGTGAAACCAGGATTATTTCTCTGTTTGAAGACCCTCCAGTTGATCAATATAAGGAATATTTTATCGATCATTGTGGATTGAGTCTAAACCCATTACTTTATTCGATTTTTAGATCCTCTTGTAGCGGAAGAGTGCTTGTGGAAGGTTGAAAGAGACCATAGTTTCTTAAGTTTCCTA
Source organism: Viscum album (assembly GCA_963277665.1). Taxonomy (NCBI): domain Eukaryota; kingdom Viridiplantae; phylum Streptophyta; class Magnoliopsida; order Santalales; family Viscaceae; genus Viscum; species Viscum album. The sequence continues at coordinate 612,439,937 of OY728119.1, read as the reverse complement.
ATTCATCGAAGCTGGAAGTGGTCTAGGGTTGTTACTGGGGATGAGTGTCTCGATGTCGACTAAGAGGGCCTTTGGGTTCTTCATAGTTTCTTTGAAGAATGAGTTCATGTTAAACCACCAGTGTGGGAAATATGGTCACTATAGGATATTGTGGCCACTTTCTAGAATTTTTTGTTGTTTGGGGATGTTGTATAAGGTCACTCTCCATGCATTGTTTATATCAGTCACAATGGACATGTTCGGTGATGCCTTATGATGTCATGTGCTCGATTGACCATATAGGTGAAAGTGGTGAAATCCTTCGAGATTCCCTGTTGTTTTGGTTGAATTTATCCTTTGGAAAAACTTCAAAATCACCCATTTTAGAGGAAGATGAGTGTAGGTGTTCTTTACTTCTATTGTTTCTCACCTGAAGAAACAAGGTGTGATGTGTGTGCATCTTCTTAGCCCTTATTTCAGTAAAATATCGGGATAGGGTAAAGTGAGTATGGAATTTGTTATGTCTGGAAAACTTATCTTGGGTTGCAGTGTAGTTTTTGGTGGCACAGAAAGAAGAATTATCATTCAGTGGGTTTCCGAAGACTAACTACGAGGCCGAAGATGCTTCAATCATTTGAGCTCCAACCATAGGTCTCGGAGAGAAGCTGGCTCATAGTCCGGGGAAATTATAGGGTCATTTAAACCCTTGTACAAAGTCCTATCCTAAATATGAAATATTGGATGATTTTAAACCTCTGGTATCATTATCTTTCTTCTTTTCTTCACATTTGGTGAAAATAGATGGAGGGCCTTGTACCCATGACATCGCCCAATGTCATTCCCTCCCCATTTGGTTTCCATTGAGTCTTTGGAGAATGGTTGGAAATTTGGCTAGACATGATGAGCACATGGTTTTCGAATGATTAAGAGAGACTATGTGCCTGGAATCCATTCAGGAAGATTGATCAGCACAGTTAGTTCATGGTTTCACAAACTGTGCGGACTAACCGTGCGACCTTCCCAAATCATTAAATTTTTTGGGTCTTTCTGTGCCGGCTCATGCTGGTCGATTAAGATGGTTGGTTCTTATGGTGGGGAGAACAACTATAATTCTCATTTATGTTCCTTAGGAAATTTTGAATGGAATTCTACCCTAGGTACTAGGGAGTCCGTTCAGGCCTCCCCCTATTAGTGTTCTGTTTTTGTCTCAGAATAAAATTATTGGTTGTCTCTTATAGTGGGGAGCGTATTTTTGTCCCCCCATACCAGTAACTTACATTTATCCATGGTCTTGGCTTGGTGTAGATAGTCTTTTTTGGTGCTATCTAGATACCAACATCTTTCATGGGTAAACTTTGGGACTGGAGAGCACCCAATGGATTAGTTAAAGTAAGATAAGTGTAGCCTTGTTCAATGTTATTGTTCGTTTGGGTGAATTTCTTGAGTCTTATTCGGATAGTGTTTGAAGAGATTTCTTTTGGGATAAAGTATGAACGTGATTGATTATTTCAGGAAAGTGGTATATGTTTTCCTTGTGAGAGATCACTGGAGGTGTTTTGGCCTTTGGGGGTGGAACCTGGCAATGGAGTATATCTTGGTTTCTTAGTTGGGTTTGGTTGTTGCTTTGTCCTTGATGTGACTTTCCGGGGCGGAAAGTTTTCATGGTGGGGATAATTGTCACATAAATGACTTATTATATAGTTAAATTCCTTTTAATTTCCATTCATGCTTTTTTTTGAGGGTTTCCCAAGCATTTATGGAGGAATGGGTGAGTTTTTATGAATTGGGCCAAACCGTGAGCCCAATTCCAGATTTAAAAATAAATTTTGATTCCTTTATAACTTCTTCATTTTTCAAAAAATTTCATCCATTTTAATTCCTAATTCTCATAACCTCACATATTAACACCACCATATTTATTTGGACCATTTATAAATCCATAATCATGGTGGATATGGGTTTTTATTTAAGGAATTGGGCCTGCCCGAAGGCCCATTTTCTGTATTAAAAATAAAATTTAATTCTTTAATATATCCTTCACTAATTTCGGTTTTTTGGTGATTCCAACTCTCACTCGAGTCCACTTACCTTAGGCGCGCCCCCATTCCCTCCTCCCACAATTTAGAGCTCGATAGAATCACGAAAATGGTCGAAACCTCTCTGGATTTCAGAAATCGTCCCGATTTGGAGAGGTAAATTGATCCTTTCATAAATCCTTCTATTATTACTCTTTTTCCCCCATTACAATTCCTACATGACCTTCTCATTCTTGTTAGAATATCCTTTAAATTTTTTTCTGTTTTAAAATTCAGATTCTGGTCGATTTTGGGTCGTTTTATTCAGGATTGTTTTGGGTATGTGATTCCTTCTTGGTTTCTTCCATTTCCCTTAGGGTTTCCTCTCTCTTTCATTATGTTATAAAATTTCCAGATGTTAGGGTTTGATCCTAGGGTTTCATTTGGTGTATTGGTTGTCAAATATTGTGATCTAGGTCTGAATTTATCTTCCTTGTGGTGCGGCGGTTGTGAGGTTAACGTTTCAAACCAAGTTTTGAGGGATTTGACACTTTCGGTAGGTGATTCTGTGTGTAATCATTTTTAGATGATTTAGTTTGCTTGAATTACTTATTATTCATTTTCATAATATGCTGTGTGTGGTGAAAAAATTGTTTATGCTGGATTTGGTTAAGCATTTATTTTTATAGTTTCATTTTAGCTAACAATTTGGTGTTTTTCATGTGTAACCCTTTGGGTATTGTTTGGGATTGTTTTGTAACATATGAATTTGGTTTAATAAAACTTGTTTGGGATGAAAATTCTGATTTTGTGGGGTATTGGTGTTCCACTAGGTCTTAAATATCTTTTTAAGAGTTTAAGTTGTAATACTTTATTGTACTTCTTGAAACTGATTTTGAAAACGTGTGTGTTTCATGTGGATCTTTTGTGCTATTGTTTTAGGTGTTTGTATAAAACATGGGGGTTGTTTAATAAATGTTTTTGGTGCTTCCAATTCTTTTATGAATTTGTATTGATGTGATTTTGTCCTTGAAATATTGTTTTGAAATGGGTTTTATTTGAAAATCTTTGGTACACTATTTAGAATTGTTTTATGAAAGTTTTGAGTGGTTTAATGATTTATGTAAGATGTGAAACCATATTGGAAAGCTATTTTGGATTGTTTATACTTTCAAATGAACCATTTGAAATCTGAATAGTTCTGTTATGTGATTTTTATCATATTTTTAGGGACTTTATAAAATTGTTAAAGGATGTGTTGGATTGTGAAAGTTATGAAAAACGTGTTGTGGGCTATTTTGCTGTGAGTTTGATTTCAAAATCAATTTGAATGAAAAGTGTAATTTGTGACTTGTGTGATGTGAATGGGGATTTTTGGATAATTTTTGATGTGGAAGTGATATTTTCATGTGAAAATTATATTTCTTGGCTTGTTGAACTTGTTTGAGCACAAAGGGAAAACCTGCGTATCTAGGTGGGTGGACGTGTACTAGTATTCTAGTGAATTCGTGGGGTTTGGCCTCAGTTTCACTTAGTAGTATTGACGCTTACAACTCTAACTAAACTATGATGATGATGATTGGAGACCACTAGGTTATCGGTATGTTCCCTACTAGTGGCTCGTGCATGAGAACAGATAATTTTTGTGGTTACTCTCACTGAGATACGAGGTACCTGGGACCCACAGCTAGCTAGTGCCTAGGGGTTATTTCCTATTGCTTTTTCTCATTAGATCCTTTATACTTACCGTCGGCATACGGTGTATTTGGATGGAAAATTCAGTATCTTTTGAATTTATTTTAAAAGTGTCGATTCTTTAAATTATCCCACTTGAAAACTATTTTTTTAAGTTGCATCTTTTAGAATGTGTAACAAGAAATTACAAGTTTTTGAAAACTTGCATGCTTTTCATATTTGAATTTTTATCACATGGAATCTCTTAGTGGTGGTATCCTACTGGTAATTGGCTCACACCCTACCTACACCCTTGGGTGTAAGTAGACTTGGTTATTTTTGTTGTCACAGGTTTGGTTATAACATTTGTGCCAACAGTTTGGGTTTTCACCGGTCATTCATGATGCGGTGTTGTGGAGATGGCTTGAGGGAAATGCCTCTTTCCATGTTGAGGTTCTTGGGATGTTCATTTTTTTTTGTTCCTTTGTTATAGTCTTGTTAATTTGTTTTAGACTATGTAATTCAGTTCTGATTTTCTGTAAAACATTGTTTGGTTTGAAAAATCCAGATTTGTTTCATTGGATTCTTCTATTGTTTTATGTTTATAAACTAGGGTAAATCGTTCCCAATTTTCATTTTATGATACCCAGGAACTTGTGCCAGCCTATGGGGATCAGGAAAACCCTTCAGGTCAGGTCACGGGCCGGGTTTGGTGTCGGTTTTGGCGGCGACCTGGTTCGATTCGTGACAAGAGAAGTCCACCAACCTAACTTGGTGGAAAGAAACGAGCAGGCACACACACCCGTCCGTTTTAATTCCGTTGTCCAGCAGACTCTTCTGGAAGCAGCACGCCAATCACGCCAGGAAATTATGACGGCGTACTATAGACAGGAGCATACACTTGTTTATAAATCATCAGCTAGTCAGCAGGCTCATCTGACTACATACGATGGATCCCTCCAACCCAATGTGTTGAAAACTGGTAAGCAGGCTCATACACCAGCTTACACTCATCAATCCTTCCAGCAGCCTCGTCTATCAGTATTGATGGAAGCTCTTCAACCACGTTCGGTGGAGTGCAATCAGCAGGCACATACACCTGCTAGTATTGATCAAGCCTACCAACAGTCTCGTTTGGTTTCATTCGGAGAAGTTAGTTAGAAAGCTCCAGCGACAAATAGGAGGCAGACTGAACTCTCTGCCCCCACATTTGAGTACTTTCAGGATTCACTGACAGGAAAATGAGAACAAGAGCAAGAACCCACACCTACTCCAAGCACGGAATGGACGTATATCCCTTTTACAGCAGTTGAAGTCACCAAGAACATTCTGTCAATGGTGAAAGAGTAGAAGAAAATCTCTGCTCATATTCTGGATGCCTTCCAGGATATTATAACAGCTTCAGCAGCATTTCAGGGAAATACACATAAATCTATCCCTACCAGTGGAGTGATACATCAGCAGTTCACTCCGGAATAGACAAACACCTATGTTCTAGTCCAAGAGGGTTGTGGGGCATACTCCCCCATATCATATGGACAACCAAGTTAGGAACATACACCTAATTTGAGTGGAGATAATCAGCGTAACCTGATCATTTCTCCTGAGCGGGAACATACACCTACCCATAATGACCACTTTCATCAACAAGTGGTTCCTAAATTGAGTAAGAAGGTGTCTAAAAAGAAGACTTTCCCAGAACAGTCAAGAAATCAAGGGCCAATTTTTATTAAGGCCTTTCTCGACACTGGAGTTATTGAAGCCCTCAGACAATTATATATTGAAATTCAATATTCAACTCCCTCATTTCCCAATAGTGGGAACATTTATTCTGAAGGTCTTCATCAGACACTTCCTCATGAAGGCTTGCTTCCTGACAGTTCGGTCGATCTCGAAGTTTTGTATTCATATGAGAGTCACATGAACCCTTTGTGTGGCCAGAAGACCAAGGAGAAAAATGTTTCATCTTTTACTGTAACCCACCATGGTGGTCCTCCCCATGACGATGAATTTAAATGTGAAAGTCCTCTCCACAGTTATAATGCACATTGCCTCGAAAATGATCCAATGGACAATGTAGTGATAAGAAAGCCCTCTTATCTTGAGGAACTTACAAATGCGAAGCTAGTCATGTCTGATGCTTCACCGCTAGCAAGTGAAATAATTTCTCAATCAAAAGATAGAACGGGGTGTGGTTCATTCTCTGAACCACCTCTGGGTCGTTCATCTTCTAGTTTGATTAGTGAATTCTCTATAGATCTTGTTGAATCTAATTAAGCAACAAAGAAGCACCAACTCTAGTCCAATATGGAAGAATAATCTCCATTGAATGATAAAGAGAAAGTACAGAATATGAGAAAAAAATTGGCGAAAGGTGAAGTGCCAGTCATGTTTTGGCCTTCGGCTGACTCTCAGTATGACATTCCAGAGATGTTGATGGAAGATGGAATTCCTGAAATTCGTCTCAACATATGGAAAAATCTTTGTTAGCTGAAAAAGAAAATATTATCTTATGATGAATATGAAAATCATATCAAGATAATAGAAGGGTTACAACACCAAATTGACTTGGCTTCTCTCTCAGTTTCTCGATATCTGAATGCTGAAAAGCAGCAGAGAGCTCTTCCGCGTTCATGCCTTGGCGCACTAAGAAGATTGCGCCAGTTAATTTCCAATGCCCCATCGGGTATTCATATCAGGGGATGGGGTGTTCATGGAGCACCACATTTCACTGTACTCTCCAGTCAGCAAAGCCCGCCGAAAATGGTCTCATGAAATGTTATTTCCCATGGCTGGCCAGAGTCAATTGGCTTTGTTTGTAATCAAAGGCTTGCTCAAGAACATGCTTCAACTTGTTTTTCTCAAAATCAAGCATATAGAGAAAAAGTTGTTGAATTACTCCTACATCAAGCGAACGAGAATATTGAACAGGCCTCTCATTTGGAGAAAGCACACCATCAAGTGACAGAAGTGTCAGAAATCATCCAATGGTATTTTGAGCCGGGAGATAAAAGTGGATGCAGGTTGATGCATCCAGCCAATTTCCGGACTAAAGTCCACAAGATCCGGAGAGTTTACAAGAAGGTCTCAGATATAACATGTCAAGAACCACCCCAACTTTCCAGACTGGGGATTCTTTTAACCACTACCACAAAAACAGTTTTTCCCAGCACCCCCTTTAATCAGCGCTAACGAAAATGTACTGATAAAGGGGGGGGGGCTTTATCAACGCTCAAAAAAGCACTGATAAAAGTCCCCCTTTATCAGCGCTTTTTTCAGCGCTGATAAAGTGACCCCCTTTATCAGCTCTTGTTTAGTAGCGCTGATAAGGGGGGGGGCTTTATTAGTGTTTTTTAAAAAAATCTAATAAAGGATCGACTTCAAAAAAAAATTAAAAAAATATGTAAATATATTAATATATAAATATAGTTATATTGATATAAATATAATATATAATTCTTAAATATATTTTAAATAAGTATAAATGTACATGTACACTTAATATACTTAATATATAAGATATTTAGTGAAAATGGCTTCTTAAAAAATTAATAAAATATTTTTATTTAATAATTTTCTAATTATTATGGAGTAATAGTCATTTAATAACAATTTAAAGACTAAAAAAATAAAAAAATAAATAAAAGATCCAAAATATGTTCAAAACGCAACTCAAACTTCAAAAAGCCATAAATTTTGATCCGAGTGTTCGTTTGAGCTCTACCACATATCAAATCGAAGCCTGCGATGAGCTCTACATCACTACGGTCAAGGGATTTTCAAGGCCAAAAGAGGCCCAGAAGTCCTCCAAAACTGAGTTTTTAGTCAGGGTACCCCGATTTTTTAACATTTTGTGGATTTTCGGCCTCATTTAAGGGGGTATTATTGGATTTTTTTTGGTGGCGACTGAATTTATTCCAAGGGATTACATTCATATTATTATTATGTCATTGAAATTTCATCATTTTTTATAATTCACTGCTATTTATAATCAAATATATAACAATATATACATATTTTTTTATATATTCACACCTAAAAATTTAATTATACATATAAATAATAAAATATATTAGATTTATCTAAATAATAACTAACATCCATTTTATTTAAAATAAAAATATATGAATATTTATATACCTATATATTAATATAACTATATATATATATATTAATCTAGCTATATATATATATATATATTAATATAACTACATATATATTAATATCACTATAAATATATATATTCATATAACTATATATATATATATTCATATAAAAATATATTACTATAAGAATAAATATAACTATATATATATATAAATAGAGATATATATTAATATAAATATATATATATTAATATAAATATATATTACTATACGAATAAATATAACTATATATATATAAATAGAGATATATATTAATATAACTATATATATATTAATATAACTATATATATTAATATAACTATATATATATTAATATAACTATATATATATATTAATATAACTATATATATATTAATATAACTATATATATTAATATAACTATATATATATATTAATATAAATATATATTACTATACAAATAAGTATAACTATATATATATATAAATAGAGATCTCATGAAATAGTAAACAAATCAAAATAGTGTAGTGGTAAGGGCTTAGGCGAGCATGGGGGAGGTCTCGAGTTCAAAACCCGCTGGAGGCAGAGGCACGTGCATGGGGGTGGATGTGGGGGGATAGCACTGATAAAGGGTGGAGGGGGTGCGTGCGGGGTGCTGAAGGGGTGGAAAGCGCTATTAAAAGTGGGGCTCAATCAATATAAAAGCCCCCTCGGATTGGCATGATTTTTTAAATTTCTTTTTATTTTTTTTAAATTTTCTTTAACTTTTATCAGCACTTTTTTAAAAGCGCTGATAAACGGATCCTTTATCAGCGCTAAATCGAAAGTGCTGATGTAGGACTTTTTTATCAGCGCTGATAAAGGGGTAATTTTATCAGCACTTTTTTTAGCACTGATAAAAGACCCCTTTTATCATCGCTTTTTTATAGCGCTGATAAAAGGGGTCTTTATCAAATCTTTTTTGAGTGCTGATAAAGGGGACCCCCTTTTTCTTCATCGGCTTTAATAGCGCTTTTTCTAGCACTGTTAAAGGCCATTTTAGCACTAATAAAGGGCATATTTGTAGTAGTGAACCCAACCCTCGGAATCAATAAATAGTATTCGAGGAGTTGATCAGGAACAGCCCCAGTCCACCGGACTGGGGAATTTTTCAAATCATCAATCTCTTCCTCAGAGAACGTATGTCTTCTCTCGATTAGGGAGGAATCCCCAAGAGGAATGAAGAGCCAAATTATCAAGAGATTCCCTCCAAATTACGGTTCATCAAGAAGTTCTTGGGGGATCAAATCAACAAAACGCAATGTCTCATCAGAGACATGGAGGAAGACAATATCGCAGAAATTCCGATAGAAGGGATGAAATTCATTATGCATCAATTAATATAATAAATATCATTGTTGTTGATCCACCAGATGAGGTTCACTCAGAGGGATCAGATGAAGAGTTTCATGCTCAAGAAGTTGTACGCACAGACACAAATGAAGAAGGTGTGCGTAAACAAAATCAAAGGCTTACCCAGAATCTGGGTGTTCCTTCAAGTAACTCGCTTCCCCCTCTTTGAAAGGGATCCAAAAAGGGGAAAGGAAAGAATCAGGTTACATAACCTTCCTCTGGAGAAGGACAATCGCTCTCACTAGAGAAAAGATTTTCATAATAAGAAGAAGAAATGAAGGAATTGAGGAGGATGAATGCAGAACTACTTCAGGGTAGTCTTCCTACTAAGCATGCTGGAGTCATTCATCCAATTTAATTTTCTGTGGCTACTGATATGGAGCAAGAATATACTCCTTTATTAGTACAACCTCTCCGGTCTAATCCTACGGGTCAACTGCAACAACAATTGGCAGTGCTGCCATCGGTTGCAGTACCAGCTGCCACATCTGTCCAAGCTCTAGTCATTACAACTGTTTAGGTCCAAACTCAACCAGATGTTTCTCAAAAGTTAATAACTACTATTGAGACATTAACATCTCAGTTTGAGGCTATGTAGGGAAAACGATCTCAAATTCAACCAGAAAAGAGAGCTTACCCTTAATGGGTTGATGCAATTCCTCCCCCATCGAATTTTTCAAGTACCACATTCCCAATATTTAATGGTTCGGGTGACCCAGAGCAACACTTAACACATTTTGTTTCTTTTTGTGATCCTATGATGGGAAACCTTCAGCAACAAGAAACAGTTAAGCTCAGGTGTTTTGTATAGTCATTACAAGGACCTGCTTCTGTCTGGTACACAAGCTTGCAATCTCAATCAATTACCAGCTGGGAGGATCTTCGTCAATGATTCCTTCATCAATTCAGCTCAACGTTGCCAAAGACAATGGTTTTTGATCTTACAAACTGTATGCAAAGGGAGAATTAAAGGGTTTCAGATTTCATTTCTCTCTGGAAGGGATTAACATATTCCCTGAACTTAGCACTCCCTCAAGAAGAATTGTTGCCAATCTTTATGGAAAACTTGCATGATGAGTTATTCACGTCGTTGATCCCTGTTAAATACACAGGAGGGTTTCGATACCTTACTTCAATCACTCAACAGATTGAATATTCTCTTAGGAAGACTAAGGATAAAACTCATGTAATTCCATCAGATCCAATAAGGAGAATGGGTAGAGTAGAGACTGCTATAGTTATGCTTAAACAAGAACCTGTACCTGCTTCTACTTCAAAACCTTCATCTTCCCGAAGGGCTCCACCTCCTGAGCGTCAGCAACAGAGTCCGTTTCATCAAGATGATCAAATGGATCAAAGACGGAAATAATTTGAGGATTTGAAAAGCAAATTTTAATCTTTCTAGAATGAACAAGTTCCTGGCTACTTCATTTCGGCTCTGGAAAATAATTTGGTTTAATTTCCAAGGCCCAAAATGCCGAAAAAGGAAAGAGATGAAGATCATCCCAACTATTGCCCATTTCATCAGATATCGGGGAATCCCATTCAATAGTGTTTTGTCTTTAAGGACCTCCTGCAAAAAATGGTCGACTTGGGACAAGTCAAACTGAAAGGTTCTTTAGCTCAGGAAGCATGTGTTATTGCTACAACACCAGAGGAAGAAGGCGAGTGGCAGGAAGTCAAAAAAAATGCGCAGAAATATGATGATTGGATGGTCATAAAAACAATCAACCGAACTCATGCCATTTTGTGAACGTAATTGAAGAAACCAATTGTGTCTTCTTCTATGAAAGCCACATCAAAACCCTCTTCATCAAAGGGAAAATACTCAAAGAAATGAAATAATTCCAAGAAAGAATAATAATCAGAAGAAGATGATTATGTGTCAAAGACCAAGTTTTCTTTGACTCTGGTAGATTTTATGCCATCTACTTTGAAGCCACGGGCACCGTTCCACCAAACAGCACAACCTAAATTGGATAGTCAGGAAGAGTATTCATCAGATGAAGAATTAATCTTCTGTTCTATTAATATGATTCACTTAATAGATCCTTATGACAGTCATAGTTTTGATCTCTATAAACCTGGGTTCCCTGTATCAAACAGAGGAATCAGAGGGAGTTCCAGAGGCTTGGGGTATAGGGGAATACGTGGATCTCCCAGAGGCCACTATTCAAATTCTACCCCTGCTAGAACTGTGTATGTGGCAGAAACTCATGGCAGATTCCTTCACCGAGCTCAACAAGAACAAGCATGTTCTTCCACACAAGGCAGATTCAGTCCTGGCATAGTTATTTTGGAAGATCGTTTGTAAGGTATAACTTCTTTCTCTCAGCATGTAAATAGACCTATTCGGTTAAATATTACAAATCCAGGAGAATTACCAACTCTTACCCTGATACAAGATGCATCAAATTCCAAAGCATCAACTTCCAAGACACATACTAAACCACATGTTCCTGTTGGGAAATTCAGACATTTGGATCAAAAGTATGATGTATTGAAACACCTGGCCCAGGTACAATCCAAGTTATTAGTTCTGGATGCCTTCAATTTATCAATGGATCTTCAGGAGGCACTCATTGAGGCTTTGTCAAGTCCTCAGGAGTTTGAAACTAAAATTTCTGTAGCTGAAGCCTACCATATAGAGAATAATCTTGAAGAATTCCATGCAGTTATATCTTTCACATATGAAGATAAATACGATGTCGTGCATGGACATATTAGACCTCTGTATTTATCTGGCAAGGTCAATGGTGTAGATATCCGAAGAGCTTTCATTGATAATGGTTCAGGAGTCAACCTCAGGCACATTCGTACAATTCATTGATTGGGCCTCACGAAATCTAATTTATCTACTTCTACTATGATGTTACAAGGATATGATAAAAATGAACAAGAACAACTGGGCGAGATTACACTCAGAAATCGGTTTGGAGATCTTGTATCCAATTCAGATTTCATGGTTGTTTATCACGATACAGCCTTTGATATTTTGCTTGGAAGACCTTGGCTATATCATCAAGCGGTTATCCCTTCATCATACCATCAATGTCTAAAATATTGTTTCGATGGTCAAATTGGGACATTGTATAGTGATAAAACCCCAATCAAGACATGTGAATATCAATACATTGAGCTAGAATTCTTTCACATGAAGGGTAAGGAGAAATCCACAACAAGGGAGGTTACCAAGGTTAATGCTCCATTTGGTTTGGAAAAGATTCTAGTAAATCCATTTACACATGTGAGTACAGATTATGTGTTGCCTATCATTAAAATTGACAGGATAGACCCAAATCAAAATACTCTTATGGAAACATCCATAATTTCAATTACAGCAATCCAGCCAGACAACATGGAAGAAGTTGGTGACTCACCAAGAAATGATGAAAGCTCAAATAGAGATATCTTCATTTCATCCGCTGAAATCTAGAAAGCCTATACTTCAAAAACTAGGTCAGAAGAAGTTATAGCAATGTTAGAGGTGAACAATGATATTGATTATCAATCCATCATCTCCTCTTTATTACCCAAGTAAGACCCTTCATCATCAATAGGGTCAGAAATGGAAGCCTCTTCTTCAAGATGTTCAAATTTTAACATCTATTCTGATCATGGAAATTCTGCTTCATCATCTACTATGCAACTAGAAATAGAAGAAATAACACATGTTGAAGAAGAATAAGAAGATATCAGGGATTCTCCTCCAGCTTTTGAATAGGGAATCTATACCACTGTGGATGAACTCAGAGAAATAAATATGGGTACAAAAAAAGATCCACGACCCACTTCAATTAGTGCGGGCATGACTCTTGAAGAGTAGGAAATGTATATTTCATTTTTGAAGAAATATCGAGATATATTTTCTTGTAACTATACATAGATTCCAGGGCTTGATCCAGATGTTTCTACTCATCGTTTGGGTTTTCCAGAAGAACATCGAGGATTCAAGTAAGCTACCAGAAGAACACACCCAACTTATACTTCAAAAATTAAAGTTGAAGTGGAAAAGCTTATCAAAGCTATCTTCGTCAGATAAGTTCAACATCTCAAATGGTTGGATAATATTTTCCATGTGAAGAAGAAGAATGGAAAAATTTGAGTTTTCATTGATTTCAAAGATCTTAATCGGCATTGTCCTAAGGATGATTTTCCAGTTCCGATCATAGAACTCTTAATTGATGAAACAGCTGGCTATAAAGCACTTTCCTTCATGGATGGATATTCCTGGTATAATAAAATGTAAATGGCTCTAGAAGATGAATAATCTACATCCTTCATAGCCCCTCAAGGTGTGTTCTGCTACCGGGTAATGCCCTTTGGCCTAATGAATGCAGGCGCAACATATCAGCGTGCCATTCATCGTATCTTCAAACCCTTTTTAGGGAAGTTCGTTGAATGTTACTTGGAAGATTTGGTGGTTAAATCCATACAATGTTCTAATCACTTGGATGATTTTGAAATCATATTCCACAAACTTTGACAACATAATTTGAAGTTGAACCCTTTAAAATGGGCTTTTGGGGTAACCTTAGGAAAATTTATCAGCTTTTTTGTATGCCATCGTGGTATTGAAGTCGATCCTGAGAAGACAAAGTCAATCCTTGGTATATTACCTCCTCAAAATTTTAATGAATTGAGAGGAATTCAAGGACACATAGCCTATATTCGGCGTTTCATCTCCAATTTGGCAGGATAAAGATTACCCTTCACCAAATTGATGAAGAAGGGAGACACTTAAAAGTAGACTAAATAATGTCAAGAAGAATTTGATATTCTCAATATGTTTCTCTTGATTCCACCGGTATTAATTCCACCTGTTGAAGGAAGACCACTGATCCTCTATTTGACAGCTTTAGAGCGATCGTTGGGTGCCTTTCTTGCTCAAAAGAATGATGTTGGGAATGAAAACAGCCTCTACTATCTCAGTTGGACTATGCTTGAAGCAGAAACCTGATACTCAAGTATTGAGAAATGCTTCCTAGAATTAATCTTCGCAGTTCCGAAGTTGAGACACTACCTGAAACATTACGATGTACAATTGGTATCTCGTAATAACCCGCTCAAATTCATCCTTAGTGGTCCAATTCATACAGTACTTCTGTCAAGGTGGGCAGTTATTTTCCAGCAATTTGATATTCAATATGTGTCTCAAAAGGAAATAAAGGGCCAAGCTCTAGCTGATTTCCTTATTGCACACCCTTTAGTTAAAGATACATCTTCAGATATTGGACTTCCTGATGAAGAAGTCTTCTTTATTCAAGATAGTCTTCAAACATGGGAAATGTACTTTGATGGTGCTTCCAGAAGTCCAACAGGGAGGAAAATGGAAAATCCTATATTCAACAATGTTGGGTAGGGAATTGTGCTCATTTCTCCAGAAAAGGAAGTGTTACCCTATTCCTTCTCATTGTTGGGAGGCGGTACAAATAATGAAGCGGAATACCAAGCTCTCATCACTGGCTTGGAGTTGGCGCTTCAAGCCCAAGTGAATCACTTAAAGGTGAAAGGTGATTCAGACCCTGGTAATAAAACAAGTCAATAGGGATTATGCAATCAGAAAAGAAGAACTAATACATTTTTATGATTGCATCAACGAATTAATGGCGGAATTCCCTTCGGAACCGACATTTTCTTATCTCCCGTGGTCACAAAATTCCTAAGATGATGCACTGGTTAATATAGCCACAACTATGGAAGATACAAATCAGGACAAGACAACCATCAGTATTGCCCATTGTCGTACAATTTCACCTTATGTTCAAATCAGAATAGAGGAAATCAATGAAATTAGTCCTATTCCTGAACCATATGGTCATACTATAGGATGGATGACACCTATCAGGGAATACCTTCAAAATGGAACACTTCCTCCTGATAGAGTCGGGAAAGAACAAATCTGGCGACGTGTGGTCAATTTTACTCTTTATGATAGCCCAGATATCCTAGGGAAAATTCTCTACAAGCGTGGTTTTTATGGAGTTCTCTTCAGATGCATTGATGGTGAAGAGACAATGGTTTTCATGGATGAAGTGCATGCAGGAGTCTGTAGTGCCCATCAGTCTGGACATAGACTGTCTGATCAAATTCAAAGGCTTGGATACTTTTGGCCTTCAATGATACAAGATTGTGTTGATTTCACAAAAAAGTGTCATTCATGACAAGTACATTCCAACTTCATTCATCAACCCCCAGAGTTGCTTCATACAACTAAATACTCGTGGACATTTGCCTCATGGGGAACGGATGTGGTGGGAATTTACCCTTCAGGTACAGCCAAGCAGTTTAAGTATATTCTTACTCCTATTGACTTTTTTTTCAAATGGGTAGAGGCGATACCTCTCAAAGAAGTTAGTTATAAAATCATTGTTGGCTTCATCAAGTCTAACAAAATTATCAGA
Organism: Viscum album; assembly: GCA_963277665.1. NCBI lineage: Eukaryota > Viridiplantae > Streptophyta > Magnoliopsida > Santalales > Viscaceae > Viscum > Viscum album. Next base: position 612,424,349 of record OY728119.1, on the reverse strand, counting down.
TTTGGTGTCCCTCATACCATATTGACGGACAACGACACCAACTTCTGTTCATCTGAGGTGAAGAAGTTGTATCAAGAATACAACATCAAATCCAACCATTCATCTCAGTATCATGCCGTGGCCAATGGACAGATAGAAGCTTTCAACAAGACTCTTTCAAACATACTGCAAAAGATGGTGGATAAAGATAAGAGGTCATGGCCTGATAAACTCTTCCATGCTTTATGGTCTTATTGGACCACCACCCGCACTGCAACGCGATCAACTCCATATTCACTAGTATATAGAACGGGAGTAGTATTTCCCATTTAAGTTCAATTACTTTTGCTTAGAGTATCCATTTTTGATCAGTCATGTATAGATAAACAATCTCAGAAATGATTGAATGAATTGGAACAGTTAGATGAGAAAAGATTGTGCACCCTGCACCACTTGGAAGTCTACTAGAATCGAATAACACGAGCTTTCAACAAAAACGTTTTTCTTCGTTCATTCATTCAGGGAGAATTGGTATTGGTTATCAGAACTCTAATGATACCATGAAAGAAACATCCCAAGCTTGAACCAAAATGGGAAGGACCTTACTCAATACATAAGGTCTATTCCAATGGAGCTTATTCATTAATCTCAATGGATGAAGAACTCATCACTACTCCAACCAATGCCAAATTTCTGAATAAGTATTTTGTATAAACACAAAATACACCATCTATGGTCCATGAATATGACCTTAAACTATTCTCACCTTCATCCAACATGACGTTAAATTGTTCCCCTTCATCATCCTTTCTATGTGACGTTAAACTATACTGCAACGGTCCATGCATATGACCTTAAACTATTTGCATGCTTCATGTCCAGCAAGATGTTAAACTGCACCATTACTGTTTATGCATATGACCGTAAACTATTTGCACCATCGTCCAACATGACGCTAAACTGTATTGTCCCTTTTCGTCCAACATGACGTTAAACTATGTCAATGTCCAACAATACGTTAAACTGCACCATCTATGGTCCATGCATATGAACTTAAACTATTTTCACTTTCATCCAACATGACGTTAAACTGTGAAAAATTCCCTAATACGTCCAACATGATGTTAAACTGTGTCCTCTTTTGTCCTTACTGCATGACATTAAACTACACAGCCCCCCTTTTGTCCAACATGACATTAAACTGTATTGTCCCCATTGTCCTAACTACATGATGCAGAACTGTACAGAAATCCTGTAATACGTCTTACATGACGTTAAAATGTATTTTGTCCCTATTACATGACACTAAACTGTGCAGCACCAATAGTCCTCACTGCAAGACTTTAAACTGGATAGTCTATTCATATGTTCTACATGACATTAAATTGTGCATCGTTAGGGTTGTTGCTACCTCTTGTTTCTTACACTGAGTATGACTCACGCGAGCTTAGAGTAAAATTCAACCATAACACCCTCTCTGGGCTGCTAACCATGTGTAAGTCCCAACATCATTTTTTTTAGTCATTTTCCCCAAGAAAAACTTGATCACTAATTCATTTTTTTTATTGAACTACACGGACTTTGATCCATTCCCTCTAGGCTGGGTATGTAGGCAACCTCCCAAGGTTCAAGCCCGATACCAATCTCTTCACATCGGTTAACCTCCATCTCATATGATGTTGATTAGTGAAACTGCCCCCAGAATCAATATCTTTACATTGGTTCACCATCATCCTTTCTATATGATGTTAAACTGTACAACACTTTTTTCCTGTACAAAAATAATCTACAACATTATTTGATACACTCACCTGAGATGGAATCATTATTTACATTTATTTCACATCTTGTTACATTCCAAAGACAACGTGCATACATGGAAATTCCCGAACCTTTTATCTTGGGTCAAACCATCATTGCACAAAAGTCCTCTTTCACCCTTCACATGTATTAACCAAATTTGTACAGAGGGTATTTCTAGAACTATGTGGGCTTGATTCCCATCCTAATGCGATATGTAGGAACATTTTAGTGTCCCTCGAATCTAGCCCCAAGTTATTTGGGCCTAACCCCAAATTCCACTTTCAGTCCCCTGGATGAAAAGTCCCTGTGAAAACACACACTGTGTATTTCTTATAATGGTCCGAGTTCTATGACCCTAAACTAAGATCTCTTACACTTTCATCCCATATGACATTAAACTGTATTTCAAGAACAATGTATGTCTTAATTCCCATCCATATGGGATACGTAATGAAGTCCGACATTTCAATTCAGGACCCAGCAACAACATGATTATGGTTAGTATTGGTCTATGTATCTCTATATGCATTGATAAAATTCCCATTTTTATGTGTCATAATCCTAAACATAAATATTTTCAGATCTTCATACACTTTTTTCTCGACTTCTGGTCCCAAAATGTTAGAAACCCAAGATTTATTTTTCTTGACTATGCAGCATGTGCCCTTAGTCGGCCCTGCATAAGTAGTCTCATAACAGACCTATCAGCCAAAAGATTCTATTATTTGACTATGCAGCAAATGCCCTTAGGTGGCCCTGCATATCTCAACCCCCTAACGGGTTTGTTAAATAGTGGTAACTTCATTCTTGGAAAGAAAACCTCTTTTGTCCTTATTGGTCTTAATGACAAAATGTAGGGATCCGAAAAAATAGAAATCCTTAACATATTTGTCCCATGTTCTTTTTCATGATCTGAAAGTATTCAAGTATATGGTTTATATTTTCCTTCCCTGCGCTTGGGTCAGAACTTTGTAGGAGTAACATTCATTCAGTTCTTAGACAATCTTGTTTTGAAATATCTTCTCCATATTCAAGTACCTCTCTCCATACAGCAAACTCTATGCTTTGGAAAATTCAAATCCCCATAAACTTTCACTGGCTTCTTAGTAGTAGAAAAGTAAATTTCTGAAAGTTCTTTTGCCTGACTATGCAGCATGTGCCCTTAGGCGGCCTTGCATAAGTAGTCTACAAAACAGAAATGTCAGTCAAAAGATGTTATTATTTGACTATGTAGCCAATGCCCTTATGTGGCCCTACATAATTCAACCCCCTAACGGGTGTTTTAAATAATGGTAACTTCATTCTTTGGAACTACTTATTCTAATATTTTTTTTCCCTTTTTCATATCATTCCTCAGATTCAAAATTTCTTAAGTCATAGTTTACATATTTTCCCTCATACATGACTGTGGTAATTTGTTTTCAGATAAATTTTCATGGAATTGAGTCCATTTTAATCCATTCGGTCAAAGCTATTTCGAACTTAAACATTAGCCTTTTTATGTTCGACGTGCATGACTTTAAACAACCCACAAAAGACAAGGGAACTCTGAATAAAAGTCAAGTTTCAAATCACTAACATACATTTTGTATGATTTTAGGTAATATTGAGCAATAAAAAGTTTCAAAAGTTTATAGGGTTATTTATAATAATCCTAGAAAAAAATAAAACTATGCTTACTAGGCCCATTGGATTAGGTAAAAATCTAAAGCAGGTAGCAGGAAAATGCATGCACAAATGATTAAAGATGAAAGCGTTTTTCATTGATGCAGAAGAGTTAGATGGAAATCCATAGACTGGAGTCTCTTCTCTTTTTCAAGAATTACAAAAGACTTTCAACATAACTCTTCATTTGATTTACGGCATCCTGAGCTTCATCTACAACCACCTGGAATTAATTCATTCAAATGGATACAATAAGAGATTCAGTGATACAAGCTCTTCTTGGAACAATTTTAAAAGAATGTTCTTGAGTGTGGTTTTAGAAAATTTTCTGCTGATCAAACAGTGACTCTATTTCTATCCATGAGACTTGGATGATGGATACATGGATTTGAAAATGAAGCATTGGAAGTAAAGATCCATTTGGAGAGAGTACTCTTTTCAGATATTGTTCTAATGCCATGTTTGTCTTCTCTCCACCAACCGAAAGTGGAAAACATTTCAACCCATAGCATAACCGAAATAGAGGAGTAGCAGTGCAGTAGAAACTCAGGAATATAGTTCTTTGCATCTGGAACATTGACTCCTTGCAGATGAGCATGACCATACAGAGGCAGGTAGATGCTCTGTAGAAAATTAAGATGATATTTCTCCAAGTACATAGCCAAATCTGGGAGAGTGTTTTCGTAGATATCATAGTAATCAGGAACAACAATGTTCATCATGTCATCAATCCGCTTTCTATCCAGTTCATCAGCTGTTCCAATTCTTCTAGGAGCCATTGAATCTGCACAAATGTCGAATAATTAACTCTTAAGTGAGTTGATTTTTCATAAAATTTCTAATGAAAAGTGGAAGAAATAGCTATGAAATTAAGGCACGCAAGTGAAATTTTTGCACGCAAGTGTAACTGTGTCGCGCAGGTAATGCCGCTCAGGTATCACCGCGCAGGTCAAAATACCTCTGCAGCAGCGTGACACGAATAGAAGAAAAAAACTATAGAAAATCTGTAACATGCGCGCCACAAGCAACCTTCACGGTGAGAGCTCGAACTGTTCAAGGTCAGGTGCTTTGTACAGGAATGTCCACATATTTATAGGCCAAGCTGCACCCCTGCGCGCCGAAGCTTGCGCGGATCACCCTTACGCAACGCCAGCTGCGTGCTCAAAACTTGTGTGCCGCATGTTCCTTGGTTTTCTTATTTTCCTCAGAGTCACATCCTCGCTTCTTTCAGATCCAACTCTGAGGGGGGACTTTTCTTGACGCTCCTTTCCATCATATAGTTTAAACGAATTGAAAAGGGAAATACCCTGAACCCAAAGTGATTCATCCTTTGAAGAAACATCAAAAATTGACAAAGGTATGAACCAAGATTCAAATTCACTTGGGTCGCACAAGGTCTCTCAAGTATACTTGCGCGCCGCCCAGTGGTCGCGTAGGTGACTTGCGCGCCCTGTTCGAAATTTGCCCAGGGTCCTCTCCAGCCTATAAATACCCCATATGGGCCCCCAATTTGAAGGAGGAAAAATTCCAGAAACTCATATTTGAGCTCCCGGTGACCTAGTCTCTTCTCGAAGCTTCCAAACACTCCTAATGTAATTTCTTACATAGAAAGGAAGATCTAAATAGAGTGACTAAGGCCTAAGTGTTGAAACTCATCAACTCTTGTGCACCTGAGTCGCCAGCCCTTAAGGAAAATGGCCACACTTGCGCACCACTTTAACCCTTCAACAGAACTTGCGCGCCTCTCTTCTGAAAGCCTCTAGGGATAGTACTAAGGGCTTCATCCAAGCCTCGCCCAAGTTTTACTCTAAGGTTTGACAGTCGTGCAAGTACCCATGTGTCGCGCAGGTACACCTGCGTGACTAGGACTTGCGCGCCCACGCAGGACTTGCATGCCCCTCTCTTTTTGGGTTCCCTTCCTTCCCATTTCACCTCTCCTATGCCTATCCACCTCTCCTATTCAAGATTCAGCCTTGAAACCCCTCTTCAAATCCATTTATGGCATGTTTTCTTTTTTTGGATTTTTTATCTGAAATGAATTCGGTGGAAGATTTCTCAAAACCTAGTGATTTAAACATCTTTATGCCACTAAGGATAGAGAGTTCATTCATTCAACCTCATCCTTTAAGATGAGAGAATCCTTAACATGGGCCTCCTTTTCAGGAGTAATCCCCAGTCCAAGTTCTCTTAATTTGGGAATCCCCTTAGGAATAAGCCCTATGTTCTCATTAATTTGGGCATCCTCCTTAGGAATAAGCCCCATGTTCTCATTAATTTGGTCATCCTACTTAGGAGTAAGACCCAAGTCCCCTAATTTGGGAATCCTCATCACGAGTAATCCCCAGTCTCAATGTTTCCAAAATCTGGGCATCCTCCATAGGATTAATCCCCAACCATAATTCCGTTAACCCGGGCTTCCTTTTCAGGAATAAGCCCCAGCCTCAAATCCACAAATGTGGTCATCCTCATTATAAGTTAGCCCCAAGTCCCTTAATTCTAAAATTCTATTAACCTGGGCCTCCTCTTCAGGAGTAAGACCCAGAATTGAAATCCCATTAATCTGGGCCTCCTTCTTAGGAGTAAGTCCAAGTCTTAATTTCTCTTAACCAGTCTTAATATAATTTTTGATGTAGCCTTCCTTCTCATGAGTAAAACCCAATAATAAGTCCCCTCTTAATTTGGGCATCTTCCTTAGGAGTAATCCCCAAGTTAGAGTATACAAATCTCTATAAAGTATATATACATTTATAGACATTGTTCCCGGAATTCTTCTTTGAAATAAGTCCCAATATCTATCTATTTGGGCAGTCAAACATACATAAGCCCCACATCATTTTCTATGATTGCATCTTTCGTGGCACAATTTTCTGGTTTCACCAATACCTCTTGTTTCTCACACCAAGCATGACTCACATGATCTGAGAGTGTAAAAGTAATTATGACATCTTTCTTTGAGCCATCAATCATACATAAACATCATACTCCCTTACTCAAACTATGTGGGTTCTGATTCCTTTTCTAAATAAAGGATATGTAGGTAGCCCATCTATGGGTATGATCTCAACTCTAAAATAATCCATGTCCTTCTGAATGAAAATAAACTTCAAGTGCCCCACTGAGTGGCTTTAAAACCAGTATGGTCCTCATAATGACCAAGAGACTTTTACATAATGTATTAAAGGATACCATTGACTAATAATCCCTAACAAATACAGATGATTCTCTATCGATGAAGAACCTCGAATACATATAATATATTCTCTAAATTTCCTACATATTAATCATTGATTGTAAGATCTAAAGGAAATCTCATTTTATACTTGGTAATTTAATAAGGATTCATGAACATAACTTAAATCTATAAAGAGAGTCCCAGAGTACATAATAATTCCCCTCAAAAAGGTTTGATGTGTCCGAACTCCCATCCTCTCGACCAATGCAAATTCTTATGTCTCATCGGTTTATAAGTAATGAGTACCTACCTTTGGGAAGTAGGTCCAAAAGGATATATAATCACTGGATGTTTCCGGTTCTACGAACAAACCCATTAGAAATCGCATGGAATGTTTGATCCTTAAATCAACGAGGTTTATTTTGATGTTATGGAGATGTCTCCCACATGATTTGAGTACTAAGTTGAACTTTAGCACCATATATAATCCTTATATATATGGTCAGTATAATATGAGCATTAAAACCCAAGAATATATGATGAGATCTTTTTTATGGATTATAAAGGTCTTTAGGAGAAACACCTTTCTCGGGTTGAGTTTTTATTACAATAATGTTTTTTATTGAAGAATTTTTATTACTATTTATAAGGTCATCTATGATAGAAAATGAAAAACTTCAATGTTATTGGATGAAGTTAGATATTTAATTCTATTGGGACCTATTCTAGTGGATGAAATGGTAAAGGAGGTAAGATGTATTCAACATCACATCAAGGATGCTAATAGTTGACATAAAATTTATATAAAAAATCATTTACAAGATCTATAATTTGAAGTTGGTGACATTGTATTCCAAAAAATATATCCTTATAATAATTTTATGAAATTTGTAAAGAAGAGTAATTTCATCCCTAGATATATTTATCCCTTAAATATTCCTGATTGTATCAGGATGGTTTCTTATCTCTTGGAACCTCTACTAAATACCTCTTAAGTACATGATGTGTTCAACGTATCTATCTTGGGGATGTAAATAATTGATACATCATACGTACTTAACTCAGATTTCATACCACTCGAGCATGGTCTCTATTATGAGGAACAATAGGTGGAGCATATGGACTAATGATAGAAATTGTTGTGGAATGATACCACTCACCTAATAAATTATTCATGGTGAAACCATAAATTTGAGAAAGTAGCATAGAAACCTGAGGATGTGATGAGACTTAAGTATCCTCAGTTATTTGTATTATAGTAAAAGGATTGTTAGGGTGAAATTATTATATAGTGATTGAATGTAACACCTAAATATTTTATGATATATTTCTCTTAAAATAAATTTGAGTTATTTTGTAGCCTATTTTATATGAAATATTGAGTTTAATGGAATAGTGATATAATGTTGAAGTATTATTATTAAATGAGTTAATTTTCACAAAGTTTTCGAATTGAAGGTTGTGAATAGGTCAAATGAAATTATTAAAAATTATTTATTATATAATTACAAAATTGATTCATTATTTATGAATTTTTTATAAATGAAAACAAAATAATTTTAAATGAAAAGGTTCTATTTGTTGTAAAATACTATTCTTATGTTTGCAATGTGTTTTATATTAATAAAATAAAATAATAACTATGAATAAATAATTTTAATTAATTCTCTAGATATTATATTCAATAAATTATTTTAACATTAATTTAGTGGTTTTTACTAGGAAAGGAATGATAATAAATTCAATTTTATAATTAAAAATACATTTTTTTAAAAATGGTTATCATTGAATTTTTTATGATTATTTTAAAATGAATTTCGTCCAATTATCAGAAATTAATTTGATAAAATGGATTCCATATTTTTAATAATCATATCTAAATTTTATAATGAGACCACTTTCATTTTTGGTCATTATGAATAGTAAGCATGGTAAAAATTCATTATTACGATAGAGGCTAAAAGGGTTAATGAGGGGTTATTCTAATGATATAAGTGTCAAAATAACCTATAATGTTTTCTAAATACTATATTATATATGAATTTAGATCCTATATAATCCATGAATCAAAATATTTCTAATTTGGTTCCACTTTAAAATGAGGGTGACATTATTATATTTTAATATTCTTAATAATTACTAGTGTGTCAGTCCCCTCACATATAAAATAAAACCTCTTATACTCTCATATCCTCACCACTTAAGACCATTTTCTGGAAACGTTTATTCCCAAAATCATTATATATTACCTTGAGGTTTTTTTATTCCCAAAAGGCCTATCCAAGATGGCTTAAGGTTCTTCTCAAAAAAGGCAACTTGAAAAAGAGGTATATGATCTTAACGATCTTTTTTATGTTTCGTTCTTCTAAAACCACTTAAAGATGTTTTTAACCATAATAACATGATTTAATAACTATATTTACTATACATATATGTTTTTATTATTTTCTTTTTTAATCCAATCCATTATAAAATTATAATGTTTATCATGCGTACGTGTGTAATACCACCACCATGAAGCGATGTGATTAATTTTTTCATTTCCTATTTACATGGTGGATCATAAGGATATATTTAATGAATATATTTTATAATAATGATATAATAATTATTTTTAAATGTTTAATTATTTTTTATCTTTATTTTATTTCATCTATCATAAAGTGGAGACATCGCTCATGTGTACGTATAGACTATCATTTCCACAAGGTGATGCAATTCATTTTTCATCACTACTTTATATGAATGTTTATAAAATTGAATATTATGAAGAAATATTATATTTATTTAATTATTACTATTATTTATATAATTCAATTTTGATCAAGTTGCACATATCAAACCCATCGAACCGAAATATGCATGGAAAATAGACCAGTTATCACCTAAATGGTCTTTTAATGAAAACTTGTTAATAAAATGTTAATTGGAAATTATAATAGAACTATAAATATAAATATATGTATTGATATGGTTTTAAGATATATATATATATTATATTTGAGTTTTGAAGGTGTATGAAGCCCCATGGGACTTAAAGTACGAGTTTATGTTACAATATCATTTTTTTAGAGATCGTATATGTTAAATTTCTATTGTGGGAAATTATATGATGGATATACATTAAAAATAATATATTTTCCTCTAAAATGACTATTTATATAATTATAATGTATTATTACCTTTTTACTCTCTTTGTTAATTACAATTTTCATGAAAATTATTTAATAAAATTCAACCTTATTTCTTCTTTGGTTCATGGAATTTTATTATATGTCCATGTTCTAAAAAAATGATTTCAAGAATGTTATTTTCTATGAAAGAATTATAATTAAAGGTATTTTTAAACCATGTTTTACATTATTTTTTAATTTTTTTTAATTGGAAAATTCTTTTTATTTTCTAATGAGTTGCTTTTGGACTTCTTACCAAAAGTGTGAAAAGAATCATTGTTTTAACTATTAAATCATGAATGGATTTTCTATCCACCATCACCATTCTTTAATATTAATAATAATTTTCATTTTTCTTGGGTTATTTTAAATGAAAACACTTTTCTTAATATTCTAGAAATTTTTAGTTTTAGATATGTTGAAAGAAAAGGATATTTTCTATTATTTTCAATTAAATGTATAAATTCTATTTTAAATGTATTTTCCATTTATCTAAACACCCTATGAAATTTATTATGATTAAATTGGGATAAAATATAATAATACCATCCATGGTATTTCTATATATGTATTATGATTATGTGATGATAAAATTTATATTAAAAATCATCCACAAGATCTAGAATTTGAAGTTGGTGACATTGTATTCCAAAAAATATATCCTTGTAAGAATGTTATGAAATTTGTAAAGAAGAGTAATTTCATCCCTAGATATATCTATCCCTTAAATATTCCTGATTGTATCAGGATGGTTTCTCATCTCTTGGCACCTCTACTAAATACCTCTTAAGTACATGATGTGTTCGATGTATCTATCTTGGGGATGTAAATAGTTGATACATCATACGTACTTAACTCATATTTCATACCACTTGATCATGCTCTCTATTATGAGGAACAATAGGTGGAGAATATGGATTAATGATAGAAATTGTTGTGGAATGAAACCACTCACCTAGTAAATGATTCATGGTGAAACCATAAATTTGAGAAAGTTGCATAGAAACCTGAGGATGTGATGAGACTTAAGTATCCTCAGTTGTTTGTATTATAGTAAAAGGATTTTTAGGGTGAAATTATTATATGGTGTTTGAATGTAACACCTAAATATTTTATGATATATTTCTCTTTAAATAAGTTTGAGTTATTTGGTAGCCTATTTTATATGCAATATTGAGTTTCAAGGAATAGTGATATAATATTGAAATATTATTTTTAAATGAGTTAATTTTCACAAAGTTGTCGAATTGAAGGTTGTGAATAGGTCAAATGAAATTATTAAAAATTATTTATTATATAATTAAAAAATTAATTCATCAGTTATGAATTTTTTATAAATGAAAACAAAATAATTTTAAATTAAAAGGTTTTATTTGTTGTAAAATACTATTCTTATGTTTGCAATTTGTTTTATATTAATAAAATAAAATAATTACTATGAATAAATACTTTTAATTAATTTTATAGATATTATATTCAATAAAATATTTTAACATTAATTTAGTGGTTTTTACTAAGAAAGGAATGATAATAAATTCAATTTTATAATTAAAAATAAATTTGTTTAAAAATGATTATCATTGCATTTTTTATGATTATTTTAAAATTAATTTCATAAAATTATCAGAAATTTAATTAATAAAATGGATTCCATATTTTTAATAATAATATCTAAATTTTATAATGAGACCACTTTCATTTTTGGTCATTATGAATAGTAAGCATGGTAAAAATTCATTATTACGATAGAGGCTGAAAGGGTTAATGAGGGGTTATTCTAATGATATAAGTGTCAAAATGACCTATAATCTTGTCTAAATACTATATTATATATGAATTTAGATCCTATATAATCCATGAATCAAAATATTTCTAATTTGGTTCCACTTTAAAATGAGGGTGACATTATTATATTTTAATATTCTTAATAATTACTAGTGTGTCAGTCCCCTCACATATAAAATAAAACCTCTTATACTATCATATCCTCACCACATAAGACCATTGTCCTGAAAAGTTTATTCCCAAAATAATTATATATGACCTTGAGGTTTTTTATTCCCAAAAGGCCCATCCAAGATGGCTTAAGGTTCTTCTCAAAAAAGGCAACTTGAAAAAGAGGTATATGATCCTAATGATCTTTTTTATGTTTCGTTCTTATAAAACCACTTAAAAATGTTTTTTAACCATAATAACATGATTTAATCAGTATATTTACTATAAATATATGTTTTTATTATTTTCTATTTTCTTCCAATCCATTATAAAATTATAATGTTTATCCTGCGTACGTGTGTACTACCACCACCATGAAGCGATGTGATTAATTTTTTAATTTTTTATTTACATGGTGGATCATAAGGATGTATTTAATGAATATATTTTATAATAATGATTTAATAATTATTTTTAAATGTTTAATTATTTTTTATCTTTATTTTATTTCATCTATCATAAAGTGGAAACATCGCTCATGTGTATGTATAAACTATCATTTCCACAAGGTGATGTAATTCATTTTTCATCACTACTATATATGAATGTTTATAAAAGTGAATATTACGAAGAAATATTATACTTGTTTAATCATTAAGATTATTTATATAATTCAATTTTTATCATGTTGCACATATCAAACCCATCGAACCGAAATATGCATGGAAAATAGACCAGTTTTCACCTAAATGATGTTTTAATGAAAAATTGCTAATAAAATGATCATTGGAAATTATAATAGAACTATAAATAGAAATTTATGTATTGATATGGTTTTAAGAGATATATATATTATATGTGAGTTTTTAAGGTGTACGAAGCCCCATGGTACTTAAGGTATGAGTTTTTGTTACAATCCCATTTTTTTAGAGACCGTATATGTTAAATTTCTATTGAGGGAAATTATATGAAGGTTATACTTTAAAAATAATATATTTTCCTCTAAAAAGACTATTTATATAATTATAATGTATTATTACCTTTTTACTCTCTTTGTTACTTACAATTTTCATGAAAATTATTTAATAAAAGTCAACCTTATTTCCTCTTTAGTTGATGGACTTTTATTATATGTCCATGTTCTAAAAAATGATTTCAAGAATGTTATTTTCTATGAAATAATTATAATTTAAGGTAATTTTAAACCATATTTTGCATTATTTTTTAATTTTTTTAATTGTAATATTCATTTTATTTTCAAATGAGTTGCTTTTGGACTTCTTACCAAAAGTCTGAAAAGAATCGTTGTTTTAAATATTACATCATGAATGGATTTTCTATCCATCATCACCATTCTTTAATATTAATAATAATTTTCATTTTTCTTGGGTTATTTTAAATGAAAACACATTTCTCAATATTCTAGAAATTTTTATTTTTAGATACGTCGAAAGAAAAGTATATTTTATATTATTTTCAATTAAATGTATAAATTCTATTTTAAATGTATTTTCCATTTATATAAAAACCCTATGAAATTTATTATGATTAAATTGGGATAAAATATAATAATACCATCCATAATATTTCTATATATTTCTTATGATTATGTGATGATGAAATATTTTTGAAAACCATTACTTTTCCCCAGGATATGTTATACTGAATTGATGAATATTTCTTTTTTGATCTTATAGCACACATCTGTTTGGTTTTCATTATGTGAAGGGGGGGTTCTATTAAAGACCTATACAGAATTTTTTAGTGATTTATATCTCATGAGATAATATATAATGAAATAGAGAGTAAAAGTAGTTAAATAAGGGACATTTTCCACTATGGCTACCTTGGGAGTAAACTTTGACAAAGGAAATGATAGAATGGGGTGTGAACCTGTTGACCCTCCTTTTATCACAGAGTCTAAATGAATTGAAAAGGGAAATACCCTGAACCCAAAGTGATTCATCCTTTGACGATACATCAAAAATTAACAAAGGAATGAACCAAGATTCAAATGCACTTGGGTCACGCAAGTTCCACCAAGTTCGTGCAAGTATACTTGTGTGCCGCCTAGTGGTCGTGTAGGTGACTTGTGCGCCCTCTTTGAAATTCGCCCAGGGTCTTCTCCAACCTATAAATACCCCATGTGGGCCCCCAATTTGAAGGAGGAAAAATTCCAGAAACTCAGATTTGAGCTCCCAGAGCCCTAGTCTCTTCTCAAAGTATCCGAAAACTTATAGGGTAATTTCTTACCTAGAACGGAAGATCCAAATAGAGGGAGTAAGGCTTATGTGTTGAAACTCATCAACACTTGCGCGCCTGAGTGGCCATCCCTTAATGGAAATGGTCACACTTGCGCGCCGCTTTAACCCTTCAACAAAACTTGAGAACATATCTTCTGGAATCCTCTAGGGACAGTACTAAGGGCTTGAGCCAAGACTCACCCATGTTTTACCCTAAGGGTTGACAGTCGTGCAAGTACCCATGTGTCGCGCAGGTACACCTACGCGACCAGGACTTGCGCGCCCACACAGGACTTGCGCGCCCCTCTCTTTTTGGGTGCCCTTCCAGCCCATTTCACCTCTCCTATACCTACCCACCTCTCCTATTCAAGATTCAGCCTTCAAACCCCACTTCAAATCCATTTATGGCATGTTTCCTTTGTTAGCTTCCTTATCTGAAAGGAATTCTGGGGAACATTTATCAAAACCTAGTGATTTACACATCTTTATGTCACTAAGGTTAGAGAGTTCATTCATTCAAACACATCCTTTAAGATTAGAGAATCCTTAACCTGTGCCTCCTTTTCAGAATTAATCCCCAGTCCAATTTCTCTTAATTTGGGCATCCCCCTTAGTAATAAGCCCCAAGTTCTCATTAATTTGGGAATACTCCTTAGGAATAAGCCCCACGTTCTCATTAATTTGGGAATCCTCCATAAGAGTAAGCCCCAAGTCCCCTAATCTGGGCATCCTCTTCAGGAGTAACCTCCAGTCTCAATGTTCCCAAAATCTGGGCATCCTCTTCAAGAGTAAGCCCCAACCATAATTCTCTTAACCCGGGCTTCCTTTTTAGGAATAATCCCCACCCTCAAATCTTCAAATGTGGGCATCCTCCTTAGAAGTAATCCCCAAGTCCCTTAATTCTAAAATTACCTTAACCTGGGCATCCTCTTCAGGAGTAAGACCATGTCTTCAAATCCCTTTAACCTAGGCCTCCTCCTTAGGAGTAAGTCCCAGTCTTAATTTCTATTTACCAGTATTAATCTACTTTTTTATCTGGGCTTCCTTCTCAATAGTAAAACCCAATCATAAGTCCCCTCCTAATTTGGGCATCTTCCTCCGGAGTAAGCCTCAAGTTAGAGTATACAAATCTCTATAATGTAAATATACCTTTATGGACCCTGTTCCCAGACATCTTCTTTGAAATAATTCCCAATCTCTATCTATTTGGGTAGTAATACGTACAAAATCTCCACATCATTTTCTATGATTTCATCTTTTGTGGCACAATTGTCTAGTTTCACCAATACCACTTTTTTCTCACACTAAGAATGACTCGCGTGAGCTTAGAGTGTAAAAGTAATTATGACATCTTTCTTTGAGCCATAAATAATACATAAACATCATACTCCATTACTCGAACTATGTGGGTTCTGATTCCTTTTCTGAATAAAGGATACACAGTAAGCCCATCTGCGGGTATGATCCCAACTCTGAAATAATCCATGTCCTTCTGAATGAAAATAAACTTCATGTCACCACTGAGTGGGTTTAAAACCAGTATGGTCATCATAATGACCAAGAGACTTTTATATAATTTATTAAAGGATACCATTGACTAAGAATCTCTAAAAAATACAGATGATTCTCTATCAATGAAGAACCTCGAATACATATAAAAGATTCTCTAAATTTCCTATATATCAATCATTGATTGTCAGATCTAATGGAAATCTCATTTTATACTTGGTAATTTAATATGGATTCATAAACATAACTTAAATCTATAAAGAGAGTCCTGGAGTAGATAATAATTCCCCTGAAAATGGTGTGATGAGTCCGAACTCCCATCCTCTTGACCAATACAAATTCTTATGTCTCATAGGTCCATAAATAATGAGCACCTACCTTTGGAAAGTATGCCCAAATGGATATAGAATCATTGGATGTTTCCAGTTCTACGAACAAACCTATTAGAAACCGCTTGGAATTTTTGATCCTTAAATCAATGAGGTAATTTCCAATTCCAGAGGAAACAGAACCCAATCCACTTTGGAACACTGTCCACAATGATTGTCATGGAAGTTAACCTTGACTAATGAAATTATTTTTTCTGATTATTATTTACCAAAATTAATATGACATGTTATTATGGTTATTATATAATATCATGGATCAAGATTGATT
Source organism: Viscum album (assembly GCA_963277665.1). Taxonomy (NCBI): domain Eukaryota; kingdom Viridiplantae; phylum Streptophyta; class Magnoliopsida; order Santalales; family Viscaceae; genus Viscum; species Viscum album. The sequence goes on along the minus strand of OY728119.1, from coordinate 612,408,213 downwards.
AATAATGAGTCTTCATTATTATCACACATATCTTTTGAAATTATAATTCTTTATGAAATTACTCTTGATTTCTGGTCTAAGAATAATTATTTATATGCCTAATAAGTTATAAAAATCATATAGTTATTTTATGTGTATGTTGTGATTTCATATAATCTTAATTTTATATCTCCCATGTTTACCCTTACTGAGTATCTGAGCTCATAATTTTTTATGTTTCCATTTTCCTTAGGATATAAAAAAGGTTTTAAGTTATAAATTTCTAAGAAGGTTACAATGAGAGAAGAACTTTTTGTGAGATGTTAAAGATCAATTATGATATAATATGATTATTTATCTAGTATCCAATGAAAAAAAACTATTATGAACCTTAGGAATTTATTTTTTATAAATATATTTAATATTAATCTAAAATAATGCAACATCTATTTATGTTATACTCAGGTCACCATGAATTCCATGGGAGTCCTTATAATTCTCTATTATATTGAAATAAGGTTGGGGAGTGGGTAGTCCTTGGACCAAATGTGGTGCAGAGAATGTCTTAAAAGATTAAAATGGTTTAGGAATGGATGAAGGTTGTATAGGACTATAATATGTCGTATGAAAATTGAATAATGAGAACTTTATAGATTAATATAGTGACCATGAGTTCTTTTGGATTTCCCCTCACCATGGGAAGTATATGTTTGGTTAGGGAAGTAAGCTTTCTCTTTATTTTTTCATTCCTTTAAATGAATTATATAATGTCAGTGAGGTGCTTTATCATTTAGTGCTTCCTCTATAGTTGAATAGGATCCATTACATCTTCTATGTGTCAAATATTTTTCGATATATTCATGATGATTCTCATGTCATATATTAGGTAGAGTTGGATATCTAGGATGATGCGAGGTTTGTAAAGAAACCTTTTTAGATTTAAGATAACCAGTAAAAGGGTAGGTTGGATGTCTTATTCATTTATATCTTGTTCTATGGAGGTATGTTGTCATGGTGGAGAGTGTGGGAATGAGAGTCATATACGCACTGTCAATATCTCAATTTTTTCTATTTGTGGTTATGATGTTTGAGGTGATTATTAATATGATTTTTTGAAGTTGATTATTTATTGGTGATAATTTAATCGTATTTTTTCTCCTTTTATCTATGTTTGGTTGGTGGAATCATCTTGTTTGAGAGGTATCTCTTGGGGATTTCCTGATTAGTATACTATTTGGTTTTAATTCATGGTAAGATTCTGATTCTTGATGATGAGAATCATTTGATTTGTATCTAATGTAATTTTTTGGACCTTTACAACCCATTACATTGCATGTTTTATGTGTTAAGGATCCCTTGATGAGTATTAAGGAATAATTTTTTTGGGTTTATTTCTTTTTATGGTTTCTTATAGCATGTGCCAATAGTTTTTTCATGTTTATTGTCAGGGGATTATGGAGATGGATTAAAAGACATGGGGTTGTAGGATGGCGCTCATGACTACAACATAGATTTTGGAGTGGTCATTTTAGAGGATATTCCATTTTATGATCCCCTACACCATAGTATTTAAGATACAATATTAACATATTCTAATATCTAAAGGTTATGTTGTGAGAATGACCTTTACATCATGGTCCTCTCCTAGTTTTATAGGATATCAGCTTTGACCATGAAATAAAGGTTGCTTTTACCATGGGCCATTACTGTATTGTAATATAAGTTGTTTTAGGGTTTATGTCAAAGATCTAACCATTGGGGTATGGTATATTATGTGACCTATGTAATACATTCATAAATATTGCATCATTTTAAAAGTCTAATCAATACATTTCATAATAATACACACTCAAAAACTATAAAATTCTAATTACTTTGAAGAATAAATATATAATCAACTTATATCATGAAATATCATCAATATATTCCACAAAATTTATTTTATTGTAGTACCCTTATTAAACATTTCTTATTTACTACCACTCTTCATAAATTTGGGAAAATGGAAAAATAATAAAGGGTGATATCATATGATCAGTAAGGATAAACATGGGAGATATCAATGAATGGTTTTATGAAATTAGAAGAAAATAATAAGTGTTTGAGATCACGATTATAACTAATAAATTTCATACCCATTCAATCATAGTTCATAAATCATGATTCATAGAATAAATCTTTAGCATTTCAAAATACAAGAGTCATAATTGTAAGGAATCACTATTAACCAATCCTGATTTATGAGATCATATCATAAGCATAATAAAATGTAATAGTAATTTTGACACAATAATAAGTTTATGAAATCACTTCATTAATAAAGGGTCACTAGAAAGATAATAATCACATAGTGGAAAAATTCCCATAATGGAATGGGTTCACTCTGTATCCCATTTTCATTCTAAGAATGGGTTCACTCTTCATCCTGTTTTATATTATATCATGGGATATCAATAATTTCCCAATGAGTTGGAGGGTTATATGATTTTATTCTCACCCATAACATCATTAAAATTATATATATATATATATATGTGTGTGTGCCACAAAATCATAAAAATATTCATCAATTTATCCTAGAAAAACCCATATAAAAGAACGATGTTTCATAAAGATTTCAATCATATATTTAGAAATCATCCAAATAAATAAAATGGATGGTATAATTATATTATACCCCTAGTTATGTATAAGAAACATTAAATTATGTTAGTATTGATCAAAAATACATTTAAAATAACAATCATACATTTATTTGAAAACATGATAAAAATTTCAATTTCTTTTGATAACATATTAAATAAAAATTACCCAAATGTTGAGAAAAATATTTTCTTTGATAAATATGGAAAATTTTAAAGTAATGTTCAAATCAAAGAACATTCATGATTGTGGGAAATGTCTTTCATGCCGTAAAACGTAAAACAAATATTTATTTCACACTCTACTGTAAGAATTCATAAATAACCTGTTTGGAAAAATTGTAAAAATTAAATTAAAAAAAATTGATTAGAAATTAAAATATCTTTGAAAATAAATTTATATGTTCAATGGATTATAGAATAAAAATTCTTGAAAAAAAATTATAGAATATGGACATGGAAGAAAATTTTTGTCAACTGAATATGAAATATGGTCATATTTTATTAAAAACATTTTATTGATCATTTTAAGTACCAAAGAGAGGTGAATTAATGAAAGATAATAAATCCCTACAAATAAAAATTTGAAAATAAAATAGTTTTGGTTTAAGAGGTAAATTTCATATAATTCCCCAAAATTATTTTCAATAATAAATAATCCTATTAAAAATAGATTGAAACATAAACCATTACCTCAGGTCATGAATTTATTCATACATGTTCTTAAGATACTCTATAATAAATTTCTAATAATTATACATATCTGCAACAACTGTTTTAATTTTTTTGTTATAATATATTATTATATTATAATTTTCTATTACACATTTTTTAATAATTATTTATTAAAATCATCATTTTGGTGTTAACTATTCCATTTTCCATACATGTTTTAGTTTAAGGGTCCAATCCTTGGTCCTTGGCCATGGTTTCATCATCAAAATAATATTAATAATGTTATTAGTATCATATTTCTTTCATTATATGCACTATAATGTCCATTCATATAAGGTGGTGATGAAAAATTAATTACATCTATTTATGGAGATGTAAGTCCATACGTATGCATGAGTAATGTTTTTATTTTCCAATGAATTGAAATAGAGAAAGGAAAATAGTAATATAACTTTATAAAAATCCAAATATTATTATAAATATCATATATATTCATTAAATGAATCCATGTAACTATCCATGTATATAAGGCATGAAAAAAATCACATCAATTTGTGGAGTTGGTAGCTTACATGTATTCACGAACAATGTTATCATTTCTAGTAGAATGGAAATGAGGTAGAAAATGGGTATACCGTTAAGATAAAAATATTTTGGTATAGTAATGACACTAATTTATACATGTTAACCTCCATTTGACATCTTTTTAAAGACCCATAAAATGGTATTTTAAGCATATAATAACCTCTAAAAAATGTATAGATAATTTTAAAAGATGTTTAGGTAGATTTTGGTCGAGGTAAGTGTCTCAAGAATTTGTAAATAAGAGATTAGAGGATGTTTCCTTTTATAATTGAGGGTAGTGACATAATTTGAATTATTATAAACTTTAAAATACTATAAGGCCATTCTCATAGAGAAGTGTCTCTGAATCAGCTCAATTTCAATGGTGGTATGTTATATGACCAAAATACATTAAAAAAATAGGATTTAGAAAAGTTTATATGTTATTTTTTTCTTATCTATATAGTTTAATCCCTTTCTAACCATTTTAACCTTTACCCTAATAAAGAGTATTTGTTATGGTTACTATTCATTATGAACAAAATGAAATTTAATGTTTTATTAAAAATGTACATGATGATTTCAAATATAGAAACCATTTTATCAAATTCAATTTCTATAAGTGGTATAAATATATTCTAAAATAAGCACACAAAAGGTAATGAAATCCATTTTTATATAAAGAATTTTTTAACCATAACATTGAATTTATTCTAATTTCATTCCAAGTAACAACCATTAAATTAATGATAAATATTTTATTGAATATATTATCTATATACTTCATTAAAATTATTAACTAATAGTTATTAATTTAATTTCTTAAGAAAAAAACACATTGTGCGCAAAAGAGGCGTTTTTTAAATATATGTATTTACCTTTCAATGATTTTTTTCATTTATAACCAATTGATAACCAATGAATTCATTTTTTAAATGTTGAAAAAAATAAATTTTTATATGTTTAATGCAATGAATGAGTTTTTAAATAAAAAATATATGAAAAAATAATTGATAATAAAAATAATATTTCAAAAAATGTTTTTAGGATAAATAATCTTTCCTAATAGAAATAATGTTTATTTCAGTAAGTATATTTAATTTAAATACCATATAATGCGCATTACTCTATAATATAAGTTAATTATTCACATATTTTCATGGTTGTGTGATTACTATTCTATCAGACACATTTATTTATTAACGAAAAATATATTCTAAAATCTTGGGTTGTTACATTCTACCCGCTTCAAATAATTTTACCCTCAAAATTATATCACTATGATGTAAACTATATTTTTTTTGAATAAAATCTTGCGGCCCAAACTATAGTAGCATAGATTTTTCTTTTGAAGAAAGAAGGATTATATTAATGGCGAATATCATCAGTCGTACATAAGTAGAACCAAGAAGGGAAGTTGTCCATCCCTAGTTGGTTGGCGTCGAAGGGGCATGAGGCCGCCAGCTAATGGGCCACATTGTTCCCTTCCATTTTGGTAAAGGAGAAGGTGCAGCAAGAGAAGCCTTGGCACATCCAGTGTATTCTTCTGACGATAAATCCAAATTCCTGGAGTCTGCCGTCACCGTGGTTAATAGCATTGATGACTGAAAGGCAGTCAGACTCGATGATGATATCAGCCCATCCGTGTTCCATCGTCAGCATTATCCCAGCCAGTATAGTATAGGCCTTAGCAACTGCAGGTTCCCAGAAGTCATGATGTGGTTCATATTTTGCAGCAATGATCTTCCCCAGATGATTTCAAGCCAGGAGGCCGAGAGCAATAGGCCCATCCTTGGGGAGAGAAGCGACCACGTTAAGCTTAAGACTCCCTTCCTTTGGGGGGTCCAGTGAGGGGAACAGGAGGGGGAACGCCTGGCAAAGAGTGTCCTTTTCGGTCCTTCCATCCCTCAATCAATGAAGTGGCTCTTTCAATCCAGAACTCAGGAGGCTGATGAAAATGGTGGAAAACCGAGTCGTTACTCCGAACCCAAATGATCCAGGCCAGGGTGCAACGGGTACTTGCATTAGATGATGAAAGAGAGGAGCACCAACGCATCAAAAGATCGGGGAGGTCAGAGGCAATGTCATGTGAAGAGTCCGAAGTCGAGCGCCATTTATTCCAAATTTCCTTGGCTCCTGGGCAGTGAATGATGGCATTCCAAGGGGTTTCAAGAATGTTCGGGAAAAAAGGGCATGTTTCAACACTGGCCATATATCAGTAAACAAGGAGGCTTATGGTAGGGAGGGTGCCCATGCACACCTGCACCAAAATTGGAAAATTTTTGGGGGGACGTTAAGCTTCCAAAGCAGTTTCCATGGTCCCTCATCACGGTCGCGAGATTGAATGCCAAGAGCCAGTCTTTACCCATATCTCACCGTGAACTCGCCGGAAGAATCATTGGTCCAAAAAAGATGGTTGGGGCTGACATCAGGGACCCAGGGGATGCTCAGAATAATTCTTTGGTCTCTTTCATTAAACTATTCCTGGATATTTTCCACACACCATCCCGGGCCCTGGTCAGAAAAGCGGCAGTTGACCGTGGCATCTTCATGACCTGGTTAAATGGGGGATGTGGCCCGCACACCATATTTATCGAGAAGCCAGGGATCGGTCCAGATGTTGACAGATAAGCCATTTCCAATCCTCTAGCCCAGTCCTTTTTCCAGTAGATTTCGGGCCCCCCAAATACTTCTCCAGAGGAAGCTTGGACGGGGGCCAAGGAAGGAGCCACAAAAGTCCGTGTGGGGAAATTATTTGGCCCGGAGTACCCGCGCACATAAAGATGAAGAACGGTTAAGAAGTCACCATCCTTTCTTGGTCAGCAGTTCTTCATTGAACAGAAGAAGATTCCCGAATCCCATCCCTCCCTCCGACTTGGGTTTGCAGAGTTTCTCCCAGGCCAACCAGTGGGGTCGATTTCTTCCATCATTTTTCCTCCACCAGAAGTTGGCATATGTGAATGGATCAGGTTTACGATGGCCTCCGGGATCTTAAACATCAACATGAAGTAGCTGGGGATAGACTAAATGACAGCTTTAATTAGGGTTCCTTTTCCAGCTTTGGAGTTGCTTTTTGGGGTCCAGCCTTGAATTTTTTTCTCAATCCAGTCTACCAGAGCTGCAAAAATTTCTTTTTTGGATCGGCCAATCACCATAGGGAGTCTGAGATACTTCTAATGTTTATCGACCAAATGGATGCCTGCAGATGCACAAATATCATCTCTCTTGGCATGAGGCACCACTGCGCTGAAAGAGATTTTCGAGTTTCCGTGATTAACAGACTGTCCAAACGCCCGCTCATATTGCTGGATTGCTTGGCTGATCACCCGACATTCATTAATAGTGGCTCTAGAGAAAATGAGGTAGTCATCTGCGAAGAAGAGATGGGACACTTGTGGTCTCTCACAGAAAACCTTTTCACCATGAATATCCTTAGAGGATGCAGCCCTGGAAATGAGGTTAGATAAAACATCAGCCACCAAAATGAAGAGAAAAGGGGAGAGATGGTCTCCCTGGCACAGGCCTCGGGTTGGGGTTGAATTCTCTAATGAGCTCCCCATTGAACTTGATTTGGAAAGAGACGGTCGAGATGCAGTGCATGACAATTTCTGTCCATTTAGTGCAGAAGCCCATTCTTAGCATCACAGCTCTAAGGAACTTCCATGCCACTTTATCATAGGCTTTAGTCATATCTAGTTTCCAGGCCATTGTTCCTATTTTTTTAGTGGAGCGTGTTTTCATAGAGTGGAGTGTGTTTTCATAGGATTTGGTCACTTCCTCTTTATATCCTCAATTTCCCATGTTTCTCTTACAAATTTTAGGTTTCACCATAAAAAATGGACCAGATGAGTGGTCTTGTTCCGTAAAACACTATTTCTTAGATCAAAAATATTTATCGGTTGTTCCTTATAAGAAAGATCATACTCTACTAGAGTAACCTATGTGTTAATTATATATGAATTATTATGTATGTATATCCTCAAAATAGATACATGTAACACATCATGTGTAACACACCATGTTTTTTGTGAAATATTTTCTTCAAATTAATTTAATCTTTTTGATATTTTGTATTTTACGCAACACGGAATATAGCTTGTGTTATATGAATGCACGAAGTTATTCTTGATTTTTTTGATACATTGTGTTATTATTTCATTATAAAATACCCCCACGATATTTTTGTGTTACACGCAACATCAACTTGGCATGCTTTATACACAACACTAACTTGGCTTGCGTTACACACAACATTGAGTTTCTACGAAATGTCATTTTATTGTTATAATTATGTAAAAAATTTAATTATAACCAATATGTTAAATTTAGTAATATTTATAGTAATAAATAATTTTCAAATATTATTTATAATGGTGATAATAACAATATAATATTTGGTAAAGTCTTTAAATGTTTTAAAATATTATTTTCTCAAAAGAACTGTTATTTATGTCTTTCTATGAACAATAAAAAAATTAATTTTAGAAACTTTTAGTAATTTAATTTAATAAAATTAATATAATTTTTGAACACATAATGTCTAAATTATCTTAGGTGGAATTTTCATGATTTTTCATACAAACTACATTTTTGGATGAATAGTAAAAAATACTAAATTTTAATTCAAAAATTATTTTTCATCTAATTTATTTATATATTGAAATTATATTTTAAGTTGTTTTTAAATAAAAATTAGATATATTATACATATATTAATCCAATTTAGTTAATTATAAAAATTTTATTTTTAATTTAGATAAAAAATCCAAATAAACTTTTGAACATTCTCAATTTAAAAACATGCTTTCTCGCCACATCTACATGATTAGAATTAAACATAATTTTTCCTCTTTTGTGAATTAAATTTTGAAAAATGTATATACATAGTTTTAATTATTATTATATTTCTTGTCTAACAATATAAACTTAACTTTTGACCAAAATATTAGTGAAAGGGGTTAAGATTATTTATAGTGATTGAGGTAAAATTAAGCTTAACAAGGGAACAAACCATAAAATTAAGGGACTCAAATTACCTATCCACATTTCCAAAACCCATTTTATGGAAATATTGCATCCCTAAACATTCCATTATTGAGTTTTTTGTGTTTTTTATGACCTTTTTTAGGTAAAAAGGTTGGAACACCTAACTTTTTTTCAAAAATGCCAAGTGTGTCCCCTTCCTTAACTATAAAAGGTCATCACGTATCCCCCATTTTCATACATCTAAAATAATTTAGGTTTAGAAAATATCAATGCAATAAACTTCCTATAATATCTCCCTTACTCCTTGAATCTATCCTTTATGAATAAAGACATCCATGGAAGCTCTTTGGTGCAAAGCAAAAGGGGTTACCTAAAGAAGAGGTTTACATCCTTCCTCAAGATTCTTTCATTTATTTTCTTTCTCCACCACCTCAATTATTATTATTTCATGAAAATATAATATCTTTAGTATACGTAATATACTAATATTTTTTTATGTTATGTTTTATACCTTCACTTACACACACTTCCATCTAATGGATAACAAACTTACTGTTCTTGTGTATGGTGATTTGCCACCACACGAAACAATGTTGTTCATTTTACCTTTACCACCTCTTATGGTTGGGAATTATTATTGATTATATTTTTATATATGATATATATTATTTATTTATAATTATGTATTTATTATATAAATCTTACCTTCAATATTTCTATTTTTTGTAAATACAATAACTTTGTTTGTAAAAGTATGGACTACCACCTCCTCAAAGCGTTCTGATTCATTCACAAATTACAAGGAATATATTAATAATGGGTTTAGTAAACTTATATGTTGTATATTACATAATAATTATACAATAATTATTTTATGTACATGTATAAATATATTTCATTTACTTTATTTCTTTCAATACACCATGAAAATGGAAATAACATTCATGCGTACGTACGACCTACAGTCTCCATGAACGGTGCATTCCATTTAATATATATATCTTTTATATATTAATATAAATGTTTATATAATGAATATATATGATATATAATTCATATTTTAATTTCATTAAATTATTAAATCATGATTTAATTAAGAGGATCAAGAATGAAAATTCAAAACTCCAACAATAAACAAAGTGTTTATTACCTAAAACGTTACATTAACATTGAATTGTTAATAAATGGGAAATATAATATAATAATAAAATCATATATAGTATTATATATATTAATATGGTTTTTGATATATTTATAATAAACTTCTACTTATTATATAGAAATCTTGTGCGTGTACGAAGAGAGTCAATACATAAAGTAAGGGAATTTCATCTCACTTTTTATTTTTGTGAGATACATAGATTATTAACCAATAATTTATTTTTTATGGTGTTTATACTGAAAATGGATGTATTCTATAATTATTATAAATATATTTATGGGTTTTTACATATCCATTCTATGATCTTCCTTTCATGGGTTTAATGTTTCAAAAGTTACCAAATTGGTAACGTAATTTTGTATCAATTTTCCTTCTTTGATACATATATTTTTTTGTGAACCTATGTTATTTTATGAGGTATATATTGTTACAATTGAGATTTTCTATCATGAACCTCATTTTTCTTCATGATATTTTTGGATCCATGTAATTTCTTTACCTTACATGGGGAGTATTGTCACAACTTGTCCCAGTGGGGCCTATGCCATGACTCCCCAAGCCCACCTCCAATAGGCCAGGGGCTCGTCACTAGAACCAAGTAAGAATATCAATAAAATGGGAGGAATTTCCTATGTACTTGTATGCACACACACATCTCCAAGACAACAAAATTCTGATTTGTAAAAACCACTAAAACCAAATGCACGCATACCACTATATCCCAACCAACAGAGTATGATAGGAAGTAATGTGGAGTAATGTAAATTGTGATAGAATAAAATCCCACCAAAGAAATCATATGTAAACTAAAAAGTCAAAACTATAAATAAAATAGGTACTATAACTGTTACTTGAAGTTGTATGAACACGTCGACATGCCTCGACTCACAAATCTATGTCTGGTCCTGGTCTATCAAAAGGTTGCTCGTCTGCACAAGGAACGACACTTTAGAACAAATACAATGAATGGGTGAGTATAAAAATACTCTATAGGTCACCCTAAAACCAAAAATAAAAAAAATGGAGGATACAGTTAACCCTATATAGTATATATCTACAACACATATAACAAGAATATCTAGATATATTAAAACTAAGACATGCAGTCTAGAGGTAAGTCACAAATTCCACATACCACCACTAGGGATTCAGCTCAAAGATTCCATGAAGAAATCATCTGAGAGAATTCACTATTGGGTTTTATATCAATAATGTCATCCTTCCGAGAAGTACTATTCTTTAGGAATTTTCATGAGAAATATACATTGATAGATTGGAAGAGAGATATGATATGCCAATGAGGATCACAGCAAAGGTCATGGGGTTATAAAAACAACTCCATATGGATTAACCTAATAGGTATAGGATCTACACCTAATAAAGTTGGTAACATAAATACCAAGAACTCTACCTAGGGAACAAATAATGAATAGAGGATCGTCCTCTGGGCCTCTTGGAAGGGATTCCAATCACTATATCTAGAAAGTTCGGCTAAAGGGATCATACTCATATGAGTAGGAAACGATAACCACCAATGTTTAGGGAAACAATCAAGGACACGAACCCTAATGAAGCTTGCCCAATATATAGTGGACAATATATTTAGACCATGTAGAAAGGGGTACAGAGTGTGTAGTAGAGTTACACACTACGTCCCTTGACCTCATGTACTACTATGTACAATGAACCATTTCATTAGAACATGTCATGTAAAAATAGATTACACGGTGTGTAGAGAGACTTACACATCGTGCCCTTCCATCTAGGGTCCACCTTTGTACTTGGGCCATGTGTCAGTATACGGTGTCAACACGGGTAGCTCTACTCATGTACCAATAAATAGGGCAATCTACGTAATCAGTTCATCCAAGCTGTGTGGGGGAGTACACTATAAGAGATGGTGTCCTAGAACCAACTGGTTGTAGTTTTATTACATGGATATTTAAAGTGTTTAAATATTAAACATCTTATTAGATATTTTTCATTATTCTACATGATTATGATGTAATAATTTCCTCAAGTATTTGTTGCATTGATAAGGTCATGGTAGTTCCCCACTATGATTAGAATCTTGAAATGCTATAAAAATATTCTTAATTATAGCTCTACAGTTGGATGAAAAACTATGATAGTACACATAGCATGAAGACAGTCTGGTGTGATTACTCGTAAGCAGATGATACTTCCTCCCATGAAGTTCAAACTTGGTAATCTCCACGATAGGATATTATGAGAACATAACCTCCAGTATGAATATCACATGTTTTGGTGTCATTGGATATTTCTATCTGAAACCATGTGTAATGATCCTTAGACTGTAATATTATCATTAATACATGCCACGACTCGCATAATTTTATTTATTGATGAAAACTGGCACACAGACAATTGGCGAGAAGTATGGTACGTTGGGTGTGTCACGAGTGGCATGTTTATGATGGATAAGTCAAGGAAGTATTTTTTTCCTCCATTTATGGAATTTGAATCTTCTACCCTTTTATTGAAATAGAACCATAGCGTGAAATTCAATGTCCATGGTGTAATGATGAGTTTATTTCAGGTAGTCAAAGAATGACATAACAAGCACAAAGGTTGATGAAACTATCATGAAACCTGGTTGATGATATATTGATACACAAGGATTACATTACACTGTGAGTGTTCGTATGTGGATGTTGTTATTGTGACATTAAGTTATTTTTCTTGGCTGACTTGAACCATTTCTAGACAGTACTCTTGGACTTTAGGCAAGCCCGCCTAATGCCAACGAGAAAGAATCCTAGAGGGTTACACACTAAGTGTTTCTGGTGGTCTTAGTTAAATTCTATTTGAATTTAATTAATAAATATTATTCTCAATACAGTGGAATAATTTTATTTTGATTTCATAAATTAAATAAATATTTATTCACCGGATTGTGGGTAAAATATATTTATTTAATTTATTGAACATTTAATAAATATGCATTTATTAGTTTGTGAATAAAATATTTATTTAAGAGAATAATTTATTTATTTATTTATTTGGTTTTTCAATAAATGGATTTGGAGTTCAAGTGGACCAAGACCAGTCCGATAGTGAAATGATTATTTGAAAGATGATAAATAATTATTTAACTAGTTGGAACAAATTAAAATAACGCTACTATTATTTTGTAACATGGACTTTTATTTATAATTTCATTTTGTGAAAGTTGGAACACCATAAATAATGACGCAATATTATTATTAATATCATGGGTTTTCTCTAAGGTTATGAATGTATTTAATTATTTTTATGCAATTTAATATTGTAACTGAAGCCTCATATCAATAAATAGACACATATGTCTATTGTGCCATTTACCGAGATGCACGACCGGTGAATGGGGAATTGTTGAAATAAAAAATTTCTCTCTCAAATCATCTTACCACCCCTCTCAAGAACAAGTAACCTTCATCCAGGGTGAAGAAAAATCAATCAAGAATGACCGACACAAGACACTCTCTTCTCTGCGCTAGCACCCAGAGAAATAGTGATGTCGATCAGAGGCCATTAGAGCATGTGTAGATCACTACTAGAGGGATTCTAGTTTGGATCCTCATACACACAATGAGATAATTCAAAAGGGTCATTCTGGAAGATCAAAATCATTAATGTAGAAAATACTGAAGATCCAGTTATTATTTTCCTTATAAAACTAATAAAATTAATTATAAACATGATGTGAAAGATCCTATCTAAAGGTTTTAGGCCTCTTTCTTATTTATCTAAATATTTGATTCTATTCCATGGAGACCAGAGTTCATCGTCACATTGATCCTGGAATAATTATTGATCATGGAAAAAATTAAAGTTCGGTGTCACCCTAACCACACTTCTGCTGCGTCCAGAACCTACAAGTGTTATTAGAGCAGTTACATCATAGTTTATAATTATTTAAATATTTCATTGATGATTTACGCATTTAATAATTTATTTGTTTTAATTAAATTTAATTTTTCTATAAATCTAAATCTCGAGATCTATTCCTCCTCTTTCGTTTCTCATTCACCTTATAGAAACAATATTTTCTTTTAATTTTGATTAAAATTAAACAGAGGATCTCATCCAAAGGTGTCGAAGGTTCCTGTCCATACAACACCAGAACACAAGGCGTGTATTCGGCAGTACACATCGTGTAGTCAAGGTTCAATGCATAGGGTCTGGTTTGCTAAACCAAGATGTGTCATTGGAGTTTGTCTAAGTCTTAATTACTCGGTGTGTTTACCAGAAAAGGTGGCACGCGGTTTCCATATAACACGTCGAGTGGCCCACTGAACATGGCGTGTAGTCCCATTGGGTTAGGGTTAGACCATGTACCTCGTACACGACTTGGCTAGCTGGAGACTATGTAACGAGGAACTACACACCGTGTGGCCCACTGGACACATCGTGTACTCCAATTATTTCTGAAGTACACTCACACACTGTTTCCCCAGGCGTGTACTTTGGATGGAAAGTTAACAATAGTACATGTCATGTATTTGGAACTACATACCATGTACTTATCCAAATTTACACATATTTATTAAAATTTATTATTATATTATAAAAACCCTTGAGATGTGTACCATCGTGTGGGCGTTAATCTAAGGCACAACATGTGATAGGTGTTTTATATATATTTGTTTAATTCAACATCTTAGTAATGTTCATTTCTACTCATTGGTTAGTTTTGAATAGAAATTCAACAGGTTTCCTCCAAGGTACAAGTTATGTACAAAGATAATTTTAAATGAATTTATTTGTTTAATATTATGATAGATGAGAATCTCAAGTAAATTCATAAAAGGGTTTTAGATAAAATGATTTATTAATTAAAGATGATAATTATTTGATTCGATCAGGATTGTTCTTAAACAAAAATGATTAAAGAATTGAATGCTAGTTTTATTTATGCATAAATATCATTGCATGTATGAATGATTGTGAGATAGACCAAGACATTTGTATGTGGATTTTTTTCTTATAATTTATTTATTTAAGATTAAATTTGTTGGAATGCGAGCCTTATCCTCATTAATATGTAGGGTCTACGTGCCCAATGTTTATTTTATATAAAAACTTTTTTTACCACTCACATGCGTGTGGGTTAAAAAAGGCATATGTAATGGCTGGAACATCTAGGCTAGTGGAGGCGGTTAATGTAGAAGCCAAGACGAAATCAATCCTAGGAGATACAGAGGTGGACATGTGGAAAGCTATAAACATGAACCCAATAGGTTAAAGGTGTTTCTCCCCTAGTTCAGGGTTAGTTTATCAACCACTAGTTAAAATAACCATTAGAAAATCTCTCGATCATTCCCTATGATTTATTTTAATTCTATTAGATGCATGGATTATCATTATGGATGTGTTGTCATGATCACATAATTAAGGAATTAAAAAATCATGAAAGATGGAACTAAAATAAATTGGTCTTATGAGTAAATATTATCAAGATATGGTTAATCAATTAAGTAAGTTCCACTTAATATTAGGAAGCATGTAATAATGATAATAATAAATTCATGCATAAGTGATGAAAATCCCTCAAATATAATATTCTGTCAGACCAAACCTTTCGTTACATGATTAAGGGAAAAACTCAATAAAACTTTATGTTTGACCAAACCTTGTGGGGGAACATAATTTTATATAGAAAACCATTATGAAAGGTTTTGGGTTGACTTAACCATATTACATCAAGAGGAGTATCCCTTGCTAGACTTGTTGCAATATTAGAGGCAAGAGTTGAGGAAATCCAAAAAAAATATTTTAGGATTGGGGATTCCACTCAACAGATCATGGAGCTACAAACCCACAGTTGGAAAAGTCCTACCTACATAAATACCATTAAATAGCTAGACCAACCCTTGTTGAGATTATGAAAATAGTAATATGGATCCTTGACACTATAAAGTCATGGAAACTAAACAATCCGAGTTCAATGGTGAGGGCCATTAGGATTTGACAAAATAGTGTGAGAATTAATAAAATTAATTTATTATTTCTCATAAAAATGTAATCATGAAAGTAATAATTATCTGATCTTTTAATTGTAGAATAAAAATGAAAATATCATCAACCACACTATCCCTACGATCAATTCTGTATAAATACAACATCCTCACTGGCGGTAACTTCTCGGCATAGTTTAGAAACCATCATGTTATCCTATGCCATGAATGTAAATCTTATGTGTTGGAGTCAGTATTTCATGATCTTCCTTCCAAAGAGGCGACTGGTGTGGATTTCCTAGTCTATGAGAAACATATGAACGACATGTTCGACATTCAATGTTTTATGCTATAATCATTATCTGGTGATCTCATGAGGTCTCACAAAAACATGGATTCTTATAGCATGATTGATCACCTCCATGGTAATTGCCAATAGATGGAAAGAAAGGAAATGTTCGAGATATCCAAGGCACTCTTTCGGAGTAATCTTGGGGAGGGTTCCCCAACTGGGCCTCATGTAGTCAAGCTCATTTGCTACATTGAGCACCTGGGGGTTCTAGGGTTTAAAATCCCTGAATAAATAGACACCGATCTCATTCTTGCATCACTCTCTTAGAGATTATCCATCTTTGTTGTTAATTTTATCATGAAAAACATTTAGAATTCTCTATATTACCTTCTTATCCTCATTCCCCAAGTGGACACATATATAAAGCATGAAAATCCTTCTGTCCTCATGGTGAATAATAGGAAAGGGAAGGTGAAGAGATTTAAGCCCAAAGATTCTTCAAAACCTTCAAAGAAAAGGAAGATCAAAGGGGAGGCAAGGGAATATGAGGCCTTTTGTTTCGCAAGTGGTGTGAAAGGACACTAGATGAAGGATTGCACCCAACCAAAGAAGAAAGGGGAATATTCAGGTGTGTTTGTTATCAAATTAAATCTCTATGTTTCTACAAATTGGGTATTAGATACTGCTTTGGGTGCTCATATATGTATCCAAATATAGGAACCAAGCAGATTCAGGAAGATTGAACGGGGGAGGTGGGTCTGCAAATAGCCAGTGGATCTAGACTTGATTTTGTAGTTGTCGTGGACTACCGCCTCATGTTGCCAACTGGGATGATATTGGTGTTAAAAGGTTGTTATAATGTGCCATATATTTCTAAAAACATTATTTTGGTATCCATATTAGATATAGATTGATTTTTTTTCATGTTTGGAAAAGAATGTTTCTTCTTTTACAAATATATGATTTTTTGTAGGGAACATTTATACAACAGTATTTACGCGTTGGATTACACAAACCAAGTAATGGAAATCAATAACAAAGATACTTCACACGACTCATACCACGCCCTACTTTGGCATCACCGGGTAGGTCATGTAAACGAGAAACTCTTGACAAAGTTACATCAATATGTATATTTAGATTCTTTCAAACTAAAACCATTGGCATATTTCATGCATGTTTACAAGAAAAAATGATCAAAACCCAATTTAGTGGCAACGGTGAAAGGGATAAAGAACTTTTTGAATTGGTTTATACCGATGTGTGTGGACCATTTCCAATTGAATCAAGGGGAGGGTACCCATACTTCATAATTTGTACTAATGATTTTAGTAGATATGGATATTTATACTTAATGAGGTATAAGTTGGATTCTTTTGATAAGTTCAATGAATACAAGAATAAAGTTGAGAAGTAGCTTGGTAAGAAGATTAGGAAACTCTGCTCAGATCGAGGTGGAGAATATCTTAATCAAGAATTTATTGATTACTTATAGGAATTTGGGATCCTATCCCAATTCAATCCTCCTCACATGCCCTAGTGGAATGGTGGGAGTGAAAGGAGGAACTGAACATTATTGGACATGGTGAGATCAATGATGATTCATGGAGTCTTCCATTATTCTTTTGGGGATATGCATTACAGACAGCGGTGCACGTACTAAAACAAGTACTTACTAAATTGATAAATGGTATTCCATAAGAGTTATTGAGTGGAAAGAAATCCATGTTACCAAATTTATATGTGTGGGGAATAGATTTGTTTGTTAAGGCCTCTTCAGGTAACAAAATTTCACCCCCGAGGCACAAAGTGTACCTTTATAGAATACCCCAAGGAAACAAGAAGATATTACCTATACAACCCCTCAAACAAAAAGGTTATAGTTTCATAAAATTACATATTATTTTAGATGGATCAAAAGTCAAAACTAGATAGTGAGAGAGAGAGATAGACTTCAATGAAGTTGAGGCTCAAGGTACACAATAGTTGGTACAGGTGTAGATTCCACAAATATCTGTGGAAGAAAAAATTGTTCCAGAGACACAAGAACTGTGTAGGAGTGCAAGAGAGGTTAAAGAAATAGAATGGTATGGTTTTCTAGTAACCAAATATGGTGACTCATTATTAATTGATATTAATGATCATATAACCTATAAAAAAGAAGTAAGTGGAATATATGTTCCTAAGTGATAAGAATCCATGAATTATAAAATGGATTCCATATACCCAAAACAAGCCTGTATTTTGGTAGATCATATAGT
Source organism: Viscum album (assembly GCA_963277665.1). Taxonomy (NCBI): domain Eukaryota; kingdom Viridiplantae; phylum Streptophyta; class Magnoliopsida; order Santalales; family Viscaceae; genus Viscum; species Viscum album. Next base: position 612,389,692 of record OY728119.1, on the reverse strand, counting down.
TGATGTAAATCCTATTGGTAAAAATGGGTATTCAAGAAGAAACTAGACATGTAAGGACAATTCAGTACCTATAAGGCACAACTGGTTGCAAAAGGTTTCAAACAGCATCAAGGCATTGACTATGAAAAAACTGTTTCACCAGTTGCAATGTTGAAATCCAACAGAATTTCATTGGCCATTGCTGCTTACCATGACAATGAGATTTATAAAATGGATGTCAAAATAGCCTTCCATAATGGGAACCTTTAGGAAGATGTCTACATGACCCAACCTGAAGGGTCTATGACTCCAAAGGATGCTAATAAGGAATGAAAGTTCCAGAAATCCATTTATGGATTAAAGAAAGCATCTAGGTCATGGAAATTTCATTTTGATAAAGCCATAACGAAATTTGGTTTTATCAAGAATGAATGTGAGCCTTGTGTCTACAAAAAATTTAGTGGGAGTGCAGTCCTTTTCTTAATAGTATATGTTGATGACATATTACTTATTAGAAATGAGATACCAGTCTTACAGTATGTTAAGGAATGGTTGAATCAGTGATTCTCCATGAAGGACATGGGTGAGGTATCATATATTCTTTGGATTAATATCCATCGTGATAGATCCAAGAGATTACTAGGCCTATGTCAAAGTACATAAATTGATAAGATACTAAAGAGATTCATAATGGAACAATACAAGAAGGGATTTTTCCCATCGTCACATGGAATTAATCATTCTATGAAAATGTGTCATCGGACTCGTGAGGAAAGAAAGATAATGGAAAGGACTCTATACACATCAGCGATTGGGTCAATCATGTATGTCATGATATGTACTAGGTTGTATGTCACTTATGCATTGATTGTGGTAGGTTGATATCAACCTGAACTAGGTGACCGCCATTGGATGGCAGTCAAGACTATCCTAAAGTATCTAAGGGGTACTAAAGATTTGTTCCTAGTTTATGGAGGAGATAAAGAACTAGTCATCAGAGGATATGCATATTCAAGTTTCCAGACTGATCAAGATGACATAAAGTTTCAAACTAGATACATATTCACTTTGAATGGAGGTGTAGTGAGCTGGAAGAGCTCAAAGAAGAGTGTGGTCACAGATTCTACAGTAGAGTCCGAGTATATTGAAGCTTCTAAGGATGCAAAATAAGTAGTTTGGATGTCAAGCTTCATCCAAGATCTAGATGTGATACCTAGTAGTAAATATCCTATCACATTGTAATGTGATAATACTACAACGGTGTCTCTCTCAAAAGAACCAAGTTCACATCAGCAGAAAAAACGCATACATTGGATGTATCATCTCTTGATGGATTTTTCTCAGAGAGGTGAAGTTGTGTTGATAATTATTTCCACATAATACAATGTGGCAGTCCCCATAACAAAATCCTTGACTCAGTAGAAACATGATCACCATGTGAGGTCTAGCAGACTAATAGTCGTAGGCAGTTGGCTCCAGTCTAAGGGGGAGTTTGTAAGATTTGGTGTCCTAGAACCAACTACTTTTACTTAGATTTCATGGATATTTAATTTATTTAAATATTAAACATATTTTTGCATATTTTTCATTAATCTTCATGACTATGATGTTATAATTTCTTTGAGTATTTTTTGCATTTATAAGGTAATGGAAGTTTCCCACTTTGATGAGAATCTTGAAATGCTATAACAATATTCTTAAATATAGTTATACAGTTGGATGACATACTATGATGGTTCACATATAATGAATACCATCAGGTGATAGTACTTGTAAGAATATTAGACCTCCTCGCATGAATTTTTCATTTGGTAATCTACAAGACATGAGATAATGAGAACAGACCTGCCAGTAGGAATTCTTCATGTTTTGGTGGCATTAGATATTTCTATCTGTGAGTGTGTGTAATGATCCTTAGACTTTAATATTATCATTAATATGTGTCATGACTCATGAACTTTTATTTAATGGTGAAAACTGTCATGCAGATATTTGGCGGGAAGTAGGGAATGTTGGGTGCATCACGAGTGTCATGTTATTAAAGGATAATTCGAGGAAGGATTTTTCCCTTCCATTTATGAAAGTTGATATCTCGGCCCTTTGATTAAAAAAGAACCGTCACATGAAATTATGTGGCCATGGTGTGATGATGAGTTTATTTTAGGTAGTCATATAATGAATTATTAAGCATAATTGTTGATGACACTATCATGAAACCTTATGGATGAGATATTGAGAGATAGAGATTATATTACACATTGAGCGTTCGTATGTGGATTTCATTGTTGCGACTTTAAGTTCGTTCTCTTGGGTGCCTAGACCTGTTGTTATATAGTACTCTTGGACTTTAGGCATGACCACATAATTCCAACTAGAATGAATCCTAGAGGATCACACACTAAGTGATTCTGGTGGTGTTGGTTAAATTCTATTTGAATTTAATTAATAAATATTATTCCCAAGACAGTTGAATAATTTTATTCAAATTAAAATGATTTTATATAATAAATAAATATTTATTAACCAGATTGTGGGTAAAATAAATTTATTTATTTTATTGAATATTTAATAAATATTTATTTACTATTTTAGAAAATAAAATGTTTATTTAAGAGAATAAATTATTTATTTATTTATTCAGGTGTTCAATAAATGGAAGTAGAGTTCGAGCAGACAGTGGCTGGACCGATGGTAAAATAATTATTTTCAAGATAATAAATAATTATTTAACTAGTTGGCACAAATTAAAATAGCACTGATAATATTTTTTGATGTGGAATTTTATTTATAATTCTATTTTGCACATGTTAGCACTCTTTAAATAATGACACAATATTATTATTAATAGCACTGGTTTTGTATAAGGTTATGAATGTATTTAATTTTTGTTATGAAATTAAATATTGTAATTGAATCCTTTTGTCAATAAATAGAAACATATGTCTATTGTTTCTTGTACCAAACTATGTGCCCAGCGAATTGAGAAATATTGAGCTAAATAATTTCTCTCTTAAATCATATTGCCACCCCTCTCAAGAATGAGTGATGTTCTTCAAGGCTGAAGAACAAGAGATCATGAACAACCGACACATGACACTCTCTTATCCAGGCTAGCACCTGGAGAATGAGTGGTTTTGATCAGATTCCATCAGAGCACATGTGGATCACCGCTAGAGGGATTCTAGTTTGGATCCTTGTAAGTGAAATGAGATAATTCAAAAGGGTCATTCTGGATAATCAACATAATCAATGAAGAAAATACTGATGATCTAGGTATTCTTTTCTTTATGTAATTAATTAAATTAATTATAAACATGATGTGAAAGATCCTTTCTAAAGGTTTCAAGCCTCTTCCTTCTTTATCTAAATATTTGATTCTATTATGTGGAGTCATGCGTTCATCATCTTTTTGATCCTAGAATAATCATTGATCATTGTAAAAATTAAAGTTGGGTGTTATCCCAACCGCACTTCTGTTGCATCAAGAACCTATATAAACATTGTGTCAGTACCCCATATACTCTGCCACATTTCCCTATATCATCCTAGATACACACCGAGTCCCGAATAAGGGTCCAAATTTTGTGTGACAAGTGTCACATGCTGTGAGACACTTCACTGCTTCCCAAAACCCTAAAATCCACTCAGGGGGGCCCACATGCCCTATATCCTGAAATACATGCCATGTTCATTGGGATTTTTCAGAAACCCTGGGTCACACTTCATCATCTTCCCCATCACTCCGACCACCGATTACAGCTATGCCTCATCAAAAAACTCCATATCTGAGTTCATCGGTCATGCCATCACTGAATCGGTAAGATTCTGGACTTGAATCAACTCTAAAAAGAATATCATCATCGTTCTTCATTTCTGATGAAAAATGAGAAATCGACACCCATTTTCATTCGATCTTCTACCACACCCATCATCATACCTCCATCAATTAGTACTGATGTTGGATATTCAATCTCGGATAATTAAACCATGAAATGAAGGAGCAACAATTGTGTATTCGTAAACTATGTAGAATGTGAATAACGTAAATAATTTTAGGAATGAAATTCCCAAGGAGTGATCCAAGGAATGAACCTTGGTCATTTTTTATTCTTGCCTCGATCCATTCCTTAATAATGTTCAAGAAAAAACAAATAAATTCCAACAGTCAAACCCAAACAATAAAATCTAGAAAATAAAACCCATCCTATAAGAACAATCGATATGCGGGTCAATCTATATGTTGGTTGAACCATATTCATTATTAATTCAACGAATGGGGAAATAATAATCTGAAATAAAAACACCCTACCTTGTAAAGGATCATTTGTTGTTGAAGATTCTTTTTCGATGGTGATCCATCAAGAATGATCTCGATCCACCATCTCGTCATCATCCATTGAGAGATTTCTCTAAGATTATCTCCAGATCCTTCATGGAATTATCTAGGGTTATGAATTCTAACCTTGGGTCCCTATCGAGATTCTTATTAAAAAAAAGAGAAAATGTGTCGTTGTGCATTGTTAAAATAAAATAAATAATAAATTTATTTTATTCGTTAAAACCTTCAAAAACTACTTTTCACAGTCAAACTATACTGGCCAATGTTAGACCTTAACTAGTGTAAAGTCACTACTAGGAAAACAATAGTGCCCTCAAATTTATTATTCGTGAACACATTTATAATCTATTACCCTTTTTATGAAAACCACTCGCACACACTATTTAATATATTTAATATATTTCAAACATTCATTTCAGGCACATCGGGCATCATAATTTCACTCAGTCTAAGCACGTAGTCTTGAATTAATTCTATATAATATTTAAAAATAATAAATGGAAAATCTAAGACATTACATTCTCTCCACCTTAGGGATTTACATTCCCAAAAATCCCAAAACAAGGCTACTCAAAAATAAGTGGGTACTGATCATGAATATGATTCTCCCTCCCCCATATGCTCTCTTGGAGATTTTCATGCTGCCATCAGACACGCACTATAGGAATCGCTCACCCATGAAGTATCCTCTCCTACCGATCCTCGATCTCCACTGGGTACTCAACAAATTTTTCTCAATCCTTAATGTTCATCTCTCCCTAGTCGATGATGTGTGATGGATCAGGTATGTATCTCCTCAGATACAACACATATAAGATTCCATATACTCGGTCTAACTAAGGGGGTAGATCCAAGTGGTACGCCACCTCACCAACTCTTAACATTATTTTAAAAGGGATAATAAACTTTGGATATAAATTTTTTCCCTATACAAATCTTTGTAACCCCTGTCGAGGTGAAACACTAATGAACCCAAGGTCACCTTCCTTAAACTCCAATGGCCTATGCCTCCTGTCAATATAATATTTATGATGGATCAATGCAATCTTCATCGGGTCCAAGATGATATAAACCTTCTCAATAGTTCCTCTCACCAAATTCGGGCCCATGAGTGCAAACTCTACTGGGTCAGTCTAGTAAATTGGTGATCAGAAAGGTCACGCATACAAAGCCTTCAATGGGGCCATACCAATGGTGGAATGATAGTTGTTTTTGTAGGCTGAATCCACCTCGGGTATGTGATTATCCCAAATATGACCTAATTGTAACATGAAATACCACAACATATCCTCTAGTACCTAAATGGTCCTCTCTTTTTGGTCATCCTTCTATGTATTAAACACTGTGCTCAAGTATAATTGAGTCCCAAACACCTCCTACAATCCCTTCCACAACCAGGATGTAAAGTAAGCATCATGATCAGAATCTATCATCAACGGGACTCCATGGAGTCTAACTATCTCCTACATATAGAGGTGTACTATTCTCTTTACTGGAATCTGCTCTTTTATAGTTAAGAAGTGTAACTACTAGGTGAGTCGGTCAAAAATCACTTACACGGAATCGTTCCCCCTGGATGTATTTTTTAGACATATCACGAAGTCCATAGATATCTCATCCCACTTCCATTCTAGAACCTCAAGGGGTGGAGTTAAACCCATTGGAACTTGGTGCTCAGCCTTAACCTACTATAATGTAAGGCATCAAGAAATGAACTCCTCCAATTCGATCTTTATCCCTATCCACCAAAACTGACGTCGGAGTTCCTGGTACATCTTTGCCACTCCAAGATGTACCACCAATGTATATGTATGGAACTCACACAGAACCTCATCCTGTAATTACACTGGTACAAATGTACATCCTTTGAAAAAAATTACATGCTACCCACCTTTTGAATATCCATCAGGTGCATATCCTCTGGACATCTGAGCATATAGGGTCTTGTAGTTGGTATCCCAATGTTGTGCTTCCCTGACTCGTCATAAGACTGTATGGGTGATAACCATCGACTGGAGGTATGCTACTCTATCTCCATCACCAAATGATAACTTTAATGAGTCCAACAGCTCTGACACCCCATTTAGTAACTATGAACTAGATATCTAGCGGAGAGAATCTACCACCATGTTCCCCTTACTAAGAGTATAAATAATCTCAAAGTCATAAACCTGGAGGAACTCTAGTCATTGCCACTATCTAAAGTTCAGGTCCTTCTAATAGAAGATATACATGAGACTCTTCTGATCACTGTATATGATAAACTTCTCTCCCATCAGGTAGTGTCTCCACATATTCAATATGAATACTATCACTTCTAACACAATATCATGGGTCACATAGTTCTTATCAGGTAGCTTCAACTAGTACGAACCATTGAAAATCACCATTTACCTCTACATCAAGACACATCCAATCCTGGTCCCTGATGCATCATAGAACACTACGTACTCAACACCCTCCTCCAGCAATCTCTAGATCGGAGTGCTCGTCAAACTCTACCTCAACTACTAAAAAGCATGTTGTCACTTCACTTACAACACGAATGGTTGTCCCTTTTGAGTTAAATATTTCATAAGTGTTAATATCCTGGAGAAATCAGGTTTGAATCTATGATAATATCTCACCAGACCAAGGAAGCTTCCCACCTCTGTCATGCTCCTAGGTGGTTCCCATGCTCACATTTCCTCCACCGTGGTTGGGCCCACTGCCACTCCATCCACTACGATAACATGCCCCAAAAAGTGGATAGCCTAAATCCAGAACTAGCACTTCAATAGCTTCCCATATAGTTGGTGCTTTAAGAGTATGTCCAGAACCATCCTTATGTGTCTTGCATGCTCTACTTCAGACACCAATTACTCAAGGATATCATCTATGTAGACAAACAAAAACCAATCTAAGTAAGGTTAAATGATCCTGTTCATGATTCCCATGAACACTACAGGTGAATTATTCATGCCAAAAGGCATCACCAAGTACTCAAAGTGACTATAGCGGCATCTAAAAGACATCTCTGGTATATCTGCATCCCATATTTACAACTGTTGATAGCCTGATTGAAGGTCAACCATCAAGAACCAGCATTCCCCTCTTAACTGATCAAATAGGTCATTGATCCTCGGTAGTGTATACTTGTTCATCATGATCACCTGATTCAAGTGTCAGTATTCCACACAGAACCTCAAGATCTCGTCTAGATGTTTGGAAAATAAAACTAGGTTCGCCTCGGGTGAAACATCGGTTCTCACAAATCCTTTCCTCTACAAGTCCTCCCACTGCACCCTCATCGCATAAATCTCTATAAGATCCATCTGATATTCTGCTAAAGATATCATTGTTGTCTTAACATGTAAGTCAGTTCATAAGTTTATCTCCTGGAAGGGAGGTAATCCTAGAACATCTTCAGGGAAGAGGTCATCATACTCCTCCACCGATGATGAAAAATAGAAGTTCATAACAACTATTTCACTGCATGCCAGGCTAGTCAACTCATGAGTTATCAGTTTCTCCCTCCTATGCACGATTCCATCATGTGTTACTTTGTTTTCCCTTTCTACAACAAAGGAAAACCTCATTCCATCACTATAGACACACCGCACCCTTCACCTAAAATAGTCAATCTGGGTATGGATTGAGGATAACTAGTCCATACCAAGAATGACATCATAAGTCCCCAATGCTATCACCAATAGGTTCCAACCGAAACTCTCACCTCCAAGGGTCAGGTCACACTGTATGCATAAATGTATGATCACTGAGTATTCTCAAGTAGGTTTCATCAAGCATATGGTTTGAGATAATGGTTCAACCGGAATCTCTAGGTCTCGAAAAAGATATGTGGAGAGAAAGGAATGAATAGAACCTATTTTTATCAGTAGTATAAATAATGTAGAAAACAAATCATGCCTTAAATCATTCTTAGAGCCCTTGGGTCATATGCCTCGACCACATGCAGTTGTCCCCGCCCCTGTCCTCAAGATCCATGAGCCTGGCATAGACCACCTAGGGATGGTGGTTGCAACAAGTTGAAATATAGACCACCTCCTAATACTCTCCCATCTCCTCTACCACATCTTCCTCCCTACAGATCTACCTAATCCTATCGTTGTCTCTACCTCAATGGTCTATCCATTATTTCCCTATCAGCATCACAGCGGGTCAAACAATCTCAAGTGAGATGTCCCCTACTATCACACGAATAACAGTCCCTCTCCCTTGGATAACTGGACCTACACTATGATACATGAACTAAAGACCCACTTATACCACTCTATCATGGCCCATCCTAGTGGGGGCCATGTCACGACTCCCCAATCCCACCTCCAATGAACAGGGGATGATGACTAGCACTGAGTAGGCATATCACTAATAAGGGAGGCATTTCCTATATACCTATACACACACACGCATATCCAAGACCATAAATTTCTAAAATGTAAAAACCACTAAGAACCAAATGCATGTATACCACTATATACCAACCAACAGAGTTTGATAGGAGGTAAAGTGCACTAATGTAAAAAAGGCTAAAATACAATCCCACCAAAAGAAAGAGTTTGTAAACTACAAAGTCTAACCTATAAACAAAATAGGTATTGGAACTGTTTCTCAATGTTGTAGGAACACCTCATCCTTTCTAGACTCATAAATATATATCCAGTCATATCCCATCAAAAGGTCGCTCATTTGTAAAAGACACAACACATTAGGGAAATTCCATGCAGGGGTGAGTATAAAAATACTCAATAGAACACCCCAAAACCCCAAGTAATTATAGAAAGGAAGATACAGTCATCTCTACATAGTATATGTCTACAAAGCATATAATAAGAATACCCATATATATTCAAACCAAGACACACAATCTAGAGGTAAGTTACAACTACCACATACCACCACTAGGGATTCATCTTGAAGATTCCATGAAGAACTCATATGGAAGAACACACTCTTGAGTCTAATAACACTGATGAAATACATCCGAGAAGAACTATTCTTTTGGAACCATCATGAGAGAGATATGTTGATAGATCTGAAGATAGATATGATGCAAAAATGAGGATCAAAGCTAGGGCCATGGGGTGATACCAACAAATACATATGAATTAATCTTCTTAGTAGAGGATCGACGCCTAGTGAAGTTGGTCACGTAAATACCAAGGAATCTTCCTAAGTCACGAATAATGAATAGAGGATCCTGCTTCAGGCCTCTCAGAGGGGATTCTAATGAATTTATCCATAAATTCATATTGAAGGGATCATACTCCTATGAGTAGAAAATGATACCCACCAACCTTTATGGAAATGATAAAGGGAACGAACCCTATAAAATATTTTCTTAGATACAATAGACAATAGATTCTGACCATGTATAAATGGATACATGGTATGTAGTAGATTCACATGTCATTTCCCTTGACCCTAGGTACTTCCATGTACAACAGCATGTGTTGTTTGAACATATCATGTAAAAAGAGAGTACATGACGCATAAAAATATTTATATGATGTTCCATTCAATATAGGGTCCACCCATGTACTCTAGTCATGTGGCAGTATGAGGTTTCAACCCATGTAGATTTTCCAATGTACTTGTACATGGGGTAATCCATGTAACCAGTTTAGCCAAGATGTTTGGGGGAGTACATGCCCTATCGAAACCCTTTGTACTATGACCCTTGTCTTTTTATCTTTCAAGATACATACTAAGTCTCGAGGAAGGCCCCACACACCACGTGATATGTTTCACATGTTGTGTGACACTTAACTTCATCCCAAAAACCTAGATGCAACTTAAGGGGGCCCACAAACCATTTATTCTAAATTACATGCCCTATTCATCGGGATTTTCCAGAAACCCTAGTTCATGATCAATCATCTTCCCCATTGCTCTATCCATCGATCCCAGCCCACCTCATCATTAAAATTCATATACAAGGTCTTCCGGTTATTCCATCACTAAATCAATAAGATTTGGTCCTTGAATCAACTCAGAAAACTAGATCATCTTCATTCTTCATTTCCGATGATGAATGAGAAATAGAAACCCACCATCATTCGATCTGCTGCCTCAACTACCACCATACCTCTATATAGTAATACCAATTCTGAATCTTCAATCTTAGATTATTGTTCCACAAAACGAAGGTGCAACAATCATTTGTTCATAAACCATGAAGAATGTGAAGAACGCAACGAATTTAAAGGGAGAAATTAAAATGGAACAAACCAAGGAATGAACCTCAACTGTTGTTTATTCCAACCTCAATCCATTCTATAAGAACGATCAAGTAAAACTGAAGCAATTCCAACAATAGAACCCCAACAATAAAATCCTTCAAATAAAACTCATCCTATAAGAATGATTGATTCGTGGGACAACATGTTCATTGCTTGATCTATGTTATTCATTAATTATAAGAATGGGGAATGAATATTAAGAAATAATGATACCCTGCCTAGTAAATGATCATTTTTTATTGAGGATTCATTTCCAATAGAGATTTATAAAGAACAATATCGGTCCACTGTCTTGTCGTCGTCCATTGAGAGATTTCTCCAAGGTTCTCTCCACAGCCTTTATGGAATTGTCCAGGGTCATGAATTCTAACCCTGGGTCCCTTCCAAGCTGCTTATTAAAAGAATAGAAAAAAAATCACTATGTAATATTAAAATAAAATAAATATTAAATTTATTTATTCATTAAAATGTCTAAAAAAAATTTTCATAGTCAACCCACGTTGGCCGATGTTAGGCCTCACCTAGGGTAAAGTTTTTACTCTGATTTCAATAGTAACCTTAGATTTATGATTTGGCTGCCTATTTATAAATTATTCAACTTTTTCAAAAAAACTTCTCACGCATTCTATTTAATATATTTAATATATTTCAAACATTCATTTAAATCACACTAGGCCTCAGAATCATACATTGTCTCGGTACCTCGTCTTGAATTAATTCCATATCATATTTAAAAATCATACATTTAAAATCCAGGACATTATAAGTATGATTAAAATATAACAATTGGTAAGATTTTGTTGAAACAATCTCATCGTTTATTATTATTGTTTATGATTATGCTTTCATTGATGAAATCTTATGATCCATCTTTCAATGGAACTCAAAATTTTTATTCTTCTCTCTAAATTCAAGATATCTTTATATATTGGTATCATTTTTCCTCTCTTTGGTATATAATATGATTAAAAAAGATTTTTTAATAAAATTTGACTTTATCTCTCCCTTCAGTCATTAATATAAGTTCTTTAAAAACCATGTTTTATAAAAAGGTTTTCAATTTTTTTAATAATTCATTATAAATTATTAATGTGTTTTCAAATAAATGGTTTTCAAAACAATTTTAGGATTTATTTATAAGTTTTTAAATAATTTTCCAAGAAATATTTACGAAAATGTTTTTAATATTTCTTTATATGTTTTTAAAGTATTTTCAATGAAATCATTTTCAAAACCTTTTCAATATTTCAATATAAATTTTTTATGTATTTTCAACGAAATTTTTTTCAAAACCATTTAAAGATTTGTTTATAAGTTTTCAATGTATTTTCAAGGAAATGGTTATAAAAAAAAGTCAAGATTAATTTATTTGTTTTCAAAAAAATAAATGAAAAAAAATTAATAAAGTTTTGAAGCATATTTTATAAATTTTCAAGGAAAATGGTTTTCCAAAGGTTTTTAGGCATCTTTTATTATTTTTCAAGGAATTCAGTTTTCAAAAAAATCGAGCTTCTTTTATATTTTTTCAAGGAAAATTGTTTTCAAAATGTTTTGATGATTCTTTTATAAGTTTTCAAGTAAACAGGGTTTTCAAAAATGATTTTGATTCCTATTTATATGCTTTCAAAGTATTTTTCAAATAAATCGTTTTCTAAAGATTTTAGGTTTTAAAATTAATTTTTCAAAGAAGAAAGAATATTTTACTCAAGAGATGATTTTAAAAGATCTTTCAAAATTATTTGTCATCTAAGATAATATCTATTTGTATTATTCATGCCTTTTTGGTTACATGATTCAATGTTTCAATTAATATTATTTCTTTGAATGGTTTTTGTTTTATGGAATGATATTTAAGAACCCCGATTCTTTTCATGGGTTATGCTTTGATAAAATGATTTTGAAACCCCCTCTCTTTTCAATAGTTTATGATATGATTACATGTTAATGATACTAATTTCATTGCATGGGTTATGTTATGATTCATTATGATCTTGTGAAAAATGTATGTATAATTTCATTTTCAGATGGGTGAGACCAATTGTTAGGTTATAGGGCTCATAGTGGAAGCTGGTGGGCCGGGGATTTTAAAATTTTCCATCGGCAGGATGATGGATATTGTCATCACCGACGATCTGAGCCCAAGAGAGGTCCGAGGATCTCGCTTAAATTATTAATATCACAAAACTAAAATGAAAATGTACTTGTTTCAAATCTGAAGTCACGGTCGATTGTAACTAGTCGATGGTGATCGTCGCCTGATGGATCCAAAGCATGATCCCTCTAGATCATCCACATGTGCTCCAAAAATACACTGGAACGTCGATCGTCAAATTCCAGGTGCTAGCACTGTGATCTGATGAAGCTTTCGACATCCCAACAATCACCCCATCAAGATATCTTCGATGCATGAGGTTGAACTTGATCCAAACTCTTGGATCATTAGCTTCTCTCTCTAGGAAGCAGTGGTAGAGAGAGGATCTCATTTCTAATTCCATGAAAATGAAGGACTAGTGAATTGCACAACATAAGAGAGAGCCACCTCTAATATTTACAGTTGACTTGAGAAATACCCAGTTGGGTTCCCCAGCCCCCATTTATTTCAACGTCCACTGAATAAATAATTTTGACGAACTAAACTACACCAATATTATTTATTATTTTATCACATACGTGTATAATATATTACGTGATAAAACTGATTCATTTAACTCAACTCGCTATCCCTCTTAATATTAAATGAACCTTGAATATTAAAATAATATTCATTCGCTTAATATTTTCTCATATTTACTGAACTCGTAAATACATTAAATAAACTCAATCCCAAATATTCATAACTTGAATATTAATGAATTTATTTAATTCATCGATGATTGATAACTTGGACAACACTCGGACCCTGTGGTAGGGCCCACTATGTCCATATACCTATTCAAGCAAATAGGGAGGATTCTTCATTACACTATTTTGTGTGACCCTCTAGGCCCTTATCTCGGTAGTAGTCAATAAATTCACGGAACAAGAGTGGAGTCTAGCAACCCATTATGGACCCTAAAGAGATAAGGATAGTCATAGCAAATACTAACATCCTACAAACCCTGACTGTGTACTATAATCTTTTTGTCATTAAATATCTCAAAAAGTAGGACACACTCTTCTGTTATTGTCCTTATCTTGCATTAATATTTGTTGATCTATCTATATGGATTTTCCTTTCTACTGCTTTATCCAAAGACTTATGATGGGGGCACCATACTGATCAACCAGAAAAGAGATATACAATATCACTGCAATGGTTTTCGTCTGGCATCGAAGTCAATAATCAAATGATATACATAGTTAATGGTCTCAAGTCAAGAGACCAATACACATGTCCATAGATAGGAATGACCAATGAAACCTAAAACATGTGGTGTTCTTATTGGAGGGTCTTCCCTCATGATCTCACTACTAGAGATCACCAAGTGCAAACTTCATGAGAATAAGTCTCAATGATTATGATCCCCCAACACCTGATAGTCAGATATCTACTGTGTCCAGTCAGTAAGATGTATCTAGACCAAAGAATATTTATTTAAGATTAATTTCATAGTTTCTTGAGGTTCTCATTATAGCCTGGGATCTGCTATAACCTCTTGAAAATACAATTAATATTTGGACATTACCATTATAATAGTGGACATAAAAAGTCTACATTATTATAGTAAGATAACATCATGCATATCAAACTGTACACATGATATGGTAACCAAAATTACTGCATATTTGGGTCTATGGAACCCACTATTTCAGCACTCCCACTTGCACTAGATCCAACTTTCTAACAGAACTTCTTATCTACTCACATGATAAATACCATGCTTCTACTTAGTAATGGATTTAACTGCTGGGCCTTCCACGATTTCTCTGCGTGTCATATCTGCTATATGCGACCTCATCTACTTGAGTAAAAATTCAGAAGATAATGTATCCCCAAGTATGTCACTTTTTCCATTGTCATAACATGACAACTTGGATAGTTAGAATATCATAATTTATATTATGATAATACTTTTCTCACTAGGTTTGAATCCAAGAACTGGAATAAATTGTTGTGATTTATAAATGCTTCTTAGCTACCTTAGAAGCTGCTACGTACTTGGTATTTATAGGTATGACTACCACTAGCTTTTATTATCTTGACTCACTCATCACCTTTTCCTAACTATAATACTAGATCAAATTGATCTAAGGATTTCTAGTTTGTGTCCTAGAAAAACTAGTATACCTTTCTCTCCATATTCCAGGAACATATCATTTGTACTTTCTGAAGTATAAGATAATAGTTTTGGCAGCATCATTTGCAGTGCTCATGGAAATAATTGATATCTACCTACAATAATGTATATCCTGGAAATATCGATTATTGTACATAATATGGAATATGTGATTGATCCATCACTGAAGCGTATGGTACACAAATCATAACTTTAATCTCTTCCTATGTTCCGAACATGTTAACTTGAAGAGATTAAGCTATGTGACATAGGCAACAATTCATCTCTCGAATTGTTCCAACTTGTATTTTTCAATATAATGTCACTATATATACGAGATTGACTAGGACCAAGCATCTTATGGATCTACCTCAATAGATCTTGTTCCCTAGAACATAGTTTTATACTATAATTCAATCATTATAGAATTTCTTTTATTCTAATATTATCTAACTATAGGATCAATAACTTTTTTCCATATCTTGCCAAAAATATTTCACTTGGATAACATTTGCGCTCACACTAACATTTGGTAGACACAAGGAAAAGATTCATTCATAATGATTTCTTTATGATCTTGTTGCTTAATATAATCCAAAACTGGATTTTAGTAACTTGCAACCATCATTGGCATCATATGATGTCATTATCTCTTTCTAGTTGTGTCGCAAGGACACCTTCCACAAAAGACGATCGTGACATCCAATGACCAATAGAATGATCTTAAAAGTCAGTTATGAAAAGTAAAATTCTAATAGATTTAGGCATACTAACATGGTATAACCAATAAAGTATTATTGGTACCATGCATGTACTCTCCAGATATCTTCTATTTTGAATACCCACCATTGTAATCAATTTGTAAGCCCCTTTGTAGATTGATAGAAGGAATCCATTATTTAATTTTAATTAATCGTGTCAATCATTGATTATTTCCGTATACTTATAACTTGTAGGAATTAGTATTCTTAATGAATAATTTATCACCGACCGTGGTGAATATAGAACCATCACCATGGTTTCATTCTTCCTACACAGTATGTGTCCCTGGAAAATGCCTATTCAACAAGTACTTGTGGAACTTGTTCTAATGCCAACCATTTGTGCATCTCAAGCATTGACTAGGTCCAAGTCAATTCCGCTCCCACTATCTCTAATAGAGATGTGAACCCATGTATAGAAATGTTGTCTAATACTCGACTAAATTTTTTCTATCTTAGCAATTTATGTAATATTGAAAGAAACTGTTAGGATAATTACCTAAGTTTCAATGTGTGTTTAACTTAATACATGTTTGTTTTTTTCCTTAACAAACACTTTTCATCCTAAACACATGTCCAATGACATAATGGATTTTCATCATGATTGTGCTCGTATGATATCCATTTTTCATTTTAGTTGGAATATTGGTTATGGGTTTATTCCGTTATTTGAAAAGCACATCTTGAAAAATAATGGAACTTTATGTAGGTTGTAACATTGATACAACTTACACCATAACATTGATGTATAAAATGAGCATTCATTAATTACTCCATGCTACATTTTTTTGATCAATGTTAACATGTAAGACTTCATCATCGATCCTCCTTAGGAACATCAATACAACTATATAGATTAGGTAACATGCGTTTAGGAATTAATCCATGGTACATTATCATGATCGATGATTGTTTGGTCAAGATATTCTTCGGCATGCCGATCCGAAGAAACTTATATCTTCTTACCAAACATATACTTCAATATTATTTAATAACATACAGGAATATTCTGAATTATCTTAACCTCTTTCATTATTTGAAATAGTTCATACTATCTTATTGAACTAAGCTCGGAAGCTTTGTGACATACCTTTATTTCAATAGGTTTCTTTGTCCAAACTAAGGATGTCAATAATACTAAAGGTGTTTAGCTATGTCGAGCCTAAATACCATACTAGGTATATAGTTGACATCCAATTTTAGTTTTACATGACAAAGAATCTTCTTTCCATAACTGGTTAGGTATTACATTTTATATTCATCATGAATTTCCTTTGATTCAAGTATGTCTGAACTATTTGTTGAGTATGTTACCACAAAAAACATTCATTCAAAACATGGAATAATGTCTCATCATGTCCAAATGGACACATGAGCTAAATTTTTTTGGTTATACTCAACAACTTGTTTAGTTTGAATCAATTACTTGGCAATTTGAAGTTATGTGTTTCCCACAACTGACTTAGGAATCACCCTTTCTCAGTTTCTTAGAGAATACATATTACTCCTAGTAATGTTTCACTATTTACTTGGTTATTGTATTTCAATACAAATATGTGAAAATCATATTGTATTTTAATACCCAATAAGTATGTAAGAAAACAATACTTTTATTTGATGAATATTTACTGAACGAGAAGTTGGTACTTGCTTCTGGTATTTCAGTTTTTAAGCATCCATGAATTTATTTCTGTATGTGATGCAAATAACCTCCTGTTAAGTAACCATACACTTTTCTTTGAAGGACATGACAAAGGTTCCTTAGGCGTAACTTTCCATAGGCCTTTTTCCCTTTTCATTCAATTTATTCTTCATAAGAATAAAAGATGGCATCATCTCCAATATTCTAATTACTTTTAAAATGTTACCATAAAGGTAATCAAGCACTTAATCTATATCATTTGTTTGAACCCTTAAACAAAACTAGTGTAATTTGGTGTAAAAGGAATAATAATGGGATGACATGAATGATTGTGAACTGTCTTTCACTTTACACAAACCGAGTGCGACCATCACATTCAAATCTTTCTTCGCTTTCTCCTTGAAAGGATATTGGAGATGGTACAACATGTAACATCATCCATGTCATGATGTAGCGGCTGCAACTAACATCAGACTTTGATTATAGAATTATGACAGAACCATCATATGCTTGATTAATGAGTCTCCGGTAAGCAGTTTTACACCCTCACTTCTTGAGGTGGCTGAACTGGTTGGGACACAAGCACCATGAATTTCTGATATAGTAGTAATTTGTGTAAGGGACTATACATCACTTGGAATTTCGTTCTTGTCTGGACTTTAACTATGTCCAATATCTATCGTAGTTTTTATTATGTTATTAATTTCCATTCTCTAAAAATATACTTTTACAGATTGTGCTATTAATATTGATTACTAAATGTGACATTAATGATTATTTAACCATTAAATGTCTCCCACTAATTTTTCGAATTATTGGAACCCTATGTACTGGAATCGGAATACTCTTGAGTGTTCTAGTGGCAAGGATCCCTTAACCCCCCCCCCTCATAGTTTACAAGCTATGGTTATTCCACTATTCGAAGGGTCCGAGGTAGGATTTTGGCTGGACAACAGCATTAACTTGCGGTTCCTTAAACTTTTGAGTGAAGTCAAAGCTTCAAAAATCATTTATTGGTTCACTCAATGCTTGCCTTTAAAATTACAACAAGCTAGCTATGGCTATTTCTTTACTTCAATTTTTGTTAGGTCGACCCACCACACGAATAAAAACTCCCTGGTAGTAATAGACACCCTCAGCTAAGGCATGACTGGCACCTTGAACACGCGATTTTGTTCAAAATTGAATGACGGAAGGTTGTTTGTGACTTAACATTTTCTTTGAGGGTTTTATTGGTTTTTCTCTCAAATAATGTAATCCATTTCTATTAAACTTTTTCATCTAGGTTGCCGTGCTCACAATTGAACTTTAATAGAAAAACATGCATCTCTTCTTTATGGATTTTATTATCTATTATTTTATGAATTTTCCCACTGTTCTAAAATGAATAAAAATAATAAATATATACATAAAGGTTAAACTACTACCCAGCTGGTCTTGAGCATCTAAATGAATTAAGTGCATCGTACCTGAGTCGAAGCTTGACTGTTGATATAGCTTGCCTCTATCTTGTATGTTCACTTCTTTGAAGTATCGCCTCATCTTGGCAGGGTCGATGTCACGTTTACGAGTAAAACCTCGTCTTGGTGGAATCCATGTGTCGTCTTTCACTGTCGTTCATCGCCTCATCTTGGCGAGGTCCACGTCGCTCGCCGTCTCTGTCCGAAGTAAAAAGATACTCGCACGCAGGTGAGGGGGACTCAGGTATAAATGTACATCATGTAAATTGGGAATGCAGGCCCTTATAAATTTTAACCGAAAAATAAAGATGATGTGTAGACCATCTATTTAATTAATTACAATCATTGCACACAATTAAAATAATTAGTTAAATAAAATCAACATACACGGTT
Source organism: Viscum album (assembly GCA_963277665.1). Taxonomy (NCBI): domain Eukaryota; kingdom Viridiplantae; phylum Streptophyta; class Magnoliopsida; order Santalales; family Viscaceae; genus Viscum; species Viscum album. The sequence continues at coordinate 612,370,620 of OY728119.1, read as the reverse complement.
CGATGCTCAAGACCAGCAGGCGGGTAAAATAAAGTGAAATTAAATTAAAATTCATTAATTAATTATGAGGATGATCTAAATAAAATTAAATGTATTTAATAATTAAAATAGTTTAATTAATTATTAGTCCTCTAATTAATTTAATTTTAATCCCAAAATTAAATTAATTTATATGCTCGGGTATTAAAATAATTAACCAAAATTCATTTTAATTAATTTAATTTAAACAACTGAAATTAAATTAATTTATTTATTAAATTTCAATTAATTTAACTAGGTTGGTCCCTAAAATGACATTTCATGCCTTGTGAAGGTCGGTTCAAACCCGCGTAGCACCATTCTGGGAAAATCTGGGCCGGACTGATCGGCCCAAACCCATTCCGGGTAGGGAAGGTCCGTCCGGACCGCTTGAGAACCAAATTTTACCTGCTTAAAAAAAGAAGTCAAAGTAATGGTACCTCCCGAAACTAGCCCAGAGGAATGGCGACCTACAGAGCACCTGTGCCCGATCTCGAGGTGGTGGCCAGCTGGATAGCAGAGGTGGAGGACAGGAAGGCCCGAAGAGGCGCGTGGGAGGTGGATGGGGAAGCAGCAGCCACCACTATCCAGTCAAAGGGAGGACGGAGGTGTTCCTGCCACACCTAGAAGCCGCTGGTCATCATGGACCGGTGAGGGCAGCAGAGGGTAGAGGACGGAGCACCAGTGAGGGAGGACGGGAGCTGTGGTGGCCATACGGTGCTGCTGCGTAGGGCTGGGAGGCGACCTGCATGTGGGGAAGCTGTTGCGAGTGGCCTCGACAGAAGGTCGACACTGGGTCCATTGTAGGGTGCGCCGTGGAAGGGAACTGGAGGACTGAGCATGGTATACAGCGTGGCTAAGAAATAGGCCATGGGGCCACGATGCCTGGAACAAGCAATGGAGGCAGAGCCCGAAACCTGGTGTGCAGCTTCCCTACAAGAAGAAGGCAAGCCAACATCAGGGAGGGTGGTGGGCTTGATCATAGTGCGACGGGTTCTGTCCTGAGCAGGGGTCTCCGACAGGGGTGCGGCAATCAGAGGGCGACGCCTAGCATGGGATTTGGGTGGGAAGGATTCCAGGCCGAGCAAGGTGGCAACATGACTATTGGTGGCATTAGCTGGCCTGTGCAAGGAGGCCACTCGAGGAGCCAGCTAGGAGGAGTCGGGGAAGAGGGGGTCCAAGACCCTGGTGCGGTACAACATGCCATAGCATGGGAGGGAGGCGATCTATGTTTCTCCGCCATTTCATGGCATGGGGTGGAAAGGGGGTCCACTTGGACCCCTAGAAATCCATTTTTTTCTTTATTTTAGGACTTATTTTTAAGTCTTCTTTCACCTTTTTTTGTTTCAGACTTCTTTAGAAGTCAAGTCCTTCCAACTTTTTTAAAGTCTCACTTCACTTTTAAATAAATTACAAAGGCTAATCTTATCCTTTAAAATTAAATAATAATATAATTATTATAATAAAACAATAATATATTATTTTTACATTATGATAATAATAAAATAATTATTATCATAATAATAAAATTATTGTGAAAATTATTTAATTATCAACATAAAATTTGCACATTATTGGAACTAATTCCAATTAACCAAAAACAATCATAACTTGATCAGTTTTTTTTAAGGAATTAAAATTTAATACTAGATAAAAACCGAAAATTTCAATCCAATATAAAAAATTAAATTTTCCATAACTCGTTTATTCTGCATCGGATCGAAGCGTGGTTTATACCATTGGGACCGAATTTGAACCCTCTAATTAGTTTTTTGAAAATTATTTTTATTTCGCTCAGAAAATTTATGTCATCCATCTGATACCACTGTTTGGTTCTGGGGCCCGCAGCGGAAGCAGGTGGGCCATGGATTTTAAAAATTTTCATCAACGGGGTGACGGAAATTGTCGTCGCTGACGATCCGATACCCGGAGAGGTCTGAGTATCTCATGTAAATTATTAAGAGCACAAAACTAAAATGAAAATGTACCCATTTTAAATCTGAAGATACGGTCGACTGCAACTAGTCGATAGCGGTCGTCACTTGAATAATCCAAAGAAAGATCCATCTAGATCGTCCACATGCGCTCCAAAAATCCACTGGAACGTCAATCGTCGATTTTTGGGTGCAAGCGCGGTGATCCGAAGAATTTTTCGACATCCCAACCATCACCGCATCGAGATCTCCTCGATGATTGAGGAAAAACTTCATCTGAACTCTTAGATCATCAGCTTCTCTCTCTAGGAAGCGAGGGTAGATAGAGGCTCTAAATTTTAATTCCATGCAAATGAATGACTAGTGAATTGCACAACATAAGAGAGAGACACCTCTAATATTTACATTGGACTTGAGAAATACCATGTTGGGTTCCATGGCCCCCATTTATTTCAATGTCCACTAAATAAATAATTTTGACGAACTAAAAAATGCCAATATTATTTATTATTTTATCACAAACGTGGTTAATATACTATATGATAAAACTGAATCATTTAACTCGACTCGCTATCCCACTTAATATTAAATGAACCTTGAATATTAAAATAATATTCGTTCGATTAATATTTTCTCATATTTACTGAACTCGTAAATACAATAAATAAATTCAATACCAAATATTCATAACTAGAATATTAATAAATTTATTTAATTCATTAGTGATTGATAAATTGGACAATGATCGGACCTCGTGGCGGGGCCCACTATGTCCATATACCTATTCAACTGAATTGGGAGGATTCTTGAATACGCTATTGTGTGTGACCATCTAGGCCCTTATCTCAATAGCAGTGAATAAATCTATAGACCAAGATTGGAGTCTAGAAACCCATCATGACCCCTAAAGAGATAAGGATAGTCATAGCAACGACTACCATCCTATGAACACTAACTGTGTACTATAATCTCTCTGTCATTAAATATTTCATAAAGTAGGATGTACTCTTGTGTCATCGTCCTTATCTTTCTTTATTATTTTTTGATCTATCTGGATGGATTTGGATTTCTACTGCTTTGGATAAATACTTATGAAGGCGGAACCATCCTGATCAACCAGGCCTGAGATATACAACTTCTGGAACTTGGAAAAGACAAATCCATTCTTGACCATTCAGCCAATGTCATCCCACCAATGATGCACCCAACACAAACTACCTCGCCACGACATCACTTCCATGGTTTTCGTCTTGCATCAAAGTCTGTAATCAAATGATATACATTGTCAATGGTTTCATGTCAGGAGAACAATACACATGTCCATGGATAGGAAAGACCAATGACATCTAAAACATGTGGTGTTCCTATTGGTGGGTTTTGCCTCATGATATCACTACTATAGATCACCAAGTGTGAACTCCATGAGAAGAACTCTCAATTCTTATGATCCCCCAGCACCTGATAGTCAGACATCTACTATGTCCAGTCAGTAAGATGTATCTAGACAATAGAACATTTATTTAAGATTAATTTCATAGTGTCTTGAGGTTCTCATTATAGCCTGGGATCTTCTATAACATCTCAAAGGGACAATTAACCTTTGTAAATTACCATTATAATAGTAGAGGTAGAAAAGTCTAAACTATAATAGTAAGATAACATCATGCATATCTAACTGTACACATGACATGGTAATCAAAATTACTACATAGTTGGGTCTAGGGAACCCACTATTTCAACACCTATATCTCCTTCTAATGCATTGAGTAAAGATTTATGTCTCATGAGATAGGCTAAGATTGTCTTGGGAGTGAACCTTGACTACTAGGATGGCCAAGAGAGTGAACCATGACGACCAAGATAGTATGGGGAGTGAACTCATGCTATTAAGAAGATCATGGGAGTGAACTATGACTGCCAATATGGTATGGAGAGTGAAATCAAACTACTAACATGTTCATGGCATTAATTTCATGACTACTATGGAAATCATATTATATGATTATGTATCTGTCACAATTCCATGTCTTATTCCTATGTTATGCATTCATGTATTATGTTATTTATTTCCTTCTAATTCACGTCTTATAAACTACCAAGGTTTATTCCATGATTCATTTTTATGGTATTATGATATATAGGGTATAAACATATAATTTTATGATCACATTCTCATACCCTTATTCTCGTATTGATGCTTACAAGTCTCCCTTATTTACCCTTAATGACCATATGATCTCACTCATTTCTATGTTTCCTTCCTTGGGTTATGAAGATTTTTATTATGATTAATATTTCTAAGAAGGGTTCTAGTCAAGATGAAACTTGGTGGAGATAATGTATCTCACTTATGTACCAGTGTTTTTGTTTCCATATTTCCAATGGCTCTAGACTAATTCAATCATTGGGAATATGTTTGTATATTATTTTAAGTATTTTGAAAATTTTATATAATTTTAATGTATTAAAAGAAAAGTTTTCAATAATTAGTATCAAATCAAAGGTTTGTTAAATCTTTTTAAGCTATGATGAGAAATATTTAGTGATATTCCTAGGTATATTACTAAAGAAATGTCTAGGGATGTCTCTAAGAATAAGTATAAGGATGAGTTAACATTTATGAAATTGTATGGGAATTTTGGTAAATGATATATTTAGTTGTTTCTAAATAATACATTATTATCTGGATACTATAATTATATGTGGTTTTGGCATAGATTTACTTAGGATTAACAACTCTGACAAGGTGTGTTGGGTCTAACTCAATATAACATGGTATATGACAACATGCCTTATTGCACATCTTGATTTACACTCTTAGGGGATATGCTTTCGAAATTAAAAAAATCATAAACCATCATAAATGATTTAAAAATAAGTTGGCTATGAATAACCTAGGATAAACCTAAGGTTTGATAGATTAAATAAATAGGTGTCATTATTTAGACATCATATAAGTATTTTTTTTCATAGTTATGTGGTTCTCTACTATGATATGTGTTTCTCACCCTATGCTTACTAGTTTTATTCAATTGCAGTAAATAGAAGGAACTAGGTTAAAATTGAATTTTTTTAGATATGGAAAGTATGGGCATGATAAAAATTGATTTTCTGAGTGGAAATATCATGAAGATAATCAAAAAGGTCCACTGGTATTGGATATACTTCTTAAGATAAGGAGACCGCCAATGAAAAGTGAAATGTATGGAAGTTTCTTCCTATATTTTTTACATTAAACACACGAATAGTTATTAGATTAAGTTTTAGGAACATTAAGACATGATTCATATTTTATATTCTAGGAAAGAGTTATTAAGGAATAATTTGATGAAACCTGAGTAATGGTTTAAGAATAATGTAGTATGAATGAAGTATTTTTGTTTTAGAATTCAAGAATTCTGTTATAGGAATCATTAAATTTATAATTATTTTTAATATATTTTTTTCATTAAGGATATTAAAGGATATTTTTAATGGTTCTGGTGAGTTAGAAAAGTGATTTCTTGGAAAGGTGGTATTTTCATTAAGGGAAGTTAACCCTTACTTTATTCCTGATATTGAGATAATGATGTTTGGATAAAGATATGTTGGATGGTAATGATTACCTCATAACTTATAAATTATTTTTTAACAAATTAGACTATGTTATCATGTGTTAAGTTTAAAACTTCTTTTATTTCAGTAATAGATTGATTAAAATTTGGAATAAGGAATCATGCATGTTTTCCAAAAATATTCATGGAAATTAATGTTATTAACATGTTTCAACAGAATATATTATTATTTTATTCACATGTTTCAATGTGACAACAAATATAAACTTTTTTATAAATGGGGGATCAATGTTAAGGTGATTTCATGAATTTATTTCAAGAGTTGGATTTTTATATTTGGGAAGGGTTATATTGTTAACCATTTTAGGAAAGATTAAGTTACACTTTGGATGAATTTTTTGATATTAAGGCATTATTTCACCAAATGAGGATTTATTCATATTGGATAAAATGTTATAATAACATTTTGGTGATGAAAATTGATGACAGATGGGATGGAATATCAGGAATCTCGTGATTTGTTAGTGCTTCAAGAATGAAAAATCAGCATTCCTATTTAGATAAAGAGGTGAAGTAGATCAACGAACAAAAAATAGTGTTTTTTATCTAAAATAATTCAATTATATCTTTTTAATAGAATTATTCAAATTTAGGAAGATGATCTAGAAATAAAATTTTGTCCTAATACCATAATTTTTGTTAAACTGATGGCCTTTATAAATCATCATAGAATTATGAATTTGAAGCCATAAAAATTTGATTAATCATTTACATGATTCTAATTGATTTAATCAATCACTACCTATAAATATTTATGTTTTTCCTCTAAGTTCATGTTTTCACTTCCCACCTATGTTATCTTATATTGATGCCCATCTATGAGTTACTCTGAGTAATAGAAATAATTCCAAATTTTTCTTTTTAAATGAAGTTATAGTGTTAATTTTTATGTTTGGGGTTTCTACTAAAGGATCTTAAAATAATTAAACCATTGAAAACCCATAAAAAATTCGATGGAAAATTTCATTTTAAGGGTTTTATAATGTAACACCCCGAGTTGTCGTGAAATATTTGTTTTCGAATTAATTTAATATTTTTAATATTTTTTTATTTCATGAAACATTGAATATATCTTGTGTTTTATTAAATCACCATGTTATTATTGATTTTTGTGATAAAAAATGTTAATATTTAATTACACTATACCTCAAGATAATTTTTCACTACATGCAACACTGACTTGGTTTGATTTATATGCAACGTTGACTTGGCTGGCATTACACACAACACTGAGTTTCTATGAAAAATAATTTTATTGTTATAATTATGTAAACAATATAATTATAACCAATCCATTATATTTATTAATATTAATTTTTATAAATAATATACAAATATTATTTATAATTTTGATAATGAAAATATAATTTTTTTTAAAGACTTTAAATGTTTAAGAATAATATTTTCTCAAAAGAACTATTTTTATATACTTTTATAAAAAATAATAAAATTAATTTTAGAAACATTTAGAAATTAAATTTTATAAAATAAATATCATTTTTTAATTGATAATTTCATAATTATCTTAGGTTAATTTTTTTGGATTTTTCGGAGGAACATCATTTTTATATGAATACTGAAAAATACTGAATTTTAATTCAAAACTGCTTTTTTTTATAACTCATTTATATAGATAAATTATATTTTAAGTTGATTTTAATGTCACATTAGATCATTTCTAAATCTATTAATAAAATTAAGGTAATTTTTATATTTTTATATTGAATTTATAAATAAAATCTTAATGAACTTTTGATCATCCTCACTTAAAAACCCCTATTTTTTCACCACGTCAATGAGATTAGTAGTAAACATAATATTTCTGATTATGTGAATTTAATTTCGAAAAAATAACATTAATGTTTTTAATAATTATTATATTTATATTATAATGAGATTAAATTAATGTTTGAGAAAAAATATTACTGAAAGTGATTAAGATTAATTAAAGCAATTAAGGTAAAATTAAGGTTAACAAGGGAATAATAATTAAACTTTAAGGCCCAAATAACCTATAAACTTTTCAAAAACAATTTTATGAACATATTTAGTCCATTAAACTTATATAATTGAGTTATTTTTTGGTTTGGGATGAATTTTCTTAGGTAAAAATGTGTAAACACCTAACTTTCTTTCAAAAATTCCAAGTGTATCCCCTCCCTTCCCTATAAAAGGCTACCACATATCCACCTTCTTAAAATATCTCAAACAACTTAGTTTCAAAAAATATATGTCCAATAGACTTCTAGAAATCCATAACATACTCATTTAAGTCCCCCTTTGGGATGAAATCCATCCAAGGAATCCCTTTGGTGTAAACAAAAAGGAGCTACCCAAAGAAAAGGTAACATCATTCCTCAAGCTTCTTTCTTTTATTTTATTTCTCCACCAACTCAATTATTCTCATTAAATGTACCCCTAATAACATAAGTATATTTAATATACTGATATTTTGTTATTTTAAGGGTTCTACCTACACTTAAACACACTTCTATCTAATTGGTAACGAACTTACCATTCTTGTGTATGGTGAACTACCACCTCATGAAATGATGTTGTTTGTTTTACTAGTACCGCCTATTATGGTGGGTAACTATGATGTAAACTCTAATTATATATGATATATATTACATATATGATTTATTTATACTTATTTATTTATTATATAAATCATACCTTCATGATTTCCATTTTTCATAAATACAATAACATCATTTGTGGAAGTGTGGACTACCAAATCCTCAAAGTAATGTGATTCATTTACAATTTACATAGAATGTATTAAGGATGTGTTTAGTAAAATTATATGATATATATGACATAATAATTATAATTTAATGATATTATATACATATATACATATATTTCATTTACTTTCGTTCTTTCAATACACCATGAAAATGGAAACAACATTCATGCGTACATACATCCTATTGTCTCCATGAACAGTGTATCTATTTCATATATATATATTATAGATTATTATAAATGTTTATATAATGAATATATATATGATATATAAGTACTATTTTATATTCTTTAAATAAGTAAATCAACATTTAATTAAGAGTGTCATGAATGACAAGTCAAAACACGTACGATAAAAAATTGGATATTACTCGAAACGTTACATTAACATGGAATAGTTAATAAAAGGGTAATATAAGGTAATAATAAAATAATATATATTATTATATATTAATATGGTTATATAATATATTTATAAAAAAATTATACATTTTATAAAGGAAGCTTGTATGAGTATGAATATATTAAAGACATAAGGAATGGGAATTTCATCTCACTTTTTATTTCTCTGAGATACAAGGCTTATTCACCACTCATTTATTGTTGTGTGGTGTGTATAATTATAATGCACTTATTCTATGATTATTATAAAAAAATTTAATGGTATTTAAATAAACATTTTAATATCTTCCTTTCATGGTTTTTATGTTTTAAAAGTTTCCAAATCGGTAAAGAAATGTTTTCTCAAATTTCCTTCTTTTATACACATGTTTTGTTATGCACCTATGTTATTTTACTAGTTATATATGATTCCAATTGAAATTTTATATCATGAATATAATTATTATTCATTATATTTTTGGCTACATGAAATTCCATTTTCTTACATGGGGATTATTATTCAAAGATACAAAGTGGTAAGAGTTTATTGAAACAATCTCATCATTTATTGAGATTGTTTATGATTATGATTTCGTTGATGAAATATTATGATCCATATATCAGGAGAACTCAGGAAGTTTCTTCTCCATAGTATGTTCATGATATATTCATATATTGGTACCATTTTTTCACTCCTTAGTACATAAGATGACTAAAAAAGTTTTTTTAGGAAATTATATCATTATCTATCTCTTCAGTTAAAAATTTGTGTTCTTTCAAAACCTTATTTTCAAAAAAAATTAAAAAATTTCAATAATGCACCATAAATTTTTAGAAAAATCAATGAAATGGTTTTTAAAACATTTTCAATCATTATTTATATGTTTTCAAATTATTTTCAAATTATTTGTTTCTAAAATATTTTCAAGAATTATTTATAAGTTTTCAATGTATTTTCAATGAAATGGTTTTCAAAGCCTTTTAAATATTTCTATATAACATTTCAAATAAGTTTCAATGGAATTTTTTTCAAAACCTTTTCATGATTTCTTTATAATTTCTCAAATCATTTTCAATGAAATTGTTTTCAAATTTGTTTTCAAAATATATTTATATGTTTTCAAAGTGTTTTCAAAAAAAAAAGGTTTCAATAAAATTTTAAATATTATTTTATAATTTTTCAAGTAAAAAAGGTATTACAACGGTTTTCAAGCTTATTTTATATGTTTTCTTGGAAAAAATGTTTTAAAAATGTTTTCAGGCTTCTTTTATATGTTTCAAGGAAAATTGTTTCCAAAAATATTTCAAGCATATTTTATAAATTTTCAAGAAAAAGTGGTTTTAAAAATTATTTAAATCCTTATTTCTATGTTTACAGTTTATTTTTCAAGGAAAATGGTTTTTCAATTGATTTTTGTTTTAAAAATCCTTTTTTAAGAGAAAAAGATATTTCCCTCAAGAATTGTTTTTAAAAGTTATTTTAAAAATATTTCTCATCTAAAATAATATATTTTGGTGTTACTAGTGACTTTGTAAGGAAATGATTCAATGATTACATTAATATTATTTATCTAAATGGTTTACTTTTTTATGTCATGATGTTTATGAAACCTTGTTTTCACGGGTTATGCTTTGATGAAATTATTATGAAACCTGTCTCTTTTCCACAAGTTATGACATGATAACATGTTTTTGATACCCATTTCATTTCATAGGTTATGTAATGAATTTTTATGATCTTGTGGAACATGAATGTATAATTTCATTATGAGATGGTTGATACATATATCTCCATCCAATTTATTGGGTAAAGATTTATATCACATGAGATTGACTAAGATGGTATTGGGAGTGAACCTTGACTACTAAGATGACCCTGAGAGTGAACCATAGCTAACAAGATGGTATGGGTAGTGAAACCATACTACTAATATGGCCTTGGTAGCATGCCTTGACAACTTTGGAAATAATATAATATTCTTATGTTTCTACCACAATTCCATGTCTTATGCCTAGCCGAACAGCCATACGATGGTGGAGAGCAGATTTCATGATGAAGATGCTGGGGAGGAGCAGTTCCAAGTAGTTAGTCTAGGTTGTATGTAATGTTTGAATCCTACGGGAAAATGATTTTCTCTAAGGCTACGGGCCATGTAATACTTATTCCTATGGGCCTTGTAAGGGTTCCACCTCACCCCTTGAAAGGTGGATTATCAAAAATCAATAAAAAATGAAGGCCTTCGGGCCATTGGAGGAATGTCTTATGAACTGTCAACATTTGTGCCATGATTAATCTTTATTATCTTATGATATGCAAGTTATGAACTTCTAATGTTATGATCATGTTATCATAACTCTATGCACACCATTATGCTTACATGTCTCCCTTTTTTACCCTTACTGAGCATATGATCTCAGCCCTTTCTATGTTTCCATCCCTAGGTTATGAAGATTTGTATTATGTTTGATATGTCTAATAATGGTTCTAGTCAATAACAACCTAGTGGGATATAATGTATCTCACAAATGTATCGGTGTTAATGTTTCAATGTTTCCAAAGGCACTAGACTAATACGGTCTTTGGTCGTCTGTTTGTATAATGTTTTAAATATTCCACCAATGTTATGTAATGTTAATGTGTGAAAATTGATAGTCATTGTATCATGAACATGGGAGTGGTTTGGAGTAATCTCAAATAGACATTCCTCCATCATAATAAGAACAAAAATATCATAGGGTCTATTATATTTGGGTCTTAACATTCCCATCTCTCCAAATCACAAAAATATTATTCTAAGGAGATATATATAGGAAAACCTTATGACAATCATTTTACTTTAAATTATAATGAAATTTATCAGTATATCTCTATTATTTACAATGAGCTTTTATGATATGCTATAGAATGAATCTAAAATTATCTAATATTTATTTATCTAGTTATATTCTTGATACCTTTCATTCCCCAAAATCATCCATATACATTAGAGCCCTATAATTATTTACATAGTGAGATTCATAAAGATTCATCTATTTAATATTTTATATAACATTGAGGTGAAACTTGGGTCTTGATCCAATATTATTCAGAGAGGAACTCTAAAACACCTTTCTACTTCCTTAATGTATAACCTGATGACTTAATCAAGATATAATTATTATCAAATAGAATTTAAAGTTTATAATTTCATAATTTGATCAAATAAAACCCAAGAAAACAATATGATGTCCATATTTTTTAGGGAATCCCACTATGAAATCCATGGCGATTTTTTACTATATCTTCTTAGGTATGGGTAACGGTTGTAATATCCTCATAGATTTGTGCTTTTTATCCTTATATTACTGGAATACCAAGAACCAAAATATATATAATTAAATATCTATCTTCATTTTATCCCATAAGAAATAATATTTAATATCACCACACATTTTCATACAAACATGATGAATTTCGAATGATAAACCTTGAGATTTATCTAAGAACTCCTTACTCAATTATAATATTTATGGGACAAATAATCTAATATTAAAACTCATAATTCTATCCCTATCATGAATAAACTCAAGAAAATTCATTGCCTTCTTTTGTAGATCCAAATTTTTCATTTACACCTCTTTAATCTTCACATAAAATAAGGTTAAACATTCAACTGGGAAATACATGATCATTCTCCATTCCTTATAAATTTAAGATTAAACCTTTGAAAATATATAAGTATTAGATCTCCTTGAATCCTAGTCATATAAAAACTACAATTTTATTTCTAACTCAAAGAATCAAGCACATTTTTCACCTTTCCAGGGTGGTAATGTATCGATAAATCATAATATTTGATCAATTCGAACCACCAACCACCTCATGTATGAATATACAATTCAATATATTATTCTTTGTATATATGTCACACCTTTAACAATATATATAATTCCTCCATTTATTCAATGAAAAAATACCATTGCTGGCTCCAAATCATGAGTTGGGGTTTTTATACTGAACCATTAATTGGTGTGAGACATTAGCTACTACCATGTCATTATTCATGAGAACACATCACATACCCATCTTTGATGAATCAATGTAGATAAAAACCCCTTCTCTACTACATGGTAGAGTGAGAACGGGTGAACTGACCATGATTATCTTAAATTACTTGAAATTTTCTACACATTCATTTCTCCAAAGGAAATTAAATCCCTTCTGTATCAACATGATTAGTGGATATAATTGTTGTGTGAAATTTCTCACAAATCATCAATAATATCCATCTCAACTAATAGAAATATGGATTTTTATCCTTATGGTTCATATGGTCCAATGTTAAATAGAATATGTCTTTAAGGTATCCACCAATATACCTTATATTATAATTACATGACCCAATAATAAAATTTATAGTTATTAAATTTGGCATAGAGTTTCACCTTCCTTAATGTATTTATCATAATCCTCAAATGTTCTTCCTTATCTTCATTGATATTCAAATTTGATAAGAATATCATATATAAATACTACCAAAAATATATCAAGGTAATCATTAAAGGATTTATTTATTAGATCCTTGAAGTGAGTAAGGTAATTGGTAAGTTAAAATAGAATCACTATAAATTCCTAATATCAATACTTTTGTTTGCCAAAACTTTTTATTATTTTGATAGCCCCCTTTTACAAGATGAAGGGGGAAACCCAGACAGACTTCATAGACATAATACAACTCATGCCTAAAGGAATAAAAAGTAAAACAAAGACTAAAAACATGAATCTGACTCTTTCCAGCATTTGATCATGAAAAGACTCTCAACCATTGCAGGAAAATTCGGTGAGCAAGTGCCATATATCAATGAACAAGCCCAATCTGATGGAGAAAGTCATACCTTCTCAAACAACCAAATCCAAAATGATCTGCAAGGATAAAACATCATCTATGAATCCTCTTCTAGGCATGGTCCTGTCCAACTGCACTACCACCCACCTTCAAGATCAAATCATAAACCATATAAACAATCTACTTCCAACAATCACACAAGAAATCCATCAAAATCCAGCAATGCATTTTCACCACAGTAGGACCCGAACACCCCATGCACCATGTAACCTTCACTGGTCACCGAAACCACTGTTGGAATACAACTCCACCACCATATGTAGACATCCCCAACCCACGGGAAGCTGAAGATAGCATGGATGAGAACCTTCGATGATAGGGACACAACACAATCCAACCACAAAAACATTAAACCTACAAACCACACCAAAAACACTAGAAACAAGAACCTTCCCCTTCAAAGCCTCTCAATATTCGTTGACATCCCACACCGTATGCTCACCGTAAATAGTGACTTGCCACACCAGACCAAACCTAGGATCTATATCCAAGACAATGCCATAAGATCTAAGCCAAGCCGATCCAATTCAAGCCACATGGTGAGTCGACTTCGCTGATGGTACAGGCCATACTGAACCCATTATAGAGACCGGTATAATGAAAAAACATTATATAGAATGATATCATGGATATTTCATCATTTCTAAACCTCAACTGATTATATCCGTATCGGAGGTCAGTCTCTGAAATGTATTAATTTTCTCATAGTTTATTAAAATAATCATCTACACAAGGAATTTAAGACATTTTATTGATTGTAATTATGTTAGGTTCTTTAAAATAAATGCAAAGAAACATTACCCCATCATTATTCTTAACAAATAGAATCATAAATCCCTATGGTGATGCACTTATAATAATGAATCTCATGTCAATATTCTTCTATATTTACGTCTTTGATTCTTTAAACTCAATCAAGGAAATTCTATAAGAATTTTGAAATAGGCATAGAACCAATTATGACTTCTATTAAAAACTAAACATATGATTCAGTAGAAGAATAGGAAGTTTGTTGGAATATAAATCAATACTATTTTAAAAACTAGACATATCTTCAATACTGGTTTCCTTCCCATCCATTTAAGATAAATATCCCTTATGAATAACTATTATTAACCATACAATATAAGTAATTTCCATTGTAACTTATTCTCAATCCTTGTACTGATATATGATCCTAAGTTGATATATAATATGGTATCTATATAAATAAAGATAGGACATGCACAAAATAATATCATATTCAATTAGATGGATAATAAAAAAAATCATGTATCACATTCCCAAAAACTTATATTATAGAGGAGCTTAGACATGAGATTCAATTATCATAACACTTGAAATTTTCACCAATAATTCAATATATAATTATTGATGTGGTGAGTGATACCCTTAGTAAATTCTTCAGATATAAAAGACTGGGTAGAATTAGAATCAAAAATACATTTATAGTTCGACATTGGTGTGTACCTTTCACCATTTAATTATCACAACCCACTACAATGATTTTGATTACTTAATATTTTTGATTATCTCTTTGGTTAAGAGGTTTTTTATGCTGATTATTTTTATTAAATCTCATATTCATTCACTAGTTGTCATAATGACCACACACCAAGTAGTTGTATAATTAGAGTGTGGGTGGTTTATTTAACTGAACTTTCTCTCATTTATTTTCATTGCCATGCCTCTCTATATCTCTTTGATAGTCACTTAGTCAATTTAATTTCTTTTAACACTAAAAACATTTACCATCCACTTAGAGAAAATTTCTCCAATGATTATTTCTACATTTATGAAATGATGAAAGAATTGTTTTCTTCCCCCCATGGGTTTTATTACTAGAATATCCTTAACACTTCATCTTTCTCTTTCCATTAGTATCATGAAAATTATGGGAATCTCTGCTCTATATTTCTAACATGGATATAAATAGAACAATTTCTTCATAGCTTCTAAAGTGCATTATATACAATTACTTTTGGATACATGGTTTAAATCCACTTATGACCCAAATTGTATTTTCTGGGGTGGATGATATTACCAAAATCATACTTCAAAAATATTGTACTTTTTTTTATCAAAGATTCTAATAGATTCATCATCATTCTACTTATGATAAAGTAATATCCTTTTAATTTTTATTAGAATAGTTTAGATAATGTAATTATGGAAAAAATACCCTCTTAAACCCATCTTATTCCATGGCCTAATATTCTCAATACAATTCCACAATTAATCTACTTTGCCTTCCTAGTGATACACCACCATGAAAACGTTTTAATTTTTTAGGCACTATATAATAGAAAATATAATTTTAGTGTTAGTGATCCATAGAAAAAAAAACCAGCGGATTAGAGGACCCACTAATAGAAGGATGATGTTTCATCATTTAACACTCAATGGTACATTAGTACTTACTTTCCTCAATTGGAAACTAAGTAATACTCATATCATGAGATAGTAGCATGAGTATAGAAAAAAATTACATTTCATCTACCATGTTATTTGGTTTCCTAAGAATAAAATCATTGCATTGTTTTCCACATTCATTATTAACATGGTTCCTGGTAGTTTCCTTAATTTAACAAAACCAAAAAGGGACAGTTTAAGAATCAAACTATAGTAATCATATTTACCAATAATATAATCAAGAAAATTATTTTCGTTATATCTTAAATTATGAAACATTATTAAAAAATTATAATTTTTTTGGATCACCCTATACCGCTTTTATTATATTAGAGGTTGTCTTACGTTCTATCCTCATATTATTCACAAACTAATAAGAAAAACAACTAATCCTTACTCTGATACTAGATGAGGTGACCTGTGTATTATATATATAAATATTACAACATTTTAGATGTATAATAAATTAGTTCCCTAGAAACATATTGGGTTACTGTATTTTAAGACTGTATATATACTCAACTTATTTCATTAAATATATTTAATATGTCCCAAAAATTTATTTTATCATAGTACCCTTCTCAAAAATTTCTTACTTAATACCTTTCTGCATAACTTGGAAAAAATAAAAACATAAGAAAGGGTGATCTTAAATCATTATAAAGGGTAAACAAGGGTGATATCAGTCAATGATCATATTCAATCATAATATTAGAATAAGGGTATGAGAGATTGATCATTACTTAAGAAGATGAAAACATCTATAAAATGTATAGAGATGTTTATATGATATTTAGGAATAAATTGGTTGAGATATGTATCTCAATATGATGTTAAAAATATAGGAGAGTAGGTTCCATTTTATAAGTGAGGAGAGTTGCACACCTGTAATTATTATAAATTTTAAAATACTATAAGGTCACTTGCATGGAAAATTGAAAACAATTGGATCAAAACAAAAGGTATGTTGATATATAGTATATATCCATTCATAAAATATGATTTACAACTACATTTAGGTTATCATTCTCTTATCTCTTTAGTTTAACTTGTTGTTAACTCTTTTAACCTTTACTATAACAATGAATTTTTACCTTAGTTGTTATTCATTAAGAGAAAAATGAAATTGACCTATTTATAAAATATAAACATGATGATCCAAGATATATAAACAGTTTTATCAAATTCAATTCGAATATTTTTCAACACTTTATTTGAAAATAATCATGCAAAACGCTATGACACCTATTTTTAGAAAAAATACATTTTTAAGCATAACATATAATTTGTTATCATTACATGCCTAGTAAAAAAATTAAATGAATTTAGTTATATTTTATTGAATATATTTTCAAAAAAAATCATTTAAATTATTCATTAATAAGGATTTATTGAATTTATTAAGATAAAAACTCATTGGGCACATAAATGTAGATTTTCATAAAAATATCTCTTTTTACCTTTGAATGATTTTATTTTCATTTATAATCAATTGATTACAAATGGATTAATCTTAAAAATTTATAAAATATAATTTCACATATTTTTAATACACTAAATTAATTTTTAAATATAATAAATATGAAAAAACAATGCTCATACACAAAATATTTTTAAATATTTATTTAAAATCATTGGTATTTCCTAAGTGAATTGAATACTATTTTTGAATGTTATATTTCATTTGAATACTAGATAATGTATTTAATTTTATAATTTATAAGTATTATTAACATATTTTCATGGTTGTGTTCTTCACAAAATATCGAACACATTTATTTATTAAATATAAATATATTCCAAAAACTTGGGGTGTTGCAGTATAGGTGTTAAACCATAGTATTCTGTTTTATAGCCTCATTTTACATTTGGGGGATCCCCTGAATTTCATTTCATTTACATTCATTTCCATTTCTTCCCTCAAGTCTTTAGAGTCATTAGGGTGATTTAGAGAGAAAAATTAGACCATAGTCTTTTAATTTTATCACTTATACAAGGAGATTAATTATTTGTGATCCAAGATGAGTCATTACCCTTTCCTTCTTGGATTTCTCTCTGGTCATAGTCCAATGAAGGTTGTGGCTATTGTATATGGTTTTATTGTGTTAGGTTTATGTAAGTGGTCGAAGATTTATATTTTTACTTAGGTTGTTGAATTTTTCTTTTGTATAATCTAAATCATGGGGTCATCTCTACCTTTATTTGTCTTCGAACAATGATTCGGAAAGCTCTAGTTGAGGTAGGGGACTCATCAACTCTCTTCACTTATGAGTAAATTGAGGGGGTTTCATGATTTTTCTTCTCTGGGTGGGTTTTAGTTATTTTCTAAATTAATATAATGAACCAAACCTAATGTATATTAAAGTGAAATTGGGTAAATAACATGTGTTTTCTTATTTTAAAGATATTTATCATGGGATTTATGATTGGTTACTTTTATTGTTATTGTTTAAAATAATTGATGTTTTTTATTCTTGTGTGTTGACACTATTATTTTTTTATTTGAATCAACATCAATAAAATTCGAATCACATAATGTTATTAATTTATATAGTTGAGTATATAATTTGATATCCGAATAGTTTTTCTTACAAAATAAAGGGCATGTATTTGCAGTTATTACTGAAATCAGTTATTATGTTCTTTTTGTGGTTATATAGACCTGGTAGAAATTTATTATGGATGTGTTTCTATAGTTATTGTGGGGGATTTCATGTGGTTATTTCTATGGTTGGTTTCATATGTGAGGTGCATTGGTCAATGGAGTTGTGATGGTTGGTATATGTTGGGATGCAGGATTGCGATTGGAGGTTATTGTTTTAGGTGGTTGTTGGTTATGACTAGTGTGGGTATGTTTTTTTACTCACTCTGTATAAAAATAATAGCGAAGGTAATGACTAATTTATAAAGGTTTTGGGAAAGAATAAATTAATGGAGGGTTGTTTCTGAAATGTTAATGTGTAGAATGATGTGGGAAATGGATTGAATTAATATGGTTAATGGTTAGAATAGTTGTTCATTATATATGGAACCAAATTTATTAATGAACATACCTTGTATGGTAAATTGTAAATCATGATTGATGTAATGGAATGACTAAATAGGTACTTATGAATGTTGTTGTAGCTTCTTCTTAAGGGGAATTTTGCGGGTTTGTGGTGTGATAGTTGTCAATGGGGGAAGTGTGTGGAAATGGTAGTTTGGTGATAATGGAAGGTGGGGAAGTTGTATATTTGGTGTGAACCATCTAGGTTATTCTTGTGTGTTTCTATATATATAATATTTTCTTATGATTTCTTTACACACCCCCAATGAGTCAAATTATCTTACAAAAACCTAAATGTTTTCGATTCTAGGTATTTTTCCACAATATATAGGTTGGTGTTGATTGATTTTTGGATATAGCCTCTTCCACACTCTCTATTATAGGTGTGGTATAGTGGATTTACTGTGTGGATGATTTGATGATATATAGTCAGGTGCGTACATAATGGGAGGAGGGAACGTGGTTATTTTCCTTCATCTTCATTATACCCCAGTGTACTAGATATGGGATGATGAGTATGATGTGTATGTGGTATATGGTATGGTTTTGGTTATTGTAATTTCATGGATTTTCCATGTAAATTTTTTGAAAATTATATCTGATTATTTAAAGACCAGATGCTGAGATGACACGTTATTTTGAGGCCCATGGTGCCCAGAATAAATATTTGACATATTTTTATGTTTATTAAAAATATCACTCTTGTGTGGTTTTAGTAACTTTTAAATGAGTGCTCGGATTTTAAATTTTAGGGCACCATTGTGTTCAAAGCAGTGGGTTTTACGTGAGAAGAACCTAACTTCGACCGTCATGAGTCAACTGCATAAAATATTTTTTATATATTTTAAATGAAATTAAAATAAACTTAAAAAGGGTTTATTTTAACGTTTAACAATGATGCAGTGGCATTGTGATGCCACGATTAAGAATCCATTTCCATTCATAAATAAAACAGCATGGAAACACTGAAACTCTGCGAAACGGAGACACTGAAATGTCTTTCTCTATTTAATATCTTGGTTGGGATATGAAATTAGAATCACAATCCTTGAAGTCTCTAGAAAGAAAAGAAACTGTGTTGGAAAATCCTCTCATCAACGAACAAAAAATGGTGGTAGATCGACGGTCGGATTCGGAACAGATGTCGATGGATTGATGAACGACGAATGTAGGACTCACGCTTCTTCAGTGATTAATCCAATCGTCGAGGTAGGGGGTTTATTTTTATTTGTTAATTCTTCCCCATTCTTGTTTACAATGACAAACACGGACCAACCCATGAACAGGTTGATCTGCGGTTCAATCGTTCTTGTGGGATGGTTAAAAATGCAGGATTAAAGGGGATGAATTATTAAATATTCTTTTATTCCTATCTCATATTTCCAACTGAGATGAACAGACTAATTCCAACATGAACAAGTCAACGGTCTATTCTTAGGGTTCTCTTGTTCTTATCTATCTTCCTCATTCATGTGTTCTTTGTCGGCAGACCCTCATGGTCGCGGTGTGTTTTTCCGGGTGGTTTTGAATGTGGTAGGAACCCTAGAGTGGCGACGAGAAGAATTGGAGCTCATAGAGATGAAGAACATGACCCCAGTTTTGCAGGTATGCTTCCTTTTTGAGAAACGGAGCACCAAAGTGTGACCAGCGACACACGGAAGGAGGGTCTCCGGCGGTGGCGTACGGCAGCGCGGCCACCCGACAGCAAACGACCGGCAGTGAAGGACCACATGGATCAGTGGTTGCGGGTGGCAGACAGGGCCATCAGTTCGATGGCTAGAAGCATTCTTTGACCAGACATGGAAAGGAGTCATGATCTATCTAGATCGCATGGCGATTCATACGGCAGCTGACCGCATTGAACGTGGCGGTCAACCGTGTTGACTATGTGGGGACGCGACACCCACCACGTCTGAGTGAGACGAATCAGCCCACTTGAGAGAGCCATCTTAGAGCTAACGAACCAAATAGGCAGTGGTCTGGGCCCAGCCAAGGCGGGATGGGTCAACCCGGCGGGTCGGGTCAGGTGAGACCCGGGTTGGGTTGGCTAGCTTGGGTCGGACCAGACCCGAACCCAACCAGCCCCTTTTAATTTAAATTCCCATAACTCTCAAACTATGTGTCTGTTTGACAAGATGTTTTCAAAATTAGGACCCTCACAATAATTTTTTCATTTTGTAAAAATCTAAATGAGTTTTTATGGAAGTTATTCTATGTCCTTTTGGCATGAGGTGTAGGTGCTCTCGGAATGAGTGTGGATTGTTTCCACCTAGAATCTATGTGATTACCTAGACATTGGGTCTTATCCAGACTATGTGTATTACCTAGACTATGTGTCTTATCTAGACTTTGTGTCTTACCATGACTGAGTTGGTACACCCCTATCCCGCTAGGGTGTGAGTCCTCTAGTCTTTAACGACACTCTGTGTGTTACCAACACTTCATGTGTTATCTACACTCTGTGTTTTACACACAATTTATGTGTTATTGAAACTTAGTGTGTTACCTAAACTCTGTGTATTACCAATGCTCTGTATGATACTACTTGAGGTTAATATGGATTCTTACGACAATCCTATTTACGTACCATAAACCCATACTTGGTGTGATATAACTCTAGTGACTCTCTTGATTATTATTCTTAGAGGATACACTTTGTGTACTTATTTGGTAGTATAGTTGGTGTATTTATGAGTGATATATTTTTTAGTATACTTTTTTTGATTCCTTATGGTCTACTTTGTGTGATTATTTTATGGTTTGGGGTCCCTAGTGAGTATTTTTTTACTCACCCTTGCACGGGCTTTGCCTGTACATGCCGTGTCTTGTGAAAAAAATTGGAAGATTTGACAGAGTCCATGGTGGTCTAGAGATGGGGGTGATTTAGGGTGAACCAATGTACATGGTACGCTTCAACAACATTCAAACAGCTTACTGTACCTACCCTTCAGGTAGGGTTTTCTCTAGATGACATCTAGGAGCATGTACTTTTCCATTTCAGTTGGGCTTGTATTTTGGCCCCTTTTTCTTTTAGTTTTGTACCTTACTATGAGTGGTTTTTCATAATGGTTTACATACATTTTTACTTATTGTTTTATGTTTTATATTTTTCATTGATACTAGTGTGTGTGTATAATTACATGGGAAAATTCCTACCACTTTTGGGATATCCATACTTGGTGCTAGTCGCTAGCCCCAGGCTTGTGGGAGGCAGACTTGGGGTAGTCACGACATGGGCCCAGGGGACATGTCATGATAGATTGGTATCAAAAGCTATTGGTTTACATTTATTTTTGGGAAAAAATGTTAAGTATTTCGAGTTTGGCATTTTGGCCAGGGAACCCAGCGTTGGTGTGGCGGCCGACGTATCCATACACCAAGACCTTTAATTCAATTTCTGACTCGGTGCATAAAAATGCTAGTTTCATGGGAAATTAATGGTTCATGAAACATATAGGAATTGAGTGTGTTCTCATTTCCTTATTGAGTCAGAGTCATCTCAGCATGTATACTCTATTTATCATGTTATATCTTGTTCTATTTCAGGATGCTAACACATAGATAGCTAGTCAGGATTTCAGGGCGTGACCACGAGGTTGGTCCATCAAGCGATGAGGCATCGATGTGGGGATCATTTACATAGACAACACCTCCTAGTGGTGTACCAGTCATACCACCACCCTGGATAGTAGCAGTTCCTACTTCAGTTACCAGTAGAGGATGCACATGGGCTTAGTGCATTGCATGAGTTCCTGAGTCAATGACCTCCCAAGTTCTAAGTTGAGAGAGATCCCTGAATAGTTGGGGATTGGATGGAGGTGGTTACGTTAGTCTTCTTCGTAGTGAGGATGCCTCTAGGCCAGATAGTAGTCCAGGGTATGACCCTAGGACATGGGGTCAGCGGTGCGAGCCTCCTAGGGAAGAGCGAGTCAGCTAAAGGAAAGATTATGGTACTCATGTGGCTTTCGGGGAAATATGGCTAGAGATTGTCTGAAAAGCTATACGAACAACCAGGAGAGGATCGAGGGAAATCCAATGAAGTGTATGATCATGGAATAGGGCTCTCCACTAGGTAGTGGACATGTAAGAGGAGTAGTTTGAGCGGTAGGACGTGGACGGAGGTTCGAGGCACTATCACCACCACCCCTAGGTCGTCCACCACAGGCTCAGGGAGGTGGTGGAAATGGGAGAGGTCAGATCCAAGTGATGTAGGACTATGATCCCAAGACTCCAATGATTATTTTTGATATTATCTAGGCAGTTTTTTACCCTAGTTATAGTTTTTATAGACATGAGTGCTAGTCAATCTTTTGTCACTGCGACCCTTGTTCGAGACATAGAGATTCCAGTGGAACCGTTGAATCAATACCTATGCTTAGAGACTCCTACTGGAAGAGATTTTATGATCAAAAACTAGTGAAGATAGTGTAACCTTAATATTGGGGGTGATAGTTTTTATTGGGATTTCTTGCTGGCAACATTGATTCTTTACGACATCATTATGGGTATGGATAGGTTATCCACAGTTCATACTTAGATTTACTATTTCAGGTGCATAGTGCAGTGTGTCCGTGGAGATGGGACCAGTTTTTACTTTATCGAAGAATGTGAGACACAAGAAGTGAAGGATGGGATCACACATAAAAGGGTATAGTCGGTCATACATTAGTTGGCTATCATGACCCTCGGGGCAGTGGATGAGATGAGTCCTTTGTTTCCTGTAGTGGTGGACAAGTATGAGGACATCTTTCCATAAGATGTTCTAGGAATATCTCCTCATTATGAGGTAGACTCTTTCTTTGACCTGTACCCCAGGATGACATAAATATTTACATAGGAATATTGGATGGCTCCTGTAGAGCTTCATAAATTGTGGGTACAGTTGGAGGACTTGAAGAGGAAGGGCTTAGTGAGACCCATTGTTTCACCATGGGCAACCCTAGTATTGTTTTCCAAGAAAGAAGATGGGATCTTGAGGTTATGTGTGGACTTTATCAGGTGATCTTGAAGAATAAGTATCCACTATAGAGTACTGATGGCCTATTCGATCAGTAGAAGGGAGAGAGATGGTTCTTGATGATAGACCTCTGATCAGAGTATCATCAACTTCGAGTGTGGGATGAGGACATCCTGAAGACAACTTTCAGATGTCGCTATGGACACTACGAGTATTTAGTGATGTCATTTTTCATGAAGAACTCCCCAAAAGTGTACATGGGAATCATGAACAAGATATTCCAGTCCTACCTAGATCGATTTGTAGTATTCATTATTGATGACATCCTGGTGTACTTGGTGTCTGAGGAGGAGCACGCGATACACATAAGAATGTTCATGGACTTACTCAGAGAGGACCGAATTTATGGGAAGCTCATGAAGTTCTAGTTCTGGATACAATAGTTCCACTTTCTGGAACATGTAATTTCAGATGATGGAGTTTCAGTAGATCCAGTGAAGATAGAGGTGGTTCTTGCTTGGGAGAACGTTACGGAGGTGCGGAGTTTCCTTGGGTTGGATGGGTACTATCAGAGGTCTGTACCAAAATTTTCTAGAGTTGCATCATCCATGATAACCATGACATGAAAGGGGAAACCATTCATATGGATGGAGAAGTGTCATGAGATCTTTACACAGTTGAGGCAGAGTTTGAAGAGCGCTCTCATCTAGTGATTGCCACAGGAGGGTGTCGAGTACGTAGTGTGTTGCGACACATCAGGGAATGGGCTTGGTTGTTTCTTAATGAAAGGGAAAGTGGTGATTGCCTATTTTTCATCATAGTAGAGATCACATGAGTAGAACTATGTGACCCATGATCTAGAGTTGGTAGCGGTAGCCTTCGCATTGAAGATGCGGTGACACTACCTTATGGACGAGTGATTTATCGTCTACTCAGGCCACAAAAGTCCCAGGTATATATTTTCTCAAAAGGATCTAATCCTAAGATAGCGGCATTGGAAAGTGTTCCTCATTAAATATAACTTTTAGATAGTCTATAATCCTAGAAAGATGAATATGGTGGTAGATGATCTTAGCCAGAGATCCAATTCACAGCTTCTGAACGAGGCCTCATAGCAGTTGGCATCACTTCAGATATCCTTCATGGATGGAGATGAAGTAGCATATCTCTAGTCAATGGTGGTTACCCCTCCAATCTTACAGCATGTGTGGGAGGCACAGCTCAGAGATGTCAGTTGCGAGACTACATGTTCATAGATGTTCACAGATCATTCCCCTGATGGATATTCTAATGGTGGGGAGCACGTCATCCTTTTCGGAGGATTCACAATTGTACCAAAAATGATATGGGATAAGGTGTTGAAGGAGTTTAATACATCCCCTTTGGTGGTACATCCAAGTGTTTCAATGATGTACCAGGACCTACGACATTAGTTTTGGTGGTCGAGGATGAAGAAGATAGTGGAAAAGTTTGTCTCTAGATGCCTCATTTGTCAGCAAGTGATGTTCGAGCACTAGGTTCCAACAGGATTGACTCAACCCCTTGAGGTGCCAGAGTGAAAGTGGGATGGAATATAAATGGACTTCTTGATGGGTATACCACGTATGTCCATAGGGAATGATACCATCTGGGTGATAATTGACCAACTCACCAATTCAGTCCATGATGGCGTTGTCGAGCACATCAAATAAGTTGTTTAGTTTTTTCTAGAATTTCTGCAGTATAACAGCAACCCTAGGTCGTCTCTCGATGAAGCCTTAGATAATTAATTAAAAAATGAGGTTATGATTATGAAATTAAAAGGGTAATGAGATTTAATAAAACATTTGGTTTGATTATTAAAGGTTACAATATAAAAACTAAAGCGATAAAACATTGTAGAAATGAACAAGATTAATTAAACGTGATCAACCCAGGGGAGTATTGTGATGATCATATTTCATCGCTTCTATAGAAAGGGTATATATCTTTTAATCCTTGGTTTGTAACACCTATTACCATATTTTTACTGATTTTATAATAGGAACCCTCCTAGGGTTCATTCAAAAACACACAATATTTCGCCGGACACAGCCGATGATTGGGTTATTTGTGTTCAATGTCATAACTGAAACTCACCAAAGAAACACACAAAGAACTCGATGTGCTATCCAGGTTTGTATGTTATTTCTTTTTGATTCCATTAAATAAATTTACATGGCCATGATAGTGAATATGTGAGTTCAATTGACCAATATGAACCACACAAACACAACAATTGAATGAGGGAGGAAAAAGAGATGAACGGTGTGTGAAACATCACATGAAAGGGTACCCCCAAACTTGATCATTTTTGTTTTATTATAACATACCAGTATATAACTCAATTAAATAAAAAAATAGTATTATGAGAACAACATACAACTTTGAATTAAAAATATAATTCGAAATAATACAAGTATGAAGCTTGAGATTACATGACGTTCCTCCCCGGGTGATCAGAAGGGGTTTAGAAACCCATGGTAGGGGAAGAAGAAGAATATGTTGAAGTAGAACTTACCATATCCTCAAAAAATTATAGGAATTATTGGGAGACACATTTGGGACTCCAAAACGGTAGAACCTTTCCTCCTGGTTGAACTCCAAAATGGGGTGCCCAAGGTGCCAATTTATAGGCAAAGTAGGAAGTGGTTTTGGGCACCCTGATTTCATGAATCCTCTTGGTCTATGGTTTTGTTCGGTCAGAAAATATTAAATCAATTTGTACAAAACAAAAGAGTTGTTTTCCAAAACCCTTTATACCTCCATGTAATATTTTGCATTCAGATATAGAATATAATAAGAGATATTTCCAAAAAACAGAGGAATAGTTTTGACCTCGTGCAGATCAACTTTTTTGGATAGGTTAGTTTTTATGGGCCTTTTAATGAACGAATCAAGATTTGGTTCCTTCAGATGAAATGGAGATAATTCAGTTTAGGACCATCCCAAAAAGTTTCAGGCAATTTTAATCATGGTTTTGTAGAATAATGCATTTTAGTCCACTGGTGTGCTTCGATCATGTGCAGATTGGCCCATTTTTCTAGGACTTCATCATGGGTCTTCCAAATGACCAACACCTACAATATATTTATCAAAAAAGTAACATTTCTCTTTTTAAAAGTGTTAAGCACAAACTAATTCAATCAAACTTGGAGTGAAATTTGTTAATATACTTGTAATTTCCAATACAAAACAAGTTTAACACATTGGTATAAGGGTGAAATAAAACAGTGAATCGTTGTATGTTCACACCATCACACCTAAACATTTTCACTGCTGAGAAAAGTATAATATCCTAATCATGTCCCATTACTAAATCAAAGGTGTGAAAAAATCCAAGATTATATTGAAATTAAATTCATCATGTATCTTTTATGGTATCAATTTTCATATCGTTTTTCTTTTCTCACATTCAAATTTGTTTACCTTCATTTTTTCACCCATGAAACATGTTGCAACCTACCTCACCTAAAACAATTTCCTCTTCACTAAAGGAACATATGAAATTGGTGTTATGATCTTTTCACAGAGTTCATGTGATCTTACTATATGCTTTCCAAGATTATATGTTCTCTACTGGTAGAAACTAGTGTACTACTCAAGAGAACTGCCAAAAGGTTTTTATGAGGTTCAATGGTTGGTAGGATTTAATGTTTAAAAATATGAGGCTGAATAGGAGTGTTCAATCTCTTATGTACAAAACATGTCAAAATTACGCAAGTGTTTACAATGAATATACACACTCAAAACCTCACAAATTATATTATCTCCCACTCACTATCTCCATTGTCCATTTATATGGGTCACAACCAAGCGATGAATAATAATGAGTAAACATCCTCTTTTCTCAATTTTATTTTTTGTTCTGTGTTTTTTTCAGAAGTACAGAACTATATATTTTTAGTTATTTTGAGATAAAGATGGAATCATGTATAATACAGTGATGCAATATGGCTAATGAACCCATTGTCCAAGGAAAATATAGGCACCCTTTATATCAACGAATAACAATGATTATCATCCCAGAATTCCCATGGAAATACCCTCTCTCCCACACTTGTTGAAAATAAAACAAGAATATACACAAGAGATGGGCAGGTAGGGATAAATTATCTTGTTATGTGGCTATCTAAAAGGCATTTCATGGTCTCTAAGGCTTATGAAGGATAAAATGTAAAGGTGGCTAAAAATAGAGAATAATTGTAAAAAGGGAATTTAATTGAACAATTTCCTCTATCCTGAATGTAACATACTTGAATCTTATAACTTCAAATAGAATCAAGGAAAGATCTAGTTTCTTTACATGACCCGAGACTCTCAATAAAGTGATTAAAAGTTATAAAATGCAATAAAGGGCTTAGAATGTATCTTGGTCTAGGGATTAAAATATTTTTCAGTGCTAATGAGGCATGGGATTCAAAAATTCATTAAACATTTAATAATGATTTGAAAATACAAATTCTAGAAAAATATTCATATCAACATTCTTTTGAAAAAAATCAAAAAACAATGAAATTTTCCTCACAATTGACTCAAGAATGAAAAATGATTTTGGATATTTTTTTTAAGAAATATTTTTATCTAAAAACACAAAATAAGGAAAAAGAAATCAAAAATGAAAACACATTTTTTTTAAAAAAATCTTTCTTCTTCTTCTTTTTTTGTTTTTTTTTGTTTAATCCAAACTATGACATGTCACCCTCTCCCACACCCAAAAGTTACATTGTCCTTAATGAAAGTATTTTAAATAAATAGGAAATTAAATAAAGGTAGGGAAATGGGACAACCTACTAAGTGGTGTCATATGAATCATGAAATCATTGAGACCACATGTCTTCTCTTTATAGATCCGAGAGTTCTCGTATGCATCATGTCAAATTTCTTCCAACTCTTGAATCTACAGCTTCATATGCTCACCTGAATTTGAAAGATTCATATTACATTGTTTAACATCCCAATATGCTTGGCGTTCTACCTCCACTGGGAGCTTACAAGCCTTTCCAAACACAATTATGTATGGTGACATTGGGATTGGGGTTTTAAAAGGTGTATGGTATGCCGAAAGTGCATCCAAGCGCAAAATCTAATCTTTCATGTTGGGATGTACAATTTTATTCAAGATTCTCTTAAATTTCCGATTTCCGATTTCTATTTGTTCATTAGTTTGGTGGTGATATGCTGTAGAGACTTTATGAACATCCCCATACTTACGAAGCAAATTTTATATGTTGCAATTTCAAAAATATGAACCCTAGTCACTAATTATGAATCTAGGTAAACAAAACATAATGAAAATTTGGGACCTCACAAAATCAATAACTACTCAAGAGTCATCGATTCTAGTGGCCTTTTCTTCCACCCATTTAGATAAATAGTCAACATCCAATAAGATGTACAAAAATCCAAATGAATTTTGAAAAGGACCCATTAATTCAATGCCCCATGCATCAAGAATTTCACAGAATAACATGGGTTGTTGGGGAATTTCATTCATCTTGGAGATATTCCATGTGAATTGACAATGACTGCATGACATGAAATATATATGGGAATCCCTATACAATTTTTGCCAATAAATTCCCGAGTTGAGGACCTTTTGAGCTGTAAGTTGAGATACAAAGTGCCCCCCATGGTCAAAAGTTTGGATGAAGGTCAAAACAGAGGTGAACTCATGGTCAAGGACACACCGAAAAATTACTTGGTCATGATAAATTCACCACAAATATGGGTCATCTTAAATATACCACTAATAATCATGCATAAGTATTTAGGATTTTGAAGTGATAAAATCAATGGAGACCCTAGATGTTTCAAAAAAATTCACAATTTCCACATACTAGGGGGTAAGGTCCACAACATCACAAAGGTTCTCATGAGGGAAGAATTATACATTGGGGAGGGGGAGTCCACATGATGGTCCAATGGTGGGGAAATCATACTAATGTGGTTAGCTACCAAATTTTTCACACCTCTCTTATCTCTAATCTCAAGGTAAAACTCCTAGAGGAAGAGCATCCACAGAATGAGGTGGGGTTTAGCTTCATGTTTCTTTAGGAGAAAATTATGGGCAACATGATCAGAAAAGATAATGATTTTTGACCCAATAAAATATGAATGAAATTTGTCTAAGGAAAACACTGTAGAAAGAAATTCTTTTTCAGTGTTTGTGTAGTTTTCCTGGGTAGGGTCGAGGGTATGTGAGGCATACGCAAGGACATAAGGAGCCTTCTCATCCATTTTGGATAAAACTACCCCAACTACAAAGTCAGAGGCATCATACATAAGTTAAATGGAGAGATCCCACCTAGGTGGTTGGGTTATGGGAGGTGATGTGAGACTATTTTTAGTGAATTGAAATCATCCTCACATTTTTTATCAAACAAAAACTCAAAATCTTTTTTTAATAACCGGAACAAGGGAAGTGCGATCTTATTGAAGTCTTTAATGAATAGGAGGTAAAAAAAGCATGACCCAAGAAATATCGTACCTCCTAAACACATTTTAGATATGGAAGGGTTGAAATTAATTATATTTTTGATTTATCCACTTGAATTCCCTCTTTTAAAATAACATGCCCAAGAATTATCCCCCATTCAGCCATGAAATGGAATTTCACATAATTTAATACAAGATCTTTTTCTATGAAACGACGGAGGATAGAACCTAGGTGAGCCAAAAAAACCATCAAAGGAACTTCCAAACATCATGAAATCATCCACAAAAACTTCTATGAAATTCTCTAGGTACTATGGAAATATACTCAACATACAATGATAAAAAGTACCAGGAGCATTACAAAGACCAAAAGAAATCCTTTTGTATGAAAATGTGCCAAATGGACAGGTAAATTTTGTATTTTCTTGATCCTCAAGGGCTATATGGATTTGAAAATAACCCGAATAGCCATCAAGTAAACAATGATTGGATTTACCATCCAATAGTTCTAACATTTGGTCAATGAAAGGTAGAGGATAATGGTCCTTCCGCGTGGCTCGATTCAGTCGACGTTAGTCAATAAAAACTCGCCAACTGTTTTTCCCACATTCTAGAACCACTTCATTCCTTTCATTTGAAACAACTGTTATTCCTGTTTTTTTAGGTACAATTTCCACTGGGCTAACCCCTTTACTATCAGATGTAGAATAAATGATCCCCACAAAAAGTAATTTACTGACATCCAATTTTACCACTTCAAGGAGAGTGGGATTCAATCGGAATTGATATTGCCTTACAGGTTTATCCTCATCATCCAAAAGTATATGGTGCATATAAATAGATTATATAATCCCAATAATATCATTAAATGTCCATCCGATTTCCTTTTTACACTCTCTCAAAAGGGTGAGAAGTTTTGATTCCTTCTGTGGATAGAGTTTATTGGCAACAATGACTGGAAGTTGGTTAATACCCTCAAAATAAGCATATTTTAAATTATAAAGAAGTGGTTTTAATCCAAACATTGGGGGTTTTTTATTGAGGAAGGGGATTTAGGGGGAGTGAGATCCATGAAACTGTCTATCTGCTCATGTTTATTCTCTAAGGATTGAGTAACAATTGAAATGAGATTTTCAGAATAATCGACGGTCATGGGTACCTTATAATGAACACCCTAATCAATTAAAGAACAAAATTTTCACTCTTCAAAACCCACACAACACTCAAAACATGAATCAAAAATAAAATCATCCAAGGGTGAAGAAGAGGAAAATGAGTCAGAGTATGGGTTGAGGAGAGAGTTGTGTGTCTATGCATCAATCGAGAGAACTTCCATTGAATAAACAAGAAGAGTGGAGTGCTCTTCAATGGGGTTTTTCGTAGCCTCAATGATGTTAAAACATAACTTTTCTCCACTGAACTACTTGTACAATTTACCATTGTGAAATTTGATGATCCTATTTGATGTTTTGAATAATGACCTCCCAATTATGATAGGAGAGTATCCTTGGGTTCAAGTATCTTACATCTTAATAATGTAGAAATCAGAGGGGATGATGAGATTATTCACTCTTATAAGGACATCCTCAATCACCCCTGTAGGATGCGTGGTACTCCGGTTGGCAAGTTGCACAACAATTACTATTGGTTGAATATCTCCAACCTGCTGATAATTATACCCAGAGTGAGGCATTACATTAATGGAAGAACCTAAATCTATCATAGAATTAGAAATGAAAGTATCCCCTATGGTACACAGTATTGGGAATGTGCCTGGATCCATGAATTTGGTTGGAATTTATGGTTGAATCATGGTCAAGTCATTCCTCTCCAATTTGACCCTCTCATTCCCCTTTAGCCTTTGTTTATGGGTGCAATGTTCTTTAAGAAATTTGGTATAACAGGGAATTTTATTGACTTCATCCAATAAAGGAATATTAACTTGAACTTTTTAAATGTATCCATTATTTTCATTTCAATCTTATTATCATATTTTTTCATAGATTTAGAGAGTCTTTGGGTGAAAGGAAGAGGAATTGATTGTTCATTTGAATAATCAATTATAAATTGATTACTCTTTTTATTTTTTTTTCTTCATTGGAATCTTTTATGGGGGAGAATGATTTTTTCAAGAGGGGACATACCTAATGCCTAAAATCAGTAGAAGGAGAAAATTCATTACCACTACAAAGTGTTACTACACATACATTACCTTTTCCCTTCGGATTGGTAATGGGTTGGGATGGTATTTGTCTAGAACCTTGCATATTAAGATCACCTATGGTGTTTGCTAATTTCCCAACTTGTGTTCGCAGGTCTTGAATAGCTGATTGTATGGTTTGTTGGAGATTGAGGTTTTTGGATGTCATTTTCTACACCATGTCCTTGAGGCATGGTTCACATTTGGGTGGAGGATTATTTTGAGAAGTTTAGGGATAAAAATATTTCATACCATGGCCTTATTGATACCAATTTTTCTTGGGGTATCTCGGGTTTCCTTCTTGTTGTTATTGTGATTGTGCTTTCCACCCGGGGTTTGGATTAGACCTAAATGGTTCTTTCTTGAAGGGCGGTGCTTACTGAAATGGATGCCTTGGGAATACTGTTCCACAAGAATCAGATGAATCCTAATGTTTTGGGCACTGGTCATAAAAATGAGTATTGTCAAAGCAAATACCACAATTTAATGGAACTAAAGAAGATTGTGAGTTATCTTGTGATTGAGCTAATTTCCCTAGATGGGTATGCATCTCATCAAGTTTTTTATCTACCTTTTTTCTCTAGAGTTGAATGGATTTCCTGATGAACTCCTCGGTTTGGTGAAATAGCTTGGGAACTAATTTTTTGTGAATTTTGAGCCATATTGGCTATTAAGTCACGAGTGGTGGAAGGAGTTTTATCAACCATGGAACCACCAGCTACTGCATCAATAATTCCATGATCCATGGGGATAAGTCCCTCATAGTAGTATTAGATTAACAATTGTTCACTAATCTGGTGGTGGGGACAAATTTACCAATGTATTTTGAATCTCTCCCAGTATTCATGAAGGGTCACTCCTTGTGATTGCTAAATGCCACAATTTTTTTTTCTAATTGATGCAGTTCAGGAGGTAGGGAAAAACATCTCTAAAAAGAGTCTTTTCAGGTTATTCTATCCCCCAATAATGGTATTAAAATAGTATATCCAATATTTGGCTACACCATAAAGAGAGACAGGGAAGGCCCTGATCTTAATTTAAGTCCTCGGAGACATTTTGGGGTCTCATGGTGGAGCACACTATGTGAAACTTCTTAAGGTGTTTGTGAGGGTGCTCACTAGGAAGACCATGGAATTTTGGAAGTAGGTGGATGAGACCTAATCTCATCCCAAAGTTGGATTCTTCCTCAGGATATTGGATGTATGCTGGTTGGTAATCCACATCTGGGGTGTTCAGTTCTTTTATGGTTCAATAATTTTTATCCATGTTTTCTTGGGTTTGATTGGGTTCAAGTTTGGATTTGTTTATGACCACATGAGGTTACATAATTGTTCCTTAATTATACTTTATTGACCTTCCATATATTCCTTGATTTTTTAATGGAGTGACTTTTCAATTTTCGGATCAACTTCAAGTAGTGTTTCATTACCAGATCTTGTCATGCAACAATGATGTCCAGTTTGATTGATTGATTGTTTGTTGTTGTTGTTTGTTTTTTTGTTTTTTTTTAATATTTTTTGGAATAATAATTAAATAAAAATAACTAATTAAAGAAATGATTAAATAAAAGATAATTTTATACTAAAAAATTATAGATAGAGAGAGATGGAGAAGAAGAAGAAAGAGAGAGAGAGAGAGGAAAAACACAAAAAACAACCAAAATAGAAACAAAAAACCAAAAAAATAAACATCAGGGTGGGGTGGAGTATTGAAAGGAATAATAATTAAAAAGTGAAATAAATAAATAAAATGAAATAAAGAAAAAAATGATCTTGAATACCCATCAACGACACTAAAATTTTATCATGTTGTCGAGCACGTCAAATTAGTTGTTTAGTTTTTACTGGAATTTCTGCAGTATAGCAGCAACCCTAGGTCATCTCTCAGCAGAGCCTTAGATCATTAATTAAAAATGTGGTTATGATTATGAATGTAAAAGGGGAATGTGATTTAATAAAATATTGTGTTTTATGATTAAAGATTACAATATAATAACTAAAACAATAAAACAAAGTTGAAATGATCAAGAATAATTAAATGCGATCAACCCAGGGGAGGATCGTGATAATCATCTGTCATCACTTCCATAGAAATGGTATAGATCTATTAATACCTGATTATTAACACCTATTATAATAATTTTAATAAGATTATACTAGGATACCTCTTAGGGTTCAGTAGAAAGTACACAATGATTCACCAGACACCGCCGATGATTGGGTGATTCGTGTTCGACTTCATAACTGAAACTCACCAAGGCAACACACAAAGAACTCGATTTTTTTTATAAGTCTGTATATTATTTCATTTCGATAACATGAAATAAATTTATATGGCCTTGAAATTTCATATGTGAGATCAATTTACCAATATAAACCACACAAACACCACAATTGAATGATGGAGGAAAAAGGGATGAATGGTGTGTGAAACATCACATGAAAGGGTACCCCCCCCCCCCAAACATGATCATTTGAGATTGAATATAACATTCCAGTATATAAATCAATTCAATAAAAATATAGGATTAATAAAAACAACATACAACCCGAATTTAAAAATATCATTCAAAATAATACAAGTATAAAGCTCGGGATTACATCACATTTCTCCCCGGGTGATCCCAATGGGTTTAGAAACCTATGGGAGGGGAGGAAGAAGAAGATGTAGAAGTAGCACTTCCCATATCATCCAGAACATCTATAAATGATGGAGAGACAACTTTAGTAATCCAAAATGGAAGAACCATGCCTCCTGGTCGTACTCCAAAATGGGGTGCCCATGGTGCCAATTTGTAGGCAAAGTGGGAAGTGATTTTGGGCACCCTAATTTCACAAATCTGCTTGGTCTATGATTTTTTCTAGTGATAAAGTCTTAAATAACTTTAGACAAAACTGAATAGTTGTTTTCCAAAACCTTTTCTACCTCCATGTCGAATTTGGTGTCCATATATGAAATATAATAAGTGATATTTCCAAAATACAAAGGCAAAGTTTTGACCTCGTGTAGATCAACTTTATTGGATATATCAGTTTGTATGGCCCTTTTAATGGACTAATTGGGATTCAGTTCCTTAATATGAAATGGATATCATTCCATTTATGAACATTCCCCAAATTTTCTTCCCATTTGAATTCACATTTTAGTAGAAGCATGCGTTTTAGTCCACCAGTGTGCTTGGATCATGTGTAGATTGGCCCATTTTTCTTGGACTTCATCATGGGTCCTCCAGATCACCTCCACCTACAAAATAATTATCAAAACAAGTAAAATTTATCTTTTTAACAATTTTAAATAAAAAATAATTTAATCTAACATGGAGTGAATTTTTTTATTATAATTTTAATTTTCAATAAAAAACATGTTTAATACATTGGTATAAGGGTGAAATAAAACAGTGAATCGTGGTACGATCAGTCCACTTTCGAGCGATTCCAGACTAGGGTTCAGTGGAGATCTTAGGAAACCTCTACGTACATGAGATAGTTTGAATCCATGGCATCCCATCTATAATAGTCTCGTATCATGATGCTCATTTTACATCACGGTTGTGGAAGGGATTATATGAGGAGTTTGGGACCCAGCTATGATTGAGCACAACATTCCATATACATATAGACTTCTAGATGGAGTGGAAAATTAAAGTCTTATAGGACATGATACATTCTTGCATCCTCTCTTTTGGCCACATTTTGGAGGATCACCTATCCCTGGTGGAGTTTACATACAAAAACAACTACCACTCCACCATCGGTATGGCATCGTACAAGGCCTTGTATGAGCGACCCAACAGGTTACCACTTTGCTAGACTAACCCTGGAGAGTCAGCACTCATGGTCCTAGAGTTGGTATAGGACACTACGGAGAAGGTGTATGTCATCCGGTAATGGATGAAGACTGCATAGATCCATCAGAAGTCCTATGTTGATAGGCGACAGAGACCCTTGGAGTTTGAGGAGGGAGACCATGTGTTCCTTCATGTCTATCCTCGACGTAGAATACAGATATTTGGATGGGCGGCAAGTTATCTCTGAGGTTCATCAGACCTTTTCTAATACTGCATAGAGTGGGAGAGGTGGCGTACCGCTAGACTCTAACTATGCAGATAGAGTGGGTGCATGACGTCTTTCATGTATCCCAACTAAGGAAATACATAAACGACCCTTCGCACGTCATTGAATGGGGTGAGCTAGATGTTGATGATATGGGGGACTTTCTCATAATACCTGGTGGAGATCAAGGATTGATAGTAAATGATCCTTTTTTTATTGTCGATTCATCTAGTATGCATTTGGTGGAAGCACAAAAATCTATAGGAGAGTACTTGGGAGTAGGACGCTCAAATTCATGCTCAGTATCCTCATTTGTTTGTTTATCTTATTTTGGATTTCAGGGATGTAAATCCCTAAAGTGGGGAGAATGTAATGTCTGGGATTTCCCATGTAAATTTTTTAAAAATTATATGGGAATATTTTGAGACCAGGCATTGAGACTGTAACGACCTGAAATTTTGAATAAATCTTGTTTCTTAATTTTTTGTGTTATTTTATTTCATACTCAACAAAACTTTTTCATTTAATAAAATGAGTATAATTAAAATGAGACTGTGGGGTTCTGACTATTATATGACCGTTAGTCAGTATGACTGTTGGAAACTAAATTTTGCGACTATTGTCTCTAAATACAAGTGATATTGGTCAATTAATATAGAAAGGATATTTGATGGCCGCATCCAGTAGTCTCGGTCCAATCAAAGCCCATCTAACAGAACTTGGGAAGGAGGTAGCACCATTGGGCTTTACTCTGGACCAAAACCAAGCCTAACATCATCGTGTGAATTTAGAACGGAATCACCTTCGTGAGAAGTTCAAACTGATAGAAATTACTACTTGTGCGATGTTGGCCGAGTTACCCTCATATTCTCTCACCATAGCACACCTTAAACTTAGGTCCTATGATGGGGTTATAAGGGGATATGTAAGGAGACCGTAACTTCTTTGTGTAATCCTTTGATTTAAATAGAAATTTTGATTTCTCATTATGATGAAGTTTGGGAATTTTTCAAATGTCCGGATAAATATAGTATTCATATTTTTGATGAATTCTAGAAAAAGGGGATTTGAAAATATTTATGTAATCCTTAAATAATTAATTATCTGTAATGATTTTCAAAAAATGGTCTTCTACAATTATGTTCAGTAAGAAATTTAGAGTCTAATAAGATCAACTTAATTTTTGAGGAATAGTAAATTATGAATTGTGATTTTACGATTTGGATTAGTAATGTGACCAAATGTATTATTAATATCACTTAAAGAAAGTATTAATATAATCTAGGCACCTTGATTAAGTAATTTGGTTCAATAAAATAGGTAAATAACTTTTTCAGAAATTATTAGTCAAGTATCAGTTTTTTCGGGTGAATTTTATTTTTTAATTAAAAATTAAATTAAATGAATTTAGAAAGGTATTTTTATAAAATGGAGTTTTTTTTGAACTCAGAGCATCGATATTATGTTAATGTAATTTTTGGTGATTTTTCTGAAAAAAATGAATTTTTGGTGAATAGTGTATTTATTTAAAAAATAAATAAAAAATATATAGAAATTTATTTTTATAAAATGGAGTTCATTTTAGAAATCATAGCATCGATATTTAGTAAAGGTGAAATTTTGGGATATTTCTGAGAAAGTTGAATTTTCAGTGAATAGTGAAAATGTAGTTTTTAAGTTACGGGTGTTTAATGTCATATTTAAATGATGTGTTAAGTATGTAATA
The DNA here is from genome assembly GCA_963277665.1 of Viscum album. Lineage (NCBI taxonomy): Eukaryota > Viridiplantae > Streptophyta > Magnoliopsida > Santalales > Viscaceae > Viscum > Viscum album. The sequence goes on along the minus strand of OY728119.1, from coordinate 612,332,190 downwards.
AATATGGTCTAATTATTAATAGTAATATAATTTATGAGGTGTCCCAAGTGGCCAATACCATGGGTATCGACCATGGGAAAGCCCATGGTTTTGCCAATACCACCAATGAGGTGTCCCTTGGCCATTAATGCCTTGTCCCCTCACTTTCCCTATAAATACCATGCCATTCTCTCATTATTTCGACTCCAAAATCATCCTCAACGATATTCTGGTCTCCTTACATCCCAAGGAGTCATCCCAAGGTTCCCTCAAGCCCTCAAGGTCCCAACCTTTGAGTTTTAAGAGTTACGTTTTAAGGTAAGGGATCCTACCTCTCTCCTTCTTTTCATATATTCTCCTTTATGTCATTTATTTTAAGCTCCATGTTCATATGTTGGGGATGTTATTTTATATTCATACTACTGAAATTTTAATGTTAATATGATGAGATACCCCCTCTTTCTCTCATCATTTCATTTTATGAATGTTTAAGTGGTGCTGTTAGGCTGCCGAATTTTTAAGGGATTCTTTCACCCTTCTCGTTTTCATGATCTATTTTCTTGTCAAGTCTTTCATGTTCCTTTTTATTATGTTGTGTTATGATCTCTATATATATCGTACTCATATTTTATTTTCATATGATTAGAGACCCTATTTCATCTCGTCAATTCATTTTTGTTTTGAAGTTTTAAGTGACGTGGTTAGGCTGCCGAATTTTCGTAAGAGAAATCTTATTTCTGTCTTCCTTTAAAGTTTTTCATTTCATATGGTATGTCCTTAAACTTTTATTACCATGTTATTATATCCTTTATATCCTGTCTCTCTACTATTTTAGGGATCATTTATGAGTGGGTGACCCATGTCCCATCTTTTTTCAGTATTTTCTAGAACCCTATAACTTAGTCGTTATGCTGCAGAATTTTCGTCTCAAAATGCCTCTCTATTTATCTCAAAATATTTTATTTTATTAAGTGAATACTCAAATATCTTTATTATATAGGGGTATTCACATATGTATCAAAATGTTATATTTTAATTCTGGGACTTACATACATGAAACCCGCTTTCCTTTTTCCGTGGGTTTAAAGTGACATAAAGACCATGTCTTTAAAGCTGTTTTTAAAATGTGATGACTATGAAATGAAATCCATTTATTTTATGCTATATTGGTTTTTTATGAAATTATTTATGATGATATATGTGTCTCACATGATAATAAAGTCAAATTTATGTTTGTCCCCTGATAGCGCTCCAATGACTTGGGTAATGATGTAACCACTAGAGATTGCAATTTTAACGGTATCTTGGGGAATAACCTTGGTAATTTCAAATGAAACCATAGGGATGGACCTTGGTGATATGTTCATGATTGTTTATATTAAATTTTTTAGCCACATCTTCAAGTTATGAAACACGTTATTTTTATTATGATATGCCTCATGATCTCCTTCTCATGCCTTAAAGTTATTTTTCATGACTTTTGATGTATCTCAAGTTCACATGTTAAATATTTCCCCTTGTTTGCCTGACTGGGCCTTCTGCTTACCCTTTCCTTTGATGTATACTCCCAGGTTATGAGATGTTGTAATGAACTAGGACGAACAAATTAATAATCCTTTCAAGTATTTAAGAAGAATTTTTTATGATGTCATGTATTAAGTTCCTGGTTTCCAAGACACTAAAGCTTAAAGATCCTCGGTTTTGTATAATGTAATGAAAGTTTATGTGATAAAAAGGTGGGATGTTATAGTTGGTATCAAATGATGGTTTAGTTATTTGTGGAAATTAGTATATGAGAACTTTAGAAAGAACCCTATGTAAAAGTTTAAATATAGGAAATCTTCCTCGTATTTTGGTGAGTATTGAGTAAGTGGTTTATCAAGAAAATACATCCCTGTCTGGATACGAGCATGTAGAGGTGGATCTAGCACAGATGAACATAGGGGTAAAACCAAAAAACACCTCTTGAGATAGAATTGAACTGGAACTGGTACACGACAACGGGCCTTGCTTCACTCTTGGTTACGACACTCCTGGGGGATATGCTTTGGTAAATTCATAAGCTTAGTATGAACCATTATTAAAGGAATAAAGATAAAATAAAATAAAGATTCACATAAGAATATATGATCATGGATAACCTAGATTGGAACATAGGGGATCACACGTTAGGATATACTTTTCTTCTACAAGTTTATCCTTCTATGCTTATGGTTTCCTTTTCATGATTATTAGCTAAGTATTTAATCCCCCTAATTATAATTTCTTTTATTAGTTAATGGCGGGAAATGGAAGAACATGTCCCAACAACCAATCTGATAGGAAATGTGACAATTTCCCAATTAATATGATAGAGATGACGAGATATCAAGTTGAACATATTGTGTTTATGCCAAACCAGCTATCAAAAATCACAACTAATAATTGTTACCTTGTTTAATGCCCAAATTCATCAAGGAAGAAGAAGACGAAGTCTCAACGATGTTAATATGATAAAGTTGATAAGGGTAAGAAGGCCCAATTTCCTTTGTGCAAAAATTGTGGAAAGGGGAACCAAGGAGAATGTCACAAAGGAACCGGTAGATGTTTTAAGTGTGGGTGATAGGGCATAAAGTATCCAATCGCTTAAAAAATGGATAATGTGATGAATAGAGATAAGGTTTGATCTAATGTACCTTATACTTTTCAAGGTCGTAAATGTGGAGAATTTGGACATTATCCAAGGCAAAGCTCTCTTGGAAGGGATGAGAATCATGATGAGCGTAAATAATCTTTAAGGACAAGAGAACAATGCAAGTCCTATGCTGAGATAGATCATGATTACTAAAGTACATGCAAATTCTTCGCAATAATTGTCTATGCCATATTGTATTTTAGTTCATTCTCAATGAGAATATCTTTAATGTTTTCTAGGAACATAGAATCACTACCTAAGATAGTTTTATGTCATTAAGGAAAACATCTATTGTTATTTACCACATGTTGATGTTGTGAAGCTGTTCTTATTTTAAAAAAAAGATGATTAGGGGATTAAAAGATAATTATTATTTTGGAAGACGTTCACTATTTTGGGAACCCTATATGATCGAGGTAAATAGAATACTATTATATTTTCTTTGAGGTATAAAGGTTGACTTATATTTTGAAGAATCAATGAATTTAAGATGAACTTATAGTAATTTAGGTTACTTATGGAAATGATTATCCTATCTTGGGGAAAATGTGATTAGGTTAGTTACATTTGTTGTAAGATGTTAAGAGTGGTTGATGTTGTTTTGAGATGAATGATAAAGTTTATCTTGGAAGACGATGTTATCAAATCCTTCTTGTATTTGGGTTTCAATCTTAGTTTGGTTTATTTTGAGGAATATTAACGACAGTTATTTATGGAATGGTCTATGATAAACTTTGGGGTATACCGTGGAACTTTAAAGATTTAAAGTAGTTTCCCTTCCTATGGGGCTCTTTCTTTTTGAAGGGTTGTTTTATCTTACCCTTTCTATTTTTGGGATAAATGTTTAAATATAGAAAGTAATTCTTTTGTGGATTACATGATTATATAGAAGATGATTCTTGTGCTTTGATGAGACCAAGTAGTTTTTAATACTCTTTGTTTGGAGAAAGGATTAGTCTTGGTGGAAACTTACTAAAGGATGAAACTCTACTTGGAGGTAGGTATATTTCCTTATGTTTTTATTCTATGTAATAAATGAATTCCTCAAAATTATAAAAAGAAACGTAAAACAAAAACGTTGTTGGCTCATGTTTCCTATTGGGTAATCAAGGACCGTTTAACCCATCATAAGTTTGTGATTTTATTGTGGTTAAAATTCTCCCAATCATGTTTTCTATCACTCTCCATCAGAACATGACCCTTTGTTTTCTCTTCCATATCCATGTTTCCCTACATGGAATCCTAGTATGGGTTAACTCGGGTGACCTTTGTACTTCCATTTCTTTCTTTTAATGTAATAGTGTTACTGACTCTTTTTTATGATGTTGGACTTTCCATTAAATTTCCAAGACCAATTATAAAAATTGCGAGGATACAATTTTTTAAGGGGGGAAGATTGTAACGACCCAAAATTTTGAATAAATCTTGTTTCCTAATTTTTTGTGTTATTTTATTTCATACTCAACAAAACTTTTTCATTTAATAAAATGAGTATAATTAAAATGAGACAGTGGGGTTTTTACTATTATATGACCGTCAGTCAGTATGACCGTAGGAAACTAAATGTTGCGACGATTGTCTCTAAATACAAGTGATCTTGGTTAATTAATATAGAAAAGAGATTTGATGGCCTCGTCCAGTACTCTCGGGCCAATCAAAGCCCATATAATAAAACTTGGGAAGGAGGTAGCACCGCTGGGCTTTGCTCTTCACCAAACCCAAGCTGAACTTCATCGTGTGAAGCTAGAATGGAATCACCTTCGCAAGAAGTTCAAACTGATAGAAATTACTACTCATGCGATGTTGGTTGAGCCACCCTTAGATTCTCTCACCATATCACACCTTACACTTAGGTACTATAATGGGGTTATAAGGGGCTATGTAAGGAGACTGTAACTGCCTTGTGTAATCCTTTTATTTAAATAAAAATTGTGATTTCTCCTTATGAGGACGTTTGTGAATTTTTCAAATGTCTGGATAAATATAGTATTCATATTTTGGATGAATTCTAGAAAAAAGATATTTGAAAATATTTATGTAAACCTAAAATAATTAATTAAGTGTCATGATTTTCAAAAAATGGTCTTCTATAATTATGTTCAGTAAGAAATTTAGTGTCTAATAAGATCAACTTAATTTTTGATGAATAGTAAATTATGAATAGTGATTTTACGCTTAGGATTAGTAATGTGACCAAATGGATTTGGAATTTAACTTAAATAAAGTATTCATATAATCTAGGCACCTTGATTAAGTAATGTGGTTCAACAAAATAGGTAAATAACTGTTTCAGAAATTATTAGTCAAGTATTAGTTTTTTTCGGGTGAATAGTGTTTTTTAATTAAAAATTAAATTAAAAATATTTAGAAATTTATTTTTATAAAATGGAGTTCATTTTTGAACTCAGAGCATCAATATTATGTTAATGTAATTTTTGGGGATTTTTCGGAAAAAAATGAATTTTTGATGAATAGTGTATTTATTTAAAAATTAAATTAAAAATATTTTGAAAATTATTTTTATAAAATGGAGTTCATTTTTGAAATCAGAGCATCAATATTTGGTTAAGGTGAAATTGGGGATTTTTCTGAGAAAGTTGGAATTTCAGTGAATAGTGAAAATACAGTTTTTAAGTTACAGGTGTTTAATGACATCATTAAATGATGTATTAAGTATGTAATCAAGATGGTCTACTTATGAATAGTAAAATAAGGTATGAGGTTTCCTAGGTGGCCAATACCATCGGAAAATACCATGGGCAAGCCCATGGTTTTTCCAATACCACCAATGAGGTGTCCCTTGACCATTAATGCCTTGTCCCCTCACTTTCCCTATAAATATCATGCCATTCTCACATCCTTTCAACTCCAAAATCATCCTCAACGACGTTCTGGTCTCCTTACCTCCCAAGGAGTCCTCCCAAGGTTCCCCCAAGCCCTCAAGGTCTCATCCTTTGAGTTTTAATAGTTGCGTTTTAAGGTAAGGGATCCCCTCTCTCTTTCTTTTCAGGTATTCATCTTTATGTCATTTATTTTAAGCTCTATGTTCTTATGTTGTGGGTGTTATTTTATATTCATCCTACTGAACTTTTCATTTTAATATGATGAGAGACCCCCTCTTTCTCTCATCATTTTATTTTATGAATGTTTAAGTGGCGTCGTTAGGCTGCCGAATTTTTAAGCGATTCTTTCACCCTTCTCGTTTTCATGATCTATTTTCTTGTCAAGCCTTTCATGTTCCTTTTTTTATGTTGGGGTATGATCTATATATCGATCATAATTATTTTTTATTTTCATATTATGAGATACCCTAATTGATCTCATCAATTCATTTTTTTAAGTTTTAAGTGACGTCGTTAGGCTGCCGAATTTTCATAAGAGAAATCTTATTTTTGTCTTCCTTTCAAGTTTTTCATTTCATATGGTATGTCCTTAAAATTTTATTAACATGTTAATATATCCTTTATATCCTATCCCTCTACTTTTTTATGGATCATTTATGAGTGGTTGACCCATGTCCCCTCTCTTTTCAGTATTTTCTAAAACCCTTTAACTTAGCCTTTATGCTGCAGAATTTTCGTCCCAAAATGCCTCTCTATTTATCTCAAAATCTTTTATTTTATTAAGTGAATACACAAAGATCTTTATTCTATAGTGGTATTCATATATATATCAAAATGTTCTATTTTAATTCTGGGACTTACATACATGAAACCCACTTTCCTTTTTCCGTGGGTTTAAAGTGACATAAAGATCACGTCTTTAAAGTAGTTTTTAAAATGTGATGACTATGAAATGAAACCAATTTATTTTATTCTATATGGGTTGTTTATGAAATGATTTATGATCATATATGTGTATCACATGATAATAAAGTAAAATTTAAGGTTGCTCCGTGATAGTTCTCCAATGCATTGGGTAATGATGTAACCACTAGAGATTACAATTTTAACGATATCTTGGTGAATAACCTTGGTAATTTCAAATGACACCTTGGGGATGGACCTTGGTGATATGTTCATGATTGTCTATGTTAAATGTTGTATCCACATCTCTAAGTTATAAAACACATTATTTTTATTCTGATATGCCTCATGATCTCCTTCTCATGCCTTGAAGTTGTTTTTCACGACATTTGATGTATCTCAAGTTCACATGTTAAATGATTCCCCTTGTTTCCCTTACTGGGCCTTCTCCTCACCCTTTACTTTGATGTATGCTCCCAGGTTATGAGATTCTATAATGAACTCATATTAACAAATGAAGAAGCCTTTCAAGTATTTAATAAGAATTTTTTATGTTGTCATGTATTAAGTTCCCGGTTTCCAAGACACTAAACCTTAAAGATCCTCGGTTTTGTATAATATAATAAATGTTTATGTGATAAAAAGGTGGGATGTTATAGAGAAGAAACGTAATTCCAAGGCCAGGGTTCATGAAATAAATGTTTGAACTATTTTTTAGTTTAATAAATATAGTGATCATGTACGGTTTTAGTAACATTTTAAAGACTGGTCAGATTTAAAATCTGAGGGCACCGTTGTGTTCTGAGCAACGGGTTTTGCTTAGGTAGGACCTTAGTTCAACCGGCTCGGGTCGACTACAGAAAATATTTTTTGGACGTTTTAAAGGAAAATAAAATAAACTTAGAAAAAATTTATTTTAACATTTAATAGTCACGCAGTGGCTCTGCAAGACCACGACTAAGCAATTGTTTCCTTTTATAAATGAAACAGTGTGGCAGTGTTGGAACTCATTGAAATAGCGATGATGAAATGCATTTATTTATTAAATAGTTTGGCAGAGATATGAGATCAGATTCATGATCCCTAGAGGATTTGGAAAAAAGAAAACTTGTTGTACAATTTTCTCATCGACGAATGATGAATAGTGGTGGATTGACGATCGGATTCAGAACAGGTGCCAGCGGATTGACAATTGATGAACACATGACTCACACTTCGTTAGTGATCGATTCAATCCTCAAGGTAGGGGGTTTATTTTTCTTCATGAATTATTTCTCATTCTTATTTACAACGACGAATGCGGACCAACACACAAACAGATTGATCTGTGGTTCGATCATTCTGGAGGGATGGTTAAAAATGCAGGATTAAAGGTGATGAATTATTAAATATTCTTTTTTTCCACATTCATATTTTCCAATGAAATTAATGGACCAAGACTGACTTAAACAAGGCCAAGGTTCATTCTAAGGGTGATCTTGTGATTATCACTCTTCCCCATTCTTGCGTTCTTCGTCGGCGGACCCTCGTGGTTGCAGCTTGTTTTTCCGGGTTGGTTCCGAACATGGTCGGACCCCCAAAGTGACGATAAGTAGAATTGGAGCTCATGGAGATGAAGAAAACGACTTGAGGTTCACATGTGTGCTTCTATCTTAAAAAATGGAGCATCGTAGTGTGATCAGAGACCCGCAGAGACACAGCCACCCATAAATAGATGGCCACCGGCTCGACAACCGGCGATGGAGGACCCTAAGGCTCGGTGGCCGAAAGTGGAGGACAGGGCCGCCGGCTCCATGGATGATGGCGAGCTACAATCTAAAATGGTACAATGTTTCATCATACGACAAGGAGTCGCGGTCTAGATGGACCGTGGTGAGACCTCGTGGAAACCACCACAGGGCGGTTCAGACGGTGGCCGACCATGTTGACCAGGCGGGGATGCAGCACCCGCAGTGTCCGGGTAGGATGAACCGGCTCGCTCGAGCAGGCCATGCTAGAGTCGATGGACCATACTAGCAGTGGGTCGGGCCTGGCCAAGCCGAGTTGACCTGCACAGGTCGGGCCAAGTGGGACTCGGACCTAATCAGCCCATTTTTACTTAAATGTTCATAACTCTCAAAATGTGTGTCAGTTTGGTGAGTCGTTTGTGGAATTGGGACCCTTGCAATGAGGAGTTACTTTTGAGATACCATAAATGAGTTTTGTGGAAGTTATCATATTACTTTTATCTTAAGGAGTAGGTTCTCCCGGAACAAGCATGCTAACGACGGAATCATGTGGTTGGCTGCAACCTAGAAGCTATGTGATTACCTTAACTGTTTGTATTAACTAGAATTCATGTCTTACCAAGACTATTTGTATTATATAGACTTTGGGTCTTACCAAAACTGATTCGGTACTCCCCTATCCCATCAGGGTGCGAGTCCTCTAGTCTTGGATGACACTTCATGTGTTACCAACACTCCATGTGTTATTTACACTCCATGTGTTATCTACACTACATGTGTTACCTACACTCTGTGTGTTACCGACAGTTCGTGTGTTACCTACACTTTGTTTGTTACCAATGCTCTGTGTGTTACTACTTAAGAATATTATGAATTCTTACGACAATCCTTTTTTATACCATAGACCTATACTTTGTGTGAGAAGACTCTAGTGACTCTCTTGATTATTATTATTAGAGGCTATACTTCATGTGACTCTTTGGTAGTCTACTTGGTGTATCTGTTAGTGATATTATTTTTTGTATACTTTGTGTGATTCCTTATGGTCTTCTTTTTGTAATTACTTTGTGTTTTTGGGTCCCTACTGATTATTGTTTTACTCACCCCTACACGGGCTTCACTCACACGTGTCGTGTCTTGTGCAGATGATCAACAGTTTTGATGGAGTCATTGGTGGGCTGAAGACATGGATGATTCAGGGTGACTTGACAGACATGTAATGCTTCAGTGACATTCAGACAACTTATTGTACCTACCTTTCAGTTAAGGTTTTCTATAGATGAGATCTAGGAGCCTGTACTTTTCCCTTTCAATTGGGCTAGTATTCTAGAACCTTTTTCTTTCAGTTTGGTACCTTAATCTAAGTGGGTTTTCTTAGTGGTTTGCATCTGTGTTTACTTAGTGTTTTCAATTTCATCTTTTGCTTGGAGACGGGTGTGTGTGTATAGGTACTTAGGAAAATGCCTCCAACTTGTCGGATATTCCTACATGGTGCTAATCGCCAGCCCTTGGCCTATGAGAGGCAGGTTTGGGGTAGTCACAGCATGGGCCCCAGAGGATGGTTCCTGATAGTGATAATATGGATGTGTTGATTCCAATGCAACATACTATACATTGTGAGTCTTTTGGGGTGGATCAGGTTTCATCCTGACCCACAACAGTGTTACGAAGGGATTCAACATTGGACATTTTTTGTTGATGTGTAAGAGAAAAAAATCAATAGGAATGCTATTATGAGGTTCCTATATATATTTTATTGAAATTATGTTATTATACATGGATGTGATTCTTGGTGAGTTTACCTTGGTGAGGCTAGGTGCTAGTTGATATGGTAGGTGATAGTTGGTTATATTTCTTGTTCACAGGTGTATTAGTATGCTAGTTAAACATTTTCAATTGAGGTCTTGGGTATGCTCCCAATAAGTATACATGTTATTCTCATCCTTATTTATATAAAATATTTTTTTGGTTTCCATGGTGTGTTTGTTGACCAAGTAGGACAACACTATATTATATCTTGGGATTGGTTGTGGAGTTTCTACAAAGCTAGTTATTCATACATTACCTTGGAATTTGTATTTTCTTGACATATTCTTATATTTTTGGCTTATTGTGGATATTTTTTTATTTAAATTATTGTGTTTATTGGTGGTTAATTTATGAATTCTAGGTTAATATGAGGATAATTCCTCCCAATTGTGAGTTTTATACCCTCGATGCAAGTCATTAACTCATGGCCAATTGGAGGTTGGTCATAGGGATCACTCCCATATTCATTGTTGTTCCAAGAGGGATTTGTAGAGAGTGAGGGTATTGAGACACATTATTTATAAATAAATAAATAGTAAAATAAATTAGTAGATTAATATTACGTATAAATATTTTTCGCAATGTATTGTGAAATATAAAACTATAATATTATAATTATTTTTCTAAATTATATTGAAAGAGATTTACAATTACTAATATAAATATATATTACTATTCCTAATTAATTATAAATACTTCTATATTTTATATATTGTAAATAATAAAATAATTAATTATTAACTACATTTAAAAAATATTAATTATAAATAAAACTATTATTATTTACATAAATGATTATTTTTTTAAAAATCATTAATTATATAAATTTATAATTATATTCAGAAAATAATAACATATATACAAGAGAAGATATAAAATGTAAATTACTAATTATTTAAAAATAAATATCAATTAATAATTATTGTATTATAATAATATTTTTTTTTAAAATTATAAAGTTACTAAAATTCTAAATATAGGTTCATTTTATAAATTCATTTAAAGATTTGAAGTTGTTTTTTTTTCAATTAGTGATGTTCACATATGACCATATATTAACATATAAATAGTTGTGTGAGTGAGTGTGTGAGTGCTAAAAACCCAAGGATGTGTGTGTAATTGTCGCACCCGGTTTTTTTTCCTTCTTCATTTCTTGGTTCAGATTTAGTTCATTGGATATCCTAATCCTTTTATTTGGTTTTGGGTGAGATTAATTTTGAGTTTTTAACTGCCATATATGTCTAATAATCCAACGTTGGGCGCCCCATTTCTTTTTTGGGTGTTTTTCAAGAAAGGGTGGTTACTTCTTGATTTGGGCCAAACCGTTTTCAATTTCCAGATTTAAAAAAACAAAAAATTTTATTTTATAAATCCTTTGTTTTTTAACATTTTTCACTCATTCAACTTCCCAATTATCTTCCCTTTAAATAATAAAACCACCATATCCTTTTGGACCCCATATGAATTCATAAGCATGGTGAATTTGTGTTGTTTATGTTTGTTTTGGGTCAGCCCATGGGCCCATTTCTAGTTTTAAAAAAATATTTGTTTCTTTTATATATTTTTCATTTTTTAATACTTTTCGGTGAATACACCTCCCAGTCTAGACTAATAACCCTAGGAGTACCCCCATTTTCTATTTTCCCACTTTGGAGATCATCTTTGTCTCGTATTAGGAATGAAATTCTCAATGTTTCCCAAATCATCCATATTTGGAAAAGGTAAATTGTATCATCCATAAATAATTTATTTAGTACTATTTTCCCCCCAAAGTTTCTTCCCCTGGTTATTTCAGACCTAAGTAGACCCTCCACTTAGTTTCAAGTAATTAATTTTCCCTTAAGGGTTCAAATTTAAGAGAATACAAAGAGTTTTCGAGTTTCCAAGGTAAGATTCTTTTTCATTTCTCCTCCCACTTCCTCCTCCTTTCATTATTTCTTGGGTTTCTATTATCCTATAGTAAATATAGACCTGTTTTTGTATTATACCATGATTTTTTATGGGTTTTTTGTTCGTTTGGGCCTAGTCTTCATAGGTTTAGGGTTTATAAACCCTCGGATGGTGGTATCGGGTGTGCGTTTCCAATATTCCAAGGATTTGAGATAGGATATCCCTTGAACATGACCTTATCATTTATGTTTCGTCATTTTCTTATTTTTATAACCTTATATATATGTTTATTATTGTTTTTCGGGCTTTGGATAGTTTTCTTGGTGTGCAAAATGGTTGTTTAAGCCTTGTTTTGTAAAAGGTAGTGTTGTGTTGTCATAAAAGTGCACACCAAGTGTTTGTTTAAATGTTCTGCTATCTTTCACAACTATTTTGTGAGTTTTAGAAGATGTTTTATGGTATTTTAAAACTTTTCCAGTAGATTCAATAAAATATGGAATGCAATTTGTTTTTTATTCCTTGTCAAGTGCTTAAAATAAATTGCTTTGTTTAAAAGTGCATGACATGTGTTCTGTAAATTACCTTGTTGGATTTTATGTGTTAAGTGTGATTTCAAAATTATTTTTTTGTGTTTATAAATACATTGGAATAATTAAAAATTATATTTTTGGATTCTTTTATTCCTTCAAATTTTGTATTTGGTTTTACAAACAAATGGGTTTTGGTTTACAATATGTTTTGGCCCGAGTTGCCGGAAAATGGCTCGTTTCACATCCTTATGAAATTGTTTGTGATTTGAATATGTAACCTGATTGTTTTAAGGGATTTATGAATGTGGTTTTCTGGTTTAAATTGTGTGTATACACCTCTTTAATAATATTTAAATTCATACCTTTTTCAAATGTTAGTTTTGAGAAAATGTTCAAAGGGCCATTTGGCTTTTCCTGAAAATGAATAGGAAGTGTTTTACATGTATATACCATGTTGCATAAAATGGGATTGTTTTATAGACCAAGAAATGATTTTATTAAATGCTTTTAGGGATGAAAAATATTATTGGGTGTGGTTTTGTTTTGGGTTTATACTTAAAAGAGTGTTTTTAAATGAATTTATGTGAAAAGCCTTAGTAGACTCCTTGAAATTGATTCACGAAAATTTTTAGTGGTTTATTGATTTGTGAAAGAAATTTGATGAATCTTTGTGGGTTGTTTGGGTGTTTACAGTTTGGGAATAGAATTTTTATGTGAAATTTTTATTTGATAATATGTTTAACTTGATTGATCACTAAAGGGAATCTCAGGTATCTAGGTGGGCGGATGTGTACTAGTATGCTAGTGATCTCGAGGGGTTCAACCCCTGTTTCATGTAGCAAGTTTGACGATGACAAAACTAACTAAACTATGATTATGATTTTGTTTTAGGACCACTAAGTTATGGGTATTATCCGTACTAGTGGCTCGTGTGAATGAAAATTGATATATATTATGGTTATTTTCACCGAGATACAAGGTATATGGGGCTCACCGCTAACTAGTGCCTAGGGGTGTTCCTTTGACTTGTGCTCATTGGATATTATGTACTCACCATTTTCATACGGTGTGTTTGGATGGTAAATTCAACATTTTTTGTGATTTATTTAAAAGTATTCATTCTTTAAATCATACCACATAAAAACTACTTTCATTTTGAAGTTGCACCTCTTGGAACATTGTTACTAGCATTCTTGTTAATAAAACATTATAGTATTGGACTGGTAATTTTTTTATAGAATGGGACCTCATTTATAAAACATACCTTTATATCTTGTATTTAAAATTAGAAATTGATGTTTATTTTATTTTAAAGGATGTGAATTGAGATTAGAATATCGGCCTAACCTACTAAGTTTTAATACTCACGCCTATAGTATTCTTCTGTTTTTAGCCCTTGTGCACATTTCAGATTGAGTTTGATCGCATTGGGAGATGTGTGATAATTGTGTTGTAGAGATACCTGAGGGGTCACATGGAGTTAGTTTGTTATCAGGTTTGGTCAGTTGAGTTGTTGGTTTAGTTTTAATTTTAGTTTCTTGTACAAATAATGTTCAGTTCAATTTTTATGTAAATGTATTTTGGGATGCCCATTTCTTTCCTCTATTTGTTTGATTGTTTATATTTGGTAGAAATAATTCTCTTGTGTACTCTAATGATTCCCTCGGTGCTTGTCTCCATCTCAAGAGGATCAGGAATGCCACTTTTGGGTTTCTCGCGGGCTGGCCTAGGTGACAAGTTCAAGGTCAACTCGGTCTGGTTTGTGAAAAAATGGTATCAAAGGGGGTCGGCTCTTAGAAGACCTTTATTTTTAGATAAACCATGTTATTTTTGAGATTTCAAGGTATTTGGAGTATGATTTTTGGGACTTGCTGGGTATGTGTGGGAAGAGAATCACGAACTCTTGCTCTTTCTGATCCTCAAATTTCGATGGGAAGTCTGGTTTTATTAGTGTACTTTGTTCTTGTTGATTGTTTGGTGTTAGGATATGACAAGGGGGGTATGAATAATGGACATAGTGAGATCAAATTGAATGGAAATATATGTGGAGTGGGGGAATGGTCCTAAAAATTCTCTCTGTGTTTGGGTTGTGTTTGACATATGGCTACCAACCATATAGTCAAGTCACCCACCGACACTAGTTCCCTTTTGTGGGTTTCTTGGACCTTTATTGAATTATGAATTTCTATTTTGAAAATAATTATGTGAGAATTATGGAAATGGGTTTTAAAGGAAGGATTGGATTTTTAAATGTAGAAAAGGGGTTTTTAAAAATTTAATATACGGATGGTTTTGGAATGTTGGTTTTTTTAAACATATTTTATGGAGGAATTGGAAATGATTTAACGGGATTAGATTTTCAATCATCTAAACTTGTGTTTTGTTGAAATAAAAATTTTAGAAGTTGTGAATCATTTTATGGTGATTCTAAATATTTGTTTTAAATGGGGTGTTTTGGGATGTTTAAATGTGTTTGAATCTTAGGAATTGGTTTTGGAAATTGGTTTTGAGCGATTGGTGTTTTCCTAGAAAGGGTATTGGTCTCAATGGCCATCATATTATGAAAAGATACCGTGCTAAATTTTAGAAAACGGGAAGGGGTTTTTTATAGTATCGTGGTTGTTTTAAAAGTTGTAAAAAATAAATAGGGGTAGGTTTTTATGAAAATGGTTCTTGATGAATTTTGGTTTATTTTGTGGAATCTAAAAAGGGTTTTTTACTTGGTGGTTAGTATTCCTTTGTAAAGTAAATGATTTTTGGAATGATGTTGTTTTTTTATCCTTTAGTGCTTTCATGGGCACTCACATGCATGGTTTTATTGATATCTGGAAGGGTGGCCTATATGGAATGGTATTTGGGTTCCTAGAGTGGCATTGAAATGTGTATGTGAGTGAGACTTGATGAAACACCATTGGAGAATGTGGAAATCCACCAAGTTAGTTTGTTTTTCAAATGTGTTTTGATATGAAAAATTGTGGCACTTGTTTATAAACTGATTGTTATGTGGCTAGTTTTTTTCTATGTTTTAGAAGAGTTGTTTATTTAGTATGATTCCTTGTGATATGGAAGTCAAACTCTAGTTGTATCTTGAGATGGTATCTTGTTGGTGGCTCAGTTTTGGAGTAATGTTCAGTGGGTTTCTAAATATTTGTTGGATGTTGCGATGTGGCCTCAGATATTTCTCTGTTATCAAGATTTCTAGTTTATAAACCCAAGTATTCTTTCCCATGTTTCACAAGCTTGATCAACCTCTTCAAATAAATCCTTGTCCGTTTTTTTGAAATAGATATATCCTTGGGATTAATTTATAGTGCCTTCTGTGAGGATGTTTCTCTCGATTATAGTGGTTGGGTTCGGTGATGCTTGGTGTGTTTCACAGTGTTCCTTGTTCATTTTACTACACATTATATTTAAGTTAGAATGGTGATGTGGATCCCTCTGTATCTATTAGGTATTGTCATTTTGTTTGATCTAGTATATTTCATGCAATAATTTGATTCGTAGCTCTTGAATGCGGCACAAAAGATGCTTTAAACATCAGGGCTCTGGCCATAGGCCTTGGAGGGAATCTTTTCATGCAGTTATGAAATAGCTAGTGGTGTGGTGAGCTCGATTAGGCTTTTGCCTCCACCATTGTGGTAAGGTAGTTTTTATGCCTGTATTTTTCTTCCTCATCATTGTGAATTTTTTCTTGTCACAACAAGCATAGGGGACTTACCCCTCACACAATGTTTATGGTTATGCCTTCATGGATGTGGGTTTCTGATCAATGTCCCTATGTGGACTGCCTGTGTAAATTGGGTGAAATCTTGGTGTTACCTATTTTTAGATGGATAATTTTGGGTAAATACTTTTTTTCTTTTGTGGTTTTAGTGGACTAATGATTGGGTCCCCTTCCCTACCCTCCCCGAGTTGTGGGGATCTAGATCCGTGTAGAAAGTGTTGGCCCAGTTCTTGTCCCCTCTGCTTGGGAGTGGGTGGTTTAGTTGTCATTTTGTAACCCTATTAACTTGGGTTTTTAGGTTTTTTTGGGGTAGTTTTGGTGGTCTTTTGTGGGTGAGGCCCAATTATAGTTCATGTTGAATTCATTTTTTGTTCATTTCAAGTTGGTCTCTAATGGTGGGGAGACCCATTGTAGGTCTCGAAGATCATTCCTTTAATGATATCTTGGATGGTAGTTGTGAATTAATGGTGGGGAACCCATTTAGACCTTACACTCATGTCATTATAATTCGTGAGTGATCATTGGTTTGGGTGATCATTGGGTTAATTGGGAGGAGGCCCAATAATCTGGTTCTTGGCTTGGTTGTGGAGGTGGTGGCTTGACCTTTCCGTTGATTTTCACAAAGTGGTTGTGAGTTTGTGTTTTGTTTGGGAAATATGATTAAGTTACACTGATGGTGAATGATATTTCCTTTTCTTTATAGGATGGATCATTTTAATAGATAACACTTATCTATTGTTCAAGTATCTCTAAAGTGTTATGGGTTTTCGAGGATAGAAAGATTTTATAGTGGGGAGAATTTTCAAACCTGGTTTTTTCTTCTTCTTCATGTCCTGGTTTAGATCCATTTAATTGGAAATCCCAATCCTTTCATTGGGTTTTGGGTGAGATTAATTTTGATTTTGTAACTACCATATATTTTAATCATCCTACATTGGGTGCCACATTTCTTGTTTGGGAGTTTTGGGAGAAAGGGTGGTTACTTCTTGATTTGGTCCAAATCGTGACCCATTTCTAAATAAAAAAAACAAATTTGTTTAATTTATAACTCCTATGTATTTTAATATTTTTCACCCATTAAACTTTCCACTTTTCCTACCTTTACATATTAATAACACCATATCCTTTTGGAACCCTTAGAAATTAATTAGCAAGGTGAATTTGGTTTGTTTATTTAGGTATTGGGCCAGCCCGTGGGCCCATTTCTAGTTTAAAAAAATAATAATTTATTTCATTTATATATTATTCATTTTTTTATAATATTTGGTGATTCTACCTCCCAATCGAGACTAAGAACCCTAGGTTCACATCCATTGTCTATTTTCCTACATTGGAGCTCATATTAGTCAAGGATTAGGGAAGAAATTTTCAATATTTCTCAAATCATCTAGATTTGGAAAAGGTAATTTTTTTCATCCATAAATCATTCATTTATTACTATTTCCCCCCCAAATTTGTTTCAACTTGTTCGTAAAGACCTAAGGAGACCCACCACTGTGTTTCGAGTCATTCCATTTCCCATAAGGGTTCATATTTAATGGAATACAAATAGTTTTCAAGTTTCAGAAGTGAGATTCCTTCCCATTTCTCCTCCCTCTTGCACCTCCTTTCATTATTTCTTCAGTTTATATTCTCTTATAGTCATTATAGACATGTGGTTATCTTATACCATAGTTTTTATGGGGTTTTTGTTCTTTTGGGGTTGGTCATCCTAGGTTTAGGGTTTATAAACCCTGAAATGGTGATATCGGGTGTCCGTTTCTCTTACGCCAAGGATTTGAGGTAGGATATCCCTTGCACATTCCTTTTTCATTTAAGTTTAATCATATTCTTATTGTTAGAACCTTATATATATGTTTAAAGTTGTTTTTTAGACTTTGGATAACTTTCTTGGTGTGCAAAATGGTTGTTTAAGCCTTGTTTTGTGAAAAGGTTGTGTTGTGTTGTTGTCAAAGTGCACACCAAGTGTTTGTTTAAATGTTTTACTATATTTCGCAACTGTTTCTTGAGGTTTAGAAGATGGTTTATGGTATTTTGAACATGTTTCAGTAGTTTGAATAAAATATGGCATGCAATTCGTGTTTTATTCCTTGTCAAGTGCTTAAAATTAATTATTTTGTTTAAAATTATATGACATCTATTCGGTAAATTGCCTGGTTGGATTTTATGTGTTAAGTGTGATTTAAAAATTATTTTTTTGGATTTATAAATGCATTGGAATAATGAAAATTGGTATTTTTTCGTCCTTTTATGCCTTTACAATTTGGATTTGGTTTTACAAACAATAGGGTTTTGGTTTACAACCTGGTTTTGCCTGAGTTGATGAAAAATGGCTCATTTCACATCCTTGTGAAAATGGTTGTGTTTTAAATATGTAACATGAGTGTTTTATAGGATTTATGAATGTGGTTTGCTACTGTAAATTGTGTGTATACACCTCCTTAAAAAAAGTGTAATGCATACCTTTGTCAAATGTTAGTTCACATGAGCCTCAGCCCAGTTGGTGAGGTATCCTTAAGTGTATCCCTGAGACCTAGGTTAAAAACCAAGTGGAAACATATTTCTGAGGGTACTGTTGTAGGCACTATAGCAGCTGTTGTAGCAGCACTGTAGCAGGTACTGTGCGGTACTGTAATAGTTACTGTAGAAAGTACTGTTAAGCAATGTAGCAGCCGAAACTATTCACCTTGGGCCACCAGTTTGGGCTTGGAGTCCTTAAGGCCTTCAGGTTAGTATGGATTTCGGACAACCTTGAAGGCTTTCAGGCCACGTCAAGTCCATCGGGCCACATGCAATTTCCCCAAATAGACTCTACAAAAAAGCAGCATCCCTAGAAGAGGATTCAGAGTAAGCACACTCTCCAGAGCAGAACCAATGGATTTGGAATAATGAGAGGGTATGGTGAAACCATCAGGACCAGCGTGTTCTTAAACGGAAAGCTTATCCATATGGACATGTGAAGGTGGAGAGATACCATTATGATGCAAATTCTGGGGAGGTTCAGTTCCTTGTAGTCATTCTGGTTGAATTGTCTAATACCTTCGGGTCTTATAATGTCTCTTAAGCATATGGGTAATGTAATCTCTTATATTATGGGACTTTTAAGGGTTCCCACTCATCCCTTGAAATGGGTTTATCAAAAATTAAGGTATTTGGTCCATTCAAGTCAAATTTTAGTTTTGAGAAAATGTTTAAAGGCTTGTTTGGCCTTTCCAAAAAATAAAGAATGAGTGTTTTAAATTTATATACCATGTTGCTTCAATTGGTATTATTTTATGGTCCATGAAATGATTTTATTAAATGTTTTAGGGCTTCAAAATATGGTTGGGTATGGTTTTGTTGTGTGTTTATACTTAAAAGAGTGTTTTTGAATGAGTTTTATGTGCAAAGCCTCAATACACTCCTTGAAATTGTTTCATGATAATTTTTGGTGGTTTATTGATCCGTGAAAGAAAGGTAAAGCATGTTTGTGGGATGTTTGTGTGTTTACGGTTTGGGAATGGAATGTTAATGTTAAATGATTATTTTATAATATGTGTAAATTGATTGATAACTAAAGGTAATCTCGAATATCTAGGTGAGAGGACGTGTACTAGTATGCTAGTGATCCCGTGGGGTTTGGTCCCTATTTCATGTTTCATGTTTGAAGATGAAAACACTAACTAAACTATGATGATGATGATGTTTGGGGTTCACTAGGTTATGGTTTTTCTTCGTACTAGTGGCGTGTGTGCACGAGAATGAATATTTATTATGGTTACTTTCACCGAGATATGAGGTACATGGGGCTCAAAACTAACTAGTGCCTATGGGTGTTCATGTAACTTGAGCTCATTGGTTATTTGGTACTCACTATCGGATAACAATGTGTTTGGTTGGTAAATTCAGTAGTGTGTGTGATTTATTTAAAAGTGTACATTCTTTAAATCAACCCTCTTGAAAACTGGTTTCATTTTGAAGTTTCACCTCTTTGAAAATTGTTACTAGCATTCTCGTTTATAAAACATATTAATTTTTGTCTGGTAATCTTTTTTAAACAATGAGACCTCAATTAAAAAACATACCTTTATATCTTGTATTTAAAACTTGAAATTGATGTTTCTTTTATTTCAAAGGATGTGAATTGGGAATAGAATATCAGGCTAATCTACTATGTTTTAATACTCACACCTATAGTCTTCTTCTGGTTTTATCCCTTGTGCAGGTTACAAATTGAGTTCGATCACCTTGGGTGACATGTGATCATTATGTTGGAAGTGACCAGATGGGTCACATGGAGTTAGTTGGTTATCAAGTTTGGTCAGTTGAGTTGTTGGTTTATTTTAATTTCAGTTTCTTGTACAAATAATGTTCAGTTCAATTCTTATGTAAATTTATTTTGAGCTGTCAACATCTTTTTGATGTTTGATTGATTGATTATAATTGGGAAGAATTGTTCCCTTGTGTACTCTACTAATTCCCTCTGTTCTTGTCGCCATCTCGGGAGGATTGCGAACGCCTCTATGGACTTGTCACCGGCTGGTGTAGGTGACCGGTTCAGAGTCAACTCGGGTTGATTCGTGACAATAATAGGTGAACCAAACACAGATATATGTGTATCAAACTACAAATATATATATATATATATGTGAGTGTGTGTGTGTCTGTTATGAATAAAAACCTGATAATAATTTTTTCTTCCATATATTAAGATTTATATTTTTAGGGGGATATGGGGAAAGAAAGGTTGCAATTTTTGGATATCTCTTTGGTGATTAACGCAGTAGAATCCTAAATCTATACTAATTTAATCCGTCTCTTTGTGAAGGAAACATGAAATATCCTATAACTTTGAGCAGCCTAAGGTTGTAAATCGAACTGCGGCGGCGAAAACATCTTATAAACTGGAAAATGGTTTTGTAGGTATTAGTCATCTAAATGTGGGTCTTTCTTTCTCAGATTTTGAGACCTCCTCACTAGGCAGGGTTGTCAACAAAGGAAGAAAAATGCATGTCAAAGCCAATCATAAATCAGTTGTAGAGTGGATATATATGTGAAATCATTTTATAATCACAAGGGTTTCGTTTCATAAAGGGAATAATCCATGGGGTAATGATGATCTCATAAATATAATTTCTGGAGTTTAGGGATTTTTTGAATGGAGGATGACTGAAATGGGAAGAGGGTATTATCATTTCATCTACTATTTGAATTAAATCAAGTGAAAGGAATGGGGATTTAGTTCCATTAATTTGAAGAAAGGGTCACTGGAGATCCTAGGGTGGGACAAAAGCTTTAATCTGAACAATGTCCAAAACAGGCACTCTCAGGAATGATGTTCCTGTCAATATATCGGTGTTTTCTTACATTGAGAGAGTCCAACATGTCACAATTTAAATTACTCTATATTATATTCCTATCAGTATATTCCAAATTTATTATAAACACTTATATATAAAAATCATAGAGCTTTGGGTGATATGGCTATGATTGCAGAGCATTTCTCACTAAACTGGATTCTCATCGGGAAGTTCAATTCTGTCTTGAATCCAAATGTGAATCCTTGGTCCAGCTTCACACAAATTGTATCATGTGAATTCAATGTCTATGTAGATCATTGAGATATATTTTAAGACCCATTATCAGGGGTTGAATTCACCTGGAGTAGGTACGTTTTGAATAAAAGGACGGCCAGTAGAATCGAAAGTTGTTTTTACTATATTTACGGTAACTATGAAGCAGTGGAAGTGTCTGGGTTTTCTCCTCCAAAGTTAATATCGGATCACAAACACCATATTTATGAAATTAAACTTAATTTTACCTGGTCCCATCCTATACATTTTAAGTATAATAATGCATGTCTCACTATCCCTGGGTGAAGGAAATGAGTTTTGGATGGATTTTAAGTGAAGGCCCTTATAAGGGCTTGGAGTATGGATATTTTTTCGAGGCGGGATAATGATATTGGAAGGGCTAAACAAGACCTTTCTCAAAGTTAGAGTAGAAACCAATTTGGTGATAATCCTTCTGATAAAGAAATTCATTCTCATTAAAAACTTGATGGCCTCCTAGCCCTCAGTGAGATGATTTCCATGATACAATACCAAGTTAAATGGCATCATGATGGTGAACAAAATTCAAAAAAATTTCAGCGCATGCAATTAGAAAAGAGGTCAAAAGGGGATGAATGTAGTCTACGTCAATGACTCTCTATTTTCTATGAAGTCAAATATTTCTCAATAAGTTGTTGGGTACGTTCAGGCCCTATATTCTGATGAGGATTTGATATGTGGCTAGCACTTATTTGATAACTTCCCTAGTTGTATTCCTGATGACTGAAACTGAGTGTTAGCCAAGGTTCCTATGTAATCCAAAATTAAAATTTCACTTTTTCCTCTAAAGATGGATACTATTAATGGACTAGATGGATTCAATAACAATCTCTTCATATTCTACAAGGATATCCTTCATGAAGACTTTTTCAAGGGTATCATATTATTCATCACGAGTTCTTCAATTTCTTGGGGAACTAACTCTTTTATTGCACTGCTACTGAAGACTGATCGTGCTCTTGATATTAAATATTATCAGCCAGTTCCTATGGGAAATACTGTTCTTAATGTGATATACAAAATATTGTCCATGAGGCATGGGAAAATTATAAAAGAGGTTATATTGTTAAATAAGATTGGATTTGATCTAGGAAGGAACATTCAAGCTTGCTTGTTCACTACCTCTGACTGTAATAATTATCTAAAGAAGATAGTGTGGGATGCCCACCTTGCCATACAAATTGATATTTCGACGGCCTTTGACACCATTAGGTAAAAATACACTGGGAATATTCTCAAGAGGCATGGGTTTTATGGAAATATCATTAATTTGATCAACCTTGTTATGAATATTTCATGGTTTTCCATGCTCATTAATGGGTCTCCCATAGGTTTCATCAGATGCTCTAGAGGTTTTAGACAATGAAACCCATAACAAAGGATTTTTTTTGCGGTTACTGAGGATTATCCAACAAGATGGTTTACATATATTGGCCACTCAGGACTCTATGAGAGGGTAAAGGTTGAAAGAGATCTCCTTACACCGTAACATTTATTATATTTAGATGACATTATTCTCCTAGGGGAGGAATCCGGGACAACAATGGAGGAAATTAAAACCATATTTAACCACAATGAATAAGTGGTCAAGAAATAAATCAACTAGAATAAATCATTCATAGTGTATGGAAAAGGAGTGTCAATTTCCAGGCAGAACAAATTTTCTCACTTCCTCGACACCAAAAGAGAGGTCATACCTTTTAAATACTTTGGGAAACCTCTATTATAGGGTAAGAGTAAAGGATGCTAATTTGTGGATGTATATCATCTTATCGCAATGTAAATGAACACGTGGAAAGGAAAATGTATGTCTTTTTTAGCGAGGGTATTACTTTCTCAACATAGTTATTACATCCATTTTCACTTACTTCTTAGGTGTAAAAAATTTCATGCTTGTCTTCTCAAGAGGCTTTAAAACTTGATTTGGAATTTTATATGGACAAGTTACACACATGAAAGAAAACATGTAGTACCCCCCAATTTTTGGTATGAAACCCTTACATAATTATTTTCATGGTTATAAATTTTATGGGTGATGGTTGGGAGATTTGGGAGAACATTGGAGGTGTGTTTGGGGAAAATTAGAAGTGGCAAAGGAGGTGCACAGTTTGTCTAACCATGTGGCAAAACCATGCATAGTTGACACTTTTGTGGAAATGGCTCCCACACAGTTAGAAAATGGTTCAAGAGACTATGCAAGGAGGTTGTGCGAGGGTCTGCTAAGGCAGTGGCTAACACACAGTTAGCGCACATTTTGACTAACCATGTGAACTACCCATGCGAGCACTTAAGTGAGATTCTAAAAAAGTGGATCTCATGCGTTTTTGCCTCAAAATAGCTTGTTATTCTTCTTAAGTGGCCATAACTCGGGATTACTCTCCTTTGAAGGTCCAAGTGTTTTGGAGGTGATCTGAAGTCTTTCCTTCGCGAATCAAATCCAGATTCTTGAGGTATGTGATTGTTTTTCATCGTTCTTGATCGGTTTCATAGATCTACTTAGATCTATTAATCCTCTTCTCTTGGTTTCTTAGATCTACACCTATTATGTGTATATCTATGTGTGTGGATGCCAAATATGATGAGATTACGTCATGTTCTTGCTAGGAGAAGAGATCTAAGGCAAGTTCTTGAAGAATCAACCCGGTTTTCTTGAGAATTCTTTGTTTGTTGTGGTTTTTGTCAAAACCATTGAGGTAGGAGGCTTCTATATCGACTCTTGTTTCTATAATTGATGTTTTTAGATTCAAATTAGTTTATTTGAATGGGATTTATTGTGAAAATTAGGGAACAAATATTCTTCCGTGATGATTTATGGTTTCAGTGAAATTGTGAAATCTTGGTGAATTATTGTGCAATGTGATTTAGCCTCTTGAATTTAAAATGATTATTTTAAATTATGAATTTTATAGAATTTTTAAATGGTTTGATGAAATTTGGTTTTCAATAAAAATGGGTCTTTTATTGAAATGGTTTGGTATTGAATTGACATTGATGGAATTGGTTTCTAATAAAAAGAGTGTTTTTATTGAAAACATGTTTTGGAATGATCCTTGGGTATATTGGTGTTTGAGTTCATATTGCATTTCTGCGGATTGGTTGAAATATGACCTTGTGCCCAGTCTCAAAGGTTAAATGTCACACGGGATATAAAAGTTCATATTTCATATATGGGGTTTGGTTGAAATATGACCTTGTGCTCAGTGCCAAAGGGTTAATGGGACATGGGAAACAATTACATTGTGTCGACTTGGTAGATCGACGAGAAACTGCTCATGAGTATGGAACTATCATAGCGTAGCATGCATGGATGATTGAATGGGGTTTTGGAATAGTTAGGTATTCCAAAAAGGGGATATTTTGTAATGGTTTTAAAATTTTATTTATTTTATTTTCTGGAAAAATAACTTGCTGGAAAATTAGTTTAGATTTGACTTGAATTCTTTTGGTTAATAATGGTTTTGGGAAACTTGTTTATATCTTATTATAAATTTTTCTGAGAAAATTCATTATATAAACTGTTTACTATAAATGTTGCTAACTCTTCTATCCTAGTGGTGTTAGTAGGGAATCCATTGAGGAAAACCTACGGAGTTTTATACTGACCCCTGCTTTGGAACTTTGGTGCTTTTGCATATGATATCTTCCATGACAGGGGAAAAGGTAATGTTTCTGATGTCTTTAGCACTATCTCGTGATGGTTGGGATGTTTGGAGATTGTGGAGCTTTGAGCTTGTGGAGCGTAGAGTCTTGCGGTCTTTTGAGAGTCTTGTTTCATTTATCCACTGTGTACTTTGATTCTTGGTTGTTCTTTCGATTTTACAAACTTTGATGTGGTTTTGAGATACATGATGTTTTTGAGTTGTCTTTCATTTGTTCATGCATCATATAGTGAATTTTTAGTTATGGTTGGTTGGTTTATTCGTTTATTTATTAAAGGTTAAATTTTCACCAAATTTTATTTGAAACCCTTCGGTATTTATTCCCATCCTTTGGCATCTTGGGGATGTCTCTTAAGGCCGAATAATGACTCATTTTACTCTCAAGCCAATGAGAATTGGCGGGTCATTAAAAATGGTATCAGTCTGGTCCTTCCCTTATGGTACTAATCATCAGTGTTCTTAGTCTTGGAGGTGGAATTCCTTTTCATCTATTCCTTAGGTTGGAATCTTAGACAAGAGTAGGATTGTCAGAACATGTAGTGTATAACATAAAAGGACGTAGATAACCCGTTTATATTGAACTTCAAGTTATCAGGGTGTTGGGTACCTAAGTGTTTTGGATACACTTCTAGAATGTTGGAAATCTCATTGTCATGGGTTTAGCCAATGAGATGAGCATGACATGCATTTTAGATTAATGACTTCCCACTAGGATTTCATATCTCATTGTGAGGAATGATTTATTATTTTGTGCAAGGTGAGATTTTTTGAAAAATGAAGAAATTGGTTTCAAATGAATGATTTTGAAAACTGGATATTTGGTGTATTTTGAAAATGTTTTGATTTTCAAAAATCATGTTGATTATTTTCAAAAATGGTTGAACATGGAAAAAGGTCGTTTTGAAAACAATGTTGTGATAGTTGATGTGATAGAATTTTAAATGCTAATACATCAATTGATAGAGAGTGATATTGAAATAGTTTGTTATTGTTTTAGAAAATGGCACCTAGTAGGCACCGTCGAAACCAACCTGAAGAAGCTATAGAGAATGTGGTTGCACCTGAACCAAGGGTGAACCAAGAGCTGGTTCATTGTATTCTCTATGATTTTCAAGCTATGGATAAGGGGAACCAGAGGAATGAACCAAGGCATGTGGATCATTCTAACTAGTTCATGAAGAATAATCCACCGAACATCTGAGGTGATGCTGAACCCGTGAAGGTAGAGGTGTGGCCAAGTAGGATGAATCTTATCTTCAATTTTATCATCACACCATTATAGATCAAGGTCAAGTGGGTGATGTATATGCTCTAGGATCTTTCACACCAGTGGTGGGATTTAGTGGTGCATGATAAATTGGATTAAGGCCTTACATGTGAGGATTTTGAGGAAATGTTCAACAAAAAATTCTATCCCCATACGTTCAAGATCCAGAAAATGACAGACATATTTAGCCTAAACCATGAGAGCCTCTCTATCATAGAGTACGCTGTTAAATCCATGAATTTAGTCCATTTTTCACCAGAGGTTGAGACAAGTGCATATTTGAAGGTATGCATCTTCGAATCAGTGATAAGGTAAGAGATTCGATCGAATATTACTGTGCTCTGTATTACGGATTAAACAGAGATGGTGAATAGAGTGACTGTGGAAGAACGTGATGTACCATGATCTATAGGAGGAGGAATGATGATACCTATAGGGAATGGTGGGAACTCAACCATTGGGAAAAAGAAGAAAAGGGACACCTATTTTCAAGGTGGATGTGGAAATCAGAATTAGAAGGTGGGATCAGTGAACCTTCCTCCACGACCCCAGAGCAAAACAGGTTCCTTTCAATGTGTTTCGCTTGACCACATAAAGTGAGAGTGTGTGATACAACATAGAGCATGACAAAACTACAAGAAAATGGGGCAGCTTTAGTGATATTGTCGTAGTTCTCCAAGGTCAGGTGCTCAGGACACTTCTCAGGCATCGCAACCATTGTATTCTTCGACTGGACAAGGAAAACTGAATCAGTCTTGTCAACAGAGCAGAGTTAGCCATGGTGATTCTAGATATACCATGACTTCTCAATCATGGGAATCTCAACAAGGAAACAAGTATAATAGTTTAGTGATGAAGAAATTGTATGGATTTGAGTAGATGATTATGTATGATTAGGTTGGACCATATACGATGAGAGGTACAATTCTTTTGAATTCTACCCTTATGTAAGTTCTCTTTGATACTGGTGCATCAAATTCTTTCATTACTTCTTGTGTCATTGAATATATATGTTTAAAGTTTGAAATGATGCCATATGTCTTAAAACTACGAACTCTTCTTGGTGAAAGAGAATGTCAAGCCTTCTCATGTAGAGCATGTGCTATAACTGTTGATAGAGCTAAACTGAAATGTGACTTCTTGATGTTTCACATCGATGTCTATGATATAATCCTGGGCATGAGTTGGTGGACAACGTTCAAGGCTCACATCGACTGTTATAGGAGGATAGTGAGTTCTATGACTATGGAAGACATTGATCATCTCTTCAGAGGAGATAAGATGGGAAAGAAAGGTAAAAAGAGCTTGTTGGCACCATTGGTTGGAATGATCTCTTATCAGTCCATAGTGTTGACTTTGGAATCAATGGATGAGATCAAGGAAACTAGCTTTCCAGCAATTGTGGATCAATTTCTAGATGTATTCCCCCGATAAATTCTCAGGGTTACGACCTATAAGACAAGTGGAGTTTACAATTGATCTCTTTTTGGGGACTAGTCTTATTTCTCTTCCATATTATAGGACGACACCAATAGAGTTAAGGGAATTGAAATTGCAGTGGGAGGAGTTGGAGAACAAGGGCTTCATTCGGCCAAGTACATCTCTATGGGTGGCACTAGTTTTTTCATGAAGAAATCATATGGAACTCTTTGGCTATGTGTCAATTATTGTAAGCTTAACCAAGTTACAATAAAGAATAGATATCCACTCCCATGCATTGATGATATGTTTTATCAATTAAGTGGAGCACAATGGTTCTCCAAGATTGAATTGCAATCAGGATATCACCAATTACAAGTTCGGAAGGAGGATATTCCAAATACAATGTTCAAAAGCAGATATGGACACTACGAATATGTAGTCATGCCTTTCGGTCTAAAAAATGCACTAACAGTCTTCATGGATTTGATGAATCATATATTTCAGTGATATATGGATTCTTTTGTTGTGGTGTTTGTGGAAAAAATCTTAGTGTATTCAAAAACAAGGTCTGGCCATGAGGAGTATCTAGAAACAGATTTACAAATCTTCAGAGATCACTGTTCATATTCCAAATTATCAAAGTGTGATTTTTGGAAACAGGAAGTACTTTTTCTTGGCCATGTCATTTTTTAAAACGGCGTTTCTATGGATCCTGAAAAGATATAAGCTATTATCTCATGGAAACCACCGAAGAATGTCTTTGAGATACAAAGTTTTCTTTTTCTAGCTGATTACTATCAACGCTTTGTGCGTGATTTCTCATGACTA
The DNA here is from genome assembly GCA_963277665.1 of Viscum album. Lineage (NCBI taxonomy): Eukaryota > Viridiplantae > Streptophyta > Magnoliopsida > Santalales > Viscaceae > Viscum > Viscum album. The sequence continues at coordinate 612,303,344 of OY728119.1, read as the reverse complement.
GATTTTCCAAGGACAACTCTGACAAAGAAGAATGCTCAATTCCAATGGACATAGGAATGCCAAAATTATTTCTAGTAGTTGGAAGATTGCCTTACATCATCACCTATCTTGATTTTTTCAGAATCCGGACAGGGGTATGTGGTGTACTGTGATTCTTCGGGATCAGGGTTGGGCTGTGTTCTAATGTAAGGATGCCATGTGGTTGCTTATGGTTCAAGGCAGTTAAGACTGAATAAGAAGAACTACCCAACACATGATTTGGAGTTAGCTGTAGTCATACATGCTTTGAAAAAATGATGACATTATCTTATTGGAGAGAAATGTATTGTGTTCACGGACCAAAAAATCATGAAACACATTTTCTCACAGTGAGATTTAAATCTGAGGTAAAGAAGATGGATGGAGTACCTCTAGATGTTTGAATTTGACTTGATGTATACACCAGGGAAAGGGAACTCTATGGTGGATTCATTGAGTATAAAGTCATATGCTCAGATGGTGAAATAACCTTCAGATGAATGGCATTTGATGTCGGTCCTAGTGGATATGCACCAGGAATGTGAAGGCCAAGGTGATGTTGCAGTTTTATTTTCAGCTATGATTGTTCCTGATTTGGTAAATGTGGTCAAAGAGGCACAAACATCTGATGCAAAATATATTGTTATGAGTTTAAAACTCAATGTTGGGGAGACCATTGTGGGATAGAAACTTGATGGGAGTTCAGTTTTTTGCTTTAGAGATCAAATAGTTATACCTATGGCTTGTTACGAACAACTCCTTAATTCTTACCACCATTCAAGATGGGCTGTACATCCAGGTATATAGAATATGTATAATGAATTAAAGGCACAGTATTGGTGGAGCGGCATGAAATGGAAAGTGGTCGAGTTCATCTCGCAGTGCTTAACTTGTCAATAGATTAAAGCAGAGAATCAGAGACCAACATGAATGTTGTAGTCTTTACCTATCCCAGTGTGTAAATGAGATAAAATAGCGGTGGATTTTGTTATTGGCTCCCATGAATGGTTTGAAAACAAGATAACATGTGAGTGATAGTGGATCATTTTACCTAGTCGGCCCATTTCATCCCTATTCGTGAAACTAATACAGTGGAGGATCTATCAAAAATCTATATCTGAGAAGTAGTAAAGAGGCACGAGGTACCAGTTTCAATAGTCTTAGATAGATATGTGTGGTTCACGTCTCATTTTCTTAAATCCTTACAGCAATCCCTTAAGACTTAGTTGACTATGAGCACGGTGTATCATCCTCAGATGGATAGGAAATCCGAGAAGATGATACAAACATTGGAAGAAATGTTTGCAGGATTGTTTAATGTATTTTGGTAGCTCATGGGAAGAGAATATACCCTTAGTAGAGTTCTCATAAAATAACAGTTATTAGGCCTCGATATATATGGCTCTGTTTGAAGCATTCTATGGGCGTCATTATCGTTCTCCACTATGTTGGGTTAAAAAAGGTGAAACTTCACTAGTTGGGCCAAGCCTTGTCCAAGAAACTATGGAGAAGATCCATTTGATTAGAAAGAGGATAGAGATGGCCCAGAGTCATCAGAAATCATACACAGATCACCGTCGAAGACCATTGTCATTCGTTGTGGGCGAGCATGTCTTCTTGAGGATCTCTCCAAGACTTGGACATCATTGTTTCAGGAAGCATGGAAAGTTATCTCCCAGATACATTATCCCATTCGAGATAATGGAATGTTTCATTGGGGTGGAATATTGGTTGGCATTACCACTATGGTTTAGTTCGGTGCATAATGTGTTCCATGTATCTTAGTTGAAAAAGTATCAGCCTGATCCTGACCACGTGATCAAATGGATCACGTTGACCTAGATCTAGATGATTCATTGTTACATATCCTGGCACAGATTGTGGATAGGAAAGAGAAAGTATTGCAGGAAAAAATCATTAGTCTAGTGCGAGTTTTATGGGAGTATGGTCAGATTCAATAAGAGAATTGGGACCGTGAGAAGGAAATGAAAGAGAAGTGGTTGAAACTCTTTCAGTTGGGTGAGGTTTTTCTACTTTCTGAGGATGGAAAGGCTAATGGTGGGGAGAATGTAGTACCTCCGGTTTTGGGTATGTAACCCTTAATTAATTCATTTCATGATTACAAAGTTTTAGGGTGATGGTTGGGAGATTTTGGAGAACATTGGAGGTTTTTTTTTGAGAAAATTGGATGTCGCATGGGAGGCGCACGATTTGTCTAACTATGCGGCCAAACTATGTGTAGTTGGCACTTTTGAGGCAATGGATCCCGCACGGTTGGAGCATGGTTAGGGAGACCGTGTGAGGAGGTTGTGCAAGGGTCTGCTGAGGCATTGGATAATTCATGTTTAGTGTATAGTTTTTCTAACAATGCGAACTAACTATGCGTGCACTTAAGTGGGATTCTAAAAAAGTGGATCTCACACGTTTTTGCCTTTAAATGGCACATTTTTCACCCAAGCATCCATAAATCGGGATTAATCTCCCTTGATGGTAGGATAACCTCTCCCAAGCATTTTGGAGAAGATCTGAATGCTTTCCTAGGTGAGTCAAAGTCAGATTCTTGAGGTGTGTGATCGTTCTTCATCATTCTTGATCGGTTTCTTAGAATCTACATAGTTCTACTTCTCCCCTTCTCTCATTTTCTTATATCTATGCCCATTATAGGTAGATCTAACTGTTTATACACCAAATATGATGAGATTTGGTCTTGGTCTCATTAGGAGAAGAGATCTAAGGTGGGTTATTGAAAAATCAACTCGGTTTTCTTGAGCATTCTTCGTTCGTTAAGGTTTTCGTCAAAACCTTTGAGGTAGGTGGCTTCTCTCTCAACTCGTCTTTCTAGAATTTATTGGATTAGTTTTAAAAAAATTTATTTGAATGATATTGTCTGTGAAAATCATGGAATAAATCTTCTTTGGTGATGATTTATAGTTTTAGTGAAATTGTGAAATCATGGTGAATTGTTGTGTAATGTGATTTAGCCTCTTGAATTTAAATTGATTATTTTAAATTATTTATTTGCTGGAATTGGTAAATGGTTTGATGAAATTTGGTTTTCAATAAAAATGGGTGTTTTGTTGAAAATGTTTCGTATTGAAATGACTTTGATGGAATTGGTTTTCAAAACAAATAGTGTTTTTATTGAAAATGTGTTTTGGTATGATCCTTGGGTATATTGGTGTGTGAGTTCACATTTCATTTTTGGGGCTTGGTTGAAATATGACCTTGTGCTCAGTGCCAATGTATAAATGGAACACGGGATATAAAATTTCATGTTTCATATACTATTCTTGGTTGAAATATGACCATGTGATCGGTGCCAAAGGGTTAATGGAACATGGGAAACAATTACCTTGTGATAACTTGGTATATTGATGTGAAACCGCTCATGAGTATGGAACTATCATAGCTTAGCTTGTATGGTTGACTGAATGGGTTTGTGGAATGGGTGGGTATGCTAAAAAGGGTATATTGAAAAATGTTTTTGAACGCTTTTTTAGTTATTTTTCTAGATAAAAAACATTCTGGAAAATTTGTTTAGATTTCAGTCGTATGATTTTGGTTAATAATGGTTTTGGGAAACATGTTAATATCTTGTTATAAACTATTTTGATAAACTAATTTATATAAAATATTTACTGTAAATGTTTCTAACTCTTCTATCCTAGTGGAGTGAGTAGGAAAGTCATTGGGGAAAACATACTAAGTTTTATACTCACCTCTGCTTTGGAACTTTGGTGCTTTTGCAGATGTTATCTTCCAGGATAGGGCAAAAGGTAACATTTCCCATGTTTTTAGCACTATGTTGTGATGGTTAGGATTTTCAGATATTGTGGAACTTGTATCTTGTGGATCATGGATTCTTGGGGACTTTTGAGATTATGGTGTCGTTTATCCACTATATACATTGATACTTGGTTATTCTTCCACTATTACATACTTTGAAGTGGTTTTGAGATACATGAAGTTGTTGAGTTTTATTTAATTTGGTCATGCATCATATAGTGAATGTTTAGTTATGGTTGGTTGGTTTATTGGTTTATTTATTAAATGGTAAATCGTCCCCCACTAGTATTTGAAACCCTTCGGCATTTATTGCCAGCCTTTGGCATCGTGGGGATATTGCTTAAGGCCTAGTAATGAATCATTATACTCTCAAGACAATGATAATTGGAGGGTCATTTCAAAATAGTTAATCTTTTCATGGATGAACTGCACTAAACCAATGGACATGGGACATCTGGGCATTAACGACCTCAGGAAATTCATTGATGCGCTACTCTCCAAATTTTTCTAGAAGCTTTTTATGTACACTGATAATTCCTTGGAATTTATCTACAAAAGATTAATAGAAATTTTATAGAATATTCATCCCTTATACATGCATTCTAAAACATGAAAAGCCTTAAAATCCATATATGCTGTGTTAATGGACTAATCCCAATGGATTGTCTGTAAGCAAGCCTCCCTCAACTGTTTGAACATTCCCTAGCTGGGTGTACATCTTAAAGAATGTATTATGGTTCATAATACCAAAAAACATCCATTAGTTGTTGATCTTACCAAAAATGTCAATTTGGATCTCAATTTATTGTACATTGATACACAATAGCAGAATTAAAGGTATGCATTTATTGATGTTGACACACTCATATGGTTTACAAGTACAAATGGATGACTCAAAACTAGGGATATGTGTCGTATGAAATGTGAAACTTGTACCATCCTACCAAAATGGATATCCAAAAATCAGAAGACCATTAATTGACCCACCTAAAATCATTCTGATTTAGACAATCTAGATAAACTAATTACCAATTGATGTGAACCTATAGAGAATTGGGATTCACTTTTCTTCGGTATGAACCCTTTTTCTTCGGATAGATGAGAGCATGAGGTATCTTTTCATCATGTGTGGGTTTTCAAGGAAAATCTATAATTATGTCCAAGATCTGTTTTGTGCCAATATATTGGAGGAAAAAAGATGTATGACTATAATCTTGATAGTTGTGACAGATTATAATGGAAGTGAGCAGTTGTCCAACATGTTGTTAGTGGACACCTCCTCCATTTTTTTGCAACTATATGGGCTGCTCATAATGGTTTGTTGTTTGATATCAATGTGATCACTTTTGGTGCCATGACTGCTCTTATACATAGGGTCATCAAAGTGTCTTCTGAGGTTCAAACAAGTTCCATGCATAATCATTTACATGATCTGAATATTCTTCATTTTCTTAGTATTCTGGGAAGGTGCAATAAGCCTCTGGTTGTGAAATCCTCTAATGGATTCCACCAATCCCATCATGGGTGAAGGTGAATGTTGATGGTATAGTCGTGGTAGCTCCAATTATCTCTTGATATTTAGGTGTCTTCAGAATGTATCATGGATTTTTGAAAGGGTGCTTATTTCATTCCATTGGAAATGGTCTTTCATATAAAGAAGAACTTTAGGAAATCATCAAGTATATTCAACTCTCATTGTAGTGTTTTTGCAGAAAGGATCTAGGAATGTTCCATGAACGATAGTTCAACATTTGATGCATTGGCTTCAGATGGTTGAGGGGATGCATATCAATGTAACACATGCTTATAGGGAAGTCAATCAAGTAGCAGATATACTCTCAATGCAAGTTATCTATGGGGCTAGCTCATTGTGTTCCTTCTGTTTACCGAGTCTCCTCTCACCGTTGTTGGATTAGGATTCATTGGGTGATTCCCATACATGATTACATAAATACTTCTTATAAAATACTCACATTATAATTTAATTTAATTTTAGGGGCTGAGTTACCTCGGCTATTGAGGCATTTTGGATTTATATTTTTAAATATATTTATTTAATTTATTTAATATATTTAATCATTTATTAATATATACTACATATTTATATATGTTATAATACAGATATATACTTATAATATATAAATATATATAAACAAACATGCAAATATTTCTATCATTATAGATTCATATACGTGTATATTATAAATTATTATTTGAAAATTAGAATATAACATTAAATATTAACTATAATTAATGTATCTATATATTTATATATATAGTTCATATTACTATATTTTATAATATATATGTAATTATAATTATATATAATTATAAATATATATATATATAGTATGTATATTTTCTAGGAAAAGGTACTCATGTAAGGGTTATAGGTAAGGGAAATCAATGTAGATACATAGGGGTTATTATGAGAGGATATGAATGGGTAAGTATTTATCCATGATAAAGAGGTGATGATAAAAATCTATTTTATCAGTTCTAAACAAAAGTGTTGATAAACAACATCCTTTATCAGTGTTAAAAAAATAACTGACAAAGTTTGACATTTATGAGTGATGTTTTTAGTGTTGATTAATAATTTCCATTTTGAACACTTTTGTTTTACTTATAATAAAGGTTTTCCTTTATCAATGATTTTATTTATCATTAATTAAGGTCATTACTTTTTATCAATGATTCTGTAGTAGTGTCTTATTCATGAAATACGGGTAATAAGAAAGGTACTACGGGCTGTGGGACACCCTTGTGGCTAATATAGATATAATTGGGAATGGGATTCACATTTTAGTGATGATCACTCATTGTCTTTTTTTGGGGGAAGAAATATTCAATGCTCTATTGGATTCTTCCTTGACACCTGAATAAATATAGGAAAATGTATAGTATTCCCCAATAGCCACAGTGAGAATACCTGAGTAGGTGTGTCTAGATAATGGATGAAAATCCTGAGTGGGAAATTTATATGGGTTGGTATAGATAGAAATGACCATTGATGCTTGTATGAGGTGTCCTAGCTCATGTTGGGTTGTAATCAAATATTCGGAGGACAAAATAGGTGTTATCCTAAAAGCTAGAACCTAATTATGATTGGGTTATATAATCTAGAAGATGTAACCGAATTATGATTGGGTTGTTTGAAAAAATATGAGACCCTATGGGATTGATATAAAAATGTGGGCCTATATGGGTTGTAGCCTTACAACTAAGGGGAGGGTGTGTAGTATGACCCACTTGTAACTAATTGTTCGGTGTACACCCTGTAATGACTAAAAAAATTTGAATGGTATTTGTTTGCTGAAAATTTGTGTTATATAATATTATTTCTCTATCAATAAAGTGAGTATATTTTGAAATGTTACTATCATTTTTTGACAGTTATATGTCCATTGGTCAATTTGACTGTTGGAATCTATACTCTAAAAATAATTTTAATGTTATAATTGTTGATTATAAGTAGAAACGACAAAGAAAAATTAATGAAAAAGGAAGATTCGATGAAGTCAAACAGCAGAGTCATTCTATTTGAAGTCCATTAGTTCGATCATGGGAGGGAGGTAGCATCTTTGGGCTTCACTCTTGATCATGCTCGGGAAAAACTTCAACATGTTGAGCTTGAACCAAATCTCTTACATGAGAAGTTCAAGTTAGTGGAGATTACCACTCTAACGATATTATCTCAGCCACCCCAAGAATCTATCCCCATCGCACACCATACTCTTAAGTCATATGAAGATGTAAAAAGGGGTTATTTTTCGAGACCATAGTTACTTAAAGTGTAATTCTATTGTATAAATAAAATTGGTATTCCATCATTTACGTTTTAAAAATAAATTTTCTTAATAAAATTGAGATGGAATTTGATTAATTGATTTTTTTTAAGAAATTATACTTTTGAGAAAAGAAATAATTATTATAATAAATGATGATATTATGAATAATTTTTATTTTAATGAAAAACTATGATTTAAACACTCTTATTTATATTTAAATGATAATTTTTTTTCAAGTGTTAGAAATTTTACTATGAATTATCTATCCGCTGTTATTTTTAATAAATAAGGTTTTTTATATTTAAAAGTTAAATTTATCATACTTAGAGAATTATAATGATAAAATAAACTTCATTTTTGAAATCATCACGTTAAAATTAGGTTATGGTGAATTTATTAGAATTTTCTAAAATATTTTGTTTTTCAGTGAAAAATAAAAATACAATTTTGTTTTTTCGGTATGTTTAATGAAATCATAAGGAGGTAATAAGTAATATAAAATTATGGTCAAATATTATGGATTATAATAAACTAATAGGTGTCCCAAGTGGATAACACCATAGGTAAAACACCATGGGAAACCCATAGTTTGGTCAATACCACTATTGATGTGTCCAAGGAAATCAACAAACAAATAATCCTCTTTTTCTATAAATACCCACCCATTTATCAATTATATTTCATTGTCAATTCATACTCCATGAATATCTGATATTTTAACCTCCCAAAGAGTCTTCCTAAGATTTTATCAATCCCCCAAGGTCTTGATCATCATGTTTTAAGAACACTCTTCAAGGTAAGGGAAATATCAACGTCTCTTTTCCTTTCAAGTTTATGTCCTTAAAATTTTCATATTATGTTCTTTTTCACATTTTATTCTATCCCTCTAATTAATTAAGTGTATTTTATGAATTGAAGACCCTTTTAACCTATCTTTTTATTGCTTTCTAAAACCATGTTTCTTACCCATTATGTTGCAAAAAAAAACTCACAAATTTTCTCTCATTTTCTCAAGAAATTATTTTATTTTCTTTATGTGAATACCCAAACCAATTTCTTTTCTAGGGGTATTCCCAAATATGTAAAAATGATTTATTTTATTCTAGAAATAACATACATAAAACCCTTATTCCCTTTTTGTGGGTTATAAATGAAATAATGATCATGTTTTTAAGCACTTTTTAAAACACCATGATTTTGATACAAAATCCATTTCTTTTATTCCCCATGGGTTATTTATGGTATGTTTGATTATGATCTGTGTGGATCAGATGAAAATTAAGCCATATTAAGGGTTCTACCTGATATCTCTTCAGTGCATTGGGTAATGAATTTAATATCTATAGGTTACCTGCTTTACGATACCTTGGTGAATAACCATTGTAATATTTATGACACCTCAGTGAAAAACCATGGTGATATGCTTATGAATATCTAAAATAATTTTTTTAGCCACATTACCAAGTTATTATTCATTTTAATTTATTTATTATAGGCTTCATGTTCTCTTTTTCATTCCATAATGATATTCTTCATATTCTTATTGAATATCTTCAAGATCGCATGTAAAATGCTTCTCTTGCTTTCCCTTACTAGGCCTTATGCTCACCCTTTTCTTGGATATATGTCCCCAAGTTAATATATGTGATGCCTCAGAAATTCCATGTATTTTTTATTATATGGGATTATTTCCAGACCAGATGCTCAGACGACACTTCATTCAGAGGCCTGATGATCCCAGAATAAGCATTTTTACTTTTTTCTAATGTTTTTTTAAAATAGTGCACATGAGTGGTTTTGGAAAATTCCAAACAGGATCTTGGATGGAAAATATTAGGTCATAGGTGAGTTCAGAATGATGACCTTACCTAAGAAAGGACCTAACCTCAACCGACACAGGTAATGGGAAAAAGTTTATTTTCATAATTTTTTAGAAATTTTAATAAAAGATTTTTATTAAAGGAAAATAAAATAAACTTTTACTTTATTTTATTTGAATTTTGAATTTCATTATGGAATAATAGAAATGATGTTTCATAAATTAAATAGCGTAACGACATTGCAACGCAGCGTAACAAAATCTATGAAACACGTTTTCTCCATTTAATGGGTTAATAATATATGGGGTCGTTGGCACAATCATGTTTCTACGAACATGGAGATTTGGAATTGGCAAGAGATGATCAAAAAATTTCCCATGATGATGAGCACCATTCTACATCCTTTCTTCCATCCTTCAAAGGATCGACAACAAAAATAGCGAGCTGTAAATCAAGGAACGATGAAAGACAGTGGTTCGATATTCGCCAATGAACAATCCAACATCGACGTAGGGGTTGTTATTTAATCTTGTATTTCCCCGTTCTTGGATTTAAATGATGAATGCAGATAAACCCATGATCAGGTTGACCTGTAGATCGATCGTTCTTACACGATGTTTTTTAATGGGACACAATTTTGAGGGAATTGAGTTTCAATTTTGAATTAATTCTTGAATCCTTCTAACATGAGTGGATTAACTACGTAAAGAATGAATTTGGATGTTCTTTCCTTGAATTTTTGTTTGATTTTCATCTCCCCTTCGACCCGATCATTCTTCATGGGTTGAAGAATGGTCAATCATTGCGCAATCGTCTCATGGCACAATGATCCGACATCATGGATCTGGAATGGACATAGTATGATGGAGGTGCAACGATGGCAATGGTGATCGGATCAAGGAAGTGTAGTAGATATCACACACGAATGGGTTCTTATTTGAAATGGGTCACCCAAAGGATTCAAACCCTAGGTGATGGAAAACGCAGCCTGAGGATCCAAGAACCCCTGTTGGATCGAATAATGGACTACCAGAGCACGTCTGGGGGAACGCAGCGATGACCATGTGCTGGACAGTGGAGGCAGCATGCCACAACGGTGGAAATAACTGTGTCAGCATGACTATCTGCATGGAGAAATCAGTGGCTTCGGCTGCAACGGTGACTTAGACCCATGGCTCAAGCCGCGTCTAGGGCAGATGAACTGGCCTGTATCTAAGCGGGTCGGGCTGGAACCAATGGGCTAAACCCAGCGGGCTGAGTCAGACCTAGATAGCCAGACCGGTCCATAGTCCGTGGAGTTACCATTTGGTTGTGGCAACTCAACCACGGTTGACCGCCACAATCGGTGGACTGACCATCCCATCAGTCCATGGATCAGTTGACCCCCTTTCGCTAAATATCCCATAATATTCAAATGGAGTGTCTGATTGATGAGTCATTTTCAGTGTTGGGACCCTTCTGATGTGAAAATCATTTTGGAATACTCTATGTGAGTTTCTGAGAGGGATGAAAAATGACTGATGGATTAAGGAGTAGATTCTACTAGAATCAAGCACGCTACAAGTGAAAATATTGTGGATGGCTGTGAAGAAAAGGAAGTGATGAGATGGCCTCAATGGACCGAAAGCTGAGAAGACCTTAGTGGCCCAGCAGAAGTGCAGACCTCCATGGCTGAATAGCCGATCATACCTCAGTGGCCTGGCAGAAGAGCAGACCTTAGTGTCCAGGTAGTTGAACAAACCTCAGTGGCCTGATAGATGAGAAAATCTTAGTGACCTAATAGACCTTAGTGACTCATCAGGGATGAGTCCCTTAGTAGTACAAGATGTTCAGCTTTATGGATGATAATATTTCATTCTATACATTAGGTTATACCTGTGTGATTTGTCTATTACTTCATGAGTACTTTTCTTTTTGGTCATTTCTTTGTGGTTTGGGGTCTCTACTGAGTATTATATTACTCACCACTGCATAGGCTTCACCCTCACATGTCGTGTCTTGTGCAGATGACCAAAATTTTGATAGAGACCTTTGTGGTCCAGGACCAGGAAGTGCCCAGTGAGATCGGGCATACGAGGCATACTCCAACGGTTTCTGATAGCTACTCTTCACATACCCTTCAGGTAGGGTTTTTGTGGATGGATTATCAGAGACGTTGTACTCCCTTGTTTATTTCTTGAATTTTGTTGGGTTTGTATTCTGGCCCATTTTTACTTACAGCTTGTACTTTTACTCTTAGGGGTTGTATTAGTGGCATTCTTGTTTTCTTTTCAGAATTGGGGGTTTGGATGTGTGTGTGAATGGGAATAAGTACTCAGGAAAATTCCTCCCACTTATGTGATAATGCCTCCATCACTAGTCACCAGCCCCTAGCCATCGGGAGGCGGGCTTGGGGTAGTAACGGTATGGGCCCCGAGGGATGGGTTGTGACACAAGATGTTGTAAATGTACTTAAGATTAACCTATTATGAAGCATTTCAAGTAGATATGAATAATTGTTTATGCACATTTTTTCCAAGAAAATAAACTTTAAAAGATCATTTGTTTTGTACAATGTAATGAAAAGTGTATGTATTAAAAAGGGGGTATGTCATAGTTGGTATCAAAGGACGGTTTAGTTATTTGTGGAAATTAATATTTGAAAATTTTATGATGAATCTTAAGGAAAAGTAAAAATATATGAAAAAATCCTAGAAATATAGTGAAATATAAAGTAAGTGGTTTCTTTATTGATTCAACATATGAGTATAGGGTACTAGTAAAACATTAGAAGACAGAGGGGATTATTTGATTTGTTGGACAAATAAACCTTGTAGTGGGTAATACTTCATTGGATCCTTCTATTTATTATAGGATATTCATTTTTGACTTCCCTTATATTGCACCAACTTTGATAGCTTTTACCTTGAATGATCTGGCAGTTTCATATAATGATTAATGTTAAGAAGTGATTTAGTGCTTTAATGAGGTATTAATTAGTGCATCCTTTACTTTTTTCCAAAACATTTAGTCATATCTGTTGAATTTTAAGATACCTAAAAGATGATGTTTCATTATTTAATGTGATGAAACTATAGAAGATCAATTAATTTGGAAAAGTAATGGTATATTTGAAATGCATAAGTCACTTGAAATTTTGTGAAAACTTTTCTTCGACGGGGTAAAACGTTATGAATGGTCAAATAAGAGGATGCAATTTATAATATTTGAAAATGTATTGGGATTCAAAAGAGTTCCCAATATCATATATGTAAGAGTCACTCAACTAATGGAATATTCTTTCTTGTACCATTTTTATTCTTAATAAAACCAAACTCTCGAGTGGATTCATCTAACAAATATTTTTTTATTGTGATTCTTTGTTCAATCCCAAAAAGGATTTAAAATACATTTATACCTTATAGTCTTTAATTGGTTTCACTAACCCATCTTCTTGTGCTATATAGACATATTCCATATTTTTTCTAGTAAGAAATGTTCCCATGATAGGATACAACCAAATATAATGGTAATATAAGGTTCTACAAAATGTATAATTTGAAATTATTGTAGCATGGAGATTTATGTAATATAAATTATATTTTAAATTATAATTCCTACTTTTGTTTTCCCTGTTGATTTATTCAATTTTAAGAAAGTAACATTATAATAAATTAACAAAATAATAAAATCAAATGTTGTCGCTATTTTCAAGGTATGAAAATTTTTGGACCAAGTTAAAGTAGAATTCTTAGTGAATGCCTCATATTATTAAGACTATATATTATACTTCAGATTTTATAATGTGTTAATTAGTTCCTGATTGTAACACCCTGACCCCTCTAGGCTAGAGATGATGCATTACTTGTGATATTGGAATGGTTATAAGGAATTAAAATCTCGAAGGAATGATCAGTTTAGTAGTATTGAATAAATAGATACATAGATGTCTCTCAAATTACATTGTAAAGGTTTACAAAATACAATACATAACGAAAACTAAAACAACAACCACTTGAACTCAATAAATGATATCTTCATTGTCACATGTTGAAAGTAAATAATGAAAGGGGTGTGCTAAAACACTTAGTAAGGGTTACAAATAGTGGTCTCATGAGTACAATAATACTTGAATCATAATCAATTTGACATAATCAATTTGGCATAGTGAATAAATGAAAAACTAATGCCATTAATAAACTGAGAATGAAACTGCATCCCTAGATTTTTTCATAGTGAAAACCTCATGGATAATAATAATAACTGATAATGAATAAATATAATGCTTATTAATTGTACATCATGTATCTGGAACATGAAACCATATTACCATTAAAACGGTTTAGTTCTATGGGTAGAAACCCGTTTGATTTTTTGGAAACGAACTCGAAGGGTTTGTCACCAACTGATTTGTCTCATGAGACCTACCAACGCATCTAGGGGCTGTAGAGGGACCCACCCTCTACTTCATGTCCAAATAATTCCTTATACATTGATGCAATACAAGATCAATATGCCTTTTCAATATCCTTATAGAGTAGAGTATACAGATTCATCAATATTTCCATAATTAAAACAACTTTCCAAAATAAACATTGTTTGTAAAATTTTATACGGTTTAGACAACAACATATCCATGATATGAGATTATGGATATTTATTATCAAAATAATTTCAAATGAAAATTGGTCTCAAATGGTCAGTAGGTACACCACATAAGTATTTTTAGGTGCACAATATAATGTTAGTCACAACAAAATTGTAGTTGAGACAAAGCCTCTTACCACAAAGTAATCAGTCGAATCATATGACCAAAAATTTATAATCCTAAATTGAATCATTGAATAAAATGAATATAAATATAATCATGTTATTATATATCAAATGGAATTACACATATACCACACACAATAAATAAGTGGCGATCAATGAAAATCTCACAAAAATGAAAGTGAGATGAGAAACCCATTACCTTTTGCTTGAGTGTGTTCTTGGTTTGTTTTAATGACCTGAATAATCAAATTTAGATTCATTAATTAATATTTCCAGAACCTCCTATACATTTAACTGATTTATTATAACCTTATTATCTTCATTCATGGCCCTTTTAATGGGTTTAAGAGGTTCAATTTTATTGTTTTCGAAGCATTTTCTTCCTTGGTTTTCATGTTTCGTTTACTTGCTCTCATGAATGGAAGTTCATTTTGAAATGTGGATAAATATCCAGATTTTTTAATATATGTTATTAGTGAAATTAAAGATATATAAATGATCTTATAATGATTAAATGATCTATATATGAGGATGAATCATTAGTTAAATGTTTTTGATAAATGCTTTGATTTAGCTTGGCAATTTTGTATACAATGAACTCATTTTGTATTATTATTCTGTATTATGAGTATGTAAATATTATCGAACATTAATGAGATGATATACTTCTATTATTATCTGGTTCAAACATTAAAATGATCTCATGACCAGTAATTATGATGAATTTGAAGAACAAAAATTTTGTCGTCCACAATGGTTATAAATTGGAACCAAATGAACGTTGATTTCATTTATAAAAATAAAATGGATGGAGAAAGGAAATTGATGATAGTTAATCAATTAACATGATATAATTCCAGTTTATAAATGATACTGGAGTTTATCATGGTCATTTGGACATAGGATGTGAGGAGATAAAAATAAAAGAGATGAACATGAAAATAAATGAAAAGTTGAGAGATCGCTTATGAGAATTCAGCAGCCTAACAGCGTCGCTTAAAATTCCATAAAATCAACTGATGAGAACAAAAGGGTATCTCATCATATTGAAATAAAAAGTATAGTATGAATAATAAATAAAATCAAACCCCAAAATATGAGAAAGAAATTTCAAATAGCTAACATAAAAGAAGTGTCGACTTAAAGAAGAGAATGAAGGATTCCCTTACCATGTAGAATAACTCCTAGATCTTGAAGGATGGGACCTTGGGGGCTTAGGGACACCTTTGGAGGACTCCTAGAGAGATAAAACCACCAGATATTCTAGTATGAGTGATTTGTAATTAATGAAAACAAAAGGGGGGGTGAGTGTGTATTTATAGTAATCAAGAGAGAGTTTTTTATTAATTAAAAGGGACACCTCGTCAGTGGTTTTTGCACAACCATGGGCTTTCCCATGGTATTTTCCCATGTTTTAATCCACTTGGGATACCTCCTGTCATATGTTACTGTACACAAGTCGACCATACTTTTATATTTAATTATTACATCATTATGATGTCATTAAACTACTGAATACTCAAAACTGCATTTTTACTATTCATGATAAATTCAAGTATTTTAGAAAAATCCCAAAAATTTACCCTAACCATTTTTTGACATGTAGAAGTCAAAAATGAAATCCATTTTTAAAAATTAATTTTTGAAATATTAATAATTTAACTTTTAAATAAAGTCATAGTTAATTCGAAAAATAACAATCTTAAAGTGCAATTAGTTTTATTTCTCATTGAAAAACTAATTAAGATATCACTATATTATTGCCTTAAGTAAATTGAATAATATTATTATTTAGTATTCATAAGGGTCATATTACTATTAATATTACTATTCATAAAGGTATGTTACTATTCACCAAAAATCATGTTTTTTCTATTAGACTCCAAATGACTTACTGATCATAACTCTATTTGACCATTTTTTGAAATTGAAAACATAGAAGTAGAAAATTTATATTTAATGTCTTGGTTTTGACTATCTTCTAAATAACCTAGTGTTGTTTCAAAGGAACACAGTGATGAATAGAATGTATTTAACAGAAACATACCATAAAATGTTTGGGGTGCTACATTATTCTCTCCTTTGGAAATTTCGTCCTCGAAATTTTATGTATATAGCCCACCAAAAATATGTGGGTGGTTCTTCTTCATGAAATCATCTGGTTCCCATGTTTATTCCTCCATATTCTGGTTTCTCCAAAGAACATTTACTAGACTAGTAGTTTGATTTCTCAATACTGGCTCCCTTTTTCAAGAATCCTGATAGGCTTTTCACTGTATAACAAATCTGGTTCTAGTTCTATTCCTTCATATGTGAGTACATGTGTTGGGTATAGCATGTATTTCTTTAACAATGATACGTGGAACACATTATGAACTCTAGAGATATTTGGCGGCATCGCTAAACGGTAAGATACAACTCCGATTCTTCCCAAAATTTCAAATAGTCCGATTTACCTGGGGCTCAGTTTCCCTTTCTTACCAAACCTTAAGATGACCTTCTATGGAGATACTTTCAGAAATACATGATCTCCCACTTGAAATTCCAATTTCTTTCTCCGGTTGTTAGCATAACTCTTCTACCTACTTTAGGCTACATTAATATGGGGTTGTATTTTCTTCACCTTTTTCGTGGTCTCTTCAATAAGTTTTGGTCCTATAAGTTTCCTTTCACCAACTTTGTCCTAACAAGTTAGATTTCGACATCTCTTTCCTTATAATTCTTCATATAGAGCCATTTTAATACTAGAATGGAAACTACTGTTGTAGGAAAATTCCACCAATGGAAATTATTGATCCCACATACCTTGGAAGTCAAGAGAGAATGATCTCAGCATGTCTTCCAAAGTTTGAATAGTCCTTTCATACTGTCCGTCAGTTTGAGGGTGATATGCAGTACTCATACAAAGCTCAGTACTCAAAGCCTTCTAGAGAATTTTCTAGAATTTTGACGTAAACTAGGGATCTCGATCGGAGAAAATCGATAGAGGTGCACCATGAAGTCTCACAACATCATTAATATAAAGTCTTTCCAAATGCTCAAGTGGTAAATCCATTCTTATTAGAAGGAAATGTGATGATTTAGTGAGACGATCAACAATTACCCGTATTGCATCATTCCTTCTAGGTGTCCTTGGTAGTCCGATGACAAAATATATCCTAATGTTATCCCACTTCCACATAGGAATAAGTAGAGGTTGCATCACTCCTTTGGTATGTTGTCTCTCAGCCTTCACTTGTTGACAAACTAGACACCTTGACATATAGTCAGCCATTTCTCGCTTCATATTATCCCACCAAAAATATTCCTTCAGATCTCTATACATCATGGTGCTACCCTGGTGTATAGATAAATTTGATCTATGAGAATCGTCTAATAGTTCCCTTTTTAGATCAGGTACTGATGGAACATATAACTTTTTCCCAAACAACAGAACTCCTTCTTCACACATGAAGTCATCCAGTCTCCCATCCTTAAATGCATTAATTTTCTTGTGCAGATTCTCATCATCAGATTGATAAATTTTTGTCTTCTCTAGTAAAGAAGGTTTAGAAATAATTTGAAAGAGGAGTGATGGTCCCCTTCTTTAACAATTCCCATATCTATCTTCAGTAAATCCATGAACATAGGATCTCTTTCAATCCTCATTTGAGTCAGAAGGCCATGATCCTTCTTGCTTAATGCATCTTCCACCTTATTCGCCTTTCCTGGGTGGTAGTGTATTGTAAAATCATAATCTTTGAGTAACTCAAACCATATTCTCTACCTCATGTTGATTTCTTTATGTGTGAAAATATATTTCAAACTCTTTTGGTCTGTATAAATCTCACATCTCTCTCCATAGAGATAATTCCTCCATATTTTCAGGGCAAATATTATGGCCGCTAACTCAAGATCATGAGTTGGATAATTTTTCTCATGAGTCTTCAACTTTCTTGATGCATAAGAAATAACATTATCGTTTTGCATAAGGACGCAACCCAGTCCATTCATTGATGCAACACTGTATATTACAAATACATCACTTCCAGATGGAAGAGTCAAAATTGGAGCATTAACTAGTCTTCTTTTCAATTCTTCAAAGCATTTTTTGCATTATTTTTTCCACACAAACTTAACTCCTTTACGTGTGATCTTGGTTAAAGGGTTATCCAGTCGGGCAAAATTCTGAACGAAACGCTGATAGTAACCTGGTAAGCCAATAAAACTACGTACCTCAGTTATGTTTGTTGGCGTGGGCCAATCTTGGATTTCCTTTTTCTTCACAGGATCAACTGGGATTCCATCTTTAGAGACAATATGGCCTAGAAAAGAAACTGATTGAAGCCAGAATTCATACTGACTAAACTTCCCATATAATTCATTTATTCTAAGATTTTTTAGAATAATCCTCAAGTGATTCTCATGGTCTTCGTAGCTTTTTGAATATACTAGGATATCATCGATGAATACCACAACAAAGTTATCAAGATATTCCTTGAAAACTCTGTTCATTAAATCCATGAAAATAGATGGTGCATTCATTAGTCCAAAAGGCATCACTCTAAACTCATAATGCCCATACCTGGTTCGAAATGTTGTCTTTGAAATATCTTCCTTTCTCACATGTAGTTGATGATATCCTGATCAAAGATCAATCTTTAAAAATTATTGTGCTCCATGAATCTGATCAAATAAATCATTAATCTGGGGGAGAGGATACTTATTCTTTATTGTAATAGCATTGATTTCCCTGTAATCAATGCAAAGCCTCATGGATCTATCTTTCATTTTGACAAAAAGGACAGGGGATCCCCATGGAGAAACACTAGGTCTAATAAATCCTTTTTCACTCAAATACTCTAGTTCTTTCTTTAGCTCTACTAATTCCACAGTGGCCATTCTATATGGAGTCTTTGATATAGGTCTTGAATCAGGAATTAAATCAATAGAGAACTCAACTTCCTGCTCTATAGGATGTCCAGGTAAATCCTTTGCAAATACATCAATGCACTCTTACACTATGTGTACATCTTTAATTTAAAAATTTCATTCCTCCCCCATAGATATTAGTTTATCTTCCTCTCCATGTATGGCATTCAGTAGAGATACTAGGGGTGGTTCCAGATAATAATTAGGTGGTGAAGTTTCTGCTCTAAAGACATGGGATTCTACACCATTTTCAGAAATTGTAACTTCCTTCTTCTTACAATAAATATTCGCATCATAATTTTACAACCAATTCATACTGAGAATTATATAAAAGTCATCCATTGGTATGATGACAAGTTTAGCAATTAAAGCACGTTTTGGTGTCTAGAGGGGGACTAGTCGACATGCCTTTGTTTCAATGATACATCCCCTTGGATTTTTTACTGACAACTCCTTTATTAAATCAAATTGGACATATCAAATTTTCTTGGCAAATTGAGAATATATAAATGAATGCGATGATCCAGAATCAAACAAAGTGTTGGAAAAGTTTGAGGAAACAATGAAAGTACCTGCCACCACATCATTAGGAACTTTAACCTCCACGGTTGTAATCGCATAGGCTCTCCCTTGATCTCTTGGCTTTTTCTAAGGCATGTTTCCTTGGTTCTTAGGACACTCATTTTCATTTTTTCCCATTTCTCTGCAATTGTAGCATTGAATATCATTGAATTGTTTCTTCCCCTTACATTCACCAAATCGATGACCCTTTTCTCAGCAGTTATAGAATACTCCCATTCCTTTCAAGCATTTCTCGGGATTATTCAATCCACAGTTCTCACATAATGGGAAAAAATTAGTTCCCTTGATCTTCTTTAGTGCTTCTCCTTTTCCTTTGTTATCAGAGTACCACTTCTTATCTTGGTTTCCTTTGATAAAATTTGATCTAGCAAATTCCTTCTCTGATTTGATGGCACTTGATAAAATTTCACCATACGATGAAAATGATTGAGAAGCCAGTGCCCTTATAATACTTGGGTCAAGACCTTCAAATAAATGATCAATCTTGTCTGCCAAGTCAGGTATGTAATCCACGGCATACCTAGCTAGCCTTGTGAAGGTATCCTCATACACTGCAACAATGTCTTCTTCCCTTTGTTTCAAGCCAAGGAATTTCCTCTTCATTTCATTTCTTTTCTCACGAGAGAAATATTTTTCTAAGAATATTTCCTTAAAAGTCCTCCATTCCATATCATCTATCTCTTCCTCATCCATGGTATTTTGAATCAGGGACCACCATTGATCAGCATCGCCCTTGAGACAATATACCGCAAGTACTACCTTTTCATTTTCATTGCATCTTAATTCCATGAATATATTTTCAAGGGACTTGATCCATTGCTCAGAAATCACTGGGTTAATAGTCCCGCTGAAATATGGGGGCTTCTACTGCATGAAATGATCCAGCATAGGTGTTGAATGGTTATTCGTTACAAATTGAGTAAGTTGTCCCAATATTGTCATGATTTGATCTGCTCTAACGTTGACCGTGTTGACTTGCTTAGTAGAGAGATCCCAACCATGCCCATGAGTATTTATTCCTATTCTTCTATTAGAAACCATTTCTAAATAATGGGATACACTAGACTAGTTTATGAATCTCAAGTAGAAAAACACTCAACATAGATTGAAATTCTATGCATTTCTAATATTATAAGCACGGTTCCACCAGGGAAAAATTTACATCAACTCCTTCATAATGGCTTGTAAATAAAATATGAATTATCCTAAGCATATCCCCTGAGAGTGTCGTAAAAAAGAGTGCAACAAGGCCCGTTTTCGTGTACCATGATACCCCAGGTCAAGCCTGAAACTCCTTGTCAGAGCTTTAACTCCTAGGTACCTATGTGCCAGAGCCACCTCAACCTACTCGTATCCAAACATGGATGTATTTTCTAGAAGTATTCACACAATATATTCCTTAACAAATTACCACGACATTCTTGTACGTTTATCCTCAAATACTACCTTAGGTATTTGTTCCCTACTATAAATTTCCTACTCTAGTTTCCATGTTTTCTACTAAACTTCCTCTGTACCAACTGTAACACCCCTACCCCACTAGGATAGAGTCGGTGAATTACTTATGATATTGGAATCGATAAAAGGAATGAAAATCTCGAAGGAACGATCAGTTTAGTAGTTTTGAAGAAACTAGATACATATATGTCTCTCAAATTACATTGGACAGGTTTACAAAATACAATACATAACTAAAACTGTAACCACTTGAACTCAATAAATGATCTCTTCTTTGTCTCCTATTGAAAGAAAACAATGAACGGGGTGAGCTCAAATGATCAGTAAGGGTTAAAAATAGCAGAATCATGAGTACAATAATAAGTTAATCATAATCAATCTGACATAATCAATACGACATAGTGAATAAATGAAAAACTAATTCCATTAATAACCAGAGAATGAAACTGCATCCATAGATATTATAATAGTGAAAACCTCATGGATAATAATAATAACTAATAATGAATAAATATAATACTTATTAATTGGACGTCATGTATCTGGAACATTAAAACATAATACCGTTAAAATGGTTTAGTTATATGGGTAGAAACCTGTCTGATTTTTTGGAAACAAACTCGAAGGGTTTGCCGCCAACTAATTTGTATCATTAGACCTACCGATGCATCGAGGGACTGAAGTAGGCCCCCCCTACACTGATTTTCCAAATCATTCCTTATACATTTATTTAATACAAGATCAATATGCCTCTTCAATATCCTTATAGAGTATAGTATACAGATTCATCAATATTTCAATAATTAAAACAACTTTCCAAAATAAACACCATATGTAAAATGGTATACGGTTTAGACAAAAACATATCCATGATATGAGATTATGGATATTTATTATCAATAAAATTTCAAATGAAAAGTGACCTCAAATGGGCACTAGGTACACCACATAAGTATTATTAGGTGCACAATACAAGGTTAGTCACAACAAAATAGTAGTTGAGACAAAGTCTCTTACCGCAATGTAATCGGTCGAATCATATGACCAGAAAATAATAATATTAAAATAAATCATTGAATAACATGAATATAAATAGAATCATGTTATTATATATCAAATGGTAGTACACATATACCACATATAAGAAATAAGTGGTGATTAATGAAAATCTCATGGAAATAAAAGTGAGATGAGAAACCCCTTACCTTTTGCTTGAGTGTGTTCTTCGTTTGTTTTAATGACCTGAATAATCAAATTTAGATTAATTAATTAATAATTCTAGAATCTACTATACATTTAATTGATTTATTATAACCTTATTAGGTTCATTAATGGCCCTTTTAATGGGTTTAAGAGGTTCAATTTTATTATTTTCGAAGCATTTTCTTCTTTGGTTTTCATGTTTCGTTTACTTGCTCTCATAAATAGAAGTTCATTTTGAAATGTGAATAAATATACAGATTTGTTAATATATATTATTAGTTAAATTAAAAAGATATAAATGATATTATATTGATTATAGGTTATATACATGAGGATGAATCATTAGTTAAAAGTTTTTGATAAATGTTTGGATTTAGCTTGGTCGTTTTGTATACAATGAACTCATTTTGTATTATTATTCCGTATTATGAGTGTGTAAATATTACTGAACATTAATGAGATAAAATAACTCTATTCTTATCTGGTTCAACCATTAAAATGGTATCATGACCTGTAATGATGAAGAAAGTGAAGAACGAAACTTCGTCATCCACAAAGGTTATAAATTGGAACCTCATGGACGTTGATTTCATTTATAAAAATAAAAGGGTGGGAGAAAAAATATTGATGATAGTTCTTTTATTCGCATGATATAATTCTAGTATATAGATAATACTAGATTTTATCATGGACATTTGGACAGAGGAGGTGAGGAGAGAAAAATAAAAGTGTTTAACTTGAAAATAAAAGAAAAGTTGAGAGATCCCTTATGAAAGTCCGGCAGCCTAATGGCGTTGCATAAAATTTCATAAAATCAAATGATGAGAACAGAAGGGTATCTAATAATATTGAAATCAAAAATAAAGTAAGAATAATAAATAAAATGAAACCCCAACATATGATAAAGAAATTTCAAATAGCTAAATAAAAGAAGTGTCGCCTTAAAGAAGAGAATGAAGGATTCCCTTACCTTGTAGAATAACTCTTTGATCTTGAAGGAAGGGACATTGGGGGCTCAGGTAAACCTTGGGATGACTCCTAGAGAGTTGAAACCACCAGCTATTTGAGGTTTAGGGATTTGGAATGAATGAAAACTATGGGGGGTGAGTGGGTATTTATAGAAATCAAGAGAGAGTTTTTTGTTAATTAAAAGGGACACCTCCTCAGTAGTTTTCACAAAACCATGGGCTTGCCCATGTTTTAAGCCACTTGGTATACCTCATGTCATATGTTACGGTACACAATTTGACCATAATTTTTCATTTAATTATTACATAATTATGATGTCTTTAAACTACCAGAAACTCAAAACTGTATGTTTACTATTCATAAAAAATTCATGTCTTTTAGAAAAATCCCAAAAATTTAACCTAACCACTTTTTGACATGTAGAATTCAAAAATGAACTCCATTTTTCGAAATTAGTTTCCTAAATATTATTAATTTAATTTTTAAATAAATTCATAGTTAATTCGAAAAATAACAATCTTAAATGCAATTAGTTTTATTTCTCATTGAAAAACTAATTGAGATCTCATTATCTTATTAACTTAAGAAAATGAAATAATAATATTATTTAGTATTCATAAGGGTCATATTACTATCCATATTACTATTCATAAGGGTATGTTACTATTCACCAAAAATCAAGTTTGTTCTATCAGACTCCAAATGACTTACTGATCACAACTCCAGATAACCATTTTTCGAAATTCAAAACATAGAAGTGGAAAATTTATATTTAATGGCTAGGTTTTGACTATCTCCTAAATAACCTAGTGTTGTTTTAAAGGAACAGAGTGATGAATAGAATGTATTTAACAGAAACATACCATTAAATGTTTGGGGTGCTACACAGATTTTATTTACTGTGACATTTTTTTAAACTAAGACTCAATTTATGATTAGATTATATTGTTAATTAAAGTATATAATAAATTATTTATTTTCATTAATAATTAACTATGAATTAGTTGTTCTCATTATATATATATATATATATTTATAGATATCATTGTACATATTTTTTAATAATTTCATATGGGTATATTCATTTATTTTTATTTGAGACTTTTTTTAGAGGAATATATTTTGTAATCCCTTCTGCATGAATGAATTTTTTCATAAAAATTTTCTATTTTCCATCTAATGTTTCCATTCTTAGTTTTCAATATTTTTCGATGTCATTTCTAATCTAAATATTTTATAAATTATTACATTTTTTTATATTTATTTTTGGGTTTTGTTATAGATAATGAATTGAACTTGGATTAACGAACCTTGAATAGGTGCTGAATATGAGGAAGGTGTCAATGATTTTTTGGAATTTTCTTGTAACATCCCGGTTCTGGAAGCCACCCAGAGGTGCCCCGTACCTGGTTGGTCACATGGCCTCAAGCACATTTCTCCATATGCCAGAGGCTGCCGACTAGAAGTGAGGGCCTTGGGTGTGATAGTGGAGAACTTATTCCCTCATTAGAAGAGTATACAGCGGATGTAAAATACATATAAAATAGCGGAAATAGTAATAATAACATACAACAATAAACAATGGAAGATGGATAAAGAAACAACTGGATCACATATATATATGATGAATGATACATATGTCTAGGAAAGAAGCCAAACAAATCACAATGCTGAATACAATACTAATCCCAAGTACAAAAGAAAAATAAGTAAATAACTCCTCAACATCACAAGCCAAAGCTTGGTCCCATGCTCTCCAGATCCACAGAAATCAAGTACCTGAAGTAGAAGGGTGCTTTCCCTTATCTGTACCTGCAGCAATATAATCTGTTAGGGCCCAAAAGCATGACCCAAATATGGTGTGAGACTAATCCCTATAGGCAACCAACAAAATATCTATGTCTATCATTTAGTGAACATATATGGTAGACAATAAGTAAAAAGACGTAGTAAACAAGGACGTACTCAAGAGTAAAAATTACACAGTTTCGTATCATTCAGTTCCACATAGCAAGTAAATAGATAATCACAAATAGGTAACCCTCTGGGATGTACTCACAGCCGAATTACCTCTGGTCCTACCTAGAAAACACAAGCAACCCTCTGGGAAGTACACTTAGTCTACCCCTCTGGTTTAGCATAAGCATAGACTCTCTGAGAAAGCACTCGTCATCAATTCATCCTATAGTCTCGTATCGGTAACTAAAGGCGCTCTAGGGAAGAACTTACATCACATTCCCTCTGTGGCCAACATCGAGAAACTACAAACACGCTAAGATAGCAATTACATCAATTCCCCCTATGGTTTCACTTTGTAATAGTAAAAAAAAGACACTCTGGAGAATCCCTTACGTCCATTCTCCCTATGGTCTACTACACCAGGTTCTCTTTGACCTGTGTATATCAAACATGTATAGCAATTTATATCGACCAATGTAAACCTCAAAATCTACTTCGATAGCATTCTACAGCAATAGCATGTCAGAACAATGGTCAAACAATCCTACAATACTAGGCATGGGTAAACAAGACATCCTTACAGTCTAAGCAAAACCAAAAAACCACAATCAAAACATGCATCGGAAATACCTCTAGAGTATATAAATTCACCTATTCACAAAACAACTTGCCTATACTCAGGCATACAAGCATAGGAGGCAAAAAATAGGGCTAAAATAGTAAACATGCAATAACCCATTCATGGGTATTGGTGATTTTTCACATATAACTCCAAGATTTTCAACAGAAAGGCACAAACCACCTACCTCGGTGTTGTAGGATCGTTATACTCTGGCGTCGGCCCTTGGAAGAACCTAGAATGCGGTAGATCTAAAAAAACGTCTAAAAATTTCAACCCACGATATCTCACAAGAGGAAAAGGCATAAGATTGTGTTCAAGAAGAAGAGAGAACTCACCGATTTGATTCCACCACAACCGACAAAGTTCGATTCTCAGAATGGACGCTCTCTTGGGGCGTAGAGAAGATTTTAATCCCTACAGGTTCTCTCAGATGAAGAAATTGAAGAAGAAGACGTTTCTGTTGATAAGATGTGACCCCAGTCCATTTAGTGAAAAAAAATAAAATACATGGCGTGTATGTGCCCTTACTATGCCCTGCTTTAGGTGGCCTACAGGTCACCACACATGGTTGTGTGCAAGGACGCTACACAGTAATCACACAGCTACCCGCGGTAACCGAGTACACATTTTGTACTGATAAAGTACCTAGAGTATACTTCAAAATTTTCCATAAATTATTATTTTTTCTCAAAAACACTGGAAAAATAAAAACATACTAGAAAAGAAGATCTGGGTTCTTAAAAACTTCCCCTCTTAAAGAAATTTGTCACTGAATTTCCCTAGTAAGGCATCATAGAAGAAGAAACCCCGAACAACTCAGGCCACTATGATTGTACATCGTCCTCCCTCTCCCAAGTCTCATCCTATACTCTCCCATGCTGCCATAGCACTCATACCAGAGGAACAGACCGGCCATAGAGAGACTTCATACTTTGGTCAACAATCCGGATAGGATGCTCCTCGAATGATACATCCACCTCCAACTCAACTTCATCGGGCTGGAAAGAATTAGATGGGTCTGAGAAGTAACGTTGAAGATGAAAAATGTGGAAAAATTCATGCATAGACTGGTACCTATGGGTAACTGCAACTGATAGAAAACAGGCCCAACTCTCTCCAACACCTCAAACGGCCCGACGTACCTCGGCGAAATCTTACCCTGTCTCATAATCATCCGGTGTCCCAACCTCGGGGTGACATGCAGGAAAACCTAATATCCGACCACGAACTCCAGAGGTCATCTCCACTAATCAGCATAAGACTTCTATCAAGACTGTGCAGTATCCATCCTCTTCTGAATCAACTATATCTGCTATGTGGTCTCCTGGACAAGATGAGGTCCCAGCATAGATGCCTCTCCTACCTCCAGCCAACATTAGGGTGATCGGCATGGCCTACCCTACAAAGCCTCATAAGGTGCCATACGAATAGTTTCTTGGAAACTATTGTTGTAGGAAAACTCCACAAGAGGTATGTTCTTCTCCTAAGAACCTCCAAAATCCAGAATACATGCTAGAAGCATGTCCTCAAGCACCTAAATCGTACGCTCGGACTGGCCATCTGTCTGAGGATGGTAAGCTGTACTCAAAAGTACATGTGTTCCCAAAGCCTTCTGATTCCCCTGCCCGACCCGAGAAGTAAAACATGCATCCCTATCTGAAACAATGGAGTGTGAAACCCCATGTAGATGTAAAATCTATCGGATGTACAACTATACCAACTCATCAACACTAAAGGTCTCCTTGATCAGTAAAAAGTGAGAAACCTTCATGAGTATGTTAATGACAAACCATACTACATCATTCCCACGAGGCGACCACGGTAAAACAGTCATGAAATCCATCGCCACATCAGTCCACTTCCACTCGAGAATGTGTAACTGTTGTAAAATCCCTATTGGTCACTGATTCTCTTTCTTCACCTGTTGATAGGTGGAACACTTCATAACGAAACCACAAACATCTCTCTACATACCTAGCCACCAATACTGATGGTGTAGATCCCAAAAAATCTTGGTGACACCAGAATTAACTGTCCAAAAAGAGGAATGAAAGTCCCACATCAGCTCCTGGCGTATGTCTTCTGGAACCCATACGCGCCCTTGGAAATGCAAGATATCATCCTCTTCTATGGTCCATCTAGGAATAGGGTCATCTGCTGACACGCTCTCATTTAGGACTAGGCCTTCAGAATCTAATAGTTTCCTCATTCACACTCGATCAAGAATATTAGAGGTAATATCTATAGAAGAAAGAAAAGTCTTCCATTTGCTGTCTTGCACCTCCAAGTACATCTCAGAGAACAGATCCCTAAGCTTCCACTCACTACTGGCCTCCTGAACTGCCTGTATCTGAGTCCTCCTGCTTAGCGCATCAGCCGTAGCATTTCCTTTCCCAGGCGTGTAGGAAAGCTCAAAGTCAAAAGACAGAAGGTACTCAACCCGCCTTCGTTGTCTCAAATTCATGTCCCGCCGAGTGAATATATACTTGAGACATTGGTGGTCGGTGAAAACCACAAAATGATCTCCTATAAGATAATGTCTCCAACAGCGTAAAGCATGAACAACAGCCACCTACTCGAGATTGTGTGTTGGGTAATTTCTCTCATGTGGACTCAACTACTGAGACCCGTATGCAACGACTCCCTCTCCCTGCATAAGCAAAGCTCCCTACCCGATACTTGACGCATCGCAGTAAACAGTATAGCTCTTTCCCATCTCTATAAATAATAGTATTGGTTCTGAATTCAACCTCCCTTTTATCTCATGAAAGGATGACTAACAATAATCTAACCATAAGAACTTATCACCCTTCTTAGTTAGGCCCATCAGTGATACTGATAAATGTGAAAATTCATGTATAAAGTGTCTTTAGTATCCAGTCAGCCCTAGAAAACTCTGTACTTCAAAGAAGTTCTTTGTATACACCCAGGAAACCACTACTCTCACTTTCTATGGGTCTAATGATACTTCTGTCTCTGAGATAACATGACCCAGCAGTGAATTTGGTCTATCCAAAAGTGGAATTTTGAGATCTTAGAATATAACGGATGCTCTCTCATTGTACTCAAAACAATCTCAGTATGGGTTGCATCGTCATGTTGAGTGTGAGAGTACACCAAGATATCGTCCACGAAGACTACCATGAAAGAATCCAAGTATGGATGGAACACTCTGTTCCTCAGTTCCATGAAAACTGTAGGCGCGTTCATGAGACTGAACGGCATGACCACAAACTCATATAGACCATACCTTTTCCAGAAGGTTATAAGATGTATATCTGATGGTCTAACAAACAACTGATGGTAACCAGATCTCAAGTCAATCTTCGAGAACACTTGTTCTCCTCGAAGATGATCAAAGAGATCATCAATCCTCAACAAGGGATATCGGTTCTTAACCATCAACTGGTTCAACTTCTGATAATCCACACAAAGCCTGTGGGTACTGTCCACCTTCTTCACAAACTGGACAGGTGAGCCCCAAGGAGAAGTACTGGGTCGGATAAAACCCTTTGCCTGTAACTCCTTCAACTGCTTCTTAACCTCCTACAACTCTGATGTATCCATCCTATAAGGAGGAATGGACATTGGTTCCACTCATGGAACAAGCCCAATAGAAATTTCTACCTCATGCTCTAGAGGAAAACCTGAAAAGTCCCCTAGAAATACATCCCTGAAATGATCCACCACTGGAGGAATGTCCATCTGTGAAGTCCCCTGGTCATCCAGATATAGACTAAAAATATGAGTTGTAACTCCCCCCAACCCATGATGCTCGAGCCCTGCTCTTCTAGCCTAGAAATCCCATTAACCCTTATGAAGGAATGATCTACCCTATAGTGGCATGAAACTCTACCTACAATGATAGAAATTGTTTACTTCTTGGAAGGGAACTTACCAGACCATTATGAGAATGACGTCATAGCCTGTCATCTCTAGGACATAGAGGTCCCATAAGAAGTGACACCCACCAAAAACTAGAAGGAACTCCACACACTAACATACACTAGTCGTTCTAGTCCCCAATAGAGTGTCTAGCATGAAGTTATCAGCAGAAGAAAAGATACAGAGCCCAAGGCTCTCCACAATAGCAATAGATATAAAGCTATGGGAAGCCCCTGTATTGAAAAGAGTATAAGATAAAACTGATGCAACTAGTATCATACCTCAAACTATAGAGTGTCTAGGATCATGATCCTACTGAGTTTGCTCCACTGCAAAATTCTGACCTGTATTATGACCCTGTGACCCTACTTGACCACTCTGAGCTGATCCACCCTATTTTCGCTAAAATCCTGGCGACTTACTACCATATCTGTGACCTTCACCTCTGCTGAAATAGCTAGAGGAACCCCAGTTCCCTGAATAGTAAGAAACTGGTGGTGCTACTCCTGAACACAAGGTCATAGAAGAACCTGTTTCACCAGTTTCTGTTGAGAAGATCTAACAGAAACGCTGAAGATTCCCCATCTTTCCGCAAGATCAGCACTCCACTGTGTCTCTTAGGCAATGTTTCCTTGTATGCCCGCTCTTCCTGCAATGGTATCACACCACCAGGATACCAAAAGATATCTTTCGCATCCTTGGATGTTCACGCATAGAATCCATACGGCGCTTTCTGATATCAGTGGGAGTGATATTGACTCCGGATGTCGAACCACCCTGGCTCACTACTCTATAATCCCTCAGATTCTACTCCGTGATCAGTTCCTTGTTGACTATAGAAGTGATGGATGCCAACCTGAAGATGTTCACCTGTGATTAGATGTCTTGTCTGAGACCATCCTCAAACTTTCATTCCAGGAACAACCCATCTCTCTGTAGAAAGGGTGTAAATCACTGTAGCTTGGTGAAACGAGAGGAATACTCCATAATAGAAAGAGTACCCTACTCCAGACTCATAAATGCTCGATCTCAATTGACCCTCAAGGTCTCCAGGTAGAAGTAGTCATAGAAGATATGCTGGAACACCTCCCAAGCCATAACCTACTGATGCCTCGCCTGTGAGATTACATCCCACCATCTCCTGGAAAAATCCTGCAGCTTGTATGTAGCGAGATTTACCCACCTCTCCAGTGGAGTCTCCTGATTCTCAAAGATGGTCAACATAACTTCTATCCATGACTCTGCAGCCTGAGGTCCTCCTTCCCCTGAAAAGGTGGGATGATGCGGCTGCTAGAAAACCCGCGTCAATTCTTCCATAGATGAGGCAGGAGGTGGTGCTCCCTGGAAAGTCTACATAATCCTCATAAAGCCTTTCCTGAATTGTGCATCAGTACTTGTATCTGGTATAACTTTCAGTTCCAAGACTGGCACTACTAGAGTTTCTGTAGGAAGTCCCTAATTAGCCATATCCAGCGTCTGATCATAGCCTAGTAACTGGTGGAAAAATAGAGGACGTCTCAGTGGCATGACTCTACAAGGTCAAACTCACACCATAGATTAAGCTATTATGGACTGAAACTAGAAGTGTAATAAGGGAACAAGAGAAATAAAGTATTCAAGATTTCCAAAACATGACTACATGGCGTGTATAAAGACAACACGGCGTGTTCCTTTAATACTTTCACATGAGCATGTACTTCTTCCAAAACGGGTCGTGTAACACCGCATACACACGATGTGTTGTCCTAACACACAGTGTGTACTCGACTTCTCTTCCCCTACCTGAGTTCTTTTACACGACTAAGCCACATGGATCTCCTAAGATAAGACTACACGGTGTGTTCAAGATAGACATGGTGTTTACTATATGATCTTCACTGACCCATGTTGTTAGAGACACGGTCAGATATATGATTCACACTACACGTCATGTTCCAGATGGACACGACGTGTACTTGGAAGATCTTTCCGACCCGTGATGTTAGTGAAATGGCCGGTTACATGGTTCTACAAAACGGCATGTACAAATGGTACACAATAGTTCTGTCCAAAGATTCCATACCCCGTGTCCCCTCTCTCATAGTCTGAGACATGGTTAGATACTACACAGCGTGTACATACAATACATGGAATGTACTTATGAAAAACAGTTCCTTCCTGAACAGAAGAACACATGGCATGTATTCAACATTACATGCCATGTATTCTGTGTTTTTTCAGAAAGTAAGCCTCATAAACTACCCTAGAACCCATAAAAACACTAAAAGGAACATTTAAGTGCCAAATTTTGATCTGTGAGGGCCCATACTCCCTACAAATCAATGATTGGAATCTTATACATGTCATATAGAAAGAAAAAAAGTCCATGATCCACTAAATTCTGATTCATGAGGGCCCATAACACCTCAGGAACCAAAGTTTAGAGTTCAATAAAACAATTCCTTACACAAAGCAATACCCATATAAAAAAACAGGTATTCTATTAAGGCATCTATCACAACAGGATGCATATCTAACCCAATTTCTATCACAACAACATGAAAATGCTAATGCACCCTATATGGCATGGAAATAATGCATGACATGTGATATATAGCAAGTGAATATATGATGCATAAGATGGAATACCCTCATCTAATCGGGTTGCAGTAGAAGTAGAACCTCAATAACACCAATGATAATAGCACAAAACATGTGAATCACCCAACAGTGAAAATCAAATCAACTGTAAAATTGAAAAACCAGAAAAATTGTAATAAATGAGGTTGAATGGATTTTCCCTATACACGGGTTAGCTACTCCCGAGCACATCGTATTACCAAGTATCTATTTCATTATATCCCTGACTATAGGCTCCAAACAATAAGTCAAGAAGAAAATAACCCCTTTGATACCACTTTGTAATGTCAAGGTTCTGGAAGCCACCCCGAGGTGCCCCGTACCCAGTTGGTCACATGGCCTCAAGCACATTTCTCCAAATGCCAGAGGCTGCCAACTAACAGCGAGGGCCTTGGGTGTGATAGTAGGGAAACTATGACCTCATTGCCTGAGTACACAACGAATGTAAAAAAGATATACAATAGCGAAAACAGTAATAATAACATACAACAGTATACAGTGGAAGTCTGATAATGAAACAACTGGATCACATATATATAAATGATGCATGATACATTTGTCTAGAAAAGAAGCCAAACTAATCAAAATTATGAATACAGTACTAATACAAAGTACAAAATAAAAACATGTAAATAACTCCTCATCATCGCAAGTCATAGCTTGGTCCCATTCTCTCCATCTCCACATCAATCAAGTACCTGAAGTAGAAGGGAGATTTCCCATATCTATACCTTTAGCAATATAATCAGTTTGGGACCAAAATCATGAACCAAACAAGGTGTGAGACTAATCCTAGTAGGAAACCACCAAAAGATCTATGCCTAATAGCCAGTGAATATATATGGTAGGAAATAATTAAAAATAAGCAGTAAACAAGGAATTACTTAACAGTAACAATTCCACAGTTTCATAACATTCAGTTCCACATAGCTAGTAAATAGATAATCACAAACTGGTAACCCTCTGAGATGTACTCATAGCATAATACCCTCTGGTACTACCTAGGAAACACAAGACATCCTCTGGGAAGTATACTCAGTCAACCCCTCTATTTTAGCTTAAGCGTAGACTCTCTGAGGAAGCACTCGCTGTCAATTCATCCAATAGTCACATATCGGTAACTAAAGGTGCTATAGGGGAGAACTTACGTCACATTACCTATGTGGCCCACGTAGAGGAACTACAGACACTTTGAGGAAGCACTTACATCAATTCCCCCTATGGTCTCACATCGTAATAGTAAAACAGACACTCTAGAGAATCCCTTACGTCCATTCTCCCTATAGTCTACTACACTAGGTTTTCACGGCCCTATGTAAGTCAAACAAGTATAGCAACACATATCGGCCAATGAAAACCTTAAGAAATTCTTGGATAGAACTCTATTGAAATATCATGTTAGAACAACGGTCACACCATCCTACAATACTAGGCATGGGTAAAAAAGATAGCCTAACAGGCTATGAAAAAACAAACAGCCACAATCAAAACATGCATGGGAAACACCTCCAGAGTATAACAATTCACCCTATTCACAAAACAACTAAACTCTACTCAGGAATACAAGCATAGTATGAAAAAAATAGGGATAAAACAGTAAATAAGAAATACCCCATTCATGGTTATTGGTGATTTTGCACATATAACTCAAAGAAATTCAACAGAAAGGTACAAACCACCTACTTCAGCATTGTAGTATCGTTATACTCCGGCATCGGCCATTGGATCGACCTAGAATGCGGTAGATCTACAAAAACGTCTAAAAAATTCAAACCCTGATATCTCATGAGAGAGGGGAAATCAAAAGATGGTGTTCAATATGAAGAGATAAGTCATCATGTGATTCCAACACAACTGACGAAGTTCGATTCAGAGAATGGACGCTCACTCGGGGGGCTCGAAGAAGATTCGCGGCCGTACGGGTTCTATAAGATGAAGAAGTTGAAGAAGAATACATTTCTGTCGATAAAACGCAACCCTGGTCCGTTTAAAGAAAAAAAGAAAATACATGGAGTGCACTTTGAAGTACATGGCATGTACATGCCCTTACCGAGCCCCTCTTTAGGCGGCCTCTAGGTCACCACATATGGTCGTGTGCAAGGCCGCTACACAGCCAGCACACGGATACCCACGGTAACTGAGTACAAGGTGTGTACTCAAAAAGTAAGCGATTTGTACTACAAAAATTTCCAGAAATTACTATTTTTTCTCAAAAACACCAAAAAAATAAAAACATACCAGAAAAAAAGATATGGGTTCTTACATTTCAAAACACAATGTTCCAAACAATGACATGTTTTTTGGTCTATGCCTAAAATGTTTAAATTTGAAGAAGTTGAAAAGAAGAGTGATCAAAGATCATTTAATTTATCATGGTTTCAATTCGAGCTAGAGCCCTTGGATTTGGCATGGTGAAACCAGGTATAATTTTAGATCTGTTGATGATGGTGCTTTGCAAGATGATAAATCTAATAAACTTGATGAAATGATTTGTGATATTGAAGTAGAGACAATTGAGAGACAACTTACAATTGAGTGTTTATAAGGTGATTCCGAGAAACAATTGTATCTAGGTTGTATGGATTATATGGTTTTATTGAAAGTGTTATGATTGACAAACCTAAAGATGAAACATGGATGGAGTGAAAAGAGTTTTTTAGTGTTTCTATAATTGTTGAAAGAAATTCTTCCTAAAGACAATGATATTCGAGATTCACATTATAAGGTCAAGAAAATATTATGCCTGATGGGATTGAGGTACAAGAAAATACATGTCTGCCCGAATAACTATGTGCCATACAGTAATGAATACGAATTTCTATATGAGTGTCCTAAATGTGGGACATCATGGTATAAGTTGAAAGAAAAATCACAGGATGATTCAAAAGTTTCAAAGACCCCTACCAAATCATTTTAGTATCTTCATATACTTCCATGTTTGAGATGTTTGTTTGACAATTCACATGATGCAAAAAGGTTAATATGGCATACTGATGAATGTATATATGATAGAAAAATACGTTATCCATTTGATTTTCCACAGTGGAAAAACATTGATCACCAGTTTCTTACATTCGGAAATGAATTTCAAAATCTCATATTGAGACTGTGCACAGATGAAATGAATCCATATCGAAGCCTTAGTAGCACACATAGTTCATGGTCTATTTTATGGGTAATTTAAAACTTATATCCTGAATTTTTTATAAAGAGAAAATATGTAA
Source organism: Viscum album (assembly GCA_963277665.1). Taxonomy (NCBI): domain Eukaryota; kingdom Viridiplantae; phylum Streptophyta; class Magnoliopsida; order Santalales; family Viscaceae; genus Viscum; species Viscum album. Next base: position 612,267,745 of record OY728119.1, on the reverse strand, counting down.
TGTTGAGTTTAATGACTAGTGGACCAAAACAACTCAGAAATTATATTGATATTTTCTTATCACTATTAATTGATGATTTGAAACTGTAATGGGAGGAAGGTATAAGGTTGTATGATTCATATAAAATTAAATATTTTCAACTGCATGAAATGATTATGTTCACTATAAATGAATTCCAAGCATATGGAAATTTTTATGGATACAATGTTAAGGGGGATAAAGCTTGTTCAATTTGAGAATAATAGACTTCATATTGTCAACTTCATTGTGGGAGAAAAACAGTATGGGTGATAGAAAGTTTCTGTCTATGGATCACTCTTATAAAAGATTAAAATAGGATTTCAATTATTCCTAAGAATTTTATATTACTCCAAAACCTTTATCCACTGATAAATATTTTTAGAGGGTGAAAAACATTTATGTGACCTTTATAAAGACACATAAATCTGGTAATGATAGAAATATTTGGAAAAAACAGTCAATTTTTTTAAGCTACCATATTTGAGATATCATGAGGTGAAACATAACATTGATTTCATGCATGTAGATAAGATTATTTGTGAAATTTTGATTAGATCATTATTATATATTAAAGGAAATACTAAAGATGCGTTGAATGCAAGAATGGATTTATTCTCAACAGGAATATGATTGGAGTTGGCTCCCACACCTCATGGAAGGTGAACATTCCTACCCCCGACTTGTCATACCTTATCAAAGATGGAGAAAACTATATTTTTTAAAGGTATTCATGATATCAAAGTGTCACATGGTAATTCTTCAAATGAAAAACTTTTTGTGTATTTAAAGTATTTGAAGTTGACAGGTATGAAATCTCATGACTCTCACGTCATGATGCAACAACTCCTACCAGTTGGGGAATAATTCCTACCCATGTCAGAATGACTATCATAATTTTTGTTATTTTTTAATTCAATTTTTAATAAGGTGATAGATTGGAATGGTTTGAAATTTTTTTAGAATAAAGTATCTTATACACTTTTTCAATTAGAAATGTATTTTCCTCTATCTATTTTTGATACCATGGTGCATTTAATGGTTTATTTGGTGTAAGAAATAACTATTTTCATACCTGTATATCTACGTTGGATGTATACTTTTGAAAGGTATATGTAGATATTTGAGGGGTATGTTAAGAATTAATTTTGACTAGAAACATCCATTGTTGAGAAGTATATTTTAGAGGAGTTTGTAGAGTTTTGTACAAGCTATTTTCTGATGTGGAGCACATTGGTTTTCATATATCTCACCATGAATGAGTTTATTTTGGGGGAAATTGGATCCATAACTTGAAAGTCAAATTGTTGACAGATGAAAAGATAAATAATATATAGTTATACATCTTGAAAAACATAGATGATAATCACCCATATATAACATTTCATATGAATGAGTTGAAACAGAGTTATCTAAATAAGAAAGATATGTGGATTTTGAATGAGCATAACATAACTTTTTTCCCAAGGTTTAAAGAGACTGTGAAACTAGATAAACCAGAATCATTGAGATGGTTATTAGACAGTCCAAGTTTAAATTTGATAACATGGTTCGGTTTTGACATCAATGACTATACTTTTCATATGAAAGATCAGGAAATAAAAGTGTAGTTTAGAATAGTAGTGTGTCATTTTTTGTAGAAGCAATGCATTTTTGAAGTGATAATGACAAAAATCCCATCTCTGCATCAACCACATATTATGGAGTCATTGAAGAAATATGGGAGTCTTATTACATAAATTTCATGTTCTAATGTTTAAGTGTAAATGGTTTATCGGTAAAAACAGTGTCAGACAAGATGAATTTTGAATGACACAAGTTAATCTGAATAAATTGGATTACAAAAATGATCCTTTCATCATGGAAACACATGATTTTTTTTGTATGTTCTTGATAAATCTGATATGTAGTGGTACATTGTTTTACAAGGGAAAAAAATAGTATGTTGGTGATGATAAACTTGATGAATATACCAATTTATGTGAGATACCTACATCCATGGAATTATTAATAAATAATATTGATGAAGATGTTTAATATATCATTTGTTCCATACAGAACGATCAAGAAGAAGGAATTTGGGGGAAAATCTTTAGAAAATTCCTAATATTACAGGTAACATATGTTTAATTATGGATTACTTTTTAAAATTTCATAAGTTAGTTATTTTAATTTTATTTTATTTATTAAAACACATATTATAAATAATAAGTTAAATTGTTGGTTTTATATTAGTTTATTTTTGATTAGTTTTCCATGTTTACCCTTAAGTATCTTATCTGCTAATCGATTTTGTTGAAAACCAATTATTTTAAATTTAACATTTTAAATAAAAACAAAACATATTGTATAAGATTATATTATAAAAGAATTATTTTTGTTGTAAAAATGATTTATGAGGATGGTGAATTTTTACTATGTCATTTCATTTGTCACTGATATAATTAGTTTTAATTCATTTATGTTATTTCATCTATCATTAATATTGTTCTCATTTTAGTTAACTATGAAAAATATGAATAAAATGTGTTAAGTTTAGTTTACGTTTCTTTTTGTTTGATAATTATTAAATTTTTATTTATATTTTCATGTAATTGTTGGATTTTTTTATTTTTGTACTAATTGAAGTTGCTTTGATTTGTAGGATGACAGATCAATCCTCTGATCAACTACATATTTCTAGAGATGATCATACTAATATATTTGAGGAGTAACTTACACATACTCATTTTGATAAGCCCATGCACCCCTCTTTACCTTAGATATCCACTTCCATGGGGGGGAAAAGAGTTCGGGGGTTGGTAAAAGTGGCACCACACGTTTACCAAAATTAGCAGTTACCCATACCTAGGAATAAAGGATACCATTGGACATTTATGGTAAAGATATTCTAGTAGGTCCAAAGGTAAAACAATTCAAGAATTTTTTATCAGCAAAGACTAAAATAAAAGTTAGTATATTGTTTTATGATTGACAACATTTTGAGAAAACGACACTATCACTATTATGATAGAATATTTTTGTAAGCTTGTTTGTTATTATTTTATTCATATTGAATTAATGTTTATAGTAATATAAGGTTTTCCTTTTCTTATTAGGTAACATATGAAATATCTGACACTGGAGGAGTCATGAAGAAATGTATGTCATTGGCGGCTAGGAGATGGAGGTATTTTAAATCATCCCTCACATCACAATTCCTTTTTGGGAGCAGGCAACATGGAAATCCATCTGATGTATATCCATTTATAAATGAAGATACATGGAAAAAATTTGTTTAAAGTAGATGACAAGATTATTTTTTGGTATGTTCAATGTTACCTTTTTTGATGTTTTTTATATTAATTATCATGTTATTAATTTCATTGTTTTTTATTCTTAATTTACACCAAGAAAGGAGATCTCATCAAGAGATTCAAGATAAAAATGTATACCCACACACGTTATCTCGAGGATGGTATACATTATTGGAAGAACATGTGCTAGAATAAAAACATCAAAATTTGAGAGCTGAGTCATCAAGATATAGAGAGGTTACCCCTCCCCCCACTAGACATGAAAAATGGAATAGGGATTGAATAGAAAAAGTACAATATCTTGTGGATGTGTCTAGAGTTGTAACTGATAAGATTGTAAGATGTTTATTTATTTATTGAAGATAAATCCACTCTATATATATTGTGATTCATTATAGATTTTTTCAAATATTCCATAAAGTGTTCTCTTGAAGAGTAGATCATATAGGGGCTCTTTATTATTGAGGTTAGATTGGATATTTTAGCTGCAGAATTGGGAAATCCCAAACACCCAGGTCATGTATGAAGATACCAGACATTTGTGTCGGTAAGAAAAGTGTTTCCACATTCAGATGATTCTTTAAAGGATGATGTTCGTAAAAAAATAGAATCTTTGGAATCCAAAGTTTAGGATATTCAAGTGACGATAGAGTACATGATCAGATATTTAGTACAAACGATTATTTTAAACATGTAAGGATAATTTCATTTTTTCGATTAGACTCCTCCACCTCCACCAATAGATCCCACTCCTTTTAATCCTACCCCAACACCCCCTCCCCTATATATTTCAAATTACTGTGAGTTATTAATTAATGATCCTCATCACATTGTTTCATATTGGATGATATATTATATCTGCGATACCATTCATTATCTCTAGATTGAGAAAGGTCATTATTCAGGATATTATAGATAGATCAGCAAAAATACCAAGTCTTGTTGATGAAGTGAGTATAGTTAGACAAAGTATCAATAATTTTTTGGGTTTTACATCTAGACTACATTGACATATTACCATAGAGGTATGTATATTTGTTATATTTAATTTAATTTTGTTAGTAAATTTGTTTTCTCATTTTAATGTTTATATATTTCTATAATTTTTTCAGGAAAACTTTAAAGGTAAATAAATACTGTATAGACAATAAAAATTTCAAAGCGCCATGACTTCAGATATAGATTCCACTAGACATTATCATTTGTCAACATAAAATAATTTTTTATTGGAAGTATTTTAGATTCTATTTGATGCTGCTATTTGTGGGCATGAAATGAATATGAGATTTTTGAAAAGTGATATTATGGATCTTTTCACTGGAGATCAATTGGGCATCAACACGATGCAAGTCTTTTCCATGCAAGTCGATTAATTTTTTTTTATTCTTCTAAATTATTAAAAATTTATAATTATGTCTTCTTTTTATTAGGTATCTCTATAAAATTTGTACACATCATGACAAGATAAATGTGTATGGATTTATGGACCCATAGTTTATTTCTCCAATAGATCAAACAATGACTGATGCTCAAAGAACAATTTATATAGCTAAAAGATTTCAACAGAATGTCATCATTCTGTGTTGGAAGTTTCTATATCTTGAAAGGTATGAAATATTTTTTCTCAGAAATTGTTATATAACACTTAAAATATTATCAAATCATAATAAATTTTATTTTATATCAGTGGTCATTGGATTTTAGGTTTTTTTTCAAGAGAGAAGACATTGTATTAGCTATACTCTATCCATATTTATGTGAGAGAAAATTTTAATAATATATTGAACATGTAAGTTTCCTTATTTTAATAACTGTTTATATTATGACGAATAAAATTTATTAAAGTTCATATTATTTTCAAATAGGTCTTGATATTTTTTTAGAGATGCGACAAAAAAGGAAAGTACAAGACCACAAAGATCAAATATGTAGAAGATGTGGTGAATTGTTATTTACAATTACTAAATTCTCGATATATTAATAAAAATTGGTATTTTAAAAAAAATATTGTTGAAATAGTGTCACAAACAACAAGGTGGAACTGAATGTGGATATTATGAATTAAGATTCATGTATGAAATAATTTCAGCTGACACAGTTACAAATTTTCATAACGTTGGATTTCTTAATAAATATTTTCATAAAATATCATATTTATTATTGAAAATTAAAGTCAAATGATTTCTGTATTATTTTTATAGATTTTGGAGGATGATCAGTCATATAGTGCAGATGAGTTGCGGCATTTACAAATTTAATGGTAAAATAATTTTAAAGGTATGACAGGTTTTTATAGTATTTGAATGTTCAATGTATTTTTTATTTTTCTAGATTTCGGGCTGCCTCTTGTGTTGTTTTATGGTTGTTGTTGGTGGAGGATTTGAATCAATGTGCATTGGTTTTTATATTATTTGAAAATTCAATAGTATGTGTATTTTGACTCATTTTTTGTATTCTGCCTCTTGTGCTATATTCTGAAATTTTCCTGTTTTTTTTTCTTTTTATGGCTACTTCTGGTGGAGGAGAAAAATCAATATAAGTTTTTTTAAAATATTTTTTTCTTTCTGGTTATTATATAAACGAAACAAAAAATACATGCCATCTATTTTTCAAGTTGGTTATCTAATAACCAATGTAAAAAAACGTTTATCAGAACAGTTATTTAACATTAACCGACGTGATAAATGGTGAATAATATGTTTTTTCACATGAAATATTGGATAACTGATGTGAATAACATATTATACATGGTTTTTCACATCATTTATTTAATAACTGATGTGAAAACTCATTTATCACATTAGTTATTTAACATAACTGATGTGATAAATGGGGAAGAATATGTTTTTCATGACGGTTATCTAATAACTGATGTGAAAAATCAACTGCACAAATTAAGTATAACTTTAGTTTTATGTAACCAACACAAAAAATCTAATTTACTATGTCCCTTATAACCGCGTCGCCTAAAAATGATGTGAAAAAAATGATGTAAAACCCCTTTTATGAACTAGTGATTGGGGTAAAACCTAAAAACACCACTTTGAGCTAGAATCAAACAACAATTTGTGCTTGAAAATGGTCCTTGATTCACTTCTAGTTTGACACTCTTGGGAAAATGTTTGTTTAATCACAAGATTTTCATGAACCATTACAAAGGATTTATAGAAAAGGTAATTGTTCTTAGAGAATAACATATTTAATCATGGTGTCTTATAGAAAATATATTTTCTATACTCCATTGTTCGGAATAAGAGAAGGTCACCCTATACGTGTACCTCTTAGAGGGAGAAGTAGATCAGTGGTGGGAACTAGTTAAAAAACATGATGCCAATAGGGGAGATTAATGCTATGGAGTGGGAAGAGTTCAAGGGGAACTTTTTTCAAATAATACTTTCCCTGTTCAATGTAAACGAAAATGGAGAAGGAATTCTTAGATATGAAGTAGAAGGAAAATGAATATATGGGAAGCTATGAGATGAACTTCAAAATACATTCCCATTACACCTCTATCTTTTTCATGGATCATAATGGGAAGTTTTATAGATTATTTAGTGGATAAAGACCCCATATACAGAAGAATATAACCAACAAATACTATGAAAACTATGAGGATATTGTGAAAAGGGATATGAAGGTTGAACTGGAGTTCGGTGAGATGCAATGGTCTCAAAAATTGAATAAAAATGATAGATCCTTGGATCCAAACTCAAGGAGTATCTTTGATAAAAAAAGAGAAGGAAAGAAAGTGAAACATTCCACATGCAATAAAGGTTGGAAGAAACATTTGTGGAAGTACCTACTCGGGAGCGGGAAATGATACAATTGTGGAAGAGATGACCATATTACTCAGAACTATCATAGTGAGGTGAAGAATCAACTTATCAACACTAAAAAGGGGAAGATGGTGCAGGCCATGCCTAAAGTCTAATGCTTCAAGTGTTGATAACTTGGGTACTTTGTGAATCATTGTCCTAATATGAATTTAATAGAGGGGAATCACTATCAACCTTTGCATATTCCAAGGGATTAAGATCATGCTTTTTCTACCATGACGACTGAAGTTGAAGCTCCAAATGATGTGGTAGTAGGTACTCTTATTTTTCATTCAAAGATAGTAAGTACTTTTTTTGGTTTTGGTTCTACACATTCCTTTATTTCCGCCAAGTTTGTAAATAATATAGAATCAATACCCAAAGTTCTATAAGTAGAGTTATTATTCAAGACTCTTAGAGGGATTATCCAAGCATCAGCTGTGTATAGAAACTCTAGTATTTACTTTGGTGATCATAATATCATCCCAAATATAGTAGTCATTCCCAAGATGGAATTCGAAATTATACTAGGGATATACTAGCTCTCAAATTATAATACTAATATTAACTGAAGAATCAAGGAAATATCAGTAGTATTTAATGGAAAATTGATATTTCTTTTCAAAGGATAGATATCGTGACATGATCTTTGTCTATAAGCACAACCCATATCCATCTTTATGGAGATGATCGGTGAATATGAAGAAGGACTTGAAGGTATAGGAATAAAAAAATGTCCCCATAGTTCATTAATACATTGAAGTATTTATTAAGGAGTTACATGGACCTCCCCAAAAAAGAGAGGTAGAGTTCTGCATTGATATCATGCCTAATTCCGATCTGATTTCAAAGACCCTGTATAGAATGGAAAATGTGGACCTAGAAGAATTAAAGAAGAAAATATAAGATCTTTTAGAGAAGGGATTTATCCGGAAAAGTGTGTCTCCTTGGAGAGAACCTATTCTATTTGTGAAGAAGGATAAATCAATGCAGTCATGCATTGATTATATAAAACATAATGGTATCACAATAAAGAATAAGTACCAACTTACAAGGATTGATAAGTTATTTGACCAGATTCAAGGGGCTCAATTATTCTCCAAGATTGATCTTCGATCTGATTATAATCAATTTAGTGTGATGAAAGAAGATATTCCAAATACCGTCTTTCAATCAAGATATGTGAATTATGAGTGTGATGTTATGCCATTCAGATTGACTATGCTTCTTCTATTTTTATGGATTTGATGAATAGAGTCTTTAAAGACTACCTTGATAACTTTTTGGTTGTTTTAATTGATGATATTCTAATACATTTAAAAAGTCATGATGAGCATGAGGATCATCTAAGGGTTATATTTCAAACTTTAAGAAAGACGAGGCTATTTGTAAAGTTCAACAAATGTGAATTTTGGTTACAAAAAGATTCTTTCTTGGGTAACATTATAACTAATGAAGGAATATCAGTTGATCCTTCTAAGACAAAGTTTGTGGAGGAGTGGCCTCATCCTACTAAAATAACTAAGATTTGTTGTTTCCTTGGATTAATGATATATTTTAGGAGGATTATGGAAAAATATTTATGACTTTCTAGTTCACTAACCAAGTTAAATAAAAAAGGGGTCAGGTTCACTTGGATAAAGGAGTGCGAATAAAGTTTCCAAGATATAAAGAAGATATTGTTACTACACACATGTTAACTCTACCCTCTATAAGAGAAGGATTTGTTATTTTTAGCGATGCATCTCTAAAAGGAATTGGGTGTGTACTCATGAAAAAATGATAAGGTGATTGCTTATGCATATTGATAGTTGAATCCTCGTGATCATAATTATCATACACGTGACTTGGAGTTAGATATAGTTGTTTTTGCTCTTAAGATATGAAGAAACTATATTTATGTAGAGAAATGTGATATATACACATACCATCAAAGTTTGAAGTATATTTTCACATAAAAGGAATTGAACATGAGATAATGGATATGGTTAGAAATTCTTAAAGACTATGATTGTCCAATTAATTTTCATCTCGGAAGAGAAAACAAAGTTGTTGATTCATTAAGTAGTAAAGACCATGTTGTGTTGTAAATGATGAGGATTCAAGGATATCCTTTGATCAAAGTCCTAGTAAAACTGAAAATGGGAATCATAAAGGAAGGGATATCATCAACCCTATCCCAAATGATTTCTCAACCATAATTATTAGAAAATATTAATAAATCTCAAAGAGAATGTCCTTTGTTATTGAAGAAGTTATAGGCTATGAAGAATGAGAATTTTCCCGAGTTCAATATTGATCAAGGTATACTAAAATTCCAAATAAGGCTATGTGTTCCATCTATTCCAGAAATAAAGAAGAATATGGTGGATAAATCTCATAGCCTTACATTCTATATACATCATGAGAGTGAAAAAATGTATAGGGACCTTCGTGATCATTATTTTTGGGATAACATGAAAATGGAGATTGCTGACTACACTACAAGGTGCTTGGTGTGTCATCAAGGGAAGGCAGAGTGAAAACTTTCTAAAGGGGTATTACAACTAATACCCATACTATCATGGAAGTGGTACGATACCTATATGGATTTTATCACTGGTATCTATAAAAAATCAAAAGGAAATAATGCGATATGGCTTATAGTGGACCGTCTCACCAAGAATGACCATTTTATCTCTATTTAATAAGATTTATCTCAAGAAAAAATCCTCATGATATACGTGAAGGAAGTGGTAAGGATTCATGGAGTTCAACTTTATATCATTTTTTATCATGATCAAAGGTTCACATAAATGTTTGGGAGAATTATTGAACATTATATGAGTACTGAATTGAATTTCAATACGGATTGTGACCCTCAAACATATGGACAATCTAAAAAGACTATTTAGACCCCCAAGTACATACTGAGATCATGCTCTATGGAATTTAAAGGTGGGTGGGATCCACATCTCCCATTAGTTGAGTTCTCATACAACAAAAAATTCCATTTCAGTATTCAAATGACACCCTATGAATCTCTATATTGGAAGCATTGTATAACTCCTTCTTGTTGGGATGGAGCTAGTGAGAGAAAGATTCATGGACCTGATATTGTGCAAGAGATGACCGAAAAGGTTAATGCCATCTAATAACACATAAAGGTTTCTCAAATTTGGAAGAAGATCTATGTTGACAACCATCAAAGGGACTTGGAGTTTGATGTTGGTGAAAAGATCCTCCATTTAAATTTACCTTGGATGATATTCTTGAATTTTGGGAAGAAAGGGAAGATCAACTCCATGTATATTGGTCCCTAGAAATCCTTGATCTCATAGGAGAAGTAGCCTATCGGCTTGCACTTCCTCTAAATCTAGATCAAGTACATTATGTTGTCCATGTATCTATCTTAATGAAGTATATACCTAACCCTTCACATGTTCTAAATATGAATGTTTTATAAATGGAACATGACCTATATTATGAGGAGAAACCAATGGTGATCTTGGACCATAGATACAATGTTCTAAGAAACAAGATTACCCACCTCATTGAAGGGTTGTGGAGGAACCAAAAATATGAATAAGTGACATAGGAACCAGAGGAAACAATGAGGTAGAAATACCCACATCTCTTCTCAACTCAGAAAAAAAGTTGAAATTTTTTAGATGAAATCTCTTAAGGTGGAAGAATGTAATGACCCTAACTTTATGAATGAAATTTTTTTGCTGAAAATGTGTGTTATATAATATTATCTCTCTAATAATGAAGTGATTATATTTTGAAATGTGACAATAAGAGTTCAATCGTTACATGACCATCGTTTAATTATGACCATTGACCAATTTGACCATTGGAAACTATACCCTAAATAATAACTTTGATGTTATAATTATTTCTTATAAGTAGAAATTAAAAACAAAATTTAATGCAGAAAGAAGAGTTGATGGTGTCAACCAGTAGAGTCGTTCTGTTTGAAGCCTATTTATTGGAACTTGAGAGGGAGGTAGTGTCTTTGGGATTAGATCTGGACCAAGCCCAAGCTGAGCTTCAACATGTTAATCTTGAATGAAATCAACTATGGGATAAGTTCAACATAGTGGATATTACCACTCGGGTGATGTTATCCGAGCCGCCCCAAGAATCTATCACCATTGCACGCCTTATTTTTAGATCACATGAAGGTATTATGAGGGGTTATGTGTCGATACATTAGTTACATAAAGTGTAATTACACTGCATAAATAAATGTTTTATTCCATCATTTCCATTTTAAGAATAATGTTTCTTAATAAAATTTTTATGGAGCATGACTAATTGATTTTTCAGTCAGAAATTTTACTTTACAGAAAAAAATAATAATTATTATAATAAACTATGATATTATGAATAATTTTTGTTTTAAAAAAATATTATTATTTAAACACTATTATTTAAATTTAAATGATAAAATAATGTAATTTTTTTCATGTGTTAGCAATTTTACTATGCATTTTACTATGCATTTTACTGTGCATTTTCTATCTGCTATTATTTTTAATAAATAATGATTTTTATATTCAAATGTTAAATTTATCGTATATATAGTATTATAATAATAAAATAAAAATCATTTTTTAAATCATCATGTTGAAGTTAGGTTAGTGTGAATTTATGAAAATTTCCTAACATATTTTGTTTTCAGTGAATAATTAAAATATTGTTATGAATTTTTGGTATATTTAATAACATCATAATGATATAATAAGTAATATAAAATTATGGTAGAATATTTTAAATTATAATATCAAAATAGGTGTCCCAGGTGGCCAATACCATGGGAAAGCCTATGGTTTTGCAAATACCACTACCAATGTGTCCAAGGAAATCAATAAAAAATCATCATATTTTTATATAAATACCCACCCATTTCTCTATTAGATTTCATTACCAATTTATCCTCTATGAAACTGTGATATATTTACCTCCCAAGGATTCCTACAAAGGTGTCCCCAATCCCACAAGGTTCCTGGTTCTCAAGTATTAGGAACACTCTTCAAGGTAATGGAAATCTCAACTTCTCTTTTCTTTTCTTGTTCCCTTTTTTATATGGCATGTCCTTAAAATTTCCATACATTTTTATTTAATACATTTTATTATATAACTATAATGTATTAAGATTATTTAATTAATGGTTGTCCCATTTCCTCTATCTTTTTAATATTTTCTAAAACCATGTTTCTTACCTATCATGTTGCTGAATTTTCTCCTCCAATTTTCTTTCATTTACTCAAGAAATTATTTTATTTTCATTATGTGAATACCCAAACCGATTTATTTTATAAGTTTATTAACAAATATTTTGAAGTGTTTTATTTTATTATATTATTGAAATTCATAAAACCCTAATTCCCTTTCCAGGGGTTATAAATTACATAATTATCATGTTTTTAAGTACTTTTTAAAACGCCATGATTTTGATATGAAACCTGTTTCATTTATTCCCCGAGAGTTATTTATGATATGTTTGATTATGATATATGTGGATCACATAAAAATTAATACATATTAATTATTACCCATGACATTTCTCCTATGAATTGGGTAAATAATTTAATCTCTAGATATGACATGTTTTATGATACCTTAGTGAATAACTTTGGCAATATTTATGACACCTAAATGAAAAACCTTGGTGATATTCTTATGAATGTATAAAATAAATGTTTTATCCACATTTACAAGTTATTATTCATGTTATATTATCAATTATATACCTCATGTTCTCTTTTTGGGCCATAATGATATTCTTCATGTTCTTATTGAATTTCCTGAAGATCACATGTAAATTGCTTCCCTTGTTTTCCCTTACTGGGCCTTATGCTCACCCTTTCTATTGATGAATGTCCCCAGGTGATGATATGCATTAAGTTTACTTATTTTTAACCTATTATTAATACTTTCAAGTGTATTAGAATAATTTTTTATGTTTTCATGTATTATGTATATTTTTTCCAAGAAAGTAAACATCAAAATATCCTCTATTTTGTACAATGTAATGAAAAGTTTATGCTATAAAAATAAGGGATGCCATACACCCAATCACACAAGTAGTAAATAACACATAATTTTCAATGGTATACTACTAATTTCAATTATTAGTTTTAATATGGAACCCTATTATAGGCTTGGAAGGTATGATATGGAGGAAAGGATCCTATAATGTTGTATTCTACTCATGGCATAGCCTTGGTGTGATGTGGGTGGAATAAAATTGGTTCACCAATGATAATGGTGGATTATTTGAATTATATGGATTAGTGGTGGTGTATTATATTGAAATTATTTTTGATATATGCAATCTATCATTGTGTTTTGGTTTTGGTAAAAATTTGTAGTGCATGATTGTTTAGATATGATGAATTGTCATTGAAAAAGAGGCCCAGATTCATGGTCTTTGGTCTGAGGTGAGGATTTATTAGTGAAAACCCTATAAAATATCAGTTTCCATGAGATTTAGTGTCTAACACAAATGATAAAATTTGATAATCCTCCTATCAACAATTGCTTTTAGGATGGAACCCCAAATGGATTATTTGTTGGCCCTAGATTCCTGGGACGAAGGAACAAAACCTGTCACTTATTAGGTTTTTTTGGATTTATTTGATTGTTTTTAATATTTAATAAATTATATTTAAAAAACATAATGATCACAAAAAAGGGTTGTATCATTAATGGTGGATCCTAAAACCTATACATGCTAGCCCCCTATCACCCCTCTCTACCTAAACCATGTTTTCATCCTTCGTCATCTGTGCTGAAGAAACCAGTTCTAGTTCTACCTCCATGAATTAGGTATCACATTATACAAACTTCAATAGTTTCTAAAATAGTCACCAATCCATTCTCATCCTTATGTAGGCCTCCCTTATTGGTGTATTATTCCACCCTACATGCACCTAAACCTTGTATATCGTACGTATTTCTTACATCCTAGAGCCCCATATCCTCCCCTAATAATACTTTGGCAGTGTTGGATACCACCTAAAACTAAAAAATTCATCCAATGGGACCTACTCACAACCGCCTACATAAGTCATGCCCCATCCAATCTTCTTATCCTTCACCTACTCAGACTTATTCTAGAACCTAGGCCTATCACTCAACCATTTTCAATCATTCGACTCGCATATATGCCACATGCCTGCATGATTTTTATAGTTATACTAATATGTTAAAATTTATATTGGTTACCAGTGTGTTCCGTTTTCTTCATCTATTTTTGAGTGTGTCTATAGTGGTTCACTAATGCGGGTAATTCAACATTGATGATAGTAATTTATGGTTCATCAACATACAAACATAACAAAGTTGGTTGTCATTGATTACGAATGTTTGTTATATTAATAATTAAAGGTATACCAATAATGTTGACATGATATGGGTAGATGATAAAAATAATGAGTATTCAATGGAGACCCACTTTAAATATCTGAAACATCATTTATGACAACATGAAGGTGTTGATACATACAAGTGATTTCTTTCTCTTATTTTTTATTATGTTGTGGTCATGTTGAACCGATTCATCATTGTTGAAGTTTTTATGAACATGATTGTATTTTATTTCCTATTTAATTATGATACATAATTGATTTATAGTTAAATATTTTTAACTAATTTTTTATTTATTAGACAATATCTATGTATGATTCTTTATTTGATATTTCTACAGATGATTCAGTTTTCACTTTTGTGATACCTAATAAGAAATAATCAGTTAGAGAACATAATAAAAATTTATTTAGTCTATATTATATTTAATGTGTGAGAGAAATGTAAGTTTCATCTAAGTTAATTTATAATAAATAAATACATTTACTTGAAAATTAATATTTTCAATTATTTCTATGCATACATTCATATGTGATACCTATAAAGTAATCTTATGTGAGGGATCCCAACACTAATAAATATTGTTACTTTATAAGAAATGAGTCTTTCTATTTCACTAATAGATTCTATTCTAAACAACTGATAGTGTATACATAACACTAGAGAACATGAATTTAGATTATTTGTGAGTGGTATTAATTTTCCTAATAAGAACTTTACTTTTAGAATCAATGATGATTACATGAATAAATGTTTTAATCTAGAAAGTAATTATTTGGCTACGCATGCACCTGAATGATATTCCCAACCTTGACATTATATTCTCTATTTGATTCTCTTTAAATAGTTTTAGTTATTCATTTTGTTATTTAAATTATATAATAATGTATTAATAATATTAAAACTTATTTTAACTAAACATTATTAAAAATTGATATTATTAGTTTCCACTATAATGACTTATCCTAGTATACCAAAAGGAACATCATCTCGGCTGCTGCTAAACCTCATCCATTCATCCCCATATTCTATAGGTTTTTATTAGTAATGAGTCCTTAATTCAAACATAATGGGACTACACATTCAAAAACAAATCATAGTGGTCATTCAAAAGAAAAATGTAAATTCAGAATGACCAATACGTAGATTAGGAAAACCCAAAACCTACAGACATAAAATAAAGAGAAAAGAATGAATCATCGAGTCTAGTATATAAAGTAAATGGAAGTATTTATGATGAAACAACCAAAATAGAGTAGTAGAAAAAATGTACCTATTTGAAATAAAAAATAGAAGGATCCTTATATGACACATATATATTACTGTAATATTAATAAACAAATTACATTTACATTTATCCAAACTCATGATAATATATCCAAAAAAACAACGACCTCTAGGAAAAATATTATCTCGAGTAAAATATTCATTTCAATGAGAATACCTATATTTTCCATGAAATTTAATATTTATCATACATAAAAATTCATGTCATGTAATGGGAAGAGGGATATTCCAATGAATAGGTATAATTCCTCCACATTCCCTGACTCACTACGTGATAATGATCAAGTGGATTCTTGTGCATGTCTTTAGGGAGTTAAACTCAACCCACCCAAAAACATAATACATGTGTTCACATATAAACCATAACATAGTTCCATCATGGTTAGAAGACACACACACTCTGACACACAAACTTATACTTCCCAAATTAGGCTAGATCCACCAATCTACACACAATGAATATTATACCCTCATTTAAAATTGGGATATAACTCATAACCACTCTTGTCTCATAAAATATAGTCATAAAGTGTGTGTTCTTGTATCCACAAGGACATGCTCATAATAGTACTGCCATACCCATTATCCATTTCACAATCCATTAATAACCAAAACCAATAATATGACAGGAAATAACAATATTTTTGATAAAGAAAGCAATGTGAAATTGAATAAGTATTATCCATTAAATTAAATGTATAAAGATGAAAAAAATGGAAAAATGATAGTTGAATAGGCCCTAAAGAAACTAATGAAAATATAACTGTAATACTATTTTAAAAAAGATTAATTATGGAATGATTTCCAGCCATAGGAATTAACAATCGAAGTGTTAACGCTTTTCCATATCTCATCTCACCAGCCCCCAGAGAAGTTATCTTCCATACTATCCATAGATTATATCTCGATTTTAGACTAATATAGAATAATTCATCCCATGGGATGGTTCCCATTGTATGGTTGTATAGACCCCATAATATACATTGATCCCTCAAAATCAAACAATTAAACCATCAACATCAAATAACTTGTTTTTCGTTGCCATGGTCTTTCCCTAGTGAAGTAACTTGGAAGAAAAACACCCCTATTTGGTAGGTATTATTAATTTTATCAATAAAATAACCCTTCTAAGCTATAACATAATCCATATTTGGACAACATTTAGTCATAAATAGTGAATAGAACCACTAAGGTAGGCACTATCATCAAATATAAGAATTACCATCCATGCACATGACTTCAAAAAAATATATGTTACACTCCACTCAAAAAGATCACGATCATTATGGCCCTCATTAACACCACCTCACCATCCATGTCATATCATAATTTTTAGGTTATCCTAGACTTCACCTCCAAATTTTAGGTCCTCCAATAACACAAACAATGATTCATTAGCTACATGCCTAATGATCTATATCATAATGGAATAATACAAACACAATAATGAGGAAATTTTATTTTCGCTTATTCAACCTTGTTATACAGGGAACCTCTTTCTCCTATTAATCAAAACATTTAGGAGGATACTTAATATCCCATTAAAATATAGTCCCATCCCATAATAAGAATTTTCACAATAAAGGGACTAATTCCCAATAATCTATTCCTTGGAATCAATTGAATAACTCTTTGAATATCTACCACCTAAATCATCAAGGTAAACCAAAGGGATTTTTCTATAATGAGTTATGGAGGAAAACACCCATATTAATGGTTAATGACTTCCAAAAGATGATATTTAATAATCACATGTATTACTCAATAAATTTCATGGAATATCATACCATCCTATAGCCATCCCATGGATTGATCATAACCAATTTTTAATCAATCAATCAAGCTCTAATTGAACCCAACAAATCACTCCAAGTAGTCAGGGTTACCAGAGAGTATTTTACTCCCTCTCACCATGAAATATATACTAATTTCTTTATGAATATATGAAAAATAAGTTATCATACGGGATGTATCAACATAGTAAAAACCCCATAACCCGTGGTAAGGTTAAACCTATGGTTATTATTCCATCATGTATCAAAAATTATAAAAAGATAAAATATAATGAATCCATGAATCATAATAGAAAACACAAGTAATAACTTTGAAATATATGCATCACCCTCATTGTGTTAATCAAATAAAATCATTTCCCAAAACATTATCTCATTTATTTACTGAAAAACAAGGGTAAAATAATTTCTTATAAATAAAATAAAATGGAACTACATGTCATATTAAAAAATCAAGGACCAATGAAAAATACATTTTAGATTCCCATAAAAATTAACCCCATACATAATTTGGAAATTATAATTCAAAACCATTGATATCACACACCATTTTTTCCTTTGAAATCCTATTTATATGTACCATCATCATCGTCATTTGAATTTTTAGTAGGAATAAAAGAGAACAAACAAAGAAGGAGAACAAACAGAACAAGAGACAACAAACAAGGCACATGAGAACTAGGGGGTCTAAAGTAATGTAAATCGAGAGCGTCTACTCTTATCAAATTAACCCCCTTGGGTTTCAAGAGATTGATCGAAGGGAGGCAAGTGATGTTGGATCTCGGAATCGCTATTGACGTGAGATAATCCGCAACTTTTTTCCCATCCCACCATGTGTGGGTCACTTTGATATTGTGGAGGAGGGTGTGGAATATCCTAACCATGTAGAATATTGACCAAGGTGTATGACCTTTTCCATTCAGAGACTTATAAAGAATTAAAGAATCAGTCTCTACTTGAGTGAACACAATTTCCCTCTGTTCGCAAATGGATAGTCCAGTATGTAGGGCTTCGGATTCTACCTAAAGTGGGGTGACTTTCTCATAAAATGCAGTGAAATTCAGCACAACACTACCACATATTTCCCGAACCACACCCCCTCCTCTCATATCTCCCAACATGAAAGAACTATCTGAGTTGAGGTTATATCCTAAAACCGGAGGGTGATAGAATATTTATTGGCCTTATGGCCTGTTGAAGGGATAATTAACCATGAGAGCATTTACCTATAGTAACTTCAATAAGGGATCCTCCTGTCAGTTGTTGATGAACGTGACCGGGTCTAGCAACAAATTCTGCATGCTTTCTATAATGGACCTTGCAGAATGAGTGGTGCCTTCAAAGCAGGCTTGGTTCCTGGCATGCCACATGCTCCAGCACCCTGCACTAAAAATGAGAGATCATGTCATCCTTTCCATATCCGAATAATTCAGCCCGAGGAACCACCTATCTAGGAAGGGGGAATAACCTTGCAAACTAGAGGAGAACGATATGAAGGTTCTGAAAAAAAGACTATACATTATGTTCCCACTCTCTCTCGAAGAATAGGTGAATCGTGCTCTCTTCGCACTGGTTGTGACAACAATGGCATCTGGAGGCCAAACTGATACCAGCCCTCTTAACCTTCTCATCCATAGCCACCACATAGTTTCTAATTCTCCATGTCCGGAAATTATATTAGGATGGAATCTTCTTACACCAAACAGTGGTGTTCTAGGTATCATGAGGGCCTTGAGAAGCTAAGAGTCTGTGATAATCCTTGGTTGAGAATCTCTCCAAGGAGGAGCCAGTGAATATACATGCATCTGGGTCTGCATTAATACCAATTGAATCAATGATATCCTAATGTTATGTGTCTATCAAAACCATGGTAAATGACTGGTGGATACTGGCTTCTTTTGAGGTTATCAAGGGGGTCGGGCAACTTGGAAAACCTAGAATAGAGCCAACCTAATTATGCCTCCAAAAGAGAATCTTTCCCTCCACCAAAATCTAGCGGGAGTGTTGTTTCAGGGTGTTGATAAGAGGGTAAATTATGGACCATAATGGGGATGCATTTCCACCAGTGTACTCCTCTTCCCCCACCCCGTTGTGGTACATGTACTTCCCCTATTGGGGTTTTCCTTTGATCACATCCCATGCCATCTTGGCATGAATACAGTGCAACCTGTAATCAAGGATCATCACTTCAACTCCCCCCTATTGGATTGGATTTTCCATTCTTTCCCACGAGACCCAGTGACACTTCCCCTCAGAAAAAGAATCCCACACAAAGTGAGCCAAGAGATTATCAATAGTCCTGATGACTCTATTTATCACAGTAGTGGAGGCCATTGCATAAATGTGGATGGTCTCCAGTACACTATTAACCAATGTGATCCGCCCCCCGAAAGAAAGGAAACAGTTCATCCAGTTAAGGACCCTCCCTGTGATCTTTCTCACAATATGATCAAAGTCTCATATCCTGAGTCTCTTAGAAGCAATTGGGGTTCCAAGGTAATCCATGGGAAAGGATCCACAGTGCATGTCAAGCCTGTTTCAAAGATAAGAATCCCTTATAGGTGTACACTTATTGGATATGTAAAGGTTTCTTTTAGAATTATTGACAACCTGCCCACTCAAGTAACAATATTCCTCAAGAATTTTCCTAATTCCTTTAATAGTCATCCTTCCACGATTGAGGAAAATAAACGTGTCTTCCTTGAACATAAAATGGTGAATTGGAGGGAGGTTAAATTTTCTTTGATAAGGGAGCAAGTCAACATTGGATAAACCCCTACTAATGAGATGGATAAGAGTGTCCTGAGCAAGGATGAAGAGGCTGGGCGAGATTGGGTCTCCCTGCCAAAGCCCCTAGTGTCCTTGAAAAATCCATGAGTCTTCCCCATAAAGGAAATAGCTATCTAGGAGGAGATGACACATCTGAAAATGATATCTGAGGCCTTTCTAGAGAGTCACATCGCTGAAAAAAACTCTGTTTATGAATCCCCACTCTATTATGTCATAGGCCTGATTCATATACAATTTAATGGACATGTTTTATCCATGAATCTTTGTGTTAATATCTCTCATAATTTCCTGGTCCATGTCAATGGCCCCTTATATTGACCGGCCCTTAAAAAATCCATGTTGTTCAATAGAAGTCCACTGAGGATAGAGTTTCGACAGCCTCAAGTTGATGATATTGGCCAAGATCTTATAGGGAAAATTACACATACTCATCGGTCAATAGTGTGAGAGAGCGGAGGGGTCTCTGACCTTCGGTATGAGCAGTAAGTTTGTGGCACAAGTGACCCTCGGTAGGCTACCACCCCGGAATAAATCCTGAACAGCAGTAGTGAATACCTCTTTTGATTGGGTGGAGGGAGAACCATTACATATCCAGAAGGCCTGGGGGCATGAAATCCCATTTTTTGGCCCAAAGGGACCTTAGAATAATAGTTCTACTACAATACTTGGGATGCTACAATTTATACTATAGTATCGCTGCCGCTATAGTACTTCTGCCACTGCAATTCCGCTGCAGCTACAGTACTGCTACAATGCACTTCTATAGTACCCGTGAATTTATTCCCTATCCAAAATTGATCCAGGGTCTTTGGGATGCCAATCAAGAGCCTTTACCACTTGGGTACAGGTTTTTTATTATAAAAAACATTCCAAATAACAACTCACTCCAAAAAAAACATATTATAGGATATCAAAATTAATTTAACTAAGGCACCACTAAACAAACCAATTAACATGTTATACATTACTTTAGTGACTATTAAGCCAACATAACCACATACCATTTATGGGGTGAAGTTATTCCATGTCATACAATCTAGAAAATTATAATAATATAAATAATATGAATATATAATAACAAACAATCATGTCTACATAGGAGAACCATCAAAATAATCACTGAATAAAGGCAACCCACTACAATCATGGGATTATTTATTTATTCAAACTGTATGTTGTAAATAATCATGACAAAGAGAACATATCTCAATAATAAAAACATTTAATCAATCACTATTAAATTTATATTAATATTTCACAATATATATAAATCTAGTGAAGTACGTATGAATTGGTGCAAATATAGTGAGAGAGGGGTGTAAATCAGTGTAGACCTATTTTTACCAAATTCCAATTACTTTTATAATATTTTAATACCTTTGGTATTGGGAACTATATTTCTAGTTAAGATAATTTTATTTTTTTATGTTTTAAATAACATACAATACCACATAAAATACAAGAAATAATGTAAAAAGTAGAACTCGGAATATTTACATGGTCTGACCCCAATGAGGGAATCATACTCCTTACTATGATAAGGGTGAGTTTGAGTTACAAATTATTAAATATATATCATAAGTGATTTTAATAGGGAAGATATCATAATAAACACACTATTCTCCATATTACATAGGTCATTGTTCACAATATTACACACATGGGTATTCATCATATTACATATGTTAGTATTCACCAAATTATATAGGTGAATAGGTACCACCTCTCATTATTTATTTATAATGGCTCTTGAAATTTCACAACAATTCCTTCCAACGTATTTAAATAATATCACCAAATTGTTCAAGGTTATCACAATATCAAATGATATGAACAATTTTCTCAAAAAAGTATTTAACTACTTATAGACGATGTTCTAAAAACATGCTACTTAGTCTCTATAAATTACCAAACTATTGGATCTTTCAAGGAGTTGTATCATTGGGTTATATCAAAAAAATCTTTAAAGATATCTACTATTAATGGTTGATCATAAAATTTTCATCCACATTGGAATTCATAAACTCTTCATATATCTCCTTTATCATTTATCTTGTACTTCTATAATTCTTGGTATTAAAGAATCTGATCCTAATAATAATATCTTATTATTATTCTTCAATCATATTCGACGTATATGACCATATTTATAGAAATAAAATAAACATATTTTTATTTTGATACCAAAATGGAAATTCTCTAAGAATGTGGTGTCATGTTATTTAAATATAGTAAATGTTTGGGATAAGTCTTGGGATGTTTCTGGATGTTTTCATAATGTGTTGGATATTTTTTCTTGAATTGCACAATTTGAGCATGATTTGTAGAAACCATTCCCAATTATCTATAAAATGGTAAATTTTTCTTGGGGAGTTACCATGAAAGAGCATGATTAGTGTATAGTTTGGAAACACTATACATTGAACATGATACTTTAAGATTTTATAGATAGAGTTGTTCATATAGTTTCTGCGTGGTTTTTTAAATCATGTGTCCTAACCATGCGATGTATTTTTAATTATATTTAAATCACATTTTTAACCTGAAACACACCCAAAATTTTTCATTTTTCCAAAAAAAACAAACAGTTTTGATATATTGGGTTCACTTAGGTGATTCATGGTGAGATCTGACTACTATACTTTGATTCCAATTAATTTTGGAGTGTTAGATTATGAAAATCAGCGGTTGGGGAATTTTTCATCCTTGTCATATTATATCTCCTTGTTTTATCTTGAAAAAACCCATATTCTTGTGTAGTTGTACCCATATCAATGGGAAAATATGAGGTTTAGTCAATTGACCTAATGATTTTATATAATAACAAAATGAATAGGTTCAATCTATGGCATCATCCAAGACTCTCTATTCTAAATGAACCTAAGGTAAAAGGGTTTCAGATATTCCACTTTTATTGTAACATGATGGATCATAGGATTATTTTAAATATATTTTTCTTCATTTCAATGGGTTTACATAAATAAAACTATAATGATGATTCATTTAATGGATAGATTCTAAAACTGGAATGCAGACACATGTTCTTGGTATAACAAGGTTGTAGGAGATGACTCGAAAGGCACATGTTTGGCTTGTTTTCATGATTTACATTATATGAGTACTTTTTGAAATATAATTGGTTCTTGGTGCTGACTAGAAAGGCACATTGAGGATTTTCACCAATAAACCTTGGTGGAGGATATATCATCATTCATTAGTATAGGGATGACATTCAGCATGAATGGATGTGTTTGAGTGAAAAAATGGATGATATTCCAAATTAAATTAAGTGAACTAATTTTGTGTACTTGAAATAAAAAAACACATCTTTGGTTATATTGTTTTTTGAAAATATATTCATATACTTCACAAAATGTTGTAAAAACTACTTTATCTACAATTATTTTTCCTCCTGTTTGTTATATAATACTATGAGATAATATAATTCTAGCCTAGAGGCATCTGGAAAAAGTATCTGGAAGTTACTTATTGGTGTTTTATACTCACAAATGAATATGAACATCAGTTAATATGTAGATGTGTTTTTCCATGTTATAGTAAAGGGAAATGTTTTATACTTTACTAGTAGAGAACTATGATGGTCACTATTACATTTGGAATAGATATAGATTAGAGGTATTCATGTCTTGTTCTAGAGTGGTTCAATTGTATTTTACTACTTTATAGTTTTAGTTTCTATTTAACATGGTTCTTCTATTACTCTGATTATATTTTTGGATTCATTGGTTATTTCTAGTTCTATAATTTTTATTACTATTTTATTTGGTTACATTCTTCATTTATAAATATGTATTTCATTTATTTATTTATATTAATCTTATCACGATTGTGATCATGTGTGTCTGTATATGTTAAATTGTTCCCCCATGTAACATTGTGTTTAAACACCAGTATTTATTGCTATACTTTAGTGTCCATGGAATTTCACCTATGATTATTATCACCTCCGACCTAGTCCATAAAATGGGATGGGCATGGATGTTATGAGTTATCTTAGTAACTCTATCCATCCTCTATTTCTATTCATTATTCCTTAACATTTATATTCTTGGATCAGTAGAATATATTTTCAATATTAATAATATAGAAAATAAGTCCATTAATATTAGTTCTATCATCCTAAAGTTAATTTCCATCGACTTCTTCACCTTCTTGAATCCCCATGATCACCTAATATTTATTCTCATTCAATTTCTTATCTCCATATCTATTCATCAAATATACTTCTTTTTATTTATTCTATTTTATCCCTGATGAATAATTATCCACTTAAATTTTCTTTTTGGATCGATAATATTCTTTTAAAGTGAATTTCAAAAAGAAAAATGAATAAAATATAACCCCATATATATATAAATAGTAGAATAATAATTTTTTTACAGCTCGGAATTTTCAATCATTGTGAAACTCTCTTAATTTTCCTAGAATTAAATTTGGTCCACAAGTCCCTTAGTTAGGTTTTTGGTATGGAAAAAAACATCATAGAAAAAATATCTCATAATTAACAGAAGACTTTATTGCATTATCTTCTCTTAAAAAATATGTAACTTATCCTCTCAATAATTCTATAGAACCACAAACCCATTTTTTATGTTTGAATTAATGAACATCATCATTGGAATTTCCTGATTTTTTCTCAGGACATTTCTTTTGAAAATTATCAAAGTTATCAGTTTTTTATAACAGATAAATTCATATTTTTTCTATATACACCCATTAAATAGGACTCTATATTTCTATTATTTTTCCATGTTTTTAGAAACAAATTGATTTTTATAAGTCTTAGTATGTATTAAATTTATAGTAACATTATTTTTATGTTTAGAACGTCTTAATAAATAAATAATTCATACATGTTTCAAGATATGTCAAATGTGTCAATGGATTTTGAAAATTTTGGATAACCGGTTAGTCTTACATGCAGATAGAAAAATAAATACAATAATTTATTCATTTATAAAAAATATATAACCACTTTCTAAAAATTGTTACATTCTCATCCCTTTTCAAAATTTTGGATAACTAAAAATTATTATATACATACAAAAAGTATTATAAAAATAAAAAAAAATTATTCAATCAAAAGAAGTATTATAAAACATCATGGAAGTCTTAAAGAATATTTAAAGACATATAAAACCTTCCAAGAGTCTTACACTATCATTATAAGTCTTATGAAATTCATATAAAATATTATGAAATAAGACTCCAAAATTATTCTAAATCTAGAGACAAAGTGTTACATTTTCAATGAATTCTTATCAAATCCCATAAAGACTTATGAAATCATCATTCCTTTTTCATTTATAGCCTCAAATATTAATTATTTATATGGAACCCTACATAAACTCAAAATTTATTTAAATAACTTTACAAATTATCATAACAATTCCAAACAATTATTACACAATCAAAAGTCATTTTTTGTATTTAATTACTCAATTTAGATTGCTTCAATGTAGAATTATTTCATATTTATATAATATTCAAAATCAGATCCACAAACCTTCATTAAGAGTTATATAACACCACATATTGTCGGATTTAAGATGAAATGTCCTTGAATGGATTCTCAACATTACAAACATATTTCTCTTCTTCATCTCTCAATATTTTCACTCATCCAACTATTAAAACTCATTGAAAAAATAATATTGATAGTTCATTCAAATTATAATAAAAACTTATCATATTTACATAAAAACCATATCTATAATCATCTGATTTATATTCCTCTCACCAAGAAGTTACTTTACTCTTCTTTTCCCATTAGTGTATTAGTAACATCATAATCTTGTTCATTATAAATTTCTTCAATCACCAAATTTCATCATAAATTGAATTTAATCCACACAACTATGTTAAAAAATATATAATATCATCTATATTAATACATTTGGGTTCTCCAATACCCCACTTTTATTATTTATTCAATACCCAATTCTCTTTTAAATGAAATTTTATTCTCCCCTATTGATAATAAATGAAACGATATAAAAGTAATAGGGGTGATTATTCTCATCACTTTAGCTTCCTTGATTTGAAAAATCATATTCTTCACTATGTTTTATTCAATATATATCAGTTTCCCCCACCTTTTATGATAATGAATAATTTTTTTAATGAAAAAATGTGAAACAATAAATTTATTAGAAATTATCCATCATTTAATCAACATAAATGTATTTTAGAAATGCTCAGTGTTGAAAAAAATTGATTACTCTAGGCCAATTTTTTTCATTGATTATAAATAATATGATACCGACTATAGATTCAGTTCTTTGGGGTTGTGCAATAATATTTTTAAGATATGTTGTGAAATTTCACTCTTATTAAACATGAACATAAAAATAGTAATGTGTGAGATATATTAGTCCCATATTTTTTAATTTAATAATCACTCCCCCTAGTAAAATAATTTATCATAAGCTAAAATATTAACAGAAAACTAATTACATATATCTTTATATGTTGTAAATAATTCTAGTTCCTCATTCAATAATTTTGTTCATATATATTCTTCACATAACTAATCCATAAGGGATACTTTTATAAAGTCATTATCATGGATATTTTTCTTTATGATTAAACTCTAAGAAATAACATTTGGTAAAATTTGAAGTTTTGTATGGAGACAACATGATACAATTTGAATTATTCCATGATAGATAAATTTCCTATCTATATATTGATTTTGTATTTTATATAGTTCTATTTTTTCAAGCTTCACCATTAATTACCAATAGAAATATCATAAATTGATAATTATGGGATTATTTGGAGTTTCCATAAACACATCAAAAAGAGAAATAGGGATGAAACTTAGATCTCAAATCATGGAATATTTTATTTATACCTCTAAAATATCAAGAATTCATTATAAGAGAATTATTCATGAAATTCCATATATAATATTCTTTGGGTAATATGGATTTAATTTCCTTGATATAATTATACTTAGTTGAAACATGTTTACTTCTTTATAAAGAAGAGCGCATTCATACATTTCATCTTTCTTCATCTTCTTTTCCAATTCCAACTGGGATGGAAATTTGTTTAAATATTCTTTTGGTACATGCTCAATGATATTTTTTTGTGGAGAATAATTGTTCATATATATAATTTTTATAGAAAAAATCACTTGTTATTTCACTTTATTATTCAATAATTTCTCTTATTCTGGAATCCATATTATGAACTAATTGGATATATGCCTTGAAAATTTCACATCCTATAAAAATATACAATATCCATTGAGTTTACATTCATGAAAACATCTCAAGTTCTTCATTAGGGATACCTTACATGAATATGGTCCTACTATATCTCTCTTGTATTGATTACTTTTTAGATTTCATCTTGATTTCTTCCTCTTGGATTTATATGGACAATTTAAAATTGTATGTGATGTGGCCATTTCATCCACAGTAGAAGTATCTCTTCTTTAATTGATTGATATCCTTTTCATCTCTATTAATTGACTTATTGGGATTAGTTTTCTCATATCTCTTTTTTTACTCCTTAAGGCATATTCATATTGTTTTATTATATTCTTATGTGTTTTTATGGTATTATCCTCAAATTAACATTTAAATTATTACTATTTGGTACATACAATACTTAATCATAATGGTGACCACCTTTTTTCAATAATAATATAAGTTTTGAATACATTAATATCATTTTTACATAGATTTATTAATTCAATTCTTCCGTATTTAATTCTATATAATATATTTCTTCATTACTTTAGAATATCCCTCCTTAATTTTGGAATTATATAATAATTATAAGTTTATATATTATGCCATCATTCAATGGACTTATGTCCAAATATCCAATAACACCAAAAAAATGTCTAAAAACGTTCTTCTTTTTCTTTTACATGTTGTATTTACTGATTGTAGACATTACTATATAGGTATATTTTCACTATTATTTAGAGTACTATTTTGGTAGTTTATCTTTATATAAAATTTTACATCCACACTTGATAATTTGGTGGGGTTTTCAGTATTTTTATCCACCCATTTCACTCTATATTTTTACTTTAGTCCTATATTGATAGTTCAAACTATGAAAGGACAATCAAAATTCATTGGATCATGTGTTACATTATAACATGAACATGAATTGGATGATTCTCTAGATAATTTTAAGAACCTTTCCAATAATATAAGAATTTTGAAATATAATAAAACTATAAAAATATTTTTTCTAGGGACCCTGATTTTAGAATATTGAGATGATTCTACATATGTGTATTTATATTTATGACCCTCCTATCCTACCCAATAAATATTAGACTATGAACATACTTCTAGTCTTTACTTAATTTCATCATTTCTTTACATTCCTTTTTCGAATTTCCAATATGGTATTTATACATCTGAATTTTCACATATAGATAATTTAAAAGACACTTTATTATCATGTATGTGATTTTGAGTTGAAAAAATTTGACATTCATAGAGGTTTTATGAAATTTTATAAGACACAAAATAATTTAGTAAAACCACTCTTGGACACAAATTTTTCACAAAATCCTATTATAATTCTTCATCAACTAGATAAAACCTTTTATTTCAAATTTATATAGGTTCTTATTCAGCTTTAACATGTTTTTTGATAGTGCTATAATTTTTTAGCTTTTTATCCAATGCATTATTAATAGAATCAACTTGAACCTCTAGTTGTGATTTTCTACTTATATTACATTATTTTGTGCAATTATATATTCCAAATTTCAATAAGGATGATTTTAGGATAATCATAATATTTTGAATAAAGATCACCAATTGGGTCATCATGAATGTTTATTTATATTCTCCATAGCTAGAATAAGACTCATAATTGGGACCATTTTAAATAGATTTAACCAAAAGATTTACCAAATTAATTACCATCATATAGTTGTTGATTCCCATAATCTTTTGAAGCCATTATCAACTTTTCAACCTCTATTTTTTTATAGTATTGTATGAATCCTCCATATTAATAAAAACATGAATTGAAATTGATTTTTTTAGATAAGGATATTTTAAAAATTCTTCAAATATATACTTTATATAAATCTGATAAAAATTACTAGTATTTAAAAATAAATCTCACTATAGGGACCTATTTTTCTCTAATAAAAATATAAAGGACAAGGAATGGGTTTCATTATAATAAAAGGGGTTGAATCATTATAGGCCTATTTTTACCAAATTCCAATTACTATTATAAACTTTTACCCCCTTTAGTATTTGAAAACTCTACTACATGTTATAATAAGTTGATTCATTTATGTTTTATTCAAATAATTATACCACATGAAATTCACGAAATAATTTAAAGAGAAAAACATAGTATTTTTATAATGTTATGTCCCAATGATTGAAACATACTTCTTACTATGATTAAGATTAGTCCAAGTCATAAATATTTCACTATATAAAAAAATTTATTACACTAGGGTATCTATCATATGAACCCCTACTTTAACATAATATACACATTCGAATTCGAAATATTACAATGGTGTTTATTCACTATAATACATTGGTGAGTATTCACTATATTAAAAAAGTGAATGGGAACCACCTCTCATGGGTTCTTTATACTGGCTCTCTCTAACTCACAACTATTCTTTCCAACCTATTAAAAGATGATAATCAATTTTTTTGAGATATCATTACATCAAATGAGCTGATATCCTTCATCAATGGAGTCTCTAAATACCATTATATAATCTATTAATTGTATTAAACTTGGTCTCTTTAAATTGTAAAGATCTTAGATCTTTTAATGAATCAAATTATTATATTCTCTCAACTCATCCTTCGGGGATATCTACTACCAATGATCGATCATACACATTACATGCATGTCGGCCTTCATCAACTCTTATTATATATCTTTTTTCTTCTATCATAGAATTAAATAGTACTATGTATTATAGGATATTTTCTCAATAAAAATATTCTATTATTTTTCCTTAATAATCATTTACTCACTGAATTAGCCACACCCAAATATCATCAACTTCTTATTTTTTAGATACCTAAAATGTTCTTTTTCCAAGAACACTATACTAGGATCTCTCAAGTACTTTGTTCATACACTATTTATATAGATACATATGCTTCTCATACACAAATATCACAAATTTCTTGATGAATAATCATTATATTACACAAACATATGCCTTAGTACCATAATGGTATAGTGAATTTGAAAACATGGGAAAATAAAAAAATGGTCCATATATAAACTATGTCATATCCCACTATGTTATTCATAATTATCACCCTTAATAGATATATCATACATAATACCTTTCTTTATATCATAGGGAAAATAAAAAAAAAGTGTTTTCTAAGATGATCGATAAGGGTAAATAAGGTAGATATCAATATAACATGATAATATGGTTGTGGAAGCCTGATAATAACATATTGAAATAATACCCTTCATATCATAGATCATAAACATGATTCATGGCATAGATCATAGAAGTTCATAAATCATGAATCATAATTGAATAAAATAACATGATCCATTAGAGCATAAAATTGGCATAATACATAGATTTGTGGAATATACATAATTAGATATTATTATGTCAAGGATACCCACCAAGTCATTCATAACATGTTAGGATTGGGATGACCTCCCATGCACCAATATCATGCTTAGTAAAACCTCCCATGTACCCTCTATAGGGCATGGGATAAACTCTCTTGAATCCTCTTTTAGGCATGTGATTACCTCTATTGTACCCTTTTATAGGCTTGAGATAACCTCCAATGTACCCTTTTAGATCATATAACTTTAATAATTACCCAATGCATTGGATGAAGATATAGGTAGCATATTTCAAATGATGAAAATCATGCATATGTGTGCTACAATATCATAAAGCATTCATCATATCAGAACCTAAGAAAATAAATGGGTTTCATAATCATTTCATTATTTCCTCAAATCATAAAATGTTGAAAAAGAAAGGGGTTTCATAAAAATTTTATAATGGTATAACCCATGGAATAAAAAATATTTTCATAAAAATATTTTCATCATAAACATAAATCATTAATATAAATAATATTAATGGTATCCTTGGTTTAAATACCCTTTAAAACAAAAGAAACATCAAAGGATACCATATTATTTGGAAAATGATTTTGAAAGAAAAACCACTTGGAACGTTTATTGAGGAAAATAAATTTTCTATGAAAATAAAATTTTAAAACATAAAAAAATTTTGAAATAATTTTCATTGAGAATAGCCATGAAAAATTATAACTGAGGATTTAAAAATTATTAAAAACATTTCCTGAGGAAAATATCATTTTTTCATTGAATTTTTTTAAACATAAATCATTTTTGAACATTATTTTACTTGAAATTAAATTGAAAACTTGTAAATAATTATTGAAATAAACTAATTCCCTCGAATGAAATTTCATTCATGCAATACATGATAAAGTAAATATTCCATTCACGTATTCCGTAAAACCAAACAAATTTCTTTGGAAAATAACATGATCATTCATTTCAAAACATTTTTTTAAAAAGTAAATCTGGGGTAAAAATATATTTAATAATTTATTTTAATAATGATAAAAACATTTTTGAAAATAGTTTTATAAAACATGGTGTTGGATGAAAAAGGGTTTTCCAGCGAAGAGAGAATTAACGACGATTTTTCATAAAAACATTATTTTATCCTCTTGAGTACCTAAATAGAGTAAATATATGTAAAAAAAGTATTATCATAACATAAAAATTAGACACTAATATTCATGATTTTATTGAGATATGTATCACAATATTCCATCTTTGGAAACATAATCATAAACAATCTTGATAAATGATGAGATTTTAATCTAAAATTATTATCACTTTAGTGAAATTGAATCAGAATCCCCATAAAAGTATAATATTAAATGAAAAATATAATAACATGATAATATATAAATTAATTATATTAAATTCCAAAGGGGGTGAATATATACCTCAGGAAAAAATATAGATGCATAACAAGAAATTTGTCTCAAAGAATTAAAATTGAGAAACAAAATCCCTTTCTACTTGGGTATCTTTTGAATCGTAAACCCTAGGTAAGATAGATCATAAAATGGACATATAATCCATTTTATTTTCATAATAATAAATATAAAATTAAATCATGGATAGTGTATACACCACATATAATAAATAAGTGGTTAATATTAAATTTATCTCACAGATATAAAAGTGAGATGAAAAATCCCTTACCACTTTAGTAGTCTTTTAAATCATAAGAACAAATAAAGAATAAAATCGAATGAAACTTTTATTATTATTAAAATAAGGTTATTTATTAAATAACTTGTCAAACGGTAAGTATATACACCACACAAAATAAATTATTGTTGAATTTTCATATGTCCTCTAGAAATAAGTGTCTTGGAATCCCTTACATTAAGAAAAAAAATACTTTATACATGTTAAAACCTCTTATATAATAAATATAAGTTTTTTCATAAATATATTTTATAACAAAAATTATATGTATAATACCATATATTATTTACTTATGACATTTTATTATCTTTTTATCAATGATTCCTTGTTAAAATAATGTTTCGAGTTATAACTGCTTTATTTTCATGTATGTTTTCATTTGCTATTATTATTTTTGGGTCCTCTTACTTTGATCAAAGTTAAATAATGTAATTTTTTTAACCATGATATAAATATCATATATATTAAATATATATGCATTTATAATAATACAAAAAAATTAGTGATAGAAAATAGAATACCTCATTCATGGAAATGGTAAGTTGTACGCACACATAAACGTTATTTCCATTTTCTTGCTAGAAAGAAAAAAATAAGGGTAAATAATATATTAAAATTATAGCATAATTTTTATTTCATATATTTCATAATTTTTTAAACATATCATTATTACATTCAATCTAATCATACCTCAAAAATGAATCATATCGCTTCATGAGGCGGTAGTCCATTGTACACATGAACAACGTTATAGTATCCCCTATGAAATGGAAAGTAAGAAGATATATGTGATATAATAATTAAAAAAGTTTAATTATATTAAAAAATCATATATATTCATTTAATATATCTTTATTACCCTCCTTGTAAAAAAATGAAAAAAAAACGCACATCAGTTCGTGAGGTGGTAGTTCGTCGTGCACAATAGAGACATTGTTGATTTCCCAATGGGTTTAGAGGTAAGTAGGTTTATGTGGTATTATAATTAAAATGGTATAACAATATAATATATATAATATATAAAAAATTAATATATAATTATATATATCCATGATATGCAATGATTGAAAATGAATAACATCGGTTCAAGAGGCAGTAGTCCATCGGGCACACGAAGGATGATTTTGTAACCAATTTGATAGAAGAGAAGATTTTTTTAGTTAATTAAGCTAACATAAAAACACATAAATATATTTAATATATTTATGAAACTATATTATAATGTTTTAATAATAATTTAAGGAGTTTGAAGAAGAAATTAAATAAAATGCTCAATTAGGAGTGTTACCTCTTTTCTGAAAACTTCTTTTGTTTTACACCACAATGTTTATTAGATTTGATTTATAAAAAAAAATATTATAATATTATATAAGGTAACTAAGTATGTTATTTGGGTAGGTATTTTTTGAACCAAAGGATTTTGAATGTGTGAAGAGGAAATGATAGGGGAGGCCTTTTGTTTGTGTGGTGTGGGACACACTTGTAATTTTTGAAAAGAAAAAGATGTACCCACATTTCTCAATTTAAAAAGGATCCAAAATAGGAAATTATAGAACCTATTATATTTAAGATATAAATATTTACATCAAATGGAATTTTTTACAAGTTTTGGGTCCTTCTTAACCATTATCATTTTAGTTTAACCCTTGATAAACCCATTTTACCTTAATTATTGTAAATAATTCATACCATTTTTACTATTTATTATGTTTTAAAAATAAGTTTACCATATTAGATAGTTTAAATTATTTGTATTCAATATATATAATACATTTTACCAAATTCCATTCACATAAGTGTCAAGATTTAATTTCAAATTAACCCTACAGATGCAATGAGAAGGAGGGATTTCAAAGAGAAAATGTTAAAAAATTTTATATTTTTTTATATAAAATTAAATATGACAATTATTAAAATGAAATAAATTGGATTAATAGATATTTAATTTTAATAATTTTAATTTAGGAACTATTTTAAAACAACAGAAACCTTATAAATTATTTAAACGAAGAGGAGGTTTTCAATAAAATCGCTATTTTAACTATTCATTAAAAAATCAACCATTTGAGAAAAAATCCAAAAGAAATCACCCTAAGTTAATTATTATATGAAAAATTAAAATATTAATTTTATTCTATCAAATAAATTGTCTCAAAATTGAAGAAATTGATTTTGAAATAGGTGTGCCAAAGGAAACAAGACTGGTTTATATAAAAATACATTTTTGAGCGAAAAATTAGATTCATTCTTATATCTTCGCTAGAAAACATGTAAGATGAATGTTAAACATTTTATTAAATAAATAATATATAAATTCCATTAAAATTATTCACCAAAAGTAATTTGTTAAATTTATTGAGGGAAAAAGTGTTTTTAGGCAAAAAAACATTTATTTGCAGAAATATATTTCCATTATTTTCTCATAGCCTTTATTTTAATTTATTATTTAATTTTTTTCCGAATAATTAAATATATGTACTTTTTTAAAAAATATATATTAATAATTTATTTAATTTTATTCATACATTCAATTCCAACTTCTATATTATAACTATCGTTTTAAATAATAATATTTTAATAGTATGTACCATTTCAATTAAACCTAGTATTTTGTGTAACACTAGATAATATTTGTGTTGTATCTAACATAAGATAAACATATTTTTTCATGTAACACAACATAAAATCAATGTCTGGTGTAATAAAAAATATTTAAAATATTAAATTAATTTGAAAAATATATTTCACATTATCTTGTGGTGTTACATTATACCCCCTTAAAAATAATTTTCACTCAAAATTCATCACTTGGTAGAAAAAACTGAGGATATTTTTTCCTCAATAAATCCTCTAGTTCGCACCTAGATTTGTTGAGATGGTTGTTACACAATAAACATTAACCAGGGTAGTGGTATTTTTTCATAGAAAATTCTAAATTTGATCCAGATTCTCTACTGGTTTTTCCTCATAATAAATACTTTACTTCAGTAGTACAACCTATGAGTTTAGTATGCATGATTATTCATGTATTAACATCCCCGTAAGAGGTACATTAAACACATATTAACTTGGGATAGGTTATATGGGATCACTAATTAAAATTCTACCGTCCCAATATGATCAAGAATTTCTAAGTGCACATTATTCATAGGGATTATAATTTATTTGTATCATAAACACAATTTCATACTTTGATTGTACTTCTATAAATTTGAACTCAATATCTTACTATAATAAATGAATATTTTTATAATTAAAGCACCAACATATCACAAGATTCAAAATTTAATGATAATTCATTCCATATATCTCAATTTATAACAAAATGGTTAGAACTAGTTATCTAATATGGATAAATCATAATATGGTAAAGAAATAAATTAATCTTTAAAACTTCATCTAAAGTTTAAGTTAAACCATTTAATAAATGGTTAACCTTATGTCTCTTCCAAAATAATAATATCCATGACTTTAGAAATGAGTTCACTAAATTTACAAAATGAATTTTTCACTAATCCCTAGACAATATGAATTAGCTCTTAATTATCACATAACAAATGTGTGAATACCTTTACCATGTATTCTCTTGAAACATAGTAATAACCTGAATTAGAATAACACCTTATTTAAAAAATACCCTCTTCCTTATTCCTTAAATCAAACATAGAATATTTAAAATACTCCTTAAATACAATTTTTTTACACTCCATAAATGATAAAATAAACCACTTTGTCAATATATAATTAATAATCTCCATGTAAATCGGTATGATCCAATTTAATTTATCTGTATCAATCAACTCTTTAACCCAACATCATTTTCTTGACATCAGGTACATATTAAGGGCTATATATTCCTTAACCATTTGTTTTCCATGAAATTCACCACTCCATTAAATAAATTTTCTATGTCATCATCACCATTCAATGTATTCTTTAAAATAATTAATAAAAAATATATATTCATAAATCCTTATATATTTCATAATTAATTATTTATAATACATAAATACTTAAATTATTATACTTCGTTCTTAAACCATTAACAAGGATTTGTCATTTTTCCCCAACACCTCTTTCCTTCCACATGTTATTAATAGTCTCTTAATCATCAACAAAAAAACATTACTCATAGAACCATGCTGATTCACTTCATGAGATTTCCCCATAGGACATATTTTTTCATAATTCTCATACTTTTCATAGTTAAAACAATCAGCCAACGATAATACTTTAGGGAGGCCAAAATTCCAATACATTATGTTAATTAAACTTTTCCTTTTCCATCGATAGTTTATTAATCTATTTCCTTCTTCTACATATATAAAAAACGTTATCATTCCTTTAATAAATTCCCCAGATTACCTATTCCTACATTATTAACATATTATAAATTGAATCTTCTTTATTTCATGATATCCACCACCTGAACTCTCAACGAACTTTATCAATATCTTCTTTGGTGATTCTTAGAGTTATTTAAGGTGAACATTGTTAATAATATATCATGATATATGATTAGGAATAATCACAATATCCTTTACTATATTCATAATCTCAATTGGTTTCTCATCGACACATTTTATATCATAATCAATAGTAATTATGTTCCTCTATGAAACCATAGTTCTATTATAGTTCATTCATAATCATCAGTTATTTAAATCCAACACCATGGTTTGTAAAGAGTTTTTTAATTTTCATAGAATATCCACCAGGAGTTTCAAACTTGGTGTGCAGTAAGGCCAATTATCATGCACTGGGTAAAGATTGAGTCTTTCTCAATGTGACCTTTTCAGATTTATTATCCCTAGGTACCTCTATAATAGAGACACATCTATTAGTAGTATTAAGACATGGATTTAATTTCTTGGAAACCACTTGCTCTATCCTTTACCAAAAAACTAGGATATTTTTCTATACTTTGACACATCCTTATAGTTATCATCAGACATATCCTTATCATTATAACTAATGTTTTCATATCCATGTTTATAAAGGGAAACTAAAACTATCCTCTAATACCAATTTTATCTACCCATTCTTCTCAAACATAAATATTATATCTTTTTAGATGAATATTTATTACATTACATAAACACACACTTAAGTATTGTAAAGCTATAGTGTCGTTCAAAACTTGTACACATAAACAACTGGTCCATAAAGGAGCTATGTCATCTCCCACTATGTTCTTCATTACTATACCCCTTATTAGACATATCATACATAATAGCTTTATTTATATCCTCGGAAAAGGAAACAAAAGAAATGATAAGATCAGATGCTCATAAAGGGTAAATGAGGTTGAAATTAGTATAACATGATCATATGGGTATGATGACATAAAGATAATATTTGAAAACTATAACCTTCACATAGTATATCATAAACATGAGTCATGAAATTAATATTGTAAAATCATAAAAAAAATGAATCATAATAGAATCACATAACATCATCCATGAGAGAAAAAATTTAGAATAATACTTAAATTTGTGGAATATATATAATCATAGAAATTATTATCTAAATTCCTACAAAAAGGACATTAATAACATGGTAGGCTCAGGCTAACCACCCAAGTACCTGAATCAAGATTGGGATAACCTCATATGTTACCTATTTTGAGCTTGGGATAACCTCTGATGTACCCTCTTTGGAGCTTTGGATAACCTCCTGTGTACCCTATTTAGGGCATGGGATAACCTCTTGTGTACCCTTTGAAATCACATAACACAAATCATTATCCAATCCATTGGAAGAAGATACAGTTCAGACTAGACCCATGATGAAAATCATACCTAATGTTAGCCATAGGATCATAAAACATTCATCATATCATAACTCGTGATAAGAATTGGTTTTGATAATAATTTTACCATTTCTTCAAAGCATAACCTATGTAAAAATAATTAGTTTTCATTTTCATTTTATCATGGTATAACATATGGAATGGAAATGGGTTTCATAAATTTTTTTCATTATAAACATATATCATAAATTGAAAGAAAAATAATATTATCATTGGTTCATATCCCTAGTAAATCCTTAGTAATATCAAAGGATATTATATTCTATTGGAAATGATTATGAAAGAAAAATAACATGGAATTTTTCTTGAGGAAAATAATATTTTTTTGAAAATTAATTTTTATAACATCAAAAATTTCAAAAATACTTTTATTTGGAAATAACTTTGAAAAAAATATAAAGGAATACTTTAAAATCATTAAAAACATTTCTGGATGAAAATATCCATTACTCTTTGAAAAATGTTTTTTAAAACATAAAATATTTTTATAATCCTTTTATTTGAAAATAAATAAGAAAAAATATAAATAAATATTCAAATAAAATAATTATAAAGATGAATAAAAATTACATTCAATCCATACACATTAAAATAGATATTCCTTTTACATTTTTGGTAAAAGAAAAAAGGGCATTGTTTGGAAAACGACATTAATATTCCATTCAATTTTTAAAAAAAATTAAATATGGGTTTAAATTTATTTAAAAGTCTATTTTTATAATGATATAATAATTTTGTAAATCATTTTTATCAGATGTGGTTTTGGATTAAAAATGGGTTTTGACCAATGAGAGAAATTACGATGCTTTTTCTTAAAAAAAATATTTTTGTATATTAAGTATATAAAGAGGAAAAAATTAAGGGGAAAATGTATTATCATGATATAAATAGAGGAAAATAAAATTCATGAGTTTATTGAGATATGTATCATAATATTTCATCATTGAAAAGGTAATCATAAATAATCTCTATAAAAGATAAAATTGTTTCTTAAAACTATTACAAATTTGTTAACATTGAATCAAAATCCCCATGAAAGAAAAACATTAAATGCAACATAAAATATCCTGAGAATAAATGTATTCATTATATTACATGTTAATGGGGATGTAAATTCACCTTATAAAATAAGATAGTAGCAAAACATGACATATGTCTCAAAGAACGAAAATTGAGACAAAAACGCCTTACATTTTGGCTATCTTTTGAATAGTAAACCCCCTAAAAGAGAGACCATAAAATTGATATTTAAATTAAAATTATTTTAAATATAAAAAATATAACAAACATTAATATAAAATATTTACACTACATATAGGAAACAATTGGGGAATATGGCATGTATCTCAAAGATATAAAATTTGAGATGAAAAATCCCACACCGCATTAGTTATATTTTCAATAATAATCCCCAATAAATATTAACATGAAATTAAACATTAAATATCATTAAAATAAGTATATTAATGGTATAAAATTTCAAATTTTCAGTATACACACTACACAAATGAAACTAGTTGCGAATTTGCATGTATACCACAAATAAAAAAGAAACTAGATTTACCATACCATAAGTATCGACTTCCATCATACACATTAAAACCTCTTTTATAATAAATATATTCTTTATACATATATTATAGAACTAAAATAATATGTATCATACTATATATAATTTAATTCTAACATTTTATTTCCCTTTTATCAATAATTCGGTGTTAAAATCATGTTTTGGGTAATAACTATTTTGTTGTTCATGTATGTTTTTGATTTATTATATTTTTCCTATAAAATTGATCATGGATACATAATATCCATAATATTAACCATGATATAAATATAACATATCTTCATCATATATGTA
Source organism: Viscum album (assembly GCA_963277665.1). Lineage (NCBI taxonomy): Eukaryota > Viridiplantae > Streptophyta > Magnoliopsida > Santalales > Viscaceae > Viscum > Viscum album. Next base: position 612,227,417 of record OY728119.1, on the reverse strand, counting down.
TTTTTCACAATCCATATAAATTAGAGATAGAAAATGAAATACATCATTCATGGAGATAGTAAGTCGTATGTACGCATGAACGTTATTTCCATTTTCTTATCATAATAAAATAAATAAGGGTAAATAATATATAACCATTATATATTAATTTTTATGTCATATATATCACATATTTTTATTTAATATTATCCTTATTACCTTACATGTAAAGAGGATGTTAAAAATGAATTATATCGTTTTGCGAGGCGGTAGTCCTCTGTACACACGAATGACGTTATCATATCAACCACAAAATGGAAAGTAAAAAAGGTAAATGTGATAAAATAATTAAATATGTATAATTTTATTATAAATATATTATTTATTCATTAAATATATCCTTATTACCATCAATATAAAAAATATGAAAATCACATCACATCAGTTCATTGGGCGGTAGTCCGCCATACACACAATGACATTATTGTTTTTTCAAAAGGTTTGTATGTAAGGATGTAGATGTGTTATTATAATTATATAGGTATAATAATATAAAAAAATTCCTATATAAACATTAAATCCATCATTTTATTCATTCGTGATAGGTGGTGATTGAAAATGTATAACATCGGTTTGCGAGGTGGTAATCTTCCGTAAACACTATTGGTGATTTCCTAAACCATTTGATGGAAGAGGAGATTGTTATTGGTCATACATGAACATAATAACATATTATTATATTTAATATACCAATTTAATTTTAAAATTATGTTTTAATAATAACATAATGATGTTTAAGAAGAAATAAAATAAAATGCTCGGTTAAGGGTATTACCTCTATTCAGACAACTTCTTTTGGTTTTCACCAAAAAGATTATTAGGTTCTATTTATAACCAAAATAAGGTTTATAATATGATATTATTTAATTAATTAAATTATTATATATGGTCTTGGATGAAAAAAATTGTTTTGAAAGTGTGAAGAGAAGAGGATAGGTAGTGTCCTTTTATAAGTGAGGTGAGTGGTACACTTGAATTTTTTGAAAAGAAAAAAGTGTACTAACTTTTTCCACATGGAAAAAGGATAAAAATGTTCCATTATAGATCCTATAATATATTTGGTTTAAATATATTCATCCAATGGGACTTACATTTTTTAGGTCATTTTAACTCTTATCGTTTTAGTTTAACCCCTATAAACAAATTTTTACCTTAATTGTGGTAAATAATTTTTACTATTTTTACTATTCATTATGGTAAAAAATTAATTCTACCTTATTAGATAATATAAATTATGGTTATTAAAAATATGGAATCCATTTTTTTCAAATTACATTAATATAATATTTAAATTTTAATTTAAAACTAACCTCACAAACATAATGAGAAATGGGGTTTTCAAAGAGAAAATAATCAAAATTTTAAAAAGATCTTATATCAGAATTCAATATAGAAATTATTTCAATGAACTAAATTCTATTAATAGATATATAATTGAACTAAATTTACTTTAAAAGCCATTATAAAACAAAAATTGAAATTATAAATTCTATAAATGAAAAATAAGTAATCAATAAAAGTCATTATTTTTCACTATTCATCAAAAATTAATTTTTTTAGAAAAAAAATAACCCTAGGATAATTTTCATATGGTTAATTAAAATATTATTTTAATTTTTTCAAATAAAATATCCAAAAGTGATAAAATTACTTTTAAAATATGTGTGCAAAAGGTTCTAGCATTGTTTTTTAGAATAATAAAGTTTTAAGAATAAAATTGGATTTATTCAAATGTATTCTCTATGAATCACATAAGATGAATGTTTAATATTTTATTGAATATAAAATATATAAATTTCATTAAAATAATTCAAAAAAAAATTATTTTTTAAAATTTATTGATGTAAAACTCATTTTTGTGCACAAAATAGTTTTTCTGAAAAATATTTCCTTTATTTCTAATATTTTTTTATTTTCATTTCTATTTAATTTTTCGTAAAATAATTAATTATATATACATGTATAAACCATATATTTTCATAATTTTTTTAATATTATTCATACCCTCCATTCCAACATTTAGGTGTAAACTCTCTTTTAAATAATAATGATTTAATAGTATGTTATGTTTCATTTAAATTTAGTATTGTGTGTAATAAAAGCTAAAATTAGTGTTTCATATAACTCAAAATTATATCATTATTGTGTGTAATGAAAGATAAAATTAGTATTGAATATAATGAAAAATATCAAAATTATTAAATATATTTAAAAAAACATTTCACAATATATGAGGTTGTACCAATTTCTCTATATTCTTATTCACCACTTATATTTTTCATTCACTAGAATATATTTTCTATATTAATAATATAGAAAATATTTCAATCAGCCTTGATTCTATGACCCCCATCTCATTTCATTTAACCTTTTTATGTCATTATATCCATAAGATCACCTCATATTTCTACTCATTAAACCACTTGTCTCCATTGATATTCTAAAATACCCTTCTTACTATTTATTCTAATGTTACCACTTTTGAGTAATTCCAAACTTAATCCTAACCAGAGTCTCGTGGGTATTATTCTCAAAATAATTCCATAAATAACTAAAAATAAACACTATCCCCATTTATATTAAAATCATATAGCAAAAAATCTATTTTGACATGGAAGTTTGAATCACAGTGAAACTCTCTCTCTATCTCATTTCACATAACTATCTTTGTATAGTAAATCCCATGACCAGGTTTGTGGAATAGAATAAGCCATAATAGAGAAAATATATCATAATTTATAGAACACTTCACCATGTGATATTTTCTTCCAAATTATGAATATCATCCTCTCAATTATTATCTCAAATCACAAACCCATTTGTGATATTTTAATAAATAAATAATATTACTAGAATCGCCATATTTTTATTCAATAATTTTTTAAAGACGTTATATAATTTCAATTTTTTTATAAATAAAAGAGTGTTGCATTTTTAGTATATAACCCATTTCCCAAGATTTATTATTTTCATTACTTATCTATTTTTTCTAATAACCATTTATTTTAATTATACATAGAATGTATTAATTTTTTATATAATTCATAAAGTCTTATGCATTGAAAGGGATGGATTACATGCATATTATTTTTCTAAATGTTTTATATCTGATAAGTCTCTTGTGTAGATAGAAAAAATCTTATACTCAGACAAAGTCTTTCATGTTTCTTGTAAATTCATACATGTCGCCTAAAAAGTATTATGTTCTCATTAATTTTATAAAAAAATTTGGCTAACTGGAATGTCTTATATTAAGAAATAAAGACATAAAAAATATGAAAATCTTATAAAATTGTTAGTATTATTACAAAATCACATGGAAGTCTTACAAAATCTTTAGTGTCTTATGAAATCATACAAGCATCTAATAGGATTATGAGGATTCTTATGGAATGAATCAACTTCCAAAATAAATAGGTCTGATCATGTTTTCTACCTTTGGAGAGACAAACATATAGGATTTAGGTGTATTAAAAGAACGGGTAGGGGTATGCCAAACTCTGACTTTTTTTCATAGTTGATTATTATTCTAAGATGAACATCAAAAAATTATTTCACGACCAATAAAATTGATTCAAAGATTAATTGAAATGTCTAAAACCAAACACCATATCATTACATAATGATTTATTATTAATTTAATACATTAAAGGATTACATTGCGATGAATTATTTCTTTATTGATGAATATGAATTATCTACATCATACCATCATTTTTTCACATGAATCAAGAGTAGATTCCCTTTTTTGGTGATCCTCATGTATACTATGAACCCTAAGTGTTACCATAGGTATCTTTGATTGCTAGAATGGAATATCCTAGTGCTTGCATCATTCTCCATTTATCACCATGAGAATCACATTCAAGAAGTATTATCCTTGATCTATCAAGAATCAAGAGGGGTGGTGGAGGAGGATCTCAATCCATTCTTAAAATAGATCTTAGAGAGGTTCTCTATATCAATTGAGAGAATTTTCATGAGTCATTATGCACAACCAACATGATGGATATCATTAGGGTTGGAAATAATATAATTGGGTTTAAATAGTACTGGGGTTAAAAAAATAAAATTTCATATGTACCATTATAATTTTCTTAATCCCTATAAAACCCCAGGTCTATAATAATAATAATAATAATATAATAATAATTTATGGGATAATAATGCAATGAAATTTATTTATTAAATAAATAGTCAATATTTGAGGCCCAATAAATATTGTAATTAATTAGTAGAATGAGTTTAATAGTCTAGTTATAAATAATATATATGAGATATTACTTGAATAATTTTTTAATTCAATAAAAAATATTTAATTATGTCCTTGGTTTTGCACTTAGTGTGTGACCCTCTATGACACTTTCTCAATGGCATTATGAAGAGTCTTCTAAAGTAAAATGTTATAATATATCAATAATACAAGTCCCCCATAGAAAAATAAATTGATGTTAAAATAGAAAAACCTCATACAAATTGTTACTATACAATATAATACCTTTATCATGGTATATCAAATCAAGCTAGTTTCATGTTATTGTCATTATCCAATATGCTCAATGACTCTTTCTTTCGATTTTTAGAAATGAAAATTCCCACAAAACATCACATCCATGGATTTATTTAGGCTCTCACATTACCATCCAAGGACATGAGATATAATATTCCATTAAATAACAGAAGGGAGAAATCATTTTCACATCATTCAATAATGAAATATTACTCATGGTGCACCTAATGTATCCTATTTCACTGTGAACATATTTCATCCTAGTTTTCAAAAATACATTAAATTCCATCACCAATAATATATATTAAAAATAATATTAATGTATAATAATTTATATTCAGGTCTATATATAAAAATATACAATGAAACATATATATATATATGGATTTATTACTAGCGGGTTGTGTTCTCATAATATCTTGCATTTGAAGTTACCAAGGGCGTACACTATGAGAAAGTTCCTAAATGTCCTATGAGTCCACATTCATGATAGCCTATATTATTTATTTATCATGAAATTATAGAATCCATCTATATAACATAAATTTATTGGTATTTATGTGGCACTTCTAGGTTTTCAACATAGCAGGGAACTACTGCGACCTTTCAATGTGACAGTTACTCTTATGACATTAATACATAATATTTCAGACTAAATAACAATCAAAATGTTATAAGTGGTTTATTAATATTCAAAAAAATTAATAAGGTTAATCAAAAAATATATATGTTTGTTCTATAGTACTAAATCTAATGAACTCCCACTTACACTAGAGATAACTAATAATAACCTTCAATCCACCATCTCTCACATGATATTCATGATTATAATGGGTTAAGTCTTTAGTCAAGGGGTATTCCGCATTTTCTTCACTAGAAACACTGCTCACCACACCTTTACCCATCTAATAAAAATATCTTAAGTGGTGATACTCCCATATTATTTTCATTACGTATTGGTGTGACCAGGGCTCCTTTACAAGAGCCAATATTATGGTATAATAATAATACAATGTGATAGGGTCTTTACTATTAAAAACCATGTATAAATAATATAATAATTTTATATACTTATAGATTAATTATCAATATAATAATACACTATATACTCATATTCCACTATATAATCAATGAGAACTGGATACTTTGAACTCTTCCATCTCACAGATCCATCATTGAGAATGAATACATGTCCTAAATAAGAATTCGGATTATAAAATATTTGAAATCTTGCATCAGTATAACCACTAATGACTTGATCCTCATATCCTATATATACCAAAACGATATCCTTAGTTATTCTTAGGTACTTATGGGTAGCCTTAATAGAAGAATACTTTTGTTCACCTTGATCATCTTGAAATATACCTATCATGCTCAAGGGATAGGCAACATAAATTATAGTACACAATATTGAATACATGATAGATCCTATTATAGAATAAAATGGAATTTCACTCATTATATATTTATCCTATCATGTTTTAAGAAACATTTTCATGGAAAGATGTTTACCACGTGACATTGGAACCAATCCTCTCGTGCATTGATCCATACAAAAACTCATTAGTATCCTATCAATGTATATACCTTACATTAGTCCAAGACACCTCTTGGAACATCATAAATTATCTTGATCTAGGGAATATATGCTACTTCACCTATGTCCATTATAGAGAAACACTTGTTTAAATAGTCCTTAAATAAATGTAAGACTCTTAAATAATTTCCATTAAGTAATATGTCTTTGTCATATACTAATAGGATAATGACCAAACCTCCAGTAACCACTTGTAAAGACATGACTCACATTCATTCGTAATTAAATAAAAATAATTTATATCTTTATGGAACCAAGTTATACAAGATCTACATAACATCTTTCCTTTTTTTAATCCATAAATATTTCATTATATAGTATAACACTTAATAACACCTAATATATTTTATGGTCTAGTTTATTGGAAATTTGAATCATAATACATGAATAAAAGGAACAACCTTCTAATCCACCTGAAGTTTTTATTCATTTGTTAATCCTATATTACTTTTACTATATTTCGTATGCTGGGGACATACAACAAAAGAAAGGGTGAGGATAAATCTTAGTAAGGGAAAAATAAAGTAAATAGAACATGAATGCACATTATGAAAAAATATCAGGCATAAAATGAGAGAATAATCATATTTATATGGTACATAAAAATTAAATTTGGCTACGAAATAAAATTTCGACATTCATAAGCATATCAGTAGGGTTTATCACCAAGGTGTCATAAAACAAAATTACCACGGTTACTCACCATAGTATCATAAAACATGTCATATATAAAGATTAATTATTTAACAAATGGAATGGAGTGATATTATGGAACTAAATTCATATGTATTTATTCATGTGAAAAACATTTATAATAATAATTGATTTCACGAATAACATGTGGAGAATAAAGAACGAGTTTCATATGAAATTGTGGTGTATAAAAGTGCTTAAAGTATTGAAATTTGTAAACCCATATAATGGGAATGTGGGTTTCATACATGTAAATCCCTAACAGATAATGGGAATAATATTGAAAATTCCTTAGATTAAGTTCCATAAAAATTAAATTTTTATATGGAAATTACCAAAAAAAGTAAGGAATTGAGTTTGGAATCCCATGACCTTAGATCCGACATTATTTTTTCACATTTTTATCGCATGAATAAAAAATTTAGATTTATTAAAATAAGATACTAGAGGATAATTATGTAAATTTGTTTCACTGTTTATTGATTATATCCAATTTATTATATTTCTTAATTTTCATCATTAAATGTTCAATGTTTTGATGAGATATTTTCATAAAAATATCACGTCTTTCGATGATTTAATGATATTTCTTAATTTCTATTTATAAATTATTAATATTAACTCTAGAGGTTGATAAATAATAATATTTATATATATTATATTATAAATAATTTATTATAAACATCTATAATAGTATTCATATGTATAGAGTTGGAAATATTCTCATGGGCCGTTAGCTAATCTTTGAAGAGACATTTTCAAGAATTGGAAAGAGAGAGGTCTAACATTAAAATATATTATAAATTAAATAATTAAAGTAGTTTAAAATAATAAATTAAACTTTAACATATTAATTAATTAACCCTATAAGATTTGGTTTTGAATGTGATGAGAAATAGAGGAAGAGAGGAGGAAAATGAGTAAAGAGTGGATAACAAATTACTCTTTTCTCGGTGTTGATTCTCTACTATGACACTAAAATACCTTTATACTTTGAGTAAGTTTTTTCAAAACATATCTAAGTATTATAACTTGATTAATAGATAGGATTTGTGTAGAGGTTTTTCTTTGTTAAGTATGGGATGAGTGGTTTTCCAACGGGAGGGAGAGGGGTTATTTATACTTGAGGAGAGGAGTATTTTTTTGAATAAAATATTGAATAAAATACTATATTGATGGAAAATCATGTAATAATGATATTTTGACGCAATTAATCATATATAAATAAAATATAATTTTTTACAACTTTAAGACACTTTATAAACTAGATTCATTAGTTTCTTAAAAAGGAATGTGGGAAAAAGTAATTTTTTATTTTTATGGAGCGCTTTTGACTTTAGACTTTGCAAAATAATTTTTAGGTTTCAAAATTAAGTTTTAGGTTTTTAGATGAAACATTTATCTTTTTAAATTTTTATTTGGACTAAAAAAGCATTTAAATATTTATCTACTCATTATTACGTCATCATTATAACATAAAACACATGGTATATCAAAAATGGTATTTTTACCATTCATGTAAAAATTGAAGTATTTAAGAAATTTACTAAAACAATCACCCTTGCATAATTTTTATGTGATGAATCCAAATATGAAATTTATGTTTTTCAAAATAATTTTACAAAATATTTAATTTTTAATTTTAATATAAAACTGCTTATTTTTATGTAATATTTAAAACATAGTTTACTAAAATGAATGATTATATTTTTAATATTATTTTGATTTTATAGAATTATAATATTTAGAATTTCTTAAATTAATCATGATAAATATTATTTTTATTATTATTTATTTTTTCGAGTCCAAAATACCATTAAATGGTTATGTTACTATTCTAAATGGTCTAGTTACTATTCTCAATGGATATGTCACTATTACAGTGGTCACATCACTTCATATAAATACATCTTCATTCTTTTATTCACTAAAATTCCCCCAAGGTTATATATTTTCATTTTATAAAATTATTATAGGTTTAAAAATATTTTATTTCATATCTATAGTGTTTCATGAGAGGGATGATTCTGGTAGACCGGGGTGATCCATATTTTCCCATTATATTTTTTCTATTATATATTTTTTATCCCATCATAATGTTTGGTACTTCCATGGGTTTATTTGTAGAATAATTTAATAATTTTAATTAATGATATAAATTTTTATTTATTTCACAACATATTTTATGTGTATAATACTACATAATATAATATAACATAGATTTATTCATGAAAAAAAATATTACTAATAAATTATATGTTATTACATTATTCCTCCTATAAAAAATTCTACCATGAAATTTCAATTCATATTATTAGTTGAGAATATGTGAGGGTACATTTATTTCATTATTTCATATAGTTCCCACATATACTCTTCTTACTTATGGTTTCTCCACACCACTTTAACAAGGTGAGTTTTTTCATTGAAATTTTTCTCTATGGTCCAACATCTTCGCTGGATACTCCTCATAAGAGAGATTATTATCCAGTTGTACCACCTATAGATTCAATACAAGTGAGGTATCATGTCTTCACTTCCTCAAGAGTGATACGTGGAAAACATCTTGAACATAATCCTTGTTTTATGGATGTTTAGATAGTAGACCACTACTCTCATGTGATTATGGATCTCAAAGGGAAAGGAGTACCTATGTATATTACTCCATTTCTTTCAAAACCACATTAATCTCTTTCGTGGAAATATTTCTAGCTAAAATTGGTCTCCAAATTCAAACCTAATGTCCTTTTTAATTTTCTCAACATAGCCCTTATCACAACTCGTAGAATATTTTATTTTCTATTGGATAGCATGAACATTTTCTGTCATCTCTTATATAATATCATATCTAGGTAGTGTTTTTCACCGACATCATCCCAATAAGTAAGAGTTTTACATAACTTCTTATGTAGTTCTTCATATCGATCCATTTGAATATTCGAGTTGAAGTTTTTTCTATATCAGAACTCACCTAATTGGATATATTGATTCAATTCACCTCAAAATCCCATTGAGAAATATATTAGTTTTTCTTAGAGTTTTTGAATGTTCCTTTAAAATTGGACATCAGTTTGGATGTGGTAGTATATAATAAATTTCAACTTAATATTCAAAGCATGTAGAATAATTCTCTATAATTTATATGTGATCAATGGATCATGATTATAAAATATTAAAAGTGTTACCCAATGTAGCCTCACCAATTCCTTTAAATATATCGTAGAAAGTTGGTCAAGTTATAAATATTCCCGAATAGAGATGGAGTGGTAAGTCATTGGGAGTCGATCCACCAAAACCCATATCAAAATGTCTATTTTTGATGTCTTCAAGAGACCAGTGACAATGTCCATAGTGATTTTCTCCCATTATAACATTGGTATAGGGAATGGTTTCATCATCCCTATGGAATTATATTATTATACTTTAACTTTCTGAAATTCTAATAACATTGATGTATACTTAGTGATCTTTTTATTTATGTTGTCCCACCAAAAGTTATCTCTAATATCATAATATATATTACTACTTCTAAGATGGATAGAGAATGATGATCTATGTTCATTAACAAAATGATCCTTTATTATATCAGGTGATAAATGCATACAAAGACTAGTTCCAAACCAAATGACAACATATTCATCGATGTGGAACTCAGGATTCTTCACCTCCTTTACTTTTTCACCTTCTTTTGAAGCTCCATATCATCCCATTTTTCCTCCTTGATCCTCTCCTAGATATATGGTTAGGAAATAATTTTTAAAGGTTGGGTTTATTCCCTTAGATTATGATTTTTAGGACCATCATTTTCATATAGAATAATATAAGGTCTTTATCAATCCACAGCATAGATAGAGTAACAGGTTCTTTTCTTTTAAGAGCATCAACTTCATTATTCTCCCTTCCTGGATGGTAGTTAATAGAGTAATTTTAATCCTTCATTTTATTTATCCATCTTCACTAAAGCATGTTGATATCCTTATATGTGAATATATACATCAAACTTTGGTGGTCGGTGTATATATCAAATTTTTCACCGTAAAAATAGTGTCTTTGTATCTTCATATCAAAGATCACTGTAGATATATTTATGTCATGATTAAGATAGTTCTATTTATGAGGATTTGAATATAATAATTCATAATCAATAACCTTTTCACATTTCATAATTACACATCCAATTATTATTAAGGAATAAAAACTATATATGAATAATCGTTCACCATTAAAAGTTAATGTTAGTATAAGTACAGTAATAAATATATTCTTCAGTTCATGGAATCATTATTTACAGTAATTTTTATAGATAAACATAACTCTCATTTGACTTTACATGGTTAGTATATCAAAAATATATGATGTTTTTTTACAAAGATTCTATAGTATCCTGATTTACCAAGAAAACTATGAATATCAGTTATGGTAGTAGGACATGGATACTCTTCCATGACCTTTTTTTGGTTGGATCAATTGAGATTCTGATACTATTATTATTCATGGTGTTCCCTAATAATGAAACTTGTTGTTACCCAAAATAACATTTTTTTTAATTTACCATCTAGATTATAGATAATTATATTTTTTTAATATGACCATTAGATAATCCTCAAGCTCCTCATGAATTTTGGAATATATCTGAAAATTTTCAATAAGGAAAAACACAAATTTATCATGTTAATACTTAAAGACTCTATGATCAAATGCATAAATATGGAAGGTGTATTAGTAAAGTATAAGGTTAGAAAAATATACTCAAATGACCATATCTCATTTATAGGATGTATTTGGGATATATTCTTTCATCATGATTGACTAATGATACCCTGATCAGAGATAAATATTAGAAAAAAAATTGATCCGCATAAAGCTGGACAAATAAATCATCTCTCCTTGGAAGAGTATATTTTTTCTTAAAGGGGTTCCCATTAAGTTCTATAAAATCAATATATATCTTCACCAATCTATATTTATTATTCAAAAATTAAATATGTGTCCCATAAGGACACACACTTGGTTGAAAAAAATATTTAACTAAAATATCCCGATTTTACATATTTAATTATGATAACTCTACATATTCCATTCTATATATGGTCTTAGATATTGTCTCGGATCTTTTATGAGTTCAATAGGAAAATATATCTCTAATTTTGAGGGAGATCCAGACAACTCTTCAAGAAACACTTCAATGTATTCTTTAACAATGGGAACATTTTTTATCATTATGCATTCACTTTGTTCCTTTTATTCACCAATATTTTCCATAATTAAGGATATAGGAGGTTCTTTAAGACATATTTTAGGCTAGGACATCTATATATTGAAAATAAATCTTGGTTTTCCATTTAAGACCACAAAAATTTCCATGGTTTTTCATTTAATCATAGAATTATACATTTATATCTAGTCCATACCAAGTATTATGTCAAATTAATACTTGGTAATGAATAACATATTTTCAATGAGATTATACTCGACAAAAATAATATTGGAGTTTCTATAATCCTTTGATTCTAAGATAATTCCTCTAGGAATTTTAATTAATAAATATACTTATTTTAGTTATGGAGTTGATTCTAAATATTTTTAAAACATAGTATAAATAAGGAAATGTGTAGAACTAGAATCAAACAAGTATATTAAAGAATTAAGAGAATAAAGAGTTTACCGACCACCAAATAATTTGTATTATCTACTTCAATCAATGTGATTAAGAAAGAATGACCTTTTCCCCTTATCATATGCTAAGTTTTATAGTGGTTACCCTAAATAATATTCTAATTAGAACATTTTTTTAAAAGTTTACAAGCTTTCTACACTTTAAGCATTGAACTTCAGGTTGTTCCTCCACTATCTTCCAATTTTCATTTTCATTGAAATGTTGAGGATTTACCTCAATATGACAATTCTAAGCTATATGGCCATCCAATCTACACTTGTAGCACTTTTCACATCAAAGAATGTAATTATTTAAATATTTCTTCCCATTTTTTTACACATGGGTTGTTTTAGTTTATTTATTCATCTTACATGATCAAAATTATACCCTGATTTTGGATCCATTTCTCTCTTCTTTTCATTTGGTCATTGCAACAACTATGTCTCTCCAAACACCATTTCATCCTTTAAATAACTCTAAACTACTTCCTCATATAATTTATAGTCTTTATTTTTATATTCATCCACAAATGGAGTATCATCATTCTAAATAACCTATAAAAAATTCATTTAGGATCTATAAAAAAGATATAGTTGTATCAATTAAGTGTTCTAAAGTTCATTTCATAGTTTCCCATTGATTTTTTTTCCTTCTTCTCGTGATAAAAGAATACCTTATATTTTTTTCTCATTGAATAGAGAAATATTTAATGAAAAAGTTTCTCCTAAACTGTTATAAATTCATAGAGTAAATCTCTCATCGTGGGTTTGTATTTTTAATTTGTGCCCATTATTGATCAACTTATACTAATATGAGGTATACTAACAAACTGAATTTCTCCATATTTGAATAAAAAATTAAAATAAATATATTTTTTGTAGAGGAAATCCAATGTCTAGAAAAAAATGGATGAACTAACCTACCAAAAGAATTTTCTCATTTATTCATGAATGAATCTACTGAAAGTTTTTTCCTTCAAGATGAATCTAGATTTTCCATAAGATTCTGGTTATTATTCATAGCCCGGGTTAGTTGATTAAACATCATCATAAATATTTACACTCCATATTCCATCATGTTGGGATCGTTGTCAGTGGATCATCTATTTCATTCCTTAATTACATGGATCCTCCTATTTTTAACCATTTTTTCAAAAAGAAGAAAATATTTTTGAGAAATGTGTTACTTTTTGGAATATTTTGAATCTAAATGTATTTTAGGTCCTAAAACAACATTCTTAAAGATGATATTAATTAATTTACTCTAATAAAAATTATATTTTCTATATATACTTCATCATGGTTCATAGAAATTATGTGATTAACAAAATATATCCCTAAAGAGTATAAAATTCGGTGAGTTGCAAGGAAAATTATCTTTCACTAGGTGATGATTGAGTTAAAGACAAATTCACCCAATTCAGGGTTATTACCCCTAGTAAAACTATTCCATAGTCATATCCACTTATAGTATTCAGAGAGAGATTTAATTTCATGGAAACAACTCATTTAGTACTTTACTAAAATTATAGTAATTTTTCTTCTATTTGGACGTATCCCTAGGGATCATAACAAATATTTTTAATCCTAATTTTCAAAAATAGATAAAGTGTTCTATTATACCAACAATGACATCCCACATGTTTTAATTCAAAAACCATTCATTACATGGTACATCACTTAATAACAAATAGAATCTATTAAGGTTTAGTTACATGGACATTAGAAAACAAATACACGAGTAACCTAAAAATTATTCTAATACACTTAAAGTATTCTTCATCGATTAATCATAAGTTACTTTTAAAACACCTCATATCATGGAGATATACATCAAAAGAATGAGTGAGAATAAAGTATGGTAAGGGATAAACAAAGGCAATGGAACCTGAGTGATCATCATGAATATTAAATAAAGAATAACATTATAGAATAATGAAATTTAAATGATAAATACCATGGAAATGTGGCTTAAAATGAAATTTATTCATTTATAATCATATAAAAATGATTTATCACCAAGGTTCCATAAATAATATTTACTAAGGTTGTTCCCCAGGGCATCGTAAAAAATTTCAACTCTAGATATTAATTCTTAACCTAATTAATTGGATATCTATCATAGATAACCATTAATATGTATTAAATTTTTTTATCCACATTTACTATAATAATTCATTTCATCACTAACCCATGGAGAATAAATAATGGATTTAATGTAAAATCATGGAGTATAAAAGTTTATAAATAATTGAAAAAATTTATCCCATGGAAAAGGAATATGGATTTCATTCTTTTAAATATATAAAATAAAATGGATATAATATTGGAAGATCATTAGAATAAAATCTATACAAAAAATAATCTATATGAGAAAATAACACAAAAAGAAGGAATTGGGTTTTAGAATACCTTTACCTTTAATCATACTTTATTTTGGGGCTTTTACACCTTAGAGATAATGGAATTAGGTTTTTTAAAACATGGAAGTAAAAGTTAATTATGCTCATTTTTTCACTATTTATAAATTATAATAATTTTATTATATTTCTTAATTTTCATCATTTAAGGAAAAATATTTTAATATGATATTTTCCATAAAATTTCACGACTATATTCGATTTAATCGTCATGATTAATTGTTATTTAAAAACTATCAAGATAAAATAAAGAAGCATAAAAATAATTATATTTATCTATTTTATATTATAAATGATTTATTAAAAAAACCATAATATTTTTTATACATATAGAGTGGGTAATGTCCTCATGGGCAGTTAACTGACCGTTGAGAGGAAAATATGAATGAAGGGGAAATGATAAGTATAACATTTAAATACGTCAGAAATTAAATAATTATATTAGATTTACATCATTAATGTAACATTAAAATATTACTTAATTAGTCTTATAAGACATTGTTTTGAAAGTTATAGATAAAAAATTAATAAAAGAGGACAACAATTGATTAGTTGATAAAAACTTATGCTTTTATCGATGTTGCTTCCCTTGTATGACACTAAAATACCTTAATGCTTGGAGTTATTTTTCTAAAGAATATCCATATGTGTTATAAGTGTACTGAGAAATATTATTTCAAAAGATTATTGGATTTTTTATGTGTGTGATGAGCAGTTTTCCAAGGGCAGGGAGAGTGGTTATTTATACTTATGTCGATGGTTATTTTTTGAATAAAATGTGGAACAAAATACTACATCCAAGGTAAACCTTGTAATGGAGATTTGTTTACACAATAAAAAATACATAAATAAAATATAATTCTTTTAGAACTTTAAAACCCCTTTAATTCATTAGTTTATAAAAAATAAAAATGGGAAAAAAGAAAAATTATTATTTTAAGTGAACAATTTTGAATTTAGGCTTTGAAAAAATATTTTTGGGTTTGCAAATTATGTTTAATGTTTTTAATGACCTATTTATCTTAAAAAATTGTTTTAGGAAGAAATAACCATTTCTGAATTTATCAATTCATTATTACATCATCTTTAATTCATAAAACATGTAGTTTTTCATAAATAGTATTTTTACAATACATGTAAAAAATGAATTATATCATAAAATTACCATAAAAACACCCTTGGAAAATTTTAATTTGATAATTCCAAATATGAAATTATGTTTATCAAAATAATTTTCTAACATAGGAAATTTTTATTTTTTTAATATAAAATTTATGATTTTTATAAAATATATTAAAATATAGTTAATTAAAATTAATCAATAGGTTTTAATCTTATTTTTTATTTGAAGGAATTAAAATATTTAAATTTGATTAAATTAATTATGATGAACATTATTTATATTAAATTTTATTATTTTGAGGTCAAATTACTATTCAAAATGTCATGTTACTATTCTGAATGGTCATGTTACTATTCCCAACATTTAGGTTACTATTCCAACAATCACATTACTATTACAACAATCATATTATCAATTATAAATACATATTTATTATTTTATTCAATAATATTCATCCAAAGGTTCTATATTTTTGTTTTATAATATGGTGATTGGTGTACATATATTTTGTTTCTTTTCTATATTGATGTTTAAGGGAGGAATTATTCTTGTAGATTGAGGAGATACATATTTTCCCATTGTATTTTTTCTATATTATATTTTTTTGTTGTAATATTTGGAATTTTAATGGGTTTAGATTTGAAATAATGTAAAAATTATATTAATGAGATAATGTTTTGTTTATTTCACTATATTTTTTATGTTTATTATATTATATATTATAATTTAACACACATTTTTTCAGGAAAAAAGATTTACTAATAAAGTATGAGTTATTAAAATCTAGATTCCTTATCTAATACATAAATGAATCTTTAAATTTTTCAAAAACAAATTGGAATTACATTGAGTCACAAGACCTTATAGTTTTGTCGTATATATATATCTAATTGATGGTTTCCCTTAAGGAAATCTATTTTGGTGTCCATATTAAAAATTTTATATTCAAGGTAAGATATTGTGACAAGTATAATTCTGAGGGATTGAAACATGAAAGATGAAGAAAAGGATTCATAATAGTCAGTGCCTTAACATTTTTTAAACCCTTCAGCAACTAGTTATTCATTATAGGTATTTACATTACCTTTCATGTCAAGATTTCTCTTGAATACCCATTTACACCCAATAATATTTTCATTAATATGAAGATACACCTAAACCTAAAATCAGTTATAAAACATGGAATCCATCTTATGATTCATGGATTACCTATATCTTTATTCTTCTAAGATATCTACTACCTTTTTGTAGGATATAGTGTGATTTTTTTCAACTAATTATGAGTCACCATCCTCGATGAATAAAGAACCATATCATTATGGTTCTCTTAGTTCTTTAGTGATTCTATGAAGTACATGTGTTTCAGGAAAAACTTCTTGCGTGAGGACCTGTGGAATTATTTCAT
This sequence comes from Viscum album, assembly GCA_963277665.1. Lineage (NCBI taxonomy): Eukaryota > Viridiplantae > Streptophyta > Magnoliopsida > Santalales > Viscaceae > Viscum > Viscum album. The sequence continues at coordinate 612,209,972 of OY728119.1, read as the reverse complement.
GTACTATCTCTTGTGAATATTGAGAATCAACTTTATCAAAGTAAATATTCCCCTAATATTTCTTTAGAATGTTCTCCCTTTCAAGAAAAATAACATTTCTTGTTTTAATTACATTCTTTTATGAGGTTTATATAGAAAGTATCCCCGTGTTTTCTTAATATACCTTATAAATATAGAAAGTGTGCCTATAAGTGCTAGTATGTTCATGATATGGCATGAATAAGTGCCTCATATCCCCTAACATGAGTCTGTAACAACATATATTTCATTCTATACATTAAATAATATAGAATTATATTTTACACCTTAATTGGTACTTAGTTTAGAATGCATGTTGCAGAATCTAATACATATCACCAAAAGTATTATGGAAGATATGAAAGACTCATCATTGACTATACAATTTCATACAAGGCACAATTCCTCCTTTAACTATCACTAATCCATAACAGCGTATACAGTGGAGTGAGTTGGGATAAAATCCAAAACACCCATATAAATTTAATAAAATCTTGGTTAATATATTCACCACCTCGATCATATCGATTATTCATTATCTTCTTTCTATGTTGATTCTCTACTTAATTCTATAATTCCTTGAATCTATCAAAGGAATCATACTTCTACCTCATCTTGTAGACATGGCCACATTTACTCAATCCATAAGAAAATTTATAAACTAAGAATATCTACCTATATATTCTACTAGAAATTGTCCAAAAACATCATTATGTATTCAAATTATAATCTCTATGGCTCTTTCACCATGTCCATTTAATGGTGGTTTGGTTATTTTTCCTTATAAAAAATCATGAAATCATTATAGTTTGTTCAAATAAAAAAATTCTAAATAACTTTTTCTATAGAGCTATGTAAAGCATTAATCGTTTAAATGACCAAGATAGTGATGTCCTAATTGGGTGTTAAAGGAGTCATGTGAACATGATTCATTATCAATTTCCAATGTTTGTTTTTCATAATGTAACACATAATGTCATTTATTTAGTTATTCCATAACATAATAAATTATGTCATTATAAAATAGGCATTCCCTATTTCAAAATTTCAAAATAAATCCATCCATTTCAAATAAAGAAATAGAGATGATGTTCTTAGTGACACTCTGAACAAAATAGAAATTGTTTAGAACCAAATTCATTCTATTTGAATATGCAAGGTGGTAGTCTCATATAGACATAAAAACAAGTCATAATCCTTTAATTTCTCAAATATCAATTAATAATCTAGAAATCATTTGAAATATTTTTGGTACCAATATTTTGATACTGATGTGAGAACAAAAAGTTATTTCTAATACCCAATGTGTAGATATAGATTTATGAGACTTGATAATGAATATACCTTTATCATCCCCTTAATTCTAGGTTTATTTTTTCTTCAATTCAACTAGATTTACATGTTAAATACATAGTATATCCTTGTATTTTTCCTAAATTTGAATCTTATTCTTCTTGAAAAGATGGTGATCAAGGGATTTATAATTAGAGTGTTCCTTAAGACCCATTTCCTTATATTCCATTTTTTTATTCACCATAAATACTATGGGTTTTTTCATACATTGTTTCCTTTTCAATGTGGTGAATGAGAGTAAATAAGTACAAAAGAGTTTTCTCACTATTTCTCATTTTGTAATTCATAATGAATATAAAGAATTATTTTGATAATGATAAAAGTATAAGATCTATTTTCAAGTCATTTAATAATTTATTTATTAAGATATTTAAGCATTATATGATTCAAATTATCTTGATTACATAAGTCCCATTAGTCACTGAATCTCTATGAATACACATGAAAAGTGCATTGGGGATCCCATATATCTCTTGTCTCACCTTCTATTTATAAAGATCATGATGTTGAGACATCATTCTATATGCATCAATATTCTCAAGTTTCTTTATAATCTCATCAATCAAGAATGATATCCTGAAACATTGGACATATGTATAATCATCCAAATATTTCTCATACAAAGAAAATTTCTCCAAACTAGCTTCTTGGATATGTGCTTTAGAAATGGTATTTTCCAGCACACATAATTTCCTTTCATGGTGTTTAATAAAGTGAAAGATCATTTTCCATTCAGGGAGATTAGTGCTAGTGATATGGTTATTATTCTCAAGTATAAATCACAATGATATGTTTGAATTCATGTGTAATGAAATTTATAAAATTAAGAAGGGTATAATTGTTGTCCTTTATATAATAAAATTAGATAATAAATATTAAATTTATTAATCCCCAGATATTTTATCAAAATCCAATAGCTCACACTATTGGACTTTGATTATCTTAGTTCTTGGAAATTCTAGAGGAAAGGATATATATTACCCTTATCATAACCTATATGGAGGTCTATTAATCTATTAAAAGTTATTTAGGTTATAATAACATTCCTACTACATCAAATCATTGTTCTATGATCTTTTGAGTGGACTCCCCAATCCCAAAATCCTGAATTTAGATTTTTTCCACACTTTCACCATTAATTACATTAACTCTCATATATGATATCAACCTTTAATGTTTACTAGGTTAATTTGAGAAAAAAAATCAAGGTATACATTTATTTATAATTGAAATCACCACAACATAGGTTAGTTTATCACTTTAAATTATAGTTTGATTCTTATTTAAGTAGTAGAAGACTATAGTAAATTAATATATATAGTTGAGGGCTTATAAATTTTATTTGTAAATACCTAATTTTATATTTATTAAATTCTTGTTAATATTAAATGGATTTAAATATGTGAATAAATATATCGTAGATAAATTTTATGCATAACCCAATTTATTTTAGTCTATCATGTATTCTTGTTAATTCATTAATTCATTTGATTAGGGAAAAAAATTCATAATGAAATTAACCATACTATTTGAAAAAAATAAAATAATAAGAGTGGTATGATTTTGATCTTTTCCCTAATGGATATTTTATTTATAGAAGGATAAACTAACCATTGACCTTGTATAAAAACACCATGAACCATGACTTGGTTCATGTTATATCTTTCTACCTATCTTCTAATGTATCTCTTGGATTGGATTCAATTTGTCTCTAAACATGATCCACCTACACATTCCTGGTATCTCCACTGATTACATAATATTTTACTAACACATAGTTTAGGGGAACCTAAATATTGGTTTAAGAGGTTCACATAAAAAAATCATAGGTTCAGAGACCCTTAAATAATGAGAAGAGGAACAATGCACAAACCATTAATTTTAATTTAATAATAATAATAAATTATATTGAAAAATCATAAAAAATGTCTAGCCTATTCTCATGATCATCCTCACACATAAGACAAATTTTTCATTCAGAAAAATAACATTTAAACAGAATAAATATTATTTAAGATAAATCCAAGTTTAATAAATTAATTATCTTCTTTAATTAATAAAATTTAATATCTTAATTCTAAGCCAAAATTTCTTGTGATTCTCATACACCACAATTTTAAAAAAATTAAATAATTTTATCTAAAATTAACTATGTATAAAATATGTTCTTAAGAGGTAACATAAAAATTCCCCGTCCTAAATACCCAATGTACATTAAATTTTTATACTATTTACTCATACGGTATGCAACATACACATATTATCATGTAATTTTATGGTGTTTACTATGAAAAAATAACACAAAGAAATATGTTATTTAGGTAGTGTGTTATGTGTCAATTCCCATAGAGTAATCTCTATATGCAAACTTATACACAAAATGAAATTCATAATATTATGATAAAATTAAATGGATATTTAAAATATATAAAATAATTCACATGGAATGTATGATTTGAATAAATGAAACATGAAAAAATGTTTATACAGTTTTAAGAAGTATAATAAATTAATTTTTAATTATATATAATTAGGAAACATAAACAACATGTATTATCCACTTATAGATCATGTATATTTATTTATAGTATATCTTCATCACATGTAAAGGGGCTCTGAGTCTTAAAATATCAGGGAAATTAAATGTGTATAAGATATATACCTAGGATATACTACTTGTTGTATTCAAGTTAAATAGTTATCGGTCACATGTTTCATGTGAAAACACATAGATTGTCTTTGACCAATGGACTATACATAGTGTACACAAGTTAAAAACTATATAGTCTAGCTATTAGTGTTCTAGGATGGCCTAGTCAATACACATTGTATTAAATACATAGTATGTGTAATAAATGAACATTATTTGAATTAATTCATGCGTCATCATGGAGAATTAAACATAGGTACACAACGTGCACCTATGGTAAACTCATTGTGCACTCTTGTGATATTTGTTTAAAATACGTGGCACCTCCATATGAATTCTTCAAATATTACCTATTCAAGATTAATCCATTTATTGATTATATATATAAAAATTAAGAGGAAGAATAAAATATATCATGATTCATATTAAATTATGATTAAATCCAATTTGAAAATTAATCATAAATGCAAAAAAAAAAATCCATGATATTAAAATAATTATAAATAATTATGACTATAATATGATACCAATTGTAGGTTTTTTGTACAATAGAAGAACCAATAGGGTAATTCCCAACTCATATTTGTGTCATAAATGATGATTAATCCAAGAAAAATATTGATGAATAATTTCATAATCAAAAAAATCAATCAAAGATTAATTGATATGAGAATGATGAAACCAAAGATAAGATAATCACATAAATACTTATAATGAATTTAAGTTGTTAAGTAATTACCTTGTGATGAATTCTTTCTTTATTAATGAATCTAAAAATTTCTACACTTCATACCATCATTTCTTTATAAAAATCAAGTGTAGATTCTATATAGTGGTGATCTACACATGTACCTTGAGTCTCTAAGAATATCTATAGGAATATCCAAGTGATACAATAGAAGAACCTAATGTTGGTGTTATTCACATATGATTTCCACTAGAATCGCTTGCAAGACAGATTCTCCTTAAACTCTCTAAAATAAATATGTGTTGTAGAGAAGGATCATTCTCCATTATTAATAGTGTTTATGGAGAGCTTCTCTCTTGGGTTTCATAGGAATATCCAGAGTCCTTGTGTACAACCAACATGATGGATGACAATGGAGCTAGAAACAATATACTTTTATTTAAATAGTGTTAGGGTTGGAAAATAATAATTTCAAAGGAACCCTTATTATTTATATAATCCCATAGAACCCCATATTAATAATAATAATAGTAATATTTTTATTTATTTACATGTTTCAAACCATTAATGAGTTAAATATTATTTCTTGAATAAAAATTTATTCAAATATTATTTATTATATATTATTTCTCACTAGACCATTAAACCTGATTTTTTATTTCTTTGTAATATATATCAGGCCTTGAATAATGACTATTTATTTATTAAATAAATATCACAACATTATTTTCTAACAAATAGTAAAAAATTATACTCACAAAATATAAAATAAATATTTATTAAATATTCATATTTCATAATATTCTCTTGAATAACTAATGATGGAATATATATAATCAAGTAAACATGAATAAATATTAAACCATTTATGGGGATGATATTTATTCAACGTGTTGAATAATAAATAAAATTTAATATTTAACTAATTTTTTTATCACACTTAGTGTATGACACTCTAGGCCTCTTTCCCTATGGAATTAGGTAGAGATACCTAAAGACCAAGGATAAAATCCTGAAACATTCCATGAACCCCATAATGATATAATTTAATTTCACAATGAAAAACACATATGATTTATTACTATGTAATATATTACCTTTACCACTATATATATAATTATGTAGTTTTCATTCTAGTGTCATCAGCTTATGTGATCAATGTCACTTTCTTTGAATTATCAGAAATGAACCTTCCCAGAGAAAACCATGAAAATGGATTTATTTATGCTATTACATTCCAATAATAGGGCCTAAGATATCATCCTATGATATATTCTTTTATTTAATAATATATAACAAAAAATCACTTCTCATATTATTCATTAAAAAATATTACCCGTGACACACCCAATGTATCATACATTACTGTGAACATATTTCATCATGGTTTTTATCAATACATATATGTATGTGACTAGTAATATACAAAAAAAATATTTTTAATGTATAAGGATCAATACACACATATACATATCATAATATCTAATAAAACATATAAATTTGTATTTCCTACTAGCAGGTCTTGTTCTCCTAATCTCCTGCAATAGAAATTACCAAGGGCGTATACCATGAGAAAGTGCTACAACGTCTTATGATCCTAAATCTTTTATAGCCTACATCATTTTAATCAGATAAAATTATATCATTCTACTATATAACCTATATTTTATAATACTTTCATGTAACTCAAGGGTTATCATAATAATAAGGAACTTCTATGAACTTTCTATGCGCTAATTACTCTTAGTAAATTATCACACACAATGTGACACAGAAGAACAATAATAATGTGATAATAAGATTATTCATTTTCAAAGAAATGAATACAAGTATTCATAATGTATATAAAAGATAGTTTGAGGTCACCAACTTCTATACGCCCTATGTTTTACATGGAGTCTTATGAAATCTCATAAAGTCTTAGAAAACCATCATGACTTTTTCATTTCAATCCTAAAATATGAAGTTTTTCCCTGGAATATCAAATCAAAAAAATGACATATAATAAATTTGGAAATTATTATAATAATTAAAAATAATTTCAACATAATTACAAATCCATTTAAAAAATTTAATTACATAATTGTGAGTAATTGTACTATACTTATTTTCTCTTCACATTATCTTCAATCTCATCTCCAAAAAACATAATTCAAGCATTATTCAATATTATACACTTTAGAATTTATGATAAAGAGTCCTTAAATATATTATCAACTTAACATACAACATTCTCTACTTCATCAATGAAACTATTCTAACTCATTCAAATACTATTGTATATAGCGATTTCAAATTAAAATTACAACATGTCACATTTATATATAAATTTTCTCTCTAATAATTATATTTTTAAGATTCTCATTAATTAGTAGCTAAAATATTTTTCATCATTAAATTTAGGGGAAGGATCTCCATATCCATAATTGGTCTCTTCGTTCATCAAAAAAGTTCAATATTAATTGAATTTCCATTATATAACTATGTTGAAAAAATATAATGTCATCTCTATTAATTCATTTGGGTTCTTAGATGGGTAAACATCACCTGTCAATGTTATGACACTATAACCATCAGAAAAAATGTGTGGCCACTCCAAACACTCCTCCAATTATATGATGACAAAAACATATAATTCTAAACCCAAATCAATGGTAAACTTCTTCTAATTTAATAAAAATACATAAATAAATTCACAAGGTGATATAAATCTTCCCAAATTGCATCTCATGGTAATAAAATAACATTACTAATCCTCCTCAATGAACCATACATGTAATCATTGACCTTAAAAAGTAATCCCACCATGAAATAGTGAAATCACAACTCAAATACCTAAGAAAACTCACTAAAATTGGATCATAAATTAGTAGAAGACTAAAGGATAAAGAAAATGGGGAAATTAACTAAAATACTTGTCAGTAATAATATGAAAATTACTATAGAAGAAAATAAAATTTGGATTATGGATGAGTGGGGGATTTATAAAAAATGGCCCCACCCACTGCCTCTCCAACATAAGAACCAATGCAATCAACCGTTAAATGATGGTTCTAACAACCCTCTTGTTAAAAGATAAATCAAAAACATATTGGTTATATTATGCACTCTCAACAACTTCCAAGTAGTTTATTGGTAACCTAGTCTATGTAAACCACCCACTCAAGGGCCAAACCATTGGAGAAATCCACTATCACTCCATTAGGTATCTGTTAGAATTTAATTGGGTACCTAGTAGATAATGACAATGGAATTTAAAAAAAATCATAATTAAGACCCAATAATGCACTTTGAGATTTTTTTTACCTATATATCTACCTTAAAACATCGATTTTTTACATTTAAAATATTTCTAAAACACCCTTAAATAAAAATTAAATATTTTAAAATTTTCTCAAGCTTCTGTTACACTTGATTATTTCCTTTCCCTAAATTCACCAACACTCAATGACATAGGTTATTAAAAAATCCCACCTATAGTGTTTCAAATCCTTAAGATACCTCCACAAAAATTAATCCATAAATATCAAACCTCATTGATCATTACCTCATCATCACCACACCACATGAAATTATAAAATTCTCATCATATTTTTTCAAGTGAGTATACCATCTGAGTTAAATGTTTACTTAGATCCATGTTATTTACTCATCAATATTACAGTTGATACTTTAAGGACTATCATCATATCAATATCATCATTATAATCGATGATTTCCATCAATTACCCCATGGATAACTTCATCTCACCCAAAATCTATTATCAAATTCATCACCATTACATTGAGACAGTGTATATACCCACCCTTTTATCTAAAAATAATGAAAACTATTCAATACATTTCATTATGTAACTTCACACTCTAAGGATTTACTATTAAAAACCAATATACATGATGGTTCTCCCCGCCATGATAATAAATTACCAAAATCTATCCCCAAGAGGTCCAATCCATGATAGTATTAAATGAAATACCAAGATACTCAAACTGTACCATAACTTATATTTTTATCCTAAATCACATGTGCCTCTAAATTGATCACAACATACATCATATATAGATTGTTAAAAACACTCAGGTAAGATCTAATAAAATCACCACAAGAAAGGAAACCTAATTAAACACCACCAGTTTTATAGTTTAAAAACTATGTAAAATAGATTAATACCTACCCTTGTTTTCAAAACCTCTCTTAGTATCCTAGGGTAAACTATCAAAACCAAAAAATCCCAAAATCTATTTCCTAGAAATTATATTACTCAAAGTATATTTTATTTTTCAAAACCCATTTTAAAAATAAATATTTAAAACTCTTTTCCAAAATTATCAGAACAAAAAATACCAAAACTCTAATTTATATCAACCATTTCTTAAGAATCATCTCAAAAAGTCATTTTATATATGTTGTGAAATAAAATAATTTTTTTAAAAATATATTCTTTTTCCAAAAAAACCATTTAATTTATACATAATTGGATCCAATATCTATTTTAAGCTAAATATATTTATAAATTATTTTTACATACACCTTATTCCATTGTGTAAGTTTTACTTTTACAGATTTTTTTTCAAATTCCCCAAACCATAACCCTATGGAAGATGAATAATCCTAAAAAGTAAATCACATCAACTAAACAATTATACCCTTAGATCTATATTAATATACTCACCAATAAAAATCTATTTTAGATAACAATGACTATATTATTAGTTTTTTCAATTAAAAATTGACCCAGTTGAGGTAGTATGCAGAACAAATTACCCTAATGTGCGTGTATCATGACTAAGACTAGAAACACCATGAATCAAGATAAATACCAAAAACTAGCTCTTATATGAGCTATATGGAACATATAATGTCCTAACCATGTCATAATGTCCATGATAAAGCCTCCCTATATCTACAATGCTTACTCTTAAAACTAGAAATCCCCATATAACATTGATTTCAAACAAATATATCCTTACCATGAATTATATTGATCTATTAGATATGATTCAATATTATATATCCACCTATAAGTTACTTTGACAGAATAAAAAATATGTTTTAATATTATTTTGTAATTTACTTACATAATGTGCTTGAAGGGCGCTTGAGAGGCCTTGTCACTAGATGTTAGGGATGAATCTATGTATGTAAAAGATTCCTAATAAGATGCGGGATCTTGAAATAGTCATTTAGAGACTATTAACTCAAATATAACTTACTAGGATTGTTATCTAGTCTATGTAATAATTCTGGAATGACCTTCCTATAAATTGGGAAAACCCAAAACATGTTGACATAAAAAAAGGTAACCAAGATAGTGTCATGCAGTTAAATATATAAATTAAACCATAGTTATGATAAACCATCCACAACATAGTAGTAGAAAAAAAAAACATATTAGGTATTATAAAATAATAACAAATAGACCCTTATATGAAACATATTTAGTATAGTAAATGAAATAAAAAAGATACAATGGCCTCTATCCACTACTGGAAATTGGGCCTATACCCACGGTTTTTCACAAAACCGTGGGTATAGGTCCCCCCTATACCCACGGTTTTCCAGAACCGTGGGTATAGGTATAGTATGGGAACCTATACCCACGGTTTTGGAAAACCGTGGGTATAGGTACCCAATACCCACGGTTTTGGACAAAACCGTGGGTATAGTTTTTTTGTGATGACCTATACCCACGGTTTTTCCAAAACCGTGGGTATAGGGATTGCTTCGGAAACCTATACCTACGGTTTTTGAAAACCGTGGGTATATGGGGTATTTTTTTCAAAGACCTATACCCACGGTTTTCAAAACCGTGGGTATAGGTTTCCCGCGTTATTGCGGGTGGCGGGAATGGGAAAAAAAATTGCGCGGGATGAAATAAATTTTATGTGGGAACAATGTTTTAAATAATTTAAAAAAAAAGATACCAACATCAATTAACAAAACTTCGGTAGGTGTGTTGGTTCAGTTCGTCGTTCCCTTCAGAAAAGCCCGGTGTTCGTAACTCGGCACGACATAATTTTAAATTTATCAATATTATTAATATAAGTATAGCAGCGTATAATTTAATAGACAAAGTCCGCTTAGCTCAGTTGGTTGTTCTCTCGGCGCGTCGGTGACTCCAGCGGGAAGAGCGGGTTCGAAACCCAGCCGCATATATTTTTGAATATGCGAAGAGAACCTATATTAATATATATAAGAAAAAATATATATAAATAACATATTGAAATGGCAGCTCGGTTGGTTAGTTGCGGTGCGCGGCCTCGTTGCAGCGCGTGAGGCGCGAGTTCGAACCCTTCCAGACGCGACTTTTTCGAAAATAATTGAAATCCCCACGGTGTGAAAACCGTGGGGTATTTGCCTGCCACGCTGTACAGCGTGGTGCTGGTGTGTGACACACCTATACCCACGGTTCTACCAAACCGTGGGTATAGGTGAAGACCCATATACCGACGCCATTCCAGCCCACGGTTCCCAAAACCGTGGGTATAGCCTATACCCACGGTTTTGGGGGCTATACCCACGGTTTTGAACCGTGGGTATAGCCCGTTTTTCCAGTAGTGATCCCAACTCATGATAAAATACCTTTCCAAAAAAAAACTCGGAAGCATTGATTATCTTGAGGGTAAAGTATATCTATAACATTACACAAATACATTCCATGAAATATAAGGTATATGCATATACATTCAAACACATTTACTATATATAGGTAGGTGTGAGTACAAAAACTTGATAGGATTTCCCCATTTAACTCAATTCCCTTAGTGCTAGTGATTATGTTAATGCATGGGAATGTATTTGGTGAGGGTACATAAACCCACCTAGAAACGTGACCCAGGCATTCACATGTAAATTAATATATTCATGACATAATGGTAAGAATATATACACACCCCAAGATAGAAGTCTATACTTCTAACTCAGGTTAAGTCCCACCTATTTGTAACTGATGAGTAGTATACATTTATGTCTTAATAGGATATATAACACAACCACTAACTTCTACTCAAATACTACCACAAAGTGGAATTTCTTAACTCAAAAAGGAATCACTCATCATATTCCAATCTAAACTATCATTTATAATACTATTTTTCAATAACTAAAATATGAAATATCATAAGAAATAACAATTATGTAAAGAAAGATAATAATGGGTGACAAATATGTACCAACCATAAAATAAAAAATTAAAATGATAAAAAAAATAAAAAATTAAAGATAAATAGATCCTAACGAAAAAAAATAAAATTTCTATAATAATCCTATTATGAAATAAAATGGAAAACAATTAATAGGACCATACTATATGAAATAACAATCCCAACACTCCCATCATTCCCCATATCATCTCATAATTCCACTCTATAGCTACTCACTGGACTACCCATAATGTAATTTGGGATCTAACATAATCTATTATATGTTTTTATAGAGGCTAAATCCTACTTATATATCATATATCACCTCCACTGCACTTTCACCTTGCACATTGAAAAATAAAATAAACGATAATAAATATGTCATGTGCCATTTCCATGGTCTAACCATAGTGAACTATGATGGAATAAAACCATTCCCTAGGGTAGGTACTATCACTTCTGTTAACAAAATAGCACTTCTCACTTAAAGACTACTACACCATCACACTATATAAAATCACCAATGGGGAAGGGCACTGTTGAGGGAGATACTGTCATTAAGAGAGTGCATCATCATTCATACATGTGGCCTCACATTAACATAATTCACACTACACTAGCTTAATCAAAATTGTGGAGTTCTTCACTTACATATGTTCCCTATCTAGATTATATAATAATTATTGAAGCCATCCTAGATATTTCATCAAAATATGAGGTCTTCCAATAAAACAAAACCTTTTCTTACAAGAAACAGGAAAATACACTCTATATTAGTATCCATCAGAATTAGTGATATTATGTTTTGGATTTGTTTTCAACCATGAAATGGTGAGTTTCTTCTTGTGGAATTTTTTTTCCACCATGATAAAATTACAATAAGGTGATGGATTCCAAGATAGAGGGAATATAAATATCCAATATAATAATTGGTTCAACTATGAAGATAGACTGATAAAGGGATATAGAATGAATTTAGTTGTGAACTTATGATTTTCATCATGATTATTCTATGTGGAAGGGGATAAATATGTATAAATGAGTTTTAGGGAGTATCCAATAGTATGTATTGTATTGTGTTGTGATGAAAAACTTTTTTATGATAATGATCCTATCACCAATAGCACCAATAGAACCAAAAGTTTTCCTAATATATATGAGCATCGAGAAATATCTATATCAAGAAAAATCTATAATAAAGTTCTAGGACCATGATGATCTTGATATATTTAGGAACAAGTGACTTTGTAAGGGTTTGGAGGTTTTTGGGAAGTTTTCATAGGAAAATGGTGCAAATGAATAATTCTCATTCAAATCCATGTAGGTAATCATGAAAAGGTATAGTTGTACATGTGTATATACATTGGTGGGAGGAAGTACCACAAAATAGGATTTGTAAATGACAATGAAAAGTAGGCATGAAAAAATTGTGGAGTTTAATGTAGTTTAATTTTACATAGTAGATTTCCATGAAGGAAGCGTTTCATGACATTAAAATGGTATGAATTATTTATATATATACCCAAGATCTAGATAATAATTAAGAGATATAGTTTGTAAAGGAAGATTATTGTGAGACATAAAAACATTGTTTTCAAAAAGTGAGATTTGATCAATGCGGTTATGAAAACCATTGTGTTCCATGAGTGACTTGTCTAAATCACCATGTTCTATAAAAATATTTTTTGTGTAAACATTTATTTTTCACAAATTCCAGTACTGTGTGAAAAGGATAAATATGAACATTATATTGTGTATAGACATACAAGGATATACATATATAAATAATAAGATTTATGAAAGTTAGTATTGGACATTCACATTAATTGAATAGTATATACAGTGAGTTAACACACATTGATGGCCTTTCCTAGAGAATATCATATTATTTGAAGATAGATTTAAGATTATTGGGTAATGTGAAGCTACTGTTATAAAAAATATAACATGTAATGTGTGAAGATTAATGAACACCAACTTATACTTGGTGAAACAAATATACAATGAATAATATCATTAAAATTTGGGATAAAGAGTTATCCTCCCATAATAAATGAGAAAAATAAATAAAATGGAGTGACCCTTAAATTTTAACAGTGACCTTTAAAGAGGAGTAACTGAATCTAGTAAAATTGTGAATAGAGTTACCCTTGGTAGGTGGTTATTTATCTATAAACCTTGAAAAGGGGAGTGAACTTAGTAATTAGAGTGACCTATCCCAAACACACCACTTAAAATCCATTAATATATCCTAGTACTTCATAAAATTACTATTGTATAATCCTTAGGTTATCCTAGTGTGGGTGAATCAAGTAAAATTAATATGTCATGTGTTCATGATTTACTTACATTAAAAAAGATATAAATTGGTGTTTGTGTGGATTGAGTAATCATTAATCAAATTGGATTATAGAAAATATAAGAAAATTATCAATTAGATTATCACTGAATCAAGAACACCATAGTGACCCTACTAATAGTGAGGTAAATTTCATTCATACTAGTGGGAGTTTATGTTGTATGTGTGGAAATTTGAATAATTTACATACCTATATTCACTCCCATCTTAGGGTTTTTCTCGCTAAAAAACAATGTAGTTCTAACACTCATTATCAAATAAAATAAAAACACAATAACTATAAAACTCAATCTACTCCTAATACAATATTCTAAAGGAAACCCACTCTCCTACAAATAAAAATGTTAAGGAGGGAACCCACTAACTGCATATTCCAAAATCTCAGTACCTAATAAAGATACTCACAAAAAGTTATTTCATCCCCTGAATTAGGATTTATCCATAAATCAAACATTAATAAGAATGTATAATTCAAATACTAAAGTAAATCAAAGAGGAAGTCATAAAGGAAACTAAAGAGTCTAATCCCCATATCAATTTCCAATCACTTCCAGAATGATTATAATGAATGGTCTCATATATTACTTGATGAATGTTAATTTATCTCATAATATGCTATATTCATCCCATGAATTGATCACTACTTTCATGTTATCACTCAATCAATTTTTTCTTGAACCATATGACCCATTTCATGTTGTTGGGGTTACTAATGAGTCCTAAAAATAATCTCTCCCTAATAGGAACCATGAGGTACCAATGAATATATAACAAAAGGTATCCAACTTAATATCTCATCCATACTAACCATCCCATCATCCAAGGGATGGTTCCACTAATGTCTCATAAATACTTATGAATCATAATGTAGTAGAATATTACATAAAAAGAAACCAATAATCATGATATAGCACAAACGTAAACACTTTAAAATTTTGGAATCACCTTAATAGGATTAATCATAGAAAAAAATTTACAAAAACATTATTTTAATTATTTCCTCTAAAATTAGTGTAAAAATAAATTTTCTATAAATAATTTAAAAGGGAACCATGATTCTACTTATAGGCTTAAGTCCTTTGGATGAAACTCTTTGTGAAATACTTAAGAAAAACTATTTATATTATTTTGAAAGACTAATAAAAAACCATTCATTGGAAATATATTTTTTACATTAAAATATGAATTATAAATATAACCTATTTAAAACACATTCTAGATTTTTAACAATTTTCCATTAAATAAACCAAACAAAATTCCAACTCCCCCCCCCTAAATAATCAATATGATAGGCCACCAATGATCATTCATCCAAGATACCACCAAATGAACCATTAATAATTTTATGCTTTCCATATATGTCTATTAAGTTGAGAAATTAAATCCTATTTATAGGGATATTTCATGAAATTTCATGAAATTAGGATCACTATAAAAAAAGTAGAATAACAACATGAGAAAAAAATAACCAACAAGCAAGTGAACACTAGTCAAGAGATCAAAATACTCAATCAATAATGGAAACATTCCTTAATAGCATTAAATTTATTTAATCCAATGTCATGAAGTCCTCCATCAGGCTAAATAAAAACTATATCATCAATGCATACTGATAAATCAATCAATGATTCATTTATATTAATATTCATCAGTCTGCATAAGGATAGTAAAACTCATTGAGTGTCACTAAGACATTAAATCCATGAGAAATGAATTATGGTCCACTCTTAATTCATACCTATACCTATAATTAAAAAAAATAATCAAATTATAAACATGAATAAATAGATAATTTAAACCAATTTTGAAATATTTTTTAAATAAATTCACTGGGTGGAAAAAATCATCCAAAGTTACATGAACCAATGCCATACCAACCTTTATGCGCCTCCTCTATGCAACACATACAAAAGTAACATCGATATAAATTTATTCCACCATACACATAAGGAATCCAAAATTAAATCACTATGAAGGTGAACTAAAATTATAGGATACTGTATAAAAAATGATAAAGGATGAAGATAATGGTTGGGGTGGATTACCATTAATTAGTGTACTGAACAACACCCAAAACACCCCAGATTAAGGGGAAACCAAGTGGATAAAGAGAGAACGATTTTTTGGAGTTACATTTTTCCTTATGAAGCATGGGGGATATCATCCAAATAAAACTTTTATATCTCACAAAAAATGTATAATACTATTGGGTACGTTATGTACTCTCATCGGCTACCGAATATCCCAATTTGTTCCTAGTGTAAGAAAATTAAACAACCAGTTTCTAAATTAGTGTGGAAACCTAAATTATAAATCCATCGAATACTCAGGGAAATTATACTAGGTATCTAGTGGTTAAAAACTATAAATTTATGAATAACGTGAAAACACACCATATAAATTTTATTACCATGTATCCACCTCCAAAAAATCCATTTATATATTTTAATTATGATAAAAAAACTTCCTCTAATCTGAGTGAGAAATTTAAAATTCACCCTAGAAACAGTTCTTCTAGAGTCTGATCCCTCCCTAAATTCACTATCACACAAAATTTTGGGTCCTTATAACAACACAAATTCTCTTTATGGGATAGACCCAACTATATCTACTATAGTAGTTACTAGATTTATAAATTTGAGAATTTGAAATATCACTTCAATGCATAATAAATTTTTAGCATCATTGATAAGGAATATTTATATCACTATGATATCATTGATAGTGACTTAATTAGTTAATGAAAAAAACCAAATAATCATATACTCTTCATGATTCCTATTATTATTAGAAAAATTCAAGACACTCAAGTGACTGGAATGGAATGGTCAATACCCATTTACATTCAATATTTTCCCTACCCACCAAATATTAATTATATGGATTGAAAACATTAAATTACTATGAGTTCCCTAGGTAATTTTTATATTTTAATAATTATTATTTAAATAATATTCATAATCCATGGAAGAGTGCATCATCCTATTCTTTTATTAGCTTATACCATTAAAATGATTAAGCATGAAGTCAAAATATTAATGAAATTGTTGAAATTTTTATTTAAAAACACAATTTAGGTTGCAATGTATTTTAATGAAATTTCAGAAATAAAATATAAAATATCAACACTAAATAGTGTATTCCTCACGTTTCACACTTGTGCATGATACTCAATTTGTTCCATTACTATCTAAATCCAACACATCAACTATGACGGAATAACTAGTGTATGAGTGGAGTGATAAAAATATATAAAGATGTTATAATATGTAAACAATAAGTAAAATAAATTAATTGACAATTAAAATAATATAAGATAGTTGATGTCGATTCACGATCAAGATCATGAGGCTTTTATTAAAAAGTGATTTGTTAATCCAGTATGTCCAGTGGAAATAACAAAGACTCTTTCTATATTAGGATGAATACAAGTAAAATGATGATATTTTGTTGTTATTATTTAGTGTAACGTTAGATTGATATTTATAGGAAATCCTTTATGGTTTTAAGGCACAATTGAGGTGGTTAGACTGATGTCCAACAATGATTTTCATCAGTTTCAATGGATAAAATTTAAATAACATAAAGAAGAAACCCTATAATATTTATTGATAGGACATTATCACATTTAAATTATAATTAATTTTTTAAAATAACTACCTCTTCGTGATATTTATTCATTTTGTTGATCAATTCATCGTTCGCATTCATAGTCACATAACTATGGTGAAGAATTCCAACTAGGATTCCTCAAGTGATATCCAAAAATTCTATGAATCTATAAATTCCTATCATGTTATTTTCAATACTATCATGGAATAACCAAGACTCTTGAATAATTATCTATTTATATTAATAAATATAATGTTTTTATCTCATTATTTAGTGTTAAGGGTAAAATTATCCTCTTGTGATTGAGATAATTATCCAAATATATATAATTATGTACAAAAAATCACATATTTCTAAATTGATATAAATATGGTTATATTATTTGGTTTAAATAATCAATAATTTAAAATATTCCCTCCATTTATGTTTTTAAACTCAATGAACCACATTTTTAATAATAATAACAATAATAATAATAATAATAATATCGCTATATTCTCATGTCATGTGATTAACTTTCATATTAATCAATCATTTACATTGGTCCTTAACTCGACATGCCTATCCTCTATAACATTTATCAAATATTGAATAAGAAATGGTTATTTAAATAAATATATATCATTAAATTATTCATTTAATAAATAAGTAAATACAATACTTTCTAAAATTGTGAATAAGAATATATTTTAATATTCAAGAAACTAAATAAATGTTTGTCTTAATCTATTCACTAAACTGGTGAATATATAAGTATTTAATTATTTTATTACACATAATATTCAAGAAATAAATAAATATTATATTCAATAACTCATGAATAAATATTTATTTAATATTCAACTTAAAAATATTAAAATTTGAATAAACAAAGACTAAATCAACAAGATTAACATAAATTAAATAATTATTATTCCATAAAATGATAATGATATTTACCCTTAATATTAAATTCAAATAAAATTTAACTAAAATAATGGTTTCACATAGTGTGTGACCCTCTAGGTATATTTTTCAGTGGATTTAAGATAAATTTCCTAATGTAAAATATCAACATCTAGAATCACATAAAAACCCCATAGAGAAATATGTTACTATCACAATGACAATAACCTCATACAAATTCATACTATGTAATATAATCTCCATGTATTTATATCTCATCAAGTAGGATAAATATTTATTAATCAACCTATATTATTTATTTATCTTCTATTTACTCTTAGAAATGAAATCCTCAATGAAATACCATGCCCATAGATTTAATTAGACATTTCAATTTCAATAAAAGGGATAGATATATCATCTATCATTAATTATGAAGGAAAAAATATATTATTGACTTATTAAATTAATATTATATCATTTATGATTCACCCAAAGAATCCTTCCTCACTATAAGAATTGATAATGTTGATATTTTTTAAAATTTTAATGTATGTTATTTATGATATACAATAATAACAATATCAAGTTTAAGATCCAATAGGCAAGTCCATGAAATATAAAACCCAATGAAAAATAATATGTGTAATTACTATTGGAAATTTTTTCCTCATAGCCTCCTCTCTTGGATATTACCATGTGAGAACTCCATGAGAATAATTTTCATCCACTTATGAGTATAGAAACCATAATAGTGAAACACCATATGTTTCCCGTTAGACAGATGTCATGTAGACCATATGACACATGTTTAAAAATATTATCATAGAATCAATATGTTATCATTATAGTAAGGAACAAATATAACCATTATATTTCATAAATACTTAATGTACATGATAACATTATTGTCCGGATAAAGAATAATCACCATGGAATAGGATATTTATTAATATTCAGGTCATTGAATATTACGGTAATTAAGAGTACAAAGTTAGTTGGTTTTAAGGAACCAACTCCAAGATAATTCCACTTACACTAGAACCATCTATTAACTAACATGTTAGATTTCATATGATAAACATGATTTTTTTGAGTTATAGTTATAGTTTGTATGACCACCATATTCTATTATGGGTAATATACTTTCTAAAACTTCACCCCTTTGATAAAATCCCTCAAGAAGTTCTATCACCATGTATTTACCTTTTTTCCCTCTATTATAGACATGGAATCCTAGTTAATAACATAGTTATAATATTATTATATGATAATACTCTACTATCATGGAATAAATACAAAATGTAGAATAAAAAATTTTAAACCACTTCTTAAGAATCACCAGAATACATAATGTAATCATTATATAGAGATATGGAAACCATTATATGTAATAGTTTCGTATTCTTTATTACATTTTACTTACTAGGATAATAGATCAAACTGATTTATATGTATTATACATTTATATATCCATGATAAATATTATTCTTACTTCTATATGTACCAATAACTTATCCTCCTCACTTTCTCATGTATTGTTGGATAACTTCAATTGAAATCCTATGTTGTTATCTAGGTCCATCTTGATAATTTGTCACTATTTCTTTTGAATAAACAGTATCAAACATGGTATATACCATGGTATTATGTGATATATTAAAATATTAATCTTATAGAATTATATTCATATTAAAAGACATGTGATGCCTTCATATGTTTAAGAATATTGAATACTTCTCATCATAATAATATCCTCATGTGACTTAACATATCATCTTGGGGATATTTTTAACCACGTGACATAGGATAAACTTTTGTGTATTATTGTTCCATCTTGAAATTTTTAATACCTTTTAAAAGTATAAACTATGACTAGAACTAATAAAATCCATAGATATTTTACATAATATATTATTCCCTAGAATTTGGTTGATACTTTAAGTCATTGGATAAATATGTTTTAATTAATCTTATCAAAATGTAATATTTAACATATGTTTTCCATATGTTATCCACAAATTTTTCATGGAAAATTATAGTGCTCCCAAAAACTTCTTACAAACACATAGAACCATTTTGGTCTCAATAAAACCAAAATCTTATCTGGATTCATTAAATTAATATTCTATAATCATGATACTTTCTTTAATAAATAAATTTATTTTTATGACTTTCAATCCTTATTGGATTTCTTTGGTGTCACCAACCATACAGTTGAGTCATGTAGACATATTCCAAAGAGTATTCTTTAAGGAAGGCGGTCATGGCATCAAATTTCATAATATAATGATCATAGAAGTTTTCTAAGATAAATAAAAATTTAATGGGATTTTATATGATTATTGGTAAAAAGGTTTCATCAGATACTATATATAGAAACCACAAGAAACCTTTAATAACCAATCATTTTTTATTAGTAACAACATGGACCATCGATCTATATTCTTTCATTTAGAACCCACCAATGAATTTTAATAATTTGGATAAACCATAGAAATATATAACTATATTATGATACATGGAATCCAATTTTTTATTTGAATGAACTTTCCAATCACAGTGACTTTCCATATACTGCTTCTTTGAAAGATCCAATATTCTTATCAAATAGTATAAATCCAATTTTATTGTGTATAAAACCATTTATTTTTCTAATATTACTATGTATTATGTGCCTCTAGAACATCTCATCTAATTGAATCTTATGGAGTTTTGTGTCCCTATGAACACTGATGTGCATCTAGATCCATAATCTCATTAAATTCATACCTTATCCCAACTTAACAAAATATGTGTTTTCCCCTTTTATATAAAAATATCCAATTTTAACTAATACTTATAATTCATAGGGATAATAATAACCTTATAATATTTTGGAATATTCACTTATTTTTTCTCATGACCTAATTTTTTTTATAAAATTACCATTAACCACTCATTCTCATCAATCACATGAAACTATGACATTATAGGTTTACATAATATTGAAAATTATATTATATTATTTTTTTATTTTTTTTCATATGGTTAGCTATTATGATGATATTGGAAAACAATTCTTGAAAAAAAATTGGATGACTTTAAATACATATAAGACTTCTAATTAACCCTCATTTTACTACCATAACATCTCTGATGTGTAATGTATTACCTAATAAATTCTAGTAATGAATAATCATATTTTAATACAATGTAATATAGTATAAATCATAGATTCAAATTTATTTAGACCACCAAAACTAATAATATTTAGTAGATAAAAATAAATTATACAAGCACAATATAGATTCCGCACAGCCTTTATTCCCAAATAAACATCATGATTATAATAAGTATGGTACAAAAAAAATAATGCAAGCCAAAAAATAGACTTGATGAAATTAATAAGTACGATTCAATGTATTGTCTAAGATGAATTTATAGGTAATAAGACTAAATATTATCATCACATTATGATCATTAGGAATTATATTTTTTAGGATTTATGACCATTAGAAATTACCATCAATATGTGATAATTTGTATTAGTTTATATTTTGGGTAATGATGAGAGATAATTGGAATATAATGAGTGAACCATGGTCTTGAATAGTAGGAACATCCCCTTAAAGTTAATTTATCCATGATTGGGAAGTGGGTAGAATCACAAGGGTTCTCCCTTGACCTTTCTTAAGAAGAACCTGAATAACTGAGGATAGAGCAAAATCGATTACTAGAGAAGTTAATGTTAGTGTAAATCAATTCTAGATCAATGTTGGGAAAACCAACTCATTAAATTACCACTATTACATGCATGAACCCTAGGTATTATCCTTGTTTGATAAGGGGTTATGAATATAGGGGTTATGTAGCATTAAAAGTTTAAAATTCCTTTAAAACAATGAAATATTTCTTACTCTGATAATAAATTTTTATACTATATATCATCCTTATATATGTGTTATAATGTACATAATTAAATTTTTAATGTGAGAAAATGGATTGTACACTTAGAATAGGTACATAAAATTTAGTTTATAATAACTTTTTAAAAAAAATTGAGATAAACATTTTTATAAATAGTAAAATATATTAACAAAATAGGGTATGTTTTATGACATAATTATAATTTATGAATGATGTAATAGTTAATATAAGTTAATTATTGAAAAAATAATTTATTTTATTAATATATTTTATTTTGATGCATTAAAATTATTTTTCAAACCTATAAATAATTTTTCAATGTTCAAAATGGAAATTAAGTATTTAAAAAATTATTTCATAGAAAAATTATATACCTATGGAAAAAGTAATATAAAATAATGGAGTTTGGTTCTCAAACTAAAATATTTCAAAAAATAATTCTATAAATGTAAAAAAAATGTGACAAAACAATGGATAATCTAATAGGTTTTCATTTTTCACAACCTATATTTCCTTTACCTATGTTTAGAAATTAATAAACAATCCACCATCATTTTCGATAAATACCCACACATTCTCCTATTACTCTTCAATAAAAATAATTTTACCATCAGTCTAACTCCTTCTTTATCTCTCAAAAATCACTCTAAGGAGTTATTGAGTATCTATGGTTCTCTTCTCAATCTCTAAGAACCTACTTTTCAACATGAGGGTTACTAACACCATCAATTATTTTATTTTTCAGATAATTTTTAGTTCCTTTTCATTTCACTAATAAATATTATTATAAAAATATTTTTATAAATTTATTAGAATATTTTCAATGATAAACCATTATTCTCTCTCATTATACTACATTAAAAAGCTACAATAACACTCAAACGTTCCCATAGTCATAAAACCTTCCTAATTTTTGGTAGCATGTGGATTTATAAGAATGGGAATCCTTGTATGGATGAAAAATAGTGGAAAAAGATCTAGAATATATTCAACTATGGGTAACAAATTTGCAAAAGGTTTTTTATGTAATAACTCGATTTTTACTCGGTGCACAACAAGTGGTCCTAACTACCCACCTTGGTTGACATTCCCATGGGATATGCTTTAGATTATTTAAATTCTATTTTCAAACCATAATAATGGGAAATAATATATTGTATCTAACATATGTACATTCTATCATTTTAGTGGTATCCAACCATTACTAATATATTTATTTGATTATATAAACTCCTTGATCATCTTATTTTATATCAGTTCCCAATGAATTTAGTTCTATATTATTTAACGTTTAAGAGTGACTATTTGAACAATGAGAATCTCTAGTTACTAAATATATGATTCCAAATATTTCAGTAAGATATCATGATTAATTAAATAATCTATGAAAATAATTACTAGGATCATATAATCCTTTATTATATATGAGAGAGTCTTGTATGATAAGTGACATTGGGAAATTAATCTATTTATTCTTATTTCATTCATTCCTAAACATTATATAATAACCATTTTATATATAATGTAATTTATTTGAATTTTAATTTATGGTTGGATATAGAATTACATATTCCTTCATTACATCGGTAAGTCTCATAAGACAACTAAGATAGGTTAGTGGGAACATCCTTACCCTTTATGTATGATGCCCTGGTATAAGGCCTCAAAAATATGTTTATGATTTCAGACATTATACATTCCAAACATTTTCATCATCATATTTCTCGTTTAATCATTTAATAACATTACATTCCATGGATTATTTCATATTACATTAATTGTTTATATCTTACCATTATATTTTTTATTCCATGATAGCTTCTATTGTATGTTATCCCTTACTAAGCATTTGATCTCACCCCATACTTTTGTTTCCCATTTTATCAAGGTAATGAAGTCAAATAATATGTATGATCAACCTTATGGATAATAGTAAGGACTAATTATTTGTACTAAAATGTTAAAATTTATCATGATTTAATGTAATATTCACGTATATAGTCTCTTGAGGATGACTGAACATTGATATGGGGAATTTAATCGCATGTATTCTAATTACCAACTAATAAATAAACCACAAACTATGATTGACTAGGGTTTGGGTAATTATAGTTGGTATTGGAATAAGGATTGGTAGAAACTTTAAGAACTAGATTTGAAATAACATAGGAAGGGAACATAAATTCTATATTTGAATAATTGTACATATTATTCTATATTGGTTTTTGTTATTATTTTATAAATAAGATCATATTTTATAGAAACATGATGTAAATGTATTTTATAATATATTATTAATTTATAATATTACTAACTAACCATGAAATTTTCTAGATAATGGAACCTATTAAAAGGAAAGGAAATCAAGAAAATAATCAGGGCTGACGTGGGGATTGTCTCGATAATCAAGATAATGACGTTATAGTTTGTTTTGAAAAAATTATTACTATATCCGGGAAATTGACTTGGGTTATGAAAAATAACCTGACATACATAGAGCAACATGTTTCCACTCAACAAGGATTAACATTTTTAGATCATTTTATAAGGCGAAAGCTTCTATCTTTCAATGGGTCTTCTGATACAATGATGTTAAATCAATATATTAAGTACATATATAAGATATTTAAGGCATTTAGGTGTATTGAGAAGGAAAAAAATTACCATTTTTCTTCATTTTTTAAGGCCAGACACTAGCCAATCATGCTCCTTGATTCAAAATACAAAGATAGCATATGGGATATAAGACATGGAATATACTAAATTTAAAGTTATTTTTGTAGAAAAATATTTTCCTTGAGACAAAAATGTTGAGGCCTAAATGAAATTGAAAAATTAATAATTAAAATAATAATAAATGTTAGTTGTGTATGAATCTAATTTCATATGTTTAGCGAGGTATGTTGCAGATTATCTACACAATAATTAAAGTAATATAAATTATTTAATTTATGGTTGGAAGCTAATTCTTCAAATGTCATTGTTCTCTAAAAAATTTCCATCATGTAATGATATTTTAATAAGTTCTATGAAGACAGATAAAGAGCTCTCAAAATTATTCATTTAAAGAAACTTGGTAAGAATATGATGATGGATCACCAGGTGAGAAGAAGAACCAGAAAGGAAATTAAGGGAAGAGTAGAATTTACTATATATAATAAATGTGGGAAGAAACACCCCAGGATATTATTAAATGGGTTGGGTGTATGCTTTAAATATGGGTAGAATAGCTATAAATATCATAAATTGGAAGGAATAAAGAAATATTTAATGTGAAATTCTTTAACTATAGTGGGATAGGGAATTACTCTAATAAATGACATAGGAACCTAGAAAATCTTCTATAAAATAATATAATAGATTAGGGAAAATAGTTTTTAATTACAAAATATAAAGATGAATCTCCCAATAATGTGATAATAGAAACTTTAATTATTTACTATAAGTTATCAAATACACTATTTGCTTCTGGATTTACACACTCATTTGTAACATGCATTCTTTCTAAGAATATTCAATCTACCCTAATGTATTAATGTATGATTTATCATCTAGAAAAAAAGTTGTACATTTTTTGGAATGAATATATACCATAAAATTCAAATTATATTTCATATGTGTTTTCTAGTTGTCTATCTAATCATCATATTGATTGTGGATTTTCATATGATATTAGGGATACTTTGAAACATCATTTACAAAGCGAGAATCTATTATAGGGAGAATGAAGTTAGTATTTTTGTGGAAATCATGGAATTAATTTCTTTTTGAATGGATATTTCATGATCTATAGCTTTTTTAGAACCACCCCCAGTGACTTATCTTAATGGAATCCTTGGGGAAGATATGAATGAAGTTTAATATGTGATTGGTAAAGAGGTTATGAGAATTTAATATATACACATTTTCCATGAGTATATTATTGTATACCATTTTGAATTACCTAGATATCACCTAATTGAGATGTTGGATTCTATATTTATTTTACCCCTAAATCAAAACATATATATAAGCCTCCCTATTGAGTGGATATATGTGTCACAACCCACCTTCTTCAAGATGAGGGAAGGGACAAAAATTTAAATTCCCTTCTTTCCTTAAGATTATGGAGATATAATGAACCCCCGAGTCCCGCCTTCAATAGGTCTCAGAGTGGTGACTATCACCAAGGGTATAGAATCTCACACAATATGAAAGGCATTGCCCTTTTTTATTTAAAAATATCGAGATATAAGATGGAAAATTCCAAGAAACCCCAAATACAAAAAGAGAAAAAGTTAATCCAAAATCCATTCCCACATGCATGTTCAATAATAAAAGTTGATACAAGGTACCAAAAAACTACAAAGTAAATCACTAAAGAGAAAATAAACTATGAATCAACAATAAATAATCCTGATGCCTGATCTAGTAATGTCCAGCATGATCCTCAAAGTTCTCCTGGAAACCCAAAAATTTTTTTACAGATGTAGGGTGAGTATACAAGTATACCCAATAGGAAAACTAAAGATACTCATTCATAAGTGGGGGAGCATACTAAATTCCCTATGAAAAAATAGTAGAACTGCAAAGCACCTACCAAGGAATACTAACCAACCTATCCTCACTAAGGCACGCTCACTAAATAATGCAAATCATGTAATGTAGTAGTATAATCACCTCGACATTTGGGTACCCCACACCACTTTCCCACTAGTTAACTACTCATTCCTAATGGATAACTTCTTGATGCTACCATTATTTCCATACATAGTCCCACTGTCACAACTTTCCTGAACACACCTGGGCCTCAAACCACACACAAACCTACCTACAGACACCTAGGCCACAACAACCACGCCTCTCGCTCGAAGACACCTGGGCCTCATCTTGAAGACACTTAGGTAAACAAACCTGGACCGAAAAAACCTAGGCCTATCATCTATAAAAAACCCTTACTCAAAGGATATTGGACCATGGTAAGCCTCAAACCATTATAGCCGACCCGGATATGCTCGAGTGGTAAGAACAACGAAAAGGGTGTGAAGAAGAAAGTCAGTAACCAGCCATCCGTCCTCCCATCGGGATGTTGGGAAAGACGCCCTCCCACATGAAATAGAGGTGTTTGGCACATATTTCTCAACAAGGGTGGAGTGTGTATATAAATCACAAGGAACTTCAATTTATTCATATAAGTAATCAAACACTCAACCCAACCTATGAGTTTTAAACAACCAAACAAATGATCCCACCAATACCAATTTTTTCTACTACCCCTATATGTACAACCACGCAATAGCTACTTAAAAAGAATAAAGACAACCAAATTTCATTTAAACACTTTAAAATTATTTATTAAGGCATTCAATTTAATTTATACCATCACTATCGGAAAACTACCAACTGTAACCATGCCAAAACAACAACCAACCCAAATTTGCAGTCCCATTGCATGCCCTTGTTCAACAACTTCCAACTATCATTCTTCAAGGTTATACCACACAATCCATCTCTCACAATCCAACCCTGTAAATCTGTTTCCCAAACAATTCCCAGATTTCGTCCCACTACATACAAGTTCATAACAGACCCGTAGTCCCACAGCCCAATGATGATCGATGGCCAGGACAAAAACAAAGGATATCCCACTTCCTACAAGTCCCTCCATTCCGCAATCATCCAGTCTCTCAAACTAGGATATGAACATTCCCTATGGTACCATCCCACACCCTTATCACATAACCAACTCCTCCATCCACCCTTGTACCCATAATCATGCTCCCAAAAGTAGCACCACACAAGTCACACAAGCGCAGAAAACCCAACAAAACATATCACTCAACCACACATATCAATAGGATATATATATATATTTCAATTTTATAAACACCATTATTTAATCTTATTTATAAATAGGGGTGATTATACAAGGGTCTTCATCATGGGGAATCTATTTAAATTAACCAAGTGTACGTGTTTAAGTAGATTTCATGTTAGAGATGATTATCAAACATCATAGACAAAAAATAGAACGTCACCAGTGTGCAAGAAAAGACCCCAAACAGCCATTATTTTAAGAAGTTATACACCCACAATAGTCCATAAAATAAACAAGTATAGAAAATAAAATAGGTGATCAACATCAAAACACTCCCATCCCGTTATTTCATTGACCTTGTTATCTTTTGATCATATTACCTTCTTATATATTTCTTGTTTTAATAAAATAAGTCACCCGTTCCTCACAAGGAATCATTTTTAAACCCACCCCGCACGATGAAAAATTAAATAGAAGTAGAATAAATTCCTTCTTGGATGATCAAATTATCGAGGTTCCTCCTTGCGCCAAGAATAGGGAATCACGTGAGTAGCACTGGACTCCAAGAAAACTGAATAGGAGGGGTATAGCACAAGTTCATGACTCATCCAGTGAGTAAGGCTATATAATCACCAAGGGAAAACATAAAACACACTAGAAATGGAAGATCCCATCTTTGAGATCCATATCCTATATTAAAGGAAGAATGGTTTCCAAAAGTCATTAATATGGTATCATGGTCAAGATCACATGGTTAGAGTATCTCAAATCCCCATAAATGTTAGGATATTAAATATATACTTAATATCCTTTGAAAACCCCTTAAAAACGCTCAAACAAGGCTTTAAAACTGGTTTACATCAAATAAGATGTAAGAGGGCCGAAACTAGAAAACTGGGAAAAACTAGGAAAACTGTAAATGAGTCACCGATGGGTGATTCACTAATGGATGAGTCCCAGATGGGTGAGTCACCAATGGATGAGTCACCGATGGGTGACTCACCAACGCGGAGCTGTCAAAGTGTGAGCTACTGATGTGGAGCCACCGACAGGTGAACTACAGATGTGACCTACTGATCTTCACCTACCGACACAACGACCTATCGATGCCTCAACCTACTGATGACCTGACTCTCCAACACTGATGCCCTCTACTCACCGACACAGACACCCTTGACTTGCCAACACTGATGCCCTTAACTCACCAACTGTGACTCTCTTGACTCACTAATGCTAACACATTTGACTCGCCAACACACTGATATACCAAAGCACTAACATGTTGATGCTGACATCGTGGGTCACCGATGGAAAAATTGGAAATTTTTCTAACTCTTGAAATGAGCCACAATTTCCTCCCAGAACACCCTAAACACTGGTTGTTTCACAAAGGATGGGATCAGGTAAATACAGGTCATTACATGAGATACCTCTCGAACTATTCTCATTCTTGAGAATTCGAAACTGACCTAGAAGAAATGGGGTCCGAACAACCTCCCCTTAATATTCCTCTCAAGAGAAAACCACCATGAGATATTATAAAGATGGAGTTAAAACTTTGACATCCAAGAACACATCCTTTTCATCTATCTCTTGAAAAAATTTAGAAACACTAAGGCCCCCACTGCTCCCAAAAAAAACATGCAAACAACAAGGTCACATTGTCCAGACACATGGATTAGGGAGCTCCTTCATTTATTTCAAGATACTATTTATTTTGGGTGTCAATAACTCACCTAAATGGGTTTAATGAAATCCATATTAATGCGTATTGATTAGTGATCAGGTCCTCCCATCCCCACACATAAGGAATTTTCACACACATTTATAGAATAGGTAAACAACTAATCTTACTAAAAGCAACGTCCAGTATCACATCGTAGGAAATGAAAAAAGTAAAAACAAAATATAAAAACTCAGAAAAACTCTAGTTATTGGGCCCATATACATCCCTACATCTCCCAAGTACTCTCCTCAAGGCCACCATTCCTCCATAGCACACGAACAAAAGAATGGTCCATCCACAAAGAACCTTCTCCTTGTGATCCTCTATTCTTACTGGTAGTTCCATGAATGTCATTTCATAATTGATATCCAACTATCCCCATTCAATGATGTTGGAGTCATCATGTAGATACCAATAGAGCTGGGAGACATGGAAGACATCGTGGATCATATCTAACCACAGTGGAAATTCCTGCTGATATTCCCCCTTTCCAACTTATCCCAACACCTCTAAAGGTCTGGTGGACCTAGGAGAATTCTTTCTTCCATTACCCTTCATCTTCTGCCCACGTTGAGGGGAAACCTTCAAGAAAATATGTTCCTCAACCTCAAACTCCAAGGGCCTCTGCCTATGATCGACATATGACTTCTATTGATCCTGATCTACCTTTATTATCTCATGCACAAGCTGAACCTTCTCCAACGTGCTTTGCCCTACCTCATGTCCAAGAAGGGATGCTTACCCAACCTCTGTCCAACATACTAGTGATCATCATAGTATTCTGTACAAGGATTAGAATGGTTCCATGCCAATGATAGAGTGATTAATATTATTATAAGAAAAATCAATCAGGAGAAAGTGTCATACCCATGATCCTTCAAAGTCTAGAACATAGGCTCGTAGCATATCCTCCAACATCTGGATGGTCCTCTCTATCTGCCCATCCGTCTGAGGGTAGAAAGTAGTGTTGAGGCATAGTTTGCTGCCAAAAGCCTGCTATAATCCCCTCTAGAATCACGACATAAAATGTGTATCCCAATCCAAGATGATGGATCTTGAAACTCCATGCATCCAAACCACCTCATCCACATAAATCATTTACAAGGAATCTACTGATTCAAACTCAAATTTACCCAACAGAAGAAGGTATAATGGTCCTTGTGGTCTATCTTGGGTTATCGATTCCTCAGAGACCTAAGAAGAAATCTATAGACACACACATTATATGGACTGTTTTGGCTATTAAGTCGCTAACTTGGGTTGATTTTAGATGGTTTTAAAGGATAACTAATAGATTTAACTAAATTAAATTTAAAATAATGAGTTGATCCTAGCTAACTACTCAGGGTGGATTGGATGAAATTATTTTTCAACTCAATCAATTTTTTATATTTGAGATGGGGTAATTTAAGAAGATCAAACAAAATCCTCACTTACTGGTATAATACCTACACATTTCAATACTGATCACCTATACACATGAAGGATCTAAGTTTTGAGCACTTCAAGGTAAAGGTTTGTGTTAGCACTTGAAGTGTGTGGCATTAAATTCAACATG
This sequence comes from Viscum album, assembly GCA_963277665.1. Lineage (NCBI taxonomy): Eukaryota > Viridiplantae > Streptophyta > Magnoliopsida > Santalales > Viscaceae > Viscum > Viscum album. The sequence goes on along the minus strand of OY728119.1, from coordinate 612,178,274 downwards.
GACGATTGAGTTTAAAATAATAAAATAAAAATATCAATTAAAATAAGTGATTAGAAATTAATGGGATGATAAATAACATCCAATATATCTCCTTTCTACTACCTTGAATCAAACCATAAAAGAGTTAGCCCCCCATTTATTCTATGGTTTCAATGGAAGCGAAAAGTAGGCTCATGAGGGAGGAAATGGAGATGTAAAAAAACAATAAAAAGAAAGAAATCACTCCACCTTTGGGTGAATAACATCACAAGGTATAGTGTGAATAAATTCACACCTTAAGGCAACGATATCAATGTGATAAGAAGAAAAACAGAATAAGAGGAAATGAAGAAATTTTATTATGAACTAATGTGATGCGAACAACTAACATGAGAAAGAAGAATGTTACAAAGACATATTGACATAATAACATTACAATGAAAACAAAGCTCCAAGGATGTCCCCTGGCTCTCTATAAAATTTACACCCAAAAGAATATGTTGTTTCTGATATATGATTAAATTGGTGGGATGATTTTATGGGCCTTAGAATCTAGACCATAATTTTATCTAAAAATTGGGCCCCCTTAATAACCACTATGAAGGATGACTTAGCATTGGCTTCTGATTAATTATTTCTTCCTATATACTAATTCAATAATCCCATGAAATTTGGGCTTCATTGGGCCTGTATGTTGGGCCCCACATTCTCATCAATGAGATGGTGTCCAATCTTCCTTCTCCAGAAATGTTTTCATCAAATCCCATTTTGGTGGTCTTCCAATGTGGATCTTCAAACACTCCACAAGTATGAATTGTTCCCAATATAAATAGAAACCTGAAAATTAAATATGAAAACAAAATCAAGATAATTGGTTACTTTAAATGATGTTAAAATTTGTACCACATAATAGTGAAATTTATGAAGGAATTACAATCATAATGTGAAATGATGTTCAAAGTGTAAAAGGAACTAAAATAGTGTTTATGAATAATAATGCACATAAATATTATATATAATAACAATGAATACTAGCCTAAATTAGTGGCTAATCTTACCCCCAACTTTAATTTTGCTAGTCTTGAGAAAAATATATCTCAACAATATGAAATTCGAATTCCCTTTTCCAAAAAATTTTTAATACACAATGATCACAAAAAACCCTTATACCAAACAATCATGAAACCTATCAAAATAATTTAATAGAATATTGTTTCATAAGAGGATCCAAATCCCAATCACATTCCTTTGTTCAAATTCATTTCCATATTTCATCCAATATCAATTAATAATGAGGATGTGTTGTGTATCACAATAGAAATGGGGGTTCATTTTTATTCAAGGGGGAAATAACGGAAGAAATAGGTGGAATCACATTTCAATATTAAGATGAGTATTCAATTTTTTTTTGTTTTTTTTTGTGTTTTTTTTTTTAATTTTTCCATGGTAATTGAAATTTCACTCAAAAGGGTCAACCCATGTAGCAAGACTTTGCCGATGACTCCCTGGCTCAAAGACCTTAGGGAAAAAAGTAAAGCCCACATACCCGAGCATCATCTCTATTTAAATCAATAAAAAACAAATTCAAATTACCAAAAATAGAGATAAAATTAATAACTCTGGACCATACAACTATGGAGTCACGATCCCAAAGTGTCGAAAGCCACGCATTAGGTCATTTCATTAATCTACGTGCAATTTTTTTTTATTTTTTTATTGAATACTCATATTAAAACTAAAATGATCACCAAACCTATGTTATTTATTTGGGGGACCCCATAAAATAAAACTAATACCCCACTATCCAAAGGACGTTCATTGTGATTCTTTTTTATTTTAATGAAAATATAAACAATGAAATAACACATTAGACGGTCACACTTTCCAAAATCTATTCTCATGAAATATACATGGATTAAAATTAAAATCAAGGCATTATAAATTATTTTATATTCAGTTTCAAAGTGTTCAATTTCTATTATCATGTTCAAGGTTAAAGAAATTTTTCCTTCTATTAAGGAACACATTTTTAAAATCATTCATTTTTTTGACAAAAAAGAAATTTTTTATCTCCCCCCCCCCTCCCAACTTAAAATAACAATGTCCATAGTATTTTAAGAAAAGAAAATTTAGAATGGGGTGGAGGCATATAAGGGGAGTTCAAAAAGGAAATTGAAAATAAGGATCATGGAATGAAGTCACCTGGTGGTTGAAGTTGAAATTCTTGTTGCTCCCTTTTAATCCCTTGATCTTGATGTCACTATGAGAATTACATAGTTGAAAAACAAATAAAAAAAAACCAACAAGACCACAACAAAAAACTATATATATATATAATAAAGAATGTAAAATATAAGTATATATATAAAAATTATACAATAAGGAAGCACAATAAGTTGTATTTCAGTGGTAAGAGCGCGCCCCTATCTCCCTTCGGTCCTAGGTTCGATTCCCTGCGGCTTCACCGGTTGTGACGGGGTTTTCCCCACGGCCTACGGTGTGTCCCTTTTTTTATTATAATATTATTATTTATTTTTATTTTTTTATTTTTATTTTAACCTACAAGAACATAAAAAAATATAAAATAAATTGATGATACATTATCTTCTTTTTAAATTTCTGGGTAAGGTATTACTCAAGGATCACACCACATGGAAAAGATGAATATGTCACTCCTCTTTCGTACCCATCCATACTCATAATATGGCACTCCCCTTTGGTTTAATGTCACTAGCTTGACTTGGACCCTTAATTATTTAAGTATTTTCCTCATCTAAGGTTGGTTCACACAAGTTTTCATCAACTTTAATTTTTTGGAATGGTTCAATGAATGGTTTGAATCTATGACCATTAACTTTAAAGGTTTGACCATTGGTGGGATCTTGAACTTCTACAGCCTCATGGGGGTACACCTTATGCACTATATATGGACCTGACCATCTAGACCTCAACATTACTGGGTGGAAATGTAGTTTAGAACTCTATAAAAGAATAGGTTTACTCGATAAAATGTGTTTGGTTTTAAGATTTCGATATTGGTAGGATTATAATTTAGCTTTATTGATCCTTGAATTTCCATAAGCCTCCATCCTACGTTCCTCAAATTCATTGAGATCTAATTTACTTTTGGTTTCGGCCAATGAGAGGTCATAATTCATTTTCTTAATTTCCCCAAAGGCCTTATGTTCAATCTCCACTAGAAAATGGCATGCTTTTTCATAAACCAACCTATATGGTGACATTCCTAAAATGGTTTTATATGCGGTTCGATAGGCCCAAAGAGAATCTAAGAGTTTTCTCGACCAATCTTTCCTAGATAGATTGAAAATTTTCTCAAGAATTTGTTTGATTTATCGATTGGCTAACTCAGCTTGACCGTTAGTCTGTGGGTGGAATGCAGTGGACACTTTGTGAGAAATTACATACATTCCATGAGTGATGAGAATGGATGATTTTAAAAATGATTTCCATGATCACTAATGATAGCCCTAGGAATTCAAAATCTAGAGTAGATGTTTTCTATTAGGAATCCAATAACAGTTTTATGATCATTGTATTTTGTGGGAATGGACGCAACCCATTTTGAGACATAATAAATAGCTAAGATAATGTAAATATATCCCCTAGAGTTTGGGAAGGGACCCATGAAATCAATTCCCCAACAGTCAAATATTTCAACCACTAAGATGTGAGTGGGTGGAATTTGACTCCTTTTTGTGATGGACCCTACTTTTTGACACCTAGAAAATCATTGGAAAAATGTGTAAGAGTGCCTTGAGAGGGTGGGCCAGAAGAGACCAGACATAAGAATCTTAGTAGATGTTTTCTTAGAGGAAAAGTGACCTCCACATGCCTCACTATGATAGAATTTAAGGATGGACTCTGGTTCAGATTCTGGGACACACCACTTAATGATTTGGTCAGGGCAGAACTTATAGAGGTATGGATAATCAAACACATAGTGCCTAACATCGGAGAGGACTTTACATCGAGCATGAGTCCCTAGTAATTTTGGAATGATTCCTGTAACTAAGAAATTTGTTATGTCGGCATACCAAGGGAATTTAGTCATAGAGTATAGGTGTTCATCAGGGAATGAATCAGACACAAAAAGGTGATTTGAGTTGTATTTTAATTCTTTCCTAGAGATATGATCAGCTACAACATTTTCAACATCCTTTTTATCCTGGATTATGAGTTCAAATTGTTATAAGAGAAAGAACCCACCTAACCAGTCTAGCCTTAGCATCTAGTTTTTGGAAAAGGTATTTTAGGGCTGAATGGTCAGTGAAGACAATGATGGGTGATCCTAAGAGAAAAAAACCGAATTTATTTAATGTAAAGACAACAAAAAGAAACTCATTTTCAGTGGTAGTGTAGTTTATTTGGGCATCATTTTAAGGATTTGATTGCATAAACAATGACATAAGGAGTTTTATTGCAACGTTTTCCTAACACAGATCATACAGCAAAGTCATTGGAATAACACATAAGTTCAAAAGGAAGGTTCCAATTTAAAGATTTCATAATGGGATGAGAGGTGAGATAGGATTTGAGGGTCGAGAGTGACCCCACCCAGCTTTCTATCCAAACAAATAGAGCATCCTTTACTAAGAGAGCACAAAGGAGTGGGAGATTGAACTAATGTCCTTGATTAATCTTCTATAGAAACCAGCATTTCTTAATAAATACCTCACTTCCTTGACAGTTTTGGGTGATGGAAGGTTAAGAATTATGTCAACCTTGGATTTATGAACTTCAATACCCCTACATGATACCAGATGTCCTTGAACTAGTCCCTCTTTAACCATGAAATGGAATTTTTCCCAGATTAGGACCAGATTATTTTCTTCACATCAGGACAAAACTCTCTCCACATTCCTAAGACATCCCTCAAAGGTATACCTAAATACATAGTAGTCATCCATGAAGACCTCAATAAAATCCCCTACCATGTCTGGGAATATTCCCATCATGCACCGCTGGAAGGTTCCAGGGGCATTGCATAACCCAAATGGCATGCGTTTGAAGGAAAAGGTGTCAAATGGACATGTGAATGTAGTCTTCCCTTCATCCTCTAGGGAGACCTCAATTTGATTATACCCTAAGTACCCATCTAAGAAATAGTAGAAGGAATGACTTACCACTCTCTCAAGGACTTGGTTAATTAATGGAAAGGGGAAATGATCCTTCTTGGTTAATGAGTTTAGCTTCCTATAGTCAATGAAGACCCTCCATATACTACTCACCCTAGTTAGAAGAATCTCTCCATCCATATTGGTTGTCACTGTGATTCCTACCTTCTTGGGAACCCCTTGGATTGGGATGACCCACTCACTCTCAGCTATGGGATATATGATATGAGATTTTAACAATTTCAGAAGTTCTTTTCTAACTACTTCCATGATATTAGTATTGAGTCACCGTTGAGGTTGACGACATGGCTTTGAATCAGATTCCAGAACAATCTTCCGAGTCCCGATAAGTGGGATAATCCCCGGAATATCCAACAGGGTCCAAACAATGGATTTCTTATGTTTCATAAGGATATATAGAAGCATCCTGTCATGATTGACTTCTAGAGAAGATGAAATGACAATAGGGTGTGTTTGATTGTCCCCCAGGAAGGCATACTTGAGTGCAGCGAGAAGTTCCTTCAATTCAAGATCTAGTTGGTTCAGAATTTTAGTAGATGATTGGGACATTGGATCAAGATCAATTTTGTTTCCTAGATTTTCAGATATGATTGATTCCCCATGTGTTGAAGTTTCAGCTACAAGATTGGTTTGATCAAATTTAGGGAATGAAGTTAGATTGGTCTCCATGAAAGTGGTTTCTTAAAATGTTTCACTGATTATTGGACCCAAGACTTCATCATAAGAGCTATTTGAAAATGATTCAAGCCAAGGAGATAAACTTCCTTCCTGTGAAAAAAATAAAATCAATCTCATCCGGACCTAAACGTCCATAAAATATTACTTTATGTTCTATTGATTCATTACCAATGCTTCCTATCATGTTTACTTCATTAATTCCCTCGTCATCCCCTATTAGTGATCTTTCATTATAGATGTTCAAGTCTAGAATCATGTTTCCATAGGTGATGGTCATGTTCCCATTTCGAACTCGGATAACAAAGTTGATTGTTTCAAGGAAAGGGAGGCCAAGGATGATTAGGTTTTGTTCCTTATTTCCTACGTTTGGATGGTTGTCAAGGACAATGAAGTCGGTAGGGTGTATTAAGTTTTCAACCTTTACCAAAACGCCCTTTAAAATCCCCTTTGGAACCCTATTACTACGATCAGCAAGTTGAAGTGTGACAGATGTGGGTTGGAGCTCTTCTATACCTAATTGGCATTACACAACATATGGGATGAGATTGAAACTAGCACCTAGATCACACAATGCCTTGACCACTTTTTTGTCTCCTAGTTCAACATTGATTTAAGGGAAACCCGAGTCTTTCAACTTTGGTGGAATGGTCCCTTGAATGGTGGTACTCACATTATCAGCCAAGAGGACTTGGTTTTTATGTGAAAATTTTATTTTAAAAGTGAAAAAGTACTTAAGGTACTTTGATAAGGCAGGTATGGTTTGGATTGCATCAAGAAGGGGAATGTTCAACTTGACTTTTGAGAAGATTTCCCTCAATGTTTCACTCAATTCAAGCTTGGTTTTCCCCCTCATGCATTGAAGAAATGATGCAGGTTGTGGGGTTTTTTGTTGAATATTTGTTTCATTCACATTGTTATCAATTTCCATTGTTTGATCATTTGGTTCATTTGAATTATTATCCATTTTTGAATCTTTGGATGGGTTCTGAATTAGTTGTTCAGGTTTCTCAATTGATTTCCCACTTCTTAAAATATTCACAGCCTTTAGTTATTCATGAGTTGTTTGAGTACAGCTTGACTCTCCCCTTCAATTTGAGGATGGTACTGCCTGAGTAGACATGGGTGCCTTTCCAGTTTTGATGGTTTGAAGTTCTTGTTTTAGGGAATATACTTCTGATTTCATCCTTTCCATTTGTTTTCATAGTTGTTTTAGTAGGCTTTGTGGAACAGTTTGAGAAAGTGTTTGAGAAGATTGGTTTATCCCAGGGGGATATTTTGGAGGTGGGATGGTTTGTTGAAATTGGACTGGTGGCTCTTGGTATTAGATAAGTTGGGTTTGAAACTAGTTATGGGTTTGGTAGTTCTGATGGGGGTAAGTATTTTTTCCCTGTGGTTGGCTAGGTTGTTGGTTTTCTTTCCAATAGAAGCCTGGGTGGTCATTATACCTTGGGTTGAAGGTGTTTTGGTATTGAGGCTTTTGAAAGTTCAAATAATTTACTTCCGTTGGGGTCCTCCTAAAATAATATCCTTGATGGATGGAATGGTTGGGTAGTTGTCTTTATTATGGTCATATTTGTCACAAATTGTGAAAACAGGGTCTACAATTTGGATTTCATGGACTTTCTTAAGGTCTATTTATTTATCCTTATTAGAGAGTGTTGTAAGTTTAGCCCTAAGGCTTTCCTCTTCTCTAAGTGTATAAATTCCAGTAGTTATTTGTGGCTTTTCACAATAAGGTGAAGTTCCCCATGTTTGGTTTTTTTTAGAAAGTCTTTCCAGATACACATGAGCATCGTTTGGGGCATTGTTTTTAAAGGTTCTATTACACATCATGTCAATGAATTGTTTGTTCCCTGGACCCAACCCTCCGTAAAAAAATCTCACTTATTCAGGTATATAAAATCCATGATGTGGAACCATGTTTAAGGTTTCTTTGAAACTCTCCCATGTTTCATATAATGACCCTCCCTCTTTTTCAAAAAATTTTTGGATGATCATTTTAAGTGAAATTGTTTTGTGGTGGGGAAAGTATTTTTTGTAGAATTGTCTTTGTAATTGGTCCCAAGAGTTGATGTATGATAGTCTCAAATTGTTTATCCAATTTTTAGCTCGGTACTTTAAATAAAAAAATAGCCTCATCTTAGCTGATTCTAGTTGATGTAGGGGAAACATGGTTTCTACAATGTCATTGAACTCCTTAACGTGAAGGTAGGACATCTCGGACTCCATTTCATGGAATGTGGGAAGGTGGTTTAGGACATGGGGTTTAAAGAAGTACCTAGAAACTCTAAAGGAATTATGTCTAATTCATGAGGTTGAATTGGTCCAGGAAGGTTTGAGGTAGTCATTCATGGTTTGATCGACTTCATTCCCCATGTTTGGGGCTGCCTCATTTGGATTTCCATTTTTGTTTCCACCTGGGTTTATGAGTTGGTTTATTAGAAGGTCTTCCATTGAAATTGGCTCAATTTTATAATCTGGAGTATTAAAAAGATTAGGATCTAATGAAAAGTGTTCCCTTGGTGCACTTGACTCCCCAACCCCAGGACTATCCACCCTAACTAGACGGTTTGATTGATCACGAGTGTAGGCGTACATGCGCCAAAATAAAAAAAATGATAAAGGGAAAAGATAAGAGATCTTGGGTGAGAATAGAGGAAATGGGGGAGTATAGAATGGGTTTTGAGATGACTTACTTGGGTCCCTGTCAACAATGCCAAAATTTGATTCACACTCAAATTTACCCAAGAGAAGAAGGTAGAATGGTCCTTGTAGTCTAGCTTGGGTTGTCGATTCCTCAGAAACCTAAGAAGAAATCTATAGACACACACATTCTATGGACTATTTTTGGCTATCAATTTTCCAACATGGGATGATTTTAGATGGGTTTAAAGGATAACTAACAGATTTAAGTGAATTCAATTTAAAAGAATGATTTGATCCTAGGTTACTGCTCGGGGTGGATTGGATGAAATTATTTTTCAACTATTTCAATTTCTTATATTTGAGATGGGTTAATTTAGTAAGATCAAAAAACATCCTCACTTACTGGTTTAATACCTACACAATTTAATATTAATCACCTATACACTTGAAGGATCAAAGTTTTGAGCACTTCAAGGTAAACTTTTGTATTAACACTTAAAGTGTGTGGCCTTAAATTCAACAAGGATGATGGAGTTTAAAAATCCTCAAATAAAAATCTCAATTAACATAAGTGTTTAGAAATTAATAGGGTGATAAATAACATCCAATCCAACCCCTTGCTACTCCCTTGGATCAACCCATAAAAGAGTCAGCCCTCCATTGATTCTATGGTTTCAATGGAAGCGGAAAGTAGACTCATAATGGAAGAATTAGAGAAGTAAAAAAACAATAAAAAGAAAGAAATCACTCCAACGTTGTGTGAAGAATATCACAAGGTATGATGTGAATAAATTCACAACTTAATGAAATGATATCAAAGTGATAAGAAGAAAAACAGAATAAGAGGAAAGGAAGAAAATTTAATTAAGAACTAAGGTGATTCGAACAACTTACATGAGAAAGAAGAAAGTTACAAAGCCAAATCAACATAATTAAATTACAATGAAAACAAATCTCTATGTTTGTCCCCTAGATCTCTATAAAATTTCAGCCCAAAAGAATATGTGGTTTCCTAGATATGATTAAATTGGTGGGATGATTTTATGGGCCTCGGAATCTGGCCTTGAATTTTATCTCATAATTGAGCTGCCTTAATAACCACCATGATGGCCGAATTAGCACTGGATCTTTTAGAATTATTTGTTCCTCTATATTTCTTCTAGAATCCTATGAAATTTGGGCTTCATTGGGCCTATATGTTGGTCCCCATATTCTCATCAGTGGGCTGGTGTCCAATCTGACTTCTCTAGAATTGTTTGCATGAAATCCCATTTTGGTGGTCTTCCAATGTGGATCTTCCAACACTCCACAAGTATGAATTATTCCCAATATAATTAGAAACCTGAAAATTAAATATTAAAATAAAATCAAGATCATTGGGTACTTTAAATGATGTTAAAAATGTACCACATAATAGTTCATTTTAAGAAGGAATTACAATCATAATGTGAAATGATGTTAAAAGTGTAAAATGCACTAAAATAGTATTTATGAATAATAAATCACATGAATATTATATATATTAACAATGAATATTATCCTAATTTTGTGGCTAATCATCTACTATTATTGAATCCTTGATTGCCATAAAGTGATCTGATTTTGTCAATCGATTCACTATTACCCAAAGAAAATTGTGTCCTCCCTGTGTCCTGGGTAATATTATGATTAAATCCATAGATATGTCATCCCACATCCACTCAGAAACATCTATGGTATACGATAGACCTCCAAAAACGTGGTTCTCAGCCTTCACCTGTTTACACGCTGGGCACCTTTCAAGAAACTCCACCACTACCTGCTTCAGCCCAGGATATCAAAATGGTTCCCTCAAGCCTCGATACATCTTAAAGACTCTTGGATGCACTTCCAAGGGTGATATATGGAACTCATGGAGATCTATCTCATGCATTGCCACTAGGAAAAACAGCTTCCCGCGGAACATCATTCGATTCTGGATATCCTCTGACCATCCCTTCAGAGCATCACCCTGGTCAATACGATCACACATCACTTCAGTCTATAAGTATCCCCACTTAGACTCCTCCACCTGCTGCATTAAGGAAGACTATACTGTCATCTGAAATAGGCATCCTTCGCCATCATCTACTCCCGCATCCAGACACAAAGCGGCCAACTCCTCCATCGCCTTCTAAGTATCCACGGATTCCTGAACTACCTCCTTCTATGATTTATTAATCAAGTAATCAACCACCACATTACATTTCCATGGGGTGTAAGAGATCTCGAAGTCTTAGTTTATAGAAACTCCATCCACCATAGCTGCCAAAAGTTTAGGTCTCATTGGGAAAAGATATACCTCAAGATCTTGTGATCCGTGAAAATCACAAAGTTCTCTATGATGAGGTAACGACTCCACAAATTCAACCCAAACATGAATGCTACAATCTCTAGATCATGGGTGGCATAGTTATGTTCATGAGGATGTAACTTCCTAGATCTATAAAAGATTAATTCTCACTTCTTCATCCGTACACATCCCAATCCTAGGCCAGAAGCATCACAAAACACCTCAAACATCACCCATTCTTTTAGAAACCTAAGCACTGGGGAACTAACTAGCTTCCCATTTAGATAGATGAGAGATAACAAATATTAATAAATCAACACTAAGGCCTGGTATTTTCTGGTCAACGTTTTTAATGGAGTTTAAAATCGAGAGAAGTTGGGTGCGAACCTCCAACAATATCTTGCTAGACCCAAGAAACTGCAAACCTCCGCCATATTATTGGATGATTCCCAAGAAACAACTGCTTCAACCTTTGACGGGTCCACTGATATCCTCTACTAGAACACCAAATATCCAAGGAAGTGCACATATTATGTCTATAACATGCACTTGGACAACTTTTCGTAGAGTTGGTGGTGTCAGAGGACCTCCATGATATCCTCATATGCTCAGTGTCCTCCTCCTTTGACCTTGAGTAGATCAGGATGTCTTCGATGGACACGATGACAAAGCATTCTAGGAACTCATGAGAAATAGGGTTCATGATCCCCATGAACATGGTTGGTGCATTTGTAACACCGAAGGGAAAGACCAAAAACTCAAAGTTCCCATACCTACATCTGAATTCAGTCTTCATAAATTCACCCTCTTTCACCCATTAACTGGTGATATCTAGACAACAGATCGATCTTAGAGAACCAACCTACTCCCTTTAACTGGTCGAAAAAAATTTCAATCCTTTGGAGAGGGTAACGGTTCTTGACCGTCACCTGATTTAGTCTTCGATTGTCTATGCACATTATTAGACCACCATATGTGTACTTCGCAAACAAGACTAGAGAACCCCATGGTGACACATATAGCTAGAAAAAACCCATCTTCATCAAGTTGTTAATCTGAATCCATAACTCCCATAACTCAGAAGGCACCATCTGATAGGGAGACATAAAAATCGGACAAGCACTGGGTTTCAAGTCTATCTCAAACTCAATGTCACGTCGAGGGGGTAAATTAACAACCTTTTCCATAAAGACATCTAGGAACTCACTAATAACCCCCAGAGCTTCCACCATCTCTCTATCTTCTGATTCTACTAACAACTCGACTAATAAGGAAATAAGAAGCTCCACACACTGACTATCCACCTGACAGCTTCGCTCTCCAATGAAAGCTATTCACTGGCCATCCATATTTGAGAAAACAAACCTTTTTCAAAAGTAGTCGATAACAACATGTATAGAAAATAACCAGTCAATTCCTTGTATGGAATCGTATGGCTACATCTATAGCAAGAAAATATCCCCATTGGACTGATGTGGTCCCATAATTAGTCCAAATTTCTTTCACACATCAAACAAACTGGTCTGAACTCCGACTATCGTACTCAATACCAATGGAATGAAAATTCATTATACTTCTAGTCCCAGGGAATGGGCTAGACTGTGTGAAAAAAAGGAGTGTGAATCTCTTGAATCAAAAAAAGCACACACAAGAGTACTAAATAGACCGATCGTACCTCGAAGAACCTCTGGTCCTTCTAGAATTGCTACTTCTGTGCTGCGAAACTTCCCATGCCAAGATCCTCTACCTATCTTCTATTGACCTCCTCTAAGACCATGCCCTGGTCGAGGTCCCTGAGGAGAACCTTGATTTCAGCCTCCTCCAGCACCATCTACCCTCGGTGGAGCGAGAGCCCGCTGCCCCTAGTGCTAGAAAGTACTGACTGAAAACTGTTGCGGCTGAGGTGGACGCTGAGCCTGCCCACCCCCAACATATTGTGCTTGAACTGGGAACTGGTTCCAAAGATTCCCATGTACTCTATAGATAAATCACCTCATTCCCAGGCTCATGGTGAAAGGGCAAGGACTAGGAGATCAGAACTGGAACTGCTAAGGCATACTTTTCGCTGGCTGAAACCCGGAAGGCCTTAATCCTGGAGTCCTACTGCTGAAGGAATTCCACTTAAACGAACTCATCTATCTCCCTTATCATGGTACACCCCCTAGGGAGTGCATCCTCTTTACTACTTCGGCATTATTATGGACATCTAAGTAAGTCAGTAGAGTTAAGGGAGTGTTGGCATAATGAAGGGATGGTTGGAGTGCCTCCTCTATGTGTCTTCCTCAAGAATCCTCATCTAGAAATAAATCTACTGCGAAGTGTAGGATATCCTTAAACTTGATCCCCAGTTCCCTTACTGACATAATCCCCTACTACAGGGAGAGTAGATCATGTCTCTTCTCAGCCTTCATCATGGAAGAAAGGAATTCTACCCAGAACTCCTTATTAAAGTCAACCCACAAAACATATGATTCCTTCCTCCTCTTGAGGTAATGTTTCTACCACTGACGCACATATCCTCACATCTTGCTCACTTCTAGAGGAACCCAATACTCTATCAGATCCCAGATCAATATGAAAGTGATCACCAGCTCCTTGAGCCAACTATCCTTCTCCATGTTTGAGACACTGACCTTGTACTTTCCCAAATGTTTTCACTAGAAATCATGAAGTGACTTCTACCACTGGTCATCCTCCTTCTTTCAATCGGCCCTCTGCTGATCAACCATGTCAATATTATGGGCCTCAATTGCCTTTATCAAACATGGGTGATGTCCGAGTTCCATAGATGAAAAGGTAAACAAGGAACTCCTATGCTCGAGTAGTATAGAAATTTTATTTAAATTCATTTTAACTCTTCATTTATTTTAAATTCCCAAAACACCCAAGACACACATGAATTCAAGTTATTATGATGCATGAAACTTTCCTAGGGTCTCTACCCTACAATTGGAATAGCCTCACTAGGTTATTCAGTATTTCCAGAGTCCTTTCATCAGATCACGGGGGCCCCTAAAATCCCATGTCTTATCCAGCCTTCCCTGGACAATTTCACTAACCAGGATTTCCTAACACCATTTCCCAACCATCCCATGCAATCCTTAATGTGCCTAACTCTAAACTCCATCCTATCTCTCAACTCCTATAAACCTCCACTATGATACCATTTTCTCATGACCCGCCTTCTTCAAGATAAGGGAAGGGGCAACAAACTGCCACACCCTTCCTTCCTCAAGATGAAGGAGAGATAATCACCCCCCAAGTCTCGCCTTCAATAGGCCCCAGATCAGAGAATAGAATCAAGGGAATATAATCTCACAAAATATGAATGGAATTACCCTTTTTCATTTAACAAAATCAAGAGATAAGATGTTAAATTCCAAGAAACCCCAAATACAAAAAGTAAAAGTGAAGCCAAAATCCATTCCCACATGCATGTTCAATAAGTAAAGCTGTTACAAGGTACAAAAAACACCAAAGTAAAGTACCAAAAATAAAATAAACTAAGTTGAAATAGAAACTAATCTTGACACTTGAGCTAGTAAAGTACATCATGGTCCCTAAGGTCCTCCTGGAAACCAAATTTTTTTTACAGATGGTGGGTGAGTATACAAGTATACCCAATAGGAAAACCAAATCTACTCGTGCATAAGGGGGGGAACATACTAATGTCCCTGTGAGAAAATAGTAGAACCTCAAATTACCTATTAAGAAATACTAACCATACCAACATCGATAAGTCGCGTTCACCAAATAACACAAATCAAGTAAGGTAATAGTATAAGCACATCGACATTTGGGTACCTCGTACCAATTTCACACTGGTTAACTTCTTATTCCTAATGTATAATGTCTTGATGCTACCACTCTTACCATACACAGTCCCATTTCCAAAACCTTCCTGCACAAACCTAGCCCTCAAACCACACACAAACCCACCTATAAACACCTGGCCAATAATAACCACGCCTCTCGCCTGATGATACCTAGGCCTCATCCAGAAGACACTTCGGAAAACAATCCTAGCCCACAAAATCCTAGGACTCTCATCTATAAAAAACCATTGCCTGAAGGATCTTAGAACATAGTTATCCTCAATCCATTACAGCCTTCTCAGATATGCCCAAGCAGTAAGAACCTGGAAGAGGGTCTGAGAAAGAAAGTCAGAAACCAGCCTTCCATCATCTCATTGGGATGTTGGGAAAGACACCCTCCCCCATGAAATGGAGGTGTTCAGAACATAGTTATCAACAAGGGTGCGGTGTGAAAATAAATCAAAAGGAACTAAAATTTATACATATAGGTAATCAAAGACTCAACCCAATCTAAAGGTTTTAAACAATCAATCAAATGAGCCCACTGATACCACTTTTGCTGCTACCCCTATATGCACAACCACACAACAACTACTGCCAAATAATAAAACCAACCCATTTTCATTTAACCACTTACCATTTAATTATTATGGGATCCACTTTAATTTATACCATAACTACCAGACAACTACAAACCATAACCATTCAAAAACAATAACAAAACCGTATTTACAGTCCCACTGCATTCCCTTGTTCAGTAACTACCAACTATCATTATTCAATTTTATACCGTAAAAACCTTCTCTCACAACCTATACCTATATCCCCACTACCCAAACAATTTCTAGATGCAGAACCACTACATAAAATTTCATAACAGCCCCACAGTCCCACTTCCCAATGTCGTTTGATGGCTACAACACAAATAAAGGTTGCCCCACAGCCTACAAATTCATCCATTCTGCAATCAATCAGTCTCCCAAAATGGGATACCAAATTGACCCATGTACCATCCCATGCCCTTCTCATAGAACCAACTCCTCCATCCACCCTTGTACCCATAATCGTGCTCCCTACAGTAGCACCACTCAACTCACACAGGGGCACAAAACCCAATAGAACACAGCACTCAGCCACACCTAACAACATGATATATATATATATATATATATATATATATTCATATTTGGAAAACATCATTATTTAATCTACTTGATAAACATGGGTGATCATACAAGGTTTTTCATAATGGGTCATCCTTTTCAATTAACCAAGTGTACGTGTTTAAGAAGATTTCATGTTACGGATGATTATCAAACATCTTAACAAAAACAAACATAACATCACCAGTGCACAAGAAAATACCACCAATGGACATTGTCTTTAGATTTTATACACCCATGAAAATACATAAAATAAATAAGGATAACAAATAAAACATGCGATCAACATCAAACCACTCCCAACTCGTTATTTCATTGACCCTGTTATCTTTTGATCATACTCCATTCTTATTTATTTCTTGTTTTAATAAAATAATTCACCTGTTAATCATAAGGAATAATTTGTACACCCCCACCCCCACACATGAGTCACAATTAAATAGAATTAGATGAAATCACTACTTGGATGATCAAAGGATCAAAGTTCCTCCTTACACCAAGAATAGGTGATTGTGTGAGCTACACGGGACTCCAAGAAAATCAAACAGGAGGGGATCTAGCATAGGTTCACGACTCATCCGGGGAGGAAGGATATATATTCACCAAGGGTAAATGAAAAAAAAACTAGGAAGGGAAGATCTCAGCTTTGTAGAAATAGATCCTGTATTAAAGTAAGAACAATTTCCAAAAGTCATTAACATGGGATCGTGGTCAAGATCACACCGTTTGAGTATCTCAAATCCCCCAAAATGTTAGGATATAAAATATATACTTAATATCATTTGAAATGGACATAAAAATCTCAAATAAGTATTTAAAACTGGTGTACATCAACTAAGACAGAAGAGGGGTGAACTAGAAAACTGGGAAAAACTAGGAAAACTATAAATGAGTCACCGATGGGGGAGACACTGATTGATGAGTCACTGATGGGTGATTCATCCACATAGATAAACCAACGTGTGAGCTACTGATGTGAATCCACTAATGGGTGAGCTACCGACACGGCCTACCAATGTTGAGCTATAGACACAATGATCTATCGATGCCTTGACCTACTGACACCCTGACTTGTCGACACTGACGCTCTTGAATCACCGACACCAACGCCCTCGACTCACCAAAACCAAAACCCTTGACTCACCGGCACCGATTCTATTAACTCACCGATGTTGACACATTTGACTCGTTGATGCATTGACATGCCGACACACTGAAATGCTGATGCTGACACCCTTAGTCACCAATGAAAAAACTAGAAATATGTATAACTTTTGAAATGAGCCACCATTGCCTCCCAGAACACCCTAAACACTGGTTTTTTACAAAGGAAATGTCCAAGTAATTCTGGTTCATTACACTAGTGGAGTTATATGAGTTAAATAATTTATTTAAGTGTTTATGTGATAAGGGTTTCATTCATCCAATTATTTCACAATGGGGATAACCCATTTTATTTTTAAAGAAGAATGATGGAATAATGAGGTTATTCATTAATTATAGAGAAATAATAGTATTTACTATAAAGAACAAGTATCCATTTCCTCATATTGTAGACATATTTGGTCAAATTCTAGGGGATGAATACTTTAATAATATTTATCTTTATTATAGTTATTATCAATTAATGGTAAAAAAGTATGATATCCCAAATAAGACATTTCATATGAGTTATGGTCATTATGATTTCATAATAATTCTTTTTGGGTTCAAAAATGCACCCTTTGTGTTTATAAACTAAAGGAATAAGTTTTGATGGATTATATTGATATATTTGTGGTGGTATTTATTGATGATATTATTATATAATACATGAGATATAAGGATAAAGAAACTCCTTTATGATTTATTATTGAGTTTTTGGGAAAAAACAAGTTATATGGAAAATTTAGTAAATGTGAATTTTGTCTTCAAAAAATTTCTTTTCTTGCACATGTATTATCCAAGGATTATATGCATGTGGACCCTTTAAAAACATGTTCTTCATAGAATGTCCATGAACAACCCCCATAACTAAAATACATAGTTTTCTTATTTTATAAGGATACTATTAGAAATTTGTGGGAAAATCTATAAAATAACTAATTTGTTAACTATATTGAAATGTAAAGTGGTCAATTCACATAGATAAAGGAATGTGAATATATCACCGAGGAATTTAAGATGATATTAGTATATTAACTTGTACTAACTCTTCTATCTAGTAAATAAGGTTTTTTAATTTATAGTGATGCATCAAAGAACATTATTTGATGTTTTATTATGAAAAATAATAAATTAGTGGATTATTTATCTTGCTAGTTGATGATCCATAGGAATAATTATAAAATACATGCTTTGGAGTTGGTGATAGTGATATTCACAATAACGATATGGATATATTACCTCTATATGGGGGGATATTTGATATATATATATATATCAATCACAAGAGTTTAAAATACATCTTTACTCAAAAACATATTAATATGAGGAAAACATATATGGTAGGAACTACTCAAGGATTATGACTATGCTATACATTATCATCATGTGAAAGAAAACAAGGTAGAGGATTATTTGAGTAGAAACAATCATAGTATCTTATCCATGATGTGGGTGGATAACGATACAAATATAAAGTATTTAGTAATAATGGACATGGGTGTTATAATATAAGGTGAAATATTATTCTTATTGCACGTAATTACCGAACCGTTTTTATTGGATCAAATTATGAAAGTTGAACTCAATGACAAGGCCTTATAAATAAAGTTGGAAGATGTAAATAATAGATACCCACCACACCATAATACTAGTGATGATGTATTTTTATGGTTTTGAAATATTTCACATGTTACATCAATACCAATGAAAAAATGTGATTTTTTGGATGGTGCTCACAGTTCACATTTCTCAATTCAACATGACAATAGGAATATAAATATGTATATCTATTAACATTTATGGTTGGGATATATTAAGTGATAAATTTAAGATTATGATATAAGATTCCTAGTATTAAAATAGTTTAAGGATGAAATAAAACTTCCCAAGGGATTATGAATCCTTTACATATACTAGAGTAGAAGTGGGATAATATTACTATATATTTTATAACTGGGATTCATAATAAATACAAGGGGAACAATACAATATAGCTCATTTTTTATCACATTAAAAATTCTAATAATTTTATTGTAATTTAAAACGTTTTCCCTTTATACCATATTGATAGAATATATATAAATAAATCTAGGAGATATCATGGCACACCCTGCACTATATTTTATTATCATGATCTGAGGATCACGTCAAAATATTAGAGGTGTATTCAGAGTTTTATAAATACATAGCATAATAATAGTAAAACCTGTCACCCTTAAATATATGGGATGTCTAAAAGGGATATCCAAACATTTGATGATATTGTAAGATCATGATAATTTGATTCAAAAGGATATTGGGATCAATATTTTCCACTATTAGAGTTTTATTATAATAAAATTTATAACTCCAACATTAAAATTTCACAATTTGATGCCCTACATGAATAGATATTTAAGTCACTAATATGATGGGTTGAACTTACATAATGTAAGTTATTGGGTATATAAATGTTTTAAGAGACACTATAGAGGGTAAGATCTATCTTGGATCACATCAATGTATCCCAATTTAGACAAAAAAAATATATGTTAGCAACTGATGAAATGAACATGAATTACATGTTGGGGACCATATCTTCCATGTGATATCTCCATGGAAAGGTTTAATTATATTTGGAAATAAAGGGAAGTAAATACCAAGGTATAATGGGATGTTTGAAATATTATATAAGGTTGTCACTATGGCATAACATTTGACCATTCAAACACACCTATTTCAAATGGATGAAATCTTCCATATATCACTTCTAAGGAACAATATTCCAAACCTTACCCATGTTCTGATGGTGGATCAAGTTCATCTAGAATATTAATTTTAATATAATTAAGATACAATTCAGATTATTAATAAAATATAGAAATTTTTGTGGAATATAATGAATCATCTAGTGAAGGTTCCTTGGAGGAATCATCTTTTATAGGAGGCAAAATAGTATCCAAAGGATGCAATGATAAAGTTGTCAACATTTTTTTTGTGGATTAATTTATAATATTGAGGATGAAAATTTTATGGGTGGGGGAGAATGTAATACTTCATAAATTCTAGTAATTAATGATAAAATTTTATTACAATGTAATATATTACAAAATGGATATAAAAATTCATTACGACCACTAAAATTAATAATGGAAAATAGAAAAAAAAAATTACAATGTAGTTTCTACATGTCACATATTCCATAATAATCATCATAGTTATAATGAAAATGGCACAAAGGAAAAATAATACAATCCATTTAATTGAAAAATTAAAATAACTAAAAATTAAAAATCATGATTCAAGGGATGGTTTTAGATGAATTTACAAGATGTAAGAGTAAATATGGACATTATATTATGACCATTAGGCATTATAGTCATTGGGATTTATGAGAATTAGAAATAACAATAAAAATTTGTCTGTTGCGATTAGTTTATTTTATGGGTTTTGGGTCCTAAAAAATCATCAAGCAAGGAGGAAGGAGTTACATGAATTTGGAAAAGGGTAAAATAATAAACTGAAAGAGGATTTTAAAGTAAATGATCAAAGGGGGTGAACATGTGAAGGACAGGTTGATCCCATGAGGTGAAACTCCTTTCATGGTCCTCCCCTATGCATGGTATTTTTCTGATTCATGAATCACCCTACTAATGAAATAGTTTGTGATATGAGATGACACCACTGATGCCCGTTACAACTCCCTGAGTTTTTATGGACCTTTTTTTGAATAAATTTAATTTTCATTGATATCATGAAATTTATGTAAGTCATACATTCCATTCACACAGAATCAGCTTGGAATATATTACACAAAACATCAAATCAGAATACATTACCCACAACACCAACTTGGCATACGTTACATGAAACATTGACTTAGTGTATGTCACACGCAACATTGAGTTTCAACGAAATAACTTTTTTTGTTATAATTATTTAAATGAGATAATTATAAACTATACATTAAACATAGTAATATTAATAGTAATAAATAATTTTAAAATATTTTTTATAATGTTTTTATATAAATAAAACATATTGATAATGAAATTTATAATTTTTGGTAAAGCCCTTATATGTTTAAAAATACTATTTTCTCAAATGAACTACTTTTCATGTCCTTCTGTAAAAACAAATAAAATTAATTTTTGACACATTTATAAATTTTATTTTATAAAATAAACTTAAAATTTAAATTTATAATGTTGAATCTATCTTAGGTTTAATTTTTGGGATTCTTTGAGAAACTTCAATTTTGGAAGAATAGTGAAAAATACTGAATTTTAATTTAAAACTGCTTTTTCATCTAATTTATTTATAATGATAAATTATATTTTCAAATTTTTTTAAAGATTAATCAGATTAATATTTTTGTCAATTAATAAAATATAGATAATTTTAAACAATTTCACATTGAAATTGGATATAAAAACTTATACAACTTTTGATCATTTTTATTTTAAAAACCCACAGTGGTTTACCGTCAGTGGGATTAAATTTAAATTATTTTTTGACACTTTTGTGATTAGAATTTGTAAAAATGGATTCCATATTTAGAATAATAATAATTTATAATTTATAATAAGTTTAAATTAGTTTTTTATAAAAAATATTAGTGAAAGTAATTTAAATTAATTACAACAATTATGGTAAAATTAAGATTAACAAGGTAATAAAACTTAAACTTAAGGTCCCAAATGACCAGGATAATTGTAAAAAACCCATTTTGTTTACATTACTCTCCAATTTACCTTAAATTCTTGAGTTTTGTTGGTTTTTTACGACTATTTTATGTAAAAATTTGGGTATAACTAACATTTTTTTGAAAAATATCAAGTATGTCCCCTCCCTTCCCATTAAAAGGCCACCAGCTCTACCCATTTTTCAAACCTCTAAAAACTCTTATTTTAGAAAAATATAGGACCAATAAACTTCCCAAAATACCTCCAAACATCCTTGAATCCCAATTTTGGAATAAAACCTCCCAATGAATCCCGTTGGTGAAAACCAAAAGGAGTTTCTCGATTAAGAGGTAACACCCTCCCTCAAGATCCTTTCTTTATTTTATTTATCAACTCCTTCAATTATAATTATTCCATGATTATTTAACAAAAATATTATCCTAAATATAATGATATGTTGTTCTATTAAGGTTCTGACCTACACTTACACACACTTCCATCTAATGGGAAATGAGCATACTGTTTACCTGTACAACAAACTACTACCTCACAAAATAATGATTGTTCATTTTACTTTACCACCTATCATGGTCGGAATTATGAGGGATACTACATTTTTTTATATGATATATATGATATATATTATGTATTTAAGGAAATTTAATTATTTTACAGCACGTCTCTTTATACTCTCCATTCTGTGCAAATAAGATAATTTTGTTTGAGGAAGTGTGGGCTAACTCCACCTCAAAGCGATGTGATTCATTCAAACACTACATAGAATGTATTAAGGATGTTTTTAGTGAACATGTATGATATTTATGATATAATAATTCAATTTTAAAAATTATTTATATACAAATATATATTTATAATTTATTTTCTTTCTTCCTTTCAATAAGACAATTAAAAAAAACAACGTTCATGCATATGTACCACCTATAGTCTCTATGAATGGTATATTACATTTCATAATTCTATATTATATAGATTATTATAATAAAAATATAATAAATATACATGATATATATATCATGTTTTACATTTTTTAAATCATGATATAAGTATAAGGATCAAAGATACAACAAATTAAGACACATGTGAAGAACAAACCAGATATTATCCGAAGGGAAACATTAACATAGAATTATTATCAAGTGGTTAATATAAAGTCATAATAAAAAAATATATGGTATTAGATATAATAATATGGTTCTATGTAATAAACTTATATTTATTATACATGAATTTTGAATGAGTAAAAAGAGAGTCAAGATATAAGGTAATTGGATTTCTAGTCATACTTTTATTTCTGTTAGATTTACGCCTTATTCACCACTCATATCTTTTATGTGGAGATTATACTACCCGTGAATATATTCTATGATTTTATAAAAAAATTATGTATATTTACATATGAATTTGAGGATATATATTTCATGGGGTTTATGTTTCAAGATTTACAATATCAGAAAAGTTGTTTTGTCTCAATTTGTATTCTTTGAAACATATTCCATGAATTTAAAGAACCATGCTTTCAAAAAAAAAGATTATCTTTTAATATAATTTTCAAGGGAAAATGATTTTTTAAAAATATTATGTTTTTCAATATTCTTTTAAATGTTTTTAAATTATTTTAAAAGATAGGGTTTCAAAAATGTTTTCAAGTTTTTTTTATAAGTTTTCAAGGAAAATGGTTTTCAAAATGTTTTCAATATATATTTATATGTTTTAAAAGAAAAGGTTTCCAAAAAAATCAAATATTTCTTTATAATTTTTAAATTTTTTCAATAAAATGTTTTTTCAAAAGGTTTTATGTATTAAAGATCCATTTTCAAAGAAGAAAGGATATTTTTCTCAAGTAATGTTTTTAAAAATATATTTCCAAGTTATTTTCCATATTAGATGAAATACATTGATATTACTCATAAACTTATAGGAAATGATCCAAAGGTTCCATTCATATTATTTCTTGAATGGTTTATGTTTTGAGGGAATGATGCTTATGACACCCATTTATCTTCCATAGGTTATATACTTTGGAATCCCACTTCTTTTTATAGCTTATTATTTGATGAAATGATTATGAAACCTATCGCATTTCCATAGGTTATGATGTGATGAAAATTTATTATCACCCATTTCATTGCATGTGATTAAGATAGGATGTTTAGAAAACCCAACTATCATTAAGGGTCATGATATGATGAAAGTTTTATTATCTTATGGAATATGTATGAATGATTTTATTATGAGATGGGTGGGGTATATATCTTCCTCCAATGCATTGGGTAATGATTTATATCTCATGAGATGATTATATGAATCAAGTCAATAGGATTGATCCACTATTGTAATATGGGGAATCACAATCCCTTACAAGTAAAGGAATGTGACTGGGGATGGTGGTCTGTCCCGCCCAATAGGTGTAGTCACCATGAATTTTGAAGATGAGGAAACCCAATCCACTATAGGAAGATGGGGAAACCCAATACCTTACAAGGAAAGGACTATGACTGGGGGTGGTGGGGTGTTATGCCTAGTAGGTGTAGTTCCCATTAAGTTACTTGATAAGTTCTAGAAATATTTCTAGACTTATAGGGAATGATATCACATATTTATGTATTCCACAATTCCATGTCTTATTAATATGATATACTTTCATGGAATATGTTATTTATTTCCTTATGATTCATATCTTATAAACTTCAAATATTTATAACATGATTCATGTCTCCGATCTTATTATATTCAGTGATAAGATATTCTAATGTTATGATCACGTTCTCATACCCCCTATGCACATGTATATGCTTACATGTATCGATTGTTTACCCTTACTGAGAATCTAAGATCACCCCTTTTTATGTTTCCTTCACCATGTTAGGAATATTTGTATTATGTTTGATGTTTCTAAGAAGAGTTATATTCATGAAGAACTAAGTGGGTGATAATTTAGCTCACATATTTATCGGTTTTTACATTTCCATGTTTCCAAAGACACTAGACTAGTACAGTATTTGAGATTCTATTTGTATAATGGTTTAAGCATTCTGAAAATGCTATGTAGTGTAAATATATGAAAATTGAGGTTTGTTATAGTTGGTATTGAAGAAAAGGTTTATTTAAAATTTGGAATCTATGATGAGAAAACCTTATTGATAACCCTAAGGACTTGTCTAAGAAAAAGTATAAGGATAAGGAATATTATAAGAAAATGTATTGGAATTTTGGTAAAGGATAGAGTGAGTGGTTTCCTAGTAATGCATCCTTGTCTAGATACTACAAGTGGATGTGAATCTAGAACAGATGCACCTATGAGTAATAACTCTAACAAAGTGTGTCAGACTTGACTTGGTGTAACCTATTACATGACAAGGGGCCTTGTTGTACACCTGGTTTGACACTCTTAGGGGATATGATTTGGGAATTCAAAAAACTCCTTATAAACCATAATAAAGGATTTAAAAATAATTTGGATATGAATAACCTATTATAATAAAAGGTGTCATATATTAAAGTGGGTTTCATAATTTAGACATCATAGAAGTGGTTTTTCATTGTTTTTTGGTTCCCCACTTTGATAACTTTTTGTTACTCTATGATTTTTGGTTTCAGTCAATGGATAGAACATGAAGGAACCCTGTTAATGGTGATTGAGATAGAAAATAAAATGATTATTATCCTGAGAATCCAAATTATAAGGAATGTGTAATGAAAACCCTTGTTGTTATGCCCACACATCTTTCTCATACTATGAATCATGATGAGCTTCCAAATGAGAAAAGGAGGGAACAACATTCGGTTGAGTCCTTCATGAGGCAACATCCACATTCTTTAATCGAGTCTTCTGATCCACTTGTTGCTAAACAATGGATCATTACCACTGAAATGATATTATCCATTATCTAGTTTTCATATCATGAGAATTTTATTTTATCTATTTATTGGTTAGAAGGTTAAGCAGACTAGGGGTGGAATCTAATCAAGAATACGAGGAATCAAGATGAAATTGAATCCATGGATTGGGTTGAGTTCAAGAACTTGTTATTAAATAATTAATTTCCTCATTTTCTTAATATAATGATGGAAAAGGAGTTCCTTGAGTTGGAGAAAAAGGATGATGAATCTATTGGAACATATGAGGATAATTTTATAAGACTTTCAAGGTACGCTTCTAGAATTATCTTCCAACGAGAAAGTAAATTTGAGATATTCTTTAGTGGCTTAAATCCAAGTATTAGAATTGTGTTGTACATAAGATAATTTAGTATCTACGAAGAGATTTTTCGTTATTCAATAAAAGTTGAAATGGATGATGTAGTTACATATCTATATCATGATTTTAACAAGAAAAGGAAGATAGAGTTCAATGGAAAATCTAAAAACCATGAAGAGAAGAAGACAACCCATTCTTTATAATCTATGTGTGGAATGAATCATGGATGAAATTTTCTTATCATTTTCAATAATTATATTAAGAGTGGAAGGGAAGGCCATTGGGAAATTAATTTTCCACATTGATGGGAATAATTTGTATAATGATGCAAAATAGAGGAAAATCTACACAAAATGCACCTCCCACACTATAGTACTTCAAGTGTAAGGAGAATGGTAATTATGATAACCAGTTCCCAAACCCATGGTCTAATGATGATGATCTATGCTATAAGCCTCTTAAACCAAGGGAAAAAGGGGAAATATGATGCAATCATTGTTTTTGAAGATGGGTGTGATAACAATGTGGTGAAAGTTACACTTATCATCCACTCTAGAAATGATAATGTATTATTTGATTGTAGATCTACCAACTCTTTTATATATAATGAATTTTATAAGGGTATTAAGATTCCACCAAAATGATTACATGTGGAATTAGTAGTGAAAACCCCTAATGGTACAATGATTGCATCTCAAGTATATTATTCATCTTTAGTTTATGTTTATGGGAATGACCTTCCTGTAAATATTTTCATTATTAATTTAGTTGAATTTGATTTCATATTTGGCTTGGATTGGATTTATCTACATAAAACCAACATCAATTTTCAATTAAGGGAGGTTACATTTGAAATTTCAAACACTCTTATAAGCATACATCAATGTGATGATAAGTATGAAATTCCTGTGAATATTACATATAGTGTATGGTTCTTAATTCCCATTCATAAGGGTTTTTTATCTCAAATGGTTGGGGAAGAAATCGACATCAATGATATGCCTATTTTCTAGGAATTCGTGGATGTCTTTCCAGAAGATTTTACTAGAATTAAACCAAAATGTGAAGTTATTTTCTCAATAGAACTCAAACCTAGTTCAACACCAATTTTAAAGACTCCCTATAGAATGGACCAAATTAAGTTGTAGTAATTGAAGAAGAAGCTCCAATAAAACCTTGATAAGGGATTCATTTGTCCATGTGTGTCAACATGGGGTGTACCTATTCTTTTTGTGAAAAATAAATATGGATCAATGAGACTATGTGTTTATTATTGAGAGTTTAACAAGATCAAAATCAAGAAAATGTATCATATTCCCTGTATTTATGACTTGTTTGATCAACAGTACAGAGCTCAATACTTCTTCAAGATTGACCATTGTTCTAGATATCATTAATTGAGGGTAAATAAGGAGGATATACCCAAGATGGACTTCTGTAAAAGTTATGGACACTATAAATATATAGTAAATCCTTTTTTTACTTTTTATCCTTATATCATATTTAATTTAGCGAATATATTCTTTAGGTATTACCTCAACCAATTTGTTGTAGTGTTTATAAATGATATTATTATCTATTAAAAGATAAAGTAAGAGCATGAATACCACATGAGAATTGTACTAAATACCCTAGGGAAGAATAAAAAATTTGAAAAATTGACAATGTGGTAATTTTGGATGAAAAAGGTTTCATTTTTTAGTCACATAATCTTAACAGATAGTATAGCAGTAGATTCATCAATGACGAAGGCTATTGAATGATGTCCTAGACCAACCACAGTGACTAAGATCCATTGATTTATTGGTTTATCTAGATAATATATATATTTTGTTGAATATTTTAAATGAATATATAATCATATGAAAATGTTAACTAAGTAGGGTGTCAAGTTGCTCTGGAAAAATGAATGTGAGAAAAATTTCAGGTAACTAAAGAGAATTTTGATCTGTTCACCTTGTATTACATTACCCTATAGTGGATAAGGGTTTCTAATATTTATTGATGTATCCAAGAAGGGATTGGTATTTTTTATTATGTATAATAACATGTTCATCATTAATTCATCATGGGAGTTCAATAATCATGATAAAAATTATCCAAATCATGATTTGGAGTTAGAAGTTGTAAATTTTTCATTAAATATATAGATTCATTGCCCTTATGGAGAAAAATGTGATATATATTGATCATAAAAAGTTTGAAATATATATTCACATAGAAGGTGTTGAACATGATCTAGAGAATATGGTTAGAGTTAATAAGGTATTAAGACTACTTAATACATTACCACCTTGGGAAAGAGAATAAGGTGGCCAATTCTTTGATTCAGAAGGATCATTCTAGCTTACCCATGATGAGGATCAAAAAAGATCCAATATTTTTGGATTTGAAAAGGATGGAGCTAGAAATACTAAAGGAAGGAGAAAATTATTATATTTCTCAAATGAATGTTCAACCCTCTATCCATGTGAAGATTAAAGAGGATCATGAGGAAGATGTTGAGTAGAGATAAAAAATAATGTTAGAAATGTTCTTGAGTTTAACCTTGATTATGATGGAATGATAAGTATCAGGAACCATGTATGTCTTCCTTTTATACCTGATTTGAAGAAGGCACTATTATAGGAATATCATAGTTCTTCATTATCTATTCATCATGGAAGTATGAAGATGTATACGGATTTGGAAGAATACTTGTGGTGGGATGGAATAAAGAGAGATATCATAGAGTATGTATTTCGGTGTGTGGTATTACAATAATTTAAGGCTGAAAGACATAAGTTTAAAGGGATGTTGCATCCATTACCCATACCAGAACGGAAATGGGATAACATCACTATGTATTTTTTCATTAGACTCCCCAAAACATCTAAAGGGTTTAATGATATATGGGTGGTAATTGATCACCATACATAGTCAGAAAACTTCATCACTATCAGAGAAGACTTCTCTCTAGATCTGATATCCAAGATATGCATTTAGGAATTGGTAAGGCTGAATGGATTACCACATTCCATTATATCATATTGGGATACAAGGTTTACCTATATGTTTTGGTGAAGTATTTAGCAATAACTTGATACTAAATTGAGTTTCAGAATTTCTTATCATCCTCAGAAAGATGGTTAGTCTAAAATAACAATTAAAACCCTAGAGGATATGTTGTGATCTTGTTCTCTGGATTTCAAAGGTGTTTGGGATCAACACCATCCTCTAGTGGAGTGTTCTTACAATAATAGATTTAACTCATGAATTAACATGGAACCTTATGAATCCCTATATGGAAAAAAATGTAGAGCTCTAATAAATTGGGATGATGTTAAAAAAAGAATTCTATTGGGACATGATATTTCTAAAGAAATGGCAGATAAGGTTAGATCCATTTAGCAACATATCAAGGAAAATCAAATTTGGTAGAAAATTTATGATGATAACTGATAGTGAGATCTAGAGTTTAAATTTGGTGAAAATGTGTTTCTATTAATATCAACCTGGAATAAGGATATGATATTTGAGAAGAAATGGAAACTATTCCCAAGGAATATCGGTCAATTTGAAATTCTTGATTGTATTGGGTCGGTAGCCTATCTCTTGTCACTTCTTCCAAATCTTTCTCAAGTCCATGATGTGTTTCATGTATCTATCTTAAAGAAGTACATACCTAACCATTCACATGTACTGAACTCAGAGGTCATAACACTAGAGTAGGATCTTTCTTATGAAGAACAACTAGTTAAAATTATGAATCATATAGAGAAAGTTATATGAAACAAGACCACTCACTTGATCAAAGTTTTATTAAGAAATTACCAGTTAATAAAACCTACATGGGAACTAGAGGATATAATAAAGCACAAGAATCCTCATTTTTTTACCCAAATGATGAATTTAGAGGTATAAATTTATTTTACGGGTTGTACAATGTAACTCCTTGAGTTTTTATAGACATTTCTTTCAAATAAATTAAATTTTCATTGATATCTTGCAATTGCACAAAGTCAAATATTAATTTCAAAAAGAATAGAATTAGTGTACAATACACACAACATATAATCAATGTACTCTAAATGAAACACTTACATGGAATACATTACATGTAATACTAACTTGATATATGTTACATACAATACTGAGTTTCTATGAAACATATTTTTTTGTTATAATTATAAAAAAGAGATAATTATAACCTAGACATTAAACATAATAATATGAATAGTAATAAATAATTTTCAAATATTTTTTATAATGGTTTTATATAAATATAAAATATTTATAATGAAATATATAATTTTTGGTAATGTTCTTATATGTTTAAAAATACTATTTTCTCAAATGAACTGCTTTTCATGTACTTATATGAAAAATAGTAAATTTAATTTTAGAAACATTTTGAAATTTAATTTGATGAAATAAAGTTATTTTTTTAATTTATAATGTTGAAATTATCTTAGGTGGATTTTTTGGGATTTTTTTGACAAACTTCATTTTTTGGATGAATTGTTAAAAACACTGAATTTTAATTCAAAACTGCTTTTTCATCTAATTTAATTATAAGGATAAATTATATTTTTAAATTTTTTTTAAAGATTACTTAGATAATATTTTTATCAAATAATTCAATATAGGTCATTGGGACAAATTTCACATTGAAATTGGATATAAAAACATAAGAAACTTTTGATCTTTTTTACTTTAAAAACCTGCAGTGTTGTCCCGACAGCCGGATTGAATTTAAATTAATTTTTGAAAATTATGTGATTATAATTTAGAAAAATAGATACCATATTTATAATAATAATAATTTATATTTTATAATAAGTTCAACTTAGTTTTTGACCAAAAATATCAAAGAAAGTAATTAAAATTAATTACAATGATTAAGGTAAAATTAAGCTTAATAAGGGAATAAACCATAAATATAAGGGCCTAAATAACCTAACCACTTGTAAAACACCCATTTTATGGAAATTATTCGGAAATAAACCTTAAATTATATATTTTGGTTTCTTTATTATGACTTTTTAGTAAAAAACGTGGGTGCACCTAACTTATTTTAAAAAATGCCAAGTATATCCCCTCCCTTCCCTATGAAAGGCCACCAATTCTACCCATTATTAAATCCTCTCCAAACTATTAGGTTCGTCCAATATCTGACCAATAAAATTAAAAAAATACCTAAATTATTCATTTATTTTTCCCTTTCGGCATAAAACTATCCTAGGAATCCCTTTGGTGAAAACCAAAAGGAGTTACCCGATTAAGAGGTAACACCCTCACTTTAGCTCATTTCTTTTATTTTCTTTCTCCACTATTTAAATTCTCATTATTACATGTTTATTTTAAAAAAAATTCCTAAATATAATAATATTTTTTCATAATAAGGTTTCTACCTACACTTACACACACTCACATCTAATGGGTAACAAATATATTTTTTTGTGTGTACAACGGACTACCGCCTCACAAAATGATGATTGTTCATTTTGATTTTCCACCTATCATTTTAGGAATTACGATGGATACTATATTTATTTATGATATATATGATATATATTACATATTTAAGCTTATTTAATTATTTTACAACATATATCTTTATACTTTCCATTTTTTGTAAAGACGATAATTTTGTTTGAGGAAGTGTGGATAACCGCCCCTTCAAAATGATGTGATTCATTCACACACTACATGGAATGTGTTAAGGATGGTTTTAGTGAACTTATATGATATATATGATATAATAGTTATACCTTAATAAAGATATATATACATATATATATATACATATATGTCATTTACATTCCTCCTTTCAATACGATAATTAAACAGAAATAGCATTCACATGTATGTACGACCTACTGTCTCCATGAACGATATATTCCATTTCATAAATATATATTATATTGATTATTATAATACACATATAAGAAATATATATGATATTTATATCATTTTTTACATTTTTTAAATCATGATATAACTATAAAGACCGAAGATATAACAAATTAAGACACGTGCGAAGAACAAAGAAGATATTACCCAAAGTGAAACTTTAACATAGTATTGTTAACAAGAGGGTATTATAAAGTCATAACAAAACCATATATGGTATTATATATAAGAATATGGTTATTTATAATAAACTTATATTTATTATACATGATTTTCTAATGAGTATGATGAGATTCAAGAAACAAGGTAATGGGATTTCTAGTCTTACATTTATTTCTCTGAGATTTACACCTTATTCACCACTCATATATTTTGTGTGGTGATTATAAATTCCATTAATATATTATATGACTATTATCATTAATGTTAGGTTTATTTACATATCCATTTGAAGACATGTGTTTTTGGGGTTTATGTTTTAATAGTTACCAGATCCAAAAAATTAGTTTTGTCTCAATTTGTCTTCTTTGAGGAACAAGCCATGAACATTAAGAACCATGTTTTCAAAATTGTTTTCAAATATGATATTTTAATATCAATTTCAAGGAAAAGGGATTTCAAAATTATTTTATAGTTTTCAAGATTCCTTTAATGGTTTTCAATTTATTTTCGAATAAATATTTTTCCAAACGTTTTTAATATTCTTTTATATGTTTTCATGGAGAATGGTTTTCAAAACAATTTCAAGCTCTGTTTATATATTTTTGAGGAAAAATATTTCCAAAAGGATTTCAAATATTTATTTATAAGTTTTCATTTTTATTTTCTAAAAAATGGTTTTCAAAAGTTTTTATGTTTTAATGAGATCTTGAAAATGTTATCGTTACCCATTTTATTTTTAGGGTGTTTTTTATAAAATGTTTTAATTATTCCACAAAAGTTATTTAATATAAATTAATTAAAAGTGAGGGTTGTTATACCAGTGAATGAAACCAAGATCTTTTGTGGGGATGAAAGGTGATATCCAACCCCATAAAATATTCCCCCACAAAATAAATATTTCATGGGATGATATGGTACTATAGGTGCCTGTAAATAAACAAAATTATTTTCGGGGATGGATGGTGATTTCCATCCCTGTGAATGATAACCCCTAGAAAATAAATCCTTTGTGTGGTAGGTTTTCCTCCTTAGGATCCTAAGAAATAATCCCCATGGACCTCCATGAATTACCAACCATTTTAGTACCCTCTACCTTTATTCATCTATATGATAACCCCGAGGGGAACCAAGAGAAGAGGATGAAAAAATGGAGATCAGAGGAGGAGAGATCAAATGTGATTTGTAACATATAGCTTTATATTCCCAATAGGTAAAAAGTAATTTCATAGTATTAGGGAATAAAAAAATCATCCATACATCCATGAAAATAAAACCACTTGGTGGACACCATTCCCCATGACATAAATAGATGACCCCTTTATAGCCTATCCCCCACATAGAAAAATGCTATGTGGGTGGAACCCTATTCAGCATAGAAAAGTGCTATATATGAGGAATTATTCCCCTCATAGAAAAATGGTATGTAGGAAGAACCTGGAACCATGTATAAATACACAATGAGGGACAATAATAGGTTCACATATCACATTACTATGTGGACAGTACCCTCATGCAGTTAGCAACATGCTACATGGAGGGAACTGCATCCAGCGTAAGAACCTGGTTTGCAGAATGGGGAATCCTAGGGTGTTCTACTCTCCCCCTCCCATCACACCATTCTGTCATATCATTGAGCCCCATATTATGCCCTCTGTGAATTAGTCTAATGGAATTTTTCTGAGGCCTCTTCCAAATCCACCTGATATGTATGATCAGATCATAAATCACATTAGCATGTCCCCTCGAGTCTACATACCCATGGTAAGCGGAGTCTCATTTGTAACAC
The DNA here is from genome assembly GCA_963277665.1 of Viscum album. Lineage (NCBI taxonomy): Eukaryota > Viridiplantae > Streptophyta > Magnoliopsida > Santalales > Viscaceae > Viscum > Viscum album. The sequence goes on along the minus strand of OY728119.1, from coordinate 612,144,654 downwards.
TCTCAACAAGGAGGACGCTCATAATTTTTTCAAGTCTACATCCTCATGGTAACAAGATCTATGGCCTTGTAGGTTCTCACGTGAACCTCCCCATTCTATGGATTTAGGGGAACCACTAGCATTTCCCTTCAATGAGGGACAGTTCTAGACATTCCTCTCTTCCTCAGGGGTTAGAAGGGTTTCTCTCCTGGAGTAATCCCCTAACATTTCCCACTGGAGGAATCACTCTTAATCATCTTCACCATCCCAGTATGTAGTCATATGGATCCCCATATGGGACTATCTTGGATACCAAAATAATAGAGGAGATATGCACATTAAAATCCCACTCTCTATCCCTTTAGGCATTATTATCCATCCACCAGTGGGAAATAGTGGATTTTCTGATCTTCAGATGTAATGTTTCCTCTTGTTTCTCACACATATCATGAATCACATGGGAGTAGAGGTTATTTAACATTATGAAATACACAAAATCCCAAATAACTATAGGCCTCGTACATGGTATATTCCCCAATCATGATCTATAGGCCTCTTATATAGTATAAGACCCAACCATTCTCAACGAGCTTCCTTCTGAGTGTAATCCCCAGTAATGTCACCTGAAATAGGATTTATACATAGTATAATACCTAAATCAATACTTCCACCATCAAAGGTCCTTATTCCCAATTAATCATCACCAGATTAGCATCCTATAGGGTGTAATCACCAACACTTACCGAACTATGTGGGATTTGATTCTTAACTAACTGGGATACATAGGAAGCCTCCCTGAAGTCCAAACCCAACACCCAGATTTAAATTAATGATCTCTAGGACACGTTCTTGGTAGGGTTATATCCACATGGGATAACAAAAATCTTTCGGGTCCCTTGGGCCACCTCGGCGTAAGTCCCGAACCATCCTCAACAAGGAAACTTTCACCTAGGCATTTTACACATGATGCTAAACTGCATGGTTTTGTCCTAGTCACACAACTTTAAAAGGTGATGTTTTATTTTAATTGGAACCTAACTACATGGATTCAGATTACTCTTATGAGGATACATAAGAAGCCCATCTTATGGTTTAAATCTCAACATCAAAACAACTTTTATCTCCCTAAATAAAAATAAACTCCATAGTTCCCCAAAACAGTTAAAACCAACATAATCCTAATATATGATCAAATAATCTCTAATACATCCACAAAGGGTACCATTAATGTAAAAACTCATATAAATAAAAATATCCCAATCAATGGATAAATTCAGATACATACAGATGATTCTATACCAATTATTATTCATAATGGATCGTTAATTCAAGGTGATCCATGTATAAATATTTGGGAATTAAGAATGGATTCATGAACATATATTAATTCTATAAGACTGTCCCAAAATAGTAAATAGTTCCCCACAAAAGTCTTTGATGAGTCTAACTTTCCATTATCTCGACCAATGTGTGTTCTTAAGTTTTGTTGGCCATATTCCCCAATGAATTACTGCCTTTAGAATATAGGACCATGAGTCATCATGGATATGATATCTATTTGGTGTTTTTGACTCCACTAACATAACCCATTGGATACCATTTATAAGTAGTGAACCCGACGCAAATGATTGTAAAAAAATCAACCCCTTAAAATCAATCATCGGATAAACCAATTTTCATCAGAAAAAGATTATAAATAAGATGTGAATCCTTAACCAAGGTGGTAGAGTTACCCCATGTTTGGTCCCTTTCATATACAATATGGAAGTGGTCGAAACAAGACCATCAATTACACAACTGGTCTTGAGATTCCACTTTGATGTGGTTTTTTTGTCTATATTTGTTACATATGTTATAGGCACTTTCTAAACATAATGCTTTTAAATATAAGGACATATAACTAGATTTCACGGACATACTCATCATCCACTACAGAGGTGGGGTTTTCAAATATACAGAGGATTCCATCACCCACCCAACATCTTCCAAATTGGGTTTCTAATCAATTATTCTGAGAGTATCACCAGAATGGTACTCTCCCTACCCTAGAGGCATCTTAATAGAACCTTCAGTCCATAAATCCTCACCTTCCATCCACTTAGTGCTAATCAATTTTCTATGACCATACAACCCCAATAGTCAACTCAAACCATTTTGGAATCCTACCCACGTAATGTGACAATGAATTACTACCTTGCCTTTGAGAGGCTAATGAAGTCATATCCAACAACTTCATCCCAGCAATACATGTAACAGCCTAAGGATTTGAAAATAAATTTAATATTGAATGCATGAAACACTGAGTCTCTGTGAAAAAACACTTTGTTATAGGATATATTTATATCCTAGATGTTAAACAAAATTTTTCCACTTCTATATTTTGAATTTTGAAAAATGGACAAACCTGGTTGTGATAAGTAGGATATTTAGATTCTGATAGGATCAACTTACATTTTTTGTGAATTGTAACTTGAGCCATATAAATATTAATGTACCTTATGAATAATAAATTACCCTTAACCTCACCCATGTAAGTATAAATAAAATTTAGGCACCTTATAAATGAGAGTGAATATTTTAAAAATTAATAATTAAGTGTTGGTATTTTTGTGAGTAATGAATATTTAATTACAATTTTAAATTAATAAATTAATTTAAAAAAATTGATTTTCATAAAATGTATTCTTAAATAAATATATTTTTGTCCTATGATTTTAGGATAATTTATTAAGATCTTAGTTAATTTTTTAGGGTTTTATAAAATTAGTTTTAGTTTTAAAAACTGTATTTTACTAGTAAAGGATGATATTATTTAAAAATTAAATTTCAAATATTTAGAACATTATTTTCATAAAATGGATTCTATATTTTAAATCTACACATCTAAAAATATTTATGGTGAATTTTTGGTATTTTTCTGAAATACTTGACGTTTTGGTGAATAGTAAAATACGGTAATTTACGGTATATATACATTATAAGATAAATACACTATTCCTTTCATCATGACTGATGTAAGAAACCATTAGTTCGAAATCACATGCACTTATTAGTGATTTGACCAAAAAAATATACACTATTTCTTTTCTTGAGAAAAATAATAAAATAATGAATAAGATGTTTAAAAATCACCCCTCTCCTCCACTATAAAAACCACTCATCACTCCCTCTTCTCCTCACATATCTATGCCTTAAAGCTTGTAAAAGATCTACCCAAATACACTTTTCTATCATATCCCCACATATAGGATTTCTTGGTCTTTTCAAAATACCAAAATCAGTCCCCTTAAAGAGATTCTCAAAGACGAGTATCCAAGAGGTAAAATTCTCTTCCATTTCCTTATATTTTCTTTTCAAGTTCCTTCTTAATTTATTACTATATCTGAACCACCTATATCCAAATGATCATGATAAATCAAGTATCATATATATACTATAATTATATCATGTTAATATAATATACATCATCAATATCTTTACTCTCTCTCTCTTTTATTTTAAAAAATAAAATCATCACCCAGGAGGTGCCAATTTACCACCTTCGTATACGACAAACCTTCATTATTCAATTTCTTCTTACCGGATGGTCATGAAACTATTTTTATGGTTGAACCAGATTCAAAAATATGTATTGTATATTATTTAATGATTCTGTAACTACAATTTTTACATGATACTAAATAATATAACAAAACTAGTTCGTTGTGATCGAAAAAACCTCCATAAAAATCTAAACGATTATCACTAAATGGATTATCTAATGATTCATCTTCATACCATGTAACAAAATGATATATATATATATATATATATATAAACATTTAATTTTATTTATTTTCATTAATAATAAATAAATTCAATCTTGGAAAATTATATCCATACCACATGATCTTCCAAACTTCTAATCAAGTGAACCGATCATGAATATCATGAAAGGAACACTCTAGAATGATGAAATTCAATATTATAACTTATCAAAAGGCCATAAATGAACTTAATAAAATTATAATAAATTATATACATGTCTAATGGGTTCTGAATTAAATTATTAATGGGTCTAATTTCATATTCTAGGGTCTTAAGTTCAAGTCAGAAGGTAATGGTTTTCTACCTGAACCTCCATTTTCATTCGGGTTACTCTTATTATCTACTTAAATCAATGAAATTATTACATATTATTATGTAATCCTCATAAATTATATGTCAATATTCTATATGTATTTACTAATCAGAATAATATTTTATTTTATGGGGAGTTAAATGTTTTAAAAGGATCTTTCAAAAAAATTATTCCCGATAAACAAACCCGGTTCCAAGGAACTTCTCAAATTATTATTTATTTTCAAATAAACTCTATAATTTTTTTTAAGACAAAATTATTTTTAGAAAATAACTTGTTTTATTACGAAAAAAAATACCTTAATTAACTTCTTATTTTATACAAATATTTTTGTAAAAGAAAACTTCTTTTCAAAGTGAAAGAGTATTCTATCAAGAATTACACAATGATTTTATATGAGTATTTTCATCTATTTCAACACTCTTATTTATTCTTATGTTTAATTGGGATTAATATTTTATGATATCACCTACCATGTTTTATTTAATGTTTCATGATTAGTTTGACTAAGGATGTGCTATCTTGAAACCATTCACCATATTACTCTGAATGGTTAGTGTTATGTTTAATGATAGGGGAAAGTGATTTACATTTCATATATTAGTTTCAATATTAATGTATATGTTGTTTATGTTTCACCCCTTTTATATAATGAATGCTTTCGACTTATTAGGTGTCAGGTAGGTCCTGTTATAGCCCCTTGATGCATCAGTATGTCTCATGAGACAAATTTTTTTGGGTTTTTACCCATTTATGTATGGTATTGGAACGAGGTCTTGACAGAATGGTTATGATATCCCACATTATTCATTCCATAATTATGAAACAAGTAAGTGTTAGAACGTGTGATTATTTTACAAGTATAATATCCATGGTTATGTTTTATTATGGCATTATTCATTCAGCTTTTATTTCTGCTATATTATTCTCAAGTATATGTTTAAGGTCATGTGTTTTTATTTTCTCACCATGACTAGTGTTTATGTTTATGATTAATTATGTTGTATTACTCACCCTTATTGAGAATCTGACCTCACCCCTTTATTATGTTTTATTTTTCCCTAGGATGTGGAAAATTTTATTATAAATGACTTGTAGGGATAATCTAGGAGTTATGGGAGTTACTAATGGATCTTCATTATTGTATTTCATTTCAAGTTGTAATGTTGAACTTTTTTATGTATATGGTCTTCCAAAACTACTAAACTATTCGGTCCTTCAGGATGTGCATTTATTTTTAATATTCCAATGTAATAAAATAAGGCACAAAATCTAGGCTACTGGGGTAGGGTCTTTATATTTGGTATTAGAGGATGTTTAATATAAATCTTGGAAACTAGATATAGAAATCATAGATGAGGGAACAAATACCTAATGTAGACTTTGAGGATAATCATACAATAACATAATAGAATTTTATTAATGAAGTGATTAATTGAATCTTCTAGTAATACATCTCTATCTAGATACTACATGTGGATGTGTTTCTGGCACATATGTACCTATAAGTAACAACTCTGACATGGTGTTCTGGCATTACTACAAATAGGGATTTTAAAAGTGATAAAAATCACCTTTAATAGTGCTAGAACGCACTATTAATCACAGTGAAGATAAATGGGGGTCCCCTTTAATAGCGCTAAAAAATCACTGATAAAGGGTTCCCTTTATTAGTGTTGATAAAGTCCCAATTTATCAGCACTTAATTAGCACTGATAAAGGACAAGTTGCCTGAACAAAACTAGAACCTATACAACACCTACACACTTGAGACAAATCCTACACACATAGTACAAAACAACACCTGCACATAATGCAGCTACAAAAAACAACACCTACACACACAAAAATCATAGAATAACAAAACAACATGCACAAGTGTTTCACAAAAAATGTCATATACAATTACTTGAAATCATGAATAAAAAAACACAGTACTATATGAATTTGAAACTATGTTTTATATGGTTACAATTATAATTATCCATTAAATAGTTAAAAACATTAATGTTTAATCCTTTTTCATTTGTGATCCCCTCTCTAAAATTGTCATCCATGGTATTAGTTTCCGAAAAAATAATCCTAACTCAGGAAGAAAATTCCACCTATATAAGAAAACAAATATTTTTTTAGTAATAAAATAATGAAATAAATTAATCATTAATATGAAATGATAAATTAATAAAATGTCAATTTTTAATAAGAAATTCACATATGGGTTGGTTAGGGGCCATAATACTAGATGATACTTGATACTTGACTGTGATATGGGTAGGTAAGTAGCCATGACAAGGTACTAGAGTAATGAAAAGTAATCAAGTCCACAAAGTACAACAATTAATGATTTTGAGAGGTTTCTTAGTGTATGGACTTTCCCACTTTCTCTTGATAGTCCTCTTAGAGGAAGGAACTTCAAAAGATTACTTGAGGTGCCAAAGGTGGTGCTAATAGTGGCAAAAATAGTGTTTTCTTTGGATCAGAAACAACTACATCTGTGATCTCTATTTAACTTGGAAAGCCCTGATCATCATCCTATCAGTATTTTTTTGAACCAACTTTGGCCATTGTGTCCCTGGGAAAGTAAACTAGAGAGGTGGGAGGTAACCAAATTTTACCAGCCTCTTGAAATATCCAAAAGAAAATAAAGTTCTCCATAGTCCTAAAAATGTAAAATAATATATGAAAGTGATTATAAAACTTATCTTACTTCTTCACTAGAGCCATCCTAGTCACCCTTATCTTTACTAGTTACCATTGTTCTAGGAATTATCATTCTCTATGTTAGGTGTGTGTAATGGACCTGTCCATTGACAGAATGAATCACCACACTCAGTTCTTAGAGAAGTGAGTTGACTTTAATGGGCTGTTTTTCATAGAAGATTCCTTTGGGAGCGATCACACTCCCAAATCCCTCTAACTCTATTTACACATGACAGAAAACTCTCCAGACCTCTATGGTCAATGTATTCATCCTTTATTTGTCCCTATATTGGAATGAAATGGGAAACACCACCATCATTTGAACAGATCCCCCACCGACTGGAACTTCTTTCATGGGAACCTCATACATTGTTACCAAATCTGTTGGCACCCTCCTTGTTGATTCTATTGGATCTAAGTTCCTCATTTACTTATAAGACATCTAGAGAGTTGTGGGTCTTCTGGAAGATGTTTTTTTGTCTGGAATCTAACTTTTTGATGATGCTAGAGCCCATGTGTCCTCCTACTCGTCCACTATTAGAAGATCTACGTGATTTATCACTAATTGAGCCAACTGACCATTTTGGTATGATCGGACCAAGGTATCAACATAAGACTTGGAGAGGCCAAAACCCACACAATTCAGAGGGAAGGTCACCCGACCCTAATTTTCCTATCAGGTGAACATTATTCACAATTTTTGAGACACCATGGGATGCATTTATGAACAGATGTGGGGAGGATTGGGGAATTTCAACTGAATGCACTGAACTACCTCCCAACGTGGTATAATACATACCACTCGTAGAATATCATTCAGTTAATCCAAGTGGATAAACCACCCTCACATATGTATAAAGGATAGTCTTAGGCTATAGGATCACCCTTTACCTTATTTGTAATTTCACGGGTTGGTGCTCCATATGGTATAAAAAACTGATCATATCAGTTCACTTTTCTCTTGATCTCTTAGTTCTTTAATGTGATTAGCCAGACCCCACTGATACTTTGTAGAAATTTCCAGAATTGGTAACTTAGAGTGTTGTATGTATTAATTAAATAATATCCACCAATGTGGGCCCCATCCAACCCCACCATAGTTGGAAGGGGTGGAATATTTTGAATGGGGCATACCCCTATAGATGTGGTGAAGTTGGAAATATAACTTATCCAACATGGGAACAAACAAGATGATAATCATACCACCTACAATCACCTCTACCATAATTGATGTGGAGACCATAAATCCAACTTTTTTCTGCCTTGTGAATAAGTACCTGCTTAGATAAATTACTAAGAAGATTACTAGATGAATAAGGTGATGGTCCTGGGAGGTGACAACCATCCCTAGTCATTGAATTTACACTCTTAAAATATTTTAAAGTGATAAGTGCACTAGATAAAGAAGTTTATGGTCTTGGGAGGTGAATAACCCTCCCAAATCATTGAATTGACACTCTTAAACTATTTTAAAGTGATAACCCTCTTCCCTATAGGATTTTCATGATGTCCAAGACTTGGTATTTTTATTCAAAAACTCATGTCGAGTCTTCTTGATGAACAAGTCAGCCCACTTCTTGAAGGGGATATCAACCTCTGGATATGGGTCCTTCCTAAGAGATGTTCTATCCAGATTGATTAGATCCTTCATAATGGGAGGATTCTATTCCATGTCATCCCAAGTATATGGGGGATGAATTTACTCATCATACATATCTCCTAAAACAATCACACCATAGATCATCGTAATGTTCCATATACCGATGTCGAATTCACCATACATAAAATGAAATGTGTTCATGTATTGACTCTATAAACAGAATAAGTATACCATTAGAATTTTAATGCAATAAGTAAGGGTTTGGTAAGCCTAAATAGATTCATAAAATCCTATCTTTTTTCAGCTCAACCACAAACTCTATGGAAGAACACTGAATCAAGAAGGGACAACCCTTGTTCATCCCAAAGCTTCGACTAGATCAAATAACCCAGCCAAATAACCACCCAAACTTCTAATTTGATATAGAATTATACAGTTTTTATATATAAATATGGGTTTTAAGCTCCAAATTATGTTAGAACCCTTTAAAAGCAATCCATATAGGCTTCAAAATTAATAGTTAGAGATGTCTTCTTTGGAGATGAAATTACCCACATATGAGATGTTTTCCCTGAACATATTATTAGTCTTAATGATGTAGGAGTGATCAATGATCCCTTCATGAGGTGGAGAGATCATAGTATCATTTCAAATAACAAACCCATGTAAGGGAAACTAATTATAAAATTTAAAATCCAAGATATTGGTTCCCATCAAACTTTTAAGATTCTTGTGAGTGGACTAGATGACTATACACTGTTAGGTTTCCACACTATCAACCATTGTAGTCCAATGAACTATAGACTCATGAGCTTAAATTATGGAATTCATTTTTATCATAAGAAAGAGAAAATTTAGATTAATTATGAAAATGGAGAATTGTTTGTTTAAAAATGGACTGGAGTAAGAAAGCGGCACATGACAAATTAGAAATATCATATTAAGTGCATGACTTGTTCTAATTTATGCGATCACATGACCATAATAGGATCACATGATCAAATTAACCTAGGATATTTATACGATTATATGACCCTTAAAGCTTTATGCAATCATGTAAATAAGAAAAGAATACACGAGTCATGGTTCAAGTGAATTACCTTAATTGATTATGTGATTTTATATGTGATATGATCATGTGATGATATCACATGATTAGTTCACACGAAGCATTCATACAAAGGATCTTATTTGACATGATCACATGAAGAGGCTTATGTGAAGTAGATAAAAAACCTAAGAATTCTTGTAGAGCTATGAAATATTGAGTCATTAGTAAAATAGATTTCCCATTACTCTCCTATCTATAAGAAATCTCATGGAATACCAAGAGTATCTTAGAATACTAAAATAAAAATAGAAACCCAAGGGAATTAGTCAGGTATTCACATCCTTATAACAAAGTCCTTTCTTATTCTTCTAAAAAATTTATCTGAGGTGTGAATGAATCTGGTTATTGATGTGATACAGGTTCTATATGAGGTGTGTAGGCACCCATATTTTGGTGGGCATGCATATGTATATATGATGCGGGTTTATTTGAGAAATTTTTGAGATGTAGGATCTATGGAAAATTATTTTACTATAAAAACATCAATATTACCTCTATGATTGAGAAGACACATAGTCATTGCTCTTTCTGAAAAAGCATGTCACATGGACTGAAATATTCTAAAACAAATGAACCCTACATGGAATAATGAAAATCAAATCAACATTTCATTATATAATTTTTTGTTAAAATAGACATATTATATCGTAACAGTACACTTACATATTTCCAAAGGGTTTATTTGGTCCATATATAATCTTATAACAAAACTAATGATTCTTTATGAACTTTACTACTTTTGGTTAAATACTGCTTAGCATAGCATCTGATCTGAACTTCCGATCTGGCGTCCCCATGATGGTATCATCCGACATCATCTCTATGATATCATAATTCACCATTCACTTTTCCTTCCCTTCCTATACACATTTACCTAGTAAATGGGTGCAGGAAGATAAGGAAAAGTGAAAGCTCAGTGATTATATAATATAGATGGTGTCGGATGAGAGAATCATGGGAACGCCTGATCGGAAGTTCATATTAGATGATATGCTAAGGGGTAGTTAACCAACAGTAGTGAAGAATCCATAGTTTTGTTAATAAATTTTTGAGTGTTGAAAAACCAATATTCTTCCAACACACTGCATTGTAGAAATATCTGCATAAATGACCAAAATACAGAATATAAATGATCCATTCCATAATAGTTTAGTTCTGGATCTTTTGGAAACTTTGAAACATAAAGAACTTGTTCATAAGAGTATCTCATTAAGTTATTCTTTACTAGAAAGAAAAATCATTTCTAAAACCATCATAACATAAGGATATAAAATATAATAAAGGGTGATCATATAAGATCAATAAGCATAAACAAGGGAGATATCAATGATCATTTAAAGAAAACATAAGTAGTAGCAATTCACCTTCATCCTATTTGTGTACAATATTCCACCAGGTATGCTGCCCATTTGTTTATGAACACATCTCTATCATCTTGTGAATTTATTTTTTTGTGAAAGTCATGGTAGTACTAAAGAAATATAAATACACAAAGGATTAATAAATATTTTAAATGAACTCGTAATTATTTTTGAAAATACCTCTTCAATGATGCTAGTTTGTTGATGAAATAAAATCTCTTTCATAAATTTAGAAACATAATAACCAAAATCCATTCTGTTTATTTGTTTTGGACACTGTAGAAACATCGAGAAAAATAAGTAATTTTTTTATATGTGTTTGGATAGTGGAATCTTATTATATATATTAGGATACTTTTCCAGTTGTAGATCTTGTGGGAGTTCTTGTCCTTATGCCCTGGATTCTTTCCATAAAGTAGACAATATTGATGCACCACCCTATCATAACAGAATCCTCCTTAAAATATAATATAAGTTATATAACTAGATTTTTAGTTCTAAAATGTAGGATCTGTTGTATTAAAAATTTACAAAGTCCATAATGCATGGTCAGTTTGTTGCATATCCATGCATTGAATCCAGAAAATAAATATTTGGAGTATCCAAATTAACTGAAATCAGCATCCAATGCTGTCTAAAAACAAAAAAAGAAATAAGTAATGAAAGAAATGAAAATATAGTTGATATGATTAAATTTTAGAGTTTTACCTCTACATCATTGGTATTAAAAAGAGTATGTCATCCATAATTTTGTTTCCAAACGATTTGAGTAGGGATGACACTATTTAAGCCTCTTTATCAGAATTTATTTCTTATCTTGAAGAGGTGATATGAGGACTAACGAGTACAAATTTTTGTTCATGGGGAAATCCCTTCAGTTGTTTTTCATATATAGGCCTGTGAAAAATATGAAATGTATTTAGTCATAAGTATCATTGTATATCAGATTTTGTAAAATCAAATCATGAAAACATACCTCATGTATACATTTACAACTGAGGCACCTAGCTATTCATACATGAGGATTTCATTTACATTTTTAGAACTAATGAAATATGATTTTTCCTCTCCATATATATTTTTTTCAAAATAAATTATTTAAGAATTTTCGTCTCTCAAATTTCTATCCACATGATCCTGTAATGATATTAAATGTGGATATAGAAGGGAGAGGTGAAGGTGATATTAGTAGATCGTTTCAATCATTTGGTTTATCCTTGAGATATTTTTGAGTCGATATTTCATTACACCCTCTTCTCTTTATAATTCCGTAATAGAATTCATCAGTTTAGACCTTCTTTCATCAAATTTTGATGGTTCATCTTGAAAAATAAATTGGAAATGGATACCTCCTGGTCGACATGTTTTATTAAAAGAATTGACAGCCATGCGATGAATGTTACAACAGCTTTTTAAACTGTATGAATGTCGTCATCGTCATTTGGAACAGGTAGCTGGGCACTCATCTCATTAGCTAAATTAATCAACACTCTGGCAAGATCTGTTGGATGTTTTCTATTTTGCAGCATGTTGTTCTGCATATAGAACACCATGGCCCTCGCTACAAGGAGATGGGTGGGAGTTGATAGATAAAAATCACATACATTTTCACCCTGTAGAAAATTAGTATAGGAACGGTATCAGTTCCTATGTGATTCACATTTCATAGAATAAATTATAAGAACATTGATTACCTCGGCTAAGTTAGGTTTTTGAGGGGAATGGCTCACCTCAAAGATAGTGGGGGTGGGGAAGGATCTTCACGCATGAGTTGTTGTTGAGTTGTTTATTCTCTTTGACTCCCCCAATCAAACGTGATATCATCTCTCTTTGGTATTGTAATTCTTATTGAATCATAGATATTTTTCCCTTATATTTTTAATTTCCTCATTTTTATCCTCCGCTTTTTTGTTTTTCTGAAAATATTTTTGGGGTGTCACCCCAAAACCTGCACCTCTAACGCAACCATATTGTTCTAACTGTTTTAAGGCCATTGAAAGTATGTATGCATCTGGTGTGGGTGTTATTGATTCTTGTGACTATTTCAGGTAGAAAATATAGTTAAATAAGTAGTAATTCTTATGTAATAGCGATTTAAAGAAAATAAAAATTTATATTATGTCATCTTACACATGTTTCCCACAATTTTTGTGTGTTTTAATCTATCAATATACCCTCTTTATTTACACAAGACTCCTTCCACAGAACATGACGTGGGATGGAAGTGGCTTTCGATTTCTATTCATCAATCTATATATAAAAATAGTAACATGGTTATGGTGTGGTTTTATGTCACATAAATGTATTATGGTATATTTAAAATACGTACCAATGTTTTCTCAAGTCACTAGTGCAGAAAACATTTTTTACGTCGGTTATTTTTCATTATTTACGTCGGTTTTTAGGCGACGTTAATACGGACGACGTTATAAATAACGTTTTTTACGTCGGTTATTTAAAACCCGACGTAACATCCCTAACATCACGGTGTTTATCACGTCGGTTCATATAATAACCGACGTGATAAATATGCGCGGGGGGGGGGGGGTTTATCACGTCGGTTATTTTCTAAACCGACGTGATAAAACACCTAGGATATCGTTTATCACGTCGTTTATGACATAACCGACGTGATTAACCCTTCCCCGGGCCTATTATCACGTCGGTTATCCAATAACCGATGTGGTAAATCGATCCCCAGGCCTTTTAGCACGTCGGTTATATTAAGAACCGACGTGATAAAAGGCCCGGGAACGGTTTATCACATCGGTTCTCGAAAAAACCGACGTGATAAACCCCTACCGATTTATTTACCACGTCGGTTCTAAAATAACCGACGTGAAAGCGATATATTTTTTTTAAAAAATTATTGCACTGCTCTCACCAAAAAGCAACCAGAAACCAAACAAAAAAAATAACCATGCCAGCCCTCCCCCAAGCCCCAACTGAACCCCACCCTCATCTATACCCACATAACAACCTGGCCAGCCCTCCCCCACCACATTGCTGCCCCACCACAACCCTTGGACACCCCCCCACCCCTTGGACACCCCCCCCCCACCCTCATTTACACCCCCACAACCCCTAGTATAGCCTCAAACACCCAATGGACACCCCTCCCATATCCCTTGGACACCCCCCACCCCTTGGACACCCCCCCACCCCTTGGATAGCCCCCCCACCCTCATTTACACCCCCAAGACCCCTAGTACAGCCTCAAACACCCATTGGACACCCCCCCCACACCTTGACAGCCCTCCCAGACCCCTTGGACACCCCCCCCCCCCCCGACCCCTGGACACCCCCCCCCCCCCCCCCGAGCCCTTGGACAGCCCCAAACACCCCTTGGACACCCCTCCCATATCCCTTGGACACCCCCCACCCCTTGGACACCCCCCCACCCCTTGGACAACACCCCCACCCTCATTTACACCCAACCGGCCCCTTGAACAGAACTCCCAGACACCTTGGACACCACTCCCATATCCCTTGGACACCCCCCACCCCTTGGACACCCCCCCCACCCCTTCGACAGCCCCCACCCTCATTTACACCCCCCGAACACTAGGACAGCCCCAAACACCCCTTGGACACCCCTCCCATATCCCTTGGACACCCCCCACCCCTTGGACACCCCCCACCCCTTGGACAGCCCCCCCACCCCCTGGACACCCCCCCGACCCCTTGGAAACCCCCCCTACCCCTTGGAACCCCCCCCCCATCCCCTTGGACAGCCCCAAACACCCCTTGGACACCACCCCCCCCCCCCCACCACTTGGACACCCCCCCCCCCCCACCACTTGGACACCCCCCACCCCTTGGACAGCCCCCCCCCCCCACCCCACCCTCATTTACACCCAACCGACTCCTTGGACAGCCCCAAACACACCTTGGACACCCCTCCCATATCCCTTGGACACCCCCCAAACACCCACCCACCCCCTTGGAACCTCTCCCCCCATACCAAAATCCAGACCAGAAAAACCATCAACGGTAGACCAAAATAAGAAGTAGAGAAAAATTAAACATTCACTTATATAACATTCAAAACTTACACTGTCAACTTCAAAAAAAACTAAATCCAACCTAAATGACTGCGAAATACACAATTACATTGACAATATTCAAAATTACATTTTACATTACAAACAACTAAAAGTCAATCAAACCTGTTAAATAATTTGACCACTCCACTTGTAAGTGTTTGATATCTTCAGCAGTAAAGGGTTGAGGGTCATCAAAAAGCTACAAAGGAAAAGGATAGTAGTCAACGTGTATAATGAATAAATCAAATTGAAATATTATGAGAAAGAGGAAATCTTACCAGGTCAAAACTCAGAACTGTCCCAGTTGTTATTATTTCATACATAAATCTTAACATGTAATATCTGCATTCGATGATGCCTTGTTGCTCATGACATTTCTGTTTGAATGAGTGTAAATTCAATATATTATTTTTATGTAATAAATCAAAATGTACAAATTATAAATGGATATTTACCTTCGCATGTACATATTTGATCTTGAAATTCTTTTTCTTTGCGCTTTTTCGAAAGTGGACCCATGCCCTGTTAGAAAATAATACGAATGAGGTAAATTTAAAATTCATTATAATATATAAAACTATTGTGAAATTGAAACTTACGTTTCCAATATATTCTTAAAACTTTCTCGCACATCATCATGGAGAGAGCATATCCAATAAAGTGTTTTCTCCCTAGGGAAAAAAACCCCTAACATCCAATGATCCCTGATAAAAGGAAATTTAACGTTAGTGGTTTTTTATGTTAAAAGATAATTAACTCTTTGAGAGGGATGTGTTTCATACCTCTCACAAAAAGGCATCATCCAACACTGTGTGATTACATTCTTTTCAAATCTATCAGCAATATAAAGCATTCTTTGTTCTTCATCCAATGCACATGCTTCAGGGGAAATCAATTGTGGGTCCACGAATCCATATACATCTGTCAGCTCATTCCTCTCACAAATTTTATACAGATACCTAATACAAAGAAGACATAAGTATACATTTTTAATAAATATAATGCAAGGAAAAGGTGTCAAGACTTACATGATAAAAATTTGCACCACGTTGATGCCCAACTTATCTCCAGTGACAAACTCCATGATATCAGTTTCCATAATCCCCACACTTAGTTCACGTCCAAAGACATGAGCTTCCATTGTAATGTCATAATGATCCGCCAACAAATTTGAATATCTTGACAATTTGTCAAGACTGCTAGTATCTTCATCTGATGTCATAGTTGTCTGTCTTTGTTGTTGTCTATACAGTATTTCTTTACCTTTGAAGTATTCCTGTAAAAATAAATTGAAAAATATATTAGTTTTCAAATGATAAAACATTAATAAAAATATAAAATAAAAGATATAACATCCATACCTCTATGGTAATGAGTCGAAGAAGTCTGGATGGCCAAAGTAAAAAATGGTCGATACTATGTCCAACTGTCGTCACCTCATCTGTAGGTAATGGTATCCGAGCTGATCTATCTATAATATCATGTACAGTGACCCTCTGATTCTCTACCTCTAACTGTTGATGATGAACTGTATCTCCTATACAATATACCATCACATATGCAACTATATGATGTTTAGGATCATCAACATACAACTCACAATAAGTAGGTAGTTGCGGCAGAGGAGGAGGATCAAAAATGGGGTCCGCAGGCTGAGGTGGGGGAGTGGGAGCTATTGGGAGAGGTGGAGTGGGAGCTGCACCCTGAAATTGTCTTTGCAAGTCTGCAAACATAAACTGCACCGATGCTCTAATCTTTTCCTCCATTGTCGCATTAATATTATGGACTTCAGCCTCCAAGGATTCTATTTTTTTTATAAACTCCCTCAACGTTAGAAGTTGAGGAACGTGGCAACACTTTTCTTACCGATACACCTGCCGGATATCCTCTTACAGGGCCAGGATGTTCGGGCTTTCCCAATGCCACAGATAAAATATCTTCCCTCCCAGATGGTGTAAATGTCCCCTGTGAACTCTGCTCCTCAAGAGAGTCCTGTAATAATTAATTGAACATTTCTATAATGATTGGAAATATATGACGAAAATAGTAAACTTAAATAAATAAAATAGATATCTTACAATCCTCTCAACTACGAGTCTCGATTCTTCCGAAAGATATTGTCCTTTTTTTCCCTTCCGAGCTCTTTTCCATTTCTCATGTCTAGATGGAGGGGATGGAGGGGCCACCTCTCCAGAGCTTGAAGACTCAGCTCTTAGTTGTTGAAATTTTTTTGCCATCATTTGTTCTTCCAATAATGCATACCCTCCCCGAGATAAACTATGAGGGTATACATTTTTAGATTGGATCTCTTGATGAGCTTTCCTTGTTTGCTGTAAATTAAGAATAAGTAATCATTAACAAAACAATAATAAGATCATTTATATAAGAAAGCTTATAAAAGTTTACATGCCCTTACCAAAAATGATTCTTTTCTTCTACTTTCAAAAAATTGTCTCCATGTGTCTTCATCTATAAAAGGATATATACGACATGGATTCTCACGACTCCTATGACCATAAATGAAATCAGATGAGAGGGTTGATTTGAAATCCCTCCATCTCCTAGCATCCAACGATAAGCATTTCTTCCTGACTCCTCCAGTGTCAGGAATATCAAATGTCATCTGATAAAAAAGAGGTTAAAAATATTATATATACTAGAAACATTTAAAGAATATTCAAACAATAGCAAAAGATCTTACCAAAATGGTCTCCCACAGCTGAGAAATTATCGCCTTATCCACACTTCTCCAATCATCATAGAGAATGCTTACTTTGCTCTTAGCCTGAGTTGCTACAAAACCCTTAAAATCTTTAGCATTTGTACCTCTAGGAAGATCATCATCATAAAACTCCATGACTATCCTCTCCTCCTTCGTACGGGCAAGTGACAATTTTGGTAAACGTGTGCACCCACGCTTACCAACCTTTGAACTCTTTTTCGTAATAGGAGCATGTGAATGTTCCTCCCCAGATGTATGACCAATATGCTCATCTCCAGAATCATGTGGCTGATCAACTGATTGATCTGTCATTTTCCTTCAAATCAAAAAAAACAAACATTAGTTCACAAATATACAAATTCAAATATTGTAATACTACTTAATCAGAAAATAGAAAAGTGTACTAAATTACATAATAGTAAACATTGGTAATATGGTAAGCATGTTAAACAATGATAAACATGGTAAACACAGGCAAAAGGTTTCCAAGGAGTTGGCCCAAGAAAGCTGAAAAGTGGACTCACTGAGTCCACCGGTCAGCCGGTGTGAGCTCACCGGCCAGCCGGAGGACCCAGGCAGTAGACTTCCCCACTGCCTGGTGCCACCGGCCGGCCGCTGGCTCACCACCGGCCGGCCGCTGGACCAGACAGAGCCTTCCTGTCTGGACCACCGGCCAGCCGCTGGATCACCACCGGCCGGCCGGTGGACCAGACAGAGAGCCTTCCTCTCTGTCTGGACCACCGGCCGGCCGCTGGCTCATCACCGGCCGGCCGGTGGACCAGACAGATCTTTTCTCTGGACCACCGGCCAACCGGTGATCCACCACCGGCCAGCCGGTGCGCCCAGGACTTCTCATCTTTACGGTTTTTATTGTTTTATCGTTTTGGTTTGATACATGTTTTAATAAGTAAAAAATTTACAATATCTAACATTATATGAAAAAACTAAATGTAAACAAGAAATAAACATGTGTTACCTGTAATTTTAGGAATGTACAGTTGGATTGTTTTCCCAAATTCCTTCGTCGTGATCGTTCCTTATGGCACAAACCATGTCTTCAACATACTCATAATTATGTTCTGTTAATATTTCCATGGAAGTAGGGATCTCACATAAATCAGCATCTTCATCAAATTCATCCTCACCAACATATTGTTTTTTCCCTTGTAAAACAACAGCCCACTGCATATCTGATTGATCTACTACATAGAAAATTTGTTTGGCATGTGTTTCCATTATAAAAGAATCAGCTGTGTCTTCCAATCTATTCAGATTAACAAGTGTCATTCCAAATTCATCGTGTCTGACACTGTTGTTACCGATAAACCATTTACAGTTAAAAACAGGAACTTTAATTTTAAAGTAATCAGCCTCCCATATGTCTTCAATCACTCCATAATATGCACTTGATGCCGAAATTGGGTTTCTGTCCTTAGCACTCGAAAAATGCATTGCTTCTGCAAACACCAATACACCACTATTCTGAACTGCACTTCTGTTGTCCTGAGCTTTCGTATGAAATGTATAGCCATTAATGTCATAAGTGGACCATGTTATCACATTTAAAGATGGACCACCCACTATCCATTTTAATGTCTCTGATACATCTGATCTACCAAGCAAGGTCTTTTTAAACCATGGAAAAAAGTTTTGTTGTGCTCATTCAAAATCCACATTTCTTTCTTCTTTGGATGACATTGTTTCAACTCATTAATATGCAATGTGATATACGGTTGAACATCAGCTATGCTATTCAAGATGTATGATTCTAACTTCTTCATATGTTCAGCTGACAGTGATTTGACTTTCAAGCCACGAATCCCCTTTCCCTCATTATTAACCCGTTCATGGCGAGATGGAGGCAAACCTATGTGTCGCGCCGTAGCCAAGTAGCTCGTATAAAACTCTGCTACCTCCTCATAAATATACTTTTCAATAATGGAGGCTTCAGGTCGATATGGATTTTTAACATATCCCTTTAATATTTTCATATACCTTTCAAAAGGATACATCCAACGAAGATATACAGGTCCACAAAGCTTTATTTCTCGAACCAGATGAATCATTAAATGCACCATCATATCAAAAAAAGTTGGAGGAAAATACATTTCCAAATGACAAAGTATAAAAATTTCATCCTTTTCCAAAATGATCAAAGCATTCACATCAATCGCCTTGTTACAAATTGAATTGAAAAAATAACACAACCTCATTATAGTCTTTCTGACACGGATGGGCAATATTCCACACAGTGCAACTGGTAGAATTTGTTGCATCATGACGTGAAAATCATGTGATTTCATACCTATCAACTTCAAGTCTTTCAATGAGACAAAATTTTTTACATTTTAAGAATAACCTTGAGGCACTTTGATATCAGGAAGACACTGACAGAAGATACTTTTCTCCCTCTTCGATAATATATGACAAGCCGGGGGAAGAAATATTCGTCTTCCTTTAGGAGTGGGAGCTAACTCCAAACATATTCCCATTGATAGTAGGTCTAACCTTGAATTCAACCCATCTTTTGTCTTTCCTTTAATATCTAGCAATGTTCCGATCAAAGAATCACAGATATTCTTCTCCACGTGCATGACATCAATATTATGTTTGACTTCATGATACCTCCAATATGGTAGCTCAAAAAATATTGACCTTTTCTTCCAAATATGTCTATCATTACCAGATTTCTGTGTCTTTCCCAATGTCACATCAATGTTTTTCACCCTCTCAAAATACAAATCTGGGGATAAAGGTTTTGGAGCAGTATCAAATTCTTGTGAGCCATTGAATGCATTTTTTAGTCTTCTATAAGGGTGATCCATAGGCAAAAACTTTCGATGACCCATGTACACTGTTTTCCTCCCATGATGCAATTGACAATATGACGTCTGTTGTTCGCAAATTGGACATGCTTTATGCCCTTTAACACTGTATCCAGACAAATTTCCATATGCTGGGAAGTCATTTATAGTGAATAGAAGCACTGCATGCAGTTGAAAATATTCCATTTTATAAGAATCATACACCCTAATACCATCAGCCCATAACAGTTTCAAATCATCAATCAGCGGTGACAAGTATACATCAATATCATTGCCGGGTTGCTTTGGACCAGAGATCATGATACTCAACATGACATATTTGCGCTTCATACAAACTTCAGGAGAGAGGTTGTAAATTACCAATAAAACAGGCCATGAACTATGTGTGCTACTGAGGGTTCGGTATGGATTCATTTCATCTGTGCACAAGCCTAGTCTCAGATTTCTAATTTCATTTCCAAATGTAGGGTACTGGGCATCAATTTTCTTCCATTGTGGACAATCAGCTGGATGACGTATTTTTCCATCACATACCCGCTCATCAGCATGCCATCTTAACCTTTTTTCATCATGTGAATTAGCAAATAAACGTTTGAAACGAGGAATTATAGAAAGATACCAAAATACCTTTGAAGGGAGCTTTGTAATCTCTACATCAGCTTGTGATTTTTCTTTCACCTTATACCGTGATGTCCCACATTTAGGACACTCTTTCAGAAATTCATATTCCTTCCTATATATAATGCAGTCATTCTGACAGGCATGTATTTTCCTGTATCCCAATCCCATCGGGCATAATATTTTTTTGGCCTTATAATGTAAATCTGGAAGATCGTTATCTTTTGGAAGAATTTCTTTCATCAATTGTAGCAGCTCTGTAAAACTTCTTTCACTCCATCCATGTTTCGCCTTCAGGTTAATCAATCTTAACACCGCCAACAAAACCGTAAAATCTGTACAACCAGGATATAATGGTTTTTCGGCATCACCATATAGACGTGCAACTGTCGGTTCTATCTCAATTTGTTCTGCTACAATATCGCGAATCATTTCTTCAATTCCATCAGAGTTACCATCTTGCGATTCATTATCATCAGTGACATTCTGTCCAGTTTCGCCATGCCAAATCCAAGGGTTGTAACTTGGATTGAAACCATGACAAATCAGATGATCTTTTATCTCTCTACTTTTCAACTTCTTCATATTCAGACATTTCAAGCATGGACAGAAAAAAATGTCACTACTTGGAACATTTCGTTTAGCAAATTCCAAAAAGGCATCAACACCTTCCTCATATTCATTGCTCATTCGATGTGCCGTAATCCAACTTCGACTCATTATTACCTTTAACAAATAGCAAAAATATATATATTTTTTAGATAAGACAAATATATGTTTATATGAAAAAAATCATAATTTGAATGTATGCAATTTTGAAATATAAAACAAATCGATGTGTATTTAAAAAAATATGCTTGAATATTATTTTTTAAACAAAATATAGTAAGATATAACACCCCCCCTGGACACCCCCCGACCCCTCTGGACAGCCCCCCGCCCCTCCTGGACACCACCCCCCACCCCCTACCCCCTTGGACACCCCCCTGGACATCCCCAAACCCTCTGGATAGCCCCCCCACCCACCCGGACAACCCCAAATACCCTCTGGAGAGGCCGCCACCCACTTGGAAAGCCCCCCTCACCCATCCACCCCCTTGGACACCCCCCTGGACACCCCAACGACCCCTCTGGACAGGCCGCCACCCCCTTGGACAGCCCCCCACACCCACCCATCCCCTTGGACACCACCCTGGACACCCCCCGACCCCTCTGGACAGCCCTGACCCCTCTAGAAAGCACCCCCACCCCTCCTGGACACAACCCCCCACCCCCGACCTGCTTGGACACCCCCCTGGACACCCCCAACCCTCTAGACAGCCCCCCACCCCTCCTAAACACCACCCCCACCCCCTACCCCCTTGGACACCCCCCTGGACACCCCCCAACACCCACCCACACCCTTGGACAGCCCCCCACACCCACCCACCCCCTTGTAAACCCCCCTGGACACCCCCCGACCCCTCCGGACAGCCCCCACCCCTCCTGGACACCACTCCCCACCCCCTACCCCCTTGGATACCCCCGTGGACATCCCCCAACCCTCTGGGCAGCCCCCCCACCCACCCGGACAACCCCAAATACCCTCTTGAGAGGCCGCCACCCACTTGGACAGCCCCCCACACCCATCCACCCCCTTGGACACCCCCCTAGACACCCCACCGACCCCTCTGGACAGGCCGCCACCCCCTTGGACAGCCCCCCACACCCACCCATCCCCTTGGACACCACCCTGGACACCCCCCGACCCCTATGGACATCCCCCGACCCCTCTAGAAAGAACCCCCACCCCTCCTGGACAAAACCCCCCACCCCCGACCTACTTGGACACCCCCCTGGACACCCCCCAACCCTCTGGACAGCCCCCCCCCCCCCCCCCACCCCTCCTAAACACCACCCCCACCCCCTACCCCCTTGGACACCCCCCTGGACACCCCCCAACACCCACCCACACCCTTGGACAGCCCCCCACACCCACCCACCCCCTTGTAAACCCCCATGGACACCCCCCGACCCCTCTGGACACCCCCCCGCCCCTCCTGGACACCACCCCCCACCCCCTACCCCCTTGGACACCCCCCTGGACATCCCCCAACCCTCTGGGCAGCCCCCCCACCCACCCGGACAACCCCAAATACCCTCTGGAGAGGCCGCCACCCACTTGGACAACCCCCCACACCCATCCACCCCCTTGGACACCCCCCTGGACACCCCCCGACCCCTCTGGACAGGCCGCCACCCCCTTGGACAGCCCCCCACACCCACCCATCCCCTTGGACACCACCCTGGACACCCCCCGACCCCTCTGGACAGCCCCCGACCCCTCTAGAAAGCACCCCCACCCCTCTTGGACACAACCCCCCACCCCCGACCTTCTTGGACACCCCCCTGGACACCCCCCAACCCTCTGGACAGCCCCCCCACCCCACCCCTCCTAAACACCACCCCCCACCCCCTACCCCCTTGGACACCCCCCCTGGACACCCCCCAACACCCACCCACACCCTTGGACAGCCCCCCACACCCACCCACCCCCTTGTAAACCCCCCTGGACACCCCCCGACCCCTCTGGACAGCCCCCCGCCCCTCCTGGACACCACCCCCCACCCCCTACCCCCTTGGACACCCCCCTGGACATCCCCCAACCCTCTGGACAGCCCCCCCACCCACCCGGACAACCCCAAATACCCTCTGGAGAGGCCGCCACCCACTTGGACAGCCCCCCACACCCATCCAACCCCTTGGACACCCCATCTAAATGGACACGCCCCAACCCTCTCGGGGATTTATAGAAAACGATGAAAAATTAGTGAAATCATAAAATTAGTCAATATTGCAAGTCGAACTAATATATCTAGGGATGATAAATAAGATTATGGTGCCAAAACGAGTTAAAAGGGTTCGCAGTCGAAGAATCTTAGCTAGTTTCAACAAAAAAATCACAACACAAATATATATACTATCCGCGAAAAAAACGAACGAGTGGGAGGATTACCTGAGTGCTACGAGTTTAGATGATTGATCCGAGGAGATTAAATATGAGAAACGATGATCGCAAAACGAATCTAAACCAACGAAATGGACGAGGCGATTCGGGTTTACGCGCGAGAGAGACGAGTCGCGACTGTCGAAGGTAAACTCGCGAATGACAATCCACGGGTCTGGGTAAATTTTTAAATGAGTTATCACGTCGGTTATTCAATAACCGACGTTATAATTGTTTTAAAAACATTTATAACGCCATTTATTCAATAACCGACGTAAAAACCTTCCTCGGATTCTTTTTTTACGTCGGTTATTTTATAACCGACGTTATAAAGGGCTCAAAATGCGCGTTTTATTACGTTGTTTATTCCATAACCGACGTCAAAAACATCTGCGGATTACTTTTTTACGTCGGTTATAAAATAACCGACGTAAAAAGGCCTTCAAAAACCGCGTTTTTTACGTCGGTTATTGAATAACCGACGTAACAAACGCCCCCCGCTTCTGTTTTTTACGGCGGTTAATGTATAACCGACGTAAAAAACGAAGCCGCGCGATTAATAACGTCGGTTATAAAAATAACCGACGTTAAAGGTGTACTAAACACAGGTTTTTACGTCGGTTATTTAATAACCGACGTAAAAAACCTCGTTTTACATATTATGACGTCGGTTTTATATAACCGACGTAAAAAATGGTGACGTAAAAAACGTTTTCTGCACTAGTGAGTGAAGAATACCCCATCCTTGCTTTATGGTAGGGGTACACTAGTTTTGTTTCCCTTTCTTTATTTTAAGTACTCAGTTACTGTTTCATAAATAAAAAATTGTCAATCAAAGTGATGAATACATGAAACTTCAAACAACGTATTACCATACACAATGTACCTGAAAAGTCTTCTCCCCATGACGGTTGAGAAATGAATCCCACACTCCTTGGGATATCAAGTGTGCATAATGAGGATGTGGGTGCGGCTTTATTTTCCCTTCATCAACCTTAAGATGATATTTTGTTAAAATTGTGCAGAAGCCTCTATGAATTCTTCCTGAAACTATTTATACATATTCCTTGTGTGAAGAATCAACTGTAAATGAACTCTATAATGGATGATGAAGAGTAATTCAATGTTTTAGTATTTTATTTTATTTTAATAAATTAAAGAAATGATATCATAATATTACCGTAATCTCTTCCCACATTAGTGTCTTAAGCCTCGTGAAAATATGGTGCCACAACTGTACATCAATCGGCATGTGTTTCCAAGTGACGATTCCAGTATAGATACTAAAGATGGATTTGTTGGGGTTGACATGTTGGCCTCACTTATTCAATCCCACCTCAGATTTTATGCCTTTTTGTTTGGCCTTAAGGATTTTTTCTAACACTATCAAACTACGGTGCTCTTGTTTTTTTGCATCATCATGGTTTCATTTCTTACCATTTCCTCAGAAGCATCATCATTATGTTCCTCTAGAGTGCTAACATCAGCACTGGGACCAGCAACAAGAGGTTGAGAAACATGTTATACCTCAGCACTAGGACTAGCAGCAACAGGTTGAGAAACCTGTTATTTCTCTGCACTGGGACTAGTAGTAGCAGGTTGAGAGACATGTTATGCCTTGGGATTGGGCGCATCAGTAGGTGCATAAGTCATTATCTGCATAATTATTTTAACATTTAATTTAGATTACATAAAATTAGTAGTGAATAGATAATAACATATTGTTACACAATGTATATTAAAATAAACAAATAACCTGATTATTGAACTCTCTTTTTTTAATGGCTGAAGAGATTTGACCCCTCTATAGACTATGTAAATCCCTCCATTGTGGTCTCCTCTGACATACAAAATTCCATCTACATTGGTACCACTGTAAAATGATTGTGAAGTCCCAATAAAAGGGTCATCCTCTAATAAACATTCATTTGACCCTTCAGTTTTTTTGGTTGATAACAGAACAATCAACCAGTTTCGGTTTGCGGGATCTATAACATAAAATACTTGTACTTCTTGTGGTAACATTATTAATGGTTCGTCTTTCTCCCCTTCCTTACTAAAATCAACTTCAATGAATCCCAATTCATCTATTTTGACCTCACTCATGTTATCAACCCACATCCATTGAAAAATCGGTACCTGGAATTTCATATAATCCACCTCCCATATTAGTTTGATGATGTAAAAGTATGACATATTCACATAAATTGGATTTATGTCCTTAGCACCAAAAACATGCATCGCTTTATCCACAATTGTAACCCCACTATTATGCATGGTACTATCTTCATCATGTTTATTAGTATAGATTGTATAACCATTAACTACAAATGCATTGTAAGATAATACATACACATTTGCTCCTCCATCTAGCCATCAAATTCATTCTGAAATTGAGTCCAAATTTTCATCTAAGTTATTACAAATATGGTCTCGAAACCATCCTATAAAATATCTATTATGTGTATCTGATATCCATTTTTATCCTTAGATGGATTCAAATTCCTAAGAATTTATTTGTAGGTTTGAACATATGTGTCAACGTCGAAACTATTATGAAAAACGTAAAGGTGGGACTACTCCTAGTCTGT
Organism: Viscum album; assembly: GCA_963277665.1. Classification (NCBI taxonomy): domain Eukaryota; kingdom Viridiplantae; phylum Streptophyta; class Magnoliopsida; order Santalales; family Viscaceae; genus Viscum; species Viscum album. The sequence continues at coordinate 612,117,995 of OY728119.1, read as the reverse complement.
AATATTGATTATGACAACCACTCTTCCAAAAATTCCTTCACCCTCAAGCCACCCAGTGTGATGTGATTTTAGTAGGACAATGTTTTCCACACCAGACATGTATTCAGTATATAATTCAATGGATTCTTCAAAAATATATTTCTTCACAATACAACCCCCGGGCTGAATTCAATTTTTGATATACCCTTTCAAAATATTCATATACCGTTCAATGGGGTACATCCATCTATAATGTATAGGACCACATAGTTGAATCTCTCTCACAAAATGAACCATTAAATGAACCATCATATCAAAGAATGTCGGTGGGAAGAACATTCCCAATTCCCATAATATGATGGCAATTTCTCTTTCCATAGTTGGAAATTTCTCCAGGTCTATAACATTTTTTCATATAGATTTGAAGAAGAAACAGAGATTCGTTAATGTGTTGCAGACATTCTTGGGAAAAAATAAATTTAAAGCTATAGGAATTAGATCTTGCATCAAAACATGGAAGCTATGTGATTTCATACCCTTCAACTTTAAATCGCTCATTGACACGATGTTCTTGATATTTTATTAATACCCCTCTGGAAACTTCACGTCATTCAAGAAGTTTCAAAACTGATATCTCTCCTTCCTGGATAGAGTATAAGAAGTAGGCGGAAGAAATGTTCATTTTTTACCCTTCACTGGTTCCAACTCTTCTCGTATTCTCATCTCAACCATGTCCAATCTAGCCTTAATTCAATCCTTTGTTTTGTCAGGTGCATTTAGCAATGTGTTGATGACACTATCACATACATTTTTTTCAACATTCATAACATCAAGAAAATGTCTGACATACAGACAATTTCAGTGTGGTAATTCAAAAAAAACTGATCACTTTTTTCAACTGGTTTTCATAAGGTTTTTCGAAAACGGTTTACCAAAAGTAGTTTCCACATATTTTACTTTCTCAAACAATTAATCAACTATTAGTTGAGTCAGTGTTGTACATTCTTCTAAACTTCCATCGAATGATTCCATCCAAGATCGGTACTTATACTTTCATGGTAGAAATCTACAATGTCCGTGAAACGTGTTTTCGATGAATGTTTCAACCTAATTGACTATCTACCCTATTCGCAAATGGGACACCCTTAAGTTTCTTTAATGTTATATCCTTAAAATTTTCCATAAGTAGGAAAGTCATTTGTCATCCCATACAACATGGTTCTCAAAGAGAAATCTTTATTTTTGTAAGCATCATACAACCTAACACTTGAATCCCACAATAATTTCAAATTCTTGATTAATGGATCCAAATAAACATCAATATCATTATCCAGTTATTTTTTTCCAGATATAAGCATAGATAACATGATGTATTTTTGTTTCATGCATAACCACAGTGGTAAGTTATAATTTTCCAACATTACTAGTCATGTACGGTGACTTATTCTTTTAAAATCAAAAGGATTCACTCCATATGTAGATAATGCAAGAAAAAGGATTCTCGGCTCGTTTCCAAATTCAAGATACTCATGATCAATTCTCTTCCACTAAGGAGAGGCTGTTGGGTGATATAGTTTCCCATATTTAATTATTGTATGTTCATTCCATGCCAATTTTCTTGTATTATCTTCACATCTATATAGGCGCCTAAACCTTGGAATGATTGGAATGTACCATAAAACTTTTTTATAACTATATTCATTTTTATTATATCAAAAATCACCACACTTTGGGAATTATTTAAGTGAATTTTGGTCATTTTGAAACAATATACAGTTATTTGAGTAGGTGTGTATTCTTTCAAATATCATAACCATCGGTCTTATCATTTGTTTTGCATCGTATGTTCATCTCGGGAACTCATTATCTTCTGGGAGCATGTCATTCAGGATAGAAATTAGATCCGTAAAATTGGAATCACTCCACCCACTTCCTGCTTTCAAATTATACAGCTTCAATACAGATGACAATTCTATATATTTTATGCAACCAACATACAATGACATCATTTCATAACTCTTTCACTTCACAAACAATTTTGAGCAATCACGAAGTTCATATTCAATTGTCCTTGTCATTTCCATGATACGATCTTCATCATCATTCACATCTGTAATCCCATCCTCCATACAAACGTATTCATTATTCACGCTTGTAATCATATCAAATGATCCGTAAAATGCAATGATATCCTAGCCACTACCTTCATTTGTTTTTCCCCATATTTATTCCAACATGTATAACTTCGATCTATTCCATGATAGATCAAGTTTTCTTCCAACTCCACTGGACTTTTTTTTTCTTGAATAACAACAGTGTAATCACGGACAAAGGATTTGAGAAGGTTCATATGCATGATCTTTTGTAAATTTGATAAACTCTTTCATGCTATCTTTTCATTCTTTTGTCAACTGATTGTTATCCATTCTTTATTCATATTCATCATATTTGATACAGTAATATTCATATTTAGCAAAATAATTACAAAAAATATGTTCAAATAGGGTCATCATCAAACTATAATCAATGGAACTAGCTATGGTAAACAATACCCATACCTCTCCATGCATTACTAAGGACCAAAGTAGATCACACTCATCTTTCCAACCACTTGATCAATGGAGCTAACTATGAGAATCCCTTTCACTATAATGTTTTAGTATCATACGTGTGATCTATATGCATTATTTTAAATCAGTTTTTTAGTGTTTCTCTAGAAACATAATTTATCTAGTGAAGAAATATGGTACTAAACTAATAGATGGTATGATTTTCAATAGATTTATTGTGGGTGGAAGGATTCATTACATATTTTTTTATGGTTATTTGACTAGGGTGTCCATAAAGTGTTTCATAGAGTCCTCTAGTGAAGTGTTTTTCTAAGATTCAGTGGAATTAAACTAGTGAAAAAGTGGTGGTGGAATTGAAATGGGGAAATTTTGGATTGATATTCAATGTTGGAAGAACTAAAACATGGAAACAATGGCACAAGAATCATGCCAAAAACCTCAAAAACATAAAAACACACAATCATGCTCACAATTGCAACACCATACAAACCAAACAATCACAATTCCAGATTTTACAAAGCATCCCTTATTCAATTCTACTTGATAATTCAGGGGTTATCACAGAATTATTATCATTCTGGGGAATTAATTCATTAGTCAATTATATATAAATTACCAATTTTTATATTCAAATGTTCAACAGGAACCAAACAATATGAAATTCATTTAGTTCTCAAACAAGGACCACCAACAGCCATGATTTTAAGTGGGGTGTTTATCCCATACATTTCACAACATAAACATCAATATAAAATCGTAATAATATGAAAAAAAAAGAGAAAACCAATGGGTAAGAGGAGAAAACTCATTGTGAAGCTGTCGTTCAATGCATGGAATAGGTGCGTTTGTAGAATAGGAGAGACATGCGATAGAGGATATTTCTAACTGAAAAGAAAACATAAAATGATAACTCACATGTTAAATAATTTTATTGGTCAATAGTGGGATTTTATTTTCCATCTATGATGTATGCTTCCTGTTTATTTATTTTTTGTGTATCTACTATTTTCCTAGATGTTCAACTTATGAATGGGACATGTCTGCTTTTCAAGAGAAAGATTATTTCTAATTTACTCTAATTTAGGTGTAAAATATTCAACATTTTTTGTTATGATACCAGCCCAGGTCGTATCATTACATTTACAATTCTAATTTAGCCATTTCCATTTAAATATATGATTTAGTGGGGGGAATACACTAATATATATAAGGAATAAGAGAGGTAAAAATTATCCTAGGCTCTCCAATACAAGTGATGAAAGATGAAACATACACCAGGTGAGGGAGAACCACCCAAGAGGAGAGGAGGGGGTGGTGTAGCACAGAGGGGTTCTGGATGAGAAAGGGGGAAATCCAATAAAACATAAAAGGTGCATAGGGGAAGGGGTGGGATATCTGAGGGGTAGGGGGATGAAGGGGTATGGGGGAAGGGTGTGGGCTGTCCAGGGAGGGGGTGGGATATCCACTATGAAACGACCATTAGTGATCCTAAAGAGTGAATTATGAGAGGGTAAAATTATAGGGAATACGGGTTTGGGTGATGGGGTTGAGTGGAAAATAAGTAATAGGGGAACCTCATTAAAAAGGCTAAAAAATATGTTTTCATTTCAAGAATAGGGTAAATTATGGTGTAGCCTAAGGGTCTATCGCATAGTGCATCCTATGATGTCACATTGTTGAATTACCATAAGGTATACACTGCAACACTCATCCCCTAGGCAGAACCATTAAATCTTGATCATGAATTGTGATGTGACTATTTTCCTCATGGAATAACATCCACCCCCCAAAAATAGTATGGAGGTCATAACATAGACAACCACACACATGGTCCAAATCATTAACATACGGCGGGTCCCATGGATAAAATCGCATACATAAAAGAGGACCTAAAGAGGAATAATAAATCTAACCTATAACATAATCTAAATCCCTAATATAAGGTATTCTTCATGGGTAATAAGATATACCATAAGTGAATCGTGAGAAGGTCATAAAAGAGCCAACTTACTGCCTGAGGACTACCAATGTAAGACAGATCCCTTGAATAAATGAACATATATAAAGAAAATACTAGGGAGGTTATAACATAGCTTACCTTCAACACAATCTGAACCACTAAAATAATTTATGTCTTGTGTAAAATCACATATACCCCATGTTGTATAGCCAAACATAAACTTTAAAAAATTTGAAAGAATGTTCACCTTGTTGGAGTATCTCTACATTGAAATCCCAATGTATCTAGGTATCATCCTCATCATAGATATATAATAATGATTAAGATATAATTAACAAGCATGGAAGATAAGACTCATCCTAGATCTTAGCTAGAAAATGATTGATACCTAGCATTGAGCAAGTGGCTATTACATAAGAATCTCATACTTGACCCATCCTAAGAAACCTCACTAAACATATCCATCATTATCATATCCTATAGTTAAAAAAATATATCATGATTATCCCATGACCTATAGGTAACAATATATCAACAATTAATCTCTTTATTCATATTTAGTTACCAACCTACACCACCCCATGTGTGGATTTCCCTACCCTTAAGGTCATGAAGAATCCACATTATCATTTCAACTAACATAATAATAAACCCATTTCCATGTACTATACCTATAAGATTTCTAATAGAGATGTCACAATTACATATAGCCATGATAAATATTTTCTGTGGGGTAATCAATACAACCCATGTACTCAAAATGATATAAGATATAAAATAATCCTTGATATATATCACACAATAACCTACCCACTGATTATTCAATCACTGTTACACAACAAGGCATCCCCTCAATCACACTATGTAGTAATATCACAAAGGCCCATAAACCAGGATATCCAAATCTCTAGTAAAGGCTTGGTATTTACCAATAAATATCACATCACTATCACTCAACCCCAATTAACAGTCCATATAAAGACCCTTTCAATGTGATTACCATTATTCTTCCCTCACAAAAACCACCACCCATGACCCTTACAACATGATTGATCAAAATACCATTCATACAGTTTCAACCCAGGCTATTAGTAATTAATAACATTAACCAATACCACTATAGGGTCCATTAGACCTATCTCTTCACACCAACTATCTTTCTAATACAGAAGAGTAAAAATTCATTACATAAGAGACTCACTGGGGGGGATCTATGCGTTGTAGAGGAGTCTTATGAGGATGTCTTCAGATGATGAGGGTGTTCCATAGCAGGTCACGTGGACAAGAGGATCATGCAAGGAAGAGGAGTAGAAGGAGGTGGAGGAGGAGGAGGAGGCGGCGGCGGCCGCCGTGGTAGAGAAGTATGAGTTGGCAGTTGGAGGAGGAGGAGGAGGATGGTCACGGAAGAGGAGGGGGGAAAGGAATCAGTGGTAGTGGATGAGTAGGAGGAGAAAAAGGGTTCACGACGGAGGAGGGGTCGACAGCGTAGGGTTCAGCTTCTGTGAAAGCTTGGACAAGTGTGAGGAAGGAGGGGCCTGTTAGGGTTATTTTATAAAAACTGATGGAACCCTTATTAGTGCTTGTTAAAAGTGATAATAAAGGTATGTTTTATCATCATTAAAAAAGCACTAATAAAACACATATTTATTAGTGCTAAAATTATAGTGCAGATAAATACTTATTTTATCAGTCCTTTTTTGGGATAATAATTATATGCCTTTATCAGTGCTAAAAAAGTGTTTATAAAGGTAAATTTTATTAATTTATTTATATTCTTATATATTTATTTAAAATGATATATAGGATAAATATATATTTATTTTTTAATAATTATAACTATAAATAGTATATATTTATAAATATTGGTATATAATTGTAAATATATTTTTATTAATAAAATTATAATTAATAGTGTATTCAAAAATTATTTTATATATCATTTAAAATATAATAAAATATATTTATTATTTAAATATATTTAATGTATATAAGTACATTTTTTAGAACATAAATAGTTCATATGGGTAAAATTATGAATTAATCAATATATCACATCATGTAATGTACAAATGAACATTCGTGTATATGATACTTAACATATACGCATATATTTGTTGACAAAATTAATTGTAAAACACATATATATTCAATAATTTTAATTATAAATATATATATTAAAAATTATTATATATTTCTAAATAAAATAATTATATTAAATATATTAAATATTACAAATATAATAAATACAATGAAATAATCTAATAAATCTAATAAATATCTACTAAATATAATAAATATAATAAATATATTTATATTTAATGTAATTTTTTATAATATTATAATTAATTAATTATATATATATATATTTAATTATAATATTAGAAATACTTTTTTCAATTAAAACATTTTATATATAATTTTGAATTATTAAAAAATATTAATTATAACCATTTGTTTTTTATTTAATGTAAACAAATAAACATTATTTTTGAATATAAATATAATAATTTTATATAAATTAATAACACAATCTTTTATCATCACTTATATTAGTGTTGATAAATTTACCCTTTATCAGCGCTAAAAAAATCATTGATAAAGGGTACAATTTTTTAGCACTGATAAAGGGTACATTTATCAGTGCTTTTAGCTAGCACTGATAAAGACCCACCCCTTTATCAATGATTTCTATGTAGAGCTATAAAAGGTCAAAGCTTCCCTCTCCCTGTTTTGTGGTAGTGTGGGATTGACTCAGGGTAACCTGGTACACGATCAACAACGGGCCTTACTATGCACCTAGTTTAAAACTCTTAGGGCATATTCTTAGAAAAATTCACATTTTCTTTACAAGACATTGTGGGGGATTTAAAATCAAAATTTTCCTCGAAGAAACCATGTTTATGATTATTAAGTTAGCTATGCATAGGTTTTCAATTTATGTTAAGTATTTTTCTAGTTTAGATTATACATTATGATTTATAACCTAATCTAGTGTATGCCATTATTTGGAAATGTAACTTAGTGGAAGGAATGGGAACCACATGAACACACATATCCCATGTGCTGATATCCATCCTATGTAGGATAATGATGTTGTGACTAGTGATGAGAAACTTATAACTATACTGGGACAACTAACTCGGGTTATGAATAATAACCTTACCCGTATGAAGCTTCTTAATCCAAAAAGTGGTAGAGCGATGTTAGACCACTTTATGTGATAACATATTCCATCATTTAATGGGACTATAAACCCATTCATAGTAAATAAGTGGATAAGAAACCTATAGAAGATATTTCTCACAATGGGAAGTAATGAAAGGGAGAAGGTTTTCATGGAAGTTTATCATCTATAAAAAGATGTTGATAAATTGTGGTCATTGATTTAAAACACAAAGTAGGAGGAAGAGATTGAAAATTTGGAATCGATTCATTTTAAGGAAATGTTCATAGAAAAATATTTTCCATGTGAACAATGAGCCGATATAGAATGGAAATTCTTGAATCTGAGGTATAAGAAGGATGATAATGTTTCCAAGTATAAAGCCAACTTTAGAAGGCTTGCAAGGTATGATGTGAACTACATATGTAATCCAAGGAGAAATATTGATTGATTCTTTGATGTTTTAAAACCATTCCTCTGACGGGCACTGGTCTCTCGGAATTTCTCATCATATGAAGATATAGTCTCATATGATATCAAGATAGAAAAGGAATTCTCTAAGTTATATGACTTCAAAGTAAATTAAGATAAGAAGAGGGATGTTGAACTCTCTAGACACTACTGGAAATAAAATATATACCAATAGTTTCAAACTATTAGTATAGGCATCAAAACCATTGGGATACTATATACCAATGATTTTACAAACTATTGGTTAGTAAGATGTTGCTAAAGGCTTATACCAACGATTCTTCTCTAACCGTTGGTATATAGAATTTTAATGTTCAGTATGCCAACGATTTTCTTGAAACCATTGGTATATATTTATACCAATGGTTTATTAATATTTGGGATATATAGTTTTCATGCATTTTACCAACAGTTTCTAAACGGTTGGTATATATTATAACCAATGGTTCTTTAAAACCGTTGGTACAAATATTCCTGAAATACAATTACCAACGTTTTTGAGCCGTTTGTATAGTGTTTTACCAACATTTTATTCATACTGTTGGTAAAAAAATCTCAAAATACACTTTTCCAATGGTTTAAAACCATTGGTATAGTATATTTCTAGAAATCAGAGCAGCATCCAGCACAACATCCACCCATCCCCTCCATTGCATACACCTACAAACACACCTCCAAACAACCCTTATAATAGAAGAAAACCACCTGCAATAGCACATAAAAACACCACACTCTTCCAACCATGACATGTACCAAAACATTGTTTTCCCCATTTCAATCATCAGATGACAATAGTCTGAGTTACATACACCATTAACAGAATTAACACATAATTCATAAGGTAATTACATAAAGTATACACATACAACAAGTATAACCATACACAATTAACACATAATTCATAAGTTAATTAAAGAAATAAGGAATTAAATTCATAATTCAGGGCTTGGGGGTTGTTCAAGGGTTTGGGGTGGTTTTCCAAGGGGGTTGGGGTTGTCTAGTGGGTGGGGTGTCCGGGGGGCTGGGGGTGTCTGATAGGATGGGGGTGTCCACGGGGTTCGGGGTGTCCACGAGGGTGTCCAGGGGGTGGGGTGGTGTCCAGGGGGTGGGGGTGTCTAGGGGTGGGGTGGTGTCCAAGGTGGTTGGGGGTTGTCGAAGGGGGTTGGGGGTTGTCGAAGGGGGTTGGGGGTGGTTGTCCATGGGGGTCGGGTGTCCAAGGGGGTGGGGATGTCAAGGTGGTGGGGTGGTGTCTAGGAGGGGTGGGGGCCATCAATGGGGTTGGGGGTTTCCAGGGGTGGGGACTATCAAGGGTGGTGGGGGGAGGGGGCTACCCATGGGGGTGTCATGTCTAGGGGGTAGGGTGGTGTCCAGGGTGTTGGGGGGGCTTTTCAAGGGGTGGGGTGTCCAGGGGTGGGTGGTGTCCAGGGGTGGGGTGGTGTCCAGGGGTGGGGGCGGTCGAGGGGGTTGGGGGCTGTCCAAGGGGGGTGGGGTGGTGTCCAGGGGGTGGGGGTGTCCAGGGGGGTGTCCAGGTGGTGGGGTGGTGTCTAGAAGGGGTGGGGTCATCTAGGGGGTTGGGGCTGTCTAGGGGGTAGGGGGATGTTCATGGGGTTGGGGGTATACAGGGGGTGGGGACCATCCAAGGGGTTGGAGGGGCTCTCCAAGGGGGGTGGGGTGGAGTTTAGGGGTGGGGTTTATCCATGGGGGTGGGGGTGTCCAGGGGGTTTGGGGGTTTCTATGTGGTCGAGTGGTGTCTAGGAGGGTTGGGGGTTGTAATAGTTTTAATGGAATAAATTTTATGAATTTTAAGATCATTGGTATATCTAAAATGGTTTTGGAATAGTGTTTATTTCAATAGTATGTGTTTCTTTAGGAAAAAATGAATGATTTTGGTGTGTATGGTAGGAAGGGGGATTTGGCTATTAGGAAAAGGATTTCATTTTTATTGTGGATCGAAAATACTATACAATTTTTGAAATGGAACCTTAAAAGGGATTTCTATAAACCATTGGGGAGTTTTAAATAGAAAGAAGTCTCTATTATGTGGTTTTGAAATGGTTTTATGAAGAATTATTTATGATGTATCTTTATGGGATTTGCGATTTTTTCCCTTGTTTTAGAACATTAGATTATTTTACATAAGGTTTTGTTTTTGATAATTATTTAGAATATTACCAGTATAAATGAATCAAAAATTCAATAAAGGGATATCTCAGATAGTCATTCTTGTGTCAGGGTCTCTACTCAAACTCTTGTGGAAGTGGAAAAACCATGTTCTTCTTGGATCATTTATTATTCATGGGGGTTTCTAAAATACCATACAATATTTTTTATTGGGGATCAAGGATCCCAGGAGGTAACCAAGTAGGTATCTATGATTAATGAGATCTTAGAGTTGTTAGAACTCTTATAATCCACAGGGGTGGGGGATTTTCAGGGGGGTGGGGGCTATCCATGGGGGTAGGGGGTGTCCAAGGGGGTGGGTCGTGCTATCCATGGGGGTGGGGGATGTCTAGGGGGGTGGGGGTGTCCAGGGGTGGGCGGGGATTTCCAAGGGGTACGAGGTGTCTAGTGGGGTGGGTGGGTTGTTCACGGGGGTCGAAGGGAAGTCCGAGGGTAGGGCTATCCAGGGGGTTGGCGGGCTGTCCACGTGGGGTAGGGGTGTCCAAGGGTGGTTTGGCTATACATGGGCGTGGGGGGAGGCTGTCCATGGGGGGAGGGGGTGCCCAGGGGGTGGGCGGGCTGTCCACGGGGGTGGGCGGGCTATCCACAGCGGAGGGCGGGATGTCTACGGGGGTGGGGGCTATCCACGGGGGGTGGGGGACTTTCCATGGGGGTAGGGGTGTCTAGGGGGTGGGAGGGGTTGTCCATAGGGGTGGGGGATATCCAGGGGTAGGGGGTGTGCAGGGTGGTGGGTGGGGTTGTCCAGTGGGTGGGGGTGTCCAGGGGGTGGGTGGGCTATCCACAGGGGTGGTAGGGCTATCCAGGGGGTAGGGGGTGTCCAGGTGAGTGGTCGGGCTGTCCATAGGGGGGTAGGGGTGTCCAGGGGGTGGGTGGGTTGTCCATAGGGGTGGGGTGTTGTCCACGGTGGGAGGGGGTGTCCATGGGTGGGTGGGTTGTCCATGGGGGAGGGAGGGCTCTCCACGGGAAGAGGGGTGTCCAGGGGGTGGGCGGTCTGTCCACGAGGGTGGGCGGGCTGTCCACGGGGGTGGGGGATGTCCAGGGTTGGGGGCTGTCCATGGGGGTGGGGACTTTCCATGGGATTCGGGGTTTCCAGGAGGTGGACGGGGCTATCTGCGGGGGTGGGGGGCTTCCCAGGGGGGTCGGGGGTTTCCATGGGGGTTGGCGGGGCTATTTAGGGGGTACGAGGTGTCCAATGGGGTGGGAGGGCTGTCCACGTGGGCAGTAGGGCTCTCCACGGTGGTGGGAGAGTTGTCCCGGGGGTAGGGGGATTTCCATGGGGGTGGGGGAGTCTAGGGGGTGGGGCCGGTCTAGGGGGTTGGAGTGGCTTTCCAAGGGGGTGGGGTGGTGCCCAGGGGGATGGGGGGGTTGGCCATGGGGGTGGGGGTTTCTATGGGGTGTCCAGGTGGTGGGGTGGTGTCTAGGAGGTGTGGGCGCTGTAATGGATTTAATGGAATTAATTTCATAGATTTTAAGATCATTCATATTTTAAAAATGTTTTGGATTTCATTTTTATTGTCGAACAAAAATACTATATGATTTTTGAAATGGAATCTTAAAATGGAGTTTTGTAAACCAGTGGGTGGGTGGGGTTGTCCACGGTGGTGGGGGCTGTCCAGGGGGGTCGGGTGTCCAAGGGTTGGGAAGGGCTATCTAGGGGGTAAGTGGTGTTTAGGGGGTGGGTGGGTTGTCCATGAGGGTGGGAGGGCTGTCCAGGGGGGTAGGCGGTGTCCAGGGGGGTGGGCGGGCTGTCCAGGGGGTGGGGGTGTCCACGGGGGTGGGGCTGTCCACGGGGGTAGGGGTGTCTAGGGGTGGGCGGGGCTATCAAAGGGGATGGGGGCTATCCAGGGGGTTGGGGGTGTCCATGGGGTGGGCGGGGTTGTCCAGGGGGGGTATGGATTTTCTAGTGGAGTGGGCGAGCTGTCCATAAGGGTGGGCGGGCTGTCCATAGGGGTTGGAGGGCTGTCCACATGGGGTAGGGGTTGTCCAAGGGGGTGGGTGGACTGTCCATGGGGGTTGGTGTGCTATCCATGGGGGTGGGAGGGATGTCCATAGGAGTGGGGGATGTCCACAGTGGAAGGGGCTATCCAGGGGGTGGGCAGGCGGTCCACGGGGGTGGCAGGGCTATCCCGGGGTACGGGGTGTCCAGGGGGTTGGGTGGGCTGTCGATGGGGGTGCGGTCGGGGGGCTATCCAGGGGAGGGGTGAATCAGTCATAGAAAATAATTAATTCAAATTTTATTATTTATAGTTAAAAATTAGAGATAATGTGACCTACCTAATCACACATATATTCAGTCACAACAAATCAATAAGCATCAAAGGTCGGTAATATCAATCAAAAATGTAACGGATCAATATGTCCCTTATCACCATCACTATCATCATTGTAATCATCAACCTCACCCTCTTCCTCATCATCATCCTCATCATTATACCCGACCTCCTCAATGCCCTCATCCTCGCCCTTGTACTTAGCCTCGGCCTCCTCATTTTCCTCCCCCTCCGCCTCGCCCTCCTCCTCGCCCTTGTACTCAGCCTCGGCCTCCTCCTCACCCTCCTCCTCCTCTGCCTTGGCCTCCACCTCTCCATCTTCCTGACCACCACTATAACCACCACCTAATGCACCATATATAGAATGAATCATTGACATATATTTATGAAAATATAGTATGGCCTCTGGTGGAAGTTTTGGACGAAAAACATCCATCAGTATCATAAATGTAGTGTTTTCCCTAGAAGACTATTCTGCTGTCTATGTACCCTTTTTCTCATCCTATTCTGCATGTGCCTTAACCTGCTAGAACTTAGTGGAACTATAACTCGTACCTAAGGAGGTCCAATACCTTGTTGGAACTATACTCTTCCCAGGTCGGCAGTGAACTCTACCAGGGTGCTCATCTCCCAACACCTGATGTAAGTGATCGTTTGGCTCAAAATTGTCAAGTTCCTGGGAATCAAGGGCCTCTAAAGCACCCTATTAAAATTATAAATAGATTTTTAAGTTAAAAATAGAGACTAAAATTTTAAATCTATAAAGTAAAACTTAAAATCTTCAGTTTAGTCGTTTTATTAACCTCACTTCCATCTTTCTTCCTTCTACTTGAGTAAAACAGATTTTCTCAAGGCACACATCCTTCTATATTCAATTTATGCCTCTACAATGACATTGAATGTAGGAATCCATAATTAAAAATAATATACCAATAACTAATTTCATAAATAAAATTATATAAAAACTTTAACAATATAATGAATTATGGAGGTAGCAATAGAAAGTGAAATTCATAAAGAAAAATTATAAACTGTCATACCTACTGCCTCTCATGATCTAGCATCATTGTACGTCCCAATGTGTGGATATATTTTTTATGATCAATGTTTTTTTTATTTCATCCAGATGAATCCTAAATAAAATTCAATAATTAGTATTAATGAAAAACATGAAAATTTTCATTTAAAGTCCTCCAATGTGATTAATACCTTAAATTGGATAGTCGTCCATTGAGTAATCATCTATCGATACTATTCTAACGGCCAATCATCCATGAAAGGGACCGCCTCTAACTTTGTGCTCACTCTAGAACACCAACCTATATATTTATCATGCTTATAATCTCTCTAAAGCTCACCTAAATCCTTTATACATGCTAGTCATGCACCCTCACCATCGATGAAATTAAACTGTAGCTGACACCAAAATATTAATTCATATAAATACAAAAAATAATATATTACATATAATACACAGATTTTTTTACCCATATCGCTACCCAAGATTTATCCTTGACTTCATTTGGTAGTTGTCTCTATGATATCGGGCTGACAGAAATGATGTCGGAGTATTTGGCAAGCATAGCCAAAAAACTCCAACATTGATGCCCTAATTTTTCAATCATTTGATTATCTTCATTGTAGTCCACCATCAACTGCATGCGGTGGTTCCACACCGCACGAATGCATGTACGCCCCCACCCCAACCTCCTATTAGTAGATGTATCTATTATGATATAAAAACAAATATTTTATCAATACATGCAATAATTAAAATAAATAATAGTGTAAAAATTTGTTCGGGTTGTATAAGTATACCTACGGTAGTCTGATCAAAGGGAATCGTTGTATCCGAAGAAACTGAAGGAACACCCTGTACAGATGGAGTGGGTCCCAATGTATGCCTCATAGGGACAGACTCTGGAGGAACATGAGTCGAAGAAGATAGAATATAAAATCCCATAGAGAAGGAAGCATAAGTAAAATAAGATGACAGGGATGGCTGGCCGAACGCTGGATGGGGAGTGGGAATCATCATTGGATATGGTACAGACGGGTGAGGAGGCTCAGATGTAAGGGGTAGTGAAAACATGGGAGGCCTAAATATCCTATGTGTCCCTAATGACACATTGGGATCAAAATGTGGGATGGGTGGTATGTCAGTTGGAGGGGTAGGGTCTAATCGGGTATGCCGACCAGATCATCTAACTCTCGTACCCCCTCCCCCTCATACGAACACCCTAAGTACAGGGAAAACTATTAGGTTTCTCATCAAATAATTATCTCCTAATAGATTGATCCTGAAAAAATGTTTAAAAAGTTAATCACATTACGTTATATATTATATAAATATATATATATATTTGAAATAAAATACTCACTGTAGGAACTAATGGTGGAATGCCCAGCTCAGTCATGCAATGATTGTTGTCCATAATTTGTTTTCTCCGCCTCTCTTCAATTGGTTTCATTCCCTGTATTTGAAAACAAATAGTTAAGTAAATAGAAAAGGATAAATAAGGTGTAACCCAAAAAACAAAATAAATGAGAGGGAATAGGGGGACTCATGGATAATTTAACTATGCATTGTTTTAGGTGATCTTGAACAGATATATAATGAAGTTAATAAATCGTACAAGATGTAATAAAGAAATTTAATTGTTAGAAGGATGGTTATTTACTAAGTGTTTTCAGTCTATTAAAATCATGGAACATTGATTCTACTAGATTCATAAGGGGTAAAGCTGTTTTCAAAATTGAGGAAAATTTTAATTTCTTTAGCCCAGGTAGATGATGCAGGTTTCAATACATGTTATGCAGAAGAATACCAAACATCGTGTTCATTATTTGGTAAAATTTTAAAGATATGTCTTAGAGTTTTACAAATTTTATACAAATCATAGTTGAAGCATTGAAATGTTCACTAAGTTAGAAATGCTGGTTTCAAAAGTTTTAATATAGTTCAATTCCAGATTAGAAAATGCAATTAAAATAAAATTGTAACCAATAAACATTGAAAATTCACATAACAGTCTAGTTGGATACAACATATTTGTAATCAATATTAAATCAATTTTAATAGTTCCAACCTTAACAGCCCGTGTCGAGGTAAACCAAAATAATTGAGAACATGAATGGATGATTTTATATATTTCCCACCAAAACTTCAGGTTCATAGTCAACTATGAAAATTGAGATATCAGAGTCATCAAAAGTAATAAATGGATCATTTCTAATGGCAGTAGAGATGGTGTCAATTCTATCATCACCATCATCAAAAATATATCTTGTAATTACTTCAATAATGACACCAAATTCAGGTTAAAGATGGTCTTTGACATAAAAAAACTTATTTCTCCATTGATTCCAATACATATGGTCCATCGGCAGCAAGAGTGTGAGTCATATCAATTACTCAATATCCATAATCATCAATAAATATGACTTGCCTCATCATCGAATCAAACCATTGGAATTTCATCATCATGACACATCCATGAGAATAATAATCCAATATTGTTATTTTTTCAACGACTCCATTATAACCTAAATTTTCAAATCGCGGTCTATTATCTGATGCACTAGAATAACAGTCTGTTGTGGCAGTAACCATAACATCATCATGTTGTGTTCTCATGTTATTTTCTCATTAAGTAATAATAAATATGTACCCATTGATAACAATTGATTTACAGTCACGAACCACGTTATTATGACCTAAAGCCAAAGCTCTTATTTCCCCAGAGACAGAGTCAGCAGGAAAACTCAATACCTGAAATATAAATCAATATTAAACTTAATTAATTATTTTTTTAATTAATTTAAATAGTAATATTATTACCTTCAATTTTAACCAAGAAGAAAACTCTTTGCTATGCAAAGTGTCCCTCCTTCTCAAAGATAAAGAATGATGCATTCTATTTATCATCGCTTTATGTTCCCTATAGAATAAAATAGGAATGGATTAATATATATATATATATATATAAGATATGCATATTCAATTTACATACAAGATGTAGCCATCGAACAGTTCAAATTTGAGCAACACTGTACGATGTGCCATCTCCCGCTCTTCATGGTTTAATGTCTTCAGTGTATATAATCAAGGAATTCCTCCTATCTGAGGAAGTGATTGAAAATGGGTTCAATTTTCTCATATTTATCTTCTTTATTTCTTATTGGTCTATTAATTCTTATAGTAAGATCAGAAAAATACATACAGTCGAAATCTATACATTCTTGAGCCAAGTAACTATTCACGATAGAACCTTTGGGATGAATTCTATTACATACATAAGACTTTAATGTGTACATATTTATTTCAGTTGGATACATCCAATGAAAAAATAGGTCCTCCGAGAAGTATTTCAGTTAGAATATGGGTAGTCAGATGCAACATGCATGTGAAAAATTATGGAGGAAATATTTTCTCTAACTCACAAAAAATTAAGGGGGAATCTTCCAACTTTTTTTGCGATAAAGTCTTGGAAAAATTCTTAGCACCAAGATCTCTAAACAAATGGCATAACTGAATAACAACCACCCTTACATTATTAGATAAAAGATGAAGAATTTCTATTGGAATTAACTCATGCATAAGGATGTGATAATCATGTGTCTTCAAAGATTTTAGATTTAACTCTCTTCTGTAGACCCGTTTAGATATGTTGCATGAATACCCATTAGGAACTTTAATAGTCTCTAGTACTTCTATAAATTTCTTTTTTTGTATGGGTCATCACATAAGAATCGCATGAAACTTTCCATTTATTTTCACTGATACGCACAGGATGAAATTCTAGTATGATGCCCCAATCCACCAAGTCACACCAAGATCGTAAATAATCTTTTGTCTTTCACTTATCATTTAAAAGAATCAAAAGAAACATTTCACATATATTTTTTCAATTTGCATTAATTGAGAAATGACGTAAAAAATTGGTTGACCAATAAGGAAAATCAAATAAGATACTTCTCTTCTTAAAATTGTAATAGGTTTCAGTGGAAACATTCTTTCTCTTTCCAGATTTCATTTGACCCTTCCCGAATGAAAAATTGAAATCTTTCAATTCATTAAGCACATCAGTTCCAGACATACACTGAGGTGGATCTTAGATCTCCATGGTATTGTAAAATCTTCGACAATTATTTCTATATAGATGGTACATTGGAAAGAATCGTTGATGTCCCATAAATATGAAACTAGAACAATGTTTCAGTCTTCTGGATCATGTATTCTTCATACAAACAAAAAATGATAGTTTTCCCTTTGTGCTCCATCCATACATAATTTCATAAGCAGGAAAATCATTGATCGTCCACATAAGCACAAAATGCATCAGAAATATATCTTTCAAACATGTATCATATGTGCGTACACCCACATCCCAAATAAGTTTCAACACTTTTATTAAAGGTTGCATGTATACGTCAATATCATTGTCGGGATCAGAAGGGTCAGATATAAGTATACTCATGAAAGTGAAAGTTTTTTTCATACACAACCATGGGGAAGATTATAAATGTGTATAGAAACCGGCCATGTGTTGTGCAACATAAGAATCTGCCCAAACAGATTAAAACTATCACATGAAAGACCCAACATCACATTACGCATGTTAGCTAAAAAATCAGGATATCGAGCATCAATTCTCTGCCATGAAAATCCATCGGTAGGGTGAACCAACTGATAATTAGTCTTCTTTATCTCGTTTCATGCCATCACATTTTTATTGATATTTCATCAGACATAAAAAGATTCTGGAGTATGGGGATCATTGGAAAGTTCCACATAACATTATGTGGCACACGGGATGGTGTTCCATCAGCTTTTGGCTTCCAGCGTGATGTGCCACATTTTAGACAATCATTTCTTTTAGCAGTTTCCTCCCATAATAAACTGCAATATTTCGAGAAATCATGAATTTTGTTTCTTGAAAATCCAAGTTCCTCAACTAACTTCAATTCTATATAGTGCTTTGAGGGACTATTTGTATCATCAGGAAGTATTTCCTTTAATAAGTTAAGAATGTAATTGATGGCAGTATTAGAAATCTCATACATAGTTTTCTCATGAAACAATCGGATTATAAATTATAGCTTTTTCATTTTACCGCATTGTTGATATACTAGAGTCATGGCACCATTATTCAATTTTTTCACCCTGACAACATCATCATTTTCATTAGACGCATCATGTCTGCTCATATCAAAATCTTATTATATCGGAATCCTTTCTTTTTCATGATGATGAATAGACAGAAACCGGTCATATAACAAATTCTCTAATCCAGTCCTCTCATTTGGATCATTATTAATTTGATATTTCATTATCTCCCCATTGTGATACCACACAAAGTAGTTTTCTTGAAATCCATACTTTGTTATGTGGTGGATGATGACTTCACGTCTCACCCAAGGTCTTACAACACAGATGTAACAGGGTCAGTGTATGTGACCACTATCTCAAGCATTGTGAAATGAAAAATCTAAAAAACTCTCCAAATTGTTTTAAAAATCACTTGAGATCCGATCAGTTTCATACCCCCCAAATTTTATCCATTCTGTAAAAAAAATTGTTATAAGTCATTTCGTCAAAATAAATTCAATAAGATTGAAGTTCCATCGAAAATGTATTTAAGTAAATGAGAATTGTTCACTTTATATGAAACCATAACTAACACACTACTCAATATGATAATTATAAAATAAAAAACAACAAAATACTATATGTATAGCAAAATAACTTTTAATAACTATACATGACTGTACATGATCATGTACACTTGTGGAGGATAATTATTCAGTAGTTGAGTAAATTTTAGATCGAAACAACTTAATATTTTACTAGATTATTTGAGTGATCACATACACTGCCCAAGGGGGTGGGGGTGTC